>OY776676.1:150520278-153463245 GCA_963675555.1 Leptura quadrifasciata
ACAAAAGTTCACGGCCTCCCTCGAATTGACGCTGCTCTTCTCAAATCCTTTCACTACTCCAAAGAAATAAAGAAGCAAAGGAATGACAAGCAGACGCCTTGTTCTTTTCCAACAGTTCTGAGGATTAAGCTCATTCCTTAGGTGAAGGTGAAGCGTTGCTCAACGCCCAAGTAAAGTCATGACTCTCCGACATCTAGTTTGTATAAATTCTTGCTGTCCATAGAGGAAGGTAATGTTATACAGTGAGCGCCACCATTGTAAGTATATGTCCCCTCTGGGGGTACGTCGGCGATCCACCCTGAAAGTGCTTGCCGCAGGTTAAGTTATTGGTGTTGTAGCGTGCTTAAAGCTGTCTGGTGGTTTAAGATTAGTATGTTTTAAGCGAGGTTAATGGAGTTAGTGCTTAGGTGCATCTTTTGTATTCGAAATAATATGGCTCTTTTGGTTGGTCTGAAGGACGATGTTATATAGTGTTTTATGTTTTTTTTTATATTTTGTATATGTTTTATATTTTTTTGGTACTACCTTTTTTGGAATATAATTATACCAAATGTATAATTATATAGTTTTTTTTTGTATTTTGATTTTTATTATTTTTTTGGATTTTTATTTTTTTTTGATTTTTTTCAACAACGAATTTTACAATAGCTAGGGAGTGAAGATGTAGTTAAGGGACGGGTATTTGGGAGCATGATAGAATTTGGGAGTGAGGGGATCGGCAAGGGTGGGATTTGAAGAATCTATGAGTGTTTGTGCGAAACCGGGTAGTAATTTTTTAAGAATGAATTCTGATAATAATGGGGTGCCTGTGAGCTGGTGCAGGTCTGTACTGCGAGTAATTAAGGGGAGATGAAGTGAAACTTTGAGGATTTTATTTTGGACTGTTTGAAGCCTTGCCTGAAGATAGGGGGCGATGAGGGGGAACCAAATCGGGGATGCATAGGTAAGGATAGGACGTAGGTAGGATTTATACAAGAAGGATACTATATGAGGAAGGGAGTTCTTAAGGATGGGGAAAAGGGATGAGGTGCGCCGCCAGCATTTACCGGTGACGTTCGAGATGTGTTTTTGGAGATAGAGTTTTCGGTCGAGTATAACACCGAGATAGGTGATATGCTCGGACCAGGGGAGTGCGTGGCCGTGTGTGGTTAAAGAAGTATTGACAGTGGTTTTTTTTTGTGAAATAAATAGCTTGTGTCTTAGTCAGGTTAGTGTGGAGTCCCCAGTCGTTAAAGTATTGTATTGTTATGTCAGTTTGTCTTTGTAGTAAGTTTGTCATAATGGCAGGGCTTACGGAAGTGGAAAGGATGGCGGTATCATCTGCATAGAGGCAGAGGGTAGTACGATGATCAAGGGGTCGGGGTAAATTGTTTATGTAAAAGTTAAATAAGACGGGACCAAGGGATGACCCCTGGGGGATGCCAGATAATATGGGGGTGAGCGGAGAGCAATCCTTGTTAACTTTTACTCGGAAAGTGCGGTTAGAAGTATATGATTGCATCATCTTAATGATGCGAATCGGGATTTTCGCGACGTTGAGTTGATATAAAAATCCAGGATGCCAGACTTTGTCGAAGGCTTTTTCGAGGTCCAGGGTGACAAACCCTGTGTATTGACCTCGATTGAAGTTGGTTGTGACAATTTCGCCAACTCGATAAAGCTGGTGGGTGGTGGAATGACTGGTTCTGAAACCAAACTGGTAGTTGTTTAAAACTCCAGTGGCATCCAGGCTCTGCTGGACCCGACTGAGGAGCAGGATGTCAAAGATTTTTGCGAGGGATGATATGAGGCTGATGGGTCTGTAAGAAGAAGGGATGTTGGGTGGTTTGTTTGGTTTTAATATATTGACCACTCTTACCTCTCGCCATGCGCCAGGGTAGTGCAAGCAGCGCATGCACCGCTCCACGGTTTTGTTTTTATTTTATAGTTCTGAGTTTGCTGTGACAGCTGAAATCATTTTTCTCTACTATTTACTGCATTTATAATAAAAGCGTTTTTTTAAATTGATATGTTTCTATTCGTCAAATATTTATTTGCAACGCCCGGCTTCAACTTGCATTCGTTTAATTACTGTAATGCTTTCTAGACTTTTATATTTATATACCTACTGGTCATAAATTAAACTTATTAGTTATTACCGTGTGTTCTGTTTAATTGACTGCGAAGTTTATATTTAAATTAGGCGTATTTTTAGAATGTTAATTATATTTATGTCAAATTTAATAGCGATTTATGAGTTTTATTTATTTTCATAATAACTAGTTGTTATTTGTTTACGCGTCATGACATGAGTATTTACACAGGCAGAATATTGGAAGGGTTGTTGGAGATTTATTATGGATTATCCTTTATATTATTTCCTATTCGATGATAGGTAGATAAATCTAATATAATTACTTTATCAATAATGTAAAATATACGATATGCTGATTTTAGTAAATATCTGATAAAAACAAAAGAAATATGTGTCTCTTTTTCTGACCATTATCAAATTTATTTACGTTTTTACAGAACGGTGTACATTCACTACGTTTTAGCAGGAAACACTTTAGTCTTATTTACTACCCGATAATGCCGATTTGGCTGTCGAAATCCGCGCCGAGAACATGAGCGGCAATTAGTTATTTGCAGAAATTACTTTAATGTTATTATCGCATCAAAGCACTTGCATCTGAATGAAAACAACTATTAATAGTTTGCAACGTCCAACTTTCTTAGTCAATTAAGTAAATGTCATCGTTGTTGAACCTCTATGCTTTACTTCTAATTAACCTTCTAATTAATCAAATTATTCACTTCAGATATCAATTAATTTGTAGAATTTGAGTCGATAAAGTGCTTCACGTCGAAAACAAGATGGTATTGTCGGTTACAGAAGTAGAACGTTTTATATTTAAGAAATAAAAATATTTTAAAATTTTTTAAAACATGTCTCTATTAAAGTCCCATCTGAAAATAAAGAATAATATTTATCGTCACAGTATTATTAGGACCATATTATAATTAAAAATTAATATACATTTTTTTCTACATACATCCATTTAACGTCGATCTATTTCCGCTACTGAAGCCTAACCCCGACCGACTCCTGTAGACGATCTACCCCCAACCAGGTATTTTGTCGAACTTCTTCTCTTGTACTTGCCTAACATTTAATAGACAACAGACCGACGGCTTTACATCCCCTCCGAAGGATGGTATATCCACTACACAATCCTCGCCTAAGATTGCATAGCTTTCGCGCATATGTTGATATACTTTTCTCTCATGTAACTTTTTTTATAGGCAGTTAAAAATTTGTAAGACTTGCCTGACATTAACTATAGAACATTTACACTATTCCAAAATTCATTAGTTTCAAGAAGTATAAAAATATTTAGTCATGTCAAATGAAAATTAATGGTGCTCAGTATCTTTGTCATAATCCACATCCCTAATTAACCACACCCCCGTTACCAACTTCACTATTCCTCACGTTTTCAACCCAAACAGCAGCAACCACATCTCTACAACAGACATTAAAAAAAAATAGGATAACACATGCCATGGTAAGCGCCAGAAAGGCGGACATCACAAGCAGCCACAGTGCGCATAGTACTAGTGATGGCGCCCAGTCTTCCGTTCGTCTCAACACGGTTGATGTTAATTAAATTAAAATTTACTGACACTTGAATACGGAAACGCTCCGTCATTTGGTAAAATAAAAAAGTTTTGGCAGAGCTTTGAGCCTTAAGGCTTAATAGAAACCCTGGGAGCCTCTCGCGCATTCATTTTTTTTATTTGAGAAGAGTGGGGGGAGTCACTCGTAAAACGTCGGATACGGTCAAATGCTACACCTGTATAAGCCCTAGAATAGAATAATAATCACTTGGATTTATTTTAATATCTTTGGCAAGGTTCAAAACTTCACCCTGTACATGCTTTCTTGAAGTAAAACACTTGGTTTAAAACGAACAAGAATAAATTTATTTACTATAACTAACAAAGTTTTAAGACGGTTTAACTTAAATATTTCATTCGCACAGGTTAGCTTTTCGAACACTGAAATTCCGTTGTTGAAATATTAAAATTTAAATGTAAAAGGCATTAACACGATTGTTTTATATAGTCTGAAAAAATTCACTTTTTTGGTTTGATGCGCGAGGGCAGAATATAATTAATTTTTAAAAACTCTTTTTTGCTGTTGTGTGAATGGCTAAAACAGCCACAGCCATTTACTACGATTATAGATAGATAGAAAAATAATTTTTTATTTGGTTTCGGCCAAGGAAGTAGCTGTAGTTGCTCGATCGCAGCGCACGTATCGAAATAGGCTTGGATGAGCTCATTGCGCTCGGCTTTTTATATGCTTTGCCGGCGTGCGGAGATCTGAAAAGGTCTGGAAATGTCCCCGTCCATTCCGTGCGGGCACGATTGCGTAATATTGCATCAGAAAATGCAATAAATTCGGATATTTTAGAAGTTATTAACTAAAATTAATTAAAAGTATTTATTAAATTTGAAACGACCCCGTAAAGTCATCCCGAAGGTCCTGCACAAAGAGTTGATTGAATATGATATGAAATTGTGCCGATTGGTTCTGCGTGCCGGATGATGACGTGTATTCAATTTAATTTGATGCATAGCTTATGTTTCGGAAATAAGTTTTAATGTCAATTGGAACATACGAAATGGAAAGAAGTTATGACAAATGCTTTATTTTGATGTATAAATGGCAACTTGAATGAGAAGTAGAAATTGAAAGAAAAATGTTTTATAAACATTTATAGAAGTTAAACATGGAGGCGTGGAAAGTGGTTATGATGTGAATCGAGATATTGAGGGGGCTGTATTTTTTAGGGCCGTAGTTTTTAACTTGTTTCTGTAAAATGTCTAATATGAATGTTTGAACGGCGTTGTTGATAAATTCGGACTACTGGTGAATTATCGGTGTTATGTGAATTTTTTCAGATTTTTTCGTAGAGAATTGTGGTTTTCATGAAATTTAAGCGTTTTAAAGACTGTTTTATTATAGTTTGACAAGATGAGGTGAAAGAGTTGATTTTTTGACAAATTTTGATACTTTTGCAGTTTTTTTTGTCTCTTGTTTGTGGAATATACTATATATAACACGCTTAATACGTTAATTGATTAATGAAATAATTAATAATTGATTATTGTATTATCATGGAGAGTACGTCATTGTGCCAAATTTCAAGGCTCTAGGTACATAAGCATGGGTGAAAGAACTAGTACAAGATTTGACCCAAACAGGTAGAGAAAACGAGTTAAATAAAAGCATGAAAAATGTATTAGCCCGAATACTTTATCAATATTAATTTACAAAAAAATTTATCAACCATTCCTCAATTATCAACTGTGCGTTGCGAAACTTTCACATTTGATTCCATTTGGCGCAGGCAATTTTAAAATCTGTTTAAACCCTTACAGACTTCCAGAAGCTTCTTAAAAATAATCTTTATGCGTTTCAGATGTTAAAATATGTGAATTTTATTCATTTCGCTACTCATCTGCGTACATCTTTATGACATGAATAGCCTTTAAATTACAAGAAAATTGCGAGTCATTTTTACAAATGGTCCTATATGGAACATACACCTTCTGAATTTAATGTGTTACCTTACAGAAATTTACACTGCCGAGGAAAAGTTAATTGCCTGAAGCAGCTAGCACGGTTTATTTTACATTTTATTTGGAATTGCCTATAAATTTAATTGTTATCAGAAAGAAGAAATGTCAGTTCAACAGTTAATAAATTAGGTTAAAATGAATAGAATAGGTTGCACCCTCTATGAGTAATCGCAAATTAACTAAATTATGATTTCTCGCCCTTAATAACATTTTACTACCAAATTTGAGACTGTTGTCTAAAATTATTTTCATGTTAGTGCAAAAACATTAAGAAATAATTTCAACTTTAACGCCCAGTATCTTATTAAATTATAATTATAAAAAAATACAATTTTGTTCTGATTAAATGTTAAGAAGTAACTAACGTGGCTTTGAAAACAATGAAATGTTAGGTTGTCAAACATTTGTTGGTTTAACGGTGTTTTTATTGTGTCTTTAAAAACTGTTTAAAATTCTTGTTAAAATTGTGTTCAAAATGCCTCAAATTTATACAAGAGATGAAACAGTGGACATATTAATTATTTATGGGGTATGTAAAAGAAATGCTGTTGCGGCTACCGACCTTTATGCCCAACGATATCCTGATAGACAATGTCCAGCGAAAAATTATTTTAAACATGTTGAAAACCAATTCCGAAGAGAGCCCAACAATAATCCCGAAGAAAACTTCATTATTGACGAAGGAACAGAAATTCATGTTTTGGCTCGAATAGAAATTGATAAGACTGTTTCTTTAAGACAAGTTGAGTTTGAATTCGACATCAGTCACCAAACAGTAAGCCGAATATTGCACAAATATCACTATAAATCTTTTAAATACCAATTGCCCCAGCATTTGTACGAAAGTGATTACGAACCTAGGATGGAATATTGCAACTGGATTTTGTATAATAACGTGCAGCCAAACAATGATCTTTTGGGACTGATTTTATTTTCGGACGAGTCTAAGTTTACAAATTTGGAATTATTTAACCGACAAAAGCAAAAATATTGGTCACAAGAAAATTAAAAAATTTATTACGGGAGGGTAACTTTCAAGTGCGGTTCAGTTTCAATGTTTGGCTTGGAATAATTGGTAGTAGAATCATTGGTCCAATAATATTTGAAGAACCTCTGACTGGCGTCAGATACTTGAGATTCCTGGAAAATGAGATTGAGGACATTTTAGATGAGTCACCTTTAGATTTAGGGCAGGGAATGTATTTCCAACAAGATGGTGCTCCTCCCCATAATTCAAGGATAGTAATTGATTACCTTCAACGGAGATTCGCAGAGAACGTAATTTCGACGAATGGTCCTGTGAGGTGGCCTCCAAGGCCACCTGATTTAACTCCTCTTGATTTCTTTGTTTGGGGTTACTTAAAAAATATTGTCTATGCAACCGCCGTTACAACCCACAAGGACCTACGAGTAAGACGACCAATTAATAGCATAACGGCCCAGCAATTGGTGAACGTTCTTCGAGAAACAGCTATGCGAGTTCAGAAGTGCATTGACGTTAATGAAGAGCATTTTGAACAACTGTTGTAGTGTTTTGTGTTAATTTTTTGTGTTCCAAAACCACCTTATGTGTAACAAGGTAATTAGAATGAAATTGTATTTTCTGTTAGCTTTAATTTTATTTGTGTTTATCGCACATTTTAATACGACATATGAATAAATTCCTTATTAATAGTACTAATAAATGGTACCCGGTACCGATATGGTTCCATTTAAAAAAAATGAGTTTTGTCCCAAAAACTATTTTGGTGAATTTTATTTGCTCATAAATCACGTAATTTAGTGTTTCTAACGGGACTTCGATTTTTGTAGCATTACTCGGGTCATTTAGAGTAAATCTGAACCGTCATGGCACACTTAAATGGAAAACTAAAAATTATATTATAAAAAAAATTGATGCTTGAAATGTCACTTATTTGGCATTATTGGATTCAGAAAATTATGCAAAAATCAAAAATGCAATAATATGCAGGGTGTCCCGTTTCAAAATCGAAAGTTAGTGTCACTTCCGGCGAAACCGGAAGTGAGAAAATCAATTGTATGTCAAAAAGTGCCGCTTATTATGTATGTAGTATATCCTAAATTTCAGTCAATTATCTTCAAAATTAAAGGAGAAAAGGGGGGTATACCATAATCTTGTTACACCCGGTATATGTTAAACTTAATTTTTAGTCTCTTCATTTCTTTTAATAGCTCTTATAGTTCTAGAAATATTCGCAAATTTTTAAGTAATTAGGTTAATTTTTAATTATTATTATTTCATAGACGATTAAATTCATACTTTTTTAACTAGAGTAAATTAATTACTTCAAATCGATTCCGATTGTTGCAAATTATTAAAAACTATTGATTGTATTAATTTACACCCAGAGTTGTAACAGCATTTCAATCATTTATTTAATTTGTATGGGAATGTGTGACAATATTCTAATATTTAAGGGTCCAATTCGATTAACAAATCTTTAACTAATCTTAAGTAAGGTTTATCAAATTGCCCCAATTAACAGAAGTTACTACATTTTTAAAGCAAAACCAGATGCAATTATAACTCCCCGTACAAAGTAATTAATTTTCAACTTCACAAAGTTTTTAATTACAAATTGAACAACAGATGTTTAGATCCCGTGTTTCTCTGCAGTATACAAATTATCCCAAGTAAATTAAAGATAGAGTTATCGGAAGTTTTATGATAAAAACTTATAGTGACTAATTGGAAAGTCTAGATTGGATTATCTCGAGTAACAAGACTCTGGGTCTTCCCTTATCTTGTTCCGACGGTCAAGTTCTATACAGAGCAATCAATACCCCACCGTATATTCTTAATTGAATTGAAAAAGTTTTAGCACTCTACGTTTATTATTTTTATAATCTGTTGTATCCACTCCGCGCGGTAGCTATCGTTAACTTTTTAATACTTCAGAGTTCTTAAGTGACTTAATATAAATCGTTTTATATTCTATTCATAACGTGCGATGTGATGTGAAAAGTTTTAAAATAGTGTTAACGAAGTTGGGATACTTTGGAAGTTTAAATATATTTGGTGCTGCAATAAGTTTTTAGCCATAAGAAAACAATGCATTGAGCGATTAAAATAAAATTCATTAAAAAATTTTGTAGGAAAAATTCTCGGACTGGGGCACGCCGGCACCGTCAAAAGTGTTCTATAGTCCTGTCGCTATATCCAAAAATTCATATCAATTTCAGAATAATTCACAGAGGGCTCAGATTTTGTGCACATGTTCTTTCAATAATTATAAATAAAATTTAACAAGTAGCCTAAAATTCAAGCTTGGTATCCCAGATATTCTACAACTCAAGAAGGAGTACCATGCATATGCATTCACTGAGACCTCGTGTCATGAGGGTATTCTAGACTCAGAGCTATTTAACTCAAATAACTTTAATGTTTTTAGAACTGACCGAGATTTTGTGGCATCCAATACAGGCAGAAGTGGTGGTGTTCTTTCAGCCTTGGTTAAAAAATTTAAAGCGGTCCAAATTGATATTAAATCTGACTGTATCACGTTGTCTGATGTAAAATTCATTGATGTTTTACTAGCCAAAGTCAAAATAAATGTTCACTGGATCTATATCCTAGTAATTTACATACCTCCAACGCGTAATAATGATGAATATCAAATACTACTTGATTCATTAATGTCTACAGGATGTCTCACCGGGAAATGAATCGATCGATATAGAGAAAAGTACGCATCAGAAAATTTTGAAAATTTAGATAATTACTAATGTCTGTGTGGCCAATCCAACTAAAGTAATTACTTCCGCTTATACCGGAAGTCAATATCAACTTGCTTATTTTAAATGGAATACCCTATATATTTTGGGGTTTTCGAAAAGAGCATAAAATTCGAAAATATGTAACAAATTCTATACCTAAACCTAGCCGTTTCAGAGATATTTGACATTTTATAGAAAATTTGACAGGTGCAACGGTTTGCAAGAACCGTTATAACTTTCTTCGTGTAAAAGATCCTCATTTGCTTCTTATCACGTAAAAAGAACACAAGAGGAACTACGTTCTACAACTGAAATAAATTCAATAATATCATACCAAGTGTTCCGTTTTTCGCGTTACATTTTGTCAACTTCAAACCGCGCAAACTTGTTTAGGTCAAATGGAACACCCTGTATTTTTTTACGTCAAGTTGTGTAAAATTGAATTACCTTTTCTGATATTAGCATTGTGGGGGTTAAAGTTACAACTTTTTGATATATTTGCGATTTTATTAGAAATTCATGAATTGTTGTAATCATTTCATCAAAATAGCCATGATAGAAACAATCAGTCATTATCTTATGTCAAAAAATGCCAGCACGCTTAAATTACACCCACGAAGACTTTAAATTTGTTTATTATTTATGGAGAATGTGATAAAGTAATATCAAGAACTTGCAGCACATTTGCTACTCGTTATCCAGAAAAACGGAAACCGTCACCAAACACTGTAAAACGCATACTGGAAAATTTTAAAAATTATGGCTCTGTCAAGGCAAAAATGCAAAGAAGAAAGCCTATTGTTGATGGCGAAAACATTGAAATAGTCATTCTGGGATATTTTCATGCATTTCCAAGGATGTCATTAAGACAAGCTGCTCTGGAATCGGGACTATGCAATGATTCAATTTACAGAATCTTATTAAAACATAAGTTTCACCCGTTTTCATTCCATATGGTTCAAGGATTAGAAGAAACAGATTTCCTAAGACGACAGAATTTTTGTGAGTTTATTCTAATAAGTTCTGAGGGTCACGATTCTTATTTGGGAAATATTATATGGAGAGCTGAAGCAAAATTTACTAAAAATGAATTTTTTTAATAGACACAATTCGCATTATTGGAGTGACTCAAATCCTCATATGTTCAGAGAGCGAAACTTTCAGGAAAGTTGGCAGTTCAATGTTTACTGTGCCATAAGAAACGATAGAGTGGTCGCATTGCAATTTTATCAGGAAAATTTAAACGATAAATTAAATTTTCTCTTCTGCTCCCCCACATAACGCATATTTAATTAATAATTATTTGCAAGAAACTTTTTATAATCAATGCATTGTCAATAATGGACCTTTCTTATGGCCTCCTCGCTCGCCCGATTTATCAGTTCTGGATTATTTCATTTGAGGAACTATTAAAAATAAAGTTTATGAGAGCCCATTAACAACCATTGAAGATTGTATGCAAAGAGTAAGAAATGCATTTCAAAACATATCACAGGATTCAATTAGAAGAGCTACCCATGAAGAACTAATCCGAAGGTGCGAAAAATGTGTCGAGGTGCGAGGGCGGAATTTTGAGCAATTATTGAATTAAAATGAAATCATATTTTAAATTGATTTTATCTCTGCTATTTTAGTTCATGCCATATCTTTAATTCGATTAACACGCATGTTACAGTGTTAGTGCTATTTTGCGTTTTTGTGGATATCGAGTGGCAAATGTGCTGCAAGTTCTTGATATTATTTTATCACATCCTCCATAAATAATAAACAAATTTAAAACATTTTCGTTGGTATAATTTAAACGCGCTGGCATTTTTTGATATAAGATAATGACTGATTGTTTCTAATCATGGCTATTTTGATGAAATGATTACTACAACAATTCATGAATTTCTAATAAAATCGCAAATATTTCAAAAGTTGTAACTTTAACCCCCACAATGTTAATGTCAGAAAAAGGTAATTCAATTTTACACAACTTGACGTAAAAAAATACAGGGTGTTCCATTTGACCTAAACAAGTTTTCGCGGTTTGAAGTTGACAAAATGTAACGCGAAAAACGGAACACTTGGTATGATATTATTGAATTTATTTCAATTGTAGGACATAGTTCTCCTTGTGTTCTTTTTACGTGACAAGAAGCAAATGAGGATCTTTTACACGAAGAAAGTTATAACGGTTCTTGCAAACCGTTGCACCTGTCAAATTTTTTATAAAATGTCAAATATCTCTGAAACGGCTAGGTTTAGGTATAGGATATGCTACGTATTTTCGACTCATAATTTTATGCTCTTTTCGAAAACCCTAAAATATATAGGATGTTCGATTTGAAATAAGCAAGTTGGTATCGACTTCCATTATAAGCGGCAGTGCCAGCTGCTTGTAATTATTTCAGTTGGATTGGCCACACCGACATTAGTAATTATCTAAATTTTTAAAATTTTCTGATGAGTACTTTTCTCTATATCGATCGATTCGGTTCCCAGTGAGGCACCCTGTATACACCTTCTATACAATAGTGACTTATTGCAATACTACAGGTACATCAACGCCTAATTTTATGCAGGTACAAAATTTCAATAATTTCTTTGGCCCCAAAATTAAGTCAATCAATAAAAATAAAAATACTTTTCTGATTAAAGGACATGCCGATTTTAATTTTAAAAATGCAAACTATCTGTCATTGTATGACGAAATCAACAAAACTGACTGGGGTTATCTTAATAATTTTGTGGATCCCAACATGGCTGTGGCTGCTCTAAACTGAATTTTTGTTTTTTGCTAATGATTCATCAACATTTTTGTTATATTTATCAAAATAAATTTTCTCTAATTACAAATAACTCATCTGTTTTTGATAGCTTACTGCAAGATATGGACACATAACTCGAATCGCTTCTACGAAAAGCTTAATATTTATTTTAATTTATATTCAATTTTTAATAGGAAAAAATCAGTCTAAAGCAAATTTACCACTCTAACCGATAAAAAATAAAACGTATATGGTACTATTTGAAAAATTGGAGTTATGATCAATTGAATTTCTATGGAATGGATGGAAAAACATTTCCAAATCCAAGCAACTGAACAAAGTAGGTCAATATTACATTTAATTTGTTGAGAAATACTCTTTTATTTAAATTCAAAGTCTACTTCGAAATTTTTAAAATTTGTTCCTGAATTCCAAAGCCAACTAGAAATAGCAAATAAATGCCATTTCCAGGGGATATTTTCCATCCTATTTTAAATCTGAAAAAGCGTAAAAGAGAGGAATTACAGTTTTATGAGAAGTTGTGGCAATTTCCGGCCATACCGGAAGTGATTTTTTTACCATCGAATAGTCAAAATGTGGCCATTGATATCTATATTTGATTTTCCAAATTTCAGAACTTTATTTTGAAAACTGTAAAAAAAGTGGGTCACAAGGTATACGACTAACAAATAATATGAACATTAAACGGGTGATTTTTTGTATATAATGCCATCAATTAATCTCACTCTTATGCGTCATGAGTTGCCTTCTCTTATTGTTACTCTTCATCTGAGGAGTTGCAAAGTAAACTATTTCGTATGTTCCCACACCCTGTTTTTTTCTAACGACTTACCACACATGCTAAAAGTTTAAATCAGGAAATTGAAGTTCCTCACACATTTCCACTTAATGGAATCAACTGATGGAATAAATTAGTGAATTTGTGAATAATTTAAAACTTGACAATACTATTCTATTTACATACGTAGTTCATTATACCCACACTCATTCACAGAGGTCTCTTGTTTGTGTAATTCTCACAAATCGTTAAAGCACTTGGATTCCATTTCGCATTACCCGACTTAACAAATTAATTTTTAATTTATCGACTATTTCTGAGCTATTTGCAGACGAACTCAAGTATTTCTAGTATTTTCCATCGATATGCCGATAAATTATTTAGCTTGACAAATAATATATGTGTAACTGGAACTTGCACATTCATATTGCATAGATATAAGTTTACGTATTTTCGTCGTTCAAAAGTTGCAAGTTCAGACACAGTACCGTGCATTTTAGTCCTGCTTTACGGCAACCACAAGCTGCCCCACATCCTTTCTGGCATCTGTACGAAATACTCTTAAGAACGACCTCTCGAGTCGGTTCCCCCCTGCCAGCTTTGTACTTAACAAAAAGTACGCAGTGAATGTTGTTGGCAAGTGTCTGATGTTGGTGGTACCGCTGCGAGGTTGAATGAATTTTTCGAGACAGCCCGCACAAAGTTATATAGGTTCTTATATCGCAGGGAATCTAAGCAATTATGTTCACTCCATACACCATACTGGCTCAACAAAAACAATTCTTTAGCAGCAACTACTTCCTCTAAATCTGCATTGGGGTTTTCAAATACCTAAACTGCATCGTTAAAGCTATGGTTTTCGCTAAGGTATTGAGAAACCGGATCTTTCCCTGATTAAACAGGGCCGATGTAGTGTCGCAGCCATTGGAGGCATGCACAAACAAGATGTTCTTCGCAACAGCATCGCTATATGCTATATCAGAAACTCTGGGGCAAATTAGAACACTTCCTCCTTATTTTTCCTGGCTGGTTTTTTGCAAATAAACATTTGGGAGAGCTCTGGCCCCAGCGGTCAACAACACGAGCAAATCCACGTTTTCCCAACAACGAACACTGAAGGAAACATTTCGATGGCAGTCTGAACAATTAAAGAATCCGCTTGTTCGACTGCCTGCTTAACAGTGTAATTATGTTCTCCCAAGTTTAACTTCAGTAATGCAATGAGGCGCCTTTTGTTGGAGCTATTCGATAAAAAAAATTCTTGCTACACGGTGGGAACCATATATATGGATATATTTCCATTTCCACACCAGATGAATAGAATATTATTTTATATGAAGAAAGTAATGGTACACGTTGCACACTCAACCAACTTTTGGATGATGAAAATGACACTGCAGAATATCTCGATCAGCACGGTTTTGCCGACCCTACTTTAGAATCGATGCCTGAAGATGATGAGAATCATTTACAGATCAAGTATCATCAGAATCACAAAATATTGCTCTTTCATAAAAAAAATATTGGGGAATTGTTTGCAGTCAATCTTCGTACTAATCCGCGATGAAAATGTGATTTTGTTAAAAGTTGCAAATCAGCCCCCAACTTTGGTGCGCTGTATCTCGGAAACTATTGGTCGCAGACAAAAAATGAATAGACCAAAAAGATGCATAATTTCATAATCTACATATATATCTTTCTTTTCGATATCACTTCAAATAACGGCGCTATTCCTCAAAAAGTTTCCAGTTTCCACCCCCCCCACCCCTCGAGCGGGACCCTCCCTAAGTCGCAAATTTCGGTGTACCATTAGGAGGTCTATGTCTACCATCCTACCAAATTTCATTTCCGTCTGACCTTTTGCAAGTCCACCCCCTTTTTTGTGCCCATTGCCTGGATTATAATACAAGCTGCTTTTTTCGCTGTATCTGAAATTATGGAGAATATCGAAAAAGAGAATTGTGTTTCTGTACAGTTTTTTGCAAAAAATTAGAGCAAGAAACCTGGGTTTATTCTAAGGTTCTTTGAATTGTACAACATATTTTAAAAACAATATATGATCTACGTATATTTCATTCTTTATAACATACATTCATTGTAGTATGCCTTGTGATCTCGGATCGCAGGTCAAACGCATCACATACTATGATATTATGGTATTTTTGGAAAAGCCCATGATATTGATAGTGAAAGCGTTTAGGAAGAAATAGAAGTAAAAATTTAAAAAAATTAGATATTCAAGGAGGCCATGTCGAAGTGTGTCGAAGCGTGAGGTACTTGATATCAATTGTTATAAACCCCATGCTTTTTAGAATAAAATAAGAATCTTAATATTTAAATATTATTTTTTACTTTTTAGTTCGGTTTGCTATTAAAGCGTGTTTTTTTAGTTTTTTTAAACTATAATCTTTTTTAGTCACCCTCTTGCCATTCATCCTTTAGCACGTTTCTTACCAATAATAAAATATATATTAATGACAACGGCTCCTCCGCCAAAATCTCGACAATACATTAGTCATTTTTTAAATTATATTTTATCGTGATGATCCTAGTGAGGACATTAGGACAAAGTTGTCAAATTATTGTATTGTCCTTGCTAAGTGTGCAAAGTTTCAGTTTAATCTGACGTTTTGAAGTGGGTGAGAATCACGTTGAAAGATCCTTTTACAAACAAACAAACATACCGGTAAAGCTAATAAAAGCGTGTTAAAAATAGTTACCTATGCTGGTATCTCTTGTCGGTAAATGTTGAAGCTGTACTAATAATAATAATTATATTTATTCTATAAATCAAAATAGGTGTAGAACAAATCAATTAATAGTAGAGTATAATACAATATATTTATGATATAATACCAAATAGGAAACATACATGAAATAAATAAGAGCCAACATGAATTAAAATTTGCAGTTTAAAAACTCCGAGAAAGAATAAAATGCCTTAGCATTTAAAAAATCGTAAACTTTGAGAGGTAAGTCTTTTGTAATTTTTAGGTAGATTCTTATTAATTGAGATTCAATATTTCTTTGACCATTAGAAGAGGTCGTCTTTGGTAAGCATAACATATTATTACTTGTGTCATACGTATGATCCACTTTATATTTATTTAAAAAATCACTATAATTGCTTTTGATGAGATAAGCGCACTCGTATATATCGTCTGTCTATTTTACTAGGGCCACACCAAATACCTCGCTTAATATCTATTGCAGAAAAATAAAGTTTTAGAAGCAGTTATCCCATTTTTTGTGAGCTATATTTCAGTAAAAAATAGGAAAACCACACACGGTCATGGCTTCCTTATTTGAGAAGATACGAAAAAAGTTAAAGATGTGAAAGTTGACGGCAAAGACAGTAAGAATAATAACGTATATCAAAAAATTCGAAAAACAGAGTTGGCTTTAACATACGCTCTTGTGCAAAAATTAAAAGAACAAATCTCAAAGTAGGCCATGATACCATTAATTCCGTTTATTTTTTTCTCTTTCCAGCGATATAAAACAGTCACAAAAATTTTCGCTGATAGTGCTAATATTTAGTATTTTACGAGAACCACAATTCGTATAATTGAATCGTAAAAATCAGCTATGCCATGATTAGTGAAAAACAATGTACACAATTATTAACAAATTTGACAGATTGTCATTGTTGTATGTTGCGTTGTCTAGCTTAAGACAAGTTTTATATCAGTAATTATGGTGTACACCAATAATGATAAATTCGATATGGTATTTCAAACTGTCTCTGAAAAATATTGAGAACATCAAAGCCGGAATTAGAAACGCATGTGAGGCAATTACTCCTGAAATGCGCTAAAATGTAATGCGTGAGGTGTCTCGTAGAGCACGTTTGTATATTAGAATACATGGTGCATTTGTAATTAGAAAAATAAATAACACATTTTCATTTCAGTATGGTAGTAGATGTTATATATAGTTTTTCGTTTTTTTTTTTGGATGTTCATTTTGTACTTGTATTTTTATTTATGGGATATTTGTTTGTTTGTATTAAATTGTAATAAATAATTACTGAATTATAATTATTATAAAGTGAATTTTTACTATTATGGCATAACTGATTTTTATGATTTAATGATATGAATTATGGTTTTCGTAAAATATTAAATATTGACACTATCAGTTAAAATTTTTGTGACATGTTTTATATCGTTGGAAAGAGAAAAAGTAAACGAAATGAATGGTGTCATGGCCTACTTTGAGATTTGTTCTTTTCATATTGGCACAAGAGCGTATGTCAATGCCAACTGCGTTTTTCGAATTTTTTGATACACATTATGATTCTTATTGTCTTTTCTGTCAACTTTCATCCCTTTAACTTTTTTCATATCTCCTTAAATTAAGAAGCTATAACCGTTTGTGGTTTCCCTATTTTTCAGGTTTTTGTATTATATCTCACAAGGTTGGATTTCAAATTTCTTTTGACTGAAATATAGCTCACAAAAAATGGTATAATTTGGTGTGGCCCTCATAAAATAGACAGACGATATATACACACATGGAAGAGTAAGTATATATTTTTCCTTGAAAACCACACTGCACGTTTCTCTTTCCTTTAATAAATTATATACAATTTTTACAAAAATAATAGTTATATCTTTTAGTTGTAATTCGGTTTTTGGACAGACAAAAGTTATGAAAAGCATAACAAAATTTCGAGTTTTCCTAACCACCCTGTCTATCTCTCTTCCGCTTTACTATGCATGTTCCCTCGTCATCCCACATTTACAAAACTCGTGACCTTCTCCACGTTATACTTCTGTATCGTATCAGTCAAATTACCCCAATCTCGCTCTAACGACATTGGAAACTTGAACGATGTGTCTCGATTTAAGAAATGGGCCTTGAAACTGTGTGGATTCCTATTCGAATATTTATAGATGTTGTTGAACAACATTTTCAACTCAGTTTGGTGAAATATACGTGTGCACTGTGCAGGTAAAAATAAATTTAAACATATAAAAAACTATTTATTTAGTTGAATCTCATTACGATGATTTAAATTAATCAGTTAATATCAATTAAATAAATAGATCAGTGGCTAGAATGAGCCAAAAACATAAAATGTGAAATTTTTAGTTATGCTTATTTTTTTATTAGCATTTTCTCGAAGGATCCTTAAGCAATAGAAATATTAGGATGTAGGATTGAAATTCATCAGAGTCTCTCTCTTTAACAATGTACAAATAATACATTGGGACTATTTTATTTTCGCAAAATTTTCCGGAAATAACTTAGATACTAGTAGTATTATGAGTGTATTGAATTATTATGAATTAAATTGATAATAAATTAAATAAAAAACGGTAGACTGGAAATTTCAATATTTTCCAATAAATGGCGGAGGAGCTGGTGATACGTGCAAATAATTAAGATTGAGTGAGAGTACATAGTGGAGTAACACAGACTTTGAGAGAACATTTTACATAGAACAACGCAACATATAAAAATCATTTTGTTTTGGTGAAACTAAGAATAATCTGAGTTTTCTACAACCAGTAGGTGCGGAGCCCTTTTTTTCGCGAAAAAGAGGTAAATGGGCTCATTTAGCACTTTTTTAAATTTAATTATTGGAAAGATCTTAAAATTCTGAGACCCTGTGCAAAAAACTAGAATTCGTCTAAAAAAAATCATAAACATGGACCGCACCCGCCTTGTCGAGTCTTGGCCGTGACGACACTCAATAGCAACCCGCCAGCCGAAGCGGCTAGTTACAGAGCGTTATTACATGGTTATTACTGTTTCATAATATTACGTTAAATCGTTAACTCAAGCAGTGTATATTTAAACTTATGCGTATTTGTGAAGAATTTCGGATTATCAATTATTTGCATCGATTTATATTAACATTGTATAATAGTGACAGTAAAAATAATGTATTGTTCCTGACTGTCAAAGCACCACGGCGAAAACACCTACTAAAACATTTATTATCGTTCCTAGAGATTTAAAAATACGAAGGAAATGGCAACAAACTATGAGAAGAGAGAAAAGGCTTACTACTAAATCAACATACTTTGTTTGTGAAGACCCTGATCAATTAGAAATTAGTCATGATATTTTTGATATTGAAGAGTTCGAAGCAGTTGATAATTATGGAAGAAGTTTGTACTTCAGAGAATATCTCAGATGTATACGACTTTACCGATGACGAGAATGAAGAAATACTCCAAACTCCAGTTGTCGATTCGGAAGTAGACACTTCTTGCAGCAGCACATCTAGTACAACTACTAGAAAAAGAAAACATGAATAAAATAAATAACAATAATAAATAAATACCACAGAAATTAGACAGCCCCCAATTCCAGAAGCCAGAGGCTTGTGCGGAAGGGGATTACACATTGAAAAAATGCGGACACACAGCCATTTCCCCCGACAGTGCCGGCGCCAGGATTCGAACCCGGTGGTGCGATACCCGTGTGATTAATCGCGATTGCCACCTCGCGCCTTAACCCACGCAGCTATTGACCAGATAATAATCAAAATATGTAAAAAGTGCAATAAAAACCAAGTGAATTTTCGAAGAAAAAAATTATATCTTTCATTCGAAAGTTTTTTTATCTAAATATTTAAAACCTGCTCACAATCACTTTTTATTATTAATATTGAAATTTTTATAATGAATAATTACACGTATACTTGTGTGCACATACGTATAATACCGAAAATGACAGGAAATCACCGCGCACATATATATATATATATATATATTAGAAAGGTGGTCTTGACTGACTAGTTAAGGTACAAACATAAAATTTATTGAGGTTGCAGTCTTATCTCTGGGCTTCAGCATAGTTTCAGCTGAGTCCATTTTGTTAATTATTTTAAATGAAATTTTAATCAGATTTTATTAATATGTGTAACTAAACTTAAGTTAAATGTTTTATTTATAACAGTAGCAGTGTAGCTATGTGTGTGGGATCGACCACTAGTTACGTTTTAAGAAATTTTCCTGCCATGTGTTTCGACGCAGGTTTATCAAATTAACCTCAAGTTAATGTCTTGAGAAAGCTAATAAACATTAGCGAAAGCTTGACAATAACAAAGAGTTTTCTTTTTGTATTGGCCAAAATACCTTATCACTGACTGCAACCTCAATAAATTTTATGTTTGTATATATATATATATATATATATATATATATATCATAGATGTCTCCATGGTGTATAGCGACTTGCTATTTTGCAAGTACCGAGAGCGGTGACCTTTAGCCCTTGGTGGACTTAACCCATATACTGTTATTATACATGATTTGCAGGAAACAACTACTCAGCGGGCAAATACCCCGACCTGCATTGAATTATACCTTACAAATCATGAAAGATTGGTAGCCAATGTCATTTGTCAATTCCCTGACCAGACATAGACCGGTTTCGAACTTATTAGTTCTCATCAGTATGCCATAGGTCATGGAACAGACAAATGACAGTGGCCAACCTGTTAGTTTTATACAAACTTAAGTAAATGGTGTACCGGTGAGAGGTAAGTGAATACCCTCATGTGGTCAAATGCTACTATTCACTTACCTCTCACCGGTACACCATTTACTTAAGTTTGTATAAAACTAACAGGTTGGCCACTGTCATTTGTCTGTTCCATGACCTATGGCATACTGATGAGAACTAATAAGTTCGAAACCGGTCTATGTCTGGTCAGGGAATTGACAAATGACATTGGCTACCAACCTTTCATGATTTGTAAGGTATAATTCAATGCAGGTCGGGGTATTTGCCCGCTGAGTAGTTGTTTCCTGCAAATCATGTATAATAACAGTATATGGGTTAAGTCCACCAAGGGCTAAAGGTCACCGCTCTCGGTACTTGCAAAATAGCAAGTCGCTATACACCATGGAGACATCTATGATGTCTGGTGTATAGTAGCATTTGACCACATGAGGGTATTCACTTACCTCTCACCGGTACACCATTTACTTAAGTTTGTATAAAACTAACAGGTTGGCCACTGTCATTTGTCTGTTCCATGACCTATGGCATACTGATGAGAACTAATAAGTTCGAAACCGGTCTATGTCTGGTCAGGGAATTGACAAATGACATTGGCTACCAATCTTTCATGATTTGTAAGGTATAATTCAATGCAGGTCGGGGTATTTGCCCGCTGAGTAGTTGTTTCCTGCAAATCATGTATAATAACAGTATATGGGTTAAGTCCACCAAGGGCTAAAGGTCACCGCTCTCGGTACTTGCAAAATAGCAAGTCGCTATACACCATGGAGACATCTATGATGTCTGGTGTATAGTAGCATTTGACCACATGAGGGTATTCACTTACCTCTCACCGGTACACCATTTACTTAAGTTTGTATAAAACTAACAGGTTGGCCACTGTCATTTGTCTGTTCCATGACCTATGGCATACTGATGAGAACTAATAAGTTCGAAACCGGTCTATGTCTGGTCAGGGAATTGACAAATGACATTGGCTACCAATCTTTCATGATTTGTAAGGTATAATTCAATGCAGGTCGGGGTATTTGCCCGCTGAGTAGTTGTTTCCTGCAAATCATGTATAATAACAATATATATATATATATATATATATATTGTATATATATATATATATATATATATATATATGAAAAATACTAGGTTCTCGGGTTGAACCGCGTCTGAGATTGTTAATGTCTCGACGTTTCGGCTCCCGTTTTGGAGCCATTTTCAAGAGAAAAAGTGGGTCAAGTAAAAATTGTCAAAGAAAATAATGCTAGGAGTTCGTGGAACTGGTTCGATTCCGGGGTCTCAATCTGCCTACTCCCCAGATCTCACCACGATCCGTCTCTAAGGCCTCAACCTGCCTACTCCTTAGAGCTAACTCGCTGGCAGTATCGGACGAAGTGTTATTTATACGAAAGCTGTCTGTGGGTGGGAGAGTGGTGGGGGGTTGAGGGTCTGTTGATGGAGGCATCAGAGCAGAACGGCTGCTATCAGGATTATGAGGTGTGGATGAATATTGTGGGGCTAGCCTGGAGATCAATGATTTCCAAGCGACTGGAAAACGATGACCGTCATCCCTTTTGTTTAGACAATTGGGACGTTTTTCAATCTCAATTGCTTCGCGGATGATTCGCGGTTTCTGAAAAAATGATGGTGCTATGGTTTTGGTATTATCGAAGTCTATATTATGGCCTGTTAGAAGGCGGTGTTGGGCAAGTGATGATGTGGGATCGGATTTTCTAACTGCAAGACGATGTTCATATATTCTATTGTTAATCCGTCTGTTGGTTTGTCCAATGTAAGTTTGGGGACAGTTTGAGCAAGGTCCTTGAACATTGACAATAAAGGGGTACCATTTTAATTTCTTAACTGGCATTTTAAAGGGTCCAAAATAAGTTAAAACTGAAAGACCACACCTAAAAATGACCAATTTACCGCTTTTTCGCGAAAAACGAGGGTTCTCCACCCACTCCATATAGAAAACTCAGGTTATTCTTAGTTTCATCAAAACGAACTTTTTTTACTGTCGCGTTGCTCTATATAAAATTTTCTTCGTCACCTTATTTTTGCCTATTTTACTCCACTATAATAACACTAAACTAAATAAATAGGTCAGTTGCTAGAGGAGTCAAAAACACAAAAAAAAAAAAAATTTTTTTAGTAACGCTTATTTCTTTATTATTATTTTCTCGAAGAATCCCTAAATAATAGAAATATTAGGATGTAGGGATTGAAATTCTTCGATCTGTTTAAAGTCGTACAAATAATACTTTGAAACTATTTTATTTTCTCAAACAAGGCTTTTTCTGACATCTGAAAAAATTTTCGGATATAATTTGAACACTAATGATATTATGAGTGTACATTTATTATTATAAATTAAGTAATAATACATTTAAAAATGGTGAATGCTGCAAATATCATTTTCAAATAAATGGCGGATGAGCTGGTGATACATGCAAATACAATACTTAAGATAGGTAAGTACAGCATAGCATCCTGAAGATCCATAGAGGTGAAACCTTTTAAATTTTGTGAGTCACTGGACTAAGGGAAAACAGTCGGTTCAATTAAATTGCTAACAATATATATAAGCCAACGCAATGTGGATAAATTATTATATAAATAATAAATCTTTATTTTTTTTTATTATTATTTTATCGCCTTATTTAGATTAACTTCCTGGCGGAGTTTAGCATTAGCTACTCCACCACTCAACTAGGACACATAGACAATTATATAACGATCCCTACGACATTGCCATCTACCATAGCAGGGACTCGAACTCGGTATTGGTACAGCAAGTAGTCATGTTGTCTCTCACACAACCTCGTCTAGTCGACTGCCACCAACTCAGTAACAGATGTAAAACACCGCTAAACATCCATACCCTAGCCAGAATTAGAACCCGGAACTCCTTGGTTGCAAGCCTACCATTTACCATTTAAAATTCTTTATTCAACTTATAATTACATGTCATTTTTGTATTTTATTTATATCATGATATATTGTTTACAATGGTTATCCTTCCCCGACGCGTTACAAATTGCTTACGCAACGAACGATTCGGTAGGCCGATGTTTTGCCAAATATATAAAAATACAAATTCAAATTATATATGATTCTAACTTTTCATACAGCTCAAGTTAATTAACTTTTATAATCTCTCTTGGGTTATGATAACGATTAAGTTTTTAAAAGAGTATGACGTGTCATCTAATATATTTACAGGAAACTTAAATAAGTAAAAACCTGCTTAAAATGATCACTATTTACAAACTAAAAATACACCAATTCTATATGTAATAAAAAATAAAATAAATGATTCTTTAAAAGTTTTATGTAAGGGTTGCAAGCCTAATACGTAACCGTTGAGCCACTGAGCCGGTGAATGTGTAGTAAAGTAAAAATACCTACTACGAAAGTCCATTATTCCACTGTTTTCTATGAAAGGAAATCGATTAATTGCCTCCAATCAAGGTGCACAATGTGAGTTTCCAAATCAATTGAAAATAATGTCATAATTTGCGACATACTACGTCTTCCATCGGATAACGGAGAACACCTATGTCGTACTGACGAGAGCTAACAAGCTCGAAACTAGTCTACGGCTGGCGATGCACAACAGCCCTGCACTATAGCCCTTTCTATAGGATTAATCTGCCTGCGGGGGGCTTATTAGAATCAGATTCTATTGTGCGTTTTCCAATTAAATACGTTGTATGTCGCAAATTATGACATTATTTTCAATTGATATGGAAATGCACATTGTGCACTTTGATTGGTGGCGATTAATCAATTTCCTTTCATAGGAACCAGTGGAATACTGGACTTTCGTAGTAGGTATTCTTTACTTTACTACACATTTACCATTTTTGTAATTAAATTACTCTATATCGTAAAATGCTGCTAATGAGCATCTGGACAATTGCACAGATCACAATATGAAATAAAGCGCAAGTCGATAATGTGCGAGACGATAGAGAAGAGATGATAATTAATAATAGAGTTATTGATTAAATTCCTTTTTAGAAATAACGGGAATGTAGGAGGTATTTACTTTAATTAAATTCTATGGCGTAACACTGGGTAAACTTTAACATATAATCTGCTAAATCTGGCAGTTAAGCAGTATTGATAACATCGAACCCGTATTGTAAATTATAGCTTCATTATTTTAGATACTATATACCGAAAGAACAACATTTCACAGTCTCTCTAAAGCATCCTTTTGTTATTGACGACTACTGGGTGTTAACAAATATTTTTTTCAAGGTAATGAAAATATTACAATATTTGTTCCGATGTGAAACGTGGTTTTTTACGATTTCTGGCAAAACTAGACCTATCGAAAAAAGTTAAATGCAAAAGTTGTAGATAATTGAAAGGTCTACAACTTTTACTGTTATTATTTCTCTTATTTTTCAACATAACCTCAAAAAAAATGTCAAAAACCAATTTTTTATTCTCTATTAGAAATAATAAGATTATCAGCAACTAAAATATTTGGCAGTAAAAAATATAAAAAAATAAAGCCATGGATCATAATAGGTATAATAAATTCTATAAAAAAACGTGATAAAATGAAAAAACAAGTACAAAAACTACAATGCAGAAAATCAGAAGGAATACAAAAACTACCGAAACAACTTAAACAAAATTATGACAAAAACGAAAAACTATTATTATAAAAACAAAATAGACAACGCAAACTCAGACATGAAAAAAAAAATTATAACGGACATAACAAATGGACATGCGAATATAAATAACAAAAATATTCAGATATTTAATGAGACAAATGTACCATTTGACAATAAAAAAAATATGGTCGATTACAGTAATAAATACTTTGCGAATATTGGTTTAAACATGTCTAATAATATATCGAATCCTACAAATCCTGAAAATATTCCAACAAATACTTGTATCTCATCTATGTATTTAAAACCAGTCACACAAAATGGGTTAATAGAACATATTAATAATTTTAAAAATAACAGCAGTCCATGCGAAGTCGGAATTTCAACAGAAGTAATTAAACATATACATGAATACATCCTTACACCAATTAAACATATACATGAATACATCCTTACACCTTTAGAACACATTATTAACTTAATTTTTAAGTCCGGTAAAGTACCCAAACAACTTAAATCATCAGTTATAATTCCCATCCATAAATCAGGCAGCAAAAACGACATAAAAAATTACAGACCAATAAGTCTAATAAATAACTTTTCAAAAATAATCGAAAAATGTTTAAAAGAACGCTTAATGAATTTTTTTGAACAACATAATATATTATCTCAAAAGCAATATGGTTTTAAAGAAGATCATAATACAACTGACGCAATGTGTGAACTTACTGGGACAATAACAGAATTTTTGGATAATAACAAAAAATTTATAGCTGTATTTTTAGATCTAGCGAAAGCATTCGACACGGTGCCTCATAATAGACTCCTAGAAGTTTTATGGCACTACGGAATAAGAGGTCCAGTGTGGAATGTCTTAAACAGCTATCTGACGAATAGAACGCAGTATGCCAAAATAGACAGTACTGTAAGTAAGTCACAAAATGTCAAAATGGAAGTCCCACAAGGGACCGTTTTTGGACCGGTACTCTTCAACACTATAAATAAGCTCAAAAATATAAAAATAGAAGGAAAAGTTATATCTTACGCAGATGACACTGTCATTATATTTAGTGGTGATATCTGGCAAATGGCAGAAAAACAGGTTTAAGAAGATAAGCAAAAGGTTAAAAACTGATTAGACATCTTTAAGCTATCACTAAACATAACAGAAACAAAGTATATAGCCTTCTCAATAACTATGGCAAACCGTCCAAATTTCAGTACAATAAAAATAAAAAACTTAAGTGAGGAAATAAAAGAAACTGATTGCATTAAATATCTAGGCATATTAGTGGATAAAAAGTTCGAATTAAATATCTAACACAAAAGTACGAACCCTTATACATAAGTTTTATATACTCATAGATACTTTGAACAAAAAACTATTAACAACAATTTATAAAACTTTGGTTGAGTCTATTCTACAATATGGTATATCTGTCTGGGGTGGGGCTTATGAAATACAATGAAACAACTAAAGATAGCCCAAAACAACATCATAAAAGTAATGTAAAAAAAACAAAGTTTATATCCCACCAACTTATTATACACAGAAAGAAACCTATGCAACATACGTACTCTGTACATATTGGCTTTATGCATACATACAAATACAACTGTAAATTTAAAAAACCATATACAACATAAATATGAAACTAGAAATAAAAATAATTGTAATTTGAGACCTTGACTCTTCGTACATGCCCTAAATTGTAATTTTATGGACTCTTACCTGCCTACTTTGCCTATTTACCCTTATTTACCCCATTTACCCCCGAACCCTTCAACGGAATTAGATCAAAATATAATCTAGTTTCAGATCTCGTTATAATACATACGTGTACCAAATTTCAAGTTAATACCATAAACGGTTCCAGAATACACGTGCGCACAAAAAAGTTACAGACCGACAGACAGGGAATTTTCTTACGCTTAAATTTAAAATCTCGACGTTTCAGGATATTTGAAGCCTATTTCAACAAAAAATATTTGTATATAGTTTTGTGAATAATTATGTAATATTAAATGCACTTTTTGCGCCCATATGCAATTTTCCAAAAATGGCACGTGCACTATATTGTAGACTTTTTTCCTGGTATTTTTCCGAACACGATGCTGAAAACCGGATCTCGATACGAGCTGTTTGTCAAAATTCTACAATTTCGGGCAAAGTAGTTCAAATTTCCATGGTCTATATATATTTTGTTATTTATTTTTTGATTTTATGCGAATTTAATTTGAAAAAAGGCCTAATTTTCAATCAAAACAGTTGATTAACAAAATTTTGATTTTTGAAAATTTGAAATTTTTTTCTCGTTGAAACCTCTTCTTTAAGATGGTGTAAAAAAATCATATGTTACTGTGGAATAACATTGTCAAATATGGCAAGAACCAAAACAAAGATTTTTTCGTGATTGTCACGAATTCTTTATTGTTTATTGAAATGAAGTATTGGGAGTGATGCAAAATTGTAATTTCAATGTAATATCAAATAAGGGATCTTTGATTAACCGTGTAAGGTTCGGGCTGTTGAGAAAGAGATTGTTTAAACAATAGTTTTACATTTAAAGAAATACTAAAAATGACAGTTTTTGTTCAAGAAAATTTTTTTTATGCTTCATGGACAGTAAATTGAAAATAAGTTTATTAAAACAAATATTTAAAACTATTTCATTTTACAAAGTAGGAATATAAAATCAAAAATCTATTTTAACCTCATTTTTTGGAAAGCTGCACTACCTCTGAATCGACATTGTTTTCTGGTTCTTCAGGATCTTCGACAAGGTCGCGACATCGTCAAGGTCCTCAAGTTCATCAAGATCTTTATTTCCAATATTAATTTTAAAATTTGTAGTTGCTTCGTCATCAATTTCCTCCGAATCGCTGATTTCGTGACAATTACGGAAAAATCGATCTTGAAAAAATCTTTGTATTGGTTTTTCCCATTTTTGACAATGTTTTCCCACAGTGACAGTATGATTTTTTACACCACCTTAAAGTAGAGGTTTCAACGAAAAAAGTCCGTCCTGAAATTTTCAAAAATCAAAATTTTGTTAATCAACTTTTTTCATTGAAAATTAGGCCCTTTTTCAAATTAAATTTGCATAAAATCAAAAAAATTAATATTTCGCCCCAAAAAAATTATAGCTTATTTAAGACATTACAGTGTCCATTTTCACCAAATTTCATTAAAATCGAATCATTTATGTGGGAGCTAGAAATAAAAAACCAAAAAAAAATGATTTTTAACGTTTCTGTCAATAGTTTTGAGGTTATGTTGAAAAATAAGAGAAAAAATATAACAACAAAAGTTGTAGATCTTTCAATTATCTACAACTTTTGCATTTAACTTTTTCAGATAGGAGGTCTAGTTCTACCGGAAATCGTAAAAAAACACGTTTCATCCCTAAAAGTACACTTTTTCCACCCCCACCTTACTTCCGGTTATTTGTTGGGGTCCAATCGATTTTTCCCCATTTAAATACCATTAATGTTAAATTTTTTGACCCCATCCTATACTGCTAAGAATTTTTTTTTGAGAAAAACTACGGGAAAAAAGTTATACATCTTTTAAGGGCACATTGAAAAACTGACATTAATAATTTTAATAAGTGTTGTTTATTTGAAAATGTTTGTGCACCTATAGTCAAGAAGAAACATTTGGTAGTTTATCACTTAGTTATAGAAAACTCATAAAAAGCAAACCACCGCCGCTCAAGGTATGCAGTACTGAAATGAGGTATCGAATATTTTTCTAAATTGCCGGCAATGCACGATAACTAAAACTCGTCAGTATTCTTCAAAAAATGCAATGGACAAAAAAAGGATGTAAGTTGCAGAAAAACTTTGAACTTGATTTAGTTTAGGCATAACGTATAATATGATGGGGGTTTATGAGGCTAAATAATTAAATAAAGAAACAAGTTATTACCTTATACCACATGTAGCGGAAAAAAACCTTAATCACGCAGCGGAACTAAATGTGGACTGTAATCATGTGGTATATGACACAAGTATCAAAAGATCGATTGCACCTCTTACCTTGCTTGTTGGTCTGGGTGGCAGGGTGGTATGGTGAGAGCTCTCGAACCACCTGTGGGACGTCAAGGTTGACACAGCCTCTGGACACTTTCACCCTAATTTGACAGTTCATATAACCACAGTTAAAACAATACAAGATTTGCGTTGAGATTAAATCTCAAATCTAAAAATGTCTTTTTTAATGCGAAGGAAACTTTGTTCGGTATATACACGAGCGACGTACGATACCAGTATGGCGACTTTTCTCCCTCGTAGAGCCGCGCATGGCTTGGCGATAAGAGAATATAAAAAATCCTTTGATACCTTTTTATTCAAAAGTAGAATTTAAGCGGGCGAATTAATTTAATAAAATTAAATCAACTATAATATAGAGCGTATATTTATTTCAAAATAAAAATAAAAAATGCGGACGAAACACCACAAGAGAAACAACAATGCAGCTACGGACACTTGTTTCGGAGTTATTGCTCCTCATCAGCGTAGCGTGGCTTAGCGAATATATCTTATAATCGAGCAAAACCAACAAAGGTCGGAAAGTACAGTGCACAGTACTCGATTTGTACTTTCATACTTCATGTGCCACATTTAGGGCCTCAAATGAGAGCAATCAGTATGAAGAGCTCCATGTCTACTGCTTTATTTCCACCTGGCAGACACTAAGTAAAATATGATGGGGGTTCATGAGGCTAAATAATTAAATAAAGAAACAAGTTATTGCCTTATACCTCAAGAGAAACAACAATGCAGCTACGGACACGTGTTTCGGAGTTATTGCTCCTCATCAGCGTAGCGTAGCTTAGCGAATATATCTTATAATCGAACAAAATCAACAAAGGTCGGAAAGTACAGTGTAGAGTACAGTACAGTAAACGTGGCACATGAAGTATGATAGTACAAATCGAGTACCGTGCACTGTACCTTCCGACCTTTGTTGGTTTTGCTCGATTGTAAGATATATTCGCTAAGCTACGCTACGCTGATGAGGAGCAATAACTCCGAAACACGTGTCCGTAGCTGCATTGTTGTTTCTCTTGAAGTATAAGGCAATAACTTGTTTCTTTATATAACGTATAATATTCAACCAACAGTTACTCAGCGGTGTCTTACAATTGAATTTAAAGTCTTTAACCAAGTACCAACTTGAACTTACGCAACCTGCTTGAATATCAGATACGATAAAGCATATCTCAATATTACCAAAGTTCTCAAACATTGTTTATTTTAAAAAAAATTCGAATCTATGGACTTTAGAGCTCATGTTATATGAGGTTTTTTGTTTTTCTGGTCTTTCCCTATTACCAATTTTTTGTTTAATAACAGGAGACTAACACCCTGTATATTGAATACTAGCAGAAGGATACATGCCCAATATCTGGTATACTACTAAACTGTAAAAAGAGAATTACACCCTAAAGGCTATTAGCACATTTTAGCATTTAAAACAACGCGCCGATACATTTAGATGTTCACACGAAATATTCCCAATATATAGACTATATAATGCACATCCTATGAATTAAAAGAAGAATTCAATTTGGACAGAATTATATGTTATACGTAGAATTAACAAACATTCACATCCACAGCGTCCTTTTGAGTATTTGAACACTATTTATAAAGATGCTTTGTATTAATTTTGCACCTGCATGTACACGTCAACTACAACAAATAACTGAAAATGTTCGAAAACTCGCATTGGTTCGAGAATAGTATATTCTGTAATAAGTTTGGAATAAAGCATATTCTGCGCGAGCGGAAGTTTGTCACCCGAGCGAAGCGAGCGCAGAATATGCCATTCCAAACGAATTACAGACTATACTTTTTCTACGCTTATAAATTAGGTTTATTTGTGTCTATATGTCTATTTGTTTTACCACTGCAACAGTGAAACGTGAAAGGTTAACTGTCAATAGATATAGAAACGTCAACTGTCAACAGAAACGCAAACAGAATTACAAATTGCACTACTACTGGATGGCGCCACCTATGCTTGTTACAATCTAGAGGCATGTAATAAATATTACATATCAGCCACTGGAATATAGGTCATTCCTTATTTAAAATCGACATCATAATGCTCATATTACATAATAGGCGTAGAAAAAAGAAATTCCAAACTTAAAACGCCCCTTGAAACACAGTGCACACTGCACATCGTAACTCGACGTGCGCAGATGCTTCACTAGGTGCGTCCTCATTTAATACCACTAGATAATAGCGATAATAGCGAAATCTTTGGTGTGGCCCTCTTAAAATAGACAGACGGTATAGTAACGACTCAGACATTTAAAAACGCAATTATCCCCTTAATTCAATCCACTTAATGTATTTTAATATAATTACTTAGCTAAAACTTCAATGAACACTTAGAATGCGAGTTTCCTTAGGTTTTTAATTCAGAAAACAATTAATTGAATCTAGAACAGGTAATTAGCCTTGTTATAACTAAATTATTTTTGTAAACGTTTGGACGTTATCTTATTAAAAGTACTTCTGATAAACACGAAACTCTTGCCAAGTTCTTCTCTTTTCAAGATCACCAATTGATACTACTTCATTAACGACTATACATCAAATTAATGTTTCCCTCTAGGAAGTTGTAGTTACAGCATGATTTTTTTTATAGTCATTTATCATTCGAAACTGCAATTAAAGTAGTGATTAAACTTATCTTAGGTGTTGCTAATATACACAATTCACGTTTTTTCGTGTTAACGTTTGTCATTGATAACCCACACGTTTCGTACATAGTGTAGGGAATTTATATATTGATATACAGGGTGTTGCATCATGAGAGGGACATAGCTTAATAGGAGGTAGAGAACATCAGTGGTAATCGGAACCTCCCATAGAAATGTCTCATTGGGCCTTCACTACGAAGTTACAGAGCGTTTTATAATTTTTGGCCAAACCTGTTTTTTGTCATAACATTGACAGGGAATGAAATAACGGATTCATATTTGGTACGGCTAATGTACTAACGAGCCTCAAGAGGTACATGTATAAAAAAAATATATCCAGGTCCGGACTCACTATAATTTATGTTTCTTCTTTGCATCAATAAAACATCACCCTGTATATATTTTTTTGAAATTTCAATACGATATTCGAAAAGATCAAGAAAAAACAAACAAAATGGCCTATTTCATTTTTTTGTTACACCTTCGTGGTTATTTAAATACGTTGTTAAATGTGCAAGAAAATGGATTACAGAACCCTATTAAATGAGAGGCACGTGAAATAAATAGTTTTATAACTAAAATTTGCAAAAATTCTATTGAGCCTAGGTGGTCTGGGTGAATCCTAATTCCGGCACGTTTTAAAGGTCCATTTTGGTAAAAAACTGTGGTCCTAATAAGTAATCGGGTATGAAATAACAAAATTTTTAATCAATCACAGTAGGCTTGTTCAAAGTGACAGATAATAAAAAGAAATCTCCTAAACAGTTGAATAATTGTTTGTTAGTAATTTAATGTGTCAATAATCCGCATTTAGTTAGTGAAAACTTGTGAAAATATTTTAACTATGCCAGTAAAATTTACAAACGTGGAATATGCTGACATAATATTCATATATGGTTTCTGTAATGGAAATGGTAGGTCGGCGGAAAGAGAATATCGGCTGCGTTTTCCTGGTCGTCGATGCCCTAATCATAAAACCTTTAGTACGGTGTTCCAGTATGCAAGACAACACGGAAAGTTCCCTACTTCTGCAGTTGTGGAGCGTGTTTTACAACAAGGTGTGCAGGAACAAAACAATATTATAAACGTAGTTCAAGAAAACCCAAATATGAGCACTAGACGAATCAGTTTGGCAACTGGTATTCCTCATTGGCGAGTATGGAGAACCCTAAAAAGAGAACGTTACCATCCATATCATATCCAGCAGGTACAGCGTCTTCAACAAGGCGACGATATCCCTCGCCTGGCATTTTGTCATTGGTTGTCTAACCATCGCCCAGTCATTTACAGAACCTTATTTACGGATGAGGCACAATTTGCAAGGGATGGAGTAAACAATTCACGAAATAATCATAAATGGGCACAGGAAAACCCACATGCGGTACGCCAACGCCGTTCGCAACACAGGTTTTCTGTAAATGTTTGGGTCGGACTTGTGAATAGACATTTGATAGGGCCACATTTTTTTGAAGAAAGATTGAATGGTGAAATTTACTTTGATTTTCTTCAAAACATTTTACCGAATATGTTAGAAAATATCGGTATAAGAGGCATGTTGTTTCAGCATGATGGGGCCCCACCACATTTTAACCTTCAAGTAAGAGAACACTTAAACAATGTGTATCCTAATAGATGGATTGGACGCGGGGGTCCACATGAATGGCCACCAAGATCTCCTGATTGTAACCCTTGTGATTACTTTTTATGGGGCCACTTAAAAAACGAGGTTTATAGCATTAAAATTGAAAGTAGACAACATTTAATCCAGCGCATCGTTACAACCTGCGACGAAATACGGAAAAATCCAGAAATGATACGTCGAGCAATTGGTGACCTTTCTAAACGCGCAAGAAAATGCACAGAATGTGGGGGAGGACATTTTGAAAATTTACTTTAGTGTCAATTACGTTTTATTTTTAAACACATTTAGTTATTGTTTTGTTATTTATTGTTTTTTTTTTTTTTTTTTTATACATTTATTTAACGTCGGCCTATTTCCGCTACTGAGGCCTAACACCGACGCCTGTAGACGAGCTACCCCCAACCAGGAATTTTGCCGAACCTCTTCCCTTAAGAAGAGTAGGGATCTTTTACTTGCCTAACATTTAATAGACAAGGGACCGACGGCTTTACATCCCCTCCGAAGGATGGTATATCTTCTATACAACCCTCGCCTAAGGTTGTATAGCTTCCGCGCATACACTGATATACAAGCCGCTGGAAGATGTGTGAGGCGAGAACGCGGTTTCCGTTGGAATGGTCACCAATCCAAGTACTAACTGCGCCTGTCGTTGCTTTACATCGCATACCGAAGTATGTACATAGTAAAGACGCACCTACGCTCGCCCCCGTTATTTATTGTTAATTGAATGGAAAATATTTTATTTATTTAGATTTTAGTTTGTTCTCTTTTCCAATTTTTATTAAGTATAAAATGTTGATGATTTTCTTGATCAAAATAACTGGTTGCTTAGGCCTAATTGGTTTATATTATCTGTCACTTTTATTCTTTGAACAAGCCTACTGTGATTGATTAAAAATTTTGTTATTTCATACCCGATTACTTATTAGGACCACAGTTTTTTACCAAAATGGACCTTTAAAACGTGCCGGAATTAGGATTCACCCAGACCACCTAGGCTCAATAGAATTTTTGCAAATTTTAGTTATAAAACTATTTATTTCACGTGCCTCTCATTTAATAGGGTTCTGTAATCCATTTTCTTGCACATTTAACAACGTATTTAAATAACCACGAAGGTGTAACAAAAAAATGAAATAGGCCATTTTGTTTGTTTTTTCTTGCTCTTTTCGAATATCGTATCGAATTTTCAAAAAAATATATACAGGGTGATGTTTTATTGATGCAAAGAAGAAACATAAATTATAGTGAGTCCGGACCTGGATATATTTTTTTATACATGTACCTCTTGGGGCTCGTTAGTACATTAGCCGTACCAAATATGAATCCGTTATTTCATTCCCTGTCAAAGTTATGACAAAAAACAGGTTTGGCCAAAAATTATTTAACACCCTGTAACTTCGTAATGAAGGCCCAATGAGACATTTCTATGGGAGGTTCCGGTTACCACTGATGTTCTCTACCTCCTATTAAGCTATGTCCCTCTCATGATGCAACACCCTGTATATCAATATATAAATTCCCTACACTATGTACGAAACGTGTGGGTTATCAATGACAAACGTTAACACGAAAAAACGTGAATTGTGTATATTAGCAACACCTAAGATAAGTTTAATCACTACTTTAATTGCAGTTTCGAATGATAAATGACTATAAAAAAAATCATGCTGTAACTACCACTTCCTAGAGGGAAACATTAATTTGATGTATAGTCGTTAATGAAGTAGTATCAATTGGTGATCTTGAAAAGAGAAGAACTTGGCAAGAGTTTCGTGTTTATCAGAAGTACTTTTAATAAGATAACGTCCAAACGTTTACAAAAATAATTTAGTTATAACAAGGCTAATTACCTGTTCTAGATTCAATTAATTGTTTTCTGAATTAAAAACCTAAGGAAACTCGCATTCTAAGTGTTCATTGAAGTTTTAGCTAAGTAATTATATTAAAATACATTAAGTGGATTGAATTAAGGGGATAATTGCGTTTTTAAATGTCTGAGTCGTTACTATACCGTCTGTCTATTTTAAGAGGGCCACACCAAAGATTTCGCTATTATCGCTATTATCTAGTGGTATTAAATGAGGACGCACCTAGTGAAGCATCTGCGCACGTCGAGTTACGATGTGCAGTGTGCACTGTGTTTCAAGGGGCGTTTTAAGTTTGGAATTTCTTTTTTCTACGCCTATTATGTAATATGAGCATTATGATGTCGATTTTAAATAAGGAATGACCTATATTCCAGTGGCTGATATGTAATATTTATTACATGCCTCTAGATTGTAACAAGCATAGGTGGCGCCATCCAGTAGTAGTGCAATTTGTAATTCTGTTTGCGTTTCTGTTGACAGTTGACGTTTCTATATCTATTGACAGTTAACCTTTCACGTTTCACTGTTGCAGTGGTAAAACAAATAGACATATAGACACAAATAAACCTAATTTATAAGCGTAGAAAAAGTATAGTCTGTAATTCGTTTGGAATGGCATATTCTGCGCTCGCTTCGCTCGGGTGACAAACTTCCGCTCGCGCAGAATATGCTTCATTCCAAACTTATTACAGAATATACTATTCTCGAACCAATGCGAGTTTTCGAACATTTTCAGTTATTTGTTGTAGTTGACGTGTACATGCAGGTGCAAAATTAATACAAAGCATCTTTATAAATAGTGTTCAAATACTCAAAAGGACGCTGTGGATGTGAATGTTTGTTAATTCTACGTATAACATATAATTCTGTCCAAATTGAATTCTTCTTTTAATTCATAGGATGTGCATTATATAGTCTATCGTAATAACTCATAACAAGTAAAATTCACAAGCCATCACAAGAACGCCCACGGTCGGTCCGTAGCTAATTGTTTCAATACTATCTCCCGTTTCAAAATGGACTATAGATATATGTAAATGTTACAACTTAGATGCTAACCATCAGATGGTACAACAATTTATGATACTATGTAATTTAATCAATCATTGGTATTATTTTCGGTGCATAAGTAATTGTTACCGTCCGCAAATATTGTTAGATTATGACATTAATCAATTTCTAGTAGGTCGTTGGGGACTATTAAAAACAATATGGGTCCTGGAGTGGGCCCTTGTGGTGCTCCAATTATCACATCTATTTCAAATGACCTAATTTCATTAATTTCTACTACTTATTTCCTATTTGATATGGCGCCAAACACCCTATGTTAAATAATAGTGGTTTCTTTTTCGTTCAAAAAACAATTTCGATTAAACACCAGTTATGCTGAACAACTCGCTCAATCACGGCGCCTTGTACAACCACGGCCAATTTAATAAATTTCTTATCCAGTCGGAAAATGCCATTTATTATAAAATTTTGCTTTTCCAAGTAGAATCGCGTGATTCTAAACGTTCCTGGATACGCTGAAATCTATTATAAATTATATAACAATATTTCTTAGAACCAGTAATGTGTGATGCAGGTATTTTCGTAATTTACTCTATAAATAGCAAACTGGGTCAGCGATACAAGACATAAATAAAGGGAGGCTTAAAAATAATCGTACGCATTTAATGTGTGAATTTATCCTGCATTACAGCAAGGAGGATATTTTGATACCCGCTGATAACTCTGAAATACTATAACTGAGAAGAAACGAAAGAAACTACTACTATGCTAAGCCCAGTCAGGCTATTTATTTTTCGATTGCAACAGACACTGGACCGCTAGATAGCGCCTGCTGACTGTTTTGCATGTCGCTATCGTAAAAATACCGAGATGTACCAAAAAATCAAAGGATCCTCGTGCCGGTCGTCACATGCCTACCTTGCACTGACGAGAGCCAACAGCTCTAAACTGCAGTCTGCAAGTGGTGTGGGCGACTGGCACGAGAGCTCCTTTAAGTAGAATCGGTCTTTCGGCTGGCGAATCATTAGCGTTATGTTGGTAATATGCAATTATTAGCCCGGAAAGTAGCTCCTCTATAAAATCCTTATTTTACTGTAAGGAACGTAACCAGACTGCAACCAACAGCTACTCTTCGGGCTATGTGCCCCGCCGAGCGCTGAATTACAAGTTACAGGCCTGGCGCGTTAAGTGTAATAATCGCATATTACCAACAAAACGCTAATGCTTCGATTGCAACAAACACCAGCCGAAAGATTGATCCTACTTAAAAGAGCTCTCGTGCCAGTCGTCCCATACCACTTGCAGACTGCAGCTTCGAGCTGTTGGCTCTCGCCAGTGCAAGGTAGGCATGTGACGAACGACACGAGGATCCGTTGACTATTTGGTACATCTCGGTATCTTTACGATAGCGACATGTAAAATAGTAAGTAGGCGCCATCTAGCGGTCCAGTGTCTGTTGCAATCGAAAAATAAATAGCCTGACTGGGCTTAGCATAGTTCAAGTGTGCTTCTAGAGGGCAGAAATATTAAAACATAATGTTTCAATCGTTCCTCTATAAAATCCTTATTTTACTATAAGGAATGTAACCAGACTGAAACCAACAGCTACTCTCCGGGCTATGTGCCCCGCCGAGCGCTGAATTACAAGTTACAAGCCTGGCGCGTTAAGTGTAATAATCGCATATTACCAACAAAACGCTAATGGCAATTGCAAGAAACACCTGTCTTTCGTCTGGTGTTTGTCGCAATGTATGTCAGCTTCAGCTTCTTCTTTGTCGGTGTGTGTGGGAATGGTTTGATTGATATCCTCGAACGTGATGATTTTATTATTTAAATATCCTTCTTTAAATATTATACAATGTTTTGTATACTGTAGGTAAGTTTATTACTTTTTTTACCTTCTAATTTACAACTTGAAAAGTGACATTGACTTTTCATTGACTGATCGTCAAACTTATCAATAAATGTTTTTAATAATAATAATAATAATATATGTTCATTTCCAATAAAATAATAATAATTACATATTACATCGTTATTATTGAATGGTTTAATTCCATATCGTTATTTTGTAAATAAACAGTGCAATAATCACATAAGTAGTTAAGCACTACTTGTTCGTGATGGGTTAAAAACATTTGTCACTTTTGGTTTATAAATTTTTACTTAGTCAGCGATTTCTGTCAAAATCGGTGAATAATAATATTTTATTTAAATATTATAACCAATAACCAATTTGTTGTTTTTTTTTACCTTACATTTTGGTTAATAATGTTGTGTACTAGGGATTTAGGATTTTCTTTTAACCATTTTTCAACATTTTTCTTAAATATGTGCAATTTATTTGTATTTTTTGTTTGTTTAGGTAATCTGTTGTATAGTCTTGATCCTAAATAAGAATAGAATTTTTGTCCAATAGTTTTTATTGCTTTCGAATTTTGATAACTGTTTTCTTTATTTCTTGTTGTATATTGGTGTTGAATAGATTTGTACAATTTTTTGTTTTTAGAACTGTATAATAAAATTTTTTAAAAAAATAATTGCCTCAAATCGAATATTTCGCTTATTTTGTATAAATCATCTGAGGGGTAATTACGACTTTTACCATAAATTATTCTTAGTATCCATTTTAGATAAGGTTTTAGGTATTTAAATCGATATAGCAGGCCTCGAAATTTTTGTGCAACATGCATTGCTTGCAGGTCCCATCTAAAGTGTTTGTCAATGATGATACCTAAATATTTCACTGAATCTCCTTCTGGAATATTTAAAAGATTTTCAATATTTAGTGGACCAAAGTTAGGTAGATTATTAGCATATGAGGTAAATGGTAAGTAACTAGTTTTTTTAAAGTTAACAGTGAGTAAATTGTAATCGAACCATTTTTTAATATCTTTAAATTCTTTTTCTGCGATTTTTTTTAGATTTTTCCATGAATTGGCTTTAAGAAGTATTGCTGTATCGTCAGCAAAATTTAATATTTTAGCCGTGATATCTCGCATCGAAAGTAAGTTGTTTATGTATACAGCGAACAGAACTGCTCCTAAAATTGTTCCCTGTGGAACTCCGTAGCTGACAATTCTTGGTTCACTAATGGTTTCATTTATTTTTACATATTGTATTCTTTCGGACAAATAACTTTATATTAAATTATATATATTTTCTCTCAAGCCACAATATTCTAATTTTTTTAAGAGGTTGCTATGTGATACCGTGTCAAGTGTTTTCGCAAGGTCCACGAATATACACAAGCATGGTGATTTTTCATCTAAAGCCTCATAAACATACCGTGTTAGGTATGCTATAACATCTTCGGTGGATTTGTTTTTCTGGAAACCAAACTGTCTCTCAGATATAATGTTAAATTTATTAAAAAATGTCGTTATTCTGTTCTTCAAGATTGTTAGAAATCACGGATATTGGTTAAGGGTATATTTTTTTAATATCAGTTGTTAGTGGTTACCAGTCAATAAAATTTCCCTCTCCTTGTCGTTGATTTTGATTTTCCTTAAATAGTTTTGACCCGTGTATGCTTTTTCCGTCATTTCCTTTCTGGTGTGTCAAAATTTTTTTATTTTCATTCCTGCTTATTTCTTGTACATGCTTGCCCTTTTCTTTACTTTTCTTGTTCATTATTTTTTGCTGAATTTATTCTTATCACTGGTTTGTCTCTACGTTTCTTGTTAAATATTTTTACCTACACTTTCACCTCACTCGACTCTTTCACTTGTAGCACTAAATGAATCCCTTTTCTAGTCCTTTTTTTAGCTCCAGGTTAAATTTGAATATTTATCCTGACTTTATTAACTTTCACTTTTTATTAAAAACTTATTTCTATTAACAAATTTGGATGCTTTTCTTAAAATACTAACATTGTCCATTTTGGGGCTCTTATTTTATAAGTAGATGCTCCCACTTATATTTAATCAATTGAATTATGGTTGTGACAAGCTGTTTTACAGTTCTGCTATGTATTCTATATAGAATTTATTTTATTATTGCGATATTTCATTGACCCTTGGAATTGTGTCCCGTAGTCCACTTTTAAATCTATTTTATCTAAATTTTGAGTATTTCATAGTGTAAATTTCTTTATGTTACCATGAAATTATTGCTAATCTATAATTAAATTTTGTGCTAATTTGATTTTGAGTGAATTTAAGTTTAAATTTGTTTATTCTTCAGTAAATTATTGTTGAATTTGACCTGTTATTCAGACTACTTGAACTTGAACTAAGACGATTAGACATTAGTTTCATAAAAAAACCAGTTTTTAATAGTGCCTAGTAAAACTAGTAGCAAATGAATGCTATCTTCTAACTCAGTTTAAACCAAAATTCCATATTGAATATTATTCACAGGGAAAATTTAAGAAGAATATAAGGATCTTATCAAGCCAACAAAGAGTCTTAAGGTTGGTTCAAGATTTGTGAGTAGGTATTCTCATAAATATACAACATGGCCCTAGAAACTTAATGAAACGCCTAAGCCTCTGGCCATTAAAGTCTCTCCTTTCTCCTTACACCCAGATGCATCTCTGTGTAATAATTTCGTTAGGTAGAATAATAATGTAACAGCATAATTTTACTAAAGATGCGTAATTTGTGTTTACCTTAGACCCAAAGCTTACGTGCTAACCTAATTATTCCTGCTGTAGTGCGTGTTCCTATATCACTGATTATAAGCTAGGAAGCTGAAGAGAAATAACAAGGCATTATATCCAAGCTGTGCTTAAACCAGCCCAGTACTTAAATTTAATTACTAACGTATAATTTACATGTTTACGAAGAAAGCACCAAGGAACTTAATTGTAACTGCCTTTGTCCACGATAAGTGGAAAGTGGGCGGGATTTTATTACAGCTGTTATGTAGTGTCACATAACCTGATCTTTAATTAATTTATTGCTCTAACAAACAAGATGAAAGTATTGAAATTGTAACAATAACTACAGAAAATTATATCCTAAAAAGCATGAATTCAAAGAACGGTGCCTGTGTTCATACCGGAATATTTTACCAATGGTGGTGTAGATACACAACTTTAGAATAGTGTGGCATTAATTGTATGCGTAATGTGTATACCGGGTGTTAAAAAAGTATGGGAACGGTGGAAAATCTCGAACAGTTTGCATAAAATCGAAAAATAAAAAAATACGTGTCAAAAATTTTTCAAAAAACTATCTACTGATACCAAAATGATGTGAGAGGCAATTTTAAAATTTCAAATGGAAACCCCTATTTTTTATTGCGGAATCGGATTCTACGGCAAAAAATACGTAAATTTTATTCCAGACATTTTTTTCGATTGTGTCGCTGTAATCGCAAAAAATGAAAAGAAAACATTACTGTTTCAAGAGTAGCGTCTTGTGCCCATAAAAAAACGTCCAATTCAAAAACTGAAAAACACGTATTTGTTACTTTTACGAAATCTATCCAATAACGTTAGATTCGACTCTCCCACCCCTAACCCAGATTCACAGGGACAGTGCTCCGACAAAAGAAACAAGAGGAGTAATTAGATTGAAGTTACCTCTTACCTCCGAACACCAAACCACATCGATAGAAGGGGGACGTAGGAAAGCTCCACAGAGGAAGACAACGAAGACAGGCGGCGTCAAAAGACGGCACGGATCAGACTGAAGTAATGCGAAAGCGGTCCCGGTCTGATCTCCCACTAGGGATTTCAAGAAGGCCTCTTGCTTCGGTTAGCTAAGGCGCCGACTACGCCCTCACAAAAAAAAAAACCTTAACCCAGTGGGCGGGGCGGGGGCAACTTTGAAATTTGTAATGAAAATCCCTATTTTTTATAGCGGATTCGAATTCTACGGCCAAAAATACGTGAATTTTGTATCGGGCATTTTTTTCTATTCTCGCAAGGTGTCGCTGCAATCGCACAGAATTGAGTGGAAACATGAAAGTTTTGAAACGCATACTTAAAAAAATACGAAAAGTAAAACTACTGATCTCAGAGTGAATGATTTCCTGAGCTGTTTTGAGAACAGTGATTTTACACGGTCGTGCGGAAATTACAACAACTATTAACATTCTGTAAATTTATTAGCAGCTAGTAATTTTCCATTTAAATTTTTTACAGGGCAATAAAAAACTCGATTAAAAAAAACTAACAGTGGTTTTACCTCTGAATTCAGCCACTTCAGACAAGTTCTTGATCCCAGCCAGTGAAGGCAAGGAGGTAACTCAGCCATTTAAGGCAAGGTGAGAATTTCGGCCAGTTGAGGCAATTAGTTTACAGCTTAACTGCTACACTAGCAGGTTTTAATTTCAAGATTATAGCAGGTGTTCAAAATGGTGCCCATTGACTTCTTGGCATTGTCCGAGACGAACGTAAAAATTTTCAATAGCATTTCTTATCATTTGAGGTGGTATTTTTGCAAAAATGTTTATTATGCGTTGCCTCAGCTCTTCCAAATCACCAGGTTTAGTGAAATAAACCTTACCCTTCACGTAGCCCCAAATAAAACAATCAAGTGGCGCGAGATCGGGAGATCTTGCTGGTCATTCAATAGTTCCTCTTCGACCTATCCATCGATTTTCGAAAGTACCATTCAAATAGTCCCTAACAATATATCGCTAGTGTGGAGGAACCCCACCTTGCTGGAACCAAACATTATCGAATTCATCACCAGCAATCTCTTGTATTGCAAGAACTATTTGATTTGTCAACATTTTCAGATATTTTTCTCCATTCAAATTTCCATCAATGAAAAACGGTCCTATGATTCGATACCTGAAAACTCCTGCCCAAACATTTAATTTTTGTGGATACTGCGTGTGCGTTTCAAGCAGTGAGGGTTTTCGTCACTCCAATATCTGAATTTATGGCGATTAACTTTTCCACTGAGTTCGAAAGTTGCTTCATCTGAGAAGACAAGTAGAGATGACAAAAAATTTGGGTTTTAGTTACTCCCTTCCATCATTAATTCACTAAACTCAAGTCGCAGATCAAAATCATCTTCATTTAACTCTTGGTAAAGGTGAATTTTGTAACGATGAAATTTCAAAAGTTTCAAATTCTTATCAACTGAAACTGCACTCATATCAAGCTGTTGACTGGCTTTTTTGATTGATAACCTTCGATTTTCAACAAATGCCTGGGCCACTTCCATTTGTCGAGCTTCTGATGTTTCAGATTTTGGTCTTCCAGATTTTGAGCGATTTTTATTTGTCCTTGTGTCTAGGAGTCGTTTGATGGTACGGGACGAAGTAGATTTCGAAATTCCCACTTGATTTACACGGAAAGTTTCGTTGAATAAAATTACAAGTTCATCATAGGACCTTTCTTTATCGCTCCACCCTCGCATCATTAAAAGAGAAACACTCTCTTCCTCTGTTAAAGTAGCCATTATGCAGAAAAAACGCGAGAACTAATGAAAAATGAAATAACTTTTTCCGTACAAAAGTGCGCTCCTGCCTCTACAAAATTTGGAAGGAACTGAACGTTCTCGTAGAAATTTCACAAAACAAATACTGTTATTAAGAACACTTTTAAAAAAACATTCATAAAAACCAAACTATCACAGATATTGTTTTTTAAACTGAATGTTTTTTTGTCAACACGAGTAGCTAGAGTTTTTACAAACTTATGGACGCTTAAGGTTTATTTCAATTTTGTGCGATTGCAGCGACACCTTGCGAGAATCGAAAATAATGCCCAATATAAAATTCACGTATTTTTGGCCGTAGAATCCGAATCCCCACCCACAGGGTGGTGGGTGGTGAGGTCATTTTGGTATCAGTAGATAGTTTTTTGAAAAATTTTTGACACGTATTTTTTATTTTTCGATTTGATGCAAACTGTTCGAGACTTTCCACCGTTCCCATACTATTCTAACACCCGGTATGTGGAGGCCCAGAAAAAGCATTTCTGGTTTCATATAACGTGTCCGTACATCGTAAAAACAACTGACATAGTAATCGGAAACACTAGTTCTCAACGTATTTTTAAAATAGTAATTTTTAAATTTCGGTGTATAGTATAGCACAATATCTGCTCTACCCATTAATGGACCACTGACTGTAGAGATCCATTCGGAGAAAGGAAATAAATAAGTACAAAGAAATTAAATTGGCATTCTTGTTCCACCGAGATTTGGCCATAACGACCAAACCTTTGCAGCTGTATTGCACCGATGCACTTATAGGAAGCATTCCGCTGGCTGGGATAACATCATTAGGGAGCAAAGTGGATATCGATTTTTAACAACTTTATTAATCGAGCTATATATATATATATATATATATATATTTGGGATTGATATGTTTAACGGCACTATCCTCGAAAACAGTTAGAGTTATCAAATTCCCTTCAATTTTTTTAGAACCTGTGACAGAAAAAGAAATTTTTAACATTATCATGGGATTAAAGAATAGCAGCGCATCTGGAGTAGATAATTTAAGTACAAATCTCATTAAAAAATCTGTAAAATTTCTCGTGGCTCCTCTTACATATTTAATTAATCTCTCTCTTTCTGAGGGAATATTTCCATGTATTCTGAAGACGGCCAAAGTTATTTCTCTATATAAAAAAGCAGATATTACTTCAATTGATAATTACGGACCAGTAGCTCTTATCGTCAATCTCTAAAATAGTTGAACGTGTTGTTTTTAACAGAATTTTAAATTTTAAAGCTAAAAATAATCTATTGTTCAAAGATCAGCATGGATTTCGTAAAAAATATTCAACCCAGACTGCAATATTGTCATTTTTAGATAAACTGTATAAGTATAAATCAAAATAATAAATATTTTAATTTATATATATTTTATATATATTTAAGTAAGGCCTTCGACTTAATAAATCATTCAATTCTTATTAGGAAGCTTGAGAAATATGGCCTTAGAGGCAAAGCAAAAGATTCGTGGACATCATACCTTACAAATGGATTTCAATTAGTAGAAGCTAATGGTATTAAATCCGACACACTAAAAATAGGATTTGGTGTACCACAGGGAGCTGTACTGGGGCCTTTGCTGTTTTTTGTTTTATATTAATAATCTTCCGAATTTTTTTGATGAGTTCTTGATCATGTTTGCAGATGATAATTCATATTTGTGTTGCGGAAAACTGTTCATAACTAAAACAGGTTTTACAAAATTTTTAGGGGTAAATATTGACAATGCTTTAAATTGGAATACTCACATAAGTGCTGTCGCCAAAAAGCTATCTTCTAGCTGTTACGCGTTATACAGATTATCAAAATTAGCCAGTAGGCAAACACTGTTAGCATACTATTATGCAAGAATCTCATATGGTATTATTTTCTGGCGTTCGTCCCATGGTTCTGAAAGATTGTTCAAATTGCAAAAAGAGGCAGTTCGATATATTACAAGAGCATCTAAATTAGAATCATGTAGAAATATATTTAAAAATCTACAATTGTTAACCTTATCCTATATACAGGGTGTTGCATCATGAGAGGGACATAGCTTAATAGGAGGTAGAGAACATCAGTGGTAACCGGAACCTCCCATAGAAATGTCTCATTGGGCCTTCATTACGAAGTTACAGGGTATTAAATAATTTTTGGCCAAACCTGTTTTTTGTCATAACTTTGACAGGGAATGAAATAACGGATTCATATTTGGTACGGCTAATGTACTAACGAGCCCCAAGAGGTACATGTATAAAAAAATATATATCCAGGTCCGGACTCACTATAATTTATGTTTCTTCTTTGCATCAATAAAACATCACCCTGTATATATTTTTTTGAAATTTCGATACGATATTCGAAAAAAGCAAGAAAAAACAAACAAAATGGCCTATTTCATTTTTTTGTTACACCTTCGTGGTTATTTAAATACGTTGTTAAATGTGCAAGAAAATGGATTACAGAACCCTATTAAATGAGAGGCACGTGAAATAAATAGTTTTATAACTAAAATTTGCAAAAATTCTATTGAGCCTAGGTGGTCTGGGTGAATCCTAATTCCGGCACGTTTTAAAGGTCCATTTTGGTAAAAAACTGAGGTCCTAATAAGTAATCGGGTATGAAATAACAAAATTTTTAATCAATCACAGTAGGCTTGTTCAAAGAATAAAAGTGACAGATAACCAGTTACTTTGATCAAGAATATCATCAACATTTTATACTTAATAAAAATTGGAAAAGAGAACAAACTAAAATCTAAATAAATAAAATATTTTCCATTCAATTAACAATAAATAACAAAACAATAACTAAATGTGTTTAAAAATAAAACGTAATTGACACTAAAGTAAATTTTCAAAATGTCCTCCCCCACATTCTGTGCATTTTCTTGCGCGTTTAGAAAGGTCACCAATTGCTCGACGTATCATTTCTGGATTATTCCGTATTTCGTCGCAGGTTGTAACGATGCGCTGGATTAAATGTTGTCTACTTTCAATTTCAATGCTATAAACCTCGTTTTTTAAGTGGCCTCATAAAAAGTAATCACAAGGGTTACAATCAGGAGATCTTGGTGGCCATTCATGTGGACCCCTGCGTCCAATCCATCTATTAGGATACACATTGTTTAAGTGTTCTCTTACTTGAAGGTTAAAATGTGGTGGGGCCCCATCATGCTGAAACAACATGCCTCTTATACCAATATTTTCTAACATATTCGGTAAAATGTTTTGAAGAAAATCAAAGTAAATTTCACCATTCAACCTTTCTTCAAAAAAATGTGGCCCTATCAAATGTCTATTCACAAGTCCGACCCAAACATTTACAGAAAACCTGTGTTGCGACCGGCGTTGGCGTACCGCATGTGGGTTTTCCTGTGCCCATTTATGATTATTTCGTGAATTGTTTACTCCATCCCTTGTAAATTGTGCCTCATCCGTAAATAAGGTTCTGTAAATGACTGGGCGATGGTTAGACAACCAATGACAAAATGCCAGACGGGGGATATCGTCGCCTTGTTGAAGACGCTGTACCTGCTGGATATGGTATGGATGGTAACGTTCTCTTTTTAGGGTTCTCCATACTCGCCAATGAGGAATACCAGTTGCCAAACTGATTCGTCTAGTGCTCATATTTGGGTTTTCTTGAACTACGTTTATAATATTGTTTTGTTCCTGCACACCTTGTTGTAAAACACGCACCACAACTGCAGAAGTAGGAAACTTTCCGTGTTGTCTTGCATACTGGAACACCGTACTAAAGGTTTTATGATTAGGGCATCGACGACCAGGAAAACGCAGCCGATATTCTCTTTCCGCCGACCTACCATTTCCATTACAGAAACCATAGATGAATATTATGTCAGCATATTCCACGTTTGTAAATTTTACTGGCATAGTTAAAATATTTTCACAAGTTTTCACTCACTAAATGCGGATTATTGACACATTAAATTACTAACAAACAATTATTCAACTCTTTAGGATTTTATTATCTGTCACTTTGAACAAGCCTACTGTGATTGATTAAAAATTTTGTTATTTCATACCCGATTACTTATTAGGACCACAGTTTTTTACCAAAATGGACCTTTAAAACGTGCCGGAATTAGGATTCACCCAGACCACCTAGGCTCAATAGAATTTTTACAAATTTTAGTTATAAAACTATTTATTTCACGTGCCTCTCATTTAATAGGGTTCTGTAATCCATTTTCTTGCACATTTAACAACGTATTTAAATAACCACGAAGGTGTAACAAAAAAATGAAATAGGCCATTTTGTTTGTTTTTTCTTGCTCTTTTCGAATATTGTATGGAAATTTCAAAAAAATATATACAGGGTGATGTTTTATTGATGCAAAGAAGAAACATAAATTATAGTGAGTCCGGACCTGGATATATATTTTTTATACATGTACCTCTTGGGGCTCGTTAGTACATTAGCCGTACCAAATATGAATCCGTTATTTCATTCCCTGTCAAAGTTATGACAAAAAACAGGTTTGGCCAAAAATTATTTAACACCCTGTAACTTCGTAATGAAGGCCCAATGAGACATTTCTATGGGAGGTTCCGGTTACCACTGATGTTCTCTACCTCCTATTAAGCTATGTCCCTCTCATGATGCAACACCCTGTATATATATATATATATATATACATTTATGAAGTACTTAATTATGTAAAAAACAATTTTAAATTATTTACACAGAATAATTATAATCATAATTACATAATTACAACACTAGGGGAGGTGATAATTTGATTATTCATATACATAGTCTGTCGATGTATGAGGAAAATCCAAAGTGTATGGGAATAATCTTGTATAATAAGCTATCATCTTCATTAAAAATATTAAAAACATCAATAAGTTTTAAAGGGAAGTTAAAGTATATTTAATTCATAACTGTTCCTATCCAATTAAAGAATACTTGGAGGAATGAATGCTGTAATTACTAATTATTACTAATAATTGTATTTTAGTTTAGTTTAAAATTTAACATACAACTTGTGTACTAATTTTGCTTTGTTTGTCTAATTGTAATTTTTAAAATGTAACTGTGAGTTTTTAGATACGATTTTTATTTTGTAACTAATATTGTAGACGTCTGTATGTGAGAATTAGAGTACATGTGTTATAGTTCCCATTTTTCTGATGTGACACGAGCTCCAGAAACAAATTTTCGGTTTGCTCAGGCGCCAGTCCTAGTTTAAGTGATAGGACATACTACCCTCAAGCCGAGTACGCGAGGCTGAGTAGCTCAAGTGGAGAAAGTTTACCCCAAAGCGTCAATATATGGGAGATTAGACGTTCACACACAAACAGTCAAACTCATAATGTTTCAATAAAATCAGTATATTACGGTAAACCTAAAACTACAATTCTAAATATTTATTATAAAAAAAATCTATAAGCTATTAAGTACCGGGAGGAGCACGCCCTTGCAACGAAAATCCCCAATAGTACCAGATGACTCAGGCGACTAGGTTAGCAGTTGAAACACAGAATATACGGTTAGGAAAAAAATAAAACAGGGGCAGACTAGATGCGGACACCAGACAAGTGAAGTAAGACCATAATTATATACACAAATATAAATACAACAGTGCAACAGTCTATCAAGTACTTGGCTAGTATGCGTAGATTAATTTGTCCTGAAAAGTTAAGGTATGATTATTACAGTGACAATGCAACTTTTCAGTACTCCGAGATCCCCAAGCGGGTAATATCAGAGGACCTACAAGATGCAAAACTGCTGAAAAGGTAAAGTATGATTAATACATAGTGCTTGCATTAGCCAAGTTTTCTTACTCAGTTACCTTCCTTCTCTATGGTCTTACTTACTTCCTGGTCTAGACTTGGGCACGTCTGCTAGCGGGAACGGTCAGATCGGACTGACACCTTTCTCAGGTCTACAGGAACTTTTCTATCAACTTGCTGTGGGAGAGGGAATCGGCGCCAGACGAATGCGCTACTGTAGACTGGACTTGGCCAAAATCCTACTGCGCGAATATATCAGATGGCATCTGGGTTCGCTTCTCGGTGTGGACACGTCTGCTCCCGGTGAGTCGCCCTGGCTGACTGTCTTCTTGACTTCACAGGAACTTCTCTATCAGCGAAACCTCTTACCATGGGAGTGGGAGTGGGCGCCAGATGGATGCACTACTGGTCGGTGACGTAGGCTGGACTTAGCAGAAATTCCACGGCTTGGAATTTAATATATTACAATACCTTAGGTCCAAATCTCGGAGGGAACATGTCTGCTTGCTTCGAGTAGCCCTGGCTGACTGCCTACACGGTATGAATTTAATTACTTCCTTCAAATACGAAGTAGTGGGAGAAACAGTGGAAAACAGATGCGCGATAAATCAAACGGACTTGACAAATATTTGGAAAAATTATTCAAATACGGATTTGTGGACTTACGACATTTTCGTTGTAACACCGGAGCAAGCAGCAGACACGTGTACCTCGTAGGACGGCAGCCAGAAGACTGACTGCGGAATAATTCAATTACTCCCGTGTGTCGAAAGTATGACGTCGCACGGGTGACGTCAGATCGACTTAATAAATATTTCTCACTCAGATACCACAAGACGGAGAGTTCTGCACATCTAACATGTTCGGTCGCTGGGAATGCACTGACTCGCACGTGGTTTGGCTTGCCTGAAATATAGAAACTCTTCTCGTCGCTTTGTTACCTGAGTTCATCTGTACTTTACAATCTGGTATGCCTACGCGGTGCTTTTAGAAATTAATATCTTTATTAACTTTTAAACTAATTTGCCTACGGTGGTACAAAATATTTTCAAGAAAATAATAATATTTTATGCATATTTCGGTAATGAAAAACACTTCGTTACACTGACTAATCCTATACCATGTAATTTGGTCTTCTGGATAATAAAATTATTATTATTATTCTTTCGCATTTTTCAGTATACAGATTCAAAGGGCAACATAGAAAAGTATCTTATTATTAACTTTTATTTAAATATACACATATACTTGTAATTTTCAAAATAAATTTTTAAGGAAAATCCAAAGTCGATATTTAGTATTAAAAGGAATTTCGCGTAATCGACTCGTCAGCATTTATATATCATACATTTTTTCAGCCAACGGCAACAAGACAGAACTGACGCAAACTTTATGCGATCAGTGAAAAAGCATGCATAATCAACAGAAATTCCAACAACTTAAACCACAAGAGAGACGTCTCTATTCCCTGAAACTTCGCAAAGCTTAAACCACCCATATATAATAATCTAATACCTTGCCTCCGCTAGCAACCGTTAAATGTCAACACCTGCACTATTCCCAACATCTAAAAAAAAAGTTGCATTCACTACTGTAACTTTTTATGAATAGTAACGTTTCATAGTAATCCACATCCATTTAAAACTTATATGGAGTTTATTGTGAAACATACATTACAGCTTGAAACAAAATTAGAACGAACTCTGAACATGCACAAAAAACGGGATTACTATTATCTCTGTTGAACACGTGAATTTATATCCCCCAATGATTTTCTCATATCACTAATTTTAAACAGAGGGTAAAACGAGGTCAATATAGCTATAAATTCTGTAATAAATTAGGAATTTCCCTTGCAACCCTAAAGAATAGCACGCATTCGTTTAATTATTAGGTGCGTGATTTCTAAGTGAGGCCTGGCTATTATTTAAAAAAAAATTATATAGAAACATATTTTTAAAAAGCTTTTATTTAAGTGCTCTAAAAGGTAGAAAATAGACTGAAATAAATCAAACTCATCATTTTGTTACGTTATATAATTTTTTTATGATATAAAAGCTTAGAGATTACTTGCGACAAGCTTTTATATCATAAAGAAAATATATAATGTAACAAAATGATGGGTTTTTGGGGATTTACTTCAAAGTTTATTTTCTACTTTCTAGAGCATTTAAATAAAAGCTTTTTTTAAAATATTTTTTTATATAAAAAAAAGTATAAAAGTTTTTTACTAGAAATTCATAATCCGCGACTCCGAAAACCCCCAGACATCGATTTTGATCGATTTGGATCTAAATGACAAAAGTCGTCAGCCATATTGGCGCCGCCATTTTGAATTTCCGAATTTTGACTAAAAATTCATAATCCACGATCTAGAAAACCCCAAGATATCGATTTTGAGTTCAATCGGATCTTAAACGGTAAAGCCGTCAGCCATCTTGAAGTTGCCATCCTGAACTACATTTTTGATTAGAAATTCGTTATTGGCGAACCCGAAAACCCCCAGATATCGATTTCGATCGATTTGGATCATAAATGACAAAAGTCGTCCGCCATATTGGTGCGGCCATTTTGAATTTCTGCATTTTGACCAAGAATTCATAATTGGTGATCTCGAAAACCCCCAAATATCGATTTTGAATCGAATCGGATCATAAACGGTAAAATCATTCGCCATCTTGAAGTCGCCATCTTGTTTTTTTCTTATATGAAAATGTTACAGTGGATCGTCACCAGACTTATACCATGTGCAAAATTTCAAAGCTCTAGCTTAATTAGAAATAATCTAAATTTTGATTGCAAGATTTGACCTAAACAAACTAACTAACTAACATTGCAAGTTAAGTCAAAGCTTTTAATAAAACGAGAGTGTTTTCGTGTAAATTTTAATCCTGGTTTATCACAGAGACAAAATAGCCCAGGCGGTATTTGCTTGAACTCACTTATGTTTGGGTAAATCTCAGTAACTATTGCTTTTAGAGAAAAGTTATGGCAATGAAAAAGTTTTGTAATTAAATTTTACGTAAGATGCAGTTGGTTGCGAATCCAAAAGTTACTATTGCAAAAGTAGTAAAAACGCAAAAAAATTTGAAATAACAAGTTACTTGTGGATTTTTCTTCAAATACTTATATTATACGTAGTACTTTCATACTTCGCTAACGAAAACTTTTTAATATAATAAATCTTCCCACCAAATTTCATCAAAATCGGACTTTTAGTTTTTGCATAATACTTTTGCAATCTACACTTCGCAAAAAAAAATTTCAAAATATTGCTGAGACTAAACTAAAGCATTTAAAAAGTAAATTTTTTGACATATAAAAGAGCACTGAAATTTTCAAATCCATTTTGAGATATTAAAATCCGTTAATTAGGAAAGCCTAGGGAACTGTTTAAAAATTTTGGCAATTTTTGGCTGAGTGAGGTTATGTCCCCCATAGGACGCGTTAGGTTATGTAGAAACGGGGCCTACTGGTGAGTTTAGAACAGTTTGAATTTCCCGCATTGCCAAAATTGCGTTGGCCGACCGGGGGCCCTATTGTGGGGGCACGCTGAACAAGGGGGCACACGGGACCCTTGGACAGCACGGGGTCGCGGAGCGCTAAGGGGGCCTCGGTGCGGAACCCCATTCTTGACAGCCCGAGGGCCCCATTTGTTGACAGCAAAAGGACCCCATTTTTTGACAGCACATAGGGACCCATTTTTTGACAGCGATGGTGGTGTTATTTTTATCCCCTACCCTCCCGCAACTACCCCCTGTATAAAATACCCTCTTTTCTAGAAACTATAAAGAAAATTATTTAATTCAATAAGATCTGCCCCACAACCTCCCTGCATTTTTTAGAGGATAAAATTATGTAATAGATTAAACCACACCCCCTACAACATCCTTCCCTGAGTTTTCTAGAAGCAACTGATCTTGCCATCTTATATTGATGCTAGGGAAGTGTCCATGTGCCAACTTTAAACGAAAGCGTTAGAAATAAAAATTATTTAACTCATTTAACCTTACCACCACAGCCTCCGTCCCAGCATGCTTTTTGAGGGAAACGAGTTATGCCATCTTATACTAGTACTAAGAGAGTATCAAATGTGTTAAATTTTATCTAAAGCCGTAGAATCTTTTTTTGAGGAAAAAATTACTTAATTCTATAAATCACATCTCCTGCAATGTCCTTCATGAATTTTCTAGAAAGAATTAGTCTCGCCATCTTATATGGACCCTAAGGAATTATCCATGAGTCAAATTTAATCAAAATTAATTACCCCGCACTTGATCTAGGATCGATTTCGTCTTAAGGTGTGGCCGCCCTGAACACGCATACAAAATTTGAACAAACTCGATCCAGTAGTTTGGGCTCTAGATGACAGAAGTTTATCATTTTTAAATGGTCAATAAATTATTATAGAAATAACAGATATACTTGCTGTATTGGTAATAGCTGGACTTTTTTTACAACTTTCCCATTTTCGAGCACCAATTTCCACTAACCTAGTATACTAACAAATTCACTAATGTTAAAAATGTCTATCTTCCGGCTGATATACAAAACACGGTGCTAAATTGAAATTTTCTAAGAAAGACATGGTTTATTATGAACCTCAATGGATTAAAGGCTGTTTGATAGCTTCCGTTGTGCATGTTACGAAACACCATTTACGCAGTCTATATTCCTACTCTCATTGTATTCGAACCCCGTACAATTAACCGACTTTATAATTATTAAGGCATTGCCTTTTGCGTGTGGATTTTATCTCTTTTGAAAATTTATCACTTTTAAACGCGCAGTATATTCGTTGATATGGTGAAAACTATAAATCACATATTACACAACAAAACAGGACTTGGGCGAGTGTTGTGGCACGAATCAGAAAAATAACAAAACTAAAAATTCACGTTAACCACTAGAGGAAAATGACTGCTTCAGTAACAGTGAACAGTGTAATGAAGCTAATTTTAAATGGAAAATTTGATTTGTGTTTTCAGTTTAACTTTGTGTCTGAAGTAATACATTTTTATTTTTCAAACCAGGGACGATTAAATTCGTTTTTTTTTTTTTTAGTTACCAGGTAAAGTTTTAATTTCAAACTGATTGTACGTAGATAGAGTTAATTGTTTAAATTAGTTAACGCTCGAAATTAGCAATATAAACCGGCTTCAAAAACAATAATTTGATTTAGAGTTATAACTCTTAATACTTAATACTAAAATTATTGCTTATATCAATTGACGCTACCTGTTATAAACATTTACGTCTTCAATTGATGACTGCCTGGCTCGCATATGCCCGCGCAATGTGCGTCCGACAGGATGAATTCTAGCTAAAATTCTGCTAAAAGTATCTTTGATTTCCTACTCCCGACCTGACTTTTGATAATGTTTCATTGCTCTGAATTAATATTTATTTTGTGGTAATTTCTGTAAATAATTTTAATTTGTCTTTGTTATATTTTGATAAAATGTGCCTTCAGCAACTTGTAGTAATTTTCAATAGACCGATCGTGTCTAGTAAATCGGGGAAGATATGTTACCGTGAATAATACCCTCAGGGGACGCTGCCTTTAAGTGGGACGCTCCATAGCTGTACGCCGGAATTTTGATTTGATTTTATTGTGATTTGAGTTTAATTTTGCAAATCAGTTATTTTTTCCGTGAAATTCTCAGTCAGGGACGTTGCCTTTAAGTGGGACACTCCACCTGAGCCGAGTTGTAATAAATTAATACCAAACACGATCGTAAAAATAAACAAAGACAAAATAATATTTAGTAAAATAACACTTGACGTTTGAATATGTTTGTTAGTAAAAATTTCTCTACAATAGTAGTTATACCGGGTTATTTTCCGCGAAATTCTCAGTCGGGGACGCTGCCTTTAAGTGGGACACTCTAACCGAGATGTACCGTCTTATTTAATAGTTAAATATCCCATCACCGGGTTCACCACGTCAAGTTCGCAAAATTAGTTGTTTCATAATATAAAACACACTTTAGTCTTGCTAGAAAGGACTCCGCACACATTATAGGGGAAAAACGGCTTCCATCAAATTTACCTAATTTTTGATCCCTATGAAAAATTTTTAGTAACATTGTCGCCCAAAAAGCTCTCGTTTTTAAACTGGATCACAAAAAGTTGACAAAATCGGGATTTTTCGATTTCACGTATATCACGGAAGATCGACGTATTTTGTCGCTATTATTCACATCGGCGCAGGCAATGTGGTGTTTTTTGTATATACAAATACATATTTAAGTTTATGCAAAATATAGGGTTGTGCTCCGCTCTCTGCCTTGCCCAGGATCAACGACGGGGACGTGGCAGCTTTCTGGTCGCATGCGTAGTTTGTCAGTGTTGTGCATGTGTGTGTATGGTGAAGGATGTTTGTGTAAGTGGCTATGTGTGTGGGCGGATGTGTTTGTGGGACTATATTCTTTGATTACTATGTTACGGTTCTAGTCCTCAATATTAATTATTAGCTAGTCGTTAACTTCATCTTTAATATAATTTAGACGGGCACGATCGGGATATTTGACATCTTGTTGCTGCCTAGCATATCCCAAATACCATAGAACACTGGTTATGTTGACACAGCACCCCAGTGTTCTGGCTCCACAATTGGTACTTCGTAGCGTTTTTAAATCGGGAATATATTCTTATCTGAAGCAGTTCTGGATCATTCCTATTTTCATCAAATTCAAATATTTCCGACCCGTCGAGATCTTTTTTGTCTTGAACGTAAGATGGCGCCAAACTTAATTGATATATTTCTGTTGTTAAAAGTTGATAAACGTTGTAGATACTCTAAATCTAATCGTGGGAGGCCTTGCAGATGATTTTTACCAAGCTTGGTCCAAATCGCACGTCTTCGTTCCAAGTTTTTGACTTCAATGTATATTTGAAGTATATTTAGATCATCGAGTTTTCCTTCCATGAAAATTAATTCGTGATACTTGTTGATCCTAGTGCTAGCTATTAAATAAAAGTCTCTCGGGGGAAGGACGTGAACTCTTGGGATAATACCATCGAGAAGGCGAAATATGTGTCCATTTCGAGCTTCGGCAATCCATCTCTGAATGGTCACGATTCTTGCTTTATTGGCTTCGTCTGTTGTTAATTGGCGCTCTCCTGGTTGTATACTCGGTGGCATTTTATAGTCACGGTTGAGTTCATAGAGAAAAGGAATCACGGTATCCTCGATCGACAAGGAATATATCCTCCTCTCGAAACCAATTTCTGATACCGCCAATGTTCTCTTGTAGTTCTGTCCGAAGCATTGCGGCATCATTATTTTTGCCGTCAGCAAATAGGGTCCTTGAATATCTAAAATATAACCGTTCGTTGCAACTAATAATGCAGGTTTCACCAAGTGCCGACCTTTATGTATGGAATATGATTGTCGCAATGTCCGGTAGTTGCCTGATTTTTCAATATAACTGTAGGTACCATCAACGATGACGATAATTTTGCGATTGTTAGGACCAGCATTATACAAAACATCAGCGAAATCTGTTATATGTCTTTCAATAAACTGTTCGCGAGTTAAGGCGTTGAGTCCAATATTTTCACGTGCAAAACGCTTCATTAATGATCTTTTTACAACACCTGTAGCCATGCTGGCAGTTTGCTGAGTAGAATAAGCAAATATTACTTTCAAGAAATCATCTGATATGCCTTGCCGTAACTTACACAAAAACGCCAGGAGATCCTTTTCTTTAACACATCGTTGTCGATTATGTGTCTCATTCACAGGATCGCATTGGTTATAAAGATCGTCAAATTGAGGTTTTGATAATGAAGTTATTGTTCGAAAGCCTTCGTCTGAGAAAATATTCGGATCAGTCAATTGCTCTCTCTTAATCAACGCCTTATTACGAAGTTCAGTAAAGATGTTCAAACCTTCTGCTCCTTGTAATTTTATAGGTCTATTTAGAAATTTCATGCCGTCATAAAATAATCTTGGAAGAAATTGATCATTATCTAAGTGGTGGTTACATAGACGAAGAGACTGAGGAAAATAAATATTAGTATCAAGATATATTTGGACTCTTGCTTTAACAGAAATGCGACTTAAAGCAGAGGGGCCTATTGTTGTAAATACAACAAATTTCAGACGTTGTATATTCTAAAACCCCGAGTCGGATACATTCAGAATCATCAGCATTTGCTAAGTATGTCCTCAACAATTCATCCCATCAGTTGATACGCATGTATTATTGTTGATATCTTGCAATTGGTTCGTCTCGGTAACGTAAAGCCATTACCATTTTTTCTGCATCAAAATTCAATACGATTCTCATAACTCTGGGAATGAAGCTGTTGTTGCAAACGAAGCAATTAATGCGTTGCGTTATTATACGTGCCTTCAAAATGTTATAGAACAAATGCTCGTATAAGAAAAAACCAAATACCTATACACGATATATTTCTGTTTATGTAAATAATATTCTGTCTCTTTAATAAAACAGTTTATGCATTTGTATTGAATTTGAACGAAAACGCGAAGAAGTTATAAAAAAATTATTACAACTTTCTACAAACATTTGCTACCTAATTTTATGTTACTTACCTGTAGTTTTGTAGTTTTTCAAACAAAATTTAGGGGGGCGAGCGTAGGTGCGTCTTTACTATGTACATACTTCGGTATGCGATGTAAAGCAACGACAGGCGCGGTTAGTACTTGGATTGGTGACCATTCCAACGGAAACCGCGTTCTCGCCTCACACATCTTCCAGCGGCTTGTATATCAGTGTATGCGCGCAAGCTATACAACCTTAGGCGAGGGTTGTATAGGAGACATACCATCCTTCGGAGGGGATGTAAAGCCGTCGGTCCCTTGTCTATTAAATGTTAGGCAAGTAAAAGATCCCTACTCTTCTTAAGGGAAGAGGTTCGGCAAAATTCCTGGTTGGGGGTAGCTCGTCTACAGGCGTCGGTGTTAGGCCTCAGTAGCGGAAATAGGCCGACGTTAAATAAATGTATAAAAAAAAAAAAAAAAAAACAAAATTTACTTCATTATGAACACACACGATATTTGTTTTTGACAATACTTGACAGAAGCCATCTATGATCAGTTATTATTTACTATTTGAAAAATAGTTAAAGAATACTGGGAATGAAAAGTGGAAATTACGGGTGAATAAAAGTAATATTTACAAAAAATAATAATAAATGGAGATTATTATTATTATTATTATTAGTAGTAATAATTGTCATATTATATTTAAAAAAGGATCTCATGAGGTTTTGTGTAAAATACAGCAAGCGGTAACAGACAGATGATTCCTTGAAATTAATATTTGCTCGTTGATCTTGGGCAAGGCAGAGAGCGGAGTACAACCCTATATTTTACATAAACTTAAATATGTATATACAAAAAACACCACATTGCCTGCGCCGATGTGAATAGTAGCGACAAAATACGCCGATTTCCCGTGACATACGCGAAATCGAAAAATCCCGATTTTATCAACTCTTTGTAGTCCAGTTTAAAAACGAGAACTTCTTGCGCGACAATGTTACGAAAAATTCTTATAGGGATGATGACTCAACGCCATATCAAAAATTCAGCCAATTTGACGGAAGGCGTTTTGCCCCTATAATGTTTGCGAGGTCCTTTCAAAATTTTAATAACAGTTTTTCATATTTTACGCCAGTAAATAATTTTTTCCTGACATTGTAATACATCATTGAAAGAGGACTTAAGAACACTATTGAACATACAAAACATCCAATACGGCATCCATAAGAAAAACAAAGTTAGTGGCATTAACTGAGAAACAAAAGACGGTAGAAATGTTTTGGTAACGTCAACGAAAGCACCTTAAAAAAGTGTGTTGTACTTATTAAAATATCACCAATCATCAAATTAGGCAGATATGGGAAGTTTTTTAAAATGCACCTTTTCAGTTTTTTAAAAATATTTCGGAAACGAAGACAGCTAGGCCAAATTTAAGAACGGCATCGAAACAGTCACAAAATTCTCCAAAAAATCTCCATTTAACTGTTTCTTTTTCTCTAATAATAACAGAGATAGCAATGTATGCACCCTCAATTTGGGACACAGTGTATAGATAATACACAGGACTTTATTGCTTATTTTAATCTTTACAGCAACAAAGTCAACTAAGAAAACTAGAAATAATATACATATATTAATAATGGAAACAAATACACCTCCACTTCTATCACTGATAGAGGTGGTGGTGCTGTTACATTCATAATTCATGTAATTTTTTTCCAAATAATTCAGCTAAGTATGCACAATATTTCAAACAAATTTCTGTTAATGACATATCAAAGTCTGTAGCTATACAATACAATACAACAAAAATCCATAATCTTTGTATTTGAACCTCTCATATTCTGGTAAAATAAGGAAGTAGCATAATCAGAGAATAAATTTGATATCCATTGGCACAATATTAGTTTCTTCTACATTCAGCAATGATCTTAACCCAATAAAGTGTTCTAATTTAATGTTGCCTTCAACCTTAGGTATGCCCGTGAAATATCAAATTTACCAGATTCGTACGCTACTAACATCTACAGAAACAACTTGCATTTGATTGGGTCTCACTCGAAACGAGACTAGAAAATTGTGGCATCAGGATACTTTTTAAGTATAATTTCCTCCTTGAAAATGTATCGTATAGAGAGAGATATTATCTTTAATTATTTGTCAAATAATACAATAAAGCCCTTACAGTTCATAATCCTCTCTAATGTTGTGGCAAAATTATTCAGTCGTTGTGATATATATAGAAGGCTCAAAACTGAAGCTGTAATCAGGGTATTATAATTAAAGTCGATAATAGTTGTTTCAGTTGTACAGCAATAGAGTCATTCATGGCACATACGCCTTTTATCGGAAAAACCGGCTAAGCGATTAAGTGGCACTTTGGCTGGAAACAGGAAACAGTTGGCTATTTTGTTTCATTATACCTTACACGCAAACCATGTTAAAGTCATCGAATAATTTCTTTTCGAGTGTGTTTAAATCACTAATTATTATACCAAATACAAAAGCCAATTTGTACGTAGATAATTAATAGTTTTTATAACGTTAATATACAAAGGAAAAGAAAATATTGCGACAATGGGTTTTAAGTAATTGAAACCAAAAATGTAGTTTTAAACAGTACATTTTCTGCTGTAGACATTTAAGAGAAGTCATAGAAATTGCCTGAAGAAGTTTTTATTATTTTTACGTGTTTACACTTTGTAGTAAGCATTTCCAAGTATAGGTCCAATAATTGCAACAATTACTCTCACTAACCACTGATTTATTAGTCACTAAATCACAATAACTAGTCCTTATACTAACACACTAGTTATAACTTTCATCGACTATAGACTCATTACTATAATTCACAACTTATTACTGTTCTTTATCTTATCTGAACATTTAACTCATTCAGAACTGTAGTGAACTGAACTCGACGCGCTGGTCCCGCTTTATACATATCGGCGGGGCTTGTTCTCGATCAATCCAGTCTGTCCTTTGAGACATTTCTACTCCTCCCAGTGTATTCTATGAGGCAGCGCCACACTTTGCCGACTGGTGAACTATTGTTTGACTAATTGCCTATTAGGCAGGCTTCCTTGTGCTCTGTCTATTACTAGGGATTAATTGTGTCTCCGTAAGAGGGCGTGAGCGTGCATATAGTATAGCATTATAAACTTATTTCTTTAAAATTACCGGCCTCGGAATTTTTTAAATGCATACTATCTTTGAGTTCGCACACCAATTATGATAATTTTAATGATCTTTTCTTTGAAATTGTGAAGAATATTGTTTATTTACTCCCCACAGTGCACATTCAGAAATAGTGGAGCGGGTGAGCCACGCTAGGACGCATTTTAAGTTCTAAGGAAATGCCACAAAAAAGTTCAGAAGCTTATTCTTGGATATAATGAAAAAATATGACTTTTTTGGTTAGCCGAGACAAGAGATATGGCCAGAAATATGAAAAAAAATTGAAACTAATTAAGATAATTATTTTTTCGTTTAACTCGCTGTAACTTAAAAACATGGGAATGAATTGTGTTATTACCACATATTTTTTAACAAAATGTATTAATATGAAGGTATAGGAAATATAGTTTTTTTTAAAGTTAAGTCGATGAAATGTGAAAATTTATACGTTGCAGTATAGCAAGCCGAAAACTTTCTTATCTTTCGAAATAAATACAAATAAATATCTAAATAAACAATAAATACCTTACTGAATTGAAACTTGTTTGTAAGATCACAATTTAAAGTGTAGCTTAACTTTACTAATGTATCTATAATAGTACAATATACTCTGCATTCACATTATATGCACATGCATACTAACACCCCACACACACCATATACAGTTTGATTCTTAATCGCTTTGCAAATGGTAAATGGATCAAGTATTTGTTGTATTAATTAAATTATGTATGCTTATTCTCGGTATATTTTGTACGTAATTTTTAGTTTTTCTTTCTTTTTATTTGGGGTTTCTACCACATGTACTATCCTCTTCAAAAACAAATCACCGAATCTACAAAATAATAGAATTGTTGGAAAAAAGCCTCTGCGCCCGCGACGTTTATGTCCAAGGAACAGTCAGAGGTTATGTTTTACAAATAATATAAATCGGAATAAACGCAGAAATAATGTGTTTTGCTGACGTTTCGGAAATCTTTCCGTTTTCAAAGCTTTTTCGAAGAACTCCTATTTGCTGTGTATGTCAAATATACAGCTTTAAGGTTCCATAGATAGTTACTACTTACACAGAATGATGATATTATTTTTTAGATAATGTTGAATTTGTTAAGTTCTTCTCCTAACCAGGTTGTACAAATATCTACAGAACAATTCGATACGCATTTATCTTCATTTAATAAGACTATTGCTGAGTCTTTAATTTTTCTTTTTTTGTTATCTGCCTCTTTTGTTGAAATTTTTGCCGAGTCCCAGTTTATCCTATGTCCGTTTTCCCAATCATGTTCACAAATCTTTGATTTTTAAATTTCATTCTTTCTAATGTGATTCTTGTGCTCATCCAACCTCACACTGAAAGGTCCGGATGACTCACCCAAATAACATTTATCACATTCGCACGGGATATTGTAAATACATACAGTTTTTTGAATTCTGCTCCCTGTTTATCGGTTTTGTTTTTGTTAAAATAGATCTTAAAGTATTCCCGTTTGAAATATCGTCCTAACATCAAATTTGTCACTTATACGGCGTAGCTTCTCCAATAGTCCGTATACATAAGGAATTATAGCTGTATAATGACGTTCAGGTTTCTGTGTGTGTATTTTTAGTTTTCTTTTGAATAAAGCTAGAATTTTTTTCGTTTTTTATAATATCGGGCAATGTATTAATAGCTTTGGTCCTAGGTAGGTAAACAGTTGTATAATATCTAATATTTCAGAAGCTTATTATTTTGCCACTACTTTGGATTGAAAGTAAGCCGTCTATAATGTAAAAAGAATTGGCCTCAACACTGTTCTTTGTGGCACACCATATTTAATAATTTGTTGTTTTCTTAGCACGCTGTTTACTTTTACATGTTGATCTCTTCTATTTAGGTATCTTTTTAAAAGATCGGGAGCATTATTTCGTACGATTATATCTTCCAGTGTCTGAATGAATATAGTGTAGCTAACGGTGTCGAAGGCCTTAGCAAGATCCATAAGAACGCAAAATGACGACTTACTTTCATCCAAAGCTTAGTAAATATTTGTTGTTAAGCACTGGATCGCATATTGAGCGGATTTACCTTCTTTAAAACCAAGCTGCGTATCAGCTACTAGTTCATATTTTTTTGAAAAATCTTTTGAGCCTTGATTTTAGAATTCTCTCAAATAATTGAATAAAGTTTGTATCCAATGATACAAATTTGTTACCGCTCGTATATTGGAATAACTATAGACATTTTCAAGTCAGATGGATAATAGCCTCTCTCCATTGATTTGTTTATTAGAAAGCGATGTGGATCTGCTAGCTATTTGCTGTAAAATAAGTTTTAATGTTTCTGCTTTAAGGCAGTCACCACCTGGCGATTTATTATTTTTCAGCTCGTGAATTGTCCTAATAACCTCACTTCCATCAATCAGTGTTAAGGAAATTAAATTCAGCTAAATATTTACGTTTATATTATAATTATATTTTCCCTTTATTTTATTTGGCAATTCTTTACCCACATTTACAAAAGTTCTGTTGAAAGTTTGTGTATTTTTTTTTTTGTTTTTATACATGATACATCATTTATTTTATTGTTATTAAGTATTTTGGTTTAATGTTTTCCACAAATGTTTCGCATCATTTTTATTTTCATTAATACGTTTTTTGTAAGAGTCATTTTTAGTTATTTTTTTTATTAAGTTGTTTAACATGTGTTTGTAATTTATATATACATTTTTTAAATTAATATTATCAGGATTTTCTTTGACTGCAGGTACATTCTATTTTTTTATTAACAGATTTAATTAAATCTTTGGTAATACAATTTTAGCGCTTCTTTTTCTTTGCTATTGATTATAATTTGTGCATTGTTCGACATTTATTTTACAATATCAATGAATTTCTTTGTTGCAGAATCAAGATCTTCAATAACATACACGTCTTCCCAGCTAACGTTTCTTATACTTTCATCCAATTTATTGTTGTTTATTTGTTTAATATAATCAGGGTGTTTAAAGTTCTCTTTTAGTTTATTTATCGGTAAGATATCAGAAAGGACAGAAAATCATGTTTATATAACTCTGCATTTTAACGGTATCTATGGAAATGTCTATATCTAGTAATCTAGTAATATCTAGTTTAGACTTTTTATGCAAGTTTCTTACCATACGGATTTATTCCCTCAGTGTATATGTTTTGTTTCCGGTTTTTTGTTCGAGCTGGCGATAAGCGAAGGCATTGATTGACTACTGCCCGCAATTATTTGTTATTCTTTCATAATTAATTATATATGTGTAATGAAATGTCGACTCTCATTATTTTCTCCACCGTAGTGGTGCATTATGGCAAGAAACGTGTGTTTATCGAAAGTGAGAGTCAGTAACAAGTCGTGGGACCGTTAGGACCTGTAATTATATATGTTATTCCTCCATAATTAATTATTCATACGTGTAATGAAATGTGCTGTAATGGGGCATTATAGCAAAAAACGTCCGCTGTTTTTGACTGTTATGAAATCTCATAACCTGGGTTTTTTCGGAGTTGAAATATAATGAATTCTAATAAAGTATGGCAAGAAAGTTCCAAACTTTCATCTGTTTTATTTGAAATAATTAAAGAAGTGTCATCAGCATACATTATAACATGAGTACTAAATAAAAGCGAACCTATTTCATTCACATATAGCAAGAAGAGCACAGGGCCCAAAACGGAACCCTGTGGAACTCCTAACGTTAAAATGACCATTCAGAGCTAATCTTATCAAAACTTTTATTATCATTATATTTCATACTAACCAGTTGTTTCCTATTTTCAAGAAAAGTTTTAACCCAATTTCCACTACGAAATCCGTGCTGATTTTTAGTTAATATTTGATACTTTTCCAGATATTTAGACAATCTGTCCAGAAAACAATACTCGAGTATTTTAAAAAAATCTAAAGCCACCGTAATAGGTCTATAATTTTCCAATGATTTTGAGTCGCTTTTCTTGAAAACAGGTACAACTTTCCCAGTCTTTAAGATATTAGAAAATGTTCCAAATTCAAAAGACAACTTTACGAGACAGGTAATTAGTTCAATAATTAAATTGATAACTTTTTTAATAATAAACATTGGAACATCATCTCTACCAGATCATTTTTAATTTTTTTATTTTTTGGTTAGTAATTCTAACATTTCTTCTATGGTAAACGCAGTTATTTCACTTCGTTATTTGATCAATTATAGTTTTAGGTGTATTAATAAAAATATCATTAAATAGTGACGCAATTATCTTAGGATCTTCATGCAAAATCTCACCCTTGTTTATTAATATATTGTTATGGTTTCTATTGTTACATAATTCAGACATAACCTTCCAAGCAGATTGAGACTGATTTTCAAAATTAACGATTTTGTTTTGATAATAATTTTTCTTAGTTTTTCCGGTTAACAGCTGATGATCTTTTTCCGGCTCTTATAAAAGCAACTCATAACTCAGGATAACTTTTTTGTACGAGAAACAGATCTTTTAAATATGCACTTCTCACTTCATCATTTATACAATTTTTGTAGGCCGATTTGTTATTATGAAATTTTCGGAGTGGAAAACAAGTCTCAAAATAATAAATAAAAATGTTAAAATAGGTAAATGCCTCGTTAACGTCTTTTGTATTATAAACACCGTCCCATGTTTCATTATAAATCATATTACTAAAGTTCAAGACAGGATTTTCATTATTTTATTTTTTTATTATTTGTATCTTCAGCTTTTGTTTGTAATATGGATATTATTGTGAATGAACATAAAGTTTCCATGTACCGCGTTTATTTTTAATACTTGATTTATTTCTTTGGCATTTTCTAATACAAAAGCAGTTATTTAATATCTATTGTACTGCTTCATTCCCGTCTGTGTATATATACATGCATACCACAATACGCGCATAGTAATAAATAATAATAATACTAATGACAATGCTAATGCTAGTGACAACGACAACGATAATGAAAATAATAAATAAATACAATCTTTATTATCCAACGAGATTATCTTTAGAATAATATGGGATACGTCACATATACAGATGATAAGTATACACAATAATCAGGTAATTAAGGAGGATCTACCTCGCTTAGGATGTCATCGATTTTTAAAAAATTCCGAAAGAGTAGAAGCAATGCTGAAATAATAGTACATTATACACTAAGGGAGAGAAATGTCTTATTTTTCCTGAGGTGTAATTTGAGGCCCGAGGGCAACAAATACATCGAGGAAAAAATGGCGGTCTCTTCCGAGGTTTATATACTATTTTTTCCACGGTCGGGAGTAGAAACATTTATTTCATGAATAAAGAATTATAATAAATTGGAGCGAAATTACAATACTTAGAAGCCTTTGGGATATTTTCATTCAACGTATCATGGCAACAGATATTTGCTTACAAATACATTTATCAAGTGCAAAAGTTAAGTTTTGGCATTTTTGGTATAGGAAACCAAGAAGAACATCGAGATATCGTTGAAGCTGCCGGTGCAGCAGTTTTAAACTTATTACCCACAAAATCAAGAAATTTGTATGATAAAGCGTACAATCAGTTCAGAGAATGGTGTAAGAAAAAGAAGGTACAAACGTACACGGAAAATGTTATGCTGGCCTATCTTCATGAAAAATCAAATGAATATAAATCTTCCACGGTATGGGCCCAATATTCTATATTAAAATCGTGTATGATTGTGTACGGTAACATAGATATAAGTAAATATGCAAAGCTGATGGCATTTTTGAAAAGAAATTCCGATGGTTATCAAGCAAAAAAAATCAAAAATTTTGACAAGGGACCAAATTGCCTCTTTTTTATCGCAAGCAAATGACGATGAATATTTACTGATAAAGGTAAGATTATATTAGTGTTTATTAAGGTATGATTATGCATTATTGTTTTGTTACATTTTTTAGATTGCGTTGATCTTCGGAATTTCAGGCGCATGCCGTGGAGACGAATTAACTAACCTAAAAGTTGATGATATTGAAGATGTAGTATCATCTTTAATAATAACAATACCTAATACCAAAACTAAAATATCCCGAACCTTTGTAGTAACCAGAAATGAAGGAAACAAATTTACTCGATCTATATCGTAAATATGCCGCATTGCGTCCCTCTCACACCAGTCATGGTCGATTTTTTGTATTTTATAAATCAGGAAAATGTACTACACAGCCAGTAGGCAAAAACACTTTTGGAAAAATCCCAAGTATAATAGCCACCTACCTAGGATTATCGGATCCAACCTTATATACTGGCCATTGTCTATGTAGATCTTCAGCAACTCTATTAGCGGATGCAGGAGCAGACATCACCACTATAAAACGTCGCGGAGGTTGGAAGTCGACGACAGTTGCTGAGGGGTACATTGACAATTCGGTGCAAAACAAAACAAATATAGCAAATCAAGTACTACAAGCTGCAACTACGGTTCAAAAAACTATAAATCTGAGTAAAGAAAATGTTTCATTTAGTGAAGTTCCTTCGAATATTAATTTCAATAGTTGTGAGAATGTAACATTTACTATCAATGTTAATAAATAAGAATTACATTTTGTTTAACTATTGGGCATGAAATAAAAACTCCCTTAGGGAAATTATTGTCTTATTTCGTCCCTAAATGCTTTACTTCTGTCACAATTTTGATGCCATAGAAATCGATTTCTACTCTAAAAATAGTATTTTACATTATGTTGAAAAATTGATAACGAATTATGTTCTTTCAGATGTCTTGGTAAATGATTAAAGATTTTTTGTCCCAAATTTACAGGTAGATTTTTCCAATGTTGAGTCTATTGATGTTTGTTAAAAAATTTATAACATTTCGAGTATTATAATGGTGCATGTCTTGAGTTTTACATAGATTATGCTTATTTTTAGATGTGAAGTGGCAAGTTCAAAAATTAGCACACAATATAAAGGCAAAATTATGTATTTATTGAAGAGAGGTTTACAGAAGTGTATACTTGTAACACCTAGGTCGTTATCTTCCGTATTACCCAAGCTTTATTTGACGATGTAAAAGTTGTTTTCTTTATTGGAAAATTGTTATTAAAATGCCATATAATGCTTATTGTGAAAATTGTTACATTCTTTATCCAAGTCAACACCCTCAAACCTCATCCCAGTCCTCAAGTTGGAAGGTTGCAATGAAATTATTTATATTTTCTTGGAAGAAATTTCTTTTATAACTACATGTTTTTGAGGCTTTTTTTACTACCCCAGTATTAAATGGGATTGTTTGATGGTCAGATATAATATTACATTCTGTCTATGCATCATTACAATTTTACTTCCACGTCCAATGGAAGTATAGTATCGCAAGAAAAAACAATGTTTTGTTTTGTTGAAATAGGCTTAAATGTCACGAAACGTCGAGATTTTAAATTTGAGTAAAAAAAAAATTCTGTCTTGTCTGTTGGTCTGTCTGTAACTTTTTTTTGTGCGCACGTTTACTCTGGAACCGTTTAAGATATTGACTTGAATTTTGGTACACTTATGTATTCTAACGAGATCTGGAACTAGATTATATTTTGATCAAATTCCGTTGAAGGGTTCGGGTGTAAATGGGGTAAATAAGGGTAAATAGGCAAAGCAAGCACAGGTAACAGTCCATAAAATTGAAATTAAGGGCATGTACGAAAAGTCAAGGTCACACGTTTTTTTTTTTGCATCAGCCACCTCTACCCCACTATCAAAGGGAGTAAAATATTACATTGGGATTTAGTATGTATGAGACTTGGATACAGAATCTGGATGTGGAAGTAGTGATTCCTTGGGCAGCGGTTTTTAAATTAGTATAAATCTGGTCAATTATAGTTAAACTGCCATTTGTGACTCTGGTTGTTGAGAGAACTATATTTGTCATGTCATATGATAAAAGTAAATCTCTAAGCGAAGTACAGTCTGCCTCCATATCTATAATATCTACATTCATATCACCACACAAAATAATTGGGCGATGAGGTTTATGAAATTTTTGCAAGACAGAATTTACTGAGGACAAAAACTTTTTTAAATCCCCGGATGGGGAACGGTAACATAATAAAATTATATATTGTTCATTTTTACTGACTTTCCAGTTTATTCCACAGATTTCAATATGTTTCTTTGTACTATAATTGGTTAAATTTATCGGAGTATATTTTATACCATTTCGGACCCAAATTCCTACGCCACCTCCTTTGGCTAATTTCCTAAAATAACTGGTTTCCATGATAAAACCATTTATTATCAAATTATTATTATTTTGTTATAGTTCAAATGTGCTTTTAGAGGGCGGAATATTAAAACATAATATTTTTAGTCGTAAACTCCTCTATAAAATCCTTATTTTACTATAAGGAACGTACCAGACTGCAACCAACAGCTACTCTCCAAGAAATGTGCCCAGTCGAGCGCTGAATTACAAGTTACAAGCCTGGCGCGTTAAGTGTAATAAATGCATATTACCATCAAAGCGCTAATGCTTCGATTGCAACAAACACCAGCCGAAAGACTGATCCTATTTAAAGGAGCTCTCATGCCAGTCGTCACACACCACATGCAGACTGCAGTTTCGAGCTGTTGGCTCTCGTCACATGCCTACCTTGTACTGACGAGAGCCAACAGCTCGAAACTGCAGTCTGCAAGTGGTGTGTGACGACTGGCACGAGAGCTCCTTTAAGTAGGATCAGTCTTTCGGCTGGTGTTTGTTGCAATCGAAGCATTAGCGTTTTGATGGTAATATGCAATTATTACACTTAACACGCCAGGCTTGTAACTTGTAACTCAGCGCCCGGCGGGTCACATAGCCTGGAAAGTAGCTGTTGGTTGCAGTCTGGTTACGTTCCTTATAGTAAAATAAGGATTTTATAGAGGAATTTACGACTAAAAATATTATGTTTTAATATTCCGCCCTCTAAAGGTACATTTGAATTATGCTAAGCCCAGTCAGGCTATATATTTTTCGATTTCAACAGACACTAGATCGCTAGATGGCGCCTGCTGACTATTTTACATGTCGCTATCCCAAAGATACCGAAATGTACTAAATGGTCAAGTGGTCCTCATGTCGGTCGTCACATGCCTACCTTGCACTGACGAGAGCCAACAGCTCGAAACTGCAGTCTGCAAGTGGTGTGTGACGACTGGCACGAGAGCTTCTTTAAGTAGGATCAGTCTTTCGGCTGGTGTTTGTTGCAATCGAAGCATTAGCGTTTTGATGGTAATATGCAATTATTACACTTAACACGCCAGGTTTGTGACTTGTAGCGCTCGGCGGGGCACATAGCCTGGAAAACAGCTGTTGGTTGCAGTCTGGTTACGTTCCTTATAGTAAAATAAGGATTTTATAGAGGGGTTTACGACTAATAATGAATAATAAATAAACACCACAGAAATTAGACTAAAAATATTATGTTCTAATTACTTTTGCCATAGTCAATAAAATAAGTATTTGACTTATTTTGTCCTGGTTTAAGCTTCGTACATTTAAAAGAATAAGATCAGACAATACCTCATTTCTTGTTTTGGTTTCGTCCTCGGTTTCCTCTTTATTACAAGAAAACTGCTGTTGATTGTTGTATCTTACACTCAATTCTGGTACACCGGCTTTTAAAATTCTCCCGTTGCCGAAAAAGATATTTTCTTACTTCTATTCCTTTGGGCCAATTGTATATTGACATACCACAATGACTAAATGTTTAATTTAATTAAGAAATGCGTATTGCTAACATCGTAAAAATTTGAGATCAATTCATTTTTCCGTTTTTGAGTTACAGTGAGTTAACAAACTTACAACTTTTTTCACATTTTGGCTGTATCCATGTCTCGACTAGCCAAAAGATTAGTAACTTTCAATTTAATCGAGGAATAAATCTTCCAAAACTTCTGTTAACGATTAATACCGCCAAAAAATTTAACCTTTAATGAGCACTAGTAAAACAGTAAATTAGCACCACAAACTTTAGTGTGTTATAGACGACATAGTCGGTGGTCTAGAAGAGAGCAAGCATACATTTACAATCTTTTGCGACATTTCTAATGCCGTCTACTATCACTCAAGACAGATTGATTACAAAAACTGTATGGTGCAAGTGAAGAAATATTTTTCAAAGTAAAAAAAGTCGTGATTACTATAATTTCAATGCGTGAGAATAAAAATACTAATCGATTATCAGTACATTAAAATGTTTAATAGTTATTTCTCGTTTTAGTTAGTCGTAAAAGCGAACGCTTAAATAAAACTAAACTATTAATAAAGTAGTACGATGTTTCTAAGCAAATACCTTTGAGGTATTTCGGTAAAATAAAACAAACTTTCCAAACCAAGAAACTCCAAATATATACTCCGATCAATATGTATGTAAATAAACAGAAAACCAAACTATGTGTGGAGTCAATAGGTCTAGTAAGTTAAAAGAATAATAACTCAGTTTGTAGAGAGAATGAGTTATGTTCTTTTTTGTTAGTTCCGTCGTATAAAGATAATACCATCCAATATAATTCTCGTAAAAAGGAGCAATTCAGGTTTTATTTCATTAGTCAGTCCGAAAATATGACCAAATGCACTCTGTTAGTATGCAGGGTGTCTCCTATGTAAATGGATATAAAGGGCTACGTCAAGTTGCACTCCTTCCCGAGGAGATATAGTCAGTCCTTCAACCTCTGTCCAAAATGCCGAAAAAAATTAAATACAAACTATACAGTACGTTTGTTGAAAAAATAAACAGTACATTTACAAACTACTAAAATATGTAATATGACATACATAAAACAACGTATAGTATACACAGTGTGACCCATTTGAAAGAGGGATACCTCCACAAATTTTTTATTTACCATCCGATTTAGAAAATTTTTTCAGATGTAGAGCATAGAAAACTGTCATCACTACTTTATGCAATCCAATATTTCTTTATGAAATTTTGTACGGGCCCACTTCAGAGGTGTAGTCATATTTTTTATTAAAAAAATTGCTAATACGATTTCAAAAAATTACACATTCTGCCTTGGTTTTTGTTATAAAATGTGACACTTTACCCTAAAGTGCAGTATAGTTTTAAACTACATTTGAAAACAAATTGCCAATATCGAATGGTAAAATAAATAATATTTTGTAGGGGTGTTCCGCTTTCAAGTGGGTCACATTGTATATACAGGGTGTCTCACCGGGAACTGAATCGATAATTACTACTATCGGTGTGGCCAATCCAACTAAAATAATTACAAGCAGCTGGCGCTTCCGCTTATACCGGGAGTCGATACCAACTTGCTTATTTCAAATGGAATACCCTATATATTTTAGGGTTTTCGAAAAGAACATAAAATTCTGAGTCGAAAATATGTAGCATATCCTATACCTAAACCTAACCGTTTCAGAGATAATTGACATTTTATAGAAAATTTGACAGGTGCAATGATTTGCAAGAACCGTTATAACTTTCTTCGTGTAAAAGATCCTCATTTGCTTCTTGTCACGTAAAAAGGACACAAGGAGAACTACGTTCTACAACTGAAATAAATTCAATAATATCATACCAAGTGTTCCGTTTTTCGCGTTACATTTTGTCAACTTCAAACCGCGAAAACTTGTTTAGGTCAAATGGAACACCCTGTATTTTTTTACGTCAAGTTGTGCAAAATTGGATTCTTTTTTTTTCTGATATTAGCATTGTGGGGATTAAAGTTACAACTTTTTGAAATATTTGCGATTTTATTAGAAATTCATGAATTGTTGTAATCATTTCATCAAAATAGCCATGATTAGAAACAATCAGTCATTATCTTATGTCAAAAAATGCCAGCACGTTTAAATTACACCCACGAAGACTTTTTAAATCTGTCTATTATTTATGGAGAATGTGATAAAGTAATATCAAGAACGTGCAGCACATTTGCTACTCGATATCCAGAAAAACGGAAACCATCACCAACACTGTAAAACGCATACTGGAAAATTTTAAAAATTATGGCTCTGTCAAGGCAAAAATACAAAGAAGAAAGCCTATTGTTGATGACGAAGACATTGAAATAGTCATTCTGGGATATTTTCATGCATTTCCAAAGATATCATTAAGATAAGCTGCTCTGGAATCGGGACTATACAAGGATTCAATTCACAGAATCTTATTAAAATATAAGTTTCACCCGTTTTCATTCCATATGGTTCAAGGTTTAAAAGAAACAGATTTCCTAAGAAGACAGAATTTTTGTGAGTTTATTCTAATAAGGTCTTAGGATCACGATTCTTATTTGGGAAATATCATATGGACAGATGAAGCAAAATTTACTAAAAATGGACTTTTTAATAGACACAATTCGCATTATTGGAGTGACTCAAATCCTCATATGTTCAGAGAGCGAAACTTTCAGGAAAGTCGGCAGTTCAATGTTTACTGTGCCATAAGAAACGATAGAGTGGTGTCATTACAACGGTAAATTAATTTTCTCTTCTGCTAATATGTATAGGTAAATTTTTGTTTTTTTTTTTAGGTGAAAGATATCTGAATATCTTACAAAATTTGAATAATAACCATTTAGAAAATTTACCTCCCGCCGAACAAAGAAATATTTTTTATCAGCACGACGGTGCTCCCCCACATAACGCATATTTAATTAATAATTATTTACAAGAAACTTTTTATGATCAATGGATTGCCAATAATGGACCTTTCTTATGGCCTCCTCGCTCGCCCGATTTATCAGTTCTGGATTATTTCATTTGGGGAACTATTAAAAATAAAGTTTATGAGAGCCCATTAACAACCATTGAAGATTGTATGGAAAGAGTAAGAAATGCATTTTAAAACATATCACAGGATTCAATTAGAAGAGCTACCCATAAGGAACTAATCCGAAAGGTGCGAAAAATGTGTCAAGGTTTGAGGGCGGAATTTTGAGCAATTATTAAATTAAAATGAAATCATATTTTAAATTGATCTTATCTCTGCTATTTTAGTTCATGCCATATCTTCAATTCGATTAATACGCATGTTACAGTGTTAGTGTTATTTTGCATTTTTGTGGATATCGAGTAGCAATCGTGCTGCAAGTTCTTCATATTACTTTATCACATTCTCCATAAATAATAAACAAATTTAAAAAGTTTTCGTTGATATCATTTAAACGTGCTGGCATTTTTTGACATAAGATAATGACTGATTGTTTCTAATCATGGCTATTTTGATGAAATGATTACAACAATTCATGAATTTCTAATAAAATCGCAAATATTTTAAAAAGGTGTAACTTTAACCCCCACAATGCTAATATCAGATAAAAGGGAATTCAGTTTTACACAACTTGACGTAAAAAAATACAGGGTGTTCCATTTGACCTAAACAAATTTTCGTGGTTTGAAATTGACAAAATGTAACGCGAGAAACGGAACACTTGGTACGATATTATTGAATTTATTTCAGTTGTAGAACGTAGTTCTCCTTGTGTTCTTTTTACGTGACAAAAAGCAAATGAGGATCTTTTACACAAAGAAAGTTATAACGGTTCTTGCAAACCGTTGCACCTGTCAAATTTTCTATAAAACGTCAAATATCTCTGAAATGGCTAGGTTTAGGTATAAGGATATGCTACATATTTTCGACTCAGAATTTTATGCTCTTTTCGAAAACCCTAAAATATATAGGGTGTTCCATTTGAAATAAGCAAGTTGGTATCGACTTCCGGTATAAGCGGAAGTGCCAGCTGCTTGTAATTATTTCAGTTGGATTGGCCACACCGATATTAGTAATTATCTAAATTTTCAAACTTTTGTGATGCGTAATTTTCTCTATATCGATCGATTGATTTCCCGGTGAGACACCCTGTATATAAACATATACCTATACATATAGGTACAATTAGGCACATACATCTAATAATATAAGTATCGAGTGAATACGAATAAATATAGAATTCCTATTTAGAACATTTGTACATCAAAATTTTCTAATCGTTGAAATGGGTTCCTATAATTTGCGTTATACCGCCACTGACATGTGATATTAAATTGGCAGGTTATTATAAAATAAGCCGCGAGCTTAAGTCAAATGCGTATGGTGCGACAATATAAACGCGTACTTACATGTTGTTGAAGAAACAAATTGCATTTTTATGAAGAATAAAGTGATTTTTTGTCACTTTTACTTAATACAAAACAATATATTATTATTTGTGATTTCTTTATCATATGCGCGATATATCAACCGCTAAATTAGATTTCTACTAAATTACACCACAACTACCTAAAACATGCATTGCCTTTACGTTATAATTTCCTATGAATAATTTGTACTTAAAACAGTCATTATAAATATTGCCAAAAAAATGTACATAAGAGTTATTTACAGTGGGGTAATAAGTTTTAACTCGAACACGATGTTTATTTATGTACCATTAGTGTACTAAATATAGCTACCGGTTTAATGGCATTAAAAATACATGTAAATTATCTACGGTCCAGCATTACTTAATAACCTTTGCCATTAGCTAGGCATCGGATATAACTGTTAAGAAACATAATTTCGGCTCTTTTTGTATTAATTTTTGTTTGGTTGTTACGTCACTAGCATTCTGTAGGGTTAATAATAGGATTTTTATACGTCAGACATCACAATCCCAAGCACAATACTGTATTTTTGTAGAACTATTTTTCAATTATACAGGGTTTTAAGTGAGAAGTGGTGGCTCTCAATATTGAATGCACTAGAGAAGTTATATCAAAACAATTTAAATATTTAAGTTATTTTGGGATGGAATGATATTCGATATATTGTACAGTATGTACTGTTAAATTCAATTTGTGCATTCCCGTTTTGCAACGTTACTAAGTTATAAGCGCGGGTTATTTTATTTTACTTATACACCATCTAATAGTAGAACTATTTACAAGATGGGAACCACTCATACGTAATAGAAAGAACAGATAATTAAGTTTACATAGCATTATTAGATAAAATCTCCTATCTTCTAAAGACAACAATATCAGACTAGCAGTAGTTGCTATAAATTGGTGAAAACGTTAGTCCTGGCTGTAGCCAGATAAACAATTTGGTTATGTTTAGAAATTATTCGCGGAACATGGAAATTGTGCCTTTGGAGTATATCACTATAATCACTATAGTCAATATCATCAATATCATGATCACCTTCTTCAAAACTATTACGTCCTTCTCACAGGATACTTATAGAGAATATTTCAAGTAGATCGCTTTGTGGACAACCAATGAGTGGATATGTATCTTCAGATTCAAGTATAGAAATTTGATGTTGTACATTTTCTAATTTGGAGCTGTGAACGATATAAGAAGGCTGCCAAACAAGAGATGCATATTCCAGCTTAGATCGCAAAAAGAAAAATACAATAAATTTAATGTTACGATATTCGAAATATCACGCCTTTTGCGTATGATACAACCAAGAGACTTACTTACGTCACATGTTAACGAGTCTATATGATTGGCAAAACTAAGTTTTTTTATCAAAAGTTACTCCGAGGTCTTTAAACGTGGGCGGTCCAGTTAGAGATTCGTTACCTAAACGGTAATTAAATCTGTACTCGCTGCCCTTCGTACAAGATGCCATTACATTACATTTATGCTCTTTAATATGAGACTAAGTTTACTTATGTTATTTTGTAATTTGATGCAGTCTTACGTTGCAAATTCTATGCAACAATTTAATATTATCTGCATACATTAGGTAATGGACAGCCAACTCACATTCTATATCGTTGATAAATATATTAAACAAAAGTGGTCCAATAATAGAGCCTTGAGGCACAGCAGAAACTAATATATAGTCAGTGGACTTGAATTCATTATACGTAACTTGCTGTTTCCTGTCAGTTAAATATGGTTCGAAAAATTGTCTTATACTATTTGAGACTCCAAAGTTACACAGTTTTGTAATAAGAATATCATGGTTAAGTCTCTCGAGTGCTTTGGTAAAGTCAAATTAAATTACATCTGTTTGAGCTTGCATGTCAGTGGATTTACATATGTGTTGCGTAGAACATACTAAATTGGTTGTTGTGGAGCGGTGTGTGTGGGTTTATTTGATGTCCATTTTGCATCAACTTTTTCTAAAATATAGATCTTTGAAAGTGTACCTGTGTGTCACATTAAATTTTACAAAACAATAAATCGTAGTCTACTATGATTTTCTCTCAGGATAGAATATGATGGAATTTAATTAGCAATTGTTCTATTTTAAATCTGAGTATATCACTGGATTTAGCAACCCCCCCATATGTTTGTGCGAAATTTCGTTGAAAAACTGTATACTTGGAGTTTTTCTGAGAGAAATAGAAACTCAGAAATCGCCGAAATTGCAAAACTGAACTGTGAATTCAACTTGACTCCCTCGTCTGCCTCTGTGCACTCCAAAGGAAACATTCTAGCTACAATCACCCCTACAACTTTTTAAATGGAACACCTCATATACAGTGTGTTTCACGAGAAAACGGACGACACCGAGGGTAATCAGAATCACCTATAGGGAAAGCTGGTTGGTCACCTGTTGATGAAATATAGGGTGTTTGATGTATTTTTGCCAAAATTTCTTTTGGTCATTACTTTGTAATGAAGTGGAATAATCAGTTCATCATATCCAAAGTCGGACTTGCCAAAAAGTTATTTTTGTTGTTTTTCAAAGAAACAACACCTTGTGTATGTTTTTTCAAATTTCGATATGTAATTCGAATAGTACATAAGAAACTGAGCAAAACGGCTTGATTATTTTTTTCACACTTTCACTGTTCTAGAAATACATTCCACTAAATACCACAATATGAGACATCAAAATATGCATTTGCAAAAAAATACTTACACACAATACACAATTTAAGTTATTCATTTACTTTTTTAACAGTAAATATTATATCGTAATGTTAAAAATTGTTAATTTTTAACATTAATCACTTGTGTGATGTTAGGGATGGGGAGAAATAAATGAAAACATAATCATTGAACAAATCATCTATTTTATTACGCTCATGTATTGAAAACTAGTAAAACAACAACAATAACAGTAGCAACAAAATAACATATCAATAATGTATATAATAACAGAATAATAACAAACTATGAGCGGAACAATTTGTATCAAAAACAAAAAACATAAATGCAGATATTGTGATAAAGAATGTTCACAAATAAGAATTATAATTAAATTTTATGTTCAAAATGTCCTACCCGCAGCTTCGGTGCATTTTCTGATGCGATTCACGAGATCACCGATTGATTTTCTTATCATAATTGGGTTATTTCGAATTTCGTTGCAGCATTCAACAATCCTCTGAATTAACTGAGCCCTGTCATTAATTTCCATATTGTAGACCTCGCTCTTTAAGTGACCCCATAAAAAATAGTCAACAGGGTTCAAATCCGGGGACCTTGCCGGCCATAAATGAGGATCTCCGCGACCAATCCATCTGTCCGGATATGTGTCATTTAAATGATTTCTAATTTGGTTGGAATATTTTAATTTTCTAAAAGATTCGGTAACGTATGTTGTAAAAATTAAGATAGACGTTATCATTAAGTGTACCTTCAAAAAAATATAGCCCTAACAAGTGACTGCCTACAAGTCCTGTCCAAACATTGACTGAAAATCTATGTTATGCACGCCATTCACGTCCTCTTGGGCCCATATGTGAGTATTTCTCGAATTATTTATTCCGTTTCTTGTAAATTGCGCCTCGTACGTGTAAGGTTCTGTTAAACTTGGATTTTCGTGAACCATATGTAAAATATTGTATACCTCTTGTTCTATATTGCGTTCCACAACTGCACTAGTGGAAAACTGTCCATGTTCTCTGGAATACTGATATACGGACCCGAAAGTTTTATGGTCAGGTTGTCGTCTATTAGGAAACCGCCTTCGATATCGCCTTATTTTGGGCAATTTTTACTACCACTACACATAAAATGTTAAATGAGTATAACTACTAATCATTTGTTTTCTAATAGTTGTCATTTTGAGGTAAGGCTACTATGATCAGTAGTATAAAAACTAACTCATTTAACGTTTAAAGACATAGTTTAATCATTGGATTTGTAAACGATAGCCTACTAAGGCTATTTTTTTCGTAGAGAGAATTATTGGCAATTTTTACAATATTTCGAGCCGAGTGAGGATATTTTGAAAATTAAATTAAATTAATCGTAAATTCTTTTTAACATAATACTTGCATTTTTTTTTTCAAATACATTGTTCCGCTCATAATTTGTTATTTGTTCTGTTATTATGTGTCTTATTGATATGTTAGTTTGTTGCTACCGTTATTGTTGTTTTACTAGTTCTCAATATATGAGCGTAATAAAATAGATGATTTTTTGTATAATCTGTAACATTTATGTTTTTATTAATCTCTCCCCCTCCCTAATATCACACAAGTGATTAATGCTAAAAATTGTTAATTACAACATAATATTTACTGTTAAAAAAATAAATTAATAATTTCAATTGAGGAAGCATTTTTAGTAAATGTCATTCATCGATGTTTTGATGTCTCATATTGTGGTATTTAGTGGAATGCATTTCCAGAACGGTAAAAGTGTCGCAAAAAAATAATCAAGCCATTTTGCTCAGTTTTTACGTACTATTCGAATTACATATCGAAATTTGAGAAAAACATATATAGGGTGTTTTTTCTTTGAAAAATAATAAAATCAACTTTTTGTCAAGTCCGGATCTGGATATTTTCTTTGTCATATATGTATTTCTTCAGGATCACTAACGTATTACATGAGCCAAATATGAACTAATTATTTCATTCCATTACAAAGGAATGACCAAAAGAAATTTTAGCAAAAATACATAAAACACCTTATATTTCATCAACGGTTGTCCAGCCAGCTTTTACTATGGGTGATTCTGATTACCATCGGTGTCGTCTGTCTCCCATTTAACCATGTCCGTTTTCTCGTGAAACACCCTGTATGTTAGGTGATTAGTTTCATCCGGTTTTATAATCTACAAATAATAGAACATAATCGTTTATACCAAAATAATACACGAAATATTATCATTTATGTGTACGACAATGTTCTATATGCATAATAATTTTTTATGTCCTGTCCATAAACAAGGAAAATTCGCGTAAATTTGTAATAAAAACTTCGCGGATATCGGAGTATTTTTATTTAGTAACTCCTCTATTCATCGAAAATATTTACAACCCAATTTCTCTTGGGGCGTGTGTCCTGAACAGTAAAATGTAATCATTTCAATAAAATATCCTAGAGAAATGTAAATGTACATTCGATTTGAGAAAAGCGAAAGTCTAAAAATAAAATACAAGTATGTACATCACATTGCGGTGTATATTAAAACTCCGGCATTTAAATATAAATAAATACTCAAAAATATTTCATCTGTTAGTATTTTATGTAATATTTACAAAACGAGAATAGACTCTTAAACATTTATATATCAAAAATAGTGTTACCTGCCTATAAATATATCTTAAAAAAATATTTATCCTGCTAGTATTCAACATAATATTTGCAGATTATAAATAAACTTTTAACTGTTTATTTCTCACATCACTGAAAGAAAGCACTTTATTTCTTATAGTATTGATTGTGTGACGTACAAGACTTCAGTCTCGTACTCACATCTGATGAAGTTAACGTTTAGCGACACAACAGTTCAAGTTGACTTAATATATTGTGTAAATTTATAAAAGTTTATTATTTTATTATATGCATTAAGTGCTAATGTTATGGATTTTGACCAATTAAGGATTCAAACTATCAAATCTCCATCTGCATTAATGCACTTTTCAGCACGACGCTGTTGAAAAATAACGACGGAAATCTATTAGATTCAAATCTTTTTTAATAATGCGAAAAAAGTCTAAAGAAGCCTATCCTTTGTATATTTGTTACATGGCCTATGCCTATTTAACAATTTTATATAAAACTAGTATTTTTGTTTATATATAGTACGATCTGTGTAACATTTTGATTCAGTTTTTTTAAGTGAAACTGTTTTGAACTAACAGAATTTACTTGTATAACTGCTAAATCATTTACATTGTTTTATGTACTTATTTTAATATCTTAGGGAGTCAGTCATGTTTTTTTTACACTATTATGTATCTCTGTTCTAGTTCTATTACAGCATCTCAGGAAACGATTGTCAATTAATTGTCTACGAAACATTTATTTACACTCATATACCTATATTTCAATTTATATATTTTTGTTTACTATGTAAGTACATATGGTTATTTTCCTTACCTTTCTAATTACTATATATAGTATATCCTATAAGATGTAATATATTTATTGAGTTCACACAATAGTTTTACTATTTATTACGGCAGTTCATATTTTTGGTTATGTATAGAATAGAAATTACAAATTGTTGCAATCTAAGTCAGCTGTGGTATGTGGTATTATAGATTCCTTTTATCGATTCTGTAATTTATTTGAGTTCGGGAATCTACATAAGGCAGGTTGTTGTGCTTAACTCCACAATTGACAGATGGCCATACCTGTACTATTTCTAGATTTTACAGTTTTCCATTTAATTATTAAAACTATCTCTTTCAATTTTGTGTAGTGGTATTATTTTGCAGAAAGTGGGATAAATAAAGTTTACCTTATTAATAAAACACACCAAGAAATCATTTGCTTGCATCTTTTGTACTGATTCCAACGTATATAAAACTTAACTGTGGCCTTCAGTAATTGATATTACATTTTTATATCCGCATTAACAAGTGTTTAACAACGAAGTAAATTTTATTTATTACTAATTTAAAATTTAATTAATATTCAATTTTTGTCTTTGATGTAATTTCAATTATTTTTAAAATAAATTTAAATTCAAGTTAAATTCTTTTTAATTTAATAAGTAGTTAAAATACTATATATGTACCACATGGTTTTAAAATATTTTTTTCCTTCTTTTTCATTTTTTGGCAATTTATAGTTTACGAAATCAGCTTATATATTTATACACTTATATATTTATATATTTATGCACCTTTATGTACATTTCTACATTTCTGCATAGCTTCTTCATTTCTGCACAGCCTTTGCACAGCTTATGCATAGCTTATGTATTATATCTTTCTGCATATAGATACTTCAAAAATTTTCTTCATATGGAAAATTTGACTTTGTTCTTATTTTATGCTTATGATTTAAGCTTTATATTTTTTTATTGAAAACTTGAGCATCCACATTATCATTCATTAACTTTTCAAAGACCACATAGTTGGACAATTTTCCCACAATTTTTATACTTCATTTCATTAAAAGACGTAAACTAAATTGCCAAAGAAACCTTTAGACTCCATTATTGCAAGAGACAATTGTGGGCCTGGATTTCTGTTCCAGAACCAGTTACCTCAACAACACTCAATCCCGGAATCTAGGATCCTGGTATAAATGTGTTATATATTTTCTTTTAAATTTTAATTAGTCTTTGTTAGCCGATATTACTAAGTAACTTTAAAATTTCACTTTATACAAACCGATTTATTTATTATTCATGTAATATATTTTATCATTCATTTTAAACTATCTTTTTATTTCTCTTACCAACAATTTCAGTCTGATCTATAGTAGACTGGTTATTCGAGAAAAAGAGACAATTCTACTCATTTTCACTATAGATGGTACCCACTTTAACATCAATTTTTCTTTGTCTCCTTTTCTCGAACTAAACAGAAATCTGTCGCTTATGCTGTACGTATTAAAAAGGGTAAGTTTCTCCACTCTTAACTCCGGATCCACGGCTCTTTGCTCAGACTTAAACCAGCTAGATGTCCGCATGTGTTGCCTCAATTATTTACCAAAAATATATAATCAGGGAATCCCCTTTTATTTCTGTTATTATTGAAAATAGAAAAAGAAGTTTCGTATAGTTGTAGGATCTTATCTATATTTTATTGAAACGTAATAGAAAAACAATATAATAGCGTATCACTTATGAAATCCTATCTGTCGGACAGAATGCAGTATGTGTCATACAACAGCAATGTGTCACAGCACACAATGATAAAGCACGGGTTACCACAGGGATCGGTTCTTGGCCCTATTCTATTCATTATCTACATTAATGATTTTGCGAAGTGTGGCAACACTACATTTATACTATTTGCTGATGACACTACGGCTCTTCACTCTGACAAGGATTTTAATTGTTTATCCGAGAGTGTTGTGAATACACAAGCTAATATAAAGCAATGGTTTCTTGCAAACAAATTGAACTTGAATCAGGACAAGATCCAAATACAAACTTTTACTCTTCGACGTGACAACAATATCAATTACGATAATGTGGTAAAATTCCTCGGCGTGTCCATCGACCCCAAGCTAACCTGGGAAGATCACATAGTAAATTTATCAACAACCTTGTCAAAAAAAAATCTTTTTACTAAGAAATCTAGTATCCACTGTTTCAAGGCAGGTTCTTATAACAGCATACCATGCGGTTTTTCACTCAAATATGACCTATGCTATCCTTAATTGGGGGCATTCATCTTACAGTGCAAAAATCTTTGGTCTTCAAAGAAAGTGTATCAGAGTCCTTGCGGGTCTACATTATAGAGACGATTGCCGCCAATATTTTAAGATCTTCAACATCCTCACGATGCCCTCTGCATATATACTAGAGTGTCTGCTATATATCAGACGTAACCTGCATGCTTTTGATGAGCAAGGCGAGATGCACTCACATCACATAAGAACCGGGCACAATATAAAACAAAACTTTCTTCGACTCACAAAATCCAGAGACGACACAAGCTACTACTGCATAAAATTTTATAATAAATTGCCCAACAAAATAAAGTCCCTCGAGCCAAATAAATTTAAACAGACAATCAAAGAATACTTTAAAACGAAAGCTTTTTACTCTGTAGATGATTTCCTTGAGGATAATTTATCTGAGTTGTAAGCTACTCGCGAACTAATATTTTTTAATTATAATAGTACTCTTAAATCTGCTCTTTATTTATGTTAGTGATTATTTGGTTATTTATTAATAATTAGATTTAAGTATTTACATATTGATTTTTTTAAATCCATTTTATCATTTTATACTATTCTTTTTTTTTGTTGACCTGTGTAAACATTTTTATGTATCTGACACCAATAAATGATTATTATTATTATTGTGAAATTTCGCTTTGTCACTTTTCGTTGTTTTAAAAATTTTGACATACAATTATTTAATCGTGATTTAGAGAACATACCATGGTATTCTATAATTAGAGAAAATGATATTGATAATAAAATTTATGTACTTAATAATATGCTAACTTTTGTTTCTGGCAAACATGCTCCTCTTAAACGTATCAGAGCAACAATACCTAAAGCCCCGTGGCTTACTCATAACTTAAAGCTGATAATGAGGGAAAGAGACCTTGCTTTGCAAAAATATAAATCAACTAAGGCTGAAAATGATTGGGTGAGATATAAAGAATTAAGAAACTATACAGTTGCCATGGTTAGATCTGAAAAGATCCTGATCAATTTTCCAATCCCGATGAAATAAACAATTATTTTGCAACATTTTACAGTCAGCATCCAACATTTGTGATAATAAAATCGAATTTTATATCGCAAGATTAGATTGGTTGGAGGCCTAGGCGAGGGTTTGCCTACAGGATGTACAAAGGGCCCAATGGGGCCTAAGTGCTGTGGTTCAATAATTTTTATTGACCACTCTCCTAACCAATTCCAGATTCCAGATCTATCACTATTTGCTTATAATTACCTACTAACACAAAATGCGAAACATAGTATAAACAAATCTCGTTCTTACGAAATTTACATAAGGGATTAGAAAATAGTACATTAAACGACAAGTTTAGTAAAACAGCTTTAAGAAAAGCACACTATTTTCTAATCTCTTATGTAAATTTACTGTTTCCCGTACAGTCTACAGAATGGATAAGTGGGCCAGTTGTTAACTGAATGGATGTATTTCATATACGTTCTAGGATGGATATGAAATCGACCAATTACAGTTCATATATTAAATCACAGGCAACTGTTAGTTTAAAAAAATTGAAGTTAGTGCGTAAGCTCTCAAAGTAATTGTCAGTGTGTATTCGTGCAGTTTGAGCTAAAAAATAGTTTAAAATGATAAACGGGCATACGATATACCACCTAAATTATTACTGAAATTATTATATACAGACAAAATTTTAGAGATATATGGCAAAAAAAGTAGGTATGTGGGGGGGTTGAACCTACGACCTCTTGCGTAAATGCAACGGCTAGGCTACTACCGCTTTTATGAAATGTTTTCACCTAGATCATAAGATTAAGAAGACGCTTAGTTTGTATATTAAAATTTGATTAAAACTTGTATGTTTGTAGTTTTTTCTTAATTCGGTCGTAGAAAAAGCATACTATACAACTCGAGTGGAATATTCATATCGCACTCGAAAGATTGAGGCACTCCGCCTACGGTGCCGTGCTCGATCTTCTTTCTCGTGCGATATGTCTTTCATATCCACTCTTGTTGCACAAACTACTATTTTGGTTTTAAGAATAATTAATTTTTATCCAGTAAATAATTGTTCTCAAAAAATACACAAAGATTTTTAACTGGCTTTGTTAATTGTGGTAACTCCAGGAAACTATGTAACAATATAGACATACATAAACTATGCATAGTAGAAAATGAAAACACGGCGCGTGTGCTTTTCGAGCAGCGCTAAAGGCTAAATTAAATTAGTTTTCCATATTAACTTTACCGGAAGTGGACTGTTCTCTTTCGTTTTAATAACGGGAAACAGGAAGTTATTTATTATATATGTACGATACATTAAAAACCGACCCTAATTTAAAATTAAAATCGATAGATTAAGTTTTTCCTTGTTTGTGTAATAACAAAGTAAAATGAGAAACAGTGCGTAAAAAAAATTCGTAGCTACAGAGATAAAATTGCGAACAGGATAGCGTGTTTTAAAATTTTGCGATCCCCTGAGGGCAATATATTTTGGGGTTCTAATTTAGAGATGCTTTAATAATAGTCTAATTTGCTATAATGGAATAATTATTGAATCAGTGTTGGAAACACAATGCGAGCCTCTTAGGATATACGTATGTATGTGTGTATTTACAATACATAATAAATGTCTTGTTTTAAATTGTAAATTTAATATTCTTAAATACTTTTAAGGTGGGGTTCCGCAAAATTTCCAGGTTACGGGTCCTAGTGCCTACACTGATGAGCTTATCCGCTGGCGTCGGTAATTGGCCTTGGTAGCGGAAATAGGCCGATGTTAAATAAATGAATAAAGAAAATACTTTTAAATATTTGCATATAATACAGTCATACAATGTGCAAAAAGGGGTAAAGCTCGGAATCAAAGATAATAAGCTATAAATCTGTATATATTTTTGTTTTGACATTTTATAAGTTAGCACAAAAGTCTCATAGAATCTTGTGTACGCGAATCAAGATATTCCAGGTCAAAGATTGCAAAAACCGGGTTTTTGTCAATATCTTGTGTCCTTTGCTCTAAATGACATTTGGAGTTATCAGAAAACTTGTAGAACATAAAATTCTCTACAAATTCGCTTTGAAGCAATATCTTATACAATTAACCGTTCCCGAGATAGAGGGCGAAGAGTAGGAAGTGCTTAGCCGTGTGTATGACGACGCTAGGTCAACTGTGGAATTCAATATATAATACGGTTGATAAAGTTAATTATTTACTAAAAATATTATAATTATTAAGAAACTTTAGTTATTTACTAGTTACTAAATGATATTTATAGATTATTCATAAATAAGACATCCGCTGTATATAAGTATGTGTATCATCTTTATGTACGCATGATTGAAGGCCCAGGATGCAACGACTCGGAAATGTCTACAGAATAACTTCTGATACTTCAAAAAGTGAAAAAATGTTATTAAATGTATTTTTTTGTAGTTCAAACGTGACGAAAACGTGCCTATTTGCTAAAAATTAAAAATCAACCGCATTTTCTATCGTCACTTCCTTGTCACTACTTATTGAAAATCATACACGAAAAAATGATTTTTGTAGTAAATTTTGTAAGCTTTCATTTAGGTCTTATGATACTTTGTCGTAAAGTGAAAAGAAACGATGATATATACAAGAAAGGATTTAAAAAATAATATTGGTTCAATTTTTCTGAACAAAAACAGTTTTCAAGAACCTTTTTTTAAAGAAAATATACCTTGTGAACGACTATGTATATAAACTAGTAAAAATATGTCAAACCTTTAGTGACATTGTTGCCTAAAGCCAATCAAGAAATAGCTATTTCTCAAAATGCACTTGAAAATGACAATTTTTCATGTTTCTCTTTTATCTCCATTCACTCTTATCAAAATACTTTGGTACGTACGTACACCAACATATTCAAAATTTGATTCTCTTTAACTTTCATTAGATACACTATATGCGTACTATCTATCGTTTTCGAGATTTTATCAATTTTATCATGAAACAAGTGTTCTGATCGCTCGCAATAAAGACGTTTAAAAATTCATATATTTTCCATTATTCGTCGAATGGAAATGTAAAATAAAAGGAAATTGTTCGTAACAGAATTCTCTACAACTTTCATTTGAAACATTTTGCGATTCGAATGACCATTTTCGAGATTTTAGCGAAAAATGCGCGTACACAGTTGCGTTGCAAAACTGTCAAAATTTCAAAAAATCTATCGCGGCCTCAATAAGCCGTACGAAGTTAAAAAAAAACGCGAATTTTTATTACTTATAATTTTCATGTGTACACATTTTACGTTAAAATTGATACTTTCCGAGTATTTGGCGAAAAACCGATTTTTTTACCAAGTTATTTAGAATATAATAGAATTATTGGAAAAGCCTCTGCACCTATGACGTTTACGTCAAAGGAACAGTCAGAGATTTTGTTTTACAAATAATATAAATTGGAATAAACATAGAAATAATGTATTTTGCTGATGTTTCGAAAAGTAGTCTCTTTCCGTTTTCGAAGAACTCTTATTTGCTGTGTATGTCAAATACACAGCTTTAAGATTCTGTTTATGTTATTTCCATAGATACTTACTATTTACACAGAGAACTGATGATATTTTCTTTTAGATAATGTTGAGTTTGTTAAGTTCTTCTTTTAACATTGGTAGCCAGGTTATACAAATTCTTCTTCTTCTTCCTGTGGTGCTACAGCCCCATTGAGCCTTGACCTCCCCTAACTTTTGTCTCCAAATCGCCCTATCTCTAGCGGCCACTTGCCAATTCCTCACCCTCATTAATGCCTGGGCGTCCTTGTGAACGATGTCTTGCCAACGGATCCTCGGTCGCCCCCGTTTTCTATTGCCTGTAAACTGCCCTTTTAAAATTTTCTTCGGTATACGCTGTTCGTCCATCCTCTCTACATGGCCTGCCCATCTCAGCCGTTGGATTTTAACATAGTCCACTATGTTTACCTCTTTATACAGCTATTTTAGTTCATAGTTGTATCTGATACGCCATAGACCGTTTTCATTTAGTGGTCAATAGATTTTCCTCAGTATTCTCCTTTCGAATATGGCTAACATTTCTTCAGTTTTATTTGTTAACGTCCACACGTTTCACAGCAATATGTCACCACTGGTCTTATTAGTGTTCTATATATTAGTGTTTTGGTGTCCTTATTCACTACTTTAGATTTGAATATGTTGTTCAGTGCATACAGTGCTTTGTTCCCTTTTATTAGTCTGTGCCGTATTTCTTGGGTCATGTTATTGTTATTGTTAATTATACTTCCGAGGTATGTGAAATCTTTAACCACCTCTATCTTGTCGTCTCCAATCAACCAGTTTTGTCCATTTCTTCTCCCTGTCTTGTTTTCCATCACCTTTGTTTTTGTTATGTTTATGTCAAGCCTTTCTCTTTCAATTTCTCATAGTTTTCTCTCACTGCTCTTTCCGTTCTTCCCATTATGTTGATATCGTCTGCATATGCAATTACTTGGATTTGCTTATTAATAACGGTTCCATTCACGTCTATTGCCATTTCTCTTATAACTTTTTGTAGGGCAATATTGAACAATACTGGGGATAATCCATCCCCTTGCCGAAGCCCTTGATTTACATCAAAGGTTTCCGATAGTTTCTGCTGGATTTTGACTTTAGCTTTTGTATCGTTCATTGTCGTTTTACATATACATACATATTACAGGTTATACAAATAACCTACAGAAAAAATCGATAGGCATTTATCTTCATTTAATAAGATTATTGCTGATTCTTTAATTTTTCTTTTTTTGTTATCTGCCTTTTTTGTTAAAATTTTTGCCGAGTCCCGTTTATTTTATGTCCGAAAAAACATGTAATAATGAAGTATTAAATAACGAGAAAAAATGTATCAAAGAGGTTCTAGTACAAAAAAATTCCCTGAAGCCTTTGTTGATATAATATTCATAAATGTTGAAAACGGGAACAATCAGGTACGACAAAAACCTGAACGTCATTATACAGCAATAATTCCTTATGTATACGGACTATCTGAGAAGCTACGCCGTATAAGTGCCAAATTTGATGTTAGGACGATAGTTCAAACGGGGAACACTTTGAGATCTATTTTAACAAAAACAAAACTGATAAACAGGGAGCAGAATTCAAAAAACTGTATTTACAATATACTGTGCGAATGTGATAAATTTTATGTGAGTGAGTCATCCAGACCTTTCAGTGTGAGGTTGGAGAGCACAAGATTTACATTAGAAAGAATGAAATTCAGAAATCAAAGATTTGTGAACATGCTTGGGAAAACGGACATAGAGTAAACTGGGGCTCGGCAAAAATTTTAACAACAGAGGCAGATAACAAAAAAAAAGAAAAAATTAAGAATCAGCAATAATCTTTTTAAATGAAGGTAAATGCGTGTCGAATTGTTCTGTAGATATTTGTACAACCTGGCCACCAATGCTAAAAGAAGAACTTAACAAACTCAACATTACCTAAAAGAAAATATCATCAGTTCTCTGTTATAAGTAGTAAGTATCTATGGAAATAACATATTTGACATACACAGCAAATAAGAGTTCTTCGAAAAAAGCTTTGAAAAAGGAAAGAGACTACTTTGCGAAAGGCCAGTAAAATACATTATTTCTGTGTTTATTCCGATTTATATTATTCGTAAAACATAACCAATAATTCCATTATTCTGTAGATTCGGTGATTTATTTTTAAAGAGGATAGTACCTGTGGTAGTAAACCCAAATAAAAGGAAAGAATATTTTTGAACTAACTTATAAAATGCCAAAATAAATATTTATACAAGTTTATAGCTGATTACCTTCGTTCCGAGGTTGAATCACTATTTAACTGGATTAATACTTTTGCTAATAGCTTAGAACAACGAAAGCGGAAGTAAAAGTTTTCTACTTTCTCTCATATGAAGTGTCATAGAAAAAACAGTTTACGTTCACAAAACTTGTCATTAAAGTCGTGCCATTTTCACTTTTGAAGAAAATTACTTTTTTTATTATAAACTAGTGATTGTTTTTTATTTCCGGTCGTAGAAAAAGTTTCGCGTGATATACAAATAACTATTTTGAATCTACACACTCTTGCGTCAACTTCAATTTGATACCAGGCAACATATTAACCCCACCCATGTAAAAGTTTAGAATAAATTGTTCCAAATGCCCTTTGTTGTCGCCTAGAATGCCTATGAGATAGTGTGGTCCAGAATGTAATGAAACATTTTATGTACAATTCCTAGTGGAATGGTTGGACAATTACTTTGAAGATATATTACTGCATCTTGTAATAGCTACACATACAAGTCCTGTTTATTACAAATGTTGTGTATATCTCCCGCAGACAAAGTTATTATAGTTTCGGGAAAATGCTTGTGAGTGTTCACTTCCCAATCCCATTCAAATAATGTTTGCCTACATTTTACAACCAGGTTTCGTGTGTATGTGAAAAACTGGTGGTCTCGTTATAAATAAACAAGTTGAGTGCAGATTGACTGTTTCTCCCATATAGTATTCCATAATAAAAGTTGAACAACACACGAAATCCTTCCATTTTGAATCATAGTATTGACTAAATCATTTGTATACCAAATAATACGTCAAAATATACATACTGGAAATTATTATACGGACGCAGATTTTTTGTATCAATGAATTACTAATAATAATAATAATAATGATACTTTATTAGTCAAGTTTTTCATGTTATGTATAAAAATATAAACATAACTAAAAACACATAAATACATGTAGCATATAAATTAGGATACGGGCAGGAGATTAAAAGCTCATTTAATCCCGCAAAAATGTCGAAATATTGTTTAAAAAAAAGCAGATGGTGGAGGCGCTATTGTAGAATGTAAAACTGCAGCAGAAAGCTTGAAAAAGGAAGTGGAAATTAAATTAGTAGTGTAGTCAAATTAGGCCTTGAAAAATACAAAATGTGGATTGTCTGGTTAGGGTTGTTTTTTATTTCAACTTTTAAAATCAACTACAATTACTTGTAGTCTCTTTTGTATCGATCATACTCCATTTACAAAAATCAAATGCCTTGATTATTTTTCGAGATAATAGCCTGGGAACTTTTAACTGAAACACCCTATATCAAAGTAAAAAAAAAAAAACGTATCTTTGTTTGTTTATTCGATAAGGAGTTCTAGAATTTGCATGTAAAAGAAATCAAAAGCAACGTCGCTAGCATTCTGTTCTGGGGGCGGTTGAAATCAGGACTACATATAGAGGTATGCCGAGAGCGTTAATATTGGGCTCCGCATGCCCTCTAGAAGCACACTTAAACTATGCTAAGCCTAGTCAGGCTATTTATTTTTCGATTGCAACAGACACTGGACCCCTAGATGGCGGCCTGCTTACCATTTTACATGTCGCTATTGTAAGGATACCGAGATGTACCAAATAGTCAATGGATCCTCGTGTCGTTCGTCACATGCCTACCTTGCACTGACGAGAGCCAACAGCTCGAAACTGCAGTCTGCAAGTGGTATGGGACGATTGAAGATACCCATTATTAAAACAGGGGAGTTCCGCAGGCATCGGCAATGTTCAGAGTCATCTGCAGACCGGTTTCTAGCTTTTGGCTCTCATCAGTGCAGAGCAGACCCAGACACTGACCATGCTGCAGTCTCCTGATGTTATATACATTGCAAGTAACACCATATCGGTAATTTGCAAAAAGTACAAATAGGTCCCTCCAACGGCATCTGCCACAAACACTTTAAGGAGCCTCGACTAAGGCAAATGTGGCAAATAAAGTCAACTAGAGGAATGATAGATGTTAAAATGCACTTTAACATATACAGGGTGGCTACTTTTTATATCTCGTAAACCACAGCAATTATAAAGTCGGTTAAATGGAAAAAAAGTTTCGTATTTTGAGGGTCAATAAAATGGGCTATGAAAATTAAAAATATTCCAACTGGTTCCGAAGATATCACGATAAAATCCGAAATAGCTCATTTCCTGTTTTTCTCTAGCGCTGTTATTACGAAAAAAAATGAAAAAAATCATTTGAATATTTTGTTATAAATTGACTTTGCTGCAACTGGTCGTATTTAAATTTTTATTACAACGTTTCGTCTCTCCAGGGCCACCATCAACAATATTTTTTTTAAATACGGCCCTGTCTTTTTTATTTAAAATGTTTAAAGCATTTGAAATGCTAAATTCGTGGGTATATCACACCTGATAATTTTACAACTTTTCGTCAGAAAAATAATCACTTTCCATTTTATTGGCGTTGCCCTTCACAAAACTATTTTGCTTGTTAAGCAATACAAGGGGTGACTCATCATTTGAAACTTTAAAAGTTTATTTTACGAACAGTCCAATGTATTGACTAACTTTACTAGTCTAGTTCTGCTCAATATTATTGTGGAAAATGGGCACGAAATAAAAAATCATTATCAACTTAACAATTGTATTTCTTTAAACAATAAATAAAATTTATAAAAACAGTAACTTCGTGTGTGAACAAGTAACCTTACAAAAACTGCTGAAAATGACCACCATTCCTCTGAATACAAAATCGCGTTCTCTTAGACATTTGTTTAGTAGCTTTAGCAATCATATTTGGGGTAATTTGGGTGAAAGCTTCAACAATTCTCCTACGTAATTCATTGACATCTTCGACCACGTTGTAGTAGACTTTGTTTTTAAAGAAGCCCTATGAGAAATAATCGAGAGGATTTAAGCAAGGTGGGCGAGGTGACCACCTTACTGGTCCATTGGTTCCTAACCACTTTTTTTGAAATTGCCTGTTTAAATATGTTATCACTACATTAGCATTGTGAGGACTACAACGATCTTGCATGAACCATTTTATTTTTCTTCGAACCAGTTATCGCGTTTCATCGAATACGAATTTTCACTGTTTAAATTGTCCTCTATGAACTTTGCCCCCACTATAATGTTGCCAATTATGCCACATCACAAATTTACTGAAAATCGTACTTGATGCGTTAGATGGGGATCAGTAGTCGAGTAAAAGTGTTTGTTTTTCCTGTTAAACATTTCAGAATTTGTAAAGGTAGTTTCACCAATCCAAAGAATATTATTGTAGAAATGTCTATTATGAGTTAATTTTCTCCTAAACCAATTGCAGAAGGTTACTTTGCGGTCTGGGTCACCTCCATGTAATTTTTTGACTGTTTGAAGTTTATAATCATGATATTTGTATTTCTTTAATATTTTTTTAACAGCTGCTGCCAATATTCCACATTCATTTACAATATTTCGTGATGAATTTTCGGGGTTTATGTATATTTGAGCTAGTCCATTAATATCATTTATCGTTTCTCTTATTTGGTGCTTCCGTTCCAATCTACAAACACTGCCAATTTCGCATAAATTCTTGTACATAGTGTAAATAGTATTTCTTGACGGATGGTGTCTGTCAGGATATAAATTTGCATATTCTTGCTCTGCCCTGTCAACATTTCTATAATTTTTAATGTAAACATCATACATGTGTTTTTTTCATCTATGGAATAACGAACCATAGTGAGAAGTATAATATTCACATGTTTAGTTAGCAGGTAACAAAAATAAACGTCACCAATACGATAAACTATAATAAAATGACATTTAATGAAATTATTTTGTTTTTCAAGGCGCACTGAAAAAAGGTGAATAATATTGAGTGTACTTGTTCACACACCAAGTTACTATGTTTTTATAAATTTTATTTATTGTTTAAAGAAATACAATTGTTAAGTTGATAATGATTTTTTATTTCATGCCCATTTTCCACAATAATATTGAGCAGAACTAGACTAGCAAAGTTAATCAATACATTGGACTGTTCATAAAATAAACTTTTAAAGTTTCAAAAGCTGAGTCACCCCAGCGCTAGAGAAAAAACAGGAAATGAGCTATTTCGGATTTTATCTGATATCTTCGGAATCAGTTGGAATATTTTTAATTTTTATAGCCCATTTTATTGACCCTGAAAATACGAAACTTTTTTCCCATTTAACCGACTTTATAATTGCTGTGGTTTACGAGATAGCAATACTGTTCAATATGAAAAGTAGCCACCCTGTATATATATATATATATATATATATGAAAAATACTAGGTTCTCGGGTTGAACCGCGTCTGAGATTGTTAATGTCTCGACGTTTCGGCTCCCCTTTTGGAGCCATTTTCAAGAAAAAAAGTGGGTCAAGTAAAAATTGTCAAAACGACCTTCATTCAGATATCGAAAATCCCTCATTCCTCGAGAGAAATCGTCTAGAACTCCTAGAATATACGGTCTTCCCAAAATTCACAAAACCAACATTCTTTTACGACCAATAGTTAGTGCTTTTCGTTCCCCAACTCACAAATTAGCGAGACATCTAGCCCATACTCTACAACCCATTGCTGAACAAGCCCCTTCTTATGTCAAAAATTCCACCAATTTCATTGATCTTCTTCAAAATTACTCTATTTCCCAGAACGACATTCTAGTCAGTTTCGATATTGTGTCATTATTCACCAATATCCCACTCACTGAAGCCCTAAACGTTCTCAAAACTAAACACAATATTTCTCCCAGCACTCTGACCCTTCTAGAACATTGTCTGTCCAACACCTATTTTCTCTTTCAAGGCAACTATTACAAACAAGTGAGAGGAGCTCCAATGGGATCACCTCTGTCCCCCGTCATAGCCAACATCTACATGGACAACTTCGAAACCCAAGCCCTGAATTCATCCGAACTGAAGCCTACTTGCTGGCTAAGATACGTAGATGACATCTTCGTTATCTGGCCACATGGTAGAGATTCTCTAAACAACTTCGTGTCTCACATTAATCATATACACCCTCAGATCCAGTTCACTATTGAAATCGAAAACAATTGTTCTCTCTCTTTCCTAGACATCCTCATTACAAAACAAAACAACAATCAACTCTCCTACTCTGTTTATAGAAAACCAACCCACACCAACCGTTACCTTAACTCAAAATCACACCATCATCCATCACAAATAAATTCCGTTGTCAACACTCTTGTAACCAGATCCCTCAGACTAACAATCACAACAGACAATCCGAACTACAAACATTACAAGAAGCACTTCTACAAAACGGTTACGACAAAGGACATATAACACGATCCATACACAAAGCACAAAATCCTTCCCAAATTCAACAGACAGAAACTGTTCCTCAGCAAAAAGCTTTCCTACCCTACATCAAAGGTGTCACAGACAAAATTTCAAAAGTCCTGAAATCCAATAACATAAAAACCATATTCACAACACATCAAACAATTTCCAATTTAATCAGAACCCCAAAAGACCAAATACCTAATGATTCCCACGGTGTATACGAAATACCTTGCTCAAACTGTCCCCAAACCTACATTGGACAAACCAACAGACGGATTAACAATAGAATATATGAACATCGTCTTGCAGTTAGAAAATCCGATCCCACATCATCACTTGCCCAACACCGCCTTCTAACAGGCCATAATATAGACTTCGATAACACCAAAACCATAGCACCATCATTTTTCCAGAAACCGCGAATCATCCGCGAAGCAATTGAGATTGAAAAACGTCCCAATTGTCTAAACAAAAGGGATGACGGTCATCGTCTCCCAGTCGCTTGGAAATCATTAATCTCCAGGCTAACCCCACAATATTCATCCACACCTCATAATCCTGATAGCAGCCGTTCTGCTCTGATGCCTCCATCAACAGACCCTCAACCCCCCACCACTCTCCCACCCACAGACAGCTTTCGTATAAATAACACTTCGTCCGATACTGCCAGCAAGTTCGCTCTAAGGAGTAGGCACGTTGAGGCCTTAGAGACGGATCGTGGTGAGATCTGGGGAGTAGGCAGATTGAGACCCCGGAATTCCACGAACTCCTAGCATTATTTTCTTTGACAATTTTTACTTGACCCACTTTTTCTCTTGAAAATGGCTCCAAAAGGGGAGCCGAAACGTCGAGACATTAACAATCTCAGACGCGGTTCAACCCGAGAACCTAGTATTTTTCATATATATATATATATATATATATCGGGAAAATAATTTCAATTCACCGGGGAACTTGCGAAGGTCATAACAATTCACAATTGAATGAATTATGAACTCTATAATGGGGGAGACTTTTTTTACAATCAGTTATAGTGTACTTGGAATCTTAATTTTATGCAACTAAAATTTTAAATTGAGCAAACAGCATTTATTACAGCAGTTTTATTGCATTGATAAGATTTAATTGTTTTATTGTACAAGTGACAATTTGTAAACACTGTACAATGTAAGCACTTGTATCTTTTTTAATACATAACGCTATGTCTTCCCGCATTCATTACAAATAAGACAATACCTTACTTAAGTTCCATCGGCCAACAATATACAAGGCACAAGATAATGAATAAACAACACAGTTTCCACGTCTCATAGCATCATTGCCATGTTGCCGGTCTATTTCACGTTCCATTTCATAAATATCTAAATTGCAATCTACAATTTCCAGACATCATATCACATTAAAAATTCCTGCGGATTCGTAAAGTGAAATTTCGACCGCCATTCTTAGCACACTTAAGAAACAGGAATAAAGGTTACTTAATTATTTACAAGGTCTATGGCCCAATATTCAGTTAAGCATACGTTCACGACTGCAAATTGCTTTGTTGTTATTCCAAACCCTCGCATCCACCAATAATTATGATTTCCCTTATCAAAATTATATGAGCTCAAAGTATATGTAAAAGAACATAGTATATTTGTAAAAATATTTATGAAACAACTTATTGCAAACCTGGTGTAGTTCTAAAGTACTAAGTACAATTTCAATCGACTTAAGGTAATAATGTTTAAGCTTCTTTTACATTTTCATTTCTTCATCTTACGCTATCCACTAAATCGCAAAAACCGTCTTACGAAGGTAATAAATTTAAATGAAAGCAGTTATGGATTAACTTCTGCACATAAATGTCAATGGAAAGATATAAACTAGTATGTATGGCATTTCTACTTGAATATGGTAATGACATTTATGCAGGGTCTTATTACTGTTGCAAAATGTTATAGATTACATGTTCCGAATTTCATGCAGGCTGTTCTTTTTAGTAATACATCGCTCCCCATTCAAAAGAAAATAAATAGCTAAATTTTCTATATGGAGACTAACTTATTACAACAGTGGTTCTGATAAAACTGGCTGATTCATTCAAAAATAAAAGCACTTTATTTTTGGATGTACTATCAGCCATAGAAGTATCGGAAAACAGTTTTGGGTAACCATGTATAATACAACTCGTGATCGTATCATTAGTAGATTTATTACAAGAACAGCTTTTCGACTGGGCACCACATTAAAATCTATTTTATCGAAAGCTAAATATGCAATCTTCTTCAGAATTTCAAAAATTGTATTTATAGTGTTCCTTAAGTGTGCAGTGAACATTATGTTGGCGAGTCATATAGATCTTTCAACATGTGGCTTGACAAGCATAAAAATTGTGCCAGAAGTCAAAATTTTTTGAGCACGCCTGGAGTAACAATCATATGATCCAATGGGACAAAGTAAGCAAATATTTAGCCTCGTACTAGGAAACCATAATAACACGATTGCATACCTTTAAAAACATTTCTGAAACTACTTGATTTCGGTTATACTGGTTCACTAAATGGACATTATCACTTTGCTTTTTCTACTTCTTTAATACACTTTTTTCGGTCGTATATCTCTAATGGAAGGACAATGTTTCTTATAATGGTTATGAATCCACAATTATCAAAGCAACCTCAGGCGTTCCTCAAGGCACTAACCTTGGGCCACTCCTGTTCACGATATTGAATTACATTACTTATATGATTGACTCTGAAAAACTTATTTTTGCTGACGACTTGGAAATTTTTATGAGCATCAACAAATTAGAGAATTGTGTATAACTGCAAAGTAATTTACAGCAAGTACATAACTGAAGTGTTTCCAATAAGCTTAGCTTTAATATTTCTAAATGTAAGGTTTTAACATTTACAATCTGGTTTTGAATTCGCTTACAATATCGATGAAAGCACATTGACACGCTCGGAATTAGTCAAAGATCTTGGAATTATATTTAACTCAAAGTTAAGCTTTTTAGAGCATATCGACAATATATCAGTTAAAGCTATTGAAATGTTAGGATTTATTGACAGAAACTGCAGAAATTTCAATAATATTCAAGCTTTAAAATTGCTGTATTTTTCATACATTCGTTCAAAACTTGAGTGTGGATTTGGTGTCCATATTATTTATATCATATATCCTCTCTTGAAAATATACAGAGAAAATTCTTGAAATTGTTAGTATACAAAGAGGACGTGTATCCTGCTAGAGGATGTGATCATGAATCACTCTTTACAAGGTATGACATTAAAAGTCTAGAATCCAGAAGGCAATGCAACTCGATTTTGTTTTTATATAAATTAATACATAACCTAATAGATGTTCTGAATTTATTATCTCGATTAAGTTTTCTAGTACCACGGCCGAATTCAAGGCCTAATTTCATATCTTTCTGTTCCTATTCTAGAGCCAATGTATTATTAAATAGTCCAGTAAATGCAATATGTGACAATTGTAACAAAATATGTCATATCTGTGATATCAATTGTGATCCATATGGTGAGATAATGAGAGTTGCTAGTAACAGTTTTAAGTAACATCTTTTTGTTTTTCTTGTACTGTTTATAGGTTGATACGAATTTTCTATCTTATTGCAAACTAATGCACTATATGGGCGTATGAAGATGGTATATACGTGTATGCGTGTATATATGTGCGCGTATGTATGTATATGTATATACTGTATACATTTACTTACGTATTTGTGTGTAGATATATTTTACCAACACAACACATTAATTTCTGTCGCTTGATAAATGATAAAATCTTTCCTGATTTGTTTCTCCGCAATTGGAATATATTGAAAGCATGGATAATGTCTGTTCAGATAACTTTAGGCATACAATTCTGCGGGGTTTCTAGATTCTTTATGGCATTTTCCAAAAATTAATAACATATCCACTTTTTCGTCCCATGCTTAGAATCTAGTTTTATTCGATTTCCATAACACAGTTTTCTTGATTCTTTAATTACTATTCGCCAACGAACTTGTGTGTTTGCGTTAATATCAAATCGATTTGAGGGTATGAATTTGTTGTAAAAATAAGTATGTAAGTACTGGGTGTCTAAAAGATGTTGCCATTTTAAAAAATTGACATAATAAATACGAATTAGTGATTTTGGAAATTTTGATTGGAGGTAGCTACTAAACCAATTCGAAAAATCTCACGTTTACATTTTTCAATCAATTAGTTTCAATTTTTTTAAAACTATGCAATCGTACTTAAAATCGTCTCCGAAATAAAAAAATGTAACAATATACAGGGTGTTCAATATAAAATTTCAAAGTTGGGGGTCATTTCCGGAAAACCGGAAGTGGTGGAAAAGTATCAAATAGCAAAAAATTGGCAGCTTTTGCTATATATTATTCCTGTCAAGTTTGACCCCCATTCCTTGGAAGCTCTACAAACTTGTCTAACGATTTCGTTGACACGCGGTATATAAATATGATGGGACAAAACGTTTTTCGTTCGCAAGTAAATCTATCTACAAGGGAAAATTCAACCTCCCTTCCAATAATTGATCATGTTTTTGTAAAACTAAAAATAAACTGTTCTTAGCCATAATATTTAAAAATAATACAACAGATCTTTATCCAATAATACTTAATATGAAATTTAACAAAACCCCAACAACCTAGCCCGAAAAAAGAGCAAGTTGTAAAAAAATTGACGAGGGCAAACCGTTAAGAATGGTAGCGCTAATAAATGAAGTATATGTGGATATATATCATTAATATATTCTACTAAAATATAAATTCAAGTTTATGAAGATAATTAAAATAAAAACAAAAACGATACGTTCAAACCATGGATGACCCAAGGCATGCTAAATGATATAAGAAAACGTGATCAACTAGATCAAAAACGTCTCAAAGACAAACATAATGTGGAATTAAAAGTGTATTATAAGAAAATATATGATTTAAGATGACAAAAACAATTTCTATAAAGAAAAAATTCAGTCTGCTGGAAATAGTTACAAAAAAGTTTGGGATGGTGTAAATGAAGTCACAAATCGCAACAAAAACTACAAAGATAACGTACATCAGATAATTTTAGAAAATAACACACAAATCACAAACAAAGAAGATATTGAAACTGCCTTTAATCGATTTTTTATTTTTAAAAAATGCTTAAAGCTTTAAGTATTCTTAAGGTCTAGGAGGCCTAGATCTTAACTTAATCTTAAGTGAAAGGTCTAGGAGTTCTGGAAATAAAAATAATCTTAAAAATCCTATAGTTTTGTTAGGGATTCTAGAACTAAAAGGAAACTTAAAGAAACCTATAGATCTGTTAAACAAAAATTACTAAATACTCTCACAACAAGAAACAAGCATTCAACTCGACCAGTACTTTCGTGAGCAGAAAAAATAGGACAGCTTTTTTTTCTAATGTAAATCTGTCTCTATTTGGATATGTAATGAGTAGCCGAAATAAAGCAGATATCACTTTTAATTTATTTTTTATTTTAATGCTATAGTTATTGCTATAGTAAATGATGGATGATTAATGAGACAAATTGCACTGCGTTATAACATTAACAAAAATTTGGTGTGTAACATTTTAAGAAAGTGGAAATAAACGGTACGATTAGTAGAAATCCTGGATCAAAGGATATCCTACTTAACAAGAAACTAACTATTAATATTTCGTTATTGCACCATTTCTATTTATAACTTCTATAAGCCTGTTATGCATATAATTAAATAACCTTATACAATAATCATTAGTAATAATATTTTCCCATGCTTTATTTACTATTTCCAGTAATTCTTCGGCATTCTGTGGTCTCACATTTCGTTTTTGGATACTTCTTACGAGTAGTTCCCATACTTCTTCCACAGGGTTAAGATCTGGACTATGACCGGGCCAGTTAAGAACATTGATGTTGTTATCTTGAAACCAGTTAGTTACGGCATGAGAAGTATGAACGGAACAATTGTCTTGTTGAAATATGAACTAATTATTAGAAAATAATTGTGACACAGAAGGGAGCATAATATTGTCTAAAATCCTAATATACGTTTCACTATTAAATCGTTCCTCAATATGCCACAAAACACCAGGACCATGTGCCGATATCCAAGCCCACATATTAACGGAAAATCTACCACTTTTATCATTGTTAGATATATATTTCTCATCGAATCGAGTATTCGGAGGGCAGTAAACACGAATATGACCGCTGTGTGTTGACTGAAAAGTTTTCTCGTCTGTAAAGATTACATTGTTCCAAAAATGTACATCATGCGCTAAAAATTCAAGCGCAAATCCTACTCGAGCTTCTTTATGTTCAGCTTCAAGTAAGTATTTCTGTGCTGCTGCATGACAGCGTAGCTCCAATTCTCTTACTCGCCGGCGGCCAGTACTACTCGATCCAAGAAAATTCGTTTCTTCAGCAGCCTGAATAACTGAGTAAAATGGATTTTCTACTAAAGCATTTACCAATTGCAAATCTTGTTGTTGAGTTGATATCCTTCGTCGCCCTGATCCAGGATTTCTACTAATCGTACCGTTTATTCTCTACTTTCTTAAAATGTTACACATCGAATTTTTGTCAATGTCGCAGTGCAATTTATCTCATTGACCATCCATCTTCTGCTTTAGCAATAACTCCAGATTTAACTAAATGTCTTATATGAGGCATATTAGTTTTTAGCACACTTGCAATAAATTATGACAACTAACTGACAATGGGGCGAGCGTAGGTGCGTCTTTACTATGTACATACTTCGGTATGCGATGTAAAGCAACGACAGGCGCGGTTAGTACTTGGATTGGTGACCATTCCAACGGAAACCGCGTTCTCGCCTCACACATCTTCCAGCGGCTTGTATATCAGTGTATGCGCGGAAGCTATACAACCTTAGGCGAGGGTTGTATAGGAGATATACCATCCTTCGGAGAGGATGTAAAGCCGTCGGTCCCTTGTCTATTAAATGTTAGGCAAGTAAAAGATCCCTACTCTTCTTAAGGGAAGAGGTTCGGCAAAATTCCTGGTTGGGGGTAGCTCGTCTACAGGCGTCGGTGTTAGGCCTCAGTAGCGGAAATAGGCCGACGTTAAATAAATGTATAAAAAAAAAACTAACTGACAATGTCACAAACATTAAAGTTAGATGTACACATCTAGATTTTAGCAAAATATCGTTATAAGACTTGTCTTATTTTTTTTTTTTGCTCACGACCGTACGAAATAAGAAATAGAACCAAAAACGCAAGTAAAAATTCAAAGTATAGCAAGACAGTCTGTCAATAACAAATACAATAGAATCAATTCATACAACTAGCTTCCAATGAGTTTCAAATTATTCCATAAAATTTTGTACCAGTTGATTGTCTTTCCTCAGAAATGATGTAGATCAAAATAATATTAGTGTAGTTCAATGTGTCACGTGCCTATAAAAATGCACAAATAGAAAACTGTCATGTCTGACATAAAAATACATCTAAGTTTTTAAGAATAGAAGGTGAAGTTTTCCGGGCTGTTTAACAAGTTTTCAACTTTATTTGTAATTACATGTTAGTTTGCTAAATAATTAGATTTAGTTTAGATATTTTTGGTTGTGAGTTATTTTAAAGTAGTTAAAAGCTATCCGCAGAGGTTATAATAAAATTATTTATAAGTCATTTCTAGAACTGTAGCAAAATATCGAAGGCAAATTAACAAAACCTGAAAATCACGAATAAAAAATCATAGACTGTGTCTAGATCCAATTGTAGCTAGAAGCTAGAATTTAGGTTAAATTAGTTCTCATAATGTTCAACTTGACTAATTAACTTTGCAACACTTACACAGAGTTCGATTTTCATTTTTCTACTAAATTGACTACTTCATTTACCTGTTTCACTCTTAATTACACAATTTATTTTATCAATAATAATTCGCCATTAATAGTGGCTGAATAATAACTTAGCTATGTTATAGTAAACATTAAACAAACCTTTCGTCTGTCACACAATTTTTGGAATCGCTTGCAATACTCGCAGGAATTCACTTGCCAGAAGATGAAGTATACTTTATACAACTACCACTAATAATGCAGGCTTATCGGGTGCAACCCTGTAACCGGGACTTTTACTCTACTTTCACAGAAAACTTGGACATTATTTTGAAACGGTTCACGACCAGATGTTTAACCGGCGTTCACCGATGGGGGCGGCAACGTTTCGACATTTTTACGAATAATCATCACCGTCGAACACCTGCTCGCGTGCACCATCGGAACACTATACTGAAAACGTCGACGCCGCGGCGCCACAGACACGGGGTGGGACGCATCCCCTCTACCGACTCTCCGTCAGATATTTGACTACGTTCGATAGGGATGCTCGTTACATCACTCCAATACTGGAATTGTCTTTTTTAATTGTTAAAGGATGGTTGCATTCGCCGAAATTTCAGGCATTGCATCCATCAGAAATTATGTTACAGAGCGATGCTTAATCACAAATAAAATCGAAGACGAGAATTACGTCGAGTTGCGTCTCTCTCCCTCTCACTTTGAATTTTCAGTGTGGGAGTGTATCAACAAATCGGCCATAAATTTTAATAACTTTAAAATAATGTTATTAAACGGTGGAAATATTGTAGTTTATTTGAAGGTGTGGGTGGACAATGTAAGAGGATCACCTCCGTCAATATATTTTTGATCGGTAAATTGGCGACAACCGATAAGGTTGTAAATTATTAATAAGGTGAATTTAATCGAATAATAATTGTTTAATTCGATGTTATAATTCACCTTTATTGAAAATTAATGAATATATACAGGGTGTGTCATAATGTTTTGTTTGTTTGTTTTCTTAACCGCCTTTCAAGTTACCGAAGTAACCCCCTGGAAGATCTCAAGGATCTTGTGCTAGGCAAAGAGAGACGAGGCCCTACAGTTTAATGTGGACTCCGAACCACTCTTGGGGCAATTTTTTTTAATGAAAAATTGTTTCGCCTTGCGGGAATCGAACCCACTTCGCTAGGCAACTCAATTTGCTAACCAGTCGCTTTAACACACTGAGCTACCATTCCCATAAATAAATGAATAAGCGTATACCTCGTGCGTCGTAGAAACGTCTGTCATTTGCGCGAACGTTTACAAGATACATAATAATAATAATAATAAATCGTACATACATACATACACACACACACACACATATATATATATATATATATATATATATATATATGTTGTTTTTTAGGTTTTCGCGGGTGTTAAATGAAGTGTTGTTGTACTTCCGGGTGCTTTCCCGCGTCGATGATCGACTCCTCCAGGAGTCACGGTTGTCTAAACGACGTTTCGGCAGAATCTCATCTGCCATCTTCAGGTTCTCACTGAAAGCTGCCTACTGTTGCTTCTCGTTCGAGCAACGAGAAGCAGCAGTAGGCGAGTTTAGACCCATAACTCGTAAATCGAAGCTTCTCATCTAATAATAATCCTAGATTTTTTGACGTATCAGAGAAAAATAATTGAGTGTCGTTTAATTGTAATATTAGATTGCTTTTTACATCAATCCGTTGTTTACCTGAGCATAAGACGATGATGCAGTTTTACTTGGGTTAAGCTTGAGGTTATGGTTGACTGTGTATAATAATAATGATAATAATAAATTTATTATTTACCCAAAGAAAATAGATACAATAATATGAGAAAAAAAACACAAGTTACACAAGGTAAATAAAGGGCTGAATGGTTCAGAATTCTGAATAACTCCAGATTCTGTTCTTCCACCAATGTGTATAGGTGTAGATTGATTTAAGATAGCGATTAATTTCAAGTGAGGCTTCATCAATTGCAAGCAAGTCAAAACATTTCAGTAACTGAGTATGATCTACATAAGTCTGAAGAGTAGAGGAACGTATTGTATAGAAAATATCCGAGGTATAAATTAAATCTAACAAAAGGCCGAGTATCGAGCCCTGTGAGACACCTGAGACGACTTATCAAGAATGCATACTTGTTGAAATCTATCTTTTAGGTAGCAATTGAAAAATTGCACTGAGCTATCATCAAATCCATAGTAGTGTAGTTTGGCGCAGAGTAGATTTGGGTCTATAGTATCAAACGCCTTTGAGTAGTCGAGTGATACCAGTACACTCACTAGTTTATTATCATAAGCTCTAAGTATATCATCAGTAGAGCCTGATTGATGGTGTGGCAAAATTGAATATTGTGAAAGATGAGACTCAATTTGGGCATATACAATTTTTTCGAGTATCCTTGAGAGGACATGTAGCAGGCTTATTGGTCTTAAATCGCTGACTAGGCAGGGAGAGTTATTTTTAGGAGCAGAGAAGCAGATAAAGGCAATGCCACAGTGGTAATCAAGAAAGAAGTATATGACAAAAAATACAGTCATTATTAGCTCCAGAACAGTACACAAAATTAAAATAGGATCCGACATCAAGGGTTGAAAGATAAACGAGAACAGCTATCAAGAAATCATTAATTCCAGTAGAAGAACAACGCCGCCTGCTGCCAAGTGAAACCTTACCACCACGACTCTACGGCCTGCCTAAGATTCATAAACCAAGTAATGCTTTAAGACCAATCGTCAGCACATGTGGATTACCAACTTATGAGTTGGTCAGATACGTCACAGACACACTGCAACCCTATATAGGTAAGACTAGTAGCCACGTAATGAATTCCGGACACTTAACGAGTAATGATATCATGGTTAGTTTTGACGTCGAATCTTTGTTCACCAATGTACCAATTGAGGACACAGTTAACCTGATCCGCCAACAACTTGTACCTAAAGGATTAAGAGAAGACATACCTGATCTGGCCCGATTGTGCCTATCTACAACATACTTTCTATGGAACGGAGGACCTATTCATGGAAGCTTTTGAAGAGGATACTATACGCTGCAGTGAGAATAAACCAAAGTGCTACGCAACGTAGACGACCCGTTCATCATATGACCACATGGGGAATTATCTTTATCTGTTTTCTTCGACCGTTTGAATAAACAGCATCCAAGTATCAAATTTACAATGGAGACCGAGCAAGATGGAGCTTTACCTTTCTTAGACGTATTAGTGAAAAGGTCACACAATGGCAAGCTGGCCCACGGCATCAACAGAAAGAAAACACACACCGATCGTAACCTACATGCGACATCTCACCACCATCCACAACAGAAGAGAGTAATCAGAACCTTGGTCCACAAAGCCAACACAATACGCGACGACGATAACAAACCCGAGGAACTACAGAATGTCCAACAACCTTTAGAGAAGAACGGATACAGTCCAAGCAATATACAACGAATAGTAAATAACCAGAGGAGAACAACAGAAGATGAATAGCAACAACCAACAACGTATGCATGCCTACCCTACGTCGCGGGAGTCACAGATAAGCTGAAGAAGATTTTATTTAAAAAAAAAAGAAGGTAGGTGTGCGGTTTCGAACAGTGAGGAAAATACAGCAGATGCTTCCCTCAATCAAAGACGTCCCCAAACTGTTAACAAAAGGTGTTTACCAGTTGAAATGCACATGTGGTAAGAGCTACATCGGACAAAGAGGACGGAGTATCCAGTGCAGAATCAAAGAATACCAGAGGAATACCAGATTTGGATACACGGATAGGTCGGCGATCAAAGAATGCCACAAGGCTTCTCGAACTTGAAAAATCCGAACTAAGGCTAATCACAGGCCTTCTAACTGGCCACTGCCCCTTGAGATATAATCTCAAGAACATGGGCAAGGCAGTAGACAACAAATGCAGATATTGCGATACTGCAACTGAAACTGCGGAACATATACTTTGTGAATGCAAGGTGTTAGTCCGCACTAGGCTAAAATTCCTAGAACAGGCGGAATTAACGCCTGAAGACATAGGGAAATTAGCCCCCAGGAAAATTACAAGCTTTGTAAAAAGTCTTGGAATCCTGGGCAACAACTAGATGTAGGGTAAATCACAAAAGATCTTTTAGGTCGAAGTGAAGTAAGGCTGTTCGAAGCCAAACGACCCCATAAAACAATCTACAATCTAGGTCGGCGCTAGCAGAGCATGCCCATAATAACGAGAACCATAAAATCGACTACGTGGACGTCAATATATTAGACAGGAATACACGATATTATCCGCGAATCATTAGGGAATCACTGGAAATTATGAAAAACGTGAACAACTTTAACAGAGAGGATTAGACAACGGCCGTGAAAACCTGCATTCTACAACCACTAATTTATTTAACACTAAATTAACGTACAATAATTAGTCATTATAATAACACACTAATTATAACCTTTAACTACTATAAATCTCTACTTGTTGTCACTGTAATTTGCGCTGTAGATCTATGTATCCAGGAATGCCTAAACAAAGGCATTCGAAGAGCAAAGATCTATATACTTTCATATAGCCAGGCAGCATTAAAGGCTCTAAGGTCCTTGGAGTCTAAAATTTCCTGGGATGTAAACAATCTCTGAAGCAACAGGTAAATAACAACAAGGTTACCTTGATGTGTTTGCCAGGGCATGAAGGGATAGAAGGTAATGAATTAGCTGATGGCCTTGCTAAGAAGAAGCTGAAGCACCATTTTTCGGTCCAGAACTATTCTGAAGAATACTCCAGGCCAAAAACAAGCAAAAAAGTTTATAATTTATTCGGCAAAGAATGCCACAAGGCTTTTTGAACTAGAAAAGTCCGAATTAAGGCCCTCTCTATCTCAGAAACGTGGGCAAGGTAGTAGAATGATAAATGCAGCTACTGCGATATCGCAACTGAGATTGCGGAACATATTCTTTGCGAATGCAAGGTATTAAGTCTACAATCAATGTCACTGTACTACTCTGTTCTTTCTTCCGATCTGATCACTTCTATCTGAATTAAAGCTGTTCTGATGGCGCTTCCATGGCGCTTATTTCAGATCCACCCCGTAACTCTAGGCGGTTCTACTCTTTTTCATTTTCTCTATAGCAGGAAGCCAATAGCGCCACCTCTGGGTCAGCTGGAGAACTATCATTATATTGCTAGTTTCTCTCTACAAATGGATTAAACCTCCTTTTGTAATGGGGTGTGCACATAACAATATCTTTTGAACAAATGTAGAGATTGAAATGAAGCTTTGTGCGTACATAAGTAGAACGGTATTTACCGCGAAGAAAATTAATCGCCATTGACTATAAAGTCAATGTCACAGATTTGGGGTTTGACGTTGACATTTCACCTGAAATTATGGCGCGCTACTGGATAATATTTAACGATAAAATTGAATCAAACGAAAGGTCCGGAATTCAGTTGTAAAGATTGTAATTTGAAATATGTTGGACGAAAGAAACGTCCTATTATGACTAGACTGAAGGAGCATATGACCCATCTTAAATACAATAGAATAGAAAAATCTAATATTGCCCAACGTGCCTCTGATAATCATAGAATAAATATTAACAAAGTAAGATTAATTCATGAAGAAATATTACAAATAAAGACGGCTGGATGAATTCGAAATAGCAAAATATAAAATAGTATGAATAAATCACAAACGGCGTGGAGCCCGTTTTATAAAATATTTACGAAAATAATTCTTTTTTATTCCTGGAAAAATGTATTTCGGCCGGATTTCCAAATCAGAAAAATATTAAGATATATTTTTGGTTTATTAAGAATTCTTATATTCAACTAAAATAATTGAATACTTTGGGCTGGCACACAGACTAACAGTGTTACAAAATACATATTAAAGTTGCAGAAATGTCGCCAATGAATAGAAGAGATCCCTTCGTAGAGGCTGAGATTAAATTAATTTTATGACGAGTTTTATAGCTTATGCAATAATATTTTCGCAAATATTTCCAGAATATTAATAAACTTCTGCAAGGTGAGGTACGGCAGTATTTACATTCTAGCAAGTTACTACTGCAATAACTTCAATTACGTGCTAGTGTAATTTCAGCTGCAGAACGAAGGTCCCGACAAGAGTGTTTCAAGCATTAAATTATATAGCTGAAGTTCTTAAACATTTATTTTAAACAGGTATACAAACTGAAATAAAAATCGTTTAGGTGTCATGGTCATAGTTTTAAAATATTATTAACTATGCTATATTAATTGTATTTAACCTAAACTTGTCATGGCAGCAACAACATTCTATGCTACTGGCTAAATTCTTAGAACTACCGCCACGGTAGAAGTATTTTATAGTCTTTCCAATCTCAGCTCAGAAAGCACAAAAAGAACAATTGATAAACTACGACTGGCAAACAGAATATTAATTTCCTTTTTGTGTAACATGAGTTACGTATTTTCTCCATATATCGCAATTACTTAGTTCACATACTATCGAATACTACTGCACTTAAAGTTGATGTCTGAGTGCATTTCTGTAACCGCTGCAGATAGAACAAGCAGTCTAAAAATATATTTTTTTAAATGTTGCTCTCAGTACCCCGAGCAACACCCTGTATATCATTTATTGGAAAATGTTAGAAAATATTTTAAAAGACAATAGGCTGGTGCCAATACCTTTAAAAAATATATCAACAGGCAAGGACCAGCTGGAAAATTTAGTTATGGTTATAACTAAGAGATAGAACCAAAATTTAATATGAAATAAAGTGAAATTGTGAAATGGGGTTGCTGTTTAGGGGTTGAAAGTGGTTGTTTGCGATTTTCGGCGAAACGTGACCTCCTAGCGGAAAATGTCCTTTGCAGAAGTTGTAGATAGTAAAAAACCTAAAACCTTTAAATCACCATAATCTCAAATTTTCTGAGAAAACGGTGGAAAGCCGATTTTTCGGTTTTTTATTTTCTCTCGTAAAAATAACTTAATTTACATGAAATTATTTGAAAGTATACCTTTGTTGCATTGATTAAGTATGATTTTTTTGAAATCTGGGAAACAAGTAGTTTCCGAGATATTTACATTTTTTTCGAAAAAGAAACCAAAATCGGAAAACTTTATTGGTATTTTTTATATTCTATCCGGGCTCATTTTAACTGTGGTCTATATGTTGATGGTTTATTTTTCATGAAACCGTTTAAAATTGAAAAAACCAAAAAAATTACTTTTCGAATCACGAATTTTTCAATATTTTTTATTATTTTCAAATTTTTTAAATTATTTATGTAAATAATGGATTAAATTTCAATGACAGAATTTACTTTAATGTAATATTACTAAAGTTGAATGAATTTAAATGAAGAAAGTGGGGGAAATCATTCTGAAACTTAAGTTTTTCATGGCAATGCACCGTACCGTACTGAAAGTCGTAAGCTAGAGTTAAGACTCCTGGCCCAGTCTGCACTTTTGTTAATGTATATTTTACTATTTCTTCACTAAATAAATGGTATAACGATGAGTATTCTGTTTTAGGTATATTTGAATAAAATAATTTGAATAAATAATTATTAAGTAAAACAATTAATGTATTGATATTGTGCATGAACGGCAGAGCATCCGTGAACTTGCGGGGTAATAGTTATTTGTTTAACTAGGCAGCAAAATAGATAGATTGACTGCCGCTGCCGATAATTCAGCAGTCAATCTATTTTGATGCTGAGTTGAACATATAATTTTTTCGTGGATTATTTAAATATATTCTAAAATAATTAAATTATTACAATTCTCAATCTCTTTATTTTTGTTGTAATAAATTCCATAAAAATTAATTAAAAATCGCAGTTGTTACTAGTTGGTGACCATGGAAACTAAGTGTCACTTTCCCTGCCTAGGCAGGAAAATGCTCACTTTCCTGCCTAGGCAGGGAAAGTGACACTTTGCTGATTGATATTAGTCAGCAACGTTAGTATCCGCGAAAAAAAAAATTATTTATTATTAAGCGAGAAAAACGAGAGCGGACTGTATAGCGGCGTTGAAAAAGAGATTAATAGATCCTACCTTTCCCAGATGTTGTCTCCCTCCAGGTCCAGTTTCCTTCCGGAGGCTTCCAGATCCAGACAAATCCTATTCGATCGTTGCACACACAAAAATTAGGCGGCCAAGTTAATAGTTATTAGCGGGTGATTAAAACAATTAAAAGCGGATAGAAACAAACGTATAAGCGACGGCGTTTTCAACACTATGGTTTTACGAATAATAATAAATGGCTTGAAGCAGCCAGAGGTGCGGTATGATCACAAAAAATCTCTTTTTGGGAATCGGGAAAGGTTACACGGTGAGCCAAAGAAAAATAAATATAATTAAGTGTATTTTAATTCTGAATTTAAATTAAGTTAAGACAAACAAATAAAAAAACAAATTTAGAGTAAACAAGGACCCAACAGATATTTTTTTACAAATTTTGACTCGCTTCCTCTTCAGAAAAATATTGATTTGTCATTTTTTTATAAAAATTAAAAATTATAGAGTTCTAACAAATTTTAGATCTTTTGCATTGTGCTTGTTCTTCTTCTTCATCAATAAGACTTTCAAATTCCGAAGGAACTTCGAGATTATTGATGTCTTCGAGCTCTTCAATTTCAATACCAAGACTCTGCTGGTTCTTCATAGATAATATCTTAATCACTTAAGTCTTCAAATATTTCTTTATCTCTATTTGATCAGTTTTCATGACAATTACTGCATAAATTGGTACATTTTAAGTTTTCGACAGCCACATCTTGTTTATTACAATCACTTTCACAGCTGCAGCTAATATTTTTTAATAATTTTTTTCGAGAATTAAATCTGAACTGTCTGGGATAAATTTGGGCACGAGTCTATCTAGATGTTCGTTTCAGCCCCTTTGCTTAACTTTTTTGTTATCGGGCTCGTTGCCAAGTTTTCAATTGGTAATAAACTCTATAAGAGTTTTGTGCACTTGTGCAACTGCTCCTTCAGATGGGGGGAGTTTTTCCAATTTAAAAGTATATTTGTTAGTTGCCAGTTGGTAATGCTAAAATTTTTATTGATTTAATGACTCCATTTTTTTACTTTTGTAAATACTAGCTATAAGTTGACATCCATTTTTTGCAATGGTTACTTCGTCTGCATCTTTAAAAGAAAATACTAGCTAGCTTGGCAAATTTTTGTTGCTCAATAAACTTAAAAGATTTTTTATTAATTTGTTATTTATTTAAAAGTTTCAGGATGATTCTCGCCACTTTCTACAATTAAATTCATTCAACTTTAGTAATATTACATTGAAGTAAATTCTGTGATTGAAATTTAAGCCATTATTTACATAAATAATAAAAAAAATCAAAAATAATAAAAAATATTGAAAAATTCGTGATTCGAAGTCATTTTTTTGAGTTTTCTCAATTTTAAACGGTTTCATGAAAAATAAACCATCAACAAATATAGATTATTTTGAAGTAGACATTTCAACGGTTAAAATGAACCCGGATAGAATATTTAAATATAAAGAAACATCAATAAAGTTTTCCGTGGAAGATTTTGGATTCTTTTTCGAAAAATATAAATATCTCGGAAACTACTTGTTTACCAGATTTCAAAATAATCATGATTATTCAATGCAAAAAGTATACTTTCATACAATTTCTTGTAAATCGAATTATTTTTACGAGAAAAAAAAATAAAAACCGACAAATCGGGTTTCCACCATTTTCTCGGAAAATGTAAGGTTATGTTGAAAATGCCTTATATGAAAGTTTCAGATTTTCTATGATGTACAATTTTTGTTGTTGTTGAAGTATTTATATGTTGAAGTATTTATAGTAGTATTTATATGTTGAAGTATTTTATATCTTTATACCTTTTAGACAACAATTCAATGAACGCTCTACAAAAATTACAAAATCGTGGCATGAGGATAATTCTAAAATGCAGTAGATACATTCCAATTAGTTTAATGTTACATGCTCTTCAGTGGATGACAGTTTCTACTAGATTAGTTTATATTTCGATGATATTTATTTATAAAATAAATCACGACTTACTTCCTGCTTATCTAAACCGATTTATAACAATAAATGGAGAAATCGATAATTATCAAACAAGAAACAATAACAATTTCCACATACAAAGAACTAATTTCAAGAAATCAATTAATTCACTGTTTCACAAAGGTCTTAAACAACTTAATGAGTTACCGATGGAGATTAAAAACGCTAACAATCTTTAAAAGACAACTGTCCTATTTTTTTATTAAATAAGGTAAATCAAGCGCATAATATTTAATGTATAGAAAATGTATTGTATTAAATTGTATTTCGAATTTTTATAATCTTTGTGCCTCTTCATACTTTTTTTACTTCTTAAGATGATATGGGTGTATTAGAACTTGTGTACTTACATTAATATACTATCCTATAATTTGTATTATACTCGTACTATGTGTATATACAGGCTGTCCATTTTATCAGGGCCCTCGAGAATATCTCACTTAACATCGGTCGTACAAAAAAAAGTATTTTTACGAAAATTGTGCCGATTTATATAACCTACAAAATGGTTTAAAGGCATTTGAAATCCAGGCCGACTTTAAGAGTTATGGCGGAAAATATCGAAAATGCGGAAAACGTCTAGGCCAAATATCTCCGTTGTTTGAAGAGATACGAGAAACATTCTATGGCGAAAATTTTTTGCACAACAGAGTGTTTCAACGAGGTTTTATCTAATTTTTTTCAAAACCGCTGTATTTTGATATTTACTCTTCAGGCTGTTAAAAAAATAATTTTGAAACCAACAATTTTTTGTTTAACAAGCATTATACTTGCCGTGGAGAAGTATGATTAAATAAGACGATAAAATAATTCAACAAGTTGTTCAAATCTTTACTATAATAAAACATTAACACAATTAAGAAAAATAAAGTAAATTCAGGTAACAAGAACAAATTAACAATAAAAAGAATATAGCACACAGAACATTAATATTTATCTAATCCTCAAAATAATTTTTAAGATATCATATCAAGTGTTCAAAGTGTCTACCGCGATTTCTTATGCACAATCGAGCGCGGCGAGACACTGCATTTAAAACATTACTCAGCATTTCGGGGGGTAACTGTAATATATGCCTGTTGAATTCGAGCTTTTAGGTCCACTACATTTTGTGGTGTCGTTGAAAACACCTTATCTTTAATATACACCATAGAAAGAAATCCATTGGGGTTATATCTGGAGAACGAGGGGGCCATCGAATAAATCCATTGGTACCTATCCAATGTTGAGGCAAAATTTCGTCTAAATAATCTAGACAAATCTGGGAATTGTGGGAAGGAGCTCCATCTTGTTGAAAATATTGAAAGTTGCGTCGATTCTCTAAAGGTAGGTCATCTAAGAATTCATTAAATTCATTTCTCAAAAATTATAGGTACCTTTAACCACTGAGGTGACCATCATAAAAATAAGGACCTATTAAATTGGTGCCTAAAATACCTATCCACACATTTATTGAAAAACGATTTTGAAACCCAGTCTCTACGCCAGTGTGTATTTCAGAAGTCCATTTGTAGTGAATATTGCGATAAAAAAATCCATTATTGGAAAAATTTGCCTCGTCGGACCAAAGTATTTTACTACATATTAATGGATCGGCACGCTTCTTTTCCAACAGTCACCTACAAAATGTCGTCCTCCTTGGTTTGTCCTCCGCTTGTAAATTGTGAACTTTTTTGGCTTTATAACACCGGTAACCATTTTTCTTTAAAATTTTTCTAGCACTTGTTTTATTTATATGACAAGCAATTTGAATTTCTCTTAATCATGTTTCCAAATTTTCTGTATTTTTATTTCTTGCATAATTATTAACTCGGTTTACCTTATTTACGTTATCAGTAACACTGTTCAACCTTGTCTTCATCTTAAAAATGAACCATTATTTTTCAGTTTCGTAGCTAATTTTCTGAACAGTTTTATTCGGTTGTGGTGCTTGTGGAAATCTGTTTCTATATTCTATTTGAGCTAATCCAGAGTTAAAATTGTATTGGCAATGGCAACGAACATATTATAACAATCAATGTGAGTGAAAATCATTTTTGAAAATTCTAAATTCTTAAACGAGTGTGATTGAGTGAGAGTTTAAGTATTAACTGAGATAATCTGTCAAAAAATTAAATTGTCAAGTTTGTTCATAGCCAACTATTTTAAAATAATTGAAATAATAGTGAAATCATGAAGTAAAAACGAATGGATATTATACTTAAATTTATTGCTAAAGACATTATAACTTTCTAAGCAAGGAGTGATGCTTTTATTGAGGACCTCTATACATTGGCATAACTGCGAATACTCTTTCCATAATTGCTCTATGTTGCTTTCTTGATTATTATTTTGTTTTTGTAAACTGAATTTACTTTATTCTTCTTACTTTTCCATGGCAAGTATAATGCTTGTTAAGAAAATTTATTGGTTTTAAAAAAACGTAGTACCAATGAATAAATATGATGATATATCGTTGAAAAGGGAGGAAAATACTCTATTTAATGGCGCCATTTCCCGCCCGTTTCAAAATAATTTTTTTAACAGCCTAAAGAGTAAATCTCAAAATACAGCGGTTTTGAAAAAAATTAGATAAAACCTCGTTGAAACGCTCTGTTTTGCAAAAAAAATTCGCCTTAGAATTTTTCTCGTATCTCTTCAAATAACGGAGATATTTGGCCTAGACGTTTACCTCATTTTCGATATTTTCCGCCATAACTCTTAAAGTAGACCATGGATTTCAAATATATTTAAAACATTTTGTAGGTTATATAAATCGGTACAATTTTCGTAAAAATATTTTTTTTGAACGACCGATATTAAGTGAGATATTCTCGAATGCCCTGATAAATTGGACAGCCTGTATGTATGTATAACTATATCTTTTTTTATTATGTAATTTGTTATTATGTGTTTTGTATATTAGGCATGACCTACTTAATAAATTTCATTTCATTTCAACATTTTCCACTAGAAGGTCACGTTTCGCCGAAAATCGCAAAAAACCAAATTTTAAATTATACAAATTGAGTAATCAGCTTGATAACGTCATTATATTGTTAATTTTACTTAAATAAAATAACTTATTATATGATTTCTGCGCATGGGCCGTATTTCAGGTTTTTTAAATTTAAATTTCCATTCGTGACACATTTCATTTTCTCATAGAAGAAAATTAACTAAAAGAAGCTTCTTCTAACATGTACGATTCCTGCCTATTCTTAAAGCTGGGGAGGGGTCAAGATTTGATGTTTGTTACAAGAATATTTTCAATCGATATTGGACACACTATACCAGCATACAATTTTACACCAAAAAAAATAACCAAAGCACTTCCAAGAATTAAGAAGAAGCATAATTGAGAAAACAAATATTTTCATTAAATGATTAAAACGGCGACTGATTTATCGATTTATTTTGATCTGGGATGGTTTGTTATTGTTACGCCTCAAAAATATTCATTATCAACTTAACGTTTCAATTTGTATATTGAATCTTTCGCTGGAAGTAATAAAGAGTAAGAGTTAAATATAAATAGGCTACCCACTATTAATAGTAATATAATCTTCTGTATGCAAACAAATACTCGTCCGAAGCAAGTGTAAATTAATTAATTAACCGTTTAAATTTTTAACAGGTGTACGTATTTACATAAAAGCGAGTATATCAAAGCAACTGAATGGACTTCCCAATAGATATTTAGGAAAGGAATTACTGCAACATCCATAATCGACATAAACATGCACAGTCGAGTTGGATAAAATGCAATAATAAACAAAAAAATACTTTCCTACGCCGCACAGTAAGCAATTTCGTTTTAAAATTCTGAATAATAATTGTACCCGCGAACACACCAAAAACAGTAAAAGAATTGTAAGGAAAAAGGGGAGGTTAGAATTTAAATATTATTTCAAAATCATATAACTTTTTGAATAAAATGTATGAATCTACGAAAAAATGTAAAATAAATATAGTGAATTAGAGTGAGTAGAGTAGATTAGAGTAGAATAGAGTAGAGTAGAGTAGAGTAGGGTAGAGTTGAGTAAAGTAGAGTAGAGTAGAGTAGAGTAGAGTAGAGTAGAGTAGAGTAGAGTAGAGTAGAGTAGAATAGAATAGAATCGTTTATTTGACTACCTTATGTACATTTGTAGCAAGTCTATAGAATATAGTGTATATAAGCAAATACTGAGGTCCACAAAGAATAAGAACATGTCAGTGTATAAATAGAATACATGTAACGTGACACAGGACTATATAATAACAATAATGAAGTGATAAAATAGATAACTATAAAAAAACATTAGTAACGTGGCGAGCGAGGGCATAAATCCAGTAGGCTGATGGAACAGCAATAATTGTGAATAAAGAAAAAAGATTTAGTTAAATCGGATTACCAGAATTTAGAAATTTATCTATTATATAGATTGACTACCTTATGTACATTTGTAGCAAGTCTATAGAATATAGTGTATATAAGCAAATACTGAGGTCCACAAAGAATAAGAACATGTCAGTGTATAAATAGAATACATGTAACGTGACACAGGACTATATAATAACAATAATGAAGTGATAAAATAGATAACTATAAAAAAACATTAGTAACGTGGCGAGCGAGGGCATAAATCCAGTAGGCTGATGGAACAGCAATAATTGTGAATAAAGAAAAAAGATTTAGTTAAATCGGATTACCAGAATTTAGAAATTTATCTATTATATAGAAACAGTGCTGTAACATGTAGTTTTTATTTGTTTTTTAAATTGATGGTCATTTAAAGATTTAATGTGTGACGGTAATTTGTTATAAAGCTTTGGGTTTAACGCATTCTTTTGTGCCTTGGATAGTTTAAAGCAAGGAGTTCTTAATAGATATGCATTCCTAGTATTGTAATTGTGTGATGGTAGAGACAAGATTCTTAACGAAAAGGCCGACAATGTTCTCTTTAGTCAACTTTAGCTATTATCCTAACTACTTTCTTTGCTGTCTAAAATTTTTTATGGTGAAACTAGAGTTTCTCCATAACAAAATACTATAACTTATATTAGAATGGAAAATGAAAAATAAGTAATTTTGTGCTTGTACGAGGGGGGTTTTTCAGTTGGCTAATTAAAAAGATTATATTTCACAATTTTGTCTTAATTTATCTACATGATAACTTCGATTCAACCTGTCATCAATGACTAGACATGCCAAGCAAACTCCATTAACAAATTTATTATTGGTAGAATTGAACAACTTTTGAGTCTTGTCCTCATCTAACATAAGTCTATTGCTTGTAAATCACTAGTATCCGAACAAATTAACGTTATGTCGTCTGCAAATAGAACACAATTACTAGATAAAAGGAAGTTATATACATATCATTGATATAGATGATGAGTATAATGGCCCCAAGCTTGAACCCTGGGGGACACCATGCTTCACAACCTCAAAATTAGAGATGTTATTAAAGCTGATACACTGAACCCTGTTTGATAGGTATGAATTACAAAGAGAGAGGGCTAAACCTCTTACACCGTAATAACTTTATTTTTGCAAAAGAATATCATGAGAGACACAGTCGAAGGCCTTGGTGACATCACACAGTGTTAAGGCTGTTTGCTTGTCCTGTTTAAGGCCTTCGACTATGTCACTCACTACTTTCAGCGCTACTTGTGAGGTCGAGTGTTTTGCCCGAAATCCGAATTGATAATTATTTAGAATTTGGCTAGATTCGATGTACCTGGACGGTAAGCCTTAATATCCTTTCAACAATCTTCGCAAATATCGAGATAATGGAGATTGGTCAATTGCTTTGCTTTGAGGGGTCACCTTTTTTGTAGATAAGTATGATTTTCGAGTATTTGAATATTAAAACAATATTTTTAGTCGCAAACTCTTCTACAAAATCCTTATTTTACTATAAGGAACGTAATCAGACTGCAACCAACAGCTACTCTCCGGGCTATGTGCTCCGCCGAACGCTGAATTACAAGTTACAAGCCTGGCGCGTTAAGTGTAATAATTGCATATTACCATCAGAACGCTAATGCTCCGATTGCAACAAACACCAGCCGAAAGACACGAGAGCTCCTTTAAGTAGGATCAACTTAGTTCATGGACATCAAAAGAATGTGTATTTTTTAATGAGTGCAGAATAAAGGGACAAAGACTATGAGGTTTGTATGCATCTGTATTTTTAATAAATATTGTTTTAATTATTGGGCAATCAAAAATTTTCAAATTAAAGTGTTCTAACCTTACAGAATTTGACGTTTGTCAGCGAACTAATTTTGGAGAATCTTGAATGCAAATTACCACATTTTTAGTTAAACTCTTCCTCGCTCGAATTTTTATGTGTTTGATGTCGTTTAATCTGTGCAACATAAAATAAATTAGTAATTAAAATTATGAACACACTCAGAATTTCGAACTGTCTAAAAACTTTTTGACTGCCTGTGACAAACACTAGGCTAATCCAAATCCTTGCTGGGTTCATTTGTTTGATTTTCGCGAATTATAAGGAACATTTGTCAAACTTTACAGAAAACAATTTTTTTATATATATTCGTGTTAAAAATCAATGTTTTTAGGTTTATGTGATTCATGTTAAATAATGACTTGGATATTTGTTACTGCATATTTCACCTAACCTCAAAGTTGGTATTACCAATGATTTCTGTATTGATAAGACATGAAAGACAATAATATCTTACAAATAGTATTTTTGGCAATCCAATTTATAACAATATCTTATTGGCTTTAACAGACAAGTTATATAGTGACTTATGTATGCCAATGTTTTTATTAAAATAAATGAAGTAACTCTTCCGTATAGCTTACCCGTAATAGCTTAACAATATTGTTATATGCCTCCCTCTTACGGAGATGGGTTTAATCCTTAATTAGCTACCATATGATAATAGTTCACCAGTCGGTCCAGAGATGGCGCTGCCGCATAGAATATACGGGAAGGGAGTAGAAGCGTCTCGAATGACAGACTGTATGAATCGAGAATAAGCGCCACGGATATATGAGAAGCGGGACCAGTGCATCAGTTAGTTCAGTACAGTTCTGAGAGGAGTCAAGTGATCAGATAAGATAAAGAACAGTAACAAGTAGTCTATAGTAGATAAAAGTTATAATTAGTGTTATCATAAGGACTGGTTATTGTGTTTTAAGTGATAAATAAATCAGTGGTTAGTGAGAATTAATTTTTGTTGCAATTATTCAACCTACGTTTGGGGGTGTTTGCTGGAGGGTGTAAACACATAACAATTCTATATATCTAATTATTTTTTATGATGTATAGGGAAATCCCATAATTCTTTCTCGTGCCACCCGACTTGAGTTCATCACAAAGTTGTATCATACAAGAAAACAAAACTGTACAGTTAACTTTACTTGACAGGGGTTCGTGATTGCAACAAAATAGACGGGAAATGTTAAAACTTTTAAATATTTAAGGTACTCTTGAAAAGGGTCGAACAAATCATTAACATTTTAACGGTTTTTGTTTGCAAAGGGCTGCTCTTATAAATCGATAATTTGAATTTGCTATTTTAACATGGTTAAATATGATTTAGCCTGTGCAGTAAAATTAAGACTACATTAACAATTCTATACTGAAGACAGAGATAGAAATATCCGATAATGGTATACAGGTTGGTGAAAGTTATTTGGGGAAGTAAAAATAAATCGAGACTGCTCATAGGAATATACTGAATAATAGAAGGTTACATTTTTCCATAACCCAGATCATCAAAAAATGTGTTTTCATGTATAGTCGTTTGCAATTTTACTCTGCAGAGGAAAACGGAATAAAACTTTACTATCTCATTAAAATACCGTTGCTGTCTGTACTATTCTGCCACCAAATTGAATCACTTACCTTTATATTGAAGACCACTATACTAGCATTAGCGAAGAAAACACCACACACACGTTGATTACCTACTATCGGCCCGAACTTGCACAAACCAGAGCCTGCTCTACTTCTTTTTCCCCACTTCGATAAATTAATGAATAATCGTTGTATTAAAATAAACAAACACGAGATTTGTAGCATGTAAAAATCTACTTATAAAAACAATGGATTCTCTGGTAGACTGTCAAAGCCAACGATGATTGGTGCGTTGTGTAATGTATGACAGCAGGCCTGACCAATAGCGCAGCTTTTGCAGCAGGGTTGCCACCTACCCCGCATTTGCAAAGGACAGTCCCGTATTTAAGCAAAATGTTCTGCATCCTGACGTTGAATCAAAATACAGACGGCATTTCTTAAAGAGCATTTTTTTGTAGAAACTTTTAATGTACCAGCCAGACGATTCATGAGGGGTTACGAATTAATGTTTTGCCTTTGATTTCCACTAACTTTTATTAGAGTAAACAGTTTATCAGTGAACATTATTTAAAAAAGATACTTTAAAAACGATAAGGGTGGTATGGGTAGAATCTATTGAAGAAAATCAGAAAAAACCAGGAAATGATTAAAAGTGAAAACCAGTCTTACCCTTTTCCCGATGATGGCGGCATGCTTAACGAAATACGTATCGAATAGTGTATTCGAGTGTAGTGTTCAAGTGTTTTGAAGTTTTGTAAAAGTGTGTTTAGACACCAAAGAAATTGATTTGGGAAAAATAGCCCCCATGCGAAAAGGCCCCCACCGCCAAAACCTGAATCAAGTATTCTTTCCTTAAACAGGATTACACATCATAAAAGCTGGAGAAGGTTCTCAGACGCTCATTGAAAAATTGGTCTTGATCTATTAGGGCTTAAGTAATAGTTTATTATAAAAATCTCTTTCATAGTGTCTGGTTAATTTCAAGGTCTTAATTCTTATAGTTAAGTAAACTCTAGTACTAAAAGTATGACAATAACTGTCAAGTCAATTACACTGGATTTTTGTTTCATAATGAAAATGATTTAATTTATTTTAACCTCACCACAATAAAATTGTGAGAGGTTACTAAAATTCGTTCAAAAACGAAAATTGAGATAACATCAAATCTTTACGTTTTGAGGTCCCAGGAATCCAAAAAAGTTGTTTTTGAAAAATATCTGTGTGTGCGTATGTGTATGTGTGTGTATGTATGTGTGTTAGCACGATAACGCTGAAACTACTGAACGGATTTGAATGAAACTCTGCATGATGGTTTCTTTAGTGCTCCAGAAGATCTGAAAAGGTTTTGGTTGAGATCGGATTAAGTTTAGTGCCGTTTTGGCACACAATTTAATGCTCTCTTCAGCTTCAAAGATCCACTGGGTGGGAAGGTTCCAGCCGCTTCCAGTAGCTGCCGATTTTTTGAAATTAAAAACAAAAAAGAGAAAACTTATTTGAGGAAATCAATTTTTCGGGAAAAATGATTTTGCAAGTCAAATGTTTAACTTTTTATTTTAGAACATTTGATCTTGAAAAGTAGAAAATTTTAATCTACGACGCATTTTTACGGATTACTACTTTTAGAAACACCCACGGTGTAAGTGTCCCGAACTTTAAAATTCAGAAGGTGGCACAACGCAGGCCGGTTTGGGGTTATATGATTTTCTTTACACAAAACTTTCTTTTTGTTACTAGAATTTAATGTCAGTTATGAAATCTTCTTATTATTTAGTTTCAGTTTATTTTCTCAACCATATTTTTTATCTTAGTTTATTTGTTTCACTATTTTAATGGCATGTAATTTATTCTGCTCCAAAAATGTAATTAAAAGCGAAAACTTATCATATTTAAGTAACCTATTATCAATAATTATAGGATACATTACTTAATAAAACGATATACGACTAAGTATAAAAGCTTTTAATTTTTCTCTAAAGCTGTTCAGGAGCTCAACCTTTTTAATCGCGTTTAGAAGATTGCCAAGGTACTTAATCCTTTTATAACTTTGTAACTTCAAAGAACGAATTCCGTGTATGTTTGAGCTTTCGCCAGGTTTTAAAAATAAACGATTATTTCTATTAAAAGAAAAACTTTTAATACTTATTAATGTCAAAATGTTACATGGAATAACATTGAAACACAATTTCCTTAATTACAACCAGCAGTAAACCTCATTTCATTAGTCAGATAAGTGCTCAGATACCGAATAAAGTATACACCAATAACGTATTCTGAGACTGGTTACAATTAATTTTCAAGAAGTTTTTATACGGCTATGTATATCTGAAACCATTTTCAATGCACGTATATATTTCATAACGCAACCCATACCTAAAAAATTCAATTTCATGCTAGCTACACATTAAATAACGACGGGGCAATCCAGACTTTCCTGGAACTTCCTAAATGTATTGTGAAATTCGAGTAAATGCATTTTCTTTGAAATCAGTTTAGCTTTGTGGTTCAGTGGATATAAACTAACTCGCATGTGTTTGAAAATATATAGGTATTATATACACTCTGGTTCAGTTTAATAGCAATTGCAGCGAGGCATGAATTGTTTAAGTGTGGACAAAGTTATGAATTCTACAAATATTATACTACAAATGTGTAATTTCTGACAGTTTTGTGAAAACACTCTCAACTGATCATATTCTCATAGTTACGGTAATTCGAAAATTTATTCTTTAAAAATCTCAAGTCTAAATTTTCCTTCATTCTTTATTTTGTATGGGGATTTACAACTCATTGATTGCTTGTCTACCGACGTGAATATGACAGGAGATGCGCTGTACTTCAAATTATATGATATTTTTCTACATGCAAGTGTAAGTATCCAAGAAACAAAAAGTTTCGGTTCTTACACCGTATGGTTTAACGGTCAAATAATACACGATATTAAGCAAAAAGAGAAGACGCAATTTATATGGTATCTTTGATGATAAAAATACATTTAAAAGGTTTAGGGTCAAAAATTAAGTCAGAATGAAGTATCCGTTTTAAATTAATAATAAGGGGCGAGCGTAGGTGCGTCTTTACTATGTACATACTTTGATATGCGATGTAAAGCAACGTCAGGCGCAGTTAGTAGTTGGATGGGTGACCGTTCCAATGAAGACCGCGTCCTCGCCTCACACATCTTCCAGCGGCTTGTATATCAGTGTATGCGCGGAAGCTATACAACTTTAGGCGAGGGTTGTATAGGGGATATAAAGCCGTCGGTCCCTTGCCTATTAAATGTTAGGCAAGTAAAAGATCCCTACTCTTCTTAACGGAAGAGGTTCGGCAAAATTCCTGGTTGGGGGTAGCTCGTCTACAGGCGTCGGTGATAGGCCTCAGTAGCGAAAATAGGCCAACGTTAAATAAATGTATTAAAAAAAAAATTAATAATAATACTAAATGTCTCTTTATTTACATGAGAATATAAAATGTTTACATATCATGTAATTCGGCGAAGTTCGCGCTGATGCGCACTCTTCCACTTAACCGACAGAAAGAACGCAATAGAGAAGAAAATGCAATACTTTAAGCTAATATATAAATATATATTGCCATGATATCCGCTGACGACGGCTAAATTATCACAGTAAATAATTTCTAATTTAGATCTCAAAGTCGTAAGTTCGGACCATTGAAATTAAACACAATTCTAGAAAATACACAGTAATAAAACAAATTCAAATCAAATCGAACAGTGTATTGTGTGAACAATAAAATACGATAAACATAAAAATATATGAAATTCCCTATCTAGCTAAAATATAAATACGATACTAAAAATAAAATAATTTGGATAATTATTGTTTAAAATCAAATTTGTTAATAAAAAATAGAATTAATGATCGAAATTTTCAATTTAAAATATCCTCAATTATTTTCCAAACAATTGAAAGATATACAAGAAATTTATATGAAGTTTATTACAACCTTTTTGTCCGCATAGCTCAAATAAAACCTCCAGCCTCACTGTATCACTTAATTCGATGTTCAGTTGCAATCTGCTAAACTCCTACATAATTCAAGTGATATCTCGGTTCCACTAGGAATCGTTTTCTGCACCTTAAAATAATTTATAATTATCTTCTTTCGTTTCGACTCTTTAACTAGATGTCTTTCTTCTTATAACAATACTCCAATTTCAACAAAAAACTATATTTTCTCTATATTATATGCCCATCTTTACTTTCTCAATAATTTTTAACTCCTGCAATTTTCTATAATTTTCTTGTTATTTATTTTTCATCCCCTAGCAAGTTCCAATTTTTCCATACTCCCCCTTATATTTTCCGCAAATAATAAAATAAAATCGCCGATATTGAACGAGAAAAACTCGTCACAAATTAGGGGTTAAATTGTAAATTTGCGAACAATACGCCCTCCAAGTAACTATTTGCAAGATTTTCGTCAGTGCCAATTATTGCTTCGTGTGACATAGTGCAACATAAACTGTAAGTACGTTCTTATTAAGTTTACTCAATGGTTTTCGGCTTTTTACCGAAAAATAAAATTCGTGGAGCCCAACTTTCTTTTCGAGATTTTGACTTTAAAAATTATAATTGTGTTAATGTCTGAGTATCTATATGAGTTTTGACATTTTCATACTCCGGATTTTGTTCATGTTTGTGCATTACTTTTTGTTATTGTAAAAATTCCATGTATAAGTTTAGTTATTTTTCTATTACTTTGATTGCGTATTCGAATACCGTATATATTTTAAAGAACTCTTGTTTTGTTTTTGATGTATTTTTATGTTCCACGCCCTCAGGGTCATCTATTTTATTGTTGTAATATAGAATTCAAACTAACATTGTTGGTTTCTCTTTAATCCAACTGAATCTCGTGGATTTAAATGAAAGTGGCGACGAAATGAGCACTGGGTGGTGATTACAACAGAATAGTTATTTTAAATAAGCTTCAACCGCAAAAGAACGTTGAATCAGCTAAACTGACGTTTCTCGCAAATGCTTTGATAACTGTCTTAAATTTCCATTTATCGCGAAAGCATGGCGACTTGATTTGAATTTATATCTCATTAATTATGATATGAATTAATTTTGAATATGGATACTTCATTCTGCCGGACCCGTTATTTTCATATATTAATTCTTAAAGTACCCGTTCTAAGTAGATCAAGGAACTCAGTAACCTCATTACGTAGATCACCCTGTACATATCACAATCAGTGTTTCATTTCGTTAATTAAATAAAAACTTCTTGTACATTAATTCACTTCATTACCAGCATAACATATGTAATACTATCCCTAGTGTATTATTTTGTACATAAAAAATTGGATCAAGAATAACTCTCGAACTTTATCGAGCAGAGGATTCGATAAAAAATTGAACTAATAATAACTTTCTGCCTTCCTTACCAGTTTTCTCCTCGATCTGCACATATAAAAGAATAATAAGACAACGTAAAAAATATTATACAGCTCTCTAGAATCTTATTTTCGTCGAATCAATAAGACCGGTGTAGGCGCTTTAAATGAAACTCTCTTATTTTTTGCTTTAATGCAGCTGATTCTTGAAAATCTGTTAATTCAAGTGAATCTCGGTTAGTTCAGGGAATATTTCTAAATCTCTAGAAAATGGCAATGATTAATAATGGTCTTATAATTCAATTAAAAGCGCATATAAATTTAACGAATTTAGTTTGAGTTCTCACACTGATAAATGCGGAAGTTGAGACGTTGTTAAGGAAATTTTCAATTAATTTTCCTGGTCACAAATTAAATTCTACCTATTAGGTAGGTACGTAGTCTTCCAGAAGCGTTTATCTATTATCCATTATAATTATGATTTATCGTTACATTATTAAGTTTGTTTTTGATTTGATACGAAATTTAATTGCGGATCTGTGAAATGCGGATAACAACTGATGGAAAATTTATTTATACCTACCAGGTATATTCTAGAAGAAAAAAATGACTTCCTTAATGTAAACATGTTAATTTTTAACCTAGCTCCGCATGATGAAGTAAGTAGTAGTGAACTATTCCTGGCTGAGTATCGTGTATACAGAAAGGATAGAAACTTCCAAGCAGTCAATTAAACGCGTGATGGTGGTGGTTGTGTGTTATTATCTCTAAAAAGTCATATCAAATTAGAAGTTCTCAGTCTTCCATCTTTTCATGTAAATTTTCCAACTATTAACTTGTTAACCTGTAAGTGCTTTTTAAATCATCAAAAATTTTATATACTAGTCTCTTATATACCCCCTGAAACAGCATTTGATAATTATATTTCGCAGTCTCGTCTCGAATTATATCACCATGTAGTCGTAGTTCTGTATACACTCCCATCACGCAGCCGTTATTCATTACATACCTCACTGTAGTTTGTCGTACGCATCGAGAAGGACGTATTAAAGTACTAGTGCTTGTGATTTAAAAATGGGAAAAGAGAAAACGAAAGGTGGGAGACAATATGAAGGAAATAATTAAAATACAAATCCGATAGATCAAGCAAATTGTTACCAATTTTAGGTAAAGATCACATGGAGAAAAATCTAGTATACGAGGTAATGTTCGACATATGACATGCCACGAGTGCGGTCTAAAAAATTTTGGTTCAGATGAGTCCAAAATATAGACGTACCCCTCGTCAAATCGCTGACACATGTCATGCAATATCTAATAAATAAAAACTTCTTGTTCACATCACATGGATCACATGGAGAAAAATCTAGTATACGAGATAATAGCCGACACAGTTAAATAGAATTTATATCTTTTTCTAAAAAAAAACATAACTAAATTTATTGAAGCATTAAACTCTTGAGTCCTGGGAAAATATTTATAATAAAGATAGTGTCGATACCAAATATCAGGCCTTTAATAGTATTATAAGTTATCATTACAACTCATCTTTCCCGTTAGTAACAAAAAATAATTTTCAAAATGACAACAGTTGGATAACCACAGGAATCAAAGTCTCATCATCTAGGCTAAAGGAATTATTCTCATTGCAAAACACAGGAATGGTAAACACAGGATACTATAAAACATACAAGAAAATCTACAAAAAAGTTATACGTAGGGCCAAGCAAATGTACTATGATGAACTCATTGTAAACTCGGCAAACAAATCAAAAACAGCATGGAAACTAATTAATAACTCATTAAAAAATAACGCTAAGACAAATAAGCTTGAAATTGAAATAAATGGCAATATAACATCGAATAATTCAGTAATTTCAAACGAGTTTAATTCTTATTTTATTAGTTTACCCAAATCTCTCCGCGATTCCTTAAACCACCGAAAGCTAATCAATCAACCATTGTCAACTACACTAAATGAATCAATTTATTTAAATCCTGTTACAACCACTGAAATTATCAATATTGTAAATATGCTAAAACAATCTAACTCTGTAGGTCCGGACGATATATCGATCAAAATTATAAAAAAATACGCTCATCAATTAGCTGAGCCATTATGTCATAATATGACATGTCAGGGTACGTGCCATCTTGAAAATATTTATTTGTTATATTATAACAAATAAATGTTTTCAAGATGGCACGTACCCTGACATGCCAAAATTATCCAAAATTCTGCCACTTTTTAAAAAAGGTGATCACAAACTTCTCAGTAATTATCGACCAATAGCAATCCGCTCGGTATTCTCAAAAATATTCGAAAAACTCTTAACAATACGCATAATTAAATTCTTGGAATCAAAGCAAATATTATCACCAAATCAACACGGTTTTAGAGAACATAAATCTACGATCACTGCACTCCTAACTATATTTAATGAAATCTACAGACATTTAAATCAAAACAAGAAAGTCCTTGCCAGTTTTATCGATCTCTCTAAGGCATTCGACTGTATTGACCATCAAATTCTTCTCGAAACTATTGAGTCTTATGGTATACGTGGCAAATGTAATGACTTACTTAGGTCATATTTAAGTGATAGGAAACAATTTGTGGATTGTTTTAGTCATAGATCCGATGAACTCCTGGTTGATATAGGTGTACCACAAGGTAGTGTGCTAGGTCCACTTTTGTTTATTTTGTATGTTAATGACTGGGATAACTTTATTTCATGTTATTATGGTTCATTTGCGGATGACATAACCATAATTTCTTGCGGTGACAATTCTGAAGTCGCACTAGAGCAGCTCAAAATTAACATTCAATCAATAACTGAATATTTTAACAACAAAAAGCTCGTTTTTAATCAAGACAAAACATTTCTTATGCAGTTTCATCCAGTTGCATCAAGATATAATGCAAGTTTACTATTGCATCATAATGGGAAATCAGTTAAACAACTTACCTCGTTCAATTTATTAGGAATCCACATTGACCTATCTCTTGATTGGAAAATACATGTATCCGCAGTATGTTCTAAATGTGCATGTAAATGTTTTGCTTTAAAAAGGTTAAGCCAGATAACTAGTATCGACACTGTTAAAATGTACTATTTTTCCAATATGGAATCGCACATAAGATACGGAGAGTACTTTTTTTGGGGAAACTCGACAACAGCTAATAGAGTTTTTTTTTATTACAAAAACGAGTTGTACGTTGTATGTTCGGCTTAGGCTATAGGAAATCATGTAAGTTAACTTTTATTAGGTAAAAAATATTAACGTTACCATGCCTATACATTTTTGAAATATTAAAATTCGTTAAGCTAAATTTATCGCAATTTAACTCTCAAAATGCGTATCATCATTATCCCACCCGTCATGGATAATACATTAAGTAACAACATAAAAAATTTACCCAGCATTAACAAATTTTTTTCCTCTGTTAAATCTTTATTGATTGCCAATGCATTTTATTCCGTAGATGAATTTCTGCATTCGCAATTAATATAGATATTTAAATTAGTCTTGTTAAATACTTTACTTAATGTGTCTACCAAAATGTATTTTGTATTGGAATCAATAAATGATTGTTATTATTATTATTATTATTATATGACGTGCCATGAGTGCGGTCTAAAAAATTTTGGCTCACATGAGTTCAAAATATAGACGTGCCCCTTGTTAAATCGCTGACACGTCATGCAATATCCAATTTAAAAAAAACTTCTTTCTTATTTGGAATATTTCGATATAATTAATCCAAAAGACCTACGCATTATAATCCCGGATATGATAAAAAACCATTGTTATGGATTTTTACTGTTAATGAAATCCATAAAATGTCGAATAACCGTAAGTAGTTGTCTATTTTAGATAAAGACTATATGGATGAAAACCAAGTATACGAGGTAATGGTCGACATATTACGTTGTGCCATGAGGGTAGAAAATCTTGGTTCAGTTCGAAATATAAATATGCCCCTCGTCAAATTGCTGGTATATGCCATGCAATACAGAATAAATAATAATACTTGGTTAATTATGGCATGGTGAATAGGAAATATTTTAATATAATTAAACTAAAAGAAGGATGCATTATATGCCTGAATATGGAAAAAGGCCGTTAATATGGTTTTTTCCTTTCAATTAAATTAATAGTTTATCAAACAAATGGAAGCACAAGAGGTAATGGTCGACAAATAAATGCTGTGTCATAAGTGTAGCCTAAAAAATGTTGGCTTAGTCCAAAATATAGACATACTCCTTGTCTCTAATAAACTAATAATAATAATAATAATAATAATAATAATAATAATATATAAATTGTGCCGTGTATGCCGCTGCTCAACGCTCGTCTCAGGTGGAGAGGCGAAATACCTCTTCCCCACAGGTGAGAGCGCAGCGGCGCATACAAAAGATGGAAGCCAAGATCCAGTCGGCGAGGCAACACGCATCCCGTATCCAATGTGTGATGGACTATATGGCGGCCAACAGGCCGTTCACGCCTAAAGTGCGTCGATTAGCCGCCAACTTAAGACGCGTCCATCACACACTCAATGAGGCAGTGCTGCGAACCACCAAACAGCACTGTCTCGACAGTATACGGATGCTAGTGACTTGCAAAAAGTCATTAGTGAGGCGGGCGAGGGGGCTTGCGGAAAATAAACTGTTCCGCGAGAAGCCCTCGCGCCTTTTCCAACCGCCTCCGCGTGTTGTAGACAATCCGCCGACTGCAGATCAGGTGGAGAACTTCTGGAAAACGCTGTACGAGGAGAGGCTTCCACTCAACCGAGATTCTCCGGCCCTTGCACACTTTGAAGCCTTTTGTCAAAGGCTTCAGCAACCACAGGAAGTGTGCGAACCAATAACCCCAGAAGAGGTTCGTAGGGCTCTTGATGGCTCTAAGAACTTTGCTGCTCCAGGTCCCGATGGGATAAATAACTTTTGGTGGAAAAAGTTATCGAGCACCCACCACCATTTGGCCAGAATTTTTAATTCCTGGTTAAATGGGGAGCAGCAAATCCCTTCTTGGGTTATTGAGGGGCGGACAGTGCTGATCCCCAAGAACGGAGATTTGTCCAACCCAAAGAATTACAGACCGATAACCTGTCTAAACGCATGTTACAAGGTGTTTACACGCATTTTGTACATGCGGGTGCTCCACGCAGTTGAACCGGTTTACGAACGGATATATGAGCAACGAGGGTCGAAGAGAGGTGTCGCTGGCTGCAAGGAGAACCTGTTGATTGACAGATGTGTCACGCAGGACTCCATGCAGTATAAGCGGAACCTCTCTATGGCCTGGATCGACTACCGCAAGGCATTCGACATGACATCGCATGAGCTCATTGTTCACTTGCTCCGATGTCTTGTGGTACCCGGTCCCGTAGTGAGATGTATTGAAGAACTGATGCCGCTCTGGAGGACTCGCTTTACCATAACATCGGGTAACGATAGAGTCCAAACAGAGTCGGTAACATTCAGAAGAGGAGTATTTCAGGGAGATTCCCTCAGCCCCCTTCTGTTTTGCATCTCACTACTGCCATTATCCGTCTCGCTCCGGAAAACCCGTGGCTACAACTGCGGTACCCCCGGCGACAGGAGGCACCCATCTATTTTATATGGATGACCTTAAACTTTATGCCTCTGGAGAGAGGGATCTCCAACAGTCCCTTAGGGTGGTACAGGAGTATACGCAGGCTGTCGGTATGCAGTTCGGGTTGGACAAATGCGCACTGATCCATCTCAAGAGAGGACGATGCGGTGACTATGGAGAGGACGCGCAGCTCGTGGACGGAAGCATCTTACACCATCTAGATGCCGGAGAGTCGTACACTTACTTGGGTGTCGAGCAACGCTCCACCCAAGAAGTGAGTGTAGTGAAAAACGCTCTCCGCGGCAAGTATCAGCACCTACTCCGACAGATCTGGTCTTCAGAACTGTCGGGGAAGAACAAGGTGTCTGCTACAAATATGCTTGCCGTTCCGATCCTTCTCTACTCTTTCGGAGTAGTGAAGTGGACTAGAGAAGAGCTGCGTCAACTCGATGTAGTAACCCGCAAGAAGATGCATCTCAATAGGAGCTTACATCCTAAATCGTCCGTTCCACGGTTATATCTCCCACGATATCGGGGAGGCCGTGGACTCTTGAGCTTGGAGAGTCTCCATAGCAGGATGGTTCTGGAGGGAGCATGTAAGGTCATCAGGAGTTCGGATCCCCTCCTCTGCATGGTCCGAAACCATGAAAATGCAGAGGTAGGAGCTTTTCTCTTTAAGGCAGCACGCAGAGCAGCCGATGAACTTGGTCTCATCTTCGACGTCGAGCGGGTAAACCCCGACTCTGTCACCGAGTTGGAACCCGTTCGACTAAAAGCCCACATTAGAGCTGCAGAACACAACATCCTTCTGCAGCTCCATAAGGATAAGCCATTGCACGGGATCTTCTATAAAAATATAGAAGACCTCGGCTTATCCGAAAGGCTGACCTTCGCCTTCTTAAGGTCAGCTGGGCTGAAGTCTGAGACCGAGGGATTCATAATGGCTTGCCAGGATGGTGTATTTAACACTCTCGTCTATCGACGTCGTGTCATGGGTATGGAGGTCCCTGATGTCAGCTGCAGGGCCTGCCGCAGGGCGCCGGAGACTGTAATGCACTTACTGTCGGCTTGCCCGACTTACGCAGTCTCGGCCTATATTCATAGACACAACGCAGCATTACGAGTGCTTTACTATCATCTAAGGCACTCGTATGGGATAGACGAAACACCAGTGCTGCCCTACGTTCCGGGGGATATTGAGTCCGTTGTGGGGAATGAGAAGTGCCTAATTTATTGGAACTACTCGTTTCCCACCGTCAGGCAAATACAAGCCAACAAGCCTGACATAGTACTCCTCGACCACCAACTCAAGACAATGTATGTCGTGGAATTCTCAGCTCCCGCTGAGAGCAACATTGTCTTGAAAGAGGAGGAAAAACGGACAAAATATCGAGATTTGCTCTTCGAACTCCGCAGGCTTTATCCAGGCCATTCTGTTAAAATAGTGGTACTGATTATAGGAGCCCTCGGTGGAATGAGACAGACGCTGCTTTCAGAACTAAAGATCATACCGGCATGCCGAGATTCGGCAGAGATCTTAGCCGGCAGAATGCAGAAGGCTGTCATCCTCGGTTCATTACGTCTACTCAGGGCACACGATTCGCGGACCCGGTAGTCACTCACCCCACGGGCGTGGGGAGTGGCTATTGGTATTACCAGCTCCCCTCTGTGAGGGTCGGAGCCACAGAGTAGGGTGACTGGTTTTTTGTAAAAAAAAAAAAAAAAAAAAAAAAAAAAAAAAAAAAAAAAAAAATATATATATATATATATATATATAAATGGTGTAGTGGTGAGAGGTAAGTAAATCCTCTCATGTGGTCTAATGCTACTATACACCAGACATCACAGATGTCTCCATGGTGTATAGCGACTTGCCATTTTGCAAGTACCGAGAGCGGCGACCTTCAGCCCTTGGTGGACTTAACCTATATACTGTTATTATACATGATTTGCAGGAAACAACTACTTAGCGGGCAAATAATAACAATATATATATATATATATATGTACCGAGAAGCTTCCGCGGTCGTTGGTATGAAAAATACTAGGTTCTCGGGTTGAACCGCGAAACGTCGAGACATTAACAATCTCAGACGCGGTTCAACCCGAGAACCTAGTATTTTTCATATATATATATATATATATATATATATATATATATATATAAAACCAAAATTAAACACACGTAGTGTATCTTGAGGTTGCAGTCAGAGGTGAAAAGTTTACGGCCACAAAACAGAAAAAGAAAAACTCTTTTGTTACTTTGTCAAGCTTTCGGAAATTATTTATTCCCTTTATCAAGACATTAACTTGAGGTTAAAAGTTAAGGTCACATGTATTATAAAATAGTCGCATTTTTTAACTTAATGTAGACAAATTCATACACAAATTCCTTTACAAGTACACAATTTAAGGTAAACAATTACTGATTATTTAAAATTAAGGATTAAAACCATGATTAAAATAGATATAACAAAATGAACATGAATAACTATCACATGTGATAGTTATTCATATAATACTATACAGGGTGTTCCATTTAAAAATCAAAAGTTGTGGTCATTTCCGGTGAAAACAAAAGTGGAAAAAAAATGACAGTTATGCCACAAAGTGTCTTCTTGGTCATATAATACCTTTACCAAGTTTCATTCTGATATTCTTAAAAATAAGGAAAAACAGGGGGGTCTACCATGATCCGTTGACACCCGGTATGTGTATTGCTCTGTAAATGGTTATACTATTAGGCAATAAAACTATTATTATTATTATTATTATTTTTAATCATTATGCTCCTTTAAACATGGGTACCTTCAAATCTAACAATCATCAAGAACTATTTACAGATACTTTACATGAACTCAACTAAAATTAAATAAAGCTTGGTCGAAATATAAAAAAAACGTAGTGCGGATCGTAGACAATATTTTTGTGAAATTCGTAATTTTTATAGCAAAAATGTAATTGCGAAGAAGTCTGTATTAATAATCCGAGGTATTCAACAAAAGAAAGAAAAAAGTGGTTAAAAAATAAATTGTTTAAAACAAAAAGTTGTTCCATAAAGTCCTCATTGAACAACGTATTATTCTACAACTTCTACTTGCCCGAACTGTTTATTTCATTAGTAAAATTTGCCTTTCCAGACAATTCCATATACGGCGAAAAGTCGGATTGATCGACTCCACTGATCCAAGAATTTATCAATCAGATCAGAAATATAGTTGACCATCACATGAGTTAATTCTGGAATATCAAACACTGAACATTACGCATTATGCAAAACTGCATCTGCACATTAACGATGTTATTTTGTAAAATTAATACAGCCTTGTAACGTGGTAATTTATCAAAATCTAATATGACTTGACGTTGCTCGACAGTTCAACATGATACAAATTAATGTCGTTTCACTTGCAGTTTATCAATCTTCGCAACACCATGACAAACAAAACTTATTCATTCAGTGAGATGTTCTATACTAAAATAATCCGCATTCTCTTTATCGCTTCATAGTATCACTAGGGAAGGATGACCCTTATGTCAACGATGTTTTGATGTAATAGACCATTCTGTGACCTTTCCCTAATCGTGGACAATCTATTATAATAATAAACAGTTCAGAAGCCTGAGGTCATTATTCAGAAAATGGAAGTTCACGATGAATAAACGTAGGATTTTGCCGAGATTAAATTAATTTGTCCACAGACCGGGAGCTCTAGTGTAATTGATAACGATTTGAATGTTAGAATTGAATTGTTTTTATTTAAAACATCATTTAAAGAAGCATAGAAGATTCTGGCGGATGCGACGGTCTTACGAGTCTTTTATGAGATTGAATTAAATGAATTCATTTTATTTCACATTCGCAAGGACTTTCGGAAAAATCTATGATGAATTTTCGATATTAAGAAAATTGGCAAGAGAAAACGATATAAGCCGATCTTCAGTCCATCGAATACTACAAAAAAACAAATTTCGTTCCTACCACGTTCAACTAATGCAGGAACTGATTGATAGGGTTTATGAAAACTGAATACAATTTTGTGAATATTCAAAACAAAAAATAGGACAGCAAAGAAATTTTTTTGACTTTAAATATTGTCTGAAAGTTATTTATGGCATTCTACGAATATTCTTTCCTCTTATTTGGGTTTTCTACCACATGTATTATTATCCTCTTCAAAAACAAATCACCGAATCTACAAAATAAAAGAATTATTGAAAAAAAGCCTCTGCGCCCGTGACGTTTACGTCAAAGGAACAGTCGGAGGTTATGTTTTGCAAATAATATAAATCGGAATAAACACAGAAATAATGTATTTTGCTGATGTTTCGGAAAGTAGTCTCTTTCCGTTTTCCAAGCTATTATTGGAAGAACTCTTATTTTGCTGTGTATGTCAAATACATAAGATTATTGCTGATTCTTTAATTTTTCTTTTTTGTTATCTGCTTCTTTTGTTAAAATTTTTGCCGAGTCCCAGTTTATTCTATGTCCGTTTTCCCAAGCATGTTCACAAATCTTTGATTTCTGAATTTCATTATTTCTAATGTAATTCTTGTGCTCATCCAACCTCACACTAAAAGGTCTGGATGACTCACCCACATAACATTTATCACATTCGCACGGAATATTGTAAATACAGTTTTTTGAATTCTGCTCCCTGTTTATCGGTTTTGTTTTTATTAAAATAGATCTTAAAGTGTTCCCCGTTTGAAATATCGTCTTAACATCAAATTTGTCACCTATACGGCGTAGCTTCTCCGATAGTCCATATACATAAGGAATTATTGCTGTATAATGACGTTCAGGTTTTTGTCGTACCTGATTGTCCCTATTTTCAACATTTATGAAAATTCTATCAACAAAGGCTTCAGGGTATTGATTTTGTACTAGAACCTTTTTGATAAATTTTTTCTCGTTATTTAATATTTCATTATTAGATGAAATTATTTTGGCCCTATCGTATAAACATTTTATAATACTCCTTTTAACATTTATTGATTGATTTGAGTTAAAATTTAGATATCTATTAGTATGTGTTGGTTTTCTATAAACGCTTGTTTCAATTGTATTATTTACCCTTTTAATTAAAACATCTAAAAACAGTAGTTCATTCCTACTTTCTAGTTCTAATGTGAATTTAATAGACGGTTCCTTATTATTTATATTTTCTAAAAAACTATCTAGTGAATCGACACCATGAGGCCAAATTGCAAAGATGTCGTCAACATATCTCCACCAAACAACCGGTCTGTTTATACAGTTTTGAACATCTGTGTTCTCAAAGTTTTCTACAAATATGTTGCTTAAAATTGGGGTCTCCATTATCACCAATTTCCTGCTGATAGAACTCATTTTCCAATTGAAAATAGGTACAACAACGTCCTTGGCTAGGACTCTATAGATTCTGGAAGCTGCAGAACCATCACTGACCTCTTCGCAGAATCTCTTCCATGAGTCTCTTTGTCTTGCGAACTTCTTTATTGCATTGCGTGAGTTTGACTTTGTAGGTATCCCATTCTTGGTTGGGTTTGGCCCTATTAAATAGCCTTCTAACCCTAAGAAGATAAAACAGTTCCTTGTAAATTAAGGTAATTAGTGTTTTAAAAACGGTTAGATTTGTTTGTTGTTTTACTTTATTTTCTTCATCGCCTACGGTATTTACATTATAAATAATGCAAAGGCACAACCTGTATGACACACCTACAGCGTTTAAATGCAGATTGTTCAGGCGACTGTTAGGCAAGAGGCCACGTCTCCTGATGCCATGGGGGTGATTGACGTTACGCAGCTATTAACGTGCGTTGATGTTCATGATTAATTCTAAACTTTATAGGGACCATAGAACATTCTGATTTTTTTAAATTTAGCTCTAGGATCAAAAGATTTTTAGAAAACATAATAAAAAAACGCTATATGAGACCATTGTAATTTCCTGTAACTTTTAAATGTACGCTCTAAAGGCAAGTGAATTTATGACATTTCATTATGATACATCCTGTATTTTCTGCAGAAGTGAATTAAATTATGCTTTTCGTTACATTTGAATAATTCCAGAAGTTAGTATCATTTTACGTGCTGATTTATAGAAATTAGGTCTGAGCGTGGGTAAGCTCTGCTGAATCGGAAGAATAAAATCTATCGCGGTATTTCATGAAAAACTTCATACTTGGCACAATATCAGCTGAAATTAACCATTACAGTTTAGATTACGATGAGTGAGTCAATCCAGATCACAAACAAAGCTTTATTGCAGAATTCGAACAGCACGGCAATTTTGACTTGAGCTTATTGAGGTTCCTAGTTAATTATTGAAACTGGGTCTAGGATGGTCGATTTAATCCTGCCACATTGGGCTACTTCAACAGATGAATTCAGGCTTATGATTTTTCGGTATATTTTATTAGAATGTAGTTTCTATAATGGAGTGTTTTAGAGATGAGATGTAGCCATGGGAAAAATTAAAGCAAATACCTTTGTTTTATTTAAATTTAAAATGAAGAGGCGTTTTAAGTGAATTTCATTTTCAGATGATGCCAACGTGGTGGGCGAAATGCGCGTCGAGTTAAAACATTCGTTTAAGGTGAGCGTATCCGAGAGAGAGAGAGAGAGAGAGAGAGAGATCCGATAAGCAAATATTTATTATTTTTAGCCATAATTTTTTTTAATACCTATATTGGTAAGAAAAGTATAAGACTACCTAAGTAAAACTATGACAGGTGTAACGATATGAATTCTCATTCAATAATTTCAGTTGTTTGAATTAGCTAATTTAAAACTGAATATATAAATAAACAGCACAGAAATTAGACAACCCCCAATTCCAGAAGCCAGGGCTTGTGCGGAAGGGGGTTACACATTGAAAAAACGCAGACATACAACCATTTCCTCCGACATTGTCAGTGCCGGAGCCAGGATTCGAACCCGGTGGTGGTGATTAATCGCGATTGCCACCTCGCGCCTTAACTCACTCGGCTATCGACCAGATTGAAGATTGGCACTATTTTTTAATTTAAAAACAACTGAAATTATTAAGTGAAAATTCATACCACTACACTCACCGACATGAGGATCCCTGGACTACTACATTTCGGTATCTTTAGGATAGCGACATGTAAAATAATCAGCAGGTGCCATCTAGCGGTTATGATACGAAAATGTACCAAGTAGTCAAGAGATTCTCGTGTCGGTCGGCACATGCCTACCTTGCCCTGACGAGAGCCAACAGCTCGAAACTGCAGTCTGCAAGTGGTGTGGGACGACTGGCACGAGAGCTCCTTTAAGTAGGATCAGTCTTTCGGCTGGTGTTTGTTACAATCGAAGCATTAGCGTTTTGATGGTAATATGCAATTATTACACTTAACGCACCAGGCTTGTAACTTGTAATTCTGCGCTCGGCGGGACACATAGCCCGGAGAATAGCTGTTGGTTGCAGTCTGGCTACATTCCTTAAAGTAAGATAATGATTTTTTAATCTATATTAATTGAATATTCTTTTGCAGACAAATTACTTCAAATATTTTTGGCAGCGCCAATAAAAAAATCTTTGACAATATTTACTACCGGGCGGATCTTGAAATACCTTATTATTTAGCGTTATATTTTCAGAAGTTGTTACAATTGTTCTTCTTATTTGTACTTTTATTTATTCTCCAAGTGGTCATATATAATTTCGTTCTCTAAGTTTACTAACTGACTTGTTTTGTAAGGTTTATATTTACTTTAAGAATTTCGGTATTTATGTATATAATTTAAGAAATTTTTCATCGTTTGTAAATTTTTTTATATCTAATGGACATCGTTTATTCTCTCAAAAAACTCTCTAACCTTTTGTGACCCATCTATTGCGGTTTTCAAGTGAGCTTATATTTATTTTTTTAATAAGAAAAGTAAAATTAAATGAGTTGTCAAATACGTAATAAAACATATTTCATTTTCAGCTCGATGGTAGAATTCACGAGGGACATTTTTCTTATACTGCTGGAGGTGTTGCCAGGAATATCTGCGAATCATTATGTAAACTAGGATGTCCCCCAAATTTTATATCTGCTATCGGGAATGACGAGCAAGGAAGACTGTTAAAATCGTTTATCCCTAAAGAAAGTTCTCATATGCTGAAGATATTAGAAACTAATAATACCGCACAATGCATTATAGTTTTTAACAGGGAAGGAGATTGTAAATTCCTTATGGGTGATATGGAGATTCATAAAGAGATAACTCCTGAGATGGTAAGTAGGTCTATTCAAATATAGCACAAAATTGCCTATTGTCGTTGAGAGTTTCAACTATAGTTTCCCTCCGTATACCTATTATATCTATCAAAAAATCTCTTTGATTAATACCAACGTTATTGTATATTGCACAGAATCAATACCTAGTCGTTTAAGCCATCTCTAAGGGATTTATCAGGCAGAATATGCGGGTAGCGTTGAAACGACACTAATAAAATATTCCTTCTAAAAATCTTACTCCGATAAAAGTCAGTTTCATGCGAGTTATGTGTAAAGCTGATTATGTTAGAATTCTCAACGGTTCCGAGTATTGAAAAAGTCTTAAAATTGCGTATTTATTCTATTCTCCATTTAAAAGCAAATGTAGGCAGGTCAATTACAGAGTTTGTGCGATTTAAGACTGCAACAGAGAAATTTGGTATTATAGTCCAGTGCCGAAGAGGTTTTCAGAGGCCAAAAGCCGAATATTTTGGATTATGGTATATAAATAGGGGAAAATCGATTTGACCCCAACAAATAACCGGAAGTAGGGTGGTTATGGAAGAAGGTGGGTTTTTAGGGGTGAAATAACGAGCTGTACCTCTACTATTATTGATCATATTTTTACGAACATGACAGATCATACTTTAGTTTGTGTAAATGACAATGATATTTCGGATCACAAGACCGTACTATTTGAATTTAGTTCAAAAATAAGTTGTAATCCTCCTATTTCAAAAGAAGTTACGATGAAAACGCTATGTTAAACTTTTACTCTGCTTTTGAGTATGAGAGCTAGTCGGATCTTTATAATTTCACAGAGACATTGATGAGGCATTTGAACATTTTCACAAGATATTGCTATATCATTTTAATATACATTGTTCTTTACGTAAATTTTATAATAATAGCAATAAGAAAGGGTGGGTGAATGATGATGTCAAGGTATCAAGTAGGAATCTTAAGGATCTGCATAACATGAGAAAAGTGTACCCAAATTTAGCACCTTTATATATATAACAATTCGAAACACATGATCTGTTGGTGACTAATACTAAAAAGCAGTATTACCAAAATAAAATAATAAATTCAGACAATCCGCCTTCAGCTGAGTGGAAGGTGATAGCTGAATTGTCCGGTAAAGTGAAAATTCGTAAACATATAACACTGAAAAATGAAGGAGAATTATGTGAGGATCCGGATCACATAGCCTCCATATTTAGTGAGTATTTCATAAAAGCACCGTTAGATATAGTCAATAATATACAGCCAAATAATGCTCATATTAAAGAGGTGCCTTATTTCCACCAATCGATCTTTTTGGAACCCTTTGTAGAAGAAGAGCTGTTCAATTTATTAAAATTAAAATTAAAGAATAAACGCTCAGCCGGACCGGACGAGATTCCCTCCTTTATTTTAAAGAAAATAATCTGGGTAGTCATACAATCTATTACTTTTTTAGTTAACCGTTCATTTATATCTGGAAAATTTCCAAGTAGCCTAAAAATAGGAAAAGTTGTACCTATATATAAGAAGCATGAGTTAAATATGGTTGAAAATTATAGACCAATTACCGTACCGTCGGGTATCTCAAAAATTTTTGAATATGCTTTTTTACATCGCCTTATGAACTTTTGTGAAAATAATAATATTTTGACGAAAAATCAACATGGTTTTTGTTCTAATAAATCCACACATATTGCTATGTATGCCTTCTTTGAGAGGCCCATTGATTATATCGAGGCCGGGGAGTGCCCTGTTGGGATATTCTGCGATCTCAGCAGGACATTTGACTATGTCGATCATGATAAATTATTAATAAAGTTTTATGCCTATGGAATTCGTGGAGTGGCTGGGTATTGGATTGCCTCTTTCCTGAAAAATAGACAACTGTATGTATCTGTGACATACTCCTCCGATGGAAATACCGGGAGTGTCAGCTCGGGGTACAAGATAAATAATTTGAGAGTCCCCCAGGGCTCAATTTTGTGGCCCATTCTATTTTTACTTTATACCAACGAACTTGATACTTTGAAATCTGAGGCCGACTTGATAATGTATGCAGATGACCATTCTCTACTGTTATCAGATAAATTTGATAATTTTATGGAGCAGAAATGCAACGTTTCTTTAAATAAATTTTATAACTGGTACTGTTTTTATAAACAATTTTTAAATGCTGATAAGACCCAACATATAAGATTTCATAACCGACAAAAAAATTGCTTAGATCTTGACATTAAAATTAATGACACTAGTATCTCAAATAGCAAAAATGTTAAATTCTTGGGATTAACATTAGATGAGTGTCTCAATTGGAAGGCACACTGTGAGCAATTAATATCAAAACTTAATTCGATCTCTTATTTGATGAGAAGTTTAAAAGAAATTCTATTAAAAGATCACTATTAAATTTGTATCATGCACAAGTAGGATCTAGACTCAGATATGGCAACGCCTTTTGGGGAAACTCCACCTTATCAGCGGATGTTTTTATTGTACAAAAACGAATTTTAAGAAACATGGCAGGGATTTCTAGTACCTGTTCCTGCAGAGATGCTTTTAAAGACTATAAAGTTTTAACCCTTGTTAATATTTTAATTTTTGAATTGTGTGTATATGTTTACAGTAATATGGCTAAAATTATCACGAATAAGAAGTTTCATGCTATAGGCGCGAAACAAAAGGAAGAATTTCATATTCCTTATTATAAATATAATATATCCTTAAATGCACCCAACTGTCTAGGTCTTGAATTGTTTAATTGTTTATCTGATGATATCAAACAGGCCAAAAAAAGTTTTAAACTAAGGGAACTAGAGGAGTTTGCGACTAAAAATATTATTTTAATATTCCGCCCTCTAAAAGCACATTTGAACTATGCTAAGCCCAGTCAGGCTATTTATTTTTCGATTGTAACAGACACTGGACCGCTAGATGGCGCCTGCTGATTATCCAATGATACCGAAATGTACTAAATAGTCAAGTGATCCTCGTGTCGATCGTCACATGCCTACCTTGCACTGACGAGAGCCAACAGCTCGAAACTGCAGTCTGCAAGTGGTGTGACGACTGGCACGAGAGCTCCTTTCAGTCTTTCGGCTGGTGTTTGTTGCAATCGAAGCATTAGCGTTTCGATGATAATATGCAATTATTACACTTAACGCGCCAGGCTTGTAACTTGTAATCCAGCGCTCGGCGGGGCACATAGCCCGGAGAGTAGCTGTTGGTTGCAGTCTGGTTACGTTCCTTATAGTAGAATAAGGATTTTTTAGAGGAGTTTGCGACTAAAAATATTATGTTTTAATATTCCGCCCTCTAAAAACACATTTGAACTATGCATAGTATTTGTTCCTAAGAGCCAAGTAAAATTATCTGCAATTTTTTTTCAATTTTACATGCATATATTATTCTCCAATTATCACGGGTCCGAAAACTGTTTTAACGCTGAAACAGAACCGTTACAGGAAATTGCGATTCGGGGGAAAGAGATGACGAAGCAACTACAAATTTTAAAATTAAAACCGACAGTCTAGACCTATTAATAAAAAAGTTACATAGGTTTGTCAAAATTTACGTGTACTGAAAGAAAGAAAAAAGAAATCCATTAACTCCAAAATGGCTGATTTTTTAGAAATTTTCTATATCATCAAAATTATCCATAAATTATCCCTTACTCACATGAATCATGTTTCAAGGTTCCAGCCATCGAAAAATAATTTTGCATCGCAACGCCACCTTTGAGAACCGTACAAGAAAAATTCTAACTACAGTCATGATGTAACATGACTACAGCTATATAAAGCCTCGTTTGTATCGATCCTCAATTTACAAAAACTAAATATCAACATTATTTTTCGAGATAATGGCCCCGGAGACTTTTAACCGTATACTTATTACTTTTTGAAAATTTCTCTTTAGAGGGGCTTCAGGGAGGGCCTTAAAAACAACGTTTTATTGAGTCATAAACTGTGCATGATGGAAAATTGTATTGAAGTTAAATGTGTTTTTCAAATGTCTAGCCAAGGCACCAGGCAGGGTAAAAAAAATGTTTTTCGTATTCCTTCCCCCCAAAAATGTTCCAAATAAAAAACATTAATATTGGAATTGTAATTGTATCGAAAGCCCCTTTACATATTTCATGTCCAGGATAATTTTCAGTTTTAGAAACATTTTTTTTATTCATTCATATTCTGTATACTTACCTATATATATATATATATATATATATATATATATATATATATATATATATATATATATATATATATATATATATATATATATCGTTAACAAATAACAAGAGAATTCATATAAAAAAGAATAGTATCAAAATGTATCATAGAATTTGACTTAAGTAGCCAAGAGTTACCACCTATCTCTTCCAACATTATTTTTTATCATTTTAGATTCAATGTAATCACTGGTATAATTCTGTTTATTTACAAACTCTGATAAGAATTATGTCCTTGTATATTTTAAGATAACATGGCAAAATAGCTTGTCAATTATTCTTACTTAAAACTTGTTAGTTATCTAAATACGTTTCAAGTAACAACAATGTTCTACACTTTTATTATAACATGTATATATTAAATTTCAAAATGAACCAAATTTAAATTTCAGGTGGGTGCAATATTACATTTATAAATTATAGATGAAAGTTTATACCTTTTGTCCCATTTTTATAGATCGAGACGAAAATAGGTGTAGATGACTATAAAATATATTTCTTTTCAGATATGGTCAAATGAAAACATTATTCGGACCTCACCACTAATAATTCTGGATGCTAATTTGGCCGTAGAATGTATCGGGGAAGCGTTAAGATTAGCTGAAAAACACAACATTCCAGGTATATATCTTTTATATAAATATGTATCTTGAGCAAATGTGTGGAAACACCTGATTTCTCGCTAAACTATACATTCGAATAAAAAATACCCTTGACAAAAATTTTTGTAGTATTTTTATTCTATTCAGTGACGTACTTTGATTTCCAACAGCTACCCTATTTTTCGGGATATGACGTCATAGACCGATCCCATCGTGACTACGATCTGTTAAGAATGTGCATGCGCTTCTCCCTCTTTTGAGGGGAAGCAGCCAGTTACTTGAGGGGAAGGAGACAGTAGCAAAGTGTTAAAATCCCTAGATGCCCAAATTGACATAAACGGATCGATCAGCTGATCGCATTTGGAGTTGCAGTCTTTAAAAATTGAAAAAACGTTTGTGCCCCTTGAGTATTAAGTGCACTGCAGAATATATCATTTAAAAGTCATTATTTATTATTGCAAAAAACTATAAGGGCAATGCGTATAACGTACATGAATTTATTCTAACCTCAGCAAGGTCAACTCAACATGTAAACAATTGTCAAATTCGGTTATAGGCTAGGGGATTTTATGCGTTGCCAACGGAAATTATTTAAACAAAACTTCGAAAAGAAGGAGATCCGCGGGAATGCGCCGCGCATTCTTAACTCGTACTTGTAACAAAATGGGATCGGTGTATTGGTAGTCTTTTAAATGGATGACCCTGTATATTTTTACAATTTCAGATACACACTTTTGTCACTTTTTCATCAATTACAATGATATAGGGTTTGGCGGGTGTGCGGCTTGTGGTTTTCTAAATATCAAATAACATAAAATAAAGAGATAGCTGTTTACATCTTAATTCAAGGATATCTGATAAAAAATATTCTTTTTTTTTGTTACTATGGTTTTTGCAAAGTTCCTTTAACAGAACTCAAAACATTCGTATTACTGCCAGTTGCAGTCAATACTGGCAGGTAGTTTCCGTGTGAAATAGGTGAACTAACTGTGTTTCCACACATTTGCCCAACCCTGTATAATACTTATACATTATCATAGCTCATGCCTGATGGTCTGTATTGTACCTACCAATATGCTTATGTATTATACACAAAATGACTTGCAAGATATTCATTAGGGGACAATGATTATCAAAAATTTCAAAATTATTAGCTTAGAGCGTAAAATATAATGCTTATGGAATTTAGTAGAAATACAAAACACTGTTTCGAAAAGAAAGCATCCAATTTATTAACGGTGTGGATACGGATCGCGTAAATCGTGTTGAAAAGTCATTTGCTATATTAATAACTTTATATTCGATAATATAAGAACAGAATTATATCACATTATATCAATCAATAATTACAATATATTTACATGAAATAGGATTTTTGGAAATATCCCTTGGGTCGAGATGCCATACGACTCTAGGAGCAATAATATTGCTCTCGTACGAGACATATGTTGATGTGTTTGTTGTCCTCATCAAGTCACTTGATGAGGACCGGGCCAGTCACGTTGGTTTTTTTTGTTATAGGGAGGGCGAGAGGGCGTTAATTTAACATGCATGCAATGATCATAAGAATCCAACACATCCGCAGTACACCGTCGTGTTCTGGTTTGAAGTCTTATGGTTACCGAAAAGCACAAGAACAAGAACACAAACGCGTTCTGCGCAAGTTCGTGTCATAAGTTATTCATTTTAATCATGTACCTACTCCACCATGTAGTTCTAAAATTTATAATAAAAGTGTAATACATATTTTGGATATATTTTAACTGTGAGATTTTAATCAACATGTAGACATGAATGTATGAACATTAAAAAAGCATACCCCATCGCGTAGCGGGCCACTAACAGGGGGGGGGGGTGGGGCTGCATTTTAGAGAGTGCAGTCTGATATCAACCATCCCATTGCCTACTTCCATCCTAAACAACTGATGTTGATTCCATGACACATTGTTTTTGGGCTTTCTCTGGAGCCGGCCTTGATACTTTACGAGAAAGGACTCCGCACAGAAACACATGATTTGGGGTCCAAGTGAAAATGGTCGAAATTGAGATGAAAACCTTTTATTTTGGAGTTACAGCAAGGGCAAAAGTCGAAAATTCGTAAATTCGTGAAAAATCTTCAAAAATATACATATACATATTTATATATTTATGTGTACGTATATTATTATATGTATACGCATATACATATACGATATACGGATTTTATAATAAATCAAGTATAAAAGCTTGAAACATTTATAAGAGCGTCTTGATTTTACATTGTCTAGTTCCTTTAAGTAGGATCAGTCTTTCGGCTGGTGTTTGTTGCAATCGAAGCATTAGCGTTTTGATGGTAATATGCAATTATTACACTTAACGCGCCAGGCTTGTAACTTGTAATTCAGCGCTCGGCAGGGCATACATTGTTCCAAAAATGTACATCATGCGCTAAAAATTCAAGCGCAAATCCTACTCGAGCTTCTTTATGTTCAGCTTTAAGTATGTATTTCTGTGCTGCTGCATGATAGCGTAGTCCCGATTCTCTTACTCGCCGGCGACCAGTACTACTCGGTCCTGGAAAATTCGTTTATTCAGCAGCCTGAATAACTGAGTAAAATGGATTTTCTACTAAAGCATTTACCAATTGCAAATCTTGTTGTTGAGTTGAGATCCTTCGTCGCCCTGATCCAGGATTTCTACTAATCGTACCGTTTATTCTCCACTTTCTTAAAATGTTACACACCGAATTTTTGTCAATATTATAATGCAGTGCAATTTGTCTCATTGACCATCCATCTTCTGCTTTAGCAATAACTCCAGATTTAACTAAATCGTTTATATAAGGCATATTAGTTTTTTGCACACTTGCAATAAATTATGACAACTAACTGACAATGTCACAAAAATTAAAGTTAGATGTACACAACTAGATTTTAGCAAAATACCGTTATAAAACTTGTCCTATTTTTTTTTGCTCACGACCGTACACCCTTAGAATGTACCAGAATACCATTCCACAACCTTCTAGAACAGATTGGAATCCTCCACAGTTTTCTACTACGTGCTAGATGGCGGTTCGTCAATCGGCCCAGAGATGGCGCCACCCCACCTACTGGCCATCAACAGAATAACAGGTTTCCCTTACTTTGACCAGGGACTTAATCACATCTCTCCCCATTAGAGGGCATCACATAACACTACTTAGAAAATGTACCTACATTTTCTCACCCTAAAGGACTCTATTTGAAGATTTCTTTAATTTGTCAAAACCTGATTTTAGGCTCTCCTGTACTCTGAAGAGAAATTTTGAAAAAGCCTTTTCGATACAATTTTACATTCCAATCATTTTAATTTCAAAATATTTTTGATGAAAACTTGTTTTTGGGCCCTCCATGGAGGCCGTCCCTGGTTGTTTGATAGGAATATAAAAAAAGATTTTTGGAAACAATTTTTCCATCCTGAACAATTTTTTGGTTCGATGTAAACTTGTCATTAGGTCCTCTTGGTGATAAAGGAACCCGCACCTTTTAGGTGTATTTTGGCTTTCACTCTTGGGACCTGAAACTTGGATCAGAGCTAGTTCTTACCGTGCTGTTTAAAAGTCTCTATGGGGGAAAATAAATCAACGATAGCATTTGGAGATATTGGCCATTGAAGGTGTTTACTCTTCCCGCTCGTCAATACCATTTTTCTTCTTTGAAGTAGCTTTTAAAACTATGTGTTTATGATTCGGAACCTCGAAATGGATGAATGAGAAAAATTTTCATTCCCGACACAAGAATTACTAATATTCACTAGGAAGATAGTAGTTCTGAGATAATACAAGTTTCTTTTTTATTTGATTTTCCTGTAGCTAGTGAGCATATGTATTATCCTCTTCAAAAACAAATCACCAAGTCTACAAAATAATAGAATTATTGGAAAAAAAGTCTCTGAAGAACTTAACAAACTCAACATTATCTAAAAGAAAATATCATCAGTTCTGTATAAGTAGTAAGTATCTATGGAAATAACATAAACAGAATATTAAAGCTGTGTATTTAACATGCACAACAAATAAGAGTTCTTCGAAAAAAGATTTGAAAACGGAAAGAGACTACTTTCCGGAACGTCAGCAAAATACATTATTTCTGTGTTTATTCCGATTTATATTATTTGTAAAAAATAACCTCCGACTGTTCCTTTGACGTAAATGTCACAGGCTCAGAGGCTTTTTTCAAAAATATACAAAATGCAGGGCCACAAACTATAGAAACATGAGTCTGCAATCACAATTTACAAAAATTATAGACTATAGCTTTAATACAAGACTAACTAGCTTCATAGAACAGAATAGATTAATATCAAACTGTCAACACGGGTTTAGACATAAGAGATCGACTGAAACTGCAATCAAAGAACTTTGCGTTAACATATAGACGAATCTCAATGATAAACAGATTCCGGTAGCTCTTTACTTCGATCTGAGTAGGGCCTTCGACACTGTCAACCACAATCTACTTTTGGAAAAACTATACCGTAACGGTATTAGAGGTGTCACCTCCTATCTAAATGATAGGTCGCAGATTGTAACTATAGATAACTATAAGTCACGGCCAGCACCAGTTACTACAGGGGTACCCCAGGGATCGGTAATGGTGCCATTATTTTTCTTAATATTTATGAGCGATATTGTGCCTTCATGCCCATGGTCAGACAAAATGATTCTTTATGCAGACAATACAAATCAAATTATTTCTAAAAAAGACTTTACTAACTCAATAGTAACGTCAAATCTGTGTCCAAACGAGATATATCATTGGTGCTTTAATAACGGGTTGGCACTCAATCTGAGCAAGACATTTTTCACGTTATTTCAGCAAAAAAACATAAGTTACAATTGTAGTCCAATAATAAAAATAAATCATAAATCAATCGAACAAGTTAGGGAAACCAAATTTTTAGGAGTGATCATAATTCAAAAATTAACATGGAAAAAGCACATCAAACAATGTATTCTCAAAATTAAGTAGTGTTTGTTTTGTTATTAGGCAATTGCGTCCAATGGTTTCATTAGAATCATTAGATGTATTAAAATTAGCCTATTACGGTCTAGTCCAGTCCTTACTATTGTATGGTTTGATATTCTAGGGAAATTCAGCTCAAATGCATAAAGCATTCATTTTGCACAAAAAAATAATTAGATGTTGTGCAGGAGCAAGCCCCCGCCCCGCGAACCTTGCAAACAAATATTCAGAAATCTACGAGTACTGACGTTGCCATGTCTTTACATTTACTTAATAACCTTGGACACAAAGAAGAATTATGCACTATACACTAGAAACAATATGACGCACATTACACCCGGACTGGTAGCGATTTAAGATTGCCTCTTTCACAATTAGGAATAGGCCAAAACTCACCTTCATATCAAGGTATCATCAGCTTTAATCACTTTGTTAGAATATACAACGATAGTGAGAACTTTAAAACTTCTAAGAATGTGCTGTTTGAACATTTGAAAAATAATGCATTTTACTCTGTCGAGGAATTTTTAAATTATTTTAATGTGTAGTGTTCATAATTTAGTTTAATTTTAATGTAAACTTTTTATAACATAACTTACAAAATATCATTCTCTTTTGACTAGTCTTATAAGTTTGTGCTCTGTAAAAATCTCAAACTTGAACTGACGAATAAATTCTATTCAATACATAATGGTATACAGTCCATGTGGCGGAAAAATGCAATGTTGATCATAGGGTTTGGAATGCCGATGATGCAAAGATAAATAAATAATATGTGCAGATTAATTCATGGTAACACATAATCGTAAGGAAAATGTGGAGGGAAAATTAAAGAAAAATATGGTATTGACGAACGGAAATAAACACCTTCAATGGCCAATATCTCGAAATGCTATCAGTGATTTTTTTTACCCATAGAAATTTTTGAACAGCACGGTAAGAACTAGCTCTGACCCAAGTTTCAAGTCCCTGGTGTGAAAGCCAAAATACACCTGAAAGGTGCGGAGTCCTTTGCAAACGGCCACTTGATACAATTTTCCATCCTAAACAATTTTAATTTGAAATATTTTTAGATTCAGCGAGAAATTACATTTGGCCCCGCCTAAAGCCCCTCCCTGGTGCACCGATTTTACTAATATTCAATATGGTTGTTCCTTGGACCTCTCAGATCTTATGTCTAATATTTCAGATTTCTACGTTGAGCTGTATTCGGGAAAAATGTGTCATAATTAGAGAATTTTGATTATTTCACGATGCCAATATTTTCCTTATAGCTATAAAAGTAAAACGTAATAGTTTACTTCATGGAATTGCAATGTAGTTCGATACAAAAGAATCTATTTTATTAATTTTTCTCCTTTCTCATTTCTGAGGTAGAGAGCAATCAAAACAACTCCTATTTTTCAAATTTTATTCTATCTTTAAGAAAAGTTATAAAAAATACAACTATAATAAAAAAAATCTAATAATAAATTTGTTAACGTGCGTATACACAATACAAATAAATATATATATATATATATATATATAATGTTACCAACAAAAATTGGACGGAGTTAACCTAAATCATATAACATAGGGGTTATGATTTTAACTTACCTACTACTACTAATACCTTAGTAAAACCTATAAGTCAGAATTAACACAAAAAAGATTCCTCACAAAATATCTCAAGTGATATGTGTATTCTTAAAAGAATTGTTTTTATGTGTAGAATAATAATCTTTAAAAGAATAACGAATTATATCAGTTCTTGACAATTTAAAATGGACTGACTAGTTTGAAACTTTAAGAGCTCAGGGCATAATTTTAAGAAAGAACATACTTTCTATAAGCTTAATATTAATATCAATTATTAGATAAATTGTAAGAAGAAAACAAGATCATTTTAACAAACCTTTAGACCACTTTTGCAAGACAGTATTTACAATTTTTTTACATTAGTTCTTAGGATTTTCATAATTTAATTCATGAAATAATCATCCTTTCTCTAAACTAATACCTATTACCATTCTTTTTGAATAAAAATATAGATATTTAACAAATGTAAAAGTTGATGCCCGCAATGTATAAAATTGTGTTCAATTTCGTTTTGATTTTGCTGTCGTCAATACTTGAAAAAACCCACCCACAAACCAATAGGGGCATTAGGTGTGAACGACAGTTATATAGTGTCTCTGTTCGCAACTGTGTTACTTTTCAATGTCTCACAGAAGTCAACAAAATTAGATTTTGCCCTCTATACACACAGATCTGTCAAGGAAAAATACACTTTGCTGAATTTGGGCGATCACATTGCTACAGTATGTTACGATTAAAATTTTTCCATCTAAACAATTCATATCAAGAATTTATAACAAAAATTCTAACTATCTGAATCTACTGAACATGTCAACGTATGGAGGACTTTTGCCAGCAAAAATTTGATATATTCCCAAACTGCATGCCCATGTTGGATTGTACCAAGTTTAAATATTTTAAAAAGTACATGATAGTTTAGATATTAGATAAAATCTAATATTTCAACCACTGTCAGCTAAATTTATCCACCATTGCTTTGCAAATTCTACTTTACCAAATTTTCTGCACTATATGGTCCATGCACCACGGTTTTTAAAATTAATTTGATGGCTGCTATGGCAGGCTGTCATTTTACTTGACTTATTGTAGCTATAATATCGATTACTTTAACATGGAGGTGCTTAATCCCCCGGATAGAAAATGTTTGGCAATAACAAAAGTGAATGTATAGACACCTTCATAATTTTGCAACAAAATGTTTCAAAGCATTAATCACAGTTCCAAATATAAAACACATAAACTCACAATCTTCTAATTGTCGCTAATTTTCAGAAAAAATTTTGTAATACTTCTGTAAGCGTTAGTATTATATTTATGTACATTTACATTTACAAGGCATTGTTGGGAACAATGATCTATTATTGGAAAAAGATTTTTAATTTTCTATATTGCTATAACTTCGGTCTAAACTGTGACAATGACGATGCACATCTTAACGAAGATCATAATTTTTCCAAGCCCAATTCTGACACTGTATTAACGTTTACAAGGCCAAGTTCACAAAAACTAAAATTACTTACAATTATACAAATATCATGTAACAATAAACTAATAACATTAGGCAAATTGACAAGCTAGCATTACCAAGCCTTTGTGATTTAGCTGACAGTAGTTCGACCAACAAACTAATGCATTTATCCAAACAAGTTTGCCAATAATTATCAATCTTTAGTATCCTACAAAATAACATCATTACAAAATAGCATCTTCAACAAGATATAAAAATATCATCTATTACTATTTGTGTTCAAAGGCACGATATTATAGAAGTGCGAGTTTTCTTAAAACTATAAATAGATGTACTTGGTGGACATCTGGCCACTTATTTAGAACCAGCCAAAATATAATTATTTTCATTTATAAATGTTTCATAATTTTTTAAAAATTATACTTGTCACAGATAACAATTAGAATTGCTTCAGTATAAACATTTACACATAAATTCGTTAATAAGACTTCAGGTACCCACGAAAAATATATTTAACTTTGTGCAAACTGGTAAGATCCGATTAAATTGACCGATTGTGATTAGTGAATAATATACACCTACTGTTGTTTGAATTTATGTGTAAATTTATCAAATTTTTTTTTTAAAAACTTTCATGTCAACGTAATTTATTGGACGTTCCATCCTAGACGATGTTGAGGTCGAGGATGCATCTGCATAATTAAATTTTTCGATTCCCTTCGTTTTTCGTAACTCAATCTGGCCTCTTTGTATAAGGAAATGGCGGCGAATCCATGAAAGAAGAATGATAGACAGGCTAACCCATAAGACCAGCACAAGTAATTGAAATTGGGGTACATTAGCCAATCACGTCGAGTGTGTGAGCCTCCAAATACCGCAATGGCAAAGAACATGAACACGGCTGAAAATAAGATAATTTAGTAGTTTTGTACACACACAATTTCTTAGTTTTACTTTAATAACTGAGCAGCTCTTAAAGCTCTTGGATTCTGTTGCTGTAATTCTAAAACGCGGAAAGCCCAATGGCAGAAATAACAAATTTGTTAACATAGATCTTCCTATACCCTAGTGCGTAACCAAAATATCATTTTGGGATTTAGCCCCCATTTTGCCACAAATTTGACTGCACTTTCTCAGGGCATTTGTTGCTTTCTCTATGACTATTTGTATGTGGGTCAATTTTTAGATAAAGATGATTCCTAAATATTTTCCCTCACAAGTAAATGGAATCCACTCCACTGGGTATTAGGGGCTTTAGGCCTTTCATGTCCTTTTTTCAATGTGAAAAGTCTCTTGGATTCCTCCAAAATGAAATTAACAACCGACCCCATATACATGGTATTTCAGTTAACATTCCCACAGCTGATATTTCGGAAACTAAAAAATATATTTTTATTCTGTAAACGGTAATAAATTTCTATGGTTAATGCCTTCTACAGGAAGTACAATTTACTATTATAACATTATCACCAGAGATGGCGCTGCAGTTTAAAAATATTTTTCGATCAAGGAAGGTTTGAAAATTAAATGGCAATATATTTGATTAAGAATTAAATCTTAAGCAAAATTGTTCTTATTCCATAAAGTCAGATATGTAGTAGTTTTGAGATATTTTAATTTTATTGTCTAACTTTGAAGTATTGTAACTTTTTTAATCTTGGTTATCGGATGTAGGTTCTTGGTAACTTTTTTGCCTGCTGTAAAAGAATTATTTACTGGTGTAACAATTCCTCTTTATATGTCCTTAATAATGTGTATCTATTAATTGCATCAGCGCAAGCGCAGATCTTATTATAAATCTGCCATATCTTCTATTGGCTCTTGATATACTTGACTTTTCAAATATCCCCACAAGAAAAAGTCCAGAGGGATCAAGTCCGCAGAACGCGCGGGCCATCTAACCGGTTCTGAGGTGCCAATCCAACGCCTTGGAAACGTATTATTCAAATAATCTACAACAATACTAGAATTGTGTGGTGGTGCGCCATCTTGCTGAAACCAAATTTCAGCTCTGTTGTGGGAAAAATTTTGTAAAAGTCTTGGTAACTTATTTTCTAAAAATCTTAAATAACACACAGCAGTTAAATTTTTATGGTATAGAAACGGGCCTATAATATAACCATTTAAAAAACCACACCATACATTTATGCTGAACACTGCTGTATAATTTGATGTCCAAATTACAACGTCTATATTAGCAAAATTGAAAATGTTCAGGAATGGTTTTTAAGAATTTGTGCATTTTAAGTTGGGCTACCAGATGGATAATTATACATCTAATCTTATTCGCCGTCATCTCAATGTTAATACACTACAACACAGAAGATTAGAGGCAGATTTATGGTTTTCCCATAAAATACTTATTGGTCAGATTCAATCCCCTCACCTTGTTAGCCTTGTAGAATTTAATGTGAATTCTAGAACTAGGAATTCAGAAATGTTTCACATAACATTCTATCATATGAACTATGGCCTCAGTGAGCCCATTAATAGGATACTGTGTAATGCAAATTCAAATTTCAATAGATTGGAATTATTTGATGCATCTTGTTCATCGTTTAAAAAATTGGTAAAAAAATTTTAACAAAAATACACGTTTCGTTGTCAATGTATGCTTGAAATTATTACATCTTACACTGTATTCAAATTAACATGAAAGTGTTTTTTGTATTTTTTTTCTTCTCAAATTTGTATTAGTCCTTTACATATGCACATACTTTATACAGGCAAAATTTAAACTGGTCAGTGTTAAAGCATAGGACCGTGCGCACTGAACTTGATATTTTGTTCTATATATTTAGCAATCGTATTGAGATTCGAACAGTAGTTGAAACAGAGCAGGCGAGTCCGAGACTGGCAATGTAATCAGCCTGAATGAACCATCTACGACAGCACTGATTTAAAGATAATAAAACGGACAGGCCTACTAGCATAAGAAACTCGTAAATCGTTTCTCAGAAGTCGATGAGGTCTGCTGTCAATGTGCCAGTGCAGTGCATAAATACCTATTATAATATGAAGCGTAGTTAATTATTGTTCATATTTATAAATATTTACAATATATAAAAGGTGAAATATTTTGATTATTTATTAATTAACCAGGGCTTTCTGGAGACCATTTGAAACAGAGGATAATATAATAACACCTGAAAATCTTATCATTTTCTTATGACAAGCATTTCTATTTACCTCCGCCCGTGTACAATAAAGAGATGCCGACTGTTTTTGCCCGCTTTTAGTTTTTATACGGTTTCAATTAAGTTCGTATACACTTTACTTCTGTAATAATAATAATAATAATAATAATAATAATAATAATTTATTAATTCCTTACAAAGTTAAAACTTCTGAATACGTCATTATTGTTACATAATCACAATACAGTTAATGATAATATAAACACAAATATAAATATGATATATCAACAAACTAGGATAAGAGTTGTAGAACAAAACACGGTAAAATTATTTACATTACAGAGTTGTAGTTTAAAATATATTTACAAACACACATATATGCAGTATAGGTATGTTAGTTATTTCTGTTCTGAGTTTGTTGCGACATATACTCAAAAAACTCATCAATGCTATAGAATGGATTATCAGTAAGCATTGTTTTTATGTGGTTTTTGAATTTATTGAATTCTAGTGTACGTATATTTATTGGTAGAGCATTATATAGTTTAATGTCTGTATGTATTAATTTGTTATGGAAAAGTTACTTCCTGAAACACAGAGTGGCTTTAGACCAAACCGAGGCACATCGGATTTAATCTTCACACTTAAACAGCTTCAAGAAAAAGCACTCGAACATCAAGGAGAAATTCACATGGCCTTCATTGATTTAACCAAGGCGTTTGACTCGGTGGACAGGGAAGTGCTCTGGAAAATTATGTTCCGCTTAGGTATCCCTAGAAAATTTGTGGAAGTATGTCGCAGTCTACATACAAACAACAATGCCCAGGTTATGTATAATAATGAGGCAACCGAACCTTTCCAAACCCTCACTGGAGTTAGGCAGGGATGTGTCCTGGCACCCCTACTCTTTAATTTGTTTACCACTGCTCTAACAATTATTGTTGACAACAAACTGACAGTCAGAGAAATAGGTCTCAGATACCGTTTTGATGGCGGTCTCTTTAACATAGGGCGCTTTAGAGCTTTCACGAAGACACGCACATGATTCATTTGTGATCTCCAGTATGCGGATGACTGTGCACTTTTAGCCTCTACGCCGGAAGAGCTTCAAGAACTTTTAGATGTGTATGCCCAGAGCTATGATTCCTTGGGACTTAAAATCAACATTGGAAAGACTAAGATTATGTCAACTCCTCATCAAGTGAACCAAATAGACATTACACTTAACGGAAATTCTCTTGAAGTGGTGGATCAGTTCAATTACTTAGGCAACGTTGTTAATGACAAAGCAAACATGGACAGCGAGATTCGCAATAGAATTAACGCTGCATCTAGAGCACTCTGGGGACTTAGAGAGAGAGTATTTGACAACCACGACCTTGCTTTGTCAACGAAAATGGCTGTCTACAGAGCAGTTGTCATTCCAACACTGCTATATGGATGTGAAAGCTGGGTCACTTACCGTCGTCATGTGAAAGAATTAGAACGTTTTCAGCAAAGACACCTCAGAGGTATGATGAAAATCCGTTGGTTCCATCACATATCAAACGTGGAAGTACTCAGGAGAGCAAACAGCCTTCCAATTGAGGTGCTTATTTCAAGAGCACGCCTAAGATGGGCAGGTCACGTTCATTGTATGCATGATAACCGCCTTCCTAAATGTACACTTTATGGTGAATTGCTAAGCGGTAGAAGAAGGCGTGGCGGTCAGCGAAAGAGGTTCAAAGACGCTCTCCATGAAAATCTAAAATCCTGCGGTATTGCAGACGAGCAATGGGAACAACTTGCAGCGGACAGAACCGAATGGCGAGGGGTTGTGGCCAGCTATCAAGGAAATGTTGCTGCAAGAAGGCCGAATCCAAGACCTAACCAGGTCTATGTTTGTCCTGACTGCGGTCGACATGTGCTCTCCCGAATTGGCCTCTATAGCCATAGTCGTGTGCACTGTAGATGAATGGGAATTACAATAGACTACACCTTTTACTTGTTTTTTATTGTACACAATTTATCGACTGCAACATTTTTATACTCGGACTCGAGTAACGGCTAATAATAATAATAATCCCATTAATAAATAAGTAAATAAATTTAAATTAATTTCCGGTAAAATCGGAAGTGCTATTAAAAAAACTTTCCCATCAATAAATAATTCTCTTATCGCAGGCAAAAAAATTACCGAGAACCTACATCCGAAAACCAAGATTAAAAAAGGTACAATTTAAAAAAAAACACTTCAAAGTTACGCAATAAAATTAAAATATCTCAAAAACTAGTTATAATAGTAAATTGTACTTCCTGAAGAAGGTATTAACCATAGAAATCTATTACCTTTTACAGAATATAAATATATTTTTTAGTTTTCCGATATCAGCTGTGGGAATGTTAACTGAAACACCCTATATACATGATGTAAAAATGAAAAGCCAACATTTTAGTATGTACACCGCTATGGCTATTTATAACCATTTTCAATTTGATGAGCAATAAGTACAAAATTCAAGAATAATCTTTAGAAAATTGAGGTTTTTTCAGATAATTGAACAAAAAAAATTATAATAAATGCTCCTAATGTTGCTCATTTTGATGACACGTCTCTATGCGTCTTTGAAATAAAGTTTCTACTGTTATACAATCCAAAACATGAAAGAATAAACGTTTTTCGATCAATCTCACCGGCAACTTAAAAACATAATTTCTAGCTATAGTAGAGCTTGCGCTATTGAAGCTGGAGGCACTATTGACCCACCCTGTATATATAAAAAAAATAAGTACAGCACTGTGTAAAATTCAACTTTAGATACTGTTAGAAGCTTAACTACTATAGACATTTGCAGAAAACATTAATTCGTAATGGTGCAACAATAAGTATTGTTATGTGCTGCCCTCTAGCAAGGAAAGATGTGATTAAGTTCATGTTCAAAGTTTTCCTCAGAAGCTTAGTTACTTCCCTGACTAGTAGGGTGGCGCCGTCTATGAGCCAATTGACGAACAATCATCTATTACATGGTAGAAAATTATGGAGAATTCTAGAAAAAAGTTCTAGAAGGATTCCAAGTGTGTATATAAAGAGGTGACTCCAGCAGATGGGGGACAGTTCAGTTGAGTGAAGTATGCAGTTAGTGAAGTAAACAGACAAGAGAGTTTTTAGGTTAGACAAGAGTTGACAAGTTTAAGAAGAAAAGTAAAGTGCTTAGTGTTTTAAAAGTAGTGAAATTATATTAGATTAAGTTATTATTAGTTGTGTGATTTTTAAGTATTTGCTAGTGTAATTTTAGTGATTAATAAAATCAGTGGTTTGTGAAAATTCTTGTTGCAAGTTATTTAAACCCACGGAGTGTTTACTGAAAATTGTAAGCACGTAACAATTGGTGTCGGAAGCGGAATTGCAACAGAATTTCTGAAGAATTCGACGAAGTTCCATAGTGTTCTATTTGGAAACCACTGGAGATAGTGAAGTGAGTCGAACTGGAAAGTGATATCGATATTGGACAAGACTTATTTGTGCTAGTGTGAGGATTTTGTGGACATATTTGACTTATACCAGATATAGACTTTAAATAAGACTTGTTAGTGTTGTTTGTTAGTTTTTGAATGGAAACAAGAAGCATGGCTGCTGAAAGACAAATGCAAGATATGTTCGAGCAATTTAGAAAAATGATGCTAGACCAAAAAGAAGAACAAGAGAGACGCGAAGAAGAAAAAGAAAGGAAACGTCAGGCAGAAAAAGAAGAACAAGAGAAACGACGCCAAGAGGAAAAAGAAGAACAAGAAAGACGTCAAGAAGAAAAAGAAAGACGACGTCAGAAAGAAAAAGAAGAACAAGAAAAACGACTTCTAGAAGAGAAAGAAGAACAAGAAAAACGACGTCTAGAAGAGAAAGAAGAATTAAGGAAAATTATACAGGGGCAACAAGATGTTATCCTTTCAGCCACTGAAGACCTCAAAAGCGAAATTAAAGAGGATATAGGCAACATAAAGACTGAAGTAAGTGAAATCAAAGGAAAAGTTACTGGCGTCGAAGAAAAAGTTACTGGCGTCGAAGGGAAAGTTACCGATATAGAAGGAAAATTTCAGATAGTTAAGGGAGAGGTAGAACAACTTAAGCGACAGTTAAGAATGCAAGGAGGCCAGCTAGTATTATCATCGTCAGGTCCTCGATTACAACCGCCTTCCTTTGATGGTCAAACTTCTTGGTCAACCTATAAAAGACAATTTGAGGCAGCAGCGTACGCAAACAATTGGAGTAACGAAGACAAAGCTATGGCATTGGTTCTAGCATTAAGAGGTCAAGCCTCAGAGTTGCTTCAGACTATCCCAGTGACGCAGCAACGGGATTTTAAAGTTTTGGAGGCTGCACTAGATCTAAGATATGGCGACCAACACCTTGCCCAAGTATACCGGACTCAGCTCAAATCACGCACACAAAAGGCTGGGGAAAGTTTACAAGATTTTGAAGCAGCTGTTGAGCGACTCACATACCTGGCTTACCCGGATGCACCCAAAGAATTCCAGGAACAGTTAACAGTCGGTACTTTCATCGATGGCATAAGAGATGAGGAGATCAGGCGAGTCCTTAGATTATCCCGAGATAAGACTGGTAGTGAAGCCTTGATCCATGCCCTCGAGGTTGAAGCCGCTTACAAAGAGACTGCACGTCCGAGAGTACGAACCATGAAGGTAGAGGAAGAGGACCGTTTAGAAAAATCAAATATGGAATCTTTGATGGCTGACATGCACAAAATGATAAGCCAGTTGATGACAAAACCAGATGCTCCAAGGAAGCAGGAAAGAGAGCAGAACGATGAACAGCCAAGGAAGGTGATTCGTTGTTATAAGTGCGGCAAACCAGGGCATATTAAGCGAAACTGTCGGCAGCGGGGCCCTGAGAGAGTAAATGCCGCAATGACTGAAGAGCCGCAGGGAAAACTAAAGATAGCCAGCACCTTGGGGGCTGTGCTGGCTGGTGAACACGGTGCCCCCAGAGAGATACGGGTTTCCCAGATTAGAAGAGTCCCGAGTAGTCTGCTTTTGGATGGCTATGTAAACAAAAGGAGATGTATCTTCACTATCGACACAGGTGCCACGTCGTCAATAGTGCGGCCCGGATTTTTATCGGGAATAAAAGTTGATAAAAGCCAAAATGGATTGGTCGTTCGAACAGCCACAGGAGACAGGGTAAGGGTTCATGGAGAGGTTGACCTAGATCTGCAGTTTGGACGCCTGTGCTTTAGTCATAGGGTTATTGTGGCTGACATCACTGATGATTTCATTTTGGGGCTGGACGTTATGGGAGTACAAGATCAATTTGTACTTGACGTGGTAGAACGAGTCCTAAAGATTGGAAATGAAGAATTTATTTTGTCAACAGCAAATGACCGATTTCAAAAAGTGAGGCTACTGACGGCTCAGACAATCAAGATTCCTGCTCGTTCTGAACAAATAATCGAGGCCATTCTGGAAGGAAACTCTGGTGGATACCGTGTTGGCCTTGTTGAAAAAGATGATTCAATTAAGACAGAAAACGTAATCTTAGCAAGAACTCTGACCCGGACAAAAGACAAAATTCCAATTAGAGTGGCTAATTTAAATTCCCACTCGGTAACTTTTAAGGAAGGTGAGGCAATAGGATCCTACGAACCAGTCCAGTGGATAGCAAGGTGCGAGGAACAAGAGGAGAAATGTTCGCCAACCAGTGTAGACAGGGAAGTTGTGACTTTGTTGAGTTCCCAGTTTGAACACCTATCTGAGGATGAACGTAGAGAGGCAATCAAGTTTTTGGAAAAAGAAAGTACGGTATTTGCCAAAAACACAGACATCCTCACGAAAACTGATATAGTACAGCATCGGATAGACACTGGTGATTCAGCCGCAATCCGCCAACAACCTAGGAGGTTGCCACTAGCTAAACAGGAAGAAGCGGCTGCGATGGTTCAAAAGATGCTACAAGATGGAGTAATTGAGGAATCAACCAGTCCCTGGTCATCACCGGTAGTTTTAGTTGCCAAGAAGGACGGGACTTTGAGATTTTGTGTCGACTACCGGAAGCTGAATGATGTTACGAAGAAAGACAGCTATCCACTACCACGAATTGACGATACATTAAGTACGCTGGCAGGGTCACGATGGTTTTCAACACTAGACCTTCGAAGTGGGTATTGGCAGGTGGGACTTCACCCTGACGACAAGGAAAAGACTGCCTTCTCAACAGGTAGTGGTTTATATCAATTCACCGTGATGCCTTTTGGGCTTTGTAATGCGCCAGCTACTTTTGAAAGATTGATGGAATTTGTACTCCGAGGACTAACTTGGAAGACGTGCTTAGTTTATCTTGATGACGTAATGGTTATGGGACGAAACTTCAGGGAACATTTGGAAAATCTTCAAGAAGTATTTGGGAGAATCAGAAATGCACACCTAAAGTTGAATCCAAAGAAGTGTCTGCTATTCCAAAAAGAAGTGAAATTCCTTGGACATGTCGTATCTTCGGAGGGAATACAGACAGACCCGGACAAGATCTCTGCCGTGCGTGATTGGCCAAGACCTTCAAATGTACACGAATTACGAAGCTTTCTTGGCCTCTGCACTTATTATAGACGTTTTGTGGAAGGATTTGCGGATATAGCAAAGCCACTACACCAGCTAACGGAGGAGAAAGTTAAATATCAGTGGACACCGGAGTGTGAAACATCATGGAAGAAGCTGAAAGCAGCGTTATGCAGTAGTCCTGTGCTAGCATATCCCCAACAAAAGGGCCTCTATATTCTTGACACGGATGCTAGCAACTCCGCAATTGGATGTGTACTATCTCAAGTCCAAAATGGAGAGGAAAAAGTAATCGAGTATTTCAGTAAGGTACTGTCCAAACCAGAGAGGAATTATTGTGTAACAAGGAAGGAACTATTGGCCATTGTTAAGTCCGTGGACCATTTTCACAAGTACCTCTATGGTCAACATTTCAAAATCAGGACCGACCATGCTGCATTAAAATGGCTATTGCAGCTGAAAACCCCAGAAGGTCAACTGGCTCGCTGGATAGAAAGACTGCAGCAATATGACCTCACAATCGAACACCGACCTGGAAAGTCTCATAAAAATGCAGATGCTCTGTCAAGAAGACCGTGCAAAGATGACTGCAAGCACTGCTATCGGGTTGAAAAAGCACAGGGCATGGTAATAGTAAACACAGTTCAGGTAGATGTTCCAGATGATTGGACAAAGGAAGTTCTAAGACGAGAACAAATGGATGACAGCGTAATTGGTCCTATATTAAGGGCAAAAGAGAAAGGAACGCGACCGGAATGGAAGGATGTTTCGGACAAAAGTGTGGAGCTGAAGGCATTGTGGGCACAATGGGACTCCCTTAAGGTTATAGATGGGCTATTAAAGAGAGCATGGGAAAGTCCAGATGGAAAGGAAGTTACCATGCGTCTGGTGATACCCAGCTGTCGGATCCCAAAAGTACTTCAGGAAATACACGATGGAGTGTCCGGGGGACATTTTGGTATGAATAAGACATTGGCTAAAGTACGGGAACGATTTTATTGGATAAATAGCCGTCAAGATGTGGAAGCTTGGTGCCGCAAATGCAAGGCTTGTGCAGCTACCAAAGGGCCACAGACGAAGAGCAGGGGCCAAATGAAGCAATATAACGTCGGAGCTCCTTTTGAGAGGATTGCTATAGATGTAGCGGGCCCATTCCCAGTGACAGATGATGGGAATAAATACATCCTGGTCGCTATGGACTATTTTAGTAAATGGCCGGAAGCCTATGCCATTCCGAATCAGGAAGCAGTTACTGTTGCTCGAGTTTTGGTGGATAACCTTGTATGCCGATTTGGTGTACCCCTGGAGCTACATTCCGATCAAGGGAGAAACTTTGAGTCGGGGGTATTTCAGAAAATTTGTGAGTTGCTGGGCATTCACAAGACTCGGACAACCCCTCTTCATCCCCAGTCAGATGGAATGGTGGAACGACATAATAAAACCATGAAGGAACATCTTTCTAAGGTAGTTCACAAGAACCAGCGAGATTGGGATCGACATATACCATTTTTCTTAATGGCATACAGGGCTGCCATTCATGAGACGACTAAACAGACACCGGCTCGTGTAATATTTGGGCACGAGATCAGACTGCCATGTGATTTGATGTTTGGTACAGCAGATAAGAAGCCACTGTCCTTGGATGACTACACAGACGAAGTTAGTCAACAGCTGAGGAATGTCCACGAATTGGTTCGAAACCAAGTTAGCATAGCTAGTGACAGAATGAAGGCTCGCTATGACCGGAAGGGGACGTCAGCAGGATTCAAGGAGGGCGATCTGGTTTGGCTATATAACCCACAGCGAAAGAAGGGAAAATCTCCGAAGCTTCACCCACCCTGGGAAGGACCGTATTCAGTCATCACTCGGATCAATGACGTTGTTTACCGAATTCAACGTAGTAAGAAGTCCAAGATGAAGATTGTGCACTTGGATAGGTTGGCGAAGTATGAAGTATGTTGGGGAATCTGAATTGCCTGACCGGGACGTTCAGGCTTAAGGAGGGGGCAGTGTTATGTGCTGCCCTCTAACAAGGAAAGATGTGATTAAGTTCATGTTCAAAGTTTTCCTCAGAAGCTTAGTTACTTCCCTGACTAGTAGGGTGGCGCCGTCTATGAGCCAATTGACGAACAATCATCTATTACATGGTAGAAAATTATGGAGAATTCTAGAAAAAAGTTCTAGAAGGATTCCAAGTGTGTATATAAAGAGGTGACTCCAGCAGATGGGGGACAGTTCAGTTGAGTGAAGTATGCAGTTAGTGAAGTAAACAGACAAGAGAGTTTTTAGGTTAGACAAGAGTTGACAAGTTTAAGAAGAAAAGTAAAGTGCTTAGTGTTTTAAAAGTAGTGAAATTATATTAGATTAAGTTATTATTAGTTGTGTGATTTTTAAGTATTTGCTAGTGTAATTTTAGTGATTAATAAAATCAGTGGTTTGTGAAAATTCTTGTTGCAAGTTATTTAAACCCACGGAGTGTTTACTGAAAATTGTAAGCACGTAACAGTATGTTTGTTTCGATATCAATAGGCTTAACTTTTTCCTTACTTGTAGTTGTAACCGATATAAAATCAATGGCAGACAAGATCCATTCATATCGTAAAATAAACTTTAGAGGCCACCTGCACAACTGCATCGCCATAACAACTTGCGCGCCAAAACTCAATAAGAAGGACATTGTCACAAATGCTTGAACTGCCATTAACCACGGTGGCAGTAACCATTCCCTTATAACGTAGTACTCTTGACTAAATACATGATGGCATCCATCGAACTTGTGATCAAATTGATAGTAGGGATAACGGAACTGGTCAAAGCAATATTCCCATAAACCCATGTTTTTGAATTCTGAGAATGTCTCTTCGAACGATTTTACCCAGTATGGGCTGAAAATATTAAAATTTTTATTTTAATGGGATTTATAGGTATGGTGGGCTGTATACCTGCAAAATGCTATCATCAGTAGCATACCAGCTATATAAGTCAAAAGGGCCCCATTTACCAAGTATTCTAAAAAAAAGTAGGTGTGTCATTGTACCATTTGAATAAATACACTGTAACTTACTAGATGCTCTTGGATAATTATTCTTTTGGTCGTCCTGCATATTGTAGTTTTGTCTTACAATATCACTGACCTGAATATATTCGATATTTTATATTACTTTTATTCAAAATAATGTCACTGTTTGTTTGTTGATTAGGACTTAGTCATGTTGGGTTGGCATTTAGCCATTTAATTAACTTCAAACTCAAACAAACCACGCCCATTGACTTATGAACTGGTCAAAGGAAAATAGAGTGCGTTCATTTATCCAATCTGAAATAGCTCCGTGATCTGAACGTATCTATACTACAGTAGATGTGTTCTGCTCCATATGAAAGAAAGAAGGCGGTGCTGTTCCCAAAAAGGACTACGAGTGTGAAGAAAATTTACATTTTTCTTAATTACTTCCCGCAAGTGTACTTTGCAAAAAAATTGACATTGGATGAAAATCTACAATTCTAAACCCTCTTTTTATTTCAGCCTTATTACTTAATATTCCTGCAATTCTTTGAAGATATATATGTAGCTTCGTATATTGATGATCTTGAAAATATCTCCTCAAGTAATTTCAAGGTTATTTTCGTTCCAAGTAGAGTTTGGAGATATATTGACCCTTCTGTAGCTTGAAGGTCATTTAAATGGAATACTTTTTTTAACAGAATTTTTTGTTACTTTCTTAAAAATAATCAATTTTGCGAAAGAAAGTACTCTTACTGTATAGTTTTTCTCACAATAAGGGTTTCATTGTTTCATACTGTTCATAGCATATTAGTGATGCGTTACCAAGGTCACATAGTGCGTTAATAAATATCCTCATTCTTATTTTACACACTTCTTAAAAATGAGCCAACAGAATTCAGAAATAATTTTATTCATAAATTAGCAAATTTAAGACAAGGATCTATTATATTTTATATGTTTATCAATAGCGTTAACACTTAACTATTATAGGATAAATGTCAAATGAAACAATGGGTATCTATTGTTTTGCTTGACGGTTAACCTTTGGTTGCGAGTTAACCTTGCTTTTGATAAACCGGCCCTAAGTGCATTTTTTACCACCGACTGTTGAAGGATCAATTACAGGGAGGAATTAAAAAGCGCTTTCGCTTTGTGGTATATTGGTACATACTATTTAATTTTTTGCACTCTTCATGGTCTAACAGTGCACTCTATTATTGCTATTGTAATAATCATTTCCAAGGAGTAAAGTAGGTATACAGATTTTTAGTCGTGGAGAGACAGAAACGACTTTCTACACTTTATAGTCCTTGGAAATGACAATTAAAATAGCACTCCTAGATCACAGAAGTGATTTAAAGGAAGTAACTCTGAACTTCGATCTATTGCATATGGACTACCTCAGGGATCAGTGTTGGGTCTGCTGTTATTTTTAATCTATATTAATGATATATCATCTAGTGATCCCAACAGTGACTTCATTATGTTCGCTGATGATACTACTGCTGTACATACGAATAAAAATATAAATATATTAAATATAGCACTAGCAGATGCACAATTGAAGGTCACAAACTAGTTTCAAGTCAATGAATTAAGTCTCAATGTTTCTAAAACCGAAACGACGTATTTCTCTTTACGTGACACATCCTCTATAAAAAATCCTGAATGTGTAAAATTTCTTGGAATTTATTTGGATCAAAAATTAACTTATTATAATCACATAGATAAAGTTTGTAACAAATTATCATCCATATATGTTCTTCGTAACTTATCAAATAAAGTGTCTAGAAGTGTTCTATTAACGGTATTCCATACCTTGATTCAATCTAAAATTTCATATGCAATATTGGCATGGGGTCATGCATCTTTATCCAGCAGAGTTTTTGCATTGCAAAGAAAAGCTGTAAGAATATTAAGTGGGCTAAACTATACAGATCCCTGTAGGGATAGTTACATCCAGATGAAAATTCTCACAGTTCCATCTATATACATTTTGCAATGTCTCATACATGCAAAACAGAACTTCACAAATTATATTTTTCATACGGAAATACACGACTATGAAACACGAAATAGAACAAATATATATATATATATATATATATATATATATATATATATAGATTACCACAGATTAAGTAAGTCTAAAACAGGCATAAATTATTTTGGTCCAAAAATGATCAACCTTTTGCCTCCTACCATGAAGACGTTGTCACTAACTAAATTTAAAACAATGATAAAAAATTATTTACTTCAGAAATATTTTAATTCTTCAGACGATTATTTTAATAATGATTTACATTAGTATATAATTTAATGTTCGTTTATTTTAATATATTTTTAATAATAATTGAAATCACTGATTGATCTTATTTTAATGTGTAACTTGATGTACTATATATTAATATTTTTTACTTCAAATTGTCTTTGTATTGCTATGTAATTGGACCTGTGTAAACTTTTGATTGTATTAGCACCAATAAACTTACTTACTTACTATTTTGCATGTGTCGCTATCCAAAGGATACCGAGATGTACCAAATGGTTGGGGGATCCTCATGTCGGTCGTCACATGGCACTGACGAGAGCCAAAAGCTCAAAACTGCAGTCTGCAAGTGGTGTGGGACGACTGGCACGAGAGCTCCTTTAAGTAGGATCAGTATTTCGGCTGGTGTTTGTTGCAATCGAAACATTAGCGTTCTGTTGGTAATATACCATTATTACACTTAACACGCCAGGCTTGTAACTTGTTATTAAATAGCAAAGTTAAATAATGTTACATATCTCCTGTATCACCCGGTATATTTAAAATTTCAAAATAATTGATTCATATAAGATGCTATAAGCCTGAGCCAAGTTTCCCGACCACCCGATATAAGGAAAATTCTAAATAAAATACAACTAAAACTAGACAAATTTAATAAAAATACATAATAAAATTCGTTTAAAAAGCAAATGATACAAAATTATTTGCAATATAAAATCATTATTAAAAAATGGCAAAATTTTTTTGTCATGATTATAAAAATTAATTACTTACTATGTAAGAAGAGGACGGAAATTGTTACAACAGCATTTAATGCTTAAAGCTAAAATATTATGTCTAAAATCTAAAGTTATGAACTCTTATAAAGTAAATTAATAACAAAGTCTGCAAGAGGGAATATAGGAGTGACTCAATTTCTTCGAAAACAGATATCAAATGTATCACAGATGGTTTTATTGTAGAATTTAGAATTCTCATTTTATTTTGTGGCAGTTTATGCTTTGGTGAAAAGCACTTAAATCACTCCTCTTTCCTAGTCCAACAATAATTTCAGACCTGCAGACTTACTATTGAATAGTCCACAGTCATCCCCTATTATAAAACACAAACAACACTATAACCATATTCAGCCAACAGTATCTTAGATATGTTTCGTTTCTATAACGAATATAATGAACAAATAAGTGATATATATCTGCTAAAAGAGCAGTAAACCTCGTAACAGTAACTTTCTTGTCTATTAGATAGATTATTTGAAAAACTAACAATATTTGTACAGTTGCATGATGGTATTGTATTAATTAGGTACACTAATTGACTACCATCCTTTCACTTTTGGTTCGGGTGCTAACTCAAATCGGGTTTGAGAATCCCTCAACCTCTCCTTTTTCCTTCTCTGAACATGCCCATCTACAAAAAATAATGTGGACGCCACCAAACTCGCCACAACTCCGATGCAAGCTAAAGCAAACGACCAGCCAAAGAAGTTATTCTCGTGTCCAGGCATCCATCCATTTCTGTTGGCTAAAGAAGCAAAAACAATTACAGCTATCCCGCCCGATATCCCCCCGGCCAACAAAATCCACGCATTTAGCTGAATAAGAGTAATAAAATGTTCTTGATCTGGCCCGCAACATAAAAAGTAAATTATAGTCAGGATGACGCCTAACAATACACTTATGAAGCATAAAGTGAAAAAGAACTGGGTGGCTACCATGAATTTGGGCACTAAGAATCCTCTTATTTGATCATATCCTGTTGTGAATGGGTCATATATCCATCGGCAGCCAACAAAAAATCTCCTAAGGGAATTATCATAGGCCCGATCATATGGATCTTCGAGCGAGCGGAAACAATGCGTCCAGAGTCCTAGTCGATCCAAGTTGGCGCCGGTTATTCTATAATCTGATACTAACCAGCTTGGAGTTGAAAAGGCCACAGCTATCAGAACAAAGGCTACCACAAAGAAGCCAATGGCAACATTCCCCGCCAAAGATCTCTTCTTCGTCTGCAAATAATTTGATAAAAATTGTTAATTATGCAATAGAAAAAAGATGGCAAGATTTAAACAAACCTTTAAAGATAATAAGTTTTTCTGGATTTAATATGAGGTTTCTATCTGATATTTGAGCCCAATTTCAAGTTTTAATTCACAATATCAAAATTTCAAAGTCAAAAGTGTGTTTCTGGATCTAACTAGGCCCTCAAGTGTTTTTTAATTTGACTAAGTTCTTGATTAACCGAAGGATGGCATGCCAAGCCTCCTACGTATATTGTCTCCTATTTGATCTTTAAAATACAGGTAGGTACCATCGTGAGCAGAAAAAAATAGGACAACTTTTTTTCTTCTAATGCAAATCTGTCTCTATTTGAATATGTAATGAGTAGCCGAAATAAAACAGATATCACTTTTAATTTATTTTTTATTTTAATGCTGTAGTTATTGCTATAGTAAATGATGGATGGTTAATGAGACAAATTGCACTGCGTTATAACATTAACAAAAATTTGGTGTGTAACATTTTAAGAAAATGTAGAATAAACGGTACGATTAATAGAAATCCTGGATCAAAGGACAAAGGATATCCTACTTAACAAGAAACTAACTATTAATGTTTCGTTATTGCACCATTTCTATTTATAACTTCTATAAGTCTGTTTGGCATAGAATTAAATAACCTTATACAATAATCATTAGTAATAATGTTATGTGCTGCCCTCTAACAAGGAAAGATGTGATTAAGTTCATGTTCAAAGTTTTCCTCAGAAGCTTAGTTACTTCCCTGACTAGTAGGGTGGCGCCGTCTATGAGCCAATTGACGAACAATCATCTATTACATGGTAGAAAACTATGGAGAATTCTAGAAAAAAGTTCTAGAAGGATTCCAAGTGTGTATATAAAGAGGTGACTCCAGCAGATAACGGAAAGGTACAGTTTAGTGAAGGAAGAGTTCAGATCAAAGTGAAGTAAACAGTTGAGAGAATTTTTAGGTTAGACAAGAGTTGACAACAAGTTGACAAGTTTAAGAAGAAAAGTAAAGTACATAGTGTTTAAAAGTAGTGAATTTATATTAGATTAAGTTATTATTAGTTGTGTGATTTTTAAGTATTTGCTAGTGTAATTTTAGTGATTAAATAAATCAGTGGTTTGTGAAAATTCTTGTTGCAAGTTATTTGGAATCCACAAAGTGTTTACTGAAAATTGTAAGCACGCAACAATAATATTTTCCCATGCATTATTTACTATTTCCAGTAATTCGTCGGCATTTCGTTTTTGGATACTTCTTACGAGTAGTCCCCACACTTCTTCCACAGGGTTAAGATCTGGACTATAACTAGGCCAGTTAAGAACATTGAAGTTGTTATCTTGAAACCAGTTAGTTACGGTATGAGCAGTATGAACGGAACAATTGTCTTGTTGAAATATGAACTCATTATTAGGAAATAATTGTGACGCAGAAGGGAGCATAATATTGTCTAAAATCCTAATATATACGTTTAACTATTAAATCGTTCCTCAATATGCCACAAAACACCAGGACCACGTGCCGATATCCAAGCCCACATATTGACGGAAAACCTACCACTTTTATCATCGTTAGATATATATTTCTCATTGAATCGAATATTCGGAGGGCGGTAAACACGAATACGACTGCTGTGTGTTGACTGGAAAGTTTTTTCGTCTGTAAAGATTACATTGTTCCAAAAATTTACATCATGCGCTAAAAATTCAAGCGCAGATCCTACACGAGCTTCTTATGTTCAGCTTTAAGTAAGTATTTCTGTGCTGCTGCATGACAGCGTAGCTCCGATTGTCTTACTCGCCGGCGACCAGTACTACTCGATCCAGGAAAATTCGTTTCTTCAGCAGCCTGAATAATTGAGTAAAATGGATTTTCTACTAAAGCATTTACCAATTATAAATCTTGTTGTTGAGTTGATATCCTTCGTCGCCCTGATCCAGGATTTCTACTAATCGTACCGTTTATTCTCCACTTTCTTAAAATGTTACACACCGAATTTCGGTCAATATTATAACGCAGTGCAATTTTTCTCATTGACCATCCATTTTCTGCTTTAGCAATAACTCCAGATTTAACTAAATCGTTTATATGAGGCATATTAGTTTTTTGCACACTTGCAATAAATTATGACAACTAACTGACAATGTCACAAAAATTAAAGTTAGATGTACACAACTAGATTTTAGCAAAATACCGTTATAAGACTTGTCCTATTTTTTTTTTTGCTCACGACCGTAATATACTAACAAAAAATAGATGGCATATTTGTGTGCGGTACATTTGTTTTGGACCACAATGAAGTGTTCAGTTTCATTAAATGCATGGCATACAATACATGCATAAAATATACGCACGTATTAAATGATAAAAAACAAATCATGTGGGGTATAAAAGTATAACCGATATCTACATTCCTTGTATATAGTTATTACCGTTTAATTGCTGTATTTTAGTGCCTTTAATAGTACAATAGCCAGAATAAATTTTATAAACATTTAGTAGGTATTTGTGATACTGTAAATAAAATGATTCAATATTTGAAATTTACTAGAACGTAAACTTTTGTTAGTTCTACATTTTTTTCCACAAAGATAGTCGCCACCAGTGGTTTTTATTTTTTGAAAATAAATTGTCTAAATTTTAAAACTATTCGACTGGTCTACAAAAAAATAATGTGTCTGATAGGTAGATATTCATAAAGGAACAGAATCTACAGTCTATTATCTACATATCTACTTGCTTAGTTCAGAGTTCAGGGAACCTCTTTATTTTTGTTTTAATAAGACAGAAATTAAATAATACAAATACCTACTATTTTTATTTAATTTTATAATCAAAGACAAAACCTCAATGCACATAATTTAAAAAAAAAATAGGCGTAACTGTGTTTACCTGGTTCCCGTCGTAATCCATTGAGTCACCCAAGAAACGTAAACAATCACTATAAACAGAACAATTTTCTTGTAATTATTACAATTATCTTGAACCCTAAACTGTGTGTAAACTGCTAATTGGACCTCATAAGAACCTTTTTTTCATTCAGAAAGTTCGATAAAAGTATATTTTGATAGATTTTTTAACTAAACCTTTTGCGTTCTTCAACCGTGGCACTATGCGTTTTGTACTGTTTTCTGTTTAAATGGCCACACCTGAACTGCCTGCAGAACTCTCACCGTCCGTCACCGTTTCTGTCTTGCTTGACCCGACTCTAATTGATAGGAAGCGGCACATCGCGGTTGTTCAAGTAGTAATATTCTGTAACTAACGGGTGGGGGACACAATGAAGTATCCATTTTAAATTGAGTTGTTTTTATTAATGACTAATTAAACAAAAGGTTCTTGAGGAAACACGGACATCTTATTTTTTAAATATTACGTCAAATGAACTTCTCCTCGCTGTTGACACTCTTTAAGCCTATATAGCACCCACTCCAACATTTCAATTGGGATTACGTTAATCTCTGTCCGAATATTATAGCCCTAACAAAGAAAAAAGAAATCACAAACAGAGATTCGATGGCCGTGCCGGCCAGTTGATGTCTTCAAATTTCGAAATGACATGACCAGGAAACATCCTTGCAAAATTCCAAAGACGGATACTGCACACCACACAGTAACCTTTTGGCTATGAAGCGGTACCTAATTGAAATTGCAGGCAGAGGATTTTCCGTTTCCCAGTAGCGAATGTGTTCTGTTTGCTAACATATCCGGGAAGATGAAAATGAGCTTCATCTGACATCAGTAAGCAATCAACGATATTCGGGTTTTCAGCAAAGCCCTTTGAAACGTTCGCAAAAATCAACGCGTGTTCCAAAATTTTGACGCAGAGTTTTGTACGACTTTGAATTTTGTAGGTAGGCCATCAGTCATTACGGACTTCGTTAATGGAAAGTTCGACAATAATTGCAAAAGTTTTTAAATTTTGAGACAACATTGGAGAAAGCAAAAAAATAACAAATCCAGTTTTGCACCCTGCCCCTAGGCAGGGAAAGTGACACTTGTAGTTTCCATGGTAACCAACTAGTAACAACTGCGATTTTTAATGAATTTTTATTGAATTTATTACAACAAAAAGAAAGAGATTGAGAATTGTAATAATTTAATTACTTTAGAATATATTTAAGCAATCGGCGAAAAAATTATATGTTCAACTTGGCAACAAAATAGATTGACTGCCTTGGGAAACAATCTACTATTTTGCTACCCAGTTAAACAAATAACTATTATCTACTCATATTAGATTATATATATTCATTAACGAACTGCTTTTGAACACGTAATAGTATCCATAAACAAATAGCGTGAGTTATAAATAACTCGCTAGGTACAGGTGAGCCAATCTCCTTCGCCTTTGTCCACGTAAATAAACGGAAAAGTTGGACACTTTTCGGCCAGGGCTAAAAGACATTTTTCTCCCCGTGTTTTGGGGCGGAGAATCGATTGCGATATGTCCAAGGGTGAAAAAAAATCTGCCATCATCCCTTATTGGCCAAAAACGACCCCCAAAGGATGCATCAAGTGGACGCACAGTTTTTGTGCAGAATTTTTCCTGTAAAAATGATTATCGATACGGGGCCACCGAGAGGATTGATCAAAGGGGGTAAAATAAAAACCACCCATTTGAAGCAAAAAACGGCCCTAACCGATTTTTTCGCGCTATTTGAAGGGAATGTAACTTAAAAAAGATCGAGGAGGATGAGGGAGGTAAAATCAATCGCCCATCCCTTATTTCCAGTCAATGTGGTGAAAACTACCCCCAGGGCTAAAATACACTTCTGCCTCCGTTTTTTAGAGCGGAAAATTCGAGGGTGAAAAACAACTGCCTTCATCCCCTATTGGCCAATAACCACCCCCAAAAGATGTAGCAAGGAAGGCGCAGTTTTTGTGCGGAATTTTTCCTGTAAAAATAATTTTTTATACGGGGCGAGCGAGAGGGTTGATCAAGGGGGGTGAAAGTCCACCCCTTTGAAGCAAAAAACGGCCGTAACTTATCTTTTAGCTCTGTTCGGTGAGAATGTAACTAAAAAAAGATCGAGGGTGATGAAGGAGGTAAAATCAACCACCCACCTCTTATTTCCAGTCAAGGGGGTGAAAACCGCCCGCTGCAGGAATCACGGGCCCCCTCAATTTTTCTGCCGGTTTTCCAAAAGTAATTCGCTTGGGAGATGGTCAAAATAGATCAGGTAAGTAAATTCATTCATCCACCTCTCATTTATATCTAGTCAAGGGGGTGAAAACTACCCCCTGTCGGGATCACCACCTCCCAATGGAAATCCTTTTGGAAAACCGGCAGAAAAATTGAAGGTGGCCGTAATCCCTGCAGGGGGTAGTTTTCACCCCTTGACTGGAGGTAAGAGGTGGGTGGTTGAATTTTGCCTCCCTCATCCTCCTCGACCTTTCTTTAGTTACATTCTCTTCGAACAACGCGAAAAAATTAGTTATGACCGATTTTTGCCCCATAGAGGTGGTTTTCATCCCCGTTGCAATTTAATATTTATGTTATTATCGTAGATAAGGTATAGAATTCAACTTGAGGTAATGATAATAACTCATACTTGATGTGCGTGAGTTATTACCTACATTACCGCTCGTTGGATTAATAATATACTCTTTGAAAATGGATACTCGATTCTGACGGGCCCGTTACATACGTTAAATTTAACCGCACGCTAAATGACCACAAATTAACATTAAATTGTATTTGTAACTGTAACGATTTATTTGAATTATATGGTAAAATTAAAATAAAAGATATTAAAATGTAAATAGATTACAGATTTAGAGTCGCTTTTTAACAGAGTTTACAATTTCAAGGTGCTTTAAAATTTAATATATTCACATATTCTATAATGACTATTCTATAATTACAAGTAAATGTTAAAGCCTGTTAAAAATACGGCTCAAATCTGTAACATAGCTATTTAAATTTTAATTTTAACAATCTTTTATTTTAACTTTAACGTATATTAGTTCAAATAAATAGTTTTGATTGCTCCATAACCAATTTTAATGCTAAAAGTTAACATCCTGTTAAATTTAGTTGTTGGATTAAAATAATTTAAAAATTACTTTATAGTACAGAGGTTATAAAATATGCAAAAATGGCTTTTGATAATTCATTTATATGTTGAAAGACGTGTTAATAACTTGGCAAAAAATATAGGTACAGCATATATGCATGCATGTTTTGACTTTAAAGGCCTAGTTTCCTAACATTTCTTTCACGTGTCTAGGGTCGGATGAAGATGGATGGGGGCGTGTAAGCAAAATTGGGGTGGAGGCTTGCTCAAGACTGGTGATTTTCGTAAAATCAATCTCCATAGCTTTCTGGAACCTGGGGTGTAATCCTGAGGGGCCATATTGCGCATGGTCGGTATAGTAGGGTAGGAACCGCCTGCTTAACTGAGCGGCGAGAATTTATTGATTTGTCATTCCAAATTTCGAAAAAAATTATTCATTTTAATTTTTAATAAAATAAATTTTCAAGGAAATTTGGGGGCCCCGAGGCGCCTTGGAGCGAATCCGGCACTGCACTGACTCTAAAATGTCATCAGTTTTATGTATACCTTCGAACTACTCATAAAAATATCTTAATGGACAGGTTAAATTCAATATTTTTTAAGTTGCAGTTTCTCCTAAAAACTCATAAATTCTTAAGTATCTTTTGCTGAATAATTACTATAGATAACTATCAGAATTTGATCTGCGTTGTCTTAATAAAACTCATATATCCATCATAATTCCCTGTCTAATGAACACTAATAGGATATGATAAAAATTCAAACTGTATTATTTATATCTTATTATAACTGGTTAATTAACTTTCAGACATTTCTCGTCTTGTAAAACTCATAGAAATAAAAAAAAAAAAAGAACTGTATTGCCTTATTAAAACTCGCATATTTTCAATAAGCCTTAGAAACTCATAGGAAATCATAAAACTTTGTAAAAAGTGTATCGGCAAATATTACAGAGTAAGATTATAAATCCTTAAAGAGATTTATAGATTGTTTATATTTGTTTGTGATTTAATCTGGCATTTTTGGCAGGGAAGGCTATATGTTAATTTCCATTTTATAGAAAGATATATTAATTTGTAATCATTTAGTATGTTAAATTTAGCGTATAGAACAAAAAAACGATTTACCTATTTGACTAATATACTAAGGGCCGGTCTTTTCATCACCCATTAAATTTATTTGGGAAATAATTTCCTCGGCTACAATTGTATCAATAATCGTTTCCACAGGATTTATCTGCTGAATAAATTTAATGGGAGATGAAAAGATCGGCCCTAAAATTAAAATAAATTATGTTAAAATTTAACATGTATAGTTATAGAATAGCCACTAAAATCAGTGCCTTTAACAAATTACCTGCCGCTCTGCAGTGATGGTGCGCCGAAATCGAAGAAAGGGCATGAAAAACACTAATTATCCCCTGGTCACATACAGCAATTTAAGACAAAAACGGTCTTTCAAATTATATTTATCATGTCCCATGTATGCATACAATAATAAACATTCGTCTCGAAGAATTACAAAACACCAATTATTGCCAAGGTTCTAAGGCATTAACACAATAGATATACTTGAACTATTTCCACAGAAAATAAATAATAAGTCACACATAATTCACAAAAGATATATTTTGTACAAAAATTGTAACAATAATTCTATTTATTTTTATGTGCATTATATGCAAATCTTGTATATATAAAAATACTGTATATATTAAATTTGTCAATAAAAGCAAGGTTTTCTTTGCTTTTTACATTTGGACGGATAGGTATATAATAGGAAACAAATATGCATACCATCTAAAAAAATGCAATAGCTACTTATAATAAAAAATATATAATGCAACCACAGTTCATATTTTATTATTTGAACAGAAATACACTTTTTCTACGACTGTTTAAAAAAACTGTACATATGTTTACAATGATAGTATAAAAAGTGGAAATCATGAAAAAATATGCCCATTATCTCTCTCTGAAGTCTAACCGAATTAAGAGTGCTTTGAAAACAATTGAAGTTGTCTCGTAAACAACAAATTTTTACTTCATACATCAAAAAACATGACTTTATGACAAATTTCGTGAACTTAAACTGGCATTTCTCTGCCACTCAAAAACGACACTTAACGTATTTGAATAAAGTGATTTTCCCTGTCCTCAACACAAGAAATGTCACTTTTCCTCCATATAAAACAATACACTATTAGCTTCATGTTTGGATGCTTGTCTAAATCAGTTTTTAAATATATTTTTAATCTAGTTGCAGCTAATCGTAGGAAAAATTTGTTGAACATGAACATAAAGTATTTTTTTCAATCATGTAATTGTCAAACTTCTCAATCATGGAAAAAGTTACCTTTATGCACTTGTTGCATAAATACAGCAATGTATATTTAACATTCAGCTGGTTTTAGGGCCCTCTCGGGACAGTAAGTACCGCACTAACTTATGGACAGCTACTACTTAAGATTCTTAAAATAAGTAACTATGTGATTAATATAGGTATAACTCGTGGTGTGCATACTGAAATACAGTAAATTATAATGTCATTATCATGAACTTTCTAAGTGCTTAATTACAGATGTTAAAACTATTAGTGATTGTTAAACCAGAAAGACTATACAGTTCCTATTAATTTTTCTGGAATATATTTAATGTTTTCAAATTGATGTGGATTTTCATATGCACAGTATTTGGAAAATTTGTCTCAACGATAGAAAACATTTTTAGGTCATATTTTGTTCTCATGTTTATCTGTAACAACAGCATATTACTGCTAGCTAATTATGAGAGAAAAACACAACTTTCAAAGGCAACGGAAAGAGCAGATCACGAATTGTAAAATACGCAAAAATTGCCAGAGAAAAAACGGGATAGCCGGAAACAACACCATTTGAAGTTGATGTTCTAGAGAATGTTTTTGTTTAAAATTTCAGGAATTATTTATGCTATAGCAACGAGATTTGGTACGTTATTTAATACCAATAAAGACTGTTATCTCATGGCATTGGGTAAAGTGAAATTTTACCAGTTCTGAAATAGGTTGGGAAAACAGGAATTGACAACCCAACGATTTTGATAATGGCAGTAAAATCAGCATGTGCTAATCTGAATCTGAATAATATAAGATACTTTCCACTTACATGACTCCTAGTAACTCATGTGTAGGTTATCGTCAACTTCTATTCTTCTATTTTTTTGTAAACTTTGTTTAGTTGGACCCCGGAGTTTTTTATTTTTCTTTCTCATTAAGTCTACTCTCACCGTAGTCACTGTACGTCAAGTTTTGTTACAGACCCACAGCGACAAAAATCAAGTGGAAAGTACCCATTAATGTTACCACACCAACAGATTCTTAACATTATCAAATTGTTTTGAAAATATTCCTAACCAATTTCACCAACAGCATCAAAAGTTCCCTTTAGCAAAAAAATATCTTAAGCTCATATTTCTCTAAAGGAATAAACGTGGGTATTTTATTCTCTTAAATTGCAGGTCCATATTTTTTCTGGCGATTTTACGAATTGTCTGCTTTGGCAAAATTTGCGCATTTTATTTTAGACACATAACCATTCATCAGTCGACATAAATTCATAGTTTGCGTGTTAAGCTCATCAACACATTGTATATATCTATGATTCTGAGGTTAACATGAAAACAATTAATTGACCATTACTTTCTAGCTATGTTACAACCATATTCGTAAACAGCATGCAAACCTAAGGCAATTACACACTAAACATTTGGCAGTAGTAATGAAGACAGATTCAACCATCCTTTTCAGGCACTATTTCGTTCATACGATATTAACTAAGACATTTTAGTGTCAGTTTCTTATACTTCTACATAATTATTGGTTACCTAAAAAGCTGTTATAATACTTCTAATATTAATTACTAAAAATATAAAAATAAAAAACAATAAATCATATAAAAATGCTTATAAACCTTGGTTTAAACCAAAAAAACAATCGTTTTAGCCTATGACACCTATTAGAGACCAGATAATCTCAGGTCAGATACCTTATTTCTATATGTCTGTATGGTGCGATGTAGTTTTCGTTGCCTCCAAACTATATTGTGCCGGAGGTTGGGAGTCCTTGAAGCGTCGATAGCGTGCTCTACGTGCCTCAACCAAGAATAAAGCACCAGCAGGCAGAAGTAATAGCGATCCTATACAGGCAAAAGCAAAGGACCAGCTCAAATCATTGTTCTGCCAGTGCGGCATCCAGTCTCTGCTATCTCCATTTGCACCAAAAATGCAAACGGCTATAAGACCGCAGACACCGCCAATGGATAAATTCGCTCCGTTGCTTAACAGTAACAGGATGTACCTATCATGGTCTCTGCTGCAAAAGCAGTACATCCAGGTAAAGAATGCTCCGATTAATACAAGCGTCATACAAAGAGTGTAGAAAAATTGCGTGGCAATGAAAAACCCAGGCAACAAATAGTCGAAAATTATGTAATATTCTTCTTCGAACACCCACCAGCACCCAGTAAATCTATAGTCATATTGATGTCGATTATCCTCAAAGTTGTTAAAACAAACTTCCCATAATCCTGAAATCAAAGATAGACTTTTTAAGGCATTCGTCATCAAACTGCTTATTAATTAACTTATTATTTCACTTTGGCCACTCCTTAAGAATATAAAAACGACTTACCAATACGTATAAATTTAGGGTCCTTTATTTGACCATCATTTACCAACCAATATGGGGTGCAAAAAGAAATTAACACGAATAAGAAGGCCACCGCCGTTACGGCTATGGCACAAATCCCTGTTTTTGTTTTTATCGACATTTTTGTGTTGACAGGATGACGTATTTTCAACAGCACTTGTCAACAACAAGCACAAGACGTCTAACAGTAACACATGATACCAATTTTATTCATATAAAATAACTATTGTATACTATTTGCCGCGAAATTTAAAATAAGTGTAATACTCGAACCATAAAAGAGTCGTTACATAATAGAAAACGCTGGCAACATTGAGAAGTTTTAGTAGTTGAAGTAGTTGCTTGAAGGGAACACACAAGGATAATAAACCTTGGGAAAACAAGCAACGCATAACCTCACTTTAGTTTTTGATTGCTTGCCGGGTAAAACAAATCAGGGATGCCAACATCAAAATTATAAGGAACTAAACTAACTAAAGTATGGTTATGTGTTGTCCCCAGAGAGTTGGAATGAATGGTACGTACAGTATAGAGTTCACTGTTTGGAATGGACAACTAACTCTCTGCATGGTTGTCCCTTCAAATAATGATCTTGAATAATGTGACGTCACGTTATTCAAAATATTGAACAGTTTGATTGGAAACTGTTCAACATTTTGGTGAATTGTGAATAATGTCACGATTTTGGGATCATCATGGCATGACACATCAAACAAAATAAACTTTTGTGACAAGTTAATAAGCACACATTTCTGTTTTAGTGTTCTTCGAGACAACAGATGTGGAAATATCAGCAAAACCCTTCGAAACGCCTTACTGGAAAGCTGTGAAATTTATTACACCAAACCTTAATGAGCTTAAGCACATTGCTTCTTTCTTAGACATTACTATAACTGATACATATTATAATGATAACATTGCAGAAGCAGCAGCGATTGCCAAAGAATTGGTAAATTACGTAGAAAATGTAATCGTTACTCTGGGACCAGATGGAGCCTTAATAGCAAGAAAAGGGCTAGCTACAGATTCTTTCTTATTGCATAAAGTAAGGCAGAAAGTGCTTGTGAGACACTATCCTGCTAACAAAATAGATGATTTTGTCAATGTAAGTGGTGCCGGAGATTGTTTAGCAAGTGGTATCGTAGCAGGCATTCTTTCAGGACTATCTGAAGAACAGTGCATATCACTTGGATTTGCAGCTGCTCAGTGCTCTTTATATTCGCAGTCTGCTATTCCTAAAAAAATATTTGACAGAACACATCCAGCATGGTATACATCTGCTGTTTATAAAACACTTTTGTAATATACAACTATTTTTAAAATAAAAATTCATTATTAATTAAGGATTTTTATTGCATGACCTAAATCATGGTAACATAATAGATTTAATTTTGGATTTTTTGATTAGTAGATTCCGGTTGAGAATGTTAATACAGTCAACTCCTTGTGATTTTACTTTGTACGCATCGATTATTCTACGACAGCAAGCACGCTCAAATTCGCGCATCAATAAACAACCGATTATGTCGGTAATGTCAATCAAAGCCAAGGTTTGTAAAGTAAGATAGGTAGCATGGTAACTTTCGACCAATCAGAGATCACTATTTAAAATGCGGGAACGTGTCACTCTGCCTGCTCATTCGAATTTCTGGCATTCAAACCATTAGTATAGAAGTATAATTAGATATGAATTTGAATTCCGTATTTTGTATTTTTTAATGTACAAGCACAAATTAATAAATTGACTTTTTTGATTAATGCTTATTAACATCGATGACGTTTTCCTTGGAATTTAAAATTGACATTACTATATATCAAATTTATAACTAATTAATGTATGCAGTTAAAGAAGTACATTTTATATCAAGGGACTGAAGTATAGGTTCTTTTAATCTTGTGTGCAATTTCTTGCCCGAGACTTCAGTCTTGATTTCATTGCTTTATATAATTCTTAACGAATTTAATAAGTTATCGCACAAGCCCTGGCTTCTGGAATTGGGGGTTGTCTAATTTCTGTGGTGTTATAAGATAGATAAAGAAACATAAATGATACTAATTTTCGCCCTAACGAAAAGAGTTTCTTATTTTATGACGTACTGAGTAGAAATTTTTCCCCAGGCCAACCTTTACAATTATGTAGTATTAAAAAATTTTAATGCAAATTTTTTATTAGAATTAGATGTACGTACAATAATTTATTAATAAAATTTAACAAGAGGGCCATTAAATTTTATCATGTCATATTAGACAGCAATTAATAAGAAAAAATCACTCATTGGTTTTTCTAATATTTCTTTGTATCATATGAAAATAAATTTTATTTCCTGTATTAAGTAATTTTTTTAGGGAAGGAAAAAACATCAACATCTCACCACTCTCTTTTGCCTTTTTTGAGTTGTTTTTGCAAACAGCTACACTGCAAACCTTTCCTCCAGTCATCTAATAATTGTATGTAACATTGTTATTTGTTATTATTATGAACGGAAAATAATAAAAACTGTTTACCTTAAAATTATTTCTGTAAATACACAGGTTACAAACTTCTATATACTATGAGTCTTTTCTCTTTAACAGTAATTGTCAATTAGATTATACACTAAATAACTATAACTGCACGATTATAAACACAGAAACAACAAATATTTCGAAATAACTCAACAAATAAGCGCAACGTCTCAAAAAATGCATACGTAGAATTAAGTTTCAGCAGGCACGATGACGCGCAAGATGGCCGCCTTCACCGTAACCCCTCCATTCCGTTCAAGTTATCTACTTTACAAACCTTGAATCAAAGCTACCTATAACAGTCGGTTGAGTCGATCTGTCCGTGATAAATTGACTAGAATGACTACTGGACAAACAATTGCAGCTGCGCATTATTGCTCTCAATAGTGCCAACATAAGAGAAAAGTAACTATTTCATTCCTGAAAATTTATTTTGAGATTTATTAAATTTCAAAAAGTTAGTGCCGTTGGACAATGTCTGCTGCTTTTAAATTTGGATCAGGTCTAAAGGAATTAAGAATACATTTATGTCAAACTGGCCCGGCCAGCAAAGGCGTTAGGTAGACATCTGAAGGTATATAGGTTATGTAACATCATAATTTTTTTCTTTACAGAGATTTTATTGAAAAATATTATGTGGAATTAAAGTCGTGTAACCCTAGGTTTCCAATACTTATAAGAGAGTGTTCCGGAGTCGAACCAAAGATATGGGCTAGATACGGTAATAATAAGAAAAATTAATATATTTTTTTCTAATTTTTGCTTTATAGAATATGGGAAGGAAAAATGTATTCCATTAAAGTACATAGCCTGCGATGATGTTTTAAAAAATGTTGAATCAATTGCGAAGTAACGAGAACTAGGTTTGTAAATAGACATTAGATATCACCGAATCTGTAATGTCCTCTTGGACATTTGTGTAAAATAAATGATTTTGTCGCTACTTATTTATTCCATAATTACCTCAACATCTCCTGATTTAAATAATCCTTAGCCAAGTAGAAGTGTTGGTTAAAGATTTCTTGTATCATTGTCTACTCACCTACACAATTTTCTAATATAACTCACATGTTGAGAGATGTCAATTTAACTTAATTATCGCCTTTCAACAAATTGAATTTATTTCAAACTTTAGAAACAGCTCATTTTAGACATGTTCTTGCTAAGTTACAGGGCTACAGGTAAAAGAAATGCTTTATAACCACCATTAGTCCATATTTTGTTTAAAAAATACGAACACATAATAAATGAGTCTTTATTTTCCATTTTTTATAAATTGCATTAATAATACATGCATATAAAAGACACTAATTATGGTAATAATTAAATAAAACTTAAACAAAAAAATGCCTCACTTTTTGTATACTTATATATATTTAATATATGCTAACTGCTCAACGCAGGGAGTCCAAACCGTTCTAAGGGAGTGGCGTCCATAGAATTGACTACCATGGTGGCACCTCCACGTAAATTTTCAGGTACGTTTTCATCGGGAATCATCACTACTTGCATGCCAGCACTAATGGCAGCTGTTACTCCGTTAGGGGCATCTTCAAACACCAAACATTTTTCTGGATATGGCTTATCAGGAAATCTGAAAAACGTTTGAATTACTTTTTAAATACAACTCAAAGAGAAAACAATTTAAATCAGCAAAAAAAAGTATATAGAAATTTTTTAAAAATTACATTTTGGAGCACTTTTCAAAGTCAAAAGTATACAAGTACTTTCCAAATATGACATAATTTTCGTTTTGGAATGGTTCTAAATAATATTAAAGAATTAAAACCTAATAAGGTAAGGAGACATTATGTGAGCAAATTTTTGCAGCGAGGCCTGTGAATAATACTCATCTTATTTTTAGCACAACTTTCACTTAATTCTCTTTATCAATATGGTTGATAATTATATGAATACGTCTTTCAATTTTGTAACATTTCATGTGTGATTCGTTGTAGTTTAGTTCTTTTTCAGAATTGTCAAGTTATTAAAGTTAAAGCTATGATTATTTTCTAATGTATGTTTCGAAAGTGCCACCGAATTGTGATTTAAAGTTTTTATACCATATTTATGCATATTATGTGTATAATCTTTTCTGCAAATATTATGTTGATTGGTCTATACCGGATGACCCAGAAAATATCTACCCTCTCACTGTTTTCTACAGTTTTAAAAATAAAATTCTGAAATTTGGAAAATCAAATATCGGTATCAATGGCCACATTCGATGGTAAAAAAAATTGCTTCCAGTATGGCTAGAAACTGTCACAACATTCTTATTTTAAATAGCACCCTGTATATTTATTAAGTCAGTTTTCTCATAGAGCTGCAATTTCTCTTTTATCACGTTTTTTTCAGAATTAAAATCAGATGAAAAATAACCTTGGAAATGGCATTTATTAGTTGGCTTTGGAGTTCAGGAACAAATTTAAAAAATTTCGAAGTAGACTTTGAATAAAAGGGTATTTCTCAACAAATTAAATGTAAAAATGGCCTATTTTGTCCAGTTGCTTGGATTTAGAAATGTTTGTCCTATTTTTCCATTTCATGGAAATTCAATTTGTCATAACTCCAATTTTCCAAATAGTACCCCGTATGTTTTATTTTTTATCAGATAGAGTGATAAATTTGCTTTAGACTGGTTTTTTCTGATTGAAAATTGAATATAAAATAAATATTAAGCTTTTTGTAGAAGCATTTCGAATTGTGTTCATATATATCTTGCAGTAAGCTATGAAAAACTGCACACAGCATCTGTCAAAACGTTATTGTTGAGTGAAATAGAGGCGTATTTATTATTTGTAAATTTATAATTAGGTGGTTTATTCAAAATAAGATAGATTTACGATGCAATATATACAAAATGAAAAAGTAGGTTTACTTTTAATTTTGGCGAATGTCAGAAAAATGCCCACGCGGCCGCACGTCGTCGTCGTCGTCAGCCATACCGACAGTATCTTAAAATTCTAGAAGAGTCATTCCGAAATGCAGAAAATATTGAAGTGACAGGGGACAGATTTATAGTAACCGAAGAAATTGAGATAAATGTATTGGCTTACACACATGTGCACCCAAATGTTTCTACAAGGGAGCTAGTCGTGAGACAGTAAGACATATGACATATATTAAAAAAACATGGTTTTTAAATGCTACAAATACCAATTGCATTAAGATATATATGAAAACGACAGTAACAGAAGGTTGATCTTTTGTAATTGGTTTACTCAACACGTATAGACATAATACTTATACAATAGAATTTTATTTAGTGATGAACCTCATTTTACAAATAATGGAATATACAATAGTCTAGACATAATCTACATTATAGGTCTAAAGAAAATTTACAGGAAATATTTGAAGGTGACCATCAGGATAGATTTGGAGTGAATGTGTGAGCTGGAATATTCGGTACAAAAATTATTGGTCCCATACTATTTCAAGGATCACTAACCAGCGCGCGTTACTTAAGCTTTTTGCAAAATGAAACAGAAAATGAACTGGATGAACTTTCCTTGGAAGACTTCAGAAATATGTACTTCCAACCAGATGGAGCACCGCTGCCTAATGCTGGTTTTGTGGGAAATTACCTTAGTGCAAAGTTTGACAACCGGGTAATATCTATTAATGGAACTATTAGGTGGCCTGCTAGGTCACCAGGCCTAACACCACTTGATTTTTTTCTTTGGGGTTATCTGAAGGACAAAGTATACTCAACGCTATCTACAATATTAGAAGAACAAAATAAAACTTCTTTTGAATCCATAACTCCAGTCATGTTACAAAGTGTTATGAGAGAAATTACTTGAAGAGTGAACAAGTGTTCTGAAATGGGTGGGCGTCATTTTGAGCACCTGTTATTGGTTTGGTATTTAGTTGTGTTGTATTGTTCTAATTATAATCTTTATAAATTTAGTAAGTTGCTGTCCAGATAGGTATCATAACTTATAAATTGGTTTTGATTTTGTGAATTTTTGTTTTTTTGCTAATGATTCATCAACATTTTTCTTTATATTTATCAAAATAAATTTTCTTTGATTACAAATAACTCATCAATTTCTCATATCTTACTGCAAGTTATGGACACATAATTAGAAACGCTTCTACAAAAAGCTTAATATTTATTTTAATTTCGATTCAATTTTAATCGAGAAAAACCAGTCTAAAGCAAATTTACCACTCTATCTGAAAAAAAAAATAAAACATACAGGGTAATGTTTGAAAAACTGGAGTTATGACAAATTGAATTTCCACGAAATAGAAAAATGGGAAAAACATTTCTAAATCCAAGCAAATGAACAGAATATGCCAATTTTACATTTAATTTGTTGAAAAATACCCATTTATTCAAAGCCTACTAATTTTTTTAATTTGTTACTGAATTTCAAAGCCAACTAGAAATAGCAAATAAGTGCCATTTCCAAGGTTATTTTGCATCCGATTTTAAATCTGGAAAAAGCGTTGGAGGCAGAAATTACAGCTTTATGAGAAAAGTGGGTGCTATTTAAAATAAGAAAGTTGTGGCAATTTTGCGGCCATACTGGAAGTGTTTTTTTCCACCAAATATTCAAAATGTGCCCATTGAAAACCTATATTTGATTTCCCAAATTTCAGAATTTCTTTTTTAAAACTGTAGGAAAAAGTACTTTTTGGGTCACCTGATATACAGTGTGTCTCACTTAAAAGTGTAACAGCATAATAATTCTTTTGTTTTTTGTCCAATTTAAATCAAACTGATATATGTCACCAAGGTCTATTTAACATCACTTTCCACCTTTAAATGCAAGGTCATGAATGATGCTAAATTATATGAAAAAAATCAAAAATCATAGTAGGTATTTTCTAATAAAAAAAATTTATTAACAAAACTTGTTCGAAATCATTCAAAAATCCTGAATCCGGAGTTTAGTTAAATTCTAAAAAAAAAAATCAACAATCTTGACCTCTTATTGTTTGCTGCTCCATTAAAAGTGAATTCAAACTCTTCTTGCACTATTACGATAACACTTACTTACCTGGATGCACACACCAAAAATATGTCCGGCTTAGGCTTTCCCTCTTTAACTTCTGGGTCAGTTCCACCACACACTATATGGTTGAATATAGAAAAAAAGTCTTTGTGCTTTGCTGCTTTCAAATTAAAGCTGTCTTGAGTTGAAGACGTAGCTATGGCTATGGGAATTTTATGTTTATGGAGGTGCCTCGCTACCTTCTCAGCTCCTATAAATAGATAACTGCATTATATAGCTTGGAATGTATAGACTAGTGAGAACATAAAAATTATTACAAAAAGTGCTAGAAATAATAATGAAATTGGCTGATTATAAATATCGATAAATCCACATATGACAAATCATACTTTGTTGGAAAACAGTTTAAATGCAACGTTTACTTTATCGTTTCCAGTGTTCACCGTCACAGTCAGAGGCAGATTAACCGTAAGGCTACATACAGGCTTTGACCAAACATTCGGTCCTCTGTGACTGAACGGTTTTATGATTTTGGATATTAAACTCATAAATTCCACTTATGTCACCTTCAGCATTATCAAAAGGCACCATATTCACTTTATTACTTCTCTCTCTTTACTCCAGTTGATTTAGAATTTTGACAAGGTGTGAGAATATGTTTTTTCGGGTTTTAGAAAAAACTATTGATTTTAGAAAAAAAAAGTATTTCTTCAATGTTGTGTGCCTTGAAAAAACATACAAAATGGGACCTATTTCATCAAAAAGAAGGCTCTTCTAGCATAGAAAAGGCACGTGAAATTGGGAGCCATATGGTCGAATAGTTTTTGCACAATTAACTTGTTAATAACTTTTTGACTTCCATTTAAGTCAAAAAGTTATTAACAAATTGATGGTGCAAAAACTATTCGACCATATGGCTCCCTATTTCGCGTGCCTTTTCTATGCTACAAGAGCCTTCTTTTCCTGTGGTAAGAAGTATATATAATAATAATAATAATAATAAATAAACACCACAGAAGTTAGACAACCCCCAATTCCAGAAGCCAGGGGTTTGTGCGGAAGGGGGTTACACATTGAAAAAACGCGGACATTCAATCGGATTTCTTCCGACAGTGCCAGTGCCGGAACCAGGATTCGAACCCGGTGGTGGGATGTCTGTGTGATTGATCACAATTGCCACCTCGCGCTTTAATCCACTCGGCTATCAACCAGTAAACGTGTTTTACTATTGTTTATTAACAATTGAAAAAACAGCTATTTTAGCATGTTTTTTTGCAATTACTCATAAACAAATTAACAGATTCTCTCATTTTGTAGGTTTTTCAAGGCGCATAACTTTTAAGAAACACTTTTTTTCTAAAATCAATAGTTTTTTCTAAAACTCGAAAAAACCATTTTCTCACACTTTAATTGTTTAATAAAAAATTTTGCCCCTCAAAAAAAATTCTAATTCAACTGGAGTACTTGTTGATAGGCCCTGTAAGTTGAATTTCCTACATGGCAATTCATCTCCGTACAAATAAAAATTTAATTCATACAGTAATTTGTATAACAAATGAAAATTATATAAAAATAATCCCTCAACAATATTTCATTCTCTTGTTTCAAACAAATGTCTCTACACAGGGCTCGCCATCACAACTTCCTAGAGTTGAAATAAATAAGCTTACTTGGAGTGACACAGAAATAATGTTGTATCCTAGAACTACTTTGTTGGTCGAGTCCGTCACTTGGATGGGTGAACGGCATCTCATTTCACCGTCCTAGTTGAGTGGAAGAGTAGCTGTAGCTAAACTCCGCCAGGACGTAAATATAAACAAGGCATTAAAAAAAAAAAGGGGGGGGGGAGGGTCTACCATGATCCGTTGACACCAAAAATCTACTTACAGTTTGTTTATTATTAATTTGGTCGTCTAAATATACCTTATTCAGATTGTACGTGAATGTAATGTAATTTAGATATATTAAAAGATAACAAATTAAAAAAATTAAAAGATAACATATTAGCATCACACCACTCTTTAATCATTTCTAAATCAATAGTCGCGATCTCATGAAGTTCATCAATATACTTGCCATGCCAGAGTATTGTGGTGTCATCAGTGAAAAAAGTGAACTTTCCTTGAGTTTCAACAGAAATCAGATCATTGACATAATTAGAAACAGTAATGGCCCGAGAACGGAACCTTGTGGCACACCGGACTTTACTTCCAGTGGTTTTAATTCTTTAATTTTTTTATAGAGACCAGATAAATATGACTGAAACCAATCTAATGTTTTACCTCTAAATTCATAAGTTTCTAACTTCCTCAGTAGTATCCCGTGATTTTGCAATCAAATGCCTTGGCCAAATCACAGAACACTACTGCGGCCACCTCATCATCGTTAAGGTAAAGATATAATTTCTTTAGTAAAACAAATATGGCATCGTTAGTATTTTTTGAGGCATGAAAACCAAACTGTTCTGCACAGTACTTTATTCCAATGCAAAAAATCCTAGAATTTGTTTCTTAACTAGTTTTTCTACTATTTTCGCTAATGTAGGGAGCAATGACACTGGTCTAGAGGGGGATTCATGATTTCCACTTTTAAAAAGCGGAACATCTGCAATTCTTAATTTTAAACACGACGGAGAAGTTCCCGTTTCAAAGAGGTGTTAATGGCCTCCACCATGATCTGTAAAACATTTTCTGGTAGCTTTAGACAAATTTTTAATGAGATACAGTCCCAGCCATTAGTAATCTTGTTCTTAATATCGTTCAATATTTCCCTAATTTCTTGAGTATCAGGTAGGTGTCAGGAAAAACGATCCAGGTACAGAAATATTTTTCAAGCACTTTAGAGCGACCTTTGGGTGAATCATTTCGAATAATTTTTTTGCTACAGAACAATAGAAATTATTAATTTCATGAGCGCTTAGTTTTGCTATTCATAGTGGAGTTATTATTTTTTCCTCAGATCATTCACAATATTGCACGTTTCTTTTGCTTGTTAGATGACCGCGAAATTATGTTTCTATAATAAAGATTTTTAGCAGCTAAAACAGTATTCCTGTAAATTTTTCGGTATCTATTAAAGTAAGCACTAAACTCAAGATTAACCACTGCATGTTTTCTGATTGAATGCAAAGAACACATGTTTCTTAGATGAAACTTTTAGCCCCTTGGTGAACCAAGACTTTTTATTTATTTTTTGGCTACTCTTTCTGATGGGAAATACAACATTGAATATGTTTGAGTGGAATAGTTCTAAAGGATTATCAGAACCGCTAACTTTATAGAAGTCTGCTTCCAAATATATCTGTAGTGGAGAGCCTGCCGCGTCGTTTTATCACTTTGGGCTTCTTTATTTCTAATGATACATTGTATAGAATTGTCTCATGATCAGACAGGCCTGGGCCTGCATTAGTATTCGTATAGATACTGCAACAGAATAGTTATTTTTTAAATAAGCTTCAATCGCAAAAGAATGTTATACTGAGATTTCTCGCAAACGCTTTGACAACTATCATAAATTTCCATTGATTGCGAAAGCATGACGACTTGATTTGAATTTATCTCTCTATATTGTGACATGGATTAACTTTGAAAATTGATACTTCATTCTGCTAGACCCGTTATTTATATCCTAATATTCAGCCCCTCTGTCCTTGTAGCCTTAGGCAAATCAGTTGGTTAATTTGGCCCTGGCCGTAGCCTCAAACAAAATGTTAACATATACGATATGTCAGCTGTCGATTTTATCTTGCAGTTTTTACTTTTACTCTAGCAATTATTATAGATTTAACACAATATAAAGCTCAGCAAAACATATTAGGTACAATTTAGCCCGCATTTTTGGTGCATATTAGTGATAAATGTGAAATGAGATAGTGTGATAGTCATTGGACGTAAATATTATGAGTTTGGTAAATAATGCACAATCGCATAGGCAGCCAACAGAAATGAGTGAGAATAATTTGAGAAGGTTGTCTTTTCAAATATCAGCTATTAAACGTAGAATATTCATGGGGGACAGGAAAAACAATTTTATGAATTCAAATGACAAAGATAAATAAATTTGGGCTTTCATGTCCGTTATCGCGTTGCCCAATGTAGTCTCTACCGGGTTTTGCTCTGGTCATCGAATCTGATGTTTCATTGATAATACTGTCCGCTTCTTCAGAAGGATTTCAAAGATCTAAGTTGTTATGTATTGATCTTTGTTATACAGGTACTAATAAAAAGTCCCCGGCTTTACCGATTACCAGGTGTTAGGTAGTCATGGTAAGTAAGTAAGTAAGTATTTATTCGTCCATTTTGATTATGTTTACATAATATAGGACAGGTCAAATATAAATAAATAAAATGTATAAAATGTAAAATTTACAAAGTTCTAAATAACGAGATACAAGAATAACAAGTGTAACAAACAAACAAATATACAAGAGTACATTTAAATATAAGTGATAAGTGAGTAATATAAATATAGTGAAAGGTGTGAACATGGAGACATCAACTATTCGAGTCTCTCAAAAAATTGACTTTAAATGCTGTAAAAATAAGCCATTTATACATTTTGTGTGTGTAAAGTGCTTTGGTGTTTTTCATAAAAGTTGTCTACCACGAGTTAAAAGTCAAATTCGTTTTAAAAGAGGCAATCAGATCATTTGTTGCAATGATAGCGCAAATGAAGGTGAATGTAGTGACGAGGACTGTGAAAAAAGTCTGTTAGAAAAAACAATTCATGAACTTGTTGAAGAGGGTGAACTAAAAAGTAAGCACATAGATAAGTTGAAAAATGAAAAAAACTTGTTCATACAAGATGCGATGAAAATCGAAGAGGAATTATTAGATTTGACAAAAAGTCAAGAAAAAACAATCAATCAGTTAAAAGAAAGGATAGAAGAATTAAACGTTTTTGTTAGAGCTGTAAAAAGTAAAACATTAAAAACTGAAGGAACACAGACGAGTGTTTATGTTAAAAACATGTCTACATCTACAGATATCCCGGTAAACATATATAGTAACGAAACCAGGGAAATTAAAAAGGTAAATGCTGGAACACAAACCAGAGCCAATAACGACAGTAAAATACCAAGCAATTATAAAAAATTGGAATATAAAAATTGTACAAATTTGAATGTTAAGAAAAACAGCAATAATCAATACAAGAAAATACTTATTTTAAGCGACGATTATGGTCGTCATATTGACAAAATTTTAAATAGAAAATTAAATAATAACACTTATAAAATCCAAACTATCATTAAACCGGGTGCAGCGTTTAATCAAGTTAGTGAAAACTTAGAATCGCTCACAAAGGATTACACATTATATGATCATGTTATTATTATTGCTGGATATAATAATTTTAATAATAAAAACAGATATCCACTGTTTAGGGACTTAGGAAAAAAAATAATGAGCTGCACTAATACCAACTTAATTGTTTCTACGGCGCCCTTAAAGCATGCTGCAGTAAACAAGTTTATCCATAAATATAACAAAAAACTTACTGAGTTTCTCTTTCTATTAGAAAACTGCAGCAGAGGAAATTTAAATCTCCTGGAATTAAGTGATAAAAACAAAAAAAACAAAATAAAAACTCAAATAGCGGATGATATTGTTGCCGTATTATTAAATAAAAACAACAGTCAAAATTATATAGTTATCAAACGAACCTTAAACAGCAATAAGCAGACCGAAAATTGTCGTGTATCATCGAGAGAAATAATAGATTTGATGCCATCATCTGTTACTGGATCTCCTGTTTGTCCCGAAAACAGCGACTGTGTAGAAATAAACACCAATCTGGATAACCCGGCAAATGTGGAAAAAACAGCGTCTGATGAAAATCAATGTTTTTTTTTATACCCAAATCTCTCAGAAATAACATTCCAAATGTAAATTGTGCGACTAAATGTGACTTAGAAATATCACATGTTCCAGTGAATGAGAAGACTGAAATAGAGTGTAAGTTAAGCAGTGTCTTTCATATAAATGTACAATCTTTATCAACAAAATTACCTATATTAGAAAACACTATATCAGAACTGAAAAATCCAGAATTATTATGTATAAGTGAACATTGGATGAACCGAATACAATCGTCAGTGACGAATATTAGAAATTATAAAAATATAAGTAATTTTTGTAGAACGGCACATATACACGGAGGGGTAGCTATATTTTGTAGAAATAGTTTAGCTAATAATTGTAAGATGCTATGTACAAAAAAATACTGTATTGAAATGGATTTCGAAATAGTAGCGGTTATGTATAATGAACATACTTGTATCGCTAACATATATAGGTCACCTAATGGTAATATTAATAATTTTCTATTGCATCTATCCTTGTTTTTAGCTGATTTTGTTAATAAGCATAAGCACATAATACTAACGGGGGATTTTAATATAGACAAACTTTCAGAATCGCGGCAAAATAAATCTTTATCCGAGATAATTGACTCCTTCTCCTTAAGATCATTGGTAGATGAACCAACAAGAATTGACTTAAGAGAAGGCTTCAATTCAAGGACGGCTTTAGACTATGTTATTACTAATTTAACAGATTGCAAAGTAACATTAGTCGACTCACATATATCCGACCATAAGGGACAATTATTTAATTATAACTTAATGGAAAATTATCCTATCGATCCTGCTTCAGATAATAAGAGGATATGTAGAATTTATTCTGAACAAAACATGTTTCATTTTGCAAACCTATTCCATAATGGATTTAAATTATTTACTAAGCCACATAATAACATAGATGATTATTTTTGTGAATTTTTGGCGCATTTTCAATGGTGCTTGGATATGAGTTGTCAAAAGAAAACTGTGTCAATCAAAAATAATAAACCTCAAAATGACTTCAGAATAAAAGAAGAAGTATATAACCTAAGGTATCTCTATTACATTGCAAGGAACTCTGGTTGTCCTGAACTTATGAAATCATTTAGAAACTATAAAAAATGTATCAACAATAAAATATCTAATATAAGAACAGATATAAATACAAACATAATTGAAAATTCAAAGAATAAAAATAAAACTTTATGGCAAATTGTTAACAGTAGATTAGGGCGACAAAAACAGCAAACAAAAACTAGCATAAAGATAAATGATGAAATAATAAATGATGAAAAACAAATGTGCCAAATATTTGCTAATTATTTTTCTACATGTGTCAAAGATAAACTAAATAATCATTTTGGGAAAAACATTTCTAATAATTGCACAACATCCAGAACAACTGTTAATACAACAATTTCTTTTGAACCTGTGACCGGGGATGAAATTATAAGTATAATAGATACCATGAAAAATAAAAATTCAACAGGCGTCGACGAAATACCTATTCGAATATTAAAATTTAGTAAGTACGTGATAGCAGATCCTCTCGCATATCTTATCAATTTATCGATAAACCTCGGACAGTTTCCTGATATTTTAAAACTAGGCAAAGTAATTCCTTTATATAAAAAAGATGACCCGCATTTGATTGAAAATCACAGGCCCATAACTTTATTAAGCTACTTATCCAAAATCCCTGAAAAGGCGGTAGTCAATAGAATACAGTTATACTTAGAATCTAACAATATATTTACTAATAGTCAGTTTGGGTATAGAGATAACAGATCAACAGAATTAGCAACGTTAGAATTTGTTCAAAAAATCTATCACCACCTTGATAAAGGTAAGAAAGTTGCCAGTCTATTTTTTGATCTGACTGCTGCCTTTGACTCTGTTAATTCGAAATTCCTGGAAGTTAAGCTGCAAACAATAGGAATTACTGGAAATATTTTGAACTGGTTACTCTCTTATTTAGAAAATCGAAAAATCATAGTCTCAATGAATTCGGAAAGATCTAATATCGTTAACATGGAAATCGGTGTAGCTCAAGGTTCTGTTATTGGTCCACTCTTATTCCTCATTTTTATCAATGACTTACCAGACTATATGACAGAAGGTGAAGTATTTATGTATGCGGACGACACATCTGTCATCATCCACAGTGACACTGTAGAAAACTTAGAAAATAAAACTATTAAAGTTATTAGCCAATTTGAAGATTGGTGCCAAAAAAATGCTTTAATTATTAATATAAAGAAAACTGTATTTTTACATTTTGCAAATATTGTAACCAATAATATTCCCAAAATAAAATATGTTGAGACCAGCAATAGAACAACATTCTTAGGCTCTGTGATTGACACAACTCTGAATTTTACCCCCCAAATAGATACTTTATGTAATAAATTAGCAAAGACAACATTTGCCATTTTAAATTTAAAAAAAGAATTGAACATTAATGCATTAACGACATGTTACTATTCTCTAGTGTATCCAGTCATTAGCTATAATATTGGGATATGGGGACAATCGTCTGAGGCAAGCAGAGTTTTCGTAATGCAGAAAAGAATTATTCGGATAATGTTTGATTTAACATATAGAGAATCATGTAGAGATACCTTTAAGACAAAAAAAATAATGACGGTTACCTGCATTTATATATTTAAAATTTCTTGTTTCATGTACAAAAATTTGCATAAATTTATAATGAATAATGACATTCATAAATATCCCACCAGAAATGCCCGGGAGATACACATTCATAAGTTCAGCCTTTCAAAATATAAAAAATCACCCCATTATGCTGGTAGTCGTATATATAATAAACTTCCAGTGGAAATAAAATTGCAACATTCTTTTGGATTATTTAAAAACAAACTAAAAATATTTTTAGTTGAACACTGTTTTTATAATATGACAGAGTTTCTAGATCAGTAACGGAAACAGTTTTAGTATATTTAGTATGTGCTTAGCATCTATTTAAAATTTAATATACACAGTTGCCAGTTTGTCTCTTCATGTTTTTGTTTCTGTCCAGTTTTTATACATTTTTTTTTGTACATTATTCGTTTTATACACCTTTATGACTCATGTATATATATATATATGTATGTATATATAATGTATTATGGTTTTAATTAATATGTATATAATTTTTATTTTTAATTCTTCTCACATATGTCTTTTGTACGCTTTTTTCTATTTTTCTATTTTATACATTTTATGACAAAGCCAACATTGTTAATGTAACATAATTTATGGCGAATAAATATATTCTATTCTATTCTATGCAAGCATAAGATATGATCATCTTAATATGGTCATAAGACAATATTGAATAAAACTAATGAAACATAATAAATTGTAGTGATATCACAGACTGTCAATCATATATTCATTAAAATAATAATAAGATTTTTCAATTAACATACCTTTAATACTTGTTTTGAACTGTTTTTGATTTAAAGACTTGTATTGGTGACTTAATTTGTTATATATTTTAATAGCCAAATATTTAGGACTATGCTCAAACAAGCTGGTACGATGTTGAGGAATCTCCAGGGTCTGATTATTTCTTGTGTTATATGAGTGGTAGATATTTAAGTTATTTAACTCTTCTGATTAGATCTGGCATATAATAAGAGATGCATTATAAATATTGATGGTAGTGTTAGAATTTGCATAGCTTTAAAATAGCCCCTGCAACTAGCCCTATATCCGATGCCAACTAAATATCTAATGGCCCTTTTCTGTATTGTAAATACCCTTAGACTCTCACCACAATGCCCCCACGCAATTATACTGTAAGATACGATTGAGTGAAATTGTGCATAATAGTACATTTTTAAGGATTCAGTATCAACTATATGAGATAGTTGCTTTATGCAGTAACAAATAGTAGCTATTTTCCTACAGACAAAGTCAATATGTGTTCTCCAGCTGCAATCCTCGGATATATATAATCCTAAATACTTTTCCATTTCAATTAGAAGAGTTTTGTGACATACCAGGTCAAATGCCTTACTGAGATCCAGAAAAATTCCAACAGCATTTTTCCGGTTGTCCATATTTTCATACAATAAATTCAAAAATTTGTTTATAGCACTAATAGTGGAGAGACCCTTTCGGAAACCAAACTGGTTTACATTGAATAGCCGGAAAGTATCAAAAAAATTTGTAACTCTAATAGCTATAACTTTTTCAAATATTTTTGAAAATGTAGTCAGGATCGCAATTGGTCTGTAGTTTTCAATGTTGTTAACTTCACCCGATTTAAAAAGTGGAACAATTTTGGCAATTTTCAGTTCTTCAGGAAAGATACCTTCACTAATTGAAAGATTTATTCAGTCAGTGGTTTCACAATGTGTGGTATGCAATTTTTAATAAACTTGAACTAACCTTATCAGAACCAGCGGCATTTGAGTTCTTTAAATTGATAACTTCCGATTCTGTCACAGGGTCTATGAAGATACAAGAAGGATTTATAGTAATGTTATTAGTAAGTGACATACTTTCAATAAGCTTACGAGGTACATTAATGACGGAATTGTTAGATGTATTACTGGTGGTGAATGGGGCATGATAAAGGAGCAGCAAAGTGGAACAGCACCAAGGTATATAGCGAATAGCAGAACGCAACTTCATCTTTGAAATCCGTTTGACAAAGCTGACAGTATCATCAGTGCTTAAAAATAAATTAAATATAGAGTAGTATAATTATAAAAAGGCATGGTCTAGACACTATAATGCAAATCTTTAATGATAGATGGGCAGAAAATTTACCATGGACTTTTAACTGACCGAGCCGACATATATGCAATTTTTGGGTGAATGTAACAAAAGTACCAGAACTGATACATGTAGAATATATCAATGAATGAATGATAATGCAGGACAAAACGAAAATGGCACATCAAAATAAGACATTTATATTTTAATTTAGAGTTGTTGAAAAAGAATTCACAACCCATTTGAAAAGTGGTTCAGAAAGTGTTATTTTTTTTTTATATAATGTACCTACACATTAAAGTTAAGGCTTTCGGATGCTATGCAAATGGCAAATTATTTCTATTTCCGCCTATTCAGCGCAATGTGTAATTTCATGTTTATAATTGGCTAACATATTCTGTATTAAATCGTTTTATTTCACGGTAATGCCAGTTTTAACTTTATTTAATTGTTGATAAAATAATCAGGAAATACAAGTTTAAGGAAACCTCTCGACCTTTCAAAGTGAATAGAAAAATTCACAACTTGCATCCATTCTGGGTGCACTTCGTATTATTATTATTATTAGCCGTTACTCGAGTCCAAGTATAAAAATGTTACAGTCGATAGATTGTGTACAATAAAAAACAAGTAAAAGGTGTAGTCTATTGTAATTCCCATTCATCTACGGTGCACACGACTATGGCTATAGAGGCCAATTCGGGAGAGCACATGTCGACCGCAGTCAGGACAAACATAGACCTGGTTAGATCTTGGATTCGGCCTTCTTGCAGCAACATTTCCTTGATAGCTGGCCACAACCCCTCGCCATTCGGTTCTGTCCGCTGCAAGTTGTTCCCATTGCTCATCTGCAATACCGCAGGATTTTAGATTTTCATGGAGAGCGTCTTTGAACCTCTTTCGTTGACCGCCACGCCTTCTTCTACCGCTTAGCAATTCACCATAAAGTGTACATTTAGGAAGGCGGTTATCATGCATACGATGAACGTGACCTGCCATCTTAGGCGTGCTCTTGAAATAAGCACCTCAATTGGAAGGCTGTTTGCTCTCCTGAGTACTTCCACGTTTGATATGTGATGCAACCAACGAATTTTCATCATACTTCTGAGGTGTCTTTGCTGAAAACGTTCTAATTCTTTCATATGACGACGGTAAGTAACCCAGCTTTCACATCCATATAGTAGTGTTGGAATGACAACTGCTGTGTAGACAGCCATTTTCGTTGACAAAGCAAGGTCGTGGTTGTCAAATACTCTCTCTCTAAGTCCCCAGAGTGCTCTAGATGCAGCGTTAATTCTATTGCGAATCTCGCTGTCCATGTTTGCTTTGTCATTAACAACGTTGCCTAAGTAATTGAACTGATCCACCACTTCAAGAGAATTTCCGTTAAGTGTAATGTCTATTTGGTTCACTTGATGAGGAGTTACCCACAGTCTAAATCGGATTTTTACAGACCAGATATCCAGATATGACAGTCGTTCATCCAGCTAGAAACAAATTACCACTTATAGGCAATGCAAAGAACAAAATGAAATTAAACGAAAGATCTGGGATATAAAAAATTTGCTGTAAGGGTTGTTATTTGAAATAATATGTTGGACAAACGAAACGTCTAATTATAACTAAAATCAAGGAACACACAGCTTATTTTAAATATGGAAGAACTGGAAAATCTAGTATTGTCTAACAAACACCTGATAACAAGTAAATAATAGATACCTATCTTAAGGTTAATTAGAAATTAATAAATAATAGACAGCTGTATGGTTTTGATCGTTTAGAAAGCAAATGTAAGTACAGATTGTCATTAAATTTCTGTTATTAAAGAAATACGATGAGACAAACAAAACCATGAAAAAGTCCTATTTTGGTCAATTTTTATTCTACCATAACAAAAAAAAATTATAAGCTGTAAGATTCTGAATTGAACTACTCCTAAAACGATATTGTGCTATTCCTGGCAAACAAAATAATTGTCAAAAAAGTCTACATAGAATATTTAATTAAGTTGTAAAAAACTATATATACCGGGTGACACAGGAGACATGTAACACTGTGTAATTTTGCTATTTAAAAAGTAAAAATTTTGAATTTCGGGAGAGTTGTATATTACATAATCGTCCTTGTTTTGAGCCTATCAGAGATTTTCAACTTCTGGTTTAAGCAGGAGTGACCCAAAGTTTGTTATTTTAAATGGTATGCAGTATATTTTTTTACCTATCTGATTCGTCTTTAAATTCTCTTTTCAATCATGTATCGCAACATGACATTTGTTTTAAAATGACAGTTAATAGCCATTTTATTGTATAAGTCTAGGTGGCCATGACACGAACCTTGGCAGATATTGATGCTTAGTGTGCTATGATATCGAAAGATCTCTGGCACGCAACTTTGTGTCTCATTTTTGAGCATACTCAGTAGCTGAACAGACAAACTAGAATTTTCTTATTTTTTTTTTAAGTTTTAAACATTTTGAGCTCTCATTTTAATAATAATAATGTATCTTTATTAGCTAAAAATAGAGCTAAAATTGAATTTTGGTCAAGAAATAAGCGAGATGCTGCAATTTTATTGGGGTAAAACAGAATTAAAAATTACTTTTGGCATTAAAAGTACAAAAAATGTCCTTGCTCTATGTCCAACGTAAAGGTAAGTTGCGGATAGATTCTTACCAAAATTTATTTGACGTCAGAATTTAATGAAAAACGTAAATCGCTACTATACAGGGTGGACCAAATAATAGGTTCAGGGGTAGATTCTTCTTCTCCTTCTTAGATAATAATTTTTCAAATAGGGACATGAGGGATATGATATGTGTTTACGCACAAAATAATTTTAACGGGTGTGCTGCAGCGAGGAGATAGTCACTTGCAATATCCAAATAGAATAGAGCCAGACCAAAAGATTTTCAAAGATCTGTTTCGTCGTTTGGGAGAAACGGGTTCATTTCTTCATAAAAACTATGTAAGATGACAAAAAAGAATTACTCTAGATCGAGAACTAGAAATTTTAGTCTGTGTGGATGAAGATCTCAAGTCAGCTCAAGTCGTTTAGCAGCGGCATCATGGGTGAGTAAACAATCTGTCCTAAGAGTCTTACATAAAGAACGCTTCTACCCATATCATCTCACTCCTGTACAAAACTTACTTAGAAGGGATCTTCCAAAAGGCTACAATTTTGTCAATTTGTTCTAAATAGACACAACAGGGATCGAAATTTTGTTAAGAACATTTTATTTAGCGACGAAGCAACTTTTACTCGCCGAGGCGTTTTTAACTGGAGAAATATCCATTACTGGGAAGTAGAAAATTCTCATGCCATTAAAGAAAGGCATTTTCAACAAGAATTTAAGATTAACGTTTGGTGTGGTATCATCAGCGATCAATTATTGGGATCATTTGTCCTTCCTCCAAATTTAAATGGACAGTCTTAACTGTTTTTTCTTCAAAATACTCTTGCTGATATATTACATGCTTTCATACTAGACATACGGAACAGAATGTGGTTTATGCAAGATGGAGCTCCTCCGTCATTTCTCCACCATTGAAGTCAGGAATTATCTGAATACCTACAGTTTTGCGCAATACTAGATCATTTGTCGTTAATATTGCTTAATTATCTACACTTCTTTTATTGAGACTTAACCATTGTTTGACCATTGTGCAAGAGAAAATTTTTAAATAAGCACTTTCTTTATGTTAAAACATAATATTTTTAGTCGCAAACTCCTCTATACAATCCTTATTTTACTATAAGGAACGTAACCAGACTGCAACCAACAGCTACTCTCCGGGCTATGTGCCCCGCCGAGCGCTGAATTACAAGTTACAAGCGCGTTTATTGTAATAATTACATATTACCATCAAAACACTAATGCTTCGATTGCAACAAACACCAGCCGAAAGACTGATCCTACTTAAAGGAGCTCTCCTGCCAGCCGTCACACACCACTTGTAGACTGCAGTTTCGAGCTGTTGGCTCTCGTCAGTGCAAGGTAGGCATGCGACGACCGGCACGAGGATCCTTTGACTATTTGGTACATCCCGGTATTTCTACAATAACGACATGTAAAATAGTCAGCAGGCGCCATCTAGTGGTCCAGTGTCTGTTGCAATCGAAAAATAAATAGCCTGACTGGGTTTAGCATAGTTCAAATATGCTTTTAGAGGGCGGAATATTAAAACATAATATTTTTAGTCGTAAACTCCTCTATACAATCCTTATTTTACTATAAGGAAAGTAATCAGACTGCAACCAACAGCTACTCTCCGGGCTATGTGCCCCGCCGGGCGCTGAATTACAAGTTACAAGCCTGGCGCGTTAAGTGTAATAATTGCATATTACCATCAAAACGCTAATGCTTCGATTGCAACAAACACCAGCCGAAAGACTGATCCTACTTAAAGGAGCTCTCCTGCCAGCTGTCACAAACCACTTGCAGACTGCAGTTTCGAGCTGTCAGTGCAAGGTAGGCATGCGACGACCGGCACGAGGATCATTTGACTATTTGGTACATCCCGGTATTTCTACAATAGCGACATGTAAAATAGTCATATGTTACTTGTCATACTTTCTTGTTTCTGCTGCAATATTTGTTTCCTTACAGTTTAAAAAGTAAATTTCTGGACCGCCGCAAAAAGTTTGAAACTTATCAAAATCAGCATATTTTAATGAAAATCAGTATCTAGGGATATTTTTTAATTCTAACAACTTCTATTAATAAATGTTTGTATCTCTAATGCTAAATAAAATATAGAAAAATCTCATTTTTGAGTCGACGCAGTGGGTTGGTGTGACAATTGAAATTATACTGAAGATCATAAAAAGATGTGCCTTGAAGATTTTCATAACTTAGGATAATTTTAAATCAATCTGTCGAATATTACCCGAAATAGCAAAGTGAGACGGAACACACTGTATATTAACTGTACCTCAATAAATTTTTACCTTTCATAACTTCAGTAGTAGCGACAACAGCCACCAAGATACTTCGAAAGATAGATATTGCATCCATTTTTTAATATTTCACCTTTTCTATAGAGAAATAAACTTTTTGGAACCACCTTGTAAGGAGTGTCTTATTTTGATGTGATAAATACACACACACCTTTGAAAAAAATCATTAGATACTAAAAAAAAAAAAAATACTACAATGCCGGAAATACCTGGCATCAGAGGTACATTATGAAAATGTTTATGAGCATTGGTCCTAAACTCTGTTTGAAAACTATCAACAGACATCGGTATTTTCATTTCCGTTACTGCAATTCGGGCCGACTCTCTCTCTGGTGTTCCAATAACTTTGGCTCGTATTTCGGGTGTGTATATTTTTCCAAATCTCTTTGCAATGATTGCAATTGAATTTTTATAAACGATTTCAGTATCTGAAACACCAAAAACACATATAAATACCTGGTATTATTTGTGCATCTTGCATAACGATCGCGTACTGTGCTTGTGCTAATTTGTAAAACTCCTCCGGTGTAATGGGTAGTTCTAGTAATTTTACAATTTTGTGAGAGGCTTCTCTGCCTGTTAGTCCCATTATATGAGGTTTTACTGTCCAATCAAAAGTTTTCCCATATTTGCTAACTACATTTTGCACTCCAAGTGTGTATAAGCGCTCAGTATCTATAAAATTTGAAAACATGCTGTACTAGTATTGCATACGAATCAGGTATTATTTAATTTAAAGGCAATTAAGTGTGCATAAAATTACTATTGAAAATTTACAGCAACACGGTTGCTAATAGAGTACAAGCAATGATGCCACCTGAACAAATGATCTGTAGGCAAAGAGAAGTTTTTCTTATAAGAGTACATGTTACGAGACATGTTAGTTTTTGATCGATTGAAATAGTCGGGGACTGCAATTTTAATATCAAATCTGTGTGGTGACGTTTATTAGTGTGACGCTAACTTTCGATTTTTAAATGGAACATCCTGTATATTATTGCATTTTTGATTTCTGCATAATTTTCTAAATCCAACGATGCCAAAAAGTGACATTTCAAACATCAACTTTTTTAATAATATAATTTTTAGTTTTCCAGTTAAGTGTGCCATGACGGTTCCGATTTATTCTAAATGACCTGTGTAATGCTACAAAAATCGAAATCCCGTTAAAAACACTAAATTACGTGATTTATGAGCAAATAAAATTCACCAAAATTGTTTTTGGGGCAAAACTCAATTTTTTCAAATGGTTCCGTGGTACCATTTATTAGTACTATTAATAAGGAATTTATTCATATGTCGTATTAAAATGTGCGACAAATACCAACAAAATTACTGCTAAAAGAAAATAAGAAAATCCAATTTTATTCTAATTACCTTGGAATACAAAAAATTAACACAAAATATTACAACAGTTGTTCAAAATGCTGTCCATTAACGTCAATGCACTTCTGAACTCGCATAGCTGTTTCTCGGTTCGCCAATTGCTGGGTCGTTATGCTATTAATTGCTCGTCTTACTCGCAGCTCCAGGTCTTCATGGGTTGTAGCGGCGGTTGCATAGATAATATTTTTTAAATGACCTCAAACAAAGAAATCAAGATGCGTTAAATCAGGTGACATTGGAGGCCACCTCACACAAGACCATTCGTCGAAATTACGTTTTCTCCCAATCTCCATTGAAGGTAATCAATTACTATCCTTGAATTATGGACATGCCATCTTGTTGGAAATACATTCCCTGTCCTAAACGGTAACTCATCTAAAATGTCCTCAATCTCATTTTCCAGGCATCTCAAGTATCTGGCACCAGTCAGAGGTCCTTCAAATATTATTGAAACAATGATTCTACTATCGATTATTCCAAGCCCAACACTGAAACCGAACCGCAATTGAAAGTTACCCTCCCGTAAGAAATTTTGATTTTCTTTTGACCAATATTTTGTATTTTGTTGGTTAAATAATCCCAAATTTGTAAACCTAGATACGTCCGAAAATAAAATCAGTCCCAAAAAATCATTGTTTGGCTGCATGTTATACAAAATCCGATTGCAATATTCCATCCTACGTTCGTACAAATGCTGGTGCAATTGGTATTTAAAAGATTTAAGTGGTATTTGTACAAAATTCGGCTTACTGCTTGGTGACTGATGTCCAATTCAAACTCAACTTGCCTTAATGAAACAGTCTCATCAACTTCTATTCGAGCCAAAACATTAATTTCTGTTCCTTCTTCAATAATGCAGTTTTCTTCAGGATCATTGTTGGGCTCTCTTCGGAATTGGTTTTCAACATGTTTAAAATAATTTTTCGCTGGACATTGTCTATTAGGATATTGTTGTGCATAAAGGTCGGTAGCCACAACTGCATTTCTTTTACATTCCTCATAAATAATTAACATGTCCACTTTTTCATCTCTTGTATAAATTTGCGGCATTTTGGACACAATTAACAAGAATTTTAAACAGTTTTTAAAGACACAATAAAAACACCGTTAAACCAACAAATGTTTGACAAGCTAAATATTTCATTGTTTTCAAAGCCACCTTAATTACTTTTTAACATTTAATTAGAACAAAATTGTATTTTCTTATTTTCCTTTAGCTGTAATTTTGTTTGTATTTATCGCACATTTGAATACGACATATGAATAAATTTCTTATTAATAGTACTAATAAATGGTACCATGGTAACGATTTGGTTCCATTTGAAAAAATTGAATTTTGCCCCAAAAACAATTTTCGCGAATTCTATTTGCTCATAAACCACGTAATTTAGTGTTTTTAACGGGATTTCGATTTTTTGTAGCATTACACGGGTCATTTAGAATAAATAGGAACCGTCATGGTACACTTAAATGGAAAACTAAAAATTACATTATCAAAAAAAAATGAATGTTTGAAATGTCACTTATTTGGCATCGTTGGTTTCAGAAAATTACGCAGAATTCAAAAATGCAATAATATACAGGGTATTCCATTTAAACTTCCGGTTTCACCCAAAATCAATTGTATGTCAAAAAGTGCTGCTTATTATGTGTGTAGTACATCCTAAATTTCAATCAATTATCTTCAAAACTAAAGGAGAAAAGGGGGTATACCATGATCCTGTTACACCCAGCCTCCTAAGAGACTGGGCCATTTTCTGGATGACCAATGGATATTTGAATTCTGTAAAAAGCATTCTTAGAATCGATTGCCCTTTCATATGCATCTATTCTGAAGGTTCCTAAGATCGGTTAATTTCTTTGCATCTCAACGCCATCTATATCTCAATGAGGAGAAATGCCGTTTTCACTTTAGACTATTTATTATGCCGCTTACGCTATATATGGGCTAGTCTTAGATTAACCAAAACTCTTATGTTATAAGAGATAGAAAATCCCAACTATCTTTGTTCAAACACAGAAATAGTATGACGTCATAAACTTTGGTGTCGTAACCACGTTGCCGAATTTACGCATATTCCTCAACTGATGATTGAAAATGAAAAAGAATTGGGATGATAGAGTTTTGACAAACATTTTAATAAGATTCAAATGACATGCTTTAAATGTCCCTAAAAGAAACGAAATGTTATGGCTCTTGGCATCAATATTATGGTAACCTCAATGTACGGTCTGTCACTAATGAAGTCAAGAAGTCGTCATATGGTATTTTCAACATGTTGGTGTATTTTCTACTCTATTATAATTTGTTAAGGTAAGTGTTATGTCTATATTTGCATGCCTATTATAAGGCCCTATGAAAATATAGACATTGTTTTTATCATCGATCAAATATCCTCTAAATTTCAGGCGCAACTCAATATGTATTTCTGTGAAAACAAGAGAACAACCAATATCGTGTGCTTTGTCTAATATATAATATTTTTAGCACATTGAAAGGTATACGAATGAGTCCACTATAATGTAAGCGACACATTGAATGGTCTAAGGTTTTCACTCAAAAGTGAAGTAATTTATATGTTCTAGCAAATGCCTTTTACAGAATTCAAATATCTCTTTTTATCGGTACAAAAAAGAAATAATACAAAACAAATACATTTGCCTATAACAGATCAGAGCTGTTTCCAGCATGCTGTGATGTCAGCTGCTACTGCTTTATTTTTCATTTATATTGGCATTTCCCTTCAATTTTTTATTTGCATTACCTATACTTTAAAGATGGTTTCATACATTTGAAATTAAGATTTTATGTTCTCCTTAGACATGATGTTAAAATAAAAAACCAATATACTTCCAACAGTTTGTGTGTCAATATTAAAATTAAACACCTATAATTGATAATATTCACAAGTTCGATTTCTGCAAAATGACAATATTTGTCCTAAAATACATTTAAATTCACAGAAAATTTTAAAGTCGAGAAATAGTATGCAACCCGCATCGCAGAGTCGAATTAGAGGTTGCCTGACACTGGGTACTAGTAAACAATTATTTTCCTTCTCTTTATCTCTAGCCTTGATATGAATATCAGTTATTTCTATATTAATGAATTACTTATTACTAGTCTCACATAAATGTGTTCTTCGAATTGTTCGCAAGTAAATGTTACTTTACTAGAAATACCACAACAGACTGTTAGTTACCTAATATGTCATAACTTATACATCTAACCACAGAAAATGAAGGTGCTCTTGAGACTTTGACATCTCATTTTTTTTTTTTTTTAGTTTACTAAAGTCAAAGTCATTTAACTGAATGAGAAGTTATGATATTAGTTTTTAAGTAGTGAATGAAGAAATAATTAAAAACAAAATAATTACCTAAAACCACTCCATCTAAATCAAAAATCACATGGGTCACCTTTTTTAATTGAGCCGCTCGATTCATTTTGAAATAAAAAACGTAGGTACCACTCAACTAATTAATCGGAAACAATTAAGTAATTTCTTGTGATCCAAAATCCTAAAGCAATATGAAAATAGATTAATAATAGATCGTCTGATTACTGTGCGGAAATCACATAGGAATACACGTTGCTTTTATCCCCTCTTTATTTCGACGTTGCCAGGTTTGTATGGTTCAAATGGGGAAATATTTTATATTCTTATGTTCTAAATTTACATACATTTTGCATTTTAGTTAAATAAATGTCTTATTTTTATGCGTCATTTACTTTAGATTTTAATACAACCAATTTATATGCTTAATGCTATAAATTTGGCTATTCACAATCACAATGCGTAAATATGCTTACAGATTGTGATGCATTTAACGGTTTCTTTTAGTGCTCATTCTCATTTATGTCCTTTTATTTCTTGTACAAAAAAATATAGACTGAATAATACCTAGTTTGGAAATTTTGTTACATTTACCTACACCTACACGCACTGCGTTTTTTTGATAATGGACTTTTACAATTGACATTGGTATTCGCCACTCATTTTAATAAATTATTTTGGTATTGCTTGACTTATACATATTTGTATTTCTTGAATAGTTGTGAAATATTTCACAAACGATTATGACAGTCAAATTGTTGCCGCGAAATAATTAACATTCTCGCCAAACAGGAGATCTGGCAATGTGTCGCGCGATGGAATTCCCTCGAAACGCGCAGGCGCCGTTTTCAAAGCAGACCTTTTTGTATACAAAATAAAAATGAGATGAATAAAACAGTGTGCCGTAGGAGTGTGCGCATGTTTTCTATCGGAATCGCATAGGTAGATCGCGTTCACTGGTCTTTCTGCGAGTGCGGAATGTGAATTGGGGGTATAGTGCCTTAGCAACCAAAAACCGTGATGGATTTGAAATAAAAGAGTACATATCTAGTTAGAATATAAAAGCAATGGCTGTGATTCATAGGACTGAGAAGTGTATTTTGAAGAAAATGTGTCGAGTACAGGGTATCGTTTTGTTTTTGGTGGCTTTTGGGGCCGGATCTACACTCGCCAACCCCCGGAGTTGCGAGTTAGTCAAGAAAGATGTTGAACAAGTTATAAAAATTGAACCACTTAAGGTCCTAGACAGGCCAGAAACAGGTAAATGTTTAATTCAATTTAAGGTTGTATTTCGTTTAAATTTGCAAAATACCTGTACCTTACCTACCAATTCGTACCTACATTTGCTTTGTTTTTAAAAAGGCGACCTGTCGAATCTATTTGTAGTTGGTAATTAGTGTAAAAATCGGGGTATAAGAATAACCTTTATTTTCATTTTAAAATCAAAAGGTGGTGAGGGTGAATTTATTATTCAATAAAAAAGTTACTGGATCCTTACACAGGTTGCAACCCTCTCATTTGGTTTCTTTTCAGTGCTATAAAAAAAACTCGGTGACCTTTCGAAGAAATAACATAATTTCCCAATTTTTGAGAGACCTAGCCGGCCTTTACAGACTATATTTTCACAAGATGTGAACATCTTATAAATTGTGCCCGTTATACTTATAACGAATTTTTTTTTAGTCTGGCAGGCTTAGGTACTCTTCTTAAAACTCAGTTATTTAAATTATCCAATTAAGGCTATACCGTTTGTGGCCTACTTGCCAGGCACTAGGCCTCCCCCAACAATTACTACTAAGGCTATACCGGGTGGCCCAGAAAGTATACCGACTTCCCATTTTTTTCTACAGTTTTAAAAATAATATTCTGAAATTTGGGAAATCAAATAGGTACCTATCAATTAGTGGAGCAGATCTGCCTTTGCAATAAGGAAATGTCCGATTGTGATTTTTTCTTTTGCCAATAAGCAAAGTTGGGTCCTCCCAACATTCCGGGCACATTTGTGCTGAGGAAGTCAAAGGGGGGGAGGGGGAAATGACGTCTTAAATGTATGGGAAAATGGTTTTTTGAAAATAACCCGGCGGTTTTTGATTTGACGAAAAAAAATCTTCAGACCAAAAATGAAGAGCTCATAAAAATAAACAAATTTTGTTCCCAACCTCATTGACGTCAGACCATTGATTCGCGAGATATCTCGAATCCAAGGTGCAAAAATTAAATGGACTGGTTTTTTCCTGATTAAAAATAGAATATAAATTAAAATAAATATTAAGCTTTTTGTAGAAGCGTTTCGTATTATGTGTCCATATCTTAAGCTATTAAAAACATATGAGTTATTTGTAATTAGAGAAAATTTATTATTATTACCATTAGCAAAAAAACAAAAAATCACGATCAAAATCAATTTATAAGTTATGGTATAGTCCAAGTAAGGACTCAAAAAACGCAAAAAACGCAACAAAAACTTTACGACATAATTATTATCGCCGCGGGCCATGGCGGCATGCCTGTCATCAAACAACCCGACGCACGTTAAAAACATCTAAAGGTAAACGAGTCAATTTGCGAACAGCAGTACAGATAGTACCGGTATTTTAATGTTAATGAGGCCGTAAAGTTTTTGTTGCGTTTTTTATGTGCCGGAAACTGACGAAACTGATTGCTTCAACTATACCTATCTGGACAGCAACTTACTAAATTTATAAATATTATAATTAGAACTAAATACCAAACCTATAACAGGTGCTCAAAATGACGCCCACCCGTTTTAGAACACTTGTTCACCCTTCGAATAGTTTCTCTCATAACACTTTGTAATATGACTGGAGTTATAGATTCAAAGGCATTTAAAATTTTATTTTGGAGGTCTTCTAATGTTGCAGACGGCGTTGTATATACTTTGTCCTTCAGATGATCACAAAGAAAAAATCAAGTGGAGTTAGGTCTGTTGACCTAGCAGGCCACCTAATAGTTCCATTAGTAGATATTACCCGGTTGTCAAACTTTGCACAAAGGTAATTTCCCACAAAACCAGCATTATGCGGCGGTGCTCCATCTTGTTGGAAGTACATATTTCTGAAATCTTCCAAGGAAGGCTCATCCAGTTCGTTTTCTATTTCCTTTTGCAACAAGATTGAGTAACGCGCGTCCGTTAGTGGTCCTTTCAGCCCACGCATTCACTCCAAATCTATCCTGATGGTTACCTTGGTGTGTAAGCCAATACATCTTAAAATGTTTTCTTAACCGCCTCTCAACCCCCTGGAAGATCTCAAGGATCTTGTGCTAGGCAAAGAGAGACGAGTCTCAATATTTTCGCTTACTATAAATTTGTCCTCTGCCACCTCAATATTTTCTGCATTTCGGAATGACTCTTCTAGAATTTTAAAATACTGCTGGTATGGCTGATGACGATCGGGATGTCTTTCACAATATAGACGTGCTGTCGCATGGGCATTTTTCTGACATTCGCCGTAAATTAAATGTGAATCTACCTTTTAATTTTTCGCATCTTAATGTGAATAAAGAATAATTATAAATTTACAAATAATAAATACGCATCTACTTCACTCAAAAATAACGTCTCGACAAATGCTGTGTGCAATTTTTTATCTGTTTTTCGTGGCTTACTGCAAGATATGGACACAATTCAAAATGCTTCTACAAAAAGCTTAATATTTATTCTAATTTATATTCAATTTTCAATCGGAAAAAACGGGTTTAAAGCAAATTTACTACTCTATCTGATAAAAAAATAAAACATACAGGATACTATTTGGAAAATTGGAGTTATTAACAAATTGAATTTTCATGAAATGAAAAAATGGGAAAAACGTTTCTAAATCCAAGAAAATGAACAAAATAGGCCAATTTTATATTTAATTTGATGAGAAACACCTTTTATTCAAATTCAAAGTCTCCTTAGAGTTTTTTAAAATTTGTTCCTGAATTCCATAGCTAACTAGAAATAGCAAATAAATACCATTTCCAAGGTTATTTTTCATCCGATTTTAAATCTGAAAAAAACGTTGGAAAGAGAAATTACAGCTTTATGAGAAAAGTGACTTAAATATACAGGGTGCTATTTAAAATAAGAAAGTTATGGCAATTTCTGGTCACACCGGAAGTGATTTTTTTACCACGGAATGGTCAAAATTAAATTAATTTTTAAAACTGTAGAAAAATGCGGGAGAGGGGTAAACACTTTCTGGGTCGCCCGGTATACGAGGGTCTTGCATTTTATATTTAATAGCACGTAATTTCGCAGAAAGACAATTCTCAAATTTTCTCATAAATTGTATCAAAGGATGTTGTAAGTTTTGCATGTTTTCTTCCATGTATGCCTCTTTATATCTAATAATTTCTATCAAGTCTACAAATACAAAAACCTGCGGGAAGCTATACACCTATATAAAGAAATAAAGAATGTCTATAAATGAGAATATAAAACCGAGGCTCGTTCCGGAGAGGTGATTCTATAAAATATAAAAAGTTGAATAATTAATTAAGAGGCAGTGTTGCTACCCTTGTGATGAATGAGGGTGTGAAATGACACACACATCTGCCTGGGGTATTTTTAAAGAGATGGAGGGTTGATAAATAATAGAGGGCACGCCCTGGCCTTATAGTTACACTAAGAATATATTTGATGTATTCTTCAAATGGTGGTTTCCTGTTTCTTAAACATTTTTATACAAATGTGCCATTATTCTTAGGAATGCGACATATTTTGGACTTTCATTGTGAGGTTTTGAGTATAGAAATGTGAAATTTAATGCCGTTTGAGGCGTTTTATGTATGGTTCCGGTGGGGCAGCTACTGCGGTCTTTTATGTTGTGTAAAATAAGGCAGGCGCCAGGTCTAATTTCAAATGAACCTCATCTGTGAATGCGCTTTATCTCGCATTTTATGGTGTGGTAATTGAAACATTCAAGAGCAAAGTATAATTCTCTTGTAAACCATTTTATACGTTATACAGGGTGTATCATAATGGAATGGAATGGAATTAGCGTACGTTTACAAACTACAGGAGGGCGTTGAAGTTTTTTCAAAAATTACAATTATTTCCATACATATTTTTTCAACAAATGTAGATATTGAAATAGTTATTCATAATATGCGTGTTAAAAGTGAGATTTCACATCCACCACGTTAGCATTACCATATCGAAATTTTGCAATGTCAATATATGGATTAATTATCGCTTTTTTGTCGTAAATTTGTCGTGAAAAGAAAAAAATTTGTCGCGCCTTATTTAAAAAAAAAAATCCATGGTAATGTCCAACTTGATAGTCAAGTTAGCATTACCACATTCCGAAACAGGCTAAAATGATGGAAAAAGAGCTCTGAGTATCAAAATAATTTGTCGTGAACAAATAATATGCGAAAAACAACCCCTTGATGTTTTACGGGAGTGGTAGTGCTCGGTACAGAGAAAAATGTTTTAATTCTCCTATTTTTGCGTAATGGAAATTTGCTACAAACTGTTTTCGGGATTACAAAAAAAAATGTAATAATTACGCTATTTCTGCGTAATATAATTTTGCGAAAAATTCCTGAAAAACAGTCGGCCCAAAAAACTACACCTTGATATTTACAAGGGTGGTAATGAGTACGGGGGAAAATACTAATTCTCCTATTTCTGCGTAATGAAAATTCGCGACAAACTGTTTTCTGGCATGACAAATTAGATCACTCATGACAAATTCCTGAAAAATAATCAGTCTAATAAAACGACGCGCTCTATTAAAAAATACCCATGGTAATGCCAACTTGATAATCAAATTAGCATTACCACATTCCGGAAAGGTCTAAAATGATCGAGAGGAGGGCTCTGAGTATCAAAATAATTTGTTGTGAATTTGTCGTGAGCAAATAATGTGCGAAAAATCACTGGGGTGGTAGTGCCGAGTCCGAACAAAATGTATGTATGTATGTATTAATTTCTCCATTTCTGCGTAATAGAATTTCATGACAAATTGTTTCGAGGAACAACAAATTTTTACGTCCCCCACGACAAATTCCTGAAAAAGAATCAGTTCAAAAAACCATCACTTGCTGATTTACGGGAGTGGTAATGATGAGTACGGTGGAAAATATGTTAATTTAACTATTTCTGTGAACTAGAAATTCGCAACAAATTGTTTCGTGGCACGACAAATTCCTTTGTCCCTTACGATAAATTCCTGAAAAAGAATTGGTCCAGAAAAACCATTCCTTGATGATTTACGAGGGTAGTAATGATGAGTAGGAGAAACGGAGATACTAATTTAACTATTTTTGCAAACTAGAAATTCGCGACAAATTGTTTCGTGGCACGACAAATTCCTACGTCCCTTAAAACAGATTCCTAAAAAAAAATCAGTTAAAAAAACCATCCCTCGATGATTTAAGGGGGTGGTAATACTGAGGTCGACAAAAAAAATGTATTAATTTTTCTATTTTTGGAAACTAAATTCGCGACAAATTGTCTCGTGGCACGACAAATTCCCACGTCCATTACGACAAATTCCTGAAAAAGAATCAGCTCAAAAAAAACCACCCCTTGATGATCTACGGGGGAAGAAGTGATGAGCGCGGAGAAAAATCTATTAATTTAACTATTTTTTTAAACTAGACAACTCTGTTCTCTCTGTAGGTGACATATAATGGTTGCAGATGGCGCCCAAGCAGCTCCTACCAGTAACCCGCGAAATTCAAACCTATTTATGAATTATTACACCGAGTATTAAAGTGTATACGACGGTAATTGAAACCGTATAAAAACTAAAAGCCGGCAAAAACAGTCGGTATCTCTTTATTGTACATGGATGGAGGTAAATAGAAGTGATTGTCATAATAAAATGTTAAACTTGTATCCATTTTTATTATTTTTTGTTTATTAGGTTCATTTCGCCAATAATATATTTTTGAGGTATTATATCAGTTTTAGAAATAAAGTCTAAATATTTAAATTTATTGGTTTTAGTTTTAAAGTTGACCCATATTATATTGAAATATGTCATTGCTCAGCAAAGACCAATGAGAAGGTATGGACATATCTTGCCAGGAGGGGATGGGACAGGTTAGGTTAACGAGGGGTAACGATTTTAGTCAAAAATAAAATAAAAATTTAAGTTTCTTCTAAAATAAAAACGTAAGTTTCTTGAACAAAGCATAGAATTATTATATGAAAACAAAAATAAATATTTGTATATATAAAACATAAATAAAAACAAAATTAAAATATTTCTCTAGAATGAAGTAACTTAAATTAAAACTTCTTGTCAACTAAATAAAATATATTCCACGAAATGTAACAATAAAAAAGTGAATGAAAAAATGAAGAAAAGTTAAATGTTAATTGACGCGTCCGAATCTTCACTTTCTGAGGAGGAATCATTATCCAGTTGAATTAAAATCGGCGCACTAGGGGGTAGCGTTGGATATCGATTTTCTTCTCCAATTACATGCCTAACGCAATTTTTCCATAAATCAGTATTATTGTCAATGTCAGTTATTACTTCTCTTATATGATCAACTACTATCGCGCTTAACGTTGGAGAGTTATTACATTTTCGTAAACGTACTTTTAGTGTTCCCCAAACCATCTCGATAGGATTAAATATGCAATAGTATGGAGGTAACCGCAAAAGTGTATGACCGTGTATATTGGATAAGTTATCAATAACATATTCCTTTTTGAAACTATGTTCTTTTATTCTTTTCAGTAATTCGCGTTTTATTGGAACTTCTACAGGAATTTCCATATTTTTTTTCTCATGAATTTTAAAATGTCTTCCTTTTTTGTGCTGTTATTTGGTATTTTATTTAATATACGCGAGTGATAAGAAGCATTTTCTAATACAATTACCGAATTTGGCGGAATATTTGGTAGAAGCTGTTGAGAAAACCATTTTTCGAATAGATCGGCTGTCATGTCTTCGTGATAGTCTGCAGAAGACTGCGATATTTTTTTGACCGACAAGAGCAACGCATTGGGTACAAACCCATTTTCACTTCGCGCATGAAGTATGATAACGCGTTTTCCTCTAGAACACGGAGTATTTAAAACACAATTGTGCGAACTATCTACCCAACCATACTGAACAACATCATGCGTGTCAAACCACGTCTCGTCTAGATAACTATATGCCTGTTTAGTTTACGATATTCTTTAATTTTTTCCAAATAATCTACTCGAAGTGAAACTATACGTCGCGATTCCATAATTACCATACGACTGTCAAGTTTTTTATGTTTAAAACTGCATTCTAATAAGACATTTCGTAGTGTATCTAAAGACCTATAATTATAATCAGTATAATCGCTCAATTTTTCTTGAATCATTTTTAACGTAGGAACTATATTTTCTTCATACATATTATAAATTATATGCCGTATTACATCTCTAGTGGCATCATCAATATTTTTTAATTTCGTATTTTTCCGTTTCCTCTTTGCGCTGTGGTCTATAACATCGCCTTCTTGAATTACGTGATACATTGTTGATTTTGATATTTTAGTTAATTCGTTAATACGTCGTATTATTTGTTTCTCACATTGTTCAGAATTTTCGCTTTGCAAACATTCATGTATATTTAAAATAATACGTTGACTTTGTACGTGTAAATCTTGGTTTTTAAACTGTAAATTTAGTTCGGCATTTTCGACAATAACCGGTTCAACTACTTCGGGATTTTCGGGCGTTATTATATTATCCTCTGTTTCAAATGGTCCCCAGAAAGCCATGGTAAATTGGTAAATAATTAAAATATTTTACCTTTTATACAGTAGTAAATATTTATAAATATGAACAGTAACTAACTAAACTCCTACGCTTGATATTATAATAGGTATTTATGCACTGCACTGGCACATAGACAGCACGTTGTTAGACTTCCACGTTCCGCTGATAAGAAACGATTTACAAGTTTTTTGTGCTAGTAGGCCTGTCCGTTTTATTACCTTTAAACCAGTGCAGTCGTAGATGGTTCATTCAGGCTGATTACATTGCCAGTCTCGAACTCGCCTGCACAGTTTCAACTACCGTTCGAATCTCGATACCATTGCCAAATATATAGGACAAAATATCAAGTTCAGTCCGCACGGTCCTGTGCTTTAAAACTGACCAGTTTCAATTTTGGGCGTATTTACTTTACACTCTTTGCACGACGCGAATAGTTAAAAACGTATTTATGGGGGGTAATTTTTAACCAATTACAGGACAGGGACCTGGCACAATCTATAAAAAAATTACGTAAGTGGACCTGCATATCGTTGCTGGAAAAAAATTAGCTTTCCACAAATATTTCGACATTGCGCGGTGACTTGAATTTTCACCTGTAGGCAAATTTAAATTTTCTAACCATAATAATTATCGACAGTACGGAAAATGTCGGTTTCTATTTTTTTAAATCATATGCATCCCTCTCGATAACCCAAGCCAGAAAACTGACATGTCGGGATAACAAAATCGACCATTTTTTCTTTACATATCCAAGAGAAAGAATTTTTCGACCACTCCGCAACGTTACCATAGTTAATCCACTTGAACTTTTTTGTTAAACTCATCGAGAACTAACAACAAAAATCACTGGAGCGTAATGGAGAATCCTGGTAACGGGCTGCCGTACTAATAGGGCCGTTCGTAAAAGGCAACAGGAAATTTCGACACACATACTACCCTTCTCTATTCTATCTATAAATTAAACTTCACTTGAACCAGGAACTACCCCTCATACCTGAGCTATTTCAGCCCCTTCATTTATTTTTATGTGGTAATAACCCGCTTAATAGCGTGTACACATTCAACAGCAACAAGCTTAAATAATAAAAATCTCCATAACAAATGCTACAAGCAATAAAAAGACTTTTATTTGTTTTGATTACATCTGATCAATATTAACTAATTGTTTGACACTATGCAGGTAATTCGTTTGTTGGGTGCAGCTTTTTATTTTAATTTAGATTCTCCACGGACCGATTATTAAATAGACATAAAATAACAGCGGCGTGGAAAAGGGTTTTACTTTTGGGCGATGTTTGTAGAAAGAAAAATTTAAATAAGAGTTGTTCGGAGTGTATTAGTCATCCATGCTTCCAATTTTAATTGTAAATGACTTTACGTCAATAAAATGACGCAGCCGAATGTACGGTTTGCTTGGAAAGAGAGAGATAGAGATATAATAGAATATGACATTGAACAAATTTATTATACCCTCGATTATACTTAATCTTTAAATTTCTCGGTACACTTAGGACATTAGGGCTAATTTTATTTTAGTTCAACAAAAGGGAAAATGTTTATTTTAATAATACCTATGTGGGATGATAAGAATTATTTTTGCAAATCGAAAATAGAAGAAAAAAAACATTTATATATATATATATATATATATATATATATATATATTTCTCTCATCATCCCACATTGTAACATGTTTTTAATGTCTTTTAGTGAAAGCCGTTTTTTAAAATAACGATTTATTTGAGATTAAATTAAACCATCTTTCCGGCTTATATCCGGAGCGCTCTTAACTGAATTTATATACAGAGTCGAGCAATAGCGCGTCGGATCTCGATATCTCGAGTTCTATGATAGCTAGAATTTTTTTTAAAAATTGCAAGTAAACTAGCTAAAAAAGTCTATAACTGGAAATTATTTTCGAACATACAAGGGCGAGCCAAGACGAAATTACAGGACCAAGTGCCTTTTTTTCAATGGAATGCTATGTATATCAGTACATTTTTTTGAAGCCTCTTTCTAGGCTCTATTCATTCCTATATTAGCATTGAATATCTCCCAACCACTTGGATGTAATGAATTTTTTTGTTGAAATAATGTAATCTACAGATGGATATTAAAAAAATCACCACAGTGACAATTACGGGTTTTAAGAAAAACTTATCTGAATACCAGTTACGAGACATCTAATTAATGTTTTTGTCATTTTGATTTCCTAAAAATGTACAGGGTGGCCAAAAATTATTTTTCAATTAATAACATCTTGAATTTTCTCACTTTTTTCAAATGGAACACCCTGTATATTTTTCGACGATGTGACGTAGAAATGAAAAACGAACATTTTTGATAAGTACTTCCCTAGGGCTAATTGCAACCAATTTCGTTTTATTCAGCAATAATTACAAAATTCAAAAATAAACTTAAAAAAGAGGTTTCTTCAAATAACTCAGTAGAAAAAATTATAAGAAATGTTCCACATGTTGCCCAGTTTGATCGACACACATCTCTATGAGCTTTTGAAATGAGATTCCCACTGTTCCTAAAACTACCGGTGTGATAGATGTAAAGGCAGTTATTATTCTTTCCTTCATATTTTGTACTGTTGTTGTTGGCGTGTCTCTATAAACAATTTCCTTCACGTATCCCCATAAAAAGAAATCCATTTTTGTAAGATCTGGGGATCTAGCAGGCCATTTAGTGGGTCCATTTCTTCAAATCCTTTGATTAGGGTAGGTATTATTTAAGTGGTCTCTAACTGCATTTAAATAATGTGGTGGAGCACCATCTTCCTGAAAGCACATCCTATTTCGAATTCTTTCAGGGAAATTTACCAATAATTGTGGCAGATGAAGATAAATAGCTCCAGTCAATGTACCATCAAAGAAATGTGGCCCTATTACATGTTCTCCAATAATTCCTCCCCAAACTTTTATAGATTATCTGTGTTGGTTATCAACTTGCATAAAAAAGTGAGAATTTTCCGAAGCATAATAATGGAAATTGTGCCTATTAACAAATCCATGTTTATGAAAATTTGCCTCATCACTGAATAAAACAGTATTGAAGAAATTGACACCATGTTGCATTTCACCTCTGGCCCAATTATAAAATTGTAGGCGCTTTTGAAAATCGTCATCAGATAATTCCTGGTGCATTTGAATATGATATGCATGCAACTTAATTTGTTTTTAAGATTCGACCCACAGACCGTCTACTTATTCCTACTAATGAGCTCACTTCTCTTTGACTAACATGGGGATTCTCAACCATTGCCAGCACCACAGAAAACTCATTTTCTTCGTTCACAACACGTTTTATTCTTTCACTTTTTTTATATTCGACATTTCTAGTTTCCAGAAATCTATCGAGAAGGTTTTGAAAGCTGCTAATATCAGGAATCCTTCTTTCAAGAATCAAGATAACGGTGATAAATTCTATTGGCAAGTAGACAATTTCTGTCTGACTCGCCCAAAACAAAAGCCATGTCTACAAGTTCCGCTTTATTAAAATTCATATTGTAAAATTCCAAATATTTTAAATTCAATACAAATTGTAACGACCGATAAGTGTGATAAATGCTCCTTTGTACACGACAATTTATACCAAACTGAAGTTTTATTGCTTGTCGAATAACGAAAACAGCAAAAAAAATTACAAAAAACAACAAAATTGAAAAAAAAACTGATTTCGACCATGCTGTCGCATAGAGAATCAAAAAACTTTTAAAATGAGGGATCACTCAACCACCTTACCGTAATTTTTGTATTTGTTGGGGGTTGCTGGGACTAGGGGTTGATGTGTCAATGTCAAGTTTGACATCAAAAGTTGTCCCCCAAAAATCAAGAATCGACCTGTCTGAGCGATTTTTCAAGAAACTATTCTAAGTGTCCCAAAATAGGCGTGTTTCCTTTTCAATGGCCCACCCTATATAGTAGACGAAACACGTACGTGTTTGCATGAAATCCACATTCACATCATTCTAAGTTCCTCCATTACTTATCGAGTAGGTAAAAGTTATCAGTTCGTACACACTTTTATCACTAATGGTACTGTAATTGACTTTTAATGGCGAGCCGGTAATTTTTTTAACCTACATTAAAGTTACTTGTTGTAATTTGTTTTATCTACTGAGAATCTTAATACGGCCGGCCTTGTACATAGTTTTCGAAGGCCCCTGTAGCCAAATTCCCACGCCGTTGCCAGTTAAAATATTTAGCAATTTTTTGTGTTCAATATTACATGGCAAAAACCTCTACTAAATGACTAAACATTTGTCAGAAATAAACTTGTCTGAATAATAACTAAAATGTTTGTATAAAAGCCACTCATTTGCAAAATGCAAGAACTCACATGAGCTATTCCTATTGCGTTCAAAACAAAAATGCCTGCCGGGTTTTTTCTTAGAATAAATATCTGATTTCATGCAGTTAATGGTCGCAGAACTAAATTGTCGTGTTTTCAAATGAAACTTCGTATCTTGGCATTCATCGGCTCTGAATAATTACCAACAAAAATTTGACTCAATAAAATGGTAGGTTCGAAATTAAAAGCGAAGAGTAATGTTTTCCATTAGTTTATTCGTTTAAACATTAATAATAGACGGACATATGCTTATTGTATATGTAAATGAGATGTAGCTAAAAAAATATTTTCTACTTTTTAGTGAAAAGAACTCTTACTAAGTTTTATATTTTATTTTATAAATTTTACGGTTGTCAGTACAGGGTTAACTTGAAACTAGAGGATAAATATCAAACAAAACAATATATACCTTTTGTTTCATTTGACATGTATCGTCTCTTTAAGTGTTAACCCTGTATTCATAATCCAGACCTAAGTAGTATACGACAGGAACAGCTGGCGCTTAGTCTTCGGTCCGTCTCGTTGAGACTTGATATAAAATGAAAATTCATTATTCCCGTTCTTACCACCTCCTTGTCCATGGGCAAACTAGACGATCAAAAGAACGAGCCAACACATTAACCCATGGAAAGCGCCCCAGGGCGGAAACCATTATGCAGCCTCGTGCGCACACACTTGTAGATAGAATGTTCGTACCCTCGCTACCTCGCCAAGGCCGCCGAGTACGAGAAGTGGCTCTCACAGGTTGGGCTCGACTCGACGGAGGAAGCAATTCCCATTTCTCCCTCTCAAGTCCTTGAAACAGTTAAGAGAACCTGAATCCAAAAAAAGCTCCAGGATTGGACAACAATCCCCCCCCACGCTCTCAAATATATCCCCCCGAAAGCGTCCTTTACCTCACAAAAATAGAAAGTTCCTATCTCCAACATACATACTAACCCTCCATATGGAAACCGCGAAAATCATCCCTATTCTTAAACCAAAAAAACCTCCCATTCAGCTACCGTCCTATAAGCTTGCTTTCAGTCCTGGGGAAAGTCCTCGACACACTCATCCTCTCCTACCTACTGGAGGGAGCTGGCGACGAAAACGTCCTCAGCGACCAGTTTGGTTTTTGTTCTAACTGCTGTTCAGAGTCGGCGAAATCACAAACGTCAATCGGAGTCATCTAACAGGGATCGTATCCCTGGACCTCGCCTCGATAAGGCGTTTGACAGTCTGGCATCCTAGTCTGCTATATAAACTCCACATAGCGAAAATTTCGATTCATATTATTAAACTAATACAATCATATTTATCTAATCGCCAATTCCGAGTAGCAGTCGAACAGCAGTGCTCGCATTCATCCCCTTTACTCTCTGGCATCCCCCAGGGGTCATCCTTTGGTCCCGCTCTTTTCCTTTTTTATGTATATGATATCCCTTCACCTAAAGACTACAGATTAACTTACGCAATTTACACCGACAATACCGCATTAATTTGCGCGACTAAAATCGTAGACTTACTCACTAAATTGACATAAAAACAGACGGACAGAGCCATCACCGTCTTCGAAAGGTGGGGGCTTCTAGTAAACCCCGCAAAAACGTAGGCAATTATTACCTCTATAAAACGACACAAACCTAATCCCAAACAAAATATAACAATATATTACATGTGTTAAAGACATCACTTACCTGGTCAATCAATCAATCAATAAGGCTTTATTTCTTATTTTAATATAAAACAGTACCTCCCCAGAACCCACACTGGATCCGACCGTGCAACCGCCGCGCTAATGTGGTGGCAGATTGCATGGCCGGGCGGAGTGAGACTGGTTCGGCTAAAAAGAAAATTAACCTAGGCTCCTTCCGTCGCAGACGGATTATAAAAGGTGTTAAAATTATGAACATGTTTAAAGAACAAACTTAACAAAACTCAATAAAAACTACATACTAAATTAAAACACTTGCGCACTGATCACTTTTAATTTCGTATCTGACGCTAGCACCTCAATTTGAACGAGGCGCCTTCCGCGAGATAAGCCAATGTTGGGCTGCGCATGGCTGGCCTAAACTTTGATTAAAAAAATTTGGGTTGTATATGTTTTGATTTTCTAAAAAATTGTGAAGCGAAATGAATTTAGAGACAAAAATGTATAAAAAGAAAACAAGAAAAAACAAACGCGACAAAAAGATTACAAACAGAAAGGAAGAGGGGGGGCAGGAAAGATTTGAAGGTACAAACGGTATGAAATGTCAGTAAAGGTGGATAGGGTAAGCGGAAGTTATAGTTGTTGAAGATTGGCTACAGGGGTTGCCGGAAAATTGGTAACGTCTGGTATGGTAAAGGGTGTTTGATCCGAAATGGTGCATTATGCTGCCTAATTTGTGTTATGTGTCTTGTTAGCGGACTATCGCCCAGCTTGAAGGAGTAGAAATTTTGGGAGATCTGCTGGACCTAATCCGCTATCGGGGTTATGTCGTTGCAACGTGCGTATAGGTCTCTGAGGGAAGTGTACCTTCCAGAATTAGAAATGAGGCGCATAAATTTGTGCTCGAGCACTTTTAGTTTTTTCATTGTCGTGGCCGGTATGCTGCACCACACCGGCGCCGCATATGTGATGGACGGCGTAATCACCATTGTGTACAACAATTTTTTATTTTGTCTGTTGAGTCTGCTACCCCTGACCATAAGCGGATACAGACTCCTGACAGGGAATAGACCGTCCGTACAGTCTCATTTATGTGGGTGTTAAACGTCAGTCGTTGGTCCAGTCTAACCCCCAAGTACTTCACGCATCTTTTAGTTGGAATTTTGTTTCCCCTGATCGAAATGGGTGTTATGATTTTATTCTCTGTAAACCGACGCGTGAAAACTATCGTCTCAAATTTCTCAGCGTTCACCCGAATCTTCCACTGGTCGTAATAAGCCGTGGCACGAGCCATGTGCGCCTTCAGCAACATATTCGCTGCTTGGGCGTTGTGTGAATGCGCATACATGGCTGTGTCATCGGCATACTTGGCCAGCTTCGTATTCGGGAAGTCCGGAAAATCGAAGACGTACAGGTTGTACAACTTTGGTGATAGGCACGATCCTTGCGGGACTCCCGCGCGAATGTTCCGCCGTGTTGAGAGTTTGTTATTCACTCGAACCTGCAAGGATCTGCCCGTCAAGAACGAGCGAATGAGCATAATGAAGTAGGTCGGAAAGTTGTAGTGGTGTAGTTTGTAGAGTAACCCCAGGATCCAGACGGTGTCGAACACTTTCTCAATATCGAGGAGCACCATAGCGGTGTTCTTCCCGAGGTTGTATTGCACTTTGACACCGTTAACTATCCTAACGACCTATTATACCGTGCTCCTGCCCTTCCTGAACCCGAACTGAGACTCATCGTCGATGTGAAGCTCCTCCTGAACAGTGTTCAATCTGATCAGGACGACTTTCTCCACCAACTTTGAGATCGTCGACAGCAACGAGATGGGCCTGTAGCTGCCGGCGAACTTCGCGTTCTTGTTCGGCTTCAAGATGGGAATGGCCACGGCGCCTTTCCACTGGCTGGGCCAGTGCTGTAGTCGCAGGATCGCGTTAACGATATACGTCAATTGTACAATACCTTTCCTCGGGAGATATTTGAGTAGCTTATACTCGACGCAGTCCTTCCCCGGGGCTTTATTGTTTGGTAAGCCCTTGATATGTATAAATAAACTGAAAAAACGTAAAAAATTGAATTACTGCGAATTTGGCCAAAATTAAACTGAATTTGATGAAATTTTAGATGAAACTAACCTATATAACCAAGTCTGCCAAATTTTAGCAAAAAATATCAAACAGTTTGGCGGCAATTCCATTTTTAGCCCAAATTCCACATTTTTTCCCAAAAATTCACTTGATTTTTATTAAACTTTTTACGTATATTGATTATTATTTTATTTTATTGATGTTTTCTTTTTCTAACAGTAGTACTAGATGTGCTGCCTGTTCCAAGGCGTCGATAGCAGCTAAATGTATTAAGTCATCTAACGCTGTCATTGTCCATTTTCACTCACCAAAATTTGTTGAAATAAGTCTACTTTAAAGCCCCTAAATAATAAACAAACCACCGGCAAAAACCTAACTTGAGACATAGAGGTTATGTGGCACGAAATAAAACAAACCAAAACGATTACTTTGAATACATTCGTACACGAAATTGCTGTATTAAACCCCCATCCGACAATTTCACATTTTCGTGCACGACATCGTCTCGGTCAAGCTCGAAAATACGGCCCCGGTCGTATACACTATACTGAGATATATGAGAAAATAGGAAGAAAAAACGGATTTTTTAGGAATCTTTTCACATTTTGTTTAATAAAAAATTACGCCCACGTTTTCAGACTAGCGTATAGTTAAATTATCATTTCTTATGATTTTTAGGAGCAATTAAGTAAAAAATCTGCCATACTACCCGATTTACCCAATCCAAAACAAATACCGCCTGGGCTATATAAATATCAGGTATATTTTAACGTTCGTGCGTTAAGTGTCACATCGTCATACAAATATAGCCCTAACACCTAAAAAATTTACTTATTGGTATATGATTTATAAAATGGTAAAGAAAGTTAAAAGTAGGTACATTGACTGTTCCCTTTAAATTTGCAGATGCTTTATTCAATTAGCCCACTCTTAGATTGACCCAAACTAGTTTCATTGTCCACTCAAAAAAATTCTGAGCTTATGTGGAAAATAATAAGCACCGTTACCATTTGTTGCGTGGGTTTTAGCGTATCTAGAAACTAGAACCTAACACATGTAAAACACCCATGTCCTTACCTGGTATAAGAGAAGCTACAACTGCTTGAGGATAATAAATTTCTCTAAACCTTTTCATAAATCCATCTTGCGTTAATGGTAAATCCATTAAACGTATTGCCACATCAGCAGCTGTGTTTAATGGACGACCAGCCATTTCATGGTATACTTCTTTTGTAAACGCTTTTCCATGTTCTGTTGCAATTTCTCTCACTGTGTTGTTGTATATTTGTTCCGTGTCTAAACAGACGGTATATTTTTAAAATTACCAACAGCAGTAATGTAAAATTTAGTTATAATTTTTTTACCTAAAATTGTCCCATCTAAATCAAAGATGGCATGCGTAACCTTCTTAAATCTGGCTGCCGGGCAATATTTTGTGCCCATTTTTACTTTTTTTGGAATTGCTGTTGTTGTAGTGACTGACGTTTCTATGATTTTCTGACAGGAAAAAGGTTGGTAATAAATTAGGATGTGTGCTCTGTGGCATGATCTCATATTATCCCCCATCCACCACAACTTTTTTTATTTATTACATCACATGTTAGTAAACATCAAACTACTGGGTAAAAGTTCGGTTTAGAGATTTTTATGAAAATGGTCAAAATTGAATGGGGGATCATTGGTTTTCGTATAAAAATAGCAAGGTTTTTATTGTTAAAAATGCAAAAATAGAGTGCAATCGAAGCACTGATTTTCACCGAAAAATTCGTGATTCGTGTTTATTCTTCTCTTTGATTAGAAATATTCACTAAACAACCTAACCTCGTTCGGGGCTAGGGACAGAAGATAGTGGATTTTGTGTCAGACGAACATATAAGTATTTTCTGACGCGACCAGACCACCTCCTCTCCCACCTCCCCTCCCCGTTTTCGAGGATGCTGAAAACGATAGTGGTGGGCAAAATTTTTTTTAAGCATGCACAACCCCCCAAACGACCAAAAAACACCCCCAAATTGGGGTGAAACGCAAAGGAGCGCGCTTCTGTCGGACAAACACCGGTTTATCTTCGTTTTCGAGGCTGCTGAGATCGACGCCAGCCTTGAAAATCATCCCCGATGCAAACCCACCCCCCAAGCAGCCATAAACGCCCCGAAAAAGGGAGTGAAACGTGAAGTATTGGGATTCCGTCCGACAAACATCGGTTTATCCCCGTTTTCGAGGACGCTGAGACCGACGCTGGCTTTGAATATCATCCCCGAGGCAAACCCACCCCCCCAAACAGCCAAAAACATTTCCAAGTTGGTGAAACGCAAAGGAGCGCGCTTCCGTCGGACAAACACCGGTTTATCTCCGTTTTCGAGGATGCTGAGACCGACGCCAGCCTTGAAAATCATCCTCGATGCAAACCCACTCCCCAAACAGGCAAAAGCGCCCCGGAAAAGGGGGTCAAACGCGAAGGAGCAGACTTCCGTCCAACAGACATGGGTTTATTCCCGTTTTCGAGGATGCTGAGACCGACGCCAGCCTTGAAAATCATCCTCGATGCAAACCCACCCCCCAAACAGCCAAAAACACCCCGGAAAGGGGGGTGAAACGTGAAGGAGCGGGGTTCCGTCTGACAAACATTGGTCTCTTGATAATATTCGAGTATACATGCAGCAAATCAAAAAGAAACATTGTGTTATATTTTATATTGAACGCAAAAATAGAGTAATGCTCGTAAATATACTGCACTTATGAAATAAAAAATCGTTGCACTTGTACTTACTTTTTCAGAATTTGTTTACCAGAAGTTTATATAATATTATTATATTATAATACACAATATCCAATATCAAATTTATTGGCGTTAAGAAACAGTTTTTGTTATTGTAACAGACAGCGAAACAAAAAATGTTTCGACGTGCACGCGTACTGTCGTGAGCAGAGAAAAATAGGACAACTTTTTTTTTCTAATGTAAATCTGTCTCTATTTGAATATGTAATGAGTAGCCGAAATAAAACAGATATTACTCTTAATTTATTTTTTATTTTAATGCCATAGTAAATGATGGATGGTTAATGAGACAAATTGCACTGCATTATAACATTAACAAAAATTCGGTGTGTAACATTTTAAGAAAGTGGAGAATAAACGGTACGATTAGTAGAAATCCTGGACCAAAGGACAAAGGATATCCTACTTAACAAGAAACTAACTATTAATATTTCATTATTGCACCATTTTTATTTATAACTTCTATAAGTCTGTTTGGCATATAATTAATAACCTTATACAATAATCATTAGTAATAATATTTTCCCATGCATTATTTACTATTTCCAGTAACTCGTCGGCATTCCGTGGTCCCACATTTCGTTTTTGGATACTTCTTACGAGTAGTCCCTATACTTCTTCCACAGGGTTAAGATCTGGACTATGACTGGGCCAATTAACAACATTGATGTTGTTATCTTGAAACCAGTTAGTTACGGTATAAGCAGTATGAACGGAACAATTGTATTGTTGAAATATGAACTCATTATAACTGGTGGTCGAGAGGTGAGCGCACTTGCCTCTCACCCAAAAGTTCCGGGTTCGATCCCCGGTCGTGGCAGTGGAAAATACTGTGAGAGGGATTTTTTCACTATACACGGATATTGGGTGTGTGTCCCTTGTCTCTAAATGTGTAGCCCCCTCCCACACAAGGCTCTTCTAGAGCCTTCCGGGATAAAGGGGGTCGTAATTACCTGTGGTGTGATTTATTATATTTATTATTATTAGGAAATAATTGTGACACAGAAGAGAGCATAATATTGTCTAAAATCCTAATATATGTTGCACTATTAAATCGTTCCTCAATATGCCACAAAACACCAGGACCACGTGCCGATATCTAAGCCCACATATGGACGAAAAATGTTCCACTTTCATCATTGTTAGATATATATTTCTCATCGAATCGAGTATTCGGAGGGCGGTAAACACGAATACGACCGCTGTGTATTGACCGGAAAGTTTTTTCGTCTGTAAAGATTACATTATTCCAAAAATTTACATCATGCGCTAAAAATTCAAGCGCAAATCCTACTCGAGCTTCTTTATGTTCAGCTTTAAATAAGTATTCCTGTGCTGCTGCCTGACAGCGTCGCTCCTCCGATTCTCTTACTCGCCGGTGACCAGTACTACTCGATCCAGGAAAATTCGTTTCTTCAGCAGCCTGAATAACTGAGTAAAATGGATTTTTTACTAAAGCATTTACCGATTGCAAATCTTGTTGTTGAGTCGATAACCTTTGTCGCCCTAATCCAGGATTTCTACTAATCGTACCGTTTATTCTCTTTCTTAAAATGTTACACACCGAATTTTTGTCAATATTATAACGCAGTGCAATTTATTATAACGCAGTGCAATTTATCTCATTGGCCATCCATCTTCTGCTTATATGAGGCATATTAGTTTTTTGCACACTTGCAATAAATTATGACAACTAACTGACAATGTCACAGAAATTAAAGTTAGATGTACACAAAAGTCCGCTCCTTCGTGATTCACTTTCTTTTTCCGGTTTTTTTTGGCTGTTTGGGGGGTGGGTTTGCATCGGGGATGATTTTCAAGGCTGGCGTTGGTCTCAGCATCCTCGAAAACGGGGATAAACCGGTGTATGTCCGACGGAAGCGCGCTTCTTTGCGTTTCACCCAATTTGGGGGTGTTTTTTGGCCATTTGGGAGATTTCATTTCATTGAGATCGTTTTCAACATCCTCGAACATGGGGGGGGGGGGTACTTACGTTTTTCTGTTTTTTTTCCGACTCACAAAATCCACTAAGATAGGATCAGACAGTATTGATATTAATTAGTTCGTAGACAGAGATCATAATAGGGTTTTCTCACTAATTTTTTTTTTAACAATTTGTGTCGTGAAAATGATATAATAAAACATTTTATTAATTTACAACAATTTACTTTTCTAATAAGAATTATTTCTAAGAAAATATCGTTGAAACAACTTGCTGATAATTTCACTGCTTTTTAAAACGGGCATTTTTACGCGCCAGAATTACGCATCTACCCGGAAAACCAATGAGATTATGGATATAATTAGTTTGCAATAGATTCCAACTGTGTGTTAAAGAAAGCTTTCCTCTAAAACTTCTCAGAATTTCAATTTGTAATGCTTGTACTGTGATTGGTCTAAAGCAGTGGATGTGTAAATATTGGCCAATCAGAATCCAGATAAATGCAGCACAAGTTATTCGTGAAAGCGTCGGACGTTAATATTTTGTACTGTAGTTTAGGTTTAACCTTCACCGACATTACACATCAGATGACTAACCTAAAACGTTAAATTTATATTTTTATGTTTGTATTGTTTGGAGTGAAAATATTATTTTATCAGTTTCTGGTTTATGTTTTATTAATTCTACAATCAAAATGGAATCAAGTGGAAGAGGGATATGTTAAAGGTGCCGCTGATAATTTACCTAAAGTAGAAAAGTGCTGAGTGCTGTCAATAAATGGAGGTTATGTTATGTTAACAGAGACCAAGATTAATAAACAATCTTGAACAGAGACAACCTCTGTGATGTTAATTTTGTGATTGGATTTCAGGGTGTTGACGTCACAACGCGCCAATTTATGGCTGTTTAAAATGAACCCAATATTTTTCAAACTTCAAGTTTTTTTTTTTGTTACTATTAGTAAAATTAATAAGATGATAAATATACCATAAATCATTTTTTACGTGAGTTAAGTATTTCAGCAATATTTTTTTTTCCTGGAAAACCCTATTTTTCCGATTATTTGGTTATTATAGTTACTATTTGGTTATTATGGTTATTATTTATTTATTACAGTTATTATTGGTTATTATAGTTATTATTTAGTCATTAAAGTTATTATTATTATTCAGTTATTACAGTTATTATTCCATTTGGTGTACACATTTCTAAGGGTGGGACCTCCCTCGGGCAATAATAACGATGATAAGTGGTTAGTAATTTATAATGAATAACCTTGTGCAGTATCCGAATAAATGATTAATTCAACAATTTTGTTGAACCTGTGATCGGAGACGGAATCATTAACACTACACTATGAAAATTCAATGAGTGTTGATGAAATACCTCTCCGTCTATTAAAGTTGCTACAACTTGGCTACACCGTACTGATGAAGACCAAAAAGTCCGAAAGATATGTCTACAGTTTGCACTTTTTTCTTTGCGGGCTTGCCCCTGAGTTTTCTTCCTTTTTTTGTATTTAATAATAACAGAAATAAATGGGGGTCAAAAGTTAATGAATATACGGTGTACATAGTCAATTTTTTAAAAAATATTTAATTTTCTAAAGGTATTCGTAGTCGGCAATGTCCGACTTTAATTTTCACTAGTTGTTATTGTAATCGGTATACCATGTTGACCTTTCATCAACCTTTATTATAAGATATGCAACGAGAGAAAGTGCACTGTTTCTCTATAGGTATAATTTTTTCACAATGCACGATGAATTCACGTCGTTAACAGTGTTATTTTTAATTACGCTGCCCCTCATCAATCAAAGCAAACCTCCTATGCAGTTTCTCCGAAACCATCCAAAAATAAAAGCTAGTTAGCCAGTTGTCTCGCTCTTCGTTTTCCTCCCGTTTCTCAACACGTCATGTGTTGGTGTATAATTTCATGGACAATTTTCAGGATAGGTGTTAGTCCAAATAAACAAAAAGGGCATAAGGAAACACGTGTTAACCTAATTTTAGAAAACGGAAACGAGCGCGTGTCTTGTTTAACTACCCTACAAATTGACGGGGTAGGCGTTTCAAATAAACAAACAAAATACGAGAAATAAAATTCGATCTAATAAAGGATAATAAATTTATCGTCATTGTGGAACTAACGGGATTTTTCATTGTTGAGTTCGCTGTTTCAGTGATACATAAATAAAGCGCAATCGTATAAATATGTCAAACCGTACAGGAAACGCAAATAACTTACTCAGAACTCCATGATATTTATTGTCTACATGAGCTGCGGAGGCTTTGGCACATTTTCCAAATATGAAGTAGGTACAGGATGATTGACCATAAATGTCCCCCTCTAACTTTGTTATTTCTGGACCGGTTCGAGAATTTCAAAAATCAGATTAAATCATTTTCTACAAGTTTTTATACGTCATATTGATAAAATAATGACGTCCAAATCTAACCATATACAGGGCGTTACTTGATTCTTTTAAATGGAACACCCTGTATCTAACTCGAGAATCGCATTCCTCATCTTTCTCTGATTTCAAAAATATAATATTTCACATGGCTATCTTCTATAGTTTTTCTAATATTTACAAGAACGTTGATAATTTATAAATTAGAAACTGACCAGAAAACCGTGAATTGAATATTTTGTTATATTTTGACAAAGATCGAAAGAAATCCCTCAGAGATTGTTCAAGAGATTTAGATATCTCATATTCAATGGCAAAAGAACTCTTCACAAATATAAATACAAAACTCGAAAACCAAGTGTATTACAGAAATCATATCCCAATGATAATTTGGTGAGGAATAATTTTTATCAAATTATGCTGGAAAAACACAGAGAAGATCCACTAATTTTCAATCATATTTTTTGGACCGATGAGGCATCATTTAGCACATCTGGAATAAATAATAGGAAGAATAATCATTACTGGGCACCGGTAAATCTCCATATAATGGAAGAAATCCAGTTTCAAGGCTGCAGAACTTTAAATTTATGGACTGGAATATTCAATAACAAAGTAATATATAAATTATTTGAGGGCAATATGAATGGCGTTAAATATTTGGATATATTAAGAGAAATTATCGAAAATAATATAGATAATCTTCCTCTTAATCAAATGATTAGAACCATCTGGCAGCATGATGGAGCCCGTCATCACAATAGTGTTAATGTAACAACATTGTTGACCCAGAATTTCAATCAATGGATTGGTAAACGTGGACCTATAACGTGGCCTCCTAGAAGTCCCGATCTCACGCCGCTTGACTTTTTTTTTGGGGCTATATGAAAAATGAAGTCTATAAAACAAGGCCTGATAATACCGATTAATTGAAGGAAAAAAATCATTGAAGTAATTCATCACATAAATGCGAGCAATATTTTGGAAAATGTGTCCAGAAATTTTAATAAAAGAATGAACTTGTGTGAAGATAATGATGGTTCTCACATAGAACAATTACTTTAATTTTTCTGTTGCTTTCCTTCAATAAATTTCTTGTTTTGTTTCCAAAATAATTTTATTTTTTGTTTTGTTTCATAAATGAAATTGAACTATTATGCATCAATAACTAGAAAAAGTTCCTTTCTGGCATTCCACCCCGGACTCGGCTATTTAACTGCGCCGCTAAGCGCCATGGACGAGTCGAGGCGATTAAAATAATTGGGAAATGTTTTATTGTTTTCAATGCCTACTTAAAATTTTCTGGTCAGTTTCTAATTTATAAATTATCGACGTCCTTGTAAATATTAGAAAAACTATAGAAGATAGCCATGTGAAATATTATATTTTTGAAATCAGAGAAAAATGAGGAATTCGATTCTCGAGTTAGATACAGGGTATTCCATTTAAAAAATCAAGTAACACCCTGTATATGGTTAGATTTGGAAGTCATTATTTTCTCAATATGACGTATAATAACTTGCTAGAAAATGATTTAATTTGGTTTTTGAAATTCTCGAATCGGTCCAGAAATAACCAAGTTAGAAGGGGGGAGACATTTATAGTGAATCGCCCCGTACATCGATAAAAGATTTCTAAAACTTTTGTAGGATTTTCATATATTAATTTTAGGAGAGTAGGGTTTTGTAGATGGTTGTTAAATAAAAGGCGTGACTCGCTGATTTGTATCAAAATTGTTTGGTCGAACTAATCGAATTTTTCTAATAATTGATTTTTAAAAGGTCGATTTTTTACCGGGTACATTTTTTTTGGGCAAAAACCTGTTTTCCCATGAAAACCAAGTAGAAAATCAACCTCTCGTGTGTATTACAGAAGATTAATATACAGGGTGAGCCGCGGTGGATGGAGTATTAAAAGTATATGGAAAACGGATCAACCGATTGCTTTAAAATTTTGGCTACCAAGATAATCGAGTATGATCTCTCCAACTAAAATATTTTCGAAAGTGCGGTGTTGCCACTTAAACGTAAAACTGGCAACATCTTCGTTATTTTAAATGGAATACCCTGTATATTTTTGCATTTTTTGGATCGTCGTCTCTTTCCGAGTAATTTTTGTTAATATTTCCCTATACCTATCTCAAGCCGTTTTCGAGATAATAATTCTTTTCTGAATTCATTGCCAAAAATTTCATTTTCAGTAAATCGTGTTTTTTCCTACATAAGCAGCAATTACAAGGTAATTCTTTAGTTGCGGCTAGTCAAGTCCTGGGGGTGTCTCCATTAATCACCAAATCGCTTTTTCTCATTCATTTTGTGTACAAAAATCAAAATGAATACGCGAAATGTAAAATTTTTATAATTTCAATGACTTTTTTAGTTTGACACATGGCTACTACAAAAAAGTAACATACATTTTCTCGATTTTTTCCACGGACCGATAACCGCTTTTCTCACTTAAAAAAAATCCTATTGGCCGATTTTCTTGCAAATGTATTTTTTGATTGGTTAATAAAATAAGAATATATTAATCAATAGAAAATATTCTAGCCCAATAAAATGGGACGAAATTTGTTGATTTGGATGAAATAACTCAGAGCAGGCTGAAATTTTGGGAATAGGCTTATTTTGTGGTACTTTGTAACATATCAAAAGTCCCCACCCGTAGACGCCGGCGGAGGGGAGGGGGGGGGAGAAGAATAGGTAAGAAAATCGGTTTTTCGCAAAAAACTCGGAAAGTATCAATTTTACTGTAAAATATGTATAGATAAAAATTATAGGTAATAAAAATCCGCACAATTTCGTTTTTTAACCTCTCCACAATAAAATTGTGAGAGGTTACTAAAATTGGTTCAAAAACAAAAATTAAGATAACATCAAATCTTTACGTTTTGAGGTCCTAGGAACCCAAAAAAGTGGTTTTTGAAAAATGTCTGTGTGTATGTATGTGTGTTAGCACGATAGCGCCGAAACTACTGAACGGATTTGAATGAAACTTTGCATGTGCGTTTCTTTAGTGCCCCAGAAGAACTGAAAAGGTTTTGGTTGAGATTGGATTACGTTTAGTGCCATTTTCACTCAACAAGTTGTTTATTTTATAATTACTTCCAATTTGCAATGGAACCATTGAAAAGCAGTTAAAATTCTGATTTCAACGATATATCACACTTCCACCTTTTCGATTTGGTTTTCGTGAAAAAAATTAAAAACAAAGCAAATATGAAGTATATGTCGCATTTTGCATGACATGATCGATGCGCGTAGCCGTTACGTCGTGAAACTCGTCACATTACGTGTCAATTCACGTGTGAGGGTTTCTTCACTGATGCTCTAGAAGTAGAGCGGATTACGTTTAGTGCCGTTTTTAAATGTATATACAGACAAATCGAAGAATTAAACTACAAATATTCCTCTAAAATCTAGTAAAATTACTGAAATGCTAATGTTTCATTTAACAAAGACAGCCGCGAGCGATCGGATTGCAATTAGCAAATTTTGACGATTGTCATTGTGTCATTGTCATCGGTTGTCATCCAATAACGTTGGTGTCATGTCATGTTAATAAGATTTCGGCATATTTGTAACTTTTAGTGGATTGTCACAAACTTTAAAGGTAGATGTAACAATATCAATATCATATGCTATCTGTACCTTCATTGGTGAATTTATTATAGATTATCACTTTACCAATTTTCAGTTTGTTGCTTTACAAATCTGTAGTATTTATGATAACTAGACTTTCTTAGTCGTTCAAGTGATGTTAAAGTTGTTAATATCCTAATAGTATATTATTCAACGAGCGATAATGTAGGTAATAACTCGCATAGATGATTGTAAATTCATTAAGTTGAGGGTTTTTTTAGTGTCCCAGAAGATCTGAAGAGGTTTTGGATGAGATCGGATTACGTTTAGTGCCGTTTTGTCACACAATTTAATGCTCTTTTCGGCTTCAAAGATCCACCGAGTGGGGAGGTTCCAGCCACTTCCAGTAGCTGCCGATTTTTGTTTTAACTTCATACGACCTATTGAGGCCGAGGTAGGTTTTTTGAAATTTTTACAGTTTTGCGACGCGACGCAAGTGTACGCGTTCTTCGCTAAAATCTCAAAAAAGGTCGTTCGAATCGCAAAATGTTTCAAATGAAAGTTGTAGAGAATTCGATTACGAACATTTTCATTTTATTTTTCATTTCCATTCGATCAATATTGGCAGAGATATAAATTTTTAAACATCTTTATAGCGCGTTATCAGAACACTTGTTTCATGATAAAATCGATAAAAACTCGAAAACGATAGATCGTACGCACATCGTGTATCTAATGAATGTTAAAGAGAATCAAATTTTGTATATGTTGGTGTATGTACAAAATCGTTTTGGTAACGAGTTGAATGGAGATAAAAGGGAAAAATATGAAAAATTGTCATTTTCAAGTGCATTTAGGCAAATAGCTATTTTTTATTGGCTTTTGGCAATAATGACACTCAAGGTTTTTTGAAGAGAATTAAATTATCTGTAAAACGAGCTCAAGTGACCTTCATACGATGAATGGTTCATGAGTTACAGCTCTTTAAAGCCATGAGCAAAAATTCTTTTTTTTATAAATGATTTTCCTGCAAGAACTGTGCATAACAATACTTTTAAAAATATGGGCCCAGTATGAAACGACTCAGAAATACTCACAGAATAACTTCTGATACTCTAATAAGTGAAAAAATATTACTTTTTTGTACCATAAACGTGATGAAAATTGCCTGTTTGCTAAAAATTAAAAATCAACCGCATTTTCGATAGACAGTTCCTTGTCGCCACTTATTGAAAATTATACACGAAAAAGTGTTTTTTGTAGGAAATTTCATTTAGGTCTTATGACCTATTATTTTGTCGTAAAGTCAAAAAAGAAACGATGATATATACAAAAAAAGGAATTTAAAAATAATATTGGTTCAATTTTTCTGAACAAAAACAGTTTTCAAGAATTTTTTTTAAAGAAAATATACTTTGCGAACGACTTATACTATTTTTTAATATGTATATAACTAATAAAAATAGGTCAATATCAATTTTCAATGAAAATTGTTATGCACAGTTCTTGCAAGAAAGTTTTAATTTATAATAAAAAAGAAATTTTTGCTTATAGCTTTAAACAGCTGTAACTGAACCATTCATCGTATGAAGGCCACTTGGAGCTCATTTTACACATACTTTAATCATAGTCTAAGATTATATTCTTAGACTATGCTTTAATTCTCTTCAAAAAACTTTTAGTGTCGTTATTGCCCGAAGCCAATCAAAAAACAGCTTGCACTTGGAAATGACAAATTTTCATGTTTTTCCCTTTTACCTCCATTCATTCGTTATCAAAACGATTTTATACATACACCAGCAGATGCCAAATTTGATTTTAAGATAAGATAAGATAATTTATTTGACCAAGTTACAATAGAGTTTTTGGCAAGTCTAGAGCCCAATAGAGCAGTATAACAAAACACTATAAAACATGAAAATATAAACATAAATCATTGTAAAGTGTTTGGACAAACAATTAGAAATACATAAGGATAAAGTATTTCCAATATACAATTATACATTATAAAATACAAGGAACAAAAAAGATGGAGCAACTTCATAGAGTATATCGACTATAGCACACTAAACAAGTTGGAACAATGGTAAAAAAAAACAATAAAAAATGTTACATTAAATGTTAATTCGTGTGTTTAAAAATTCTTCAGTAGAATAGAAACAATTGTTTAAAATGTGTTTTTTTATTGTATATTTGAAACTATTAAAATTAAGAGATTTTATGTTATTAGGAAGGTGATTGTATAACTGAAAGTTTAGACAGTTCTTTTGTGATTTAGTTAAGGGAGTGTCTACAGCTCCGGGTAAATCCGTATGATTAATTTTTATTATTCCTCCGTCTAAAACCGGGCATGCGCATGATTGGCTGCCGTCGAGGGCAAGGGACATTATCTATCATAAACAACTATACTACATCAAAAAATATTAACATATTTAACCCAACGAACTAACCTAAAGAAATATTCGTATTATGTATTTTAGTTAACAAAATGTGGTAAAAAAAAAACTGTAGCAAGCGGATTCGAACCGTCGACCTCACGTGTGAGAATCAATTCAATTCAATTCAAAACGACTTTATTAAAATTAATATACAGTAAATGTGCCTCCCCAGAGCCCATCGGGACCGACCCTGCGACCACTGCGTTAACGCGGTGGTGTATCGCAAAGTCGGGCCGAGGCGGGACTGGTTTGGCTAGGTAAAAATGGAAACGATAAAAACTCAAACTCCTTTTACAAAAGTAAATAAAATTAAGTGCTGTGACAAAAAATGCTTAAAAAAGAAAGCTTAACTTAAAACTGGTTAAAACGATCACTTGGCTTTCGCCGTTCGTGCACTTCACTGAATTTAATTTGGGCACTGACGCTGACTCCGTAACTTGCACGGGGTGCCATCCGCGAATTGCTCCAACTACGGGTTGCGCAAAGCAGGCCTAAACTGGGATTCTAAAAATTTTGATTGTTCTGATATAAAATTTGGATTCTGTTACGAGTTTAATGAAGGAAGGATGAATTTACAGACAAAAATGTACAAACAGAAACGAAGAACAAACAAACGCGACACACACAAAAATACACAAAAACAAAAGAAGAGGGGGACAGGAAAGAATTAAAGTGGATGAAAGGTATGAAATATCAGTGAAAGGTGGATAGTATTAGAGAAGGTATAGTAGGTGAAAGTTTGGCTAGAGTGGCTGCCGGAAGATTGGCAACGTCTGGTAAGGTAAGGGGTGTTTAATCCGAAATGGAGCATTATGCTGTCTAATTTGTGTAATGTGTCTTGTTAGCGGACTATCGCCCAGCTTGAACGAATAGAAGTTTTGGGAGATATGCTGGACGTAGTCGGCTATCGGGATTATGTCGTTGCAGCGTTCGTAGAGGTCTCTGAGGGAGGTGTATCTTCCAGAATTTGATATGAGGCGCATATACGTGTGAGAATCGGGAACACTAAGTATTACACCACAGACTGCTGATGGTTAACCTTATAATTCTTAGTATATCAATATGTTTGAACGTCATCGCGCATGTGCGGCGTGAATTGCCTGGACGGAGGAATAATAAAAATTAATCATACGGATTTACCCGGAGCTGTAGACACTCCCTTTAGTTAAACGAAAACGAGGCCTTTCATTAGGTACACTATATGCGTACGATCTATAGTTTTCGAGTTTTTAATCGATTTTATCATGAAACAAGTGTTCTGATAGCACGGTATAAAGATGTTTGAAAATTCATATCTCTGCCAATATTGATCGAATGGAAATGAAAAATAAAAGGAAATTGTTTGTAATCTAATTCTCTACAACGTTCATTTGAAACATTTTGCGATCCGAATGACTATTTCTGAGATTTTAGCAAAAAACGCGCGCGTTTGCGTTGCGTCGCAAAACCGTCAAAGTTTCAAAAAAATTTATCTCGGCTCCAATAGGTCGTACGAAGTTAAAAAAAAAAACGAAATTGTGCGGATTTTTATTACCTATAATTTTCATGTGTATACATTTTATTGTAAAATCGATACGATTGAACGATTTTTTTTACCTATTTTCTCTGGGACTACTTACAAAAAAATATTTTCTACGAATGTATGGGTGAGTCATTTAGGGACTTAAATAATTGGACTTACTTTTTATGATGGCGATAACTGCTCGTAAATACCTTAATTTTCTGCAAAACGGGTTTCGAGATTTTCTTTATGTATTACCGTTGACAAACTAGACATTTTTTTTTTCACCTACCTCAATAAAAAGCTGGTTCAAGGCAGTTGCCGTATTTTCTTTGTGATTTGTATGTTATTTGCTCTGGTTGTTTTTCCAGTTTCCATTGCGACTTGTGGACTTCATTAATTCACGAAAACTCCCCGAAATATATTCTGATATTGCAAATAAAGGATTTTATAAAATTAAAAAAAAAAAAAACATTGCCGCCTGTTTAAATTAAAAATGTTTTAATAACAGTGAGTAATGAAAAATGATTTGCATTCAGATTCTTTTCCAAATACATCGAGGCCGGGATTAAAGAAAAACCTTTACACTAAAGAAATATTCCTCTCTCTTCGATTTCAATCAAATGCCAAAAGCATTAATAAACGCGAACTTAAAGTTCAAGTTGAGTTTTATTATATATTCACCGCAATATTAAAACATTAAGAGCAAAAAATGCAGTTTTATTGCTTCATACCAACATTCCAAAATACATTTTAAAATATGCAAAGAGGGCCAATGAACCAATTTGGCCTCTAAATTGAGACATGTTAAATGTGTAAAGACCAACAGCGCAAGGTGATGGTGATACATAATAATTGAATATTGAAATGGCAGTCACAAAAAAATTAAAATATTGCCCGATTATTTACCGGTGAATATAAAGTCATTTTCGAATGTAATTAATTTCAAAATGGTATATAATATTTATTTAACAGTAGGTATATTGATTTTACTGAATATCTATTTTAATACTTTTTGAAGGCAATCTCTGCATAAGTTAGACCATGAAAAAGTTGCAGAAAAAGGTTAAAACCCAAAAGTTCTGTGACAGGGATGAAACATATGGACCCCCCCCTCCCGTTTTCCAGGGCGCTGAATACGATGGTCATATTTTTAAGGATCCCACCTCTCACTTACTACCCATAAACTCGGAAAAACCACCCCTAGCGTTTTTTTCCATCGTAGACATGCGGATCGGTTTTTTGGGGAGAATTTGGGTAGGCCGTATGAATTTAACCATACAATATCTTATCTACCCCCGGAGTTGAACTTCCCCCTCCCCAATACTCAAAATCAAAATGCATGAAAATTTGTTTATCCCTGTTTTCGAGGGAGCTCAACACGATGGTAATATTTATTTCTCCCCCACCCTCCACCAACCAACCCCTTTTCATATTTCTTGACACTGGACATGTGGGGACTCGTTGAATCGGTTTTTTTAAGGGAATTTCGACATTGTAAACAATAGAAACCCCGATCCAACAATGTCGAAATTCCCTTAAAAACCCCGATCCAACGAGTCCCCACATGCTCAGTATCAAAAAATATGAAAAGGGGGCGGTTTCAGGAGTGGTGGGTGGAGGGTGTAGAAGAAATGAATATTATCATCATGTTGAGCACCCTCGAAAACGGAGATGAACAAATTTTTATGCATTTTGATTTTTTTGCGGAAGTTCAGTATTAGGAGGGGGGGGGGGGTAGTTTCCTCCCCGCGGGTGGATAAGATATTGTATAGTTAAATTTTATACGGCCCACCCGAATCCTGCCCAAAAAAAGATCCGCATGCCTACGATGGAAAAAAATGCGAGATAGGGGTGGTTTTTCGAGTTTAGGGGTAGTTGCTGAGGAGTGGGGACCTTAAAAATATTGCCAACCTGTTCCGCTCCCTCGAAGACGGGGATGTACCCATGTTATATCCCTGTCACAGAACTTTTAGGGTTTTTTCATCTTTTTATGGGCTAAGTGTACCACACTTCATTAAATTTTGATCACTTGTAGTTGTAGTGTAGTAAATAAACAAAATGCTTGTTTTTGTGAAAAAATCAGGTCATCTGGTCATAGCTACTCTAATTTTTAAAGTATTTTTACATTCACACCCACGCCCTCTTACGAAGAAAGGTTTAATCCCTAGTAGCAGAGTACAAGGAAGCCTGCCTAATTAGTTACCAGTAAAACGGTAGTTCGCCAGTTGGCCCAGAGATGGTGTCGTTACCACAGGTAGCTGGAAAACTGTAAAATCATCTGAAATGACAGACCAGAAAGGAGGGGAAGTCGTCTGAAACAGTCTGGAGTGAAATAGATGAATCGAGAATAAACGCCACGGATATATAAGAAGCGGATCTAACGCACGTGTTAAGTGAGTGATATATTAGATTAGAAGGTAATCAGATAAAGAATAGCAAACAAACTAGTACAGTAACAAGTTGTGAATTTATAGTAGTTAGGAGTTACGGTTAGTATGTAATTATAAGGGGTAATTGTAATTTACTGATTAATAAATCAGTGATTAGTGAATTCGTGTTGCAATTATTGGACCTACGCTTGGAGGGTGTTTACTGGAGTTTGTAAACACGTAAGAATATTTTGTAATATTAAAAATTAAAAATATTTTTTTACGGTAAATGAAAGCTATATACTTTACAAAATCTTTAATAGTACGGTTGTTTGTCCGACCATATTATATCAATTGTACAATACTATTTTTTTCTTCTTTCACTAATTTTACAGAAAAAAATTATCACTCATTGTTTTTAAGGAAAGAATCAATCAATCAATAAGGCTGTATTATAAATTAAAAATACAACAGAACCCATCCCGGGACAGACCGTGCAACCACTGCGTTAATTGCGGGAGCGGATTGCAGGATCGGGCGGAATAGGCCTGGTTCGGTCAAACAAAAATTAACCCAAACAACTTCTGCAAAAGCAGATAAAAGAAGGTAATAAAATTCTTACATGTCTAATTACAAAAAGACTTAACACAACTAAAAGTACACTTATTTAAACACTGGGGCACAGACACTTTTTAAAAGTTTGCAGCTGACGCAGGCACCTCAATCCAAAATACCATGATACCACAAGGTTTTGATTTTGTGAAAAATTGATTATGAGAAAACGAATTTAGAGACAAAAATGTACAAAAAGAAACCAAGAAAAAACAAACGCGACAAAAAAGAATACAAACAGAAGAGAAGAAGGGGGAGGGGGGCAGGAAAGATTTAAAGATACGAAAGGTATGAAATATCAGTAAAGGTGGATAAGGTACGCGGAAGTTATAGTTGGTGAAGTTTGGCTACAGGGGTTGCCGGAAAATCGGTAAGGGATGTTTAATTCTAAATGGGGCATTATGCTGTCTAATTTGTGTTATGTGTCTTTTTAGCGGACTATCGCCCAGCTTAAAAAAGTAGAAGTTTTGAGAGACCTGCTGGACATAATCCGCTATCGGGGTTATGTCGTTGCAACGTGCGTATAGGTCTCTGAGGGAGGTGTACCACCATTCTGCATAACAACTTTTTATTTTCTCTGTTAAGTCTGCTACCCCTGACCATGAGCGGATACAGACTTCTGGTCCGTGTTGTCTCATTAACGTGAGTATTAAACGTCAGTCTTTGGTCGAGTCTTACCCCCAAGTACTTCACGCATCTCGGTTGAAATTTAGTTTCCTCTGATTGAAATGGGAGTTATGATCTTATTTTCGGTGAAACGACTCGTGAAGACTATCGTCTCGGACTTTTCAACGTTCACCCAAATCTTTCACTGGTCGTAATAAGCCGTGGCACGAGCCATGTATGCCTTCAGCAGCATATTCGCTGCTTGTGCGTTATGTGAATGCGCATACATGGCTGTGTCATCGGCGTACTTGGCCAACTTCGTATTCGGGAACTTTGGGAAGTCGGAGACGTACAAGTTGTACAACTTTGGTGATAGGCACGATTCTTGCGGATCTCCCGCTCGAATGTCCCGCCGTGTTGACAGTTTGTTATTCACTCAAACCTGCAGGGATCTGCCCGTTAAGAACGAGTGAATGAGCTTAAGGAAGTAGGTCAGAAAGTTGTAGGGGTGTAGCTTGTAGAATACCCCGGGATCCAGATGGTGTCGAACGCCTTCTCAATATCGAGGAGCACCATGGCGGTGTTCTTCTCGATGTTGTATTGTACTTTGACATCGTTAACTATTCCAACGACTTATTGCACCGTGCTCCTGCGCCTCCTGAAGCCAAACTGGAACTCATCGTCGATGTGGAGCTTCTCCTGAATAGCATTTAGCCTGATCAGGACGAGCTTCTCCACCAACTTGGAGATCGCCGACAGCAACGAGATGGGCCTGTAGCTGCCGACGAACTTCGCGTTCTTATTTGGCTTGAGGATGGGAGCGACGACGGCGCACTTCCATTGGCTAGGCTAGTGTTGTAGCCGCAGGATCGCGTTAACGATGTACGTCAACTACACAATACCTTTCCTCGGGAGATATTTGAGCAGCTTGTACTCGACGGCGTCTTTTCCAGGGGCTTTATTGTTTGGTAAGTATTAAGGAAAGGACGAACAGTATTAGACTGTGATACCGCTGCAAAAAAGTCTCTCACTAGTTTTTTTACCAGCTATTTGCCAATAGGTGCAGGGTGAGGGGGAAGTAGGGATCATAGCTGGGGGCGATCGGAGCGGCCATGTTTCTTGTTCAATTTGAAATGAAATATAACATAGGACGTTTAAAGGACTTTTTTGCTCTCCGTGTGCTACATGTTTTCAGATGTCCTGAAAACTGCAGCAATACCCTTGACAGCAATTTTGGTGGTCATGTCCCAGATCCAACTTCCGGAAATTCCGGACAAACGGGTCTCGATGCCATAATGATACGAGAAACTTTTTCGCTTTGTCTATATGGGTCACAAGAACGCTTATATAATCTTTAACAATAATAGATGGTATACCATTATATACCAGGAGACATATAACGCTCTGTAACTTTGCTATTTAAGAAGTTAAAATTTTCAATTTTGGGAGAAATATTATATATTACATAATTGTGCTTGTTTGTGACGCTCTTTTTCTCGTTCAGTGCGAGAAATAGGGCTGTCACTTTGACACTCGAGCTTTCTTTCTTATTTGTTACTCGGGCGCCAGTTCAAGTTTCGAGTGATGGAACAACACTACCCAAAAGTCGATAAGCGGGACTGAGCAGCTCAGTGAAGAAACAGGCAGTTCCAGTGGGTCAATAAAGGAAATTAGACTTTCACAAATACAAGAGTAAAACGCAGAAATTCAATAATAGTTCAAAACAAAACAAAATTAACACAAGTTTATATACATATGGATAAGCATTAGAGGGATAGTAGCAAGCAATATAGTAATATTAGCGGTAAAAGCGGATAAGCGGAAAATTAGCGGTTTTATGATAAAACGATTGTTAGGCAGACAGTGTACGGATACCAGAAAATACGAAGTAAGCAGAATTATTTACAGTGTTAAAAACAGGTTATAAAACAAACCAGAAACTTTTCTAGTGCTTAATGGCATTAATAGTAAGGGGAATTAAGTATAGGCAAAATGAGCAAGTGTATTTTTCTCATGAACTCAATATACTGTGCAAACAAAGGATTAATTCAATCTGTTCAATTACTAAGGTTCAGCTTGGAACAAACAAAAATGTGACAAAAAAAAGGTGAGAGAATCCTGTAGGGAACCAAATCCTGAATACAGGTGAAAGTAGGACCTTGTAGGGAATCCTGTAGATAGTCAATCAATTTCTGATTTAATTAACTTAATACAATAAATGGTTATTAATTGTCATTTGCAAAACAAATGTCGTGTTGCGATACATGGTTGAAAAGAGAATTTAAAGACGAATCAGATAGGTAAAAAAATATATAGGGTACCATTTAAAATAACAAAGTTTGGATGATTTTCGCGTAAACCGGAAGTTGAAAAAATGTATGATAGGCTCAAAACAAGGACAATTACATAATACACAATTCTCTTAAAATTCAAAATTTTAACTTCTTAAATAGCAAAGTTACAGAGCGTTATATGTCTCCTATGTCACCCAGTATACCATTACAATATTTTTCACTCCCTCGTATACATCTGGCGAATGATAAAATAAGCCGTAAACGGAAATCAATAAAAAAGGACAATTAATTTCTCTTCCATAACACATCGTGTAAACACTAGTTATTAGTCTTATTAGGAGTAAGATCTTAATTTGTGTACGTTATGCAAGTTTAATTTCCTAGTAGTAAAATCCGGCACACATGCCAAAGCCTTAATGGATCATTTTGGTGCTCGTAAAATCTTATTTGGGTAGGGGACCAGCTTAGGATGAGTTTGTAGTAAATTCCCAGCGGTAGTGGATGGATCGTTAACGCAAAGGCATACCTCAAATGTTAGGGCTATTTCTTTGTAAATTATGTAAAAATGCTGAATGTCTTATGCAGTTCGTCCTCTATTTTCCTATTTTCTTTTTCAATATCATAAAAACTGAGGGTGTTATCCAAAGGAGCCAAAACGTTAACATTAGAAGTTCGAGCCTTCGTAAAATAACTTTTTCTACAAATCGTTTCATAATTTTGACATTTCTGAAAGAAAAGTCAAATATTTTCATGCATTTAGTCGTTGCCAGGCAACGAGGTGTAACTGATAGGAACGAGGGGTCTCTCACTCCGGAAAAGAGAAACAGTGATTTCCTTTTTTGAGATATACAAGGTGGTCCAAAATTGTCTCCCAAAACTGCGCATTTTTTCGAATAATAACACAGAACAAAAATGCTCAGATCGACGTTTTCAATAAACAAATAAAGAAAAATTTATACATGTTCTACCCACCATTTCGGAAAAACGCGTAAAATTTTGTAAATCTAATTATAATACGAAAACTATGCATTTTTTCGAAAAAGGACAGAGAGCAAAGAGTGTTTCGATTGACGAAGCAACGGAAAAATAATGACAATTTCCACACGTTTTTGCACAATTCCACAGAAGCGCGTAAAATTAATGAAAGACAAAATTAATAATCTAAAAGCCTTTACAATACATTTCCATATTCTATCAATACAATATCCCTTCTTTACTTGCCTCCATTTATTCGTAGCTAATCAGCTAATGTATGATTCATATTATTCTAATTTTAACTAAAGATAATACGTTGGTTAACCAAAATAAATACGTAAATTTGCAACTGTTATCTTCAGTAGAACTGATAATCTACCATCAGTCAGTTGCAATTTCTCGCTTATATATAATTCTGAGATTTTTAATTATCATTTTCTTTTATCCACACTTTAGTCATAGTTTGCGGTTTTTTATTGGAAAATAATAATAAAAACATGATAATGATAAAGTTTATTTGCAGTTAATAATAAACGTATTGCAGAATAACAGATATAAGTAGAATAGAAATGTAGATATACAGGAAGTCCGGAAATACCTTTCGTTAATTTTAGGTCGTGATAGTATTTATAAGATACAAAAAAAATATAGTTCAGTAAATCTACCAGATTATTATAGTCGATAGAGAAAATTTTGTGAAGAAACAAATTTTTCTTTTAACTTGTGAACACTAAAGACAATCAACTAAATGCGTGCGTCTTCCCAAACCCGCTTTTCTGACGATATGTCTATAAATCTGACGTTTTTTATGACTTTTTCTTTAATATATCGGCTTCTATTTTCTGGATTGGCCGAAAACAAACGACGACAAAACTTTAACAAAAAGTGGTTACGAATCTTAAGTTTAAATATACGAAGTGAATTGTTTGACAACAGAAATATGATTGACCTCTTTTGCCTGCATTTCGGCGGTCTCTCGTATACCTCTCGAGAGATGGGTAAATGAGCGTAATTTTCAAATTACAGTTGGCTATTATAGTTGGCCATTACTGCCTCCAGCCTGTCGGAATTTTTGCCTTAAAGGTAAAATCTTTGTTAGTTTTATGATTATGGTATTTCTGTGTTTAATTGTGGGAAAGTGCGCTACAGTTATCTTCTTATTTTGGTAATAATATGTTGTTTAATCTTATGTTTCAAACTAAATCAGTGCGTTAGACAATTTCGTTACAGACAATATGTCGTTTATTTTAGATCAATCCGGCAAATATAAGCCGAGGTATTAAAAAAAATATCATGATAAACGTCAGATTATCTCATATTGTCAGAAAGGCGGGTGTGGGAGAACGCACGGAACATTCCGGAAAATGCATTTTTTTAATTGGCTTTAGCGTTTGCGAGCTAAAAAAACAGTCTGCTGCCAAAATTTTCCTCATTGTCTCAAGACGTTCCCGGGAATGCTTCCTAAGGGCGCTAGAACTCTTGGAAGGTGGTGCCATAGAGTAGATTTTTATTTAATATTTCAAGATCATCTAGTCTACAGCGATGGGATTAGATAAGTTATAGTATTAATAAAAGCTATTAACTCATAACATTGGTCAAAATGAAATTCATTCCGGTGATAAGGAAGGGGGCTCCTTTTGATCCGCATTTTTTTAAAATGTGGTTCCAAGATACGGTTCCCCGATTAAAATTGAGCAAAATGGGGCAGCCAATCGTATTTCTTTGTGAAACTGATTTTCTTCATTATTTTTTTCGTATGTCTATCCAGTATATTTTTCGGTAAAACTATATTAGATTTCTTCTCTGGCAAGAGCGACAACTACTTGCCAAATACATATATTTTTAAAATAATTTTTTGGATATAGCGCTAACGGACTGGTTGACGACAAACATACAGACAGACGGAATTGCAGGACCCTAATTTTCATAACCTATACTTTAAAAATCTGAGGAAGTCTCAAAGAATGAATTATTTCCCGGCGCTAGTAAAAATTGCAAATTCTGGCGAATGCGCCAATGTTACTACGCTTATTCCTCCTACAAATTTTGTATGCCCTATGTATTGAAATGCTACAGAACTTCATGCTAATGTAAACCTTTTTTCCAGGTCAGTACCAGTATAATTAACTATCTGACTTCTCTTACGGTGAGTAATAACATATTTCAATAATCACTTTTAACATTTTTGTAATAATCAATGTTCGAAATTTGAGTTTAATTACAGTGGCGTTGCCGGCGTGCATTTATTTACGCATTCCGTTTCTTTAACTTCAATTTTTCACTTCTTTATACTTTTTGTAATATATCTCGTGATATCTCGATTATTATAAATGCTAAAACGATTAAATAATGCATAGTATGAAGATTACGATGGTAACGTTAAAAAAGTGTTTTAATTAGTTGTTTCGAGATAAAGATTATGTACGCAAGGGTGCTGAAATGTTTAGAAAACATAGCGACTAGGTAATTTGTTTATTTCTAAAAATATGATCTGGTTTGTATGAGCACTGTTTTAGTATAAACAACAAATATCATTTTTATGATTCGATTATTGTGACTGCAGGTATCGGGCATATGCCAAGCATTTATAGAGATAATAATCTGCTGCTCTAGATTGTAGATTGTTTAAGGGGTAGCTTGGTTGGCTATGAGTTAGCCTTATAGTCCATTTAACGAGGTCCAGAACATCAAGGAAAAACCACCCCAATTTCCAGCTTTTTGGTCTTGGGCTTGCGAGGGATCTTCGGATCGGATTTTTTTTGGGAATAATAATAATAATTCAATATAATGATTGGATGTGGTGATAAAACCGCATCTCAAATGGAAGTATATACAGTGTTCAATGCTAAGTAATCCCGATCCCATTACACAGTCCACAGTTAGTAGAACAGAACGAAAATTTTGGGAAAATGGAAATGCCCGAGATCTTTCTAAGTCAGGAAGGAAAACTAAATTGATAAGGAAAACAATTAGACATCTTACTAGGCGTTAAGGAAAATGCGCACAAGTCAACCAGACAAATCACTGCAGCAAATAATGTAAATCATCAGTGTTGTGAGTTTTCAAGAAAGAAAAGTATCATCCTCTTAAAGTACATCTGGTACATGAATTGAACAAAGATGATGGTGATCGCAGAATTCTGTGAAACGATGTTGACATGTGTCATGCAAATCCGTAGTTTAATCCTGTTTTCTGATGAAGCGACGTTTGTTTGAACGGTGCCCTTAATATACAAAACTGTCGATACTAGAGTAGAAAGAATCCCCATTGGATGATGGAGGCTCACACCCAACGTCCCAGAAAAGTTAATGTTTGGGCTGAGATTATTGAAAATAAAATTATTGGTCCCTATTGTTTAGAGGGACGATAGCTCAGTGTGGTAAAGCGTCTAGCTAGCAAACTGAGTTGCCTAGCGAAGTGGGTTCGATTTCCTTTAAGCGAAACAATTTTTCATTAAAAAATTGCCCCAAGAGTGGTTCGGAGTCCACATTAAACTGTAGGGCCTCGTCTCTCTTTACCTAACACAAGATCCTTGAGATCTTCCAGGGGATTACTTCGGTAACTTGAGAGGTGGTTAAGAAAACATTTTTTTAAAGAGGGTTCATTAAATGGTGAACGGTATCTACATTTTTTACGTACGTTCTTAGTCCCAACATTAACAAGATTATATCCAAATGAAATCGATCGAAATTTTTGGTTCCAGCAAGATGAAGCTCCACCGCATTATGCAATTGAAGTTAGGGCTTATTTAAATACTGTGTTTCCTGGCAGATGGATGCGTAGGCGCGGAGCGGTAGAGTCTCCTGCTCGTTCTCCTGACATGACGCCACTAGACTACTTCTTATGGGGATACTTAAATTCGAAAGTATACGTTAATAGACCGGACAATATTGAAGATTTAAAAAATAAGATACGGCAAGAAGTTGAACAAATAAGTCCACGGGCGATACAAAACTTTCTTGGGAAATTTACTAACCGCTTTGCGACATTGTCAAGAAGTGGGCAATTTGCTATTTAAATATTTTATTTACTTCAATTAATTCGAAATCGAAAAAAGTTGATATTGTGAACACTAAAGACAATCAAGTAAATGCGTGTGTCTTCTCAAACCCGCTTTTCTGATGATATGTCTATAAATCTGACGTTTTTTATGACTTTTTCTTTAATATATCGGCTTCTATTTTCTGGATTGGCCTAAAACAAACGACGACAAAACTTTAACAAAAAGTGGTTACGAATCTTAAGTTTAAATATACGAAGTGAATTGTTTGAGAACAGAAATATGACTGACCTCTTTTGCCTGCATTTCGGCGGTCTCTCGTATACCTTTCGAGAGATGGGTAGATGAGCGTAATTTCCAAATTACGGTTGGCTATTGTAGTTGGCCATTACTGCCTCCGGTCTGTCGGCATTTTTGCCTTAAAGGTATAACCTTTGTTACCTTTACGATTATGGTATTTTCGTGCTTAATTGTGGAAAAGTACGCTACAGTTATCTTCTTATTTTGGTAATAATATGTTGTTTGATCTTATGTTTCAAACTAAATCAGGGCGTTAGACAATTTCGTTACAGACAGAAAAAAGTTGATATTGCTGAATATCGTGCATCATCGAAAAGGGATGAACAAAAGCTCGAATTTCTTTGCCCTCACTTAAAGTGGATTGAGCAGAAAATTGTACGTAAAATGAATCTAATTCTAAAAGTACATATAATAATTTAAAAATAAGAATTTAATGTATTGAATCCCTGTCTACGACCAATCGGTAATTTACTGTTTGTTTCTCAACGCTGCTGTGCTGTAGTGTAATAAAAGACCTGCAAATCGACCACATACAAAACCCCGTATTGATTTTAAACGCTCGACAGCTTAAATAATGCATAGAAATTCTTTTCCTAAACGCACTCCGGTGCATAATTGAGCAGAAGTATGAAGTCGGCTATTTATAATAACAAAGTTATTACCTTTAACAGTAATCGTTATTGTGCATAATTACACAAAGGAGTTATTGTTGCCCGGGCATTGCAGTACACGTCTCGTCGACCGGCAATAAAATAATTCTCGGATTCTGATTGTGGACTTTGTTTTATGTAATTATTTAATTTTAAAATTACCTTATAGTACAACGTGGAGCATAGGCCATTTTCCAGTAATACTCCCTGGGATAATAAACAAACCGTTCAAGAGCACGGGCAAAATTCAAAACAATGCACATGTTCTATATGAGCGTACTCATAAATATTATATTTTTCTGAAATCGGTCAAGAATGCCTACTTTCTCGGCGCAAATTCAGATCGCAAAATCGCTATTCTAGTAATTTGTTGCTAAGCAACCATCAGAAAACAGTCCGGACATTTTTTTTTCGCCAATTGACAGCAAAGTATTAACTTTGCTGACTAATGTCAATCAGAAAAGTGTCACTTTCTCTGCCTAGGCAGGGAAACAGTAACTACCTGCTTTTCTTCAGAGAAACAAAGGAAAATAAAAAGGGTATATGATGATTCTAGAAGGATCTAGTATATTCGACGCGGATATATATAAAGTGGATCCAAGCGCACTGAGGACAATTTGATATGAGACGAACAAGTGAACAGATGGAATAAGAACAGTAATAAGTTGTGAATTATAGAAGTGAGACTATAGTAGATGGAACTTGTAATTAACGTGCACTAATGTGTATAAGGACTTAATTATTATAGCTAAGTGATTAATAAAGTAATGGTTTATGAAAGTTCTTGTAGCAATTTATTGAATCTACATACAGGGTGTTTACTGGGGACTGTAAACACGCAACAGTAATTAATGTCAAAAATATATAATCAGCAAGACTTTTAATGACAATGTCATTTCTTAACATTAACTTGAGCAAATAATTAAACCAAGTTTTAAACGCTATCTCAAATACTAAAAATGACAAATTATGAGCCCGATCCTGCTTTATCGCACACGAGGCAATGTCACCGCTATGCTGCTGCCATGTAGTAGCAAAACGCCGAACAATTTTACAAGAAATTTAACATTCGTATTCGACACAATACTTTAATAGGAGCAAATATTATGCAGACTTTTCACTTTTTGTCCATGTTATGTTATTTTATACTACATCGTATTATATTTTATTTGAATATTGAAGCGTCTTTGTGGAATATAAAACAATTTATGGCGATTTTGGGACTAATGAGAGGTACGTTCGCGTTGAATAATCAAGGAGGAGAAAATTTTGGAAATTTAATTTTAACTTTCTCTTAAGTTTGCTAATTTACATAATGAAATCAATTCTGAGTTCTGTTGGCTCGTTTTTAAGAATTGTGTAAATTAAGAATGAGTATATTTTACGCTCTATTTGACATTGGTAACGCACCCTTAAATCTCTTTCTACACTGTAAGCTTTCTATTATGTCTGTGAGTGTTGTAGCTTTATGCTTTCGTGTTTTATTTTCTCTCACGTTTCTGTTCGTATTGTACCAACCTAGTGAAATGGAAGCCTTACAAGCCCTGGAAAAATTTATCGGTTAATGAAATTGAATTCGTTTTCATTAAAGGCATTTAATTAAACGTAATTTGAGAAAACCAGAAAAGTTAATTTACCGTTTCCAATTCCCAGATCCTACTGATGAACGTTTAATGAAAATCAAAGTGAAGGTGGAATTTAATTAAAATTTTCCTAAAGTTCACATTTCTCGTTTCTATATTTTCTGCCTTCAAGCAAGTTTGGTATGTTTGATATTGGCATATAATTATTGTAACCTATAATTTTTTCTCGATTATTAGGCATTATTCTTTTATAAATAACGAAACTACACTTTTGGGTACTTTATGTATGAGTATATAGGTATTATGTGATCACAATTTGAAACATTTAAGAAGATCCCGGCTCGGCTTGGCGAACCACCATAAATTTCAATTACTTAGTTCCTTCATTAAAACCGGATAAGTCTGTATAAATTGGAATTTACTTTCAACTTCAGAAAATAGGAGGAGGGTAGTAAAGAAACCAAACTTTTAAATTCAAGGCATTTTATTGCAGCTTTACAAAAACCCACTTCGCATATAAAGCCTTATTTATAGTTGGTGTGGCGCCCAATGTCAACCTGGTCTCACGTACGTTTCGATTAACATAGGAAAAGAATATTACGGGAAATGTGTTGTTACATTGTTTCGAAGCTTGTTCGTTTACGTGCTAATGCGATTAATGTTTTGGTGGGATGGAACACACATGGTGAGGTTACAGGTTAGTTTTTAAAGAACAAGTATAAAAACTAAAACCCACGACATCTACAGTTTCAGAAAAGTTAAAACGCTGTAATGAGCAAAATCCAGAATCTGACATTTTTATAAATGTTTTTGATGCTTTATTTATCGATTTTCATTATAAAACAAAATCATGCAACCTCATTATTTCCATATTTATCCCTTGTGCTTCCCCATTGGATAGCCAGTGTTGTTAATAAATGCCAATTTACACAATTTGGCATATTGGTATGCTACTGTTTGTATTTGTGTAATTTTGCATGCATGTTTTTTGCATGCATCTAGAAAAATAAACGTGTTAGCAGAAAAAATTGTTGTTTTTTTTCAGATTATAAAAATTTCTATTTATATGAATCCTGTCTGGTCCATCTTAGTTTGATTAGATTTACTAATATGCGGTAAGCAATGCTGTCACTCTTGATTCTAGTTGTTCTTCTTGTGGGCCTTCTATTTTCTCCGTTTCTGATTCCGGTAGCATATAAATCTTTCTTACTGTTCGTCTCTACTAAATTCTCGGTTTATTGATGATCCTCTCAACAATTGTCATCGACGCACGTAGCATGGTGTTCTTATTCTTAGTTTGTTACTGTTCTGATGTGTTGTTTGAGCCAGTACTTCTATCCTTTTTATAATTGTTTTTCCTCTATCAATGTCGTTCCCAGTTTTTGTTTTTGCGAGTAATCAGAGGTTATCCCTTTTAGACCTTCGATATCATGTAGGCTGTGTATATCCCATTTGATCAAGCTACATTTTGATATATTTATCCTACATGCTCTTTTTAGCATGGAATCACGTCCTTTAGAAAACACATTAGCAGTGTGTAGCCCCTTAAATTGCATAGTTGACACAAAAGGTATACCAGCCTGACGTCCAAAGTTTGTTCACTAAAGTTCGTCACTGTTAAAACGTTATTTTTCCTCATATTTTTCTCTCTTTCTTATTTTTATCCCCATTCTACTCTATTTCACCTCATTGCTTCTTTGATTTATTTATATGTTGGGGCTTGTATGGTCTTTACATACACCAGAAAGACGTGAGTCAAATTTTGCAATGTATTGTTATTATAGTTGAGGCCCTATCCTCGATATTTAAAAACTAAAATGGCAGCGTTTTTTCTTTCAATTATACCTCGCTTATATTACAATCGATTTAAAACAAATTAAACTAAGTTGAGGTTATGTATAAACATGAATTTCATGCGCCTATTCAAGTTAATTTGATATGTTAACTTGATTTTTTTTGTAATATTTTTTGTTTTTTTTTTAATTGTATCTCTTCAGTTAAATTAAAAAATAAAATGCAACATTCTATATTATATTAATTTAATTGTCAGATTTTTACAGATTCACTTTAAATAACCACAAATTCGATATACTTCCTGCCACAGAGTACACGGTTAAAATATACAAATTACCGATACTGTTTACATAGACCGATACGAATAAAACCATTATCAGTATTTCTTTTGTACGATATCCAGAAATACATAATATTTATTGCTATTTATAAATCACTTTGTGACAGCGATGTGTAAAATTTTTACTTTGAATAAAAAATAAATATTGGAAATAATCCAAATGTTAGGCCCAAATTAATTGGGAAAAGGAATTTTCTTTTTTCAAGTATCACATAAATTGCTTTTGTTATCAAACATATTTTAAAAAACTGCGTATACCTCAAAATTTCTGACTGATCACAGTTCCTGATTTTTTCCTGTCATCAAGACAGGTTAGGCGATTGTCGTTATTGGCATACAAACAACTTATAAGCAGAGCCATCTACATATACAAAATTAAACAAGAAACAAATCGGTCAATATAGGGTAAACATATTTTTACAATATTTCGAACCAAAATTAATTGTGATTATTGACAAGCATTTCTAAACAGTGTGGCAAATATAAACTTTTAAATAGGTATTGTATTGTGAGACTAATATTGAGTTATGTAGGTACATGTTCAATACATATAAATATGTTTAAAAACTAACCTAAAGACTGAAACATCTGAAATCCAAGATAGGCAATTATTTCGGGTTAAGTGTAAGAGCAGATGGTCAGCGTAAGGCTTACCAAACTGAACTTCGCCCTTTCTTTGAATAAAGACATATTATTATTATTATTATTTAATTAAATGACATTAAATTTTTAATCAACGTGTCATAGCAACCAAGTCAGCATAGAGTTTCCAATATCGCATTTGTATGATAAATACTAGTCAAATAATATTAGTTAATCAATATAAACTCAATATGAATTTTCCAATATATTTTTTTCAAGCTTGAATCGTCTTTGAAATATCCTACAATGCAGAAGTACACCGTCTTGCTGATACCATAAGGAGTTCTACAATTATTGTTTCTACCCGAAAATAAGGTCATTAACGAAGGGATTAAATAGTCTTGTAAAAATTGTAGATATCTTGGTGCATTTATGGTGTCATCGAAAAAGTAGGGACCGATTATCCTATTTCTAACTATTCCCGCCTACACATTTACCTTTTGCGGATACAGAGCGTTCTGCTCTCGCGTCCATCGAGGGTTTTCCTTTGCCCAGCATCTACAATTTTGGCGCTTGATTTACTACTTAATGTGAAAGTTATATATTTTTTACTTGAAGGGGATTGTCATTGCACATATTCATTAATATTTGACAGAATTCCATCTTCTGTCTGGATCATCATCAGGTAACTGCTGCACAAGATGTATCACAAGCTGGCAGCACTATTGTGTGGATTCTTTCTCTTCCATAGCCAGAAAATCATTTAATTTGGTATCCTCCTCAATACCTGGACGGCGTTTCTTTGATAGATCATCTGCGGAGTCAGCCTCTGTATATTTAGTTTCAATTTTGCTCACTTGGTTGGTTTATGGATTTATCATAGTACTTAGTGTTAAATAAAACCCGTACTTCTTGTGTTCATACCCTGTCACTATACCCCAATCATCAAAAGAATTTCATTATCTTAGATATAGACAAACGCATTGTTATAAAGCAGAAGCTACAGAAAACGCAACTTTAATAAGTAATTATTAATTCAACGCTGAAAAACAGAACTGTACATAGGATTTTTTCCTTAGAGACCATACCAGCCTACTTAAGAATAAATTACACAAATCAGCTCAATTGGGTTCAATTCATAATGGTAAGGCGGCAGTTGTAGTGTCTCAACGATCAGCTCATTACGGCCTTGGTATATTTGTTTTGTCTTTTATCCTAGTGAAAAGAACACGGCAATTCTTTGACTGGCAGGTGTTGGATCAATTAGTTGTAAACAACTCGCATATTCCTCTCTTGATCCACAGAAAACAGAGGTTCGCAAACTAATTTCTGTGAACTTAGCAGAACAACTTTGCAGAATTAAAAAACTATAAGCCTATTATTTATCGCTAATTAGCCGCTAATTAATCATGAAAGTAACAATTTTACCGTTGTTAATTTTGACAACATTTTCGGGTGTTCTGCTAACTTCACATGGAAGTTAGCAGAACATCTACCAAAAATTTATTTTCATTAAAAGTAGGTAGCTCAAAATTTGCCGTTTTTTAACCGTAAACGAATGGTGAAAATGAAATTTAAAAAAGATAAAATTAAGGTGGTAAAACCAAAAAAATTATTTTTAGAATCAGCAAAAACTTTCAGAATGAAAAACCCATAGATCTATTATTTGCCGTTAATTTGCCGCTAATTAATCGTGAAAGTAACAATTTTACCGTTGTTAATTTTTTTAAAAATTTTCAAATGTTCTGCTAACTTCACATGGAACTAATTCAGAATTGAATGTTACGAAAGAAAACACATAAACGCGAGAGAAAAATGATAATCAAAGTCTCCGCAACAGACTCGAGGATTAAATTAAAGATTTTTAAAGGCAGAGCATTAATGAGACAGGCGAAACATCGTGAAATCAGAAATAAATAATTGATACTTGAAAAACGAGAAATAGTTTTGGTACATACTTAGGAAAAAAAATTAACTGCTTAATTAATAAAAAAATGATAGATCATCACGGCAAACTTTAAAACGTCAATTATAACTAAGGTGAAGGAAAACTGACTCCCAGAAGCCATTTTCAAACGAGCTTAATGGCCTTTCTATTGAATTTCGGGGAAAGAAAAATCAAACAATGTCCAAAAATATTGCAAAATTATCTCGGCACGATTAATTACAGAACGGGATCGGTAAATTTCTGAAGGAATACTGAGCCCCAAAAGTCATTATGAAACGAGTTTAATGGCTGTTCTGCTGAGTTCCAGAGAAAACAAATAAAAAAAATGTGAAAAGAAATTGTAAAGACAAATACGGCAAATTCGATAACGACACAATTAATTATAGAAAGGGGAACGGCAAATTCTTGAATGAAAACTGAGTCCCAAAAGCCATTTTCAAATGAGCTTAATGGGTGTTCTGCCGAGTTTCGGAGAAAAAATAAAAAATTGCAAAATTCGCATAAATTCGAAAATGTCATGATTAATTATAAATGCGGGAATAGAAAATTCCTGAAGTAATAGTCAAATTTAATTCCCTTTTTTGGTTTTACCGCCTTATTTTTTAAAATTTCATTTTCACCATTCGTTTACGGTTAAAAAACGAAAAATTCTGAACTATCTATTTTTAATAAAAAAAAATGTTGGTAGATGTTCTGCTAACTTCCATGTGAAGTTAGCAGAACACTCGAAAAATTTAAAAAATTAAGAACGGTAAAATTGTTACTTTTATGATTAATTAGCGGCTAATTAACAGCAAATAATACGCCTATAGTTTTTTTAATTCTGCAAAGTTGTTCTGCTAAGTTCACACAAATCCCAAACTATTTATGTTTATTAAAATTATTGACTTAGGTCAGTCTTTTCAAAGTGCCCTTGGATGAATAAGTTATATAAGTTTTTTGTTTGTGTGATTGTTCCCCATTATAAGTTTTTTTTAACAACATAAAATACCCGTATTTTGGTATAAATCAATTTAAACCATATAATTACTCACCCTATATTTTACCATGATTATAATGCCATATCACGTAAATTTATCAACTTTTGTAAGATCAACTTACCTATTTGATCGAATATTCCAATACAGTGTTTGGAAAAACGTCTTTGTCTGCAAAAGTAGATAAGTTGATACTCGTATCTTCGGCGTATTTATCCGTAAAAAAATAATTATCCATGTTTCTGTCTGAATGTCGCTGACAAGTAATATCCTATACACTACTTAACATATCATAAGAAGATTAAAGAGCGAGCAGTAACAGTAGCCTGGTAATGACAAAATCCATCAGTGAACTGTAACATGAATGAGAAAATGCATCACAACTGTATGATGTAGCGCAGATGCCCGGCTTGCTATGCAGCAATTTTTTTAGCGAATCCTTGACAATTACTCGCTGTTCAAATCCCACAGAACATTCGAAGACATATCTCTGTCCATTTGATTGATTGGTTTTAGGAGAGATACTGATAAAATTGAGTCGAGTAATTGTAAAAGTTCGCAAACATCAAATACAAATTTTATATCACCTTTATTAATTTTTATTGATTTTTTATTATCGGTCTCTCAGCAGACCAGCTGATAACGATAAATTACATTTTAATATTTAATACGGTTCCAAGTTTGTATCAATTTCAGGATTTACTCTAAAAATAATGCTACTGATAATTCGGATTAAGTCAAGTACGTTGTTTTCGGTAAATAAGGTAGGAATGAAACACGTTTTTGGTAGTCGAGCATTTACAACTATTGCGAAATAATTGATGTATTTATACACTATCTATATTTAGAGAATAGGTTAAATAATCGCACTTTGACGTTGCCGAATGCGAATCAGCTTTGTTGTATGACTTGTCTCACAGAAAATGTCCCAAGTAACAATTAAATTTTTTTTAAAATCTACGGAACTTTCATAAGAACAAATAGTTCATCTATAACAAATTAAAATCGACGATTGTCTTTTTTGGAAGCTAATATGCAGTCTAAAGATAGTTCAAATGTGCTTTTAGAGGGTGGAATATTAAACATAATATTTTTAGTCGCAAATTCCTCTATAATATCCTTATTTTACTATAAGGAACGTAACCAGGCTGCAACCAACAGCTACTCTCCGGGCTATGTGCCCCGCCGAGCGCTGAATTGCAAGTTACAAGTCTGGCGCGTTAAGTGTAATAATTGCATATTACCATCAAAACGCTAATGCTTCGATTGCAACAAACACGTGGTATATATGCTTCTCTCTGGTCAAAGGGTTTCTGAATACATCTGCTGCCATCTTTTCCGTTGGCATCTACTCTAAAACAACATTACCATTGTCAAGAGCTTAACTGATGAAATGGTGCCTGATGTCGATATGTTTTGTGCGAGCATGGTGTTTCGGATTTTTCGCCAAACGTTGGGCACCTTGACTATCGCTCTTGATTACTATGGGTACAGTGGGCATCCCAAATTTTGTTATGAGACTTTGAATATAGACAGTTTCTTTTGCAGATTCGGCAAATGCCATGTACTTCGCTTCTACACTTGAAATTGCCACAGTGCTTAAGATAAAAGTGAAATCTGAATATGATATTCTGTCGACAATACAGTTGCCCCAATCGGCGTTAGTGAAAACTTTCCACTTTTAGATGTCGTAAAATTCGCTTCGCCGCCTTCCAATGCTCCTCTTCATTATTATTGAACTGGCTCAGCGAGTTAACAGCATAGGCGATATCTGGCCGCGTGGCCACAACTAAATACATGACAAAATCAATTAACTTGCGAAAAAATCTCTGCATATCTTTTGGGAAACTGTAATAGGTTTTCCAAATTTCTTTCCACTTTCCATTGATGTGGCCACTGGCTTACAATTTTTCATATCAAATTTTTCCAGGATATCTGGAATATATTTCTTCTGTGACATGTTGATTTGATTATTTTGGTAATCACAATCAAATTGTATGCCAAGACAATACTTTATCATTCCGAGGTCCTTCATTCTAAACTCATCCATAAGTCCTCTCTTCAGGAATTCAGTCAAATCGTCGTTCGCAGAAACAATGATCAAATCGTCCACATGGACTCCTACAAATAGTATATCATCCCTTTTCTTTTGAAAATACAAACAGGGATCTGCATTTGATGGTTGCAATCCAAGCTTTAATAGAGTTTGGTGAAGCTTTTTGTACCATGGCCGCCCTACTTGTTTAAGTCCATAAAGAGCTTTTTGTAATTCGCAGACAGCATTTTTGCCTCCTATTTGTTGGATTATTTTATGTGTTTCGACTTTAATTTTTTCCAGTTTCTAGTTTTATTATGTCTTCCAAAATGTTTTCCATAAACACAGATTCATCCAAATCACCATTCAAATAGGCTGTTTCTACGCCCAGTTGTACCTCCATATTGTGTTCAACAGCAAGAGCCATCAACATCCTTACCGAACTGAAACGGATAACTGGACTAAATGTTTCGTTGAAATCAATACCTGGACGTTGAGAATAACATTTCGCTGCTAACCGAGCTTTTCTACGATCTATAGAACCATCTGCGTTATATTTTGTTCTCAGAACCCATCTGCAGCCGATAACATTTTGGTTTGAAGACCGACTGCTTATGAGTAATGCATTATTTCAAATTAATGAAATGTCTTCTGATCTGACAGCTTCCTTCCATTCCATCGAATTATCGCTATTCAGAAGTTCTGTCAAATTTACTAATTCTACATGATGGCCATTATCGTCTCCTTTAATGCCTTCGGTTAATTCTATGGTTTTTTTGTCATTACAAGAAGTTTTTTGATCGTTTATTGGTACCATGTTATATATTTTCTTTCATTTTCGCTTTTTGCCTCTAAAGAATTTAGGCCGCCCCGGTCCCCTCTGGGCCGTTGTTCTTTTTTATCACCATTTACCTCGTTCTCCATTACTGTATATTCGTTTCTTTTCGTTAACTCTGTATCATTTCCGGTAGATGATTTGCTTTCAATATGCCATTCTACAAAATCTTGTTGCATACCGCTAGAAGATCGATCACTGAATGCAGGTTATTTTTCGAGAAGATAGTGATCGATTTCTACATTATCAGAACAAGTTTTATCTTTTACTATATTCAACTCGTTGACAAACTTGACATCGCGAAACAATGCGAATCTTTTTCTCGTCTGGTAACCATACTCAATAGGCTTTCGACTCTTCTGAGTAACCGACAAGTACACAAGCTTGAGAACAAGGTTCAAACTTCCCCCTATTAGGCGTTTTATCGAGTGCAAATCCTTTACAGCCAAAAGTTCTAAATATGCAACAGTAGGTCGTTTTCCATACCATAATGTAAATGGAAGGGCTCCATTAATACTGTTTGAAGGACTTCTGTTCCATATGTGACATGCTATGGTTACAGCTTCAGTCCAAGATGATTGTGGTAGCTTTGCATCAATCAGCATGAATCTCGCAGAATCCAAAAATGTCCTATTTGTTCACTCGGTTGTGCCATTTTGCTGTTAATGCCATGTTTATCAAGAAAATCAGAAAATTCTTGATTAACAAATTCACCGCCATTATCTAATTGGAAATTTAGAATTCTGTGATCTATTTGATTTTCTACTGAATTCTTGTAATCCTTGAAAACTCTCAGCACTTCTGACTTATTTATGCTTTAGGGATCGTACTTTTGTCCACTTCGAATAATCATCTTTAAACGTAACAAAATATCTTGCACCTCCGTTAGATCGTGTCTTCATTGGACCACATACATCAGAATGAACAATATTTAGAGGTTTCGACGTGCGATTTGACATTTTTTGAAATGATAGCTGTGTCATTTTTCCTTGAAGACAAATATCGCAAGTTGGTAATTTTCCCAAGATTGCAATTCTTGCATCGAATACCTAAAACTAGTTTCTTACATTTGATTTAGATCGTGTTGATTCAAACGTCCGTGCCAGAGCTGTACATCGATGGGATTTCTTGCTGTGCAGGCTATTTTTACTTCTTCATTTGCAACAAAAGATTCACCTTCTTGTATGTAGTACAACTTATCAGAACGGTCAGCTATAACTGACTGAAATTATCTTTAATTTAACTTGATTTTTAGAAAACTCAACGGTGTATCCATTATCTGTAACGTGCAAAGTGCTTTGTTTAATATAATCTTAGTTTCTGATTTATCAGCAAGACGAACGCTTTCATCTATGGAAGACTCAAATATTTATTCAAAATAATCTGTATTTGAATACATATGAGTCGAACAGCCACTGTCCAGGCACCATCGTTGATTTTTTGATGTTTCGTTCATACAAGTTGACAGTAGTTCAAATGTGCTTTTAGAGGGCGGAATATTAAAACATATTATTTTTAGTCGCAAACTCCTCTATAAAATCCTTATTTTACTATAAGGAACGTAACCAGACTGCAAGGAGCTCTCGTGTCAGCCGTTACACACCACTTGCAGACTGCAGTTTCGAGCTGTTGGCTCTCGTCAGTGCAAGGTAGGCATGTGACGGCCGACACGGGGATCACTTGACTATTTAGTACATTTCGGTATCTTTGGGATAGCGACACATGTAAAATAGTCAGCAGGCGCCATCTAGCGGTCCAGTGTCTGTTGCAATCGAAAAATAAATAGCCCGACTGGGCTTAGCATAGTTCAAATGTGCTTTTAGAGGGCGGAATATTAAAACATAATATTTTTAGTCGCAAACTCCTCTAAAAAATTCTTATTTTACTATAAGGAACGTAACCAGACTGCAACCAACAGCTACTCTCCGGGTTATGTGCCCCGCCGAGCGCTGAATTACAAGTTACAAGCCTGACGCGTTACAATTGTTTTAGCAAATTGGCTTTACGGGCAAGACCTTTTGATTGATAAATCGAGTGCAACTTTTTCCAAACGTTTCACGCAATCTTTTTCTTGTTTCAATTTGGACGGTTGCATTGATAAAATTAAGTCTGACCTGGCCTTCTTGTCCAAAAATCCCCAAGTGCCTATATATAGGATATGTTCCGTTAATCACCTTGGTCGATTTGGTTACACTTTTTGCGTTCCGTAAATGTCCAATTTCTGAAATTAAGTTGATTAACGGAACGTGGTTCATGAAAAATTGGTAAATTATTTGCTACCAAAATGACCAACGTATTTGAGTAGGTGAATGCGGTAAATGGGTGGCAATCTGTCAAAAGTAAACTGTCAAATTAAGCATTGGGTTTGCTTACAAGATAAACAAAGGTTTGTGGACATAAAAAGATTTAAGTGTTTAAATTTAGGTTATCTTCTTCCACGTTTATGACTTTTACCTATACTACAAGACAGTTGGCCATAAAATTTAGGTTATGTTGTTCTTTTAACTACTGGGAATTCGTCATACCCACCATTTGTTTGTTCTTTTGCGTCCCGTTAAAAAACCATAACCGGGCTCACCAAAAGAGAATCGCTGTCAAATTTTCAGTTACCGGTTCGGTTATTGAAGTTTGTTAACGGAACATATCCATAGTTCCATTAAGTCGCTTTTTATAAGTAGAGCCTCTATTTGGATCTTCCAAGTGTCGAAATTTGATTTACTAAGTAGTTCGATTCGGGGATTCAAGCTCATTTTGACGGATCACAAATTTTCTCAAAATTTCTTCAAAATCGCCACAAAACAATTTTTAACTAGGACTTGATTCAAGAATGCTAACAGCTACTCACATAAAAATTTTAAAAACTGACCTTGCTTCTCTGGGCCCTTAACCTGTTAAGAAGAGGTATACTATCCGTGGAACTTGGTTGATGGTCAGGTACAATATACAAAATGTATAACTAATTCAACTGAATACAGTATTTATTTATGACAACTTTTTATTGACATTCAACAACACATTTTTATATCTCATAAGACAAACGATATATAGACCAGGGCCAATCCTGTTTAAAAAAGGGCAATAAAAATTTTTAGCAGTATACGAATGGTCGGAAAATGTAGTTAATGGTGTAAATAATTAAGGAAAATATTCCAAACTGAGTAAAAGTTCTGGAAGGGGGATTGGGGTGGTAATAAATACATTTTTAGGGGTTGGTACCCGTTTTTAAAAAATCTATGCATCTTCTTCGGCTTGGCTTATTTTTAGACAAAATTGTTTAACATTCCCATTGCAGTTTAAACAATGTTTTCGAGACTTTGAAAGCCGAGAATAGTTAGGTACATGTAAATTACTTGTATAGTATTGTATGAGAATTAACGCTTTTTATGAATTTAAACGTTTATTTGCAATAAAGAAAAAGAAATTCATGATTTTCACCGAAAATTCGATTTTTAAAAAGTAGCTTTTTCGGTTTTTCGCTTTTTTAACGATATTTTTGTATATAAACAATATTATATTATATATATTAAAGTTGAGATTTCAACGAAAAAAATGAGCACTAGTAAAGTTCATTAATCGAAAATTTGCTAACCAAATTTTTCGATTGAAAATTAGGTCTTTTTTTTATTTTCTTCATAAAACATCGAAAATTAAATATTTCGTTTTGAAAAAATTTGAGCTTATTTGAAACACAAAAAAGAACATTACCAATTTTCATGAAAATATAAACATTTTTGCGATAGTTATAAATTAAAAATCGAAAAAACGGTTTTTTTCATTTTTCTCGATAATTTTGAGGTTATGGTCAATAATGATCAATCAGAAAGTTTTAGATTTTTCAATATCTACAACTTTTATATTCAACACTTTTCGATAGGATGCACAGTTTAGCCGCAAATCGCAATAAACGAGTACGAACCCCTAAAAACGTATATATTACGACCCCAACCCCCCCCTTCCAGAACTTTTACTCAGTCTGGACGATTTTTCTTTAATTATTTACACCATTAACTACATTTTCCGACCATTCGTATACTGCTAAGAATTTATCGTCTATTACGATATTTTAAACGATTTGGCCCTGGTCTAATATGTGACTAGATTGCTTATTCTCAACAAAAAAAGGAAATTGGCGTCTTTTCAATTTTTAAAATTTAATAACACTGAAAAATATCAACTTTACGAAAAAAAAAGTTATTGACCATTTCTTGTTGGAAATCGACCAGAAAATATTTTAAAAAATTGGTTTGATTGAAAAAATGTAATTTTTCTATTTGTTATAAATAAAATTGTTTTAAACAATAACAACCCAGGTTACCGTTTGGTAACATGGATTGGTCCTTTGTGTTGCGTCGGACCTCACAATCTTAGCTGCTTGTATTGTCGACAGGGGCTTCTTCTAAATTAGTATTTTTTAATAATTATTCTTGTTTTTTTCACAGTAAAGATTTTTAAGTATTTTTAAAAGCTCCCTCACATTTTATGGATGGCCTCATTATTTGTATGCCGGTATCACTTTGAGGAGCGATAGTGATATTGAAGTACCTTTAACAAAAACTATTTTCTCTCTGAGACGGGCAGAACTTCAGATGAATAACTTACGTTTTTAATCTGAACCTTCATCTGCAAAGTGACTTGGGACAAAAGTACAAAGAAACGAATATCTTTTACGGCGCATTCTCCCTTTGCATCTTTCGGTTAGAAATTTATGGTTTAGAGCACAGGGACGTAGAGTGGTATGTATGTGTATTTACCTTGGTGTTGACACGCATACCGTTGTACGTTCTGTTTATTTGGTCTGTCTCATAAGTCTATCTTTTACACGTGTTTTATCTCCAGATAAAGGAAACTTTCATAAACAGCGTATCCTCAATGTGTGTTACTCGGCGCGTGATTAGACTTTAAGTTGGTAATTTTTAATATTCACCTCATATAATCTTCCTCGGCAACAGAAGCTTCTGAAGAGCGAATATTTTTCACCTTCCTAGACTCTTCTGCCTGTTAAATATATATGAAGTATTGATATTAAATATTTACATTGCGAGTTCAATGAAATTAGACGTCTTGGGTATAGAAATAGTCTGAGATCCTCCGTTTACCGGAAATTGTGGCTTTTAGCACAATATACCAGACCCTAACTGTGCGTTTCTCATATCTGATTGAAGGGGGATGAAAAATCGATCTTTAAGTATTGCTTTTATAAGTAGGTATAATAAAACCTTTAAAAAATTTCTTACTTAAAAATAAATAAATAAACACCTTTATTGCCATACAGATTATTGGAATTCAATTATAGAGCACAATTTAAAAAAGTAATCAAATGCTCTTCTGTGGTATCTTAGAAGATCAGATTGTTGGACGTTTTTTTATGGCGGAAACCTAAATGGTGAATCTTATTTGGAATTACTTAAAGATGCAGTTGATGCACAAATTACTGAAACATTAGAAAACCACGGGACGATGGAGTAGCCACCTCGGTCACCAAATTTGACTTAAATTTTATTTTTTTGGGGGAATTTGAAGACGAAAGTCTATGCAACGAAACCAGAGTCGCTAGATGATTTATGACAATTTATTGTTCAAGAATGTTAACACTTAACGCCACTAGTTTCTATTAGACAGGCGTTGCAGCAGCAGCTAGTTTGAACACCTAATAATGTAATTTTTGGTATTAAATCAACACTCTGGTTAAAATTGTAATTAACGTTGTTCTTTAAAAACATCTACAGAAATGCATCCAATGGTATTAAATCAGGGCTGTTTGGCCATGGAATTAGTCCGCTATTACCAATTCAAATGTCAAATTGACCATTTAAATGCACCGAATATTTTGCCTGAATAGCGTCCGATACGTAAAAACGTCGTCGGAAGATATTTTCGGAAGTACAAGGAAAAAGGACTATATACTTTTTAATTTTTCAACAAAATTTTATTTTGCGAACTGTAATAAATGACATCCCGTTGATGAAAGTTTTTCAATTTATACAAAATTTTTATTTTTGCGGAATTAATAAAAATTTCGATTTTGTAAATTATTGAAAAAATCCGCGAACGTAATTATTAAGTGCAATAAATGCCGTCCAGGGGCAAGTGCGTTTTTCTAATTTAAAACAAATTTGCAATTTTTTAGCAACTGCAACAAAAATTTAAATTTTGAGAACCACCATAAAAATCGTTTCACGGAGTGTTATTTACGTAACTGCAATATGTCGCTCTGACCACCAAAATTTAGCAGCTACCTTAAAAACGGAATAAAAATCTTTATTATGAACCGGCGTCGTGTAGCACTGCATCTTAGGCATAATATTGAATATGAGGACGAGTAAAAAGTTACTTATTAAAGTTTCTGAAGAGATTTGGCACGACAAATTATTTGAAGGTAAATTTTTCACTTTTTGTAATCGATTTCGACGGTAAAATTATACGTTTTCAGTCGTGTTTGCCCTTAGGAAGTTCCTCAGTGATTCGGTGGCACAAAAGTATCCTTATCATGTACATAGTGCATGGGACCGCCTTGCATGAACGTATGAATATAAAATATATTTTAGAATTCCGAAGTATATTTCAAGCATTATCAAGCTCATGTGAGCGCCCGAATTGTTTTGTAACATTTCTAAATACGTATAAAAACAGGCAAGCTAAAAACCCACATAGTCGTAAATATTGAACTTTTTATTGAACCTTCTTGTGCCAATTGTTGTGGAAAAACTTAAACATTGGATGATAGTTGGAGACTGCATTGTTCGAGTCCTCACCATGTGTGGTATGGACCGACACTCTTGTTAATCTTATACCTATACTTATATATTTGGAATTTGTAGCTGTAAAAAATTATCTGAAAGACCCAATGTACTGAGTGGTCCAGAAAATACCTACCCCCACTTTTTTCTACAATTTAAAAAATAAAATTTTGAAATTTGGGAAATCAAATATAGGTATCAATGGCCACATTTTGACCATTGGGTGGTAAAACAAATCACTTTCTGTATGGCCCGAAATCGCTAAAACTTTCTTATTTTAAATAGCACCTTGTATATTTAAGTTACTTTTTTCATAAAGCTGTAATTTCTCTCTCCAACGCTTTTTTCAGATTTAAAATCGGTTGGCATTTATTTGCTATTTCTAGTTGGCTTTGGAAGTTAGGAACAAATTTAAAAAATTTCGAAGTAGACTTCAAAAGAATAGTTACAATGTGCAGTTGGTTTATTGTTTCATTAGTTTTGTTCAGATTTCTCTGACATATGTTTCGGCCTTGCGACCATTATCAAAGAGTCTTAAAAACTGAGCATATGACATTCATATGATACACCCTGTATTGTTCAGTTATCACATAAACGCGCCCGTTTAATATTAATAATTACTGGCAGTTAAGCTTTTATGCCACATAGAAGAAACATTCCGAAGAATTTTGCAACTATAAACCCTAGGTGTACATAAATGCAATGAATAAACGTAAAATATTAACGTTTAGCAGCTTGACAGTTTTAATATGCCGTAAATATTGTTTTTAGTCTTGTTGTGGGGGTTCTACATGCATGAGCCAGTGCGAATACACTGCTATTTCCATTATTTGTTCGCCTTTTTGTAAACCAGCCCAGCCTGACTTGTATATTATACTAAATAACTGATTTTCTTTGATGAAAGCGCTGTGTCGGTGTGGCATACACATCGACTACTATTTATAGTTGGGTGATAATTTCGTGGAGAGTGTCAGAAATAAGAGAAATTATCTTTGAGATGATTCACGACTACCTCATATTCCTTTTGAAATAAAGACGTTCCGCTTTTTATATCAGTCGTATTATTATGATGAAAACGTAGCATTATCTTCTCTAGTTTGTTTTTGTTTTAATCTCTGCAGTTAAGGTTATTGCGGGCGGCATGGTGATTACATTAAGCTACCTTACCAAATATTTGTTGTTTTGTGCTTTGAGGGTTTATTCGGCATCAAATATTTGATCACATAAAGCCTTTTTATGTTCTCACGCAACTAACGACTTTTTAACGGTTGCCGGCAGTTTACTGGATGAAAAATTAGTTCTAGCTCATTCGAGCTACTCGTGCTGACACCCAATTTTGATAGATAGTCTAGGCAGCACGTAATTTAAGACTAATGCAGGAGAAACAAACGTAAATAGCACAAACACGTATTTTAAAATGTCATATGAAGTTTCCATAATAAACATATTGATGTGTTACTTAAAAGTCGACCACGTTGTTTGGATCAGATTTCAAATTTTTATTTTACCCAGTAATGATGATTGACATCCAACAGCGCCCCGCAATTTTTTTTATGCGTATAATGGATGATGTAAAATTAGTATCTTGAACAGTACTACAAAGACCATGTTCATGTAGCACTCAAAGTTACGGGAACTGGCATCGGTGGTATCGGAACTAGAATATAATAAGCGTTACATAAGTGTCACTAAATTTATGACTATAGTGTAAAATTCACCTTATGGTATGCCCGTGGAGTAACAATTAAGTAGATGCTACTGAATTTTGGCATTGTATAGATGTTACACTTTCAAGTAAGTGCTGCAGTATGTGCAACGTCGCTGTTACTACTCGAAATTACTTTAAAGCATCCTCAACTTTAAGGTGGAGATTGGTAGTTATGCCGACTGGACCACATTACCGAAGAATCACTTCATAGTAATGGTACTGCAAGTGTTCCATTTAAAGTTTCTGTGACGTCGTTTGGACATTTTTTAGAACCTTAAAGTTTTGTAACTTATTAGTGACATCTTGAGTAAAAATAATGTTAGCTCTACTAACAATGAGACCGTAAAGTGATTTCTACAGCTCCCCACTATAATTCAATATGACTAAAAAGTTACGAATACGTTGTTGACATATATGCTACTATAAAGTGACTCGAATTAAAATCACAATTTTTCTGATATTGAATAAAGACGCCATCGACATAAATAAAAATATAATTTTATCAAACATTATTTTTTGAATTATGGTCATTTGCAAACATGATTTATAAATAGATCATTATTACTTATAATATTGTCGTGAGCAGAAAAAATAGGACAACTTTTTTTTCTAATGTAAATCTGTCTCCATTTGAATATGTAATGAGTAGCCGAAATAAAACAGATATCACTTTTAATTTATTTTTTATTTTAATTCTGTAGTTATTGCTATAGTAAATGATGGAAGGTTAATGAGACAAATTGCACTGCGTTATAACATTAACAAAAATTTGGTGTGTAACATTTTAAGAAAGTGGAGAATAAACGGTACGATTAGTAGAAATCCTGGATCAAAGGACAAAGGATATTCTGCTTAACAAGAAACTAACTATTAATATTTCATTATTGCACCATTTCTATTTATAACTTCTATTAAGTCTGTTTGGAATAGAATTAACTAACCTTATACAATATTCATTAGTAATAATATTTTCCCATGCATTATTTAGTATTTCCAGTAATTCTTCGGCATTCCGTGGTCTCACATTTCGTTTTTGGATACTTCTTACGAGTAGTCCCCATACTTCTTCCACAGGGTTAAGATTTGGACTATGACTGGGCCAGTTAAGAACATTGATGTTGTTATCTTGAAACCAGTTAGATACGGTATGAGCAGTATGAATGGAACAATTGTATTGTTGAAATATGAACTCATTATTAGGAAATAATTGTGACACAGAAGGGAGCATAATATTGTCTAAAATCCTAATATACGTTTCACTATTAAATCGTTCCTCAATATGCCACAAAACACGAGGACCACGTGCCGATATCTAAGCCCACATATTGACGGAAAATCTACCACTTTTATCATTGTTAGATATATATTTCTCATCGAATCGAGTATTCGGAGGGCGGTAAACACGAATACGACCGCTGTGTGTTGACTGGAAAGTTTTTTCGTCTGTAAAGATTACATTGTTCCAAAAATTTACATCATGCGCTAAAAATTCAAGCGCAAATCCTACTCGAGCTTCTTTATGTTCAGCTTTAAGTAAGTATTTCTGTGATGCTGCATGATAGCGTAGCTCCAATTCTCTTACTCGCCGGCGACCAGTACCTAACTACTCGATCCAGAAAAATTCGTTTCTTCAGCAGCCTGAATAACTGAGTAAAATGGATTTTCTACTAAAGCATTTACCAATTGCAAATCTTGTTGCTGAGTTAATATCCTTCTTCGCCCCGATCCAGGATTTCTACTAATCATACCGTTTATTCTCCACTTTCTTAAAATGTTACATACCGATTTTTTGTCAATATTATAACGCAGTTCAATTTGTGTCATTGACCATCCATCTTCTGCTTTAGCAATAACTCCAGATTTAACTAAATCGCTTATACGAGGCATATTAGTTTTTTGCACACTTGCAATAAATTATGACAACTAACTGACAATGTCACAAAAATTAAAGTTAGATGTACACAACTAGATTTTAGCAAAATACCGTTGTAAGACGTCCTACACAAGATGATAACAACATAAACTCCTGAGAAATTTTATGTATGTTAAATTTTCATACTCCCAGAGCTGAGACAAGACAGACAAATCTATTTTATCTGCCAACTGCACAAATATAGTCATAGATCACATACTGTTACAGACCGTGAATATTAAAAAAAATATTCAGTCACTTTTGGTTCTATCTGATATTACTTTTGGTATCGGAAATGCTATCCTTGAAAATTGAACCTTCTGTATATTACACAACACGCATTGGTACTTGTAACTTTGATCTCGTGTGAAATGTTAAATTTCCATCACAAACGGCACTTCAGTCTGAAGTAGCGAATTTGCCAACTCTCAAAAGCCAGCTTTTATAAAGGTTTAGGGTTGCTGAAAGCTGAAAGGTGATTTGTAAGTGTCTAATTGAAATCTGGGTGTGGGTAACGGCTAGACATTTGGTTTTTGGCACATTGATTATTAAGGTAAAATGAGTACTAAAATATTTGTGTCAATTTTTATAATCTACATTATCTTTATATTTTCTACTCTATTCCACATATACAATTGGTTGTCAAATTTCTTAGTTACTATCTGTGAAAGTGAACTTTTCACGTTTATTTGGTATACATAATAAATGGTAATTTATAAAATTGTCCAAGAGAGCCCATTTTGGTAAAGTGACAAATTGAGTTTAAGCGTCGTTTATGTAATTCAAATATATAAGATGCTCATTATGTAGGATTGAAAAGGGCAAAGAATAAATACCATGTAATGTAATTTTCCCCTTCACAGTAAAGAAAATCTTACGAAAAGCTTGGGAACATGACATAGACGTATATAAAACATCTTTATAGACTTTAAACAAGCGTATGACACGATCGACAGAAACAAACTGTACCAGATATTACTAGAACTAGAGATACCGCACAAACTAATTAGATTGATTAAAACAACAATGGATGACACGGTAGCCACGATACGTATTCAAAATCAACTAAGTAACTCGTTTGACATCTCAAAAGATCTGAATCAAGGAGAAGGGCTGGCCCCCACCCTTTTTAACCTAGCCCTGGAATACGTAATAAGACAGACGGATATTGGAAAAGAAAATCTATTGACTAACAAGACTATACAGGTGGCTGCATACGCGGACATCAATATCATGGGTCGAAGAGCAGAAGAAGCAAGTCAAGCCTACTCGGAATTAAAAATGCATTCCAGAAATATGGGCCTGGAGATCAACACAACAAAAACAAATACAAAAAAGGGACAACAGAGTAGCACAAATGATCGTAGAAGATAATATCGAGTCAGTGGTTCAATTTGTGTATCTGGGAGTGGAACTGAACACAACCGGTACAGAAGATGGAGAAATCCGCAGAAGAATAAGTATAGCCAATAAAACCTACTTCGCAATGTCCCACATACTCAAATCAAAAAATGTCCACCGTAACAATAAATTGAGAGTGTACAAGACAATAATAAGACCTATCGCAAGTTTGGTAGCGAAGCATGGACCATGACGAAAAAAATAAAAAGCAAGCTCAATATCTTGGAAAGAAAGATACTGGGACCAGTTAAGGAAGATAATATCTGGAGATTCCAGATATAACTACGAAATATATAATCTCTTTAAGGAACCCCCACTCTCAGAATTCATCAGACTACAACGGTTACAGTGGGCAGGGCATGTGGTCAGAATGGAGGATAGGAGGTTGCCAAAAAGAACTTTAAGGAACCGAATGCACGGAAAGAGGCCAGTGGGGAGACCCCGGAAACGATGGGAAGACGAAGTTCAAGAGGATGCACGCGACCTTCTAGAGATTCGAGTCTGGAAGAGAGCAGCAGGAGACAGACAGGCATGGAGGCAGAAGTTAGAGGAGGCCAGGGCCAGATTTGGGCTGTAGCGCCATAAGAAGAAGAATGTAGTTTTCCCACGACCCTCCAAGAAAGTATCCATATTCACTCATCACATACGAAAGTTTGCAATATCATACGTGTGTCTGTTTTTTTCTAACGTACACAGTACACTCTTATAAAAATTATATTAACGAAGTGTAATTGACAATTCCTCAAAATACCAAGCAGTTTAGTTCCTTTATACATTGAAAAAATAAGATAAGTATAAAGGTTAATTTATAAACTAGCCGCAGCAGTTACAGTTACATTTGCCGCACCTGTAGTGTTGATGAAGAATACGAAAGCAATGTTTTCATTTAAAGTCCGCTACCGCTGCAGTTGCAGTTCGTATTCCGCAGGTAGATAACCAACTTTTATCTTGAACGGCAACCGCTGCGGAATTACCAGCGGATAGCCAATGAAATAGTAGCTTTCAACGCCTCTACGCTTGTCAGTTTCGGCAGCGAGAATACTGGAAAAAGTGAAAGGAAGTACAACGTGACTAATGTTTGACGTTTAAGGTTTTGTGAAAGTTATCCAATATTTAAATTTTATATGCTAAGAAATTTGAACAAGAAAAATGAGCTCTGGGTCACAAGCTTTCATTTTCAAAAAATATTTGTAACCGCCTTCTTCCTTTCGTCACCTATTTAACGGCCTTCTTATATACCTTCGCAAGCCAGGTTATGGTTAAGGTGCCCGTCGGGAAAAATTTTGCTGATACATACTCTCTCCAAACTTCGTGTATGGCTTCATTGGACTTAGTCTGACAGCATTTTCCTCTATCATTTTTTTTGTTTTTGGGGCGTTTTCCCGCTAGATTTTCCGAAACATGTCATTTTGACGGCATATAAAAAATGTATAGATACTGTTGTTTTTCCAAGTAGAACGTAATTGAAACGTGAAAAAATAATTGTCTGACAATGAATGTGGGTCATTGGTCGTGTCCGCTATCTCGAACATGTCGGAAAAACAACTATAAAAAAATTTATTAATAACCAGCTGATTTTCGCTGTATTAATTTATTAAAATATACAAAAACAAGTTTTCGTATTGTCTGACGAAAATTATTTTCCGATTTCCCAGTCTGACGCGTCAAAGTTGTCGGTTTCATGACAGCAAAAAATTTATTCATAACATTTTTTTACAAATTTTTTTGATTTTTAAATAGAATTTATAATACGATTAAAAAATTGTCTGACGATGAAATAAAGCCTTTTAGCTGGAAATGCTACGCTTGGATGTTACATTCATATGCATATATTGAGGCTATAAATAACAAGCTGATTTTTTCAATATAGCTTAATAAAAATAAATCAAATCCAATTTTTTAACTGTCTGACAAAACGTGTTTTCCAGTTTTTCAGTCTGACGCCTGAAAAATACAATTTTTTAATGTTGTAATTTCCTTCAAATTGTCATGATTATCTCGTACTAATCATTGAAAAATCATTTTTACAGTGTCAAAAATCATTTAAAAAATTGCTTGAACTTCACGCTTGAAAATATATCGTTTTATACAAGTTCACCTGTGTATAGTACACGTGTAGTAGTAGAGAATTGTAACGGTTTATCTGATGCACGTGGTATATAAAATAACTTTGAAAAATGGAGTGTTTTTTGTGCAAATCAAAAAATAGTGAAGTATTAAAATTTACACCTCACATTTTAGATAGGCATCAAAGTGATATTGAAACTGACTATGAAACTGACAATGATGATTTATCAACTGATGATGATGATGATGATGATGAGGAAAGCGAAGAAGAATAAGAAAATAATTTTTTATAATAATTATTTCATAATAATTGTTTTATAGTACTTGAAATCATTTTATTTTATACCTTTTTTAAAAGTTTTTTACAATAAAATAAATCGTATAATTTAATAAAGTGCGGACTGAACAAATTTTTAGGGCGATGCCAGGAAAATTTAGTTTTCAATTTTGGAAATATGTCGTTTTTCTGCTGCAGAAATTCGTTTTTCATGTAATAGGATAATTTTTAGCATCGCCCTAAAAAATTTTTTGGTGCATAATGTTTATTTTTTTTATTCCCTGCATACTTCATATATTTTTGATGCCAAATTGCACATTTAAATTGAACTCAAATATTTACCGAAAATGGATTAATTGTTTTTCATTTATTCTTTGTTATAACTAATATTGTAAAGTGTTATCTTATAGCTTGTTTCAAGACCTTTAATTTGGGCTCTGGATGAAAATTTTCGGACTAGTAGTACCGGAGATATAGCGATTTTAAACGTACTAAAAGACAATTTTTCGCTACTTTTTTCTACAAAAAGTTTTACGTATTTTTATTTTTCAATATTATCGAACTTAAAACTTGGGTATGTCGAATTCAGATAGTCTAAAAGAGTTCAAAAAATTCAAAATAAAGGTTATAAAATAAGTAAGTTGAGATTACCGTATCTTTTTTAACCGTCTTCTCGACTAAACGAAATTTCATTTTTTTATCGCCCTAACTTCGACGGCCGCTATTGGAAAATTATGCTTTTTCATCAGACTCTCGTTATGCCCCACTGTATTTGTCAGACACTTATACCACAAATTAAATATCTGTTTTCTGCATATAATTTTCCAATGTCTGAAGCTGTTGATGGTTAAGTGGACTGTATTTAATAAAGTTATGATTTTTTCTTTAACACTTGACTTTATTTCTGCTTATGCACTAAGTTACAAAAAGTTACATAAACAATGCACTCGCTGGCCGAGATACATACTCTTTGAGCTCAGGATGCGAACTAAAAAACTGTGACCGGCAAAGGGCCGGGGGTGCAACCAACCCAACTGCACAGCAGGGTGTTTCCGGCGTTAACATATACCGCCCCTCTTGAAATAACAAATTTCAAAAAAAAGAAATTTTAAAACATTATTTTGAATAGGACTTAACTAATAAATAATAAAACTAACAATTAAATATAACAAATTTCAAAAAAAAATTATCATTATGACATTATAACTAATAAGTAATAACACTAACAATGAAATATAACAGACAAAAAAAATTAACATTATGAATATAACATTATAACTAATAAGTACTAGAACTAACAAATAAAATTGTAACATCATTTAAAGTCAATAACCTTACTTTCGTATTCTCAAAGAAGAAGAGTCATTACGTAGCAGAAAAATTAGTCTTTGCTAAGTTCATTATTAATCGGTAATTTGCACAGCTTAGTTAATGCGCGCTTCACTACACTGTCACTGCACTTCACTGTGACGACTCGTACAATACCATCGCCTCCGGGATGAAGCGCCAAGATGCGTCCTAACCTCCATTGGCCTGGTGGTAAATTATCCTCCTTGATGATTACCAAGTCGTCGATTTGGATTAGGTTTGCTGATTGTTGCCGCCATTTCATTCTCGATTGTAATTCGGAAATATATTCAGCTTGCCATCTTTGCCAAAAATGTTGCATTAACTGTTGCAATCTTTGAAATTTTGAAAGGTATTTCTCTTCAACGTCTAGCATACTAGGCTCCGGATGTGACGTAATAGGTCTCCCAATTAAAAAATGTCCGGGAGTCAAGGGAAGAAGGTCATTAGGGTCAGAACATTGGGGAGATAAGGGTCTAGAGTTTAATATGCCTTCTATTTGACATAATGAAGTATTTAAATCCTCGTAAGTTAAGTGAGCATTGGCAAACACTCGCTTTAAATGCTTTTTTATACTTTTAACCCCGGCTTCCCACAATCCTCCAAAATTTGGAGATTTAGGAGGTATAAAATTCCAACTTATACCATCAGTTGCTAAATCATTTGCTATTTTTTCCGAGTTTGAGTCTATCAATTTTGCTAATGCCGAATCTGCACCTACAAAGGTTCTACCGTTATCAGAAAATATATTCGAAGGTTTACCCCGCCTTGATATAAATCTTTTTAAAGTCGCAAGAAATGCCTCACTGGTTAAATCTGACACGAGCTCAACGTGTACAGCCTTGGTTGATAAACATACAAAAATACAAATATATACTTTTAACAGTTTAGCCCCCCTTGTTTTTCTGTCTTTCATTAATAGCGGACCGGCATAATCCACTCCTGTATTTACAAACGGGGAAAATTGATTGACTCGAGTTTGTGGTAAGTTTCCCATAATGTACTGACCGGGAACTGGTTTTGCTTTAAAGCAAATGACACATTTATGTACAATATCCCTGGCTACATTTCGCCCCGAAATTGGCCAATATTGCTCACGAATTGAATATAGCAATTGTTGAGGTCCACAGTGCAGCAACCTGTGGTGTTCATGAGTCATCAAAAGTTTGGTCAAGTTATGTTTATTATGTAATAAAATAGGGTGTTTTTTATTGTGCGACACCTTTGCATACTTCAGCCTACCACCGACTCTAATTAACTCATGTTCATCCATAAACGGATTTAGTGATAGAATATTGCTACTGCTCCTTAATGGCTTCTTATTTTTCAAAGCATAGTAATCACGGTTAAAAGACTGAATCTGAGATATCTTTATTAATATCCGTAATGAATGATCTAACTCTGATGTGGTAAATGGGCCTGTAACACGTCCTTCCTTGGTTCTTTTTAAATTTAAAATAAATCGACAACAATAAGCGGTAATTCTTTTTAATTTGATAACAGAAGAATAACGCGAAAATAAATCAAAATTTGCTAAATCACTACAATCAGTTATTGCAGTATTACTAATGACTCGTTGTTCTGGTATAACAATAGAGTCGTTTGCAAAATCGTCTGTTAGTTCCCAGCTGGAACTGTCATGCTCTAAAAAAGAAGGACCTTGCCACCACAATTTGGAATTAAGTAATTGCTCACAATTTATACCTCGCGACAGTAGATCGGCGCAGTTATCTGCAGATTTCACGTGATGCCAATCATCGATATCAGTTAATTGCTGGATCTCAGTAACTCGGTTTGCTACGAACGTTTTCCATCTACTCGGCGACCCTTTTATCCAACACAAAGTTATAGTGGAATCACTCCAATAATAACTACGCGAAAAATTAATATGAACCGAATTGCGTATCTTAGAAACCAGCTGCGCCAGCAAAAGAGCTGCGCATAATTCAAGACGCGGTAAAGAAATTGTTTTTAAAGGTGCTACTCGTGACTTCGCACACAATAATCTTGTACAATATGAATTATCTGTTAACTTGCATCGGACATACGCGCATGCGCCGTAACCGACTTGCGAAGCGTCTCCGAATACGTGTAATTCAATACTCGTAGCATCTGAACTTACAATATGTCTTGGTATTTCTAGGTAATTTAAAAGCGACAAATTTTTACAAAAGGTATTCCATTTTTTGAAAATATTGTCAGGAACTGGTTCATCCCAGCTTACTTTTTCTTGCCATAACAATTGAAGGATGAGTTTTGCTACAACGACTACTGGGCCTACAAGACCTAAAGGATCAAATATTTGTCCTGTGACTGATAGGATATGTCTTTTAGTTAAACGAATTGGGATTTCAACATTTTTTATTGAATATTGAATTTTATCCATGTTTGAATCCCACATTATACCTAGGGTTTTATTTTGCTCGTGTTCGCCTAACTGCAAAACACTAGCCTCTAACTTATCATTTAATAAAAATTTGTTTGTTAAATTTGGCTGATTCGAAAGCCATTTTCTTAGCTCAAAACCTCCGCTTGATAAAATATTAGTAATATCCTTTTGAATTTGTACAAGTTCTTCTGGAGAATCTGATCCGCTTAAAAGGTCGTCAATATAAAAATCTTCTAAAATAATTTGGCTTGCCTTGGGATACGTTGTCATATTATCTAGACCTAATTGATAGAGACATCTCACTGCCAAAAATGGGGCAGATGAAGTGCCATAAGTCACCGTATTTAACTCATAGCAATCGAGTTCATCATCTGGTTCATTGCGCCAAAATATTCTTTGAAACTTACGGTGTTCCGGTTTTACTAAAATTTGCCTATACATTTTCGAAATATCTGCACTAATAACGTATGCATGTTGCCTAAATCTTAAAATAATAGAAAATAGATCACTCTGTATGGTAGGTCCGGAATACTGTACGTCGTTAAGCGATAAACCACTATCTGTTTTTGCAGATCCATCAAAAACAACTCGTGTTCTAGTAGTAATACTTGAATTCTTTATAACTGCGTGATGCGGTAAAAAATAGTTTAAACTATCATCTTGTGCTTTACTAATTTTTGTCATATGACCAAGATTTATATACTCTGTTATAAATTCGGAATAATCTTTTTTCAGAGATGGATTTTTCTCAAATCGCTTCTCTAGATAAATAAATCTATTTATCGCCTGTTGTTTTGAATTACCTAGCTCATTTAGATTGTCTTTAAATGGAATATCTACTTCAAAACGACCTGTGGCATCCCTTGAATGCGTTTTCAAAAAATGAGCCTCACAAAATTCATCGGTACTATCACTACTTTTCTTATTTATATCGCAATTCTCTGATTCCCAGAATCTAGTCAATCCATCTTCGATTTGTTTATAACTGATATGACAAGAAACTAATTTGTTTCGTCTATTAGAATAAAATAAATTTCCGCCAACAACCCAGCCTAACTTCGTTTTCTGTAATATTGGATGTTCACGCGTGTGTATTTGTTTCATACACATTAACTTATAAGATACACTAACACCTAATAAAATATCTATTTCGCTGCTTATATTAAAGTTTGGGTCGGCTAATTGAATATTTCTCGGAAGATCTAACATAGATTTATCAAATGAATTAATTGGTAATTGCTGCGTTATTGTAGGCAACACTAAACACGAAATATCCATATTAAAATTATTAACTCGCGACATGACAGTTAATGACGTTTCATACTCCACTTCTGACATTGTATGACCAACACCGGTTATAGCACAATCGACTTGTACCATTTTTAAACCTAATTTACTGCACAATGTTTTAGTTATAAAATGACTTTGAGATCCTTGATCAAGTAAAACTCTCACCGTGTGTACCTTACCCAAATTATCTTTAACATTCACTAAAGCCGTTGATAGTAAAACTTGTGAAATATTTTTATTTATTGTATGCCCTACAACTGATGAGGATGAAGACGCCTCTGGGAGTGTGTCCGTAATGGCGTTTGACGTATTTGACGCATTTTGTTCGCCAACTGTATCAATATGTAACATAGAATTATGTTTTCGTTTGCATTTTCGGCAACCATTGCCCTTACATTGATGTACATTATGTCCCGGGTGTAGACAATTATAGCATAGTTTACGTTTATTAGTTTCTTTAACTCGTGAATCTACGTCGAGCTTTATAAAGTCACTACAATGATATATAGTATGATCACCTTTACAAAAATAACAAGAATATTTTTTGCCTTCAGACGTTGAAATATATGAACTAGCGCGTAATTTATAACCTTTCTGTTTATTAAATTTATTCTCAATTTTGTTTAACTCAAGCTTTTCAAGCATATCGCATTTATCTTTCAAAAATGCACTCATTTCCTTCATTGTGGGAAGTTCATCTTTTAATTTGTACGATTCCCAATCACGTCTCGTTGTATTATCGAATTTACTAGACAATATGTGAATAATTAGCGTATCCCAACTATCTGTAGGTAAACCTAATGTTTTTAACGATCTTAAGTTTTTTGTAAATGTATCTAACAATTTTCGGAGCTCAGAATGAGACTCTTTTGTCAACACGGAAACATCAAAAAATGTCTTTACATAATTATGCACAAGCAATTTTTTATTTTCAAACCGTTCTTTGAGCATACCCCACGCTACTGCGTAATTACTAGCGGACACCTCAATCGATTCTATTAAACGTGCCGCTTCATCTTCAAGAGATGATCGCAAATAATAAAACTTTTGTATTTCGCTTATCGAACTGTTGTCATCAACCAACGCCGTAAACGAATCGCGAAATTCGAGCCAACGATCATATGACCCATTAAACGTAGGTAGTTTTATAGTAGGCAATTTTACCTGCGACTGCGAATAAACCCTCGAATTAATACTAGCCGCTGAACCGGCTTCATTTAACTCGTTAATTAGCACTTTACTATTGTAGAAAGTGGTAATGGTATCTTTAATTTTAGTTACTACATCAAAATAGGTATTTTCAAATTCTACCCTTATTTTACTTTCGTCAGCCATCAATTGCAAACTAGCGTCTTCGGCATTACCTAAACTAAATTCTATTTCGGTCTGTATTTCACCGAATTCTTCATAGATTGACTCGATTTTACTTACTCTCTGTTCAAGTTGCGTAATGATTAACGCACTCAAATTATTAAGCTCCACACCCCCATAATATTCTTGCAATCTACTTAATTGCCCTTTTAAATTATTACGTTTAAAACGAAGCTTTGCCAATGACTCCATTATGAATACGTAGTCAAATAATAATATAAAATATAAAAAACAGGGTAAAATGAAAGGAATGGACACTTACTCGAACCAGGGAACTTGACCTTGTTTCTTATCGCCTGACGCCTTCCAAGAACAGTACTCGAGTCGTCGACTTGTTGCAACGCTAACCTTTAGCCTCTTTTTTTTCTAATTAAACTGGAAATCTATCCGATCGTATGGACCAATGTTGATGGTTAAGTGGACTGTATTTAATAAAGTTATGATTTTTTCTTTAACACTTGACTTTATTTCTGCTTATGCACTAAGTTACAAAAAGTTACATAAACAATGCACTCGCTGGCCGAGATACATACTCTTTGAGCTCAGGATGCGAACTAAAAAACTGTGACCGGCAAAGGGCCGGGGGTGCAACCAACCCAACTGCACAGCAGGGTGTTTCCGGCGTTAACAGAAGCTTATGAATACATTTTTTGCTGTCATGAAACCGACAACTTTGACGCGTCAGACTGGGAAATCGGAAAATAATTTTCGTCAGACAATACGAAAACTTGTTTTTGTATACTTTAATAAATTAATACAGCGAAAATCAGCTGGTTATTAATAAATTTTCTTATAGTCGTTTTTGCGACATGTTCGAGATAGCGGACACGCCCAATGACCCACATTTATTGTCAGACAATTATTTTTTCACGTTTCAATTCACGTTTTTAAGCTATTCTACTTGGAAAAATAACAGTATCTATACATTTTTTATATGCCGTCAAAATGACATGTTTCGGAAAATCTAGCGGGAAAACGCCCCAAAAACAAAAAAAATGATAGAGTAAAATGCTGTCAGACTAGGTCCAATGAAGCCATACACGAAGTTTGGAGAGAGTATGTATCAGCAAAATTTTTCCCGAGGGGCACCTTAACTATTACGTCTTTTCGCGATTATAAAAGAATATATAGGTCCAAAAGTTTCCAAAATGATTTGTTTCGAATCCATTTTAGTTTATTTAGAGCGTTTTAATGGTTTTAAATTCTCGCTCGAAATAAATATTTTTTTCACCGTCAATTTTAACATAAAAAAAGAAAAAATACGAGGAAGCATATTTTTCTGTCGTCTAACTGTGATATAAAAAAAAATCATGCAACTTCCTCATTGTGGTTTTCGTAAAATATCAGATATTGACACTATCAGTTTTTGTGAAATGTTTTATATCGCTGGAAAGAGAAAAAAATAAACGGAATTAATGGTGTCATGGCCTACTTTGAGATTTGTTCTTTTAAAATAGACAGACGGTATATCTATAAGTTACTTATAAACGCCATGAATGAGCTTTTATTAGTCTACTTTTTCCACGTGGAGTATAGACAATAACCCAACAGGTGTTATGCATCGTATAACAGCATAATTGAAGCCAATCTAAGACTTGCATTTTCATCTGCATAGCCAACTTCTTTTTTTTTTTTTTTAACTTTCGTTACTTCTCTCGATGTCGATTTTCCATTCACATTGGTAATAATAGACATCCGATTGTTTTTAAATTAGTTTGTTAGCAATAACAGGTATTTTTCTCGAAGTAAGGTGTAGTAAGTGTGAACATTTACAGTAAGTATTATAATAGGCTGTTTATGCATACTGAATCATTCCTGCTTTATCATCATAAATAAAAGCCATTGTTTCTATGACATCGTCGCCAGTTGTGTTTATTATCTCGGTGGAATATTTATTAGTTTACCTTCAGTTAAACTTGAATTTAACTGCTAGTTGAATTCTTGACGTTTATTAAGAAATTTCTAAAAACAAACCAAATCGTAAAGAAACAAACTCTCCTACATCTTACCCATAAAGAGAGTCACTGAGGTGTTTATTTAACGTTTCAGGAAGAACATGGATGTAAATCTATTCAGCGTTTATCGAATAATCTGTCGGCTACTTACAATTTTTGTATTAGGTTTAGGTACCCTAATCCGGCACCATAAATTTTGTTTTATTGCTCGGTTGTTTAATAACTTGCGGACAAAGCTTCTATTTTCCTGAAGATTTGAACGCCATAAAGATGTCTTATTTCTTTTAAATCGTTATGGTCCTACAGGGTGAGCGAGAATTAATTGAATTTTAAAGTTTGATTTAGATTTATGAAATACTATTTACAATTAAGATTAAAAGTATATCCAATCAGACAAAAATTTACTTTATTTAGACTTCCGAACAAAGTTGAGCTGACTTAAATCATTTTATAACATCATGGTTTTAATTGTGCGATTTTTATTTAAGAAATCGTGGTATTTTTTTATTAGTGAAAATTTTTATTTGCAAAAATAAAACTATGAAAAGGCTTTAATTTAAAGGCTTTTAAAACATTAACAAACATATATGAACATATAAAATATATCACTGAGAGAATGATTTAATTGAGATAAATAAATTTTATTACCCCCAACTAAATGATTTATTCGTATTTGGCCGATTAAACATTTAGTTGGGGATACTAAAGCATTTATTTAAAAATGAAAACTAAATATTTAGTATTGTCAAATAAATTCAAATACTCACGAGTAAAAAATATATAGTTCTGAGAAATAAAGATTTATTTCTCATTAACAAAGCTTCTTACAAAAGTTTTATTGATTTATTCGTAATTAACAAAGTTTGTTTCAGGTAAATGAATTTGCCTTTCAATTTATGCATAATAAAAAAATATTTCTTTCTTAAGAGCGCTCCGGATATAAGCCGGAAAGACGGTTCAATTTACTCTCATATAAATCATTATTTTAAAAAACGGCTTTCACTAAAAGACATTAAAAACATGTTACAATGTGGGACGATGAAAGAAAAAAAAGGATATATAAAAAAATATTTTTTTTTCTTCTATTTTCGATTTGCAAAAATAATTCTTATCATCCCACATAGGTATTATTAAAATAAACATTTTCCTTTTTGTAGAACTAAAATAAAATTAGCCCTAATGTCCTCAAATGCACCGAGAAATTTAAAGATTAGGTATAACAAATTTGTCCAGTGTCATATTCTATTACATCTCTATCACTCTCTTTCCAAGCACACCGTACATTAGGCTGCGTAATTTTATTGACGTGAAGTCATTTACAATTAAAATTGGAAGCTTGGATGACTAATACACTCCGAACAACTCTTAATAAAAATCATTTTTACTGAGTACTCTCTAAATTTGTTGCTAGTAAATATGCTTACTTGTGGTTAATAAATGTGTAATTTTCGATTTAGTTGCAATATTGAAATATTTATTTTATGTTAATATACAGTGTGTCCCCGGATTATCTGTCACATAGGAAAAACTGCGTTAATTTCAACAAATGAAAAAATAACTGGGGAAAAATGTTTTAATATTTACTGAAACAGAAAGCAACCAAACTAGTTTGACTTTTGTTTAAAAGCAAAATGTCAAATAAGTCGCAAGATATGGCCACATCTATATAAAATTTTAAAATCAAATATAACAACAAATATTTAAATATTCTATATTTTTTAAAATTTTGCATATCTATGAACTTTTGTATTTAACTATGTCTTGCCATTCCAATATATACATATATTTGGCATTTGGTCGTAAACGAAAAACGAAGGTATAGTGTAATCTAGCTAGACATTTCTTAATTTTTTTTGGATATGTACATTTTCGAACAAATCAATAAATTAACATTAAATTCAGCTTTTCATTATGCGACTACCTTTCAATAAATAAAACCTTTTCTTCCGCACTGTCATTTTTTTTCAAACATTAAAATAAAACAGTCTTCTTCGACGCACAAACCGGGAACACACTATATATGCGATAAACAAATATTGCTATACCTTAAAAATAAGGATTTACATTTCCACATACCTGATGTGTATAAAAGTTCATCTTGAAATACTTAAACCACTTTTTTTTACAAATATTTAAATCAATTAGAAGAGAATATGAATCTATTGATTTGAGTATCATAACGTGTTTGATCTTAAAAAAGGTTTATACATTTTTTTATATATTCTTTATTTTTCACCCTCTCTATATGCTTCTAATGTTAATAAATGTAATACCTGTATTTTAATGCACTATACTCTATCAGGATGACTTTCACCGTTTTTTAATTCAATTAAATATACCATGATATTAGAAATTTCAATTAATATACAATAAGTACCGAGTAAATTTTTGGATTTAATAATACTAAAATAAAGCATTAAATAAACAAATAAAACAATATACTATATATTACAATGTTTTATTGTAAAATATCTGCATAAGTAGACTGAGATTATCTAAAATGTACACGGACACATATGGCCTATTTTCTGAGATATATTACAAATACCTGAAAAATAGGAAAACCACAAACGGTTATAGCTTCCTTATTTGAGGAGATACGAAAAAAGTTAAAGGGATGAAAGTTGACCGCATTAAATCGTAAAAATCAGCTATGCCATGATTAGTGAAAAACAGTGTATACATTTATTAACAAATTAGACAGATTGTCACTGTTGTATGTTGCGTTGTCAGGTTCTAAGACAAGTTTTATATCATTAATTATCGTGTACACCAATAATAAATTCGATATGATTAGCATTTATTGTGGGTGCAATTTTGACGCTGAGATGGCAGTCACGGTTTACGGAGATAAATTTCCAGATGCTCCGCAGCCAAATCGGACTATATTTAGGAAGTTAGTAAAATATGTTAACCAAAACGAAGGAACCTCTTTGAGACAAATTTAGAGAAACTGTCGCCAGAAAAAAGACAGTGCAAGAAAAATATTTAAAAAAAACGGATTTTGAGGCCACAAAATGAAGAAAGTTCAACAGGAGATAACCCGAGGAGAATAAGATTTTGTAGATAGTTGTTAAATAAAAACATGAATGACCCTCTGATATGTAGCAAAATTCTTTGGTCGGACGAATCAAATTTTTCCAATAAGGTGAAACTGCTGTGAGGTACCCTGTTTAGTTACTAAAAGAAAGTACTGGTAATTATGTCACCAGTATATTAATTACTATTTATGTATCTGAAGGATAAATAAATAAAATTGGCCATTTGCGTGATCGTCTAGTTTTGTTAGTGTAGGAACCAAATTTTCGTTGGGTGTGTAGTAAACCCTTTTTAATTACCCAGGATCTTTTATATAAAGTTTAATATTACTTGTTTCTGTCTGATACTATATACCTTAATATACCTTAGAAAATTAATCACTCTGTTAATTGAAATACCTGGTAAACTTGAACACACTGTCTATAAATTGAGAGACCTAGTTAATTACATATGTTATTTATGTAGTATTTTATTACTCAAGATTGCACTGTACATTTATAGTTGAAGTTTTGTTCTATTTTCCTTTGAAATAAAACCATCTATTTAGTTTATTACTTATATGACGAAAAAGTTAAAGGTGAAAGAATAAGACAATAATTGATGGGAAAAAAATGTAAAAAAACCCATTTTATTTTATATAAATTGATGCAACAATAGTCGAACATGAAATCAAAAGTAATCCAAATATTTGAGACAATTGTCTAAATATTATAATAGGAAACTTGCGTCGCTATAGTAATGACCATACTATAGATAGACTGAGTGTCTTGATGCAATAACAAGAACTGAGATACAAAAGTATACTGTGTTATTTTAATAGTAATTAGAGTTGTGGCAATGGCCTGATAATGATAATCTATAATAGAGCTGTTAGCAATCGATAGGTAATAATGGTTTATAATTAAAGTTGTTAGCAATAGCCAAATAACGAATCGAATGCAAAACAAAGGACAAAAATCATGTCATGTTTGTACATTATCAAAATTAAGTTGAAAAATGAACGTTAAATACATGTAAAATATCATAGAATGTTGAGGAAAAATCCTTTGATAATAATTAAACCAAGCAGTCTACCAAATTTTGTATGACTGTGCAACAACATAAAACAAGGTGGGTAGATGTAAATCAAACAGACGAGACGTCTCGGTTCAGTACTCGACGAAAAGTAAACCCTCCTTAATACGAACAAGTTTACGGGTTAATTAACCCAGTACTGTCGATGGCCTGTACAGTTTGTGAGCGCAAGGTAATTAAGTTGATGGATCGTTATTAAACAATCATCGAAAACCAAATAGATCACTGGTGAGAAATCTCAGATAATAATTTGACAGGTAACATTACTATGACATTTTATATGTCCAAAATTAGGCACACAGTAGCCTTAATAAGTACATCAAATGAAAAATAATGGAAGTGAAGGTTTCTTGTCATTGCATAAACGCAGAAAATATGTAGTTCTTGAATATAAACTTGTTATGTTGCAAACGCAAACTAACCTAGTAAAATATTTAGAAAATGAAATGTTATGAATTAAAATCGTGAATGAAATCATAGTAGAATAACTGGTAATATAATATTATGATGGTTAAAAATCCAAGCTAATCGTTCATAAAATATCTAATATTCTTTTAGTACCACAAATACGTCAATTTTCCCCATTACACCCCGACGAAACCGGAATATAAATGCAATTGCCTATAATAAAATAGCATCTCGAAATAAACAAGCGATCACCTTTAGAAATTTATGCCTGCAGAATTTCCGTGCGCCCTGTATAGCGTTATATCGCCCGTGAATGCTCTTCCCCAGCTTCTTCATGTTTAATGTACTCGTCGAGCATAACAGAGAGGTTAAAATGGCACTTCATAAAGAGTACGCCAAAGAATGTTTGTCTGCGGCGTCAGTACAGCGAACTCAATGTCCAGCGATGTACCTAAGGTGTGGTGCAATTGTAATCTCCAGGGAGCAACAGCGAACCCAATGTCCTGCGATGTGGCTCAGGTCTGTTTACCCTTTTCCATGGGCACTGCAGTTTCTTTTATATGGTAAAAATGACGTCACAATTTACCCGGACTTACGCGTCCCCCAAGTCTGACGTGGGGATTATTTACGTTAACAACATTAATATTTGATACGGCGTAGTTTTGTGCAGCGTTTCAGATTGAAAACTCCACTCTCTATCTCCTCCTACGGTTAAGATAGAAAAGGGTAGGCGATTTCACACTCTAGGAAGTAACCGAAGTACTTGACGCTTATCATGTCCATTGTAAACAAACCCTGTGGCTCGACTCGATTTTCTGTAACTTTTTAGTTAAAACTGTAGCGTTTAACTTTGCTTTAAACGAATGTAATTTTAAAATGCATTCTGGTAACTTTATTGTGTTCAATATTAGATGACTAAATAAATGTAAAAATGAAATGAATTAACTGCAATAATTACTTGAATTTGGAAATAAATAAGAAAAAACTAAATTTATATATGGGGTATATACAGGGTGCTTCAAAGGGTTTTTTCAATAGAAATATGCATTATAATTGCATACGAGAAAATACACATTGGTGCAGAGAGACTGCTTTCCAAGACAAATTTTCTACGAATGTTTGGGTTAGTCTTTTTAGTACACGCAAATTAGATTTAAAAACATTGAATAGCTGAATAGAAGAAATAATTTATAAAGAAATATATAGAATTTGAAGAACTGTAAACCACTTTAAAAAACCGAGAGCTCAAATAAAAAAAAACGCATCTTTGTGGAACAAAAAGAAAAATGAATAAAAATCACTTGCGTCAACAACCGCTAGATATGCATTTTATAAAGAAAATTCCGCTCTATAAATTCATTCTTGGGCATTTTTCTTGTTAAATCATCCGGTTTTGAGATATTCGCTGTGAAACTTCGTGTAAGATCGATTTTTACCTGTGCGCCGCAAACTACTCCTCAGTTTGGAAGCTGTTATTGCGAAATAGGTGGGGATAAGCTGCAAGGTCAATAGGACATTTTTTATTCAGAATTTAACGACAAATTTTTATTTCCTATACTTTTTGCTCTTCCAACAAACAAGATAAAAGCGAAAAACCAGCGTTAAGTCCCCGTTAGGGGTGTTTTTTGCAAAAAGGGTCTTTCCGTTCGTGAATGAGGTGGGAACTTTTCGGGTATCTATTCCTAACCCTATCGAGAGTGCGCATCTCAAATATTATTTCTTCTAAAATATCTAATTTGCGTGGACTATTTAGGGACTAAAGTAATTGGACCTTATTTTTATGATGGTAAATTAACCGCTCGTAGATACCTTAATTTCCCGAATTTCAAGATTTTCTTTATGAATTAACAGTGACAGAAAGATTAAATTATTCATATTTTCAACAAGATGGGGCTCCACCTCACATTGCTGTAATACGTACAAGTTATTTAAATCAAGTTTTGCCAAATAGCTGGATAGGCACCTATGGGCCCATTCTATGGCCAGCTCGATCACCAGATATTGCTCCCTTGGATTTTTTCATCTGAGGTTACATTAAAGACAAGATATTTAAAACTGCCCCTGAAAATATTGAGGACATCAAAACCAGAAGTAGAAACGCATGTGAGGCAATTACTCCTGAAATGCTCTAAAATATAATGCGTGAGGTGTCTTGTAGAGCACGTTTGTGTATTAGAATGCATGGTGCACAATTTGAGCATTTGTAGTTAGAAAAATAAATACACACATTTTCTTTTCAGTATGGTAGTAGGTAGTACTGTTATACATAGTTTTTCGTTTCTGTGCTTGTATTTTTATTTGTGAAATATTTGTTTGTTTGTATTAAATTGTAGTAAATAATTACTGAATTTAATATTCACTTATTTTTGTCGTTGAGGTATCAATGTCAAAAGAGGAAGTAAGTTTATTAATAGAATTGATAAAGTGACTATTGAATCCACTTGCAATTTCTTGTGAATGATCTAGACATTTTCTGTCTTGGTTTATTATTTTTGTTGGTATTTGATGGTTTCTATTTTTCCCTTGCATATCTTCCTTAATAATATTCCACATTGCTGTTGATTTGTTTGGTTCATTGTTTATTGTTTTCTGTATTCTTAATATTTATTTTATGATTTTTTTATATTATATCTAACTTTCAGTTCTGGGTCAGTTGAGGTTTTAACCTCTCTATACAATTGTCTAATAAAAATGCCACCATTAACCATTTTTTCTGTTACCCAGTTGTTTTTGTTTTGTTTATTATTTTATTTGTTTTTATTAATTTTACAGGAAATGCTGTATTAAATAAATTAAAAAATAAATCTTGAAATACCTCAAATTTATTATTGCAATTTGTTTGTAAATAAACCTCATTCTAATTTTATTAGTATTAATTAGTATTATATTAGTATAAGTATTATAACGTTTGAACGGATAGGACCAAGGGATGAACCTTGAGGAATAACAAAAAATAGGGGATACGGGAGTACATTTTTGAAATACAGAATTAAAATATGCAAATTTTTTATTCACTTGTTTCTGGCAACAATTGGGAGTTCATCCCTTACAGACCCAACGTCTGACTATTCCTCACTTAATGGCTTTAAATGGAGAAAATTATTAATCGTCTCAACAACATAATGAAACCTTTAAACGCTCTCTTCTGATTTTTGGAGAGGGTGATTGCCGTCTGCTCGTTTAATTTTAACCAGTCAGTCGTGAAATACCTGTCCTTGTGTTTTTATTGCATTTTTAAAATATATAACAATTTATTAACCTGCTACACAGGTCGAAAAAAAATACTTATTAAACAATCTCTAAAATATGGATTTATAATTTTAAAGCCTCCAACTGGTTATTATAATTAGTGGATTTAATTGACCAAATATATTTATGCCTGCTTTGATATTTAGAAACAACATTAATCGTTATTAATTAAAATGTGTGTGACCTTTTTAATTGTATGATATGTGTTATTTACGAGTCTATAGTATTAAAAGAAATTGGAGAATTGAAATATTCTTTTCACAGAGTTATTATTGAACTTCAGTACCAAACTTCTTAATAAGGTCTAGTATACTTTAACTTGGCGTATGTATGTATGAGTTAATATTTCCGTACGATTTCATTTTTTTTTGTACACAAAGATCCAAAAATATAGGTCCACATAGACAATGTTTCTGGACTATCCCTTTAACTTAATTTTAACTTTGTGTACAATATGAGAGAAAATTAAATCGTACGGAAATATTAACTCATACATACACACGCCAAGTTAAAGTATACTAGACTATATGTATGCATTAATTCTATTTAAAAGATTTGAATGATTAAAGTGAATGCGATAGTCTAAAGGTAAAACGCTCCCTGTTTTACCTCAGGGATATATGCTTGGACCTCTCCTCTTAATTCTGTACTTAATACCAAATGTCCTAACGATCTATTACGGTGATGACACTAATATTCTTGTAGTAGAAGATAATTTAGATGAAGTACTTATCATTGAAAACTATATAATATAATAGCTAAGTGGGCAGACAAAAACAAATTACATTTAAATAAGAATAAGAACACTTTAATAGTGCTTAGCTTAAAGAGAAACCGGAATAAATTGCATTTCTCTAATAAATTCCAATATTTGCTACAGAATCCATTAAACTGTTAGGCATTGCTGTAGATATACATTTACAGTGGAATGAGCATATACATACGCTATGTGGGAAACTAAGAAGCAGTTACTTCGGACTGAAGTTTGTCCAATCATTGTAGCAGTGAAATTCTATTTACTCTTTATTATGCCAATTTTCAATCGAACCTAAAATATGGCATAGTTAACTGGGGAAGTAGTTCATAAGTAGAATTTTCATACTACAGAAATATGCGAAAATATAATTTTTCAATTCTTGAATGGATAAATTGCACTATCACAGCCGATACACATATAGACTGTTAGAAGCTGGCTTGCAATATACGAGTACGAATTGCAGCATATGCTGTTTATTCTTCATTTATTTTGTTACAAAATGTGTAGTTATTTGATCGAAATAACCACAATTTAATGGAAAATGATGTAGCAGGGAGTACATAAACATGTGTACCAGCGAATATGATCGTATATACAACAGCAGCTTGTTACCTTATTTAATGAATTTAGAATTTAAACTATAATATTTCCCACACAACCCAGATGCAATGGAGTCGGTGAATATATTCCAGTCATATCGAGAAAATGTGGCGCTAATTCGATAATAACTTAACAATCGTCTTATAGATGTACTGAACACATTTATACTATAATTTGTAATATAGCAATAACAGCACATCGAGGGCGAAATTTAGCAACTGGAACTATTCTTATTCTAGAAAATAAATTGTTATTACTTAGATTGCTATTTATTTGCCATTAAATGTTCTTCAAGTGCTTGGACTATGCACTAAATAAATTTTAATCGATTTATTCTTCAAAATTTGTTTACAGGATATTGTACGGTCGTGAGCAAAAAAAAAATAGGGCAAGTCTTATAACGGTATTTTGCTAAAATCTAGTTGTGTACATCTAACTTTAATTTTTGTGACATTGTCAGTTAGTTGTCATAATTTATTGCAAGTGTGCAAAAATAGTATATTATGTAACAAGTTTTATAAACGTCATTTTAGTCACGAGTTTTATTAATCGCGAGCGACGCGTAGCGGAGCGAGTGTTTAATAAAATGAGTGACAGCAAATATCTAAATAAAATACAAAATTACTTGTCTCTTGTCACAACGCGTCGATTTATTTTGACAGATTGATGACAAGAATTACGGAAAACTAACTTGATTTTTGCCATTAAAATAACTAGAATTAACCTCAGCCGTGACTAATATCCCGTTGCTAAGTTCAGCCCGTGACTAAAATGCACGAAGTCACGGTTTGTCGAAAGCATGTTTAAAGGATTATTTAGCGTCATGGAAACGTATACGATAAACGCCATTTTAAAGATGGAAGTAGAAAAACTAATATACCTCATATATGCGATTTAGTTCAATCTGGAGTTATTGCTAAAGCAGAAGATGGATGATCAATGAGACAAATTGCACTGCGTTATAATATTGACAAAAATTCGGTGTGTAACATTTTAAGAAAATGGAGTATAAACGGTACGATTAGTAGAAATCCTGGATCAGGGCGACGGATGATATCAACTCAACAACAAGAATTGGTAAATGCTTTAGTAGAAATAGTAGAAATTCAGTTATTCAGGCTGCCGAAGAAACGAACTTTCCTGGATCGAGTAGTACTGGTCGCCGGCGAGTAAGAGAATTGGAGCTACGCTGTCATGCAGCAGCACAGAAATACTTACTTAAACCTGAACATAAAGAAGCTCGAGTAGGATTTGCGCTTGAATTTTTAGCGCATGATGTAAATTTTTGGAACAATGTAATCTTTACAGACGAAAGAACTTTCCAGTCAACACACAGCGGTCGTATTCGTGTTTACTGCCCTCCGAATACTCGATTCGATGAGAAATATATATCTAACAATGATAAAAGTGGTAGATTTTCCGTCAATATGTGGGCTTGGATATCGGTACGTGGTCTTGGTGTTTTGTGGCATATTAAGGAACTATTTAATAGTGAGACGTATATTAGGATTTTAGACAATATTATGCTCCCTTCTGTGTCACAATTATTTCCTAATAATGAGTTCATATTTCAACAAGACAGTTGTTCCGTTCATACTGCTCATACCGTAACTAATTGGTTTCAAGATAACAATATCAATGATCTTAACTGGCGCAGTCATAGTCCAGATCTTAACCCTGTGGAAGAAGTATGGGGACTATTCGTAAGAAGTATCCAAAAACGAAATGTGAGACCATGGAATGCCGAAGAATTACTGGAAATAGTAAATAATGCATGGGAAAATATTATTATTAATGATTATTGTATAAGGTTATTTAATTCTATTCCAAACAGACTTATAGAAATTATAAATAGAAATGGTGCAATAACGAAATATTAATAGTTAGTTTCTTGTTAAGTAGGATATTCTTTGTCCTTTGATCCAGGATTTCTACTAATCGTACCGTTTATTCTCCACTTTCTTAAAATGTTACACACCAAATTTTTGTTAATGTTATAACGCAGTGCAATTTGTCTCATTAACCATCCATCATTTACTATAGCAATAACTACAGCATTAAAAAATAAATTAAAAGTGATATCAGTTTTATTTCGGCTACTCATTACATATTCAAATAGAGACAGATTTACATTAGAAAAAAAAAGTTGTTCTATTTTTTCTGCTCACGACAGTAATGACACAAATCATCCACAATATTTTATTAAGAGGGGTTGCAATTTTAAATCAAATTTTTTATTTATAATAAACATTTCCTAATGATTTATGTTCATTTTAAACATAGCTTGACATATATTGATAAAAATGCAATTTACCGCCATACGTTTGGTCGCCTATCCATTTAATGATAGGAAAAGACATAGTCTTGCATTCGTAAAATAATTGCACATTATCAATTATTTTAATTAGCTTAAAAGGTATAATTAACGACAACATTAATTAGAGGGTATTTATAGAGTGCAGTTAACAATATTCCTAGAACGGATAGCTCAACATTTTATAATCATACTAAATAAATAAGGAGGTTTTATTTTATTTTGAATTTGGATTTATGTTCGGTTAAAATAGCCCGTTATTTATTTGAATATTAACCTAAAATTAGCAAGGTAAACGACGATTTTTTCATTGTTGTTAGAGTCATTTGATAATTAGTATTCTGAGATGATGTTGCCAGTGAAATACATCTCTGAAAGCAATTAGAAAACTAACAGAAAAGATCTTGTCCCCAAAGATAGGGGGGGGGGGGAATTACGTGTAAACCCTGATGAGCTCCCCTGGTGTTAGACAGAGAGAGAGTCTGTCCCATACTGTTTTAATTATTATGCTCACATTGAACAAGCTGCGATTCACTGTAAGAACAAGAACAACAACCAATATCACGCTCTCCTGGTTCTAATCTTTTAGGCTGTAACTGCCATCGACATAATTATATTTCTCCATCCACAAAACTAATAATAGCGAACTAACGAACCTAGAGAATCAAAATTGATCGTGTTACACAGTTTGATGCGTTCGCTTTCGATAACCCTTGCGCCATTGTTTTGCTTTTGTAGAGTAAGGGTGCATGGCTAAGTTTATGGAAGAAATAGCACATAAGCTTATTTTAGAAAGTGCCAGGAGGAAAATGCGTTGTGTTGAGCGTGAGGATTGGTGTTTCGATATACCCACGTACGCACAAGATTCAAATATTTATATAAGAGACTTTGTTAATTTTAAACGGTGTCTAAAAAACATGTTTTTCAAAGGGAAGCGTTGACACATTTATTTTTTATTTATAACATTAAGCGTAAAAAAAGGTTAAACATCAACAAAAGAACATTTGAAGTGGTACTTTTTTATTTCTGTTTTGGTTTTGATATGTCGGTGTTATTGTTTAATTGTGGCAATTTATGTTAAATATTTATAAAGGATATTAACTGAAGAACGGCTTTACGGAACACTTGGTTTATTTTTATAATCACTTGACGGAAATTCTTTAAATATGGTTGTAATTCAGAATTACCTACATTTTGTGTTACGGCCATACTAGCTAGGTATAGTGGCGCCTCCAGACACTAAAATCGACAGCTGAGAAAACATCTTGATTTCTGTAATTCAATAATTCCATTTCTTTAGACTGCTTGTGAAGTATATGTGGTTTGTGGAGAATCTAGTAAGGGTAATTTTTAATAACAAAACCATTCAGACTAGTTGGTCTAAAGCATGATAGTGGACCAAATCAAAATAAAAATTATTGTTTAAGAAGCAGCACCACAATTAGTAACTTTTTGAGTACGTTTGTCCGTAGATATACGATGGATGTATAGACTTCTAGTGAATGACTATGATTTTTCTTTCGCCAACCGCTCTTTATTGGTAGTGATATGTGACGTCACAACGCCTAATTTTGTGTATGAGACGGGAACAAACTGTGCACTATTAGGGAAAACGACCCGCTTCCAGATGCATTAATGGGTAGACGTCTTTTTTCTTTGCAAATAAATTAATTAGCAACGCCTAAAATAAATTATGGAGTTTGCTAACCCCCTAAAAAGGCACGGCCGTGGTTGAATCAGAAGACCATGATTAATTATTATCTGTTATTATTGAACTCGCTATAGCATATTTCATCGCTGATAAAAAAACAATTCTTTATATGTGTTGCTCATTCTTTCAAGGCCCCAAAAAATTCCGACAAGTTTCAAACCGATTTTTCTTATCTATACTGTTTAATCACTGTGTCACTGGAAGATTAAATGGTTGTATAACGGTTTCCGCAAATTATGAAGTAAATATAGTAACAATGTTTGTGACTGTGACTTTTTACATCACTCCGGGCCTCTTCAAGCATCTGCGGGTACTTTTACACCCTACGGTTACCCCTGGGGTTATTAATGGCTACCCCTAATTGTACCTCCTGTATGAAGTGAATGGAAACAATTAAATAATTCGTGAATACTGAAATAGAACAACTGACGATTTTCTTTGGACTAAAAAAAAGAGAATGCCTCACAGGATTCGTACGTCGTTTTTTCATTATATCCAGTTTACAATGCGTGCGTCGCTGGGACTCGTAGAAAGGGTGGCCTTTAGGGGTGGTTGCGGGGATCTCAAACTACCTATGGCGTGAGTTATTGATAGACGATTGGTATATACCGTCACGAATTTTGGTAACTCTATTCAAGAAATCAACGCAGACAGACATACATAGTGACTTTTCCCTTTACACTAATGATACAAAAATTATACTATCCCACAAGGTTCAACTTTGAGGCTTATATTGGTTAATGGTTCATTAAAAATATAACAAATGTGACTGAAACCTTATTTTTTAAATTTTTTAATCGCCTTATTTAGATTAACGTCCTGGGAGAGTTTAGCATTGGCTATTTCACCACTCAGCCAGGACACATAGACATAGACAATTATACAACGATCATTCCCTATGACATTTCCATCTGCCGCTGCTGAGACTCAAACTCAGCAGTGGTACAGTGACTAGCCGTGTTGTCTCTCACACAATCGCGTCTACTTCACTGCTACCAACTCGGTAACACATGAAAAACTCCTCTAAATATCCGTACCCTAGCCAGGATTCGAACCCGGGACTCCTTGGCAGCAAGCCTAACACGTAAGAAGCGTTGAGCCACTTATTCTATTTAAAAATTTTGAAGGGGCACCTACCTACACCTTTAAAATTTTTGAATAGAATAAGGATATCTGTAATACCCCATTTGAAGGGGTTTATTCAACATTATCAGGTTTTGAATTTTGTATATTCTTTATTACGAAAATTAAATTTGATAATTTTAAAACGTATTTTTGTATGTATATAACCAAGTATGTTCTGTAGCCAAGTAGTTCTAAACTGTTTCTGTGTATCAAATATCTGTCAAATCTGACTAGTCTATTTAATTTAGTGTCATAAATATTTTAAAAAATACATCTGTTTTTTGTGGCGTGTAAAAAGAAACATTTTTTTGTATTTGCTACATCTTGTGATACAGAATTTGATGAGTCTAGTTATTTATCGCCGATTGTCAAGTACTTTGAGATACCGACCTCAAGCTTCCCTAATTTAAAATAACCTCTAAAAAATTTAAAGTTTTCAATTAATACTTTTCCGTCAAATTTCCTACATTTTAAGCATTTGCACTAAATGTTATTAAGAGATTTCCAAATTGCCACTTATTATCCTTCCCCATGTGACCCAACGAGCAGAACGTACAAGATATGCGGTAAAATAAACGATCAATTGGTTGGTATGGTAGGTTGGGTTGCTGGGTGCTGTATACCAAATATTAAAAATGTAAGGTGTCTCAACTGGTCCCGAGTGTTAAGTCCGTGGGACAGGTGTTAATTCGCCTTAGGGTGAAATGCATACCCAGCCGACGATAATTTTTTATGCGTTGGTCTCTCAATGAATATCTTAATATGCGCGCTGGCCGTGGCGCTATCTAATATTTAATTATGTACATTTTAAATTAATATATCAATTAATATTTCTTTATGGATTCCGGTCCAGAATTTATGGCCCACCTGTGTGTTATACGAATGTGAAAACTAATGATGAACTAATCTATCTACTACCCACACAAAATATATTTTTACCATATTCGGAATGCTGCTTTTTTGTAGTGGAGGTGTTTATTACAAAAAAGATGGATAAAGGAGTAATATATCAGTTTTATGAAATTGATAGTGTCATCAGTCATCACATACTATAACAGGAGTTGGTGTAATAACCGCCTTTCAAATTTCTAATTTCTGGCATCTCTTATTTATGTTATTTTTTAATGACGTTTCGAAAATTATTCATTGAATAAGTTTCTTGTAAATGATGGAAACATTTTAATCGAAATTCGAAGTGCTCTCCGAAGAGGTATTTTCTTGTTTATTCATGTGCCATCATACTTTACGGAACTTATAATGAATCTCAACTATTTCAGAAGCCTTTTAAGGAAGTTGGTAAGTTTTATTAAAATTTGGAAACATTTTCATCACAGCATCTAGTGTTGTATATTTAAAATATTCTTTTTAAAGTTTAATTATATGATTGTACTGTTTATTTTATTTTAAAACTAAGCACAAGTATGTGTACTTTTTATGGCCACTAGAACGGGATCTTCGCAATAAAGTTAAAAATTATAAAAGAAACAAGCTAGAATACAATACGCATTTCTTCAGTCTGTTTTTGGCGCTTAAGGTGGGGCAGACTTTAAATAACAAAAAAATGTTAAACTTTATTGAAACTTTGAGCTTAATTTTCAGCACATCCACGATACAAAACATATAAAGACCAAATGAAAGTTAATTTAGTCAGATTTCATTTCTTTTTGATATTTTTCTCTAAAATCAGTGTTCTATAATATATTTGCAATGCAGTAAAAATTTTCTCTTAAACGTTCTAAGTGAAAGGAACTAGAGTAAAATATGTATGACTAAAAATAAAGAAAGTCAGTTTTTGGCGCTTAAGGTGGGGCAAACTTATAAGGAATAATGTAAAACTTCAGTGCCAGTTTGAGCGCAATTTATACCACATGGACGATGTAAAAACCTCATGAAAGTTAATTTCATCAACTTTAATTTCTATTTAACAGTTTTCTCTAAAATCAGTATTATCGGGTATTCACAATAAAGGAAAGAAAATTCTTTTAAGTATAAGAATTTTTTTAAGTATAAAAAATGTAAAACTTTGGTGTAAATTTACGATATACGATATAAAATATGTGTATAAAATTCATATGGAAGTTAATTTTACCAGCTTTATTCTCTTTTTTGACATTTTATTCTAAAATCTCAATTTTATTCACAATAAAGTAAAAAGAAATTCTCTTAAAAATTGTAAAAATGAGCTAGAATAAAATATGCATTTCCCAGAGTGAAAAGGTTAGTTTTTGGCGCTTAAAGTGGGGCAATTTTTAAGCATAAGGAATGTAAACAGAAGTTCAATTAGAGCCTAATTTCCACCATAACCTCGATATAAAAAATATAAAAACCACGTGAAAGTTAAAAAAATAAAACCGATAAAGCTTTTTTGTATTTTCCTCCAAAATCAGTATTTTAAGTAAAAAATTGTATTTAACAACTAGCTCGAAATTCGAAGTGCTTGCTGATGACGCATTTCCTTGTTTATTCGTGTATCAATCATACTCTACAGAAGTTATAATCTATCAATACTTTTTTACCCCTTTTGAGGAAGTTATGAGTTTTCATCACAGTAATATTTGTGTAACTTAAAAATGTTCTTTTAGCAGTCTAAATAAATTTATGACTGTGCTACTTGTTATCTATTTTACTATTTTAAAGCTAACCATATTTATGTGTCCTTTGCATTTTGAAGGCCACCAGGACATAATTACAAAAGAAGTTACTGACCTAATTAAATAGATATTCGTAATCGATTATACCCGACTACAACTCATACTGTTTATTTTTTCTACGTGAAAATTTATGAGATCAGAACTAATTACTATTGTACCACCTTGTTTGCACACGCGATCTAGAATTTAAATATTCAGTCCTCCCAAATTTACAATGTAAATATTTGCAGCTTTATTATCATTAAATAAATTTCTACTAGTTAACAGATAATAAGCGAGACACATTCCTATTCCTTTTTGCATTTCGTCTGGTATGATATACTCGTATATCATTAACCGCTTCAATAATTAAGTAAAACGTCTGTTAAGTCGAGTAAACCGATTAAATGCATATCTTTAGTGGTCAAGTCGACTTAAGATAATACAACCAACTTAATTGTGGCCACTTAGGGGGAACAATAATAAAATAAAAACGAGTTCCTCGGAGGTATGAATTGATTGAATCAACTAAGTCAGGTAAATAGAAATGTGTTTATTCAGATGTGAATGGTGAAGATAGTTCTCATAATAACAGGTCAAGAGAGTAAGCAAGGAAATGGTAAATTGTCCTGAATAGTAGGAAGTAGCTGCTTACTGCTTACGGAGGCATTGAACCGTTTTTTATCAATCTGTTCGTTCCTAGAGGACTGATAAGAAATTAATACGGAATAATTCTTATCAATCCTTGGAAACGACTATTTCTGCATATTTAAAGAAATGTTTTAATTTTTGCTGTAATTTTTCAAATGGCAGGTCTAGATAAGAAGAGTACACATTGTTTTAAGTTCAAAACTAATATAATACTACATTTTGGTTCAGTCAGATGCAACATAATGAATTATAGGAAGTCTCTGTAATCAATCCCAACAGAAACTTTACCAAAAGTATTTTTGACACATTTTTTTACGTTTAAGTAAAATTATACCTAATGAATCTTTCATCTCATTTTCGTTTGACAGACTCGTCATGATTTATTCATTATTTTAGCTGATGCCCATTTGTTGTGTCGTGCGACCGATAGCATAACGCCATCTATCGCGGTTCCACGTGGCAATTTTCGCGAAAATTTTGCGAAAACAGATATTTTTTAATGTTTATATTATTTACATTGGTATAATACTTGTCACATCCATTTTCATCATAAAAAATATAAAACTAAATGAAAGTTAATTTTATCAGCTTTAACTTCTTTTTGACACATTTTTTCTTAATAATTGTAAATAACATCAAACTATAATAACATATACATTTCTCAGAGTAAAGAAAGTAGAATTTGGCGCTTAAAGTTGGGCAATTTTTAAAGTGTAACAATGTAATACCTAGCAACTGAGCCTATTTCCACCAAAACCAAGATATTAGAATACAAAAATCACATGAAAGTTAATTTTATCAGCTTTAATATCTTTCTGATATTTTAAACTAAAATCAGTACTTTACGAGATATACGTAATAAAGTAGAAATATTTCTCTTACCAGCTGTAGAAAACAGAGAGCTCGAATAAAATACACATTTCTGAAAGTAGACAGTTAGTTTGTGGCGCCTAAAGTGGGGCAATATTTTAAGAATAAGAAATGTGAAAGTTTAACGCAACTTTGAGCGTAATTTCCACCACATTCAGTATTTGAAAAATATGAGTTAAAGTTCATTTTATCAGTTCTAATTTCTTCTTTGTCGTTTTGCTCTAAAATCAGTATTTTACGAAATAATCACATTAAACAAAAACATTTTCTCTTAAAAGTAGCAAAAAACAATGAACAAGAATAAGTACACATTTCTCAAAGTAACGAAAGTGAGTTCTTGGCGCTTAAAATAGGTCAATTTTTTTACTATGAAAATATAAAACTTTAGTGTAACTTTGAATTCCAGCAAATCAGCGGTATAAAAAATATAAAAGCTGCATGTAAGTTCGTTTTATCAACTTTTATTTCCTTTTCCACATTTTCTCTAAAACCAGTATTTTACAAGATTATCGCAAAAAAGGAAAACATTTTGTCTTATCGATTGTAAAAAAAAACGAGCTGGAATAAAATTCACATTCACTTTTTTGGCTGGGTCAATTTTTCAAATATAAAAAGCTAGTGTAATTTTAAGCCTAATTTCCAGCACAGTCCCGAAACCAAATGAAAGTTAATTTTTTCAGCTTTTAATTTCTTTTTTGACATTTTTTTCTAAAATCACTATTTTATGCGAGATTTTATGAGATATTAGAAATACAATAAAAGAATTTGCTATAATAATTGAAAAAACAAAAAGCCAAAATAAAATACTCATCTCTCAGACTAAAGGAAACCTGTTTTTGGCGCTTAAAGTGGGGCAATTTTTGAAGTGTAAGGAATGCAAACCTTTAGTGTAACTTTGTGCCTAATTTCCACCATATCCACGATACAAAAATGTAAAAATTAAATGAAAGTTAATTTTTTCAGCTTTAATTCCTTTTTGATATTTTTCTCTAAAATCAGTATTTTATGAGATATTCGCAAAAGAATAAAAAACTGCTTTAAAAATGGCAAGAACAACGAGCTAAAATAAAATTCGCATTTCTCAGAGTAAAGAAAACATATTTTTGGCGCTTATAGTGGGGCAATTTTTGAAGTGTGAATGCAAACCTTTAGTTTAACTTTGTGCCTAATTTCCATCACATCCGCGATACAAAAATGTAGAAATTAAATGAAAGTTAGTTTTTTCAGCTTTACTTTCTTTTTTGACATTTTTCTCTAAAATCAGCTGTTTATGAGGTATTCGCAATAGAATAAAAACGTATTTCTCAGAGTAAAGAAAACCAGTTTTTGGCGCTTAAAGTGGGGCAACTTTTGAAGTATAAGGAATGCAAACCTTAGTGTAACTTTGTGCCTAATTTTTACCACATCCACGATACAAAATCAAATGAAAGCTAACTGTTTCAGCCTTAACTTCTTTTTTGACATTTTTCTCAAAAATCAGCATTTTATGAGATATTCTCAATAGAATAAAAAATTTTGCTTTACAGATGGCAAGAACAACAAGCTAAAATAAGATACGTATTTCTCAGAGTAAAGTAAACCTGTTTTTGGCGCTTAAAGTGGGGCAATTTTTGTAGTATAAGAAATGCATAACTTTCGTATAACTTTGTGCCTAATTCAATAATGATATAAAAATGTAAAAAACCAAATAAAACTTTATTTTATCGAGCTTAATTTCATTTTGATAATTTGTCTCTAAAATCCGTTAAAAATGCGTCTAGTTTCGTAATTTGTTAATGTTTCTTGCAAACATTTAAAAACAGATAGAATTCTGGATGTGAAATCACGTTAGAAAAATATGGATAAAAAATAAAATATTTTTGTTACTTCTTTAATAACCGCATTTAAAAAATATATTAGTAGTTTACGGATACAGTAGGTATACTTATAAGTTTGTAATGAGACAGTAGAGAGTATTTATTGTTTGTGAAATCAATCTCCGTAGAATTGAAACGCTTATCTATAAATATATATAATTAATCTAAACTTTTTTCATTGTAAACAAAGTATCTTCTTTCTGATGGCATAATGGGCAAAAATGCAGTTCATCGTACAAGATTTCTCGCAATGCTACAATGTAAGAAAATGTAACCTTTAATCTGCGTCTGAACAACACATGTAATGCTTATCATCAACAACTTAATTACAACCTTGTACAAAGAGCAAGGGAACATTTGCAGAAGTTCCACCGTTGCACGATCATCATCATTTCCATGGACAACCGGTATAGGGATCAATTGATAATAACTAATTAGGTAGCGTTAAAACATTCGCATTCTTTGGATGTTTTCTGGTGCATTCTCTCCCACGATGAGCGGTCATCCACTCCAGACAAGGACAGACGAGCTTACCTGAATGGCGCTACAGCTACAGGGTTGGATTCTGTCTACTTTTTAGCGCTGCATTTGGAGATTTTAAGTGCCTCTTTAGTACTCAAGTATGCGTTGCTAAGAGAGATAGCGTTTTACTTTATAGCGTATATTTGATATAAACTTGTCAACTTGTAAGGTTTCATGGTTCGTTCGCGGTTGTGCTTTCTTGAATATTAATCTGAATATATTGCTCTAAATTACTATTATTATCGGTTGCGGCTGAGATTAATTCTGCAGTATCAAGTGAACTAATTTATTTGAAAATGATTCGTTCGTAGGGTAAATTTCCAAACTGAAAAAATTATGATGTATTGTATGCAGTCTGTCAAAAACAAATTAGATGCAATGGAATCAAGCTATACATTATAGAGTCAGCTACTAGAACATAGTATCTAATGAATTTTTATGCATACCACAGTTCTCCAAATCTTGATATAATGAAAAATTTACTCCCTCTAAAGGAAATATACAGGATGTCTCACCGGGAACTGAATCGATCGATATAGAGAAAAGTACGCATCAGAAAATTTTTCAAATTTAGATAATTACTAATGTCGGTGTGGCCAATCCAACTAAAATAATTACAAGCAGCTGGCACTTCCGCTTATACCGGAAGTCTATACCAACTTGCTTATTTCAAATGGAACACCCTATATATTTTCGAAAAGAGCATAAAATTCTGACTCGAAAATATGTAGCATATCCTATACCTAAACCTAGCCGTTTCAGAGATATTTGACATTTTATAGAAAATTTGACAGGTGCAACGGTTTGCAAGAACCGTTATAACTTTCTTCGTGTAAAAGATCCTCATTTGCTTCTTGTCACGTAAAAAGAACACAAGGAGAACTACGTTCTAAAACTGAAATAAATTCAATAAGATCATACCAAATGTTCCGTTTTTCGCGTTACATTTAGTCAACTTCAAAACGCGAAAACTTGTTTAGGTCAAATGGAACACCCTGTATTTTTTTACGTCAAGTTGTGTAAAATTGAATTCCTTTTTTTCTGATATTAGCATTGTAGGGGTTAAAGTTGCAACTTTTGAAATATTTGCGATTTTATTAGGAATTCATGAGTTCATTTCATCAAAATAACAATGATTAGAAACAATCAGTCATTATCTTATGTCAAAAAATGCCAGCACGTTTAAATTATACCAACGAAAACTTTTTAAATTTGTTTATTATTTATGGAGAATGTGATAAAGTAATATCAAGAACTTGCAGCACATTTGCTACTCGATATCCACAAAAACGCCAAAATAACACTAACACTATAACATGCGTATTAATCGAATTGAAGATATGGCATGAACTAAAATAGCAGAGATAAGATCAATTTAAAATATGATTTCATTTTAATTTAATAATTGCTCAAAATTCCGCCCTCGAACCTCGACACATTTTTCGCACCTTCGGATTAGTTCCTCATGGGTAGCTCTTCTAATTGAATCCTGTGATATGTTTTGAAATGCATTTCTTACTCTTTGCATACAATCTTCAATGGTTGTTAATGGGCTCTCATAAACTTTATTTTTAATAGTTCCCCAAATGAAATAATCCAGAACTGATAAATCGGGCGAGCGAGGAGGCCATAAGAAAGGTCCATTATTGGCAATCCATTGATCATAAAAAAGTTTCTTGTAAATAATTAATTAAATATGCGTTATGTGGGGGAGCACCGTCGTGCTGATAACAAATGTTTCGGCGAGAGGTAAATTTTCTAAATAATATTATTCAAATTTTGTAAGATATTCAGATATCTTTCACCTAAAAAAAAAAAAATTATCTATACATATTAGCAGAAGAGAAATTAATTTACCGTTTAAATTTTCCTGATAAAATTGTAATGCCACCACTCTATCGTTTCTTATGGCACAGTAAACATTGAACTGCCAACTTTCCTGAAAGTTTCGCTCTCTGAACATATGAGGATTTGAGTCACTCCAATAATGCGAATTGTGTCTATTAAAAAGTCCATTTTTAGTAAATTTTGCTTCATCTGTCCATATAATATTTCCCAAATAAGAATCGTGACCCTCAGACCTTATTAGAATAAACTCACAAAAATTCTGTCTTCTTAGGAAATCTGTTTCTTTTAATCCTTGAACCATATGGAATGAAAACGGGTGAAACTTATGTTTTAATATGATTCTGTGAATTGAATCCATGTATAGTCCCGATTCCAGAGTGGCTTGTCTTAATGACATCCTTGAAAATGCATGAAAATATCCCAGAAAGACTATTTCAATGTTTTCGTCATCAGGCTTTCTTCTTTGCATTTTTGCCTTGACAGAGCCATAATTTTTCCAGTATGCGTTTTACAGTGTTTGGTGACGGTTTCCGTTTTTCTGGATATCGAGTAGCAAATGTGCTGCAAGTTCTTGATATTACTTTATCACATTTTCCATAAATAATAAACAAATTTAAAAAGTCTTCGTGGGTGTAATTTAAACGTGCTGGCATTTTTTGACATAAGATAATGACTTGATTGTTTCTAATCATAGTTATTTTGATGAAATGATTACAACAATTCATGAATTTCTAATAAAATTGCAAATATTTCAAAAACTTGTAACTTTAACCCCCACAATGCTAATATCAGAAAAAAGGGAATTCAATTTTACACAACTTGACGTAAAAAAATACAGGGTGTTCCATTTGACCTAAACAAGTTTTCGCGGTTTGAAGTTGATATTATTGAATTTATTTCAGTTGTAGAACGTAGTTCTCCTTGTGTTATTTTTATTTGACAAGAAGCAAATGAGGATCTTTTACACGAAGAAAGTTATAACGGTTCTTGCAAACCGTTGCACCTGTCAAATTTTCTATAAAATGTCAAATATTTCTGAAACGGCTAGGTTGAGGTATAGGATATGCACCATATTTTCGACTCAGAATTTTATGCTCTTTTCGAAAACCCTAAAATATATAGGGTGTTCGATTTGAAGTAAGCAAGTTGGTATCGACTTCCGGTATAAGCGGAAGTGCCAGCTGCTTGTAACTATTTTAGTTGGATTGGCCACACCGACATTAGTAATTATCTAAATTTTCAAAATTTTCTGATGCGTACTTTTCTCTATATCGATCGATTCAGTTCCCGATGAGACACCCTGTATAAGTATACAAGGTGGGGCAATAGTGCGTCCGGCTTCGAAAGCTCGAATTCTACGATAGCTATACTCTATTTACTGAATAGAAATAGTTAAGCCACTCCCCATTAATTTATGTTTGCTTTGACCAATGGATGCAATGGCCAGTTTTACACACGACAAATTAATAAAAGCGGGAAAATTTAAAAATTATGTAATATTTTTTGAGGAACTAAGGTGATAAAATGTATAGTTTTAAATAAATATGAAAAACCTAAAATTCTATAATATTTATAACAAGAAATATATATATATGGTTATACGTAATTTTTGGATTTCTACAGGGTGTCCCGTAAATAATGGATAATCTTGAAAATGCTAATAGGCTAGTAATAGTCTAGTCTTCTAGAACAGTTATGCTATCAAATGTGTATAGGAATTTTTGGATAACGCCGACGGTGTTTTGAAAAAAAAAATGTTTTTCTTAAATTTCTGTTTCACCAAGATTCCATCTGCTGACTTTGACCTTTGATGGTTTAAAATAAAGTGCCAAGCGATACTTGCCAGTTATGCTAAAAACTTGCCCATTTATTATAAAATTTTAAAATGGTATAAACATTCTGAGTCGTCCTGTTAGAAAAAAAGATACAGCTGTTTGAATCGTGGATGAGTTAAATTTATCAGTTGAAATTTTTAACGAGTAAGCCTCGTTTTTAATTGTCTTGCTTCGTCAAAGCATTCGTCGATATTCTCGTATGTGACCTGTCATTCTTTTGAAATTATTTAAATTCTTTAAGATCTGGCCGTAACGTTTACATAAACTTTGTGTCCTGGACTTGGACTCTATTTGGTTACCGATTCAGACATTGTTTTTTGTCCATAATAACGACTTGGCATTTCTTTGGACTTATTGGAACTTGTTGAAAACCACACTGGTATGGTAATATCCATTCTATTTACGGCCGACTTATTTGTTATTATTAAAATGTTTGTAAATTCTGAGGGAAGAGGACGAAGAAAGATCGAAATAAAATGAAAAGTTATTTCAACTGAATTTATTAAATATTATTAAAAAGAAATATTACAATAAATTTTCGAATTGCTTTCCTTCAGCCCTGATGCGGCCTCTGCACCACTCATGCAATTCATTGAGGATTGAACAGGTTGGAAGCGCACTGTTTCCTTTATGCATCCCCTTTAAAAAAATCTAAAGAATTTAGATCTGGTGACCTGGGTGGCCACTGAATTGACGCTAAGCGGCCGATCTATCATCCCGAATATTTCAAACTTTGGTATGCTCTCACCTCTCTTCCATAGTGTGCAGGGCATCTTTCTTGCCTTCGCAATAACTTCGGATCTCCAGGAAATGTCGCCTCCGGGTGTTGATCTCGTTCTTTCTGTAAGGACACTATTGCCTGATTTTGAGAAACTATAATACCCAAACACAATTAATTACATTGAAACATGAGAAATAATATTCAAGGGTAATATAACAAGACCTTGATAACTAGTCGGCTATTATATTGTCATCAATCTTTCGAGAGTGCGATGGTTGTCAATTTGACGAGACCATATTATATATTAGAGACTAAAGCCCGAGAGCTTTAGCTCGAGGGATTTAGTCTTTAATTATTAACGCCAAATGTGGTCGAAGCAAATTGGAGAGCACTCGAGAAAAATTGTGACAATATAATAGCCGCTAATTTATCAAGGTTGAGTTATATTTTATTAGATTATTTCTTGAATGAGTTAATAATTGGAGATATATAAATTTGACGTTTGAAAATATTTGTACGACAGCAGTATGCCTACTTGTTATAAGTTAATAAATTAAATATTAGCGACTATTTTCAGCCAATGTTATGGCAACGGGAAATAGCCACTGATATTCCTCGATTCTAAGGAATTTCAAATATTCTGATTGGTCAAAAAATTCGATTTGACACATGAAAGAAATAATCATTTTTATTCATCGAACGCCAATTTCTTTGATCTATTTGTTCAAAGTACTTCGTTTAAGTTGAGGTAGATATTCATTTTCATCCACCGCCGCTAACATTTTATCTAAAGTTGATGGTTCATTTCTTTCGAAAAAAGAGTGAAATACAGGTAACGAATAGCTTAACAGCAATTTTTTACAAGCGCCAAAAACTAAACAACATCAAATACATAAAATGGTTTGTTGTATTATGGCATTTAAAAATTCAACCAATAGAGCAATTCTATTTATTTTTGGGGAGGGGCTTAACTGTTTATATTCAGCAAATAGAGTATAGACATTTTAAAAATACAGGTAAACTACAAACTACATAAAAAAATCTATAATGTAACTCTCAAGAAAATTTAAACGTTTGTATCTTGTTTTTGAATTTTATATTTTAAAAATCTATAAACTGTCTCATGTTACTTATGATACTGCTTAATCACTGTATCATTGAATTTATTGTCATCGTCGACTGATAGATGAAAGCAAAAAAAAATACCAACAATTTGATTAAATTAACCACCTATTATGTCTACAAATTAACACTAGATTAAGTAATAGTAATTAAAGTCTACAGTGTCTTGTAAACGTATTTGAATAATACCTACCCGATTCTTGTTTCTGACAAATGGAACCGCTTTCTTAACACCTACACAGCAGATGACATGGACAATTTACGATTCGTATGCCTACTTTGTAATTTCAGTAACGTATTCATTTTACTTATCATTGAATTGTTCGCGTTAAAGCTTTTACATAACTGCCAAATCTTAGAAAGAGGATATTTTTCACGATCTAAAATTGGTTCGTGAACATATACGCTTTGCTAAAATTGAATCGTTAAACTTGTAAATTTGTCTATTTTGTATATTTATAGAATGCTTTGTTAACCATCTTACCACCGTAAAGTACTGATTATAATAATTTAATATTTTATCATACAGTGTGATTCAGTCAAAATGGAAGCACCTTTGTAAAACCCATTGTTTACATGCTGTGCTAGGGACGATGTTTTCTCCTCGTTTCGTACTGCATTCATATGTTCTTCCTTTCTTACACCAATACGTCTGTTGGTCTGTCCTATGTATGATTTGTTGCAGTCTTGGCACGGGATTTCGTATACTCCTTGGTTTTCTAGGGTAGTTTTTGATTTTGGATTACGGAGGACTGCACTGATTTTTCGGTCTGTTTTAAATATTGTTTCTATGTTATGTTTATGTAGAAGTTTGCCTATTTTATCTGTCGTCCCTTTCACGTAAGGTAGATATGACTTTGCTACTGGTTTCTCGGTTTCCTCCTGGGTTTTTTGTCTGTATGGCCCCAGCGACTTCTGTATTCATGTAAAGGCATGTAAAATCCACAGGACACAAAATAGACTTCGACAACACCAGAACAGTAGCAAATATCGAGCATTATAGATCAAGGATTACCAGAGAGACTATAGAGATCGAAAAATCACCACGAAATCTTAATAAACGAGATGATACGCAGAGATTGCCCAGTTCCTGGAAGCCCGCTCTTGTGGGAAAATAGGTAACCGAGGACACACGACGATCCACCTTGGACGAACCAATCACGAGGAGGCATGTTCAAGTATTGACAAATAGTGAAGAAGCACAACAACCTGCTCGAAATGGACCTACCACGAGGAGTCAGAGCCGAGCGCGGACCAATCAAGGAGAACCACGGCATTCTGCGGCACCGATTGGACACGAGGATGCCCGACCACCGGCGAGAAGTCACATAAAGCGTGACGTTTCAGCGAGGCCACTTGTCGGGTTGGCTCAGGCGCCCGCTACGCCTACCACAGGTGGTGGGGGACCGGCATATATAAGGAGCAGCACAACGTGGGGTACGTCAGTTCGAGCAACGAGAAGCAGGAGTAGGCAGCTTTCAGTGAGAACCTGAAGATGGCAGATGAGATTCTGCCGAAACGTCGTTTAGACAACCGTGACTCCTGGAGGAGTCGATCATCGACGCGGGAGAGCACCCGGAAGTACAACAACACTTCATTTAACACTTAACACCCGCGAGAACCTAAAAAACAACATGCTTCGGTTCCTTATTAGAGAAAATTATCGCGTGATTATCAGCGCCCTTGGTAATTACAGCTGATTATAACAACATTTTCATTTTATCGTATCGTTGCTAGGGAAATGCTTTATTTATTCGTTGGACCAACAAATTTTGCTAGCTGTCAAACTTAAAAGTCAAAATGCAGGAACGTTTTGAAACTCCTGACGAAATTGCTAAAAAAGCGGAAAAAGCAACGCAAAACTTGCTGCCGAATAAATCGAGAAACGCCTACAACAGAGAATATGAGAAATTAATAAATTTGATGGCAGAAAACTGTGTACCTAGAACATATTAATGAAACTGTGCTGCTTGCATACTTCAGTGATCTCGCTGAAACACTGTCTTCGGCTTCCTCATGACCCAAATATTCAATGTTAAAGAAGACTTTAATGGTAAGTAAGAATATTAACATCGCTAATTACCATAAGTTAAGCGGATATTTGAAGTAACAGTCAAAAAGGATACCAGCCAAAAAAGTCTAAAGTGTTGTCTAGAGAAGATGTTTTAAAATTTATTCATAAGGTATCGAATGTGACGTTTTTAATGAACAAAGTTGCATTAATATTTGGTGAATGTCGACGACAAGATAAATAGCGCGTTTTTATCATTGTTGACGAAGACGAAATAAACAGTTCGAAGCTGATAAGAGACTACACATGTTTTTACGACCACGTGGTTGTTCAGAAAAAATACTTTTTCTGATCTATAGACAAGGTTGCTGTACCGTACAGCCAGTTGGAAAGAACATATTTGAAAAAATCCCGTTCATCATTGCGAAATATGTGGGCTTGAGCGATCCCGACAACTTTGCAGCGCCATGGTGGATGAAATACGTCGGTTGCTGAAGGATATTTAGAGGACAGGATATTTTTAAAAAATTATATTTCAAGGGTGGTAGCAGGCATACCTACTGGATCTGGCTTTTCCTTACAGAAACTTGATACCCAGAAAATGAAACATGAATCAGCATTTGCTGCAGGCAACCTAACTATCACCGGATCCTTCCAGAATTGTCAGTTTAATATGAATTCGACTGAATAAAGTTAAGTAGATTAATTTACAAATACTTTGATTTCTTATTTTGTAATTAATAAAGTTTATTAATAAGTTTATCAAAATTGTTTTTTTTTGTCTTTATACCCGCGCAGGCCATAAAATGCACTTTATACCCGCACGGGTATAATATACACTATTATGTAATTGGTAACTAAGCAATAAAAATACAATAATAAAATAGTATGACAAAATAAATTTTACGACGTGTTGACCTAACTGCCATCATAAAAAAAACATCATTATGTCCCTTGTCTGATGTCCTGTATGCATAATTCGCTTCATACATGTTTTTATACATCCTCTGTCTATTCTTTCTTAATTACAATTTTATAATCTTTGTGCTTGCCAAAACTGCATTCCTTATGTACATTCTTTACAAAATGCTCCAAGCGAGTACACAGCAAAACAGGTAATTCTGTCTAGGCAGAATGCTAGCTCTGGGGTTTTTCTTTAGTTTTTCTTTATGTTTGTGCTTTATCTCAATTTCATGTTTGATGTTTGTCTCTTCCGATTATCTTTCGAAGTATTTTTTAATTGTTGATGTATAATTTTTGCACAAGCTTAACATGTGCTTGCACATTACTTTTTATTACACTTTAAATTAGGTACTGTTATGTGCACTCCTACGCCACTGCCACATAGAAAATGGGAGAAAGGCCAGAAACGCCCCGAACGATACACTGGAACATTCTAGAATAATCGAGTACATTCGACGCGGGTATATATAGAGTGGATCCAAGGGACGGAGGACAGTTTTTTATTAGATGAGCAAGTGATAAGATGAAATAAGAAACAGTATCAAGTTGTGATATAAAGTAGTGAATTTATGTTAGATTAAAGTATAATTAGTTGTGTTATTTTTATGGATTAGTCATTGTAATTTTAAGTGATTAATAAATCAGTGGTTTCTGAAGATTCTTGTTGCAAATTATTCAAATTCAAACCTACGTACAAAGAGTTTACTGGAGATAGTAAACATGTAACAGTACTTTTGTTGCTATGTATATTGTACATAATAAAGTCAAATAAAACCGTCTATTGGTTTCTTAAATAACAGTATTTTACGAAAGCATACATATATTTGGCTCAATCTTTACGTTCGGGCCTCTAATAGAAACAGCTAAAATACTTACCATCACTTATGGACCGCCACGTATGCAACAAGTACTTTGACATCAAATCTTCTCGGTCTAGGTGATCTGATGTAATACTCCACTAAAATACCCCAAATAAACAAACACCATAATTATCGCTATCGCCACCATTGAAAAGTTTATTATTTCAGAAATGATTTTGAAAAATCATAAATAATTTCCAAACTGTTTATTTGTAATATGGATTCCTTTGACGGCTTAGGCAGTCGTTTCAGAACACGTGAGGATCGTTGTGGAACTGTGCGATAAACATATCGCACCCACTTGCTTTGCTTGTAGGTGTTGTGCGTCTAGACTTTCATCGCGTTTAATTACACTCCTAGGCTTGAAACTCAATCTGTGATGTAACGTAATGCTGCGATCCGTAATTACTCTGAGTGCTCGCGGTGCATCACTTGAATCTGGAATCCAGTAATAAGGACAAAGGAAAGTTCGTAATATGCAATAGAGCCGGTATTGGTTGGTATTGGTATGTTTTACACATGTAATTCGTTTAATTATCACATCCATGTGAATTGAAAGATAAACAGAAGTAAGTTTGGTCTGTCTTTAGTTGACATAAAATACATATTTCTGAAAATTCATTAATGTTCTCTGAAAAATTAAGTGGAAGCCGTGAGAAGAATTGGTTCAAAAGATCTAACGTTTTTGGTACTGTTAGTTAAACATTAAATTTTATAGATGAAATGATAGCTCCCAAAGTAAAATAAGCTTACCAAAAATCAGAATAATTGTAAAAATTAGTTTAACAAAATAAGGCAACACAAAGTGGCTTAATTATTACAAAAATAATAAAAGTTTAATAAAGTAAAAATATATCTACTCGACAATCCAGTATTCCACCATTTCCTATGAAAGGAAATCGATTCATTGCCACCAATCAAGGTGCACAATATGCGTTTCCAAATCAATTGAAAATAATGTCCTATAACTTGCAACATACTACGTCTTCAATTGGAAAACGCAAAATAAAATCTGATCGCAATAAGCCCCCAGCAGGCAGATTTCCAGTGCAGTGGCGTTGTGCATCACCAGCCGCAGACTAGTTTCGAGCTTGTTAACTCTCATCAGTAGGTAAATGCACAAAAACACTTCACTGGCCTTTTAGTCATCAAATTACAGACACGAGGTGTCCGCAACTTGCGAATAGCTCCATCTGGTGACGACTTATTGCAATCAGGTTGGCGACAAACTCGGACTAAGTTATATTTAACAAAATATATAAGCAACACAAAGTAGATAAATTATTACAAAAACAATAAAAGTGTAGTAACGTAAAAATATACCTACTACGACAGTCCAGTATTCCACTATTTCCTATGAAAGTATACTTCATTCTTCATTATTAATAAAAATATTTGATTTGATTCAATTTCATTTCAGTTCATTTCATTTCATTTGAATTGATGTAATAGGATCTCTATCTACCACGATGTTTACAAAAAAAATTACTTAAATTGGTTCCAAACTTACATTGGACAAACCAATAGAACGATTGCCAACAGAATACACGAACATAATCTTTAATTAAAAAAGCCGATCTCACCTCATCGCTAGACCATCTCCTTCTAACAGGCCATAATATAGGCTGAAACTTGATTGGAAATCATTTGGCGTAGAACTCGCAAAGAATTCACCAGGTCTTGAATTACTCGTTTCTTACCATGCTTTTCATTTGAAGAATTTGTCCAAATTTTTGATATCTCTTTTGATTGACCGTAATATCTACTAATGTGCTAAATCCAATCTGGTTCCGCTGAAAATATATCTTGAGATATACAGTTTTTTTTCGTTTGAAGAAAATACAAAGACATAATTAATATGCTGACCATTATACAAAAAGGTTTGTCAGAATAGGTTTGATTCTTTTCAAATTATGCAAACAAACAATCTTTGTACTATTTGCAAGATTTACACTAAAAAAATAATTAGCCATATGATGGTAATCATTCTTGGTGGCGAATCAATAGCAAATATACGTCAGAGACCACTCGCTTTTTAAACAACAATAAAATTCATCTGAAATAGTTGTTCAATGCCAGAATATGCTTAGATATATCCTGTATTACATCTGCATTTCATAGACTGCCATTTGTATAATTAAAGAGAAAAAAAACCAGCCGACAGAAAAAGTTGTTCTATGTTATAAGGATTTATTTAATTCATTTGGTTATGTTATTTATAATATGCCGATATTCTTTGTACACTTCAAAAGTCAATTAATTTGTAATGTGCTAGCAACATTTATTTAAATGCTTCCACTCCCCAGTACAATTTAAATTATTAATGGCTGTAAATAATTAAAAGGTCGTTTGAGCCTATTAGATGTCTAGTTTACTTAATGATTTAAATATAAAGGAAGAACAGATGTTTGAGTTCTTATCAAGAACTGGTAATTTATATAATTATATCGAATAGCAAATAACACCCCAAAGAAAAAGTTTTATAATTTTTTTGGCTTTGATATTGAGTAACATATAAAAACAGATTTCTCTTTTTTTAAGGTTTATGAAAGATAAAATATATAGCTATAAAGTCAGGTGAATATTTACTGGGCAGTCAAAAAACGCAACAAAAACTTTACGACCTCATTAAAATATCGTTACTCTCTGTACTATCTCGCCTGCAAAAAATGCGTTTATCAAATAGCCAGTGTTATGTAGGATACTATAAAAAATAAAAAAATATTTATAAAAAGGTCGTGACAGGTGCTAAAAAATTGCACAATGACAGACCATACCGGGAATCCAGTGACAAAAGTAGGACTGTTTGGAAAATAATAAATAACATCAACAGAAATAAAAATTCCTCCGGAATATACACATTATGTTAAATAACCGTAGAATAACAAATCAAGCAATAATAGCGAACTCATTTGTAGATTATTTTCTGATATTCCATTCAAAATAGGTGTAGAACAGGGTAAAATTAACAGTAATACATCTTTTCCGTTGAAACAGACAAATAATACAATTAAAACATAATATTTTTAGTCGCAAACTCCTCTATAAAATCCTTATTTTACTATAAGGAACGTAACCAGACTGCAACCAACAGCCACTCTCCGGTCTATGTGCCCCGCCGAGCGCTGAATTACAAGTTACAAGCCTTGCACTGACCAGAGCCAACAGCTCGAAACTGCAGTCTGCAAGTGGTGTGGACCACTTGGCACGAGAGCTCCTTTAAGTAGGATGAGTTTTTCGGCTGGTGTTTGTTGCAATCGAAGCATTAGCGTTTTGATGGTAATATGCAATTATTACACTTAACTCGCCAGGCTTGTAACTTGTAATTTAGCGCTCGGCGGGGCATATAGCCCGGAGAGTAGCTGTTGGTTACAGTCTGGTTACCTTCCTTATAGTAAAATAAGGATTTTATAGAGGAGCTTGCGACTAAAAATATTATGTTTTAATATTCCGCCCTCTAAAAGCACTTTTGAAATAATACAATATTCTTAGGTCCCGTATCTGAAAACATTGTATTCAACGCAATGCAATAATGAATGAATTTAAAAAAATTAAATTCAACCGGGACAGATATGATTTCTTCTAATCTTTTAAAAGTCGCTGTGAACTACATTACGTATTCCTTAACTTTTCTTATTAATTTGTCCTTTGAAAAGGGTATTTTTCCACACATATTTGAAACAGTACGAATTGTTCCCCTGCATAAAAAAGGAGATAAGGCCAATATTGAAAATTATCGTCGTATTTCGCTGCTTAGTTCCATCTCCAAGGTATTGGAAAAAATTATGTCTGACCAAATAGTACATTTTTAACACATAATAATATATTACACAACGCACAACATGGCTTTAGGAAAAGCAGAAATACGCAGTGAGCTATAACACGTTTCATCGAAAAATTATATTCATTTTTAGATGATAACAAAAAATGCATAGATTTATTTATGAACTTGAGCAAGGCATTTGACCTAGTCATCCATGACTTGCTTAAGAAAAAGCTTCAGAGCTATGGCCTTAGAGGCAGGGCATATGATTGGTTTAGTTCTTACCTTGAATGGAAGCAGGTTATAGCGATAAATGGCGTTCAGTCTAAAGAAACTAAAAGTAGTATTAGTGTGCCCCAAGGATCCATTTTAGGGCCTCTGTTGTTTTTGATATTTGTGATACACTCCCGTAGACTGCATCTATGATACTTGCCTTTTATTCTACTTTAGAATTTAATCCAACGCGGAAAACTAAAAATTTTAATTGCCCTGAGGAAAGCATAATATAATGCCGAAACGTTGTTTTTTAAAAAAAAATAGACCTTAACCTAACAACTTCCTATCAGTTAACAATTATGCTTTGACAATAATGGTGGACACATCGAACATCTTTTATGAATTATCATTTATTTATATTTAAATTTCCTAAATAATTCTTAGTTGTCTATTTTGTATAAATATTTGGTTTTTCTTTCTCACTGTAAACCATTTTGATTATTTCATTAAATAAATGTCACTTATCGAACACAATAGTTGTCATTTTCATAGCTTACTTTAATAATGTTAACTTTTCCATATTTACAGTAACTAGTTTAACCAAGAGATATTCCATGTTTAATAACTCAAAAACGGTATATGATGGGGTAACATATGGTACATTTTTGAAATCAGGAAAAAAGGATCATTCCAAAAATTTAATAATATACAGGGTATCCCATTCAAAAAAATATTATTTATTTCTTAGATAAGTTAAACAATATGGGACTGTCGTCCTTACTTCTTACATTTTTTTAATCCTATCTGTATGCGGAAACAATATGTTGAATACTGTAGTCATACGTCCTTCGAGATTTATGCGACTTCTGGTGTACCACAGGGCTCTGTCTTGTTCCCTTTATTGTTTTTTATTTTTATTAATGATATTGTAGACTCGATAGACATACCATGCTTGTTATATGCCGATGACCTAAAATTCTAATGGCGTACAGAATCCTTGGAGGACTGTCAGATAATACAAAATAACCTAAATAAGCTTCATGAGTGGTGTAACAGTAATACTCTGCCATTAAATGCTGCCAAATGCTAGATTGTCTCATACCATAGGAAAAAGAATGCTTTTGAGTTCGCTTATCAACTGAATGAAACAATTCTTGAACGTCCTGAATACTTTTGTAATCTTGGAGTGACATTCGATCATAAGCTGTCATTTTCAAAGCATATTGAAAATATTGTATCAGCATCTTCAAAGAACCTTGGTTTTGTCATTAGAAATTCATATGGTTTTACAGACACTCAAGTGCTATGTATGCTGTTTAACGCGTTTGTAAAATCTAAGTTAGAATATTCAGCTTACTTTGGTACCCCAGGGTACTCGAAATATAGTGACCATTGAAAATGTTCAAAGGAGATACTTAAAATTTCTATGTTATAAAATGAATGGTATATATCCTCCAACTGGAACGTCACATAATGTACTTCTCAGTAGATTTTCTTTTATCAGTTTGGCCGATCGCAGAAAGCTTCACTTCTTAATATTTCTGTTCAATGTGGTACACAATAGATATGACTGTGTTGAAGTTTTGTCGAATCTGAATTTTGACTAGACTAGATTTGAAGAAACCTTTTACCTCTCGACTCCTCACACAAACCTATTGAAATACTCTCCGTTGCATATCATGTGTAATAATAATTATCACGACCTGCAAGATAGTCTAGATATATTTAACTGTTCAATAAGGAACATTACGAATCTATTTTCATAATAATCAATTACGTATCTATTTTTAATTTTTTCTTGTTGTTTGTTAATTTTAAATGGTTTTTTATATTTGATTGTTCTATACATATTTTATACATAGATTTTTCTTTGTTATTTAACTATTTGTAAATTCGCCATCCTCCAATTGGCGAAAGCTGTTCGATGGTGTATCCTAAATAAATAAATAAAAAATAACCATGTAGTACGTCGGCTTGTTTGATGACACCGTACCGACTTCGCCAGCGTTAATAATTAGCTCGTAAAATTTTTGTTGCATTTTTTATTTGCAGTAAAGCTTTGAAGGTTACTATAAGAGTTGTCTAAATATATAACTATTTATTGCACGTGTAGTACCAGACTATCGCAAGGTATGACGGTAGGAGTAAACCCATCAATATTTAATTTATAACTATTATGGATAAACAAAAGCAAATTAAAAACTGGTATCAGTAACCTTGACCAGAAACCGAAGGGGATATTCTATTTTACTCTTCAGTAATTTCTGGTAAAAGTTACTACGCCACTGGATAGTTCCAATCGCGCTAATAGTAGGATAATCCCAAGATGTTTTTAAAAATTACTTAGTTACAGACCACAGCAGATTTAAGTGGCACCTTCTGTATATATGCTTTAATAATACAACTTAAAATATCTTGAATAAAATTGTTACATTGCCAAGCCATCAGCTAATTTTTTTCGACAAAATATGCCATCTACTTCATCATGCAACTTCCTCTCACTTGGAAATGGGAGCACTTGAAGCAGAAGCCTTTCTAATGTCTAGCTAATGGTGTGATGATAGATTTTATTTTAGTTTAGAATCGGCCACTTATGCTTTAAGGATTGAAAGCGCCGTTAACTTGCTTGTTCTACCACGAGTAAATACGGCACTTGGGACTCTTTAAGTTTTTCAAATTCTTTAGTCGTCAGAAATGGTGGTGACCACTTCATAAAAATTGTAATCCATAGACACAATCTTGCATTTTATCGTTTTGGATCTACGAAGTGAACATACTAATGGGAATTTTCTTCACACTAACAAACAAAATCCATTTACCTATACGTTGAATGTTAAATAATACCTAATAGACTGGAGAAATATGTGTACGAAACTCTTTCATTTTATTTATTTTATTGTGGGTATTTAGGCATTTACAGGGAACTGTCTTAGACGAAGTCTGGTTTTTATTACTTGCTTTTCTTTAACTTCAAATGTCAAATCTTGCATCCTTTACTTTAATTGATGAAATTTTGCACAGTTACTAAGACCGGATGACAATACAGTATCCCACCGTTACCTTTATAAAAATTCAATGTTAGTTAGTTTGTTTTTAGGTCAACTCTTGCAATCAAAATTTCGATTAGTTCTAATTTATTTTTATTTATTTATTTATTTATTTACTGCAACAAAGTTAACAAACAAAATGTCTTAACCTAATTTACATAAAGAACAAATGTGACACCTGAGGAGACTAGCTAGAGCTTTGAAATTTTGCACATGTGTATAAGTCCGGTGACAATATACTTTAACAATTTCATATACAAAAAAACATGATGGCGGCTTCAAGATGGCGGACGACTTTATCGTTTATGATCCGATTCGACTCAAAATCGATATCTGGGGGTTTTCGAAATCGCCAATTATGAATTCTTGGTAAAAATTTAGAAATTCAAAATGGCGGCGCCACTATGGCGGAAGACTTTTGTCATTTATGGTCCAAATCGATATCTGGGGGTTTTTGGGTTCGCCAATTACGAATCTCTAGTCAAAAACTTAGTTCAGGATGGCGACTTCAAGATGGCGGACGACTTTACTGTTTAAAATCCGATTCAATTCAAAATCGATATCTGAGGGTTTTCTAGGTCGCGGATTATGAATTTTTAGTCAAAATTTAGAAATTCAAAATGGCGGCGCCAATATGGCTGACGACTTTTGTCATTTAGATCCAAATCGATCAAAATCGATATCTGGTTTTCGAGGTCGCGGATTGTGAATTTCTAGTCAAAAACTTGGTTCTAGATGGCGGACGACTTTACCGTTTATGATCCGATTCGTCTCAAAATCGATATCTGGGATTACAGCATATCAAAAGACTAAAAAGTAAAAAGTAAAATTGTATAAAAAAAATATTTTTAAAAAAGCTTTAATCCTCTAAAAAGTAGAAAATAAACTTTGAAGTAAATCAAACCCTTCATTTTGTTACATTATATAGTTTTTTTAAGATATAAGAGCTTGTCGCGAGCAATCTCCTTTACACAGGAAAATATCGCGACAATTTTATATCATAAGAAAAATTATATAATGTAACAAAATGATGGTTTGATTTACTTCAAAGTTTATTTTCTGCTTTTTAAAGCATTTAAATAAATTTTTTTTTGAAAATATTTTTATGTAATTTTTCAGTTTTCAAGTTTGTCTTCAAATCATATATCTCTTATTTAACACACTTGCTAATATAACCAATTGATAAAATTTTGCACAGTTACTAAGATCGGATGACAATACAGTATCCCATCGTTACCTTTATGAATATCTACACGTAGGGGCCACGGAGGTGAAAATTGATTAAAAAATACTATTCAACCAGCACCTCCGGCATAACGTAGAATACAAAATGTTTTCGCCTGATCAGAGACTTCTACGTCCGTTTTTTCCCGTACAAATGGTGCGATATTAGTTCCGGTGACATAATGGAATGCCGTTAGGTTTATACCTCAGAACCTAGCTCCAATGAATGAATTTATGTAAATTGGTTCTACAGTGTATCTCATTTTTCATCACTCCACCCCAATATCTCGGCTATTTGTTGATCTATTTAGATCAAATTTGGTATACTTCTTGTGTTTCAGATTGTGATTGAAAAGTTATTAAAAAATGTTTTTTCCCAAATTAAATATCAAAAGAAATTGGCAAAAATTAGGAATTTATATTAGCGATTGAGATAGGGTTTTTGTTTTCATGCAGATGACCTAGAAGGCGGTTAAGAACGTTTACATTTATAAATGCAAATCTTCTAAAAACATGTAGTCCGGGTGTTTATAAATAACTTTAAATATTTTCTTGTATTTTATATTGGTAATCTCAGACATTTAATTAAAGATACCCGTATTATCACAGTTCTTGGGTAAACTTCTATAGGCTTGGGTCACAAAAATTTAATCCGCCGCTGTCCAAAATGTCATGAATATTTTGACAGATTACAAATGAAGCTGTTTTTTATAGTCTGCAGGAGTGCTGACTTGATATCATGATGAAATTACCTGCAGTTTAACCGGATATGCCTCAGTGAAATCATACGATTCTAACACATGTATTAAAGTAAGTATATTTTAAATCGAGTCCACCTCTGCATGTTGTCGCTGTATCAGACCACTTGCAGACGGAGACCATTTCGAGTGCAAGTAGGATGGCCCACAAATATGCAACTCTCCTCAGCGGTCGACCGCTATTGCTTTCTTCGAGTGTGAGGTACGATATAAAACCCTTCTTGCTTCCTTTTTGTCGTTAAAACCACCCAGCTGGGTGGCTAGTGTAATATATATTCATGTCTACAGTTGTGCGAATCGAATAACATTACACATATGTATAAACCGGAAGATTGGTAGATTTCTCACACGGGTTACCATTTTATCAATTATTTGATGAAATAATGTCCGTTACTATAAATGATTTTATAATGTGCATCTCCTGAGGGATATGAATGCTCATATATTAAACAACCCCCAAATTCAAAGCCAAGGTATTGGGAAGGGGGTTAAATTAATGAATAATGTGGAGACGCATCCATTATTCATTGACGTTGGTATTGAACCCAATACACAGTAGACAGCGTAACCAGCATGTTCATCACGCAACACGCTCTGGTTCGCTGTCAAACGTATTTATTATCGTATGAAATTTCAATATTGTGATTTAAAATAATTTTTAAAAATAGCCTGTGCTATCTGGTAGTATAGTATAAGTCAGTTATTATATTTTATAGATATATAAATAAGTAATAAAGACTGGAGTTTTAATTTTAAATAAATATACAGTTTTTAAGTATACGCGTGTAATAAGTATATGCATTAAATCCACATTGATATAAAATTTTTACTGCGACATGACAACGAGAAATTACTCTATTTGCTTTACTTAAAACAATTTTAACACGAGACACACCCTATGAAAAATATCTCACAGGATTTCCTAGTACTGCAAGCACCCACAGAAAATAGTAATTAATCCTTTTTACTTCCTTCCACGTCCAGTGGCAGTATATTAACGCAAAATATTTTTGTTTCTTGAAATAGGCTTAAAATGTCATGAAACGTCGAGATTTTAAAGTTGAGCGAAAACAATTTTCTTGTCTATCGGTCTGTCTGTCTGTTTGTAACTTTTTTTTTGTGCGCACGTTTACTCTGGAACCGTTTGTGATATTGACTTGACATTTGGTATACTTATGTATTGTAACGAGATCTGGAACTAGATTACATTTTGATCTAATTCAGTTGAAGGGTTCGGAGATAAATAAGGGTAAATAGGAAAAAAAAGCATGTAAGAGTCCATAACATTGCAATTTAGGGCATATACGAAAAGTTAAGGTCTCAAAAATTTTTTGGCATCAGCACACCCCCACCTTTAGCCCCAATATCACCCCTACACTGTTATGAAAGGGAGTAGAAAAATTAAAATATGATTTAGTGTATATACAAAAACGAAACGTCTAAAAAAGATTTTTTAGTGTTATCTAGCCCCACCCTATTATTAAAGGCGGTAAAAAAAATAAAATGTAATTTAGTGTGTATACAAGAACGAAACGTCTAAAAAAATTTTTTTAGGGTTAGCTACCTCTCTACCACTCCCATTGCGACCCCCCACCTTATTATTAAAGGGAGTAAAAAATTAAATTTGAATTTAGTGTGTGTACGAGAACCAAGGGCCTGTAAGCTTTTTTTTTACATTAGCCACCTCCTTTACCACCCCCACTATATTATTAAAGAGAATAAAATATTACATTGGGATTTAGTGTGCATAAGATTGGATACAAAATCTGGATGTGGAAGTAGTGATTCGTTGGGAGCGGTTTTTACTTCCGGGTTAATAATTTAATTGCTTGCCTTATTTTAGAAGTTTTTTTTATAGTAACAAAGTTTTTTTATTTAAATAAACTTTTGTCTTTAAAATAGCCATACAGCTTCAACGTGACAACATGTTTGCCTCAACTATGATTCCTTAATCTTGCTATTATGCCTCTCTCTGTTTGGCCTACGTAAATTATCTCTTGTGTGCGGCATATCAATCTCAGATTTTGATCTTTGGCACAGCTAGCAATTTAAAAATATGTTCGTCGTACGATTTTTGGTTTCTTTCGGCATTTTACATAGTTGATAAAATTTTAATAAAATGCATTTTTAGAATGCTACCTTTTAGTCAAATATAATCAAAATCTAATTTTGCGAGGTAAAATTTTTAAAAAGTGTGTGTATTTCACACGGAATAGCCCTAGATTTGGTTAGACAAATTGATGTTGTGTATGCATGGTATATTCTTACAATTGTGAATCTCATTTTTATGAGGAGCAACACCTTAATAATGCTGCCATTCTATATATTAATATTAATGTCTTAACTTGAACATGTGAATAATCAATTTCTTAAATCATCGGGTTCGTCATCCTGTCAAAGATCCTAAAAATCTGATGGCTCTGAAACAACAAGTTACATGAATAACAAATCTAAGACAACGACCAAATTCAATATTTACTTCCCATTTCTGTATAAATAGTTATGTTTATTTTTGTCCCTTATAATTATACCTCAAGACAATAAAAGAACAAAACGAGCCTAATGCTCTAACGCTCAGTTGGCGTTCCAACACCAAAACGTAAAAGAGTGCGGCGCAGAGGAAGTTCCTAATTAAATATTTCAAAAACAACAAATCTGCCTGTTTAAATATGGTCCAATTCAATTAGAGAAGTGTGATGAGATGGCGGAAAGATTAAGCCACCTTCATTCTTAAGAATAATGTTTTTGTGTCATTGGTATAGTATATACGATTGGAATTGAAACTGGTCAGTGTTAAAGCACAGGGCCGTGCGCACTGAACTTGATATTTTGTCCTATATATTTGGCAATGGTATTGAGATTCGAACGGTAGTTGAAACTGTGCAGGCGAGTCCGAGACTGGCAATGTAATCAGCCTGAATGAACCATCTACGACTGCACTGGTTTAAAGGTAATAAAACGGACAGGCCTACTAGCACAAAAAAATCGTAAATTGTTTCTTTATCTTGGAACGTGGAAGTCTAATATCGCACTGTCTATGTGCCAGTGCAGCGCATAAATACCTATTATAATATCAAGCGTAGGAGTTTAGTTAGTTACTGTTCATATTTATAAATATTTACTACTGTATAAAAGGTAAAATATTTTAATTATTTACTAATTTACCATGGCTTTCTGGAGACCATTTGAAACAGAGGATAATATAATAACGCCCGAAAATCCCGAAATAGTTGAACCGGTTATTGTCGAAAAAGCCGAAATAAATTTAGAGTTTAAAAACCAAGATTTACACGTACAAAGTCAACGTATTATTTTAAATATACATGAATGTTTGAAAAGCGAAAATCCTGAACAATGTGAGAAAGAAATAATACGACGTATTAACGAATTAACTAAAATATCAAAATCAACAATTTATCGCGTAATTCAAGAAGGCGATGTTATAGATCACAGCGCAAAGAGGAAACGGAAAAATATGAAATTAAAAAATATTGATGATGCCACTAGAGATGTAATACGGCGTATAATTTATAATATGTATGAAGAAAATATAGTTCCTACGTTAAAAATGATTCAAGAAAAATTGAGCGATTATCCTGATTATAATTATAGGTCTTTAGATACACTACGAAATGTCTTATTAGAATGCGGTTTTAAACATAAAAAACTTGATAGTCGTATGGTAATTATGGAATCGCGAAGTATAGTTTCACTTCGAGTAGATTATTTGGAAAAAAATAGAGAATATCGTAAACTAAACAGGCATATAGTGTATCTAGACGAGACGTGGTTTGACACGCATGATGTTGTTCGGTTGGGTAGATAGTTCGCACAATTGTGTTTGAAATACTCCGTGTTCTAGAGGAAAACGCGTTATCATACTTCATGCGGGAAGTGAAAATGAGTTTGTACCCAATGCGTTGCTCTTGTCGGCCAAAAAAATATCGCAGTCTTCTGCAGACTATCACAAAGACACGACAGCCGATCTATTCGAAAAATGGTTTTCTCAACAGCTTCTACCAAATATTCCGCCAAATTCGGTAATTGTATTAGATAATGCTTCTTATCACTCGCGTATATTAAATAAAATACCAAATAACAGCACAAAAAAGGAAGACATTTTAAAATTCATGAGGAAAAAAAAATATGGAAATTCCTGTAAAAGTTCCAATAAAACGCGAATTACTGAAAAGAATAAAAGAACAGAATTTCAAAAAGGAATATGTTATTGATAACTTATCGAATATACACGGTCATACACTTTTGCGGTTACCTCCATACTATTGCATATTTAATCCTATCGAGATGGTTTGGGGAACACTAAAACTACGTTTACGAAAATGTAATAACTCTCCAACCTTAAGTTAGTAGTTGATCATATAAGAGAAGTAATAAATGACGCGCTTAAGTGTAATAATTGCGCGCCAGGCTTGTATCTTGTAATCCAGCGCTCGACGGGGCACATAGCCCGGAGAGTAGCTGTTGGTTGCAGTCTGGTTACATTCCTTATAGTAAAATAAGGATTTTATAGAGGAGTTCGCGACTAAAATATTATGTTTTTCATTTTAACAAATTTTGAGCCAGAACCGTCATCACCATCCTACTCTAAGCCACCCTCCCAATAGGAAATTAAACTTAAATAAAGAGAATTTGACCCAGAAGTCTCATAACTTATCTATGGTGCGCAATGAAGAGAATTTTTTAGTAGTAGGCTTCGATTTAAAATAAGCCGGCAATAATTTTTCATCGGTATTCTTCATATTATTACCATAGCATTGATCGAAATTGGCGTAAGTCTATTCATCTCATTTCTTTTCGTCGATAATAACAGATAGATTTAAACAGACATGTAAATCTTTAATTTTTCACTATTGTTTTATCCAGTAGACAAATTGTAGAACTTCTGGATCAATATTCCATGTTTTTTATAGCGGTTCATTAAGTATAGCTTTTCTATCTGTTTCTACTTTTACTAGTGAAGCTTTTCAATGGAGAAAGGGCGGAAATCATTTCATAATTAATTCTAATGTAGTTCGAACCAAGAGCATCACCACCACTCATCTTTACACCACCTTCTTTCGGCTTTGTATGAAATTAATATTTTTACTTTATATTTATATTGCTTTGGCACATAGCAACATACTGTAAGAAGCTGCATAAGGTACGGACCCTTAAAAAAGTTGTAAAAGTTTATGAATATTTTAAGTTTCTCATCAGAATTTCGAATTCCCGAAACTCCGACCTATATCGTTTCCATTGTCTCGAATTAAAGTTCAAGAAAAGAAAAGAAAAAGAAAATTAATGAGATATTGGTTCAGAATTCCCATAGCTTATCTACTGCGCACAGTGAAGGGGATTGTTGACTAGTAGACTTTTTAAAATACTATATCTCATTCCTCTTTGTAGGTAATGATGAAGGTATTACAAATGAAACGGTTTTTCATTATCGGATGGATTTCAATCAAAATCTTTAATTTGTTGATGTGTTCATATTCAATAGATAGTCTATGGGATTTATGGGCTAATATACCATGCTTTTTAAGCTTTTTAATAGGCGTTCATTTTGCACAAGTTTAGTTCGAGACACTACGAACGGTATCAATTCGGGCGTATAATTTCGGACTACAATTTTTTTCGCATGTCTGCATTTTTTCAAGTACGGCTTGTCTACAGGTTTCACTTTTACTAGTGCAGCATTTCTACGAGGGATAGCCTGAAATTAATACCGGAAGTTGTTAGTTTATAATTGAATCTAACATGTTTCGAGCCAGAGCCATTACCACCACTCTACTTTAAGTCACATTTCCTTCGGCGCTTAGAAAATTCAAATTTTATACTTTAACTTAAGTTTATACTATTCGTAAGATGCAGGTTCGTATAGGGTTGAAGTAATATAGTACAAACTCGTAAAGAAATTGTAAAAGTTTATCGATATTGTTGTCTGAATTTCCAAAAGTTGGACCTATATGGTTCTCATTGTCTCAAATCAAAGTACTTCAAAATGAACTTCTGTAAGAAAAATCCTGAGATTTTAGGCCAGAACTGTCATAACTTATCTACTGTACGTAATTAAGATGGTTTTTGAGCAGTAATCTTGCATTTAAAATAAGCCAGCAATAATTCTTCATCAGTATTGTTACCATATCACTGATTTAAACTAGTGTATAGGCAGTCTCATCTTATCTCATTTCTCTTTGTAAGTCATAATGAACACATTTCAAATGAAGGAGCCTTTTCCATTTTTTTCACATTCAGTCAATATTTGAGATTTTATTCATAATTTAATGAAAATCCAGAAGTTTTTCACCTAACTACAAAATTTTTCACATACCGTGTGTTTGATTAGCAAAATGACTAGGTTTAAGTTGAAGAAAAACAAATTTGTTAACTCTTGATATTAATGCAATTTGAAAAAAACGATCACTGATGTTGTTGTCTGTGGCACCACAAGTGAATTTTTTGTCCATATAAATTAGTAGATATTAATATTAATTACTCTCAAGTAGAAGTTACGCCGTCACCATGTACCATCTGCCTGATTAACAGTGTCTGTTATAAGAGGAATTGTGTGGGTCATCGATCATAAATTAAAGTACCATTAAAATGTCTAATGTAATTATGTACACAAGATATGTCAAAGAAGAAACGAGTGTAAGTAGTTTAAATTACTTTGCAAAGATTTTGATAATTACGGTTTTATTATTGTTTAAGTACAGTTTCATGCGAAACGGTGACCAAGAATGGGTGAAAGCTTGTTTTTGATTGTCAGCGTCAGAATATCAGAAGTCGTTAATAAAATCGAAAGACAAGCCGACGCACATTAAAAACCTATAAATATAAGCGAGTCAATTTGTAAACGAGATGGTACCGATATTTTAATGAGGTCTTACAGTTTTTGTTGCATTTTCTGAGTGCCGGGAAGCGCTGATCTTGACTATATATATGCTTTACTTTTCAAGACAGTACTTGAAATTTCTTGAGCATAAAACGCTTGCCTTTGAAGAAGTAGTTTCCATAAACATCAAAAGCACTTGAATACTATTACTCGCCGCGCGTTTCGACAACCAAGTTGTCATCATCTGGAGAGAAGGACAACATGGTTGTCGAAACTTGCGTCGAATAATAGTATTCGAGTTTTGTATTCAAATATTTTGATGTCTGTGGAAACTACTTCTTGAGAGACAGCGTCAATCGAAGGTTCCAGACCCTTATAGTACTAAAATACTTGCGTTTTTAGCAGGTATGGAAAAATATTAGTTTGGTCAGGGAAAACCTGGAAAAGTCAGGGAATTTCACTCTAAAATTTGGGTGGCAATCCTAATAATTTTTGGAAAGGTGGTGCTGTCAAATGCACCTTCTATGTCTACGAAGACATCTAGGGTGGACTCTCCAAGGATCTCTCAATACGACCCGCGACTGCATGGAGGGCGGTGTCGGTGGATCTTCCTAGGGTGTATGCGTGCTGGTTAGGATGTAAAGGGTTGTCTTCCTCTACAACATCCCTTATGTATCGTTCACATAGTTTTTCCATCATCTTGAGCATTAACGATGTTGAGCTAATAGATATATACGCTTTGGGCGTCGTATAGTCCATCCGCCCTCTGCATATCTTTGGAATATAAAAGTGTGCTAAAAGGTGCGCTTTTAAAAGCTTGATATGTGGTCTTTAAAACGCTTTGAGTTGTTATATCTTAAAAATTAAGTTTAAGCTCTCTTTTATAAATATACAAAGTAAAAAAATAAATAATGGTCCAAAATTAATGAACATTGAGTGAAAATGAAGCTTTATAATCATAAAAATAAATTTCGTTGTCCTACCTCGAAAGAGGTAAATTCTGTGTATTTTTTTTTATATATAATATAAAAACATACTTTTCACGAAAAATCGAAAAAAAAAAAAACGTTTTTACAGTACTTGGTGGACTGTAATATTTGGTGTTTATTTTCTCATTTATAAAGTGCGCATTAACGATTTGGTGTTTAGTATTTTTACTGTAGGTAGGCCTGTCACTTTTTGATAAATAGCTTAGCGAGCACCCAATACGAGATTATTAGGTGGTAAATTTTACAGTTTTGGCGCCAGCAAATCCCTAGGTAAACAATCCATAGATTTGAGCCTGTTTAGGGCAAAATCAAAAATTTAAGATACATAAATTTAGTAGTCATAAACAATATACCTACCAAGTTACAGGACATTTTCTACCTGTAGCGTTCGGCAGAAGTTGGTCCTAAAAGAACGTTCGCTATGAAAACCCGATAAGATATTATGAAAAGGAAACCAACTTAATTAACGGTTTCGAAATTCTTTCGAGCTTCGAGCATATAAAAGTAAAAGATACCTACCGGATGAAAGGGGCCGAATTTACGCAGTTTAAAATCCCACTGAATGGTTTTATTGTAACTGGACGAGTAAGTTTGATAATGGGTTTAAACGACATTTTTTTACTGATCTGTGTATAATCACAATCACACATATTTAGAGTACAAGGTTATCGCGAATGTAGTAAATACAATACAATTTTTTACGTTAGAAAGGTCTCCATAGTTCATCTTTTCATGAGAAATGCACGTATGTTTTTTCTTTAAAAGTCAAGTATATTTTTACTTTATAAGTAAACTTGATTAGGGGCACCACAGGAAAAAAAATATTAGTGAAATCTTTACCTCTCGGACTCCCCAGTTTACAGAAGAATTGAATGCACTTTCCTTTAAAACACCCTGTCACACTTAAACAATTTGCTGAAAAAAATGATAATAATTGTTCTATATTTCTCTTTGATAAAATAGATCATGCCTGGTTATTAAATAAATTATTTAATTTCTGGTTTAATACCTCCACGATTATTTTTCACAACGTATTTATTAGACAGAAATCAGAATGTTAGAAAGAGAAAAAATAAACAGAATTTATGGAGTCGTGGCCTACTTTAAGATTTGTTCTTTTCATTTTTGCACAAGAGCGTATGTCAAAGCCAACTGTGTTTTCGAATTTTTTGATACACATTATTCTTATTGTCTTTGCCGTCAACTTTCATCCCTTTAACTTTTTTCGTATCTCCTCAAATAAGGAAGCTATAACCTTTGTGATTTTCCTATTTTTCAGGTTTTTGTGATATATCTCACAAAGTAGGCTATGGATTTCAAATTTCTTTTTACTGAAATATAGCTCACAAAAATGGAATAGCTGTTTCTGTGTAACAGGATCATGGTAATTTTATTCTAATTACCTTGTTACACATAAGGTGGTTTTGGAATACAAAAAATTAACACAAAACATTATAGCAGTTGTTCAAAATGCTGTCCATTAACGTCTATGTACCTCTGAGCTCGCATAGCTGTTTCTCGAAGAACGTTCGCCAATTGCCGGGCCGTTATGCTATTAATTGCTCGTCTTCTATTCGTAGCTCCAGGTCATCACGGGTTGTAACGGCGGTTGCATAGACAATATTTTTTAAATGACTCCAAACAAAGAAATCAAGAGGCGTTATATCGGGCGACCTTTGAGGCCACCTCACAAGACCATTCGTCGAAATTATGTTTTCTCCGAATAATCTCTGTTGAAGGTAATCAATTACTATCCTTGAATTATGGGGAGGAGCGCCATCTTGTTGGAAATACATTCCCTGTCCTAAAACTAAAGGTAACTCATCTCAAATGTCCTCACTCTCATTTTCCAGGAATCTCAAGTATCTGGCACCAGTCAGAGGTCCTTCAAATATTATTGGACCAATGATTCTACTACCGATTATTCCAAGCCAAACATTGAAACCGAACCGCACTTGAAAGTTACCCTCTCGTAATAAATTTTGATTTTCTTGTGGCCAATATTTTGTATTTTGTCGGTTAAGTAATACCAAATTTGTAAACTTAGACTCTAAAATAAAATCAATCCCAAAAAATCATTGTTTGGGTGCACATTATTATACAAAATCCAATTGCAATATTCCATCCTACGTTTGTAATCACTTTCATACAAATGCTGATGCAATTGGTATTTAAAAGATTTATAGTGGTATTTGTGCAAAATTCGGCTTACTGTTTGGTGACTGATGTCCAATTCATACCCAACTTGCCTTAAAGAAACAGTCATATCAACTTCTGTACGAGCCAAAACATTAATTTCCGTTCCTTCGTCAATAATGAAGTTTTCTTGGGGATCATTGTTGGGCTCTCTTCATAATTGGTTTTCAACACGTTTAAAATAATTTTCCGCTGGACATTGTCTATCAGGATAAAGGTCGGTAGCCGCAACTGCATTTCTTTTACATTCCCCATAAATAATTAACATGTTCAATTTTTCATTTCTTGTATAAATTTAAGAATTTTAAGCAATTTTTAAAGTCACAATAAAAACACCGTTAAACCAACAAATGTTTGACAAGCTAAATATTTCATTGTTTTCAAAGCCACCTTAGTAACTTCTTAACGTTTAATTAGAACAAAATTGTATTTTCTTTTAGCTGTAATTTTGTTTGTATTTATCTCATATTTTAATACGACATATGAATAAATTCCTTTAATAGTACTAATAAATGGTACCACGATACCGATATGGTTCCATTTGAAAAAATTGAGTTTTGCCCCAAAAACAATTTTGGTGAATTTTATTTGCTCATAAATCACGTAATTTAGTGTTTTTAACGGAATTTTGATTTTTGTAGCGTTACGCGGGTCATTTAGAATAAATCGGAACCGTCATGGCCCACTTAAATGGAAAACTGAAAATTATATTATAAAAAAAAATTGATGTTTGAAATGTCACATATTTGGCATCGTTGGATTCAGAAAATTATGCAGAATTCAGAAATGCATTAATATACAGGGTGTTCTATTCAAAAATCGGAAGTTAGTGTCACTGTAAACGATCCATCTCTTGCGTCTGAAGAACTTCTAGTATATTTTCCAAAAATGAATATTAACGTTCACAAATAAGGGTTCAAAACGACTGTTTCAGACGGAGAATAATATAAAATTTATACTTACTGTTCGTTTATGCTTAACTGTTTCACTGATGGTATCAATTATTGGACGTCGTAACACTATAAATTTAACACAGTAAGTACTAACACTTTCTTAAAATTAAACCTGAAAGGGAATTTTGAAAACACAAGAAAAAGGCAATATAAAGTTCAAAAATATATATTAAATCTCTTTAAAAATTCATGTTTTACAACTTCAAGAAAAATGTTTTTGACAAACTATAGTCTGGCCCGTGTACAACACATGGTGAGGAACGGAACGACTTATAATGTACGAACTACCATCCAGCATGCGATTTTTGAGCTAACGATTACAGAAGAAGATTCAAGAAAAGTTCAATGTTTACCAATTTTTGGTGGGCTTTTGCTTGCCTGTCTATTTACGTATTTACAGTTCAATATCAATTTTGATCGCTCCTCGGAGCTTAAAAATGCTTGAACCACAACGACTTTGCATTATATTTTGCAATTACAATTTCATACGTTCAGGCAAGGTGGTCCCATACACATGTGAGTACATTAACTATACTTTTCTGACACCGAATCACTGAGGAACCGGTTTAGGGCAAATCCCGTTAAAACCCATCATTTTCCCGTTAAAATCGACTGCTAGAAAATGATAGGGGTCCCTTGTCGCTAAAACTCTCTATATACTTTGAATAGAGACTGGATTAACTTGAACTCATATTTTACACAACGCATGAGTTAGTTGCAGTGCTTAACAACGTGGATTCGTAAAAGGGTTTTTAATTTTGAAATTTCCGAAATCAAATTTTGTTACTGTTTCTAAATTTTAGTGGCCGGGGCGACATTACGTCCCCGTGCAGCGACATTTACTACACTTTCTAAAATTACACTCCTTGATGAGTTATTGAAATTTTTGCATAAGAAACGCTCCGTGGAGCAAAAATATGATTAAAAATACGATGTTTTTACGTGAAGCTTTTCATGCGAAATGTCGGATTTTGTTACAGTTTCGAAAAGTATATCGAGGGTTTTATCGTGTTATTTAACATCACTTCCGGTGAAACCGGAAATGGAAAAAAATAAATTGTGTCAACAAGTGCCGCTTATTATGTATGTAGTATATCCTAAATTTCAGTCAATTATCTTCAAATCTAAAGGACAAAAGGGGGATATACCATGATCCTGTTACACCCGGTATGCTATTTAACGAAATTTGTAAACACTCTAGAGGGCGTATTTCTCAACGGATCAAAATTTGGCAGACATATACTCTGGGCCCATATCTCGGTTAAGTTCGAAGATGGGCCAAATCGCCTTCTTCGTTTCAAAATGGCGGAGGTTCAAAGTTTTAAAAAAATTCTCAAAATTTCATTTCAAATCCAATATGTACATGTGATACGTCGTTGGATAGTGTTCATCTAGCCCTACAACTTTTGTCTAAAACATTTCTTGCTAAATCACAGAGAAAATTAAAAAAAAAAACTATTTATAATTTTTATAATATATAAGACTACCTACGTGCTAATACTTCGTAAATCGATGACAGTAAAAAAATATAGGACGAAATCTATCTTTCCGACTGGCCCCTGCCATCGGCGTTTTTTTTTAATTTATGTAGAATTTTATCAGTTATAATTTTATCGACTGGACAAATACGCTTTATATTTCATCGTAATTTTTTTATTAATTTCTATTTTCACGAAAATAACACACAGATCTAACTTTATTAGGCAAATACCTCGTAATTCAGTAACAGAAGACGCATAAAAAAATAAAATCGGATCCGGTTATAATTCACGGTTGTAGCCAATTTTTGCTATAGACATGCAGTTTTGTCTATGGCCACTTCACCGTAACGAACAACACTTTGATTATACTGTTGATCATACACGATTGGCACGCCTGCGGTTCCAAATACCGTTTATTAGGACAAAATTGATAAATAAGCAGCTATGTTATTTAAATACCTAAGTTCAAAGCTAAGTGCAGAACTAGAGATTGCCCTTATCTTCGGAGATGTTGTTCAAACGATTTATTTGTTATTTCAGATAATGTTTACAGGATTTTACTTTCTCTGTGCGTGTTTCTCTTAAATATATCAGGCTGGTAGGTAGCGTTCAACTTATAAAGCGATAATGTCGAACGTTTTATTGACTCGATGGCTAGCATTAAGATTGATTTATCCAGATTCTAGATGTATAAATAAATAAAATTAATTGTATAAATAGAAAGATTTATCGTGTTTGAAATTGTCACCTTGTAGATAAAGAATTTATTGAATTTTAATGGCCTTACATAATTTTAATAAAATATTCCTAGAACGTCGAGAATTTTATCACCACGAGAGAATCCATAAATACTGGTTTAAAGTGGGAACTTGTATAATCAAACTGTTAATTCCTTTTTTGGTATAGAGCTACTTAATATGTTAGTGGCTTCTCATCTGAAGTATAAATTACGTATTTAGCAGAAACCGATTCTATAAACCTTAAAACGATGTGATCAACGTTATTTACAATTAAACACCTATTATGTCAGTCACGCTGAATTTGTGTAAATGAATAGGTTCAGTTTGATTAAAATACAATGCCTAGCCTAGCCTGTACATTGAAAAGCAATTTTTCTTCCACGTACTACACGGATTTCTCCAAAACTTTTGACAAGCTAGATCATATACAACTTTGATTAGTAAGCTAGACACCTCCGGCCCTTCTCATTCGTTACTACAATTAATTGGATCACATCTGCAGCATCGATATCAACTTGTTCAATACCGGGGTTATAAATCTGGCAGTTTCTTACAAAAGTCCGGTGTGCCACAGGGATCGATACTTGGTCCACTTTTCTTTATTATGTTTATTAACGATATTTTGGAGAGCTTAGATAATAACACTCATTTTCATTTTATCATGTACGTAGATGATCTAAAAATATATCGATTGATTGACTCAATTGATGATCGTGTTAATCTTCAAGACTGCTTAAATATCATTAATATTTGGTGCAATGACAACTATTTACGTCTTAATGCCAGCAAATGTAATGTAATGTCATTTGGCAGAAAAACCAATATGTACATATTTAATTATAACGTTGACAACGAAAGTTTACTAAGGCCTGTTTTCATCAAAGATCTTGGAGTTTATTTCGATTCAAAATTATTTTTCAATAAACGTGGAAATGACAATAGGGTACACGCGAATATCAGTTTTACAGCCAAAAGTGTTTTTATCAGATAGTATATGTTTGAAAATGTCTAAGTATACCATAATATAGATTGTTTAGACATCCGATAATTAATAAATAATAATTGAAGTTCAAATTATTTGAATCTTTAGGAGCAACTGCCGAGTTTTGACGAGCTCACCCGACCCGCGCGCGACGTATGATCCCTTGTTTATTTTATTTTGACTGTCCATATTTACTAGTTGTTTTAAGCAAATGTGACCTTTTGTGATTATTATAAATTTAAATTTATCAATCTTAAAAATCAAAAGTTACACAAATTTACGACCGAATAAACACTGAAAACGCTTTACTTTATCACGATATTCACGGCTCCGTCAAAAGCAAACAAATGATATGACGTCACCGCGGTATATGTCAACCGTCAAAATTCAATAGTGACGTCAAACCCATTTTACCGCATGGACTCTTTCAAATTCAATTTTATGCCGAATTCAACATATTTCAATGAAATTAATAATCAAAATTGTTGTTTTAATAAAAATAGAATCTAATTTTATTAATATCAAAATTTAAATCTTTTAAAATCCTTGGTTTCGTGATACGTAACAGTAAAGGTTTTTAAAATATTTTCACTCATCGGCTACTTTATGTGACTTTCGTTAGATCTCGCTTCTAAATTGTGTGGAGTCCAATCTACAGTTCCAATATTCTACAACTAGATAAAATTCAGCGTAGATTCTTAAAATCTGCTGTGTACACACTTAACGCTGAATATCCACCCAGAGGGTTTTCACAAACTGAATTGCTGGAATTGTTTGACTTAAAAAACCTCAGCAATCGGGGAACTGCTAACTCCATAATAGTCTGGACTGTATTAACCTATCAAACCAAATTAATTAATTAGTGCTCGTCATAACCACGTACTTGCAGGGCGTACACAACGAACAAATATCCTTTTATCATCACCAATCCATCGAATGTATGCCAAATATTCCAATTTCTGGGTTGATTTTAGGAATACAATTTTGAAATTTTGGCATATCATTTGTGATACAAAAAGCCACTTTTTGCATATTTAGATTCCACATGAAATTCTCATTACAGCGATGTATCACAAGTAGGTAACTAGGCGCCAGGCTTGTAACTTGTAATTCAGCTCTCGGCGGGGCACATAACCCGGAGAGTAGCTGTTGGTTGCAGTCTGGTTACGTTCCTTATAGTAAAATAAGGATTTTATAGAGGAGTTTGCGACTAAAAATATTATATTTTAATATTCCGCCCTCTAAAAACACATTTGAAGTAGGTAACTGTTTTCAAAATAGCGTCATACATTCGAAAAAGTGAAAAAGCTAAGTTGGCAACTACAAGACTGTGCTTTCAAAAAACTCACCCAGTAGGCCTTGCATCTGATGTTTCACCTTCATTTTTATTGTTGCATTTCAATAAAAGTTTATTTCATGCAAAAATCACTATTTTGAATTGAAAATAAATTTTTTGAAAAGACAAAAAGAAATTGATTTTATTAAATTTTTATAAATTAACGTTTTATTTGATGTATAATACGTTTAGTTTGGATACTGATTTACATTGAAATTATTGGATTTCTGTAGATGCTATTCTTATTTTACAAGTGTGCCATGACAAAATGACATTTCTTTTCAAACATTTGCCTAAGTTATTATTTGATAAAGTTTATGTAGTGCTTTGTTTTAATGTGCTTGTGATTTATTTGCTAATATAACTATTTAAAAGTTTTAAAAAAATACAAAATGGTGGTATTTACCCAAAATGAAAGGGTGGACATGTTACTTATTTAAGGGGAATCTAATAAATCAAGCTGAAAGGTTATATGCAGAGCGGTATCCTGGAAGGCATCACCCTTGTAGAAAATATTTTTTAAGATTTTAGAAGAAAAATTTAGGACCCAGCCAAATGAAAACAATCAAAATACGTTTATTATTGGCGAGGCCACAGAGATTAAAGTTTTAGCATCCGTGGAAATTGCAAAATGCAAGTATACGTGAGATTGGAAGTTACTCTTGATATTAGCCGAGATCTGTTAGAAGAATATTGAGAAAACACGGATATAAATCATAGAAATATCAACTTCATCGGCATTTATATGAAGCTGATGCAAGTAGGAGCATTATTGCAATTGGTTACTAAAAAATAAAATTCTGTTCACAGATGAAAGTCGGTTCACTAACAACGGTATGTTTAACCAAAATAATTTGCGTTACTGGCCACAGGAAAATTTTCATGAATTTAGAGAAGGAAATCACCAAGAAGTGTTTGGGGTAAATGTATGGGTAGGAATTGTGGGTACTAGGATCGTAGGTCCTATTTTATTTCATTGGACTGTAAATGGAATTAGGTAAGGTCAAGTATTTTTATCTGAAAGCTTATTTTTTGTCCTAATTCCTATGGTCCAAAGTGAAGCTAATTATTCCGAACATTCGCCTTTTGGCGAACTATTCGCGGAATATTTGCCTAATCACGAGTACATTGACCCACACACGTGTCTTGATTGCCGAAACTCAGTGTGACGCATTGCGACTGGCAAACGAATGATTCTTTGACAATGACACGTCATACATCATTTGAATGATAATTTGAGGGATAGTGGTACCAGAATAGACCCTTGAGGGACGCCTATATATTTTAAAGATATGATAAGTTTGTTTTAAGCCCATCAAAGAAATAGAATAATAAAGAAAACGTTATCTGTATTATTTTTTTGACCTACACTGTAATTATGTTGTCAAAATAAGTAAAATAAATACCATCTGTTAAAGCAGGTTATCCCATTGTTAATCTGTCGTTATGCAATTAGGTGATATTGTCTGTCTTTTATACCACTAATTTCTTAAGGGCCACAGACCCTATAGCACTATCAGATCGCTGCACAGTGAGAAATTTCTTTCTTAAGGGTTTCTTCATTCAAAACGTCTCCTTAAATTAGAGGGACTATTAACTTACTAAGCTAACTAATGATTTTACTACCACAATAGAAAAATAAATTAATAAACTCATTCACCAAAGGTTGGTAAACAATCCCACAAAAGGTGTATCCATTTTTTCAAAGGATTCAACGTAGGTAGTTGTACCTGTTCATCTGAACCACAAGAGGTCAGGTATAGTTCGTAAACAAAGATAATGTTTTTCGCATTTTTATACAAAGAAGTTAAAATCGATGTAATTTCCTACGTAAACAACAGGGTTAGGGTGGGCATAGCATGTCGCAGCAAGTCTTGTCTAATAAAGAAACAGTAATGATGCTGAATACTCAACAATGATTTATGTTAATATTCTTGTTGTAAAAACGGAAACAAAAGTAATTTCTAAAATAAATGGATCTTCTATTAAACCATATTTCATCTGTGAACTGTGAATGTAATAAAGATAAAATATGGATTCAAAGTATTTTAAACAACATTAATTATTCTGCAGAATTTCCAAAACTGGTATTTTGGTAAGTTAGGAAATATATTATTTGCATATAATTTTCATTAAATGGTATTTAGATTGTTGTGATAGAAGTGATAATCGTAATGATATTAGATAAAATTGTTTTGTTAAATTTATCTTCACATTAACATAACGAGATAAAGATATAACATAATTTTAATTTAAAAAAGATTATGGACAGAAACTAATAAAGCACCCAGAACAATAATCCACATAGGTCACAGCATCTTAAAGATCTTGTAGTCATTCATAAATTTCAAGAAATGGGAGATAAGAACCAGGAACAAATAAGAGATATCTCGTATACTCTACCTAGAATGTACTCTTATTTATCTTTTTAACAAAAATATATTCAAAATTAACGTGAATACGTCTTATAAGCGAAATAAAATAATTTTATTTTATGACTAGCATAATTGACTATTGATATTTCCGGACCTGAGGTAAATTCTTTAATTTTCGAAAGAATACGTAAAAATTACTGTTTATGTACAGTTTATAGATAGAAATTTCTCTGTTTCTGTGTAACCTCCAAGGGAGGGTCAACATATAGTGGGATAGCCCTATACAATGTTAAACAAAATATGCAAGAACTTTATTCATTTTTTTATTACAATAAATAATGTTCAAAATGTAGGCCATTAACAATTTAACAATGTGCAATGCGATGTTCGAAACTCCTAATTACATTTTCAATTACATCTGGTGTTATGCGTATTTTGTCTCAGATTCGTTGTTTTAATCCACCCATTGCATCTGGTTAATTTTTATCTACACTCTGCTTTTAAGATAACCCCACGATAAAATATCCACTGGGGTTCAATCAAGCGAACGTGGTGGCCACTCAATAGATCTTCTTTTGTCTATCCATCTCTCTGAGACAATTCCTTATAAGCCCATAACGGGATGGAGTGCTATGTTGTTGAAGTGAAATAGTAATATCAGATATAGTCGGATCATTTAAATCAAAATCTAAGTAAATATCAGCCGTCAAATTACCGTCGAATCATGCCGTCAATCTAATCGTTCATTGACGGTTCCATTAAGGCAAAATGTAACCTCGTCAAAAAACAGAATGCGATTATTGAAGTTAGATTCTCTTTGCAACAACTTCATCATAACCTCACAAAATTTCAGTCTTTTGTCAGTATTGTCTGTCAATAGTTCTAGGACTACATTAACCTTATATGGATGTCATTTTTGACTTCGTGCAGTTCGGTGAACTGAGGATTGTGCTACATTAAAATTTGCTGCAATAGAACGAACTGGATAAAGAAAATTTTCAGTTAGCACCAACATCACGTCGTTTGTCATTTTCACTTACAGTTCTTTGACTTCCTGTTCTAGGTAAGTCTTTGACACTGTCCGGTCCTTCAAAATTACTACAAAGTCTGCTTATTGTTGATCGGTTGACTGTGCGATGTTAACACTTTTCGTTAAATAATCCACACACTTCATCCACGAATTTTTACGAATTCTATTACCATATCCGATCATATGGGGAAAACATGTAAATTTCTTGTGCAATAAAGTGCCAAAAATGCATTTCTCCACAGAAGTCTTGTCAACTGTGTATGTCCATGAAAAAGTTGAAAAACCCTAAAAGTTCTTTCGTTTTCGAGGGCGCCGAATACGATAGTGATATTTTTAAGGTTTCCACCCCTCAGCAACTATACTAAACTAAACTCGAAGAACCACCCCTATTTCGCGTTTTTTTTCATCGTAGGCATGCGGATCGGTTTTTTGGGCAGAATTCGGATAAGCCGTATGAAATTTAACCATACAACATCTTATCCAACCCCGGAGTTAAATCTACCCCCTCCTCTAATACTAAAATATCCCAAAAAAATGAAAATATTTGAAAAAAAATTTTATACCTGTTTTCGAGGGTGCTTAACACGGTAATATCCATTTCTCCCCCACCCTCCACCAACCGTCCCAAGGAGTGGTGGTAGTTTCAACCACGGTGTTGATGGCATGTCTCGTCACTCAACTTCCTTTACAATGTCAAAATCCCCTTAAAAACCCTGATCCAACGAGTTCTCACATGCCCAGTATCAAAGTAAATATGAAAAGCGGGTGGTTTTTTTAGGGGTACTTGGTGCAGGGTGAGGGAGAAATTAATATTACCATCGTGTTTGGTGCCCTCGAAAACGAGGAGAAAACATTTTCCATTATTTTGCATTTTTCGGTGGATTTCAATGTTAGGGGTGATGGTAGTTTCAACCCTGGAAGTGGATAAGATGTATATTAAATTTCTTACGGTCTACCCGAATCCTGCCCAAAAAAATCGATACGCATGCCTACGATGGAAAAAACTCGAAATAGGGGTGGTTTTTCGAGTTTAGGGGTTGCTGAGGGGTGGGAACCTTAAAAATATCGCTATTGTATTCAGCATCCTTTAAAATGCGGTGGTAACCCTGTTTCATCCCTGTCACAGAACTTTTGTGTTTTAACCCTTTTATTGCAACTTTTCTTGGAGCAATAATAGTCCATTTAACGAGGTCCCGAACATCAAAAGTTTTCGAGGGTGAGAAAAACAATGGTGATGGTTTCGAGTTTTGAAACCCTTGCGTACTACCCTTATCAAGGAGAAACCACCCCAATTTCTGGCTTCTCGGTCTTGGGCTTGCGAGGGATCGTCGGATCGGTTTTTTTTGGGGAATAATAGTAAATTTAGTTAATTTACATTAGAGTACACCGGACCGACCTCCGCGGGTTGAACCTACCCCCGCCCTTAATAGCAATATTTCCAAAATATGAGAGGATACGGACTCGACAAGGTTTTTTGTGGGTTTTCGAGGGCAACGTTCATGATATTATTATTACCCCAAAAAACCCAATCCGACGATCTCTCGCAAGCCCAAGACCGAGAAGCCGGAAATAGGGGTGGTTTTTCCTTGATAGGGGTAGTACATAAAGGTTTCAAAATTCGAAACCATCACCATCGTTTTTCTCACCCTCATGGATTAATTCATTCCGCAATCGCCTAGGAGTCACTCTTCGCATGCTGGAACAATGAGGATATTTGCAGCACAATTTATTGGTGACTACTTTTATTTTTTGGATAACGTAGCATCAACAGTCAATACTTTTTGTAGAAATTGATTGGCAGCTTAACCTCTACAAAATCATTGCGAATCCAATGACGTTCATAAAAGTAATGACTAACTTTTTAAATAAACCTAATATCCATTCAGTAAGTTTAATCGTTATGTTTGAAAACACACAGACGACGGAGCTTTGATGCTGTATAACATCCTTACTTTCCTATTTTTAGTGTGGCAAAAAATGAAAGAAATAAATAACGAAAAACAAACCAGCTGAATCATTATTTAGTCTGCTCTAAAAATTATTATTACACGCATTGCCTTTGAAATCAAAACCGTTTCTAGTTAGTCACTTCTGCAAATATTCATTTGGAAACGTTTTTTAAATGCATCTGGTTTATTATGATTAGTTTTTAAACATAATTTATTTTTTTCTACTCGCTATCCTAACAATTTGAAATATTTTATACGAACCATATGCTGCGTGTCTGCTTTACGAGCTCGCTGTTCCTAAACAATCTCCTATACATGAAAATTGATAACTTTCATCATGTATTCAGACGTCTATTGCTTTCATTGAGAAAAGTGACCCGTCAGAAAGTAAAATCGATATTTTAGCAGCATCTTATCATTTCAGAATTAGATCAGGTATTACATTTCTGTAACCATTAGTTTGTCTCTTGTAATCATGTGTGGCAAAAAAGTTTTAAAATTTAACGTAATACTGACGGAAATATTCGCGTTTAGAAAGTGTAATTTTTTGACTACCATCATTACCTACGAGGACAGAACGAAAGAGATAAGGACTAATATTTTTAAAATTATGTATTTTTATGCAAAAACATATTCTAAACATTTTCTTAATCATCATATTTTTCTTAAAAAGTAATAGAAATCTTTTGTTCTAAAAAAAAAACTTTTGTAAAGACACAAAATTGAAAAAATTAAATAAAATGTTGAAAATTCCCTGACATGTTCAACAACAATACAGAAATTACATATAAACTCTACGAACCTAAAAAATGGTTTTCACCCTTTTGGTAACCAAAAAACATTTTTATCAAAACGAAATTGTGCGCTTTTCCGCCCTTTAAACACGATTTAGACTATTTTTTAAGGGTGTTTATCCATTATTACTGTTAATTTGGTAAAAAGACACTATTAGTAATATTTCCATATTTCCCCCCATCAGTTTATAAGAAAAATCGTATTTTTGGGAGGTCACTCTATGTTCACCCCCAATAAAGGGTGAAACGATTAGAGTTCATTTTTTTTTTGTTATTTCAACTTTGTTAGTCCAACATTAAACGAATTTAAGTTTTTATCGCAATTTTTGCAAAAGAAAGGGTCAGGCATAGGAGATTTTCCATGGGGGAAAAATGAAAGGATTAAATAATGCGGTTGCCAAAATGGTGTACTCTCATGCAAAATAGTATTCTAAACACTTTTTTATTCTACAGGTTTTTCAGTAAAATCAATAGCAACAACGTAAATCAGGAATTAATTCTTTGTAACGAAGCGAAGAAAATATGCACAGAATTTATATTAATTTGTACCCTCTAGATAGGTATTTTCTTGTTCTCTGTTAAAATAAAATCTATATTGTACCGCCTTAAGCGAGTTATAGTGTATTATCAGACAATATTGACTATTAGAGTACCTGAACATTTATTTAAAATAAGAATATTTATAAACTAGGAATTATTGTTTATTCTTTGAAGTAATTAGTTTAATAATTAGTTACCTGTGGCCGATTAAATCCGTTTTTTTTCGCAGTTGGTCAGAATAATTATTTCAGACCGATTTTAGGCACAATATTTAGAATACTTTGTTTATACTAACTGACTGACGTAATAATAATTTACCAGTACATTCAATCATTCAAAGCAGCCGTCCTCGCTCTCGTAGCAAGTACACCGGTCCATGCGCGTCTCTAAGAAGTGGGGATTCTCGTGATGCCATGGTAGGGAAGCGCGGCTATAAAATAGCCCGCCCCAAGCTTTAAAATCAGAAGTGGTTCCAGAACTTGAAGCGAGCAGTCGATTACCAATCTACCAGTGCCTACCGCGAAGTTGGAAATAGTAAGAAATTTTTAAATACTTGGCTAGTGCAATTGTGTTTCACTGTTAATGAATTTTATTCCGTGTTATCCTGATTGCTGGTTTCTGATATTTTATTATACTGATTGATATTTTCTGAAAAATTGTTTATTTTAGTGACTTACTTTCTCTTCCCACCCTGCTTCTGGCCTTCGCGGCGTCGGCAGGTTTCCTTTTTTCCACCTTGCTTCTGGCCTTGGCGGTGTCGGCAGGTTTACTTTTCCCACCTTGCTTACTGGCCTTTGCGGCGACGGCAGGTGTCTTCTACCCTTATTTTTCTATTGTCACATTACTGTTTATTGCGGGTTGGTACTGAGTAGTTAACTATATTCTGTTTTTGCATATTTTAGTAAGTCCGAGACTAGAACCTTCACGCAAACCATTTCTAAGAATAATTGCTCATTATTAAAACTCATTTCATTGATACTTAGCTCACTGTTTAACGTCATTAAGCACTAGCTAAGCTTGCGGTCCGTATCTTAACCTGTCATAACACTGTCATTCTTTTTGCTTCTCATTTTCTGGTATCCGTGCACTGTTCGCCTGTTAACCGTTTTAGCATTCACTTTATTGCTCATTATAACGTTATACTCGCTTATACTGCTTTTGCCATTAATCTTGTTTTACTGCTTGCTAATCTCCCTCTGCGGCCTGTGTAACGTGTGCTTAGTTTTTTTTTGTTATATATATAAAAAAAATTAACTTACAATTTTACATTGCAGGGAGAAGAGTAATATACTTTGTTATTTTTGGAACTTCTGCGTTTTACTGCTGTGTTTGTGAAAGTCTGATTTCCCTTATTGACCCACTGGAATTAACCATTTCTTCACTGAGCTGCCCAGTCCAGCTTACAGACTTTTGGGTAGTGTTGTTCAATCACTATAAACTTGAACTAGCGCTCGAGTAAAAAACTAAGGCAGCTCGAGTGTCAAAGTGGCAAATATCTCTCGTTACTGTGCGTGAAAATGATGTCATATCTTAAAGTCCGCCATTTCAGGTCTGCCATTTTGAATTTTCCAATTTTCACTTCGGATTTGTAATCAACGACCCCCAAAACTGATTTTCAAATGTATACATCTCATATGTTGGCCTTTACATTGAAGTAGTAACGATTAAGAGTTGGTCGGAGTGTATTAGTCATCCATGCTTCCAATTTTAATTGTAAATGACTTCACGTCAATAAAATGACGCAGCTGAATGTACGGTGTGCTTGGAAGGCGAGAGATAGAGATGTAGTAGAATATGACATTGGACAAATTTATTATACCTAATCTTTAAATTTCTCTGTGCATTTGAGGACATTAGGGCTAATTTTATTTTAGTTCTACAAAAGGGAAAATGTTTATTTTAACGATACCTATGCGGGACGATAAAAATCATTTTTGCAAATCGATAATAGAAGAAAAAATTTTTTTTTTTATATATACTTTTTTTTCTCTCATCGTCCCACATTGTAACATGTTTTTAATGTCTTTTAGTGAAAGCCGTTTTTTAAAATAATGATTTATATGAGAGTAATTTGCACCGTCTTTCCGGCTTATATCCCGCTCTTAAGAACTTATACCCTTTTTTTGTATTCATTTTCTCTACTACTATTATAGTAGTTTTTCGCACATTATTGTCGTAAGAAGCAAAATAGTTTTATTAGTTAGGTCAGAATAATATTATAAACGTCTGTTTAAATATTGGCTCTACTGCTTTAACGATTTTATTAAACAACAAGGTACTTAGATTTTTGTGAGAAAAAAATTCTAAATTTATTTATATGATAAATGTTTTACCCGTAAAAAGTGTAGGTCTTGGGTAACATGTATAACGTTATTAATTTAATTACTAACCAACTTTTAAAATTTTGATATTTTTGAGGCCCCTTTGTTTCATGTGGCCGCGTTATGTAAGTTCACAATAAAATTGCCTGCTCCAACATATTTTATGTCAATGAGCATGTGAAAATTATGTTCCTACTGTATGATGGCCGAGTGCTAACCTGCGCATCGTTTATTCAATAATCTATCGCTCCTTACCAATATTCTCCCAATAATGAAGTCGCCGTCAACCAAGTTGGCATCATCAGGTTATTTTTAATCATCGGCAAATAACCACGAAAAGCACGATGACCTCCTGAAAAAAATTACTCTAATGTATGATTTTTATTTTCGAAAGTCTCATCAAATTGCTATTGAACAGAACAGTTTTTTGGTCGCAACCACTTTTTATTAATATATTTATATTTAAAATTCCATTAATTAAAAAGCCAAGGAAGCGTCCGCCATGTTTGTAATCATAACAAACTGACAGAAATATGGTAATCATTTTACGTAGAAAAAATTATAAACCGACGATTCTATGTAATTTCTTCTGCGATGCTATTTAAAGCTAAGTTTAAAATTAGTTTAACGCCAACAAAAACAGTTCTTAGACATTTGCATAGAGTATAATGTAACGTGGAATTATAAACTTCCATTACCTCTTTCGAAGGATTTATCTTGGAGTATCGGGGCCAATACCGCTATCAATCAAATAAGAAATGTTACTGTTTATAATAAATAACCAGCGTAATCAGTAGCGGCATGGTAACTTCGTGTAATTAAACAATAAATAGCAAATAAAGCCTGGGAACTATTGTTTAAGACATACAGATATCTCAATCTAGATGTTTGGAGCGGTGGTTTTAAGTAGGAAGGTTTAAATTGGTTCTGTACATTGCCTTGTAAAAGCCTATCCAAATAAGAGCGACTTAAACCGCATTATAGGTAAAATACGCCGCCTGACTTCCTCTAATGATGTGTGTGAGGAAAATTAGGCCATGATGATTATGTTGCTCCAAAATTTGTCCACTGAAAATTTGCTCTATTCTACAAACTTTATTAGAAAAACTTTTATTTGCAAAAGTAAAGTCATCGTTGCGAGCGAGCGTGGCTGTTGCCGCTGGTTACCGCTGACGCCTTGGACTGGTTTTTGTAGATAGAAATGGCTGCGGGTACACAAAATGCCAAGTGGCACATATATCAAAATGTGCCGTTCAAAAGAGAAAAGGTGACGTGTTTCAGGATTTTTCCCAAACAATACCCCTATCTTAGTTAATCTAGAGGGTAGTTTTCATGGGGACGAAAAAAAAATTGAAAAAAACTAATTTCGACCATGCTGTCGCATAGAGAACTGAAAGATGCTTCAAATGAGGTGTCGCTCGACCCCCTTTCCCTATTTAAATTCTTGAGTTAGGGGTTGCTGGGGCTAGGGGGTTGATGTGTCAATGTCAATTTTGACATCAAAAGTTGTGCCCCATAAATCAAGAATCGACCTGTCCAAGCGTTTTTTCAAGAAACTAGTCTAAGTGTTTCGTTGTCAATGGCCTAGCCTGTGTTCGTAGCTGACAGCATTGTCAACAAATCCTTCATCGCGCCATATGCAAAGTCTGAGAGAAAAATATAAGGACAAAGATTCATTCTTAGAATCAGTATATTCCTGACAACGACAACTCTGCCAACCCTCAACGAACCCCACCACTCTTCCACCCAAGTAACAATTTGAATGCCTTTTAGATATATGTAGGTTTTATCATTGTTTTATAATGGCCACATCAAACCAGTAATTTATGCCAGATTTTTTAAATGTCAAATGAACTTAAAGAGAGTTTCGTCTTAAAGAATGCCTTAAAAGCGTCTTTAAGAACTTTCACTAAAACTAAATTATCTTTGTAGTCTCTGTAAGCTTATGACTGATTTATCAAGGTATTGGTAAGCCTTTCAATAACTCTGAACTCTGTAGCTGTTAAGTTCCAGTTATGAGAATCGAGTTCCATAGAAAATTATGAAAATGTAATTTTATAAATCCTTTATGAAATTATCTTGGGGTAATTGTTAATGCTAGACTATAAATCTAACATGCTTTGCGCTCACTAAGTTTCAGGTCTAACCTTCATAAAGCTAACGACTCGTTAGAGTTTTGGGATCTCTGAGGGTGCCAGTAGCCTAGTTGAGGATCGGTACGCTGTTGTGGACGAACTGCTGCTCTCAGACTGGGTCGATTTTGACTGTTGTAGAGATGAGACTCTTAACGTTGTAGGTGGGTATTACTGCGTCGTCGGAGATGACGTAGTATTTGCAATTTCTATTGGCTTCCACGATGGCAGGAGGGCTCAGGCTGATCGAGACGATGGCTTATAGAAGTGCTAATGCCCAGAGTTGCAATTAGAATTAAAATAAAAGGCGATATTCTTCCAAAATAACTAAAAGCAGCTCGAACGGCGTTCGTAATGTTAGAAAGAATTTTACTTGGTTAAATTATTTAAGCCATAACTTTACTGAACTAAAACTGACTCTAATGTTCCCGCACTACTGTGCACTTGTGTTTCGTTTGAAAGTCGCTGTTGTCGCTGTACTGCTGATCGTACTCTTCTCCGCAACAATAACAGAGCCTTGTATCGTGCGCTCGGGATAGACAAATCGTCGTGCTGAAAGTTTGGTGCCTCGAGCAGATGCTGGCAGACTGAACTCTAGTTGACTGGTAAGCTAGATTGTACTTGGCTGGTAGACTGGATACTCTCGTAGTTGATTTGAAGTTCTTGAAGTAGCGACGGGGAACTGAGGTGCTGCTGCTCACTTGGTGATTGCGCGCGATGGCTGCTTTATGGTGTGCGCCCTGGTGCGCTTGCCCTGGGATGCTGTTGTTGGCTCTTTGTATAGGCATCGGGGTGAGAATGTGGTGTTAGGGGTGGAAAGTGGTAGGGGTTGGGGGAGGGTGTAGTGGGGTAGGTGTTGTGGGGGGTGGGATGCGTATGTGTCGAGTTAGTGTAAGGGTAGATGGGGGTGATTATGTTTTGCGGGGAAGTATTGGAAATTTAGGTAACTGTGTTTAGGGTTTTTGCTGAATTTAGGAATTTGTGGGAGTTTAGGAGGGGGTTGGGGTGGTGATTAATTGTAGGATGATATGTTCGTCTAATGTGGGGATACCTGTCGCGTTGTGGGGGTCGTACGTGGTAGGTCCGTGGCCCATTGTAAGTGTCTATTTTGTATAATTTGTATGTGTTGTTTATTAGTGTCGGAGAGGAGGCGGATACCACACAGGGATGCGTATGTAAGGATGAGGCGGATGTAGGATTTGTGGAGGATAGTGGCTCTATGGGTAGGAGCAGATTTGATTATTTGTCGTAGCTGAGCCCAGCCTGCTGAGATGCTGCTACTCATTGTAGTATTTATCCCCATTCAGGGGGTACGTCGGCTTTCCACCCGATAGGTACTTGCCGCAGTTTGTGGTGTAACATAAATGTCGTGCTCATGGCTGGCTGGTGTGTGGGTTGTTTTAAGTATGCAGTTTGTGGTGAGAAGTGTGCATGTAGGTTGTTTTATGTTAGGGTGTGTTTAAGGTTAGGTTTTAGATTTTAGTAACTGGTTGTGGTAGGTGGTGGCATCTTTTAACTAAAAGAATCTATTAAAAAAAAAAGATGCTGCTGCGAAACCTCGCTGGATATATCTAAGGATTGGGGCGAACGGAGTTCTAAACGCTGGGCGACTGGAGTTTGGAACGTCGTGACCGGGCCTCCAAGCTTGAATTGATGATGTCATTGAGAAAATATACGTTGTATGCATAGTAGTAATAAAAATTAAAATTAATTATTTTACAAAAAATATGGTTCGGCAACAAGTTTTAATGAAGCGGCAAAAATTTATGAATCATAAATCAGTCTTAAGCGTGAAACGATTTGGATTGCCTTTGTCTAAACCATATTTTAAAATATTTAGGTAGTTTTAAAACTGAACTAGGAAACTGTGTCTATGTATACTTACGCTATACATGTGTGTGGATGAATTTATAATAATGGCAATGGTTGGTATGGACCTTGTGGTACCCCAGAACTGAGAATAGGATGACCATTAACTCTGGCTTGGTGGAATCTATTAAATAGATAGGAAGCTAAACATTGATATAAATATGCGTTTTTCAAATAAAACTTCATTCACAGAAGTATAAGATTTCAAAGAAAAAAGCCCATATGTTTGACAGTAACTCCAACTGCACCGGGTTCTGCTGATTTTTAACAATTTCTAACGGAAATAAAAAATACTTTTTTGATGAGCCACCTTGTAGTTAGACGTTATTAAGATATTTTTTCTATCAATTTTCCGGGCCGTTTGATCATCCTAGCAAACAAAACGGTTGTTTCAAAACGTTTCAAAATGAATACAGTTCACTTAATCCCCTCTACAGATTAATTTAGAAGAGGTGTTTCCATTGTTGACTTTATTTACAAGCGAGTACGTATGGCTTTGTGCTAAAGACCGTATTATCCGCTCGGAGGACCAGTAGACTAACAATATCTTTCCAGGTGAAATTGCTAACTTCTTAAAATTCGGGCACCTTTAATAAATACTTGAGATACCGAATTAGTGAGGCATTATCTGGGATTATAAAGATTTGGACAAGTCTATACAGGATATTCGGTGTTACGACCTGCCTGTCTAGTGGCCTTTTGCTCGGAATGAGCCACTACCTCTGGTATGCGGTGTGAGTCATTCTTCTTGGTTGCATCTTGTCTACCGAGGCCCTAAATAATTAACAGTAACATGTCTGTTTTAGGTACATTTTTTAATGAACTGTCGTATATGAAAACCTGTTCGATTAATTAAGTTTTTATATTATTATTTAATTGTTGCTTGTAAGATAACCTTTCAGACAATTAAAAGTTATTAATTAAGATGGAATTACCGGCAGGCGCGGTGTATTTGTGTGATTTCCTGTTTAATAAATGTAAAAGTTGTGAATGAGACGGTATTATTTATGCTTTCAGTGTATTGCCTTTATTATTTTAAGCGTACGGTATAGGTATCTAATGCACGAATATTTTATTGTACTAAGATACTATTTTACATGTCAGATCTAATTACAGAGCAGGATCACAAGGAAAAATTAAATAAAATGAGGATTGTGCTGACTTAAATCATGATTAAAGTAACTTCTGACTTGTTATCAATAAATCATGGCGTACCACAGGGGTCGATCTTGGGACCAGTACTGTTCATTGTTTATATAAATGATTTAATCTATGCAAATGTAAATTGTAGTACTATACTATATGCTGATGATACGACAATAATTACTACAGAAAATGACTTAAAATATTTACTACACGATATGGCAAATAAAGCAGCAGATTTTCAAAACTGGTTCCCAGCAAACAAATTATTATTAAACAATGAAAAAACAATGAACACGGTATTTTCATATCGTAATTTAGGTAACGCCAATAACTCGAAGTGTATAAAATTTCCTGGAGTGTACTTAGATCCTCTTCTTACCTGGGAACATGAAATAGATTCAATGGTTAAAAAACTGAATAAAACATTGTACTTAATAAGAAATCTTGTGCATATAGCACCTATGCAAGTGGTAAAAACAGCCTATTTTAGTTTCTTTCACTCGGTAATTAATTATGCAATAATTACTTGGGGTCATTCAGCACATACTGATCGTATATATTTTCTATACAACGCCACGTCATTCGTTCTATGTGTTTTATGGGTTTTAGAGAGGATGTTAGGGAGAAATTTAAGGATTTAAATATTTTAACATTACCCTCTATTTATATTTATGAATGTCTTCTGTTTGTTAAAATGAACTTAAATAAATATAGCCTAGTAAGTGACACGCATCCTCATAATACCAGAAATAATTATCACGTTAAAATTAATTACGTCAGATTAAACCATAGCCGAGGAGCTAAAAATTATTACGGGCCATTATTTTTTAACAAACTGCCAAATACAATAACAAATTTTAATTTAAAGCAGTTTAAAAACAACATAAAAAATATTCTTTTATAGATAAGGCTTTTTATAGTTTTGACGAGTTTTTAAATGCTGAAATATGAATTTTATGTATTTTAATTTTGGTATGACATCATATCTGCCGATATGTAATTTGATTATATAATCAAGTTTCTGTACTTTGTAATTATATGCATGTTTTCTTTTCTTTATTAATTTTTTTATACAATGTGTATATGTGTGTGTGTGTGTGTGTGTGTGTGTGTGTGTGTGTGTGTGTGTGTGTGTGTGTGTGTGTGTGTGTGTGTGTATGTGTAATTTGTGTATTTATATCATTGTGTAGAATTATTATTATAAACTATATTATCTTTTTATATATTCATATTGCTGTATATCCATTGACATGTCTGATTGTGTAATTACACCGAAAAGACAAATAAAGAATCTATCTAATCAATCTATCTAAAGAATCTATCATAATTTTAATTAAGCGATTTTTAAATAAATAAACAATAAATAAACACTTTATTTGCCCAACAGGTACAATCAAATTATAGGGCAGAATCCTTAAAAATGACACAACTAATAATAACTTTAACCTAACATAAATTCACTACTTTCAATCACAACTTTTACTGTTCTTTTTCATCTGATCACTTGTTTGTCTAATATCAAACTCTGCCCTGCCTGCTCGACTTCACCTCTTACTATATAATCGTGGAACGTTCTCGAATCTCCTAGAACCTTTCTCAAATATGGTGGAAATTTCTATAGATTTCTAGGCGCTAAATGGTGGTTCGTCAGTTGGCCCAGAGATGGCGCCGCCATACTAGCCTTCAACTAAACATGTCCATCTTCACTCTGATCAGGGACTAATTACATATCTCTCCGTTAGAGGGCAGCACATAACAATACTATAATCATAGATTATTAAAGAAATTTTATGAAAAACTGAGTATAGTAAAGTTTTACAACATAAGACTTATAGTATAAGCAAGTAGAAATCAAAAAACAAAACACATCTAGATTATACATTAATTATGTGTTTATACACACATACAGGGTGAGCCACGGTGGGTGGAGTATTAAAAATATATAGAGAACGGATCAACCGATTGCTTTGAAATTTTGGTTACCAAGATAATCGAAAATGATCTCTCTAACTAAAATATTTTCGAAAGTGCGGTGTGGCCACTTATATGTAAAACTGGCAACATCTTCGTTATTTTAAATTAAATATCTTGTATATTTTTGAATTTTTTGGATCGTCGTCTCTTTCTGAGTAACTTTTGTCGATATCTCCCTATACCTAACCCAAGCCGTTTTCGAGATAATAATCCTTTTCTGAATTTATTGCCAATAATTTGACTTTCAGTAAATCATGTTTTCTCCTACCTACGCAATTAAAAGATAATTTTTTAGTTCCTCATACAGGGTGAGTTGGAGAACGCTTTTTATAAGTGACTTAGAAAAATGAACTCTAACTCAATTGATTCGAAACATTTAATTAATGGAGGAGATGCCCCCAGGCCTTGCCTAGCCGCAACTAAAAAAATTAGACCTTACATATTATGAGCAGTACAATAATTTTAAAGCCTCCAGATTGGTGAATTATTTGTAATTTCTCAAAATGAAACCAAGCAATCTAATTGCTTTATTACACTTAATTCTCAATGTTCTTCAAAACTCAGCTCAGGATCCAATACCCAAGTCTTTAACCAATGTATCGCGCTCTAGTATTGTTCCCTTTATAGAATAGTCGTACTGAAATCTGTTATTTTTCGTATATGATACAACTTTACATTTGCTGGCATTCAGATATAGCTTATTAAGCGAACACCACTGACTGATTTTGTCAAGTTCCTATTGAAGTTCTCTGCATTCATCATCAGATTTTATATTTTTAAGGAGTTTCAGATCATCTGCATATATTAGTTTGTCGCATTCAAGAGTTTCGCATAAGTAATTAATAAATAATAGAAAGAGCAAGGGTCCAAGATTTCTACCTTACGGTACTCCAGATGTCGATGACTATGTAGATGATCTGAAACCTGACTTTTATTTAAAGAATCGTGGTTTACTTTTGTAAAGAAGAAATACAATCTTTAATAGTAAAAATATTTATTTACAAAAAAAAATTAATTTAAAGGTTTAAAATATTAACTTAACAAACATGACTGTATAAAAATCAAAAATTATTTTTCAAAACAGTACAACAGAAAAGAAAAAATCACAATTCTATAAATAAGAATCGTTTGATTAATATTATGATTTTAAAAAGCTCAACCCTGGGAAGAAATTTAGGCTTTTGGTTTCGTCGTTCCCCATTACCAGTCTTTTCAATGACATAAAACTACATCCTGTATAATACATAATATACTGTTTACATATATTATCTACTTATTTTCCTTTCTTTTTCGTCCTCTATTTATTTAACTTCCTTATTTCTAATTTACTTTAATGGCATGTTTATATACTTTGTATAACATTTATTATTATTATTAAGATTGCATTGTGTATTTTATATAAATTTACTTGTACATTTCCTACCCTATAATTGGGTACTTATCTATCTAAGCAGCTGTGTTCTTAAATAAATAAACCCTCTAGAAATTATATACTGGGTGGGGCAATAGTGCGTCGGACCTCTATATCTCGAGTTATACAATAGCTAGAAATTTTTTTAAAAATTGCAAGCAAACTAGATAAAAAAGTTTATAACTGGAAATTTTTTTAGAACATACAGGGTGAGCCAAGACGAAATTACAGGACCAAGTGCCTTTTTTAAAACGGAATGCTACGTATATCAGTACATTTTTTGAAGCCTCTTTCTAGGTTCTATTCATTCCTATATTCGCATTGAATATCTCCCAACCACTTGAATGTAATGAATTTTTTTGTTATCTGCAGATGGATATTAAAAAAATCACCAGTCACAATTATGGGTTTTAGAAAAACTTATGTATATACCAGTTACGAGACATCTAATTAATGTTTTTGAATCATTTTCATTTCCTAACAATGTACAGGGTGGCCAAAAATTATTTTTCAATTAAGAACATTTTAAATTGAATTTTCTCAATTTTTTCAAATGGAACACCCTGTATATGTTTCGACGATGTGATGTAGAAATGAAAAACGAACATTTTTGTAAGTACTCCCCTATGGCTAATTGCAACCATTTTCGTTTTATACATAAATAAGTGTCAAATTCAAGAATAAACTTTAAAAAGAGGTTCCCTCAAATAATAATAATTAATAATTCGAAAAATTTAAAATAGGTGTTCGACGTGTTGCCCATTTTGATTGACACACGTCTTTATGCAATTTTGAAATGAGGCCATTTAGTGGGACCATTTCTTCCAATCCATTGAAATGAGTAAATAGTATTTAACCGGTCCCCTTTACTGTAATGTCTTTTTGTAAATTTTTTTGCTGTTTTCGTTATTCGACAAGCATTAAAACCTCAGTTTGCTATAAACTGTCGTGTACAAAGGAGCATTTATCACACTTATCGGTCGTTACAATTTGTATTGAATTTAAAATATTTGGAATTTTACACTATGAATTTTAGTAAAGCGGAACTTGTAGACATGACTTTTGTTTTGGACGAGTCAGACAGAAATTGTTTATTTGCCGAGAGAATTTATCACCAACGTTATCCTGAAAGAAGGATTCCTGATGTTAGCAGCTTCCAAAACCTTCTCGATAGATTTCTGGAAACTGGAAATGTCAAATATAAAAAAAGTGAAAGAATAAAACGTGTTGTGAACGAAGAAAATGAGTTTTCTGTGGTGCTGACAACGGTTGAAAATCCCCATGTTACTCAAAGAGAAGTGAGCTCATTAGTAGGAATAAGTAGACGGTCTGTGGGTCGAATCTTAAAAACAAATAAATTGCATGCATATCGTATTCAAATGCACCAGGAATTATCTGATGACGATTTTCAAAAGCGCCTACAATTTTATAATTGGACGAGAGGTGAAATGCAGTATGATCACTTCTGTTTATTGTTACTGTTTTATTCAGTGATGAGGCAACTTTTCATATGGACTTGTTAATGGGCACAATTTCCATTATTATGCTTCGGAAAAGTCACACTTTTTTGCAAGTTGATAACCAACACAGATGGTCTATAAACGTTTGGGGAGGAATCATTGGAGAACATATATTAGGGCCACATTTCTTTGATGGTACATTGACTGGAGCTATTTATCTTCATTTTATGGAAAACTATCTGCCACAATTATTGGTAAGAATTCGAAATAGGATGTGGTTTCATCAAGATGGTGCTCCACCACATTATTTAAATGCACTTAGAAACCACTTAAATAATACCTACCCTAATCAATGGATTGGAAGAAATGGACCCACTAAATGGCCTGCTAGATCCCCAGATTTTACAAAAATGGATACGTGAAGGAAATTGTTTATAGAGACACACCAACAACAGTACAAAAATGGATACGTGAAGGAAATTGTTTATAGAGACACACCAACAACAGTACAAAATATCTGCCTTTACATCTATCACACCGGCAGTTTTAGGAACAGTGGGAACCTCATTTCAAAAGCGCATAGAGATGTGTGTCAATCAAAATGGGCAACGTGAAACATTTATTATAATTTTTTCTATTGAGTTATATGAAGAAACCTCTTTTTAATTCCACATCCAGTGCAATTAGCCCTAGGGAAGTACTTCATTTCTATATCATATCGTCGAAAAATATACAGGGTGTTCCATTTGAAAAAATTGAGAAAATTCAATTTAAAATGTACTTAATTGAAAAAGAATTTTTGGCCACCCTGTACATTTTTAGGAAATGAAAATGATTCAAAAACATTAATTAGATGTCTCGTAACTGGTATTCACATAAGTTTTTCTTAAAACCCATAAGTGTGACTGTGGTGATTTTCTTAATATCCATCTGCAGACTGCATTATTTCAACAAAAAAAATCATTACATTCAAGTGGTTGGGAGATATTCAATGCTAATATAGGAATGAATAGAGCCTAGAAAGGCTTAAAAAAATGTACTGATATACATAGCATTCCATTTTAAAAAAGGCACTTGGTCCTGTAATTTCGTCTTGGCTCGCCCTGTTCGAAAATAATTTCCAGTTATAGACTTTTTTATCTAGTTTACTTGCAATTTTTAAAAGAATTTCTAGCTATCATAGAACTCGAGATATCGTGGTCCGACGCACTATTTATTGCCCCACCAAGTATACGTTATTTTGATTTTCATCCTCGTCAGGAGGATATCGAACCTTTTTTGATTAAAATTTATAAATCAAAGCGAAAGACATTGGCTAGACTGAGCTGACAAATAACTTAATTTGTATTTGCACAATGTCCAATTGCTTTCATTATTTATTATAATTCTGAGACATGCATTAATTTTTTTTAGTTAAATTGGCCACGAACCAAATATGTCAGTTCGCACAAAATGGCAAACATTTCCTTTTACATCGACCAACTAAATGTATATGCAAATGTCGGCACATCAAATAGAGAAATTTTAGGACATTTTTTTCTCTTTATTGCATTATATACCTCTATTTCGTAGAGAGATAATTATCTGTGAAGGTAATTTACTTGAATATATTGTGACATAATGAATCCTATTACTATTATTATACCTCTAGCCACTGTGGAACGTAAATGTGCTTTTTGTTTTGTAACTTACCTGATTCTGTTTATAAATTTGGAGATAGTATATTGAGTCATATCTGCATATTTAGGAATCGATTCCTGTCTACACTAAAGTCCAGGTAACTGACTTCACGGCCAGGTGAGAATTAGCAAAATTCTTCACATCGTTCTGTCATTCGTCATCCGAATATGAAAGCCTATATAACTATATCCAAACTGTTGGCAATTGCATTTGTTAAGTTTACGCTGCATTGCCGTAGATGGAATTTTTTCAGAGGGCGGGGGTCGTTTTCACAATGTAGATAAAATTAGTGTCGTTTGTATTTACTAATCTTTACATATTTTGCTTGTAAATTGATGTTGAGATTTTTTTACAGCACATATTTCTTATAAATTCATTGAACGGGTGAGCAATAAATTAAAAACAAATAGTGAATTTTAATATTTCTTATCGATGGTACAGCAACATAAAAAATATATGAAAAATGAAATGTACTTTTTGCCGTATTAATAATGATGATGTAGGTATAGTCCAAGTAAGGACTTCCTAACACAAAAAAAAAACTTTACGGCATAATTATTATCGCCGCGGGCCATGGCGCTAAGTTGAAGTAAGTAGATACCAGTATATAAAAAATAAACAAAAACTTTACAACATAATTATATCGCTGCGGGCCATGGCGCCAAGCCTGACATGAAACATTCCCGACCCGTTAATTATTTGTACCTATGCATGTGATGACTCCGCAAAAATATATATTGTTAGTTAATACATAAAGCTATGAATAAAAAAATATATAAAAAATATTTGTAAAAGAAGCTTTTATTTAAATGCTGTAAAAAGTAGAAAATAAATTTTGAAGTAAACCGGATCCATCATTTTGTTACATTAGTAATCAAGGTTGATGAATGAAATGCGCAAACAAATTAAGTGAGCTGCTCTATTTAATTTTTTCCGCTCTTTTCGAATGTCGAAACAGATCTACAAAATTTTTGTCATACAGGGTGTTGATTTTGACATACAACATATTGTAAGTTTTTTATTAAGCCGGATCTGGATTTCCATTTTGGTTTATTATGAAGTTCTATAAAGTAAAATAAGTGAAACTATTCTAAATATGGACCGATTATACAGAGTGGTTCAATAGTTAGGACCAAAGATGGATGCATTAATGCCGGATAATTTGGAACCGCCAAAGTGCCCTCTATCCACAAGTAACATATGATCTTCAACTTTGAAACACGCTGTATAAAACAATCAATAATATAATGCATATAATGACTTGCACAACACAAACAACTATTTTATTTAAGACATCCTAATGCAAATGCATATAAAATATCCCCTGTATATCACTATCATTTTCAATTTTTCTAACTATCCACGTCTATAATTAATATACTTAATAAGGATTACTAGAGCTCGTTTAGAACAAATTAAATATTGCATTTTCACTATTTTATCTTCCTTAAGAGGACAACTTTAAGTTTTTTTTTTAAACTGAACATTTCCAGTCATTGGCACTGATGAGAATTAATTACACAGCCAGTGCGCCCACAGGCCTGCTCGACGCCTTGTATGTATATGGTTATAGATAAATAGATAAATCTTTACACCGCAAACAGGTAATCCATAATAAAAATTCTGTGCATCGCATCTTAATTAAATAATAATGATAGTAATAATAACATCTACGATAACGGATAATGATTATCAATTAAATAATATCGTTAAAATTATGCCTATCTACGGAAATAAAAGCTAACAGAAAGCCCGAGTGTGAAAAAGAAATATCAAACTAAAAGCAACTAAATAAGGTTGATTATTGATTTACTGAGAGTATACTATAACCGAAAATGATAAATCATAAAATGAGCACAGATATTTGTAAAATTTATATTTTTAAGACTTGAGGCAAAAACTGTTTGGAGTGTTCGTTTCTGGGCCCTTATTTTCGAATATAATCGAATATATTCGTACACGATCAACAGTACACGGAATTATTTCGAGTGAAGTAAAAAGCTGCATTTCCCTCCTATTTATGTTACTTTCGTACGAACGAATCACGTTTCGTATTGGTTGACTCCATGCGATGTAATTCGTCCGCAAATATCGGTATACGTATGTGTCACACATTTCGAAAATACCTATAATTCACTTTTTGCACGATAATTCACTTTTTGCACGAAAGTACATAAAATTCGCATACGAAACTAATTCATGTGGATTCGAAAATAGGGCCCCTGTTTGTATTCTTTCTTCATCATCGATGTTATGTGGCTTTATTGCATATAATGATATCCCCATAGAAAAAATCCAACGACGTTAGGTCTGGTGATCTAGCTGGCAGCTTACTAGGAAATGTTTCATACTTTCTTACAATTACAGCATAATGGAGTATTGTTCGGTCTTGTGTGTGTGGTCGGATGTAGTGCATTTGGATATAAGTAGGAACAACTTCATTACTAATGATATTTAAACATTTTGCAGCTGTTAATGTTGTGTATGTGTCTTACGTTTCCAATGAGGTCCGCTGTCCTACAGTACAGTATCCACAGTTCTGCCGGTTTACTTCTCCGTTGAACATGAACGTAAATGCGTCTGAAAGACAAATAAAAACCTTAGCAGATACCTTGCAAAGAAATAAATTTAAATATTATTATGTTTGAGATAGCAATGAATTAGTTAATTTATTTGTAATTTTTTTCCTCATTTTTTTCACTTCGGTTGCCAAAGATTCTATTCAGAAACATTTTGGTTGTGAAGTATCTTCTGTGCACCTTTTCTAGTTATAACAGTCAAGGTTTAAACCTAACGCTGGCCGCTAGCAAAAGAAGAGGTTCTGCAAATAATTGGAAACTTCGATAAAAAAATCTGCTGGTCCTGATGGTTTAACAACTAAAATAATAACTATAGGTCCTGAAATAATTGATCCACTGATATACCTTATTAATTTTTCTGTATGTCAAGGTTAATTTCCTGATGTTCTAAAAGCAGCTACTGTAATTCCTATTTTTAAAAAAGAAAACGCAGATGATATTGCGATTATAGGCAAATTCGCTTATCAACGTCCTGTCGAAAATTTTAGCTTTTGTTGAGGGAAATTATATTATTACGGCTTTAGACAAGGAATATCCATAGAGACAACTTGCCAGTTCATAGGCTTTGTATACGAGAATCCAGATCAAGGAAAAATTGTGGTAACCCATCTATTTGATTTGTTTAGCTTTCGATTCCGTGAATAAGGACATTCTTTCAATGAAACTATCAAGATATAAATGACAACATACTCTAATGGATACATTCGTATATGCATAATAGGAAAATAAGGCAAAATACACGAATATAAATTCCGTGAAGTGTAGAGCTAACTTTGGAATTCCGCATGGTTCTGTACTGGACCCACTACTATTTATGTTATACACAAATGATTTGCCCACTTTTATTGAAGAGAGCATGTCTATGATGTATGCTGAATTCTGACGATATAAGCTGCTCAATAGTTACTGATTTTCCAGGTGAAATGAACACTAAAGTTTATACCTTGCTAGATAAAGCTAGTGCCTTGTGCCAGCGTAATATGCTGATATTAAACGGAAGCAAGACAAACTTCCTAAGTTTCTATTTTAAAAGGCCTCTTTGAGACTTCATTTAGGGTCGGTTTATCAGTGCAAGGTTAACTTGTAACCAAAGGATAAATGTCAACACAATAGCTCCCCATTGTTTCATTTGACATTTATCCCATAGTTAAGTGTTAACCCCCTGTATTGATAAACGGGCCCTTACTCTGTTGACACTAAAACGAAATTTTTAGGTACTTTTCTAAATGACAATTTAACATGGGAGTCACATATCGACTACATGTGTCATATATTAACCAAGGCCTACTTCATTATTCTTCAATTAAGAAATAAACTAGATGAGTCGGGTATTATTAATGTATCTAGCATGTTCCCACCTGTCTTTTAACATTCTGGGATGAGAGTAGAGCTACTGATTTCGGTAAAGTGCTCTTCATTCACAAGAGGATCATTCAGACTATTATTCAATATGAATCCAAGAGACACGTGTAAGCCAAAATTAGATGAAAAGAAAATACTTTCCTTTCCTGGTGTTTCCTTTCCGTTAATTGTTTAATTTATGCCAAAAGTATCAACTTTCCTATATTGGCCGATACTCATTCCTATGAAGCCCGGCCAGACAATCATTTGATTTATGTATTTATCTCAATACCATGAAAGTAATCCATTAGTTCATAAGAAAGTGAGAAAGAGTTTACGTTGTTATTACGATTTTGTTTTCCCTTACGTTTTGTACTTTTTTCAATAAATACACTTTGTTTCATTAAATCCGAATTTTTATTTTTTTTATACATTTATTTAACCTCGGCCTCTTTCCGCTACTGAGGCCTAACACCGACGCCTGTAGACGAGCTACCCCCAACCAGGAATTTTGCCGAACCTCTTCCCTTAAGAAGAGTAGGGATCTTTTACTTGCCTAACATTTAATAGACAAGGGACCGACGGCTTTACATCCCCTCCGAAGGATGGTATATCTCCTATACAACCCTCGCCTAAGGTTGAATAGCCGCTGGAAGATGTGTGTGATGAGTGTACCCTTTATACGTGGAAATGACGCCCTCATCAGATTGTCTGGTCAAAAGTACCACAACGTTTGGTCGAAAAAAAAAAATTAAAAAAATTCATCATCAGATTACAGGTACTGCGGCGCCCTATATGATCTAACGTGATGTAATACATAGATTATTGTTTCTTAGAATAAAAAAAGTTCCTCTAGCAAATTTGGCGAAGGTCAGTCAAAAGGCTGTTGAGTTATTGCACAAAAACGAAAAAATAATTAGAACTTTGACACCGTGTATCTTTTTCCACACCAACATTTTACTAAAGCATATTTGGTTATATCCTCATATTTTGGCCTGAAGAATCTACCCCTGCACAATGGCCTATTATATAAGGCATTTGCAGATAGGTTGGAATATTATAATTCCTATTTTTACGAAGTTTTTCTTTATGGAGGCACTTCAAAACAAGGTTTTTTTTTAGAACAATTTGGCGTGAACTTGACGTTGAATTTTCTTAGACACTTAAATGTCTACTTCCACATCGTCTTCTACGAAATGAGTTTTTACGGTATAATATGTCCAAGTCTTCTGGACTAAATGAATATTAGACACGGCTTCTTGTGAGATACTGGACAAATTAGGATAGTTCTGATTGAAAATATCACAAAATTCTTTTTGACCTCTGCACATATCTCCGTAATTGATCATCAAAATTTTAATTCGATGAGTTTCTGTTAAATATCGCTTTGTTTATTAATCAGAAAATTACTCTAATAACACTCATCTATTTATTTATTCGCGTAGGCAAATTTTAAAAGTTTCAAAGTAAACTTTCTGTTCAGTTATGACAGCAAATAAAAACATCTATTTTTTATCTTAACATATTTACGCGTATGCATTGAATACATTATAACGTAAAAAATATCTATGCGCCATGAGCTGGCTGACATCGCAAAAAACGACATTATCCTCTATCCTTAAAAACTGGTTTTATTGAGAATAAATTCTTCTTATGGTAACTGCACTGGCTTCTTAAAGCAGAATTAAAAGTCTAAATTACAACTAATCGACCCAGCTACCATATATGAAACTGCAAGCACCTATACCTGTTACTTAATACGACCACCTCTCAAAGGTGTTTATTTCTGTAAATGTAAATAAGTAAATTCATAACTTGATTGCTATTCTCAAAAATGGATACATACATTTCATTGTCAGTTTTGTTGCGTTTTCAAAAGTAAAATGTTATAACAATTATTTTCTTACTTTTTTTTTTAAGTATCATATTTTCTTACCAAATCCGCTAACATGTTTGAATTAGTAATCGTACATTTTTTCCCGGTTTCGGATATTGCAGAATATTTGAGGGCTTGAAAAAAAATTTCGGAAATAGTTCAAGCTAGAGAAATTGCTAGTGAATATTGTTATAGTTAATACGCAGATTATTGTATGTTTTTTTCTTTGTTACAGGCAAAATATGTGGCGAGTCATGTTGCAGTCAAGATCTAGAAAACGATATGTACAAATACAACCAATTATTAGTAGATAAATATATAAAAGAGTCAATTTCAAAAATCTCATCAATAATCGATACCCGTGCGAGAAAATTTGATGGTAAGTTTTATTTTTAGTGTAATTAATCTTTGTAGTGAAATCAAATAAAAATTATATAAAAAAAATATTTTATAAAAGCTTTTATTTAAAAAATGCTCTAAAAAGTATAAAATAAACTTTGAAGTAAATCAAACGCATTATTTTGTTATATTATATAATTTTTTTTATGATATAAAAGCTTGTCGCGAGCAATCTCATTTACACAGGAAAATCTCGCGACAAGCTTTTATATCAGAAAAAAATTATGTAATGTAACAAAAGCTTTTTTTAAATATTTGTTTATATAATTTTATTTTTACTTTTTAGTGTTTTGATATGCTGTAATTCCCAGACATCGATTTTGAGACAAATCCGATCATAAACGGTAAAGTCGCGTCGTCAGCCATATTGACGTCGCCATTTTGAATTTCTGAATTTTGACCAAGAATTCATAATTGGCGATCTCGAAAATCCCTCAAATATCGATTTTGTGTTGAATCGGATCTTAAACAGTAAAGTCGCCCGCCATCTGGAAGTCGCCATCCTGAACTAAATTTTTTACTAGAAATTCGTAACCGGCGAACCCAAAAACCCCCAGATATCGATTTTGATCGATTTGGACCATAAATGACAAAAGTCGTCCGCCATATTGGCGCCTTCATTTTGAGTATCTAAATTTTGACCAAGAATTCATAATTGACGATCTCGAAAACCCCGAGATATCGATTTTGAGTCGAATCGGATGATAAATAGTAAAGTCGTCCGCCATCTTGTTTTTTTCTTATATGAAAATGTTAGTGTATTGTCAGCGGACTTATAACACGTGCAAAATTTCAAAACTAGCTTAATTAGAACTAATCGAAATTTTGATTGCAAGATTTGACCTAAACTAACTGACAAACATTGCAAGTTTAATAAAAGCTTTTTAAAAATGTTAATAGAAACTATTAAATAGTTATCAAAACATAATCGTAGACCTCGACGTTCCAAAGTAACTAATAAATAAAATAAATACACCACAGGTAATGACGACCCCCTTTATCCCGGAAGGCTCTAGAAGAGCCTTGTGTGGGAGGGGGCTACACATTTAGAGACAAGGGACACACACCCAATATCCGTGTATAGTGGAAAAATCCCTCTCACAGTATTTTCCACTGCCACGACCGGGGATCGAACCCGGAACTTTTGGGTGAGAGGCTAGTGCGCTCACCTCTCGACCATCAGTCATACGATGATCCAAAATATTTGGTAAAAATAGCAACTTTTCCATGAAATGAATCAGATGTAGTTTAATTTATTGATAAACTGGTGTTCAGCGCCCTCGAAAACAGAACTTTTGTGTTTTGAAGCTTTTTCTTCAACTTTTTCATGGACAATAACTTACAGTTACGTTATAATAGAGGCCCCAGATAGAATCAGTGAAGACGATTTATTACCAGGGATCGAAATGTAGGCTGAATTTCTCAAGAAATGGACAGCTGTAATTATTTTATTATTTGTAATACTATTACTATTTCAGAACAATACAAATTAGAGTAGAGACTCAAAATAAGTCACACAAGACAGTTTAATAATATATTGAACATACTTACAGTTCAAAGCAAAAATCAAATATATATGGTATATATTTTAAGAAATGTACATAGATATATTTACAGGAAAACAGCAAAAAATATACTTACAGAGAATTTGATATTTCAAATATATTAAAATTTTTAATTAATCAAGTTTCCGGAAATGTTTAAATTTTAGTATGTATGTTAATGAAGTGATCTTTTTATATTATGAAACAGCTAGTTTTGCGAACTTGACATGGTGAATCTGGTGAAGGAATGTTTAATTATTGAAAATACTCAGGTGGAGTGTCCCACTTAAAGGCAGCGTCCCCGACTGAGGATTTCACGAAAAAATAATTGCAAAATTTAAAATCAAATCACAATTAACAGTATCAAAATTTCGACGTAACACCTCTGGAGTGTCCCACTTAGAGGCAGCGTCCCCTGAGGGTTTGTAAGACAATTTGACCGTTCGATTTCAGAAATATTAATTAAGCAATAGTGTAAAAATCAACCCGTTAGTAATATAATTTCAGACGTTATTTTTCATATTCATATATTCGAATGGTCAAATTGTGCTATAGATTTTCGGGGAGGTTTTCCGATGCTACGCCATGAAAATGTCAGTTCCACGATCAACATGTTTAGCGGCTGTGTATAACTTTGCATACTTCTACCGACAATTTTCGTAGAGGGAAAAGTTGGAAGACTCGTCAAAACGAAGCCACTCAAAATTCAGCCTGTTAGTAATCACTTTAAAAAAGGGACGTCGGATCCCGGACCATAAACAGGTCATTCTGAAATCGTTTTAGAGTTCTGTTACCCTCACTAGCGTATGGCCAGTCACTCACGAAACACCCTATATTATTATTATTTTTATTATACATGGGCACTACACCTCTCTATTATTCAACGTTTCAGAATTTTTCACTCATTAGAGCAATTTCGATATTCTTCATTTGCCTTGTTTTGATGGTAAAGTTAAACTTGGAGTATTCCTCAGGTTCTTGCAGTTAAAATTGAATCTAAAAATATAAACGCTTCCCGTTAAATCTTCCGTAACTAAAAACGATAACACTCAAGACGTTGTTATTGATGGCCCACATTTAATTACCTACTTCGCTTAATTGACAAGAATAACCTAAAGAGTTTTTTTTAAGAATCCACGAGATCTGTGAGAAAATAGCAGTAGTAAATATTTAACCTTTTAAGATTGTTTTAAATTACAAGGATTCTCAATTTGTTGAAGCATAAATTACCAGCACCTGTCTTTGATTGTAGCGTTAATAGATCCTCTTAAGTGTCGTTAACCTATGCATTATTGTTAATATGAATGATAGTCATTTAGTGTTTAGCAAGAGCCTCTTGGTGTCCTAGGTGTTTCATTCAAATAATAAATATTTTTATTTTCACGGCCAGCATGTTTTATTGATCTTACAGTAATTCGTTTCCAATTAATTATTCGACTAAAGTCAATTTTCTCTGCGTTATTTCTCGCAGTTTTTTTTTATCTCTGTAAATACACTTAGAATATTGTCAAAACGGTGGTTGTTTACGAATGGAACATGAGACCCACACGAAACTTTAACGGAGGACTACCAAGAACAAACGCGGACGTTTTTTTGAAAAATATTGTAACATCATGTCTCTAGGACCTGTTTTTAAGGAATTTCCGGAAGTTGGGCCTGGGACCACACACGACTACCAAAATTGCTGTCAATGGCATTATTGGAATTTTTAGGACATCTGGAAACATGTGCCCCATGGACAGCAAAAAGGCCCTTTAAACCTCCAATGTCGAATTTCAGTTTGAATTTATTAAGAAACATGACTGCTCCGACAGCCGCAAGCTATCACCCCTCCCCCCTACTCCTCCCTGCCAGTAAGAGACATCGGTATCACGGTCTATTAAAAAACTTCGAACCTTCAAACTATAATAGACAACGTTTTTATTAACATTTTTGGTTTTAAATTTTTTTGTTCAAACTTCATGTTACATAAGGTTTTTTGCGAGGTTTTTTGTTTGTGTGATAATGTGCTACTACCAGTTATTTTTAATGACAAGAAAGTAGTTGTACATCTTTTCTTCCTGGAGAAGCTTCTGATAACCTTACTCTGCCAGTTTCTTTGCACGTAGATAGAAAATTTACCTATAACTGTGAAATTTTTATGCCGGTTTAAGGCAATTTAAGACAGAAGTTATAAATAAAATGATCTTTTGAATGTTGTGTTTCTGGTTGTGTAATAATATCATTTTTTAAATTACGATTTCCCATTATTTGGTTTCATTTCGGGTTTGCCGGAATTTGCTGAGAAAATAGTTCGATGTTTAAGAAAAATGAAAAGAATTAAGCTAGAGGAAAAATTGACGGGAAGCTGTATTACATGCGGGAAAGAGTCGAATTTGAACGAACTAACCAGCCCTCGAGACAACCGTTCCTGGGAAAAGCTTTGTGAGGCTGCCACAGTGAGACAGTTTTATCCCTATTTTAACATTACATCAAGATTGTTCTTAAGGTGTAACGATTTCTGGATGATGATGGAATTTCATAAAATTTCTTGCGCAGTTATGATATTTCAGTTGAAGAGGCATTGTTTGTTGGAAGATGTCCTACCATGTCTCTCGTTACTTGTATATCATTTCTTGTTAAAATATTAAATCCAGTCCAAGAATAGATTATCTGGATTTCTGTGTCATGCGTGCGCAACACTATCCACAGATAAGTCTAGGGAAATACGCAATGGTGTTTCAGGCTGAAGTGATCGCCATACACTGTTGCGCAAGGGAGATAATAGGACAAGGTACTGTTAACCAGTCGATTGCCATTTTCTCTGATAGCCAAGCGGCAATAAAAGCAATCAGTTCCATGCATATCAACTCAAGATTGGTGTGGGACTGCTTGACGGCCCTTACAGAGCTGGGAAGTCAGAACAGAGTGACCCTAGCATGGGTACCAGGACACGAGAGACACAGAGGAAACGAAAAAGCTGACTAACTGGCCAAGGAAGGCGCACTTGAAGCCCCAATAGGACCCGAGCCCTTTTGTGACGTGGCAAAGCCATGCATACGAGCAGCCATTAAGGAATGGGTGCAAAATAAATCTCTGGAATGGTGGAGGAATCCCCCAAGACAGAGATAGGCCAAGGAGTTCATTAAAGAACGTTCGGTCAAATTTACGGAAGGCCTACTAAGCCAGAATAGGAAGGCCATCAGAGTAATATAGGCCTTCTAACTGGCCACTGCCGGCTCAATAGACACATGAGCCTAATGGGCCTGGCAGAGGACGCAACATGCAGATTCTGCCAAGAGGAAGAGGAAACCTCAGTTCACGTATTGTGTCACTGTGAAGGCCTGGTGAGGCTGAGATTCCAAGTACTCGGAGAAGAAAAACCAAGGGCGGACAGCTATATAAAAGGGCCTTTATCAAAGCTATGGAGTCTAGTACAAAGGACAAAGCTGGATGAGGTACTATAAGGAAGATATCCTGGGAGCATCACAATAGATCTGAAAAGGTCGCGGTGGTAAAGGCTAAACAACGAGCTCCTTTGTTAATATAATCTAATCTAATCCACAGACATAATTGGGTCAAGAAGGTGAAAAATGTTCAAAATGGCAGCTAAAAAACATTTAGCTGGGAATTTTAAATGTCCAAGAGGTGATTCCTTTTAACACACATATAGCACAATCTAAAAATGAAGGTGTCGTTTAGCCCCACCTAATGGTGGTGACATCTTGACTGGCTCACAGACTATGTATAAATGGATAATTTTTAGAATTCATTATTTAAAGTATTGTTATATACACACTCACGCCCTCTCCCGAAGAGAGGTTCAATCTCTAGTAGCAGAGTAAAGGGAAGCCTGCCTAATTAGCTACCAGTAAATCGGTAGTTCATCAGTTGGTCCAGAGATGGCGCCATTACCATATATGGACTAGAAAACTGTAGAATTTTCCGGAATGACAGACCAGAAAGAAGGAGAAGTTATCTGGAACAGTCTGGAGTGAAATAGATGGATCGAGAATGAACGCCACGGATATATAAGAAGCGGATCCAACGCATTTAGTCAGTTATATTTTAGATAAGCCAAGTGATCAGATAAGATAAAGAACAGTGAACAAACTAGTACAGTGACAATAAGTAATGAATTTATTGTAGTTAAGTTATAGTTAGTGTTTAATTATAAGGACTGATTCAAATATATCCCTAGACTAGTAATACAACAATTAATTGATCTTAAAAATACATATCGATAGCTAAATATACTTACGGGAAAAACAGTAATACTTAATTTAGAGTAATTATTATAAACGAATTTTTTGTTTGTTTTATTCATGTCATATCATATTGATCATGCATTATAATGTTAGAATCTAAAAGAAGAAGAAATCCATGTAACACCAGTTTGTTAATTTTAGCACAACTCCACTGTCAAGTACTTGTATTTTATCTTATACTTAATATTTTACTTATGTTATTGTGAGCCTAAATGGTAAATAAACTTATATATTATTATTGTTATTATTAATTATTGTAAATAATTTAGTGAGAAATACACATAACACGTAACAATATTATTTAAAGAACATAATCCTACATATTTTTATGTAGATGTAATTTATACTGATTTTTCAAAGGCTATGGATAGGCTGAATCATAACATTGTACTTTTAAGACTAGAAGAAGCTGGATTGTCATTGTCTTTGCTGAATCTATTTAGTTCATATCTTTCAGATAGGAAGCAGTACGTTGAGTGTCGTGGGTTTATCTCTAACGAAATCACTGTGACTTCTGGAATACCACAAGGGTCCATTCTTGGACCACTCTTTTTTTATATTATTCGTAAATGATATCAGTGACCTCGATGTATACTATTTATTATATGCAGATGATATAAAAAAAAATTGTGTTATAAGCAATACCTCAGATTGCTTAAAACTCCAGGATAACTTATCAAAAATCAATAAGTGGTGTCACTTAAATAATCTCCCTTTAAATTCCACAAAATGCAATGTAATGACATTTACTAAAAAACATATTTATTCCATATGGTATAATATAAATTGCATAATGTCAGCCTATACGGGCTTGACTCGATAAAGGCTCTAGGAGTCATATTCGTTAACAAATTATCTTTTAATCACCACATTAACGAAACTGTAAAAATATCGTATAGGAATTTAGGCTTCATGAAGAAATACTAGGGATTTTATTGATATACAGGGAATCATGCTACTATTTAATGCACTAGTAAAATCTAAGTTAGAATATGCTGCTATAGTATGGCAATCTGGCTATAACATGTATACGGATGGTTTGGAGAATATTCAGAGGCGTTTTTTTAAATTTCTGCCATACAAGCTGGATGGCAGTCGGAATAACTCATACACAATTACTAGGAAGATTTTCTGTACTCACTTTGCTTGCTCGAAGAAAGGCACACTCGTTGATATTTCTTAATAACAAAATTGATTGTCCACAACTTCTGGAACAACTTACATTCGATATCCCAAGACCAGAGCGCAGAATCTCAAATACTTTTTATCTCACCACACCTAGGACAAATTTGTTAAAATTTTCACCTTTATATTTCATGTGTGAGAATTGCAACAACCTGCAAAATAGTATTGATATTTTTTATTGAAGTTATAATTCCATAAAAAAATTACATATGACTAATTGAAAGGCTACTTCATTCTGCCGGACCCGTTTTATATGTTCTTTTATGTCTGAAATGAAGAAGTAAGAGACATGTAGAGGTAGAAACTAAAAAATATAAGTTACCTGAAATGAATATTGTGATCTAAACTAAAATATACGGCCCTAACAGTACACACGAAATCCTTTCATCAATCATTTTAGACCAACAATTTCAGCACTTATCTGATCCGATCTTGAAAAAGGCTGCTAGGGCGTGAATTATTGTGGTTGTAACAACAGCAAATAAATTTTAATGGAAGTTTTTGCGTCGTAAATCAAAATTTAAATACTGTGGATATCGTGACCCTTGCTCGCGATAAATCGGCTTGGTGTATTAAAATTTGTGTGTATTGATCAATTTAATTCGGTGTGTTTAATTGGATTTAAGTTAATTATTGATTTTGCACTTTCATTTCCATAAATGGTAAACGTATCATAAACGGTAAAAGTCTTGCCGACACAACGCCGTGGCTGTATTTGAAAGTACAACTTAATATACAACCGAGTTAATTCTATATCCAAATTTCTGCTGTGTATGTAATTGTCTGAAAAGGTGAATTTTAGTAATGCAATGAATAAATAATTCGCGTGAATAGGAATGGAACGAACATCTTTTTTCTAAACAAATTATTTTGTGAAACATAATATTTTTAGTCGCAAACTCCTCTATAAGATCCTTATTTTTCTATAAGGAACGTAACCAGGCTGCAACCAACAGCTACTCTCCGGGCTATGTGCCCCGCCGAGCGATGAATTACAAGTTACAAGTCTGGCGCGTTAAGTGTAATAATTGCATATTACCATCAAAACGCTAATGCTTCGATTGCAACAAACACCAACCGAAAGACTGATCCTACTTAAAGGAGCTCTCTTGCCAGCCGTCACACACCACTTTCAGACTGCAGTTTCGAGCTGTTGGCTCTCGTCAGTGCAAGGTAGGCATGTGACGACCGGCACGAGGATCCTTTGACTATTTTTGCAATAGCGACATGTAAAATAGTCAGCAGGCGCCATCTAAAAAAATTTTAAAAATAAAATAAAAAAATAGAGATACCGGGATGTACCAAATGACGGCTGGCAAGAGAGCTCTTTTAAGTAGGATCAGTCTTTCGGCTGGTGTTTGTTGCAATCGAAGCATTAGCGTTTTGATGGTAATATGCAATTATTACACTTAACGCGCCAGACTTGTAACTTGTAATTCAGCGCTCGGCGGGGCACATAGCCCGGAGAGTAGCTGTTGGTTGCAGTCTGGTTATGTTCCTTATAGAAAAATAAGGATTTTATAGAGGAGTTTGCGATTAAAAATATTATGTTTTAATATTCCGCCCTCTAAAAGCACATTTGAAATTATTTTGTGAACCATGTTTTTTCTTACTTTTTGTTGAATGTCTTCAGTTGTAATTATTGTCATATTATCAAGAAAACAAAAATATGAGCTTCACAATTAAATCAGGGTTTTCAGCAACCTGGAAAATATGGAAAACCTGGAAAAGTCAGGGAATTTTGAATGTTGATTTGTTCGATAATAAGAAATGTAAAGGAACAAAGTTAAGAGATAAATGAAATTTTTCATAAAAATTCAATGTTAAAGTAGTCGCTTTTGATGAATTAAGTAAAAAAAAGAATTAATAGCATTTTTCTTGGTGCCGCCTGCAGCATTCATATATCTCAATATCAAGTTTGGAAACAGTTATTTGAATATGTGATTCTTTCAAAATAATATTTTGCAATTTTAAAAAATGCGCCATATAAATAAGATGTATTACGATATTTCAGGTATATTATATGAGCCCGAAAAAATTTTTCGCTGTACCCTGAGAAATGCGCATTTGAAATTAAGCTCATCGTCATAAGTTTACAGCCCTTTGTGAGCTCTGACTTTCTGCAACTTACTCTGCCATTCTGTTCTATTTTGTGCTACTACTGCCTTCCAGTTCCTTATAACGATTATATTGAGCATCTTGAGTAACTCTGTCCTTCACTCTAAGGTGCGTCCTTCCTCTTTTTCTACGTCCCAATGGTTCTTTTTCAAAGATTCTCTTGGCCATGTTATTGTTCTTCACCCTCATTCACATGATCAACCTATCTAAACTTTCCCACCTTTATTATCGTTGTTTGTTGTACCTGCGTCGCTATATGCCATTATCAGTTGTTGCACCAAAGATTTTCAGTAAAATTTTCCTTTTGAACACGTTGACTAGTTGCTCATCTTTTTTAAATGCCAGGCACAACAAGGATCTTGTTTATCCTTACCATTGTAGTTTTTTCATATTCGCTGAGGTCAAGTCGGCACCTATTAGCCTAGTTTTCTATAATTCTCAAGTAAACGCGATTAGTGTAAATTAAACTCATAAAATTCCCTTTCATTTAGTTTCCATCTTTTAACCGTTTGAGGTGGAAATTAAAAACAGTAGAAGCAGTAGCAGTAAAAGTATACATTTTATTTATGAAAAAAATCATTACGAAAAATTATGTTTTAGCTTTTTCTCATTGAATATTCGCACAAAAAATAAATAGATACAAATAATAGCAGCTTTACAGAATCAACATCAAAGTTTGAGCACAAAATCAAGTCGTTGTAATATAGTGAAGTCAAAGCGGCCGTTTGAATAAAAATACTTAAATTTTTTCGATATTTTTGCAGAAAAAAATCAAATGCATTTAATATTTTTTACTCGATTTTTTATGGAAGAAGGTATTTTGCATAAGAAAATTGCTATTTTGTCGTTTTCTAAAACTACACATACTACTAAATTCTTTATTACTGAAAAAGCAATCAAAATGGCCCTCATTCATTTTTTTTATTGAGAAATTTTGACAATATTTTAGCTAATTTCTATCATAAAAGGATATGGTACCTAGGTTTTAAATAAAAATACTTGAATAAACGTGTAACTTTATATAATATATTTGATATAGGGCAAGTTATTTTGAGTAAATTTTGAAAATGCACCATAAACATTCGATTTCTTTGAAATAGTGAAAAAAGTCATCACTTCGAAACAATGACTTCAGAATAGGATCGACAAAGCATGTCCTATACATTAACACATGAGTTGTTGTATTTCCCTACTATCTCATACATTCTATTATTAAAAAAGGATGGAGATAGTTTTGTTTATGTTCTGGAACTCATTGCCAGTGGCGTATATGTTAAAAAGGGTGATTATTTTGTATAATTAATATATTAATTTCCCTTCTAGTTTGACTTCAAAGTAATATGAACAACATTGCTGTTTTATTAAATGATTTATTTGAATATTAAATTTACACTTATAAATTGGTATAGATATATGTCACATAAACAAAATGATTAATACAGTTTTCCTTTTACTGCATTACTAACCCAAAAAATAAAAATATGTTATAATTATTCCCATCATGTACTACTTTTTTAAAATGATAACTTACCCAATTTGTACATTTTCCTTAGATGAACTTGGTAAGTCAGATACTGCAAATTCTTTAAGAACAACTCGGCCACTGGGACTTGTTGTGAAATCATCTGATGAAAAGTGATCTGAGCACACAACACTATCTTCAGGGATATTTTCATTTCCCAAATGTTTCAAAATGCGACAGACCCATATTTTTCGGCGTTTAATATTCCTTGGAATTCTACAAATATTGCACTTTTAAATAATATCTTTTCATTTTGCCCTTTAACTTTATTTTCATAGTAATTCTAAAGGAGAACGGAAACCTCGAATTTTTGCGTGCTTTTTTCAGGATACCCTATTTTGGGGTCGTAGAACACGAATCTGAAATTAGTTTTGCGTGCATACGAACCGTTTGTCCAAAAAAAAATTTTGAAAATTTTCCTTATGACACTCACTTTTTCATGCACTTATTTATACATCAACAGCACTTGTATATCGCCTTTTTCCTTGTTAAGATCACACTATGGCCTTTATAAAACAATAAACCCTTCATTTATGGCAAAAAACTCACTTTCTTTTGCATAAAAATCAGAATTTTATTCACTGAAACTGTATTAGATGAACCTCCATCTGTCATTTGATTACATATATTTGCATGCGCATGTAGCAATATTAAGGCTTGATGTCTAAAGGCACGACAGGTCTGGTAAAGTTTAAGTACCTCCGATTTTAACAATTTTCTAATAAGATTTGGAAAGAATATGAACAGTAGATTGCGAAGCGTCGACGGGCGCGAACGTGTCTTGAAGGGCAAGGGATATATGTTTATAAATAATACTTAATACCGTCTGCCCCAGATTTAATAAGGTGCTATCATATATCAAGAGTCGATTTTTGTTACACTTTCTAAATTTTGGTGGTCGGGGCGACATTACGTCCCCGTACAGCGACATTTACTACACTTTCTAAAATTACACTCCTCCATGAGTTTTCAAGATTTTGGCATAAAAAACGCTCCGTAGAGCGAAAATATGATTTAAAGTATAAAAAATTCTTCCAACGGCATTTTTACGTGAAATCGGATTTTGTTACAGTTTCGAAAAGTTTATCGAAGGTTTTGGCGTGTTCTTTAACATTATCACTGACCGTATCAATCTAATTTAATTTCACGTAATCCCGTCTATTCTTTAATTTATTTCAACTTATTTATTTAGATGCAATATAATTTTATTCAAATAATTTAGTTTAATTTAGATATTATTTTAGTACGATTTAGACAATTATAAAAGTAATAGAATTAATTTTTTTAAATTTTGTCCTATAATTGAATTCTTTGTATATTCTGTTGACCAAAGCTTCTAGTGACCGAAGTTTATTTAAGCAGGATAATTGACAGTTCCCCTATGAATAAATATATACCTGAAAACATTGTGTACATAACGAGATTGAAAAGTTAAAGTGGTCAAGAGATCATTATGTAATATCACAGGCAACATAAGAGGGATGGACTCAATCCAGGAAATTTGAATAAGATTTAATCTACCCTCGTTTTGAAATTGTTATAGCTTTTATCTTTACTGATACCAGTGGATCTGATATAGTAGCGAAATACGTATATAAATAAAGGGGATGACCCACTATAGTAAAAATTGAATTTTTTATGGTGTAAAAACGAATATAAGCGTAAGGTAACCAGTTTTGTCACAGATATGAAAGATGCATTGACGAGACTATGAATTAATTAATCTACAGGGTGATTTATGTAAACATGCGAAAAATAAAATGGTATACAAGTCTGTTATGTGGGAAAGCCTCTGTAAAATTTTAAAGCGATCCGAGGTAATTTATTATATTTTTTTGCATTAAGACCTGCAAAGATACGGGTGAGTTATGCTATCTCGACGCGTTCACACACGTGTCGCTTGTTTGTTTAGCAGGTAATATCAGCTGTCTTAGTTGTCTAAAGTCAGTGCGCCACGCGTTCACTGTTCAGTTCAGTGACTCTTCGACTTCCGTTTAGAGCATTTCCCATTTTTGTTAAATTTTAAACTGTATTCGCAAATATCGATTATGCCAGAGTTCACGCCGCAAGAGTGCTGCGACATGATATTAACCTATGGTGCAATGAATGAAAGCCTTGCAGGGGCTGTACGGAAATACGGGAGAAAATTTCCCCATAGGCGCGAACCTAATGAGAGTAAAAATTTAAGTGCAGTGCAACGAGTTCGTGACACCGGGTTTTGTTTACCAGGCGACAGAGTACGTGTAGTAAATCGCCCTGTTGAAGTAGACGAAGAAGTTCTAGAATTACTAGAACAAGACCCTTCAATAAGTAAAGTATATACGAACTTAATTGAAACCGTATAAAAACTAAAAAACTAAAAGCCGGCAAAAACAGTCGGCATTTCTTTATTGTACATGGGCGGCGGTAAATAGAAATGCTTGTCATAAGAAAATGATAAGATTTTCGGGCGTTAATATATTATCCTCTGTTTCAAATGGTCTCCAGAAGCCATGGTAAATTAGTAAATAATTAAAATATTTTACCTTTTATATAGTAGTAAATATTTATAAATATGAACAATAACTAACTAAACTACTACGCTTGATATTATAATAGGTATTTATGCACTGCACTGGCACATTGACAGCACATCTCACATGTCCACGTTGACTTCTGAGAAACGATTTGCCAGTTTTTTTTATGCTAGTAGGCCTGTCCGTTTTATTTTCTTTAAACCAGTGCAGTCGTAGACCATATATATCGTTAGTGGTAAAATTAGCCTTAAAACACAAAAAACAAAAAAAGGTGCACTCTCATACATCGACGAAAGAGAAATGGTTCATTCAGGCTGATTACATTGCCAGTCTCGGACTCGCCTGCACAGTTTCAACTACCATTCGAGTCTCGATACCATTGCTAAATATATAGGACAAAATATCAAGTTCAGTGCGCACGGTCCTGTGCTTTAACACTGAGCAGTTTCAATTGTACTCGTATAAAGTATACCCTATACGCGAGAATCGTTTTTATCCATACAACATAAGAAAGGAAGTGATTTCGTTGCACCGTATTACGTCAGATTGGTTAGTCATAGGCGGCGCATTTCTACAAAAAAAATAAGGTATTTTTTTCTTAATTTTTTTAACTCCTTTTGGTAGAGACAACCCACTGAATAATTTTCCGCATGTTTAGGTAAATCACCCTGTATAACATTTACAGTATTGTGTAAAACCTTTTATACATATGACAATTTTAATTTTTTTCACTTTCGAAGGTGCAATTAATTCTTTTCTAAATTTTAAATAATTGCTACATTATTTGATATCAGAAAATTGATTCTTTGTTTACAGTTTCAAATAGACGTCGAAAATCCAAAAACACTGCTAATATTACGCTTGTGCCACTCACCACAAATATTTAAAATTACGGACTCACAAGAATGATGTTTTCGGAAGCCTGGTTAGCTGCACACTAAAACACAGTTTTCGCCGCAGAATTTCAATAATTGAACCGTATTCATAGGTCTATATTCTCCACACGTTAGTGTATTTGTAACTTTTTGGACCAGTATAATCCAAGATGTCTTCCACTCTTCTGGAAATTTGCCGTATTGTAATGATAAGTATATTACATCAAGAAACTGATTTCCTATTACATTGAAAGTATATTGTATTGTTTTGGATTATTCACTTATAATATCACAAGAACTTCAATTATTTCCGGAAGTTTTCTTGAGGGCACGAATATTTTGAAAATTAAAATTTCCTTAATTTGGAAAAAAATTATTGTTGACATTTTAAATTAATTTCACTGCTTGTCAAGTTGGCCAGGGTATTGTTGTTTTTGACGTATGTTGATTTGTCATTTTTGTTTAACCGGTTCTGTCACAAAGCTTAATAATTACTAGTTTAAAAGGTCTGTACGTTAAGTTTAATAAGTGTATAGCGAAATGTCGCGATTTGGTAAAGAAAATCAACAAGTAATTAGACAAGAAATTCAAAATATAACACCAGATAACACCCGAAAATCAAAATCAAGTGTATGGAAACAGTTTGTTGAATTTTGTGACGAAAAGTTGTATGTTCATGAGTGTATGAGTGTAGTACAGGGTACAGGTGGCTACTATATTGGAGGACTACGCATTTAATATGAAAAAGAAAAATTTTGAAGATTATAAGGAAAGTGTGGTCAAAGTGATGTGGAACTCTACTGCTAAGCAGTTACAAGAAATTTATTGCGAAAAATATAAAATAAAATTTAATCCGTTTTCTGGTGTGGAATTTGCGACCGCCAGAGCTGCACGCGATGCTAAGCGCAAAAAATTACAGAGAGACCCATTAAAATGAAAAGTGAGTGCTTCAGCCTTAACCAGTGACGAATACAAAAAAATTATTGAAATGTGGAATGAAAATACTCCAGATGGATTGCAGCGTAAATTTTTTCACATAGTTTCACATGAGCTGGCATGGAGAGGAGGGGAAGGATATTCTGCGTGTATCCAATACTTCAAAGAAGAAACTGATAATTTCGGAAACCCAAAAGGTCGAATAGAATATAATCCAATATTCTCCAAAACCACACAAGGTGGTTCTAAAAAACTGTCGGATAGTAAATGGTTGATTACAAATTTCGACAATCCACAAATGTGTCCGGTTCGTTTGTTTAAGAAGTTGATGGAAAAAAGGGGAAATCTTATTATTATTCTTAACACCATTATTCTTAACACCAAACCCATATTGGGGGGGCGAGCGTAGGTGCGTCTTTACTATGTACATACTTCGGTATGCGATGTAAAGCAACGACAGGTGCAGTTAGTACTTGGATGGGTGACCATTCCAACGGAAACCGCGTCCTCGCCTCACACATCTTCCAGCGGCTTGTATATCAGTGTATGCGCGGAAGCTATACAACCTTAGGCGAGGGTTGTATAGGAGATATACCATCCTTCGGAGGGGATGTAAAGCCGTCAGTCCCTTGTCTATTAAATGTTAGGCAAGTAAAAGATCCCTACTCTTCTTAAGGGAAGAGGTTCGGCAAAATTCCTAGTTGGGGGTAGCTCGTCTACAAGCGTCGGTGTTAGGCCTCAGTAGCGGAAATAGGCCGACGTTAAATAAATGTATAAAAAAAAAACCCATACTGGAATTAACCCAATTCGAAAGGATGGTACAAGAATAGCCCAGTTGGTAAGAACATTGTATCTTCATGGTTTAAATCAGCAGCCTCTGATATAGGAAAAGTAAAAATAACTAATCATTCTGCAAGAGCAACAGCTGTTTCGAAATTGGCGAAGGAAGGAGTTGGTGAACAACAGCTCATTAAAATTACTGGACACAGTAATAGTCAGTCAATCAAATCTTACTTACAATTGGACATTGAACATCATCATCGGATGATTGAATCCATGAGGAGAATTTCATCAAGTACTAGCAAGTTTAATCATGATCAGAGCACAATGCAAAATAAAACAGAAAGTACCCAGATTCAACCCACCAATTCAAGCCAGCTCACAAACATTTATATTAATTGTGTTTTTAATATTAATAGAACCTATAATAATTAAATTTATTTCGTTATTATTTTGCTTATTAGTCGGCATCATTAGAGATTTGCTAATGAAGATATTAGTTCAACATGAAATAAGTTCTAAAAAAATCATACCATATTTCGTTAAATAAAAAAAAAAATACCAACTTTAGTTACACCAAATGCTAAAACTCAGATGGGTATTAGTTCAGTCTATCGCCCTTTCATAATTTTAGGTTACTAAAGGTGGTAGAAATGTATTTTTTGTTAAAGTAATCCATAACACTAATTTAAAAAATATAATATTAACATGGTTTGTTGCAGTAGGTGGCCGTGATATAGGCGGCCATGCTTTTGACAGATGAGGTTTATATTGGTAAATTACATTAAGTTACTGTATAGTAAACCAGCAAACAAAGATATTTTTATGTAAAACATTTCTTGTAAGTATTTGCATTAAACAATTTGAGAAAAATGGAATGCTTTGAAAAGTACAATTTATGTAAATACTGCAAAAAGTTGAGTCAAGCGCAAATATGTCATCCAAGATTAATATATTTAACCAATTTAATGGAAGATTGCGACCAGGAAGCATTAGAGTCGAATGGTTTGTTTACGATAATCCAAGAAAGTCTGCTGCAGATGTCAAGTAAATATGGCCTTTTGCGTAAAAGAGATTTGAACAATATTGTTTCAAAATATTACATATATGTCTTAAAACACAGACATCTAATTAATTCGTCACCTTCCTATTCACCATTAAGAAGAGAGGATGGGTTAGAATTCAAGTAACATTTAAATCTTACTATGTTTGTACATCCTACGTTTTTTGAATTATAAATTGTTAATGTATAATAATTTAACAAATTTGTGTTTTCTGTTTAATGAAACTTTATAGCGAATAATAAATAATAATGTTAATTCAGAAATTTTGCATTATTCACAGGTACATCTACATTATTTAATGGTTGTAGATCATATGTTTACCTTTTCAACTGTCAAAAAATTTTCACTTAAATATCGTGGCGCCTCGAAAAAATTTCCGGAAATTTTTTTAATTGCCATGGTAACTAGTCAAAATTAAGGTATCTTATTGGTTAAAAAGTAGAGGTGTGAAATTTTCAAATTAATTTTGGAATAATGAATTATTACCCTGAGGGTATAGACAAGAAAATTGGCGATTTAATTATATGATTTAATTTAGCTCAACCTTAGTTGTAAAATCTCTTGCTGTGTAAATTACTACTTAAGCTTTTTTTCAGATGTATTCCGTGGTATGATGAACAACTCGAAGAGGGAGTTCCACCAAATGTTCGAGCGGACCTACGGAAAAATCTACTTGCAGAACGCCGAAGTTTTCAGCGATTTCTTCAGCGAACTGGAAACGTACTACAAGAAGGGCACCATCCGACTATCGGACACCATGGACACATTTTTTGTTATTTTATATCAACGCATGTTCACTGTGATTAACGCCCAGTATACGTTCGACGATAAGTACTTAGAATGCGTGTCTGAGCACATGGCAGAAATGAAACCGTTTGGGGATGTTCCCCATAAATTAGGGATACAACTTCGGCGGTCCTTCGTGGCTACGAGAACGTTTTACAAATCTCTCATTAAGGGCGCCGATGCCGCCAACAGTTTGACTGACTTAAGTATCGATGAAGAGTGCTACAAGGAAGTTACGAATATGCGATTTTGTGGTATTTGTAGGGCGGAGAACGGGGCTGGCCCCTGTCCTATTTATTGTACCAACACCATGCAAAGCTGTCTTCGGTATCACACGGAGTTCTCGGCTGCCTGGGACAATTTTGTCGGTAAGTTATCTTTTATTGCTACAGGGTGGGCCTTTAAAGCTTCATAAAATATTTATAAAAGGTTTGACAAGTTAATAAACTCCTGTGAATGCAGTTAAAACGCCAGTAAATTTCTTATCAGAAACTCTGATATAAACAACTGTGATTCCTTATAAATCTATAACTGTAAAAGTCATAGAAGATTCATTTATTAGCTCTTTTCAATTCCCAAGAGTGCTCTTTAAAAGTGTTATTAAAAAGTTCCTACAAATCCTATACATACAGTGTGTCCCACTTCGTATTAAGCCACCCCTATAACTTGGCTATTTAAATTTAAATTTCCCTCGAAAAAAAAATGAACCAATTAGCCGGGTTCCAAGCATACCACACCATGCATTTACTTTTTGGGAGTACTGACTTTTGCATGTGATTACCCAATTTGGATTATCCGCAGCCCAATATCTACAATTTTGTGACGAAACCACGCCATTAGTGGTAAATGTGGCTTTGTCTGAGAAGAGTATTTTATCGATAAAACGACGGTCCCCTAAAAAAATTGACTTGCAGCCAATAGCAATATTCTAATTTTCGTTCCGGGTCCCCTTCTTGCAACGTGTGAAGAAATTTTGGCTTGAAGGGTTTTAATTTGTGCCTGCGAAGGCAACGCCAGATCTTGTTTTTTGATAAATTTAATTCGCGCGCAATTTCTCTTATACTGGTTCGTGGGTTTCCATTAACAAAATCCAGTATAATATCATCATCTGGATACCTTTTGGTAGGTTTCAATTTTGGTTTTACAATAGTGCCGGTTTGATTAAATTTCCTATTAAGGGCAGCTACGGTGCAATGATGTACTGGAGGACGATCGGGATGTCTACGATTAAATATTTAACAGCCTTGAAGGAACGAACATTATCCCCACGAGACGAATAATTTCCACTTTTTCTGGAATTGTTAATTTCAAAGGCATTTTGACGTAAAAATTGACAACTATGGTGTTTACAATAATTGATGTAAGTAGATTGACATTCATAGCAATCTGGTTGCTCTAAACTAACCCATACCTCGGATTTTTCTGACTTGAAAATAAACTAAAAATCAATATTTTCAAATGAAACTTCATATTTGAACTTACTTAATTTTTCTAAACGACATTTCCAAATACATTTTTGTTGTTACTTTTGCAAAATTCTTATTTTAAAAACATCACAGTTGGCTTTGAAATAGAGATTGAGTAACAGTTCCAAAGGTATTATATGTGCTGTAAAAAATTTATACAAATCCAAATACAAATAGCCAAGTTATAGGGGTGGCTTAGTACGAAGTGGGACACACTGTATATCATTCATAAACTCATGAGAAAATTTTTAACCACATGATTGCAAATTATCTTAGATTAAAAACAATTTTACTTATACTACTTTTAAAACTTGCAAATGTTCTTAAGGCAGATCATGAAATCTCACTATAAAACTTTTAGAAAACTTTATACGAAAATGCGTGATAATGCTCTTATCTGGAAATTCTTGTAAAATATTTTTATACTCCAGTACCTTCAATACATACTCTTCGAGTCGTTTATAAACTCTGTTCATAAATTCCTGCGATTAGTCGAAATAAGATGTCTTATTATGGATTCATTCTATTGAAAAGCTTTTTTGTTTTTTGGTTCAAGACAAACCTTTCAAAAACTCTGATCATAAACAATAATTGTGATTCCTTATAAATCCATAACTGTAAAAATTGTAAAGCATTGCATTTATTAGCTCTTTTCAATTCTCAGGAGTGCTCTTAAAAAGTATTATAAAAAAATCTCTTTAAATCTTATACATACATCATTCATAAACTCATGAGAAAACATATGATTGCAATTCTCTTAGATTAAAAACAATTTTTACTTATACCACTTTTAAAACTTGCAAAGGATCATGAAATCTCACTATAAAACGTTTAGAAAACTTTATAGAAAATACTTGTTAATACTCTTAAACTCTTGTCTGAAAATTCTTGTAAAATACCTTCCGAAATCTCATAAAACAATTTCGAGTCATTTATAAACTCTGTTCATAAACTCCTGCGAATACAATCAAAATAATGGAAATTTCTCATTAAAGATTCGTTTTACTCAAAAGCCCTTTTAGTTCTTTCAAGTTAAAAAAAATTAGTAACTAAAACCTCTCGAACACTCTGATCATAAACAATGAGGAAGTTGCACGCTATTTTTTTATATCACAGATGCTTGAAATGATGCAATGCTTCCCCGTATTTTTCCTTTTTTTTTTTTAATTGAGGGCTAAAAATTTATTTATTTTGGGTGAATATACAATATCTTCCTCATTGTGGTTCCTCATAAATTCATAACTATAAATATCGTAGAAATTTAATTTATAACTCCTTTTAATTCTCAACAGTGCACTTAAAAAGTCTCTTTACATCCTATACGTACATCATTCATAAACTCATGAGAAAGCTTTTAGTAACATTATAGCATTCTATGAGTCGAATAGTACCTCAAAAAACATTGAATTTTTTCTAGCGTAACGAGACTATGCCTCTCCCCCGTTTTCGAGGATGCTGAACACGATGGCGGTGATAAATTTCTCTCCGAGGTCACCCCACCCCCCAAACGGCCAAAAACCACCCCCGAAATTGGTTAACCGCGTATCTGCCGTCTCCTACCAGCCAGGGGGGTTGGCGGGGGTGGAGGAGGGGTCTCGACATCACCATCATGCTCAGCGTCCTCGAAAACGGGGGCAATGTGAACGATTCATCTTTTGGAGTCTGAAGGACTTTATATATATTTCAAAAATGAATGTTAACGTTCACAAAATTAGGGTTCAAGATGACTGTTTCAGACGTAGAATAATATGAAAATTTATACTTACTGTTCGTTTTTGCTTAACTGCTGCTCTAATGGTATCTATTGAACGTCGTAACACTATAAACCTAACACTGGTTGTACCACACTTTCTTAAAATTATACCTGAAAGGGAATTTTGTTAGAAAACACAATTAAAATACAATATAAAGTTCAAAAATATATATTGAATCTTCAAAAAATTTATGTTTTTACAACAACTTTTAAGAAATATGTTTAACAAACACTAGTCTGGCCCGTGTGCAACACATGGTGAGGAACGGAACAATTCATAATGTACCAACTACCATCCAAAATGCAGTTTTGTGAGCTAACGATTACGCAAAAAGATTCAATGTTTCTGAAATTTGGTGGGCTTTTGCTTGCCTGTCTTATTCACGTATTTGTATTTCAATATCAATTTTGGTCGCTCCTCAGAGCTTGAAAATGCTTGAAGCGCTACTACTTCGAATTGTATTCTGCAATTACAATTTTATACGTTCAGGCAAGGCGGTCCCATGCACATATGAGTACATGGTAAAGATACTTTTCTGACACCGAATCACTGAGGAACCGGTTTAGGGCAAATCCCGTTAAAACTCATCATTTCCTCGTCAAAATCGACTGCTAGGAAATGATGAGGGCCCCATGTCGCTAAGGGCTATTTTCGCTAAAACTCACGATATACTTTGGATAGAAGCTGGATTAACTTGTCCTCATATTTAATACCTCGTATGAGTTGCAGTGCTTAACAACGTGGATTCGTAAAAGGGTTTTTAATTCTGAAATTTCAGTCCTTATAGTAAAATAAGGATTTTATAGAGGAGCTTGCGACTAAAAATATTATGTTTTGATATTCCGCCCTCTAAAAGCACATTTGATCTATATTTACATTGAGTTCATATTTATCAGTCTAGCCTTGATGATGGCCTACAAAGTTTCTATCGCGATCAGATCTGGTCAGTTTCCAGGCCATTGCAACACACTAATCAGCTTGTCTTGGAAGCGCCCGGTCATTTTGAGCATTGCACAGTGCAAGATCTCGTTGAGCACTTATATGCCAATTAAGAATTATCATACCTAGTCTAGTTCGTTTTCTAAATGAAAATTTTAATTAGGAGATACGAATAGTTGTATTAACAATTTTATTTTTCAGACGCTATCGACAAAGTCGGTGATAGGCTGCTCGGGCCGCATAACATAGAAGTAGTAGTCGAACCTCTCAATATAAAAATTTCCGAGGCAATCATGAATTTCCAGGAGAGCGGGACGGAAGTATCCCAAAAAATTTACAGCAAATGCGGTAAACCTTCAGCGTTAAGTAGGCCGAAAAGGAAAGCGGATATTAAAGATTCCGTTGAGGATAACCCAAACATGGAAATTAAAACCGAGCCCATCAAAATGCACGGGAAGAAGAAACATAAAAAAGTTACGGAGGCTGCCGACAACAAGTCTGTGCTCGAAAAGATAATTGGAGACATTAAGCAGGTAATTATTATGAAAGCGATACAACAACGTTATATTTTTTAATTCTAAGCAAGGTTTTCTTATAACATATATCAATATCTCGCATAGAAATTTTTTTTGTGCAGTGCAATAGGTTTAAATTATGTTAATTTATTTTTTACTTCTGAAATATTTAACTCATGCCCATTTTGTTTATTAATACTTTCAGCAATTCCATTAATACTGCCTACAAAATATTCATTAGACTTTCCGCGATTTAAGATTCATTTTCCGATACCTACTTCATTCCTGAAATTGATTTCTTTGAGTAGGTACTGAAGGTTTTTGTTTTTGTATATTTTCTTCAATGTTTTCCACATATTTTTTGTCGTAGATTCGAGACTTTCTCGATTTATTCATTTCTTATCTGCATATTTAGTTGAGTCAATGAAGGGGAGAATAAAAAAAAATCAAAGTACAGTTAGCCCCAAATATTTTTTTATGGTAACATGTTAGTTATACCCTCAGGATCATTCAGCCAACTGAAGTAATGGCTGCTGCTGGGCATGCCCTTTTTTTTAACCACCCGGTTTTGGCCAGTCCAGGTAGCAATTATTTTGTTCTAATTCATAAGAAAATAAATATTTTGGCCTAAAAATGAGTGCCTTAAGTTTTTTGGGTCGCTGATTAGAATCTGAAGTTCAGTTTTCCGAAAAATTAACGTGAGATGCGGAGAAGATCGTGAGAAATTGATCGTGTTTCGACCCTTTCACAATTTAAAGATATTAGTTCAAGTTTTATATCGGCTTTTTATGTTTTTTAATACGCCGATTGCGAATTTTAACATAAGTGAAAATCTTGAAATATCCCTGGGAAATTGTGGAACATTCTTGGAAAATGCGGAAAACTGTCGTTACAAGACTGCGTAATATGTCGTTTTCGAGGTTTTTTGGTCATTGATGACGAGTGAGATATTCAAAACGATGAAAAATCTTTGATTTTCCCGGAAAATGTTTAACATTTCTCTATATAAATACATGAAGTTAAATTGCAAGGAAATCTTTGGAAAATTTCGGAAAATATTAAGAAAATGCAAATATAAAAATCTACAATGACTGTGTAACATATCAAATGTTATGTTTTTTTAGTCGCTGATGACGTATTGGCCATTATAAACGAAAATAAAATTTAAACTTTTAGAAAAATCACGAAAAATTTAATTTCATTCCAAGATTTTGAATGTGTAACGTATTAAATGTTGAACGATTACAAATTTAAGCTGGAAAAAATAGAGATATAAATAAATAAAACGTAATTAAGCAATTTTTTTCCAAAAAATTATTAAGTGTTTTATTAATTAATTTTATATGCAAATATAAAACAAAATTAAGTTGACAATTTTAAAAATCTTCGTCGGATTCAGCTTCAAGAATTGGAATTTCTTATCCACATTCTCTTGTATAGTCATCATTGTTGTCCATTGCATATTCTCATTATCTTCTGTTATTATTTCTAATTCTTCATCAAGAGGTGCGTGTGTCTCTTGACTGAACATTCGTACAATCATTTCTTTTGCAAATTAAGAAACTTAATGTACAAAACATGCCACTCTTTCGCCAACCACACGCTCGGCCGCATCCAGTTTTACAGTAGCACGTAATAAGGTTTAGAATATCTTCGGGAGCCGGCGGATATAACATTCTAGTAGGACAGGTCACCATGTAAGATTTAATTCTGGGTCTATGCCTTGACAAAAACCAAGCCATGATTGAACTTGGAAATATACCAGTTTAAGATGTTCTTTGAAACTATCTATACAAAGTGTCCCAAAACTCCCGCCTTCCCCTTTAGATGCTAATTCTCCATGCAAAGATAGTAAGAAAAGTTCCTATAAACATGTGTCCGGAAATGTTTCCTAAGGGAGCTACGGCCCTCTAAGGATGGAGATTTTTCAAAGTAGGCGTTTATAATTTAAAAAACAACCTGAATTAAGATTATTATTATTACAAAATGTGCTCAAAATGCCTTCCTTCCTTCTCGATGCAGGTCTCAGCACGGCGAATAATATTATTTGTTGCTCTTTGCGCCATTTTCCTGGTTATAGTGTCAAATGCCGCAATTATGTCGTCTCACATGTTGTCCTCACTAATTGTCTCAATAAAATGAACCAAATTTCTTTTTTGACCCCATATAAAATAATCTATGGGATTTAAATCCGGCGATCGAGGAGACCAACTTATCCGGCCACTTCTTCCTATCCAGCGCCCTCGAAAAACTCGGTTCAAATGACTCCTTGCTACCCTACCAAAGTGCGCCGGAGCCCCATCGTGTATAAAAATTAGATTCTAGCGAGAAAGCAGCGGAATTTAATTCAGTAAACCGGGTAGTTGTCTCCGGTCCATTAAGTCGTGCGGGAAGAAATATGGGACCAATCTGCAAGATTGGTGGTAAATATTATTTTCAAGTTTTTCTTAACCTATAGTAGTAGTAGTAGTAGTCTAGCAGCTCGCCTAGTACTCAACCTTGGCTGATCAGCAAATTCATCAAGAACCGTCTCTTCTTCAGCTACTGGAATCCCTCTTGGGTGACCGTTACCTCGTCTATTCGGTAGGACATTTCCACTGTCCCGTACACGATTGAGGCAGCGCGTGATAACTTTTGCGTCGGGAAAATGTGCTCGTTGCGGGAATCAGAATGCGTACAGTCGCTGGTACAGCCATACCATAACAGATAATCATATCGAGATACTCCTGTGAGGTGTACTCAGCCATTTCTGTTACTGAATGATATACGCCTACTTTGAAAAATAAATAATGCGCATTTAGTAAAAGAATACGCGATATTTCGTTTAGATCGCTGTTACTCGAAAACAGCTTGCCATATGACTAATTGTGAAGAGAACCTTTTTTGCAGAATTGACCAGGGAATCATAATCAGGGATTAAAATACTAAAAATGTCAAATGGAAAAATAAATATGTAGAAACAAAGAACACCGACCCCTAGTTTCTCCGCCCCTGGATAAAATTAATTTTGGCTAAAACAATAACCTTCAATAATCGAATCGAATAGTTAACCAAGTTTCATAAAGTTGTCCCAAATCATTTCCGAGATAATTAGTAAAAACACCTATTTTTGCGCCATCCTTAGAGGGCCGTAGCTCCCTTAGGAAGCATTTCCGGACACATATTTATAGGAACTTTTCTTACTATTTTTGCATGGAGAATTAGCACCTAAAGGGGGAGGCGGGAGTTTCGGGACACCCTGTATAGAAGGGGGCACAGCGACAAAATTAACTGATACTTTTGGTGCTTTTAAGATTTGCAGACGTTTTTTTGCAGAAAAGATTGAATCTGAATTTGTGAAGCTGCTGGCTTAGGTTTAAATCTTTTTCGTCTGGTGAAGGTTTGTATTTATATAAATGTAACAAACATTTTACTCGTGGATCTAAGATATCTTCAATATCTGTTATGCGCTGCTTAAATACCTGCATTCTTGAGTATTCGTTTTTCTTTTTCAGCTCGGTTCTCATTTTTTCTTCAAAACTTTGATTTACAATATCATAAAAAGGCTCTTTAAAAAGTATACAAGTATGACCACTTTTTCGGCTCGAAATATAAATTTCATCTCCATATTGTTCTACAAGTTTACTTTTAATTGTTAAATCACATGGCTCATATGAACAGATTTAGCGTCTTGTTTATATCTTCAAGAGTCCACCGACAATCCTCATCCTCCTCCATGAAAGAAAAAATTGATTGATTTTAAAAATTTTATTGTTATTAATATAAATATGTTACAACTTCAAAATCTTGGAATAAAATTGAATTTTCCGCGATTTTTCTAAAAGTTAAACATTTTTTTTTCGTTTATAATGTCCAATACGTCATCAGCGACTAAAAACACAACGTTATAACATAACATTTGATATGTTAACACAGTCATTGTAGATTTTTATATTTGCATTTTCTTAATATTTACGAAATTTTCCAAAGATATCTTTGCATTTTTACTTCATATACAGGGTGTCTCACCGGGAACTGAATCGATCGATATAAAGAAAAGTACACATCAGAAAATTTAGGTAATTACTAATATCGGTGTGGCCAATCCAACTAAAATAATTACAAGCAGCTGGCACTTCCGCTTATACCGGAAATCGATACCAACTTGCTTATTTCAAATGGAACACCCTATATATTTTAGGGTTTTCGAAAAGAGCATAAAATTCTGAGTCGAAAATATGTGGCATATGCTATGCCTAAACCTAGCCGTTTCAGAGATATTTGACATTTTATAGAAAATTTGACAGGTGCAACGCTTTGCAAGAACCGTTATAACTTTCTTCGTATAAAAGATCCTCATTTGCTTCGTGTCACGTAAAAAGAACACAAGGAGAACTACGTTCTACAACTAAAATAAATTCAATAATATCATACCAAGTGTTCCGTTTTTCGCGTTACATTTTGTCAACTTCAAACCGCGAAAACTTGTTTAGGTCAAATGGAACACCCTGTATTTTTTTACGTCAAGTTGTGTAAAATTGAATTCCCTTATTTCTGATATTGCATTGTGGGAGTTAAAGTTACAACTTTTTGAAATATTTGCGATTTTATTAGAAATTCATGAATTGTAATCATTTTATCAAAATAGCCATGATTAGAAACAATCAGTCATTATCTTATGTCAAAAAATGCCAGCACGTTTAAATTATACCAACGAAAACTTTTTAAATTTGTTTATTAGTTATGGAGAATGTGATAAAGTAATATCAAGAACTTGCAGCACATTTGCTACTCGATATCCACAAAAACGCAAAATAACACTAACACTGTAACATACGTATTAATCGAATTGAAGATATGGCATGAACTAAAATAGCAGAGATAAGATCAATTTAAAATATGATTTCATTCAATTTAATAATTACTCAAAATTCCGTCCTCAAACCTCGACACATTTTTCGCACCTTCGGATTAGTTCCTCATGGGTAGCTCTTCTAATTGAATCCTGTGAAATGTTTTGAAATACATTTCTTGCTCTTTGCATACAATCTTCAATGGTTGTTAATGGGTTCTCATAAACTTTATTTTTAATAGTTCCCCAAATGAAATAATCCAGAACTGATAAATCGGGCGAGCGAGGAGGCCATAAGAAAGATCCATCCATCATAAAAAGTTTCTTGTAAATAATTATTAATTAAATATGCGTTATGTGATAAAAAATGTTTCTATGTTCGGCGAGAGGTAAATTTTCTAAATAGTTAAAATTCAAAATTTGTAAGATATTCAGATATCTTTCACAAAAAAAAAAAAAAATTTACCTATACATATTAGCAGAAGAGAAAATTTAATTTACCGTTTAACTTTTCCTGATAAAATTGTAATGCCACCACTCTATCGTTTCTTATGGCACAGTAAACATTGAACTGCCAACTTTCCTGAAAGTTTCGCTCTCTGAACATATGAGGATTTGAGTCACTCCAATAATGCGAATTGTGTCCATTAAAAAGTCCATTTTTAGTCAATTTTGCTTCATCTGTCCACATAATATTTCCCAAATAAGACTCGTGACCCTCAGACCTTATTAGAATAAGCTCACAAAAATTCTGTCTTCTTAGGAAATCTGTTTCTTTTAATCCTTGAACCATATGGAATGAAAACGGGTGAAACTTATGTTTTAACAAGATTCTGTGAATTGAATCCTTGCATAATCCTGATTCCAAAGCAGCTAGTCTTAATGACATCCTTGGAAATGCATGAAAATATCCCAGAATGACTATTTCAATATTTTCGTCATCAACAATAGGCTTTCTTCATTTTTGCTTTGACAGTGCCATAATTTTTAAAATTTTCCAGTATGCGTTTTACAGTGTTTGGTAACGGTTTCCGTTTTTCTGGATATCGAGTAGCAAATCTGCTGCAAGTTCTTGATATTACTTTATCACATTCTCCATAAATAATAAACAAATTTAAAAAGTCTTCGTGGGTGTAATTTAAACGTGCTGGCATTTTTTGACATAAGATAATGACTGATTGTTTCTAATCATGGCTAATTTGATGAAATGATTACAACAATTCATGAATTTCTAATAAAATCGCAAATATTTCAAAAAGTTGTAACTTTAACTCCCACAATGCTAATATCAGAAATAAGGGAATTCAATTTTACACAACTTGACGTAAAAAAATACAGGGTGTTCCATTTGACCTAAACAAGTTTTCGTGGTTTGAATTTGACAAAATGTAACGCGAAAAACGGAACACTTGGTATGATATTATTGAATTTATTTCAGTTGTAGAACGTAGTTCTCCTTGTGTTCTTCTATTTACGTGATAAGAAGTAAATGAGGATCTTTTACACGAAGAAAGTTATAACGGTTCTTGCAAACCGTTGAACCTGTCAAATTTTCTATAAAATGTCAAATATCTCTGAAACGTCTAGGTTTAGGTATAGGATATGCTACATATTTTCGACTCAGAATTTTATTCTCTTTTCGAAAACCCTAAAATATATAGGGTGTTCCATTTGAAATAAGCAAGTTGGTATCGATTTCCGGTATAAGCGGAAGTGTCAGCTGCTTGTAATTATTTTAGTTGGATTGGCCACACCGACATTAGTAATTATCTAAATTTTCAAAATTTTCTGATTTGTACTTTTCTCTATATTGATCGATTCAGTTCCCGGTGAAACACCCTGCATTTGTATAGAGAAATTTTTCTCAATTTTAGGAAAAAATTTAAAAATTTCATCAGTGACCAAAAAAACCTCGAAAACAACATATTACGGGGTCTTGTAATGACAGTTTTCCGCATTGTTCCGTGAATGTTCCACAATTTCCCAGTGATATTTCAAGATTTTCACAAATTTATGTTAAAATTCGCAATCGGCGTATTTAAAAAAAAAACAAAAACGATATAAAAATTGCGAAAAGGGCCGAAATAAGATCAATTTTTCACGATTTTCCGCACTAACTAACATGTTACCACAAAAAAATATTTGGGTCTAACTGTACTTTCATTTTTTTTATTCAGGCCTTTTCCCCCCTTCATTGACTCGAGTAATTGCACTGGAACCTTCATTACTTTTACAGAACAAATTTTATCTAATAACATAGTACTGTTCCTAAAATTATCAGCTATTGTATTATCCCAGTATAAATTCTTTAACAAACTCTGGAAAGTTTCTTCATTAAAGTTCTTATAACGCTTTTACTTCTACCTCTTGTCACTGTTTTTGTTCAATAGCTAAATTTACTAAAATGTTTGCACGATCTGATTTTCTTGGAGTGTGATTAAATTGGTAAGTTATATGCATACAGTTATTTGTAACTAAATCTATTATTCTTTAATTAATCAACTAGGCCTATTTTGTAATAAAATCTGATGCAATTTATTAGCATAAAATGTGCACTGTGACATGTCTATATTAAAATCACCCATTAAAAGTAACTGCTTATCGCTAAATTCATCAAAGAATTCCTCAATTACATTTAAAAAATCTGCATGGCTCGAATTAGGCGAGGGATATAAACCAATTAGTTTATAATTAACAGCATTTATTTGGAATGTAATTGAAAGAATCTATGACAATAGCATAATATTTCGCTGATGGTCATTTAAATTGTTCCTTTATATTTCCTAATATCGTCGAATCATACTTTCTCATAAAAAGAAACGGTCTATAACTACTTAAGAAATTTATTTGTTTATTAATATTCCAAACTAAATCGGCAATTTTAAGAAATCTCCAAACTTTTTTCGTATGTGTATAAAAAAATTAATGTTTGGATTGTATTGTCTAATTTGATTAAAAATTGGCAAATCATTCCTCTAACAAATAAGAATAATAATTAAAAAAAGAAATCTTGCAGAAACAATTCACAATATTGATAAAGGTAGATTATGTTCCTTTCATCTTTAAAATTATGTTTAGATCCAAATGCTTTGTTTAAAGTAGGGTTTGTTTATTATATAAAGAATCAGCAGATGGCTATAAGTGCTACCAAATTTCGATTTTCATAAACATTCCAGACTTTACATAAACCGTTGAGTTGGTGATAAATGGCATAGCTGAAATATTCAAGGGCGCAATTAATTTGTCCACAATTGCTTTATTTATAAACAATTCGGGTTAAAATTGACAAACACAGAATCCTCTCTCTAGATTAAGTTTCTTTAAAGGTACTTTGACCTTTTAAATACGCATTTTTTCTTGGGAAATGGTTTATTTTTATTTTACAATACAAATTAGAGACTGTTTTTCTTCTTGATTCTTTAGGCCTGTGGTAAATAACTTACTGAAGTATTTACACATCAAGTGGTAGGAAATTTTACAGTTTCAGGCGTGTGTAAAGTAATTAATTATTTAGATACATAAATTACCAAAGTTGTTGGGAATACAGGGTGTGTTACCACCACGATTTTATTTCCAAAACCACTAGGAGTATGATTTTTCTTTTACACAGGTTTTCCATTGTGTTTTTAACGAAAGTATTTATATTTTCCTGCCATTTCCGATTATACAGGTAATGACAACCATCTTTGTTGTTTTAAATGGAACACCTTATATATTTTGCACCATACTCCATATCAAAAACTTACGGTTCGGGCAATATTCTGTATTTTAAATTTTTTTTTGCAGAACATAATATTAGAAATATGTTAACAAATCAAATTATAAAGAGACATGCTTTGGGGGAGTTAGTAAAGGTATTGGAGTGAATATGAACTCAAGCAAAAATAATCATACGGGGTAATACAAAAATATTACTTAATAACCCATGTTCAATAATAATTGTCAAATCTCTTTTTTTTAATGGCAGCCCCCAAATTATGTTTCAGTTCATAATTCTTCATTAAAAAATAATGCAAAACTGTGTTAGCTTCCATACATCAAAATCATATCGTTTTCGAAATATTTAACAACAAATGTTACTTGTGAATTCTTATAAAAATATGTTTTCAAATAATACTTTATAATTTGTCACCAATTTCCAAATTAAAGAACAGTTCAAAATAGCTGCCAGATGCTTCTGTATGAGGAATGGTCGTGAGAGGCTGCCCACAGGGAGGTTTAATATCACTATTGCTATGGAACCTCGTTCATGATAGCCTCTTGTGCCGCCTCAATTCAGAAGGATTCACACAATTGCCTACGCAGATGATTTAACAATCATGCTTAGCGGAATATTCGAAGGAGTCCTTTGTGAAAGAATGCAGAGGGCCCTAAGCATAATCCAAAAATGGTGTAGGGAACACTCCCTGTCTGTCAATCCCAGGAAGACGGAACTGGTTCTCTTCATAAGGAAAAGGCAGCTAGGAAGGCGCCTGCTCTCCTGGATACAACACTAAGTTTCGCATCAGAAGTGAAATACCTTGGGGAGATAACCTTCAGTGTCAAACTAACATGGAATCTTCACATAGATAGAAGACTAAAGAAGGCTTACATTTCTTATGAGCAGTGCCGCAGGACCGTGGGGAATGAAATCCAAAGTGGTCAAGTGGATATACACTGACGTCATAAGACCAATAATAACCTATGGAGCTGTGGTTTGGTGGCCTAAGAGCAAACAGACTACAGCTACGGTCAACCTCAGCCAAGTGCAGAGAGTCGCCTGCCTAAGCATAACCGGAACTATGCGAACAACGCCAACGAAAGCTATGGAGGTAATGCTGTGTCTGCCACCACAAGATGTATATCTAGGAGAAGTGGCTCTGACAACAATGGTACGCCTCAAATCCGTTGGCATCCAACCAAATGTAGGCTGTGGAATGAGGCTGTCAGAAAGACGCCTCTTCTGTAGGTGTGCACTGATGGCATTTCTCCCCAGTTTGTCTTTGACAGACCCTACATAATACAGACGAATAGTGAGAACGAGGCTGCTGGCGAAGATGTGATCAACATCTTCGCAGACGGACCAAGAAAGAAGGATGGGGCAGGATGTGGAATATACTCCAGAAGTCTGCAAATCCAGTATAAATGGGCTATGGATGTGTGAGCCAGCGTAGTACAAACGGAACTGGCGGGCATAACCATAGCTGCAAAAGAGATTGTCCGTAGTCAAATTACGGGCAAACAATCAGAATCTACACAGATTGTAGACAATCATTACTAGCCCTGAGAAGTTACAAAATTACCACAGGAGCACTATGGGAATGTCACCAAGCACTTGTGGGTGCGTCCAGCATGAATAACATACTGGTATGCTGGGTGAAAGGTCACGCACAGTGTAGTGGCAACCAAGTAGCCAACAGACTGGCTAAGACAGCAGGCCAGTCTGTTACTGATCATGGCGATAATAATAGGATGATGTAAGTCTTCTTTCATTAAAGATACACTGTCGTGAAGTACTTTAACATCACAGCACGTTATGATTAAATCTAATAAACATTTGAAATATTATTTAATTGTTCTGTGCCAGAAAACGATATAAAATCATGCATCAATTGAGATTTTGCATCATGTACCTGTTCATTATTAAAACAACTAATGTTAAATTCTCCAAGAATTAATAGATTTGAACTTACGCTAACAGTTTGATCTAAAATGTCTAAAAATAGTTCAAAATCAGCATTGGAAAAATTTGGCGGAATGTAAACAACATATACATGTAAACAAAAAAACCCATTAAAAGTGAACTTACAGCCGACAATGTCAACACCTGGCAGATTATCTTCCAAATGAGTCATATTAATTCTTTCCGCACAAACTTCATTTTTGACAGCTAGTAATGGTCTCCACCAGTTGAATGGCCAGTCATATGTAGTTTCCTACCACTACGAAAAACACTATATTTATCAGAAAAATATTCAGAACTTCAAACCCCGTCAGACAACCAAGTCTCTACTAAACCAATATGATCAAATTATGATTATGATCATCTACCTTGGATCTAAGACCACGTACATTTTGGAAATAAATTGCTAATTCTGCTTGCATGGAATTACATCTGTTGGGCGGTTTTAGTTTAAAGAAGAGACAATTTTAGGAATACCATTTACATACTTAATTTTCAGATTATTCTCTGCTTGTTCACTTTATAATATGCAACTTACCTTGGTGTTCTATCAAAGGAAATGGTGATCTTTTTGTACAAATCATTGCTTTTTAACTTATTTGCTGAGCGAACTACATCATGAACAGTTTTATTGCTATCCAGTTTGATTTTAATTGGCCTGGGAGTTGACTTTGTTGCGTCATATTTGCCAAGCCTCATTGGATTTATCCTGTCGCTAAAATCAATTGACATAAAGTTGAAAATGTTTGAAACCAGGCATTTTTCTTGGGCTACTCTTACATCTATACAGCACAGTCAATATCTTTTATATGACCCCTTACAAAAAGTTCAATGGGGTCATGTCCGGAGAACGCGGTGGTCCCAATTGAGGATCGCTATTTGCAAACCACTGACCACCGAAATTATTCAACCTTATTTGCTTTTCTTTTGACTTCACTTACTTCAGCCTTTTGTCTTTTTATTAATGGCATTTGGACATAGTCCATACAGCCAGATACACGGTCCTATTATTTTAAAAAGCTAAATCTAATTCTAACGAGAAAGTTTTTAGAACACAATGGGAATTAAACAAGGGCACACGCTTCTCGCCTAGGGGCCCGTCAAGGAATTTTCATTTTTCACAACACAGGCTCGGATTATACATAAAAGGTTTAAACACAGGAATACCAACTCTAACCTAAATTTATATCAGACAGCCTAGAATGTCGTTATTATTAAGACATATTAAATATAGTAGGTTGAAATCTTTAAATTTATCAGTTGTTTATACAATTCATTACTTGCGTCTGTGTGTTTGTTACAGTTAAAAAATATGTGATCTAAATCACCCTCAATGTTACATGTATCGCACAAATTTGTAGGGGAAATTCCTTTTCTGAAGAGATGTGAAGGGTAACAACCATGTTCAAATTTTATTCTATTGATAATTGTTATATACTTTCTAGGTAGGTTAAAATTGTCATGCTAGAATTTGTATTTCAGAATTAATTTTAGTATATTAATAATAAAAGGATTTGATGGAATATTCGGCGGATAACAATGATTAAAAGCTGTTAAAACTGACAAGGAATCCGAGATTATAATATAGTTATTATTAATATTTGAGTGAGTGACATGCTCAATTGCTTTGTAAATGCCAGTTGCTTCTGCTGAAAAGAGACATTTCTTGACTTAATTTAAATTTGGCGGAGATATTGTATTGGGGTATTATGAATGCACATCCTGTTCCTTGGGCAGATTTGGATGCATCTGTATATGCTTTTGTGTAATGTGACCATTGATTTAGGTTTTGTAGAAAAATTCTATGGCTCTCCAATTGATTTTCACTATAGCTGGGAACGATAGTTGGAAAATAAATGTCAAGGTCAAACAACTCCATATTCAGGTGTTAGAGGGTATCCATATTCAGGTGTTAGAGGGTATACAGGTTCCATTAATACTTCAGCCTTCACGTTGCCCATATCTTTTTTAATTCCACTTTTCAGATCTTCAGTGGCGTCTTGTTGCACCTGTATAATTTTTCTCAGTTCTTCTTTTCTTAATTCTTTCAGGCGTGTCATTACTTCCTTTCTTAATTCTTCCTAATGTGTCATTTCTTCATATTTTCCTCGTGCAGTCTTATCTCCATATCTTCCATCATTCTTTTCAATTTATCTTTTTCTTCTTTACATCGTGGTTCTTGCTCTTCTATCTCTTCTAGACATTTCTTTTCCTGAAAATCATTTTTAGTATAGAATTTTAATAGTCTCTAAACTTTTTACCGAGTTGCTAAATAAACCTCCCCATACAACAATGCAATATTTACTTACTGACTCAGCCAAGGCTTTGTAAATAGTGGTTAGAGGATATCTCTCATTTGATATAATTTATATGAGTCTTCTTAACCTTTTCGTTAAATATTCAATGTGTTGTTCCCACCTCAAAAATCGATCTGTGATTATTCCTACAGATTTTATTACCGTGACTTTCTTCATGTATGGGCAATCGCAATTCTCTTTATTTTTACATGTTTCTACAAGCCTTGTAATATTAGAGCTGTCATCCGCGTACAATATAATATTACTTCTAGACCCAGTTAAACTGGCAATATTGTTTATATATATTAGAAATAGAATCGGATCTAATACTGTCCCCTGCGGGACCCCAGTGGTGACTGTTAGAGGATCACTAGTTTTATCGCTTACTTTGACCTTTTGTAGTCTATGTGTAAGGTAATCTTTAAACATGTCCAAAGCATAGCCTCTGATGCCAACATGTTCTAATGTAGTAATGACTACATCCTGGTTAACCACCTCGAAGGTTTTGGTTATGTCTAAAAATACCCCTATACATTTTTTGTTATTTTCTAGTGATATTACGTTGTTGGGCAGATTTATCACTGCATCATCAGTACTGAACTGTTTACTATTCATAATTTTGTGTTTTTCTAGGTACCTAAAATATGTCATTTATATTCTGCCTAATTTTTTTTTTACAAAAAATTTTACTAATTTTATTTATTTTAATTTTTTCAGAAAATAAAAGAAACGAAACTGTTTTGGCAGAACCTCCCCTACCAATACTGTAACAACCTATCTCTGCACACCAACATAAACGACACTAGGCAATGCTGGAATGGCACTGCACTGGGTGCATACGAAAAACCAGTAGAGAAACCACATATTGGCGAATCTCCGATTCTAAATGAGCAGATATATGTGCTGCAAGGTCTTACAGACAAACTTCGCAAGGCTTACCAGGGACAGGAAGTTGAGATGGTGGACGACACGGAGGAAACCTTAACTGGCAGCGGTTCTGGGTCGGGTGATGGTGAATTCGAAGTGGAAGGGGAGGAAGAACAAGGAAAAGACATAGTATTTAATGAAGGGGAAGGGGACGGTATATTCCCTACTTCTTCTCCAAGCAGTACGAGGGCGCCCGAGGTGGTACGTACAGCTTCGAGCGCGAATACGAATAGTATGTCGCTGACGAGGGCGCTCATACAATATCTGTTGCCGATGGTTTTGGCGTGGTTCGGCGGTGCCATAACAAACTTGCTGTGATAAGCTTAGTGTATATATTATGTATATAGAGAGACTATTTTAAAAGTTAACAGAGGGACCCACTTCAGCATTTATATGGACATTGTGTGCGACTAGTGAAGAAAAGATTCATGAACATATCTTTTTGTGTATATGTTTTGTAATTTTCCATGTAACGTGAAGTTTATATGTATTTATATTAACAAGAGTAAAAAATATACAGCTACGTTTTTAAAAATATTTATTTATTTTGTATAAAATCAACATTACTATTATATACATATACATTATTTTATCAGTCGATGTATGAGCTCCTTGGTCTTGTTTTGGCATAAACATAGGCAACAATAAAAAGGAAGACTGCTATCAAAGCAGGCAAAGCAATCTTATATACTTGTTTTTGTGTTTCCGCAAACTCCTTCTTTCTTTGCTTCTTCTCTCTTGCGCTTTCCTTGGCTTTTCCCCCTTTCAACTGCCGCATATCGCTAAATCTGCAACAGAAAACAATGTTTTAGGAACACATTGTTGTAAGGAACACTCTCTACACTTTTATACAGAGAATGGTGGCTTAATTTTGTATGTGCTACTGGGCACTTCTGTGGCTGCGAGCAACACACAGAAAGACCACCAGCGAATCAACTACAATCACTACCCACATCCCAAAGGCTTAGTGACTGTAGATAATGGAATTATGTGCCTTAACCCCAGGATGACTGTCCTGTTAATGACGATTCAGTACTGTGCAAACCGCTAATATTAGCAGTAACTAGCATTATTACGTAAATTCGTATCCTTAGGAGTTTTATTGAGGGATTTCTCGCCGGTGTTACAATAATAAAAATGTGAACTTTTTTACACTATGTCAACGCTTCGATTTATTTTTAAATCTTCAGGACTAGCATAAAATATTCTTAGCAAAGAACATAGTCCTTATTGTTAAAAAACATAAAAACGGTAATACATATGAAGAGTTGTCAGCCGTTTCATTAAGTTCGATTAAACAACATTATTTCCTAAACATCGAAACAGTTTACAACCCTTCATATATCTTATCATTTTCAGGTTTTTTATTTTTTTAACAATAAGGGCTATTTTCTTTGACAACAATACTTTATGCTAGTCCTAAAGAAGATTTAAAAATAAATCGAAACCTCGACATAGTGTAAAATTTAGAATTTCTATTATCTTAACACCGACAAAAAAATCCCTCAATAGTAACTAGCATTATGGTTCATTTAAAGATTTATGACCAAATTACCGAATTTTGCGCCTAGGACTAGACAATGTTCTCCCCCGTTTTTAAGGGTGCTGAATTAATTCCCGGGGTCAAACCAATTTTTCCCCCTCGGCAACCCCCTCAAATTGGTCAAAAACCATCCCCAAAGTCCCCTTTTCCGTGAATCCGTTTATTTTCACCAGTTCTTTTACTAATTGTTCCCTCAAATAGAACGGAAGGTCCCTCGAGGGATTTGACCTCCTCAGCCACCCCTACCCCAGGCTTCCAACCCTTGTAGGGGGTGGAAAATTGATATTTGTTTTTGCGAGAAAAAAATTGATATTCAAATTAATAAATTGTAGCTGATTAAATTTTCTGCAATTTGCATGGTAAACTTTGGCTGCAGAAAGTATGCAGTAATTGATGGAGGGTTCCTACTCCATAAGGTTGTATGGAGTAAGACCACAACACCCATGTTCCAGTCAGCGTGCCAGACCCATGTGGACTGTGTGCAAAAACTCATTTGGTGTAACACCACAGTAGTATTTGATGGATATCCTACGACACCTCCTATCAAAGCACGGGCTGTACTGCACTCGTCCACCAAGATTTGTATTTTCAGCATCAACCGCAGTGACAATGGCTCAAGAGACGTTCTTATCAAACGACACCAACAAAAGAAACTTTATCACAATGCTGATGATAGAAATGACAGCGAAGGGGATTGAGGTGAAACAGGCTACTGAAAATGCAGAAGTGATGATCGTACACACAGCAATATCGAACGCTGCTGAATATGACAGTGTAATTATTAACAGTGAAGTTGTAGATCTCCTCGTGTTACTGACAGCCCTAGTCTCCACTTCCCACAAAAACATCTATTTCGAGAAGAGTGGGAGAGGTAATGCCCCATCATTATTATATTCAGCAGCTTCATGCAAGATCGACCCACAAGATATTCTCTTTCTGCATGCAGTAAATGGGTGCGACAACACTTCAACCTCCTCGGACAAGGGAAGAAGAAGGTCTGCAGAATTTACGAGAAGTTTCTGGTGGCACTGTATGGAGGGAACGTGGAAACAAATTCCCTCGACAACCTTCCAATACCAACTTTTTATTAAGTCGGTGGCCAAACTTAAATTCCAATTGACCAGACTGCCATCTACCAAAGACGCAGCCACCCACCATGTTTTCCGAACATATCTCCAGGTCCACGTGACTTGGTAACGACTTGTGCCTTCAGTTTGGGGGTGGTCGCTGATGAGACGAGGGGTCGTCCCCATCAGGACCACACGTAATGCAGTTCCAGACAACATATTGAACAACGTCTTTTGTAAATGCAAGAAAGGGTGTAGCAATGCAGCTTGCATCTGCAAGAAAGCAGGACTGCGGTGCTCCACCCTTTGCAAGAACTGCTAGGGGTGTGCATGAGAAAATTCACCAGAGCCTGATCTCCAGGACAAAGAAGCAGAAGGAGAGCACGAAGAAATGATTATGAACGCACTGTTAGGCGACCAAGAAGAGCGTGAAGAAGATGAAACTCCATATGGTACCAAATGCCTAAAATATTAACTTTACTTCAGATTTCCCTACTTTAAAATTTTCCTTACAAATTTACTTTTTCTTTAATACATTTATTTAACGTCGGCCTATTTCCGCTACTGAGGCCTAACACTGATGCCTGTAGACGAGCTACCCCCAAACCAGGAATTTTGCCAAACCTCTTCCCTTAAGAAATGTAGGGACCTTTTACTTGCCTTACATTTAATAAACAAGGGACTGACGGCTTCACATCCCCTCCGAAGGATGGTATATGCCCTATACAACCCTCGCCTAAGGTTGTATAGCTTCCACGAATACACTGATGTACTGCTGGTAGATGTGTGAGACGAGGACGCGGTGTTCGTTGGAACGGTCACCCATCCAACTACTAACCGTGCCTTACGTTGCTTTACATTGCATATCGAAGTATGTACATAGTAAAGACGCACCCACGCCTGCCCCAAATTTACTTTATTAGATAGTAAGAATAGCTATAATATACTATATATAAAAAATACTGCGTTTTAATGTTCTTTTTTTTAACCTAATGAACCTCTATTAGTGGAAAGACGAGCTGGGTTATTTTATGCCTTTCAAACTACACTGTCTAGTATGAACATCTCAAAGGAGGTGGATAGTTGAACCTATGCAAATGAAAGTAGATACCACAAGTCCATTAAATATGTTGAAAAATCGAAATATCGAAAACCAGCCTTTTTAGCGGTTTTTTAAGATCTTGAGAAATTTTGCACTTTTTCGAAACTGTATCTAGGTACCTATGGGGTCAAAAAATACGTTTTACCGAGCAAATTGTAGGAAATTTAATCCTCTACAATGTACTAATTCGATGTCATCCGCTAAAATAAACTGTTTTCGAAATATTTCGCAAAAATCGAAAAAAGTGCAAAAATGTTGGAGATTTTCGCCTATCCCCAAAATTCCACAGGGTTTTTTTGTTGGATAAATTGGGTGTAGCACTACTGGACGCTCACAAACAACATCCCAAAGTTCGGAATTTTAATAATAATAATAATCTTTATTTCCATCAGACTTTTACAAGTATTGGAATTGTCAATTGTCATGTATATAACATAGATAACACACAGAATATATAATACATAAAAAGAAAACGGTACATACAAAATATATATACATAAATATTTAAAAGGAATAAAAAAACATATATACATATATATAAAAAAAAACTCCGCAGAGACAAATTGATCATTATTTCATATAAGGACTATTAAGGAAATATTCTGGCATTCAGTAAAAACTCATCAAAACTGTAGGGACATGTTTCAAGAAGGTAACACTTTAATTTCTTTTTAAATAAAAAAATATTAGAGATAGATTTTATCTCCAGTGGAACTGCATTAAATGCCCGCACTGCTCTGTAGTATACTCCCTTTTCGAATGATGATGTTTGATGATGAGGAACTCTCAGTGCATTTGAATTTCGAGTTACCATCATCATACCATTGTACATATCCTCATTTGTTCTAAATTTACCAATATTTTTTTTTACAAATAAAATCAACAGGTATATATATAAGGTGGGTAATGTCATTAACTCCAACATTTTGAATAATGGCTTACTAGGCTCTCGATTGTTTTTCCTAAGCATGCATCGTATAATATTCTTTTGAGCGATAAACACATTTCTGGCATGGACACTAGACCCCCAGAATATTAAACCATAACTAAGTATGGACTGCACATGGGCAAAGTAATAGACCCTTAACACATTAAGATCGACAGAAGATCGTATGTTTCGTACTGAGTAACATACTTTGTTAAGCTTAGATATTGTTGAGTTAACATGGTATTCGAAAGATAGTTTTGAATCGACCACGACCCCCAGGAATTTTGTGTTATTTGCAACGGGAATGGATTTTTCTCTAAACTTCAAGTAGATGCTTGAATCTGGGGTTTTATTACTAAATTGGATAAGTACAGTTTTAGCTTCATTTAGGATAAGTGAGTTGTCACGACACCATTTATCCATTTTATTTACCACAGTTGTACCTTTGTGTGATGTAGCAGTAGTATCTCTGGTAGATATTACACAGGAGGTATCATCAGCATACTGATATATGGAATGTAATGCCAAGCTCTCAGGTAATTCATTGACATACAATAAAAACAATAAAGGCCCCAATACTGAACCTTGGGGTACCCCTGTAGTTATCTGTCTTGGTTTAGAATAGATGGTAGTCATGTTATTACCCTCTTTCGTACTAATACAAACTCTCAGGGTTCTGTTAGAAAGATAAGACCTAAAGAAGTTTAAAGCTATACCTCTAATTCCATAGCACTCCAATTTGTAAAGCAGCAGTTCGTGGTTAAGTGTATCAAATGCTTTCGATAAATCAAAGTAAATACCTGTGACACATTCACCTCTATCCAGGCATCCTACAATATAATTAAGACTTTCATATATTGCCCCTTCAGTTGATCGTCCTTGTATAAAACCATGTTGAAATTGAGAAAGTATGTTAAATCGTACCAGAAACATAAAAAGACGCTTATACACAAGTTTTTCAATAATTTTGGAAAATACTGATAATAAAGAAATAGGCCTATAATTTTTAGCTGCCGATCTGGACCCTTTTTTATAAATGGGTATAATTTTAGCATGCTTCCATTCATCTGGGAAAAACCCATTTAAAAAACAGTGGTTAATAATTAATGCTAACGGTTCAGATATTTCATGAGCAATCGTTTTTAATAAAGAACAGGGAATATCATCTAAACCAGCTGAATTCTTGTTAGGTAAGTTCAGAATAGTACTTTCAATTTCTTTACTGTCAGTGGGTGTTAGAAAAAAACTGAATTGAACTTTATTTTTGTGAAAAAATTGAGGTTTACCCTGCAAATTGACTTGAGATGTAATAAATTCATTCATGAACATTTCGACAATCTCAGTTTGGTCTTCAACTAATTTCCCATTATTGTCGATTAGATTTATTTTTGATGGTTCGTTATTTTTACCATTAGCTGCATTTATTATTTGCCACACGGCTTTAGATTTATTTTGAGACGACATTATTTTATTAGTATTATATCTCACCCTGGACGAATCCACAAATTTATTGTATTCCTGTTTGCGTACTTTATATAGTTGTAATAAGTCGGGATTTTTACTATGTATATACAAGTGATGCAGATCTCTTAAATCATCAGACATTTTTATTATTTCTGGGGTGATCCATGGTGATTTGCATTTTTTTGTTAGTTTTATTTTCGTTAATGGGAAAGCAATGTCAAAGTGGTATTTAAATGTTCCAATAAAGTTAGTAACTAATAAATCGGGGGTTTTGATTTCCATGTTCTCCCAGGTTTCATGCATTATTAATTCTTTAAAAAAATTTTTACTGTGAGCATTAAATATACGTTTAGTGGAGCTGACATAACCATTTACCTTAGATGGTAACTTCCAACATATTAGCTGACACAAATGATCGGACACATGTGCATCCATCACTAAGCCATTTACTTCATCAATATGAAAATTGCTAAATATGTTGTCAATACAAGATTCGGAGGATACACCATATCTGGTAGGTGAATAAATGTGTCTTTTGAGGCCAAAAGAATCTAGAGTTTGACATAACTTTATTGAGTTATTTGAATTAACTAAGAAATTTATATTAAAATCGCCACACAAAACAATATACCTGTTGTGTTTATGTGTTAATTCTAAAAGGTTGTATATATTTTTGAAAAATAAATTTAAGTCCCCAGTAGGAGAGCGATATACACATATTACAGATATTAAATTACCCTCGTAAGATATTTTACTGCTACAGTATTCAAAGTCTTTATCGATTGCTGGTATATCTACAGAGTTAATACTAGCATTTAGAGATTGCAATGCATAAATTGCAACGCCTCCACCTATAAAATTAACGCGGCTGTAGGAATTTATCAATAAGTAATTATTTAAATTGAAATAATTAGTTTCACAAGGTTTGAGCCAATGTTCACTGACACATAGAATAGTTGGATAGTTAAATCTATTTAAGGCAGCATCCAGTCTGTTTAATTTATTTTTTATGCTGCAGACATTTATATGCATAACTGTAAAAGGCTTGTTATTATTTGCATTAGAGAGTGTGTTATCCGACATTTGCGTAATATCTAATCCATTGTCAGGCCCACCTGAGATAAACGAGGATATAAAAAAGTATCCTTGTTTGAAATCAGGTCTGAATTACAGTTTAGATGAGCTATGTTACCAGAAGAAAGTAAGTCACAATTATTATCATCCTTATTAGTCCCATAATGAGTTGCATGGAGAACATCTAGTGTTTCTAACCCCATTTGGGTGTTGTCACTTAAATTTGTTGAGCTTTCCTCATGTACATTTAGGTTTGATTGATCTGTATTAATAAAAATTAAATTTTTTGAAATACTATGAGTGCTACGGATTACTTTGGCTATTTTGGTACAAATTTCAAAATTAGGCAATTTAATACCCGTTTTGCCATTTATATCAATAAATGACATAATTCCCTGGGTGTAATTATTTAATTTTGCTAGAAGTTCTGCTAATTTACTGTTAAATTTGTTTATATATCTATTATTTTTAGTTACACACAGTTTTGGAGTTGACAAAAATATGAAATTAGTATGGGCACATAATTTAATTTTATTACAAATATTTTTCATTTTAGGGTATTTAAGATTTTGAAAGTCATTTGCCCCTGCGAACACAATGACAAAGTCAGTTTTTGTATATGATTTAACCAATAGCTCTACATCATTGAGTACATTGTCATAACTGGCACCTGGTTTCAATAGAGATTCCACATGAAATCGATTGAGACAGCCTTGCTTACTTAAAGTTTTGTTCAGATTTTTTCCATGTTGGTCGCTTAATATTAGAATTTTATTCCTTGCCTCATATTGTTTGAAGATTGTGGGGAGTTGCTGGGGTTCCTTTGGTTGAATAGTGTTGATTCCTGTCTGTTTTGCTGGGACCATTGTTTGCCTGATGTCTCTTTTCATTATTTCTAAGTCAGCTACAAGATTGTCATTTATTATTTTTAGATTATCAATTTCCTCCTTCATTTTATTATTTATAATATTTAATTTCTCGAGTTCAATACTTAGATTACTATTTCCAATATTCATAGTTGAGGTCCCATTTATATTATGTTGGTTATTTTTCTAAGGTACCCCCCAGATTTGATCCTATGACGACTGGCCTAATTATTGAAACTGCTTATTTGGAGTACTGGTATATTACCATGGTGTCCCCCACCAACTATTCACCATGGGAAGTGTCTAGAAAACGTAAAACTGCACTTGGAAACATTTATATTGAAAATAAACGAGACTAGTCTAATAACGGTACGAGGCCCGTCGATAAAAGACCCCAAGTGGAGAAAAATAAAGAGTCCTTTGCAAAAAATTAAACCACAATTAGGTAACAAGATCATAGTTGAATAAAGAGAAAAAAACTACAGTGATATCCTATAGTTTGATTACAAATCGAAAACTAAGTTTTAAATGTCACACCAGCGCATTCGCCATAACTTCGAAGGTGCTCAATTGATGCTGTTTTTTTTTATCGTCCCATTTTTAATTATCTCTGCAGATGGGTCAAGGTAACGTTTTGTCTTGGCTAAATATTCTGTGCCATATAGTGTGTCTCCGGATAGAATACTGCACTCTTGTAAACCTTCTAAATTTTGGTTTGCTGAGAAAAGATCATTCTTTATAAAAAGTTGTCAAACTTAAAATAGATTATACAGACTATAAGAAAACTACTTCTTTTTGCATTTAAAATGAAAATTTTATTTATTACAAAATTTTTCTCAATTATCAAGAAAGGTTTAAATACGAAATTTAGTTACATAATAAGACAAAGCATCTTTTCAAAAAAACTAATATTTTATTCAACTAACTTCAACTATTCTACATGTGGATCTCCTACTAGTTAGTATATATTTTTATAATCTTTTTCTGAATTCTTCATACACAGATGAGATCACATGAAGAATAGTGTTAAAGAGGTTTTTCCCTATTGTGCAACTAAACTTCGTATTTAAGCTATTTTTCATAATCGAGAAAACTTTCTTAAATAAAATTTTCATTAAAAATGTAAAAAAGAAGTCTGCTTAAAGTCGATTTCATATTTTCCAATTTTTAGAATACCCTGTTATTGATTTATCTTAAATTCGACAAATGTTTATGACATCCTAAGACGAGCAAAATTTTTTCTTGGCAAATCAAAAATAAGAAAGTTTACAAGAGTGTGGTACCTCATCCAGGGGAACGCACTGTATATTGTTCGGTTAGGTTGAAGTGTCAGTGGGTCCATATTGGATCCTTTCCACGCAACCATTCTGTCTATTGTGGCTCAATTAGAGTTCTTAGGTAAATGTTTTTAACCGCCTTCCAGGTCATTTGAATAACCCTCTTAAGTATAGACAATCTAGATTTGTGTGAGTAAAGAAGGCAGGGTCCTATGGTTTATAGTGGGATCCGAACCACTTCAAAGTGGTGCAACCTGTTTAACTCTAGTGGTTTCTTGATCTTGATTTCAAAGAATTTGTAATGAATTCCTGTGAATGAACTAATCCTAGTAGTTCCTGCCAACAGTGAAGAGGTTTGCGCTTGGCCCAGTCTACGATACTTGTTTTGGCAATACTCAATAACTGGTTCTGGTCCTATGAATTTTGATGTCACACTTTCTCTACCAAGGCAGTTGACAATTTTGTTGCCTTCCATGCCAAAGTGACCAGGCATCCAGACCAGGGTTATTTTATTGTCTGTCCAACTAAGTTAGAACCTTTTGGCAGTTACACATAGTTTTAGTGTTATAGAGGTAGGATCCATTTGTTTCAGCCTCAATACGCACAGTTCAATGGCATAGATTTTAGTTTGAAAAATCATCACTGTACTACCTATACTTGAAGTATTCTTACCTTTGGGTTATGAATATAAACTCGGCTCATATTCCTTTGTGAGTTTTGGCGCCCTCTGTAAATCATCAGCTCTCTGCCTTCTGTAGGTCGACTTTATTCTGATCCCACTCATCTTTCAGGAAATAGTATGTTAAAAGGCAGCAAGTGGTTAGACAAGGTAGGCATCACATCTGAAAGCATGCCTAAGATGTCATGATTGTTTACGTCATCAATAAGTCCACTGCGTTCCATCTTGCTAGCCTGTGGCATATTGATTGCTGATTTTTGGAGTGTATGTTGCCCACATGACCTCTCTAGGTAGATATGGAGAGGCCGTAAGTCCAGGAGGATGTCCAGAGCAACTGACAGTGGGGTACTTACTTGCCAGGCATGCTTATCTCTGTAAGCCAAAAAGTATGCTTTTGGCCGTTTGTTGTAGCCCTTTCGGCCACCAAACTATAAAACCTATGATTAGTTTAATTACCATAATATATATCTAGTACATTTGTTGGGGACTTGTGTCCCAGGATTTTCCACAAATTCTTCGATATATCCACAATCAATCAATCAATCAAAATAACTTTATTTATATTACAGAACAAATATCTAACCAGATATCTACCTCGCATTTGGCCCTGTAACCAACGCATATTGTTTGTCACGTTGGTGGTAACAGGGTCCAGCGGCGCAGCGCTGGTTCAATTTATAATCTTGTTGATTGTATCTTGAGTACATTTAGTGATGCATTCAAGACACAATCAACACACTCATTCTCCTATTTACAAATAAAATTTAAAATGAGTAATATAATAATTGTACACTACTAAGTAGTTGAAAACAGTTAACAATAAAATTTGATGGTATATCACTTATTTAATTTTATGCTACTGGTGCGGGTACCAAAGCCTATAATGATGGATCCCGTTGCAAGATTTCCAATGGCGAGCAGAGTTACTGCTGAATCTTTTGTACTCTATAATTTCTTGTCTAAATATAATTTTGATTTTACGATGCACTAGAGATAAATTTATATAACAAACAAAACAAACAAGAACAAATAAAACAAAAATGTACAAACATAAACCAAGAGTAATAGGAAAGATTTAACAGTTATGAAATATCAGTACAGATAGGTAGGGGAAGAAGAAGTTATAGTTGGTGAAGGTTTGGCTATAGAGGTTGCCGGAAGATGGGCAGCGTCTGGTAAGGTAAGGTGTGTTTTATTCGAAAGGGGGCATTATGCTGTCTAATTTGTGTTATATTTTGGGTTAGCGGACTATCACCCAGTTTGAAGGTGTAGAATTTTTGAGATATATTCTGGATGTACTCCGCTATTGGCGTTATGTCGTGGCAGCGTGCATAGAGATCTCTGAGGGAGGTGTACCTGTTGGAATTCGAAATGAGGCGCATAAATTTGTGTTCCAATCGATATATCCACAAGGACAGTCTTGATTTGTGGACAGGGTCAACCGCATGTGCTTGAATCCCGACTTCCCACAGAGTTAAAATGGCCAGGGTTATCCACAAGTAGTGCTCACAGAAGGAAGGAGAGAAACCCGCCTTGTGGGCACCCTCTTGCGACCCTGAAGCTGACCGTCTGTTTTGTTCATTACCAACTGGTGTATCATTGGTTGCCTATATCTTGGGGTTGCATCTTCAATGTGTGTATATATGTATTTTACAAATGAAAAATACGCATTTAAGTTTAGGATTTTGTAGTGCTGCATAGGAATACCATATGCATTTTCCTAACAAAAGAATACCAAATCATCAGACATTTTCAACTGTTTCACTACTCAAGGGAATGCAAGTTTTCATCATCAAAATTGGTATGAAATTTTGTTCAAAATGTTGAAGTAAATAAGTAAGTTCTTCAAGTACAAGGGTTTGAACAGGGTGGCAATGTAAACAAACAATTTTGCCAGTGGATTACCGATCATCATTTGGCTCTCATTTCCACACTTTACTAGCTGTTTTCTTTCTGCTGTCTAGGTAGGAGCCAAATAAATTTAAGTAATTCCCTGGAATGCCATAAAACTCCAATTTATTTAATAAGATGTTATGGTCAACACAGTCGAATACTGCAGCTGGATCTAATATTCCTAGGCAACAATGTCTGTTTTCAAATGTATGTTTAAACATGTGGGATAAAGATAAGATTGCGTTAAGTCGACAAATCCCTCCTAAACCCAAATTGATGAACATTTAATATTTTCAGTCCAGATAAGAAATAAGATTATTGAACATCACAGTTTCTATAATTTTAGATATTGACGGTAAAGTTGAGACCTATCGGTAATTTTCGAGCTGTGTGATGTCCCCCTGTTTTATGGAAAGGAATAACTTATTAATTATAATATACACTTGGTTTACTGTTTCACGAGTTTTGTTCAGTTTTGCCTGACAAAACTCGTGAAATAGTAACCAAGTGTATATTATAATTATTCTATTGAATATGTTTCATCAAGAACCTACCACAAATTAAATCCAATTAATTTTTGTACTATGTATGTATTTATGCCATATATATCTTCAGTATTTTTGATTTTTAATGTATAAATTAATGTTTTAATATCTACGGCTGTGTGTGGATTAAAGAACATACAATTCCTATTTTGCAAATTTTTGTCCGTGAGGTTTTCAATATTGGTATATAATTCTCAAGTAAAATAAAATATTACCATCAGAAGGAGACACCTTTAAACAACTTTTCTAAAAAAAATTTTTTGGTGGAAAACCAGATGGTAAGTAGTGAAGGCGCTATTCAAAACACTAGTCTGATGAAGAAAAGTTTTGCCGATGCCATATGCTCTGATAGAGAGCGTGATACTGTCAGATATGCCATAAGGGGAAGGGAAAAAGGATAACACAAAGCAATGGAAGTCTTTATTTCAGGCTTTAATACCTATAATACATATAAAAGGGCATTCTCATAATGAAATAAATTGGAACATGTGGAATATATGCAATGGCCTGTAAAAATTCACGATATAAACTGATGATTGTATTAATAGTTGCGGCTTATGTAGAATGTTGTAAGTCAAACCAGCTGCTGTCTGCTTTAATAACTATTTATTGAATTAAGGCATTTTACACATAAGGAGTGCGAAAGGGTTAGAATCTATGAGATAAAATGAATTTCAAGAACGTCCAAGTCTAATAAATTACCTCCCAACAGAGTTACAATCTTTGAAATTTGATGACGACTTTTTATCAGTTATTAGAGTATGAAGACAAGAAGTGTTAGATTGCATATCTATTAAAAATTCGAAGCATATTTCAGAATAATCCTAAAAAAATTAATATTCACTGAAGTATTAATTATTATTTATTCATTTCTTAATAGATTTTTGAGATATAGCCTACCGTGTACGTTCAGCACAACATGTGTCAACATCAGTGAAGGTTTCTCCTTTAGGTCATTTTGTCAATGGCCAATGCCCTCACGCATATAATAATGCACAGGCTGCAATCTCGTGTTTGAGGGCATTGACCCAATCCACTGGCCAATATTATGTGTACTCATTTATTTGTAGACTCTGTATATAAAATTGTGAGTTTAATATTGACAATCTTTAAAAGTGACTGAAATGTACAATATTTTTTGAATATTTCTGAACCATTTGAGGTGTCATTCTCAATTTTAATATAACATATTACGAATTTCATCAGCCAAAATTTTCCAGACCGCATTCCTTTTGACAACCTCAAATTTATATTGGCATAAAACTACATACAGTAGTGGCAGAAGTACAAACAATACAATTTCTTGCAAATTACCTTTGGTCAATCTTCATAGAGATATCCGTTCTATTATTGCAGTTAATCAATTAAAAAACAGTCTTGCCTAGTTATTTTAAAGCAAAACAATTAAGTATTATTAAATTGCATCCTATACAACTAACTGAATTTATTATTTGTTTATATAACTATTCAAAATACTTATTAGGTTTTAAAATGTTTAGCAATGTTTAGTTAATTAGATATATGTGTGTTGTATAGTAAGTAGGTACCACATCATCCTATTCTCTAAGAAAATATTACTGTATACAATACACAAACAAAAATAGCTAGTTTCATATAGATTTTAGAAGTTTTATTTTCGATTTTCAATTTGTTGTAAAATTTTACCTACATTTGTTGCTTGAAAAAGTTAAGGAACTTAATATAAAATAACTGTAAATAAACTCACAATTTGTAAACACAATCTTCCTCGACCACTTGGAACTATTTAGAAAGCAATATGTTGCTGACGTTTCACGGTATTAGGTTCAAATATGTAGAAAGTATTGAAAGTATTATTTAATTATGAAAGGTTATGTTATTAAAACTACAACGTCAACAGGTGGTGGCAGTGACTTGGCCACCGGCTACAGTGTTGTCATTTGCCTCGTTTTTAACCAAAGTTCAACAAATATTACTTTCAATCCATAAGTTCAAAATATTTTTCTGGTGCGTCTTAAAAAATGACAAAAATGTAAAGAAATTTTTCAGTGAATTTTTTGTACTTTATAATACAGTCCTAGAGAATTTTATTCAAAATATAAATCTCCTATATTTTTTATGTTTTAGTACCGCAAATTGTTGATAGATGTCTCTAGAATGCGAGAGCTGGGAGATTTATCACTTTACCTGATATCTGTGAATTGAAATTATTCATCTTCTTTGTTGATTTACAAAAGGCTTATTTTATTCAGGAAAATGCTAATAATAAAAGAGGGATAGTTGTCTTATTTCTCCAGTTAGAATTTATTATAGTTAACTCCAACTGTTCGAATTCTGGTTATGATATTGTTATACTATTTGTTAAGAGGTGGCACCACGGGTAACGGGCAGTGAAGTTAACAATAAATGTCAATTTATTTCTTCAGATAAAATAAAATCCTCTGAAATAAATGAGAAACTGTAAATAAATGTCAAGGTACAAAATCATTTCTATATATAAATGCCAGAGAAGAGCTACAACGCGTATACGGGAAACTTTTTGATTTCGACCTAAAATGGGAATTGTTTTTTAAACTTTCTTTAATCAAACAGTGTTTATTTTCTATTTCACGTTCTACCTTTGAACAGAATTGTTATCTATACCAATTCATTCAACAAATCAACATCCTTTTGCCAAGGGAGGAGCGTTTTCGTACGACCACCATTTTAACTTAAAAAATATATCTTTATTGTATGAGAATCTTGTATGAGACACTACATAGTCTGTGCACTACACTTAAATAGGCTACACGGCGCGTGTTTCGCTAACCATGTTAATCAACTAGTTTCATTATCCCCTGATGATTCTAATAAGGTTAGCGAAACTTGCGTCGAATAGTGTATTCGAAAATAGTGGTCAAGAGTTTTGATGTTTTATGAAGGCGGTTTCAGCCAGAAAATCACTCAAATTAGGCTATGTCCTTGGTGTTGTGGCCAAATCACTGATTACTATTATACACATTGCATTTGTTTCAACCAATCAAACTAAAGTCCGAAATATAGACACTGCGGAATCCAAAATTGCGGAATCGCAAATCGCACCGCAGTGTGCTGTGTTTTGTTTTTACCTACATTTTTGTTACGTTTTTCGAGGTTAGTTTTTCGCGTGTGGTGAAATTGCGCTGTGTTTAATTAATTGTGAAATGTGAATAATGACTAAAAAGAGATACTGTCGGATTGTGCCGGTTTTGGTAAGTGTGTACTTAGTATTTCCTTGCAGTTTTGAACATATAGGTACAACTAATTAAAAAATTAGGTACCTACCTATTATACTTGGGTACTGTAAGGATTTGCAATGATGTGTAGGTACATATACGTACGTATTTTATTTATTTAGTTTTTTAAATACCAATATTTTTGTAATTCCATTGTTTGGACTGACGGTTTATTTTCTGTTCTTGCTCAAACATTTTTCTCGATTGAATTTTCGATTCAAGTTGCAAGTACTATAATAATAGTGAAATAATAAACACGTTGTTTTCGTTATGTATTTTTATAAACAATTAACTGCATTAAATTTATCCATTTAAAATATTCAAGGTACACTTCCTAACTAGATGTATTGGACAATCAATTTATTATTAATCGTGGTAATAAAGATTGTAATTATTGTTTACGTCATTGAGACCACCATGCTCGAACATGCTAGTTCATATTTAAATAGAATATGTCATGGTAGATTATATAGTATGCCTACTATACACTACTCAATATGTATATGTAGTACTTCAGAGGATAATAGTATGTTTTTTTTAAAATTTGTATGCATAATTAGTTTCACAATAATTGCAACATTCAGCCGACCAAATAATGCAGCTTGTTCTTGAAATTTTTAACATAAAAATATGTATATACATAGAACTTTAACTTGGCGTGTGTATGTATGAATTAATATTTCCGTACGATTTCATTTTCTCCCATATTGTACACAAAGTTAAAGCAATAGTCCAGAAATATTGTCTACGTGTACAATATTTCTGGATCTTTGTGTACAAGAGAAAATGAAATCGTATGGAAATATTAACTCATACTAGTGGATTCTGTGAGTCGGAAAAATAGGAAAATATTTTCTAACTCAACGAAACTAGTTACCCCCCCCCCCCGTTTTCGAGGATGCTGAACACGATGGCGGTGGTTTAAACTCTTTTTGAGTTGACCGTCACCCCCAAACGGCCAAAAACAATCCGCAAAAGGGGTGAAACGCGAAAACACCGTCTTATATTGAGAAAAACTGCGTCACCCCCCGTTTTCGAGGATGCTGAGCACGATGATGGTGGTATAGACTCTTTCTGAATTGACCATCACCCCCAAACGGCCAAAAACAACCCCCAAAAGGGGTGAAACGCGAAAACACCGTCTTATATCGCGAAAAACTGCGTCACCTCCCGTTTTCGAGCATGCTGAACACGATGATGGTGGTATAGACTCTTTCTGAATTGACCGTCACCCTCAAACGGCCAATAACCACCCCCAAAAGGGGTGAAACGCGAACACACCGGCTCATACCGAGAAAAACTGCGTTACCTCCCGTTTTCGAGGATGCTGAACACGATGGCGGTGGTTTAAACTCTTTTTGAGTTGACCGTCACCCCCACCGGCCAAAAACAACCCCTAAAAGGGGTGAAACGCGAACACACCGCCTTATACCGAGAAAAACTGCGTCACCTCCCGTTTTCGAGTATGCTGAACATGATGGGGATTCTGGATCTTCTCCCCGAAGCAAAGCAACCCCTGAACCAGACAAAAACTACCCCGCCCTATGAAGTGGATAAGAAAATTCCGATATGACAAAATGAATAACAAATCATTGAATACAAACCGGATGATGATTCCTTGTTTGTTGACTGATCTCTTACCCTAAAAAATAGGCGCATATATAGGGTCTGGTTAGGTTATTTGGTGATTTTCAGGCGGGGAAATCTGCTGTATGGAATTAGTGGTAAATTTCATATATTTTATTATATTAACTTATGAACATGTGTATTTGACGCATACAATTACTTACTTGCTATAATATATATAAAAATAAAACAGATTCCTTGACGCATACAACTACATATCCACTATATCCATACCATACATTTTTATTGACGCAGGGATGGGGTTGACTCGGAGAAATTCAAAAGCACCGCCGTCTTGTTCAGCATGCTTGAAAACGGGTGGTGACGCAGTTTTTCGCGATATAAGACGGGGTTTTCGCGTTTCACCCCTTTTAGGGGTTGTTTTTGGCCGGTGGGGGTGACGGTCAACTCAACAAGAATTTAAACCACCGCCATCGTGTTCAGCATCCTCGAAAACGGGAGGTGACGCAGTTTTTCTCGGTATGAGCCGGTGTGTTCGCGTTTCACCCCTTTTGGGGGTGGTTATTGGCCGTTTGAGGGTGACGGTCAATTCAGAAAGAGTCTATACCACCACCATCGTGTTCAGCATGCTCGAAAACGGGAGGTGACGCAGTTTTTCACGATATAAGACGGTGTTTTCGCGTTTCACCCCTTTTGGGGGTTGTTTTTTGCCGTTTGGGGGTGACGGTCAATTCAGAAAGAGTCTATACCACCACCATCGTGCTCAGCATCCTCGAAAACGGGGGGTGACGCAGTTTTTCTCAATATAAGACGGTGTTTTCGCGTTTTACCCCTTTTGCGGATTGTTTTTGGCCGTTTGGGGGTGACGGTCAACTCAAAAAGAGTTTAAACCACCGCCATCGTGTTCAGCATCCTCGAAAACGAGGGGGGGGGGTAACTAGTTTCGTTGCGTTAGAAAATATTTTCTTTTTTCGAGGTTTTTTCCGACTCACAGAAGCCACTATACATACACACGCCAAGTTAAAGTATACTAGACTATATCTATAGTAAGTAGCGTATTTCCAATGATAATATACTTGATATTTGCCGGTGGAAAAGTTAATATTATTGAAGTGAGCTATGAAAATGACAACTATTATGTTTGATAAGTGACATTTCTTTAATGAAATGATCAAAATTGTTTACAGTGAGAAAGAAAAAAGTCCAAATATTTACTTGTTATTGCTATATACAAAATAACAAAAATAAACGTACAGCAAAAAGAGCAGAGAGTGTTGTACCCAAATCGTCCAACATCATCAGAAAATACGTTAAAAAATATTTACCGAAAGGTAAATAATACCTCCAGTTTTTACTAAAGCAAAAAGAAGATATACTGTTTTATTTCGAAGCTAAGCCCATCCATATTTGTTCACGAATGACTTTTTTGAAACACTGTATTATTTTTTTCTGTATATAGAATAAGTAATGCAGTCGATCAATAGTAAAAGTTATTCCAAAATCCAACGTACGCTAAAAAATAATAACTAGATACAGACCATATAAAATTTTACTCGTACAAGTTTTATCAGAGGCTCATAAAAGGAAAAGGCTGGACTTTTGCCGCCAGATGAAGTTGGATGAAGATCCCGATTTTTTACTAAAATATTATGGACTGACGAGTCATCCTTTTCTACGGCAGGGGTTTTTAATAGTAAAAATTGAAGGTCGTGAAAAAACAACCACAACAAAAAAATATTGGTAAAACCAATTAAAAAATCAGGAATAAAAATGTTTAGCGTTTGGTGTGGAATTTTCAGAAACAAAATTGTTGGGCCTATTTTATAATCATACTTTAACTGGAGTTACCTATCTGGAAATAATTATCCCAGAAGCAGAAAATATTCTTTTGCAGATTTTTCCGGAAACCGACCGTGATATGATTTGGATGCAGGATGGTACAACTCCGCCGTTCGAGATCGTTTGAATAATGTATATGGATAGGGAATAATGGAACAATTAAATGGCCACCTAACAGTCCAGATTTGACCCCTATAGATTATTTTTTGGGGGACTTCTAAAAGACAATGTCAATAATAATAATATAGTATTCAAGTTATTAAAGACAAGTTCTTTTTCGAGACAGTTGCTAAATTTCACACCCCGTCGTACGAAATTTCGTTGCAGTTACGCAATTTACGGCCCCCGTGCGACGTGTTTCGTTGTATTTACAAATATTACATCTCATACAACATCACAAAGTTACAAAAATCGCGCCCCGTGAGACGACATTCATTGTAGTTGCAAGAATTATGCCCCTTTGGGCGTTTTTTGCTGCAGTTCCAAAAAATTAATTTTCGTTATAGTGTACGAAAATTTCATTTTGTCTTCCAAAAATATCTTCAGACAGCATTTCTACGTGTTGAACGCGTTAAAACAAAAAAAAACCTGCCTTGTGACCAGGCAATTCACAATAACATCCTAATGCGTCTCCAGCAAAACAATTTCGGTCGTTTTCAGTGTGAATTTTGCTGTCACACCTGTTACTAGTTCATAAATCTCCTTTGTTCAAGACTGTATTTTTGTTGTTTTGTGATCCCTAAATAGACATAATTGAGGACAAGTTTATATTTAGTTTCATTTCTTTTAAAGAATAATTAGACTGCTTTTCATCGCGTCATATCTATAAGTAGAGTACGGAATGTACATGTAGCAGCTCCCCTAACAGTCAGACAAACATTTAATTTTAAATGTAGTATGTCTCGTTTAAGTACACTTAATTTGTCAACTAAATCTTTGTCCCAAAATCGGCGAGACATGAATACATTATACTACATTAGTGAATGTCAACCCAGTTCTTGCAGATTTGAAGGAACACACTTTTCCAACTAACAAGAAAACGAAAATATAAATATACCAAAGTCTTTAGTAACAAAAAGTGGTGGTGCTGTGAAATTCTAAACTCTTCGGTTGTAAAAACATCACAAAATAAGAAGAAGAATTAGATAAGCATGGAGAGATTTTTTTTTATACATTTATTTAACGTCGGGGCCTATTTCCGCTACTGAGGCCTAACACCGACGCCTGTAGACGACGTACCACCAACCAGGAATTTTGCCGAACCTCTTCCCTTAAGAAGAGTAGGGATCTTTTACTTGCCTAACATTTAATAAACAAGGGACCGACTGCTATACATTCCCTCCGAAGAATGGTATATCCCCTATACAACCCTCGCCTAAGGTTGTATAGCTTCCGCGCATACACTGATATACAAGCCGCTGGAAGATGTGTGAGGCGAGGACGCGGTCTTCGTTGGAACGGCGACCCATCCAACTACTAACCGCGCCTTACGTTGCTTTACATCGCAAATCGAAGTATGTACATAGTAAAGACTCACCCACGCTCGCCCCCTGATGGAGAGAATTATTAGAAAACGAAAACCGAAGAGGAAAATTTCGTGACTAATGATTATACAATCATCGTTTTTTAAATCAGAGTATATCCATGGATGAATTAAACTGAACCAGAAATTATGCCACATCTCCCTATTAATTTATATGAATTTTTAATTAATGATAGTATCACAAAATAGTTTGTAATCTACGTACGTGTATGACCCTCACAGCAGTATTTTGATCCTTAGTTTGAAATAAAATAGATTCGTCACATAGATTTCTGCCATTGTTTCCTTTGCTTTTACGTCTGACTGCAGGGAAATAAAAAGCTCATTATCTGTTTTTACCGATTTATTTTCGTGCTTTGGAACTATGCAATACTTACAATCCAACACACACCCACAATATGAACAAAACTAAAAAGCAGCTTAACTATCTACCAATCGCTGCGTTGGTTAAAACCAATATATCCAACTTACGCCCTGGTTTTAAAGAAAGCGATGTTTAATGGCTATTTTAAGGATGAATTTAACATCTAAAGAATGTGATTTTTGGCAACAGACCTTTTCAACGGAGTACTTTTGAATAATGAAATCAAAAAATCGTATATGACTCATGATGGTACGGCCGTGAGCAAAACAAAATAGGACAAGTCTTATAACGGTATTTTGCTAAAATCTAGTTGTAGTTGTGTATATCTAACTTTAATTTTTGTGACATTGTCAGTTAGTTGTCATAATTTATTGCAAGTGTGCAAAAACTAATATGTCTCATATAAGCGATTTAGTTAAATCTGGAGTTATTGCTAAAGCAGAAGATGGATGGATGATATTGATAAAAATTCGATGTGTAACATTTTAAGAAAGTGGAGAATAAACGGTACGATTAGTAGAAATTCTGGATCAGGGCGACGAAGGATATCAACTCAACAACAAGATTTGCAATTGGTAAATGCTTTAGTAGAAAATCCATTTTACTCAGTTATTCAGGCTGCTAAAGAAACGAATTTTCCTGGATCGAGTAGTACTGGTCGCCGGCGAGTAAGAGAATCGTAGCTACGCTGTCATGCAGCAGCACAGAAATACTTACTTAAAGCTGAACATAAAGAAACTCGAGTAGGATTTGCGCTTGAATTTTTAGCGCATGATGTAAATTTTTGGAACAATGTAATCTTTACAGACGAAAAAACTCTCCAGTGAACACACAGCGGTCGTATTCGTGTTTACCGCCCTCCGAATACGCGATTCGATGAGAAATATATATCTAACAGTGATAAAAGTGGTAGATTTTCCGTCAATATGTGGGCTTGGATATCGGCACGTGGTCGTGGTGTTTTGTGGAATATTGAGGAACGATTTAATAGTGAAACGTATATTAAGATTTTGGACAATATTATACTCCCTTCTGTGTCACAATTATTTCCTAATAATGAGTTCATATTTCAACAAAACAATTGTTCCGTTCATACTGCTCATACCGTAACTAACTGGTTTCAAGATAACAACATCAATGTTCTTAGCTGGCCCAGTCATAGTCCAGATCTTAACTCTGTGGAAGAAGTATGGGGACTACTCGTAAGAAGTATCCAAAGACGAAATATGAGACCACGGAATGCCGAAGAATTACTGAAAATAGTAAATAATGCATTGGAAAATATTATCACTAATGATTATTGTATAAGGTTATTTAATTCTAAGCCAAACAGATTTATAGAAGTTATAAATAGAAATGGTGCAATAACGAAATATTAATAGTTTCTTGTTAAGTAGGATATTCTTTGATCCAGGATTTCTACTAATCGTACCGTTTATTCTCCACTTTTTTAACATGTTACACACCAAATTTTTGTTAATGTTATAACGCGTGCAATTTGTCTCATTAACCATCCATCATTTACTATAAGCAATAACTACAGCATTAAAATACAAAATAAATTAAAAGTGATATCTATTTTATTTCGGCTACTCATTACATTTTTATATAGAGACAGATTTACATTAGAAAAAAAAAGTTGTCCTATTTTTTTCTGCTCACGACGGTACTAATCTTGATAATCCAGAATCCATTATTGTTAGAGCATTTGTCAGATGCTTTCGGTATGCTTGCACTGACTCAGGTTATTCAATAAATGATGGTCAGGAAAAAATGTTACGTGTTTACATCCTGGTGAACACTTCAAGCGTGGATTCAATAATACTGAGACTACATATTTTTCAGTGAAATCAATAGAAACGGCGTAAATCAGGAATTAATTCTTAAAGTCCGCCATCTTGGGTCCACCATTTTGAATTTTACAATTTTCACTTCGGATTCGTAATCAGCGATCTCAAAAACCCCCATGATATGAATTTTAACCTATTTCGTTGAAAACTTTGCAAGTTATTGGAATTGGGGCTGTAAAATGGTGGCTGCTACCACCCCCCCACCCCCTCGGGGTGGGTGCACTAATTTTCAAAGGCATGCATTGCATATGTTGCCGAAACTTAACATAATGCAAAAGGTTTCAAGTCTTTACATTGAAGTAGTAACGATTAAGAACTTATACCCCTTTTGCATTGATTTCCTCTACTTAGCCGTCTCTGACCAGTATGGAATTTATTAGTCTACCTTACATGGATTAAAAAAAAAATTAAAGAACTGAGAATTGTGAGGGCACACGTAATGCTACGGCACATTACCTGGCGCTCGGCATAGCGTTAGGTCGCCGGCGTCTCTCCCACAGCTGCATGGTTAACGTCCTCATAGGGCATAGTAGAGCAGTTAAAAATTGCACTTCATCGAGAAGTCGTTAAAACAGGTGATGTTTGCGGCTGGGAGGAATTCGTTAAAAATAAGATGTAGTTGGTAATATTATCGTTTGTCTCGTAATTTAGATGGCTGATTTAGTGAAAAATAACCACAAAATAGTTTATTAAGCTCGGCGAACTATAAAAGGTCGCGACGAAGCTTAGAATGTATTTCAAAGGCAAGTATAGAAGTTCGGCGAACTACAAGAGGTTGCGACATAACTCCATGGTGTTTTCAATTGTATTTCCAAAGCTCGGCGAACTATAAAAGGTCGTGACGAAGCTTGAAGTGTTCTGCCTTCAGGTGCCCCGTGTCCAAATTCTATCTCCAGGGAGCTCGGCGAACAGTTAAGTTCTGCGACGTAGCTCAGGTGTAGTCCGAATGCCATATCTCTTCTGTGGCCATGTTAAAGAACGCTATAACCCCGATATACTTTTCGACGTTGTAACAAAATCCGACTTAGGAAATACTTCGTAAGAAAAGCGTGCTTCACGTAAAAACGCCGTGGAGGAGGTTTTTAATTCTTGGAAATATATTTTTGCTCTTCGGAGCATTTTTTATGCCAAATTATCGCTAACTCTTCAAGGAGCGTTAATTTAGAAAGTGTAGTGAATGTCGCTGCACAGGGACGTAATGTCGCCCCGACCACCCAATTTTAGAAAGTATACTAAAATTGGACTTGAACTTCCAAATTTCCAAGATTAAAAACCCTTTTACGAATCCACGTTGTCAAGCACTGCAACTCTTACGAGGTATTGAATATGAGGACAAGTTAATCCAACGACTATTCAAAGTATATCGGAAGTTATAGCGAAAATAGCCCTTAGCGACATGGGACCCCCATCATTTCCTAGCAGTCGGTTTTGACGGGGAAATGATGTGTTTTGACGGGGTTTGCCCTAAACCGGTTCCTCAGTGATTCGGAGTCAAAAAAGTATCTATACCATGTACTCACACGTGCATGGGATCTGCCTTGCCTGAACGTAAAATTTGTTATTGCATAATACAAACGAAGTAGAGACGCTTCAAGCAATTTTAAGCTCCGAGGAGCGACCAAAATTTATGTGAATTAATAAAATACGTTTATAAGACAGGCAAGCATAAGCCCACCAAAATTTCAGTTACATGAAACTTTTCTTGAATCTTTTTGTGCATCGTTAGCTTATCAAACTGCATATTGGATGGTAGTTGGTACCGTATGAATCGTCCCGTTCCTCACCATGTGTTGTACACGGGTCAGACCATTGTTTGTTAACATTTTCTCTTGAAGAAGTTGTTGTAAAAACATAAATTTTTTAAAAGATTTAATATACATATTTTGAACTTTATATTGTCTTTTAGTTGTGTTTTCTAACAAAATTCCTTTTCAGGTTTAATATTAAGAGAGTGTGATACAGACAGTGTTAGATTTATAGTGTTACGACGTCTTCCAATTGATACCATCAGAGCCGCAGTTAAGCATAAACGACAGTAAGTATGATTTATTATATTATTCTCCGTTTGAAATAGTCGTGTTGAACCCTAAAAATTTTGTGAACGTTTTAGAATTAAGAAAAGGTTGAGGAAAAAGAAAATTAATTTTTTCTTTTTCCTATTTTTTTTAATTTTTCTAAGTTTTTCGAGCAGAAAATACGTCCTTCAGACTTCCATCAAAGCATGGATCGTTCACAGCCACAGTGGTCTCTTTTTATATTATATGACGCCTACTCGGAGGTTCCGGGCTTTCCTCCGTTCCCTCGGTGTGTTTAAATTACAAAAATTCCACACTGGCTCGGTCGTAGTTTGGCAGCGTTTCTAGACTCAAAACTTTTATCTTTCTGTCCTTTGCATGCTTAAGATAGAAAAAGGTAGGCTCCCATTGTAAACAAACACTATTGCTTGGCTCGATTTTAGTTAAATTCTTTCGTAAAAGTATCGTTTATATTGCTTTAAAAGATTGTAAATTTAAATGACTTTCTGGCAACTTTAACATGTTCATTATTTGATGGCTAAATAATTGTAAAACGAAATTAATTAAATGCAATAATTACTTGAATTTGGGAAAATAGGTAAGAAAAATTTATATATTCTTTTTTAAAAACTTTTCTACAGTTTTGTTTATATTTGGCGTCATATATACATACATACATTTTTAATAATCAACCTAGTTGCTCACATGGTGAAGTTTTCAATGCATGGATTTGCTAGTGGCGACTTTGAGGCTTATTTTTTCGAAAAGGCCTTACATTTTGAAAATTTATAGGGTGCCGTTAGAAGCACTATAGTTTTTTGAGTAAGTTTACAAAAATTTATAATCGTAGCTCAAATCATTGATTTAATAGCGCGATGTATGTTTTAAAAAACACATTTTACAAACTACTTCTCTTTCTCTTTTAGGTCGAAGTGAAGTAAGACTACTTAAAGCCAAACGACCCCTGAAACAATCTACAACTAGTTCAAATATGCTTTTAGAGGGCGTAATATTAAAACATAATATTTTTAGTCGCAAACTCCTCTATAAAATCCTTATTTTACGTAACGTAACCAGACTGCAACAAACAGCTACTCTCCGGACTATGTGCCCCGCCGAGCGCTGAATTACAAGTTACAAGTCTGGCGCGTTAAGTGTAATAATTGCATATTACCATCAAAACGCTAATGCTTCGATTCGATAGAGGAGTTTGCGACTAAAATTATTATATTTTAATATTCCGCCCTCTAAAAGCATATTTGAACTATGCTAAGCCCAGTCAGGCTATTTATTTTTCGATTGCAACAGACACTGGACCGCTAGATGGCGCCTGATGACTATTTTACATGTCGCTATTATAAAAATGCCGGGATGTAACAAATAGTCAAAGGATCCTCGTGCCGGTCGTCACATGCCTACCTTGCACTGACGAAAGCCAACAGCTCGAAACTGCAGTCTGCAAGTGGTGTGTGACGGCTGGCAAGCGAGCTCCTTTAAGTAGGATCAGTCTTTCGGCTGGTGTTTGTTGCAATCGAAGCATTAGTGTTTTGATGGTAATATGCAATTATTACACTTAACGCGCCAGACTTGTAACTTGTAATTCAACACTCGGCGGAGCACATAGCCCGGAGAGTAGTTGTTGGTTGCAGTCTGGTTACGTTCCTTATAGTAAAATAAGGATTTTATAGAGGAGTTTGCGACTAAAAATATTATGTTTTAATCTACAACTACTTCTCAGGCATGAAAAATTAGATTTTGGGAAATTCGGTCCTACAAAAAAAAGTTATAATCTAAATAGCTTTAGCAAACTAAAGTTACATCGTTAGTTGCATGTTTACTTGTTAATATTTAAAAAAAAAAAAATTTCTTAAAATAAAAATCGGTTAAAATCAGTTTCTCTTTTAACGATGCGCTTGAAGTTATTGAACGGTATCTCGGTTCTTATGACAACTGATTTATTTATGCCAACTTAGGTATTAAAATCCTGAATATGATCTGTCATTTCATGTACTATTGCATATCTAATGATTCTTTTTTTATTTGTTCCAGAGTGTGATCGATGTGAGAGGTTCAAATGGTTACTATAATGGGGACGTTGGATTTCAGGGAAGAAGTTAAAGGTATTTTATTTATTTATAAGTTCCTCACTCGAATATATTAAAAATATACTTGCTTATAATCCACGAGTTCTAAACTCCGGAAAAAACTAATATTAACCACTGGCACACGATTAGACAAAAAGTTCTTCGTTTAAGTTTTAGTGGTTAATACTGAAAATATTGATTTAACCTCATTAAGTATCAATTTTGGCTCCAAACAATAAATCACAAGCTAGATAATATAGTATATGTTTTGTTTAATTTATGATTACGGGAAAATGATCTTAACCGCGTGCATGGTTAAAGCCTGCCATTCTGATCGTTTATTACTGGCGCATCCGCCACAACTTCGAATGTCTCGAGGCTGAAACTAGAGCAGTAATCAAACATAAATACATACATATACATCATTTTTTGTATATAGTCATGTTTCCCTTTCTCCAGATTTATAACATTCCATCATCCAAATTTTTATCTTTGCAATATGGTTTTTTAACAGTTCATTATTTGATAGTCTACATTGTTTAAACTTTATTGTGGCATTGTCTTAATTTTTCTTTTTTGAGACTTTTTACCACATAGATTTTATTTCTAGAAATAAGCAATCTATATATGGCAGTATATTACTAGGAAATAAATTTTGCTACATACTAGTGTGTAAATAACTGGTTATTACGATCTAAAGTTCACCAAAAATATATGAGGTCCCAGATCTTACTAATCCTTTTCACAAAACAAAAACAATAAAAGAAGAACACTTCTAAAAATACAATTTATTACAGATAACAGATTTACATACTCAACAAGTAAAATATTAAAACATGCTCTATGTAATAAATCGTCTGTGGTTTCTAGCTGGGGAAAATAATAATTAATAATAAGTATTATACAATAAGAAGGAAATGATTGAAAGCCAAAAAATAATAAATACAGAAGTAATTTAACTGTTGTAATAAAAAGAGTTTCAGTAGCTCCAGATTTCAAGTGCTTGGAGGTTTTCTTCTTTCTTGCCAATCGAAGGTCTTGTTTGACAATTTCTGTTATAAATTTCAAAATCTCATCAGTTGCCAACATTAAAATGGAATATTTTTCAGATATAATACATTGAGTCGTCAGGAGAATATTGCAAAAGCAAAATCTTATACCAAAATAGTTGCAAAATAAGTCCAAAGTAATCAGAAAGAAATATACCAATAGCTAGAGCTGTTCTTATATCCTATCCAAATCATCTACAATAGAATTACCAAAAGTTAATATCAAAATTAGCGTCTAACATGAGCACGTATCTATTAAAAATTAAAAGAATGTAAAGTCTTACCCAATTTCTTTTGAACGATAATTTGCTATTTAATTCTGATATAAAAGCAAAATCTCCAAAATTCTAATTGAAATTTATGTTAAACCTAGTACCAAATCCGGTATAGTCTAGTATCTTTAACTTGGCGTGTGTATGTATGAGTTAATATTTCCGTACGATTTCATTTTCTCTTGTAAACAAAGATCCAGAAATATTGTCCACGTTGACAATGTTTCTGGACTATTGCTTTAACTTTGTGTACAATATGGGAGAAAATGAAATCGTACGGAAATATTAACTCATACATACACACGCCAAGTTAAAGTATACTAGACTATAACCTATACCGATTAGTCAAATTGTGCCGTTTGATCAAGTTAGCTTAGCGAAATTAATCTTCATTGAGAAAAAAAAATTAGATTATGATATTCTCATATACTTTGACTTCACAACAAATAATCAATGCTGAATATGTTTTACAGTTTTAGAGTCATAGAACAGTGTAACCAATCTCTATTTTTAAAAACAAATCTATATTATGAACTTTCAATCATTTACACTATTATTATTTATACTAATCTTTGTGCATTAATTAATGATACTTTATACAATATCGGGCGTGTTTATAAAAAATTAAGATGTCTGGTCGATAGCCGAGTGGGTTAAGGCGCGAGCTGGCAATCGCGTTTAATCACATGGACATCGCACCGCCGGGTTCGAATCCTGGCTCCGGCACTGGCACTGTTTGGGGAAATGGTTGTATATCCGCGTTGTTTCAATGGTATAGGTGGTTGTCTAATTTATGTGGCGTTTATTTATTTATTTATTTTTGTCGGTATGCTTCCAATCTTGATTTTCATCAGTAAATACTGCTCTTTTAAACTTTAAATACCTTTCCCTCAAATTCTCTATAATTTCTTCGTTAATTTATTTGTTATCAAAAAATTTAGATTGAATTTTAATTTTCTTTATGTGGCATATATCATCGATACATTTTATTATATTCTCTACCAGTCAAGAAGCTAATGTGTTTACATTTGATATATTGTTGTTCTAAGGTTGATCTAAAAATAAACGCACATCATAATTTTTAAAATCAGGTAATTTGCGTGGAGAGAAACGTACTGATTCTGTTTTGAAAAATTCCAAATTCTATTATATCATTAATTAGTTTTAGTAATTATTGTCAGCATTAATTAATTAATATGTTGCCACCTACTTTCCCTCCGCCAATAAGTACGGCACAGAATAAACTGTTTATATATTAATTGATAAAGTGTGTAATTACATTATTTATACTATAATAGATTAGTAAATGTCAATTTAATATAAAAAAATTATATTAATAGCCAGATAATTGTCTGCTAACGTTGTAAATGGCACTTATTTGCAGTTAAAACTAGAGAAGCAGGAAAGTGATAATTATTTAATTGTTACGGGTTAATTCACTTATGTAATTAGTGTTCTTTTATCACATATATAAATTTTTACCACTTTGTAATTATTTGCATAACGTGCGTGTATATGACTAGGAGAAACTGAAAATATTTTCTTCAAGTTAGAACCTCCTTAAATCGATCGTTATGGTGTTCTGCCACAAGAAATGCCCTGTTGATATCCGATGCTAACATGATGATTTCTTTTAACTCGTACTTAGAATGTTTTCATTAATAATGTTAGGATACCCCCCCATACTCACCCTTTAATTATTCATCTCAATTTCATCTAATGATAAATAAGCAAATTGGCCATTTTGCAAAAGTTAGGACCCAAATTACGTTGTGTTTGTAACCCAATTTTATTATTAATTTTCCCAGGTTCTTTTATGTAAAGTTTGATATTACTTGTTTCTTATTCTGATATGATGCACCTATGACTTCAGAAAATTAATCACTCCGAAGTTTACGTTGTTTTAGCAATTTACATAAACATACTGTATATACTTCAAAGTGGATTATGCAAATAATAGGAATCATGTTAAAATATAGAATCTCCGAATTACTTTGTTTAAAATTGCAGCAATCGTCAACATAATACAAAATCTTGACGAAAGTAGCAAATAACAAGGACAGTGTCATCGCTCTAGAAACGTCGAGTTGTTAAACACACCTCTCAAATAAAATATATTATAAATGTTATGAGTCTGTAAACTATAAAGATATGCAGATAATGATTTGAATTAATCTCGAATTCTACATTATGATAATCACTACGAAGAAATAATTATTTTGTATCTAAGTGTTTTTCCAGTAATTAGAGTAAATTTATAATCACATACTTACCTTTATTTTATCCTGTAATTTAAGTCAAAGTGGTCTTGTTCATGCGACCGTTCGAGTAAGACGTGTCGGGTCTAGCTCCGCAGAGGCTGATTTTAAACAGTTACAGTAAAAGTAGTCGTAAAGTCCCTTCGATCTACCCATTATAAATAAACAGTCCAGTAAAAGTGTTGTAAAGTCCCTTCGGTTTTTCCCGGAATCAATAAACTCAACCGCAATTATGTTCACCCGAGAGCAATTAAGTGACCTGCAAACTATCATTCAGGAAACCATCTCAAAACTAATGAAAGATGATACGTTTTTTAAAGTACTAGTGACAAACATTGAAGAGAAACTACAGATTAAGCAAATGCAGCAAAAGATAGACGACCTAACAAAAAAAGTTGAGAAACTAAAGGAAGAAAAAGAAGAAGAAATAAAAATTATGGCTGAAAAAATAGAAAAAATGGAACAACATCGTAAAAGAAAATCAATAAGGATATACGGAGTGATAGAAAACAACAGGGAGAATGTTATTGAAAAAGCACTAGAGGTATTAAACGGGAAATTGAAGCTGAACCTAAGAGACCACGACCTTGAAAACTGCTTCAGGATTGGGAAAACAAGAAATGGAAAAAGACCTATAATGATAGGTCTCGCAAAAGAGAATGTAAAAAAAGCGGCAGTCCAAAACCGTGGGAAATTAAAAGGCACCGGAATATCCGTTACTGAAGATGTAACACCTGCAAAATACAAACTTTTCAAAGAAACCAAGGAGAAACTAGGAAAGGAAAATGTATGGATATTAGGAGGCGGGATCAGGGCTCAAATCGATCAACAGCGACACATAATAAGGAACAAAGCAGAATTAGACCAACTTTCCATACCAAAACCCTCTGGCGGGAGCACCGACAACAAGAGACCCACCCAGGTAACCCACTAGAATATCAGTTTGGAAAATACTCGAAAATAGATTATTATTTTATCTATTATCTTTATATCTGAATTTTAATAACGTAGCGTAGATATATTTTGAATAGGCCATAGTATATAAGTTAGTATATAATAGCTAATAGATAGATTGTAAGAATGGAAGGTTTAGAGGAGGCAATGAGAATACTGGGAAGCTATAATAATATAGAGACGAAAGTATGTAGCGATTTTGACGACTTAAATTTACATTTCACCGCGGGTGGGAGTAGCCTTTCAATTATTCATTATAATATAAGAAGCATTAAAGCTAATTTTGACGAGCTTTGTGTTAGCATAGCGGAGATAAATAAATCAAACGGAAATCTAGGTATAATTGTCCTAACAGAAACGTGGTCAGTAGCAGATATTAACGATTTCTTTATAGATGGCTATAAACCTTATTATAATGAGGGAAACTTCAACCAAAACGACGGAGTAATAATGTTTGTAAGAAATGACCTGTACCCGGAAATCGCAGCAATAAAGCTCACACAGGTAACAATATTAGAATGTAAAATTATTTATAAAGATGTTAAATGTACGGTTGTGGGCGTATACAGACCTCCATCTACAAATACACATATTTTTATTAATGATATTGAGACCTACTTAAAATCGACAAATGAGAGTAATTTGGTGAATTTGGTTGGTGACATGAACATAAATATAGCAGATTTATCGGACGTCAATGCTTTAACCTACATAAATATGCTGGAACAAAATGGCTTTCGTTCGCAAATAAATCAACCTACAAGGGAAAATGAAACTACTTCTTCAATAATAGATCATATTTTTGTTAAAATAAATGCAAAACTAAAAATAAACTGCTTACCCATAGTACTTCAAAATAACATAACAGACCATTATCCAACAATATTTAATATAGAATTTAACGAAACCCCACAGCAGAAACTGGAAAAAGAGAAAACCGTAATAAAAATAGACGACGGCAAACTTTTAAGATCAGTTGCATCAATAAAATGGAATGAACTGTATGAAGAAAAAAATCCCAATATTGCAATCACTATATTCTACGGAAATATTAATTCAAGGTTAAGAGAGGCAACTAATATAATTAAATTAAAAAATAAAAACAATAAGCTCAAGCCATGGATGACTATAGGTATACTTAACGCCATAAGAAAACGGGATAAACTTAAACAAAGAGTCCTCAAAAATAAACATAGCGTGGAATTAAAAGATTATTATAAAAGCTACAGGAATATAGTGACGACATTAATTAAAACGACAAAAAACAACTTCTATAAAGAAAAAATTCAGTCAGCTGGAAGCAATTATAAAAAAATTTGGGATTGTATCACTGAAGTCACAAATCACAATAAAAACCGCAAAGATAACATAGAGCAAATAATATTAGCTAATAATACACAAATCACAAACAAAGAAGAAATAGCAAGTGCCTTTAACGATTTTTTTATTGAGATAGGAGAAAACATTTCTAGAGAAATCCCGAAACACACGCAAAACCTATTAGAATACAGCAACACAAGCCAAAATCTAAATTCCATGTTCTTAGAAGACGTCACTGATACTGAAATAAATAACATTATATGCTGCCTAAAAAATAACTCATCTCCAGGAAAGGATGGAATAACAGTAAAAACGCTAAAACTAATATCTAGTCACATCAGTAAGCCGATTGCTCATATAATTAATCTCATTTTCAAAAATGCAGACATTCCTGAAGTTTTCAAAGAAAGTATAGTGGTCCCAATATACAAAAACGGCAATAAAAAGCACATGACTAACTACCGCCCAATATCACTGATAAACAATGTTGCAAAAATATTCGAAAAATGCTTAAACTACAGACTCCGTGCATTTCTGGAAAAAAATAAAATTCTCTCAAAAAATCAATACGGGTTCCAAAAATATCGAAGTACAGAAGATCCTCTTCAACTATTAACAGACACCATTATAACAAATTTTGAAAGGAGCGAAAAAGTGATAGCTATTTTTCTAGACCTACAAAAAGCGTTTGACACGGTCTCACATAGCCAACTACTGGACAAACTAAACAAAGTGGGTATTAGGGGAAATGTACATAATCTTCTGAAACATTACCTATCAAATAGACCCCAGCAAGTAAAAATAGACAACGCTTTTAGCACAAGGAAAACAATAAAAACGGGTGTGCCACAGGGCACCGTTTTAGGACCGACCCTATTTCTGCTGTTCATAAATGATTTGCTTGAGAAAAACTTTGGTTGCAAAATCATATCATATGCAGATGACACCGCACTAATCTGTTCGGGTGAAACCTGGAGTCTAGCGAGACAAAAAGCGACTGCCGCAATAAGTAAAGTTAAAACATGGCTAGATATAAACTCTCTAAAACTAAATATTGCGAAAACTAACTTCATGACATTCTCCCCAACAAAGGCAGGAATGCCACAAACAATGGAACCTATGCTGATTGACGAAGAAACAAAGAGTTACATACACAACACCACTACTATTAAATACCTTGGCGTTATCTTCGATAAACATTTAAAATGGGAAAAGCATATCAAACACTTAAATGAGAAGTTAAGGAAACTAGTTTATAAATTTTACAACCTGAAAAGTGTCCTAAATAGAAAAACTCTTTTAGTGACGTATAACAGCCTAGCAGAATCCATAATTAGGTATGGCATTAGTGTTTGGGGATCAGCATATAATACAACCCTCCAATGTCTCCAAATTACACAAAATTATATATTAAGGACAATTTTTAATAAGAAAAGTAGAGATAGCTGCCGAAATATATTTGTAGAAAATGAAATACTGAATGTGAGAGGTCTGTATATGCACGCTGCTGTAGTTTATACACACAACAAGAAACATATATTTGGTTCGAGTATTAATCACCGACATGAAACAAGAAATAACACCAAAAACAAATATCAAACTCCAAAATATAGCAAAGCAGTCTGCCAGAAACAAATCAAATACAATGGAATCAAACTATACAACCAGCTACCAGAACATATAAAAGCCCAGAATAAAAAGAAATTCAAAAAACAATGTAAAAAATATCTAGTAAAAAATTATACCATATGTCTTCAACTTTTAGCCTAATTAAGCAAGTAGTTACATCAAAAACTTAACTATCCGCCCTTTGTAAATTTGTAAATATGTAAATAAGTATTAGTCAAACTCGTTTTATCTTATCTTATTTGTGTTTCTTTTTATTATTATCTGTCTCCTGTCTTCCTACCTTTCTAGCTTTAGTAAACGTAATTATAAGTATTGTAATATTAAGTATAAATGCAATAAATTAGATATAGTTAAATATAAAATTATGTGAGCAAAAATGTTATACTGCTAGACACAACACGAGGTCTCCTCAGGTGTCATAACCTATACAAATAATATATGCAATTATAATGTAATAATAAGTATATAGAGTATAAACAATTGTGAAAATGTAAAATTGTAAAAGATGTTGCAGTATTAATAAATAAATAAATAAAAAAATAAATAATGTGATACGTAAACAGCATTGATTATTAATAATACCGTTTAATAAGTATGCATATTATGCTGGCATTACCTACCATAATATTTATAATTCAAAGCAATCGCCTCATTAGAATATATATCACCATTTTATTCTTTGGTATACAAGATAAGGGGTTGAACGGACAAACCTTCTAATTTAAGCTCCCTCTTAAATTATTACGCATTGCGGCGCTATTTCTCAAGGGTGACTTAAATAATGCGACACTAGCGGCAAACGAAGAATTATTTGGAAATAATAGAAATTTCAATTGTATTTAATACACATCGTGCCCTTTTTATTTACGACGTACCTACGTCCATTCATTATCAAGGGCATAAAATTGTATACTACACAAAATAATGTGTTTAATCTTGTATACAGTGTGATCCAATTCAAACCTTAACATCCTCATAAAAGTTGTAGTTATTAATAGATTTTGACCGGTTTTTTTTTTAAAAGATACAACACCAAAAACTGCACTTTTCGACAAAACGTCATATTTTATTTTTTTAAATCATGGCCTACCGCGATTTTTCTAGAGGCTAAAATTTAAGAAATCGTATTAGCGATTTTTTTGCGTAAAATCTGAATACATCCCCGTATTCAGCTCCCTCCTAAATGGGTATGTAGCAAATTTCATAAAAAAAATACGAATTAATAATTTTTTTGCAGATAAATTTAGGAATGAAAATATTAATACGCATTTATTATTGCCGACATAGTAAGTCATGGAATAAACATCAAAAACAGACAACAAAGTTAAATCTAATAAGCAATGAAAACATAATGATGCTAATCAGGCCGCAAAATTAACATAGAACCAATAACAATGACATGAAATAATTGTAACAAGGAAACGCTAAAAAAATTTTATTAACAACAATAAATGTAATGTAATAAATGAAGATTATAAGGAAACAACTACATTTTTGAAGCTTCCACCAAACCACCGTTCAATGTAATACATTTTTCATATCTTTTTTTAATATTATTTGACACTTCGTAATTGTGTAGGGGTAATATCTAGCCTAGCCATGCTTTCCTTATTCTAGCTCGGAGGTCTTCAATTGTCTGGGGTCTGGATTTATATATCTTTTCCTTAATAGTACCCCAAAGAATAAAGCTTATTGGTGTTAGATCCGGTGACCTAGGTGGAAATTCAATTAGAGCTCTGTTGGGATCTATCCACTGATTTCGAAAATGATTATTTAACCACTGTCTCACTATCCCTGCATTACGTACAGGGGCCATATTTTCGAGCTCGATCGACATTTGTCGCATGCGAAATATTAGGCACCCGACTCGTTTAAAAAATTTCGTTTATAGTTCTGAGGTGGTATTTTTGAACACGCACGTGAAAATGTCGTATAGCAAATGTGACAACGCTGTTTTGTGCAACCAAATGTACTTGAAATCCTTAGAAAACACTAATGTCACTAATCAGCTGTTATATGTGTATAATTCAGCGATATTTTCAGGTTATGATATTGTATGTTTAAATGCTAGATTTTGGATTGATTGAAGTAGTATGTTCTACTAAGTCGACTAATCCTTTTGTCATTGGTTTTGTCAAATGATACAATTTCGTCACTAAAATCCTCAAATGGATTATCATAGGCATGGAATTATCTTCTATGATCGTTTCTGCCAAAACTTCTGCCTGTTCCAAGGCGTCAACGGCAGCTAAATTTATTAAGTCATCTAACGCTGCCATTGTCCATTTTCACTCACCAAAATGTATTCAAATAAGTCTACTTTAAAATCCCTAAATAATAAACACAACAACAAACCACAGCAAAAACCTAAACTTGAGATATTGTGATTATTTGGCACAACTTAAAACGATCACTTTGAGTACATACGTACTCGAAATCGCTTATCGTGTATTAGACTCCCATCCGTTGTATCTCGACCAAAATCAGTCGCATGCGGAAAGTTCGCATACGAGTTTATAATGCTCGAAAATACGAACCGTGTATTTTCATGCGACAATCCTACATTTTCGTACACGACATCGCCTCGTTCAAGCTCGAAAATACGGCACCAGGACACCCGTCTAATTGAAATTTTAAATTAACTCGAATGGGTAAACTGTCTAGTGTTTCCGAAAATGCATTCCTCAAGAAATCAAAAAATTGGAATCTATTTCAATTTCCTTCAAAGAAGAACGGACCAATAATTTTATTATGGAGTGTCCTGCACCAAACATTTACTTTTAGTGAATATTGTCTTTTACAATTAATAACCCAGTTTGGATTTTCTACTGAACAGTAGCGAGAATTTTGGGATGAAGCCGTACCTTTTCATTACGCTCTTCCTCTATTTCATATTTATTAATGATGTATTCAGTATCAATTAAAATATCTTCTAAAGGATAGTCTTTATTTGTGTATAGCAGCGTTAGCGTTGAAAGTGGCTTCGTCGGTATATAATATTTCTTTAATGAAATTAGAATTATTGAAGTATTCTCCCTGAGCCTATAAAATTTCAGTTTTCTATCTTCATCTCCGGGCTCTAAAGTATTTATAAACTTTGGTTTGTATGGCTTCAAATGGTTCTTTACAAGACATCTTCTAATGTTTTTCTTGGAATATTTAAATCTAGACTGGCACTTCTTAAGCTGGAATTAGGAATATGTTTTCTTAAATGTTTTCTTAACCGCCTCTCAAGTTACCAAAGTAACCCCCTGGAAGATCTCAAGGATCTTGTGCTAGGTAAAGAGAGACGAGGCCCTACAGTTTAATGTGGACACCGAACCACTCTTGGGGCCATTTATTTAACGAAAAATTGTTTCGCCAGTTTGCTAGCCAATTTTTTACCAATTAAAAGATTTTTATTCAATGTTTTATGTACATTTCATTTCATTCAAAGTTATTTTTTTTCCTTTTTGCTAGCCAGACGCTTTAACACGCTGAGCTACCGTCCATATTCCAAAATATGATCATTATGTCTACCTACAAAATGTTCGTGATTTCTGCCTCTGATAATATGTTTTAAACAGCACCTGTGTCATTAATAATAATATTTATTGATGTATAGCACAAACATTGTTTTACACAAGTCAAACGAACAAATATCAAACATATAATTACATAAAAAGTGTAAATATAAAAACAAAAGGAAGAAATAGTTAAAAAGTAGAACTATGATATATATTAAATCATAATATTTCAGTCGCAAGCTCCTCTATAAAATCCTTATTTTACTATAAGGAATGTAACCAGACTGCAACCAACAGTTACTCTCCGGGCTATGTGCCCCGCCGAGTGCTGAATTACAAGTTGCAAGCCTGGCGCGTTAAGTGTAATAATCGCATATTACCAACAAAATGCTAATGCTTCGATTGCAACAAACACTAGCCGAAAGACTGATCCTACTTAAAGGAGCTCTCGTGCCAGTCCCCACATCACTTGCAGACTGCAGTTTCGAGCTGTTGGCTCTCGTCAGTGCAAGGTTTTCGCGGGTGTTAAATGAAGTGTTGTTGTACTTCCGGGTGTTCTCCCGCGTCGATGGTCGACTCCTCCAGGAGTCACGGTTGTCTAAACGACGTTTCGGCAGAATCTCATCTGCCATCTTCAGGTTCCCACTGAAGTAATAATAATAATAATCTTTATTTATCCTTTAGATCATAGACAATGATATAGGACAAGTCTGCCTACTGCTGCTCCTCGTTGCTCGAACTGAACTCAGAGTTCAGTTCGAGCAAGCAGTTAAGTAGGATCAGTCTGTAAAAAAATGTGACGCTCTTTTTCTCGTACAGTGCGAGAACTAAGGCTGTCCCTTTGACACTCGAAATTTCTTACTTGTTACTCGGGCGCCAGTTCAAGTTCTGAGTGGTTGAACAACACTACCCAAAATTCGATAAGCGAGACTGAGCAACTCAGTGAAGACACAGTCAATTCCAGTGGGTCAATAAGGGAACTTAAACTTTCACAAACACAACAGTAAAACGCAGAAATTTGATAATATTTAAATATATTACAGTAATCCTATTTTTAACAGTCCTAAATAAAACAGAAAATCAAAATTAACACAAATTTATATGCATAGGTTTAGGCAATAGAGGAAGAGTAGCAAGCAATATTGTAATGTTAGAGACAAAAGCGTATAGCGGTAAATCTAGCGGCAAAAGCGTATAAGCGGCGAAATTAGCAAGTTTATGATAAACCGATTGTTAAGCAGACAGTGTACGGATACCAGAAGATGCGAACCAAGCAGAATTATTTACAGTAATAAAAATAGATTATAAAACAGACCGGAAATTTGGCTAGTGCTTAATGATGTTAATCGTACGGGGAATTAAGTATCGGCAGAATGAGCAAATATTCTTGTCATGAACTCAGTATACTGTACAAACAAAAGCTTAATTAAATCTGTCCTTTTATTAAGGTTCAGCCCGGAACAAACAATAAGGTGAGAAAAAAGGTGAGAACCCTGTAGGGACACAGGTCCTAAAATACAGGGGGCAAGTAGGAACTTGTAGGGACACAGATCCTTAAAAATACAGGTAAGGGTAAGAGGTAGTTACAAGTTGAAAATATTAAAGTAAAACATTCAAATAGTTAAATATGAGTTGAAAGTGAATTATATGTAACAGACTTCTGGATGCACAGTATAAAATTCATAAAATAAACAGTGAAATTTAATATGCTAAGTATAAAAATTTCAATCAATAAATATGAAGTAATAAAATAAATACCAAGAATATTCAAACAGTGTAAAAATTTCAATCAGAATGACGGCAGTAAAATTTCGGTAATTAAGTATAAAATTATCAATCAGTAAATATGAAATAAATACTAAAAATATTCAGACACTAGCCAAATACATATATTATAAGTTTTCTTACTCTTTACAATCGCTGCGGTGGACCCTGGGCAGATGGTAGACGTCTGGTAGCTCTGGAAATCGGTTTCAAATAATTATTCTAACCAACTACGAAAAAGAAACGGATTTAATCGGCCACAGATAACTAATTATTGAATTAATTACGTCAAATAATAAATAATAATTCTATTTACAAATATTTGCCGCTTTAGATAAATATTCAGGTATTCAAATAGTGAATATTTTCAAATAATATACAGTAAATCGCTTAAGGCGGTACAGAAAACAAGAAACATAATTATATAGAGTACAATTAAATATAAATTTTATGCAGATTTCCGTAACGAAAAATGCTTCGTTACAAAAATTGTTTCATATAAAAACTCAAAATATTTGAGGCGCATTGAAATTACCGAGGTAAAAGGGTATATTTACGATGGAAATTGCCTGGCACAAAAATCCAGGCAGAAGGTGGAACATACTTTCACAGGAATTGTGATTATGTGAATTATATCTGCCTACACCATTATAGTAATAAATGTCTGGTTTTCTACTTATGTCTTCCAAGTTATAAATAAATCGTTGCCAAAGATACACACTTATTAGTTAGTTTTGAGAAAGAAAGACTGCAGTTGAAAGGGTATAACTGGTTTGGTAGATATTATGTATTAACGACCACAAACGCAATGTTTACATTTAAATTACCTATTCAGGGAAATATGTCCTATGACTGATATGTTATTATATATTATAAGAGGTGTTATTTAAGACGTATTATTGACGTCGTCTCATTCCCCATTTATTTATATTTTACGTAAATTTTAGGTTAATTTGATTAGGTTAAAGGTACGAACGAGACGAAAATGAGGCCTACGTTACGTAATTTTGACATAAGGTGCTGCTTGGGTACGCCACTGCCTCATATAAAATACTAGAAATACTGGAAAGATTTCGAATGATCGACTGGAACATTCTAGAATGATCGAGTACATTCGACGAAGGTATATATAGAGTGAATTTAAGCGCACTGAGGACAGTTATGTATGTGATGAGCAAGAGATAAGATAAGATGGAGAACAATAACTAATTGTAAATTATAATAGTGAGAGTATAGTAGAATAAACTTGTAATTAATGTGTACTAATGTGTAAGTATAAGGACTAGTTATGACAATTAAGTGATTAATAAAAGTAGTGGTTTATGAAAGTTTTTGTTGCAATTTATTGCACCTACGTACAGGGTGTTTACTAGAGGGTGTAAACATGTAATACAATTAAACGCGTTTTGCAAGCTAGTGACTAAAGCAACTGCAGGATTTGGTCGAAAATCTGAATTTAGACTTTTAATGACCCCTGACCTCTCCTAACGATTAATATCGACTGGGGTATTACTTTTCTCGATAAAACGTAGAATTGCCCTTGTACTTGTGGACTCTATATGCCGTTTTATTTAATTACAATACAGGGAAAGAGGCGGGGAACCCCTTGTTCGTAAGTATAATCTAAATTATAAGACGGCGGAAAACAATTTATCGCTCAAGAGAGCAGTCATAACGATTTCAATTTATATGAATTCAACAAAACAAATTAGCACATAAATTATTCGGAAAGAAAATAAATACAAGTATAATCTTTCATTTTCTTATGAATTAAGGAACGTTCCTCTTGGGAAATAAAGGTTTTTCATCATTAATTTAATTTTCTCCTTAATAATCTGTAATGAAAAGCTCGGCTAAGCTCTTCACTTACACTCTAAGGCAATTATTTTAGGCGTGTTAAATAAAGCAATAATAATTAATTAAGTAGAGATTTACCTAAGATTCTCATTTATACTTTACGAAATATAAAATGAGATTTTAATCAATTCCGTTAAAGCTAAGTGAAATTTTTTAATTGCTATGTCTACGAGATGTTTCATAAAACTTCACCGTTTTAATAGCAAATTGGAAATACGGGCAAACATTTGCAAGATGGGGCGGTTATGAACCAAGTATCATTAAAAAATTTCATTTTAGGAATATATTTAGACTAGAAACATGTTCTGTACAATTTTCTGTTGGCTTTTACGCTTAATCCTACCCTGACTCGTAGAGGAAAAGCACTGAAGTGCATCACACGACATAGACCAGGTAATAATCTTGCGAGGATCATTGCCCTGGCAGCAAGAATGCAGCGAATGCCAAAAAGCATTCCTGTTTGCGCCGTGTCGCAGTGACGCGGACCTAAATAAGTAAATAAGGGGTGAAATAATTTCATATTTCATGTCACGAATCTGTAATGGTCTAGGTAGTAGAATGAATTAACAATAGAGTAATAGCTAAGTAGCAAGTATAATTTCAGAGCTCCTAATATGGAACTTTATACGGCTAAATATAGGTTGTTTATGCTCAAACTATTTACGAACCTAAAAAAGAATTTCTGTTTGCACGGGGTGTTTTTGAATGAAGACACAAACTCCACGCGCATGTTCGTTAGCGAAAATTGAGTGGTTTTTTCGTATATTTTATGAATTTTTTTAAATCTCAAAGACTATGGCAGTTAAAGTAACCAAACTCAGAAAATAGTACACGCAAGTTAGATTAAAGAATAGTGAATAGAAGAAATAATTTAGAAAGAAATAATATTAGACATAATAACCTGAAAAATATGAAAACCACAAACGGTTATAGCTTCCTTATTTGAGGACATACGAAAAAACTTAAAGGGATGAAAGTTGACGGTAAAGACAATAAGAATAATAATTTGTATCAAAAATTCGAAAAACGCAGTTGGCTTTGACATACGCTCTTGTGCAAAAATGAAAAGAACAAATCTCAAAGTAGGCCACCATTAATTCCGTTTATTTTTTCTCTTTCCAACGATATAATATATGTCTCAAAAATTTAAACTCATAGTGTCAATATTTAATATTTTACGAAAACCATAATTCATATCATTGAATCGTAAAAATCAGATATGCCATAATAGTAAAAATTTACTTTATAATAATTATAATTCAGCAATTATTTATTACAATTGAGTACAAACAAACAAATATCTCATAAATAAAAATACAAGTACAAAATGAACATAAAAAAAAATAAACGAAAAACTATGTACCTAACTACCTACTACCATACTTAAAAGAAAATGTGTGTAATTGGTGCATAAAGACATGGCCACCTTATATAACAAAATGTCAAAATAACTTAAGAATATTTTATATTCATCGCGAAGAAAACTCAGCTACAGTTCATGATGTACAAATTTAGTGATAAAATTCTCATCGACATAGGCATCTTATAACCCTTCAGCGTTACTATTGTTATTAATATTTTCAAAAGGCATTCACTCAGGCATAATCATATGGTTGATGAATTTCAGACTTCTTTGAATTATATATCCGCATCGTTTGATATCTACAGAATTATCAATAATAACTTGCCAAGCATATCTCTTGGGGTTGAGAGCGCTTTGTTAAAGTATAGTTTGAAATTTCTCTAAGTTTCCTGGAGAAATCTTAAACTATGTTTTTGTCGGCCTTCATTTGATGCAAATCCATTTTAAGAGACCAGACGTCGTGTCATTGAAATCTATCATATTCGCACTCGCTCAGCTCTTATATGAAAATTAAGAAAAATTATTTGCCAATTGGTACGCAAATACTCAAAACAATAATTTATTTATCTAGTTAAATTACAATCCCCAACGGGACTAAAGCCCAATTACAGGATAAGTACACAAAGTAGATACATATGGTAATAAAGAATTGTAAGACTTAAAATACAAACAAAAAATACCGCTGCCCAAGGAATTACTACTTCCACATCCAGATTTTGCAGCCAAGTCTTATACACACTAAATCCCAATGTAATATTTTATTCTCTTTAATAATACAGTGGTGGTGATAGAGGAAGTGGCAAATGCAAAAAAAAAAAAATTAGAAGCCCTTGGTTCTCTTATACCCACTAAATCCCAATTTTTTTTATTCCCTTAAACAATAGGGTGGGGGTGGCAATGGGCGTGGTAGAAGGGGTAACTAATGCCAAAATAAATTTTAAAGGCCCTTGGTTCTCGTACACACACTAAATTCCAACTTAATTTTTTACTCCCTTTAATAATAGGGTACAATTTTTTAGACCTTGACTCTTCGTACATTGCAATTTTATGGACTCTTACCTGCTTGCTTTGCCTGTTTACCCTTATTTACCTCATTTATCCCCGAACCCTTCAACAGAATTAGATCAAAATATAATATAGTTCCAGATCTCGTTACAGTACATAAGTGTACCAAATTTCAAGTCAATATCATAAACGGTTCCAGAGTAAACGTGCGCACAAAAAAGTTACAGACAGACCGACCAATAAACAGACAGACCGATAGACAGGAATTTTTTTTGCTCAAATTTAAAATCTCGGCGTTTCATGACATTTTAAGCCTATTTCAACAAAAAAAATATTTTTTTTACGTTACTATATTTCCACTGGACGTGGAAGTAATTATTAAAAACAGAAATACAAACCCACAATCACAAATAAATTGAAACATTAAAAACGTATATTCTTGATGTAACTGACTCTGAAATTACTGCATTGTTTATGATTTTGTGAAGAAATATAATCGAATGGATAATACCCCTCTGATATAAGCTGCTTAGTTCAAATCTGGTCAATAGCGTACGCTGAGGTATTCCACGGGGAGGATAAATTCCATCAGCAACAAAATATAGAGGCGTGCCTTAACAGATCACAAATAAATAGAGTAAACCACCCAGCACAAAGGCCCTTGTTGAACGTGATGGCCCTAAACTTTTAGAATATTGCTAAATAGTTAGGATAACTAGGGTCGTTGTCCTAATAACATAATTTAAAGACCATTTCATACCCACCGTAGAGTAAAATTCAACCCCCGCTGAGAAGCGGAACAATATTAGCTGTTAACTGAAGCGAAACAAATGAGACTGTGATTTGAACTAACCTGGCTCTAACTTGAAAAGAAAACAATTTATCGGTTTACCGAATAAAGAACGTAACTTTCGAAACAGTTAACTAATTAAGGTAAAATAAATTATTATACAACTTAAATTAAACCTTGCAACAAAAGAACGCTGTTCTCAAACCAGTAAATAGAACGTAAAATTATGGCCTAAATTGCCATATCTTTAACTCCCCTGTCCCCTGAATAAAGAAACCTAATTAAGGCACAAATTAACCAAGTCTTAGAACATTAGATACCACCGCGTCCGAACGGCCGGTGGACATTAGGCTCAGTACACAGTACTCAAATTCTCCCCCGGATTTCTTATACCGTTGCCAGAAAAATTTAGAAAGAGTCGTAATAATGATCAAATTTAGTTAACTTATTTGAAAATTGGCAAGTCTCGCGCCTCGATGAGAAGTAGGTTGCGCTTCATGGCTGGGGATTTCCTGCTATTTCTTCAATGTACCAAGACCTCGACACGGCAAGTGTCGATAATAATTAAATCGGGCCAATTCTCTTGTACCCAAATACAATGCCTCGATACGAAAAGTATCGGTAATAATAAAATCGGAATTAATTCTCTTGTACGTCTTGGTAGAATCTCTGGTAGCTGGGCTTGGATGATCCTCTTCCGCGGTTTCCTAATCGCTTTTATATGCACGCCTCCCTATGCAAAACGTGTATGACGCGAATGCGAGAGAGAGAGAGAGAGTGGAGTTTGGAGACGCATAGTCGGCCTACTTGAAAGTGGCATTTGTTAAATTTTAGTTATGGGCTCCAATGACTAAATAAGATTCATTATGGCTCTTAACCTCTGTAATATCTGTTTATAAATGTAACGAGCTAGCGTAGCCTAAACGTTGGTTTTAGAACTTTTTAACTTGTTCATTTCTGTACAGAATAAAATTATTTGTATTATGCAAATGCGTATTTAAATTTGATAATGGCCTTTTAAATTTAATTCTTTGTGGCTACATCGTAAGATAAAAATGGTCACTGATAGATAAGAATTGAATTTTGATAATAAAGTAAGAAAATTATTTGACGGCTGATCCTATACGCTTTACTATATAATGTTTGTTTTTTTTTTAAGTTATGAGCACTGAAATTCAAAACGTAAATTGAAGTGGAGGACTATTAATATGTGAGCATTCTCAGCTAAGTACCATCCTATAGTTCTTGGGTTACTGTTTATAATGCATAGAATAAGATTATATAGTCGTCTCTTAAAAGCTTATACGTTTGTATACGTAGTGTTTTATAGACGGTGTTTGATTTTATTTTATAAATTCACAGGGTCTCAGTTAATATACATAATACAATAGTTGCTTATAATTTTGCATCTCTTCCTGCTTTCTTCTCGCAGCCGGCGATGTCAAGATTTGAAAGGATGTAACTTGTACCTATGTTTGCAATATACATTAAACCGCAGAGTTTAAGATGTGGGTGGTGCTGCGTGATTATAAATTTTCTCGTACTCGTACAGTTCTGTGTGCCGTCAAAATTAACGTACAGACGAGTTGACTAGACGGGACGAGATGGGACACCGACTATTACTACGCAGTATTGTGACCTGGTTAAATGAACCTGAATGAACCGTATGAACGAGCTGAGATATCCGAGAATATACATAAACTACACGTAGTGTACTAAAGTACTAACAATAAATGGCCGCGGTGTTGCCGCTTCAGGCCAAAAACTTATGGAATCTTAGGATTCTTCGGTTACTGCCTGCCAAGCGAGAGAGCTGATATGGATTATAATTTCATGAATTTAGAGAAAACCTGACAATATCGAAAGTAACATTTAATAGTTGAAATCAAGCTAATGATGAATGTTCATACGCATACAGTGTGTATAGTAAGTTCCAGAATTACGGCGCAGATAAAAAAGACAGTAAAATCTTTACGAGCTCATTATTAACGCCGGTGAACCATACAGTATGGTGTCATCAAACAAGCCCGTGTGCCTATAAAAACCCATAAAGGTAAGTGGTTTAATTTGCGGGCGAAATAGTACAAAGAGTAACAGTATATTAATGAAGCCGTGAAATTTTTATTGCGTATTTTTAATTTGTACCGATTGATTTTCTTGTCATAATTGGAATATTTCTAATTTCGTTGCAGCATTCAATAATCCTCTGAATTAATTGAGCCTTGTCATTAATGTCCATATTGTAGACCTCACTCTTTAAGTGACCCCATTAAAAATAGTCAACAGGGTTCAAATCCGGGGACTTTGCCGGCCATAAATGAGGACCTCCACGACCAATCCATCTGTCCGCATATGAATCTTTTAAATGATTGGAAAAATGTGTGTTGAAAGAATATACCTCGAATATTTCAATTTTCTAAAAGATTCGGTAACGTACGCTGTAAAAAATTAATATAGACGTTAGCATTAAGCGTACCTTCGAAAAAATATGGCCCTAACAAGTTACCGCCTACAAGTTATATTCAAACATTGACTGAAAATCTATGTTGTGAACAACATTCATGTTTTGTATGTGGGTTCTCTTGGGCCCATATGTGAGCATTTCCCGAATTATTTATTCCGTCTCTTGTCAATTGCGCCTCATCTGTGAATAAGGTTTTGTAAATTGCCCGTCGATTCCATAACTGCACTAGTGGAAAACTGTCCATGTTCTCTGGAATACTGATATACGGACCCGAAAGTTTTATGTTGAGGTTGTCGTCTATTAGGAAACCGTCTTCGATATTCCCTCCCTGCTGCTCTACCATTTCCGATACAATATCCGTAGATGAAAATTACGTCAGTATATTCTTCGTTTGAAAATTGGTACGGCATTTTGAAAATATTAAATGAGTAATTAATTGTCTTAGAATGGATGTTTCTTGAATGTTTTCTTAACCGTCTCTCAAGTTACCGAAGTAGCCTCCTGGATCTCAAGGATCTTGTGCTAGGTAAAGAGTGACAAGACCCTACAATTTATTGTGGACTCCGAACCACTCTTGTGATAGTGAGCCATGGTCCTTTCAATGCGGTTTCGTTAGTGTTTTACGGAGGTTTTCCGGATCGCTGATTTCAAATCAAATCAAAAGAAACATTTGACAGTTGGCAGCTGTCAGTGGCACTGTCAACTCGCCTTATTTTCCGGAAAAGATTTATCAGAATATATACAAGGGGTTTTTTGGGTCGCTGATTTCAAATCCGATGTCGAAGGTGGTATTTGACAGGTGACAGCTCTCAGTAGTAGTGTTAGCTATATTATCCGGAAAAGATTTTTCACAGTGTTCCCGGGTCACGCTAAGAGTAGATGCAAACAATCCAATTAATATGTTGTATTTGAACACTTTTATATTTTATTACTCAACACGCCAGTACGAGGTGAAATTCTTTTTGTTGATTGCTGACCGAATTATAACGTGATTTTACATTTGACGCATTCACCAGTGCTGATCAGTGAAGAAGTATATAAATAAATCTTTTCCGGACAATACAGTTAACACTGCTACCCTTGTATATATTCTGATAAATCTTTTCCAGAAAGTAAGGCGAGTTGACAGTGCCACTGAGAGCTGTCAACTGTCAAATGCTACTTTTGACATTGGATTTGACCCGAAAAACGCCCGCAGAACACTAGCGAAGCCGCTTTCAAAGGACCATGGCTCCCCTCCCCATTTCTGGAAAACTGTGCATTTTCCGACCTTGTGGCCATGAGGACTTTTGATCAGGAGCTCAAGAGGAATAACATATATCGATTCACGTACGTCAGCTGAGATTTTCACTCGTTGAGCTTTTCACGATTCGGAACTTCCAATTTGCATTAGATTAATTTTTTATTATTTCCTTTTCTTATATAAAATAAATAATTCTATAATATTCTGTTTAATGTCCATCTCACTGGCTCAACGCGTTAGGCTTGCAACCAAGGAGTCCCGGGTTCGAATCCTGGTTAGGGTATGGATGTTTAGTGGTGTTTTTCATATGTTACTGAATTGGTGGCAGTGGACTAGACGATGTTGTGTGAGAGACAACACGGCTAGTTGCTGTAATGCTCCTGAGTTCGAGCCTCAGCTGCGACAGATAGCAGTGTGTAGGGAATGGTCGTTGTATAATTGTCTATATGTACGTGTTCTGGTTGAGTGGTGGAATAGCTAATGCTAAACAAGGCGATAAAATAAAAAATAATAATTCGTATACCTTAAAAAATATACCCGTAAAATGACAATGATAGTACGGCCATGACATTAGTTTCACTTTCCACAGTGAACTGGAAAGCATATTTATCATAATTCAACCTTTAGAGTAGGAGAGATTGTAAATATGATCGTTTCTGTCTTAGTTTATCTCATCGTTTTTTGTTTAGAGCCCAAATTAGAGTAAAATTTCAATTACTCCCACTAGCTTCACGTTTTTAACGTCAAACCAGTTTAAATCCTGAAGAAAATTTCTTACATCTATTTTTTTTGTATAAATTGCCCATAAGATTACTACTGCATCAATTATGCACATGCTACTAAAATACGACATACATCAGCAGCTAGACTGATAAATATTCATTTGAATTTGCAAAGGAGATTAAATTCCTTCACACTTTCATTTCTGATGCGGTTCAACTACTCAAGAACCCGTTGAAAGTCCGACAACGTCGCACTGAGTGAATGAAACTTGAATCCGTAATTTAGTCGCTGCAGGCCTGACCTAGTCAAGTTATCTAACTATCTCGATTTCTTTAACTTCGTTATTGTTTATTTTTCTACACATGATATGTTTGTTAATAATAATCAAATTATAAAGAAATATAAACAATCATAATTATAATGTATCAATTTGAGTTTTATGTGGTGAGGAATAAAGACATTGAATTGACCGAAAGCTAATGATAATTAGATCTCTGGCAGAAAAAACATAAAAGTCAGGATCTATAAGAAACAGTTTTATTTGAGTCGTATTAGTCCAATAATAATCCCGTGTCCAAAAAAAAATTCTTAGCAGTATACGGATGGTCGGAAAATTTAGAATTAATGGTATATAAATGGGTAAAAATCGATTGGACCCCAACAAATAACCGGAAGTAGGTGGGGGTGGAAAAAGGTATGCTTTTAGGGATGCAACGTGTTTCTTTACGATTTTTGGCAAAACTGGACATCCTATCGAAAAAAGTTAAATGCAAAAGTTGTAGAGAATTGAAAGATCCACAACTTTTATTGTTATATTCTTTCTCTTATTTTTCAACATAACCTCAAAACTATTGATAGAGACGTCCAAAACTAATTTTTTGATTTTTATTTCTATCTTCCACAGAAATGATTCGATTTTAATGAAACTTGGTGAAAATAAACACTGTTATGTCTAAAATAAGCCGTAATTTTTTTGAAGCGAAATATTTATTTTTTGATTTTATGCGAATTTAATTTGAAAAAATGGCCTAATTTTCAGTAAAAAAAAAATTTTGATTTTTGAATATTTCAGGACGGAATTTTTTTCGTTGAAACCACTACTTTAAGATGGTATAAAAAAATCATACTGTTACTGTGGAAAAACATTGTCAAAAATGGGAAAAACCAAAACAAAGATTTTTTCAAAATCGATTTTCCATTAATTGTCACGAATTCTTCATTGTTTATTAAAATAAAGTGTTGAGAGTAATGGAAAATGATAATTTCAATGTAATATCAAATAAGGGAACTTCGGTTAACCGTTTAAAGTTCAGGCTGTTGAGAAACAAATTGTTTAAGCAAAAGTTACATAGAAAATTGCTAGAAATGACAGTTTTTGTTCAAGAGAAATTTTTTTATGCTTCGTGGACAAAAATAAATTGGAAATAAATTTATTAAAAGAAATATTTAAAATTATTTCAATTTCACTTGTCCCTGGTTTTCCGCGCGTCCACAACTGGCACGTGCTTTGTTTATATTTTGAATTTATTTTTGTCCATGAAGCACAAAAAATGCCCATTTTCACCAAATTCCATTAAAATCGAATAATTTTTGTGGGAGATGAAAATAAAAAGTGAAAAAATCTGTTTTTGGCGTTTTTCTCAATAGTTTTGAGGTTATGTTGAAAAATAGTTGAAATAATAGTTGTAGACCTTTCAATTATCTACAACTTTTGCATTTAACTTTTTCAATTGGAGGTCTAGTTTTGCCGGAAATCGTAAAAAACCACGTTCACCTAACAACGTCTCCTCCCCTTTTTCACCCCCCACCCTACTTCTGGTTATTTGTTGGGGTCCAATTGATTTTTTCCCATTTATATATCATTAATCCCAAATTTTCCGACTATTCATATACAGAATTTTTTTTTTAAGAAAAATTATGGGCATTGGACTATGCATTTTTTGGACATTTTAAAATTTCCTGTTGAATTAATTTCCTATTCCGGAGGGAAAACAATTGGAGTTTGCGTTTACCCCGTTTCAATGATGACGATATTTAAAATTTTCAAAGTGTTGCTGTTAGTGATCTGATACAAATAACGAACGGAACTGTGATATATATTGCAGAAAAAATATAGCATCTAGGTACTTTTTTTTAAGAATGTTGCCTGATTGCACGAGCAATATTGTTGTAGAAAGTTGTTTCCACGACTAATCGTGAAATATTTATGAAGATGTCGACGACGTCCCGTACTCATCAAGTGAATCTATGACAGTATTATAAATATTATATAGGATACATCGATTAGGGACGAACTAGAAGAAGAAGAGCAGGTTTTGTTAAATCGTAAAATAGACGTATCCTAATAAAACCTGGTTCATTTATATTTCTCATCCTCCTCCTCCTCTGCTTTTCTTCTCCTTCTTCGTGTTTTTCTTCTTGACTCACATTTTCTGATCGACTAAGTCCTGCTATGCGATTGAGGCGCCCTTCGTAGCAACATCCTTACTTAATTAATTTGTTCATTTAATCTAACCCGATCAATTCAGCCGTCTTCAAAAAACTCCGGACCTCAGAAACTATACCCACTTACGATGGATAACTGTTAGAACATGCTTGATGAGAAGAGGGACCCGAAGTGCAATCTAGTAATTATCAAGCGCTATGTAACGTACTTAGCACACTTAATGTATCAATGTATGTGTTTCGTACCGTCGCGTCCTAAGACTTAATTTTCCAACAGGATTTTTGATGTTGAAATTTATCCACAATGTTGTAGTTATTGTCTCGGCAAACGGTATAACAGAATGCGGTTACGGTGAGTCGGGGAGTCGAGAAACTTTTATTCGTGCCCACAATCATCTGTCTTGCTTCCACGAAGCGATGTAAATGATGAACTATAGGTCCTTCCCCGCGACCGCATTCTGCTATAGCAATTTACTCGACTGTACCATATTGAACTTAAATTTCCTAGCATCATTGGATATTGGATGTAGATGCTTACATTCAGTTTCAGCCAAAACGGAATATTTCTGTTGCAATAACATCATTCTTGTTATTTGCTGATTTCGTCAAGACTTTTATACCTTCATGCCGACGATTGTGACAACTTTAATTTAAACAAAATAACAAGGAAATTCAATTGCAGTATAATCGTTTGGAATTTCACTCTGCAAATAAAAAAGGCAACCAAAACTTTACGACGTACGATCTCATTAAAATACCGTTACTCTCTGTACTATTTCACCCGCAAATTAAATCACTTACCTTTATAGGTTTTTAATGTATGTTGGCTTGTTTGATGACACCATACCGAATGATTCACCAGCGTTAATAATGCGCTCGTAAAGTTTTTATCTGCCCAATAAAAATTGAAGACCACTATAACCTTTTGTATAGCAGCTCTGGATAATACTCAGTAATAAACATTAACCTAAAAACTTTAATAATCAAGTTCATAGTGCAACATTTCGAAGCCACAGGAAAATAAAAGGTGTCACAGACAAAATTTCAAAAGTTCTTAAATCCAATAACATAAAAACCATATTCACAACACACCAAACAATTTCCAATTTAATCAGAACCCCAAAAGACCAAATACCTAATGATTCCCAAGGTGTATACGAATACCTTGCTCAAACTGTCCCCAAACCTACATGGGACAAACCAATAGACGGATTAACAATAGAATATATGAACATCGTCTTGCAGTTAGGAAATCCGATCCCACATCATCACTTGCAAAACACCGCCTCCTAACAGGCCATAATGTAGACTTCGATAACACCAAAACCATGGCACCCTCATTTTTCCAGAAACCGCGAATCATCCGCGAAGCAATTGAGATTGAAAAACGTCCCAATTGTCTAAACAAAAGGGATGACGGTCATCGTCTTCCAGTCGCTTGGAAATCATTGATCTCTAAGCTAGCCCCACAATCTTCATCCACACCTCATAATCCTGATAGCAGCCGTTCTGCTCTGGTGCTTCCATCAACAGACTCTCCACCACTCTCCCACCCACAGGCAGCTTTCGTATAAATAACACTTCGTCAGATGCTGCCAGCGAGCTAAGGGTGAAAATCTCGGACCAACTCTCCACTTACAGGACCGTGGAGGCGCGAGTCCCGCAAGGTTCGGTGCTGTCACCGCACCTGTTCGCTATCTACACCTCAGACCTCCCCAGGACCGACCACACAGCCCTGGCCCTGTATGCAGACAACACAGCAATAATTGCCAGATCCTGGAAAGCCAGGAACGCAACCATAAAACTCCAGGAAACGGCCACACTCCTGGAAGAATGGTGCACGAAGTGGAAAGTCGCCGTCAACGCCGACAAAAGCCAAGCCATTCTCTTCAGACGAGTGCGGAAAGAAATTCCCACAGGACACGTCTCCATGAACGGCGAGGACATCCAATGGCACGACACCGTCAAGTACCTTGGCGTGGTCATGGACAGAAGCCTAACGTGGAGACAGAACACGGACGCTATCACAGCCAAGGCCCGGCGCACGAGAGCCCTCATCTACCCGATGATGGGAAACGGGAGCCGTCTCAACTTGAGGAATAAGCTCACGCTTATCAAGACCCTCATCAGGCCGCAGCTGACGTACACCTCGGTAGGTGGGGCTACCAGGCAAAGTCCTACATGAAGAAAATCCAGGCAGTGGAAAACATCGCCCTCAGGACGGCAGTCGACGCCCCATGGTACGTGAGAACCGCAGATATCGTCAGAGACCTGGAGTACACCACGGTCACTGAAGTCATCCGGGAACGAGCGAAGAAGCTGTACGCCCAAGCCGAGGAGCATGGGAACCCGCTGATCAGACAGGCCACTGATTATGACCCTGCCGACGCCCCGAGGCATAAACGGCCGAGGGTACAGCTACTCGACAACGGGTGAGTATAACTTATATTTCCCGCTAACCGATCTGTTTCAGATATCCCAGGACGGACCACTACTACCAGAGACATGACGCTTTTCTACCCTAACCCAACCTCCTTGCGGGCGTCGGACAACATACCGTCCAACGCCCGTTGTCCCACCTGCTCCGTGGAGTCCGAAAGTGCTAAAATAAGCACTTAGGGTCTCCACACTCCCGAGCTACACAGCTCATATCCTTACCTTTCCGATGATCCGGGGTAAGATATGAATTGATGTCCTACGTACCGGCAGTCAGTCCCAGCCAAAACTTCCTAAGCCCAACTCGACCGATGACTACCCCCGGGGGTGACAAGCTGGCGAAGAAAGAAAATATCAAAACAAGAAGAGCGCCAGAAAAGACCTCAGCCAGCGAGGTCCAACAGCCAGGACCAGGGGAGGTCCGCAGAAAATACCACGACACATCTCGCATTTGAGAGCTGGGTCTGGTAGAAGTAAGCGGGCCCACCTATCACGAAGGCCGGTCCAGGTCTACAGAGATAATCTAGGAGCAAAGAGTAGTAGTCCTACTCGGCCCTAGTTATCGAGACCGACATCCAGCCAATGGATATTGGCGCGCTGCCAGCGAGTTCGCTCTAAGGAGTAGGCAGATTGAGGCCTTAGAGACGGATCGTGGTGAGATCTGGGGAGTAGGCCGATTGAGACCGCGAAATCGAACCAGTTCCACGAACTTCTAGCATTATTTTCTTTGACAATTTTTTCTTGACCCCACTTTTCTCTTGAAAATGGCTCCATAACGGGAGCCGAAACGAGACATTAACAATCTCAGACGCGGTTCAACCCGAGAACCTAGTATTTTTCATACCAACGACCGCGGAAGCGGTATATATATGTTTATAGCTGTATTGTTTTATATATGTATAGATATATATATATATATATATATATATTATTGACATTGGCTACCAATTTTTCATGATTTGTAAGGTGTAATTCAATGCAGGTCGGGGTATTTGCCCGCTGAGTAGTTGTTTCCTGCAAATCATGTATAATAACAGTATATAGGTTAAGTCCACCAAGGGCTGAAGGTCACCGCTCTCGGTACTTGCAAAATGGCAAGTCGTTATGCACCACGGAGACATCTATGATGTCTGGTGTATAGTAGCATTAGACCACATGAGAGGATTCAATTACCTCTCACCACTATACCATTTACATAAGTCTGTATAAGACTAGCAGGTTGGCCACTGTCATTTGTCTGCTCCATGACCTATGGCATACCGAGGAGAACTAATAAGTTCGAAACCGGTCTATGTCTGGTCAGGGAGTTGACAAATGACATTGGCTACCAATTTTTCATGATTTGTAAGGTGTAATTCAATGCAGGTCGGGGTATTTGCCCGCTGAGTAGTTGTTTCCTGCAAATCATGTATAATAACAGTATATAGGTTAAGTCCACCAAGGGCTGAAGGTCGCCGCTCTCGGTACTTGCAACATGGCAAGTCGCTATGCACCACGGAGACATCTATGATGTCTGGTGTATAGTAGCATTAGACCACATGAGAGGATTCAATTACCTCTCACCACTATACCATTTACATAAGTCTGTATAAGACTAGCAGGTTGGCCACTGTCATTTGTCTGCTCCATGACCTATGGCATACCGAGGAGAACTAATAAGTTCGAAACCGGTCTATGTCTGGTCAGGGAGTTGACAAATGACATTGGCTACCAATTTTTCATGATTTGTAAGGTGTAATTCAATGCAGGTCGGGGTATTTGCCCGCTGAGTAGTTGTTTCCTGCAAATCATGTATAATAACAATATATATATATATATATATATATATATATATATATATATATAGCTATATTTATCACATAAAAAAGTTTAGAATTTTTTTCCCACAAAAATCTACCTTGTTGTTTAATAAAATCATTAAAGCAGTAGAGCCAATATTTAAACAGACGTTTCTAATATTATTCTGAGCTAACTAATAAAACTATTTTGCTTCTTACGACAATAATGTGCGAAAAACTACTATAATAATAGTAGAGGAAATAAATACAAAAAAAGGGTATAAGTTCTTAATCGTTACTACTTCGATGTAAAGGCCAATATATGAGATGTATACCTTTGAAAATCAGTTTTGGGGGTCGTTCATTACAAATTCGAAGTGAAAATTGGAAAATTCAAAATGGCAGACTGAAATGGCGGACTTTAAGATATAATGTCATTTTCACGCACAGTAACGAGAGATATTTGTCACTTTGACACTCGAGCTGCCTTAGTTTTTTACTCGAGCGCTAGTTCAAGTTTTTAGTGATTGAACAACACTACCCAAAAGTCTGTAAGCTGGACTGGGCAGCTCAGTGAAGAAATGGTTAATTCCAGTGGGTCAATAAGGGAAATCAGACTTTCACAAACTATACAACACATTTAGGAAGCTGAAACAGTTAGTATCTTCAGAGAAACAAAGTCCCGACATGTATAAGTAGGATGTTTAGACATCATTATCCTAATTATTTTCTTACATTTTAAATAGGTCATCAAATCTAGTTGAATCGCCCCAGGAAAGAATACCGTAGTTTAGCAAGCAATATGTTTTAAGTCCCAGTAAAATTTACCAGTTTTTCTTTAAATCAAGTGTACCTAGTACAGACCATTATGGATCCAACCTGTACAATATAAATATATGGGAAGTCAAGTACCTACTATGTGGGAAGGATGCCGTTTCCTCCTAATTACTGATTGATCCATTCATTTTACAGTATGTTCCCGTATTTAGCTTGGATGGAATAAAATTCAATACGTAAAAAATAGTTTCGTATCGTTCTTTCGTATTTCATACAAGAAATATAAATTAATTTGGTTGATGAGATTTCTATTTTCAATTTAATAAATTGCTAATTAATCACTTATTACGTATTGCACTATACAAAGTACCTATTCATTATTCACAGTAGAAAAGGAGATAATAGAGTATTTTTCATTTAATCCGGTTCAAAGTACTGACGCGTCATCATTGACCTTTTTAGCAATCGATGAGTGGAAAAAAATCTGGGAGTTCTATTCAGACAGAGTATTATTTTGATGATGTCTGCCGCCTGTCTCGTCTATTGTCAGTTGTTTTTTTTTATAATCACGATATCTTTCAAATGAGCTTTAGCTTTTTATCACCAAGAAATTTGATATATACGTTCCACATTACACTACTTTGTTGCTATTGAAATTCTAAACCGTTTTGAATCTCGGAATATTAGCTATGCTTTTGTGACATTTCTGATTAATCATTTATGTGGTTTGTGCGAGTGATACCTGAGGAGGTAATTCATCATTTTTATTCTTTTTTGTATAAAGTTTCCATAAATACCCAGTTGGCAATCTGTATTGTATGTATCTATCATGTGGGCCAATAAATTTTAAAAGCGTTGGTTCTTGTTAAAAAAAATCATTGTTTAAAAGTAAAATGATGTGCTGAACGTCGTGGTAGATGGGGGCAAAATTTTAAGTTGAGGAAGTTGGTTAAATATGTATACAGGGTGTCTCACCGGGAACTGAATCGATCGATATGGAGAAAAGTACGCATCAGAAAATTTTGAAAATTTAGATAATTACTAGCGTCAGTGTGGCCAATCCAACTAAAATAATTACAAGTAGCTGACACTTCCGCTTATACCGGAAGTCGATACCAACTTGCTTATTTCAAATAGAATACCCTACATATTTTAGTGTTTTCGAAAAGAGCATAAAATTCTGAGTCGAAAATATGTAGCATATCCTATACCTAAACCTAGCCGTTTCAGAGATATTTGACACATTATAGAAAATTTCACAGGTGCAACGGTTTGCAAGAACCGTTATAACTTTCTTCGTGTAAAAAATCCTCATTTGCTTCTTATCACAAAAAAAATAACATAAGGAGAACTATGTTCTACAACTGAAATAAATTCAATAATATCATACCAAGTGTTCCGTTTTCTCGTTACATTTTGTCAACTTCAAACCGCGAAAACTTGTTTAGGTCACACCCTGCATTTTTTTACGTCAAGTTGTGTAAAATTGAATTCCCTTTTTTCTGATATTAGCATTGTGGGGGTTAAAGTTACAACTTTTTGAAATATTTGCGATTTTATTAGAAATTCATGAATTGTTGTAATTATTTCATCAAAATAGCCATGATTAGAAACAATCAGTCATTATCTTATGTCAAAAAAATGCCAGCACGTTTAAATTACACCCACGAAGACTTTTTAAATTTGTTTATTATTTATGGAGAATGTGATAAAGTATATCAAGAACTTGCAGCACATTTGCTACTCGATATCCAGAAAAACGGAAACCGCCACCAAACACTGTAAAACGCATACTGGAAAATTTTAAAAATTATGGCCTATTCTTGATGACGAAAACATTGAAATAGTCATTCTGGGATATTTTCATGCATTTCCAAGGATGTCATTAAGACAAGCTGCTCTGGAATCGGGACTATGCAAGGATTCAATTCACAGAATCTTATTAAAACATAAGTTTCACCCGTTTTCATTACATATGGTTCAAGGATCAAAAGAAACAGATTTCCTAAAGACAGAATTTTTGTGAGTTTATTCTAATAAGGTCTGATTCTTATTTGGGAAATATTATATGGACAGATGAAGCAAAATTTACTAAAAATGGACACAATTCGCATTATTGGTGTGACTCAAATCCTCATATGTTCAGAGAGCGAAACTTTCAGGAAAGTTGGCAGTTCAATGTTTACTGTACTATAAGAAACGATAGAGTGGTGGCATTACAATTTTATCAGGAAAATTTAAACGGGAAATTAAATTTTCTCTTCTGCTAATCTGCTAATATGTATAGGTAAATTTTTGTTTTTTTTTTTTTAGGTGAAAGATATCTGAATATCTTACAAAATTTGAATAATAACTATTTAGAAAATTTACCTCTCGCCGAACATAGAAACATTGTGCTCCCCCACATAACGCATATTTAATTAATAATTAGTTACAAGAAACTTTTATGATCAATGGATTGCCAATAATGGACCTTCCTTATGGCCTCCTCGCTCGCCCGATTTATCAGTTCTGGATTATTTCATTTGGGGAACCTTTAAAAATAAAGTTTATGAGAGCCCATTAACAACCATTGAAGATTGTATGCAAAGAGTAAGAAATGCATTTCAAAACATATCACAGGATTCAATTAGAAGAGCTACCCACGAGGAACTAATCCGAAGGTGCAGGGCGGAATTTTGAGCAATTAATAAATTAAAATGAAATCATATTTTAAACTGATTTTATCTTTGCTATTTTAGTTCATACCATATCTTCAATTCGATTAATACGCATGTTACAGTGTTAGTGTTATTTTGCGTTTTTCTGGATATCGAGTAGCAAATGTGCTGCAAGTTCTTGATATTACTTTATCACATTCTGCATAAATAATAAACAAATTTAAAAAGTTTTCGTTGGTACAATTTAAACGTGCTGGCATTTTTTGACATAAGATAATAACTGATTGTTTCTAATCATGGCTATTTGGATGAAATGATCATAAGAATTCATGAATTTCTAATAAAATCGCAAATATTTCAAAAAGTTGTAACTTTAACCCCCATAATATCAGAAAAAAGGGAATTCAATTTTACACAACTTGACGTAAAAAAATACAGGGTGTTCCATTTGACCTAAACAAGTTTTCGCGGTTTGAAGTTGACAAAATGTAACGCGAAAAACGGAACACTTGGTATGATATTATTGAATTTATTTCAGTTGTAGAACGTAGTTCTCCTTGTGTTCTTTTTATGTGACAAGAAGCAAATGAGGATATTTTACACGAAGGAAGTTATAACGGTTCTTGCAAACCGTTGCACCTGTCAAATTTTCTATAAAATGTTAAATATCTCTGAAACGGCTAGGTTTAGGTATAATATATGCTACATATTTTCGACTCAGAATATTATGCTCTTTTCGAAAACCCTAAAATATATAGGGTGTTCCATTTGAAATAAGCAAGTTGGTACCGACTTCCGGTATAAGCGGAAGTGCCAGCTGCTTGCAATTATTTTAGTTGGATTGCCCACACCGACATTAGTATTTATCTAAATTTTCAAAATTTTCTGATTCGTACTTTTCTCTATATCGACCGATTCAGTTCCCGGTGAGACACCCTGTATATGTTTTTTCGATAGTTTTATCCTGAGCAAGTTTTTTTAACTACCTACCTCCAAATGCCGGGCTCGATTTCTTAATGAAAGTTGAGGATTCTTAGCGACAGATGCCAACATCAATGTTGTGACGCCGTCATTAGTGGAGTATGGTAATCGAAGTGTTATGCAATTTCTCGTAGAGATTTCAAACTTAGGATTCTTCTGAAAATGTCGGAACGTTGTTTTAAACTCGAAAAAGGAGTAAATTGACCCTCCTTTGGGGCAATTTTCGATTTTAATTTTTTTTTAAATTTCCCTACTAGTTTACTTCTATACAGAGTTAAAGAAGTATCAACTTAGGGATCATCCCTATATAATTACCGTTTAGTGAAGGTTCTTTTACAGCTTCTATGTACTTGTGGTGTAGGCACAACTTGTTCTTTATAGCGAGTCCTTGTTTAGGAAAATGTATTTTTATTTATTCCTAGAAAACATTAAAATTCTATCATATCAGTTACAATTTGTTCCTGCTAGTTAGCAATTATTGTTCAAGGTATTTCATTTAAAAAGATTTTCTTAGAAACTACCTCACGGTATTAATTTAAAATTTTTTGCATTAATTTCTAAGTGTGTAAAATTAGAAATGCGCATATTAATTGCATATTTAAAAACAAATATATCTTTAATTGACCGTTCGAATCAAGTTTTATGCATGAATTACAAAAATATTAAGTATTCAAAACCATTGATGTTTTTTTCTAACTTCATTTGTTTGTTGACGTCAACCTACGTCTTGCAATTATCGATAATAAAATTAAAATACTGTTAAACCTGTTTAATTTAATCGAAAATCGGTTTCACACTGCTCTGCATTGAAATGTCGAATAAAAAATGTGTGTGTTTGTGTAAATCGTTTCTGTAAATACGATAACTTTTTTTGGTGCACATGTAAAAAGTGTCGTGATACAATACTATTGAAATTGGGACATATCCGTCATACCACCCCCAAGATCCCCTTTTCCTGGAGCCCGTTTATTTTCCCCAGTTTTTCGACTAACTGTTGTTCCCTCGCGTAGAACGGAAGATCCCTTGAGGAATTTGACCTCAGCAACCCCTACCCCAAGCTTCCAACCCTTGTAGGGGGTTGAAAATTGATATTTGTTTTTGTGAGAAAAAAATTTATATTTCATAGGAGGTGTTTTTTTAAGGAAGATGGTAGGTGACCAGGTTTGTGTAACCACCCCCGAGAGTTGTTTTCACTCTTCAAAGGGGTGGAAAATTGACTTTTTCCTGAGGAAAAAATTAATATTTTGTAGGAGGCGTTTCTTTGATCAAGGTGGTAGGTGACCAGGATTGTGTAACCGATCCCGGGGGTTATTTTCACCCTTCAAAATGGAAAATCGATTTATATAAACACTCTAATACACATATTTTTATACTATTCTTTCCTATTATTAGGGTTTTCTACCACATGTATTATTATGCTCTTCAAAAACAAATCACCGTATCTGCAAAATAATAGAATTATTGGAAAAAAGCCTCTGCGCCCGTGACGGTTACGCCAAAGGAATAGTCAGAGGTTATGTTTTGCAAATAATATAAATCGGAATAAACAAAGAAATAATGTATTTTGCTGACGTTTCGGAAAGTAATCTCTTTCCGTTTTCAAAGCTTTTTTTGGAAGAACTCTTATTTTGCTGTGTATGTCAAATACACAGCTTTAAGATTCTGTTTATGTTATTCCCATAGAGACTTACTACTTACACAGAACAATTGAATAGTTATGTAATAGATGCTAAATATTGGCGACAAGACGATCAACATGGCTGTGTAAAAACAAATGGGTAACAACAAAATTGATTAGTATGAGTGACTTAAAAGAAATATATTGGCTCAAATCTGCCAAGAAGCCAAAAAGGACTACAAAAATAAAGTACGCTGTTCTAGAAAAATTTATTACAAACAATTATTTGATAGCGCTGCAATAAAGTCAAAAGAGTTACTCAGCAGATAAAAAAGGCAACAAAAACTTTACGGGCTCATTATTAACGCCGTTGAACCATTCGGTATAATGTCATCAAACACACCGACGTATTAAAAACCTATAAAGGTAAGCGATTCAATTTGCGGACTAAATAGCACAGAGAGTTGTAAAGTTTTGTTACCTTTTTGTTTATTATTATTACTATTCTTTGTGTTTGTTATTATTATTCTTTCATGTTCAGTACCTTATGCTTTATATTCAATACCCTTTAAAATTATGCGTGTACGCTAATGCTTTATGGATAACGTAGGAACTCATTAGTCCCTACAAGTAACTGTTAGACCACATGTCAAGCGGAGGGTTGTTGAGGGTGAAAAGAACAGTTGCCTAAGAACTTATGCAGTGTATGCATCAGAAATAAATCTGTGTATGTAAAATCAAGGTAATAAACGCAGCAGAGAATTCGAGTTGTTTTATTACGAAACAGTTTTTATCTGCAGAGTAAAATACGACTATAACAGCACCATTAAACTCAGGAAAATCTTCACTAGCCAATGTTACCCAGGGCTGAGTGATGAAGCCGTCGTCCGTCTCAGTAAAAATTAGTAATTCACCATGTCATAATTTGGCAAAATTTTTACTTAAAATTATTGATCCATTATCTGGAAATACCGATTCATATATTAAAAATAGTAAACATTTCATAAAAAAATTTATGAAACCGATATTCATGAATCACACCTGATAGTTAGTTTTGATGTAGTTAGCCTCTTTACCAATGTTCCGGTAGATGAAACATTAAAAATAGTTAAAGACAGGTTGCTAAATGATAATAATTTGGAAACTAGAACTAAATTAAGTGTAAATAGCATAATGGAACTCTTAACACTGTGTATAAAAACAACCTATTTTCAATTGGACAATGAGTTCTATCAGCAGGATTTTGGTATGGCTATGGGATCTGCATTATCACCAATTTTAAGCAACATATTTATGGAGATCTTTGAGAACACACATGTTCAAAATTGTATAAACAAACCGGTTGTCTGGTGGAGATATGTTGACGACATCTTTGCAATTTGGCCTCATGGTGTTGATTTACTAGATAGTTTTTTAGAAAATATAAATAGTAAGGAACCGTCTATTAAATTCACATTAGAAGTAGAAAGTAGGAATGAACTACCATTTTTAGATGTTTTAATTAGAAGGATAAATAATACAATTGAAACAACCGTTTATAGAAAACCAACACATACTAATAGATATCTAAATTTTAACTCAAATCAGTCAATAAATGTTAAAAGGGGTCTTGTAAAATGTTTATACGATAGGGCCAAAATAATTTCATCTAATAATGAAATATTAAATAACGAGAAAAAATTTATCAAAGAGGTTCTAGTACAAAATCAATATCCTGAAGCCTTTGTTGATAGAGTTTTCATAAATGTTGAAAATAGGGACAATCAGGTACGACAAAAACCTGAACGTCATTATACAGCAATAATTCCTTATGTATACGGACTATCGGAAAAGCTACGCCGTATAGGTGACAAATTTGATGTTAGGACGATATTTCAAACGGGGAACACTTTAAGATCTATTTTAACAAAAACAAAACCGATAAACAGGGAGCAGAATTCAAAAAACTGTATTTACAATATCCCGTGCGAATGTGATAAATGTTATGTGGGTGAGTCATCCAGACCTTTCAGTGTGAGGTTGGATGAGCACAAGAATTACATTAGAAAGAATGAAATTCAGAAATCAAAGATTTGTGAACATGCTTGGGAAAACGGACATAGAATAAACTGGGACTCGGCAAAAATTTTAACAAAAGAAACAGATACCAAAAAAAGAAAAATTAAAGAATCAGCAATAATCTTATTAAATGAAGATAAGTGCGTATCGAATTGTTCTGTAGATATTTGTACAACCTGGCTACCAATGTTAAAAGAAGAACTTAACAAACTCAACATTATCTAAAAAAAAAAAATATCATCAGTTCTATGTTCTGTGTAAGTAGTAAGTATCTATGGAAATAACATAAACAGAATCTTAAAGCTGTATATTTGACATACACAGCAAAATAAGAGTTCTTCAAAAAATAGCTTTGAAAACGGAAAGAGATTACTTTCCGAAACGTCAGCAAAATACATTATTTTTGTGTTTATTCCGATTTATATTATTTGCAAAACATAACCTCTGACTTTTCCTTTGGCGTAAACGTCACGGGCGCAGAGGTTTTTTTCCCAATAATTCTATTATTTTGTAGATTCGGTGATTTGTTTTGAAGAGGATAATAGTACATGTGGTAGAAAACCCAAATAATAGGAAAGAATATTCATAGAATGCCACAAATAACTTTCAGACAATATTTAAAAATTAGTAAGGTTTCCTCAAGGCTGAGATGGTAAAGCCAATCGTCCTTCTCACCAGAACTTTGGCCAAAGAGTGATCAAGATATGACAGCGAAGCCTATTTTTGTACAAAAATAATAGAGAAACTTTTGATGACCACTATTATTTATAAAATGACTCAATACTTCTAATAGAAGGTGAATTCTGAGTGCTGTTAGATTTGATATAGGAATTGTGAAAAAGTTCAAATGCGCCCCACGCATTTATTTTTAGTTACTTACGCCTGAAAATACAATATCAGCTGAAAAGCAATACTTTTTTAACCTTTTTTAGTGTATTATTAATAGAAGCGTGTCTTTATTTTTTTGTATTTATATATTATTTTTTGCAACTTACACGAGTTATACTTAGAACAACTTTTATGTTTGAAAAGTTTTGTAAATCAAATTTTGGTTTGTGTATTATATTACATTTATTATAACTCAGGCCGATAAATAATAGGAAGAACTTAGTTACCTATTATTAATGAAATTTAACACAAATTTTAAGCTTTGGTAGTTTGATTGTTTTTTTATCGGAGGGGTCATCGGTAGCACGACGTAAACACTTTTGATAACACTGTTCAGCCACCTAAATTTTAATATTAATGTGCAGGAACCGGATATTTACTACTTCGTAGTAGATAGTGCTTAATGGGGCCCCTTTGAGGGCAAAGATTGAGTGACATTATTAGTAAAAGTTCTATTATAGAAACTACTCTACTTTCTATTTATGTCTATGTAACAAATTGATAATTTAATTTAGTTAGTTGAATAACTTTTTTTATGGGGACTATCCTTTCAATGCCATTAATACAAATGGAACATGACTGGACGAAGTTATATTGCGAAATACAGTATATACAGAGTGACTAAACTTGTAAAATCCAGACTGATTTGCATCTGTGTATGAATCTGATTCATTATATTGAAACATCCCGTATTTACCATTTAATTTTTTCCTAGTTATTTTCCAAATTTAAGTAATTGATGCATTTAATTCATTTCATTTCATTTTTTTTTTTTCATTTATGTAGTCATTAAATATTGCACACGTTAAGTTTACCAGAAATGCCTTTTAAAATTATGTTTTTAAAGCAAAGTTAAACGCTACAATTTTGAGACAGAATTTACATAAAATCTAGTCGAGTCGCAGGGTTTGTTTATCGTATATTCAGATAAACGTCAAGTACTTCGTGTATTCCCATAGTATGGAATCGCCTGCACGTTTCTAGCTTAACCATAGAAAAAGATAGAAAGTTGAGCGTCACTCTAAAGTGACGTTGTGTGGAATATTATAATAGCGTTAAAATAAACATATTCCCACAAGAAACAAGCGGAGATGCATAATCCGGGTAGAAGGATGACATCAGGAACCATATAAAAGAAGACCAGCTTGTTTACCGAAGAAGATGCCACTTCTATCACTCCCGAGTTACATCGTCGAATGTTATCATTCGCTGTGCTCCTGAGTAATTGCATTTCAGTATACCTAAGTCACATCGCTGACTCTCCGGGCTCGCTGTTCTTATGGTAGTATTGTGTTGATATTTTACCTAAGTCACATCGCTGACCCTCTGGGCTAGCTGTTCTTATGGTAGTATTGAGATTAATTATCTAAACTACAAGCCAAACAATCCAAGAAAATCCACATTTAATTTTGCTATGCATCTCGTAGCCATTTTAACCTCTCTGTTATGCTCAACGAGTACGTTAAACATGAAGAAGCTGGGGAAGAGCATTCACGGCGATATAACGCCATACAGGGCGAACAGAAATTCTGCAAGCACAAATTTCTAAAAGGTGATCGCTTGCTTATTTCGAGACGCTTCGAGATTTAATTATTGGCAATTGCATTTATATTCTGGTTTCGTATTGGCGCATTTATGGTACTAAAAGAATATTAGATTTTTTGAAATGAAATATTAGCTTTGATTTTTAACTATCATAATATTATATTACCAGTTATTCAGTTATAATTTTATTCACGATTTTAATTCATAAAATTTCATTTTCTGAATATTTTACTAGGGAAGTTTGCGTTTGCAAAATAACAAGTTTATATTCAAGAACTATATATTTAGAGTTATGCAATAACAAGATACTTTTCATAGACTCGCCAAACTTCATGTCAATAATTATTCTGCAGTTTTTCAAGAATGTTTTATATTTAAAGTACACTAGGAATGTTTTTCTACTGTAACCACAAGGTTTTCTGATTGTTGGACATTTAAATATTATAGTTTCATGAATTCGGCGTACTTGGCGTTAACAAAGGTTTGAAACATTGACTACGGCCAATTGGCTGGTTCTGTTCTCCAATTGGGTTCAGTTACAACGAGGGATGTCAATATTTCAGGCAGTTGTCTGGTCACTTGTTTCGATTGAAGGGTGATGCAACCGCACTTTCTTACCTTCGCGGATTCGCGGCTCCGTATGTTTGACAATCATAGGCAATCTTCTAGTTACTTTTCTATTTAATTACTATAGGGAGATTTCCCCAGCAGCATTCTAAAAGATTTTATGTGAGTGTAAATTCTCACCTCAGCAAAATTAATATGATTATCTGAACGATTGTTCCTACTCTAATTTCAATCAATAAACAATGTATAATTAAAGGATATTTCCTGAACACATATTTTACATCAGTATTTAATGCTCATTTCTCAACTTAATTTTGATAATGTACAAACATGACATGATTCTTGTCCTTTGTTTTGCATTCGATTCATTATTTGGCTATTGCTAACAACTTTATTTAAATATAAAACATTATTACCTAGCAATTGCTAACAGCTCTAATTATGGATTATCACTATCAGGCCATTGCCACAACTCTAATTACTATTAAAATAACACAGCATACTTTTGTATACGTTCTTGTTATTGCATCAAAATACTCAGTATATCTATAGTATGGTCATTACTATAGCGACGCATATTTTTCTATTATAATATTTACACAATTATCTCAAATATTTGGATTACTTTTGATTTCATGTTCGACTATTGTTGCATCAATTTATATAAAATAAAATGATTTTTTTTTACTATTTTTTCCCATCAATTATTGTCTTATTCTTTCACCTTTACCTTTTTCATCATACAGTTAATAAACTAAATAAATGTCTTAATTTCAAAAGCAAAATAGAAAACAAACTTCAACTATAAATGTACAGTGCAATCTTGAGTAATAAAATACTAACTACATAAATAACATATCAAATTAACTAGGTCTCTCAATTAATAGACAGTGCGTTCAAGTTTACCAGGTATTTCAATTAACAGAGTGATTAATTTTCTAAAGTATATCGTATCAGATAGAAACAAGTAATATTAAACTTTATATAAAAGAACCTGGGATAATTAAAAAGGGTTACTACACACACAACGAAATTTGGGTCCTACACTAACAAAACTAGACGATCACGCAAATGGCCAATCTTATTTGTTTATCCTTCAGATAAATAAATAGTAATGAATTTACTGGTGACATAATTACCAGCACTTCCTTTTAGTAATTAAACAGGGTACCCCCATAACCATTACAATATTTTGTTAATATAGATATTAAACCTTTAAAGAAGTATTGAATCAATATTGCTAAATATTGATATTAATTGCATGATACCATGAAAACATTGTTATTGTTTGACATTTTGTCTTATTATTTCATCAAAATGGGTTACACGGGAACACAAAAATCTAATGTTAATACGTAAAATAAATGAAGAATATGCGATTAAAATTCTCATTTACGTATTCTTTTTTATATTTTATTGGCGGACCCCATTTTCTATATAATTTCATTTGTCTCCATTTATATTCCTAATTCGCGTAGACACAACTTTTTGCTATGTTTTTCCGAATTTTTGTAGCTTACTAAACAATACACCAATTATTACCAGACAATGTTTTAATTGCTATTTGGCTACAAAAAAAAATCATAAATAATTTATAATGCTATCGTCTTGACAAATACACAAACAATGGCTAACAACGTCACTTGAAATGTTTATTTTTATAACTTTTTTAACGGTCATAAAAAAATTAGGTGTAACAAGCGCGATAAGTGTGTTTTTTTATACACGTCTCAAAGGATAATTCTCATTCACCGGCGTAACACACGAACTTTTCTGACCTGTTGTATAAATTCTCATATATGTATATGTGTCAAATTTATTTAGCAACAATTATAAAAAAAACTTCTATCGACGATAGTTTTTAATAAGTGTAATGTAAGACGTATTATCCCAAACATTCTTTGTGCAATATGTTTTAAACAAATGATAATTTAATATCGCCAATTAATTTAAGGAACGATTAACTAATATTGAATAATCACACATATACGGTGTCATTGATAAACTGCTCATATATTTTTTATGCATATAGATGCATAAACTCGCAATTTTATAATGATATTTCTAGTTACCCAATAATAGATGTTACGAATAATAATTCATATTTATAGGTGCGACTTTCCAAATTTTTGACATTGCTTGCTTAATTTGGCAGTTATGTTTATTAGTTACGTAACTTTTTTTTGCTGCTGTTGTCCTTCTGTCATAGGTCGAGTATGAAGTTAATCACTAAAGATTAGCTTAATTAAATTATAATGCAAATGTGGTTTTTTAAATACATCTATCTGAGAAGAAACATCACATTTTATTTTTAAATGCACGTCGATTTGGACGCAGTGAAGTCTTTGTTATTAAAGACTTTTCTTTATGATTTACTATTATTTAGCCTAACGATATACCGAGTAATTTAGAGCACGACCGCATCGAAGACGACATTAACGAAATCATCGGTCATGACGTAAAAATAACAAGACGAGAATTTCTGAAGGTCATGACCAAGCCCTCGAAAATACCAGAAATTGTCAAAGACTTACCCAATAATAAAGCTCCTGGAAAAGACAGGACGGCGTCGAGCACAAGCTGCTCAAATATCTCTCGAGGAAACGTATTGTGCAGTTGAAGCACGATCCTATGGCAGCAAGAACGCGAAGTTCGTCGGCAGCTACAGGCAGATCTCGTTGCTGTCGGCGATCTCCAAGTTGGTGGAGAAGCTCGACCCGATCAGGTTAGATGCACTTCCGGAGGAGCTCCACATCGACGAAGTGTCTTAATTTAGCTTCAAAAGGGGCAGTGGCACAGTACAAGTCGTTAGGATAGTTAACGACGTCAAAGTACAATACAACCTCGGGAAGAGCACCGCTATAGTGTAATAATATAAATAAGATAGATAAATAAAATAACGGTACAACTTATTGTATTTTGTTACAAAGAAAAAAGAAACATATATATATACACATGTATGCATATATACAACAAACAGAATGAAAGTACAGACTGATCAGTAGTCCACTCCCTGCTGTGATATATTCAATCGATGATGTGGAATTTGCAGTTGTTTCTGTATTTCTGGTAATACTGATGATTTTCAATGTTATGTGTAAATTTCTCTTTATATACATGTACATATTTGAGGCAATTGAGTATGAACAGTCCTGGAATGGTAAGTATGCCATGTTCTTTAAATGCTTCTCTGCAACACTCTCTGTAGGTCATACCACATAAAGTTCTATTGCCTTCTTTTGTAGGATGAAAATTCGCCGGGCATCAGGTGATGTTCCCCATAGGAGAATTCGATATGTTGCGATGCTGTGGAAATTTGAATAATAGGCTACTTTTACCGTTTGATAGATCTACACATTTTTTAATACTCTAATGGTGTAGATAGCTGAAGCTAGTTTTTTGCAGAGCTCATCAATATGGCCTTTTCAAGTTAGTTTGCTGTCCAAAGTTAAACCCAGGAATTTTAAAGATGTTTTCTCAGCTTCTCTTTTTGTAGATAAGATTATATTTTGTGTTTTTCCTCTGTTTAATGTTAAAGAGTTTGCGGTGAACCACGTATTTGCTTCATGTAGTACATTTTGAGATTGTGACTCAATTTTATGTTTTCCTTTAGATATAAAAGTAATATCATTTGCATATAGACAGACCCCATAACTTTTGACATTAAACAGTAAGTCGTTGATATATATTATAAATAATACCGGCCCCAACACTGAGCCTTGTGGTACGCCTTTGGTTATTAAAGTTGATTCTGATTTTTTATTATTCCACCATATTGTTTGATGTCGACTAGTCAGATATGACGCGAACAATTTATGAGGAATTCCTCTCACACCATAATAATATAGTTTATCGAGTAAGACATTATGACCAACTGTGCCGAAAGCTTTACTTAAGTCACAGCAGATTATTTCAGTATCTTCCTGTATGTCGAGAGTCTGTGTTATTTTTTCTACAGCTTCTATAAGAGCTGTTGTGGTTGATTTTCCTTTACGGTACCCATGCGGAATGCTATGCAATATTTTGTATTTTTCGAGAAATCAACCTGTTCTTCAAAATGATTTCAAATATCTTTGAAATTACTGGGAGAATTGAGATGGGTTTTGCATGTTTTAGGCCATTGGGAAATATACCCTTTTGAAAGTGCATCTGGAAAATCTGGAAAAGTTATATCGTTCGTATCTCCTTAAATAAGGAATAACCGTTTGTGGTTTTCCTTTTTTTCAGGTTTTTGTAATATATCTCGCAAAGCAGGCTATCGATTTCAAATTTCTTTTTAGTGAAATATTTCACAAAAAATAGGATAACTGTTTCTAAAACTTTGTTCTTCTACAATAGATATTAAGCCAGATATTTGGTGTGCCCCTCGTAAAATAGACAGGTGGTATACCCTATACCTTATACTTAATATGCCCTTAGTAACTTTACAAATATGCGACTAACATGTTATGATATTAATAATCTTATCATGACACATGACAAATGTCAGGTTATGTTTTGCTTTAATTATCCAGTTTTTGTTGCACTTCTTATAGGAATTAGTATAATTGTGATAGGTTAATCGATGCACTTAATACGGTAATTAATTGCATTTGCATAATACATTGTAATAAAATAAACCTGTTCTATTTCTTGAATTCCCTGCTAATTATGCGACATTACCAAAGGCAAAGGTCAGATATTGAGAGTAAAAGCAACATACTTAATATTATGACGAGAAATTAAAGGTATACAAATAGAAAGAACAGTTACAGCTCCAAAAAGTAGACCTTGTAGGCTGAGTAGTTTCCTAAAGTTTCAAAAATATTTTAACCTCACAATTCTGTAAAATAATAGTGTCTCAATTAGATGGGCTCAAGTGGTTGCCGTTAAACCTGAAAATGCATACATGTGTAACACAAACTAGAAAAATTCCCTGGATTTGTTTGTCTATTTTTGCAAGGTGAGAGAGATTAGGCGCTCACTCATTCTCGACAATAAGAATTTTTTGCTTTTTTATAATGTATTGAGACGTATATTTACTAAAAGAAATCTTGGTCACGTGTACCAATGATACGTTCACGGGGTATGTGTCTTTATTACACATAAAATACTGGTAATTATGTCACCAGGAAACTAATTACTATTTATTTATCTGAAGGGTATTAAATTGAGAAATGACCATTAAATACTCATGTAAAATATTATAGAATGTAGAGGAAAAATTCTTTGATTTAAACAAGCACTCTACCAAATTTTGTATGACTGTCCAACAACGTAAAATGGAGTGGATAGATGAATTCAAACAGACGAGATGTCAAGGTTCAGTACTCGACGAAAAGTAAACCTCTCAGAATTAGAGAAAAGTTTACGGGCTAATTAACCCAGCACTGACCGATGGCCTGTACAGTTTGTGTGCGCAAGGTAATTAAGTGGATGGATCGTTATTAAAAAATCATAGAAAACCAGATAGGTCGCAGGTGAGAAACCTCACACAATGGTTTGAAAGAGCAAACATTCCTGTGACATTTTACATGTTAAAATTTAGACACACGGTAGCCTTAATAGTACACCAACTGAAAAATAATGAAAGTGAAAGCTTCTAGTCATTGCATAAACGCTGAAAATATATAGTTCTTGAATATAAACTTGTTATTTTGCAAACGCTAATTTCCTTGGTAAAATATTCAGCAGAATGAAATCATAACTGCGTAAATCATTGTAATATAATCTTATCATGTTTTCTTGTTAAAAATCAAAGCTAATATTTAATAAAAAAACTAATATTCTTTTAGTACCACAAATGCGCCAATTAAAACTCTTTTTAACCACCCCGTAACCAGAATGCAGATTCAATAATAAGCTGAGAATTAATCAAGTAAAAATACTTATCAAATTATGTTGGCGTTGTGCAAATTGCGTATTAAACAGTCAGATAAGTTGGTGTAGATGTATAGTGAATTTTGTATAGAATTACTTGGCAAAATGATCACAAAATAATCTAGTGAGTACAGCGAACAGTGAAATTCTGCGTAGTACAAATTCTATCTTCAACGAATCCAGCGAACACTGAAGTTCAGCGACGTACTCCGGTGTGGTTCAAAATGACCCTTGTACGAATGCCTTGGTTTCTTGTTATATTGTATATTACGTCACAGTTTCTACGGAAAGCTTCGGACTTTTGGTTACACGCTTGGAAATGTTTACATTTCAAAATTGCAATATCTACGTGCGTCGCAGTGTCCGTCCTTTGCATGCCGTGAGATAGAAAAAGGTAGGCGATTTCACCCTATTTGATGCGACTGAAATACTTGAACTTATCTCTCACATTGTAAACAAAATCTATTATTAGACTCGATTTTGGTAAATTCCTTCGTACTGTTTATGTTACTTTAAAAGAATGTAAATTAAACATGTATTTGTGGTAATTTTACTGTGTTCAATATTAAATGGCTAAATAAATGTAAAATTACATGAATTAACTGCAATAATTACTTGAATTTGGAAAAATGAATAGGAAAAAATTAAATTTGTATATGGGCTATATACAGGGTACTTCAGTATTTCAAGTATGAAATTTCTAAAACGTACAGCAATGAAATATGGAGAGAAAGAGTAATCTATATTTAGCAAAGGTAGTAATACAATTTTTTTAAATAATAAAGAGGATTTTAGAGGGTTGTTGGTGGAATAGGAAACTCGACCTTATTGCCTCAAGTTCGTTTGCTGAGCGGCTTAATTTCTTCCGTCTCACTTCCATAGCTGTCACTCCCTTTCGGTCTCTCTCCTTTCGACTTATCTCTGCATATAATGGACTAACCCACTTCTTCTAATCGTTGACGTCGATTCATTATTATATTACATAATACCTTAAATTATAGATATGGCTTCCCATCTAGCTCGATGAACCACTGTTGAGTTTTCGATAAATAAGTGGACTGTATATTATACGTTCGATCTACAGCAATAAAATTGGAAGCATCATGCAGGGCGCAATCAGATATTTGCATGGCCTACTACGGTTTCCAGTACTGTAGTGGTGTTAGACGGTCGAACAAATCCAGTACGATATTTTTAATACAGCGATCAGCTTGGCAATCTTTGGTGTGGCTTAGTTTCTACCACGAACGCTACGGAAACGGTGAGAGATAGGACCAAATTTCATTGGCGGTTTCTGAACAAAATTAATTGTGTAGGCAGGGGATACGCCCACTGTTCGTACATTTTTTGCATTTGTCGATTATTATTTGTAAATTTGCTTAAAATATTTCAAATAATTTATGAATCAGCTAAATAGTTTAAAGAATTTCTTGAAAAAAAATTAAGGAGGCCTTTTTCTAATTATAAGTTAAAATTAGGGAAATGAAATGCGAGAGTGAGAAATTAAACATGAGACATGAAACCAAGACACTTAAATACTACACTTGAATATCCTACTCAACGCACGTTTTGCCCACCATACCCAGCATAATCCGAAAATGCTTTTAGAACTGAGCTTTAATTTGCTAGCAACGCCTGAATGTTCTACTCGACGCGAGTTTCGCCCACCATGCTGACATCACTGGGGCGATGTAAACTGTGGTTTAAATTCAACAATACACACGAACAATGTACTCTACTTGCGTTTCATCCTCCATGGTGACATCATCTGGAGATGAGATTTAGTTTAATATAAACACTATACTCTAATATTTATACTTGCGCTCCTCAATTAAATTTTCTTAAGTTCGTTTTACTTTAGGAACAGGAATAACAACTGATGTTTTTAAAATATCTGGAGCAAAGAATTTCCAGCAACGACAAAAATGAATGAAAAGCCAATGGGTTTAATACAGGTTTATCATGGATTTGAATGTACACGTCAAAGCTTCCACACCATTTACAAAATTTTCGTTAAAGATTTCTGGTAAATTTTCGTTAATGTCAACATCATTTACTTTACTATTGGAGTTACTATCAACTTCATTTTGAGGGTTAACATTTTTTAAAGAGCTTTCCGGATTTGTTGAGAGTTATATTTAACCTCATAAATTTTTTTCCAAAGAACTTTGCAGAATAGTTATTTAAGTAACAAACTCAATAAAGACGGAGACAACACCTCCAGATAAAATTATTATTATCATTATTATACATCTCATAATGTCTGAATTGCTTGGAATGGCGGTAAAATATCTCAAGATAGAATTAAATGTCAAATTAATATCCATAATATGATATATTGAATATCATGAGACAGAGAATAAAAAACATTGTTATTTAGAGGCGTTTCTCAAGCTGGATAATAATTAATTTATAGACGTTGAGTTTAGTTTCTGACCCACCACATTGAAAACACACGTGTTCGCTAATAGGTAGCAATTATCACTTAATGTATCAAAATAACAATTACGATATATATAATTGGTCAATTATAAAGTTAATTTTTACTTTATTATATGATAGAAAAACGGCATTATAAACCAAAACGTATTTTTAGTACATTCACTTTTCCTAAATGTATGGAAGATGGTGGTAGCATCTTAAAAATAATCGCTTGACTAACATTTATGTCACTTCAATAAATAATAAAAGTGGCAAAAGGTGATAGTGGTATCTAAGGATATAGTATTCAATGTGCCCATCTATCAGTACGTAGGATGTTGGCTACGATTTAGTGATGGATTGTATCAATAATTGCCACTCAGGTGTCAAAACAATAATGCCAGTACAGTTACTAACAGACAGCATTATTATAAAATTTGAGAAAGGCTGAGTTTTACATATTTTCTTGAGCTTGCAGAAAGCGCAGTTCGACACTGTGACACATAGCTAAACCATAAGACAAAGTGGAAATTAATTTATTGAAACAATACCTGTTAAATAGGTCCCAGCAAGTAAAAATAAACAATGCTTTTAACTCAAAGAAAATAGTAAAACCGTAGTACCCCAAGGCACTGTCTGAGGGCCTACTGTGTTTTTGTTATTTATAAATGATTTACCCATTCATCGATCGTTTAGGAGGGCACAAGAAGGTTTTCAATTTGAACAAGTAATTCGTTAATTCCTTATGTTATTATTTACTGTTCATTTGCTATTTTATTGTAAAATATCACAATAAAACGAGAATGTTTGTAGCTCCAAAGCCTATAACTACAAACTTATGAACTCTAGATCCTAAGTAGTATAGATCTTTAAAATCAGCCTTCCAAAGAGATTCTAAAAATTAAAATATATACAGGGTGTTCCATCTAAAAAGAAGTGGATGACCTCATAACCGAAGCAGCGAAGACGTCATAGCCAAAAAAATCAATGCAGAAAATGCGCAATTCAAAGTCGACCCGTCCAGGGACTTTTCCAAAATATTTTCTTCTTCAGAAGTAATGTATTTATTCCATACTTTATGTACACACTGTATAATAGCCTCGCGGAATCCATAAATAGTTATGACATTAGTGTTTGGGGCTCTGCATATAATACCGTTAAGTTTCTACTGTTCTACAATCCAAAATATGAAAGAAAAAATAATAATTGCTTTTCGATTGATCATGTGACATGTCTGAAGGACGTTCACCTGATTGGGGTTAGACTTAACTTAGGCAGACGTAAAATACAAAATTTATACTTACTTCGATTTTGCACAACGGTATTCACCAAACGGTATCAACTGGAACGTCGGTCACTGCACGTCGTAATTTTCAGTCGCAAACTCCTTATTTTACTATAAGGGACGTAACCAGACTGCAACCAACAGCTACTCTCCGGGCTATGTGTCCCGCCGAGCGCTGAATTGGTGCGTTAAGTGTAATAATTACATATTACCAAACAGAACGCAAATGCTGCGTTTGCAACAAACAGCGACCGAAAGACTAATTCCTACTTAAAGCAGTTCTCGTCCCACACCACTTGCAGACTGTAGTTTCGAGCTGTTGGCTCGCATCAGTGCAAGGTAGGTTGTGACGACCGACACGAGGATCCTTGACTATTTGGTACATTTCGATATCCTTAGGATAGCGACATGCAAAACAGTCAGCATGCACCATCTAGCGGTCGGTCGGCGAGGCACATAGCCCGGAGAGTTGCTGTTGGTTGCAGTCTGGTTACATTCCTATAATAAAATAAGGATTTTATAGAGGAGTTTAATATTATGTTTTAATGCCTCTAGAAGCACACTTGAACTCAATTTATGTACAGTATGTCCGCGGATGGAGTTTGCAATAGGTGTAATGGCTAAAATTTTTAACTTCTAGAGAAAATGTTATCCTTTATAAAAAATTTTGCTTGCCTCAAGAATAGCAATGACGTTGAGAAAAATTATATTTTTTATACGGGTTGCTTAATAATTACAGAAACTTAAAATTGCTAAGAGTAAACTGGTTCTATTTTTTATTTTGGAACAAAATGTGAAATAAAGAATTGTTTCAAATTATATGGTCTGTCCAATTCTAAAATGTCATTTGAATATTACAGTGTTTCCAAAATAAGTGAATTCTTAATAAAATACTTGTCGGTTTTTGTCAAATTTGTCGTTATAAAAAATTGCCCCGAGAGTGGTTCGGACTCCACAATAAACTGTAGGGCCTCGTCTCTCTTTTCAGTCACAAGATCCTTGAGACCTTCCAGGGGGTTACTTCGGTAACTTAAGAGGCGGTTAAGAAAGACATTTGCAATTTACGGCCCTGCGACGTCTTTTGTTATACTTACAAAAATTACATCCTGTGGAACATTTATTGTTATGGTTGCACAAATCGCGCCGCGACACAGATATCTCGTGACTGGTATTTACAAATATTTTTCTTAAAATTCATAATGGCGGCCGTAGTGATTTTTTCAAAATGCATCTACAGATGGCATTATTTCAACAAAAAAAAATCACTACATACCAATGGTTGGGATATAGTCAATAATAATATAGGAAAGGAGGCTTCTAAAAATGTACTGATATTTATAGCATTCCATTTTATAAAATGGCACTTGGTCCTGTACAATCGTTTTAGTTCACCTGTATATTCGAAAATAATTTCCAGTTATAGACTTTTTATCTAGTTTCTAGTTATCGTAGAACTCGAGCTATCAAAGTCGGACGCACTAATGCCCCACCCTGTATACTAAGATCCATTATTAACAGAGATGGATGCAAAAATATATTTGTGGAAAATTTGTGGATAATTACTAGATGAGAGAATGTAATTTCTCATGAAATATACAGGGTGTTGGATAATTCTTGACTAATTTTAGGTAAAGGTAATATTTGTTAAAAATATTTATAAATTTATGTTTATGTTTAATTTATGATAACTCAGTGCTACCGTGGTAAGATTTGGTATGTTATTTAGCGTCAATAAAGGCTATTATTTGATGATTTTGACCAAAATGATATTAAGCCGTCTCAATAACACATTAAAAGCTAAGCGCCCTACCTTATCCAAAATTGTAAGACGTCGAAAACTTAGCACCAACCATTGAGTCCCATTCTTTGCTTGCTTAAAGGGAAGAAATCTTCCGTTTGAATTATATAAATATTACATAATGATATTTTAAAATTAAACGACGCAAAGAAATTTAAATTAATTAACGTGGACTAGATAGATGTCTTATATAAAATTTAAAATATTTTAAATTCCATTTAAAATATTTTAAATTCCATTTAAAAAGCACTGTATCCTAATGACCAATTTATCCTTGTGTGGATATTTTATTGGTAAAATAACGTCACCTAATTTAACAGCTCTACAGTTTTATAATTATACTTCAATAATTAGTTGTTGTTGACGTAGTATTGGCGTAGGTTAGACGGGCTTATTAAATTTATATTTGAGTACCATATACAGACGTAAATCATCTTCAATACCTAATAAATAAATAATATACCGAGAGATCAACAAAAAATACGTTTGAATTTTCTAATGCCACCTCCATTATATAAATGTAAAGTGTATCATTGTTGTTTAATTACACCCAAGGTTCATTCATGAAGTCCCTTATTATTGGTATTAGATGTGTTTGCAGCATTCTGTGACACATTTGAAAAAGGCAAATTGCGGCATTTTATATTAGCGGAAAATTGAACTCAATATATTTAGCATTGAATTTTGTCCTAAGCAATATTCTTAACACACCTTTCAAATCACCTTTGTCGGAACACTATCACGAAACAAAATACAAACAGCACGTTTTCTTTTAATCACAGTGGACCAGAAGTAAATTTTAGATAAATAGATACGTGGAAAGATGCAGCTCTGTGAATTATAGAACTATGCAATCCTCGAAATAGCTAAATTCATACGTAACATAACTATTTGTTAAATAAGTACATTATAGGTGATGATAGTCTTAGTTTTAGTTTTATATTTGACTTGCCTTGCAGTTTGTTGTAATTATCTCACATAAAGTGAAGCGGTGAATGTTTTAACAAATTAGTCTTCGCTCTGGCAAGATAGAAGATAATGTATACCTGAGGGCAGTCTATTTTATTATTTAGTATTTTATACACAAATATTAATGACTGTCTAATTCTGCGATCTTTTAGACTAGGTAATGAAAATTTATCAAGTAGAACGCTTTGTGGTATTCCGATTGGTGGATATAACCTATCTTCCTTAAAGGGTAAATACTTTTAAGAAACCGACTTTACACTGTCTCTAAGCTGTTGATATAGGTGGAATTCCATATTAGTGAAGCGTATTCGAGTTTTGATCTGACCAAAGAATTAAAAAGCACTTTTTCGCAATCTGCCTCAGAGCTAATATTGCAAAACAACTTAATGTCATTCTCATAAATTAGATAGCATACATCTAACTTCTCTAAAATATCATTAATAAATAGTATGGATAGGAGAGGCTCCGGAACAGAGCCCTAGGGAACCCCTGATGTATCTGATATTTTGTATGATTTTACACCCCGACATTCGACATATTGTGTTCTCTGGCTAAGATAAGATTTGAATAAATTTAACAGTAGTATAGAAAGCCCAGCCAGATCTAGCTTATGTAATAATAGATTGTGGTCAATTCTATCAAAGACTTTGGAGAAGTCCGTCTAAATAGCATCTACTTGGCCATTTATATCCATACATTGAGTGATACTGAAAATAGTTCTCGACATTGTTTTTTTCGCCCTCCTTGTAAACTGGGCAGATGCGACATTTTTTCCGTATGTCCGGAAATATACTAGACTTCAAAGACATATTATTATTATTCTTAAACACCAATTTCTAAACCATGATCCCATTATGAACTTTATTCTTTCGAGGAAGAGTCCTCCCAAACATGCGTTAGAAAATTATGTTCTTGATCGTTTTTTTGTTGATCTCTCGGTATTATTAGCAACCTATAAGGCAACAACTCGCGACACTCGTAATTTACATTTATGAGTGATAATTGCGTATCGTAAGGCACCCAACACGCGTGTGTGTAGCCTGATTATAATAACATTTAAAATTCGATTTATATATGTTTTGAACTCGAGCCGTACAGGACAAGTAAGAAACACCCTCCGATTTTTCAACAACGTCATGCAAACTATTGCTATCGTTAAAAGTTGCTGCAGCCTTTTTCAAGTCGTCTTCATTTGCCGTAGTTTATAGAAAGTCCTTTTTTTCCGAGAATGTAACTAAATCCATGGGTAAATAGAATATAATGTAGGATATTCAAAATAATAGTAGCCCTAAGAGATCGAATGTTATTAGTATTGAAAATACTTCTGGGCGTGTGTATATGGGACGTTTTTTTAAAATGTTGCTAGTATTTTGTGACATGCGACATGCTCGCTGGGATGAATTGTGGATTTGCATATGTTGCAAGGTCCGTGGATTGCTGGTAAAGCTGGCAGGTCGGCAAGGTCACGGAATATGGAGGATAAAGTTATGTATAGGATTACTAGTAACTAGTGCTATTTATAACTTATGGTCGGAAAGACTGAAATATTAAACGCTGACCGTGAAATAAAATAAAATTGGTACGTATTTATTGCAAACAATATTCGAATAAACAGTTGTTAAATATAGAATATTATACTGAGTGATGCTTAAAACATATAACTAATTATAATATATAAAATGCTTAACAAAAAAATAGTTTTACATATAATAATAATGAATGACAAGTAGATGGAATAATGCATGTAAATTATAGTGACACAATTGCAAATAAATTTAAACAATTACAAATCAATTGAAAATTTCTTTTGAAGTACCCCCTTTATAGCCCACATACAAATTTAATTTTTCCTTATTTATTTTCCAAATTCAAGTAATAAGGCATTTCATTTTTACATTTATTTAGCCATTTAATATTGAACACAGTAAAATTACCAGAAATGCATTTTAATTTACATTCTTTTAAATTATTATTACTAAGGAATTTAGCTAAAATCGGGTCTAGTAATAGTGTTTGTTTACAATGAACACGATTAATTTCAAGTACTTCTGTCGCATCACATACGATGAAATCGCCTACCTTCTTCTATCTTACGAATACAAAGGACAAAAAGATTAAAGTTTGGGTCTAAAAATTATACAAAGCTACGACGGAGCGAGTATTGGAATTTGGTAATGTAAATATTTACTAGCGTGTGACCAAGAGAACGGTGTAGAGTCCGGGGCTTTCCGGATAGACTGTGACGTCATCCATAATATATAATAAGAGACCACGTACACAGAGAGGTAGACGGCACCTGAAGGGAGAACCCTTTAAGCTGCGTCGCCGAGCTTTGGAAATAAAATGGAAAACATCACGGAGTTACGTCGCGATCTCTTGCAGTTCGTCGAACTCCTACATTTGCCTTTGAAATATATTCTAAGCTTCGTCGCGACCTTTTATAGTTCGCCGAGCTTAATAAATTATTTTGTGGATATTTTCACTAAATCGGCCTGCCCTATGAGGAAGCTGGGGGAGAACGCTTGCCGGCGATATTCACGACAATTTAATTCTATGAATCAATCCAGTTTGGCTACTAAAAGATTTGATATGCTCAAACTATCAAAGTAACTACGCTCGTGTGTCCACCGTCGACCCTGCGGTTTACACGACAACGCTATCGCGTTATTATTTGCAATTGCATTCACATTCTGGTTTTTAGGGCGTGTAATAGGAGGGGAAATTGGCGCATTTGTGGTACTAAAAGAAAATTAGTTTTTTTATGAAATATTAGTTTTGATTTTTAACAAGAAAACATGATTAAGATTATATTACAATTTACTCAGTTATTATTTCATTCATGAGTTTAGTTAAAAAGTTCACTTTCTGAATATTTTACTAGGGAAATTTGCGATTGCAAAATAACAAATTTATATTCAAGAACTATATATTTTCAGCGTGTATGCAATAACAAGAAACTTTCACTTCCATTGTTTTTCATTTCGTGTACTATTAAGGCTACCGTGTGTCTAATTTTGACACGGAAAATGTCGCAGGAATGTTTTCCTTTCAAATTATTGTATGGGATGTCTCACCGGTGACTATTTGGTTTTCTATGATTGTTTAATAACGATCCATCCACTTAATTACCTTGTGCACTACAAACTGTACAGGCCACCGGTCACTACTGGGTCAATTGTCCCGTAAACTTTCTCTAATTCTGAGTGGTTTACTTTTTCGTCGAGTATTGAACCGGAACGTCTCGTCTCTTTGAATTACATCTACCCACCTCGTGTTCCGTTGTTGGACAGGTTTACAAAATTTGGTAGTTACCGTTTTGTGATCCATTAAAGGATATTTCCTCAACATTTTGATATTATACATGAGCATTTAATTCTCATTTATCACTTATATTCTATGATGTACAAATATGACATGATTCTTGTCTTCTGCTTTGCACTCGATTTATTTAGCTCGTGCTAACAACTTTGATTATAAACCATTATTGTCTAGCGATTGCTAACAATTCTAATTATAAATTAACATTATCAGGCCGTTGCCACAGCTCTCATTACTATTACTAAAATAACACGGAATACTATTGTATAACTCAGTTCTTGCTATTGCACCAAACCACTCTGTATATATATTTAGACAATTGTCTCAAATATTTGGCTTTGTTTTTGATTTCATGTTCGACTATTTGCCGCATCAGTTATTATAAATAAAATAAAATGGGTTTTTATGATTATTTTTCCCTTCAATTATTGTCTTTTCTTTCACCTTTACCTTTTTCGTCATAGAGGTAATAAACTAAATAAATGATTTCATTTCAAACAAAATAGAAAACAAACTTCAACTATAAATGTACAGTACAATTTTGAGTAATTAAATACCACATAAATGGCATATATAATTAACTAGGTCTCTCAATTAATATACAGTGTGTTCAAATTTAGGTATTTAAATTAACAGAGTGATTAATTTTCTAAAGTATATAGTATCAGATAGAAACAATTAATATTAAACTTTATATAAAAGAACCTGGGCTAATTAAAAAGGGTTACTACATAAACAACGAAATTTGGGTCCTAACTTTGTAAAACTTAACGATCGCGCAAACGGCCAATTTTATTTATTTATCCTTCAGATAAATAATAGTAATTAATTTACTGGTGATAAAATGACCAGTATTTTATGTGTAACAAAACCACATATCCCACAAATGTTTCACTTTCTTTGCACACAGTAAACAAAAAGTTGTGTCTGGCATTTTTAATACGTCTAAGACACTTGCGTAGGATGCAAGACCTGTGAATTTTTCAAGAATTTTTAGAAGCCAAAACAGGGCAGTAGTTCCCAAAAGACGGACGATGTAACTTAAAAAATTTACCGTACCAAAAAATATAACCTTTTCAATGATTTCAAAAAGATCAAGTATTATTTGAACAACTATCATAATGAAAATCGAAGCAATGTGAAAACCAAGGCCAATGTTGAGTGGATAATTATATTAAAGAAACAATTTTTACAAAGTAACTTGTTGATAGCAGGTCGTAATTATTACGAATTTTATCAAACAATTCTAGCTTTACTGACACACTTCAATAATATGTAGTATTTACTATCGGTTGTGTTGTAAACATTGACCTAGACATTAAAATTCAATGATGATAATAAACTTTAATGTATGTGTTATGCGACTGCATATGAAAAGTCGTTAAGTTTTCGTCTTTGTCATAGTTGTTTATACTACGTTCATTATTAATATCCTATGGCGTTCATGCTTTACATGTTTTATGAATTTTTATTATCAGGGAATTTACATTTTGCTGGTTGAAATGATAGCTTGAGGACAACAACTTTATCAAATAAAGTGAAATGTTTTTTACCGCTTTTTTATTTGGCTTTTGAATAAACTAAATTTTTATTTGCAAAATTAAATTTAATCAAATAAACAAGTCTACTTAAGTCTGTGAAAAGCAACGACAGTGGTGGGTTTAGGACTTGGCTCAGATTGGGCGTAACAGTAGCGTATAAACTAGCGACTAGTAAAATATATGCCTTTTTCTTTCTAGAAAGTGGTAATGGTAAAGTCGTATAAAATGCTGGTTACCACTAGACTACTGAATTTTTTTTACATACATTTCAATGAAATCTATTCACTCTAAATAAATTTGAATACGTCAAAAATAAATAACGTGTTTACACCCTCTAGTAAACACCCCAAGCGTTGGTTTAATAATTGCGACACGAATTGTCACTAACCATTGATTTATTTAACACTAAATTAACTTACAATAATTAGTCCTAATGATTACACACTAATTATAACTTTTAACTACTATAATCTCACTACTTATCTGAATTAGAACTGCCCTGATGCGTTCGTCCCGCTTCTTATATACTCCGTGGCGCTTATTCCAGATCCAACCATTTTATTCTAGTCCGTAACTCTAAACGGTTCTACTCGTTTCTAGTTTCTCAGTGGTAGGAAGCCAATAGCGCCATCTCTGGACTGATCGGCAAAATATCATTATATTGCTAGCTTCTCTTAACTAACGAATTAAACCTCTCTTCGTAAGAGGGCGTGCGTATAACACTACCCCCTCCTTAAGCTTAAACGTCCCGGTCAGGCAAATAAGCACCTTCAACATACTTCGCCAGTGTATCGATTTTCATCTTCGACTTCTAAATACGTTGAAGCCAATTTAGTCATTGACAAGGGTGACGACAGGATACGTCCCTACCCAAGGTGAGTGAGCATTCGAAAATCCTCCTTTCCTCCGCTGTGGGTTGTACAGCTAAACTAAGTCTACCACCTTGAATCCTGCTGAACTGACGTTACGGTCATAACGAGCTTTCATTCGATCGCTACTCTTTGTAGGTGACCCCTTGGTGGCAACATCCGCACAAAGCCTCTACATCATGATGATTATTTATTCAGTAGAATCGCTCCCGTACTCTAGCCAAGGTCTTATTTTTACCTAAATATTCCCCGAACATTCCCTCGTGCAATTCCTGCAGTGCTCTCCCACGTTCTCCTTAATAGCCCTTCCATAACTATGAGCAGGTCCCATTGTGCCCATAAAGTCTTTTGTCCGACACTTTTGACTGAAACGCCTTCCATTTCGGGCGGATTCCTTTTTCGTCCGTCCTCAATATAGGTACAATTTTACTATCATCCAGTTGCTCTTTTCTTTCGTCCAGTCCTTCGGAACCTCCGTCTTAACTGTCCTCACTATTACCACATCCTGCTGTTGTATCCTCGGCATATACTCCCTTAGGGTACCTCTGGCGACAGTGCCTCTTGACATACCTCAACTTGCCACAGTTATAACAGTGGACACCTTTTGGTTAGCCTTTCACTGCTACTTTATTGTTGCGGTTCCTGTTTCGGAGGATGCGGTTTCTATTTCGGCTCCGGCCGCAAATTTAATTTGCCCAGTACTTACGCCAACATTTTATGTATGTCTGTTAGTATAGCAATCAATCATGTCTTATTGTGTATTGTGGATTTCCTCTTTCCTTGCAGCGTTTACCTCTTCAGGGTTCCACTGTCAACAATCTCACATCTTATACTCTGGTTTGCTGCGCCTGTAACATCGAATACCTCCGCTTGGTTTTAAATCTTGCCGATTTTGCTGTTTTCTTGGATAATCTGTTTTTTTTCACTCATTGACTGAACATGCTTTGTATGCCCTTCAACTTGGTGTCCAAATTCGTTTCCTCTGATTGAGTCTCTTCCACAAAGACGGTTAGTACTCTGTGCCATGGGGAATCCTTATAAGAGGCCTCTATCTCAAGTGCATGGATCAAAGTTTCTCTACTGGTCTTATACCGACATATTCAAAGGACTGGCCTTATCTCCTCGTCCCATATGCCATCAATGAAGATTGCTCCTGGAACTCCCTTGGTGCATCCGGTTAAGCCAAGTGTGCCAGTCTCTCTACAGTAGTCCCAAATTCTTCTAAACTTTCCCCAGCCTTTTGTGTACGTGATTTCAGTCCTGTATGCTTGAGCGAGATATCGGTCGACATATCTTAAATCTGATAATGCAGCTTCCAAAATTTCACAATCCTGTTGTTTCTCTACTGAGATCGTTTGGAGCAACTCAGATGCTTGGCACCTCAATGCCAAAACTAATGCCGTAGCCTTGCCTTCGTTATTCCAGTTGTTGGCACACGCAGCGGCTTCAAACTGTCTTTTATATGCTGTCCATGAAGTTTAACCGTCAAGGAGGGAGGTTGTAATCGAGGACCCCATGATACTACTAGCTGTCCTCCTTTTTCCATCAACTGTCGCTTAAGTCATTCTACTTCTCTTTCGACTACCCGGAATTTTCCTTCATCTCTTTTCCTTTAATCCCACCAACTTCCCCTTCGACTTTGCCAACTATTTCTTCCACCTTATCTACTTTTTCTTCGACGTAATTAACTTTAACTTTAACAATTCCTGTATCCTCCTTGATTTCATTTTTAATTTCTTTAGTGGCTGAGAGGTTAATGCTCTATTGTACCTATGATTTGTCTTAACTCTTCTTGTCGTGTCATTTCTTCCTGTTTTTCCTCATTGAGTTTCTTTAAGAGGCTATGTTTTGAAAACTCTTACAATAATTATGGAACATATTTTGTGTATTTTTACGCAGAATACTTTTTTTTTATTTAAATTTTTACTTTCGAAGAACTAAAACCCTCCAATTAAATGCAAAAGAAACAGAAAATTACGAAAAACTGTCTGTCGTGAAACCATACAGAATAGTTAATTTTAACAATTGCTACTCGTTTTCTGTTGGAAGGCAAGAGGTTGTTATTTAAACTGTTCAAATAAAGAAAGAGAATTTATTTATCCAATTTTGGCTTTTACGACTTGAATTTACACGCTTTTGAAAGATTTATTCACACTGTGCTGTTATTATGAGTATGAGCAAATAATAAAATTGCGATTATTTATTTATTGGACAATTTATGAAAAACAAACATAAAACAACTATAATTATTTTTACGATGTTGTTTACAAACATGAAACGATACTCTTATAATTGGCGAGTGGATCTATCCGGTTTCGTTTTGACCTTATTGTGGACAGATTTAGATGCTTTTGCCAGTAACAGAAACTAATCGGATTATTCTTACTTTAAAGTGCAACATGGAATTCAATCAGAATTATCCTCTGTTATACTTAATCTATTCTAGAGAGGACGATGATGATCATTAGCTTAGAAATATTAAAGAGTGGGGTTTTGCATTTATTAATAAAGGATGGTATAATATTTTGGAGCAACGTATTGTCAGCATCGTGAAATTATAACCTGTTGTTATTTACAAAAAAATCATGCAAGCGTATATTTCATTGGAGGCAGCCACCAGTGACATATTTATAGAATTGAGCACTGCCTGCTGCTTGCTACAATGTATATGCCTTTAGTAGCACGTTGACATATTTTACTACTGAATTACTGGTACGCCTAGTTTCTATAAACAACAATTACGACGTTAATAAATTATCAGAGAATGGAAACTAATATCATTAATTTTGTTTAAAATGAACTAAAATGGTTTACTCAGACTCTGACGTAGTATCCATAAAATACTTGAACACTACACTCGAACGCACACTGGATCAGCTGACAATGTTATCATCGGGAGGTGATTAAAACAGTGTAATTTTTGACACTATACTCTGTTTGGATGTTCGATGTAAAAAAAATTTTGAGACCTTAACTTTTCGTACATGCCCTAAATTGCAATTTTATGATGGACTTTTACCTGCTTGCTTTGCCTATTTACCCTTATTTACCCCATTTACCATCGAACCCTTCAATATAATCTAGTTCCAGGTCTCATTATAATACATAAGTGTACCAAATTTCAAGTCAATATCATAGACTGTTCCAGAGTAAACGTGCACACAAAAAAAAAGTTACAGACAGACCGACAGACAAACAGAACGTGGAAGTAAAATTAATTCCGAGTACAGAACGGTAAATATTGGTGTCCCACAAGGATCTGTATTGGGCCCAATATTATTTATATTATACACAAACGATCTTGAAAACAAGACACCAAGTGTATTTTCGGTGCTATATGCCGAAGATAAATCTTTGTTGGTTTCTGATAAATCAGGCGACGTGTTGGCGTATAAATGCAACACTGTATTAGAGATTGTATGTGATTGGTATGGTAATAATTCACTTTTTTTTAACAAATAAAATAAAATATATAAATAAACACCACAGAAATTAGAGAACCCCCCAATTCCAGAAGCCAGGGCTTGTGCGGAAGGGGGTTACACATTGAAAAAACGCGGACATACAACCATTTCCTCCGACAGTGCCAGTGCCAGGATTCGAACCCGGTGGTGCGATGTCCGTGTGATTAATCGTGATTGCCACCTAGCGCCTTAACCCACTCGGCTATCGACCAGACAAAGGACAAGACAACAGTCAAAAGATTTCATAACAGACAAAAAGAATGTTGCAAATTAAATATCAACATGAATGATTTCATAAAAAATCTAAAGTGTCTAAACTGGAAGGCCCACTGCTGTAATCTAATATCAAAATTAAACTCAGTGTGTTATTTATTCAGAAATATTAAACCGACTATGACAATAGAACAATTAATAATTATACCAGGTGTAACGGGATCATGGTATACCCCCCTTTTATCCTTTAATTTTAAAGATAATTGATTGAAATTTAGGATATACTACATACATAATAAGCGGCAGTTTTTAACTTACAATTGATTTTCAATCAACTTATTTTATAATATAATTTTTAGTTTTCCATTGAAGTGTGCCATGACGGTTCCGATTTATTCTAAATGACCCGTATAATGCTACAACGAATTCCCGTTAAAAACACTAAATTACGTGATTTATGAGCAAATAAAATTCACCAAAATTGTTTTTGGGGCAAAACTCATTTTTTTCAAATGGAGCCATATCGGTACCATTATTAGCTATTAATAAGAAATTTATTCATATGTCGTATTAAAATGTGCGATAAATACAAATAAAATTACAACTAAAAGAAAATAAGAAAATGCAATTTTGTTCTAATTAAATGTTAAGAAGTAACTAAGGTGGCTTTGAAAACAATGAAATATTTAGCTTGTCAAACATTTATTGGTATAACGGTGTTTTTATTGTGTCTATAAAAAATGTTTAAAGTTCTTGTTAATTGTGTTCAAAATGCCGCAAATTTATACAAGAGATAAAAAAGTGGACATGTTAATTATTTTGTTAATAATATTATGAAAATTGTTAAGTTTAGTGTAAATTAGTAAGTCATGTCTGGACTATTCCTATACAAGTATTTGTCTTTGATGAAAATAAATATTATTATTATTATTATTATTATTATTATGCTTGCATCATAACACTTCAGAATACTAAAAATTATTTTATATTCGTACGTTTAGGCAAGGCGGTCCCATGCACTACGTACATGGTAAGGATACTTTTGTGCCATCGAATCACTGAGGAATCGCCTAAGGGCAAGCACGACGGAAAACGTATAAATTTACCTCCAAAATCGACTGCGAAAAGTGAAAATTTACCTTCAAAAATTTTGTCGCTCGTACCAAATCTCTCTCCTCAGAACCCTTAATACGTAACTTTTTACTCGTCCTCGTATTCAATATTATGCCTAATGCAGTGCCACACAACGCTGGTTCGTAATGAAGATTTTTATTAGCTTTTCAAGATAGTTGCTAATTTTGGTGGTTGGAGCGACATTTGTTATACTTACGTTAATTTACGCCCCATGAGCAGCAACATTCATTGCAGTTACGTAAATAACGCTCCGAGTATGAACGATTCATCTTTTGGAGTCTGAAGGACTTTTAATATATTTCAAAAGTGAATGTTAACGTTCACAAAATTAGGGTTCAAGATGACTGTTTCAGACGGAGAATAATATAAAAATTTATACTTACTGTTCATTTTTGCTTAACTGCTGCTCTAATGGTATCTATTGGACGTCGTAACACTATAAACCTAACACTGGATGTACCACACCTTCTTAAAATTATACCTGAAAGGGAATTTTGTTAGAAAACACAATTAAAAGACAATATAAAGTTCTCTTCAAAAAATTTTATGTTTTTACAACAACTTTTTAAGAAATATGTTTAACAAACACTAGTCTGGCCCGTGTGCAACACATGGTGAGGAACGGAACGATTCATAATGTACCAACTACCATCCAAAATGCAGTTTTGTGAGCTAACGATTACACAAAAAGATTCAAGAAAAGTTCAATGTTTCTGAAATTTGGTGGGCTTTTGCTTGCCTGTCATACACGTATTTTTTATTTCAATATCAATTTTGGTCGTTCCTCAGAGCTTGAAAATGCTTGAAGTGTTACTACTTCGAATTGTATTCTGCAATTACAATTTTATACGTTCAGGCAAGGCGGTCCCATGCACATATGAGTACATGGTAAAGATACTTTTCTGACACCGAATCACTGAGGAACCGGTTTAGGGCAAATCCCGTTAAAACTCATCATTTCTCCGTCAAAATCGACTGCTAGGAAATGATGGGGGTGTCATGTCGCTAAGGGCTATTTTCGCTAAAACTCACGATATACTTTGGATAGAAGCTGGAATAACTTGTCCTCATATTTAAGACCTCGCATGAGTTGCAGTGCTTAACAACGTGGATTCGTAAAAGGGTTTTTAATTTTGAAGTTTCCGAAATTGAAGTCAAACTTTGTTATTTGTTATACTTTCTAAATTTTACTGGTCGGGGTGTGAACGATCCATGCTTTAATGGATGTCTGAAGGACGTATTTTCTGCTCGAAAAACTTAGAAAAATTAAAAAAAATAGGAAAAAGAAAAAATTTATTTTCTTTTTCCTCAACCTTTTCTTAATTCTAAATAATAAATATTACGTTCACAAAATTTTTAGGGTTCAACACGACTGTTTCAAACGGAGAATAATATAATAAATCATACTTACTGTCGTTTATGCTTAACTGCTGCTCTGATGGTATCAATTGGACGACGTCGTAACACTATAAATCTAACACTGTCTGTATCACACTCTCTTAAAATTAAACCTGAAAAGGAATTTTGTTAGAAAACACAACTAAAAGACAATATAAAGTTCAAAATGTATATATTAAATCTTTAAAAATTTATGTTTTTACAACAACTTCTTTCAAGAGAAAATGTTAACAAACAATGGCCTGACCCGTGTACAACACATGGTGAGGAACGGGACGATTCATACGGTACCAACTACCATCCAATATGCAGTTTGATAAGCTAACGATGCACAAAAAGATTCAAGAAAAGTTTCATGTAACTGAAATTTTGGTGGGCTTTTGCTTGCCTGTCTTATAAACGTATTTATTAATTCACATAAATTTTGGTCGCTCCTCGGAGCTTAAAATTGCTTGAAGCGTCTCTACTTCGTTTGTATTATGCAATAACAACTTTTTACGTTCAGACAAGGCAGATCCCATGCACGTGTGAGTACATGGTATAGATACTTTTTTGACTCCGAATCACTGAGGAACCGGTTTAGGGCAAACCCCGTCAAAACACATCATTTCCCTGTCAAATCCGACTGCTAGGAAATGATGGGGGTCCCATGTCGCTAAGGGCTATTTTCGCTATAACTTCCGATATACTTTGAATAGTCGTTGGACTAACTTGTCCTCATATTCAATACCTCGTAAGAGTTGCAGTGCTTGACAACGTGGTTTCGTAAAAGGGTTTTTAATCTTGGAAATTTTGAAGTTCAAGTCCAATTTTAGTATACTTTCTAAAATTGGGTGGTCGGGGCGACATTACGTCCCTGTGCAGCGACATTTACTACACTTTCTAAATTAACGCTCCTTGAAGAGTTAGCGAAAATTTGGCATAAAAAATGCTCCGAAGAGCAAAAATATGTTTCCAAGAATTAAAAACCTCTTCCACGGCGTTTTTACGTGAAGCACGCTTTTCTTACGAAGTATTTCCTAAGTCGGATTTTGTTACAACGTCGAAAAGTATATCGGGGTTATAGCGTTCTTTAACAGGGGCGACATTACGTCTCTGTGCAGCGAATTTACTACACTTTCTAAAATGACGCTCCTTGAGGAGTTATTGGAATTTTTGCATAAATATCGCTACGTAGAGCGAAAATATGATTAAGAATATTAAAAACCTCTTCCACGATATTTTTACGTGAAGCACGCTTTTCATGCGAAATATTTCCTAAGTCAGATTTTGTTCTTTAACACGAGCAGCGACATTTATGATAGTTCTCAAAAATTAAATTTTTGTTATAGTTGCCAAAAAATTGAAATTTTGTTATAAATTCGAGAAACGTATCTCCTCGAAACGGCATTCCTTGCCGTTTTGGCAAAATTTTGTTGAAAAATTGAAAAACATTCGTGAAAATATCTTGATGATGTTTTTACGTGTCGCACGCTGTTCAGGCAAAATATCGGATTTCATGATAGTTACGAAAAAATTTTTCGATGAGATTTTTTGCCAATTTCAAGTGTGATGAGTTTAGATATGTTTTGGTGGGTCTTTCGACATAAACACGTATACAGTATGCCTCCAGATGGGGTACCACACTCTTGTAATTTTTTTTATTTTTGATTTGCCTAGAAAAAGTTATTCTTTTTAAAAAGTTTTGCTTATCTTGGAAAGTCATAAATAATCGTCAAACTTAAAATATATTATACAGAGTATTCTAAAATATAAAATCGACCTTAAGCAAACTACCTTTTTAAATTATTAATACAAATTTTGCATAGAAACCTAAATTATTCTACTTATCTTGGTAGCAAGTAATTTTTCTTAATTTTCATAAACATCCGAATGAGAACGTATATAGAATTTTCAGATTGTCATTTTTCGTATTTTGATTTTCAGTATTTGTAAATTGTATACTTCTCTTAAATGTAAAATAAATAAATCTATAGATACATAGATTATCGTTTTGTTTATCTTCTTACCTAATATTTTTTTCTTAATTTTCATGGACAACTGACATGAGCGACTCGAACTTCAACTTTTATCAGACTTTCAATTTATGCAGGCAATGTAAAGTTTTAGATTTATCAAAAAGATGACTCCCTGTTACAACTTAAAAAAATGTATTAAATTTAATTTCTTGTAATGCAATCATTATTATTTAATAGTTATAAAAATACGTTGAAAGTTGAAGTTGAAACAATGAGACACTCAGGTGCAGAACGTTTCATTATCTACCAAGCAATTAAATGCACAGATGATCAGTATAATCAATCGATTTTTAGCTTCTGGGCGAACTACATCAGACCAAAATAAATATCTATTACAAAACAATTAATTCAATTTTCACAACTTGTTTTTGGTCCAGATAGATACAATAGAATTTGTTTGTTACTTTACAACAAAACTTGTCACTTTATTTATGTAATATTTCATGTTAGAAATAAAAATAAACTCAAGGTACCCGAAAAAGAGTGTTTTTATCAGCAAGATGTTAGAAATATCGGTATAGAGAATATTAAAGTAGTAGATTTATAAAAGCAATCTTTCTTTTAATTTAAATTGTGTAATTAGTTACAATTCATATTAACAAAAACATCCACAATTAAAAACATATGTCATTTGAACAACATGTTTAGTCTCCAGAGAATTATTTCTATGCCAAAATTTAAGAAAAACAGATTTTACAACTTGTATCATGCCAGTTATTATTCATTTACCTGAAAACCATGGTTAACATGACTAAAACATATTTAAGAATTCTTAGGATTAATATTAGCTGAGTTGTAAACAAAGAATAATTTTACAATTGTTTACATCGGTTAAATGTGAATGAAATTATTGTAAAACTCTAATGGGAAAATTGTACCAATCCTTTTGAGTTGCAAATGACAAAAAGGACATCCTTTAGGTGCCTAACATCAAACAAGATATGTGTATTTATTTCTACATAAGTTACTTCAGGAAATGAAGCTCAGACATATTTGTCGTTGTTTTGATTTGCTTTATTTCCACATATTTTTAAGAAGCCACACATTATTTAAACTGAAACTATCATATCTCTTGGCGCTCTAAGAATTATTGAAAACATTTGCATGTTGAAACAAATTAAACATGAGTTATTGCCTGTTCTACGTGAAATAATAATAAATATAGTAGTTAACGACGTGTGTCTGTAATTAATTACTCAATTAACAGTAATATATTATTACAGCAGATATTATGTTGTGTGTAATGCATTATAAACCCTCAAAATATATTTGCAATCAGCGGCTAGGTCGTTTTACGCTCAAACGGCTGCCCAGAAGGTTAAATATCACCTCAGGGAACTTGTAAAATATTATAATAAATGGAAAATCAAAATTAATCCTGACAAAACGAAAGTTATTGTTTTACATCGGAAATTTACTAATAATAAAATATTTCCTAAATTCGAAATGGTGGGTAATAGTATTAGGGAGAAGGACGCAGTCAAGTATCTATGGGTAACCCTAGATACGAGGTTGCGTTTTGGTACACATGTTACTAGAGTAATTAATAACACATACGCAAATTTAAGCAGACTATATCCGTTAGCTAATAGACGCAGTAAGTTAACGGTCGAAAATAAACTAACAATTTTGCGTCCAATCTTGACCTATGCTTGCGCGTCCTGGAATACGATTTCGGACGCGCAATGCAAGAGGTTGCTACGGAAGCGCTGAGGGGCCAAGATAAACTTCTTTTTTTTAAGTCGCTTGTTAGACGCGTTTAAGTCGACTAACAGAAACGTTACTGTTAGGCGAGTTTAATAACGACTAACAGATGCGCGATTCTTAGGCACGTTTATCTCTACTGTTAGACGTGTTTAATTCGACTAACAGGTGCGTTACTGTTAGGCGAGTTTAATATCGACTAACAGACGCGCGACTCTTAGGCATGTTTATCGCGACTATTAGGCGTGTTCATTGTTCTGTAGGTTCGATTCCCGTAAGGCAAAACAATTTTTCATTAAAAAAAATTGCCCCAAGTGTGGTTCGGAGTCCACATTAAACTGTAGGGCCTCGTCTCTCTTTGCCTAGCACAAGATCCTTGAGATCTTCCAGGGGGTTACTTCGGTAACTTGAGAGGCGGTTAAGAAAACATTTTAAGAAAACATTTTTTTAAGAAAACATTTAACGACGGCCTATTTCCACTACTAAGGCCTATCACCGACGCCTGTAGCCGAGTTACCCCCAACCAGAAATTGTGCCAAATTCTTCTCTTTCGAAGAGTATAGGGTTCCTTTACTTGTATAACATTTAGTAGATAAAGGACCAACAGCTTATTTACATCCCTTCCGAAAAATGGTATATTCGCTACGCAATCCTCGCTTAAGATTTTATAGCTTCTGCGCATACATTTATATATAAGCCGCTAAAGGGTGGAGCGATTACACTGTATATCCTTGAAACGGGGAAACCATCCAAGTATCCATCAAACTAACACGTCCGTGTTTACTGCGCAGGCGCTAGACATATTATGGTGAAAATAGATTCAACTATGGAGTGGTGCTTAATAGTCGAATTTAAACTCGCCTAACAGTAACGCACCTGTTAGTCGAATTAAACACGTCTAACAGTCGAGATAAACGTGCCTAAGAGTCGCGCGTCTGTTAGTCGATATTAAACTCGTCTAACAGTAATGCATCTGTTAGTCGAATTAAACACGTCTAACAGTCGAGATAAACGTGCCTAAGAATCGCGCATCTGTTAGTCGTTATTAAACTCGCCTAACAGTAACGTTTCTGTTAGTCGACTTAAACGCGTCTAACAAGCGACTTAAAAAAAAGAAGTTTATCTTGGCCCCTCAGCGCTTCCGTAGGTTGCAGAGGACAACAGATATACTCCCGTAACAGTATTTCATCAAAATCATGATATACCTATGGTAAAAGAATACATTGCTGAAGTTTCTCAGAATTTTTTTAAATTCAGAACACATCAATCAGTATTAACAAGAGATATTACAAACATAAGGGCTCACAACTACGTACATACCCACAAATTATTATACGAAAACTTGCCGCTATACCACGAAAGGGTATAACAGTAAGGACATACTGGTAAAATCGATCTTTGGCAATTGGGTATCTCCTATTACATAAAATTAATGCAAAACAGAGAACAATTTTAATGTAAATATGTATATAGATTTAAATTAAGATAATATCAGCTTGTTTTTAAATTGTATATAGAATTAGTAGAGCAGGTTTCCTTTTGTTTTCCTGCAAGAGCCACTAACAACAAGAGTCCGATTAAAATTACAAATAGATGGTGAAACTCGCGAGTCGATTGGCTGTTGTTGTGCCTGGAGATATCTTATTAAGTTTTATAATTGTTCTGATTAGTTTCCTGCTCTTGAGCGTTGTTTGTTTAAAATCTCATTGAGTTTCGACATCTATTTGTAATTTTAATCGGACTCTTGTTGTTAGTTGCTGCGCAGGGGTAACTCATTGTCAAATGAAATATATCATCTAAACTGCTAAGAACTTTAGTTTGAGCATGTGACCGTTGATTAGGGTCTGCTCCCAGACCCATAAATTGAAACATTTACCCCTATTTATTGTATATATATTTTGTAACCATATCAATGCATAAATTCAACAGTGTCCTTGATTATGTCTTTTGTTGATACTGACATACAATATATTATTATTTATAATCCCTATTAATCAAAATCCAATAATGTACAATTTTAATTGAAATCGAATTATTATTGTCTTCGTACTTTTATTAAAATAATTACGATTAAATTGATTTATACGTAATTCATGGTTTGAAATTGTTCAGAAATAAACAAGATAATTATTAAACATGAAATACTGCTGAGAATGGAACAACCTTGATGAAAGAGAAACTCTAAAACAAATATAGTAAATTATTATTAAATATCATCAAACTGAATTTTTATTGAAAATTAATAATAGAGTGATTCCTGACAACTAAATTTCTTAAGCAGACAAATGACGTGCATAATCGGTTTTATAAATGTGTATCTAGGAATTGCGTTGTTTATTTATCTTATTAACCAAAATTTTTTTTGTGCAAGTTTCGAATATGTTTGTTTGCAGATAGATAAGATAAATTGTAACAATTTGGCAACTTATCAGTTACACGTTAGATAAAAATGCAAACTGCGTCGTTCTCGAATGCACTTTTATAAAATAAATGCATGACATACGCCATGAGCGTAGAAAAGAGGATTAATTCATTTAAATCATTTTATACTGTTGATAGAATATTAAAACACCCCGTATCTAGTCCATATACAAATTTAATTTTTTCTTATTTATTTTCCAAATTTCAGTAATGTCATTTCATTTTTACATTTATCTAGCCATTTAATATTGAACACAGTAAAGTTACCAGAAATGCATTTTAATTTACATTCTTTTAAAGCAACATAAATGCTACTTTTTACGAAGGAATTTACCTAAAATCGAGTTTACAATTGGCTCGATAAATTTCAAGTATTTCTGTCGTATCACATAGGGTGAAATCGACTACCTTTTTCTAGCTTACGAATCCAAAGGACAGAAAGATAAAAGTTTGGAGTCTAGAACACTATAAAACTACGACGGGACCAGTATTGGAATTTTTGTTAATGTAAACAATCCCGAGCGTCCGGAGTTTCCGGATAGGCTGTGACGTCATCCATATACTGTAAAAAGGAAGGCAGATGACACCTGATGGCATTGGAACCACACCTAAGCTACGTCGCGACCTTTTATAGTTCGCCGAGCTTTGGAAATAAAATTGAAAACACCACGGTGTTACGTGGCGACCTCTTGTAGTTCGCCGAGCTCCTATACTTGCCTTTGAAATACATTCTAAGATTCGTCGCGACCTTTTATAGTTCGCCGAGCTTCGAACTACATATTATTTTTAACAAATTCGTCTCAGCCACAGACACCACTTGCCAGAGGAAAGTTCCAAGTTTAAAGAATTCTGTATGAAGTGCACTTTTAACGGCTCAACCGTTCCCTATGAGGAAACTAATCACGCTTGAGCTGGGGGAGTGTTGAGTTCACTAGATTATTTTGTGGTCATTTTTGCCAAGTACTGCCACACAAAATGCACTCTTATCTGACTGTTTAATACGCAATTTATACAACGCCAACATAATTTGATAAGTATTTTTACTTGATTAATTCTCATTGAATCTGCATTCTGGTTACAAGCGGTGGGAAAAATTGTTTGAATTGCAAATTTGTGGTATAGTTCAAGTAGGAATAAACTGAGATAGAAAAAACGCAACAAAAACTTTACAACATAATTCTATCGCCGCGGGCCATGGCGCCAAGCCTGACATCAAATAACGACCCGAGACCCGACGCACATTAAAAACTTACAAAGGTAAGCGAGTCAATTTGCGAAAAGCGCTAAAAAAGAGTACCGGCATTTTAATGAGGTCGTCAAATTTTTGTTGGGTTTCTTATGTCTCAGGATTTTCCTACTTGAACTATACCAAACTAATTATCAGTTTTTACGAAATAGTTTAATTTGCTTCGATTAGGAAGTAAAATAACTTTATGTTTCAAGCTTTCTAGCCTTACATTTGAACTAAGTAAATTTCACTTGCTGAATATTTAACTAGGGAGATTTACGTGGCTAATTTACAAGTTTATATTCTACAACTATAGATGTGCCAGAGTAATGCAATGACAGCGACTTTTAACCTCAATTGTATTTTAATTAGATACTACCAGTGCCTTACCGTGTGCCCTTTTTGTAAGATATCACAAGGGTGTTTTGTTTTAAAGATTGTGTGAGGTTTCTCATAGGCAATATGCCTGATTTACTACGACTGCTTGATAACAGTCCGTCACTATTATTATTCTGCGCTCTACGAAACTTACACGAGCTACCAGTCAGTGCTGAGGCTAATTAGCCTCTGGTACTTGCCTAGATTTAGGGGGTCACCTTTCATCCTGAATCGGGACGTCGGGGTTTATTGTTTTATTTAACCAGCGGCGTTTCGTTGTTGTGCAGTCATACAACATTTGGCAGTTGCCGCTTGTTTAATTAATTAAAGGATATTTCTTCAATATTCTATGATATTTTACATGAGTATTTAATGTTCATTTTTCAACTTAATTTCGATAATGTACAAACACCATCTAGTTGGCAATGTTAGGTTGGTTGGAGGCCTAGGCGAGGGTCTGCCTAAGAAGAGCAAGGGCCCAATGGGGCCTAGGTGCGGTGGTTCAATATTTTTCTTGGACCCCCGCCCAACCAATTCCACATCTTGAAAATAAAGTTTATACTCCCTATCATGAAAATTCATCTTTTCGATAGTCCTTTTCCTTCTTAGTTGCATACGTTATTAATAATCTGCCAATTCTGTATCACCATGTGTCTGTCAGTGGCAACGGTAATAAGTTAGAGCGTTTAAAGCAAACATTTCAAACTTCATTGATAATTTTAGGTGCACTTCATGAATTCCTCAGCGGACGCATATGTCTAATTGTAATATATTACGTGACAAATATTGACATAAAGATCATTTCAACATGATTCAAATGCTTTAGCAATTTTGAGTTTTATTAACATTTAGCGTTAATTAAATTTATCCATTTATGTGCATTGTATTTGTGTCGCACGTTGTCATTAAAATTATAATTTAATGGTAATAGGCAATTAGGGAGTTTTTTCTATAAACGTAAAATAATTGTTAATTCGTTTATGATTGTTTTTTTCTTCTGCTAACATGTGCGGCAAATTGATTAATGTTCGTAACAAAAATTATACGCAATCGGTATATATCGATTGGCCTATTAGGCAAAACAATTTCTTCTTCAATAATAAAGTAATTGAATTAATTATTGGCATTTATATTTATACCTTCGAAGATTAAACTGGTCGGACTAGACGATTAGCTGGTTATTCCAACAATTTGATTACTTTTCGCCGTTAGTAATAAAACAATCTACAATCCCAATGCCAATTACAATATACAATTCTGTTTGCTATATGTCTGTGTATATTTTAGTATTGTAGGTAGCATACATAATGAAAGACCCTGTATGTACCTCATATACAAATTAAATTTTTTCTTATTTATTTTCCAAATTCAAGTAATTATTACAGTTAATTAATTTCATTTTTACATTTATTTAGCCATTAAATATTGAAAATAGTAAAGTTACTGGGAATGCATTTTAAAATTACATTCTTTTAAAGCAACATAAACGATACATTTTTACGAAAGAATTCAACTAAAATAAGTCAAGCCATAATATTTGTTTACAATGGACACGATAAGCGTCAAGTACTTCTGTTACTTTCTATAGCGTGAAATCGCCTGTCGTTTTCTATAACCCTATAAAGGACGGAGAGTTCAATTTTCAGTCTAGAATATTACCCAAAACTACGACGTATTCAACATTGGAATTTTTGTTAACGTAAACAATCCCAAGCATGAGACAAGGGGATGTGTAAATTCGGGTAGGATGGTGACGTCATTTACAATATACAAAGAAGACCAGACTATTCACAGAGGCAATTGTAACCACACCTGAGCAACATCGCAGAACTTCAATGTTCGCTGTGCTTCCTGGAGATTGTAATTGTAAACACACCTGAGTTCGCTGTACTCACTGAATTATTTTGTGGTCACTTCGCCAAGTAATTCCACACAAAATGCACTCTACGTCTACACCAACTTATCTGACTGTTTAACACGCAATTTATACAACGCCAACATAATTTGATAAGTATTTTACTGGATTCTCAGCTTATTATTGAATTTGCATTCTGGTTACGGGGTGTTTAAAAAGGGTTGAAATTGGCGCATTTGTGGTACTAAAAGAATATTAGATTTTTTAAAATAAAATCTTAGCTTTGATTCTTAACAAGAAAATTTGACAAGATTACATTACAATTATTTACTCAGTTATTTACTGAATTCATTCGCGAGTTTAATTAAAAAGGTTCACATTCTGAATATTTTGCTAGGAAGATTTGCGTTTGCAAAATAACAAGTTTATATTCAAGAACTATATATTTCCAGCGTTTATGCAATAGCAAGAAACTTTAACTTCCATTATTTCTCATTTGGGTACTATTATAACCTTCGTCTGTCTAAATTTAACATGCAAAATGTCACAGTAATGTTTGCATTTCAAACCATTGTGTGAGGTTTCTCACTAGCGATCTATCTGGTTTTCTATGATTGTTTAATAACGATCCATCCACTTAATTACCTTGCGCACACAAACTGTAGAGACCATCGTATCGGTTACTGGGTTAATTAGCCCGTAAACTTTTCTCTAATTCTGAGAGGTTTAGTTTTCGTCGAGTACTGAACCGGGTCGTCTCGTCTGTTTGAATTACATCTACCCACCCCGTTTTATATTGTAGACAGTCATACAAAATTTGGTAGACTGCTTATTTAATTATAATCAAAGGATTTTTCCTCAACATTCTATGATCTTTTACATGAGTATTTAATGCTCATTTCTCAACTGAATTTTTATAATGTGACATAATTGTTTTGCATTCGATTCATTATTTGGCTATTGCTAACAACTCTAATTATAAATTATTATTATTTAGCAATTGCTAACAACTTTAATTATAAACCATTATTACCTAGCGATTGCTAACAGCTCTAATTATAAATCATCATTACTAGGCCATTGTCACAACCCTAATTACTATTAAAATAACAGAATAATTTTGTATAAATTAGTTCTTGTTATTGCATCAAGACACTCACTATATCTATAGTATGGTCATTACTATAGCTACGTAGATTTCCCTATTATAATATTTAGACAATTATCTCAAATATTTGGATTACCTTTGATTTTTTGTACAGTTATTTGCTATATCAATTTATATAAAATAAAAATGATTTTTTTTTACTATTTTTTCCCATCATCTTTTCTTTCACCTTTACCATTTTCGTCATACAGGTAATAAACTAAATAAATGGATTCATTTCCAATCAATTAAGATAGAAAACAAACTTCAACTATAAATGTACAGGACAGTCTTGAATAATAAAATACCATATAAATAAGATATATAATCAACTAGGTATCTCAATTAATAGACAGTGTGTTCAAGCTTACCAGGTATTTAAATTAATAGAGTGATTAATTTTCTACGGTATATAGTATCAGATAGAAACAAGTAATATTGAACTTTATATAAAAGAACCTGGAGTAAATTAAAAGGATTACTACACACGCAACGTAATCAAGGTCCTAAACTATTAAAATTAGACGATCATGCAGATAGCCAATTTCATTTATTTATCCTTCATCCTTCTAAATTATTTTTGGCATTGTGCCCAAAATCAGGTTTTTCTGGTCATCCACTCAAGAGTCACCAACAAATTTTGAGTAATTTTGAGTCCAAATTTTACTTATGGGGTGCTCCGAGTTTTTCAAAGATTCCAAAAATATTGTTGCTGGCCTCTAGCGTATGCGACCCACCATACGCTTTAGCGTTTTGTGGGCCGCATAATAACAACTGCTACGTCCGTAACACATTTCGCTATTCTCCACAGGAGGGCGATACACTTGCTGCACGTGAAAAGCAGAGAAACAGAAGGCAACCATTTTTGTTGGCGTAGGTAGTTGATAATTCTACGAACCTCGGTTTATCCAAGGCATCTTGGTGGATTTTGGAATTATCAACCCAAGAAAATTTTCTCAATCTGTTGTTGTTCCGTTTAGCGGAATATTTTGTGGTTGTGAGTAAATTTTAACTGCGGAAGCAGGATATTTAATTATACAAGGTAAGCTAACCTCTTCGCGCCATCTTACCCGTTCTCTACCCACGTGTTTCGCAAATTTGCAGGCCTTCCTTTGGAAATATCGTGTCGACTTGAAAGGCGGACTCGATCCCATTCATCCAACTGTGGCTCTCGAGGAATATTGGTGGATTGTTCCCTCATCAGTGAGGTAAATTATGTTTCTTTTGTAGGTTATGTCAGATTTGAATTGCCCACATTAGGCACGCTTCACGTACATTTCCGACTTTGCAAATTAAATCGTGATATCTTTAGGGTTCCACGGACGGGGCTTCTACACACATCAGTGAAGTACCACGGACGGGGCATCCACACACACAGTAGAAAGTTCCAGGGCTGGAGAGGCTATAATCAATCCCATCCTTGGGTCAATTTCCTTTGTCCCGAAGACACCTCCGTAGGGCTACAGTTCTTCCACGTCGAAGTCGGTATCGTACCACCCTAAATAAGTGTGTTGTTTTGTTTTTACTTACCGGGGACCACCTTCAGTGGTTCGGCCCGGTCATATCAATTCATACTTTTGTATTTTAACTTGTACATATTTAAAGATTTTATGCATTTATATTTATTTAAGGAGGTTCTCTAAATCAGACCCATTGTGGCAGAATTTATGACCATTTATGAGGACATTGTAAACCGATGTGTAGCTACACGAGGCATTTTATTAATGTTGTAACTTATTAATCGAGAAATTTGCCACACCTTTTGAACATCGCCAGGTTACATGCTAGAGAACCAATATCTGTAAATTGTATAATATAGTGTATTTCATTTTTAAAGAAAGTGTCATTATTTCGTCTGCGACTACTACGTATGGAAGCCTCAGTGATTTGTTAAGTAAGTAAACTAATAATTTGTCATAGTTTATGTAAACTTGGGCTTAACGCCCTGATATAGTCTGAGCTAGAGAAATTTTATCGTAGGCACGTACATCACTTATCCGGGTTAAGTTTGTGCCCTACGATATCTGCTACGCTACAGTAGCCCAAGTGATTTCGTTATGTAATATCTTATAATCATTAATATCCAACGTATTTATTTGTTTATGTACGTGTAAATCGTAGCAATATAATAATATACATGGTTTTCTATTTAAATATCAAAAGTTGGAGCTATTTCCGGTGAAACCGAAAAGGGGGAAAATTACAGTGATACCACAAAGTGTCTTCTTGATCATATAATACATCTACCAAGTTTCATTCCGATATTCCAAAAAATAAGGAAAAAAAGGGGCATCTACCATGATCCGTTAACACCCGGTATTGATTTTTACAAAAAATGCAAAAAATATATCAGAAAGAAATAATAATTGGACACACTTTCTTATGAATATCATTAGAATTAGCTCCGCTCCCTCATTCCCAAATCCACCCCTCTGATTTTTTTAAATGGAACAGCCTATATTTTTAGGTCATTAGTTCTATCATTCATTCATTTTACTGTGACTGTGTCGATTTCTTAATGATGCATTACCTGATCGTTGTGAAGGTAGAAGAGGTCCGATAATGGAGTGACTACCTCAGTTACCAGATTTGATTCCTTTAGACTTTTTAGCCAATGTTTACCAAGTATATCACACTACATATTAATTTTAAATCATAAAAAACCCTGTATTTGGCGACGTAGATTCTGGAAATCCCAAAATTGATTGTACCTTCGATCGAAAACTAATGAAAGTGGCTTCTCCCTTGGTAAATAAAATGTCTTCGAGAAATATTTGCAGTGTCGTGTTTCTTATGTAAATACTGCGCGTGCTTTAATTAGAATGGCAAAACGTCTGGCAAAAAAATTTACACGTGAGTAAAGTGAAGTGAAGAATCTTCCAATGTGGGAAAAAAGATAAAAATTAAAACGACTATGTACAATTATTTTTTATTATTGACGTTATCATCAAAGACGACGATGGCATGTTTGCCATGGCATGTCGTTTAAAAATAAACAGTTATTAATTGCTTGTTATTGTTTGTTATTAAGTAACAGATGAAATAAATATATTTTTTATTTTATGAGAAAAACAACTTAAAACGACAAAGTAGAAAATAAATACATGTTATGATTATTTAGAAATATCATGTCAAGGTGTTGATATGATCGTATGTTATTATAATGGTTTTTAAAAACTATGTTTTTAAGCAAAAGTTGTTAGATTATTAGTCACATATTACGACGACAAATTGGTCATATACATTCTTAATTAATTAATATAAAAACAAAAACCCGACTACGTAAAACACGTAAGTAAATAATTAAGCTAAAATAAAATGAAACGTAAATAAATTATGAGGAAAAAAAAACAAGTTCGAGGTTGTTCCTTTAACTTACTATTATGAGGATGTTATATAATATTGGTCGAGGAATTATCATTATGTGGTAAACTACTGAAAATGTAAGCAGAAAATATATCAGCCTCTCACGTGGTTTCTACAAACACGAAAACATCTGAATACCTTACTCAAGTACGCTACTCGACGCAAGTTTTGTAAACCAAGTTTGCACCGTCGGGGCATAATTAAGATGGTTTTAGTTGATGATTAAAAGTGTTTTAGTTTTAATCATCACCCGATGATGCAACATTCAAGAAACTGTATTTCAGTTGTAAAGACCTTTCAGTGTAAGATTGGGTAAACAATAAAATTGCATTAGAAGAAACGCGATTTAAAAATCGAAAATTTGCGAACACATTTGAAAAACTCGAACACAGAATAAAGTGGGACTTGGCAAATATTTTAATAAAAGAAGTAGATACAAAAAAAGAGAAATTGAAGAATCCGCAATAATTTTATTAAATGAAGATAAATGCGCATTAAAACGTTCCGTATAGGGCCAGCCGTTTTCAAATTATTTTCTTACTTTCTTATAAAAATTCAATTACTCTTATTTAATTTATCTATAATCATTTTTTTTTCTTTCGACATAGTCGCAAGGAATTAAATTTAAAAAGTCATTATCAATTTTAAATACGCATTTGCATAATATTTCAGTTTTCAAGTCAAATAATTGTATTTTGTACAGAAATGAATAAGTTTAAAAAGCCCTAAAAGCAACGTGTAGGCTATACTAGCTCGTTACGTTTCTAAACAGATGTTACAAAGTTTAAGAACCATAATGAACCTTATCAGTCATTGGAGCCCGTAATTAAAATTTAACGAATACCATTTTCAAGTAGCCCCGACTATGCGTCTCCAAACGGGCCACTCTCACTCGTTCGCATCATACACATTTGCATAGGGAGGCGTGCATATAAAAGCGATGAGAAAACCGCGAAAGAGGCTTTAACCACCCAGGAAGCTACCACAGGAGAAACCAAGCCCAGCCACCAGAGATTCTACCAGGACATACAAGAGAATTGAATCCGATCTAATTATTACCGACACTTGCCGTGTCGAGGCCTTGTACTTTGAAGAAATAGCAGCAGAAGGCTCAAATGCCTGTCCCGCGGCTTTACCCGTTTTTCAAATCAGTTAACTAAATTTCATCATTATTACGGACCTTTCTAAATTTATCTGGCAACGATATAAGGAATCCTGCGTAGGTTGAGTCCCATACCTTGATAGCTTTAGAAACTATGGTTTATTAAATGATTCCGTTGACACCCGATATAGTACCCATCAAGCCGTATGGCTAGGGAATTTATTAATTACACTTTTTTTCTTGTCAACAAGAGCGAGTGGTATGAAAGAAAGTATCGTTGTCTCTCTGTTTGTTAGTCCATCCTTTCATACGACTGCCTGTATGAACAGTGGTACTTACAGTCGCTGTTTTGTTTATAATCGGGAACTTTGGATCTTCAAAAATAATATTTATAATGATTACTGTACCTAGAAGATCTGACGATTTATCTATACAATAACGAAGATATAAATTCGTGTTAAAACACAGTACTTGTCTATAGAAATATAATTATATTTAAAATTACAAAAGAATTAATGATGCCGTAGATCGATATCGAAATTATATAACGTGTATTTACAGGTATATATTTATAGCAAGCAACGTCATTGTTATCGGTATCAAGAGGCAATAAATTATTATAAAGGAGAATAAAGACTTACTACGCATTTAAACGTTCAACCAACGTATATAATAAACGGTGCATTTTTGTAGTACTCTAACACGAAGTTAATAATAAACACGCCCACACCTACACTCCGATGCATCTATATAAAATGCAAGCAATGGGCAAAGTCAAGGACGTGAACGTTGTGCGTTTTGCATTCATGAAGTGGCGTGCGAATGGGCGCATGGAAGTTGTAAAAAAATTTGGCATATTGCATTTTTCGCAAAAAGTATCCCAAAAGTGAAATTTACTTTTTAAACTTAGATAATTTTTAACCAATATGTATTGTAGGCGAGTTGGCTCAGTGCGGCAGTGCATAAGCTGGCGAGACGCTCCTGACAATAAAGCCGGTCAAAAGTGCAACAATAACAAAAACGAACTAGAGTACTGCTTAAAAATCCGCATTAAAGAATATGCGTTGATATTATAATAAATTTAGCATACATTAAATATTTTATTTACAACAATATACAGATTCGGCAAAAGTAGTTTTATATATCCTAAAGTAGACGAGTGCGAGACAGAAAACAAAAATTACTTACGTGAAAGCGAGACAGATGATTGTTATAGTAGTGGGGCACGAATGAAAGTTCTCGACCTCCCATGTCACCACGATCGCATTCTACTATAACATTTGCTGCGATAATACCAATTCAATTCAATCTAACAAGGCTTTGTTAATGTTAACTAATACAAACAGTTGCCTAACCATAGCCTGCCCCGGAACTGATCATGCAATCACCGCACTGACGCGGTGACGGATTGCAGGATCGGGCAGAACAGGTCTGAGTCGGCGAAAACGAAAATGAGCAATGAACTAACCTAAATACAAATAAAAATAGGTATAAGATTTCCAATGACATCCAAAAAACAGACTTAATAAAACTTAAAATTACCAAAACGTTTTAAACACTTTTGCACATGAATACTTTTTAATTTTGTATCTGACGCAGGTACCCTAACTTGAACAAGGTGCCTTCCACGAGATAGGTCAATGCAGGGCAGCGCAGGACTGGCCTAAACTTTGATCTTAAAAATTTTGATTTCGAAAAAGGTTTTAATTTGCAAAGATTTTAATGATGAGAAATGAATTTAGAGAAAAAAATGTACAAAAATAAACAAAATAAAACAAACGCGACAAAAAGTGACAAACTTTCTGTTCGAAGAGCGGGGCAGAAAGGATTTGAAGATAGTCAAGAGGTATGAAATATTAGCGAAAGGTGGATAGAGCAAACAGAGGTTATAGTTGCTGGTTGCCGGAAAATCGCTAACCTCTGATACGATAAGGGATGTTTGATTCGAAATGGGGCATTATGCTGTCTAATTTATGTTATGTGTCTTGTTAGCGGACTATCGCCCAGCTTGAACGAGCAGAAGTTTTGAGAGATATGCTTGCTGGACGTAGTCCACTATCGTCGTTACAACGTGCATAGAAATCTCTGAGGAAGGTGTACCTTCCAGAGTTCGAAATGATGCGCATAAATTAGTGCTCAAGCCCTTTTAGCTTTTTCATTGTCGTGGCCGGTATGCTGCACCACACTGGCGCCGCGTATGTGATGGATGATGCCCTGACCACCACAACAACTTATTTTATCGGTTAAGTTTGCTACCTCTAACCATGAGTGGATACAGGCTCCTGGACAGGGAATAGACCGCCATATTATCTCATTGATGTGCGTGTTAAACGTTGGTTGGAATTTTGTTTTCCCGGATCGAAATTGGAGTGAATATTCTATTTTCAGTGAAACGACGCGTGAAGACTATCGCCTCCGACAGGCACGATCCTTGCGGGACTTCTGCACGAATGTCCCTCCGTGTTGAAAATTTATTATTCACTCGAACTTGCAGGGATCTGCCCATCAGAAACGAATCGTAGATGTGAAGCTCCGTCTGAACAGTATCGAGCCTGATCAGGACGACTTTCTCCACCAACTTGGAGATCGCCGACAGCAACGAGATGGTCCTGTAGCTGCCGGCGAAATTCGCATTCTTGTTTGATTTCAGGATGGGAACGACCACGGCGCATTTCCACTGGCTAGGCCAGTGCTGTAGCCGCAGGATGCTGCGCCAATACCGGTGCCCTACGTCGATGCATGACAAAGTGATAAAAATAATATTTTACGAAAGTGTGCTGCATGCTAGTAGTATATCCGACTTTATGTTCCTAATTATTGTTGTTTTCTTTCTTGCACTAGTTTACTTCAACATATACAAAACTACCTTTGCCGAATCTGTATGTACTGACTTCATTGAAGTTTGGAAGTCTCACATTACGTAACTCTACTTTCTTCCTTCATTTTCAGCCCCCTAAAAGTTAAAAACTATACAGTTTCATTTTCGCTACTAAAAGTAGCATGTTTTTTTTATATAAAATAGGCAATTTTTTGTGAACTTTATATTTAATGGTAAGTAAATAAGGAAACAACTAAACTAAAATACAAAAAAGTACTTATTAAAATTAATTGTTGAAATAGATTTATTGAGGCCTTATGGTGGGGGTTTTGGTTTTGTTCTCCATTGAACAGTCCACATAACCTTCCGCCACAGTGCTAGATTTTCACCCTCCCAGCTTCTTCAATAGGAGTACATCTGCAGCGCTATTGGCCAATAACGTGGCGGCAGTTCTTCTGAGGGCTTGACATGTAAAGCCTTCAATGTTTTCTAACTGGCTAGGAAGTGGCTATTTTTTCGGGAAATTGACTCTTGAATTGTGACCTTTTGGTTGACTTCCTGCATTTCCCCCCTCTGACATGAACCAAAAATCTGTCGATTTTTATGTCCATTTGAAGATTTATGAAGTCTCCGAACAGTTTCCACCCAGTAATAAACAATGCTCTATTTGTGTGTGTTTTGGAATCTGAAATTTCAACTGAATTTTTTTCTTCCAACAGGGCTATGTATGCCATTCTCATTTTCACTAATTCGTCCGTTCAATATGCTTCTGAAACACCTAGTACTACCTAAATCAATTCAAGTATATCTAAATAATATATATGCCAATAGCTAGGCAGGGATGTGTCCTGGCACCCCTACTCTTTAATTTGTTTACCACTGCTCTAACAATTATTGTTGACAACAAACTGACAGTCAGAGGAATAGGTCTCAGATACCGTTTTGATGGCGGTCTCTTTAACATAGGGCGCTTTAGAGCTTTCACGAAGACACGCACACGATTCATTTGTGATCTCCAGTATGCGGATGACTGTGCACTTTTAGCCTCTACGCCGGAAGAGCTTCAAGAACTTTTAGATGTGTATGCCCAGAGCTATGATTCCTTGGGACTTAAAATCAACATTGGAAAGACTAAGATTATGTCAACTCCTCATCAAGTGAACCAAATAGACATTACACTTAACGGAAATTCTCTTGAAGTGGTGGATCAGTTCAATTACTTAGGCAACGTTGTTAATGACAAAGCAAACATGGACAGTGAGATTCGCAATAGAATTAACGCTGCATCTAGAGCACTCTGGGGACTTAGAGAGAGAGTATTTGATAACCACGACCTTGCTTTGTCAACGAAAATGGCTGTCTACAGAGCAGTTGTCATTCCAACACTGCTATATGGATGTGAAAGCTGGGTCACTTACCGTCGTCATGTGAAAGAATTAGAACGTTTTCAGCAAAGACACCTCAGAAGTATGATGAAAATCCGTTGGTTCCATCACATATCAAACGTGGAAGTACTCAGAAGAGCAAACAGCCTTCCAATTGAGGTGCTTATTTCAAGAGCACGCCTAAGATGGGTAGGTCACGTTCATCGTATGCATGATAACCGCCTTCCTAAATGTGCACTTTATGGTGAATTGCTAAGCGGTAGAAGAAGGCGTGGCGGTCAACGAAAGCGGTTCAAAGACGCTCTCCATGAAAATCTAAAATCCTGCGGTATTGCAGACGAGCAATGGGAACAACTTGCAGCGGACAGAACCGAATGGCGAGGGGTTGTGGCCAGCTATCAAGGAAATGTTGCTGCAAGAAGGCCGAATCCAAGACCTAACCAGGTCTATGTTTGTCCTGACTGCGGTCGACATGTGCTCTCCCGAATTGGCCTCTATAGCCATAGTCGTGTGCACCGTAGATGAATGGGAATTACAATAGACTTCACCTTTTACTTGTTTTTTTATTGTACACAATTTATCGACTGTAACATTTTTATACTCGGACTCGAGTAACGGCTAATAATAATAATAATGCCAATAGCTAATGTGTTCTTCCTTATATGTATATCTAAACAGACTTCGTTACTTTGTCACCGTCCAGAATTGCAAACATAACCTCTAAGATTTTTTCCTTAACACTGTCGCTTAAATGTCAGTTGTCACAAACAGAAAATGAAAATATTTCTTTTGCCTTATCGATCGCCATTAAAAGTCCAATATTTACAATGTTTTTAATAACTTATTTGATACATACAATTTACCATATAACCGTCCCCATCAATAGATTCTGCGTACGCTACTGTATTCATGTAAATTGCTGACTTTAACTGTTATACATGCATGATTGAGGATGTTACAGGCGCCACCTTATCATTGCGAATTGAAAATCATTGATGTCTTAATAAAAAGAAGCGAAACGCTTTCTGAGTTGTTTACGAGGCTGTTGCCAAGGAAGAAAGTCTGGCAGATTTAAAGGAAGAAATTATCGAATAAAAGGTACCAAATGGAGAGGCAAGTTTTGTACATAAAAATTTACGATTTTTTTTAGTCAGCTCCTAATTATCATCAGTGGCTCATCTCTTTCTTAAACTAGAACTTTCGTTAGTTCATCGATTAATCTAGGTACGGTAGACATTGCTATGTCACTCCTGGAACTAATAATATCGGGCCGCCTACGCCTAAGTTACGTTGAATTGTCATACTTGGTGCCAGTCTTTCAACGCCTTTCATTTTGAACTAGAATAATAATCAATTTTTTATCAAATTTTTCAAGCGATTAACTGACATGCTTAAACCATAATAAGCAAGATACACAAACATTTTATTTAGACTGGAAGCCCTATCAAAATTTTCCTCGCACCGGTATCAGTCTCAATAATTGATTAATTACCCAAAATATCGGTAACAATCACGCATAAGTCATAATTAAATATTTTGATGTAGTTGTGGAAAACGAGTATTCGATGCAGTTCCCAAAAATAGGTTGAATCTCAGGCTTACGTTACTGCCTCTCAGGAGCCCGTCCGCCCACTGGTATCAAAATCTTTTACTTAGAAAGATAGATATAATTTGACTATGTCACCATTCGGATTTGCCAGTGGACGGTCAGTTCTCCTGTCTCAAAAAAAAAATGTATTATATGTACATATGCGATTTTAATAATGCAAGTAGAAGGTGAAACTTATCCTCCGGACTGGCTACAGCTGTTTTATTTTCTTTTCGTTTACTTTTCTCACTACATTATAATTTACTGCATTGTACTAGAGACACTGTGGAGAGCTTTAGCTTATATGCTTATTTAACTACTAAATTTCTAAATAGTTCCTATAAAAGTTTATGCCAAGATATTCGTTATCTTCCAAATACACCCACTTATACAGTTATATAAAATGTCTTCTGCGTTTGTATTTGAGATTATACTATTATCGGTGACCACTTAAAAGTGTTTTAGAGGCACGTGCGTCTTCGACGACGACTCAAACTGAACCTTACGTGAATAAATTGAATGAAAATTTATAATTTCAGTATTGTTGTAGATCTCATAGGCAGCCTGATACTTTAAATACACATATTCATGGGTTATGGCTAGAAGTAATAACTCTTCTATCAAAATGTTGGCTTTCTCGTTCTCTGCTCCGTAAAATTTTTCACTCCTGACCAATTTAAAAATATTTTTCACTGAAAGTATATCAGGCTTAATCCATGACAGGTAGTGGCAAATACTTTGGTATATATTAAAAGATTTTTAGATTATCTGTTTACAATTTTTCGTTCTGTAACTAATAACAACAATGTTACAGACGAATCTCGCACTAAATCCCACCCCGTGTAAACAAAATTTACTTTCTCGTCCGAGTTATCATGAATTTTGATCTCTGGTAGAGAAAAATTATTATGTAACTCTAATGAGTTACATAATTATATGTAATTATATAATTATTATTATTTTAATAGGATGTGGTTTAAGACAAGTAAATGTCATGATGCCACGGGAAATTCTAAGGTTGAGAATGGATAATGTATTTATTTTGGCAGTAGATTATAAATTTTAGGCATGAATAAGTTGCACACTATTTAATAAAGAATGGAATGCTGAATAGTTTCCTATGGCTATTTATGATTGATTCATTCGGGATATGCATCCAAAGTGAATTAATTCAATAAAACCACGCGATTTCGTGCAGCTACAAATAAATAACATAACAGGGTTATTTTTAAATATTTGAGCGATACTTTAAGAATGCACATTGTTTATAAATAACTATTTCGTCACGAAGAATAACAAATCCTTTGAATATTAGGCTTAAACAAACACATTACTTTTCATAGATAAATTATATTAATAAATGTTGGGATACACATAATCCTAAAATTATATGCCAATGTCGTTATAAGTGCGTTGTTCATAAAAACTAGGGATGTATCATCGGATGTTTCACCGTGTACCAATCACTAGATAAAGGTCTTTAATTGTTCACGAGTATTGGATTGTCATTGTTTTTATTTTCCTCAAAAAGAACTGTTCGCTTAACGTAACTTAAAAAATTGCTTCTTTAAGTAGCAAATTAATAAACCCATGAGAGGTTTACGAATTCATTGATTTACATATTCGAAATTCCTAGTTGTTCCGTATACTTTCGCGATTGCGGTGGCTGATACAACGAACAATAAAGATCTACGTCAGTTGATTTGACAATCATGAAATTTTGTCTCTGCCGTTTTTACCATCTAATGAGAGGTGAGAGGGAAATTTCCAGGAGCATGAAGCAATATTTTACGTATGCTTAGCCATACACCATACATCTAGTCCTAGGGATTATCTTCCTTTATCATGGAATTCACATTGTCTTCTGTAAACAATTTACCGAGTACTTCAGCGAGTCTTATGATTTTTAACAAGTTTTTCTCATGTAATAAATAATGGCTGCTACATGGGAACATCACCCAACTGGCACACATGATAGAGGAAGACAGTGACGAAGAAGTGAATGGTATTCTTGGTCTCTCTTTATCCGCTCTCTAATATTTTTTGTTAACAAAAAATTTATAAATATTTTCAACTTTATTACAAAAATAATAATAATAATAATAAAACGACTTTATTGGGAAAATGTAAACATACATACATAATATACAAGTAGATTTCATATGGCGATTTATAAGGCGAAGTTTGGCCACATGGTTTTTCTTAGACTTAACCTTTTAAATTACCTATAATTATGAATCAGAAGATAATACAATAAATTAACAATGTACATACGCTATATATATATTATACATAGAAATTTTAAAAGAAGAAATGCAAAATGATAGCTGAAAATTTATCTTAGGTTTAGTTGACATTTATAAACCAAGCTTTAATTTTATTACGGAAAACATTAATTAACAGCAGATTCTTATATATTGGATCAATAGATTCGTATAAGTTCACGGATGTATAAGAGAAGCTATGTTGGAATGTGGTAGTGTGACTGCGGCATTCTTAGAATATGTCGTTATATAATGTTCACATTATGCACTGCATGTCTGAAAACTAGCTTACTAAATTTAGTAAATACCGGGAAGTAAAATTTAACTAACGAAACTGAATATATTTGTTTGAAACATGATCAAACTTCCTCAAGATGTATGTATATAAAACGACAACATAAATTTTGCATTATTTGTAACTGATTTTTGGTAGTTTGATCGAAGCAGAAAAAATGCACAATATTGCAATAACTGAATACAGACATGACTAAAGTTCCACAAAGTTTTTAGCGTTGCTTAAAAAACAAACTATGCCTCTTTGCATACAGTACTTTTAGCCGATAATAAATTTTTTATAAAAGCATCTTTACATGTTGCACAAAATGCATTATCACCCCTAGGTTTCAGCATGAGTTGAAAACGATAGATTCTTTAGATGATTTGTTACCCCAAGCCACGGTGTTTAAATCGTACCTATAAGGCTCTTGGTCAAATTGCATGAAATTTCTGCATGTAATTACTTCCACGTCTAGTGGAAGTATAATAACGCAATTTTTTTTTCTGTTGAAATAGGCTTAAAATGTCATGAAACGTCGAGATTTTAAATTTGAGCGAAAAAAATTTCCTGTCTGTAACTTTTTTTATGCGCACGTTTACTCTGGAACCGTTTATCATATTGACTTGAAATTTGGTACACTTATGTATTGTAATGAGATCTGTTACTAGATTATATTTTGATTCCGTTAATTCCGTTGAAGAGTTCGGGGGTAAATGGGGTAAATAGGGGTAAATAGGCAAAACAAACAAGTAAGAGTTCATACATTTTCAATTTAGGACATATACGAAAAGATAAGGTTTCAAAATTTTTTTGGCATCAGCCACCCCCCCCCCCATTATCACCCCCAATACCACCCCCACACTATTATGAAAAAGAGCAAAGAAAATTAAAATGTGATTTAGTGTGTATACAAGAACAAAACGTCTAAAAAAAATTTTTTGACGTTAGCTACTCCCTCTACCACCCTCATTGCCACCATCACCCTATTATTAAAGGGGGTAAAAAAAATTAAAATGTGATTTAGTGTGTATACGAGAACCAAGGACTTCTAAATTTTTTTTTATATTAGCCACCCCCTCTACCACCCTCACTGTATTATTAAAGGGAATAAAATATACATTCCGGGATTTAGTGTGCGTAAGATTTGGATACAAAATCTGGATGTGGAAGTAGTGAGTCCTTGGGCAGCGGTTTTTTTATTTATTTTAAAAGTAAAGAATATTTATAACACTATAGGCCAGTCTGTAATCACATTTTGCTGTGGAGTCTAGAGAAGACATCACCTTTATGCCTACCAAATTGCAATTTTAGATTTTTAGTCATCAAATTAGGCAGATAGGGAAGTTTTTTAAAATGCACCTTTACAGTTTTTTGAAAATATTTCGGAAACGAAAATAGCTAGGCCAAATTTAAAGACGGCTTCGAAACGGTCACAAAATTCTTCAAAAAAGTCCCCATTTAACCGTTTCTCTATCTCTAATAATAACAAAGATATAGCAATGCATGCACCCCCAATTTGGGACACAGTGTATGGAGATTACATCCAAGGAAATGTTATATTACACCCAGCTTTCAGATTTGACAGCAATGCTAAAATTATTTTCCACACTAAATCCACAGAAATCAGTAGAATCCGCCAAAAAGGACATAAAAACTCACCAACTTTTATTTATAAAACATTTTATTGCAATTTAGTACCGTTAGTAACAAATTAATATTCAATATTAAAATATAGCTTTCCCACGCGCCCACTTAAACTTCGACAAAATCCAAGTATATTGTGAATATTCAAGTGTTCGCGAAACATCAGAGTCAAACCAGTTAGTCCGAAGGTAATATGCATGTAATTTGCATTTGATGTCTTTGTTATTGTTTGGCCGGGAGTGAAACCGTAATTGCTCTGCAAACGACTTGTTTTTCAGTTTAGGCAGTTATTATGATCCAACATAGTAACGTAAAATTCGAACGTGAAGCTATTTTAAGTCAGTATACAGCACTTCAAAAGATTTTTAACCTCTTTCTTTTTGTTTTGCAGTGAGAAGAGAGAGATTTATGCAGCAGATTCCCAGCAGAGCGGATGCATCTTAGTATTCGTCAAATGCATCTAAAATTAAGTGAGTAAATTTAAAGTAATGGCTACGCAAATATTTTGAACATATTTTCTTGGTTAATGTTTATTTTTATGATGTGCAATTGTTTATGAGACATGTGCAAATATAAAACACATGCAATATTACGTAAAGTAAATGTAACGCGGAAAATTTAGCCGTATTTTATTTTAAATGTATACAATTTTTTAATGCGGAAGGATGATTGTTTTTAAAACATAATATTTTTAGTCGCAAACTCCTCTATAAAATCCTTATTTTACTATAAGGAACGTAACCAGACTGCAACCAACAGTTACTCTCCGGGCTATGTGCCCCGCCGAGCGCTGAATTACATTTGAACTATACTAAGCCCAGTCAGGCTATTTATTTTTCGATTGCAACAGACGCTGGACCGCTAGATGGCGCCTGCTGACTATTTTACATGTCGCTATCCCAAAGATACCGAAATATACTAAATAGTCAAGTGATACTCGTGTCGGTCGTCACATGCCTTCCTTGTACTGACGAGAGCCAACAGCTCGAAACTGCAGTCTGCAAGTGATGTGTGACGACTGGCACGAGAGTTCCTTTAGGTAGGATCAGTCTTTCGGCTGGTGTTTGTTGCAATCGAAGCATTAGCGTTTTGATGGTAATATGCAATTATTACACTTAACGCGCCAGGCTTGTAACTTATAATTCAACACTCGGCGGGGCACATAGCCCAGAGAGTAGCTGTTGGTTACAGTTTGGTTACGTTCCTTATAGTAAAATAATGATTTTATAGAGGAGTTTGCGACTAAAAATATTATGTTTTAATATTCCACCCTCTAAAAGCACATTTGAACTATGATTGTTTTTGATTATAAAAATTATTCAAGAAGTTTAGAGTGAAGGAAAGGTTGAAAAAATGACGATAAGTACCAAATAACATTATCATTTTGCACTTTTCGCAGCCAAATTTCTATACATCAATTCAATATTGATACGTTTCCATATAGCCCTGGCGGTATCTGCTTAAAATCATCTATATTTGAGTAAATCGGGTAGTATGGCAGATTTTCGGTTAATCGCTCCTAAAAAGCATAAGAAATGATAATTTCACTATGCGCTAGTTTGAAAACTTGGGCGTAATTTTTTATTAAACAAAATGTGAAAAAATTCCTAACAATTCCGTTTTTTTCTTCCTAATTTTTCATATATCTCAGTAACTATTGCTTTTAGAGAAAGTTATAGAAATGAAAAAGTTTTGTTAATTAAATTTTAAATAAGATGCAGTTGGTTGCGAATCCAAAAATTCATTTATACTATTGCAAAAATAGTAAGAATCGTAAAAACAAAATTATTAGTGTAATTTTTTTCAAATACTTATATTATACGTAGGACCTTCATACTTAGCTAAAAAAAACTCCATAGTATAATAAATCTTCCCACCAAATTTCATCAAGATCAGACTTTCAGTTTTTGCATAATAATTTTGCAATCTAAACTTCGCAAAAAAATTTGCAAATTTTCAAAATGAGGCTAAACTAAAGCATTTAGAAAGTTGAACATGTTTTGACATACAAAAGAGCACTCAAATTTTCAAATCCATTTTAAGATATTAAATTCCGTTAATTAGGGGAGCCTGGGGAATTGTTTAAAAATTTAGCAAATTTTTTTACTTATAAAGAAATGAAAATTTTCAACGAATTTTTATTTTTAAAATATATCATATTATTGTCGACTAATAAATCTAACTAACAATATTTTACGTTTCAAAAATGGTGACTATTATCGAATGCAGGTTTATTGCCACAGATATTTTCAATGTGTCTTATTTATTATGAAAAATTTACTAGTCCATAGATAATACATTATTCCGAGACTTTCCAGTTTTGAACATATTAGGTGATTGGCCTTCTTAAAATCAGTTAAAACACACTGGTTTCGTCTTTGTGGTAAACAACATTATAAAGTTATAAAAAGACCACAACAGTATACTAAAAATAGAATTGCATGAAAATGGGACGAATGTTTTTATAATAAAATTAGTTTGGAAGTATGCAGGAAAACAAGTTTATATATGTGTTATAATTTTGAATAAATATAATACATACACTGAATTAGATGTTTTAATGATATCTTCCAGAGTATGAATTTTTTTAAATTTGTAATTTGTGTAATTTTTAAACTCTATGAATTTCAGATTTGCTTATATATTAATTTGCTCGGATCTTTTCTTCGATGGTGTTTTCAAATCTTCAAATTCCAATACTAGCAGCTTCGCTTGTTGCTACATCATCTTCATTGCGGATTTGTTTGGGTACTTTTTAGGTTCCTTACTTCTCCAATAATTTCAAATTTTCGCATTATTTTTTTAAAACTTTGTCGATTAATATTAGCAGTATGATACCTTTCTTGAAACAATTCAGTCGCATGTCTGTAGGGAATGTCCCCTATAGTATAACATTTCCCAGCTACCAATTTAGGTGCTTTTCGACTTTGATTTGATGTCGAACAGGTAAGCCACCAATTTCAGTACGTGAAATATCACAAATTCGATGTCTAATGTACCCAAATGGTATTTTTTTGACACGTCCGTCGATTGGACGTGGAAAACAAGCTGAATATGTGTTATCTGATCTATTAGGTTAGGTTGCCAGACACCTTTTAGGCAAGTTTCAATGCCGAGAATACGTTAAATCAACCCTTTCACACTTTCTTTAAAACTGATTCATCAAAAAGGTAAAACAATATAGTTATATGGATGATACTAATTACTTATTAACTACTTGTGAAACATATTTTTATCTTTGACAATTGTTTAATTTGCATGGTTTGTACACGAGAATTTACTACTTGGGAATGAATTTTCTCTGTTGAAATGAGGCTTTGTACTAAAACGGCCCGTATAGGGCCAGCCGCTTTCAAATTATTTTCTTATCAAAATTCAAGTACTCTTATTTAATTTATTAATAATCATTTTTTCTTAAGACCTAGCCACAAAGAATTAAATTTAACAAGGCCATTCACAATTTTAAATACGCATTTGCATAATATTTTAGTTTTCAAGTCAAATCATTTTATACAGAAATGAATAAGTTTAAAAAGTCCTAAAAGCACCGTTTATGCTCTGCTAATTCGTTACATTTCTAAACAGATGTTACAAAGGTTAAGAGCCATACTGAACCTAACTAAAATTTAATAAAAGCCATTTTCAAGTAGCCCCGACTATGTGTCTCCAAACGGACCACTCTCTCTCTTGTTCGCACCATACACATTTGCAGAGGGAAGCTTGCATATAAAACCCATAAGAAAACCACGAAAGAGGGTCATTTTCCTTTGACCACCCAGGAAGCTACCACAGATTCTACCAGGACGTACAAGATAATTAAACCCGATCTAATTATTACCGATACTTGCCGTGTCGTGGCCATGTATTTGGATACAAGAGAATTAGATCCGATTTAATTATTACTGACACTTCCTGTGTCGAAGCCTTGTACTTCGAAGAAATAGCAGCAGACTCCCAGCCATAAAGTGTAACCTAATACCCAGCGAGGTGCGAGACTTTGACGAAGTTCCTCACCACGACAACGTGGCTACCGGAAGAGAGAGATTGCAATTTGCTCAGGTGAGGCTCACATCCCCATCCCGCGGCGTTACCCATATTTAAATCAGTTAACTAATTTCATCATTATTACTGGCTTTTCTAAATTTATCTGGCAACGATATAAAGAATCAGGATGAGAATCTGTAGACTTATACTACTGAGCCTAACGTTCACTGGCGGTTCCGCCGTGGATCTAAAGTTTTAATTAAGTTTCTTTATTTAGGGGACCAACAATCAGAGCTAGGGAAATTTAGGACATAAGTCGTTTATTTACTGGTTTAAGAACAACATTCTTTTGTTTCAAGATTCATTTAAGTTGTACCATAATTCAATTGATCTTAATTAGTTTACAAACAGTTTCAAAAGTTATATTCATTTCATTTTTGTTTTATTCAGTAGACCGACAAATAGTTTATTTTCAAGTTAGAGTCAGGTTAGTTCAGATCACATATTTTTTTGCTACAGTTAACAGATAATATTGTTTGGCTTTCTCAGCGAGGGTGGAATTTTACTCTCCAGTTGGTAATACATGCTCTTTGAATTATGTTATGTGGGTCAACGGGACAACGACCCCAGTCATCCTAACTATCTATCAATATTCTAAAGGTTTATGGCCATCAAGTTCAACAGAGGTCTTGTGCGAGGGTGGCTTACTCTACTTATTTGCGGTCAATGAAATGTAAGTACTGTTAAGGCACGCTACAGGGGGTTTTTGTACGGAGATTGTTTATTTCTTCTGGTGTTAAGACTTTACAACTATGGGTCATTTTATTACAATTATACGGATTACGGCACGACATTAGATTTGCCGTGATAACCGTTACAATCACTTTTATAACTCTCTAGGATTAAATACATTTCCCTACAGTTGGTTATGTATTTAGGACACTTTAAAATTGAATGCATTTCCCTACAGTTGGTTATATATTTCATATACTCTACGATATCTCTTCGACAGTGATTGTAGTGGCTGCCACCGTAATTGTGGTACCCCCCCATTGTGTTTCTCAAATCAGTGGAATTATCCTTGCATCAGTCGTAAGGTTTTACGCTAGTTCATACTGCCACGTGGCATGTAATTACGAACGTCATGAAGCCATAAACTGATTTTTTTATGGGCATACTTCGAGGAGCATTGAACGTGCCTTGAGAGTACTATTTTATTCCCTCCGAGTTTGACGATTTGTCACCAACATCTGAATATATGTACAAAAGCGATTTCTGTCTCACCAAAAAAAACCTTACACGTAAATCCACAGTTCAATCTTGAGTAATAAAACAACAACTAAATAACACAAATGATTAACGAGGTTTCTCAATTCATAAACAGGGTATTTAAATTAAAATTAAATTAAATTAAAGAGTGATTAATTTTCTAATGTAAAAAGTATCAGATAGAAACAAGTAATACCAAACTTTGCATAAAAGAATCTGAGGTAAATATAAAGGGTTACTACCAAAACAACGTAATTTGGGTCCTAACATTGTAAAACTAGACGATCACGTAAATGGCCAATTTGTTTATTTATCTTACCTTAAAATGAAGATAAATAATTACTGGGTGGGATTAAATATATTCTTAATTGCTTCATGATTTAAGATTTTTTTATTAGTAATTAATAGACTGGGGATAGATACGTTTCATTGGTGCCGTGACCAGGATTTTTATTAGTAATTAATACACTGGGGTAGCGGTGATTTCAGTACCTTGAAATATTACTAAGCCCCTTAAAAATACTTATTATTATAAAGAGAGAAAAAATATGCGGATATCTATATAAAATTTTAATTTACAAATTGTGACTTGGTACCCTATTTTTCGAGCTTACAGTAATTCAATATTCCTCAATATGTTCAATGAATATTTATGAATTAAATTATTTCCAAAAATAAAGTTTAAATTTTCATGGCGAATTTTTGAAGTTCCGTATTTTCGAATAAATATGGCTACTTTCTCACAATGTTACTTAATAGGTGGCGCAACTTATTTTCCACAAATATTTTTGACCGCATCTTTAGAGATGAGTGAAAAACATGCTATTTTTGCCGTCTACTAAATAATAAGTGTTTTTGGTTGAAATATAAGTATTTTTAGAGTCCTTATTAGGTGTTTAAAATGATTTCTTAAAGATATACAATCACATATTTAGTAATTTTAATACATTTCACTAATATCTCCCATCAGGGTACATTGATGACGTCAACAAAATTACTTAATAAGTTATTTAATGAAAGTATTACTTGTTATGTCACAGATATACTCCACCTATTAGATGACAATACTTACTAAAATATTTGTCATAACCTATTAGGGCATTAATTTCACTAATAATTTACCTGTATGTATAGTCTAAGGCAGCGCTACCCTGCAAATAAAAAATGCACCAAAAACTTTACGGCTTCATTAAAATACCGTCACTCTTTGTGTTGTTTCGAGCGCAAATTGACTCGCTTACCTTTATAGGTTTTTAATGTGCGTCGGTTTGTTTGATGACAGGCATGCCGCATGGCCCGCGGCGATAATAATTATGTGAACTTTAACATTATCTAATTTCGACCTGCCTTGGTCGATTTTCGTTTAGCTGAAGTCGTCGACACCTAAATTGTTAGTTGGATAAATTTGTTGCTGTAAAGTAAGAATTATTCAAATATAAATTAACACACGGTAATTATTATCTTTTGTGTATCTTGGTACCAAATAACTTTTTAATTTCCATAAACAGCCGAGTGAGAGGGGGATACGACGGAGACGCGTAGCCCTTAAATCTAAATTACATTTTATTTTATTGGACGCTTGTCTAACCTGACAGCGATTTAAATTTTTCAGGCGCAGTCGTCCCACACAACAGCAGACTTGTGCTCGTATTTTCCATTATCCATTAATTTAAAATCAGACCAACTGTGTCCCAATATTCTACCGGCGCTCAGTTTTCCACAGCATCTTAAACATAAATTTTCTTTCTGCAATACTTATTCGTTATACGCTGCCGATGACTACGATGAGAAACATTTTAACTTTAAAGCATCGGCCCACGCTCGACGCTCGCAAACAAGTGGGCTGTGAGAATGCGACTGTATTATCAATTATTTTGTTATTGTTTGTCTGCTTAAATGGAACAAGCTTGTACGCGACGAAAGGGAGTGTAGAAAATTACAAATGTAAAGACATTTTTATGACTGTGTACGTAAGACGTACGCGTAAATGAACCCATTCTCATGAATGTAGTGTTTAAATACTCAAAGCTGTTTATTGAATATGTAAATTTAATTTCTGTAGTACCAAAAATGAGTAAATGATCTATTAGGAAGCTCAGTTAATAGTAAAGTGTTTCTTAGAGAAATATTTTGGTATAGCTCAAGTAGGAAGAAACTGAGACATGAAAAACATAACAAAAACTTTACTACCTCATGTTACCTCCTTTCCCTTATTATTTATTTTTGAGAAATAATTGAGGCAACATATGCGGACGACTAGCTGGTTTAAGTCGGAGCAGAGAGCCGTGGATCCAGAGTATTCGTAAGAGTGGAGAAACTTACCCTTTCTGATATGTACAGCATAAGCGACAGATTTCTGTTCATTTCGAGAAAAGGAGACAAAGAAAAATTGATGTTAAATTGGGCACCATCTATAGTGAAAATAAGTAGAATTGTCTCTTTTCCTCGAATAACCAGTCTACTATAGATCAGACTGAAATTGTTGGTAAGAGAAATAAAAAGGTAGTTTAAAATGAATGACAAAATATATTACATGAATAATAAATAAATCGGTTTATAAAGACTAATTGAAATTTAAAAAAAATTATATATATATAATAAATTTATACCAGGATCCTAGATTGATTATTGCTGAGGTGACTGGTTCTGGGATAGCAATCCAGGCCCACAATTGTCTCTTGTTGCGAGAATGGATTCTAAAGTTTCCTTGGCAATTTACGTCTCTTAATGAAATGGAGTGAAAGTTGTAGAAAAATTAACCAACTATGTGGTTTATTAAAAGTTAACGAAATTTTGTCTATATGAAAGATAAGCTGTGCAAAAGCTATGCAGGAATGTAGAAGCTATGCAGAAACGTATACAGAAATGTATAAGTATATACGTGCATAAACGTATAAGTACATATAAATATATAGGAATATATAAGTATTTAAGAATTTAAGTATCTAAGTATATAAGTATATACAAAAGCTGATTTCTTAGACTATAAATTGCCAAAAAATGAAAAAGAAAGGAACAAAAATATTTTTAAAACCATGTGGTACATATAGTATTTTAACTATTTATTAAATAAAAAGAATTGACCTTGAATTTAAATTTGTTTTAAAAAATAATTGAAATTACATCAAAGACAAAAATTTAAGATTAATTAAATTTTAAATGAGTAATAAATGAAATTTACCTGGATGTTATTTTTAACGCGGATGTAAAAAATGTAATATCAATTACTGAAGTCCACAGTTAAAATTTATATACGTTCGAATCAGTACAAAGACTGCAAGCAAATGATTTCCTGGTGAGTTTTACTGATAAGGTAAACTTTTTTTTCCTACTTACTGCAAAATAATGCTACCGAATAAACTTGAGAAATCTAATTCCCTAATTAAATTGAAAGCTATAAAATATAAAAAATAGTACAGGTATGGCCATCTGTCAATGGTTGAGTTAAGCGCAACAATTTGCAGGTCGCAAATTCTACAAGTTCCTTTATTCAAAACTAAAATAGTGGCATATGATCGATAAAAAGAATCTATAATAAAAGTTTTTATTCCTTCCATACCACAGCTCATTTGCCTTTGCCTCAGTTTGTAATTTCTATTTTGTACATAACCAACAATATGAACAGCTGTAAATAAATAGTGTGACTATGGTGAGAACTCAGTAAATATATTACATCTTATAGGATATACTATATGTAGTAACGAGAAAAGGTAAGGAAAATAACCATATGTACTTACATAGTAAACAAAAATATAAAAATTGAAATATAGATATCTGATGCAAATAAATGTTTTGTAGACAAATTGTTAATTGTTTCCTGGGATGCTGTATAGAACGGAAATACATAATAGTTTAGAAAAACATGACTGAGTTCCTAAAATATAAAATATGTACATATAACAGTGTGAAATGGTTTAGCAGTTATACAAATAAAATTCTGTTACTTGAAAACTGTTTCACTTACAAAAACTGAATTGAAATGATACACAGATTGTGCCAAACATAAACAAAATACTAGTTTTTATATAAAACTGTTAAATGGACATATACCATATAACACTCATTAAAATGCCGGTTTTTTATTTATTGGGATCTATTTATTTCAACTAGCGCCATGGCTCGCGGCGATAATAATTATGTCGTAAAGTTTTTGTTAGGTTTTTCTGTCTCGGGAATTTATTACTTGAACTATACGAACTAACACTAGTTGTGTTAGTTCGTATTTACTCTGCATTTTCATTTTAATGTATTTTCGGAAACTAAAAACAAATTGAGATTAAAAAATCTGTTCTGTTCTTGGGAACAAGAAAAAGATCAAAACTGAAGTCAGAACATAATGGTTTGGAATAAAGTTGATAACAAAATTAGACCTAAGCGGGACTAAATATCGAAAACAAATGTGAACAAGAATATTTTCAAGCCTCTAAAAGCTACATGAAAATATGTAACGTCTAAGAAGACCGCCTGTGGCCTCAGTGAAACCCAAATAACATTTATAGTCACAGTTACGTCCATTCGACCTACCAATAGATGAAAATATATTGGTTGTCGCGAGCAATCTCTTTTACACAGGAAAATCTCGCTACAAGCTTTTATCATAAAGAAAATGATGGGTTTTATTTACTTCAAGGTTTATTTTCTACTTTTTAGAGCATTTAATTAAAAGCTTTTTTAAAAATATTCTTTCATATAATTTTATTTTATGAATTGTTGCTTTAACGGTGCCAAAATTTTTGATATTCTCCATTATTCGTTTAATACTGTTCGGAGACGGTTTTTGTTTCTCTGGATATTTATTAGCAAAGATATCACATGTTCTTGATAAAACTTTGTTGCATTCTCCATAGATTATAAACAAATTTAAATGATCCTCGTGCGTATAATATAAGCGCCCCGGCATGATAATTAATACTTGTCAAGTGGTAAGTGACAGCTACATACATTTGTTTAGCACTCAACGCCGTCATAGCCAACTAAGAGTAATTGAACTTAAAATCCATAGCAAAATCTCTATATAAAAATATTGAATTGGCAATATTTCGAAAACTAAAAATTTTCGGAATAGACATCCATATATAGTTCAAGTAGGAAAATCCTGAGACATAAGAAACCCAACAAAAACTTTACGATCTCATTAAAATGCCGGTACTCTTTTTTAGCGCTGTTCGAAAATTGACTCGCTTACCTTTATAGGGTTTTAATGTGCGTCGGGTCTCGGGTCGTTATTCATAAGTAGGCCAAATTAAGCTAGGCATCACAAGAATATAGGACACAAATAGTAATTTTGTTAAAAGAGGGTCAAGGATTCATTCGTTCATTACCTTCAGCCAAAATAGCAACAAACTAGGGGTAAAGCCTCCTTTTTTATTTCAGCAACTTTTATTTTGTTTGTTTGCGAACGTCATGTTCCTGCAGAGGACTCGCTGTATTATATTATTCTGCTGTTTCTACTTTCCTTACTGTTATAATGGAGAAAAGCGACTACCTATTTACTTCTAGTTCAATTCGCAACTCTGACTATGCAATTCCGCCTTTGCGACTGCCCCACGTTGGGCGCCAAATTTGCGCACAGGACAGATCTTAGTTTTTCGAGGAATAGGAATGCTTACTCACATAACATTTTGTTTTTAATAAATTTTAGCATTTGTGGTCCTTCTTTAAGTTATAGAATCGCAAACAGAAAGAAAATATCACAAGCAAATAATTTGTACAGTCTTGGAATAAGCGGATATTTTCTACATTCTGTGCCTACCTCTTTGCTGTGTTTCTTGAGAATCTGGAAGATATGTCGATTTTTGTAGTAAAAATTTTTTTGCTATATCTCTTTAAAATCTGGAAAATATGTCGACTTTTGTATTAACAAATAACTTTCTTAATCGTTTTTACACCCTATTTTTGAAATACATATCTTCAAAAAAAATCCAAAATCTTTAGGTTTGGACACCTGGTTGGCCAGGCAATATGCCATTTTTACTATCCATGTGTCATATCGTTGCATGTACGAGCTGGAACCCTGTCCATAGTGTCCAGTTATTATATTGAATTTTTTCTGCACGTATAGGTATATAGTTCCATTTCATTCTTCACCTATTAGGTCTATCGATTTTCATTGAAGACCCTGATATGAATGACAATATATATTGTAAGCAACCAATCCCTGCAGATGTTCGACCGAAGCTGGAATGATCTTCAAATTCATTTGGATCTCTTATATTATTGAATATCATATATGTGAAAAATAGTGAAAATCAGCCATGTTTTGGTTGGAATACAATAGGATATTTTATAAATAAAATGATGACATGTAATCCATATATTCATTCATTCACAATCAATCACCAACTACTTTGTCATTCCAGATTTATTGTATATTTTTTTACAATTTTTAAAGTAGCGTAAATGGAGTTAAATAAACACATCTAGTGTGTTGGAGACAGTTAATTTTAATTAAGCGTTCTATTCTCGTAATAGTAATGAATACATATACTGCCTGTTTACGTAATTTTTCCTCCGACACAAGCTATAAATAAACTGTTATTTTATGTTATTCAAGTTCTTCGTTAAAAATAAAATTCCACGTAGTTTTGTCATCCATGCACTATTTACGGTGCTGCGAGAAATCCAGTTGTTACTGACAATAATTATTATGACATTTAATTCTGATGGCTTAGTTTTAAAATCGCAATAAAATATAGGGAAACATCAGTTTATGGTCCTGATCAATTATGCATAAACTGCTTCTGATTAATTATTTGATAAAGTAAAGCTATTAAAAACTGTTCAAGAAAAGATAATTTTTTTGCTGTCATGAAACCGACAACTTTGACGCGTCAGACTGGGAAATCGGAAAATAATTTTCGTTAGACAATACAAAAACTTGTTTTTGTATATTTTAATAAATTAATACAGCGAAAATCAGCTGGTTATTAATAAATTTTCTTATAGTCGTTTTTTCCGACATGTTCGAGATAGCGGACACGCCCAATGACCCACATTTATTGTCAGACAAATATTTTTTCACGTTTCAATTCACGTTTTTAAGCTAGAGGAAAATGCTGTCAGACTAGGTCCAATGAAGCCATACACGAAGTTTGGAGAGAGTATGTATCAGCAAAATTTTTCCCGACGGGCACCTTAACTATAAGCTTATGACGCTGACGAAATTGGTATAGTATCACTCTAATATGGAATTAAGAAATGAGTATAATTCTCAAATAAAATAAAATGCAGTATGCCCAATCTATTGTGAAAGCAATCTGTATGTAATTCATGTGAATATATACAAACAAGTTCAAGCTTCAGTAGCGTGATTAGAGGTAATACATTTGCAATTGAATTTGCGTAAATGTTTTCAATACAATAAGAGATATTAGTACACCTGATTACGCAAGTTGTTGTTCTTTCGGCTAAACCTTTGTTGTCTGCAAAAGTATTGTAAACAAGGAAATTGTTTTTTTGAAATGCAAAGTTCAAGGAGTTGCCAAAGTTCATCTTTGTTTGTTTGTTGTTTTTGTTTAACAATTTTTATACGATGACACTGCTAGTTTAGGAGTATTTAAACCGTATTAGCAATGCGATGTGAAATTGTTATTATTGCATTTGTGGAACGTTCATTGTTTCCCATTTCCAACGTGTAAATATCTTCAATCATTTCGTAGATATTCCACTCGCAAATTCGAACTAAAATATAAATGAATCTTAGTACAAATGAATAAAGAAGATCACAATAACATTTATTTGACGAAACCGATTTTAATTTAAGTATAGTTTTTTGACTCTGCTTTAAAAAACATAATTTTTGCTCTATGAATTAACAAAGATTTCTTGCTAGTCAGTCTATACATTGATTATCTAATTTATATTCATGTTTCAAATTACGTGTGCTTGTAGTGTTTATATTACATCCGTGTTTAGAAATATTTAAATCTAATTTAGAAAAACTGAAGAATTAATTGACAAACAAAACAATAGAATCCAATTATTGATTTTTAAAGATATACGTATGACTTCATGGGACATTCACTACAAGAAATATGTTTTAAATTTTAATTGCATGGAAAACGTTTAACTTAGCAAATCTAAGAGTTTTTCTTGAAGAACGTTGATACTACAAAGGCACTACCACGGTGTTTACTTGTAATAGTATCGACTTTTCGCTGATAATAAAAATAATTATCCTGTACAAGTAACAACCACGCACAAGTAATGACTTTTCCGTTTTAAACGTGGAGTTATACACTGAATGTAAAATAATGTAACCCCGAGTTGCCCGTTTGAACAAAAATAGTAGGACGAATATATCCGTCTTTTTCAATAACTAAATAATAATAATAATAATAATAATATTTATTATCCTTCAGACCAAAATACAATAAGATGTCGGATTCGTCAGGTACATTGAGTAATAGAACAAACTATAATATTTTACAAACTACATGTTAAAAGTATAAAAAACAATCATAAAATAAAAATACAGTATGTTCACGTATACATTTACAACATTTATAACAAAGGAAGAATACAATAATTGTAATAAATTGCTTCATGAGGAGAAATTTATTGCAATGGCATTTAAAATAGAGAATATAGGCATACATATCGGAACAGGGAAGATATACAGGCATCCAGTTTGAACACAATATTAAATATCAAATGAGTGTTGAATAAAATCATTTACAGTATAAAAAACGGACTCCAGCAATAGGTTCTTAACTTGCGTTTTAAACATTTTTATATTACTAATTTGCTTGATATGTTCTGGAAGCTTATTATATAACTTTATTCCCGTATATATGGGACTTTTTTCGTAAAGTAATAAATATTGACTAGGAGTCAATAAGTTGTTCTGTCTCCTAGTGTTTTAATCATGGTTATAATTATTTCTTAAAAAAACATTCAAATTGGACTTCACAAACACCAAATTCCATGATATAAATGCAAGCCAACGGTAACACTTGCAATTCCTTAAAATAAATTTTACAGGAGGTGCGCATACTGACTCCCATAATATTTCTGATTGCCTTCTTTTGTAATTTGAAGACTCTTTCAAAGTGATGAGAGGAGCCCCAAAACACGATACCATATGTAATTCGGGAATAAAATTGTGCATAGTAGTATGATAACATAACAGTCCTATTTGCAATGTTTCTCAGCCTATACGGGGCAAAACAAATAGGCGACAACTTTTTACATAATGTGGTAATATGATTTTCCCAGTTTAAAGCATTATCTATATGCAACCCTAGAAATTTTGGGGAGGTGACTTGTTCCAAAGACTTTCCATGAATTCTTAGTAGATAACTTTCATTATAACTAATTATTCTAGGAGTGAAATGAATGAACACAGTTTTATCGCCATTTAGTAACAATTTATTTCTTTCAAATTCGGAAACAAATAGATTAATTTTATTCTGCGTATCAACTGTAAGATTATTCATATTTTCACTTACATTTAAGAATGAATTGTCATCAGCAAACATTACCAGGAGACAGGAATCTATTATATCGGGTAAGTCATTTATAAAAAGTATAAAAAGCAGTGGTCCCAGGATCGAACCTTGAGGGACGCCGAGATATAAAGATAATCTAGCTGATTTTTTGTTGTTAATTTCTACCAGCTGGGCACGATTGGAAAGATACGACTCTAGCCACTCGCCCAGCTTTCCTCGGAATCCATATTTATTGAGCTTCTGCAAGAGTAAGGCGTGATCTACCAAATCAAACACCTTACTCAGATCCATAAAAACTCCGAAGCATTTTTTATTTTTATCTAAGTTGTCATAGAGTTTGTTAAGAAGGGAAAGAATGGCGGACCGAGTGGACTTACCCACCCGAAACCCATGCTGTTCATTACTTAGTATATTATTTTTGTTGCAAAAATTTAACATTCTATTAAATATAACTCTTTTCAGTATTTTGGATATCGATGACAGTAATGAAATGGGCCTGTAATTGTCCATTAATAGTTTATCTCCTTTTTTATATAGTAGTATAATTTTTGCCGTTTTAAAAATATCTGGAAATACACCTTCAGATAGCGACCAATTAATTAAATAAGCTAGGGGATTTACAATATAATGAACTATCGACTTTAACACGTTCGTACTAATGTTGTCTATGCCACATGAGTTAGATTTCTTAAGAGATATTATTATATTATAGATTTCATTTTCTGATACCGGTTCCAGAAATATTGTAGGAAATTCTCTGTTTAATTTGATTGAATTATTTGCACCGTTCGTAAAATTTTCAGCTAGTCTGTTTGGTAGGTTTACAAAGTGAGGGTTGACGCTATTGGCAATCTCTTGCGGATTTGTAATTATTTTATTATTTACTTTCAACTCCTCAATTTTATTTGAATTCATATAATTTTTACCCAAATCATTATTTATAATAGACCAGGCCGCTTTAGACTTGTTAGCGGCGTTGTTATATATATTTTCATTATGTAACCGTTTGGCAGCTATCATGATTTTATTATATACCTTTTTATACAATTTATAAGACCTTTCATCCTCAGGTCTCCTAGTTGCTATCATTATTCTATTTAATAATTTCAGTTTTTTGCTTGAAATTCGAATTCCTTGAGTTATCCATCTTTTTTTATTATGGGTTACCTTAACATTAGAAAAAGGAAAACATTTCTCAACATAGTAAAACAAACTGTCACTAAAAGCTTTAAAACCATTATTTACACAATTTGCATCATACACATTGCTCCAAACTACCTTGCTTACATGATAAATAAAATTTTGATAATTACTCTCTGAAAATACTCTAGTTTTTTTGTCTTCCCTATTTGGTACAATATTTGACATATGATATGAAAAAATTTGACACGTATGGTCCGACAATCCATTCGGTACAACTTTACAACTATGATTACAGGTTTTATTTAGATTGCTACATATATAGTCTATGCAACTGGAAGAATTCGTACGTATTCTTGTTGGCTCAGTTACGTGAAAATCAAGATTGTATATACTGAAAAGGTCAGACAGTTGATATTTATATGCACTATTCGATAGATAATCAATATTTAGATCCCCGCATAATATAAGTAAAGACTTGTGTTTTGTTAAATTATCAAGTAATTCATCTAGGACTTCAAAAAATATGTCTATGTTCCCAGTAGGTGATCGGTAAATAGTCACAATTTTGACTTTTTTATGGTCTACTACCATTTCAATTCCCGCCAATTCTATATCTTTTTCTCTGGAAAATCTTTTTAACGTAGTAATTTCGTCAATACATACATTGAGCGTTGACCTATGCAAGATACCGACCCCTCCATTTTTATATGAATTTCTGCAATAGTTTGATTTTTTAACATACCCATTGATATATAGTGCATCCAATTCAAACGGCTGCACCCACGTCTCTGTCAACCACAATATATCAATGTCATGTTCATTGAGCTCAACCTCCAATTGATCAATTTTATTTTTTATGCACTGTATATTTTGATGATACAAATTAAACCTGAAAACATTCATATTTTTGCTATTATTGTTGACTAATTGCTATTCACTTTTATGTTGTACTTAATTTTTTGCCTTTCAATCAAAATTTTTTTCAAGAAGATAGGACAATTAACGTCATACGTAGAATGATTAATATTAAGATCTGTCTTTAATAAAAGCAAATAACAGTAACAATTAAATACTAAACAATAGTGACTATTAAAAACCAAACTGTGTATATACTACTAGATCTTCTAAATTTTGAAACGAATATTTTTGATTTTTCTGTTCTAAGAAGTAAGTTTTCAAAAAATTCCACTTTTTTTATAAAACTCAATTTTTTGTATTAATAATTCATCTTTGACATATGCTGATCTAATTTTTCGATTTTTTTTTATATTCTGTACAAATAGCATTAAAAAATTAAACAATTAAAAACAAATGAATATTTATCATGATTAGAAATTCAAAATTGTCGGCACTGAACAGCATTTGTAAAATAATTTAAATCAAATAAACCGCCATAATTTAAACATGAGTTATAATAATTTGTCCCACTATGAATTGTTGTATAATTGATATAGTACTGATATACTGAATAGCACGAAAAATTCAGAACGTTTAAGGAGATTGCACAATAATTTTTCAACTAAAGTAAATATAATTGATATACATACAGCACCTCCCATAAGCCAAAAAAATGTTTCTACTCCACAGTAAAAATAAGCAGCAATTTATTATCTTTTTGTGTAATCAATTTAAAAATAGAAATATTGAACATGAAATATGCAAAGAAGATGCTGATGCATATATTATTCGTAGCGCTGTCTCGAAATAATAATAATAATAATAATAACGGAGAATGCGATAATGTAATTGTCGGTCAAGATATAGATTTGCTAGTTTCATTAACACATTTTGCTTCATCTTTATCAGAAAATATTTATTTTTATAAACCTATGATAGGAAAAACGAAAGACAAATATATTATTCACAATATTCTTTCAAAAAAGCAGATTTAAAAGAACATGTGTTATTTATACATGCTTCTTGTGGTTGCGATACTACGTCAGCATTTGCAGCAATTGGAAAAAATAAAATTTGTCTTAATTTGCAAAAATATAATTTTTTGAAAGAAGACACACTTGTTTTCTATGATCTTGAAGCAACAGAGACTATGTATTTTCAGCAGCCGCAGATTGCATGCGAGGGTTATACGGATCGAGCCCAATTAAAAAAACTAGTTTGAAAAAATTGAGATTTAATTGCTTTCAAAAATACACATCAACAGCATGTAAGCTGACTTCGCTACCACCCATCCCACAAGCTGCAAATCAACATTCTTTAAGATGGTATTATCAAATCCAAAAATGGTTGTTCCCAGAAAATAGTAAGCCTGCATGCAACTACGGATAGCACATGACATCCAGTAGCTTATTACCTATGACTTTTACGAGAAACGTTAAACCACTACCAGATTCACTTATAAAATCAATTACATGCAGTTGCAAATCAATAGGTAGTAAGTGCAAGACTAGAGCATGTTCTTGTAAAAAATTGGGATTAAAACGCACTGTAGCATGTAAATATTGCTTTAAGTGTGATTTGGTACCTGAAATAGAAGAAATTAATGACTTGGATGAAGAATTGGAAAATAATTCTGAAACATTTTCTGTAACTGAAAGTCTAAGTATAAGTACATGTGGAACCGATACAGAGTTAGAGGACAGTGTTGAAGCTTCTTCATTATCATTTACTGATAGGTCGGTTGATCAAGAAATTGATAGAAATGAAAATGATGATGCAATTATGCTTCAAGCGATACTGAAAATCAGTCTGATGGTTCTTTATTAAGTGAGACAAAACGAAGGCGATTAATATAATTGCTCACGTAAATATATTTTTTTCAATTTCGAGTAAAATGTTTCAATTTTTTTATACAGTATTTAAATACAATAAATATACATTTGCATAACAAATAGTGCTTTTATTGATCTCTACCTAAATATAAATATGTATACGTGTAATTTTTTATGTTTAATTGATTTTTTATATTTTTTAATGCTTTTTCGAAAAATTAGATCAGAATATGTCAAAAATTAATTAATCGAGTTTTATCAAAAGAAAATGAAATTTTTCGAAAAAATTGACGAAAAAAATACAAAAATCGATTTTTTTCACTTTTTTCAAGTTTAAAATTTTTTCTTCTTCGCCATCATAAAATGCATAAGAAAACCTGCATTTTTTTTAAAAAAAAAGAACCTCATACGATGCGATGCACAAAAGTAATTGGCCAATCAACTTTAAAATTTGAAATCAATTTTTGAGACTTGTATTAGATATTTTGACTTAAAGTTTTAGCCAGTTATTGTTCACACTATGTAGTATAACTTCTGAAGATTTCATCAAGTTTCACTTAAAACATCCGAAGTTATAGCCAAAAAAACAAACTTTAGCAGTTTTTTCAGTTTTTCTTTTTGAGGTTATGTGTACAGATAAAAATTTCATATTGTAACCGCTGATAGCCTATATCATAACGAACAGCCTCAATTTTTTCGCTTTTTTTGGACCTATACATACCGACATAGACACATCTATATTTAGAAGAACGACCAAAATGGTAGATTCTTCACAAAATGGCCGATAACTTGCGTAGCGGCGGTTGCTAGAGGTAGAAAATGTCCATTTCGTATAGTATTTGATGTAACTAACATGTTAAAAAAAATTTGACACGGGAAACAATTCCTTATGTTTTGCTTGTCTGACTCCGTGATCACTATATTGAACAATACACGTTATTGCGATCTATTACATTTAACGCTTGTAAGAAGAGTTTCTATTCATTTGTACCTCTGTAATTTAAATATATCTGATGAATAATGAGGTAGGCAATAGCACTAGCATTTCCTTCCCAGCTAAAGCATTTTTCCTAACCTCTAAAGAGACAAAACGCTGTAATTTCTGCAAGTTTCCTAGTGTTGATTTTTCTTCTCTTTTTCATCAGCGTAGATTGTTTTTCTTCTTAGTATGGATTGTATCCATTTGGTTATCTGACACTGTGTTCTGCTCTTCTCCACGGCTCTCCATATTGGATGTTTATGAGGTGTAATGTCAAAAACCCATTATATCTAGAAATAAACATACAACCATGAATAAAACAGGTATATCAAATTTTATTAATCTGAAAATATCTATACATTAAAAATGTTGGCGTGTTCTAATAGCTATCGATTACCGGCCGTGGCATTTGTTAATTAAATCAGTAATAATTGCAAGTGAGATATAATTTTAAAGGTATGAGATCTAATTAACAAAGTGCATTTATTAATATTTGAATTCATTTATTAACAATAATTAATACATCAAGAGAAATAAATGCAGTATTGGAATTTAGCATTTGTCATGAAATGAAAAAAAGCCGGCCAAGCATTAAATATTGAACAGTTTATATAACAGGTGTTTATAAACCAATTATTTGGAAATTTGGAACATATATATAAGCCTTGTTTCTCAATTCATTGGCGTTTAGAGTGTAACGAAGCGTTTTTCGTTACCGAAAATATTGCACCGCCTGCGCCTTATTAAGCGAATTAATTTGAAAATTAATAAATTATTAATTTGTAGATGCACCCAAATAACTTTACCAGTTACAGTACAGATGAACTCGGGTGACAGTAAAGCGACGAAAAGGGATTCTATAGTCACGCAAGTTAAACAGCGAACGTTTCAGTACGCTCCTAACCGTCTCGCGTATTAGATGTATGGAGGGAGCTCTCCGTCCTGTACCGATATATACGAAATAGTCCCAAAATTCAGATGATTGAATTATTTTTACTAAGTCGAAAATATTCCGAAATATTTCCTTTTGACGTCACGTCGATCCACCGCGCATCCGCTACCGCCGTTTTCCCCGCTTGTAAGTATTTGGATTCATCCCGTGTTGACAGTCAGCCAGACCGACTCAACGACGTGCCCACTCTGAGATCCGAACCCAGATGAGGTCCTAAGAAGCGGCACAGTGATTCATTCCGTTCTGGTCATTTCTCGCTAGCAGATGTGTCCGAAGTTTATATTAAGAAGTAAGTAAAATCATAGATAAGTAAGGTAACTGAGTAAGTAAGCTTGGCTAGTGCAATACCGCCTATACCGGCTGCAAGTCGACCATCAGGAAACCATCCAGTTACAAATCAAGTGTTATTAATCATACCTTGACTTTTCAGTTTCCATCTCGAGGATTTCAGTTCCAGTAAATTTCTTTTGTGTTCTCGTAGTACCAACGAGGTTTGAGGAACACTGAAAAGTCCCACTATTGTTTATTAATCATAACCTTCATTTTTCAGGGACTTAATTAGATTACTGGTTTTTCTTCCTTTTCAGGGGATACTATTAAACTTTTAATTCAGACCTCTAGCTATTACCACTGCACGCACTAGCCAAGTACTATACATAACTTCTCTATAAATTTTGCACTGTAGTTTAGGTATGTCTGTGGTTTTGCATCGCTATCTGGTATCCGCATCTAGTCTGCCTCCCTTTTTAACGCTTTACTAGTTGCCCTGTATCACTGCTTATTTTGTGCTAACGCTTTACCGCTTACTTTGTGCTAACGCTTTAGCGCTAATTTTTGTGCTTATTATCCCTGTCACTTGAGTCACCTAGTACTATCATTTTTGTTGCAACGCTTGTTGTATGTAGATTTTGAGAGAACGTAGAATTGCAAATATGTAAATAGTAGGTTAACTGAATAAACTAACATTGTTCATGAAATTCTGAGTTTTACTGTTTATGTGTGAACGTCTAATTTCCCAAATTGACCTACTGGTGTACTGTTTCTCTACTTGAGCTACTCAGCCGCGTGTCCTAACACTTAAACTAGGAGTGGCGCTCAAGCAAAAGCCGAAAACTTGTTTCCAGGGCTCGAGTGTCAAAAAGTGGCCTTTTTTCTCCTCGTCACCAGCTGTGGTGGAGAAAAACGCGTCACAAGAGTAAAAATGGCCGACTTTTGGTTTCGACATAAATAGCATCTAATTTCAAATTTTAAATGGAACGCCCTGTATATTTTATCATATATTAGGTGTATGAATTATACAGACATCCACTTTTATGTAAGTATTTGACTTTTTATTTCTAAGTATACGACTTTGTGATTATCAAGCCTGATGGTCTAATAAAATACATTTTACTTTGTCTTTTATCACTAGTAACAAGAAACAAAGTAAAAAGTGTTTTACTAGATCATAAAAATAAATTACTTACCTATAAATTTCGAAAAATATAATATTACTCAGCTACGTCACAATATTCTCATTAATAAGTACAAAATAAATGATAATGAAAAAAAAATTGTGGTGGTTTCTACCAGATAATTCTTATTAATTCAAAATCTAATATGACAACTCTCTACATATATTATTGATCTAATTCTGATCAGCTAGTGCAATAATAAAGCTAAATCAGTCTAAAGGTGGTGTACTAATTTCCCCCTTACGAGAAGTCAACAACAATCTCAAAAAAAAACCGCTGCCCAAGGAATCACTACTTCCACATCCAGATTTTGTATCCAAGTCTTTCTTATACACGCTAAATCCCAATGTAATATTTTATTCCCTTTAATAATAGAGTGGGGGTGGTAGAGGGGTGGCTAATAAAAAAAAAATTAGAAACCCTTGGTTCTCGTATACACGCTTAATCCCAATTTAATTTTTTATTCCCTTAAACAATAGGGTGGGGATGGTAGAGGGGGTAACTAATGCCAAAATAAATTTTAGAGGCCCTTGGTTCTCGTACACACACTAAATCCCAATGTAATTTTTTACTCCCTTTAATAATAGGATGGGGGTGGCAATGGGGATGGTAGAGGAGGTGGCTAATGCCAAAAAATTTTTAGAGTCCCTTGGTTCTCGTATACATACTAAATCCCAATTTAATTTTTTACTCCTTTAGTAATAGGGTGGGGTTGGCAATAAGGGTGGTAAAGGGGGTAGCTAACACCAAAAAAATTTTTTGGGACGTTTCGTTCTTGTATACACACTAAATCACACACTGCATCACATAAATCCTCCTTTTCATAATAGTGTGGGGGTGGTATTGGGGGTGATAGCGGGAGGGGGGGTGGCTGATGCCAAACATTTTTTTAAGACCTTGACTTTTTGTACATGCCCTAAATTGCAATTTTATGGACTCTTACCTGCCTGCTTTGCCTATTTACCCTTATTTACCCCTTTTACCCTTATTTACCCCATTTATCTCCGAACCCTTCAACGGAATTAGATCAAAATATAATCTAGTTCCAGATCTCGTTACAATACATAAGTGTACCAAATTTCAAGTCAATATAATAAACGCTTCCAGAGTAAACGTGCACACAAAAAAAGTTACAGACAGAACGAAATTTTTTCGCTCAAATTTAAAATCTCGACATTTCAAGACGTTTTAAGCCTATTTCAGCAAAAAAAAACAACTTTTTTTTGCGTTACTATACTTCCACTGGACGTGGCAGTATCCACGTATCAATGAAAATATTATACAAGAACAATCTCCTCTACGAGAAGTCAATAGCAATCTCATACAGTCAAGATAATATCTACGTAAATTAATAATTGTAAATAACAAAACAAACATTTTAAAAGATTGATAGCAAGAATCTGACTACATAGAAACAGTAAATAAAAAATATATCAAAGAAACCATAAATAATATTGATAATAAAGTCAACATAATATATGTGTAAATTCATGATTATAAAATAACAAACATTTTATGGAAAAAATTATAATGTGCAAGAAAACATAATCAATACAATGAAACAATAACGTTTAACACCGGTGTTAAAGGACTAAAATACTCTTTCATGGTAAAAACGATCTTTTTAATTTAAACAGCTTTAAACTAGATATTTCCTTCAACTGATTAGGGAGGTGATTGCATATTTTAATGGGCATGACCGTGACACCATGACTAACAGTAGATAGTTTATGTTTAGGCAACAAAATGTTATTTGTACATCTTAAACTGTATTGGATATTTTGATTGGAGAACTGAATACATTGAGTAATATTAGACTCAATAAACATACAATGTACATGATAAAAAGTACAGAGCTGGTAGCGTTATTCTAAGCAAAACAAACAAGTCCCTGCATGAATGGGTAGAATATTTGAACAACATAGTTCTGATATTTTTCTTCGCATAACGAACAAATCATTAATTCGGCTGGAGTTGCTGTTATTTTTTATATTACTTTGCAAGATTATTAATATGGGAGGGGTCCTAATGTGCTACCTTGTGGAACTCCAGTTGGCACCAATTTGTCTGATAAACATGTTTTGCTATCTACATTTAGTATGACTCTCTGAGTGCGATGACTAAGGTAGGACCTAATCCTAGAACTAGGTATTCCTCTTACACTATAAGCGTACGTTTTATTAAGTAATAGTTCATAATTATGTAAGAATGTGTATAAAGACGTAACTGCGTTGTAAGTACAGTATCCCTCTCTAAAACCGTATTGACTAGGAGATAATATATTATTTCTATTTAGATAATTTTTTAACTGACTAGCAAGCTTGGTAAAGATATAGTAACCAACAGTGCTTTTTTCAAAGGAGAGGTAAAAATATTTTCGCTACAAAAAGATTAATTAATTTACAAAGCGGATTAGTTATATAGTCTATAGTAAGATGGCACAGTACTTTAATAGGAATGCCGGTATATATTTGGTTTGGTTGTACATTTCAATTTGCATTTTTTTAATGCGGCCAGTCTCACTTTCATTCAAAATCGGCACCAACAATGGATGACTGCTAGTTAAAGGCATAGAACTAAAATCAAAATTTGATGGCGCAGTATAACTGGCCTGAAAATATCTTGCAAAACCGTTCATTATTTAACGTGGATTATTTGAACGAGACTCATTTATATCCATAGTTTCAGGAACATGCATAACACTTCTCTTAACGTCGATATATGCCCAATAGCGACTAGGATTATTTTCTATTTCATTTTCAGTAGAGCTAATATAGTTGTTTGCACCATCTTGATGTCAGTTTTTATGTTAACTCACAATTCTTTAAGGCAGTTTGAATCGGCTGCATTGGAATCCCTCAAGTTCCTGGCGAGGCTGAACAATTTTACATAATCTGCAAAGCTGAAACAGTACAACTTTCAAAAAAATTTATTAATAATCAATCGTATTTTAGATTTGGCGATAAGCGCTAGAGCTAATATTCCACGCACAGAAATAAATGAATCAAATAAATCTCTGGGTCATATATCCGTAAACAAATATTTTGTTCTTACAAAACAAATATTTTTGAGCCGAAATAAATTTAATTATTACAAACTTCTAGATATTTTTCCCTATAATGTTTGTTTTATATGAATAAAATATTTATTTACGGATATATGACACACAGATTTATTTGATTCAACATTTATTTCTATGCGTGGAATAATAGCTCTGAAATATGATTATTAGTATTTTTCTTAAAGGTGCACTGTTTCAGATTTGCAGAGTCCGTAAAATTGTTCGATGTAGCTACATAGTTATTATGGTATTGTAAATTATCTAAGCTGGATTCATAACTAGGGATGATAATTATAAATTATGAAAATATAGACAAAGCATCCTCTTGGTTTGTTGTGTATCATTTATTTGTTTACATTGCTTTAAAAATAAATACTGCTACTCAGCATTCTATTGGCTAAAGGCACGTGGGTATATGCGCACGCAGTCCCTCTCAACACGTTTTGTTTACAATTCAGTTGCAGCGTTGGCCGCCATTAAAGTGTTAAATCGAAGTTATACGTTGTAATTTCAGTGGTTTTGTAGTGTCTTTGAAGACAGAATTTGTTATTGTGAATAAACAATGGGAAAATATTGTGTTGTATGTAGATGTCTCTTTAAAATTGAAGTTAATCGATATTTTCACAGGTAGGTGAAATTATCTCATAAGCGTAACCTCGGGTTGGAACGACAAATAAGCAAAATTGTAAATGTTCAGTACAGTAATATTGGAAGCATAGAAAATGTTTTTGGTAATTCTAAAGGAGAACGGAAACCTCGATTTTTTGTGTGTTTTTTTTAGGATACCCTATTTTGGGGTCGTAGACCACGAATCTGAAATTAGTTTTGCGTGCATACGAACCGTTTGTCAAAAAAAAAAATTTTGAAAATTTTTCTTATGACACGCACTTTTTCATGCACCTATTTATACACCAACAGCAATTGTATATCGCCTTTTTCCTTATTAAGATCACACTATGGCCTTTATAGAACAATAAACCCTTCAGTTATGGCAGAAAACTCACTTTCTTTTGCATAAAAATCAGAATTTTATTCTCTGAAATTGTATTAGATGAACGTCCATCTGTCATTTGATTACATATATTTGCGTGCGTTATTTGCGCATGTGTGCAATATTAAGGCTTGGTGTCTAAAGGCACGACGGGTTTGGTTATGCGATGTAATTTTTCCAAACACATTCCGCGACCGGTCGACGCTTAGCAAGGGATTTCGAAGCGTCGATGAACGCGAACCTGTCTTGAAGGGCAAGGGATCTATAATAGTACTTAGCACCTTATTAATTCTGGGACAGACGGGGTTAAGTATTATTTATAAACATATATATCCCTTGCCATTCAAGACACGTTCGCGCCCGTCGACGCTACGAAATCCGCGCGCGAGGATTGCGAACCGTCGACGAGCGCGAACGTGTCTTGAAGGGCAAATGATATATAATAGTACTTAGCACCTTATTAAATCTGGGGCAGATGGCGTTAAAGTATTATTTATAAACATAAATCAAGACACGTTCGCGGCCGGTCGACGTTTCGAAATCCGCGTCGTTTAGTATTTCTGTTTTTTCGGTGTTCTATAGAATGACCCATACCGATTTCAAAAGGAATATTAATTTAACATTGAAAATGTGAAAAATCGCCTCATAATATTGGTCAGTGTCGGTACTTTAGACACATTTGCAAATGCATGCGCATCGGGTTGACAGTTGTACAGTTTTCAGTAGCTGTCTTATGATGTGTTACAAACTATCTGTTTTTTTTATTAAAGGAAAATAAGTGTTCTGCCATAAGTGAAGGGTTTATTGTTCTATAAAGGCCATAGTGTGATCTTAATAAGGAAAAAGACAATATATAAGTGCTGTTGGTGTATAAATGGGTGCATGAAAAAGTGCGTTATAAGAAAAATTTTCAAAAAATTTTTTTTGACAAACGGTTCATACGCACAAAAAACTAATTTCAGATTCGTGTTCTACGACCCCAAAATAGGGTATCCTGAAAAAATCGCGCAAAAATTCGAGGTTTCCGTTCTATGCTGGATTCATAACTAGGGATGATAAAGTCTTCTAGAATAATTATAAATTATGAAAATAACTGTGAATATTCACCTTAAGCTAACTTTTAAACATAAAGAGTCAATTGTAGATACAGAACATTTAAAATTGAGTAATTCGTATTCATTCACCTATGGTAATTAGTAATAATGTTTTAATAAATATGCTCACTTAATTCACTTCAAGAACACCTTGTAGTATAATTCATTAAAATTCATTGCACCTTCTAATTCAACTCGACTCCACCAACCATTTCATATCAAGGCATCACGTACCAATTTACTAATGTAGTTCCTATTAATGGCACATGTCGAAATTATAATTAAATACAGGATAACTATATAACAGTGATATATTTTGTTATAAAATTAAACATTTTATGAAGAACGTACGATGAGGCCCCCCACGTCCTCAATCTGTTTAGATTCTTATTATCAAATGCCTTCTAACTTCAATACCAAAATGAGGAGGAGCTCCATCATGCTAGAAGTATTAATTGTCCTCTTATATTAATATCTTGCATTAAACCAGGTAAAATATTTTGCAAGAAATCTAAATGTACCTCTGAAGTTAGCCTTGTCGGAAAAATATGTAGGCCAGTTAGGTTGCCGTTAATCATACCAGACCAAACATTTACCGATAACTTATGTTGAGAATGAGCTTCTTTTATAGCATAAGGATTGTTTTCGGACCAGTTATGCGAATTTCTGGAATTAAATACACCATCCCGTCAATTGGGCCTCGTCTGTGAATAAAGTTCGATATGTAGCCGGTCTGTGATCAATAATCCACTGGCAAAATTCTAACTTATTTATAATATTGTCACCCTGTTGAAGCCTTTACGCTTGCGGAATATGATATGGATGTAATCTTTCGTTATTTAGAGTCCTCCAAACCCGCACATGAGGAACTCCTAATTGGTCAGTTATTCATCGGGTACTTACTTCAGGGTGTTCTTGAACAATATTAATGATATTTTCTTGCTCCTCAACGTTTTAAACAATATTTCGTTCCACTTTTGATGATGGAAACCTGCCGTGCTCCCTTGCATAGTAATACACAGTTAAAAATGTCTGATGATTTGGTGTTCTTCTGTTAGGAAAACGAATATGGTATTCCTCTGCGGCTTGTCTACCTTTACCATCACACAATCCATGAACATAAATAATATCGGCATATTCCTCATTTGTAAAATTATAAGGCATGATTATTTGCAGACTAAGTTAACCATTAAAAATACACAAGCTCTAATATTTATGACAACAAACATAGAAATGTCAAACTATCTAGGCCTACTATAATTATAATAAAAAGAAAACTGTTTAATGATGTCTATTTTAAAATGTACCTACTTATTTATACACTACACCTTTGGTTTTAAATTTTTTTTCCATATTGAACATTATTTACTGAGTTTAAATTGATCATTTTTATTTATTTGGACAATTACTGTAAGCAAATGAAGCTGTTTTTCTTCAAATGCCAAATTCAATCGCTTGTAAAAAAAATTTAATGCCCTTGGTTCGCGTACACACACTAAATCCCAATTTAATTTTTTACTTTCTTTAATAATAAGGAGGGGGCCAAAAATTTTTTTTAAGACGTTTCGTTCTTGCATACACACTAAATCACAGTTTAATTTTTTTTATTCCCTTTCATAATAGTGTGGGGGTGATGCCAAAAAAAATGTTGAGACCTTGACTTTTCGTACATCCCCTAAATTGCAATTTTATGGACTCTTACTTGCTTTGCCTATTTACCCTTATTTACCCCCGAGCCCTTCAACGAAATTAGATCAAAATATAATCCAGTTCCAGGTCTCATTATAATAACATAAGTGTACCAAATTTCAAATCAATATTATAAACGGTTCCAGAGTAAACGAGTGCACAAGAAAGTTACAGACAGACCGACAGACAGACAGAATTTTTATTTTTTTTGCTCAAATTTAAAATCTCGACGTTTTATGACATTTTAAGTCTATTTCAACAAAAAAAATAAATATATTTTTCCACTGGACGTGGAAGTAAAAGAGAAAAATAATTCCATACAAATCTAGATTATTATTTTGTTTATCTTAGTATCAGATAACTAGTGTAGTGTTCAAATTAAAACTCAACTGTAATCATCTCTAAATGGAGTGGAACATTCGGGTCTTGCTATCAAATTAAAGCTCAGTTTTAAGCATCTCCAGATGATGCTAACATGTTAACCGAAACGTACATTGAGTAGAGCGTTCGAGTATATTATTCAAATTCAAGCTCAGTTTTCGTCACATTCAGATGATGCCAATATACTGGACGAAATGCGCGTCGAGTAGAGTATTGGAGTATAGCGTTCATATTAAAGCTCCATCTCCAAATTACGCCTACATGGTTGACAAAACGTGCGTCAAGCAGAACATTCGGGTGTGTTGTTTAAATTGAAGATCAGTTTTCATCATCTCCAGTGATGAAAGCATGGTGGGCGAAATTCTCGTCGAGTAGAACATTCGAGTGTTGCTATTAAATTGAAGTTCAGTTTTAAGCATCTCCAGATGATACCAACACAGTGGACGAAACGCATATCGAAATTAAAGCTCAGTTTCATCATTTCTAGATGATCCTAACATAGTGGGCGAAATGCGCGTCGAGTAAATTATAGGAGTGTAGTGTTTATTTATATAATATGTTAAAACTCAATTTTAATCATCTCCAGATTATACCTACATGGTTGGCGAAACCCGCACCGAGTAAAGTATTCGGGTGTAGTGCTCAAAGTAAAACTTTAATATCTTTAGATGACTCAACGTCATATTTCAACTTTCCAACATTAAAAAAAAAATCAAAAAATCGTTTAAAATATTTAATTAATAAACCGCTGCCCAAGGAACCACTACTTCCACATCCAGATTTTGTATCCAAGTCTTATACACACTAAATCCGAATGTAATATTTTATTCCCTTTAATAACAGTGGTAGAGGGGGTGGCTAATGTAAAAAAAAATTAGAAGCTTTAGAAGCCCTTGGTTCTCGTATACACACTAAATCCCAATTTAATGTTTTATTCCCTTACATATTAGGGTGGGGGTGGCAATGGGGATGATGGAGGGGGCAACTAATGCCAAAATAAATTTTAGAGGGTCTTGGTTCTCGTACACACACTAAATCCCAATTCAATTTTTTACTCCCATTAATAATAGGGTGGGGGTGGTAGAAGGGGTAGCTAACATCAATAAAAAAATTTGAGACGTTTCGTTCTTGTATACACACTAAATCACATTTTAATTTTTTTTACTCATTTTCATAATAGTGTGGGGGTGGAATTTTATGACTGACTTTTCGTACATGCCCTAAATTGCAATTTTATGGACTTTCACCTGCTTGCTTTGCCTATTTACCATTATTTACCCCATTTACCCCCGAACCCTTCAACGGAATTAGATCAAAATATAATCTAGTTCCAGATCTCGTTACAATACATAAGTGTACCAAAATTTTTTTTTTGCGTTACTATACTTCCACTGGACGTGGAAGTAAAAAAAAATTTAACACAAAAAATTTAATTACATGGTTTTGTTTAGTGATGTATGGGCTTTTATAATTGGCAACTGAATGTTAAAAAATATATATATACAGGGTGATATTTTTTACAGAAATCGGAAAAACAAATTTAAAAAGTCCGGCCCTGGAATTTAAAAAATAGAAGAGCAATCTATCAACTGAGATAAGTGTATAAAGTGTCTAAAATTTAAACAAAATCCGATCAATAGTAAGGACGTTCTGGCCAAAATAAATTTAGACCAAAATCAATTTATCACGCTGTGTCTCAGAAATTAAGAACGACAGGAAAATTTCAATGGCCGTTCCTAAATACCCAAGTGGTCCTCTACCGCCCCTGGAAGTATGTACCGTTCTTCATGAAACACCCTGTATAATAACTTTTGCTATTTAGATTTTTTGTTGTCATTATACCGACTCTGTAATTAGGATTATTGTCGCAGTGAATTGTGTGAATAAATAAATAAATGTATACTTTAAGATATTTTCCAATTTGTGTAATATTTGGGGTTAAGGGTCAGAGAAGCTATGCTAAACTAGGCTATTGTAGTTTCTTCCTCAAATAAATGTTTATTATTTATGATACAAATATGTAAAAAAAAAAATAATTAAATCAGTTTTAAGCAATATTATTTAAAATTATGGATTTTATGTTAGTATAATATAATAATGCGTAATAAAATGTTGATTTAATACTTTTTAATTATTTATTATTTAAATAACATAATTATATATTACAGTTATAGCTGTAATAGCTTTTTTATAATGAGCCTTATTATAGAATAAGTAGACCATAAAATAGGTTTAGGGATGGGAACAATACCAATTAAAAAATTTTGGATGGTCTGGTTCCTGGAACCAATCTAGGGATGATGATACTGAAAATGTTCACTATCATATTTTCCGGCTGTCAATTATTTGAATTTTAGGAATGTTTCCCTTAATAGACTAAAATCTACTGAGATTTTGAAAAGTTGTCTGAGAATCTCCTTCAAACTTTATGGTCCGTATAAGAAGATAAATTTACGAGTCCGACTCCCAGCTGTGGGTGTGTTGTGTGAGGATTTTTTGTACACAATAAATATTTAGTATCTGAGAACTACTTGAACACTACACTCGACTACGCTCATTGACACGCGTTTCGCTAACCATGTTAGCATCATCAAGAAAATGATTGAGACTTAAAACTAGGACCACAGACTGCTGGGTTCTGGGTTCGATCCTGTGGTTAACGGATGTGTCAGATGAGTGCCCGGTAAGTGACAAAAAATCGCTCGGACACGTTGATTTTTAAATGAATTTCTCAATTTGTTTATATAGCAAAAAATTTCTACAAACATTTTTTAAAAGGTTATGACGTCATTAGCAATTTTTTAAATATTTTTCTGCATGCAGTACGTTCAATTCTACGTCATATTGCATGACGAAATTATCGAGCAAAAAAAAGCATTTAACATTAATAGCACACACACGTGCTTGGACGAACGCTGGTAAAGGAACTTTTTACGACTTACACTTTTTTCGTGCTTACGCTTTTTTTCATTTAATTAGCAACGCAGGCCTGGCTGATGTGCTGATTTGCCTAAACACAAGCGAGTTTCTGTTCCAAGAAATCAAATATGCGAGCATAGATGCGTTTTTACTATGTACATACCTCGATATGAGATGTAAAGTAACGTTAGGCACGGTTAGTACTTAGATGGTAAGAAAGACCGCGTCCTCGTCTCACATCTTCCAGCGGCTTGTATATCAATGTATGTGCGGAAGCTATACAATCTTAGGCGAGAATTGTATAGGGAATATACCATCCTTCGGAGGGGATGTAAAGCCATCGGCCGCTTGTCTCTTAAATGTTAGGCAAGTAAAAGATCCCTACTCTTCTTAAGAGAAGAGGTTCGACAAAATTCCTGGTTGGGGGTAGCTCGTCTCTAAGCGTCGGTAATAGGCCTCAGTAGCGGAAATAGACCCACGTTAAATAAAATGTAAAAAAAAACAAATATGCATTTTTAATAATGCAAATAAAATGTTATAAAACTTATCTGCTCGATTGATTTTGGCCTCGTTTTCTTTTCTCGATATGCTGTATTACTCTATGCATTGAGAAAAGTTTAATTGGCCACTAATTTTTTGATATTTTCCATAAAAATACATTGTATGTCCCGAGGTATATATTATTTTTTAAGCACTTATAATGATTTTTATAAATGTAATTATGATTTTCTTTTTCTCGATGCTGTAATTACTCTATGCACTGAGAAAAGTTTAATTAGCCACTAATTTTTTGATATTTTCAATAAAAATACATTGTATATCCCGAGGTATATGTTATCTTTTAAGCATATAATGATTTTTATCAATGTAATTATGATTTATTCTTGTTGGGATCTTAAGTCGGGCATTTTCGGTTCACTAAAACACATCCGTACCCTACGGCCACCAAAACGGCACTCCCAGGCATTTTTAAAATAAATCTGTCTTTAAGTGTGCATGGCATATAATAAATTACTGGTTTATGCACTGTTAAAGGTATTTATATATACGGTTCAAACCTAGGCCCACTTGCTTTTAATTTTTATAAATGATATTATAGATACCGTAAAATATTCATCAATAATTATATTTGCCGATGATATGAAAATATTTTAGCAAATAAGAAATTACCAAGACTGCTTTTAAGTACAAGATGACATCAAATAAATAATTAATTGGTCTGTTAAATCCTATAAATATTTAGGATTTATTCTACGTCACTGCGGACCATTTAAATTTGAGAAAACTATTTAATGTTATACTTTTCTTTTGTAAGATACAAACTAATGGAGTAGTTTCTTCCAGGTCTTGCCGTGGTCGTCGAACTTGACTTGACGTTTCGCTGATCATCCTGTCAGCTTCTTCAGAAGGATTCTAAATACTGAATTTGTTGTGTTACACTCCTCGTTATATACCTAGGCGCCGCTTCGCTTCGCTGGTCATTGGTCGCGCTTGGTGCGCTTCGCTGCTCATTCGTTGTGTTTGGTTGACTGTGATTTACTACGGTGCTGGTACTTGGCAATACCAGTCTCCACGTGTTACTAAGTCGATACCCATCCTCTCTGTTAAAATTGTTCACGTTTTTCATAATTACCAGTGATTTCCTAATGATTCGCGGATAATAGCGCGTATTCCTGTCTAATATATTGACGTCCTCGTAGTCGATTTTATGGTTCTCGTTATTATGGACATGTTCTGCTATCGCCGACCTATCCGTGTATCCAAATCTGGTATTTCTCTGGTGTTCTTTGATTCTGCACTGGATACTCCGTCCTGTTTGTCCGATGTAGCTCTTACAATATGTGCACTTCAACTGGTAGACACCTTTTGATAACAGTTTGGGGACAGGGTCTTTGACTGAGGGAAGCATCTGCTGTATTTTCTTCACTGTTCGAAACCGTACACCTACTTTCTTTTTGAATAAAATCTTCTTCAGCCTATCTGTGACTCCCGCGACGTAGGGTAGGCATGCATACGTTGTTGGTTGTTGCTGTTCTTCTTCTGTAGTTCTCCTCTGGTTATTTACTACTCGTTGTATATTGCTTTGACTGTATCCGTTCTTCTCTAAAGCTTGTTGGACATTCTGTAGTTCCTCGGGTTTGTTATCGTCGTCGCATATTGTATTGGCTCTGTGGGCCAAGGTTCTAATTAACGCTCTCTTCTGCTGTGGATGGTGGTGAGATGTCGCATGTAGGTAACGATCGGTGTGCGTTGACCAGCGAAGCGAAGCGGCGCCCAGGTATATAACGAGGAATGTAACAGAACAAATTCAGTCTTTAGAATCCTTCTGAAGAAGCTGACAGGATGATCAGCGAAACATCAAGTCAAGTTCGACGACCACGGCAAGACTCGGAAGAAACTACTCCATTAGATAACGGCCGTGAAAACCTGCATTCTAAAGGTGCGTACGGACTTGACGGGACGCGCGCGCTACACGCACGCGACACTCCAAAATTCCTAAGTGTGGACGGGAAGCGCGAGCGGCGCTATCGCCGCCTGTCCGAGGCGCGCTGCGACCCATCTATTGTCGGTTTTTCGACGGCAGATCAAAGAAAGAGCATGGCGCAGTGTGGACGGACACACTATAGGAGCGTAGCAATCGCGCTAGAAATCAGTTGTTGAGATGGAGTGGAGCAAAGAAGTTCAGTTAGAGCTTATCGACTTATATAAATTAAAACAAGTTTTGTGGAATCCTAGAGATAACGATTATTTAAAAAAAAAAACAAAAACGCGTGGATGGATATTGCGATTTTTACCAATATATTTTCAAAGTAAGTTAGAGTCATTCTTGTAAAATTTTTGTAATAACCACTAATGTGTTGGAATCTCAAATCATTCATTAACTCCTGACCGGCTCTTCTTTTGTACAGTTCACTACACCACCATCTAGGTTTTTTTTTAATATTAAATGAGATGCAATGAACATCGCACCACCACATAACAATAAACATGTTGCAGCTTTCTCCTCGTTCGACATGTTTTCTACGCCTTTCACACCTACACTGATACAACTTGCTGGTCGTGTGGCGGGCGCGTCGCTCTACATGGCTCGCAGCAGGCGCGCGAGAGAACCGCGGCAGTCGCGTGCGCGTAGCGGGCGCGGGGCCAGCGTGTCGCGTGCGTGTCGCGCGCGCGTCCCGTCAAGTCCGTACGCACCTTAAGATACAAACTAGATTACTGTTTCGTAGTTTGGAGTCCTTTATATACCAAATATATACAAATGTTGGAAAATGTACAGAAAAAGTTTATAAAGCATATTAATTTCATATTACAGATTAGGTATACTAGTAACTGCTCTTACTATGTATAATTGAATGACACTAAATAACAGAAGGACTTACTTCGACATAGTTTACTTGTATAAACTTATACACAATCTTTCATAAATATGATGTAACTACCTTAAATAAAATAATAGTCAACGTTCCAGACGAAAGAATACGTTTTCATAGAACTTTTTCTTATATTACACCAACAAGAAACTATGAACTAAAGTCACCTCATGTTAGAATTACAAAAAGTTATAATTCATTACAACGATATCTAGATATATTCGGAGATACGTGTCATGTTCACAAAAGAATTAAAAAATAAATTACTTAATACGTAGAACGAAATAGAAATTTTGTAAGTAATTGTCTAGCATTTATCATTTTTAAAACCTATTTTTTCGTGTTATAAGTACCCTTGTCTCATCTCCCTCCCCCTCTCTCTTATCTCTGAATACTTTACTTTACTTTAGTGTAAGTTTAGTCTAATTTAAGTTAGGAAGTACATACAGTATGTAATTGGTTTGTGAAAGCTGTAGACTTGTACCAATAAATAACTAATTCAGCATGTAAATTATTATACTAATTTGTACATGAATGTATGTCCTGTTTGAATAAAATTTAATTAATATGTATGACATGTGAGAAAATTAATAGCCTAGGATGATATATGCGTCGTATGATAGCCTAATAGAAACCATTCTAAGCCCTACGTTTTCATCTGCATTTGAAACTTGACGTCGAACCTTTATTATACTCACCATTAATGTCCGGAAATGAGTTTTTTGGAATTTTCATAACCCTCACTGTTTAAAAATTATTTTTAAAATGACCTGGGATGCCCCTGTATTTTCAAGTAGTTATTCTATAGCATCACGTTCAATTTTATTATCATCATTAATACCTTGCTCGTGAGGTGAGGCACATTGCCGTGAGAATCGGTTAAAAATCGATGACCTAAAATTTAGCCCTCCCTAATCAGCTCTGTTGCAGAGCGGAGCTGAATGACTAGGCAATTTCACATTAATAATTCTCGAAAATTGTAATCATTAATCATGAATATCACAGGGGTAGGTGTCAGGAATATACATTTTTTCCCTTGGCGTTCTTGCCTGGAAAGTGAAACCAGGCCATGATGCGGCGCAATTAAAAAAGCAAGCCACTTAACAATAAAATGCTTGAGCCTTGCTGAACATCAATACGCCAATATACAGGGTTGGGCAAATGTGTGGAAACACATGATTTCTCTCTAAACTATAATTTTGAATAAAAAAGACCCGTAACAAAAGTTTTGTAGCATTTTTATTCTATTCAGTGACGTAATTTGATTTTCAACATCTATCCTATTTTTGGAGATATGACGTCATCGGTAGTTTTTAAATGGATGGCCCTGTATATTTTTACATTTTCAGATAGACACTTTTTCATCAATAATTATAATGTATAGGGTTTGGTGGGTGTGCAACTTGTGGTTTTCTAACTATTAAATAGAATAAAGAGATATAGTCCAGTAATAAAAGCTCATTAAAAATGCAAATCCTCAATAAATGTAGTGCGGGTGTGCAATTTCTATAAATTGCAATTAGTTATAAGCAAGTTCTCTATTTCTATTTTTATTATAGTTTGCTACCCGTACTAAGGAAATTTATACCTGCTTGAGTTGAACCCTTGTGATCTGTCCTTGTCTAATGCGTTTCAAACTATGTGTCGAGCTCTCTCATTGCCAGTTGATATCTGTTTGACGTGACGATTTTAATCTGTAGACACTAAAAAATGGAATTTCATAGCCGGGTATATGGGTTTTTACGTAGTGTAATAAAATTATTGTGGAATTATTTTTAATTATTTATTTTTATGGAAATATGTGACTTAGTCCATTGTAAACTATAAAAAATACGAAGTAGTGTTGTATAAATGTATAATATCAGTTCGGTAAAATTAAAGCTCTTCCTCTGAAGATTCTGATGAAATATCTTCGGATCCTATATTAATAATGATAGGTTCTATAGTTATGTCAATAAGATTGTCGAGTTCCCACATTTTAGCTTCTTCTTTTAGTATGTGATTTATACAACTTTGCCATTTATCTGCAGTCACTTGTTCCAAGGAATTGGTTAACAAAACCTTGACGTAGGGGCGAGCGTAGGTGCGTCTTTACTATATACATACTTTGGTATGCGATGTAAAGCAACGAAAGGCGCAGTTAGTACTTGGATGGGTGACCATTCCAACGGAAACCGCGTCCTCGCCTCACACATCTTCCAGCAGCTTGTATATCAGTGTATGCGCGGAAGCTATACAACCTTAGGCGAGGGTTGTATAGGAGATATACCATCCTTCGGAGGGGATGTAAAGCCGTCGGTCCCTTGTCTATTAAATGTTAGGCAAGTAAAAGATCCATACTCTTCTTAAGGGAAGAGGTTTGGCAAAATTCCTGGTTGGGGGTAGCTCGTCTACAGGCGTCGGTGTTAGGCCTCAGTAGCGGAAATAGACCGACGTTAAATAAATGTATAAAAAAAAAAAAAAAACCTTGACGTCGTTTAATTTAAAGGTCGTATTATTCCGGGCTACTTCACCTTTTACCTGCGCCCATACCAATTCAATAGGGTTAAGTTCGCAGTGATAGGGTGGTAACCGTAATACAGTTATTTGACGATTCTTTGCCATTTGATCTACAATGTAATTTTTGGGTTCTTTATTAGCATTGACAATCGCCAAAAGTTCTGTTTTCATCATAATTGTTTAGAAAGCAATTTTTTTCCTGATAACCATTCAGTTATATCAGCTTTCCGCCAGGTAGTCGTAGGGGTTCGCTCAAGGTCTCTGGAGTGGTAACGTGCATTATCCAATACAATTACAGATCCCGGAGGAATAAGATCCTCGACTCCTCGAATACATCTGCGTTCCTTCGTGATAAGTCACCTGTATTTTTCGATTCGAATACCAGTAAACCGCCATCTACAAAACCATTAGCACTGCCAATATGCGTGATTATTAATCGTCTCCCTTTTCCTTAAGAGCTCTCCGGAGTGTGTTACTCATCCATACTTCCCATTTTTATTGTAAATGACTTCACGTCAATAAAATGACGCAGCCGAATGTACGGTGTGCTTGGAAAGAGAGAGATAGAGATGCAATAGAATATCACATTGTACAAATTTATTATACCTAATCTTTAAATCTCTGTTTATTCCTGAGGACGTTAGGGCTAATTTTATTTTAGTTCTACAAAAGGGAAAATGTTTATTTTAATAATACCTATGTGAGATGATACAAATTATTTTTGCAAATCGAAAATAGAAGAAAAAAGTTATATTTTTTTATATATACTTTTTTTTTGTCTTATCATTCCACATTGTAACATGTTTTTAATTTCTTTTAGTGAAAGCTGTTTTTTAAATAATGATTTATATGAGTATATCGAAGCACCTTGTCGGCTTATATCCGGAGCGCTCTTAAGGTGCTTTAAACCCTGTTGATAGTCCAACCAAAAATGCTTGTCGAGAACTCATGCTAAGAGTGCTTCATTTCAATTATTTCAATTTATATGCATCTGTACTAGGAAGTATACGAACTGGCCAGTCGATTTTTTTTCGAACATAATGTACATAATAAATACTGTAATATTTCTATATAGTATATCATTTCCATGAATTTTAAAAACTTAGTAGCACGCCCATGGCGGCTCCTGATTATATGGTTTTATTACTATACTTCATTTCCAAATGGACTATAGCCGTTTTGATAAGTTTTGAATATGGTATAAAAAATTTAATGACGTATCGAAATACACACCGTGGAGAGTTTATTTAATAGGTTCACTGTTTACTTCATTATTTTTTGTTAAAATTTGTAAAGTTTTGGTTATATCATTATTTATAGTCAGATAATTACTCCTCGACCAATTTTTTTTTATTAGATTATCGGATTCTTTACTACTAACATACACGTTGGAAAACAGGTTGTCTCTTAACAAAAACGGCAGGCACTACGTCACAACGCAATAATTTAAAAGAGGGAGCACGATTGATATAACACTTTTTCTACCACATTTGATATAAGACTCGTGTCTGATGTCTAATTTGATTGTATATCCGCAGAGGAAAGTGAGACATACATTTCTCCTCGTCTGACGTTTTATTGCACATACCATGTCATTATGTTAATGTAATTTTCCTATTGTAGAGCATACTTTACAGATTAACTACTGTCGAAGGCTATACGTCACTACTAACAGAGTACGGACTTATACCAAGAGTTGACGGTGCTTGAAGCAGTAAATAAAAATTTGCCAGGTATGGCAATTAGAACGTGAAATGCTTAAAACTAGCTACTAGTAAACATAAAAAGATATGTATATAACTTGTTTATAATATGTGATTGACGTACCCTTATCTGTTTCAATATAATTTTTCTAATAATTCGTAATGATTATTATAACCAAGAAATTATTTTATTAACTATAATTATAACAGTATGTATACTCTGTACCAACATTATTATTCAAATATGTTAGTATTTTATAAATGATTAGCATATATTTGTCGAAATATTGTCTTAAAGTAATTACTTATATTGGTTCATATTTTCTACCTGTTTTATAATACCTACATCTACATTATACATATTTATAATGTGAATGTAGTGAGGAAAAAAGTTTGTTTTTCTGAATTCTCCATGTCTCCAACTTAATAAACGTGTTAGGGTGATACTTTTGTTGAGGTTCTTAATTAGTTATAATAATGTGCAACAACCACCAGCCGAAAAACTGATCCTACTTAAAGGAGCTCTCGTGCCAGTCGTCCCATACCACCTACAGACTTGCTCTCGCCAATGCAAGGTTTGTTGCAACCGAAGCATTAGCGTTTTGTTGGTAACATGCGATTATTACACTTAACGCGCCAGGCTTGTAACTTCTAATTCAGCGCTCGGCGGGGCACATAGCCCGGAGAATAGCTATTGGTTGCAGTCTGGTTACATTCCTTATAGTAAAATAAGGATCTTATAGAGCAGCTTGCGACTGAAATATCATGTTTTAATATTTCTGCCCTCTAGAAGCACACTTGATCTATGTTAAGCCCAGTCGGGCTATTTATTTTTCGATTGCAACAGATACTGGACCGCTAGATGGCGCCTGCTTACTATTTTACATGTCGCTATCGTAAAGATACCGAGATGTACTAAATAGTCAAGGGATTCTCGTGTCGTTTGTCACATGCCTACCTTGCAGTGACGAGAGCCAACAGCTCGGAACTGCAGTCTGCAAGTGGTATGGGACGACTGGCACGAGAGCTCCATTAAGTAGGATCAGTCTTTCGGCTGGTGTTTGTTGCAACCGAAGCATTAGCGTTTTGTTGGTAATATGCGATTATTACACTTAACGCGCCAGGCTTGTAACTTGTAATTCAACGCTCGGCGGGGCACATAGCACGGAGAGTAGCTGTTGGTTGCAGGCTGGTTACATTCCTTATAGTAAAATAAGGATCTTATAGAGGAGCTTGCGACTGAAATATTATGTTTCAACATTCCTGCCTTCTAGAAGCACACTTGATCTATATGTGCGTGTATATATACATCTGTATATATGTATATTCGCCGGTTGCTATTTTTTTATTTTTTAATCGTGTGTCAATTTACTTATATAATTGTATTTTAAATCTATTATTTCTCTTATATAATATCATCCTGTGATTGGATTAATTTCTGTTGTACAATAGATTGATATTTATTTATTTATTATTTTAATAAATTCAACTTTTCTGTAACCTAATAATGGAAATAAATGGGGGTAAAAATATAGTGAATAACCCTGTTCGACTGATACTATACGCACTAACTATTAATTATTATTAATTACCCTGTATTTTCTATTAATGACTGTAAGGATTAGTTCCCACTTATCTCGCGGTTATTACCTCTTTTATAACATTGATAAACTAAACCTCACATCGTCAAAACATGCGAGAAGGCAACAGGGAAATCAATGATAAGCTTTCCACAAAAAACATCTATAGAAAAGTATAATTATATACGGCTGAAGCAAGGCAAATATTGATTAGTACATCACAAGAAAAAATTGTAAGGTCACTCTCGACAGATACGACGCACTTTCCGCCTATCGAACTACTCATAGTGTATGTTAACTAGTTTCGAATTAAATTCTTCTTCATGATTAATCCTGTATGACCTGTGACTGACATCAATCTAAAAGTAATAAATAAGACAATTAATATAAACTTATTATTCAGTGTGCCAATATAAATGGCGTCATCTTTCTTTACCCTGTTATTATTTACTTTTGTTCGCCGAGTTCGTTTCACTTGTTATTGCGATTAATAATGTTCTGACGTAGATTTGCGAGTATTTAACTCTCTGGCTACTGATGAGTTGCGAAATCTATTGATATTGAAATAGTATATTGTTTTATAGGAGTAAAATTGGCTTTTACTTCGAATAAGACGCGTTATTTTTTTTCAAACGTCAATTAACTATAAAAAAAATAAAGATAAAAGATTTAACTCTGCGTAGCCATTAGCAACGGAAGTAAAAGTCTGCTCGAGCGGAAGAAAAAGTACTTTTACTTCCATTGCTAATGGCGACGCATAGCCGTTTGAAATGTCAAACTTTAATGTCATGACATGAGTAAGAAATGTCATGATTTTCTGACGTTTGAAGAAAAAAGTAATTTTATTATCAGACTAATTAAGAGTGACCAGAAAAGGGTATAAGGAACTTTTTATATTTTCATTATAAAAAGAGAACATAAAAATTGGATGTTTAATTAGTAAATATTTGGCAAACCAAGATATCAAATACATTATTTAAACATAAGAATTTTACTTATAAACTGAAAACAAGTCTCCTAATAGGGCATCTGGACGTGACGTCACATTATTCAAAGTACGATGTTAAATATCACAAACCACAACCACAGAGTACAGTATGTAGGTACAATAGACAATACAACGATATAAAAAAGCTCTCAAAAAACGTAAAAGGAGACCGAACGCATATCAGTTTCAGTTTAGTTTAAAAAAAGTCTATAAAACAGGTGCTCAACTTTCGGCCCTGTGCACAGCTAAAGTGTATACGACCGGAATTGAAACCGTATAAAAAGTAAAAGCCGGCAAAAACAGTCGGTATCTCTTTATTGTACATGGGCGGAGGTAAATAGAAATGATTGTTATAATAAAATGTTAAAATCGTATTCATTTTTATTATTTTTTGTTTATTAGGTTCATTTCGCCAATAAAATAACATATTTTTGAGGTATTATATCAGTTTTAGATATAAGGTCTAAATATTTAAATTTATTGGTTTTAGTTTTAAAGTTAACCCATATTATATTGAAATATGTTATTGCTCAGCAAGGACCAACGAGAAGGTATGAACATATCTTGCCAGGAGGGGATGGGACAGGTTAGATTAACGAGGGGCAACGATTTTAGTCAAAAATAAAATAAAAATTTAAGTTTCTTCGAAAATAAAAACAACAAACAAAGCAAAGAATTATTATATGAAAACGAAAATAAATCCTTGTATATATAAAACATAAATAAAAACAAAATTAAAATATTTCTCTAGAATGAAGTAACTTAAATTAAAATTTCTTGTCAACTAAACAAAATATATTCCACGAAATGTAACAATAAAAAAGTGAATGAAAAAATGAAGAAAAGTTAAATGTTAATTGACGCGTCCGAATCTTCACTTTCTGAGGAGGAATCATTATCCAGTTGAATTAAAATCGGCGCACTAGGGGATAGCGTTGGATATCGATTTTCTTCTCCAATTACATGCCTAACGCAATTTTTCCATAAATCAGTATTATTGTCAATGCCATTTATTACTTCTCTTATATGATCAACTACTATCGCGCTTAACGTTGGAGAGTTATTACATTTTCGTAAACGTACTTTTAGTGTTCCCCAAACCATCTCGATAGGATTAAATATGCAATAGTATGGAGGTAACCGCAAAAGTGTATGACCGTGTATATTAGATAAGTTATCAATAACATATTCCTTTTTGAAGTTCTGTTCTTTTATTCTTTTCAGTAATTCGCGTTTTATTGGAACTTTTACAGGAATTTCCATTTTTTTTTTTCATGAATTAAATGTCTTCCTGTTTTGTGCTGTTATTTGGTATTTTATTTAATATACGCGAGTGATAAGAAGCATTATCTAATACAATTACCGAATTTGGCGGAATATTTGGTAGAAGCTGCAGAAGACTGCGATATTTTTTTGGCCGACAAGAGCAACGCATTGGGTACAAACCCATTTTCACTTCCCGCATGAAGTATGATAACGCGTTTTCCTCTAGAATACGGAGTATTTAAAACACAATTGTACCAACTATCTACCCAACCATACTGAACAACATCATGCGTGTCAAACCACGTCTCGTCTAGATACACTATATGCCTGTTTAGTTTACGATATTCTCTAATTTTTTGCAAATAATCTACTCGAAGTGAAAGTATACGTCGCGATTCCATAATTACCATACGACTGTCAAATTTTTTATGTTTAAAACCGCATTCTAATAAGACATTTCGTAGTGTATCTAAAGACCTATAATTATAATCAGGATAATCGCTCAATTTTTCTTGAATCATTTTTAACGTAGGAACTATATTTTCTTCATACATATTATAAATTATACGCCGTATTACATATCTAGTGGCATCATCAATATTTTTTAATTTCGTATTTTTCCGTTTCCTCTTTGCGCTGTGATCTATAACATCGCCTTCTTGAATTACGCGATAAATTGTTGATTTTGATATTTTAGTTAATTCGTTAATACGTCGTATTATTTCTTTCTCACATTGTTCAGGATTTTCGCTTTTCAAACATTCATGTATATTTAAAATAATACGTTGACTTTGTACTTATAATCAGGATAATCGCTCAATTTTTCTTGAATCATTTTTAACGTAGGAACTATATTTTCTTCATACATATTATAAATTATACGCCGTATTACATATCTAGTGGCATCATCAATATTTTTTAATTTCGTATTTTTCCGTTTCCTCTTTGCGCTGTGATCTATAACATCGCCTTCTTGAATTACGCGATAAATTGTTGATTTTGATATTTTAGTTAATTCGTTAATACGTCGTATTATTTCTTTCTCACATTGTTCAGGATTTTCGCTTTTCAAACATTCATGTATATTTAAAATAATACGTTGACTTTGTACGTGTAGATCTTGGTTTTTAAACTCTAAATCTATTTCGGCTTTTTCGACAATAACAGGTTCAACTATTTCGGGATTTTCGGGCGTTATTATATTATCCTCTGTTTCAAATGGTCTCCAGAAAGCCATGGTAAATTAGTAAATAATTAAAATATTTTACCTTTTATACAGTAGTAAATATTTATAAATATGAACAGTAACTAGCTAAACTCCTACGTTTGATATTATAATAGGTATTTATGCACTGCACTGGCACATAGACAGCACGTTGTTAGACTTCCACGTTGACTCATAAGAAACGATTTACGAGTTTTTTTGTGCATGTAGGCCTGTCCGTTTTATTAAATTTAAACCAGTGCAGTCGTAGATGGTTCATTCAGGCTGATTACATTGCCAGTCTCGGACTCGCCTGCACAGTTTCAACTACCGTTCGAATCTCGATACCATTGCCAAATATACAGGACAAAATATCAAGTTCAGTACGCACGGTCCTGTGCCTTAAAACTGATCAGTTTCAATTTTGGCCGTATTTACTATACCATATAACATCTGGGGCTCGATTCTCGACTTCGTTAGAAAACGTTCCCATGAGAAAATATTCCTATGGCTATATTCCCATGGTATCATTATTTGGTATTCTCGAATGGAATGTACTTTCCCATGGGAACCATGATTATACGTATGTCAGATATTAACTCGATTCATTTCATAAATCGACCAATAATATTAAAGATTCTGGTGATTTTTCAAATTGTAATGTTGAGAACAGTGAATAAGATTGATACCTAACCTATAAGGCAAGTAATACAACATAAACAGTTTTTGTTAGGCAGTTTTAGTAGTACAAAAACTAAATAATCCCTATTATGACGGATGAAACTGAAAAGAGGAAAAGCTGCCATACCACAGAGGCAAAAAAATGCTTATTGGGTTTTTGGAGAAGTCGGTTGGAGTTGTTGAGATCTTGAGACTGCTTTGTGACGTCAGTGAGGTTGGGTTTAGAGTTGGTAGTATCGGTTTGGCTTGGCTCGGTGCATGGCTCTGGCCTTCTTTTTGACAAGATGATGTTTGGTGTTGTGACGATTATTATTTTCATGAAATAATAGTTTTATCGAAAATGTAAAGCGTAAATTAGAAAATATTTACCAAATTAATAACATCCTATAACTTCCTGCGCTTTTATCTGCTTGATGGAGGCGTTGGCCATTTAATTTATAAACTGACAGTATAGTTTAAAGCTTGAAAAGTAAACTAAAATAAATAGCAATCTGCTGATATGTGTTATTCTAAAAGGTATTTTGTGATTTTTGTGTTGTGTTTGAGAACTCTACCATCTAATATGTATCTAGGTGGCTAATTTTGTTTGTGTAGCCGTAGTAGGTGTTGAGGCAATTATGATAGACATGGAGACGTCGCCATGTTTTATTAAGTCGAAAAATATTGTAATAAGTTTTTTAATACTTTCTTTAATGACTCTTGTGAAGGGCCGTTTGTTTTTTCCAGCTATCTCGTGCATGATTACAGTAAAACTGCCTGCGCAAATAACTTTGAGTCTCGATCAGCATTAAATCGTATTCATGGAACACGTGACTTATAAAATAGTTTCAGCAACAAATATATAACATATTTCAATTTATGTTTTCTTATACCTATATTCATACAAACAAGTATTTTGGACGGTATTTTGTAAATAAATTTAGCTTCTTATATTTGGATATGCAAAAATGATGGGTTTAAAAATTTCAGTCATTTAAGATAGGCAGATAGCTGCGTTAGTTAAGGCGCAAGGTGGCAATCGCGATTAATCACACGGTATCGCACCACCGGGTTCGAATCCCAGCTTCTGCACTGGAACTGTCAGAGAAAATGGCTGTATGTCCGCGTTTCTTCAAGGTGTAACCCCCTTCCGCTTCTGAAATTGGGAGTTTTTTCTAATTTCTGTGGTGGTGTTTTTATATCCGAAAGAGCAATCGCAGTTGTCATGTTTCTTATTAATTTGACATCGGATGTTTAAAAGGCTTTTTTGCTGTTCATGTGATGCATATTTTCAGATGTCCTGAAAATTCCGACAATACCCTTCACAGCGATTTTCATAGTCATGTCTGGCTCTCAGGTGCGACATGCGGAAATTCCGAAAAAAAACCGGTCCCGGTGTCATGATGGTATGAGAAGCTTTTTTTGTCAAAAATCGAGATATATCTTAAACGTGGCTTTTATGAAGTTAAGATGCTATTAACAGCAATTTTTTTGTGACGCCGAAAGCGTTAATATACAAAAATGTGTTTGCAAGATCGTCAAAAGCAAGCTGTTATTTGCAGAGGGTATAATATCAGAACCAGCAAAAAAGCCCTTATACCTCCAATACAAATTTCAATTCGAATTTATTAAGAAACATGACCGCTCCGATCATCCCCAACTATCACCCCTACTTCCCCCGTAACCCCGCCGATATTGGCTAATAACCAGCAAAAAAGCTAGTGAGACACATTTTTTGATAAAATTTTTATTTTAGATTATTATATCAATTTGTTTAATTTATTTTTATATATTTTTATTAATCTCTCAGCGATATCACGGTCTAATACGCAATTTCTACCCACCTTCTGGCGCCGAATAATTACAATTCTAACCAGACGATATTTGTGTTCATACATGTGAATATTGATTATTTAGCTTTGTTTATTGCGTTGATTTTACCACAAATGGGCAGAGCTGTTATCGAATCCATTTCAGTTCGGTTCGATAGAAAATTCAATAACAAGAAAGTAATCATAAACCGCATTCAATCTATAGAAATAGTAAGCACAGCTTCTGTTTTCTATTATCTGAAGATGTGCCCTTAACTTTTTCTACTTTCATTGAATTAAAATGTAATATTCCTTCCTTCTAAAAGACAAGACGATTGGTGATTTTTAAGGGTAGATTATTTCGAAGCCACCAAACATTTAAATTATTTTGGAGTAGCACACAATCCTCGCCGATATCAACAGTGCAACATAATGAACATATAAAAAAATCAATTTATAATATACATATAACAGTAAACTATTTTCATAGTAGAATTAATTCTATTAAATTTTTTTAAAATACTTTTTACCGCTAACATAATTTTAATGATAATAAAAAAACGTCTTCTGCGGTTTTATATGTGCCGAAAGGCCACTATATCTAATTGTATGTGTAAAGCCGCCTACAAAAAGAAAATAGAATAAACTTTATTGCTGTAGATTTTAGAAAAAACACATTAACATTATCAAGGTGATCAAATATTAAAAGTTAATAAAATGCGAAACATAAGAGATGGATTAAAATGTCGCATACAGGGTGTTTTTAAGATACAGGCATACATTTAGATTCATCAATCGTCATATTACTTCCACGTCCAGTAGAAGTATAGTAACGCAAAAAAAATATATATATTTTTTGTTGAAATATGCTTAAAATGTCATGAATCGTCGAGATTTTAAATTTCCTGTCTGTCGGTCTGTCTGTAATTTTTTTGTGCGCACATTTTCTCTGGAACTAGATTCTATTTTGATCTAATTCCGTTGAAGGGTTCGGGGGTAAATGGGGTAAATAAGGGTAAATAGGCAAAGCAAGCAGGTAAGAGTTCATAAAAATGCAATTTAAGACATGTACGTACAAAAAGTCAAGATCTCAAAATTTTTTTCGATATCCCAACCCCCTCCCACCACTATCACCCCCAATACCACCCCCACATTATTATGAAAGGGAATAAAAAAATAAAATGTGATATAGTGCGTATACAAGAACGAAATATCTCAAAAATTTTTTTTGGCGTTAACCACCTCCTCTACTACCCCATTGCCACCCCCACCCTATTATTAAAGGGAGTAAAAAGTGTAATTGGGATTTAGTGTGTGTACGAGAACAAGGGTTTCTAAATTTTTTTTACATTAGTCACTCCCCTCTATCACCTCCCCCCCTATTATTAAAGGAAATAAAATATTACATTGGGATTTAGTGTGTATAAGACTTGGATACAAAATCTGGATGTGGAAGTAGTGATTTTTTAAAATTCGTAAAACAATATTTATTTATCAAAAAACCAAAGATAAATAAGAAAACGCATGTTGAATATTAAAATAAATTTTCAATTATTATCGTGTAATCTGAATGTTTCATCCCCTCCGCGGTTTCTCACCCGGGCTTCTGGACTGATATGCATAATTTTCAAAATATTTCTGGAGAAGAAAAACGAAAAAGAAACCCGTCCCGAATCGCAAAAGCGGAAAACGCGTTCCGGGGGTGGTTTTTGTGTCAATAGAGGTGATACTAGAGGGTTAGGGGAGCTGGGACCCCGCGCAATCGATTCAGCCCGAAAAATTACGTAGGGAAACATATATCGTGTTACTGTATCAGAACTGGATTGATTTTTCGCTTCCGGACCCGGTATATTTAGGCATTATTGGGTAGCTACCTATTTTCATTAAAAGTTCCACGTATTTGGATTTTACTCTATTATTGCCTTTAATTTAATTTTTCGTCTTTTATTACATCTAAAGTTTTCCTAATTTTTGTTCATTTTAATTTTTCATGTTCATGTTTGGCCTATTTTTAAAAGCTTTTATTATTTATTTAACTTGCAATGTTTGTTTATTAGTTAGTTTGTTTAGGTGAAATCGTGCAATCAAAATTTCTATTAGTTCAAATTCACTCCGGTGACAATACACTTTAACATTTTCATATAAGAAAGAAACAAGATGGCGGCTTCAAGATGGCAAACGACTTTACCGTTTATGATCCAATTCGACTCAAAATCTGGGGGTTTTCGAGATCCCCAATTATGAATTCTTGGTCAATATTTAGAAACTCAAAATGGCGGCGCCAATATGGCGGACGACTTTTGTCATTTATGGTCCAAATCGATCAAAATCGATATCTAGGGGATTTCGGGTTCGCCGATTACGAATTTCCAATCTAAAATTTAGTTGGAGATGGCGGACGACTTTACCGTTTATGATCCGATTCGTCTCAAAATCGATATCTGGGGATTACAGCATATCAAAAGACTAAAAAGTAAAATAAAATTGTATAAAAAAGTATTTAAAATTTTTTTTAAATTTAAATGCTCTAAAAAGTAGAAAATATACTTTGAAGTAAACTTTGAACCCATCATTTTGTTACATTATATAATTTTTTTATCATATAAAAGCTTGTCGCGAACAATCTCCTTTACACAAGAAAATCTCGCGACAAGCTTTTATATCATAAAAAAAATCATATAATGTAACAAAATGATGGGTTTGATTTACTTCAAAGTATATTTTCTACTTTTTAGAGCATTTAAATAAAAGCCTTTTTTAAATATTTTTTTATATAATGTTTTACCTTATAACATCGAATCATTTTCTAAATCTCTTCAACATTTCAATAAATACCTACAGTTTTATTTCACAAAGCATAAACCATTTTGTTCTCCAAATGCTATATACAATCCATAACTAATAATAAATTATGCATAATAAACAATAAAACATAATAAACAACCGACTGCTAGCTGCGTGCGAGCAAAGTCTACCCTCTCATCTTCTCTGATCCTCTGCTGCTGTGCTAGTGTCAGGCCGACATGCAAATCTGTCGCATGTAGCTCTTTTTAGCGCTCCTACACCCCGACAAGCTAATGCGTACGTCAGGCCGCGTTTACATGCGAAATAAATGAGCAACTGACTTGCAGCGGTTTTCATAGCAACAAGTATAGTCCAAGTAAGGACTTCCTGAGACAAAAAAAACTTAGCAAAAACTTTACGGCATAATTATTATCGCCGCGGGCCATGACGCTAAGTTGAAGTAAGTAGATCCCAGTAAATAAAAAATGCAAACAAAAACTTTACAACATAATAATTATATCGCTGCGGGCCATGGCGCCAAGCCTGGCACGAAACATTCTCGACGCACATTAAAAACCTATAAAGGTAAGCGAGTCAATTTGCGAACAGCACAAAAAGGAGTACCCGTATTTTAATGAGGTCGTAAAGTTTTTGCTTGGTTTTTTATGTCTCGGATATTTATTACTTGAAATTTAAATACTTGGCACCTGTGAATATGAAATGTCTAGACACAGATCAGGATATTTCACTGATGACTTAATTTGGTCAAAGTTTTAATTTACTCGTGGCCGGTCCGGGTTTCTGATGTGTTCTGCGCATCTTACGAATCAGTTGTTTGAATATTTATCATATTATTCGTATATCCTGTGAATAAATATCTAAGTCCACCCCTGTCTGAAGTAGTTGAAACCAACCGTGTCGTTTTTTCTGCGCAAAATCGTGGTCGGTCACGTGCCGTACAAAAAAAATGAAACTGTTTTCATAAGGAATTACATTAAGTGAAAAGTCTGGCTGATCTAGTCTGTAGTCTAGATACCCATAAATTCGCCCGGGCTGCCGCTATCTGTATAAGTATATTTTATTTCAGATGACATATATTCATATTCTTTATTTTCCCATATACGTAGTATATAGTGTTGTTATAACCCAAGTTATTAACTACATTGATGCCTTGATTTGAATTCTAATATTTATGTATAATCTAGACTGGTATAGAGAAGGTATTTAGGAAATATCGAAGGCTTGTCAATGTCGTTCATAGAGGTATTAAAGACAAGCGGCTCTAGATAAGAACCTCGAGGGAATCCAGATAATGCTTTGCTACCTAAAATTATTTAGAGCGTATATTATGATCTATCAGGTATAAAAGAGTGCATATACACCGACTTTAATTTTCCATTTATGTGAAACGTTGAGATATTATTTCTACAATAAATTCCTAGCCTCGTGGGAACGGTACAAAGTTTCCCCCATAAGTGCGCAGTTTAAAGTAGTGAAGGAGTACTAACTTGATAAACAATAGCAATAGGGCTTATTTTTATAATTATAGAGTTACATTTCTGAATCTTCACTGCATCTACAAATTTAACTTAACCATTTATTTTTTTGTGCGTTATTTTACTTTATATTTAGCGTGCGTCCTTTGTTAACTAACCACGCACATTTAAAACCCAAACAAACGCTCGAGTAACGTTTTTGTTTGAAGCATCTTAGGTCGTCTGCCGGTCAGTGGCTCGAACTCTAGTTGTAGAAGGGAAGTTAGAGGAGGGCTGGGGTAAGGGGTCAATTGTTACCTTTGCCTCGTGACGACGATGCATCTGTCGTTCGGGTGAGCTCCCGTCTGGTGCAAGAAAGGGCAACGCACCGTCGGTCGGCGTCGCCATAAATAGATTATACTTTATATAGTTCAGTATCGCTTTTCTATTGCGACTAAGTAGATCTAAGGAGGGCCCATCAGCAAAGGAAAACATTTCTTATATTCTTTATATTTCTTACATTAAACACAAAATATTGCTTCGCTGTCTATATTGTTGCCTGTATCTGAGCACATAATATAATTACAAATTAGGTGAAGTTCAAGCCAACATATTAATACCAATTGCAGAATCGTCAAAACAACTACTCTACTAGCTACTACTAAAGAGTATTGAATTACAAGAAAGAATTCATGGTAATTTAAACCAATATAATACAATAATTATTGTATCTTTCAGAAAAAGAATGTTAGCCATATATGCATCAACGGCAATAAAAATCAAATGAAAAATTATATAAATTATTACAATATATTGTGTTGTCAACATACGTAGCGTAGAACACCAAAAAGCCTTTTAACACACGGCCTGTAAATATTCTGATGAACTATCTTCGGCTCCTCTATATTAATAATAATAATAATAATAATAACCCCAGAAGAGGTTCGTAGGGCTCTTGAGGGCTCTAAGAACTTTGCTGCTCCAGGTCCCGATGGGATAAATAACTTTTGGTGGAAAAAGTTATCGAGCACCCACCACCATTTGGCCAGAATTTTTAATTCCTGGTTAAATGGGGAGCAGCAAATCCCTTCTTGGGTTGTTGAGGGGCGGACAGTGCTGATCCCCAAGAACGGAGATTTGTCCAACCCAAAGAATTACAGACCGATAACCTGTCTAAACGCATGTTACAAGGTGTTTACACGCATTTTGTACATGCGGGTGCTCCACGCAGTTGAACCGGTTTACGAACGGATATATGAGCAACGAGGGTCGAAGAGAGGTGTCGCTGGCTGCAAGGAGAACCTGTTGATTGACAGATGTGTCACACAGGACTCCATGCAGTATAAGCGGAACCTCTCTATGGCCTGGATCGACTACCGCAAGGCATTCGACATGACATCGCATGAGCTCATTGTTCACTTGCTCCGATGTCTTGTGGTACCCGGTCCCGTAGTGAGATGTATTGAAGAACTGATGCCGCTCTGGAGGACTCGCTTTACCATAACATCGGGTAACGATAGAGTCCAAACAGAGTCGGTAACATTCAGAAGAGGAGTATTTCAGGGAGATTCCCTCAGCCCCCTTCTGTTTTGCATCTCACTACTGCCATTATCCGTCTCGCTCCGGAAAACCCGTGGCTACAACTGCGGTACCCCCGGCGACAGGAGGCATAAGGTCACCCATCTATTTTATATGGATGACCTTAAACTTTATGCCTCTGGAGAGAGGGATCTCCAACAGTCCCTTAGGGTGGTACAGGAGTATACGCAGGCTGTCGGTATGCAGTTCGGGTTGGACAAATGCGCACTGATCCATCTCAAGAGAGGACGATGCGGTGACTATGGAGAGGACGCGCAGCTCGTGGACGGAAGCATCTTACACCATCTAGATGCCGGAGAGTCGTACACTTACTTGGGTGTCGAGCAACGCTCCACCCAAGAAGTGAGTGTAGTGAAAAACGCTCTCCGCGGCAAGTATCAGCACCTACTCCGACAGATCTGGTCTTCAGAACTGTCGGGGAAGAACAAGGTGTCTGCTACAAATATGCTTGCCGTTCCGATCCTTCTCTACTCTTTCTGAGTAGTGAAGTGGACTAGAGAAGAGCTGCGTCAACTCGATGTAGTAACCCGCAAGAAGATGCATCTCAATAGGAGCTTGCATCCTAAATCGTCCGTTTCACGGTTATATCTCCCACGACATCGGGGAGGCCGTGGACTCTTGAGCTTGGAGAGTCTCCATAGCAGGATGGTTCTGGAGGGAGCATGTAAGGTCATCAGGAGTTCGGATCCCCTCCTCTGCATGGTCCGAGACCATGAAAATGCAGAGGTAGGAGCTTTTCTCTTTAAGGCAGCACGGAGAGCAGCCCATGAACTTGGTCTCATCTTCGACGTCGAGCGGGTAAACCCCGACTCTGTCACCGAGTTGGAACCCGTTCGACTAAAAGCCCACATTAGAGCTGCAGAACACAACATCCTTCTGCAGCTCCATAAGGATAAGCCATTGCACGGGATCTTCTATAAAAATATAGAAGACCTCGGCTTATCCGAAAGGCTGACCTTCGCCTTCTTAAGGTCAGCTGGGCTGAAGTCTGAGACCGAGGGATTCATAATGGCTTGCCAGGATGGTGTATTTAACACTCTCGTCTATCGACGTCGTGTCATGGGTATGGAGGTCCCTGATGTCAGCTGCAGGGCCTGCCGCAGGGCGCCGGAGACTGTAATGCACTTACTGTCGGCTTGCCCGACATACGCAGTCTCGGCCTATATTCATAGACACAACGCAGCATTACGAGTGCTTTACTATCATCTAAGGCACTCGTATGGGATAGACGAAACACCAGTGCTGCCTTACGTTCCGGGGGATATTGAGTCCGTTGTGGGGAATGAGAAGTGCCTAATTTATTGGAACTACTCGTTTCCCACCGTCAGGCAAATACAAGCCAACAAGCCTGACATAGTACTCCTCGACCACCAACTCAAGACAATGTATGTCGTGGAATTCTCGGCTCCCGCTGAGAGCAACATTGTCTTGAAAGAGGAGGAAAAACGGACAAAATATCGAGATTTGCTCTTCGAACTCCGCAGGCTTTATCCAGGCCATTCTGTTAAAATAGTGGTACTGATTATAGGAGCCCTCGGTGGAATGAGACAGACGCTGCTTTCAGAACTAAAGATCATACCGGCATGCCGAGATTCGGCAGAGATCTTAGCCGGCAGAATGCAGAAGGCTGTCATCCTCGGTTCATTACGTCTACTCAGGGCACACGATTCGCGGACCCGGTAGTCACTCACCCCACGGGCGTGTGGAGTGGCTATTGGTATTACCAGCTCCCCTCTTTTTTTGTAAAAAAAAAAAAAAAAAAAAAGGTTCTATAGTGACGTCAATAAAATTGTCAAGCCCCACATTTTTGTCACGCAATCTAGATATACAAATTCACTTATCTGTAGTTATTCTTACTTCCACGCCCAGTAGAAGTATAGTAACGCAAAAAAAAATATTTTTTTTTTTTGTTGAAATAGGCTTAAAATGTCAAGAAACGTCGAGATTTTAAATTTGAGCGAAAAAATTTCCTGTCTGTCTGTCGGTCTGTCTGGAACTTTTTTGTGCGCACGTTTACTCTGGAACCGTTTATGATATTGACTCGAAATTTGGAACACTTATGTATTATAACGAGATCTGGAGCTAGATTATATTTTGATCTAATTCCGTTGAAGGGTTTCGGGGTTAAATGGGGTAAATAAGGGTAAATAGGCAAAGCAAGCAGGTAAGAGTCCATAAAATTGCAATTTAGGGCATGTATGAAAAGTCAAGGTTTCAACATTTTTTTTGGCATCAGCACAGTCATCTTTAAAATATGGCCAATTTGGTATCACAATAATAAACAAGGGATATTATTATGGTTATGATATCATTTTTTTGTTAAATCCAACCGAAATAGCTGTATACCTATAATATACACAAATAAAGTTACTGATCACTATCCCATAATACTTTTAAAATAATTTGTCAAATAATTGTTATAATAGTTCGGAAGCTAAGTATAAAAACTGACCTAAGAAAAGAAGATTAGAGAGAACTGGAACATATGAATCCTGATGATATGATGCATATTTTTGTAAAATAACCATAGTTTTACTTAACAAAAAATACAAAAATTGTCAAAAATATAGTACAGAAGCGGAAAGAGTGAATAATAAATGAACTCATTAGGGAAACAGAAGAAATAAAAATTGTATAACTTAACTTTATTACATCCAAATGACCTAATAGCAAAAACGAATTATATAACATTTAGAAATAAACTAAACCAAAATATTAAAACTGCAAAAATCAATACTATAAAAGAACGAATCAAGTACTAATAGTAGTGAAAATTTGTGGAAAACTGTGAATATGTTGTGTAACAAAAATAAAAATAAAACTATAATCAATGAATTGAAAATAGACAACAATACAATATCAAATAAAGAAGAAAATGAAATTGAAAATGAATTCGTTGAACATTATACAGAACTTGGCGAAAACTATGCTAATAAAATAAACATTCCTAAAAACTATATTGAAAATATAAAAACATTCTGAAAAATTCAATGAGTTTGTTTCAAGTCGAAGTTCAAGAAGTCATTGATGTAATAAAGAATTTGAAACAAAAAAGTCACCTGGTCATGATGGTATACGATCGGAAACGTTAAAGGAACTAGCAGAGGATATTGCGCTACCTCTATGTATAGCCATAAATAAAAGTTTTACTACAGGTATATTCCCAGAATGTTTAAAAGTTGGGATAATTATTAAACCACTTCATAAAAGCGGTGAACCTAATGAACTTATTAATTATAGACTAGTCACTTTAATCTCCAATATAAGAAAAATATTTGAACAAGTTATCAAGTCCAGGCTGGTAATTTTTTTGGGAAAATACAAAATACTTTCAGATAAGCAGTTTGGATTTAGGGATGGGAGGTCTGCCGAAGATGCTATAGCCTACTTAACACAACAGGTTTATAAAGCTCTTGATGAGAAAACACCAAGCTTATACATCTTCGTAGACCTCGCAAGGGTATTCGATACCTTTAGCCATAGGTTACTATTGAATAAGTTAGAAAACTGTGGTATTAGAGGGCCGGTTTTAAAATTACTAAAAAATTATTTATCTGAAGGAGAGCAGTATGTAGAGATGGGAGATGTCATCAGCGAAACTAAAACAGTGACATTCGGAATCCCGCAAGGGACAGTGTTAGGTTAGGACCCACTTTATTTAATATATACGTAAATAATTTATTCTTAATAGAAGGGATCACGGGAAACATAATTAGTTTCGCTGATGACTACAAAACAGATACATGGCAAAACTTAAAAACTGTTGCCGGAACGGATTTCAAGAAGTTAAAGCTATGGTTCGATTATAATCTACTACCAGTAAATTTAAAAAAAACACATTATTTACCTTTTACAACATACACAAATTATTTACCTTACTTTGGATCCACTTTAAGTGGAATCTGCAAGTGGACAGTGTGGTAAAAAAGATAAGAGGATTTATATCAAAAATTAAACACCTAAAAAAATATCTGGACCAAAAGCACTAAAAATAATATATTTTTCATTGATACAACTACAATATGGATTCTAGGATGGGAAGGAGTGAATAAAAATCATTTAATACTTTTAATTAACACTCAAAAATGGATTTTAAAGATTATTTTTAGCAAACCATATACCTATCCCACAGAATTATTGTACAATGAAAGTGAAATGTTTGATTTAAAGGAGTTATTTTGTTTCGAAATATTAAAGAACTCCTATAAAAATAAGGTCATTCACTCTAGCATTGATCATGGCTATAATACAAGATTTAAGCAAGATAACTGCCCTGAAGCTAGAACTAATAAAGCTGTTGGTCAAAAAAGTTATTGTTATCTAGCGCCCAGACTATTAAATATGTTACCTCAAGAAATAAAAAGTAGTGTTAGTATTAAGATTTTTAAAAACAAATGCAAAACCTGTTTAAGACATTTAAATAGATAGAGATTACATGATTTATTAAAATAAACAACAAAACTTAGTTACAAAAATATTTAAAGGTAGGGTACCGCATTGGAAGAAAAGAAAAAAAAATTCCGAATATGACTCAACTCCCGGATTATTATGACGCACAACTAACAGGTAATTTCAAGAAAATATACTAATTATAGTTATACAAGTAGTCTAACTACTTCTGTGTTTTCTTATTTATCTCAATTTTATGTTAAGATAAATAAACAAATTGACCATTTATGTGATCGTCTAGTTTTTATTTATTTAGGACCTTAATTACGTTGTGTGTGTAGTAACCCTTTATATATACCCCAGGTTCTTTTATATAAAGTTTGCTATTTCTTGTTTCTGTCTGATACTATACCTGAGAAAATTAATCACTCTGTTATTTTAAATACCCTGTAAGTTTGGCCACACTGTTTATTGATTGAGAAACCTAATTATTCAGTTATGTTATTTAGTTCAGATTTTATTACTCAAAATTGTACTGTAAATTTATAGTGGAAGTTGTTTCCTGTTTTATTTGATTGGAATGATCACATTTATTTGTTTATTACTGGTATGTCCTCGCCTTACACATCTTCCAGCGGCTTGTATATCAGTGTATGCGCGGAAGCTATACAACTTTAGGCGACGGTTGTATAGGGGATAGACCATCTTTCGGAGGGGATGTAAAGCCGTCGGTCCCTTGTCTATTAAATGTTAAGCAAGTAAAAGATCCCTATTCTTCTTAAGGGAAGAGGTTCGGCAAAATTCCTGGTTGGGGGTAGTTCGTTTACAGGCGTCGGTGTTAGGCCTCAGTAGTGGAAATAGGCCGACATTTAATAAATATATATAAAAAAAAAATTACTGGTATAACAAGAAAGGTAAAGTTGAAAGAAAAGGCTGCAATTGATGGGAAAAATAGTCATAAAAACCCATTTTATTGTATAATAACTGATGAGGCAAATAACTATATATTAAAGCAAGAATGTAGCGTATTAGTTAGCACGCACTAATACCGCCCCATGGCCATCTTAAAGAAATGGAGTTCGAGATGGTTGCCAGGAAGCAAAAAAATAATAAAATAATTAATATAAAAAATATCAATTACCAAACACAAAAATTCTACTTGTCATAGTTTGAATAAATTAATTTTATTGTCTATCTCACATTGTTGATTTATTTTGTAGTCAACAGACTACAAAGAACAATCCAAATATTCAAGACAATTGTCTAAATATTATATAAGAAGGGTTACGTCGCTATTTTAGTAGTGCCATACTATACTTGTTTCAAAGCTGGCTATGCAATAACAAGAACTAAGTAATACAATCGTACGCCGCCTTATTTTGTAGTTGTAACTAAAGATGCGACAAATAGCCGATTGCAATGTAATTGCAGTTATGGGGTTAGCAATCGCTATAATAAAATAAACTTAATGCAAAACAGAGGACGAGAACCATGTCATGTTCGTGCATTATAGAATTGAAGTGATAATGAGAATGTAAAACTCATGTAAAAGATCATAGTATGTTGAGGGAAAGCTCCCTTAATTGAGTAAACAAACTGCAAATACCAAATTGTATATGACTGTTCAACGACGTGAACAGGGTGGGTAGATGTAAATCGAACAGACGAGACGTCCTGGTTCAGTACTTGACGAAAAGTGCACCCCTTATAATAAAAGCAAGCATACGGAATTAACCCAGTACTGATCGTTGGCCTGAGCTGTTTGTAGTTCACCAAGTAATTTTAGTGACAGATCGTTATTAAACAATCAGAAAACTAGGTATTCGCAGGTGAGAAATATCTCACAATGATTTGACTGTAAAACATTCTTGTGAAACCTTACATATTATACAGGCACACGGTAGGCCTTGGATAGTATATCGAAGTATAATTGAAGTTAAAGTTGCTTGTCCTTGCATAAACTCTGAAAATATATAGTTTTAAAATATAAGCTTGTTATTTAGCACACGTAAATCCCCCTACTAAAATATTCAACATGTGAACTTTACCTAACTCATGATGGAAAATAACTGGTTAAAAGGTAATATATTTGTATCAAAGCTAATATTTCATAAAGATCTAATGATCTTTTAGTACCACAGATGCGCCAGTTTCCCCTGTTCCCCAATAACCAGACTGTAAAGTCAATTTTAAATAATAATAACGCAGATAAGTAAATAGATTATGATACTTAGACAGTTATGATGGTAAAATTGTCGTCGTGTAAATTGCCAGGTGGAGTGTGCTGGCAGGTGTCGCAGTACCGTGGATATTTGTTGCTTCTAGCGGACTAGTACGGTATACACAGAGATAACTCATAAATCGCCCCCAGATACCTGATCCGGCGTCGCAGTAAATTTGGTGATAGTTGCCCCCAACGAACTGGTTCGGCATACACAGCAAAGTATATAGCTATTAATTGCCCCCAGCGGACTGGTACGGCAATTGCATAAATTAGCTATTAGTTGCCCCCAGCGAACTGGTACGGCATCGAGCTTCTTCTGCCCCGCTCCAAAGTGTCGTCTCGCTTTTATTCTGTTCTTCCAGTAACGCGATTCCCTAATCACAGTTCCAATTTTCCCATATGTCCTGAACGACGTAAAATAATTTCTGTTCAATATTTGTTGTACACTTTATATTTGCCTAAATTTGGAAATGAAAATAAGAATGTAATGCTTAAATAATTTCTGGTTAATTGTAGTTGTAAAGCAATATTTCCCTGAATGTAAAACAAATATAAGATTTATTTTTATAATAGAATCGCCCCAGGGCCGGTCTGGTTCATTATACTCCTTGAAAATTTTGTAATATTGTGTATTTTGTATTAAGTATTTTTGTTATTATGTATAGTGTATTTCTCCTTCTCTGTAATTGGAACATGTTCTGTTGGGCAGTGTATAATAAAAATAAATAAATAAATATTTAATGATTTTACTCTTTCACTTCTTTCAAGTACTTCTAATCATGGGGGTAAGTATAAGAATATGTTGGTGTAACTCTAAATTCCGGCAGAATGAAGTATCCATTCTAAATTGAGTTGTTTTTATTAATAGCTAAATGTTTATTCAAAAATTAAAAGAAGCTATAATAATAATATATCGGTTTAACCTGGTTCTACGCTAATAAAAAAAATGGAATAGTTCGGATCGAAATATACTCCACTGTATGCCGTTTGCTTTTTGCTTGTATACATAAAATATAGAAATGTTTGTCAATTGATATTGATTAAATAAATCTGTTTACAATCAAAGTTAAATACATCTACCGTTTATATTATATAGAATTTACTTAGAGATATAAAGTGAACTATATTATCTCCTATCACTATTATGAACGCTTCATATATCAACAGTATTACGTAAGACATGTATGTATAAAGATTATTTTACCATTTCCTTGTGTGACAAAAATAATATATGTATATGTACATCGAATACTACGTATGTTTTATGTAATAATTCTGAGGAAGTTCAGGCCGAGGTTCAGACAGAATATTTTCCACGAAGAAAAGTTTCAATTATCGATTTAAAAACTTTGCAAACTACGCAGAGTGTGCATGTGGACGTCACGTTGTTGATAAGAAAATATTTGCGAGGGTTTCCTAGAATTGCATTCGGGGATCGATATTGTGCACGTGTTTGTGTATATTTGCGTCTGTGCGTGGTAGATGATATATTGGTGCTTTCATCCCCTTATTGCTTATTGCAATGTTGGATTGATTATATCGCGTAATTTCACTTTCTCAGCACGTAGCAGTGTCCCTCATCCTTAGAGAATCTTCTTTAGTTACGAACATTATTAAAAGAAGAGCTTCTGCCACTAAAAGCGTTACCTATCTGTAGTCCAGATTGGGTTTTGTCGCTGAAAGTAATACGTTTTGAAACACCACGTATTACGGTGTGTTCTATTTAATTATAATTCCATATTTCAAATTTGTGTAAACATTGTTTTTATAACAACGATTAAACAGTCATTATCATTACATCCTACAAGAAATTAAATTCAACATAAAATTACAACAGCCTTTCGAATATTTTAAAACATCCAGTTAGAAATGTATGTAAAGTTTAAGTAACGTTTAAAGATCACCTCAGTACATGGCGTTAGCTTTTATCTGAGTTATGTTAACATAAATAGACGAACTCAATATTGTTAAAATAGGCATGGTCGCTACGTTGTATACAAACCACGCCGTGAGAAAACTAAAACAAAATGAATAAAACATAATTAGAAAACACATATAGGACTGAGAAAGGAGGATAGTTCGTCGTTGTTAGAACGCGTATCTCAATAATGTAAACAAGCGTATGCAACGTGGTATGGGGACGAAATACTGAGATTCTTGGCATTCCTTCTAGGCTGATAATGATATAAAAGCTCGGGCTAGCTGCATTACGGGGGGGGGGGGGAGTTAATTGTCCGTTGATTGGAGCGGTTCTCTTCGGACAAATTATCCTACTACTTACTGTACAAGTTGTTTCGGCATAACGAATCTCTGCACCTACTGGAAGTAATCTACCTAGTCTGGGTGTTAGAGGCGATCCTCCGACATATTATTATTACCGAAACTGTCATCCAAATCATCTACAACACACGTAATTATTTTGTCTTTATTTCAATATTCAAGCCGACGCTGCCGAGCTCTGCACAATGACAACGTACGCGGGCATCGACGAGGGCGCCGATAGCGTCCCGGAGAACGACATAAAGGCTTATATTGCGTCAAGTAAATTTGTTTTGGACTCTGCGTTATTATCTAAAAAAATTGAACTTACATTCTGGTTCGGGTGGGAAATGAGTTTTCGCATATTTGTGATCCAAAAGGAGACATTAGATTTTTATAAAATATTAGCTTTGATTTTTAACAAGAAAATAGGATAAAGGTTATTACAATTTGCTCAGTTATTATTTTCAATAATAAAAATGAAATTAGGTTAAAGTTCACCTGCTAAATATTTATTAGGGAGATTTACGTTTACTAAATAACAAGTTTATATCATTAAGCTGAATATTTTCAGAGTTTATGCAATGACAAGCAACTTTAACTTCAATTATACTCCACCTTAATGTGCTATTAGTGGCTTGACACGTAGGACTTCATAAGAATGTTTCGCAGTCCAAATTATCGTGTGAGGTTTCTCGCCGGTGTTATACCTAGTTATCTATGATTGTTTAATAACGATCCATCACTATAATTATTTTACGAACTATAGACAGTACAGGCCGGCGATCAATGCTTGGGTCCATTGGTCCTGTATACCTTGCTCATATTAGAGGGGGTCACTTCTCATCGAAGCGCTGAACCGAGACGTCTTACCTATTTAAATTACATAGACAAACCGCGTTTTACGTTGTTGGATAGTCATACACAATTTGGTAGTTGCCGTTTGTGTAATTCAATTAAGGGATATTTCCCCAACATTCTATATTATTTTATATGAGTATTTAATTCACATTTATCACGTAAATTCTATAATGCACGAATATGACATGACTATTGCCCCTTGTTTTACATTGAGTTTTACTAATTTACAATCAGCATTTAACCGGCTGTTTTACCGCATCTCTAATTACAACCAAAATAACATGGAATATTATTGTATAACATATTTCTTGTTATTTGCATAACCAACTCTGAAACATATACAGTATGTCATTACTCTAGCAACATGGCTTGTTTAAATTCCTGTTTGGCTATTTGCTGCAACAATTATAATAAAATAAAGTGGTTTCTGTGACTATTGTCTCGACGATTACTGTCTTTTCTTTTAACTTTACATTTCTAGTACTAAAAGTAATAAACTAAATAAATGATTTCATTTCAACCAAATAAAATAGAAAACAAACTTCAACCACAAATTCACAGTGCAATCTTGAGTAATAAAATAGCAGATTTAACATTGTGTTCAAATTTACGAGGTATTTAAATCAACAGAGTGATTATTCTCAGGTAAATAAAATCAGATAGGAAACCGTAATGTCAACTTTCAGTCATGTCAACTTCAGTTTTAACCGCTATATTTCATTACCCAGTTATTTTTTTTAGATTTTAATTCTTTTAAATTTATTTTCGTAGCAATACCTGCGCCATGTGAGTTAAATTTAGCTTTGCTCGAGACAATGATTTTTCGACTCCTGCATCTCACACCTAGCCCTGGTTAGAATGTCGAGAGGATGTTAATTTGAAAGTATTACCTATACGTGTGCCAAACTAGAAGTCTTTAGCGCATTGGGAAGTTGGTCCTTATTTTCAGACAAATTTTCAGCATTAGAAGAAGAATGTTTATTTTCAACATCAACTCCATTGGAGAACGATAAAGTAATCAACAGTCTAATATCTTTTAATGTGGCAAATTATGGACATAAATTATGCCAAAGAATAACAGTTATTCCGAGCATACAAATAAGCTTGGTTAATACATGCTCACATAAATATTATATAATACGGAACCGTATATAACAATAAGGGCCAGTGTGTGTCGTGAAGGGAGACAATAACTCAGCTGCCTGCCATTTATCCAGTACAATAAAAAGCTATAAATCTTCAGGGAGAGAAATATATCATGTCACGGTGGGCTTAGCTGGCTAATAGGAAGGCCAGCCACATAGTCAGTCATTTAGGGTTCCTGGAAGATAAACAAATGCGACAGGGGAGAAAAGTTACATTTTCCTAATTGTAAGATGTGAATATCTCTCTAATTATTTATGTTATGTTTTACACCGCCGTTATTTTATTGAAATGCAGTACTTAGGTATTGCTCAACAATAATTGAATAAACTCCTAAACAATGTATTTCTTTATTATTACAAACAATCAAATGTAAAGGAAAAAATTCCATTATACTAATTCTAAAAAATTATGATTATAATTCAATAAAACCAGGAAGCGGAAAATAGAAGATATTTATATTTACTTATTATAAACGTTTAAATTTGAGTTTTAGTTAGATTGATAAAACGAAAGGTTGGAGATTTCCGAAATCTGTTGAGAAGATTGTGCTTTGCAAAATGTTACACATACAAAATGACCCTCTATAACTAGATTTAAGCAGCATAATGGCCCATTAAATGAAACGAATATTGATTATTTTCACCTTTTCCATTATATGATACCCTAATCAGAATTGTTACAAGTTTACAATCTCCAATAAACACCCTGTAATATGTTCAATAAACTACAACAAGAATCTTCACAAACCACTGATTTATTTATCCACTTAAATTACAATAATTAATCCCTAGAAATAACACAACTAATAATAGCATTAATCTAACGCAAATTCACTACTTTTAATCACAATTTATTACTGTTCTTTTTTATCTGATCACTGGTTGTCTAATATAAAACTCTGTATATCAGAACTGTACTGTATACCGAAGTGAACTCGTGCGCGGCTTCACCTCTTTATATGCTCACTTGGACTGTACTCGGATCTCCTTCCAGAACCCATCGAATATGCTGGACATTTCTGTACTTTTCTAGGTGCTAAATGGCGGTTCGTCAATTGGCCCAGAGATGGCGCCACCCGCGCCGTTAACTGAAACAGGTCTCCCTTCACTCTGACTAGGGACCAATTACATCTCTCTTCGTTAGAGGGCAGCATATAACATTATAAGTAAATAATTTACAATTTACACTATTCGGCGACGAGCTGAATATCGATTTTGAAAATAATAAGCAAATAATGAATATTTCTCTGTCTTTAGCTTTCTATTTAAGTATGTCATGGTTGTTCCGATTTATTCTAATTGACCCGTGTAATCTTTAAAAAATCGACATCCCGTCAATAAACCCAAATTATGTGTTTCAAAGAATGCCAGTTGCTGGGCCCTTACGCTATTAATTGCGTGTCGTACTCATAGCTCTAGGTTTACACGGATTGCAACGGCGCGGCGCGGAGGTTACATAAACAATATTTTTTAAATACCCCAAACAAAAAAGTCTAGGGGAGTCATATCAGGTGACCTTAGAGGCCACCTGACTGGACCATTCATCGAAACGACATTTTCTCTGAGCTTCTGCTGAAGCGAAGCTATTGTAAACGCCACGAGTGTTCGCGAGCCAAGAAGAATCTATATATAGAAAGTAGCATAGACCTGGCGTACGCATCACTCTCCTAATTGGTGTAGTATAAATTCTGAATAGTGTCAGCGGTCTGTGCCGTTCTCAGATAAGTCAACTATAGTCCCCACCGCTCGCCAACACTTCTGGCGTTTACTATAATCAGGTATCCCAAGTATCTGATATACACCTATTTTTTCTAAAAATTTTTGAGAGGCTGAACCACAATATCCTTTTTCATAAGCTTAAGGTATTTGGTTTTAGACTTATTGATTTTCCTGCTGTCTTGTCGTATCTTGTTTTAACTGACAGGAATCAATAAGCAGAATAATATGTTTTTAATTTTGGACAATTTCTGGCTAAATTGGAGTGCCCCAAGGTTCAATATTATGGCCTCTACTATTTATTTTACTTATTAACGCCACAGTTACTTGCATTTATGTACCGCTATATGCTAATCACATGAAATTATAATCGTTTTGAAGAGTTATATGCAAGCGAAAGTTGTCCTGAGGTCCCCAATTTAGATATAATTGAAACCTTTGGTATGTCATTGCCTCTGACGTAGTTTCCACAAATACCAAAACACTTGAACACAACATACTCCCGATGATGCTAACATGGTTAACGAAACGCGCGTCGTGTTATGTGTTCCAGTGTAGTATTGAAGCGTTTTAGTGTTTCTAGAAACTACGACAGAGACATACCAATGCATAGAGCTGGCGCTCTGCTGTCTACCAAGACGTAAATAAGAAGATGAAGTATAAGAAGGAAACCTGATAATTTTTTGTTTACATTTTTAAAAATAATATAGGTGACTCTGCTTGTTGTGTAAATTGTAATATCTGCAATTGAGTGGTAGCGAGTTATATATATTTTTCTGTATTGTATCTCGTTGCTGTTTTTTCCTGGTTGTTGGTTCACAAACACGGCTGCTAAACTAATATATCTTGTTCTGTTTGCATACAAAAAAATATTTTAAAATTATTTTCACATGCCGTTAAATCAACAACACTATTCAAAAGTGTGCCAGTACACAACAAAAACTCATAATTAATTATGTTTGTGTGTGAGAATTTATCTGCATTTAACGCTACATTGCTTCCAAGTGTCCTAAATATACAACGGGTAAGCCATTATTTTTAGGATGTGGCTATTTATACATACTGTCCAGGCAATTCACGCCGCACATGCGCGATGACGTTCAAACATATTGATATAGTAAGAATTATAAGGTTAACCATCAGCAGTCTGTGGTGTAATACTTAGTGTTCCCGATTCTCACACGTGAGGTCGACGGTTCGAATCCGCTTGCTACAGTTTTTTTTTTACCACATTTTGTTAACTAAAATACGTAATACGAATATTTCTTTAGGTTAGTTCGTTGGGTTAAATATGTTAATATTTTTTGATGTAGTATAGTTGTTTATGATAGATAATGTCCCTTGCCCTCGACGGCTATACTGTATGTATAAATAGCCAATTTCTTATACATACTGTATGTATAAATAGCCAATTGCGTATACATACTGTATGTATAAATAGCCAATTGCGTATACATACAGTATGTATAAATAGCCACATCCTTATTTTTAAGTGATGTATTTACGTACATATAAATGGAAGAAAGAGATTCGAGAAGTAATGAAAAAGGTTTTTAGGCATTTCGTAATTTAAGGCAACAGTATGTCCACTGTTGGTCTAGGATTCGTTAGGTTAATGTATATTTCTTAAGATTTGTTTGATAAAGTAATAAGCTTTTTATGATTGAGAAAAACGTGTGTCTAGACTAGGGTATATTTGAAAACATTTCTTATAATTCGTTTTGTTCGTCTCCATCGAGTAAAGTGCGAATGACACATCGATGATAGACATGTCTATGCAAGAAAAATGTCATCATAGGTATAAAAAAAACTTTATACGAGGATAATTGGAACTGGTCAGTGTTAAAGCACAGGGCCGTGCGCACTGAACTTGATATTTTGTCCTATATATTTAGCAATGGTATCGAGATTCGAATGGTAGTTGAAACTGTGTAGGCGAGTCCGAGACTGGCAATGTAATCAGCCTGAATGAACCATCTACGACTGCACTGGTTTAAAGATAATAAAACGGACAGGTCTACTAGCATAAAAAAAACTCGTAAATCGCTTCTCAATAGTCAAAGGTGGACTTCTGCTGTGCTGTTAATGTGCCAGTGCAGTGCGTATTTACGCAGGTATTTACCTGTTATAACATCAAGCGTAGGAGTTTAGTTAGTTATTGTTCATATTTATAAATATTTACTACTATATAAAAGGTAAAATATTTTAATTATTTACTAATTTACCATGGCTTTCTGGAGACCATTTGAAACAGAGGATAATATAATAATGCCCGAAAATCTTATTATTTTCTTATGACAAGCATTTCTATTTACCTCCGCCCATGTACAATAAAGAGATGCCGACTGTTTTTGCCGGCTTTTAGTTTTTATACGGTTTGAATTCCCGTCGTATACACTTTATTAATAATGAAATCTTTAGGCACAATCGACACTGTGCACAAAAAGTTAAAGATATTTTATATTTTAATGAGAAGATTGGACTATGTTGGTGAGTTTGACAACTTTTTTGCGTAAATTCGTTATGAAAAATAGAAAGAACAATTTTAGTTTAATTGTATCGCCGTAAGAAACTAAAAATATTCTAGACCTATCGTCGATGGGCCATAGACCCCTATCGCTAACGTGGTCCTGTGAACAGAACTGGCGTTCTATGGCGGACGTCGTCAGGAGCTCCGTACGAATTTCTTAGATAGGTATGTGGGCGCCAGTACCGACTCCAGGGATTTGCAGAAACACCAGTGTCGAGCTGCGTTGTAACTCAAGGCGTTTTCCCTTTGGATCGGGTTCGTGAGAGAGACCAGAGATTTATTTTGTGTAGAGAGAATTTGTTTGTGCCCTGCTTCAGCGTAGTCGCTTAGATTTTAGATATTGTTCTTAAATTTTGGACAAGGCAGGAGTCCCCGATGACGGGTACTTTATATTCAGGGAAGTTAGTCCTGCTAGGGAAGGGTTGATAATGCCAACTCTTTATAAAATACTCAGAGAAGGAGTCTCTGCTAGGGTAGGTGTCTCTGGATGTGGGCGAGTGCCAATGGAATGAAAGTCACTTTTTCCAAAAGCTAGTATATTAACACTCTATTTAAAATATGTACAAAGCGGAAAACAATTTATTTTATTTATTATATACATATCTAGAAGTCGATACGTTGAATGAGCGCGGTAGACTGTTCGAATTTCACTTTTTGTTAAATGCGCGATGGCAAAAATGGCTTAGAGGTTTTTTACTTGGTGCAGCCAAGGAAGCAGCTGCAGTGGAACGGTTATAGAGATAACGTTCGCGGCGCACGTATCAAACTGGACTCTCTCTCTTGAACTACTTTTGAGCGCGTTGAGCTCGGCCTTACTGCCTTTTATATGTTTCGTTGGGGACTTAAGCTCGCATAGGTCTGGAAAGGTCCCGCAACATTCATCTCGGCTCGATTGCGCAATATTGCATCAGAAAATATGAAAATTTGGAAATGAAAATTATATGACTATTTCGGTCTGAAAATAAAGAATTGTTTGATGTATGAACGAAGTTTGAGTCAATTTGATTTTTGAAGTTATTGACAATAATTGCCTGAATAAATTAATTAATTTTGAAACAACTCCGTAAAGTCATCCCGAAGGTTTGCACGTAAAGTTGATATGATATGAGAATGTTCCGATAGGTCCGCGGTGAACGAAATGGAAGTAAATTTTGATGACAATGGGGAACGAAAGTACCGGTACTCTATTGGAACATTATGAATGGAGATTAATTGTATTTTGATATCTAAGGCGCGAAATCGAATGAAAGGTGGAATCGGAAGGAAATATAATCTATAAAAAAATTGTGCGAGTGAATTAAAATATTTTGACTGCGGGTATGGAAAGTAGTTTTGATGTATTTTAAACTCATGTGGGGGAAGGTATTTTTTAGGACATTATTTGATAATGTTTGAGCTGTAGAATAATTGGTTTGAGTGATGTTATTGATAGATTTGGGTTATTTGAGAATCATCGGTGATTCGTGAACTTTAACTTGATTCAAAATAAATGACGTTTGTTGACAGTCCCGACCGACGGCAACGTGCATCTCTCAACCCATCTACACACGTTGCTCGAGCAGCAGCTTACCATACTGGCCAAACGTTTACTTGTGATATTAATTGGCGATGCGAAGATAGATATAATTGATTTGTTTAATTTCTAACAGTTGGAATGAATTTTAAATAATAAATCAATTTCAGGACTTGCAAAAAATAAATCATTTGTTGTGTTTATCACGCGAACAAATATTTAAGTCTAATTGTAGTATACGGATCAAAAACATCTTGTTTGCAACAGCCCGAACTAAATGTCAAATAAGCTATTTTTGATTCGGCCGTGTTTAAAATACCTCATGGTGCATTGAATGTATCCCATCGCTTACTACGTCGTCAGTTATAAAGTGCGGTCCAATTTACATGAAAAATTGACAGTTCTATCACTTTGAAAAAGTACTCAATTTATTCGGCGCACATGAAAGAAATCTGGTCCTTGTATTTCTTTCATTATTAATGCGATGAAAATGTTTCTGTTTATCAAACGCGAGAATAAAATGTTGAGCTTTTTAATAAAATTAGAATAGCGAGAATATTATTAGACGCACTGGGATGACATTCTTTATATAATATTTACAATACAAATCAATCTACAGGACAATTTGCAAAGTCAAAATACAATTATTTTATGTTTACTGGCTTGTAAATTTTAAAACGTGAATAATAATATACATACATATCTGTTTTACATCTAATAGTAACAATAACAATAACATCGAGAAGCACAGGTATCAAAGCGAGCTTCAACACGAATGGCGATTAGAAAAAGTGAGAACTATTTGAACGAGATAAGATGAATTTCATCCCTACGGCGGCTCGGCGCGCACGAGGAATTGGTAAATCTTTTTAGCTTCGGTTGAGAAAGTAAAACCAGTGGCGGGTTTTAACCATATGACACATTAGGTTAATGCCTAGGGCCACCGATTCAGTGGGGGCCCCGGTTGAGTTGACATCATATTAAAAAGGGCACAATATCATTTGTTTCTATATGACCGGAAATTCTTGCTGCGTTTGGATATGGCAGGACAGAGTTTGTACCACCATCTCATCGCAATTTTTTGAAACAACAGAACAATTTTGCTATTTAGTAATCAGATTATTATTAAAAGTATCGTAATCGTCGACTATTAATCAACTTTCATAGGTCTTATTACAGATATACAAATATAACCACAAAACTTGACTTATATTAAAAAATATAATCTATAATATACAAAAAAAAATATGTGTATAAAAGTTCAATGGTCAACCAAGGTTCCCACCCTTCCCATATTTCAAGAGACTTACCTCCGTATTTAAACAAAATATTACGCGCCTCAGAGAAAGACCTATTGTCCCTTATTTACTGCCACGTCCTAAATTGACTCAAGAGAGCGGAAACTTAAACCTAATTCGTTGTTCAAATTCTTGTGATACTACTCTACAAATAATTATGGCCAAGTAGAAAGAAGCTATAAATGAAAGAAAGTATATAAATGCAGTGTTTCTAGACTATAAAAAGCTTTTGAAACAATGGGCAGGGACTTACTGTTAGAAAAACTAGAAGCGATTGGTGATCAAGGAATAGCCATTCAGTGGTTTCGTTCATATTTGACTGAAAGACAGCAAGTGGTTAAGTTTAACAATAGTGTATTTTATAAAAGAGAAGTGGTGCACGGTGTTCCGCAGGGTTCTGGTTTGGGCCCAATTTTGTTTATGTTATATATTAATGATATTGTTAATATTCCATCGCATTGTATTATCCAATTGTTTGCCTATAGCGCATTACTTTATTTGTTAGTAATAATGTAGATACAATTGTCGAAAATTTAAATTCAGATCCAGAAAGAATTAAACTGTGGTCTAATGAAAATAATCTTTCTCTTAATATAAATAAAATTAGGTTCATGCTAGGATCTAGTAGATATGATAACCAATGTTGACCCGAGTGTTACTATTAGTAATTGATTGTACTAACATTTTGTGGTCATGCTAACTGTGTTATAAAAGAAGTTGCAAAATAAGTATATTTCTTGCGTAGAATCTCCATAAATGTAAGCACGTGAACGAAACTTTTAATTTACAAAACAATAATCCTACCCCATTTCACTTACTGTCTAACAATTATGTCTATACTTAAAAGCTCGGTATTAAAAACACTGCATGTGAAACAAAATATAGCACTGAGAACTGTATTAAATTGTGATAACTGTACTAGAATCGGTTTCATGTTGGAGGAGAGGCGCTCAACTTATTATCGGTTAAGCAAATCTTAATGTTAAATGCATTTATATTTGTTTTTAAACTTTTAAAGAATATGTTAAACAGACACCTTTTGCAACTTTGTACTTTAGTGTACGATATCCATGAGTATCCCACTAGGAATCAAGATAATTTTTGTTGCTAGACAAAATCAGTTGTTTAACAAACAGACTTCAATTGTTGATGAGTTGCTTGATTATATAGAAATTAGTGCTAATTTAAGTGACTTTAAAAAGGTATGTACAAAGTATGTTAAAGATGTATGGCCTATTTAAATAGTTTATCGAGGATCGTATGCATTTATTGTGATTTCTGTTTGTATTTATTGTGCGAGTTTGTCCTTATGAATGTTCCTGTGATCAATGTAAACATTTAGCTATGCTAATAATAATATATTATTCAACGAGCGGTAATGTAGGTAATAACTCACGCAGATGAAATTTGCAGCACGAGCTGCAGGCGAGTGTTGTAAATTCGTCAAGTGAGTTATTACCATTATCGGAAGTTGAATACTATACTTTATTTACGATTATAATAATTAATATTAGATTGCATGCATACAGAAACATGATTTACAAATGTTAGTTAAACGTCAATACAAATCAAACTTAACAGAAGGAAGGTGATTTAACAATCTGCTTATAATCCACGCTATTTGTTTATGGATACTATTACTCGTTCAAAAGCAGTTGATTAATGAATGTATTATCTAATATGAGTAAATAATAGTTATTTATTAGGCTAGTGAGTTATGTTACATAATAAGTCACGCAAGAAAAGTTTCTTAAGCAACTTATATGTAATAACTCATGTGTCTAATACAACATGTTATCCAACACTTTCATATAAATGCTTTTTCAGTGACAAACAATTAAAATTATTAAAATGTCATGTCATCGATTTTCTGCCAGTTGTCAATGTCAAAGTCAACAGTGTTTCTCCCAAAAATATAAAATGGAAACAAATGGAACACCCTGTATATTTTTCGACGATGTGATGTAGAAATGAACAACGAACATTCTTTGTAAGTACTTCCCTATAGCTAATTGCAACCATTTTCGTTAAATAAATAAATAAGTGTCAAATTCAAAAATAAACTTAAAAGAAGAGGTTCCCTCAAATAATTCATTAGAAAAATTTATAATAGGTGTTCCACTCGTTGCCCATTTTGATTAACACGCGTCTTTATGCAATTTTGAAATGAGGCCATTTAGTGGGACCATTTCTTCCAATCCATTGAAATGAGTAAATAGTATTTAACCGGTCCTTTACTGTAATGTTTTTTTGTACATTTTTTGTTATTTTCATTATTCGACAAGTAATAAAACCTCAGTTTGGTATAAATTGTCGTGTACAAAGGAGCATTTATCATGTGTTGGATTTAAAATATTTGGAATTTTACAATATGAATTTTAATAAAGCGGAACTTGTAGACATCACTTTTGTTTCGGGCGAATCAGACAGAAATTGTTTACTTGCCAATAGAATTTATCACAACGTTATCCTGAAAGAAGGATTCCTGATGTTACCAGCTTCCAAAACCTTCTCGATAGATTTCTGGAAATTGGAAATGTCGAATATAATAAAAGTGAAACAATAAAACGTATTTTGAACGAGGAAAATGAGTTTTCTGTGGTGCTGGCAACGGTTGAGAATCCCCATGTTACTCAAAGAGAAGTGAGTAGACGGTCTGTGGGTTGAATCTTAAAAACAAATAAATTGCATGCATAGGATATTCAAATGCACCAGGAATTATCTGATGACGATTTTCAAAAGCGCTTACAATTTTGTAATTGGGAGACAGGTGAAATGCAACATGATATCAAGTTCTTCAATACTATTTTATTCAATGATGAGGCAACTTTTCATAAAAATTGATTTGTTAATAGACACAATTTCCATTATTATGCTTCGGAAATTTTTTATGCAAGTTGATAACCAACACAGATGGTCTATAAACGTTTGGGGAGGAATTATTGGAGAACGTGTATTAGGGCCACATTTCCTTGATGGTACATTGACTGGAGCTATTTATCTTCATTTTTTGGAAAACTATCTGCCACAATTATTGGTAAATCTCCCTGAAAGAATTCGAAATAAATAGGATGTGGTTTCAGCAAGATGGTGCTCCACCACATTATTTAAATGGAGTTAGAGATCACTTAAATAATACCTGCCCTAATCAATGGATTGGAAGAAACAGACCCACTAAATGGCCTGCTAGATCCCCAGATCTTACAAAAATGGATTTCTTTTTATGGGTATACGTGAAGCAAATGGTTTATAGAGACACACCAACAACTGTACAAAATATGAAGGAAAGAATAATAACTGCCTTTACATCTATCACACCGGCAGCATTAGGAACAGTGGGAATCTCATTTCAAAAGCGCATAGTGATGTGTGCCAATCAAAATGGGCAACATGTGGAACATTTATTATAATTTTTTCTACTGAATTATTTGAAGAAACCTCTTTTTTAAGTTTATTTTTGAATTTTGTGATTATTGCTGAATAAAACGAAATTTGTTGCAATTAGACCTAGGAAAGTACTTACAGAAAATATTCGCTTTTCAATTCTACATCACATCGTCGAAAAATATACAGGGTATTTCTTTTGAAAAAATTGAGAAAATTCAATTTAAAATGTTCTTAATTGAAAAATAATTTTTGGCCACGCTGTACACTTTTAGGAAATGAAAATAATTGAAAAACATTAATTAGATGTCTCGTAACTGGTATTCACATAAGTTTTTCTTAAAACCCATAATTGTGACTCTGGTGTTTTTTCTTAATATCCATTCGCAGATTGCATAATTTCAACAAAAAAATTCATTACATCCAAGTGGTTGGGAGATATTCAATGCTAATATAGGAATGAATAGAGCCTAGAAAGAGGCTTCAAAAAATGTACTGATATACATAGCATTCCATTGTAAAAAAAGGCACTTGGTCCTGTAATTTCGTCTTGGCTCGCCCTGTATATTCGAAAATAATTTCCAGTTAGAGACTTTTTATCTAGTTTACTTTCAATTTTTTTAAAAATTTCCTGCTATCGTAGAACTCGAGATATCGAGGTCCGACGCTATTGCCCCACCCTGTATAACTCAATAGCGAAAAATGTCACCAAACATTTTCAAGGCGTTAAGTATATATACTACATGAAATACAATGAAAATAAAGATAATTCTAATAATAATAATCAAATAACAAATAATGTTATCTTTTGTTAGCGTTTGACAGAATCAAAATTTAAGTATTAGAACCACAAAAAGGCATCGTCTCATCAAAGAAGGAATTCGGATCATGATTCCTTTTCCTGAATCCTAAATGATTCGAACCATACCCATCTCTGTCCCGTAGAAACTTTTAAAAATATTTTTTTGTACAAAATCGGCCCTTAAATAAGTATGACAGTGGAATTCCCTGACGCCCTATATATATATTGATTTACCACTGTAAGACGGTTCAATAATAATTAATTATAGCACTCACATTCATATGGTAAGCAATGTATTTGTTGACTTGACACAAACGACATAAATTATAGATAATACGATTGTATTGTTATTTTATTTTGGATTTTAGAATTGTGTTGAGCAAGTGAATGTACAGATTTTTATTACAACTTCTCTGACATAAGTTGATAAATTTATTTTGAATGTTGGCCAAAGTGTCTGAAAAATCATTAAAATGATAAAAAATCACATCTTAGGCAGGTTTCAACACATATGAAGGTAAATATTTCAAATTTGAGGACAAAGGCAAACTATTTATGTTTGAAAATTTGAAATATACTGAAAGGTAAATTGCAAACAAAAATATGTAGTGCGATTTGTTGAAAGAACCCTACGCCAATATTAGAGGAAATTGGTTCTGTGTGGAATTCCTTGATTTTTTTATATATTTATTTAGCCCAGGTGCTATCTGCTTAAAATCACGTATATTTGGGTAAATCGGGTAGTATGGCAGATTTTCGACTTAATCGCTCCTAAAAATCATAAGAAATGATAATTTAACTATGCGCTAGTTTAAAAACGTGGGCGTAATTTTTTATTATACAAAATGTAAAAAAATTCCTAAGTTCTGTAATTAAATTTTAAATTAGATGCAGTTGGTTTCGAATCCAAAAATTTTTACTATTGCAATAATAGTAAAAATCGGCACTCAAAAAACGCAATAAAAACTTTACGACATAATTATTATCGCCATTGGGTCAAGAGGCATGCCGTCATCAAACAAGCCGATGCACATTAAAAACCTATAAAGATAAACGTGTCAATTTGCGAACAGCAGTACAGAGAGTACCGGTATTTTAATAAGGTCGCAAAGTTTTTGTTGCGTTTTTTGAGTGCCGGGAACTGATGAACTCGATTATACAGGGTGTCTCACCAGGAAATGAATCGATCGATATGGAGAATAGTACGTATCAGAAAATTTAGATAATTACTAATGTCGGTGTGGCCAATCCAACTAAACAAATTACAAGCAGCTGGCACTTCCGCTTATACCGGAAGTCGATACCAACTTGCTTATTTCAAATAGAACACCCTATATATTTTAGGGTTTTCGAAAAGAGCATAAAATTCTGAGTAGAAAATGTGTAGCATATCCTATACCTAAACCTAGCCGTTTCAGAGATATTTGACATTTTATAGAGAATTTAACAGGTGCAACGGTTTGCAAGAACCGTTATAACTTTCTTCGTGTAAAAGATCCTCATTTGCTTCTTGTCACGTAAAAAGAACACAAAGAGAACTACGTTCTTCAACTGAAATAAATTCAAGAATGTCATACCAAGTGTTCCGTTTTTCGCGTTACATTTTGTCCACTTGAAACCGCGAAAACTTGTTTGGGTCAAATGGAACACCCTGTATTTTTTTACGTCAAGTTGTGTAAAATTGAATTCCCTTTTTTCTGATATTAGCATTGTGGGGGTTAAAGTTACAACTTTTTGAAATATTTACAATTTTCTTAGAAATTCATGAATTGTTGTAATCATTTCATCAAAATAGCCATGATTAGAAACAATCAGTCATTATCTTATGTCAAAAAATGCCAGCACGTTTAAATTATACCAACGAAAACTTTTTAAATTTGTTTATTATTTATGGAGAATGTGATAAAGTAATATCAAGAACTTGCAGCACATTTGCTACTCGATATCCACAAAAACGCAAAATAACACTAACACTGTAACATGCGTATTAATCGAATTGAAGATATGGCATGAACTAAAATAGCAGAGATAAGATCGATTTAAAATATGATTTCATTTTAATTTAATAATTGCTCAAAATTCCTCCCTCGAACCTCGACACATTTTTCGCACCTTCGGATTAGTTCCTCTTCTAATTGAATCCTGATGTGATATGTTTTGAAATACATTCTTTGCATACAATCTTCAATGGTTGTTAATGGGCTCTCATAAACTTTATTTTTAATAGTTCCCCAAATGAAATAATCCAGAACTGATAAATCGGGCTAGCGAGGAGGCCATAAGAAAGGTCCATTATTGGCAATCCATTGATCATAAGAAGTTTCTTGTAAATAATTATTAATTAAAAATATGCGTTATGTGGGGGAGCACCGTCGTGCTGATAAAAAAATTTTTCTATGTTCGGCGAGAGGTAAATTTTTTAAATAGTTATTATTCAAATTTTGTAAGATATTCAGATATCTTTCACCTAAAAAACACAAAAATTTACCTATCATATTAGCAGAAGAGAAAATTTAATTTACCGTTTAAATTTTCCTGTTAAAATTGTAATGCCACCACTCTATCATTTCTTATGGCACGGTAAACATTGAACTGCCAAGTTTCGCTCTATGAACATATGAGGATTTGAGTCACTCCAATAATGCGAATTGTGTCCATTAAAAAGTCCATTTTTAGTAAATTTTGCTTCATCTGTCCATATAATATTTCCCAAATAAGAATCGTGACCCTCAGACCTTATTAGAATAAAAAATTCTGTCTTCTTAGGAAATCTATTTCTTTTAATCCTTGAACCATATGGAATGAAAACGGGTGAAACTTGTGTTTTAATAAGATTCTGTGAATTGAAATCCTTGCATAGTTCCGATTCCAGAGCAGCTTGTCTTAATGACATCCTTGGAAATGACTATTTCAATGTTTTCGTCATCAACAATAGGCTTTCTTCTTTACATTTTTGCCTTGACAGAGCCATAATTTTTAAAATTGTCCAGTATGCGTTTTACAGTGTTTGGTGACGGTTTCCGTTTTTCTGGATATCGAGTAGCAAATGTGCTGCAAGTTCTTGATATTGCTTTATCACATTCTCCATAAATAATAAACAAATTTAAAAAGTTTTCGTGGGTGTAATTTAAACGTGCTGGCATTTTTTGACATAAGATAATGACTGATTGTTTCTAATCATGGCTATTTTGATGAAATGATTACAACAATTCATGAATTTTTAATAAAATCGCAAATATTTCAAAAAGTTGTAACTTTAACCCCCACAATGCTAATATCAGAAAAAAGAGAATTCAATTTTACACAACTTGACGTAAAAAATACAGGGTGTTCCATTTGACCTAAACAAGTTCTCGCGGTTTGAAGTTGACAAAATGTAACGCGAAAGACGGAACACTTGGTATGATATTATTGAATTTATTTCAGTTGTAGAACGTAGTCCTCCTTGTGTTCTTTTTATGTGACAAGAAGCAAATAAGGATCTTTTACACGAAGAAAGTTATAACGGTTCTTGCAAACCGTTGCACCTGTCAAATTTTCTATAAAATGTCAAATATCTCTGAAACGGCTAGGTTTAGGTAAAGGATATGCTACATATTTTCGACTCAGAATTTTATGCTCTTTTCGAAAACCCTAAAATATATAGGGTGTTCTATTTGAAATAAGCAAGTTGGTATCGACTTCCGGTATAAGCGGAAGTGCCAGCTGCTTGTAATTATTTTAGTTGGATTGGCCACACCGACATTAGTAATCTAAATTTTCAAAATTTTCTGATGCGTACTTTTCTCTATATCGATCGATTCAATTCCCGGTGAGACACCCCGTACATTTGTTCATTAGACCGTACTTTTTGATATAAGAAATGTTGCCACGGTCGGGGGCCCCGTTATAGCATGGTTGCCTATCTTTAGGGGAAAATCACCATTTTTGAATAAAAAAAATATAAATGAGACTATTTTTTTTATCATGTTTTTTATTGATTTTTTTTCTTATTTTATTAAAATTTATTGCGAAAAGTCCCATATACTCAACTATTACCTCTGATAAAAGGTTTTTACTTTTTGTTTTCAGAAATACATATTAATTTTATTGTTATCTCTTAATTGGTATGGACTTAATTTTTTAAAATAAATATCAAAATATGTAATGTGTTGGTTTATTCTTCGGCCCGTTTTTTTAAAATCAAAATTAAGGTAATGATATACCTAAATCGCAGATTTAAATTTAAAAAATCTTGCCAAAACTCTGTGTAAATGGACCTAATTAGGTAAGTACTTATTTTTTGCGTGCACCTACCTACTTATCTACCTAAACATAGTAAAATGTACATGTTTTAAATGATTTTGTTTATATAAAGTATATTTTCAAAGAATTAGAATAATCCTCAACTTCATATCTTGATCTCCAGTTCCTTTGGTCGTACAGTGTTCGGATTAGCGTCATATTTTTTCTCAATAAGTTTGCTTTCAATAAGCTTCTAAGCATTTTCTTCCTCCGATGCATATGAAAAGAGTGATGAGGAAAATTTAAAAAAAGAATCATGTATTACAATCCATTTTAAATGACTACCATAGCACCATTGATGACGTCATATCTTGAAGCTAACAGATTTACCCATGTAGGAAATCCTTTTCTGTTCATAATCCTTGGACCGTGGTAACATTTCTCATATCGAAGGGTAGGGTCTAACGAACAAGTATATCAAATTTCAAAGCTTGAGAAAAAAATGTAAGGTGGATTCTCTTACCCACCAGACTAAAGTTTCGGAGGCACGACCTCAAATAATGAACAATTTTTGAGATGTAGCCTTGCTTCCATCATTTTAGATATTAAAGAATTTTTCACTGTTGAAAAGAGTTTAAAAAATGTTTGTTAGAGTTCTTTTCTAACGCATTTCAAAATTTATTCATTAATAGTACTTGCTTTTTTTATATTTTTCATAAATTCAAAAGCGCTTTATCACCTTAGCTAAGCGGCACATTGAATGGCCTAAGTTTTTTACCAAAAATATTTTTCATATATCTCAGAGAAAAGAGAAAAAATAAATCATACAATGATAAATGATCTATACTGTATCTATAAAGATATTGCCAGCAGACAAAGATAATGTCACAGTCATTATAGATAAAGATATATATAACACAAAAATCATGACTCTTGTAAATGAGGGACCCTACTCAAAACTAAACAAAGATCCAACAAAATCAATATAGCGCAAAATTTACAGAACTTTGTTTAAATACAAACATGAATTTAATGATTTTGAATGAAGGAACCTTACACCACATCATAGTAAGCCTCCTCATTTTTATGGCTTACCAAAGACACATAAACATAAGACCAACTGTTAGTTCTATTAATTCACCATGTCATAATTTGGCAAAATTTTTACTTAAAATTATTGATCCATTACCTGGAAATACCGATTCATAAATTAAAAGTAGTAAACATTTTATAGAAAAAATTTATGAAAACGATATTCATGAATCACACCTGATGGTTAGTTTTGATGTAGTTAGTGTTTTTACCAATGTTCCGGTAGATGAAACCTTAAAAATAGTTAAAGATAGGTTGCTAAATGATAATAATTTGGAAACTAGAACTAAATTAAGTGTAAATAGCATAATGGAACTCTTAACAATGTGTATAAAAACAACGTATTTTCAATTGGACAATGAGTTCTATCAGCAGCATTTTGGTATGGCTATGTGGTCTGCATTATCACCAATTTTAAGCAACATATTTATGGAGAACTTTGAGAACACACATGTTCAAAATTGTATAAACAAACTGGTTGTCTGGTGGAGATATGTTGACGGCATCTTTGCAATTTGGCCTCATGGTATCGATTTGCTAGATAGTTTTTTGGAAAATCTAAACAGTAAGGAACCGTCTATTAAATTCACATTAGAAGTAGAAAGTAGAAATGAACTACCGTTTTTAGATGTTTTAATTAAAAGGATAAATAATACAATTGAAACATGCGTTTATAGAAAACCAACACATACTAATAGATATCTAAATTTTATCTCAAATCAGTCAATAAATGATAAAAGGGGTGTTGTAAAATGTTTATACGATAGGGCCAAAAAAATTTCATCTAATAATGAAATATTAAATAACGAGAAAAAACGTATCAAATAAGTTCTAGTACAAAATCAATACCCTGAAGCCTTTGTTGATAGAGTTTTCATAAATGTTGAAAATAGGGACAATCAGGTACGACAAAAACCTGAACGTCATTATACAGCAATAATTCCTTATGTATACGGACTATCGGAGAAGCTACGCCGTATAGGTGACAAATTTGATGTTAGGACGATATTTCAAACGGGGAACACTTTAAGATCTATTTTAACAAAAACAAAACCGATAAACAGGGAGCAGAATTCAAAAAACTGTATTTACAATATCCCGTGCGAATGTGATAAATGTTATGTGGGTGAGTCATCCAGACCTTTCAGTGTGAGGTTGGATGAGCACAAGAATTACATTAGAAAGAATGAAATTCAAAAATCAAAGATTTGAGAACATGCTTGAGAAAACGGACATAGAATAAACTGGGACTCGGCAAAAATTTTAACAAAAGAAGCAGATACCAAAAAAAGAAAAATTAAAGAATCAGCAATAATCTTATTAAATGAAGATAAGTGCGTATCGAATTGTTCTGTAGATATTTGTACAACCTGACTACAAATGTTAGAAGAAGAACTTGACAAACTCAACATTATCTAAAAGAAAATATCATCAGTTCTGTGTAAGTAGTAAGTATCTATGGAAATAACATAAACAGAATCTTTTAAAGCTGCGTATTTGACATACACAGCAAATAACAGTTCTTCGAAAAAGCTTTGAAAACGGAAAGAGAGTATTTTCCGAAACGTCAGCAAAATACATTATTTCTGTGTTTATTCCGATTTATATTATTTGCAAAACATAACCTCTGACTGTTCCTTTGTCGTAAACGTCACGAGCCCAGAGACTTTTTTCCAATAATTCTATTATTTTGTAGATTCGGTGATTTGTTTTTGAAGAGGATAATAATACATGTGGTAGAAAACCCAAATAATAGGAATTACATCTACAATTTAACACATTCTTCCTCTTATATTTTATTTGAAAATAAAATATTATATTTTGTGTAGGATTGCATCTCCACATTTCAGCTATAGTGCGGTGATGATCGTAGGAGGCACTTACCAAAATAAAAACCTACAAACAATAGAAGAATTTTAGACAGCGTAATAATTTCTCCTAATCTCACAATATAAATAAAATATTTTGGCAAGAAACTGTTCTTATTTATATGAAATAAAGTTAAATTTATTGTTCGTGCTGTGGCCTGGTATTAAAGCAATAAAATAAAATAAAATAATACGTAAAAACAAGAAAAATCTGATTCGGTAAACAATTTTCCGAGTTTTCAAAATAGTTCCTTTCAGTCAAATTACAAAGTTAGTCCCTTCTAGCACCTGCTGCCATCTGTCCCGGCAGCAGATTCACTTTTAGTTGGCAATTCTTACGTATCTATTGTTAGGATAACAACTGTTGAAAAATAATGCGCTGTAAAACCAGAAGCATACCTGGTAATTATAAAAAGTGCATATTAATTTATCAAGCGTGTGGTTAGATGCACCACAAATATTTTCAGCTGTTCTGGTGGACTTGAATCTATTATTAGGATCCTGCCATAGGTGTCTTTGTTTACGAGCGAAGTGGTTTGACTGAAATATATTTACGCGCAAAGTATAAATTAGTGAAATAAAAATAAACCTCAACTCTATGTTAGTCAGCTATGGTCCTACCAAGGTTGACTATTATTGTTGGAAAACGGATTGTGGTAAACAGTGTATTTTCAATTTTTATCGTAGTGTCGTAAAAGTATAACTGAAAATAGTAAGATGGATAAATTTTGGATAGGGAAATGATAATTTAATGTTTCGTCTGTTTCACAAAACCTTTTTTTTACGCTGTTGATGTGTCCAGCAGAAATAGGAAACTATAAAGAAATTTATTCTCTTCTGGATGTATTAGCTTTACAAATAGATTTACGTATTAGTGGATGTTTTAAGAAAAGTTGGAAACAAAATAAACCCAGATACGTTTCCTAACTATTATTTTATAAAACGTTTTCGGAATGCCATACTTTAGAAGGAAATTAACAATCCAGAAGACCAGAATAGATTTGATAAAAGGTTCTTCTTTAAAATTTATAATTCTTATTTTGTTATTTTTATGAATTTCCAACAAATGAAATAATAGGTGAAGTTCTTAACAGCAACTTGGATATTGAGTTAAAATATACAATGGACTGTGATACTGTTACAATTTTGACTATACCAGGCACAAGCCGTGAGCACAATTACCATATGGGTAATGAAGATATGTTAATTCCTAATGAAAATGTTATCAGTCAGGAGCCCGAAGGGTGGAGTGATATGAATTTTCACTCAATAATTTCAGTTGTTTGCAAAATTTGTTAATTTAAATTTAAAAATAGTGCCGATTTTCATATCTTGTTGGTGCTAACTCCTTCCTCTTTGCGATTTTAGGGCGTTAAATGCATTTTCGTGGGGCCGTGAAGCGGAACCCTTTTTCCGTAGGCGGCAGTGGGTCGTTCAGGAAAATCGCCAGTTCGCACCGGCGACGAATGTATTTACCGGTAAGTATTTTTAATTAACTAATTAATGTCGGCTATCTCTTTTTCGTAAATATTTTTCTGACACAAAAGTTTATACCTTTGTCGATCTAAAGCTCCTCTCGGAAAATTTTTTCGACAATCCGTCCGGCAATCCGCCACCGGAACAACGCGGTGGTTGCGGTGGATCGGATCCGGAGCAGACTCTGGTGAGACAACTGCTTGTACCTTTAAGGTTGAATATTTTTTCAAAATTTCAATTTGAATTTGGTTCAATCGTTACACATTTTTGAAAACGAATAGTTGCTGTACTAAATACACGAACTGTGATTGGTCGGTTTCATATCCATCCTAGAACGTACATGAAATATATCCGTTCAGTTAACTGGAATGGCCCACTTATCCATTCTACAGACTGTACAGCAAATAGCAAATTTACATAAGGGAATAGAAAAAAAATTTCTTCATTTTTCGTTACATTTTATGAATATTTCTTTCATGAATTCGTGCCTCAAATGACAGAAATTAACAGAACCAAACTGGTAAAACTTTAGCGATTCCATTAGTATCCAAAAAATGTCAGGTTCTAAAGAGAATACATCTAAGATTTTTTGTTGTTGTTGAAATAGGCTTAACAAGAAACGTCGAGCTAAACAAAAATTTCTGTCTGTTTGTCGGTTTGTAACTTTTTAACACGTTTTTATTAGCTTCACCTGTATGTCTGTTTGTTCGTAACGGAATCTTTGAACGTGATTCTCACCCACTTCAAAACGTCAGATTAAACCGAAACTTTGCACAGTTATCAAGGACCGATGACAATACAATAATTTGACAAGCTTTGTCCTAATGTCCTCATCAGGATAAAATAAAATGAAAAAAAAGTTACTAATCTCTGTCGAGATTTTGCCGGAGGCGCCGCTGTTATTAACACGCTTTTATATATTTTATTAGCTTCACCTGTATGTTTATTTGTAACGGAATCTTTGAACGTGATTCTTACCGAAACTGTCTCAGCGGTTAGCACAAGAACGACGCGCACATAAGTGTACACTTTTGCGCAACCTTCTGCGCATATGCGTTGTGCGTCTAAGTGAGCAGCAGTAATTCACTGCCGACAGCTACGCAACTATCCACCCTCGCTTAAGCTAATATCGCAGAACACAAAAACGGTATGAGTTTTAGATGTTTCTCGTATTATCATATAAACATCAACACCCAGCGCTCGATGAAAGTTAAGCAACCGCGGTACAGTTTGTGATCATTGCATACCAGAGTACATATATGTAAAGTGTATACGACGGGAATTGAAACCGTATAAAAACTAAAAGCCGGCAAAAACAGTCGGTATCTCTTTATTGTACATGGGCGGAGGTAAATAGAAATGATTGTCATAATAAAATGTTAAAATTGTATTCATTTTTATTATTTTTTGTTTATTAGGTTCATTTCGCCAATAACATATTTTTGAGGTATTATATCAGTTTTAGATAAAAAGTCTAAATATTTAAATTTATTGGTTTTAGTTTTAAAGTTAACCCATATTATATTGAAATATGTTATTGCTCAGCAAGGACCAACGAGAAGGTATGAACATATCTTGCCAGGAAGGGATGGGACAGGTTAGATTAACGAGGGGCAACGATTTTAGTCAAAAATAAAATAAAAATTTAAGTTTCTTGAACAAAGCAAAGAATTATTATATGAAAACAAAAATAAATATTTGTATACTTATATAAAACATAAATAAAAACAAAATTAAAATATTTCTCTAGAATGAAGTAACTTAAATTAAAATTTCTTGCCAACTAAATAAAATATATTCCACGAAATGTAACAATAAAAAAGTGAATGAAAAAATGAAGAAAAGTTAAATGTTAATTGACGCGTCCGAATCTTCACTTTCTGAGGAGGAATCATTATCCAGTTGAATTAAAATCGGCGCACTAGGGGGTAGCGTTGGATAACGATTTTCTTCTCCAATTACATGCCTAACGCAATTTTTCCATAAATCAGTATTATTGTCAATGTCATTTATTACTTCTCTTATATGATCAACTACTAACGCGCTTAACGTTGGAGAGTTATTACATTTTCGTAAACGTACTTTTAGTGTTCCCCAAACCATCTCGATAGGATTAAATATGCAATAGTATGGAGGTAACCGCAAAAGTATGACCGTGTATATTGGATAAGTTATCAATAACATATTCCTTTTTGAAATTCTGTTCTTTTATTCTTTTCAGTAATTCGCGTTTTATTGCAACTTTTACAGGAATTTCCATTTTTTTTTTCTCATGAGTTTTAAAATATCTTCCTTTTTTGTGCTGTTATTTGGTATTTTATTTAATATACGCGAGTGATAAGAAGCATTATCTAAATTACCGAATTTGGTGGAATATTTCGTAGAAGTTGTTGAGAAAACCATTTTTCGAATAGATCGGCTGTCATGTCTTCGTGATAGTCTGCAGTAGACTGCGATATTTTTTTGGCCGACAAGAGCAACGCATTGGGTACAAACCCATTTTCACTTCCCGCATGAAGTATGATAACGCGTTTTCCTCTAGAACACGGAGTATTTAAAACACAATTGTGCGAACTACCTACCCAACCATACTGAACAATATCATGCGTGTCAAACCACGTCTGGTCTAGATACACTATATGCCTGTTTAGTTTGTGATATTCTTTAATTTTTTTCAAATAATCTACTCGAAGTGAAACTATACGTCGCGATTCCATAATTACCATACGACTGTCAAGTTTTTTATGTTTAAAACCGCATTCTAATAAGACATTTCGTAGTGTATCTAAAGACCTATAATTATAATCAGGATAATCGCTCAATTTTTCTTGAATCATTTTTAACGTAGGAACTATATTTTCTTCATACATATTATAAATTATACGCCGTATTACATCTCTAGTGGTATCATCAATATTTTTTAATTTCGTATTTTTCCGTTTCCTCTTTGCGCTGTGATCTATAACATCGCGTTCTTGAATTACGCGATAAATTGTTGATTTTGATATTTTAGTTAATTCGTTAATACGTCGTATTATTTCTTTCTCACATTATTCAGGATTTTCGCTTTTCAAACATTCATGTATATTTAAAATAATACGTTGACTTTGTACGTGTAAATTTTGGTTTTTAAACTCTAAATTTATTTCGGCTTTTTCGACAATAACCGGTTCAATTATTTCGGGATTTTCGGGCGTTATTATATTATCCTCTGTTTCAAATGGTCTCCAGAAAGCCATGGTAAATTAGTAAATAATTAAAATATTTTACCTTTTATACAGTAGTAAATATTTATAAATATGGACAGTAACTAACTAAACTCCTACGCTTGATATTATAATAGGTATTTATGCACTGCACTGGCACATAGACAGCACGTTGTTAGACTTCCACGTTGACTGATAAGAAACGATTTACGAGTTTTTTTGTGCTAGTAGGCCTGTCCGTTTTATTACCTTTAAACCAGTGCAGTCGTAGATGGTTTATTCAGGCTGATTACATTGCCAGTCTCGGACTCGCCTGCACAGTTTCAACTACCGTTCGAATCTCGATACCATTGCCAAATATATAGGACAAAATATCAAGTTCAGTACGCACGGTCCTGTGCTTTAAAACTGACCAGTTTCAATTTTGGCCGTATTTACTATAACTTCGGAATTGTCTGTAACGTATTTAGCGTTGTATAAGCCCTTGTTAAACGCTAGTTCCAACTTTAATACATACATTATGATGTAATATTAATATGTACTACTAGCGAATACTCAGCGGTTTCGAAAAGCAGGCGGGTATGAGCTGATTTCTATATGTATCGGTGTTCATGATGCTAATTCTAGAATTCACCCAATCCAATATATTGGTGAGAAACGTGTCATGGCCCCAGCGTCAACCTCAGGGGTCGGGCACACCCTGTTATGTAAGGCCTTACCCTTCTATCGGACCTCTGGGAGGGTTGACCGTTTAATTATCCATTACTCGTGGGAACAACAATGAAAAATGAAACTACAACACAAAAAAAATTATAGTTAAAAAAAACTAAAAAACGCACTTTGGAAGTAAACCGAACTAAAAATAAAAAATAATGTTTAAATATTAAGATTTTGTTCAACAGCGATAGAAAGTCCACTAACTCAATATAATTAAATGATTTTTAATAAGTTTAAAATAAGAATGACAAAAAAAATTCATTTTATTGTAAAAAGCGTGGGGTCCTTTTTACTATAATTTTCTCTATTACTATAATGATTCTCTTTTATCAAGCACCCCACGCTTTTTACAATAAAATTAATTTTTTTTGCCAATCATTTCGTTCTTATTTTAAACTTATTACAAATCGACTTATGGTCGAGAGGTGAGCGCACCTGCCTCTCACCCAAAAGTTCCGGGTTCGATCCCAAAAAAAAAAAAATTATGTCGAGTTAGCGAACTTTCTATCGCTGTTGAACAAAATGTTAATATTTAAACATTATTTTTTACTTTTTAGTTCGGTTTGTTATTAAAGCGTGTTTTTTTAGTTTTTTTTTAAATTTTGTGCGCACATTTACTCTGGAACCGTTTATGATATTGAAATTTAGTACACTTATGTATTATAACGAGATCTGGAACTAGATTATATTTTGATCTAATTCCGTTGAAGGATTCGGGGATAAATGAGGTAAATAAGAGTAAATAGGCAAAGCAAGCAGGTAAGAGTCCATAAAATTGCAATTTAGGGCATGTACTAAAAGTCGGAATGGAAAATGAAAAATAATAATAAATGAAAATAACAATTTTAAGGTACATTTACAGAAAATTCTTAGAATTCTGAGGCTAATCAGAGAAAAATTCTTAGAATTTTAAGGCTATTCGGCGGACATAGATTAATTTATTAAAGAATAAATTTTAGAATAGCCAATTACTGTTCCAGGTACAGGTATATTACAGGTATCAAAAGATCTATAATAATTTTCTGTGACTGTAAGGCAATAATAAAATATAATTATAAGAATTCACATTACCGTAGAATACACACTAATTAACTGGCAAATTTTAATGATCAAAGTATCTTTCAATAAAACCATCTTCAATTGCATTTACTCTCATATTTACCGGTTGAGGTGGAAGAGGCAGATCATTTTCATTGATAATATTTTCTTCAAGAAACTGTTGTCTACATTGTATAGCAATATTATGAAGTACGGCTGTAGCTGCAATAATAAGATTTATATTTCATAATCGAACTAATAAACCTCTGACCAAACAACGAAATCTCCCTTTCCGTATACCAATTGATCGCTCAACCACATTTCTGTACCAATTATTGTATCGATATTGAGATTTGGTTACTGAATTCAGTAGTGGATTGTACACATATCTTGTTTGTGCATAAGCACTATCAGCCATAAAACTCCTGGCAAACACCACACTCCAAATGCATATGAACAGAACTACTGTTAAATATTCTGCTATCATGAGCAGAATCTGGTCAAAGAATTACGATATCCTGTATATTACAACGTGGGCCCGCCACTATCAGCAAATTTAATGACATCCAACCTTTCCAATTTCTATAAACTTCTGGAATTGGGCCATCTGGACTCTTTATTTCAATATATGTACCATCAACACAACCAATAATTCCTGGAAAGCCTGCGATGTTAAAAAATAATCTTTTAATGATTCATTTCTATTTTGTGGAAACTTCACACATCTTGCCAATCGTTCACTGACTTCAGCACAGATTCTGCAAACCGATGCATTGACTAATGGATAATATATCTCCACCGTCCACCTACTCTCTCAAAGAATACAAGTTAAAGTTAATATACAACCATTACAATAAGTGAAATAACATCAACACAAACGTCTTAGGTTTCTAGTGTAAAACCTAAAGACATGAATAAAGATCCGTACAACGTCACCTTCATATTGAAAATTGATATGATTTTATTTTATTTAAATAAAGCGTCCAGCTACTTACCGCGCCATCTGTCAATAAAACATACACTGTGAATAGATGACCTTGTTTCAATGCTTTGCTCCATAGATTTGCTTGTAGTCACCCACATTAGTAAGATTTTCGTACGCAATTTATACATTTATAGTGGTAAATAGAATCATACTCACATAATGACTCTGTAGTACTGTCACTTTGCCGCAACCCCACGTCAGACGTCAAATATAATAATAATAGTAATAATAGTTTTATTGCGCAACATTATAACCATTTATAGATCAATACAAATAAAGATTAACTTCCGTAATAAACACAGTAAAAACGTACAAAAATACTAGCATATGGAACAGCATATAATATACACATATATGTTACATATTAATAATGAAGATTAAAAAAATCGATAATAAATAAAATAATACGTAATAGCATTGGTGCATGGAAATTAGGGAAGTGATAAATGTGTGCATATTATAATAAATGGTAATATCGACTATTAGATTAATTAGTATCTCCAGTAAAGAAATCCACTGTCTTATTAATCAGCTTATTTAAGATGCAGGTATGAATATCACATAAGTCAGAAATGTTGTTAAAATGTTCAGACATATTATAAATTTGCGATTTTAATAATATATTAGTTTGAGCTCTGCTATTATAAAAAGCAATATATTGTCTAGACCGCAGTCTAGGTAGATAAAAGTTTATTTGAACCAATAAATCAGATCAGTCAATTTCTTGGTGAAGTAACTTATATAGAAATGGCAATGAAGCACATTTTCTTCTTAGCTCTAAGGTGTCTATAATCCACTCCTCTTGAAGGATACTTACCTTCCTGTTTAAATGCTAAATACTTTAAAAATCTTTTCTGTGCTCTCTCCACTGCCTCTATGTGACAATTGTAAAACGAGTAGCGATCCATATTCTAATTTAGATCGTACGTATGAGTAGTATAGGATTTTCAAAGTATTAACATCAGTGAAATTTCGGCAGTTTCTGACAATGAAATCAAAGAACTTTATTGCTTCAGTTATTTTCCGTGCTATGTGCTCAGTGCAAGTTAGCTAACAATCAAAAGTTATACCCATATCATTGAAAGAGCTTCAGCGACTCAGTATATTCCCCTTGATACTATACGGACATTCGTAAACTGTCTGTTTTCTTGAAAAGTAACTTATTGTTAGTACACTAGGTTTGAATTCGGTTTAAATCATCGGACAACTGTTCAAGGTATGAATTTCAGTGAATATTTTCAAACCATCAGCAAAAAAGTTGATGGCATTGAATAATAGAACTTAAGTCTTTAATGAATAAAAGAAATTACAGTGGGCCTAAGTTGGAACCTTGAGGGACATATTTAAAGGAATTATATCCATTATAGAAAACATACCGTGATCGATTGTGCAAATATGATTTGAAAAATTCATTCATCTATAATTAATAACATGGCATTTATCGCCACTTTTGAAAATAGGAACGGGCTTGGCTTCTTTCCACCGACTTGGAAACATTGCTGTTTTAAGGAGATATTAAACGATATATACATTAACTCCGATTGATTTTTATATTAGGGAATTGAGACTATCATCATCCAATTAAATGAAAATGTGGGTAATGCCATAACGGCTTATGCTTTGCAGCATAATTTTAAAAATACGGCACTTCTATTGTTCTTTAAATAAAATTAATTATCTAAACTTATACAAAAACACAACTTTTTGACACCGTTAATCATTCTGACAAGATAACATAAACGTAGAGTGAAATATATATTAGAAGTGCGTAGGGTCATACGATGACAAAAATACCAGTCATGCCATCATGCCGTATGAAAAGCTGCCGATATAATTTTGCACACGAGTGTGGCGACCATTAATCTTCTGTTGACTCATGGAAAATATGAAAAGTGGTCACTGCTGTTTGTACTGCTACAGGAATTTTTAGATTACCGCTGCTCAATAGATTTTATTATGCAGGCTTTCATCTCAGAACTAGCTACCTCGAATCTTTTGATATAAAGCAAATATTACTTCCAAAAAAAGTCCCTCCTCCCTTGTATTTCAGTATTAGTATTAATTATAGTTGTTTTTAGTAGGGTCAAACACAATTTCGCGACCAATTATGTGCGCTATTAAAATCCTTATTTTTACTATTGGTTGCTATTTCCTGCGATTGTGAACTAAAAAAATTCATACTACTTGCATATAAATACATATTTCTGGCATTAGACATTGTTGAACAGAAACAAAATTATGAAGTGCTTGATCATTTATTATTATAATAATAAAAAGTTTTATTGGGAAAGTGTAAATGTATATACATATACAAGCACATTACATAAAGCTATTTACAAGGTGAAATAAATAATAAATAATGCATTTATTTCCCAACAGATAAATACCCAATTGCAGGAAACATAGAATTGTTACAGAGAACATGAGAATATAAATTACAAAAATATGAGAAAATATTCAAATACAGAGTATTGATTAATATCACAAAGACCGGAAATTGAATTGAATATCTTACACATATTAAACATTGGTGATTTACACATAAGGTTGGTACGACTAAAGGGGATATAAAAATAATCACTACCACGAGAATGCAATCGAGGAACCAAAAAGCAAAGCTTATAAACAAGGGATGAACAATCGATATTGTTGTTAACTAGATTGTACAAAAATGAAAGAGCAGCGCAGTCTTCTTTCACTTAGTGAAATCATATTAAGAGCGCTCCGGATATAAGCCGGAAAGACGGTGCAAATTACTCTCATATAAATCATTATTTTAAAAAACGGCTTTCACTAAAGGCATTAAAAACATGTTACAATGTGGGACGATGAGAGAAAAAAAAGTATATATAAAAAAATAATTTTTTTTCTTCTATTATCGATTTGAAAAAATAATTTTTATCGTCCCGCATAGGTATCATTAAAATAAACACTTTCCCTTTTGTAGAACTAAAATAAAATTAGCTCTAATGTCCTCAAATGCACAGAGAAATTTAAAGATTAGGTATAATAAATTTGTCCAATGTCATATTCTACTACATCTCTATCTCTTGCACACCGTACATTCAGCTGCGTCATTTTATTGACGTGAAGTCATTTACAATTAAAATTGGAAGCATGGATGACTCCAACTCTTAAACATATCTAATAGGAGGTTATTATCAGTGCCTCGCTGTGGACAAAAACTATTAGTTTTAAAATACATTACTTTACAAATTTTCTCTGGATAGATTCAGTTAATAAAATCAAATTTTGGTATATAGGACACCATATGAGAGCGGCATATTCCAGCTTGGATCTAATGCATGTGAAAAATAATATTTTCAAACTTTCAACACTAGAGAAACAGCTCCAGTTTCTGACAAAGAACCCGAGCAACTTAGAAGCTGACTTTGTCATCTGATTAATATGGCTTGAAAAACTAAGTTCACACCGAGATCTTTGAATTCCAAACAACGCTCGAGTGGAAAATTGTTTATGTTGTAGTCAAATTGTATAAAATTGTGCCTAAGAGTAAAAGTCACGATTTTGCATTTGGAGATGTTTAATTTAAGAAAGTTGTTGGAACATCACGTAGAAACTTTGTCTATTTCTGTTTGTAAGTAAATACAGTCATTGAGACTATTTATATTTGTAAAAATTTTGAGATCATCTGCAAAAAGTAGATGCTCACGACTAATTACTGATGTTATGTCATTTATGAAAATAAAAAACAGCAGGGCCCCAAGTTGGAACCCTGAGGGACGCCTGACGTTGCTGTATAATTAAGAGATCTGTGACCGCCGTATTCCACAAATTGTTTCCTTGAGAACAAGTAATATGTGAAAAGCAAGGTTAATGTATCCGAAAATCCAAAAGCTCTTAACTTGGACAATAATAAATAATGATCTATGTGATCGAAGGCTTTTTGGATGTCCGTGTATATGACATCCACCTGCCTCCCTGAATCCAGGCTGTCACATATGAATTAGGAAATACAAGCCAGATTTGTTACTGTGGATCTTTGTGCCATGAATCCATGTTGCATGGATGACATGGACGGTTTTATTGTGCTGTAAATATGGTGAAGTAAAATAGTGTACTGAAAATCATAATTACTTCCACGTCTAGTGGAAGTATAGTAACGCAAAAAAAATATATTTCTTTTGAAATAGGCTTAAAATGTCATGAAACGTCGAGATTTTAAATTTGAGCGAAAACAAATTTCCTGTCGGTCTGTCTGTCTGTCTATCTGTAACTTTTATTGTGCGCACGTTTACTCTGGAACCGTTTGTGACATTGACTTGAAATTTGGTAAACTTATGTATTGTAACGGGATCTGGAACGAGATTATATTTTGATCTAATTCCGTTGAAGGGTTCGGGGGTAAATGGGGTAAATAGGCAAAATAAGCAAGTAATAGTTCATAATATTGCAATTTAGGGCATGTACGAAAAGTTAAGGTCTCAAAAAATGTTTTGGCATCTACCACCCCTCCCCCCACTATAATCCCCAATACCTCCCTTACACTATTATGAAAGGGAGTAAAAAAAAATTAAAATGTGATTTAGTGTATATACAAAAACGAAACGTTAAAAAAATTTTTTTGGCATTAGCTACCCCCTCTACTACCCCCTCTACCACCCCCATTGCCACCCTCACCCTATTATTAAAGAGGATAAAATAAATTAAAATGTGATTTAATGTGTATACAAAAACGAAACGAAATTTTTTTGGCGTTAGTTTTTCTTATCACGTTGCTCCTAAACAGTAAGGGGTTTCTTACATTTATGGCATAGTGTTATTGTTGTCTGAAAATATCACACAGTTGAAATATTCCTATAAGTAAATAATTAATTATTGTTGTACTTTAAATGTATTCTTACACTTTCTTTTATTATTTTAAATTGGCAATAAGTAACAGGTGGTTTGCAAAAGGAATTTTATATTCTATATTTTGCAATTTTTAATAAATAAGTTTTTAAAATGTTGTTTCTAAGTTGTTATATATTGTATTTATTTATTGTAATCCTGAAGGAGCTTTTAAAATAAAGCGAAACGTCGACGTAGTGTGAAATCCATTATTTAAAATGTTGTTTCTAAGTTGTTATATATTGTATTTATTTATTGTAATCCTGAAGGAGCTTTTAAAATAAAGCGAAACGTCGACGTAGTGTGAAATCCAATTGCTTTATTTTATCCTATACCGACGAGGAGAAATTTGATTGAATATCATTTAGGATACCATTTAAATGACAGTATTTTTAATCTTTTAAAGCACAATAGGATGCAAAGTTAATTGTATGGCAACGACAGCATCTCGGTCAGAAATTACTAAAGAAGTATTAGGCTTCATTATTACATTAACTCCTATATCCGGGGCATATATTATGTAATATAGCGACAGATTTTTAAAAAATAATAAGATTTTTTTCTCGTTAGATATCAAGGAAATTCAACTTCACAATCTAATTAATTTTCCGTCCGTTAAAAAAAGTGGGTTTTTTATGAATATCAAAGCGCGAATAGGTTTCTTTTTAGTTGAAAAAATGATTCCGCGTTCTATACTAACATCGAAAAATCAGTTTTTACTTCGACATTAATGAAACTCTCATTTCAGGGCTGCTTTTTTGCCCGTAGGGGTGCGTCCGTTGGGTGGGGGTACTGAGACTACTCGCATTCGATTAAGCGCCCCAAAAAACCTAGGGAGAGAAATTTTACTCAGTTGCATTGGCATATGAAATTTTGCGCCCTTATTACTGAATTGCGCAGAATATGATTTTTTTCAACATATCAAGTTGAAAATTGTCCGTTTATATTCTTCATACATGTTTTTTGATATAAAACATCATTTCCATTAAAGAACGGACATTAGAAAGTAACAAAATTAGCTTAAAAAAATACGCACAATTGAAATGCAAGTACCCCGGATATGCAACGATTACTTTAGAAATAGACGAGAATTAGGCGACGACAGGAATTTCCACCTGTTCCCAGTTTTCAATAATTTAACCCTTTATATTTTGAGGCACATTAAGAACTTCCGTTTTCATTTTTTCCTCAATCTATGCATATCTATCAACACCAAGAAATAGTAAACAGACATAAGGCGATAAGTCGAAAATGTTGATTACGGGCTGTCGTACTATAAGAACTGTACGACAAGTTCGACTAATTTTTTTGGGAATTTATTTCCAAATAAAGTGTTAGCTACAGATCGTTTTCTAGCAACTATTAAAATTTTATATCACATTTGCCCCGGTTCATCTTAATATTTTTATATACAGTTATTTAACGCCGGCCTATTTCCGCTACTGGGGCCTAACACCGACGCCTGTAAACGAGCTACCTCCAACCAGGAATTTCGCCGAACCTCTTCTCTTTTGAAGAGCAGGCCCTAACTAAGACTTGCCTAACATTTAATAGGCAAGGGACCGACACCTTTACACCCCCTCCGAAGGAGGGTATATCCACTACGCCATCCCCGCCTAAGATTGCTAGCTTCTGCGCATACACTGATATACATGCCGCTAGGAGATGTGGGGCAAGGACACGTGTAGACCATTCGATATAATGGACTGCTAATACATTAGTAAAAACTATGCATATATTATTGAGATAGAAAATTCCAACTATCTCCCCTAACAGTAGACATTTATGTTTTAATAAAATTTGGATAAACAATTAATTTTCTTCAGAGCGGTGTAAGAGATGCGCATTGAAGTATAAAAATCGATCTGCCTTTGGGCTTTTAAAATCATACGCCTGTGAAATAATTTATTTATTTATTCCATACATTTCCATCATACCGTATAAATAACTTAGAATACAGGATTTTATTAAACGAAATAAGACTACTGTAAATAATTATACTGCACGATTTGACCATAATTTACATTTTCAGTTTCATTCAGTGCTAGTTGACGATATAAAAGAGGTTTTCTACTAACCAAAATCAAATACCAGATGAAGTGATGCTATCGGTTCTAAAAAACTAAAACTTTTTCCCAGTAACCTGTAACTGCTGCTTAGATGTGGGGCATTTCCCTGAAGACTAGAAAATATGTATAATAAAACAGGTACTCAAAATAGCTGAACCACTTAGATATTCAATCTATCACCATGATTCCAAAGCGTTATCAATTTTTGTTTAAAAACACTGCTTAAATGAAAATTGGATCAAGTAACGCCACTGTGAGATATTTGCAAAATCCTTTTTCTTTGCTGCAATTAAGTTCACGCCCATAAAACGATCGCTTATCTAACATTATTTATTGTGTCTTCTCTAAGACCTCCATGGGTTAAATCTCCGTTAATGCCCTCAGGTTCTTAGACATTGCGCTGTTTAATCATAGGAAACAACATGCAGGGTGCGGTTTATGCTGGGGCCGGCGTGATTATTCTGCAATCAAGATTACCTCAGGGGTCAAACCCGAGGCCACTAGTATTTTCTATAATTTACTGTGCTTATAAGCCTGCTATTAATTGCATATTTTCTGTATTTGACTTTTGACTTTGGAATGCTGTAGAATATTCTTTCTTATTTTATTAATAATTCAAATAGTAGGAAGTTTAAAAATAATAATCCCTACTAGCAAAGTCGCTTCATAATTTTTAGGTAATGTAAATTGTTTTATCGAAATAACATAGTGAGCCAATTAAAAAGAAAATAGTTATTCTGATGTATCTCTATATATATCATATATATATATATATATATATAATGACCTACTGAATCCTGTAATGTAGAAATATACAGGGTGTTCTATTTAAAAACCCAAAGTTAGCATCATTTCCGATAAAACTGAAAGCAACAGAAAATATATAGAATAAATAAGTTGAATCAATACATAATTAGTCATTATTTGACGTGCCCAAATTTGAAATTCAAATTTTGTAAGATAAAGAAGATATAGGCCAATATAGGGGTGACAAGATTAGCCCATTCCAATTTCTGTATTGATTTGGGGAATAAAATTTTGACAAATCATCTGTGACACAAAAAACCCAATTTTGCACGTATTATGTGAAAAATATTAATTTCCCGTCCAACCGTATGTAGCAACAACTTTTGATTTTTAAACAGCACACTATATTGATTGTTGCATATTTGGATTCCATATGAAATTCTCTTTCTAACGATATATCACAAGTAGGTATTTGTCTTCAAAATGATGTTAAAAAGATAAAAATCTTGGTTGGGTAAGACTGTGTATTAGCATATACAGTAAGCGTCAAGCAAGTCCGTACGTGTCTGGCCGCGTCTACATGCGAAACAAATGGGCAACCGACTTGAAGTGCACTCCGCCGTGATCTCAAGCGTTTGTGGATATTTATTAGTCAGGCATGCGATAAGCTGCAGTCGTCTTGATCGAGCCCCCCACCATTTACATTCTTTTGTATCGTTGTGCGCTCAATCTGTTTAGCACGCTGTACGTACTTGGCTGCCGCTATCTGAATATAAAACGGTGTTGGTAGGAGAGTTCATTATTGTAACTGATTACTAGAAAATAGAAACATTGTAGAGCACAGATTTCAAAATAATCATTTCGACAAATGGGCCCACAAGATGGCTGCCAGATCACCTGACCTAACATCTTTGGATTTTCTCCTGTGGGATACGTGAAAGAACTAATTTATTCATCTTCATCAAGAAACCTCCAGGAGTTGGAAATCAAAATTCGCCAAGCTTTTGCAACAATAACTGCTTAAATGTTAGAACGACTGGTAAGGAAAACCATTAGTAGAGCTCAAAAATGTAATGAAATTGAACAATTACTGTAAATTTGTTTTTCCCTATCTCAAAAATAAGTATTAATAAATTCTGTCAATTTTATTTAATCTCTGTGTACATATTTTTAACAATACCAATTTTTTAAAACATTTTATTTAACGTCGGCCTCCTATTTCCGCTACTGAAGCCTAACACCGACGCCTATAGATGAGCTACCTCCAACCAGGAATTTTACCGAACTTCTTCTCTTAAGAAGAGTAGGGATCTTTTACTTGCCTAACATTTAATAGACAAGGAATCGACGGGTTTACATCCCCTCCGAAGGATGGTATATCCCCTATACAATCCTTGCCTAAGATTGTATAGCTTCCTCGCATACATTGATATACAAGCCGCTGGAAGATGTGAGACAAGGACGCGGTCTTCCTTTGAACATGGAAAAGCTCCCTCTTTGTGTAAAATAAAAAGATTCGGCAGAGCTTGGAGCTTTAGAGCTTAAGAGAGACCTTGGGAGCCTTTCGTGCACTTAATTTTCGAATTTGAGAATAGTCACATGTAAAACGTTGGCTAAGGTCAAATGCTATAACTGTATAAGCCCTGGAATAGGTTGCTTCACTTGAAATAGCTTAATATTCACTTGGATTTATTTTATTGTCTATGGCAGGGTCTAGGACTTCACCCTGTATATTTCAAAACGAACAAAAATACATTTGTTTATTAAAACTGAACAAAGTTTAGAACGGTTTAACTTAAAATATTTAACACGTTAAAATAAAATACTTTCGGCACAGAAGTTCCGTTTAAAATAAAATATATTAGCACGATTGGTTTATAAGATTTGCAAAATTCACGCGAGGGCAGATTATAATATTTGATTGAAAACTCTTTTTTACCTGGTTATGGCCAAGGAAGGAAGCTGTAGTGGCTCGTATCGCGGGGCACGCATCGAGCTTAATTTGCCCCATCTCATCTTGCTCGGTTCTTTTATACGCTCCATCGGGGAGCCGATGAGCAGAGAGCTGGAAAGGTCTGGATAGGTTCCCGCCCATTCCGTGCGGGCTTCGATTGCGCAATATTGCACAACATTTTCACAATATTGCATCAGAAATCTTAAAAATGGAAAATTCTGGAATGAAAATTATATATATCATCGTATCGGCCTTAAAAAGGGAAATTTTTTGATATGTGAATGAAGTTCGAATCAATTTGAATTTAGGAGTTATTAATGAAAATTAGTTCAAAATATTGATTAAAATTGGAATGACCCCGTAAAGTCGATCTGTGCACAAAGAGTTGAATATGATCTGAAATTGTGCCGATGCCATCACGGTGAATGGAATGATGTGTATTCATTTTAATTTGATACGTAGCTTATGTTTCTGAAGTGGGTTTTGATATTGATGGGAACGAGAGTACCGGTACTTTATTTCAATAATTTGAATGGGATTGATTGTTGTTAATAATTTATAAGAAGTTTGTTTGATCGAAATAAATTTTATGGGGGGATGAAAAGTAATATTGAAATTTGTGTAAATGGGAACTCGTGAATAAGAAAGTAAGATGATTGATTAGCTGGTACATCAAGAAAATGAATGATGTGTGTTTTGAAGTATGAATGAAAACGAAGTCGAAGTTGAGAAATGTTTTATAAAATTTGATAGAAGTAAAATATAACATTACGGTCTGGGGGGGGGGGGGTGGTTGGTTATGATGAGAATCGAAATATCGAGGAGGCTATATTTTTTAGGGCTATCGTTTGTAACTTTTTTGCTGTAAAATGACTAATATGAATGTTTAAACGGTGTTTTTGATAAATTCAGACTATTTGTGAATTGTTGGTGTTATGCGAATTTTTGCAAATTTTTTCGTAATAAATTGTAGTTTTTTGTTAATTTAAGGGTCCTAAGGACTTTTTTGTTTGTCAAGGTGATGTCAAAGAGTTGATTTTTTGACAAATTTTGAGACGTTTGCAATTTTTCTGGCTCCTGTTTATGGAATATACTGTAAAACCTTAAACCGCACCTAACGTTGCTTTACATCGCATATCGAAATATGTACATAGTAAAGACGCACCTATGCTCACCCCCAACAATACTAATAATTGGTGTCATTTTGTCATGGCTCATTTGAAATTTTATTTCGGGCACGATAATCTGTCCTAAGGTATACCTAAATTTTTTTCCTTAAAACATAATCTTGTATTATATTATGCTGTTTTTACAGTATATTTACTGGGACTCGAATTTTGATTATAAGTAATATACCTACCGTGTGTCAACGGATTATGGTAGACCCCCTTTTTGTCCTTATTTTTTAGAATATAAGAATGAAACTTGGTAGATGTGTATTATATGACCAAGAAGACAATTTGTGACATAACTGCCATTTTTGTCCCTTCCGGTTTCACCGGAAATGACCCCAACGTTTGATTCTTAAATGCAACACCCTATATATTATTATATTTTTAGAATCCTTGAAAAACTCTGAGTACGGTGATATCCCATATGTGACATTTCAACTCCATGAAAAAAATTTCAATTTCAAATTTGTTGGTGCATCTAGGTTGCCATGTCCGGAAAATATTGCTTTTGGGCACACCACGGATTTCTTAGAATATCAGCTGTTGTATGGTTGTACCATTATGGTTCCATTTGAAAAAAATAAGTTTTGTTAAAAAACAATTTTTTTTCTGGTCATAGTACTCTAGATGCGCCAACAAATTTCGAGGAGTTAAATTTTTCTCATGGAAATCTTCGTATACAAAAATATGCAAAATTATTAATTTACCCTATAAGTTTCGATATGAATGAGTTACTTTTACATAAACAAGGAAATTATGAAATAAATAGTGAGATAATCAGATTAAATAATTTGATAACAACATTATTTTCTGCATAGAAAATTGAAACTGTGGCGTGTGTGGAAAGATAATAGATCAGTGTCACGCACAGGCACCTATTTTATTGTAATTAATTCTTAAGTAGACAGTTCGCTCTGGATTTATCATCGCTGTACTCCTAAGCAGCAAATTTTGAACGTCTTGTTTCTTTGAGAGCAAAGAAAAAATATAATAAATGAGTTTTTTGCATATCCAGCAGTCAATATACAAGGTGATATATTTAAGTGTGTATAGAATGCAGTAAATTAAAGAAATGCTAAATATTTTTTTTAGAATAACCTAAAAACAAGGGAAATATCTTCAACAATTAAAAAAATCTAAGTCGTGCTATGTGCAAACATATTTACGATGTTCTGATAAGTAAACAGAATGGAAAAATATCTTTGAGTGGTAGCGAATAATAGTTCGTGTTTAAAGAAAATTTAAAATATAAACTTACCTTTTCATTATTAAATATAGAGTGCGATATGCAAGTTAAAACAAGGGCTTTTTAGCTTTAAAAAACATTTAGGCGTATTTGGCTTTCAAGTTTTGTGCACAAAGCTGTAACTATAAAATACATTACCTATTACCTGATTAAGGGCCGGTTTTTCAATGCTCAGTCAAGCTAATCTAACCAACAGCTAACTTTTAACTCCCAGTCAAACCGTTTTTTTAGGTCACAGTTTCACCTAACCAGCAACCAAATTCTCGGCTAAAGTAACTGACACTTGAATGTGTCTGTTTGCTAATCTAACTGATGGCTATATAGTTAACGCATGCGTGATGCCGCGGTAATGCTTTTATTTTTATTAAAATGAGAGGATAATTTGTTTACCTTCTTTGATTTTAACCTAACATATCAGTTGTTAAACATAATATTTTTAGTCGCAAACTCCTCTATAAATCCTTATTTTACTATAAGGAAAGTAACCAGACTGCAACCAAAGTTACAAATCTGGCGCGTTAAGTGCACTGACGAGAGCCAACAGCTCGAAACTGCAGTCTGCAAGTGGTGTGTGACGACTGGCAAGGGAGCTCCTTTAAGTAGGATCAGTCTTTCGGCTGGTGTTTGTTGCAATCGAAGCATTAGCGTTTTGATGGTAACATGCAATTATTACACTTAACGCGCCAGATTTGTAACTTTGGTTGCAGTCTGGTTACTTTCCTTATAGTAAAATAAGGATTTATAGAGGAGTTTGCGACTAAAAATATTATGTTTAATATTCCGCCCTCTAAAAGCACATTTGAACTATGCTAAGCCAAGTCAGGCTATTTATTTTTCGATTGCAACAGACACTGCACCGCTAGATGGCGCCTGCTGGCTGTTTTACATGTCGCTATTGTAAAAATACCGGGATGTACTATAGTCAAAGGATTCTCATGTCGGTCGTCGCATACCTACCTTGCACTGACGAGAGCCAACAGCTCGAAACTGCAGTCTGCAAGTGGTGTGTGACGACTGGCAAGGGAGCTCCTTTAAGTAGGATCAGTCTTTCGGCTGGTGTTTGTTGCAATCGAAGCATTAGCGTTTGATGGTAATATGCAATTATTACACTTAACGCGCCAGATTTGTAACTTTGGTTGCAGTCTGGTTACTTTCCTTATAGTAAAATAAGGATTTATAGAGGAGTTTGCGACTAAATATATTATGTTTAATATTCCGCCCTCTAAAAGCACATTTGAACTATATCAGTTGTTGTTTTATTTGAAGTAGTAATAGTAAACGGTGATAATATGGAAGCATTTGATTTTGTGAGCGATGATGACCTAGTGGTTATAGAATTTATAGAATATGGAGAGAAGGCCTTATGTCGTAAGGGCACGAAACAATCCCTTTGAGGAATTTGATGATGTGAATTTCTTCATGAGATTTCGCTTAAGAAAATAGACAGTTTTATTAATTTTGGAAGAGATAGAACATACAATTGAGACCATCACAGGCCGGTATTATCTCTTGTGTTATGGATATAAATTCTGTACTAAATAATTACCCAGCAGAGAGGAACATTTTGTTGTTGTACCTATTTTATGTTATATTTCATTCAACTTATACTATGCTACAAACACGACTATATAAAAACAATGAATATCTTTTATTAATATAAAAACACTGTCACTGTCTGTCACTCGCCAAATTGTGCCAGTATTTATAGGTTATAGAATGGGGCTGAGCGTCAACACTTATGTTGATAAGCTATGAGCGCAAGCGTAAGTTTGATTTTCCAGCTGTCAGGATTGCCAATCGTTGTAATAAATTCGCCAGCCAAAAGTTAGCTAGCTGGAAGCTAAAATATTGCTTGGACAACCGTCACTATGTTAACTAGGATATTGACTGACAGTTAATCTTAACTATTAGCTACGTAGCAGACACTTTTAACTGAGCATTGAAAAACCGGCCTTAAAACCGTTTTAATGTAAATCTTTTAACATCCACGTTTGTAATTTCAGTAGGTAAATTATTATAAAACTTGACAGCATAATAATTTATACCATTTTGTGTTTTATGAGATAGATAGACACACTTTATTTTTATTAGCAGCTTCTGCCACCCAAAGAAAATATAATATAAAATATAATATGTTGATATACCAACTATAATCATTGAGTGATAAATCCTATTTATCACGCAACGCCATAATGTAGATATAAAATCAATTCAAAATTTAAAACTTATTTAGGCCCTCCGCAAAAAATGTCCAAACATTTAAGAAAACGTGGTGTGAATATGGCATTTAAGACCAATAATTCGCTGGGGAAGTACATTAAAAATAATAAAGACAAAACTCGTAGAAATTATAAATTTGGAATCTATAAGTTGACTTGTGGTTCTTGCCCGAGAATGTATTGTTACGTGTTTACAATCTCCATTAAATACCCTGTAAGTGTTCCAGTGTATCGTTCACGGCGTTTCTGGGCCGTTCTCGAATTTGCTATGAGGCAGTGGCGTAGTCGTGCACATAACATTGCCCCTTCTTAAGCCTGAACGTGCTGGCCAGGCAATTCAGAGTCCCCAACATACTTCACCAGTTTGTCCAGGTGCATGATTTTCATTTTGGACTTCTTACTACGTTGAATTCGGGAAACAACGTCATTTATCCGGGTGATGGCAGAATACGATCCTTCCCAAGGTGAGCGAAACTTCGGGAATCTTTCTTCACTCTTCACCTTGAATCCCGCCGAACTGACGTTACGATCATATCAAGCCTTCATTCAGTCACCACTCCCTGCAGGTGACCAGTCAAACCTCTACGTCCTGACGGCTATTTATACAGTAAAATCTTTCCCGTATCCTAGCCAGGGTCTTATTTTTACCAAAATGCTCTCCGGATTTTACTTCGTGCACTTCCCGAAGTACTACTACTACCCGGCACCTGGGTTCACCAAATGCATGGCAACTTCCTTCCCAGCTGGGCTCTCCCATGCTCTCCATAGTAGTCCATCTTCAATCCCATTGTGCCCGCAAAGTCTTCGGTCCAACACTTTTGCTAGAAACGCCTTTCCATTCCGCTCGGATTCCTTTTGTAAGCATTTCACTACTTCGCTGCTGCTTAGGCTCCTGTTTCGGGGGTTGAGGTCGCTGTTTCGGCTCCTGTCGCGAATTCAATTCATTCAGTGCGCGATCATTTTCTATATGTCGTTTAGCATAGCCATCACCTTTCCTTTCTTTTCAGCGTTTACCTCCCCAAGGTTCCATTGTCGACAATTTCCTTATGCTCTGATTTGCTGCAACAGTAACATCGGATACCTTCGTTAGGCTTTACACTTCCTTGTCGATTCTGCTGTTTTCCTGGGAAACTTGTCTTGGTCATTAACTGAGTTAACATCTTATGTATATCCTTGAGTTTAATGCCCAAATTCATTTCCTTTGATTGGGCTTCTTCCATAGAGACGACTCGTACTCTGTACGATAAGGAATCCATGTAGGCGGCCTCTACCTCAAGTGCGTGGATCGATGATTCGCTACTACTCTTATGCGGAGATAGCCTAAGGACCCGCCTGATCTCCTCGTCTTTTACGCCATCAATAAATGCGTCAATGCTAATTCCTCCTGGAACTGCCTTGGTGCATTCGGGCAAGCCAAGTGTGCCAGTCTCTCTACTGCAGCCTCGTAAGCTCTCCCAAGCTTTTTGTATACGTGATTTCAGCTGAGTCCGATATAGTTGAACAAAGTGTTGGTCTCCATATCTTAGATCTACTAGTCTAAGAATTTCGATTAACGTGTGAGGTACAAGGCTAAAATTTTGTGTATACTAGATTTAATACTAGTAAAGTAAGAAAATAATAGTCTGGCAGAATTGACGCGGTTGCAATAGTACTAAATAATAATAATATTACTCCCTAAATAAAAAAATAAAAAAGGTAAGTGTGGTCTTTGTAAACATTACAATATTTCGTCCAAATATCAGCCTTGTAAAAGTACACTATGGAATACTATCCTTCTTAACAACTTTAGGCTCACCTGACAGGCGAGGACAAACTGTCTTTTGTAGGTTGACCAAGAAGTTTGCCCATCAAACGAGAGAGGTTGTAATCGAGGACCTGATGATACGACTAGCTGGCCTCCGTTTACTTTCAATTGTCGCTTAAGTTGTTCCATATTTCCCTCTACGACTCGAAATTTTCCTTCAATATTGCTCATTTTCCCTTCGACGTCAGTAACTGTTTGTTTGACTTTACTTACTTCTTTTTTGACTGTACCAACTTTTTATGCAACCATATCTACTTTCTCTTTAACGGCATTAACTTTAGCGTTTATAATTCCTATATCCTCTTCAATCTCATTTTTGATGTCATCAGTGGCTGATAGGATAGTGTCTTATTGCGTTGTACCTGTATAATTTCTCTCAATTTCTCCTTTTCTTCCTGACATCGTTGTTCTTGCTCGCCTTTTTCTGCCTGGCGTAGTCCTTCTTGTTCGTCTTTTTCTGAGTGACTTTCCTTTCTTTTCTTCCTCACGTCTCTCTTGTTCCTCTTTTTGGTCTATTATCATTTTTCTGAATTTCGCGAACATGTCTTGCATTTGCTTCGAATGTACTCGATTACTCTAGAATGTTCCAGTTTATATTTCGCGGCGTTTCTGGGCCATTCTCGAATTTTGTATGAGGGAATGGCGTAGTCGTGCACATAACAGTATATTGGACAAACCAGCAGACATTTTAATAAACGACTTAGAAGACAAACATAGTTATGTAAAAAACATATATTTTTTCTCTTACTTTTAATACAAGTAATAATTATAAATTTACAATCCGTGACATTATGTGTATATATGAAAATAATTTTTGAATTCTCTTTCGCGGGAAACGTGCTTTAAAATGTAGCCAAAAAATATACCCACGTAAAAGAACATTTAACGGCCATGTTTGTGAAGCCATTATACATATGTGTATGTATGCCTTACCTTCATCTCTGTCAAAACGAAATACTAAAAAAAATGTTATTTTAATTAACTCGAACAGTTGTTAAATTAGTATTAAAGTTTCCTTGTCCATTTTTGCTAAGTCAACGAAGAATGTTAATAAAACATGAAAGCAATTGCTATAAAAAAAACCGAATGCTTTGAGAAAAAAACAAAAGTTTATTTAAAAGTTAATTGAATGTGTTGCTAGGTAACACATTAATAATTGGTGTATTATATAAATATGCTCCTACGTCGTAATATAAAACACGCAAAATTGTATTTATCCTAATAAAATGTAGGTAATGAAGTATAGTTCTCAACATAGATTTAATCGGTTCAAGAAATCATACAAGAAATCTTTAAAGATGCCGTGTTTCTCCTAGTACGAAATTGTAAAGCAGCCCGTATACGGCCCTGTTGTTTTTATTTCCTATTTATTATCAAAATTAAATTAATTTTTGATGTTTTAAATTCGTCTTAAAAACGCATTTATGTAATTCAGATTTCTCCATTAAATAATTTAATTTCTATAGTAAAGAATAAGTTTTAAAACGTTCAAAAAATAAGCAAATTTGTGTGTGTGTTTATCTGCATTTGAGACCCCCGGCGCAGTTATGTTTTTAAAGAGAAAACAGTTGTATTCTCAAGTACATAGCCAGGCTAGGCGCTCGTTGGTAACTCTACTGTTTGCCCTTGTGACGCAGGGGACAGTGATGCATATAAGAAAGCTACGGGAACGTGAATTTGAGTCACATTTCTCGATCCGACTTCAGAGCAGACCCGTCCAGAGGAAGAGCTTCTAGTGCCAAGCCTTATAGTAGCCAGACCTGGTATTGGTAGAATAGCAAGCGAATTCTCGATACCGGAGTCCTATAGCAATTAGACTCTGGTTTACCCGAGCCAACATAAAATGCAGCTTTTCCAAGAATGCGACTAGAGATCCTGGGGAAAACTTAATGGAACCCGCTACAAGTCCTGTGGGAGACACGTTCATTGGGCGATCTGGTTCTCCGTCACAACAATGTCATCATAGGTCATTGTTTGGGGAATCGTTTTCAAAGACTTTTTATTGTGAACATAACAGCAAAAGTACTTAGTGTCAGTTAGTGAACTTTCCTCTGTTTTGTTTATGTATTTTTTGTGACCAACACGAATACAATCTTTGATGCTCTTGTGTAAAGCAAATAATTGTTCATGGTCATTTACATTATTATACTTTTTCCATCTTTTATGAGCTTTATTGTAGTATTACATTCCAATCAAAACTGTTTAAGTATTCGTTAATAACAACATAGTCCGCGTCAGAAAACTTTAGCTTATTTTATGAATTACTTGGAAGTAATTTTTCGGTTGTTATGTCAACAGAAGCCTCAATAGCTTTGCGGTTACTATCCTCAGATATGAGTGCACTCGTACAATGATTAATATTGATTTATAACGAAACAGATAACAACACAACACGTTACCTCGAACATTAGTAATATTATAATTGTTGTGTGAGTACAACTAATTAAATGTTCTTCAGAAGGAGTTATTTATTAAACAAAACTTAACAAAAAAAGTGGTTACGAATCTTAAGTTTAAATATACGAAGTGAATTGTTTGAGAACAGAAATAAGACTGACCTGTTTTGCCTGCATTTCGGCGGTCTCCCGTATACTTCTCGAGGGATGGGTAAATGAGCGTAATTTCCAAATTACGGTTTTACGGTAGGCTATTGTAGTTGGCCATTACTGCCTCCAGCCTATCGGCATTTTTGCCTTAAAGGTATAACCTTTGTTAGTTTTACGATTATGATATTTCCGTGCTTAATTGTGGGAAAGTACGCTACAACAATATTGCTTTAAATTCAAAAAGGTCATATTGCCCACAAAGTGTTCGCTTATGGGGTCGATCGCAATGGACGGGAGGTAAGAATGAGTGTCAATATCAAATTCTCATTTAAGGTTACGTAAATTAAAATCTCTGATTATAATAAACTCGTTTCCTTTGTTTCTATTTAATTTGTTAAAAAACAAGATAAAGTTATTCGGTACTATGGTACAGTATTATGGAAACATACTAAATTTAAGCATATGTAAAATTCATGCATCTTCCTCATTAGGGAACTTAGCTATCTATTACTTGGAAAAATGTTTAAAAACAACAAAACAACCTTTACTACCGTTATGTATAAAACAATGTAACAACATCCGTTCCCACAATAATTTTCTACGGTCTACCTAGTAGCTACCATTAGATTTATAACGTTAACAGTTCATAAACAGTTTTTAATTGTAATAAATAATAAAATTTAATGCCAGTATTTGCAATATTAACAATAAATTTTTTGCACTTTGTCTTTGATCTTACCGAAGACAATGCCTGATCACAAAACTGAATGGCAGAGGAGAGCCTAGCTTTACTCTCGTAAACGATAATAATGGAAACATTTCACGTAAGTAGTTTCAATAATGGGAATTGTTGTGCGCTGTCAACCGAAGCGAACATCATAAAAAGGTGACTTAATTCAATAGTTTTTGTTTCACTTTATTGTTAGTCAATATTATAGGCCAACTGATGAGAATAGTTTTAAGCTGTATAACAGGTCAAATAGATGTTAATGCTCATATAAATGCAAAAAATCTGGGTAATTTTATTAGTTTGTATTTGTTAATAATGATTTTTTAAAACTCAGTACTCTTATGATATGTTCAGATGAAAGAACATCGATATAAAGATGAAAGCTAGTCGGCTTGGTGGTGGGATGGACAGTGGCGCGTTCTTCCACCCAGACGGCCCGGGTTCAAAACCGGGTCCCAGCAAGTCGATGAGATATAGTGGATGAGCGGATCGGCTCGCGTCACCATCTTTCGAAAGAGATGTAAAACTGTAGGTTCCGTGTATCTATGATGTGAGCACGTTAAAAATCCCTACCCCACGACAAACTGTGGGGGTTCGGCAAAATTTCCAGGTTAGGGGTCCCAGTGCCTACACAGACACTGATGAGCTTATCCCCTGGCGTCGGTGATTGGCCTTGGTAGCGGAAATAGGCCGACGTTAAATAAATGATTAAAAAAAAAAAGATGAAAGCTAGGTAGTCGAGATGATCGAGAAGCGTTCTTTTAAATAATTTGTTGGAATTTCAACTAGGCCCTGGGTGTTTTTAGATTTTTATATAGCTAATCTCGCTGCATTCGATATTTTGGTAACGAATTTCCAAATCATAAAAAATGCAAGTTTCGATCCATTTCGATTTTTTTCTAATTTTGCCCCTTAAATATACTTCCATCGCTAGGGCTGTTTCTAACATCGGTTATCTTTAAATTTTATATTTCTGTGAAAACTATCCACCCCAACCAAATTCGGATATATTGATAAGGATTTGGTATCAGCAGGAGGAATTATATCACATTTTTCATTGAGGATAAGCCTACCAAATCAAATTTATCCCGATAAATGGATTGGCAAACGCGGTGAAATTGATTGACCAGCCTATTCTCCCGATTTCATCCCGGTTGATTATTTTTATGGGATTTTTATATTCTAATATCTACTTCAACCGATCTAATAATGCCGAAAAACAGAGTAAGACAAGTAATTAATCAAATGTATACTGAAACGTCTCTATCCCCAGTCTATTAATTACTAATAAAATCCTTAATCGTGAAGCAATCAAGAACATATTAAATCTCACCCAGTAATTATTTATCTCAATTTTATGTTAAGATAAATAAATATATTGACCATTTACGTGATCGTCTAGTTTTACAAAGTTTGAACCCAAATTACATTGTGCTGGTAGTACCTTTTATATTTACCCCAACTTCTTTTATGCAAAGTTTGGTATTATTTGTTTTTACCTGATACTATTTACCTTAGAAAATTATTCACATTATTTACACTATTTAAGTAACTTGTAAGTTTGAACACACTGTTTATGAATTGAAAAACCTCGTTAATCATTTATGTTATTTAGTTTAGTAGATTTATGTGTAAGGTGTGTTTTGGTGTTTAGTTGATTGAAGTTAACCTATTATCATATATTTAGTTATTACCTGTATTACCAGGAAGGAAAGTTGAAAGAAAAGACAGAAATCGTTTTTATACCATATATTCAAATGTTGGTGACAAATCATCAAACTCGGAGGGAATAAAATAGGACTCTCAAGATACGTTCAATGCTTCTCGAAGTATGCTCATAAAAATCTATTTATGGCTTCATGACGTTCGTTATTACATTCCACTTATGAACCAGCGTAAAACCTTATGATTAATGAAAAAATAGTTCCCCTGATTTGAGAATCGCAATGGCGGGTACCACATTTACAGTGGCAGCCTGTCGAAGAGATATCGCAGAATGTATGAAATACATAGCCAACTGTAGGGAAATGCATTTAATACTAGAGCGCAATAAAAGTGATTGTAACAGCCACCACGGCAAATGTGATGTAGTGCCGTAAAAAGTATAATTGGAACAAAATGACTTATAGTTGTAAAGTCTTAACGCTAGAAGTAATAAACAATCTCCGTACAAAAACCCCCTGTAGCGTGTCTTAACAGTACTTATATTTCGTTGATCGCAAATAAATAGAGTAAGACACCGTCGCACAAAGGCCCTTGTTGAACGTGATGACCATAAACTTTTAGAATATTACTAAATAGGTAGGATGAGTAAGATCGTTGTCTCGTTTACCCAAATAATTCAAAGAGCATTGCATACCGCATAACGGTAGAGTAAAATTCCACCCCCGCTGAGAAAGCGGAACAATATTGTCTGTTAACTGTAGTAAAACAAGTGAGACTGTGCTCTGAAATAACCTGACTCTAACTTGAAAGACTATTTGTCTGCTTATTTCATAAAGCAAAATGAAATGAACATAACTCTTGAAACTGTTTGTAAACTAATTAAGATCAAACAAATCATGATGCAACTTAAGTAAATCTTGAAACAAAAACGTTGTTCTCAACTAGTAAATAAAACGTAAAATCATGTCCTAAATTTCCCTAACTCAGATTGTTTGTCCCCTAAATAAAGAAACTTAATTAAAAACTTTAGACATCACCGCGGCTGAACAGCCAAGTGAACGTTATTCTCAGTATGTATAAGTCTACAGATTCTCCCCCGGATTCCTCATATCGTTGCCAGATAACTTTAGAAAGGCCAGTAATAATGATGAAATATAGTTAACTGATTTGAACAATGAGTAAGGCCGCGGGACGGGCATTTGAGCCTCTGGACAAATTGCAATCTCTCTCTCTCTCGGTAGGCATGTCGTCGTTTTAAGGAACTTCGTCAGAGTCTCGGGCCTCACTGGGAAGTAAGTTGCGCTTCGTGGCTGGGAGTCTGCTGCTATTTCTTCAACGTGCAAATTTCCGTGTCGAGAAGAAAGTGTCGGTAATAATTAAATCTGATCTAATTCTCTTGTACCCAAATATAAGGCCTCGATACGGGAAGTATCGGTAATAATTAGGTCTGATTTAATTCTCCTGTACGTCCTGGTAGAAACTCTGGTGGCTGGGCTCTTATGTGATAGCTTCCTGGACGGTCAAAGGAAAATGACCCTCTTTCGCGGTTTTCTCATCGCTTTTATATGCACGCATCCCTATGCAAACGTGTATGGCGCAAAAGCAAGAGAGAGTGGCGTTTGGAGACTCATAGACGGGGCTACTTGAAAATGGCATTTGTTAACTTACGGGCTCCAATGACTAATAAGGTTCATTATGACTCTTAACTTCTGTTTAGAAACCTACCGAGCTAGCATATTCTAACGTTGCTTTTAAGACTTTTTAAACTAATTCATTTCTGTACAAAATAAAATTATTTGACTTGAAAACTGAAATGTTATGCAAATGCGTATTTAAAACTGATAATGGCCTTTTTAAATGTAATTCCTTGTGACTATGCCATAAAAAAAAGATTATTGATAAATTAAATAAAAGTAATTGAATTTTGATAATAAAGTAAGAAAATAATATGAAAGCGGCTGGCCCTATACTGGGCGTTTTACTACATATATAACGGATAATGCAATAGCTGACTTGACAACACACATATACAACTCTTTAGATACAACAAAAAAGTCTATGCTTCTTGGTTGACCTAGCAAAAGCTTTTGACACGGTAAGTCATCCGAAGTTGTTAGCTACTCTGAATGATGTTGGAATTCATGATCCCGCAAATACATTACTGCAAAGTTACCTCTGTGAAAGACCTCACTGCGTAAAGATTGGGCGCAGTTACAGTGACTTTAAAACAGTCAAGTGCGGAGTTTCTCAGGGTACAATCCTCGGGCCATTACTCTTCATAATGTACGTTAATGAATTATGTGATGTGATGTGATCAGTGGTAAAATAGTCAGCTTTACCAATAACACTGCTATATTTTTTTAAGTTAACGACTGGAAGATTAAAAAATAAAGTTGAGCGTGAGACATTCGAAACTATGAAATATTTTAATGATAAGTTATTAACAGTAAATTACAAAAAAACATTTGTCTTACCTTTTGTCAGCACTAGTCGAGGACTCCCAAAATTTGATTCCCTGGTTATGAAGGAGAATAAATTAGAAATAAAAATTAAATATAGTTAAAATCATTAAATACCTAGGCACTAAAAATGCTCTACTATGCGTTATTTCAGTCACATCTAAATTTTGGCATTATAGCATGAGGCAATGCTACAAATTATTACATAAAAAATGTAGAAACTTTGCAATAATGGATATTTAAAGTTGTTTACCAAAAATCTCTAATGTATTCTTCTGAGGAACTGTATGAAGAGTGTAAAGCTTTTGATATATGACAACTGTTTTGTCAATCTTTGTTGTTATAGTTCAAGTAGGAATAAACTGAGACAAAAAAACTTTACGACATAATTATTATCGCCGCGGGCCATGGCGCTAAGTTGAAGTAAATAAATCCCAGTAAATAAAAAACGCGACAAAAACTTTACAACATAATTATATCGCCGCGGGCCATGGCGCCAAGCCTGACATCAAATAACGACTCGAGATCCGACGCACATTAAAAACCTATAAAAGTAAGCGAGGCAATTTACGAACAGCACCAGGTCGTAAAGTTTTTTTGGGTTTCTTATGTCTCAGGATTTTCCTAATTGAACTATACGTTCTTATAAAAATAAGAGAAGTTTAGAATCAATGTACAGGTACAAAATGGAGTCGATGAAGATTCCAAAAATTGACAAAACAGTTGGTCAATGACGTCACAGGTACTTAGGTGGAGTAATATACAACTCTCTTCCTAATGATATAAAGACAACAAACTGGTTGAAATTGTATAAAAAAAGACTTAAACATTGGATACTTGATAAGGAACGGATCGAAATACATTTGACTGTAGATTGCAAAAATAACTATGCGTATAAAACATTTTAGGTAGCTTTATACTACTTAGGGCCGGTTTACCAATACAGGCTTAACACTTAACTATAGGATAAATGTCAAACGAAACAATGGGTATCTATTGTTTTGTTTGACAGATCCTTTGGTTACGAGTTAACCTTGTATTGATAAACTGACCTCTTACAATGACGTACATACCTAATCGACCAAACTGACTAACCTAGTGTTATTTGCTTCTTTCTGTATAGCATATCATCTTTGACACCCTCAATGGTATATTGAGAAAGGAAGACTGAGTCTTCCTTTGAAAGAAACCCGTAATATAAAAATAGTTACTATTTCTTGATCTTGACATAGTGTTATCTAGTTTTATTTTTTCTTCTTTCTTTCTTTATATTTTTTTGGTTTGTTTTATTAAGTATATATTGTTTCTTTTATATTCAGTAAGTTATATTATGTATTAAAATAGCATATGGACTGAGGCTCGATAGATATCCACGGGCGGATTTTCCACGTGGATACTCTTAACTTTATTATGTTGTTTAAGTACATATTTTAATTTATTTGAGTGTAAATACTCATGTATATATTTTATTACAACTAATAAAGTTATTATTATTATATTGGTGCAAAATTTGTATAATCGATCTAAGTAATGTTTATATAATTAGGGGTTGTTTTAATAAAGACGAATAAAATAGTACGTTATTGTTTAAACAAGATACAAAATTAAATGTTCCATATTTAGACTAAAAAAAAATACGCAAATAAAAAAAACAATACTTTTTAACATTTTACATTCCTGGCATGTGTAGATATTTCTTTTATTCTGGTTCTTATCAAGTGTTGACTATCCAATTAATGTTAGTTGCTAACTTTATAATTATATAAATTGGATAAAATAATTCAAACCAGTTTTTACTTTAGTATAATTGGAAATAATTACGGTTGATAATATTAAACAACTTGCACTTTCAATCTCGAAATGTTGTCGAAGCTGATCTGGTAGGTATGTAATTTGCTATTCAATTAATTTTACATAAAACTATACATACCTACAGTGCGTCACAGATAAAGGCTGTTTTAAAGCTACATTTGATATCATCAATTTTTTTTAAACGTTGACATAATTTCTGAAGAGATTTGTCAAGCAGAAATCTATTCCGTAACGATGGATACTACAATGGATATTTCTTCCCATGATTAGTGTGCCATTTTAAGGTACATAAAATCTAATAATGTTGTCGAAAGGGCAATCGCTTTAAAGCATGTAGTAACTTCAATTACTGAAGATCACCTCTGTCAGAGAAAAAAATACTAGATAATAATATATTATCATTGTATTGCTGATGCATTCGATGGTGCCTTCAATCTAAGTGGACAATATTTACGAAATTACCGCAAAGTTGAAAAAAAATTCAACCAACCATATTCATACCTGGTGTTACGCACATGTGTTAAATTTGGTCATTACAGATATTACACAATCCTTGACGGTCTCTGCTTTTTTTTTTGATTAATTACAAGAAGCCCATGCATTTTTCAGGAAATCCTGAAAGAGGCTAAATGTGTATGAAAAATTTAACAGCAATGTCGTCATCACCTAAAACGTAATGCAATAAGCGCTACAAGATGGAGAAGTAAAAGTGATGCTACTACAAAAATATTTGACAATAAAGATCAGATCAGCACAGTACCGATAAAGCTGTTTTCTTCAATGTTGTTCTGGCACTAAAAGAAATTACGGAGTCCAACTCATTATTCAATGCCAAATTTACAAGTGAAGCAGAGATTTTCTGAAGAAGTTCTGTTCCTTTGAACCAATTCTGCTTACCGTGACATATACAAATTCTCTACGTAACAACACTGTAAATTTGGACTATGTGCACTGTGCAGGCTTGGGGACAAATTTCTAATGCAACAGAAAAACTGAAAACACAACAAGAAAATTTCGATCCCGTCTTAAAATCTGCCGATAGGTTTGTTTAAACTGTGAATACCACATTAGAAAAATTGGATTCCGATTTATTTATTGAGAATATGATCCCGAAGAAAGGAAGAAGAATTGTCAAAAAATGGCTAGGGAACTTGGCGGAGATGAACAAATTGGAATAGACGAAGAAAGTCATTTTCGTTTAACCATGCCATAATGTTATCATGGGGCAAACACGGGGCATTTCGTGGTGATTTAAAATGTTTTGACCCCAGGAGATTTTCCAAAACGAGTCAATCTGTCCCAGAAGGTTCGCTAAATCAAATTTGCACAATAATTCCTTCCTTAAGGTACACGGTCAATTATATTGCGCAATATTATTGTGCGCCTGAGGAGTATATTGTGTATATTGCGCAAGTATTGAATAAATATTGAGCTTGTTTGAAATTTATTGCACAATATTGCATTATTTGCGCGTGTAGGGACAATTTGCCAAATAATTATTTGTATCAGTCACCATGGCGAGGCGAACTGAAGACTGCGAATTTGTTATTGAACTTTTGCAATTTGCTTTTGAAACTATTAGATATTGCACAAGAATATTGAATCGTTTGTGTTAAAACATATTGCGCCTTTAGAGAGGGAAAGATTAAAGGAGGAATTAATGACTTTTGTCCATTTATGGCCCAAGCTTTCAAAGTGGCATTTCCAAAGGTATATAAAGTTACTGATAGTGCTATGTGAATATAACCTATATTCTTTAGAATTTCGGCAATTGCATTTTGTATATAAATTTAAATTTCTTCTGACAATACAACTCACGCGAGTCTCTTGTGAAAGGTCATTTTAAAATTATTAAAAACTGAACTACGCAGTTGCCTTCTACAGGAAATTTTGGAAGCGTTATTCCCTATGGCTTGCGAGCCTGAAATAACGACTAATATTTCAGCAGAGTTAATTATTGATAAATTGTGTCAAAAAAGTACCGCTTTTAAAAGCCATTTAGTGATGGTGATTACATGTTATTCTATTAGTCATTTTTTATGTCTTGATGTTTTATCGAGAGTTTTATACTGATGATAAAATAATGTTAAAATAAATGTTCAGAAAAAATTATATAAAGGTCCAAAATTTATTAAAAACCCTACAATATAGGATTTGAAGTGTCAAATATTTTGGCTTTAATTAAAATACAACTTGGGGTCCTTTCTAGGTTATTTTCCCTGGGCCCAAAGTCGTCCCAGCACGCGCCTGTAACTTTAAGCGTTAAAATCCTTAATAATAATTAATATAACCGTTTTCTCCGTTATCCCCGTATATACTGGGGCCATTCAATCATTAAATCCGAGGGAAAAATGACAGGAAGCTTCACCGTGTACCAATAACTAGGTAAAAGTCTTCAAATATTCAGAACTGCTGTCATTGATTTTATTTGATTCACACAGAAAATGTGTATTTACCGCTGCATTGAATATACAAACTGAATGACAACAAAACACAGAAACAAGTAATATCAGACTTCATAAAAGGAATATGTTTAATTAGATTGGTATCATAATTAAATTTTAAAACACTAGACGATCACATAAATGGCCAACTATTTAGCGCTTCTCGATGAAATCGAAAGCTAAACAATAAAAATTCAACATGTCTCCTATTTGGGCAAATTGAGTGACCAGCAGGTGACCCGACTTGACACTTCTAGATTCTTTCTGGAGTTATTTTAAAGATGAATTAAAAAATACTCAAGCTGTTTAATCGAAATTCAATTCAAAACTTCTTTATTTGACAGTAACTTATACAATAATTACCTCCCCAGGGTCTAACCCGGGTCCGACCGTGCAACCACTGCGTTATTCGCTGTGGCGGATTGCAGGACCGGACGGACTAGGCCTGGTTCGGTTTTAAAACAATTAAAACTTATACCTAGGCTCCTTCTGCAGAATGCAGATTAAAAAAGGTGATCAAATTTACAAACATCTATAAAAACAGATTCAACTAAACTTAAAATTACACTTTTATTAGTAGCTCGCGCACTTCACTGTTTCTAATTTGGCTGTTGATGCTGGTACCTCAATCTGGACGAGGAACCATCTGCGAGATGTGCAAATGCCGGGCTGCGCATAGGCTGGCCTAAACTTTGGTTTTAAAAAAATTTTGGATTTCGGAAAACTTTGATTTTGTTATAAAATTTTGATGGAGAATGAATTTAGAGACAAAAATGCAAAAAGAGACAACGAGAAACAAACGAGACAAAAAGAAACAAACAGCAAGGAAGAGGGGCACAGTAGGAAAGATTTAAAGATGTAAAGGTATGAAATATCAGTAAAGTGGATAGGGTAAGCGAAAGTTATAGTTGTTGAAGTTTGGCTACAGAGGTTTCCGGAAGATCGGTAACGTCTGGTACGGTAGGGTGTGTTTAATCCGAAATGGGGCATTATGCTGTCTAATTTGTGTTATGTTTCTTGTTAGTGGACTATTGCCCAGTTTGAAAGAGTAGAATTTCTGGGAAATATCCTGGACGTAGTCCGCTATTGGGGTTATGTCGTGGCAAAGTGCGTAAGGGTCTCTGAGGGAGGTGTACCTTCCAGAATTAGAGATGAGGCGCATAAATTTGTGTTCTAACACTTTTAGTTTTCTCATTGTGGTGACCGGTATGCTGCACCACACCGGCGCCGCGTATGTGATGGATGGCCTGACCACCATCGTGTACAACAATTTTTTGTTTTGTCTGTTAAGTCTGCTACCCCTGACCATGAGTGGATACAGACTCCTGGACAGGGAGTAGACCGTCCGTACGGTCTCATTTATATGTGTGTTAAACGTCAGTTGCTGGTCCAGTCTGACCCCCAAGTACTTCACGCACCTCTTGGTTGGAATTTTGTTTCCCCGGATCGAGATTGGTGTTAGGATTTTGTTTTCAGTGAAACGGCGCGTGAAGACTATCGCCTCCGACTTCTCAGCGTTTACCCGAATCTTCCACTGGGCGTAATACGCCGTGGCACGGGCCATGTGCGCCTTCAGCAGCATGTTCGCTGCTTGGGCGTTATGCGAATGCGCGTACATGGCCGTGTCGTCGGCGTACTTGGCCAGCTTCGTATTTGGGAACTCTGGGAAGTCGGAGACGTACAGGTTGTACAACTTTCGGTAAGTTTTTGACAATGTCTGCTATTTCCGAGGGCTTGGTCATGACCTTCAGAAATTCTCGTTTTGTCATTTGTATGTCATGACCAATTATTTCGTTTATGTCATTTTCAATGCGGTCGTGCTCAAAATTGTTTGGAACGTTAGTGTTGTGTATACTCTCGAAGTGTACAGCTAAGTCGTTCGCTTTTTGCGCGTCTGTCATCTGAAATATTATCTGTTGATTCTAGTATTACCTAAATCATCAGTAAAAGTTAAACAGGGAATTGAATCTTTTCACCTAATATCATTTTAAATGGTGTAGAATAAAAAAAGACGTATTTTTATTCAAATTTGTCATTGTATTCATGAAAGTCCATAAATTGTATGGCGCTGTAGTAAAAGATGCAAATCTCCGGTTAATATGCAAATTTATCGCATTTTGTTGATGTTTGCGCCGTTTAATAAACTTAAATAATGCTAATCCTGATTTATACTTTCAGCTGTTTAACAAAATATGAAATACTGATTTAATATTTAAGGTGCGGAACCGTTCAAACTATTCCAAGGCCAAATATCACTTTCTTGACAATCTTAATTTTTTTGCTCCATTTTCACGTAGAAATAATAATATTTATTAGTTATCTTTTTTTAACATGATAGTCATAAAAAATTAAGCGTCTAATTAAGAGTTCAGATAAATTATAGGTTGTCAAAATAAATTATGAAAACAATTTAGTAAAACTAGCACGATGCTTAAATTGGATGAAGCGATTCTTTTCGCTTTAAAAGTGCTTGAATATCTATGAAGGTCGTTTAACGCATAGGAAATATATAATTAAGTAGATAAATATACAATTACAAAGCAAGTAAACAAAACGAGAATCTGTTAAAAGTAGAAATATCTGTATAATAATTATCCAAAATTGCAACCATTTATTTTGAAACTTTTAAATAATGTACGCAATGCCATTAATTTTTTTTATTCATTGATTCTACATATGAAAAAGAAAAGTTTTGCTTCATATTATAGCGTTCTCTATCATCTTCAGTTAACTCTAAATAAAAATATGTCTTTTACACTTAACCATTTTTGAGAGAAAAATTCCTAAATCTTTATCATGAAAATGTATGTAGATACTATATGATATGATGCGATATGATATATGAAGGATGATATATGATGTGTGATATATGATATATGATGTATGGTATATGACATGATGTTATGTGATGTGATTCCATATGAATAACAAAAAGAAAACATTTCTTCTAACTAAAGTGAATAATTCTCGATGTTATAAATCAATGAACATAAATAAACAAAATTACTTGGTGAAAACTGTAAATAATAAAAAATTTCAATTTTAACGAAAGCCTTCCCAAATTCTTATCAAATAAGGGTATAAATACTTTTGCACACTTTTGTATCTGTTAAAGTCCAAATCTCTGTTTTTATTAATTCTTGGTGGGCTCGTAAACAAGGGCATTACAAAAATTAATATGTTTAAAGCTTGAGAGCAACTTTCAACTTATACTGAAACTACTTTTTGTACACTGCACTCGAATACGCTACTTGACGCGCATATCGCTAATCACGTCAGTATCATCGGGAGATGATTAAAATTGGTTTTAATTGATGTAGAAAGCAAATTACTTTGATATATTTCTGATATGTTCGTAAATATGTATAAATGCCTTAAATAAGTTCTAATTCTGGATTGTGTTAATGAATCAATATTTAATTAGTCACTTTACTACATTATTAAAATTGATGTTTTCTGTTTTTTGTTGACCATGAGTAAATAAATTAATTATTGCTCTAAGTATCAATAATAATCTTACCATCTAGTTGGTATACATTTAAGTGGAGTGTACAAATTTGTTTAATTTACTTTTCACGGGGTTTTCAGTTCTTGATATGAACCGTGTACATATACAATAATCGAAAGCAATTCAATTCGATCTGACTCCCAGCATGTTTAGTTCATCCGCATCAAATCAATTTTGTGAGTTTATTTTTAGATCAAACAGTAAGTTGGTTTTGTAGATCGTTTTTCGATTGGATACCGCGATATGTTCCACTACATAATTCTGGTAACCTACAACGAACAGGTAATCGTTCTACGAGACTCAAGGTCTCTGTTCTATATAGGAAGATTTCTATTATACAGGGTGGGGCAATAGTGTGTCGGACCTTGATATTTCGAGTTTTACGATAGCTAGAATTTTTTTCAAAATTGCAAGTATACTAGATAAAAAAGTCTATAACTGGAAATTATTTTCGAACATACAGGGCGAGCCAAGACGAAATTACAAGACCAAATGCCTTTTTTAAAATGGAATGCTATGTATATCAGTACATTTTTTGAAGCCTCCTTCTAGGCTCTATTCATTCCTATATTAGCATTGAATATCTCCCAATCACTTGGATATAATGAATTTTTTTGTTGAAATAATGTAATCTGCAGATGGATGTTAAAAAAAAATCACCACAGCCACAATTATGGGTTTTAAGATAAACTTATGTGAATACGAGTTACGAGACATCTAATTAATATTTTTTAATCATTTTCATTTCCTAAAAATGTACAGTGTGGCCAAAAATTATTTTTCAATTAAGAACATTTTAAATTGAATTTTCTCAATTTCTTCAAATGTAACAATTATTACAATTACAATTACATATTACAATTTGCAAATTACAATACAAAATAATAGAATTAAAAAAATAAAAATTTAAGGTGCACCTAGGTGAGTAAACACCTGTATGTGCAATATTAGACAGAATATCGTATATCCAATTACATTATTATTCAGATTATTTAAAGTAAGCAGGAATAGGAGAAAATAATAGAGGAGTTGAAGATGAAGAGAGTAAAATATAGAATAGAAATAGTTACAAATTTTTATAAGAGGTTATTAATGTAGTCCCTATTTTGATATATAAAAGTTTTACATTTTTTAACAAAAAAATTGTATTTAGTTATTGTTCTTATTTCATGAGGCAAGATTTTTGGTGCTAAGATAGAAGCAAAGCGTTGGTGCATCGTATTTTCTAAATGGTATAACCATCATATTGTTAGCATTTTGTCTGGTTTGATAACAGTGGTTCACTAAATTTTTGTTTATCGATTTAAACTAAAATATACAAATATTGAGAAAATATAAACATCGGACATTTAGTATTGATTCATTATATAGAAGGTTACTTGAGTACAGTCTATCTTTGATGATAATTCGCAAAATATAGTTTTGGACCACATTCAATTGTTTTAAAGCATTCTTTCTTATGAATGTTTTCTTATGAAATGAGCAATTTATTACTCGATGCATTGGTTATAGATACAGATATTACTGACCACTTCCCGATCTACTTAAATGTTAGTCTTGATGAAAATAGTAATGAGAAAAAAGGTATTGAACAAAAACCCATTACCAAATTTGATGATAAAAAATTTGAAAATATGATTAGTTCACTACAATGCGATAATATTATTTCATTAAGTGACCCTGTATATTTTTCGTCGATGTGATGTAGACATGAAAAACGAACATTTTAAGTACTTCCCTATGGCTAATTGCAACCAATTTCGTTTTATTGAGCAACAATTACAAAATTCAAAAATAAACTTAAAAAAAGAGGTTTCTTCAGTAACTCAGTAGAAAAAATTATAATAAATGTTCCACATGTTGCCCATTTTGATTGACACGCATCTCTATGCGCTTTTGAAATGAGGTTCCCACTGTTCCTAAAACTGCCGATGTGATAGATGCAAAGACAGTTATTATTCTTTCCATCATATTTTGTACTGTTGTTGGTGTGTCTCTATAAACAATTTCCTTCACATATCCTCATAAAAAGAAATCCATTTTTTAAGATCTGGGGATCTAGCAGACCATTTAGTGGGTCCATTTCTTCCAATCTATTGATTAGGGTAGGTATTATTTAAGTGGTCTCTAACTGCATTTAAATAATGTGGTGGAGCACCATCTTGCTGAAATCTCATCCTATTTCGAATTCTTTCATGGAGATTTACCAATAATTGTGGCAGATAGTTTTCCAAAAAATGAAGATAAATAGACCATCCGTGTTGGTTATTAATTTGCATAAAAAAGTGAATATTTTCCGAAGCATAATAATGGAAATTGTACCTATTAACAAATCCATTTTTATGAAAAGTTGCCGCATCACTAAATAAAACAGTATTGAATAAGTTGACATCATGTTGCATTTCACCTCTGGCCCAATTGGAAAATTGTAGGCGTTTTTGGAAATCGTCTACTTATTCCTACTAATGAGCTCACTTCTGTTTGACTAACATGGGGTTTCTCAACCGTTGCCAGCAGCACAGAAAACTCATTTTCTTCGTTCACAACACGTTTTATTCTTTTACTTTTTTTGTATTCGAAATTTCCAGTTTCCAGAAATCTATTAAGAAGGTTTTGGAAACTGCTAACATCAGGAATCCCTCTTTCAGGATAACGTTGGTGATAAATTCTATTGGCAAGTAAACAATTTCTGTCTGATTCGCCCAAAGCAAAAGTCATGTCTACAAGTTCCGTTTTATTAAAGTTCATATTGTAAAATTCCAAATATTTTAAATTCAATACAAATTGTAACGACCGATAAGTATGATAAATGCTCCTTTGTACACGACAATTTATACCAAACTGAGGTTTTATTGCTTGTCGAATAACGAAAACAGCAAAAAAAATTACAAGAAAACATTACAGTAAAGGACCGGTTAAATACTATTTACTCATTTCAATGAATTGGAAGAAATGGTCCCACTAAATGACCTCATTTCAAAATTGCATAAAGACGTGTGTCAATCAAAATGGGCAACACGTCGAATACCTATTATACATTTTTCTAATGAATTATTTGAGGGATCCTCTTTTTTAAAGTTTATTCTTGAATTTGACACTTATTTATTTATAAAACGAAAATGGTTGCAATTAGCCATAGGGAAAATGTTCTTAATTGAAAAATAATTTGTGGCCACCCTGTACATTTTTAGGAAATGAAAATGATTAAAAAACATTAATTAGATGTCTTGTAACTGGTATTCGCATAAGTTTTTCTTAAAACCCATAATTGTGACTGTAGTGATTTTTTTAATATCCATCTGCAGATTGCATTATTTCAACAAAAAAATTCATTACATCCAAGTGGTTGGGAGGTATTCAATGCTAATATAGGAACGAATAGAGCCTAGAAAGAGGCTTCAAACATGTACTGATACACATAGCATTCTATTTTTAAAAAAGGCACTTGGTCCTGCAATTTCATCTTGGCTATCCCTGTATGTTCGAAAATAATTTCCAGTTATAGACTTTCTTATCTAGTTTACTTGCAATTTTTAAAAAATTTCTAAATTTCTAGCTGTCGTAGAACTCGAGATATCGAAGTCCGACGCACTATGACTCCACCCTGTATATATAGGATATATCTAAATCATTTTAAATGATTGAAATGCTTCATATGCAACTGGACTTCCGGCATTTCGTGTCCAGTACATTTTTGTTTTGTTTTGCTAATTTATTTTTTAACGTTGATTATTCGAAAATCCGGAACCAGGGAGATTTATATTCATAGACACCATTTATATAGGGACTGAACAGTATTAGTTATAATTTGCAATTCTAACTTTTATAAAAACTTCTTTTCATAAAATCTTTTTTATATAAATTATACCAATAGTAGTACTACATGCGTCCCAAGGAACTTCGCAACCATTTATATTAGTATTTTCTTAATATGTTGCTTCTATACTTGACAATCAAGGACAGATTGATGATATATATATAATAATAATAATAATACACGTCTTTATTATTTTTCAGGTAAATATTACAGCTATTGACTTTATCTTAAAACATAACATGAAAAATAAATGGCGAAGTTAAGCGGACACAATTTAAAAAAAAATCATGTATGTTTTTCTTACACTTAACCACAATCTGTTAGAGATGAACAAACTCGACGCTCTTGCTTCGTACATTGAGTACACAAGAGAAGCGAAGTTTACACATCTAAAACAGAACAAAATACAGTATTAAATTCATCATATATAGTAACAAGAAAAGAGATAAAGCTGTAAGATTGAAATACACAATACAATACACAACTTCAGGTATATTATCTTAAACTTAATTCTCTACATACAGGGCTACAATAATCATGTACATTGACGTTGGAACAAATATAATTTTTATACCTTTTTAAACCTAGTAATGCTGTTCTCTTTTAGCTGACTATTCAACCCATTATAAGTTTTACTAATTAGATAACTAAATGATCTCTTAAACAATTCAGTACGGTGCTGCGGCGGAGTTAGAAGACCTTTAAATCTGATATTTAATGTGTGCACATCGGTTCGAAACTTAATTTTTTGATACAGATATATAGGAATTTTGCTTAATATTATTCCATGAAAAAGACAAGCTGTATGATGCAATCTTCTATTGTACATATTAAGCCATTTTACCTCTTTGAGTTTGTGAGAAATTCTCTGGTTTCGGTAAATTCCATATATGAGTCTGAGGCATGAATTTTGCAATTTTTGCATTTTCCTTGCATACAAAGTATTTATACAGGGGCCATATATACAATCTGCATAATTTAATATAGACAAAACCAGAGTTTCACAAAGAAGAACTTTAGTCTTATGTGGGAGACAATGTCGATTGCCATAAATTAACTTTAAAACAGAATAATCTTTTTGCAACATTTTATTCACATGATCCTCAAATCTTAAGTCACTATCTAATATAACTCCTAAACTTTTGCCTTTTCTACTTTCACCAAAGACTCATTACCAATTTTGACATTTAATTGATCTCTAATACTACTTCGTTGGTTCTTAGGACCGAAAATTATAATATTAGATTTAGTAGAGTTTATAACAAGACAATGGTCATTTGCAGCATTTATAAAATTTTGAAGGTCCTCATTGACTAATAAACAGGCGACATCGACATCAGAGGGTTTGAAAGAATAGTAGAGCTGTGTGTCGTCAGCGTATAAATGTACTTTGCAATAATTCAAATGATTAACAAGATTGCTTGTATACACAGTAAATAGCAAAGGGCCAAGAATTGATCCTTGAGGAACGCCCGATTTCAGAATAAGGTAATTTGAAATGTTATTATTTAGTTTTACTAGTTGTTCTCGATTTTTTAGGTAAACATCAAACAATTGTGCCGCTTCTTGAGAAAGCCCTATGTAATGTAAAATATTATTAAGTATTTCGTAATTAATAGTATCAAAAGCCCTACTGAAGTCAAGCAAAATTAAGCTGGTACATAAACCTTGGTCAGTAGCCGCTATAATATCATCTACTATGTGTAGGAGGGCTGTTGTGCAACTGTGTTTGGGCCTAAATCCTGATTGCACTGAAGGTATTAGCTTGTATTTTTCTAGGTGTTCTCTTAGCTGTTGTTCCATTACTCTTTCAATAAGCTTTGACATAGTTGGTAATATACTAATGGCTCGGAGATCTTTGAATTCTTCTGGGTTATTTTTTTTAGGTAACACAGTCACATCGGCCCTCTTCCACATTGCTGGAAAAACACTTTCAGTTAAGCAAAAATTTATTATATGTGTTAAATATAAAATAATGTGGGGACAACACAATTTTAATAAATTAACGTTTATACCATCACATCCGGCTGCAGTAGTTTTTATTTCATTTAAAGTTATATATATTGTATATTCATCAACAGGCTGGAATTTAAAATTTACGTTATTTAAGTTATTATTTTTATAAAACTCAATAAGTTCATTTGATACAGTTGTGTTGGGAATAGCATTAATAAAAAAATTATTTATTTCATTAACATTCTGTAATTGACCAGGTATATCTTTGTGTTTATTATGGGGTATAAAATTGTTTTCTCTGAGAAACTTCCAGTTCTGTTTTGGAGTAGAATTAATTATTTTATGTTCGATATATATCTTTTTCTCTCTTTTGATAGCTTAAGTTGTATAGTTACGCATTTCCTTATAAAACTGAAAATGCGCTGGATTTCTTGTTTTTCTATATCGATTCTCTGCTTTATCTCGTATTTTCATCATCATTTTTATGTTATACGTTAACCAAGGGGCATATGGTTTAGTGAATCTGGATGTAACAAAGGGTGCGTGTATGTCAAACAAATCATTAATGTTATTGACTAAGAATTCCACCTTTTCATTTATGTCATTTAAATTAAATATTAAATACCAGGGAATGTTAATAAGATCTGCCTCAAAAAGTTCGTAACTAAAGTTCTTAAAATTTCTGTAACTAATTATTTTTGGTGTACTATTTTCAACACATATCTTTAAATTGCAAAATATAATTTCGTGGTCAGATAATTCATTACCCAAGACGCCCTTCTCTAAAACATCCAAACCCTTTGAAACCAGGATGAGGTTAATTAATGAGGCAGTTGTCTTTGTAATTCTAGTTGGAACATCTATTATTTGTTCTAGGTTAAAAGCGTTTAAAACAGAGAAAAGAGAAGAAAGAAGAAAAGAATATATTACCGACTTTGCAAAAGATTTCCGATTACGGAATAATATTGATTAAGCTGAACAACCTATAATTGGTTTGATTCTAAACAGCCCATTTCTACTTCAGTAGTGCCCCAAGAGTCAAGTATTGGCCCCTTAACGTTCTTACTCTTCATTAATGACCTGCTGCAGATGGTATCGACCGTGAGAGAGTGTTATTTGCTGATGAAGTCAAAATTTACCATGCTGTAGAGAATGTTAATGATTGCTTATTTATTTAAAATCAACTTTAAAAAATGGAAGACTCCGAAGTACGTTTGATCTGTTTGAATTCACGGCATACGAATACGCATAGATCTAAATCTGAACTTGTCCAAACAAAGTAAAATAAAAAGATTTACAATAACTGAAATCCCATCGAATAAACAATGTAATACTACTTTATTTAACAAAGGTCTTAGGTTAATAAACTACATAAATGAATAAATAAGTGACAATGTTAAAAATCCGTTACGCAACAACTGTTATTGTAAGCAGTTTAGTAATTATAAAATTTTAATTGAAAATTATGATTCTGCATAGGCAACAATCTACATCTACATTAATTAATATGAAATAAGTATCCCAATTATTACATTTTATATTCTTATTTCGCCTAAAGAAACTGCGACTCTATGTATGAATACAAATACAGGAAATAATTAACATAACACAAATTAATTATTGTATAAATTATATTTAAAAATTTTATACGTAGTTTGTGAGTGAAAAAATTAACTTCTCCTTAAAGAGGGACTACCTCTACCAGTAGCGTTACAACTGAGACTAGCACGAGCACACTAAAGCGTCAAAAATGTGTATTGAAGCAAAATGTAATTATTATATCATCTATTTTCAAAATTTCTTATGTATTTCTTGGTAATTCTATTTGGGAGATTTAAATAACAATATTCAAAAGTAATTATTTCAGAATAACAGCCTATCAAAATTCAAAAGAATTTTAGATTTTAAAGTATGTGCTACGCCCGCAGATGGTAAATAGAAAAAAATGATGTTTTACTAAAATTTATATTTTTATTTCATAATTAATGAGAGGTCTTGATGGGCACCTCTCAGGGACTCGTAGCAAATATTTATTATAGTGTGCGGTTCGTGATAAAAGTAGGAACCACACACTTGCTAGCTCGTCGGGGGGGAGCGGGTAAGACAGCTACTTGGTGAACACACAAACAGTAATAAACCAATTAGTCCAATTCGCAGAATATATTACAAAATCATACATGTACACACATGTATTGAGTACCATATGGTATTAATTTATTATTATTATTAGCCGTTACTCGAGTCCGAGTATAAAAATGTTACAGTCGATAGATTGTGTACAATAAAAAACAAGTAAAAGGTGTAGTCTATTGTAATTCCCATTCATCTACGGTGCACACGACTATGGCTATAGAGGCCAATTCGGGAGAGCACATGTCGACCGCAGTCAGGACAAACATAGACTTGGTTAGGTCTTGGATTCGGCCTTCTTGCAGCAACATTTCCTTGATAGCTGGCCACAACCCCTCGCCATTCGGTTCTGTCCGCTGCAAGTTGTTCCCATTGCTGGTCTGCAATACCGCAGGATTTTAGATTTTCATGGAGAGCGTCTTTGAACCTCTTTCGTTGACCGCCACGCCTCCTTTTACCGCTTAGCAATTCACCATAAAGTGTACATTTAGGAAGGCGGTTATCATGCAACGATGAACGTGACCTGCCCATCTTAGGCGTGCTCTTGAAATAAGCACCTCAATTGGAAGGCTGTTTGCTCTCCTGAGTACTTCCACGTTTGATATGTGATGGAACCAACGGATTTTCATCATACTTCTGAGGTGTCTTTGCTGAAGACGTTCTAATTCTTTCACATGACGACGGTAAGTGACCCAGCTTTCACATCCATATAGCAGTGTTGGAATGACAACTGCTCTGTAGACAGCCATTTTCGTTGACAAAGCAAGGTCGTGGTTGTCAAATACTCTCTCTCTAAGTCCCCAGAGTGCTCTAGATGCAGCGTTAATTCTATTGCGAATCTCGCTGTCCATGTTTGCTTTGTCATTAACAACGTTGCCTAAGTAATTGAACTGATCCACTACTTCAAGAGAATTTCCGTTAAGTGTAATGTCTATTTGGTTCACTTGATGAGGAGTTGACATAATCTTAGTCTTTCCAATGTTTATTTTAAGTCCCAAGGAATCATAGCTCTGGGCATACACATCTAAAAGTTCTTGAAGCTCTTCAGGCGTAGAGGCTAAAAGTGCACAGTCATCCGCATACTGGAGATCACAAATGAATCGTATGCGTCTTCGTGAAAGCTCTAAAGCGCCCTATGTTAAAGAGACCGCCATCAAAACGGTATCTGAGACCTATTCCTCTGACTGTCAGTTTGTTGTCAACAATAATTGTTAGAGCAGTGGTAAACAAATTAAAGAGTAGGGGTGCCAGGACACATTCCTGCCTAACTCCAGTGAGGGTTTGGAAAGGTTCGGTTGCCTCATTATTATACATAACCTGGGCGTTGTTGTTTGTATGTAGACTGCGACATACTTCCACAAATTTTCTAGGGATACCTAAGCGGAACATAATTTTCCAGAGCACTTCCCTGTCCACCGAGTCAAACGCCTTGGTTAAATTGTAGTTACATAAAAAAACAGCAAAAAAAAAACTAAAATGAGTGGCAAAAGCAAAAATACTGATAATATGTATATAAAAAAATACATATATTTAATAGGATCAGTGCTAGGGAACTTATTTAGATGCAAAATTTACGGTACTATGATGTAAGCTATAATTACTAAGTTAAATATATATACATATGTACAAACGGCTAAGGAAATAAGGCACTTAGCTGAGCAACGGTAGGTACGTGTTGGTATCCCAGGGACAGCAGCAAGCCTGGAGCCAAAACCAACGATGTGGTGAACTAGAGCGCTCCCAATTACGCAACCATGAGACAGCCAAACATCCACCCAAATCAGAGGGAAGCAAAGTCAGATAACGTTGGATGAACAATACACAAAACTTGAAGTGGAATAGAATAAAATAAAATAAAAGCACTGCAAAAAAAACCAAAAGGTTGTCGAGTATTGGCCAAAATATTACAAAAACTATAGAACTCACGTGGATGTGGTATGGCTTTAACGTAGCCTCCAGGCAACAACCCACCGGAGGGAGGGATTTTCTTAATTCTATAAAAAAAAAATTATAATTAAGTTAATAACCATACACGTGTTCCGGAGAGGAAAAATATCTCTTACCCCAAAATTAATGGTTTAATCCAAAACGAATCTGTGACGCTTGAAACCCAAACTCCAAATAGACGACACAAAACTTCACAACAACCGCAATTGATCCCAATAATACAGAACAAGTACAGGAAAGTCTTCGCAAGACATGTGGTTGTAATGGCTACCAACTTAATAATGGCTCTCCCGGAAAAATTATAAGAACCAGAATTTAAGAAAAACCCGTGAAAGGAAGTGAGCGACGTACCACGCTAATCATTAATCACCCAACTCAACAGAAATATACGGACAAAATACATCCTATGATTATGCAATCATATCATAACTAAGATAAATATAGTCTTCCCTTAGATTACAAGGTAACAACCAACATATTATTTAGTCAAGGCAAATTTAAATTATATGGAAAAATTGTCCAAACCACGTAAATCATATTACCATCCTGCTCAAACGCTCGAGTCTGCGACAGTACTATAACCTACAAAACACAGGGCCGGAACGTCCAATAGTTGCAAGCCTACAAATTTTAAATATCTTAATAGTCCACGTCCCCTACGCTAGTGCATCACTTCTGCATCCAGGATGCTCATGTAATAAATCAGACTGTTTCTTGATATCCCAAATTTAAAATGTATCAGAAATCAGGACGCAATAATAAAATTGTAGTCTAATACGGGTCCTATCACTTCGCCGTATGCTAGTCTGCGCTCTTGCGCTAGCCCGTCGTGAACGTAACGGAAGCGGTTTACCTACTATGCCAACCACATTTTTTGGTTTTGACAGAAAGAAAACAAACTGACCTACACGAAATCTGGAGGAAAATGTTTATTAATTAATATGTTATTATAATAGATATTATTGGACTATCGAATATGCCAAGGTAAGTCACTAATTGTGTTCTTTATACGATAATAAAAGAAACGGGAGTTTTTGTTTGTTTTCTTTCCTAGGTTATGAACTGTTTTAACTAAAACAATTTATTTAATAAATTAGGTAACATAACGACATTTGTGTACTCGGGCCTTGTAAGTCATAATTCAATCAAACAAACTGTCGTATGATGGTTCATAAAACAAATTTCATTTTAAATTACTGAACGCAAACCTTGAAGCAAAACGATACGCGATGGGAAAGGATATTCCCGAAATTCGTCCTAGACATACATGGTGGCACAATAATTAACTAATCAGTGAAATATTCAATATATAAATTGCAACAAATGGCGCTATAGAGGGATTCCTTTCCGAGGAAAAGAAAAATAATGGCGATTTATCTTATTTTGTGCTTTTCAAGTGTAACATATGCATTTACATAAATGGGAAACATTAAATTGTCTATAAATTTGGCAGTTATCGTAAAGGGCATGAATACTTTCTTAAACATCATCGTCATTTCCATATTGAAATTGTTAGCGGATTTTTAAACTTACAACTCCACTTATTAAATTCTTGAAACTTGTTGCTTTCGCTTTCCCAAACGTGAATGAGGTGTATCAGCCACTCCACCAACTGTTTTTTGAACGCTGCGAAAGAAGCCTCCAATAACACAGCCGTGTACCAATCACTAGGTAAAGGTCTTTACTTAGTGATATCTACATTCTTGGTTTTCGGCTAAAATAATCAAAAACATACATATTTACCACATATATTTAACCAACTTCTTCCGACTAACATTTTCCCGCCATTTAACAAGATTTATTTCGACTTGACTGTTGCAACAGATATACGAAGATACGCTTAACAAAAACAAGTTACGTTTCAATTTATTTGTTTGGCTTAAAAATACATTCACTTCCAATGAGTTAGTTGCCTTGTTTTGATAAAATATATTGTTGTTTTCATCTAAAACAAATATTTACTATAGTTTGTATAAAACTAGCAGGTTGGCCACTATCATTTGTCTGCTCCATGACCTATGGCATACTGATGAGAACTAATAAGTTCGAAACCGGTCTATGTCTGATCAGGGAGTTGACAAATGATATTGGTTACCATTCTTTAATGATTTGTAAGGTGTAATTCAATGCAGGTCGGGGTATTTGCCCGCTGAGTAGTTGTTTCCTGCAAATCATATATTATAACAGTAGGTTAAGTCCACCTAGGACTGAAAAGTCGCCGCTCTCAGGTACTTGCAGAATCGCAAGTCGCTATACGCCCATAGAGACATCTATGGTGTATAGTAGCAATTGACCATTTGAGAGGTTTTCATTTACCTCTCACCACTACTCAAATATTTACTTGTTTAATTTGCATGTTTTAATTCTGCGCATCTGAAACGGTGAAACATTCTTTAAATTAACATTTATTTTCTAGTTTGAAGTATATATTTTTATGATGAATTAGTTTTTTTATTTATAAGTTCAAAAACGTTAGACGTTGTAAGATCTAACACCAATTGGTCACAGTTTAGTTTAAAATGAACATAATTCTATAATGTGAGGATCCCGTACATTTTGAATATAGATGTCAAGAAAAATTTTCAGAACAGCTGTATCTGAGAAATGTATTTTTTTTAAAAGATTAATTACATTTTAAACCTGTTTTAAGTGGAAAATAGATTTATCTTTAAATATATATTCGGTTTGTTTACCATAAACCCGAGCATATACAAAACTGACTGTGCAATTGTTTTCCCCGATCATGTCTATATATTATATTAAATATTATTTTTATTATACTCTCTCAAAATTGTATGTATTAGGCAACATTCTGAATAGTGATTGCATTCTACGAATATTCTTTCCTATTATTTGGGTTTTCTACCACATGTATTATTATCCTTTTCAAAAACAAATCACCGAATCTACAAAATAATAGAATTATTGGAAAAAACCTCTGCGCCTGTGACATTTACGTCAAATTAATAGCCAAAGGTTATGTTTTGCAAATAATATAAATCGAAATAAACACAGAAATAATGTATTTTACTGACGTTTCGGAAAGTAGTCTCTTTCCGTTTTCAAAGCTTTCTTTGGAAGAACTCTTATTTTGCTGTGTATGTCAAATATACAGCTTTAAGATTCTGTTTATGTTATTTCCATAGATACTTACTACTTACACAGAACACAGAACTGATGAGATTTTCTTTTAGATAATGTTGAGTTTGTTAAGTTCTTCTTTTAACATTGGTAGCCAGGTTGTACTACAGACCAATTCGATACGCAGACGCACTTATCTTCATTTAATAAGATTATTGCTGATTCTTTAATTTTTCTTTTTTTGGTATCTGCTTCTTTTGTTAAAATTTTTGTCGAGTCCCAGTTTATTCTATGTCCATTTTCCCAAGCATTTTCACAAATCTTTGATTTCTGAATTTCATTCTTTCTAATGTAATTCTTGTGCTCATCCAACCTCACACTGAAAGGTCTGGATGACTCACCCACATAACATTCATCACATTCTCACGGGATATTGTAAATACACTTTTTTGAATTCTGCTCCCTGTTTATCGGTTTTGTTTTTGTTAAAATAGATCTGAAAGTGTTCCCCGTTTGAAATATCGTCCTAACATCAAATTTGTCACATATACGGCGTAGCTTCTCCGATAGTCCGTATACATAAGGAATTATTGCTGTATAATGACGTTCAGGTTTTTGTCGTACCTGATTGTCCCTATTTTCAACATTTATGAAAACTCTATCAACAAAGGCTTCAGGGTATTGATTTTGTACTAGAACCTCTTTGATAAATTTTTTCTCATTATTTAATATTTCATTCTTAAAGTCAATAAATGTTAAAAGGGGTTTTGTAAAATGTTTATAGGATAGGGCCAAAATAATTTCATCTAATAATGAAATATTAAATAACGAGAAAAAATTTATCAAAAAGGTTCTAGTACAAAATCAATACCCTGAGCCCTAAGCCTTTGTTGATAGAGTTTTCATAAATGTTGAAAATAGGGACAATCAGGTACGACAAAAACCTGAACGCCATTATACAGCAATAATTCCTTATGTATACGGACTATCGGAGAAGCTACGCCGTATAGGTGTCAAATTTGATGTTAGGGCGATATTTCAAACGGAGAACACTTTAAGATCTATTTTGACAAAAACAAAACCGATAAACAGGGAGCAGAATTAAAAAAACTGTATTTACAATATCCCGTGCGAATGTGATAAATGTTATGTGGGCGAGTCATCCAGACCTTTCAGTGTGAGGTTGGATGAGCACAAGAATTACATTAGAAAGAATGAAATTCAGAAGTCAAAGATTTGTGAACATGCTTGGGAAAACGGACATAGAATAAACTGGGACTCGGCAAAAATTTTAACAAAAGAAGCAGATACCAAAAAAAGAAAAATTAAAAAATCAGCAATATAATCTTATTAAATGAAGATGCGTATCGAATTGTTCTGTAGATATTTGTACAACCTGGCTACCAATGTTAAAAGAAGAACTTAACAAACTCAACATTATCTAAAAGAAAATATCATCAGTACTGTGTTCTGTGTAAGTATCTATGGAAATAACATAAACAGAATCTTACACAGCAATATAAGAGTTCTTCCAAAAAAAGCTTTGTAAACGGAAAGAGACTATTTTCCGAAACGTCAGCAAAATACTTTATTCCTGTGTATATTCCGATTTATATTATTTGCAAAATATAACCTCTGACTATTCCTTTGACGTAAACGTCACGGACGCTTTTTTCCAATAATTCTATTATTTTGTAGATTCGGTGATTTGTTTTTGAAGAGGATAATAATACATGTGGTAGAAAACCCAAATAATAGGAAAGAATATTCTTTTTACATAATGAAATAGCCAATAACATTTCGCGTAACGAAAATTGAAAATTCCATATGGCTTGATGAATACCATAGGAGTGGGCCACACATAACTCTTGATGGACAAGCAATCGACAGGAGCAATATACTTTTCGATTTGTAACTTAGGTATATGTCACAACTTGGTAATTTGAAAATCACTACAAAATCAACTTTCAAAGTTTCTGCTGATCAAACATGTCCCTATTATTTCACTAAATAGAAAATCCTAACATCTTTAACGTCAAAATGAATATTAATTGAGTAAAATCATTGACAATTGGCAAGTAATCGTTTATGCACACAATAAAATATGAAAAATGTTTTTGATTTTCTGCCGTGCGATATAGTTGATAATTTTTTATATTTTATATATATTTTTTTATATTTTATTCTGTCATATATCTATCCTACGTATCTAAATAGTCACTCATTATATGGAATTATAATAAGATTTTGACACAAACATAAATATTTAATAAAATATTATTGCCGAGTTGATTATTAATTGATACCAAATAAATAATAAATAATATCTAATTAGTAAGTAAGGTATGTCGTAAAGGTATGCAATTTATAATTGATATAATAAAATGTATATTGTCAGTATCTTTGTATTTGTAGAGGTGTAGAGTTATTTTGAATCGAAATTTAAAATGAAAAAAGCTTAAATACTAATATGTGTATTTAAAAAGTTTACAAAATAATGATGTAGCCAAAAAGATTAAACGCGTTCTTATACTTGCTTACTTTTTGTAAATATTGTTCATAATAAAAATTACATTTATGTCTTGTTTACGGGATCCCTGTTCAACTTGAAATAATATATCAAAACACCCATCCATGTTTCGGAAATATGGACGCATCATGTGCATCGGCTACACGTTAATCGCAGACATCTGTGAGGGGCGCGAGCAGACGGCAGTCCTCCAAGCTCAAGAAATGCCTTTCTGTTTTGGTAAAAATTCCAATAATCTCACGCGGGAAGGAGACACGCACACGGTGCACGAACTTCCCCTTCCACGTCCTAGGAGGCTGGTTTTAGTCAATTTAGTTCGCTCGCGACGTTGCCAAGTTTAATAGTACGTAGTGCGCTTTATCGAGTAAATGCGGCATTTATTGGAGCTTATCCGTTGGGAAACGCCATTTAATCACTTGTTTACGATGCGCTCCCGCCAATTTCTTCCTTGCTTTAGGTTATCAACATTCACGAGCAGGGTAATTACCTTTGGTTTTAAAAGTCGGCCCGGTCAAGTCGATTTAGCGGAACTAGTGATGGTTGTTAGGCATAAACGATTTAATACATTGTTGGATGTTACAGTAGGGTTTTGTCGTAAAACGTTAGTATTTTCTGACGCGGCCAGACCACCTCCTCCACCCATTTTTGAGGATGCTGAAAACGATGGTGGTAGACAAAATTCTTTTTAAGCATGCACAACCCCCGAAACGGCCAAGTTGGGGTGAAATGCAAAGGAGCGCGCTTCCGTCGGACAAACAACGGTTTATCCCCGTTTTCGATTATGCTGAGACCGACGCCAGTCTTGAAAATCATCCCCAATGCAAACCCACCCCCCAAACGGAAAAAACATCCCGGAAAAGGGGATGAAACGCGAAGGAGCGGACTCCCGTCCGACAAACATTGGTGATTACTGATTATTGTATTACTGCTGTCTGACATACTTCGGTTTCGGTCTGAAAAGTATCATTATCAGGTGGTTGTTTTTTCCTAATTTCATGTTTTTTGTCTACCGATTGGTGATTATCAATTGATTTTATCGTATAATTGCTTTCCGACATATTCTGGTTTCGATCTGAAAAGTATCATCATCGGGTGGTTGTTATGAAAAATCAACATATGTCGTAAAAATCTGAAATAATTCATGGTTATGTAACTTGAGGAGAAAATTAGAATGGCGCAAACCGCAACTCTCTAGCTTGTTCCTATTTCAAGATATCGATCTCGGATTGTCCGAAAAATCCACCATTTTCTCGTTCGGTAACTTTGAACGGCCATATCTCGAAGCAGGAATGAGATAGAGAGTTCTGGTTTGCGCCATTCGATTTCTCGTTCAATTTTTTATTAGAAACCGCGAGTCACTTTCTTTTAATTCTTTTTTACGGCCGTTTAAGTGAGAGCATGTCGGGCGAGAAGCGAAATCCTCGTACTTTTGTACTTTGAAAATGATAACCAAAACGATACTGAACACGATATTGCAGATTTTATGGTATCGGAACCCATAGTTCAGTTCACCGATTCGGATACCAAAACGGCTGATGAATCCTGTAACGTTGAGGGGTGTGACGTTCACTTCGATGAAAATCAAATTTGTAACCTCACTTGTAAGCGTCCTAGATTAAATTGACTTAATCAATACATAGATAATAATATAATGGACTTGATTAATAACGATTGTATTTTTTATTGGATTCATAAGATTATATAAGTTATTTCGTATTTTATATGTAGTAAATGAGTCGCTGTTTTCAGTTATAAAAGTGTTATGGCTGATTTAATGTTATAAATAAAAACTATGTGCAGTTCTGTATACATAATTTTTCCACGTCAACCCTACAGGCGCAGTGTATGCCGATTTTTTTAGTGAGTAGTTGACGTATTTGATGGTATTATTCCATTTTGTAGATAGGGATGCGATTCTATCGTTGCTCTGGTGATAATTTGTATAGTTTGCTCCTTTATCTTTCATCTTTCTTTAGAACCTTTGTAAATATTGAAAATAGAAACAATCAAGTATAGTAACCTGCGACAATAAAAACTTTACGAGCTCATTATTTACGCCAGTGAACCATTCGGTATGGTGTCATCAAACAAGCCGACGTACATTAAAAACCTATAAAAGTAAGAGATTCAATTTGCGGGTGAAATAGTACAGAGAGTAACGGTATTTTAATGAGGTTGTTAAAGTATTTGCTGCGTTTTTATCTGCGCGGTTAAATTGCACTATACGACAACGACATAATGTCGTTACACGATATGAATTCCTTATGTATAAGGATTATCGAAAAAACTGCACCGTGTAGGTGATAAATTTGGTGTTAAACCGGTATTTCAAACGGGAAACACTCTAGATCTATTTTGACAAAAACAAAACCATTAAACCAGGAACAAAATTCGATAAAACGTATTGACAGTATCCCGTGCGAGTGTGATAAGTGTTATGTGGGTCAGTCGTCCAGGCCTTTCAGTGTAAGATTTGATGAACACAAAAATTACATTAGAGAAAATGAAAATGAAAAATCGAAAATTTGCGAACACGTTTGGGAAAACGGGGACAGAATAAAGTGGGACTAGGCAAAATTTTCAATAAACCAGGCAGATAACAAAAAAAAAAGGAATCCGTAATAACATAATTAAATGAAGATAAATGCGTATCTAGTTGTTCTACAGATTTTTGCACGACATGTTTACTAATGTTACTAATTTCCATCTACTGTACGTCGCGGGATAATAGACAAGTTCAGATTCTTTCGTTATTTTACCAGGACAATAGCACCTCTTATTTTTCTCTGTACAGTTTATTTGTTTATTCATTTTTAGGATTTAAGGAATGAAACAACATTACTTACGTAAAAACCCAAATCTTTAATATAACTACGCACCTTTCCCTGATATAATGGCAATGAAACACAGTTTACAAGTTAACTAAATTCGAACATGCATTTCTTACTTTTTTACAGGCTTCTCAAAAAGTTTTACGTTTTTATTGACTTGTATGTTATTATTATTAATTATCCTGGCCCGTAGTTCTTATAGGGTTTGTGGCCTTGATTCGTAAACTTCTCGTTTTATTAAACCCCAGACGAAAAATCGAGTGGCGTCAAGTCTGGGGTTCTCGGTGGTCACTCAACCAAAGGACTGTTTCGCCGTATCCAATGATTTTCAGAATGTTCTAGCTATCTTCTTACTAAAATAGCGTTAAGAACTCCATTTAACTGAAACTTTAAATTACTGTATTTAATGCGTTCCAAAACTCGTTCCCAAGAAAATTTAAAAATACATTCTCATTCACATTACCCTCAAAGAAGAAGGACCAATTATTTTGTCATTTAGTATTGCGCATCAAGCGTTATTTTTTTACGAATACTGTCTCTTTCAATTTATGATGAATTCCGGATTCTCAGCTGACCAATGATGGCAATTTTGACTTAAAACCAACCCATTTGTGGTAAATGTAGCCTCATCGCTAAATAAAATATTTAAAAAATTAGGACTCTATATATTACCCCTGTTGTCAATAGCAACACTCTAATCGTCTCCCACTTCTAATATATGCAAAAAGCCTCTATTTTTTTTTCAGGCATTTTCTAAAAAAAGCGCTAATATGAGTTATTAAAATTTTACTCCTAAAAACTCATGTAGCAGGCCTTGAATTTTGTAGAAATCTGGCTCCAAAATTGCAGTTCAACAAGCTTTACAATTAGATATCGGCAGCTATGGAAGCGGCTGGAACCTCCCCACTCGGCGGATCTTTGAAGCCGAATAGAGCATTAAATTGTGTGACAAAACGGCACTAAACGTAATCCGATCTCATCCAAAACCTTTTCAGAACTTCTAGGGCATTAAAAAAACCCTCAACTTAATGAATTTACAACACTCGCCTGCGGTTCGTGCTGCAAATTTCATCTATGCGAGTTATTACCTACATTATCGCTCGTTGAATAATATACTATTAGGATATTAACAACTTTAACATCACTTGAACGACTAAGAAAGTCTAGTTATCCTAAATACTACAGATTTGTAAAGCAACAAACTGAAAATTGGTAAAGTGATAATCTATAATAAATTCACCAACGAAAGTACAGAAAGCATATGATATTGATATTGCTACATCTACCTTTAAAGTTTGTGACAATCCACTGGTGCAGTCACTAAAAGTTACAAATGTGCCGAAATCTTATTAAGATGACATGACACCAACGTTATCGGATGACAAACGATGACAATGACAATCGTCAAAATTTGTTCATTGCAATCCGATCGCTCGCGGCTGTCTTTGTTTAATGAAACATTAGTATTTCAGTAATTTTACTAGATTTTAGAGGAATATTTGTAGTTTAATTCTTCGATTTGTTTGTATATATATATATTTAAAAACGGCAATAAACGCCGCTCTACTTCTAGAGCAGTGAGGAAACCCTCACACGTGAATTGACATGTGATGTGCCGAGTTTCACAACGTAACGGCTACGCGCATCGATCATGTCACGCGAAATGTTTCATATTTGCTTTGTTTTTAATTTTTTTCACGTAAACCAAATCGAAAGGGTGGAAGTGTGATATATCGTTGAAATCAGAATTTTAACTGCTTTTCAATGGTTCCATTGCAAGTTGAAAGTAATTATAAAATAAACAACTTATTGCGTCAAAACCACACTAAACGTAATCAAATCTCAACCAAAACCTTTTCAGATCTTCTGGGACACTAAAGAAAGGCACATGCAAAGTTTCATTCAAATCCGTTCAGTAGTTTCGGCGCTATCGTACTAACACACACACACACACACAGACATTTTTCAAAAACCACTTTTTTGGGTTCCTAGGACCTCAAAACGTAAAGATTTGATGTTATCTCAATTTTCGTTTTTGAACCAATTTTAGTAACCTCAACAATTTTATTGTGGTGAGGTTAAAAAACCCATGAAAGTCTCACAAGGTATTTTCATCATGCTTCCATATTCACGAACAATTCAATATTCATAATTCCTTTTGTCCTCGCTGCTATTCATTGTTAATAAAAAACTGAAAATATTTTTAAAAACGTACGTACATTGTGTTTGAGCTACAAATTTGTAATAGCAGTAAGCCTGTGACGTCACACTGATTAATGGCCAAAGCAGGTTTATGCATTTTTGAACGATTTACCTCATAGAATTTGCAGTGTCTTAGAGTTTTAAGATCTCTCCGATGATCAAATAACAAAAAGTTAAATACAATGCATTTAAATTCAGCTGAATTATTAAAATATTTAGGATTAACATGGAAGGAACCCGATATAATTGACAAACAATGTTACAGTCAGATTATTTTCAAATTAGTTTTGACAATGAACTAAAGAAGAATGTGATTGCCATTTGCCTTAGAGGACGGAAAATATTGTTTAAACAGTGGTAAAAAAGAAGTTCCAGCCCTACCCTGTCAGAATGAGATCAGATTCATAAAATGAAAAAATGAATCAAGTAAGTACGACTTAAAAGTTTTCCTTAGTGACCGAATCCTTAATATAATATCTCTGATATTTCTAGGAAAGTATATTATGTCGATTCGTTCTACGAATATTTATAGCAGAAAATATCAAATTATTGACCTGCTTATCATAATTATATTTATAAAGCTTTATCCATTCGATATCTATGCTAATTTCCACAGTAATTACATATTTTTACATACATATCAGATTGATTACTTAATAATTTCAATACCCTACATAAGAATTATTTTTTCGATATTATAGTCTATATTTGGGTACTATGGAAGCTACGGATGGCTTCAAAATAAGAATAAATTTTTATGGTCGGGGGTCCCACGCTCCTTTTTTAAAGTGATTACTAACAGGCTGATTTTTTTTTAAAAGTGCGCCATATTTAAATAGAATTGTTCTATTGATATTTTAAATCTCATTTTTGGTGTTTGTTAAAAATTGTTGTTAATTTATCCGTTATCTTTATTTGCTGTTATTCTCATTCATCTAATAAAACAGTATTTTTAAACACTTTGTACATTTGTGTATGTTAAGGTATTTAATGAAAATAATTAATATCGATTAAATGTCAGAATCACTTTTTCTTTTTGAGGTTAGAAATTTTTTCGATTCATATTAATTATGGACCAAGCGGCTCATTCTCCACTGAAAAAACGGAGAGCCAGTCATTTTTAAAAGCTTTTATTAACCTCACCACAATAAAATTGTGAAAGGTTACTAAAATTGGTTCAAAAACGAAAATTGAGAGAACATCAAATCTTTACGTTTTGAGGTCCTAGGAACCCAAAAAAGTGGTTTTTGAAAAATGTCTGTGTGTATGTGTGTTATCACGATAGCGCCGAAACTACTGAACGGATTTGCATGTGCGTTTCTTTAGTGCTCCAGAAGATCTGAAAAGGTTTTGGTTGAGATCGGATTACGTTTAGTGCCGTTTTGACGCAACAAGTTGTTTATTTTATAATTACTCTCAATTTGCAATGGAACCATTGAAAAGCAGTTAAAATTCTGATTTCAACGATATATCACACTTCCACTCTTTCGATTTGGTTTCCGTGAAAAAAATTAAAAACAAAGCAAATATGAAGCATAGATCCCATTTCGCGTGACATGATCGATGCGCGTAGCCGTTACGTCGTGAAACTCATCACATCACGTGTCAATTCACGTGTGAGGGTTTCTTCACTGCTCTAGAAGTAGAGCGGATTATGTTTAGTGCCGTTTTTAAATATATACAGAAAATCGAAGAATTAAACTACAAATATTCCTCTAAAATCTAGTAAAATTACTGAAATACTAATGTTTCATTTAACAAAGGCAGCCGCGAGCGATCGGATTGCAATGAGCAAATTTTGACGATTGTCATTGTCATCGTTTGTCATCCGATAACGTTAGTGTCATGTCATGTTAATAAGATTTCGGCATATTTGTAACTTTTAGTGACTGCACCACTGGATTGTCACAAACTTTAAAGATAGATGTAACAATATCAATATCATATGTTTTCTGTACCTTCGTTGGTGAATTTATTATAGATTATCACTTTACCAATTTTCAGTTTGTTGCTTTACAAATCTGTAGCATTTAGGATAACTAGACTTTCTTAGTCGTTCAAGTGATGTTAAAGTTGTTAATATCCTAATAGTATATTATTCAACGAGCGATAATGTAGGTAATAACTCGCATAGATGAAATTTGTAGCACGAGCCGCAGGCGAATTTAGTAAATTCATTAAGTTGCGGGTTTTTTTAGTGCCCCAGCCGTTTTGGCACACAATCTAGTGCTCTTTTTGGCTTCAAAGATCCACGGAGGTTCCAGCCGCTTCCAGTAGCTGCCGATTTTTATTTGCAATGTTTGTCAGTTTGTTTAGGTCAAATCTTGCAATAAAAATTTCGATTAGTTCTAATTAAGCTAGAGTTTTGAAATTTTTCACGTGTATAAGTCCGATGATAATACACTTTAATATTTTCATATAAGGAAAAACAAGATGGCGGACGACTTTACCGTTTATGATCCGATTCGAGTAAAAATCGATATCTGGGGTTTTCGAGATGGCCAATTATGAATTTTTGGTCAAAATTTAGAAATTCAAAATGGCGGCGCCAATATGGCGGACGACTTTTGTCATTTATGGTCCAAATCGATCAAAATCGATATCTGGGGGTTTTCGGGTTCCCCTATTACGAATTTCTAGTAAAAAATTTAGTTCAGGATGGCGACTTCAAGATGGTGGACGACTTTACCGTTAAGATCGCGGATTTTGAATTTTTAGTCAAAATTCAGAAATTCAAAATGGCTGCGCCAATATGGCTGACGACTTTTGTCATTTAGGTTCAAATCGATCAAAATCGATATCTAGGAGTTTTCGGGATTGCGGATTACGAATTTCCAGTCAAAAATTTAGGTCAAGATGGCGGACGATTTTACCGTTTATGATCCCATTCGTCTCAAAATCGATATCTGGGGTTTTTCTAGGTCGCGGATTATGAATTTTGAGTAAAAATTCAGAAATTCAAAATGACGGCGCCAATATAAACACCACAGACTGGCTGACGACTTTTGTTATTTAGGTTCAAATCGATCAAAATCGATATCTGGAGGTTTTCGGGGTCGCGGATTACGAATTTCTAGTCAAAAATGCAGTATAAGATGGCGGACGACTTTACCGTTTATGATCCGATTAGTCTCAAAATCGATATCTAGGGATTACAGTATATCAAAAGACTAAAAAGTAAAAAATAAAATTATATATTATATTATATATTATAATCTCCTTTACATAGGAAAATCGAATCGTTTTCCCTGGCCCTAACTTCCGCCAGACGCTGTAAAGCTTGAGAAAAAATTGGGGTGCCTACGTTCTAGTAGCAAGCCTGAATTTTTATATATATTATTTGAGTGACTATTTTTAGATAAGACCAATTCGATGGGTCTAACACCACCACCCCCCCAGATACGACGATGAAAGGTCTGCTGTCCACACATACACACACAGAGTACTACTATAACGTAGGTACCTCAATTTTTTCTCCAGCTCTACAACTTCTGGTGGAAGTTCAGGCTCAGCTCAGGGAAAGCGTCTGGCAATAATAAATGGTTGGTTCTTAATAATATTGTGGTGTAAAACATATAAAAACTAGCTATGCTGCTTTAACGTAAAAGAGTAATTAAGATTTTTATTCAAACTCAGTACCTATTACCTTAGCTTTGCAAAAATGACGTAGGTCTGGGGGGCTCTGGGCTTTTACTCTATAAAGAAATATTCGTATTAGGTATTTTAGTTGCTAATCGAGCCGAAATACATGTACAAAATGCGGTAAAAAAAGGGTTGATTCGAACCCTCAACCCCTCGTGTAAAATTGGACAATTCAACCACTACACCACGGGCTAAAAGAGAGTTTAGGTTTAGTTGTTTTTACTTGTCGTTTTCGCCGATCAAGACCAGTTCCGCCCGATCCTGCAATCCTCCACCGCGTCAACGCGGTGGTTGCACGATCGGTTCCGGAGCAGGTCCTGGAGAGGCAACTGTTTCTATATGTTAATATGAAATAAATATCTTTTGAATTGAATTGAAAATTGACGGACGGCTATTAATGAAATTACATACTTTTTGCTATATGGTTAATTTTTTTTTACCTTCAGTAAAAGGGCCCCGCTTTCAAACTAGCAAGTACGCAATACGTTTTTACCTACACATTTATTGCAAAAATCTCAGCTTTGCTAAAATGGCGTAGGTCTGACGGCTCTAGGGTCTTAATCTAGAAGCAGATATGGTAAGAACCGAACTTCTGCATCTCATCAAACAGTCTCTCATTGTGCCTAAATATGTACTAGACGAAATGGCAAAAGAACAACAACAAAGTCACATAATTTTACAGTTACCTCCATATAATAATTGTGAATAATCCTAATGAATTAATATGGAGTCAAATAAAAGGTGAAGTCGCCAGGGACAATACCACGTTTAAAATGAAGATCTTCATCCATATTTCAACACGCTATTGTAAATGTTTCTGCCGAAAATTGGGAAAAGGCCACTCGACATGCGCAAAATGAAGAGAGAAAAATGTGGCAACGGCAAGTTGACATTGTAGTAAAGCCACTGATAATTCAGGTTGGCTGAACTATTTCTATTCAGTAAATAGAGTATAGAACACTTTTACTGCCTGAAAATACGTTTGATAAATTTAAAAGTTAAAAAATGTTATAAAAAAGCAGAAAGAGGAATATGTATAAAATCTCGCTTACCGCATCCATAGCTTAACTACTACTGTCGAAGAATTTCAAACCATTTAGAAATATTAAATAAATTAAATTAATCAATTAACTCCTCCTGACATTTCCTTGTGTCGGAAAATCCTACATCTACTGAAATTTTATACGCTTGGCATTGTAGCATAGTTTGTTTTTCTCAGCGTTATTGGATTGGTTAGTCAGCGAGTCGCTCAGTTTGTTGGCGGTTGTTGTGGTGTATTGTGTGTTACATAGCACGTGCACTTTCACGTTTAATCTTCCCTCTGTTTAGATATTTTGTTGTTTAAATATTTACAATAATAGGAGTGTGTTCTACGGTGCATTTCCGTGATTCGTTATTTATTTTTAAACGTGCACCGGATGTTGACAAATATTTTAGATGTAATTGTGCATAACACTTAAGTGTTTTGTTTGTGAAGTGTGATGCAGATGCAGTTTTATGCGGTTGTGTGTGCTTGCGTCTATTAAAAAATGAAAAAAAACTTTCTCTGTTGAGACCAGCGTGTTGGATTAAAGTCTCTGAAATTCGTAAGTTAGTTATCATTTATCATTAATAATAACAGTAAACAATGTTGCCCCTATTTATATAATGGAGCACGTAGAGTCGTCGGCTCGATATGTAAAAGAGGTGAAAATGTAGATTTGTTAACAAGTTTTAAAGCGACCTCAAGCTGTTAAGCATTTGTTTCTTTAATGCATGAAGTAGAAAATATTTACTATTTATTATCAACACAAAAAGTTGTAGATTATCGATTTAAAAACCTGTTTTATAGGATTTGTACTTCAGTCTTTCTGTTTTTCTTTCGTTTCTTATTTACTTCAATCTAAAATGAGGAATTCCAAACACTAGTAGTAGGTATTATGTCGTACTTAATATTTATTTGTTTCATCGCCCTACTTTGTGTGATTGTATTGTTTGTCAAACTTAACACAGTCATGGGATCCGTTCTATGAATGGTTGAAAAATTTTTGTCATAGGTAGTACCTTTTCAAGAAGAAGGCAACCATAGATGTAGGAGGGATCGATTCCTTCAGCTGTTCAATAACTTGCCAACGCATCATTGACCAAAACAAAACCGAACAGATGATATAAAATTATAAACACCTAGATCCTTAATTTTTTTTTTATGTGGTAGTTTAAACGACGCATATTGGTCCGAAAATACCAACTCAGGAAGTAATAGTGAAACTAATGAACATAATTTGGGAACATCCTGAGTAATTCGGGCAATTTTACGCTGTTGACGCACTTACAGAAGGAAACTTGTTTTTCATTTTATTTGTGTTCGGTTTTCCTGTTGCAGTGAAAATTCTTTAAAAAACCAAGATCCATATACAGACTTAAGGGTGCACATCAGGAATAGTTATTTTTCCGATTTTTTTCACTGCAAATATTGCAAATTTTTGATTTTTTTCAAAATTCTGATTTCTTTATTTTCTCTGTATGCTTATTGCCTTATAATTTTTTAAAATCTTTTAGAATGGTGCGTCATGTAAGGAATTAAAACTCGATTTTGACGTCTTGACCTAGTATACTGTAGTTGTTAATCTTTATTTTAGAAAATTAGTTTTGTGTGATATTTTTAAAGGTAAAATTGTAGAGCCATTGTTTTCAACTTCACGTTAACACGGGAAACATACATACCGGGTGGCCACGAGTCAAGGTACGCCCTCAATATTTTTGTTGTTTTGTATTTAAAAATTTTGTTTTTGGTACACATAAATTAGACAATAATGGGCTATTTTTAGACTAACAGGAATGAAAATATCACTTCCGGTTGAACCGGAGGTGACATCAACTTTTTTTTCTTAAATGGAATGACTATATTTTTTTATGGTTTCTCATTAAGCATAAATTTCTAAGTGCAACAGTTTTTTCAGATGTAAAAAATTCCAAAAAATAAGTGAGACACGAACAATTTTTTAATTTTTAAAAAATGGCCGCGTCAAATGAATGCGATATAAGAAAATTACTAAGTAGGCTATGGAAATTATTAGCAAGGTTGTAGACTTGTCTGTAAAGAAGAAAATAGTTGTTTGAATTACTGATAGGTACCAGTATTTTTAGGTTTTTTAAAAAAAAAACGGAATTTCATTTTCATTTCCGTAGGGGTCCTGTGGAAATTTTTAATGGAACTGTGCTATTTTTTTTATTAATCAGAAATAATGATTCATAAACTGTAATTTTTTCGCCATTAATCATTTCTTAAAACGATATCCTTCGTAATAATAGAAGTATTTTTAAAGAGTAAGCCCCCAACAAATTATTTTAATAAGGTACCTATCTATACAAATTGCAGATAGCCATGGAAATAACAGACATTCGCAACAATTGAATTATTCTTGACTTACTCACTAATTTTCTGAAGCAAGTAGTGTATTAAACAAGAAAATTAATATAAAATGGCTGAAAAATATTCAAGAGATGAAAAAGTTGACATGTTCATTATTTATGGAGAGACTGGACGTAATGCAACTAGAGCACAAACTCTGTACGGACAGAGATATCCAAAAAGAAGACAACCTCCGAGAAACTATTTCGCCCGGTTAGAGCATCAATTCAGAACTGAACCTAATATAGAAATTGAAGAAAGATTTATTGTGGATGAAGAAACGGAAATGAATGTATTAGCTTTAGTGCATGTTGACCCAACCATTTCGGTAAGACAAATTGAACATGAATGACCAATTTCCAAAGAATCAGCCAGGAAAATTTTAAAGAAACACGGCTACCGTTCTTATAAATATCAATTGCATCAATTTTTGTATGAGAATGATTATCAACGAAGAATAACCTTTTGTAATTGGTTACAGTTACGCCAATTAAGAAATAAGAATTTTATCAAAAATATTTTGTTCAATGATGAATCGAGATTTACAAACCTTGGGTTATTTAATCGAAACAACACTCGATATTGGGTAATTGAAAATTCTCACATTAGGAGACGGACGGTTTCAAGAACGGTTTGGCGTCAATGTTTGGTTAGGCGTACTGGGCGACCATATCGTGGGTCCAATAATTTTTTACGGAACTCTGACTGGAACAAGATATCTAGAATTTCTCCAAAATATAATAGTTCCACAGATTAATCAAATTGCCAATGCCAATATTGACGAGGTTTACTTCCAACAAGACGGGGATGGACCACACAATGCTATTATCGTTAGGGATTACTTAAATAAATTATTTCCAGATCGTTGGATTGGGACCCATGATACAGTCAGATGGCCTGCAAGGTCGCCTGACTTTACCCCACTCGATTTTTTTATTTGGGCGCATTTGAAAAATAGAGTCTACATGACTGCTCCAACCAAGGCAAGATCTGGAAGAAAGAGTTCGACACGAAATTGCACAAATAACACCTCAGTAATTACAGAATGTTAGACGTGCAACGATAAGTCGCGCTACTCTTGTATTAATCATAACGGTGAACAATTTGAACAATTTTTATAATGGTTTATTATAATTTAGGTTTTAAATAGTTTTGTTATTCTATTTATTCATGGTTGCAACGTTTTATTAAAATAATTTTTTGTTTAATTTGTGTTTACTTTTTAAAAATACTTCTATTATTACGAACGATATCGTTAAGAAATGATGAATGGCGAAAAAATTATAGTTTATGAATCATTATTTCTGATTAATAAAAAAAATAGCACAGTTCCATCAAAAATTTCCATAGGACCCCTACGGAAATGAAAATGAAAATTAAATTCCGGTTTTTTTTTAAAATCTAAAAATACTGGTAAGTACCTATCGTAATTCAAACAACTATATATTTTCTTCTTTACAGACAAGTCTACAAGCTTACTAATAATTTCCATAGCCTGCTTAGTAATTTTCTTACATCGCATTCATCTGACGTGGCCATTTTAAAAAATTTAAAAATTGTTCGTATCTCACTTATTTTTTGGAATTTTTTACATCTGAAAAAAACTGTTTTCTGTATGACCTGCTAACTTCATATGAAGTTAGCAAGACATCGAATCTTTTTTAAAAAACAAAAGCGGCAAAATGTTTTCTTCCACGGCTAATTAACGGCTAAAAAACCGCAAAAGTTTACGCTATACCGACACCGATTCGCAAAAGTTGACCTGCTAACTTGATATACATCTCTCGACTCGGACTATTCTTTAAGATTTTTTTAAACTTCGGAATCATTACGGGAGCTGCCTTTATTTGCAGCCTTTTGACAGGAAAATTTTTCGGTGAATTTCAACGTTGGAAAGTTCAGACACATCATTTTTAGAAGTTTATTCTAAAAGTTAAGTTATCCACTCGGTTATCCATGAGAAAAAAATTGAAACAGTTAATAGTGGACAAGTTAGGGTGTAGGAAAATTATTACAGTAGGTACCTATCCCGTTAATAGCCATGGAAAGCCTAAGAGAGAAAATAGAAATTGTATGTTTTGTTCGCGATAATCGAGGCGATAATGCACAGAGAAGTTGCGATTGAATTGAATAATTTCGTCAATAATAGACACCCAAATAGACGAGTAAGTCGCAAAGCATTAATAATGTTTTCAGTGAGACAGGTTGCATTTCAAAAAGCTTACTTAGAATCAGACATAATAGGCGTCGTGACATTTTGAGAAATAATGACTAAATTTTAGAATACGTTAACAACAATCCTTGGGTTAGTATATTAGAACGGCTAGTTTAAACCTTAATATCCCCTAGGCCGCCAGAAATAATGATTTGAGGTCGATTTTCGAGAAGTTTTTTCTCCATTAGATTTTATTGGATAGAATGATATACTTAGGTGTAAATAACAAGAAAATCATGGTGCGTACGGACAGTTTTGGTTGGAAGACATATTTAAATGCACTTTTATGCAAAAAAGTTGATTGCATCCAAAAGTGCATTTTATACATGCATAAAAAACAATAATTTTACTAATGCTTTAATATTAAATGTACCTCGGAAAAACTATACTCGGGGGGTTTTCATGGTCGCTGATTACGAATATGACATGGAAATTGGAAAATTCAAAATGGCTGACCGGAAATGGCGCGAAATTCAAATAAAAAAGTGTTTTTTTCGGTTTTTTTCTACTTAAAACGTAAAAAAGGACCATAAAAATTGCATCACAGAATTTTCTATTATAAATTGTTATTTTGTTGACCCCACGCCTCTTTTCGCTCTCCCCGTCCTGCCTCCCGTTTACCATGTCTATCTTAGCCCTGAAGAAACAAATAATAAATGCATTAGTTATATTTATGCTTACCTTCTCTTGTAGTTGTAATTTTATGAAAAAATAAAGTAAAAATAATTTGAAAAATATAGTTAATAAAAAAATATAAAATATGATAATATAATAAAAGTAAATATTTATAGGATATCAAATAAGATACAAAGTATTAAGTAAAGTATAAAAAAATGTAAAAGAAATATTTTATTTTTGTTAAGGATAGGTATCCTATAAATATTTACTTTTTTTTATATATACAGGGTTACTGGTAATTCGATACATTCCTTTGGAGATGTGATAGGGCATGATCTAAGTAAATTTAGCCCTAACATATATTATGCAAAAGTCAATAGTTTTGAGACATTTAATTTTTTTTGTTTTTCTCAAAAAGTAGATCTTAATATCCTAAAATTTAATTTTCGAAAAATCTATTTGACATTTTTAAATTTTTTTTACTGGATTACTTGTCCAATATTATAGATATCCGTTTGGAATGAAAAATATCTGGAAACATTTCGATCATATGAACATCTGAAATAAAAACTTTAAAATTTTTTTTTTTTTAAATCAGCTATGAAATTTATCTATTAGGTTTTTTCAAAAAAATATTAACGTAACACGCGTATAAATTATTATAAAAACTGCCTTATTTCAATAGCTATCTAACAAGGTACAAATGTTCAATGTACCCTTAATAGTTCTAAGAAAATACTAGTAAAAATAACACAAGTAGTACGAATTTTATTTTTAGATAAACAGTAAAAAACATTTTAAAAGTAGAGTTTAATTCTTCATTAATTTCAAAGTTTATTTATTACTTTATTTTTTATATGTCTTGCTCAAAATGGGAGCCCCTATTCCGTATACAGACACGGCAGCGTCTTCTTATTTCCGTCCTTGTTACTCTGGTTGTCAGATTATGCCTTATGTGTTGGGCAGCATCGACTATCCTTTGTCTAAGGTTTTCTATAGTATTGGCTGGTGTGGCATAGACCATCTCCTTCATATGACCCCATACGTAATAATCAAGGGGTGTTAAGTCAGGGCTTCGCGCTGGCCAAGATATTGGGCCCGCTCTTCCAATCCAACGGTTAGGGAAACGTTGATCAAGTAACTGTCGTACTGTCAGCCGATAATGTGCTGGACGTTCTGAAACATCATTCGCTGTCTGACGGCGAGAGGAACATCTTCTAAAATCACCACCAGATCATTTCTTAATAAATTTTCATAGATTTCCCCGTTTAAATTTTGAGGAAGAAAGTGTGGCCCTATTAAATAGTGGCCAATGACTCCCGTCCACACATTAATAGAAAACTTCATTTGGAAACTAGTTTCACGTGTTAACTTGGGATTTTCCTCTGCCCAATAATGTAGGTTGTGGAAATTTGTTATACCCTCGCGATTAAATTTCAACTCGTCCGTCCATAAAATATTGTTAAAAAATTTGCACTTTCTGCATCTGAATTTAACATAAAGCGACAGAATTCCACTCTCCTTCCAGGATCACCTTCCTCCAAGCCTTGGACAGGGGTATAGTGGTAAGGATGACATCCAACTCTATGTATCGTAGACCAAACTTTCCATTGTGACGCTCCGGTTAGTCTTGCGACTTTGTTAGCTGAAATAGTTGGGTCTTCCTCAAAATACCTCATCATCTGGTTCATAAACGGGAGGAGCACCAGCGTCACTTCTTCTACATTTCACGGAGCCAGTTTCAGCGATATTTCGATATGCCGTACTGAATACACGTGCATTTGGTAAGCGGCGGTTAGGGTACCAAAGACCATATTCTCGGCGAGCTTCAGCAGCGTTGCCGCCACAGTATCCATAGACAAACAAGATATCAGCGTATTCTGCGTTGGCATACGCGGGCCATGGCACAGAAAATACAATAACAACAACTACGAGCAAAATCAAAATCTTCGATAACTAATTTAACAAGACCAACAAACTTAAGGGACACGGAGATAAGAATGTCAGTTAATGACATATATGCACAAACGTCAAAGTCAAGGACTGACTGACTTAAATGAAAATGAACGATTAGTCGTTTAATAAATTCCGCCACTAGCATTATCTTTACTAATTTTGTATTAGAATTATCAAGGGTACATTAAACATTTCTACCTAGTTAGATAGCTATTGAAATAAGGAAGTTTTTATAATAATTTGTACGCGTGCTACATTAATATTTTTTTGAAAAACCCTAATAGGTAAATTTCATAACTGATTTTGAAAAAAAAATTTTTACAAGTTTTTATTTTAAATGTTCACATGATCGAAATGTTTCCGGATATTTTTCATTCCAAACGGATATCTATAATATTGGACAAGTAATCCAGTAAAAAAAAATTTTAAAATGTCAAGTAGATTTTTCGGAAATTAACTTTTAAGACATTAAGATCTAGTTTTTTGAGAAAAACAAAAAAATTGAAATATCTCAAAAACTATTGAGTTTTGCATAATGTCACATTTCTTTGATGGTACATTGACTGGAGCTATTTATCTTCATTTTTTGGAAAACTGTCTGCCACAATTATTGGTAAATCTCCCTGAAAGAATTCGAAATAGGATGTGGTTTCAGCAAGATAGTGCTCCACCACACTATTTAAATGCAGTTAGAGACCACTTAAATAATACCTACCCTCATCAAGAAATAGACCCATTAAATGGCCTGCTAGATCCCCAGATCTTACAAAAATGGATTTCTTTTATGGGGATACGTGAAGGAAATTGTTTATAGAGACACACCAACAACAGTACAATATATGAAGGAAACAATAATAACTGCCTTTACATCTATCACACCGGCAGTTTTAGAAACAGTGGAACCTCATTTCAAGAGCGCATAGAGATGTGTGTCAATCAAAATGGGCAGCATGTGGAACATTTATTATATTTTTCTACTGAGTTATTTGAAGAACGAAATTGGTTGCAATTAGCCCTAGGGAAGTACTTACAAAAAATGTTCGTTTTTCATTTCTACATCACATTGTCGAAAAATATACAGGGTGATCCATTTGAAAAAATGAGAAAATTCAATTTAAAATGTTTTTGGCCACCCTGTACATTTTTAGGAAATGAAAATTATTAAAAAACATTAACTAAATGTCTCGTAACTGGTATTCACATAAGTTTTTCTTAAAATCCATAATTGTGACTGTGGTGATTTTTTTAATATCCTTCTGCAGATTGCATTATTTCAACAACAAAATTCATTACATCCAAGTGGTTGGGAGATATTCAATGCTAATATAGGAATGAATAGAGCCTAGAAAGAGGCTTCAAAAAATGTACTAATATACATAGCATTCCATTTAAAAAGAAGGCACTTGGTCCTGTAATTTCATTTTGGCTCGCCCTGTATGTTCGAAAATAATTTCCAGTTATAGACTTTTTTATCTAGTTTACTTGCAATTTTTTAAAAAATTTCTAGCTATCGTAGAACTCGAGTTATCGAAGTACGACGCACTATTGTCCTACCCTGTATGCCTTTCTATGTATAGAAACAAATCAGTAACAACAATTTAATTAAATTGCGTCTTTTTACTGTGCATAATTTATTTGTGCAATTTTGTCTACTATACAAATTGACCTTTGTTTATGTATCTATAATTATCGACATATAATATTTTGCGAAAATTATTCCTAGTAAATATGTTGCAATTTGACTTGATAAATAAATCATAATTTCTTGATAATTATCTACAGTTGTTTACAAAGTTCATATCTAGTTGAGAAGTGAAGTCACCGCAGTCCTGTTTCCCCGAGGTTTTTCCCTCAGTTTATCCTTACGAGTATTCATTTCAGTGTGACTACTAGATTTGAACTATATTTTGTTTTGTAGATATAGTCGAGTTAATCAGTTCCCGGCACTCAAAAAACGCAACAAAAACTTTAAGACCTCATTAAAATACCGGTACTCTCTGTACCGCTGTTCGCAAATTGACTCGCTTATCTATAGGTCTTTAATGTGTGTCGGCTTGTTTGCTGATAGCATGCCGCTTGGCCCAACGGCGATAATAATTATGTCGTACAGTTTTTGTTACGTTTTTGGAATGCCAGGAACTGATGAACTCGACTATACATCATAACCCGAGACATAACCCATCAAAAATAAAAACCAATCATTAAAATATTAATTATTATTTATTTATATCATTATATTTTTCCCGATAATCTAATCATCTGGTTATCAGAAATCATTAATCATACCATGATTTTCATTTTTCACATTGTGTACACTTTATTATTACTATTATCATCGATTGAGTAAAGAAGGTTCTATGTGAGGAAATGTTTACAATCTGAGGAGGCTGTACATGTGCTGAATACCTTGAAATATACTCCAGTCGTATTAGTATGAAAATGAGGTCATTTTGACAAAAAATGTTTCTAGGTATGAGCCGAATCTAGGATGTCATGAGTCATGCAAAAAAACATGCTAAAATGGAGGTTTTTCAATTGTTAATAAACAATAGAAAAACATGTTTCATATACTTCTTACCACAGCAAAAGATGGCTCTTGTAGCATAGAAAAGACCAATGACTTCAGAATAGGATAGACAAAGCATGTCCTATACATTAACACATGAGCTGTTGTGTTTCCTACTATCTCATACATTCTATTATTAAAAAAGGATAGAGATAGTTTTGTTTATGTTTTGGAACTCATTGCCAGTGGCGTATATGTTAAAGAGGGTGATTATTTCGTATAATTAATATATTAATTTCTCTTCTAGTTTGACTTCAAAGTAATATTAATAAAATTGCTTTTTTATTAAATTATTTATTTAAATATTAAATTTACACTTATAAATTGGTATAGATATATGTCACATAAACAAAATGATTAATACAGTTATTGCATTACTAACCCAAAAAATAAAAACATGTTATAATTATTCCCATTATGTACTACTTTTTTTAAATGATAACTTACCCAACTTGTACATTTTCCTTAGATGAACTTGGTAAGTCAGATACTGCAAATTCTTTAAGAACAACTCGCCCACTGGGACTTGTTGTGAAATCATCTGATGAGAAGTGATCTGAGCACACAACACTATCTTCAGGGATATTTTCATTTCCCAAATGTTTCAAAATGCGACAGACCCATATTTTTCGGCGTTTAATATTCCTTGGAATTCTACAAATAATATAATATTGCACTTTTAAATAATATCTTTTCATTTTGCCCTTCAACTTTATTTTCATGGTGATTCTAAAGGAGAACGGAAACCTCGAATTTTTGCGTGATTTTTTCAGGATTATTATTATTAGCCGTTACTCGAGTCCGAGTATAAAAATGTTACAGTCGATAAATTGTGTACAATAAAAAACAAGTAAAAGGTGTAGTCTATTGTAATTCCCATTCATCTACGGTGCACACGACTATGGCTATAGAGGCCAATTCGGGAGAGCACATGTCGACCGCAGTCAGGACAAACATAGACCTGGTTAGGTCTTGGATTCGGCCTTCTTGCAGCAACATTTCCTTGATAGCTGGCCACAACCCCCCGCCATTCGGTTCTGTCCGCTGCAAGTTGTTCCCATTGCTCGTCTGCAATACCGCAGGATTTTAGATTTTCATGGAGAGCGTCTTTGAACCTCTTTCGTTGACCGCCACGCTTTCTTCTACCGCTTAGCAATTCACCATAAAGTGTGCATTTAGGAAGGCGGTTATCATGCATACGATGAATGTGACCTGCCCATCTTAGGCGTGCTCTTGAAATAAGCACCTCAATTGGAAGGCTGTTTGCTCTCCTGAGTACTTCCACGTTTGATATGTGATGGAACCAACGGATTTTCATCATACTTCTGAGGTGTCTTTGCTGAAAACGTTCTAATTCTTTCACATGACGACGGTAAGTGACCCAGCTTTCACATCCATATAGCAGTGTTGGAATGACAACTGCTCTGTAGACAGCCATTTTCGTTGACAAAGCAAGGTCGTGGTTGACAAATACTCTCTCTCTAAGTCCCCAGAGCGCTCTAGATGCAGCGTTAATTCTATTGCGAATCTCGCTGTCCATGTTTGCTTTGTCATTAACAACGTTGCCTAAGTAATTGAACTGATCCACCACTTCAAGAGAATTTCCGTTAAGTGTAATGTCTATTTGGTTCACTTGATGAGGAGTTGACATAATCTTAGTCTTTCCAATGTTGATTTTAAGTCCCAAGGAATCATAGCTCTGGGCATACACATCTAAAAGTTCTTGAAGCTCTTCCGGCGTAGAGGCTAAAAGTGCACAGTCATCCGCATACTGGAGATCACAAATGAATCGTGTGCGTGTCTTCGTGAAAGCTCTAAAGCGCCCTATGTTAAAGAGACCGCCATCAAAACGGTATCTGAGACCTATTCCTCTGACTGTCAGTTTGTTGTCAACAATAATTGTTAGAGCAGTGGTAAACAAATTAAAGAGTAGGGGTGCCAGGACACATCCCTGCCTAACTCCAGTGAGGGTTTGGAAAGGTTCGGTTGCCTCATTATTATACATAACCTGGGCGTTGTTGTTTGTATGTAGACTGCGACATACTTCCACAAATTTTCTAGGGATACCTAAGCGGAGCATAATTTTCCAGAGCACTTCCCTGTCCACCGAGTCAAACGCCTTGGTTAAATCAATGAAGGCCATGTGAATTTCTCCTTGATGTTCGAGTGCTTTTTCTTGAAGCTGTTTAAGTGTGAAGATTAGGTCCGATGTGCCTCGGTTTGGTCTAAAGCCACTCTGTGTTTCAGGAAGTAACTTTTCCATAACAGGTGTTAGCCTATTTGCCATTGCTTTAGTGAGTATCTTCCCTCCAACAGCCAGGAGAGCTATACCCCTGTAATTTCCACAGTCCGCAGCGCTCCCTTTGTTTTTGAAGAGGTTGATTAAAAGTGTATCACGAAACTCCTGCGGAGCTTGACCACTTTCCCACACGACATCAAACAGTTTTTTGAGGTAGGGTATGAGCTCTGACGACACAGCTTTAAAGATCTCAGCTGGGAGTGAGTCGGCGCCGGGAGATTTGTTATTTTTTAGCTGCCCAATGGCGGTTAAGATCTCTTCCGTTGTTAGTGGTTTATCTAAGTCTGCGAAGGTGTCATATTGAGGGATAAGATTTATAATATCGTGATCGGCTTGACTTTGCTGGTTAAGAATGTTAGAGTAGTGTTCTTTCCATCGGGCTCTTATTTCCTGGTCTTCTTTGAGGAGATTTCCATTTAAATCTTTAATAGGGCACATATTTTTCCGACTGGGGCCGTACACTGCTTTTACTCCTTGAAAGAAATTCCTGTAGTCGTGTGAATCGGCGTACCTTTGAATTTCTCTGGCCTTGCTTGCCCACCACTCGTTCTTTATTCTTCTGATTTCGCGTTGCGTTTCATACTTAGATTGGGTAAAAGCTTCTGCTTTTGATGAGTCGTTAGGGTGGTTGATAGCGTTTTGGAAGGCAATATGTTTGCGGTCAAGAAGTTCTTGTATAAAAGCTTCATGATCATTGAACCAGTCCTCCTGTTTTTTACTTGCTGCAGTGCCAAGAATTTCCTCACTCGCACTTTTTAAACTGTCTTTAATTTGTGTCCAGGTAACAGCGACATCTACAGAATTGGTTTCTTCTAGTGCACTCAAATTCTCTTGAACTTTTTGCTTTAGCTGTTCGACGGTTTGTTGATCACGCAATTTACTAATACAGAGACGGAGTCTACGTTTTACTTGAGTTCTTCGGTGTTTGGGTCTCATAACAATTTTCATTTTAGAGACAACAGGACGATGATCGGTCCAACATTCGCTATCAATGCGCGCCTTTGTAATTTGGACGTCCTTGAGATGCTTCCTACGTACGATAACATAGTCCAGTAGATGCCAGTGACCTGATCTGGGGTGACGCCAGGTGCCTTTAAATTTATCCTTTTGTCGGAAAATGGTGTTTGTTATAACTAAATCATGTTCGGCGCATTTAGTTAGGAGTAGTTGACCGTTAGCGTTCATGTTGCCTAAACCGTTCTTGCCTATGATGCCTGGCCAGGTGTCTGCATCTCTCCCTACTCTAGCGTTAAAATCACCAAGAATAACGAGTCGTTCCGTTTTAGGTATTCTACAGAGGGTTTCTTCCAGCTGTTGATAGAAGCTTTCCTTGGTTTCGTGACTTGCATCCAGAGTGGGAGCGTAGGCGCTTATTAGATTTACCGCGTTGCCATCTGATAGCTCATAGCGTAGCAGCATTAGACGCTCGGATAGGCCTTGTGGTACTTGTGTTAAGTTGGATACAAGTTGATTCCGAACGGCAAATCCTACTCCATGTTGTCTTCTTGAATTGATGGGAAGACCTTTCCAATAGAAGGTGTAGTACTTTTCTGTGAGAGAGCCTTCCTCCAAAAATCGAGTTTCGCTGAGAGCTGCAACGTCAACATTGAGTCGGTGAAGTTCTCTATCTATTAGAGCAGTTCTTCTTTCAGGCCGATCGGTGCGAGTGCTGTCGTTCAAAGTACGAACATTCCAAGCGCCGTAGATGAAAGAATTAGTTTTCTTGGATTTAGCTTGTCGGTGTTTTTTCGACATTCGATGAGGTGTCCCTGTGGGCACCCTCCCCCGGAGATCCGATCGGGAGGGTATTTTACCTCCGGATGATTTTGTCCCACTTGAACGCTCCATCATTTTTTTAAAGCCTTAATCGACTGAGAACGAAGCTGCATTTGAAATTTTAGCTGGAGCAGGTATGCAACTGACCAGCTCGGTTGCGGAAGGCGAGTGGTGTGGTCCCATGGCACAGAAGGAGCCTGCGACGATGGGGTAACCAAACGATTCCAAAAGCAACCTTTGTGTGCGGTGGGTTATTTTTACCGCATTCTTCGTGAGAAGGTGGATGTGCTCACGGCAAAAGGCAAGGGTTATTCCGCCCTTACTCGGTCGTTAGAGCCTCGTTAGTGAAAACAGGGTGCACCAAGTTCAAATTGAACTCATCGTGAAGGTGAGGTTAACAATTGAGTAGGAGAGGCTATAACTTGCGCTTCACTACCCCATTACACCCAGTAATTTTTCAGGATACCCTATTTTGGGATCGTAGAAGACGAATCTGAAATTAGTTTTGCGTGCATACGAACCGTTTGTCCAAAAAAAAAATTTCCTTATGACACTCAATTTTTCATGCATTTATTTATACACCAACAACACACACAAGGGCATCTTTATAAATAATACTTAACGTCGTCTGCCCCAGATTTAATAAGGTGCTAAGTACTATTTTATATCCCCTGTCCTTCAAGACACGTTCGCGCCCGTCGACGCTTCGCAATCTACTGTTCATATTCTTTCCAAATCTTATTAGAAAACTGTTAAAATCGGAGGTACTTAAACTTTACCAGACCTGTCGTGCCTTTAGACACCAAACATTAATATTGCATACATGCGCATGCAAATAATATATGTAATCAAATGACAGATGGAGGTTCATCTAATACAGTTTCAGTGAATAAAATTCTGATTTTTATGCAAAAGAAAGTAAGTTTTTTGCCATAAGTGAAGGGTTTATTGTTCTATAAAGACCATAGTGTGATCTTAATAAGAAAAAAGGCGATATACAAGTGCTGGTGGTGTATAAATAAGTGCATGAAAAAGTGGGTGTCATTTTCAAAATTTTTTTTGGACAAACGGTTCGTATAAACTAATTTCAGATTCGTGTTCTACGACCACAAAATAGGATATCCTGAAAAAATCACGCAAAAATTCGAGGTTTCCGTTCTCTTTTAGAATTACCATATTCATTTAACTACTTATATTACTGAATTTTAAAACATAAAAACATTTTCTATACTTCCAATATTATTGCACTGAATATTTACAATTTTGCTTATTTGTCGTTCCAACCCGAGTTTACGCTTACGAGATAATTTCACCTACCTGTGAAGAGATCGATTAACTCCAATTTTAAAGAGACATCTACATACAACACAATATTTTCCCATTGTTTATTCACAATAACAAATTCTGTCTTCAAAAACACTACAAAACCACTGTAATTACAACGTTTAACTTCGGTTTATCACAAACACTCTAATGGCGGCCAACGCTGCAACTGGATTGTAAACAAAACATGTTGAGAGGGACTGCGTGCGCATATACCCACGTGCCATTAGCCAATAGACTGCTGAGTTCCAGTATTTATTTTTAAAGCAATGTAAACAAATGAATGATACACAACAAACCAAGAGGATGCTTTGTTTATCCTATTCTGAAGTCATTGGAAAAGACACACGAAATCGGGAACGATATGGTCGAATAGTTTTTGCACAATCAATTTGTTAATTACTTTTTGCCTTTTTTTTAACACTTATTTCTCAGCGATATGGTGCTTCTACAGCAATCTGCGGGTGCGCAAATTAAAGTTCATGATTTATACTATCAATATCAAAAAAGAACCAAATGAAGTATTGGTTTAAAACAATTATCAAATTTTGCATTAATTTTTTCGTTATAAACAAATAGAATATCTGTTCGACGATGCATGGTATCGAAATGGTTCGAAAAATATGGAAGTTATTAAAAAACTTAAATTGTTACCTGGGATGGCGCCCTCTACAAATAGTTAGATAAATTTCTCGCCTCAAAAAAAAACACCCGATCACCAGATTTTGTTAAAACACCTATTTAAATTTTCGTATTTAAAAAAATTAAAAAAGAAGTAATAATAATATGACTTTGTTTCAGATGGAGTCTAGTCTTAAGGCGGTTACACACGATCCGGTAGACATGACAGTTGAGACTTAACAGCTCTATAGAAGGCCGGTCGCCTGACGTGTGTGTATGCTCCAGTACGCCTGTCAGTTGGGACTGTTCAGGCAACCGGATAAAGATCAAAAATACGTTCGTCCGTCCGGCAGAACTGACGAGGGCGCAGGCGTACCTGAAGGTGTGTGTGTGTGTGTGTGTGTGTGTGGTATGGCGCCACGTCAGGCTATCAGTTTTAGTCAAGTTCTCATTCAGTTACCGCGAACGATTTATTTGAGGGGATCTTGGAATCTGTTAGGTTCCCCTGAACATGTGGAGGGTTGACAGTCCATCGCGGCGACTGGCCTTTAGTCGGACTGTTCAGTCTTAACTGACAAGCCTACCGGATCGTGTGTAGCCGCCTTTAGCTATTCAACTCGACCTGTTGAAAAGTTATGCAAATTATTACAATTGGATGCACAAAGTCTGGCTTAAATGTGATATTATGTATCGTGGTACTATTAACCTTTAAACTTCGATTCGCAATATTTTTACGTAAGAAATCTGTTACTATTGCATCATAACAAAGTACAGTTAAGTAATTGTATACTTAATAATTGTAAAATACACCATTGCTACAAAAAATGTAAAACAATTGGTTCACTACTACGTCGTACACTAGTACTCTCTTGGTAATAAATAGTCGAGCTCATTTATTATCAGCACTCAAAAAACGCAACAAAAACTTTACGATATAATTATTATCGTCGGCTTGCTATCATCAAAAACCGACGCACATTAAAAATCTATAAAGTTGATTTGCTGTTGATATAGAGCACAAAGAGTAATGGTATTTCAATGAGGTCGTAAAGTTTTTGTTACGTTTTTGAGTGCTGATAATATTCGAGCTCAACTATACTGTTTATTTATTTTTACCTACGATCGCTACTGTAAATAGTAAAAAACACACTACCTGCCATCTATATAACTTGAATTTTACGTATTGTAAACAGAACGTACTGTAAACAAATCGCACAGTAAACAAAACGCACGGGACACAGAGATTCAATATTATTCAAGAAATATGCCAGTTTTTGACAGCGTTTAAAATTACGTAGGCGCATGTGTTTCTTTAAACGCCGAGTCAGCGATATAAGCCACCTACGCGGCGTCGTGCGTAACTTTTCCATTGGCGCGTAATATGTTGGGTTTTCGAGGGCAGGAATCATGATAGAGGTGCTATTTTTCACCCTACCCTCCCGCAACTACCCCCAACGTATAAGAACCACCCCCTCTTCCATACTGTCGGTCCTAGGCATGCGAGGATTCGTCGGATCGGAGCTTTTTTGGGAATATCAAGGAAACTAACCATTACCCAACGACAGTTGACCTAAGCAACCCCCGGGGACACATATAGTTTATAGAAAAACTGATATTTTTATACATTGGGGGTCGTTGCGGGGGGTAGGTGGAAAAACAGAACCACTATCGCGATTCTCGCCCTCGGAACACCCGTGAGTGACTTCGGTGTTACGAGCAATGTAGTCGAAAACCCATAAGAAACCTTGTCGAGTCCGTATTTTGTTATTTTCTGGGATATTGCAATTACGGCAGGCGGTAGGTTCAACCCCAGGGGCGCTCCGGGGTACTGTATCGTACTGAATTTATTATTATTCCCCCAAAGAAACCCATTCCAGCGATCCCTCGCAAGCCCCTCCTTGATAGGGGTAGTACGCAAAGATTTCAAAACTCGAAACCGTCACCATCGTTTTTCTCACCCTCAAAAATAGGGGAGGAAATGTATTGCAAAAGATCCTACAAACTTTTGATGTTTTGGCCTTTTTTGTACCTCGTTAAATGGACTATAAGCGCATAATGGAGTATAATTTTGAAATAAGCGGTTATTTTCCTCTTGAAACAGATATTTATGGGGTATATGTCTTTGTTACACACAAAGTACTGGTAATTATGTCACCAATAAACTACTTACTATTTATTTATCTGGAGGATAAACAAATAAAATTGGCTATTTACGTGATCGTCAGTTTTACAAAGTTAGGACCCAGATTTCGTTGTGTGTGTAGTAACCCTTTTAAAATTACCCCAAGTTCTTTTATATAAAGTTTAATATTACTTGTTTCTGTCTGATACTATATAACTTAGAAAATTAATCACTCTGTTAATTTAAATACCTGGTAAACTTGAACACACTGTCTATTAATTGAGAGATTTAGTTACTTACTTATATATATTTTTTATGTGGTATTTTATTACTCAAAATTGTACTGTACATTTATAGTTGAAGTTTGTTTTCTATTTTGATTTGAAATGAAACCATCTATTTAATTATTTACATTATAACTAGAAACGTAAATAGGAAAGAAAAAAGAACAACAATTGAATGGGAAAAATAGTTATAAAAACCCATTTTATTTCATATAAATTGATGCGACAATTAGCCGTACATGAAAGCAAAAACAATCCAAATATTTAAGACAATTGTCTAAATATTATAATAGTTAAATTTACATAGCTATAGTACTGACATACTATAGATATGCTAAGTGGTGTGATACAATAACAAGGACTGAGTTATACAAAAGTACGCTGTGTTATTTTAATAGTATTTAGAGTTGTGGCAATGGCCTGGTAATGATAATTTATAATTAGAGCTGTTAGCAATAGCTAAATAATGAATCGAATGCAAAACAGAGGGCAAGAATCATGACATGTTTGTACATTATGAAAATTAAGTTGAAAATTGAGCATTAAATGCTCATGTAAAATATCATATAATGTTGAGGAAATATCATTTGATTAGAATTAAACAGGCAGTATACAAAATTTTGTATGACTGTCCAACAACGTAAAACACGGTGGGTAGATGTAATTCAAACAGACGAGACGTTCCGGTTCAGTACTCGACGAAAAGTAAACCCTTCAGAATTCGAAAAAGTTTACGGGCTAATTAACTCAGTACTGAACGATGGCCTGTACGGTTTGTGTGCGCAAGGTAATTAAGTGGATGGATCAGTATTAAACAATCATAGAAAACCAAAGAGATCGCTGGTGAGAAATCTCAGACAATCATTTGAAAGGCAAACATTCCTACGACATTTTACATGTCAAAATTAGGCACACAGTAGCCTTAATAGGTAAACCAAATGAAAAATAATGGAAGTGAAAGTTTCTTGTTATTGCATACACGCTGAAAATATATATTTCTTGAATATAAACTTATTATTTTGTAAATGTAAATTTCCCTAGAAAAATATTCAGAAAGTGAAATTTTATGAATTAAAATCGTGAATGAAATCATAACTGAATAACTGGTAATATCGAGGATAATATAGTATTATCATGTTTTCTAATCAAAAACCAAAGCTAATACTTCATTAAAAAATCTAATATTTTTTTAATACCACAAATGCGCTAATTTTCCCCATTACACCCCGTCGAAACCAGAATATGAATGCAATTGCAAATAATAAAATAGAGTCTCGAAATAACAAACTATCACCTTTAGAAATGTATGCCAGCGGAATTACTTGTCGCTCTGTATAGCGTTATATCACTCGTGAATGCCCTCCCCCAGGTTCTACATATTTAAAGTCCTCGTCGAGCATATCAAGGCTGTGGCAATTGCCCATTATCAAGAATTTTCGATGCTTAATCCGACAAGTCGGTAGTTGGAAAGATTCGTTAAAAGAAGTTGTAGTTCATAATATTGTTGGGCTAGTAGTTTAGACGGCTGATGAAGTGAAAATATCCACAAAATAATTACTTAAGCTTGGCAAATAAAAAAAATCTTGACAAAGTATAGAATATTTCAAAGGCAGGTATAGGAGTTTCGGCGAACTACAAGAGGTCGCGACGTGCTCTATGCTTTTTTCCCAATTTTTTTTCCAAAGTCTTCGGCGAACTAAAAAGTCGCGACGTAGCTTAAAGGGTTCTGCCTTCAGGTGTCATCTATCTTCCAATCCCCTGTTGACCAATGTCGTCTTCTTTTTATATTGTAAATGATGTCACAGTTTCTACGGAAAGATTCAGACTTGTGGTCACACGCTTGGAAATGTTAACATTACAAATTCCAATACTGGCTTCGTAGTTTCTCACCATATTTGATGCAACTGAAGTACTTGAAACTTATTGCTCATATTGTAAACGAAATCTATTACTAGACTCGATTTTTAAGTAAATTCTTTCGTAAAAGTGTAGCATTCATGTTGCTTTAAAAAGATGTAAATTGAAATGCATTTCTGGCAACTTTACTGTGTTCAATATTAAATGACTAAATAAATGTAAAAATGAAATGACTTAACTGCAATAATTACTTGAATTTGAAAAATAAATAAGAAAAAATTAAATTTGTATATGGGCTATATACGAGCTAGTTCAAAACCTAGACGGGAATGTATCTATCTGCCAATTAGAAATATTAAAATTCAGTAATAGCTGTCGTCCCTCTTTGAGTTATGAATTTCCAGACAAAAAGGGAATGTCGCAGACAAATTGTAAAAAGTTGTGAAATAAGCGAGTTTATTTATTTCTCTTAAAACCGAGGGGGTAACTCACGCGAAAACTGCGGGACGAAATATCGCCTCTATGACCAATATCGCCCAGGATCGCCCCTAGATTTCCCCAAATCGCCTGTGTATTACCTCGGATTGCCTCAGATTGTCCCTGGATCACCTCAGATCGCCCCTGGATTGCCTCGGATCGCTTCAGATTGCCCCTGGATTACCTCGGATCGCCCTTAATTACATTATACCTATTATAGTTCGTTTCATCCCTATTTCATCTGTTTATATAGACGGTCAACTGCGGCGATATTTGATTTACCGAATTCATTGTCGGCACATTTGAAACGCCATCTGTAAATTGGAAATAGGGGTATGACGAACTATGCAGCCCATATTTTACATCCACATCAAGTTTAAGTATGATAACGCAAAAAAAAAATTGGAAAATTTTTATTGTTCAAATAGGCTTAGAACTCGGCTTAGAATGTCATGAAACGTTGAAATTTTAAGTTTCCGCAAAAAAAAAAAATTGTCTGTCGTTCTGTCTGTAACTTTTTTTTTTGCGCTCGATTACTCTGGATCCGTTTAATATATTGACTATTGACTTCAAATTTGGCACAAGTATGTATTTTAGCGAGATCTGGAATTAGATTATATTTTGATCTTATTCCGTCGAACGGTTGGGGAGTAGAGGGGTAAAGTGGGGCTAATATGTAAATCAAGCAAGTAAGAATCTATAAAATTGGTATTTAGTACATATAAGAGAAGCTAAGATCTCCAAAATTTTTTTGGCATTAACCACCTCCACCCCATTACTAAAGGAGGTGAAAAAAATGAAATTGTGATCCACAATATTTCACGATCACTGTCAGCAAATTTAATAGATTATCTAACTTATAGTATAAAAACATAAAACACGAACAGTAGGCAGTTAATAAAGCCGAAATGCACAGTCGGATACGTCGACGCAGGCGCTATACATCGGCTGTACGGTCGATTGAACACGATCGCATACGAGCACGGTGGGATTGCCTCTGTATATCCCCGGATTGCCTCAGATCCCCCTTGGATCGCCCCGGACCGCCCTTGGATCGCCCCGGACCGCCCTTGGATAACCTCGGGTTGCTATTGGATCACCCCAGATCGCCTCAGTAAGGGACGAAAAATCGCCCCGTGACTCGCTTAAAACCTAGACGAAAATGTAGCAAAGGTAAGGGGAAGTTTAAAATAACTTCGCTCCCTTGATGTTTTGACATGAACATGGTTCCAATAGGTGCAATAGTAGTCTTTTATACAACTTATCTGCGATATTTTATTTTTAGCTGCCAATTAGAATTCAGTATTATTTGTGGTCGGTCCTTCATTAAGTTATGGAATAGGAAACGAAGAGAAAATGTCGCAGACAAATAATTTGTACAATTTGAATTCTTTCTTTGAGGTCACCGATGTTGTTTTATCTTTGTTGGATATATTTTAGTCTTGAGATATCCCCATAGAAAAAATCCAACGGCATAGGATCTGGTGATTTAGCTGGCTGCTCAATACCACCTCTTCGTCCAGTCCATTTATTAGAAAATATTTTTTAAGTACACTCTTAAATTGCAGCATAATATGGTGTTGCCCCCTTTTGCCTAAACCAAACAGTGTCGTTCGGTACGGTCGGATGTAGTGTATTTTGTAAAAACGCGAATGATAAACACCTTAGGTTACATTTGGAACAATGGGCATTTAATACACCTCATCAAGGAGAATTAAAAAAATATGAAAATATAGAGGATGTTCCGGTTAAAAAAATCACTTTTCTTGTGCTGCACGGTTTTTACAAATGTCTAAAATATCACCAAAAATAACCATAACTGGTTTCCACACTGTATATTTAATTTAGTTCACGAGTTATTTATAAATTGTCAAAATTCAAAGATAGTAAACGAAAATATGAATGAAATAATATAATTAATGAAAAAAATACGCTTTAGCAAGAAAACAAACATTCTAAATTTAACATTATCATTTGCTACAACACTATACCGATTTTATTATGACCCCAATGACTTTGATAAGAGTCATCACAAAAACACGAATTTCTTATTTCTCACGAAAAGATTTGCTGAGTGATTAACAAGCATTGCATTATCGGTTGCATTTGCAGTTACAAAAATAATAACATTTGATTATTGCCAGTTTATTTTTATAACAGTTTTGGGTTATTTATATGACTGGTAAATATTCTTCGAGAGGATAACACTGCAGATGCATCTCTGTAAAAATTAATGAATTAGTTGCGTGCGTTCCTCCATTAATTTATCGCAGCTTTTAATTACAATCACTACGTCTCGATTTAGATGAATAGGACCATTGATAAGATAATTTTCAGCTCTAGATAGATAGATAGTTTATTGGTACTAAGAAAATATATATATATATATATATATATATATATATATATATATATATATATATATATATATATATATATATATTTTTCATAAGTCCGCAGAATTGGTGGTAATATCAATAATTACACAGCAATTAAGATAAAAAATACTTACACTACTTCGACAAAACATACTACAACAGGTAATTAAATATTGTGCACAATCACATACAATGTTCTTAAAAATAGATATAAAAGTTATTATTGGGTATTTATGATTATTGTTTAGTTCAATAAAGTGGGACGAAATTTGTCGTACCTACTGTTAACATATCAAAAGCCCCCACCCGTAAAAGCCGGCGTAGGTGACGGGGAGGGAAAATAGGTAAAAAAATCAGTTCTTCGCACAAAACTCCGAAAGTATCAATTTTACTGTAAAATACATATTTTACAGTGAACCATTCATCGTATGAAGGTCAGTTGGAGCTCATTTTACAGATAATTTAATTCTCTTCAAAAACCCTTTAGTGTGATTATTGCCTAAAGCTAATAAAAAAATAGCTATTTGCCAAAATGCAGTTGAAAATGACAATTTTTTATGTTTTTCTCTTTTTCTCCATTCACTCGTTATCAAAACGATTTTGTACCTTCACCAGCGTATTCAAAATTTGATTCTCTTTAACTTTCATTAGATACACTATATGCGTACGATCTACCATTTTCGAGTTTTTATCAATTTTATCATGAAACAAATGTTCTTAGCGTGCTATAAAGATGTTTAAAAATTCATATCTCTGCCAATATTGATCGAATGGAAATGAAAATCAAAAGGAAATTGTTCGTAATCGAATTCTCTACAACTTTCATTTGAAACATTTTGCAATCCGAATGACCATTTTTGAGATTTTAGCGGAGAACGCGCGCGTTTCCGTTGCGTCTCGAAACTATCAAAATTTCAAAAAATCTGTCTCAAAAAAAAAAAAAAACGAAATTGTGCTGATTTTTATTATTTAAATTTTCAAGTGTACGTATTTTACAGTAACTTCCCGAATTTTTTGCTAAAAACTGTTTTTTTTTACTTATTTTCAATATTATAAAAGGGATTTTTTAAATAAATAGTCTTTTACTACGGTTTTGTATTTATAAAAATCTTAAATTCTTACCTCCGCGGGTAGTTTATTAAAAAAAGTTGTAACATAATATAGAGTGGAGTTCTCTGATTTGATTTTTTTAATCTTAAATATCCTATATTCAAATTTTCTTTACTTCTGGTGTTATAAGATCATGGATGTCTTCACGTCTCTCATACCAATCCCAGTTTTTTCTTGCATAAAGCAAACACTCAAAAATATACTGAGAGGGGATCCTTAATATACCCATGTCCATAAATTATTGCCTAACATCTGTTCTGTAGTCAAGACCCGTCAACACTCTAATAGCCTTTCTTTGTAAAACGAATATTCGATTCGCATGTGGAGAATGCCCCCAGATTAACATACAGTAAGTGCACAAAGACTGCATTAAAACATGATATGCTATCCGACAGACTTTTTGTTCAGTGCTGTGTTTTAAGTTTTTTAATAGATACATATTTTTAGATATATTTTTTTTAGACATTGTCACGAGCACTGTCAACATGCGCATCAAATTTCAACTTACTTCGGTATGCGATGTAAAGCAACGACAGGCGCAGTTAGTACTTGGATTGGTGACCATTCCAACGGAAACCGCGTTCTCGCCTCACACATCTTCCAGCGGCTTGTATATCAGTGTATGCGCGGAAGCTATACAACCTTAGGCGAGGGTTGTATAGGAGATATACCATCCTTCGGAGGGGATGTAAAGCCGTCGGTCCCTTGTCTATTAAATGTTAGGCAAGTAAAAGATCCCTACTCTTCTTAAGGGAAGAGGTTCGGCAAAATTTCTGGTTGGGGGTAGCTCGTCTACAGGCGTCGGTGTTAGGCCTCAGTAGCGGAAATAGGCCGACGTTAAATAAATGTATAAAAAAAATTTCAACTGATTATCAAAAGTGACGCCAAGAAATCTAACCGATTGTTGGTGTTGCATTTGATCGTTACCTAATGAGAAGAATATTTGTTCAGTTTTAGTTAGATTTAAACTTAAGATGATTTGCTGTATACCAATCTGCAAGTTCTATAATACCTTTTTCAACACTCATTTCTACGTCAGTTTGATTCTTATTTATTATTGTCGTACCATCTGCAAATATAGTAGCTCAGAGTCACTGGTAGCAACAGAGATATCGTTGATGTAAATTAAAAAGAGCTCGAAAAAGGGGACCCAGCAATGAACCTTGTGGAACCCCATAAGTTATTTCTTTACTTTCAAAGTACTCTCCTCCATAAAAGATTTTTTGATACCTGTTTGTTAGGTAGCTTTTTATCAACTCTTTAATTAGTTTAAGGTGGACATATCCAAGAGTGGGAGATCCGATAAGGAAATATTTATTGTTTTTGGCCATAATTTTTTTTAGATACATATATTGGTAAAGAAAGTATAAGAGTATCTTGTAGTTTTAAATTTAATTTTGCAAATAACGGAAATTATTGAGTGATAATTCAAATCACTACACCTGTTATAGTTCTACTTAGAGCCTTATACTTCTTTTTTTTTACCAATATATGTATTTAAAAAATAAATATTTCCTTACCAGCTCTCTCTCTCTCTTGATATGCCCACCTTAAGACGTGGCGGTGTGAAATATGCAACATTAAATACGGGAACATACAGACCATGATAAAAAGATAACAAATGAAAAAGTCGGTTTTTACATTCGATATTTTCATCCCCTAATTTTCGGTCCCGCAATAGTTTCCGGGACATGGCGGGGTATGAAAATAAATCGTATTTCTCTAGTGCCCTTGAGTGGATTACCCACAAAAAACAATCCGGTGAAAGCTCAGCTAAAAGTACCGTTTTTTAATTGCAAAATTCGAAATTCACTGTTTTTACATTCGATATTTTCACCCCCTAAATTGCGATGCTGGGGTGCTTTCCGCGGCATGACGTGGCATAGAAAATATAAATCGTGGTACTTCTAATGCCCTCGAATGAATTGCAAACAAAAAACAACCTGGGCAAAGGCGAATTCATTTATTAAAAAATTCGGAATAATTCCGGGTTTTTTCTAAAGCTTCCGTTGATTTTAAACGTTTGAAACTCCAGCTTCATAATTAAAAACTATTTAAATATGCACTGTTATGTCAGAACACTGTAAAATGGACGTAAAACATGTAAACAAAGTTGTAGATAATTACATTTCCCACGAAGAAACTAAAAAATGTCGCTGGGGTCATATGTTTACCGTTAATTATCCACAGCAGATTATGAATTTCTGCCAGCAGTTTAGAACTGTATGAAACATTCAATTGTTGTTAAAATTGGTAAAATATGATTGATAATCCCGATAATCCGAGGCAGTTTGCTCAAGTGGAGAAAGTTGTATGCTGACAGTTTTTAGTTTGCTCACTCATCAAAAACTTGATGCTATCGTACTTGCTATATAAAACTTGCCAAATTTACTTACATTGTGAATTCTAAGGTCTAATCTACATATTGCAAATAATTGATCAAAATAATTCTCTATTTGTTTCATTGCAAAATTTTAATATATTTCTTGACGACTAGAATGAATAAAAAATTAACTACATTATCATATAAGCGTGAGTGTACCTATGAATATTTTATAGCTACCATTTCAATTTGTTCTACTTTTGCAAATTTGCTTAATTATTGTATAATTTCTAAAATTTTATTATAAATATTTCAGTTCTTCACTCGGATTTATGTACCTACATACCTTTGATATCAGCGTAAAAAATCAGGGTTTAGTACCACAAAAGCCTAAACCGTCAAGCCTAAATAAATATTAGAAACATGTTTAAACAAAATTTGTTGATATCCACGTGTGTTACGACTTCTGTACATTTCTGAAACTTCATTTCGAGAGTTACAGAGTAGCAACAGTTCCAACATTTCCTCTTCTTCCGTCTGAAAAAGCAGAAGTAATTGCCTTTGATACTTACGAAGAGCCATATTTTTGATGTTCACTTGATTGACGTTCAGTGTGGCAACTGATTTCCCGCTGTATAGATGATATCTCACCTAGCGTCTGGATGACGCGAAGGATAGACGCTGCTGTCGGATGCTGCAGCCTAGTGTAAGCAAGTTAGTTCGAAAAACAAGGAATAAAAGAAATAATTTATAAAGTTTTTAAATTTTGGTTATGAACTCTCAGTAGGGACCCAAATACAGATCCGAAAAGTTTTCACCTCTCCGGTGGGAGCTTCATCCTCTTTTGCCCAAAAAACCACCCCAATCGTGACCTCGCGATCTTTTTCGGCGTTTTGATCGTAAACCGCAACTTGTACGAAAAAATGTTATAGGACTTTTTATATTCTCCATGAAATTCTCTATAAAAATGTATCTTACTGTTTTTTGCGTATCTCCCACCCAACGCTCGTAAATGACCTTAGAAAATAAGCATAATTCTCAGTGCGAAGAGAAAAATGAGCCCAGCGCCGTTTTTTGAGGCGATTATTTTGAAAAGTGTTAGTCTGAGCAAAAAAAATGTATAGAATCGAAATTAAAGAGCAGTTCTATCTCTACAAGGTGCATATAAAATAAGATATTTATGAATAAGTGTTAGTGTTCATATGATGATTTTTTTATATTTGTGCATTCTGTACTTTGAGCCCATTTCCACACCACCTTTGAGGTAGAGCTCTCGGCGCGTTTTTTTACGTGGTTTCCCCCTTAGGCCTATTCCACTAATAAAATATATCTATCATTAATTTTCCTCTGCAAAGTCGCCCTCCTCGTCCGAATTGCAACAACTTTGCCCATGACAACTAGAGCAGATTGGGGAGCAGCGCAAACCAACTTTTACACAGCTACATCGCTTTCCACACCCCTTTTTACAGCCGCAGGATATAAGCTGAAGAATTGAAGTTGGAGCTGGGGCTTCAGTCATAACCACTGGCATTAGAATGTTTTTAGTTTTTCTCCAGCCCCATTCAGTTGTAGTTAAAGTTTTTCCTCACCACGTATGAATTTGTTGAAAAACCCGATATGAATGTTGTGCTAATGCAGCAGATGTAGATGGTAGTCTGGGCAAAATTACTGCGTGACTGGATTGGCCAACCAACTTATTAAATGAAATGAACCGGTAATGATTCAAAGATGTCTCATTTCGGGGTGCCTTGTATAAGGCAAGCGTAAATTTCTCATCAGCTCTTGCTAGGTCATCTTCCGCCGATGAAGGATTATTGAATATTTCAATCACTTCTTGTAAATCCTTTCTTGAATTTATTAAGTTTATAGTCTGCGATTTTCTTTTCCCAAAAAAGGCAGAAGTGGTGTCGCAGCTACTAAACGTATGAGCAAATAAAATATTATCTTTGCAACCCTTTAAATCTCCCGAAATTTGTAAGTCATGGGAACTATACGCCTTTTTCTTAATATTTCCTTGAGCGTCTCTCAAAAAGCTAATGTCTTTGTCCGATGGAGAAAGAGCGATGAGGAGTGTTAGCAAATCAATATCTTGCCCAACAACAACAGGTTTTTCATAATTGTTGGCTGCGTACAGTTCCTATGACTTACAAATTTCGGAAGTTTTAAAGGGTTGCAAACATAATATTTTATTTGCCCATGCGTTTGGTGGCTGCGACACCACTTCTGCCTTTTTTGGGAAAGGAAAATCGCAGACTATAAACTTAATAAATTCAAGAAAGGATTTACTAAAAGCTAACACTTTTCAAAATAATCGCCTCAAAAAACGGCGCTGGGCTCATTTTTCTCTTCACGCTGAGAACTATGCTTATTTTCCAAGGTCAGCTACGAGCGTTGGGTGGGAGATACGCAAAAAACAGTAAGAAACATTTTTATAGAGAATTTCATGGAGAATATAAAAAGTGCTATAACATTTGATCTAGTTGATCACAGTTTACTTACTAAAAAGCTGGAAAAATATGGCTTCAGGGGAATTTTGGGAGACTGGCTAGTGTCGTATCTATCCAATCGAAAACAAATTGTTGATATCAATGGCATACGATCGTATTCACTTGAGGTAACTTGTGGCGTGCCTCAAGGTTCCATTTTAGGGCCGTTGCTCTTTATAATTTTTGTAAATGACCTTCCAACTAATCTTGATTGCACTGAGCCTACTATGTTTGCTGACAATAATTCGTACTTGAGCACCCATTTCACAATACCAGCCTTAGTTTCAGATACACAGCAGAAACTAGATGATTTTGTACAATGGTTTATGCATAATGGACTACTTATAAATGCTACCAAAACAGTTTTTATTCAGTTTTCTCCTAAAAGTTCAAACGTGACTGAGAGCCAATTGATTAAAATAAATAGTAAATCTATTGAACAAGTGTATTCAACAAAGTTTTTAGGTCTATATATCGACAGCGCGTTAAACTGGGAAATTCATATCGATGATCTATGCAAAAAATTATCCTCCGTATGCTATGCACTATACAGGCTAGAACAGGTCACAAGTAAAAATGTTGTTCTGTCATATTATTACGCTCAATTTTATTCTCGGATAGCACATGGAATTATTTTTTGGGGTTCAGCATATACTGTTGACTGAGTTTTTAAAATGCAGAAGAAAGCAATTCGGAATATAGCAGGAGTCTCTATGAGGGCCCCATGTCGAGGTCTATTTAAAAAATATCAAGTGCTAACACTAGCTTCTTTATATATATTAGAAATAGTGTGTTTCGTCAAACACAATATCAGTGTTTTTTTAAGTAATAATTTTCATCATAGCTATGACACCAGGGGTCAGGATAACCTTTTAACGCCTTTACACTCTCTTACCCTCTATGAGAAGAGCCCCTATTATATTGGTATAGAGCTGTATAATAAACTCCCAAATTTTATAAAGGATGTTCACAGTAAGACAATGTTTAAAAATAAGGTCAGAAAATTGCTTCTTGATGGAAATTTTTACACTATTGACGAATACTTGCAATATTAGTTGTATCCGGTAACATTTTTATTTTCTATGCATTTTGTTTTAATACCTGTATATCACATTTTAGTTTTTTAAGTCATGTTATTTATATTTTATTGTTCTGCGATGTATTTTATATAACATATTTGTCATGTGTTGTTCAACATATGATCTTTATGAAGTGTGTCACTTTGACTAGGCTAATGCCATTTTGTAACTTTTGGTTCTATAGTCAATAAAGATATTATTATTATTATTATTATTATTTTTTCGTAGAAGTTGCGGTTTACGATCAAAACGCCGAAAAAGATCGCGAGGTCACGATTAGGGGTGGTTTTTTGGGCAAAAGGGGATGAAGCTCCCACCGGAGAGGTGGGAACTCTTCGGATCTGTACTTGGGTTCCTACTGAGAGTGCATAACCAAAATTTAAAAACTTTATAAATTTTTTCTTCTAAAAGAGCTAATTTTCCTACATTAGCCGGACGCAACTAAAAGACGCTGTGCTGTCTGTATACATGCTACTTAATTAACTCTCTACTTAACTTTGTTTTCTTTTTTCTGGTCGCATAACATAAATATTGGTAGTCTTTATATGATGTAAGAGAAGAACAAAAACATCTATATCTTCAGATACAATATGTTCTTGACCTAAAAAAAAATGCATTGTTAAATGTAAATAAGTTGAGTTTATAATTTCTTGAGAATTATTTACAATTTCTAGGGGAACGTCCAACAATTTTACAAGGCAAAATATCTAACGAGTATGAGTGTAAAATTTAAATACTACCACAATTACCACCGCATATGGTATTTTAAGCTACAGGATTAGAGGTATGGCATAAATGTTATAAAACTCTTACGGTATCTGTGTATAAAGGAATTACTCGTGGATATATTAATATTATGCAGAACTATGTAATTTGTTTACGACTTTCTAATATCTAATCTAATAATTTATGACTTTTTTTAAGGCGTAGGCGTACTTACAACAAAAAAATGTAATTCTTGCAATGTTTTCTCACCATAACAATATTAAATATTAAGTAGACAGCCAAGGTAATAATTAGCGATTTGATATCGCTAAACATATTCAGCTACGTTTTACACATCGATAAAACGGAAAAAAGAGTATAGGGTGAAGAGGGGTAAATCTGAAACACGTAAGATTTAGGGTAAAAGTGATGTGTATACACAACAATTAAAGAGATGAACACTTGTTAAGTACTTAATAAGTAGTTTTTCACTTATCGTATAGTGATACTGTTTATACCTTCTTATAAAGTAACGTAACTAGAATAGCACACAGTAAGGCCAGAGTTATTAAACTTACTAATACAGAAATCGATCTTTCCAATTCCCAATGTTTTATTAGCTCGTCCATCGTCGTTTAGCAGAACACATTAACTTCTGTTTCAAAGTCCATTATTATTATTATCATTTTTTTTCACGTATACTTTACATGTTATTATTGAACATGTACTTAACGCGCAATAGATATGTCATATCTAGTTGTTTGTCAAAGGCAGGTTTCTAGCTCTTTTGCGCCCCATCCTTGTGAGATATACTTGTAGGGTATTTGCCGGACACTAATAATCATAGCCATATACCGGGTGACACAGGAGACATGTAACACCCCGTAGCATGTTTATTTAAAAAGATATTATTTTGAAATTTGATACATTTATAAAATGCGTGATTGTCCTTTTTTAAGTATAAATTTTTTTCCCACCACTTCCGGTTTCACCGAAAGAGACATCTACTCTGTTATTTTAAATGGCACCCTGTATATTTTTTTTACCTATCTGATTCGTCTCTAGATTCTCTTTTCAACCATGTATCGGAACACGGCATTTGTTTTTAAAATGACAGTTAATATCAATTTTAGTTTGTTAAGTCTAGGTGGCCCTGATATGAACCTTGACAGATATTGATGCGTAGTGTGCCGTGATATCGAAAGACCTCTGGCATGCGACTTTGTGCCTCATATTTTTTTGGGAATAACCAGTAGCTGAACAGACTAATAAGATCTAACTTATTTTAAAAAAATATCTTTAAACAACCCACGATATCATAAAAACCAAGATAGGAACCCCATTTTTTTTATTTCACCTAGTTAAAAAATACTTATTTATCTTTTATTTTTGTCCAATACAATTGCTATGCCTATCCTATTTTACTTTCTTCATTAAAGTTAGTATCGAATGTTATTGCATAGTAATGAATATTGTACTACAACAAAAATTATAAGCAGGCGGTGGAAACAAAAGAAGGTAAAACGAGGCGTCATTTTGATTTGACAATTAAGAATTGTGTACTTGGCAGCAATTTAAGTATTTTTCATTAAATTATACCTAAGTTATCACGTTTTTAACTCTGTTTTGCCATATATTCACGAAATGAAAAAGTAGATATGCTACTAATCTATGGCGAATGTAAGAAAAATGGCAGGCGGCTGACTTACATCAAGAAATATTTCCCGAAAGAATTTATCCACCAAACAACTATTTTGTAAGAGTTGAACAGCAATTTAAAAGTGAACCAGATGTACCGGAAAATAATTTCATTATCGATGAAGAGTCGGAAATCAATGTACTTGCAATTGTCGAGGCAGATCCCAAACTGGTGTAAATCAGCTCGACGCATTTTGAAAAAACACAAATTTAAATCATACAAGTACCAAATACACCAGCATTTATACGAAAATGATTTTCAAAGAAGATTGAACTATTGCAATTGGTTTCTGAACAGACACAATTTGGACAATAATTTTCATGAACAAATTTTATTTTCCGACGAGTCCAGGTTCACTAATTTGGGATTATTTAATCGTAACACCCGTTATTGGGCACAACAAAATCCCAGAAATATGATAGAAAGTGCATATCAGGAGCAATTTAGTTTTAATGTATGGTTAGGAGTAATTGGCAGAAGAATTATTGGGCCAATAATTTTTGATGGTCCAGTAAATGGAGAAAGATATTTGGGATTTTTGCAAAACCAGATACAAGATTTTTTGGAAGAACTGCCACCTAATGTTAACCCAATAATTTTTCAACAGGATGGGGCTCCACCACATAACAGCAGAGTTGTGGTGAATTATTTAAATGAAAGGTTTGGAGAAAACTGGATGGGAACAAATGGGCTCGTTCGGCGGCCTGCAAGGTCAGCAGACCTTACGCCACTTTTGTATGGGGCCACCTCAAGGAAAACATTTATAGAACTCCACCAACAAACAGAGAAGACATGGAAATGAGCGTCAGAAGAACAATCGATGGGATTACTGAATTACAGTTAGATAACGTGCTTAGGGCTACCGTCACAAAAACACGATTGTGCAGAGATAATAACGGACAACATTTTGAGCATCTGCAGTAAAAAATGCTTTTGTATGTAGTAGTAAATATTTTATTTTAATTTCATTCATTCGTAGTAAACATTTATTACATGGTGTAATGGTTTTTCATCAATTTTGTTCAAATGTGTTTTACTGATGTTTCTTATTTATTAAAAAAATCATTTTACCTATTTTTATTTTGTTTCCACCGCCTGCTTACTAAATATTTTTGTTGAAGTACAATATTCATTACTATGCAATAACATTCGATACTAATTTTAATGAAGAAAGTAAAATAGGATAGGCACAGCAATTGTATTGGACAAAAATAAAAGATAAATATTTTTTAACTAGGTGAAATAAAAAGATGGGGTTCCTATCTTGGTTTTTATGATATCGTGGGTTGTTTAAAGATATTTTTTTTAAATAAGTTAGATCTTATTAGTCTGTTCAGCTACTGGTTATTCCCAAAAAAATATGAGGCACAGAGTCGCATACCAGAGGTCTTTCGATGTCATGGCACACTACGCATCAATATCTGCCAAGGTTCATATCAGGGCCACCTAGACTTAACAAACTAAAATTGATATTAACTGTCATTTTAAAAACAAATGCCGTGTTCCGATACATGGTTGAAAAGAGAATCTAGAGACGAATCAGATAGGTAATGCCATTTAATATAACGGAATAGATGTCACTTCCGGTAAAACCGGAAGTTGTGGGGAAAAAATTTTTGTTCTTAAAAAAAGGACAAACACGCTTTATATAAGTATGCCAAATTTCAAAATAATATCTTTTTAAATAAACATGCTATGGGGTTTTACATGTCTCCTGTGTCACCCGGCATATCTATTGCCAATAATAGTCAATAATACTGACGTGTAGGAGAACAGTACATGTCTTGGCGACTTGGTATCAGCTACCTGGTAGCGGCTACCAGCGACTAACGAATTTGCAGGAGAACGCTGCTTAACCGTACCAAAAGTATCGAGTGAGTGTTGTTGAGGGTAATCAATAGGAGGATATGTTTCATTGGTTTTAAGAAACAAGTACTTTTAGATACCTTCGTTGCACATTTTCTAAATTACCAAAAGGATACCAAACAAGCGACGCGTATTCTAGCTTAGACCTCACAAAACAACGGTATAATGTTTGTAGAGTGCTTATGTTCGTAAATTTACGGCTACTGCGCACTATGAAACCAAGTGTTTTAAATGCATTACCAACTGTGTTTCCAATATGGGCATTGAATGTTAATTTCGGATCAAAAATTGCATCTAGGTTACTGTAAGTATCAGGTTTTTGTATGACGATGTTGTCAAGGTGGTAGTTAAACACATGGGTAAGGGGAGCTGATTTACGCGTAAAAGACATAACATTACATTGACCGGCATTTAATGGCAGTTTGTTGTCTAGACATCACTGTGATAGTCTGTCAAGGTTATGCTGTAGGCAGTAACAGTCTTCAGTAGTCGTTATGACTGTAAAGATCTTTAAATCATCTGCACATAGCAGACAACAAACGTCTAGAATATCCCCTATATTATTAATGAAAATATTTAATGGTATGAGACCTAACACCGAGCCCTGAGGGACACCTGATGACGCCGAGAATTCTACAGACTTAACTCCATTATACGCGACATATTGTATTCAATTTGACAGATAAGATGTAAATAACTGTAGCAGTGAATAAGACAAGTCCGAGGACAAACCTATTTCTTGTAACTTATAGAAGTAGAATATTATGATGTAAATACCCGTAAAATAACAACTAGGATACGATCATGTCATGGTGCGCACAAACATTGTTCGTTTTCAAATTACAACATATTCACAATACATTTGCATACCGACACAAATTGAAACGTAAATTAGTAGTAAGTTTTTTGATTAAATTCCTGTATCTTAATAAGATTTTTTTTGTTGAAAGGACGAAGTACATGCTGTTGAAAGTTGAACAAGCATATCGTAAATACCGTAGTTTTTTCGTAGTAGATATTACTGCGTAATTATTTGGTCGTGGATTTATATATAATAATAATAATTAATTTTTGTTTAATTTATCGACCTTCTGTTAGTACCGAATGTTTTTGTGTGGTAAGAGAAGGAAGAAATAATTGCGACCTTGTATAATTAGTTATGCAAATGAGCTTAATTGTACTAGACAGACACTTTTTTAATCGAATCAAATATTTAATTTTAAAATCTATCGGATATTGGTGTATAGGTTATATACATGAATTTACAATATAATATGATGACTGGGAGGCAAAAAGGGAAAAAATGCGAGCTTAGATTTACAAATACATACTATCGATATTAAGCAGTTAAGTAGGGTTGGACATGTCCTTTGTCAGCGAGTTTTTAAATGGTTGGTCGTCCGTAATTTTTCATTGCTTTTTAAAAATTGAAAACTAGATTCATCAGAGATCTAGAAAATTAGCACTGCCACTTTATTTGGCCTCATTAATTGTAGCTTTTTTGTTGCGGTGAGAAACATTTGTAGCTTATTTAAAAAAAATAACCCATGGTAATGCTAACTTCGCAGTGAAGATAGCATTACCACTCACAGAAATCACTTTAAAAAGTGCGCATATATTTTCTTATTATAAAAACAATTTGTTGTGAATTTGTTGTGCACGATTAATAAAAAAAATAATTAAATAAATGTTTTTTTTCTAGTAACATCAGGCGATGCGAACTTGATACCTAATCAAGATTGCATTAAAACTCATGAAAATCGCTTTTTATAATAATTGATAAATAAGGAACGATCAAGAAAATTGTTTCTCGTTGCAACAAATTCGTACGTGATGCGCAAAGTCTTGAAGCGAAAATCTCATGAAAAAATTCATTTACAACGGTTTTTGCAGGAGGTAGTGTCAAGTTGCGTTGGAAATTAATCGTTTTATTAATTTTTGCGAAAACTTGTTTCGGAACAAAATAGATCTCGGCGCAACAAATTCGTACACGACACTTAACAAATTCTCTAAGTGGAAAACCCCATGACAAAATGCATTTGCAACAGGTCTTCCTGGTATAGTGCCAAGTTGCATTGAAAATTAAATGTTTTGTCGATTTTTGTGAAAACTTGTTCTGCAACAAATTATGACTCGGCGCAGCAAATTTGTACACCACAATCTACAAATCGTCGAAGTAAAAAACACACGAAAAAATTCATTTGCAACGATTTTTGGCGGTGGTAATGGCAGGTTACGCTGAAAATTCAACGTTTTATCGATTTTTGCGAAAACTTGTTTCGCTACAAATTATGATTCGGCGCAACAAATTTGTACACCATATGCTATAAATCGTTAAAGCTAAAAACACATGAAAAAATGCATTTACAACCATTTTTGCAGGTGGTAGTGCCAGGTTGCGCTGGAAATACAGCGTTTTATCTATTTTTGCGAAAACTTGTTTCTCAGTAAATTATGTTTCGCTGCAAAAAATTCGTACACGACACGCAAGAAATTCTCTATGTGAAAAGCACTCGAAAAAATGCCTTTACAGCGGTTTTTGGTAGCGGCAATGCCAGGTTGTGCTCAAAATTCAACGTTTTATCGATTTTGCGAAAACCTGTTTTGCAACAAATTGTGACACGGCGCAAAAAAATTGTACACCACACGCTACAAATCGTCGAAGTGAAAAACACAGGAAGAAATGCATTTGCAAGGATTTTTATCGGTGGTGGTGTCAGGTTGTCCTGGAAATATAGCGTTTTATCAATTTTTGCGAAAACTTATTTCGTAACAAATTATTATTCGGCACAACAAATTCGTACACCACACGCTACAAATCGTTGAAGTGAAAAACAGGTGAAAAAATGCATTTAGAATCATTTTTGAAGGTGGTAGCGCCAGCTGGAAATGCAGCGTTTTATCGATTTTTGCGAAAACTTGTTTCGCAACAAATTCGTACACGACACTTAATAAATTCTCTAAGTGGAAAAACCCATGACAAAATGCATTTGCAACGGGTTTTCCTGGAGATAGTGCCAAGTTGCATTGAAAATTAAATGTTTTGTCGATTTTTGTGAAAACTTGTTCTGCAACAAATTATGACTCAGCGCAGCAAATTTGTACACCACAATCTACAAATCGTCGAAGTAAAAAACACACGAAAAAATTCATTTGCAACGATTTTTGGCGGTGGTAATGGCAGGTTACGCTGAAAATTCAACGTTTTATCGATTTTTGCGAAAACTTGTTTCGCTACAAATTATGATTCGGCGCAATAAATTTGTACACCGTATGCTATAAATCGTTAAAGCTAAAACACATGAAAAAATGCATTTACAACCATTTTTGCAGGTGGTAGTGCCAGGTTGCGCTGGAAATACAGCGTTTTATCTATTTTTGCGAAAACTTGTTTCTCAGTAAATTATGTTTCGCTGCAAAAAATTCGTACACGACACGCAAGAAATTCTCTGTGAAAAGCACTCGAACAAATGCCTTTACAGCGGTTTTTGGTAGCGGCAATGCCAGGTTGTGCTCAAAATTCAACGTTTTATCGATTTTTGCGAAAACCTGTTTTGCAACAAATTGTGACACGGCGCAAAAAAATTGTACACCACACGCTACAAATCGTCGAAGTGAAAAACACAGGAAGAAATGCATTTGCAAGGATTTTTATCGGTGGTGGTGTCAGGTTGTCCTGGAAATGCAGCGTTTTATCAATTTTTGCGAAAACTTGTTTCGTAACAAATTATTATTCGGCACAACAAATTCGTACACCACACGCTACAAATCGTTGAAGTGAAAAACACGTGAAAAAATGCATTTAGAATCATTTTTGAAGGTGGTAGCGCCAGCTGGAAATGCAGCGTTTTATCGATTTTTGCGAAAACTTGTTTCGCAACAAATTATGTCTCGCTTCAACAAATTCGTACACGACACGCAACAAATTCTGTATGTGAAAAGCAACGCAACCTGGCACTGCCACCACGAAAAACCGTTGCAAGTGCATTCTTTCATGTGTTTTTACACGTAGAGAATTTGTTGTTTACTACATCCTGCAGAAACCGTTGCATATATTTTTTTCCATGAGTTTTTCACTTTGACAAGTTTTTGCGTTCGTGCACGAATTTGTTGCACCGAGACCTAATTTGTTGTAAAGAAAATGTTTGCAAAATTCAATTAAACATTGAATTTTCTGTGCAACCTGGCACTACCACCTGCAAAAACCGTTGCGAATGCATTTTTTCAGGTGTTTTTCAGTTCCAGCTTGTTGCATGTAGCGTATGAATTTGTTACCTCGAGAAACAATTTGTTGCAAATAAAGTTTTCCCTAAAATAGTTTTCACATAATAAACTATTTTCGAGAAATCTTTCTCTTTTTATGGCAACCTTAGAATTCTTGCGATTTGTGCTCTTTCGTTCCTTAGAAAACATTTTTATGCAAAAAATGGAGCGCCTGTTTTTATGAGTAAACTGCTATTACTTTTCAATATAAATTGCAGTAGTCCACGTTTTGTTCTCAAAATCCTTTAAAACCTGTTATCTGTAAATTTCCTTCCTTACTGGTCTTGCAAATTTTGTGTTTCATTTTATATACGATACACCCGAAATCGTTTTTAAAGCTACCTGTTTTTCGGGTCCTTCTTTAAAAATATTTAAACAATGTTTTTGATAACTGACCCGACAGACGTTGTCCTGTCACAAAAAGCACTTTCAGTTGTTCCAGAATTTTCCAGACTAATGGAATAATCCATTATTCTATCAGGACACACGATCACATATGGAGAGTTACAATACATAACACCCGTTCCCTGCGACATTTCCATCTGCTGTAGCTGAGACTCGAACTCAGAAGTGGGAACAGCGACTAGCCGTGCTGTCTGTCACACAACAGCAGTCTAATCCACTGCTAACGTCTTGGCAACGCATGAAAAGTACCACTTAACTTCCACACCTCACCAAGATTGGAACCCGGGACCTTCCGACTGCAAGCTTCAATTCAATTCAATATAACTTTATTCATGTTATAACGCAACAGGTACCTCCCCAGAACCCATCCCGGGATCGACCATGCAACCATCGCGTTAATCGCAGTGGCGGATTGCAGGGTTGGGTTGAACGGATCTCTTTTGTTTAAAAAACAATTAAAACTTAAACCTAAACTCCAGATTAAAAAAGGACTGCAAGCCTAATGCTTAAGCATTAGCCCAATCGGTCGGTTCTTCAGTTAGTTCTTTACATAAATTATATTAATATGTTATTAAAAGTCCATTCAGCTCAGTCCTGCTCGCAGAACTAGGTTAATTTTAAATAATTTAATAGGTATTTCACAAATCAGTTTAAACAAAGAAACAGAATTAAACAGTCACTTGATTTTCTCTTCGCCTTTCTTTAGATAAATTTTAATTAAGAGTCGCTTAATTCTCTCATAACTTTTTTTATTTAACAAGTCTTCTGGGCCCGTAACCTGTGAATTTTTACACTAGGATAAGTCTTCTAAAACTGTTTTATATTGAATGTAATAAACTGATTTTAGTTATCGTGATTTTATTATCAAAACCATTAATTTTAATTATAAACAGTTCACGTTAGTTTTTGACCCAAGGAATATGATTCTCAATATTTTGCCGTCCACTTTTGATGTACAAAACGACGAATGGCGAAAGACATCATACTAAAATGTCTAGTAAAACCGTGTCAATAAAATTATTGTTGCTTCGAAAGTATGTAAGTTTTCCATGACACTGCACTCTGTTATTTTAGTAACTCTATTCTTAACCGAAAAATGTCTGAATAAATAATTTATTCAAGGGAAATTATTATTACGACCCCAACGAGAAAACAAACAAACTGGCTACTTTAAATAGCCTAGACGTTAAAAAGGGGCTGGATCAGATGGAATTCCAATTCATATTTTGTTGTGCATAAGAAACCCAAGGATGATTTTTACAAACAACTATTCCCTTCTACTTGGAAAATTGCCCGAGTTATTTCTGTTTATATATATCTGGTAGGAAACGTGTAAACAAATTACAGACCCATGTCGTTGCAAGAGTGTTTTTAATAGATATTCATTGTTTTGAGTATCCTGTAAAAGAATCATTAAATTATTTAGAGAATTTTGATAATTTGAATAAATGTGTTGAAATTTTTTTATTTACTATACATTAGTGGTCACAACATACTCAACTGAATTATTTAGAAATAATTACACTGTCACAGATATGGCAGGACTACTGGTAGAGGTGTCGGTGTAATGACTCTGGCTACAAATTAATTCTTACTGAGTAAGTAGATAAGCTATGGGGGTTCTGCACCAAAATCCCATCTTATTTCTTTTGGAGGATGATTCTAGTTTCCAAGGTCACTATTCGTCGGACCCCGCCCACCTGGAACTAATTTCACAACTGGGCGCGATAATCAGACAATTTGAATTTCCCACCAAAACGTGTGAAGTCAGTTACAGGCCGTGCGTTGCCAAGAAAAAGTACTTTTACTTCCGTTGCTAATGGCAACGCACAGCACCACAATGACAAACTTCAATGTCATGAAATGAGAAAGAAATGTCAAGATTTTCTGACGTTTGAAGAAATTATACCTAGAAATATTTTTTGTCAAAATCACCTCATTTTCATACTGCTATATATAGTTTGTAGTACGAAAACTTTGAAATACATTTACAAGCCTCGCTACATAAATAACTATTAATACATTCCTCCATGCATGTTTAGTTATTTTTTACATATATCATCATAGAACAACAATAGCCTAGTCGAAAGCATTTAAAATTGCAGTTACCTTTCGAAAAGAATTTCTATATTACGAACGGTTTTGTAAACATTCATTTTAACAGACAGAGATTTTTAACAAGTTACGATGTTGGCAACGTCTTCCATTCAATAATACTCCGCAATAGCTTACGTTTTTAGAGCGTAAATAAGTTTCGAAATAGTGACACCGGTAAAAGCGACATGTAAACATATCGCAATAATTATTACCTAGTTCCAGTAATTATAGTAACGAAGTGGCGCACCATTATTCATTGCTATTACTTACCGAGCGATATGCGATATCCTACAAACAAACCTCTTATTTCAACTACATTTCGTCTGGTAACTTTCCAAACAGAGAAATGCAACTCGTGAAGGTGAACGGATCACCAACCACATCAGTAAAAGATTTCACATATAAATAAGACTTTATTTACTTCATAATATGAATATGTTTATTGTCCCCTTCATTTATTTACAATAAAAACAGACCGGCTGGCGGCCTTGTCGTTTTTATTTGCTATTCACTATGCAGTTTTGAGTTAATTAAATATATTTATTGTTAAATATCATATAAAATGTAAATAGCAAAATCCACTTTGACATAATTATAAAAGTGCATCAAGATGCCGCTTGCAATCGAAATGACAATTATCAATCCATACACATTTTGCTGTAAATTAGATTTTCTACTTTGAAATATATTTGATCAAGGTTTGTGACGTTAAATGATTATGGCCCAATTATTTCAAATTTTAAAAATATAATTAAAAAAAAAATAAAACTAAAGCCAATTTTCAAAATAACTTGAAACAATTCCGATGGCACGATGTGGTGCACATCTTGTCGAAGCTACAAATTACTACGACTATTAATTGATGGGGGCATCCAATAGAATTATTGGAAGCACGTAGATCGTGATACAGCTGCAAAAAAGTTTCTCATTGGTTTTTTGTTGTCTATTTTCCAATAGGTGTAGGGAGTGGGGCAGTGCCGTGGAGAGCCTGGACGGGTCCCGGTATTTGGAAATTCCCCGCCCCCCCCCACTTCACACAAATAGTTAATGAGACTAAAAACAAAAAAAAATATCTCTAAAAAGTAGAAAATAAACTTAGAAGTAAATCAAACCCATCATTTTGTTATATTATATAATTTTTTTTATGATATAAAAGCTTGTCGCTTTTAATTAAGAGTCGCTTAATTCTCTCTTAACTTTTTTTATTTAACAAGTCTTCTGGGCCCGTAACCTGTGAATTTTTACACTAGGATAGTCTTCTAAAACTGTTTTATATTGAATGTAATGAACTAATTTTAGTTATCGTAATTTTATTATCAAAACCATTAATCTTAATTATTCGCGAGATTTTCTTGCGTAAAGGAGATTGCTCGCGACAAGCTTTTATATCATAAAAAAAATTATATAATGTAACAAAATGATGGGTGTGGTTTACTTCAAAGTTTATTTTCTACTTTTTAGAGTAAATAAATAAAAGCTTTTTTTAAATATTTTTCAATATAATTTTATTTTTTACTTTTTAGTCTTTTGATACGCTCTAATCCCCAGATATCGATTTTGAGTTGAATCGGATCTTAAACGATAAAGTCGTCCGCCATCTTGAAGTCGCCATCCTGAACTAAATTTTTGACTAGAAATTTGTAATCGGCGAACCCGAAAACTCCCAGATATCGATTTGGACCATAAATGACAAAATCCGCCCGCCATATTGGCGCCGCCATTTTGAATTTCTAAATTTTGACCAAGAATTGATAATTGCCAATCTCGAAAACCACCAGATATCGATTTTGAGTCGAATCAGATCATAAGCGATAAAGTCGTCCGGCATCTGGAAGCTGCCGTCTTGTCTTTATCTTATATGAAAATGTTAAAGGTGTATTGTCACCGGATTTAAACACATGCAAAATTTCAAAGCAAGCTCTAGCTTAATTAGAACTAATCGAAATTTTGATTGCAAGATTTGACTTAAACTGATTAACAAACATTGCAAGTTTAATAAAATCTTTAAGAAAAACGATACCTAATTACATCAATTCGCTTTTAATGTAAGTTTCAAAAAAAATGCAATTAAATATAAATATTCCGAATTATTCCCGTCATAATGTTTTCTTCTTCGATTCCATCGTCATCGGTGATCATTGGTGGTAGTGGACAATTAGTACAGGTATTGCCAATCTCTAGTTGTAATTAAAACTTAGTACTACAATTAAATTATTAAATTCATAGTCATTTTTTTTCAGTTTGATATTCTTTGTTATTTAAATAGTCTGAAGAGGGACGGGCTACAAGCTATAAGAGCAAATCCCGGGCCCCTCAGGGGCCCGGGCCCAGGTAGTTTGTATCGGCCGCACCCCCCTCTCGGCGGCCCTGGGGTGGGGTGGGGTGAGGAGGGGAAAGTAGGGACCATAGTTGGGGGCCGGGCGGTTAGAAAATCCTTTTCACTTTAAGTAGCCCCACAAGAAGAAGTCACAAGCTGAGAGATCCGGTGATCGTGCCAGCCTGTTGATGTTCCCAAATTTCGAAATTACATGACCAGGAAACATTCTTCGCAAATTTGCCACATAATCCCTAGCAGTGTGGGAAGTGGCTCCGTCCTGCTGGAACCATATTCTTCGAATATCCCACACCACCAGCAACCGTTAAGTCATTTTCCTCAAAGAGAAACGACCCAAAAATTCCAAAGACGGATACTACTGGACACCACACAGTAACCTTTTTGCTACGAAGCGGCACTTCGTGCAATTCAGAGGATTCTCCGTCGCCCGGTAGCGAAAGCTTTGTTTGTTAATATATCCGGAAAGATGAAAATGAGCTTCTTCTGACATCAGGAAATAATCAACGATATCGGGTTTAGGGCTTCGTAGCACAGCTGCTCTTATCCTTTCAGCATTTTCAAGTGTGCATACAGAACGAGTTCTTCCTTTTGTTTGCCTCTGGCACATGAAGCAGTACTGTGAAACTTTTTATTAGTTATTCGACTAGGAACTGGATCTCTTGGATTTAAATGACGTGACGATGAAATAAACGCTGGGTGATTACAATAGAATAGTTATTTTTTAAATAAGCTTCAACCGCAAAAGAACGTTGAATATTTGATCAACGCTCCATATTCACAGTTGAACTGACATTTCTCACAGACGCTTTGACAACTGTCTTAAATTTCTATTTATCGCGAAAGCATGGCGACTTGATTTGAATTTAAATCTCATTATATTATGGCATGAATTAACTTTGAAAATGGATACTTCATTCAGCCGGACCGGTTATGTCAAAAAAAGATTTCGGGGAAAGCGTCTTCGCAACTCCCTAGTCAATAATTAACTTTGTTAAATTAACATTTTGTTTTTAAATTGATTTTTAACTGTACATCATTTTCGAGCAAAGCTCTTTGACAATATTTCCATGTTTTCTTCAACAAACCAATATTCGGGAAGTGGTCTCTTAAAATGTTGACCCTTGTCATTTCATACTAAAAGTTTCCATTTGGTAATTTATCATATACAAAATCCTGTCAAGTCACGCAATTACAGGCAACCTTATTAATAAACAGTAATAGAAGGAAATTTGATATGAATAAATCAGGGAATTAATACCTAGATTCATTTCTAGATAAAAATTGAACTAATTATATGGTAACTACAGAGCATGTCTTCAATTTTAATAATCTTCGTTCAAGAAAATTAATAATATCCAATGTTTGTTAACATATAGTCCAGTTAAAGAGTCGGGATTTATGACGAAATTACCAAATGTTTGCGACTGGGACTAGACAATGTCCCCTCTCCCCCATGTTCAAGGGTGCTGAATCGATTCACAAGGTCAAACCAATTTTCCATCTCGGCAACCCCCTAAAGTTGGCCAAAAACCACCCCATAGTCCCGTTCCCTCGAGTAGAACGGAAGGTTCCTCAAGGGATTTCATCTCAGCCACTGCTATCCCAAGTTTCCACCTCGAGGGTACAATAATTAGTCGAAAAACTGGAGAAAATAAACGGGTTCACGGAAAAGGGGATTTTGGGGATGGTTTTTGGCCAATTTGAGGGGGTTTCCGAGGTAGAAAACTGGTTTGACCCCGGAAATCGATTCAGCAACCTTGAAAACGGCGGGGACATAGCCTAGTCCCAGTCGCAAACATTCTGTAGTTCGTCCAACTCCGTCAATGGACTAAATTGGAATACAGATTCAAAAGCAGTCATTTGACATAAACATGACAAACACGAAAAATCTTTATATAATTCGCAAACAGGTAGAAATATCGAGTTCATATTTGGCATGTAGGTGATGCACTAGAAGAGGGACGGAATCCATATAATTCTACTGATGGAAAACAGACCTAAGTCCAAATGACGTCACGAAGTCGAAGAATCCTTATTCTTTGCAACCAATAAAGATACTGGGCCAGTATTGGAACTGAACGAAGCGCCTCTATCGATAGACAAAAGTCCATGTGCCGGATATGGGTGGATGGTGGGTGGATTGGATTCTTATCGGGTCAGTTTGTGTTGCACTGCTTCTTACGGCATTTTTAAGACTTTTTTTAAAGTATGATGATGTCAAATATTCTGGTGGTTTTTAAGAGAAAAAAAAATGTTACAAGACTGATCACGTTTTTTTTCTATTGAAGTTTCGATTTTTTTTAAATTTCAAAAAAAAGATCGAATTTTCAAATTAATTTCCAAAAAGGGTAAGGCCGTAGGCTTGGGCCCAATCTAGTTTAAAGATTTTAAAAAGGTGAGCGAGGTGGCCACTTTATTGGTCCATTGGTTTTCAAGGCACCCTAGAAGAGAAAGGTAAATTATATTGAGTTGACAGCAGGACTGGACTAACCAATAAGAAACGGTTATCTTATTTAACCGACTTTGTAACTGTTACGGTTTGCAAGATGCAATACTGTTCAACATAGCCATGCTGTATTTTGTGCTTGTACTTTTGTGATTACAAATGGTTTGGCAATTATTCGAAAGAAATAAAACTAGTTAGGGACAGACAGTCCCATATATATACGATACATGTCCTTGTTTTTAATCCATACACGCTTTCAATATTTTATAAATAAGAAAACTAAAATATATATATATTTTTTTTATTTGATGAGAGATTTTTTTACCACAATCTTTATAGTATATTAATCTAAAATTGTACGTCAAACGTACGTTTAATATTTTAATTTCTTTACTACCGTAAGACAATTAACTTGTTTATATTATGGGTTTAAAGGCAGATTTTTTTGTTAATTTCTCTAAGACAAGGGCTTCTAAAACTGACGATAATTTTCTAATTGTTGATAATTATAATCTGCTTGATAAGAAAGACAGTTCCATTGTACAGGAGAATTGCTTTTTATGCTTAATAATAATTCAGATGTTATGTAAAAAGGAGTGAGCATAGATTTATGAAAGTATGTAACAAAGTCAATCATAGGTGTTAGAGAAATTAAATTTAAGAAAAGTCTCAAAAATTGGTAAGTAATATTTTTTTCTGTATTTACGTGATCAAGCCAATATTATCAAACAAATCTAATAGCTATTTTTGTTATAAATCTAAAAACTGAGGCTTCCTCTGGAGCATAAATGTTGGCCGGTTCGAAAAAGACAAATTTTTTTCGACCTCATCTAAACAATGAAAATTCGTCATTAAACTTGCCTATTTATACTCTTCGCATTTTGCAAAGATATAGTATTTGCCAAACACATTTTTAAAATTGTAAATATTGGTAGTAGCCAATGGCGGCCCGTGGCTTTTAGCTCTGGGTGGGCAGAATGGGATAGAACCGAATAATAATGACACTTCTCCACAGAAATTTAATGGGTGTAAAAATCACACAAAAAACATCCAATGATGCCTCTGGCCTCTGCCCATTTCAATCACCTTGTATGTTTTTAAATTATCTATCCCTGTTGAATTTCACGAACTTTTACTATTTTTACTGAATAACATGCAATATTTTTGATACCCTGTGACACAAAATTTTCTATTGGACGAATTCGAATTTACATTAATGAGATTTCCCATAGTGGGGCAAGGTCGTTCTAATTTAGTTAAAAAAAATTGTCGTCATATGTTAGGGACGCAAAACTGTTTTCTAATAAAAAATGTATAATATCAGAATTATCGTTTAGCGTTTGTCTTACATCGGTCGGCCATGGCAAATATTTTAGTATTTATTAATAATTTGTCAGCTGTCCATTCACGACACTTTTTTCTGCTAAAGTAGACACTTACTCTTTACTAAATACCAACAAAGATCACAGATTACAAATTAAAAAATTTGAGAGAATAAAACATTACACAAACCTAACCAAAAACCGAAATCTTCCAATTATAAAACAGCAGCAACAATTTCCAATGTTTGAGATTCGCGAATACTGACTTGACTCCACAGGTCCGAAAATGAAACGATTCTGGGCGCAACATCACAACACTGTAAAAGAGGGTGGCAGTGTCCACATCCCACCAAGCTCGAAGTCCCATATTTGAATATTATACATTTATTTCATTTACATATCATATTCATTTCACATCTAAAACTGCTAAAATAAAATTAAACATTATTTTAGTACTTTTTAGATAATATAGAGGCATATGTGTTCTAATACATTATACCTTAAAACACAAAGAAAAAAAAAATTATAGTTATATAGGTAACTTAACTATATGGCACCGCTGATATGTATTTTAACTTCTTTTTGTCCCTATTTATCAAATTAGAAATTGCTATCATATTTGATATTCATAAAGGATTGATTAATCAACTTTAACACATTATATTTTCATATATTTTTTCATTTCATTTTTCCTGTTTGATATCTTTTCAATTGTGAACATATTCTGTTGAATATTCATATTGTTTATTACAAGTTTTGCTCAGGGGTGGCATGCCCACTCTATGTTGTAAATAGCCTAAGCATGCAAGACGTACGTCTCGTTTTGATATGCATTACAGGCGTAAGATCGAAGTGAATAACCAACATGCACGTAGACGAATTATGATTGAATTCACGATTTCTGAGCGATGCTTGTCCGCCCTGGCTTGGCGCATGATACTTTCGACAGTATTACGCCAGGTTTCTAAACGGACTTATAAGTGTACTCATACCTTATGAGGCAGAATAATATGTAGTAAAAATAATATTATAAACAAAACTATTTTTTTAAATTTTAATACTACAATTAATTAACTCAAAATTTTACTTGATAATTTAAATACAAAAATATATAAAAATATAAATATACCTTTATAACTACCGCTTATGTAATTGGGTGGGCACTGCCTACCCTGCCATCCCTGACGGGCCGCCACTGGTAGTAGCCTCTTGTCTGTGCGTCCGTCCGTCTATTCGTCCATCCGCCACGTTAACTTGACAAGGAAAGGTCTAATTATATGAAATTTTGAACAGCAAGCTGGAGGAAGAATATCCAGATCGAAAAATGTTTATGAATATTCATAGTATATGCTTACGGGAACTCGAAAAATTGGGATGTAATCAGAAGGAAGATGGATGGATTCAACGGGAGGAAAGATACTTGAAACAGTTGAGCACAGTGCTAGGTATTAGCACAAAAAGAATTGCAAATTGCTGTGCGGGACAATTCCCACCAGAAATAGTAAAAACATTGTGATAATCAAAGTTCCTCGAATTGCCAAGACAAGATTTTTATTTATTGTGTGCAAAATATTGCACATAACATATTGTTACGTGTTTACAATCTCCAATAAACACCCTGTACACCCTACACCCTACTTTATTAATCACTTAATTACAATAACTAGTCCTTATCACATTAGTACACACCAATTACAAGTTTATTCTACTATAGTCTCTCTGTTACTAGTTCTGTTCTTTATTCTATCGGTTCACTTGTTCATCGCATACCAAACTGTACTCAGTGCGCTTGTATCCACTTATATATATATATATATATATATATATATATATCCGCATCGAATGTGATAGATTATTCTAGAATGTTCTAGTCATCATTCGAGATTTTTCCAGTCCCTCTAGTACCTTCTATGAGGCAGTAGTGTAGGGGTGCACATAACAATATGCATATCGTAGTAGCAGAGCGACAGATTCCCCTTGTACGTAGATGACAGTAATAAGAAACATTACCTCTGTATGTGCATAGCAGTGATAAGGGACAAGTGTAGTTGATTTAACAATAACCAAGTCTTGAAGGGTGTTAGAATGATAGTTCAAATAAATGAAGAAATATGGGATGTTCTATTTAAAACAACGAAGTGGATACCGTACCAACGAAAATGAGTCATTCTGTACGACTCAATTTTTTTGGTTATACGGAATTGAAAATCAAAAAATATAGTACACAGAAAAATTTCTGACGGTCTCAAATACAGCCATATAATCAACCAAATACAAAATTTTAGCGCAGCTTGTGTTTTCATCGAAATGTACCTATCTGGCGTTAATATATTGTTTTTATTCAACTCTTCCTTGAATCAAATGACTCATCTTAATATTAAATTAAAATACCTGATCCAGCGAAAAATGTATTGTGTTAGTTCATAAAGAATTAGTTTACAATGGTCGGTAATTTAACACGGAATGGTATTGCGTATTTATAAAATAGTTTTTGATTCATACGGGTTGATAAACTTTTCGGTAATTGACCTCTCGATCTACATTTACGAAACGCAAATATTGGAAATAGATAAACAAATATTTATCATTTACAATTTTTTTCTTTAAGAAAAAAAGTTTTCCAATAATTTGCTATAAAATTTATCTTCGAGTTTATCAAAAAGCGTTTTGGAAGAAAGTTGCATGAGGTATCACTTTTTTGGCAGGCCCTTTTGACGAGCTGTATGCATCATGAATATGTATTTTTTGTAATTAGGGCAGAAGTGTAACTGTTTAGTGTCGTGAGAAAAGTGATTTTTTAATTTAATGGTGTTGGTCCCATTTAGTTCATTAAAAAATTGGAAAGCACCGAAAAATTATAAATTAGTCTATTGAACGTATTATTTTAAAGTTTTTTAAACGTATAATTTCGACTTTCAGTTATGTTTAGTTGTTAAATTAATATTTTTTAAAATTGTAAGAAAAATATGTATTAAAGATATTATTTTAAAGTTTCTTAACCGTATAATTTTAACTCTCAGCTACGCTGTCTATTAAACGTGCTATTTTAAGATTTTTTAAATGTATAATTTTAACTGTCAGTTATGGGTAGTTGTTAAATTAACATTTTATTATTGTAAGTATGATTTTTAAGCACATAATTTTAATTTCTAGTTATGATTAACGTTTTTAAAAATTATGAAAATAATGTCTATTAAACGTATTATTTTAAGGTTTTTTAAACGTATAATTTTGACTTTGTTATTTTTGATTGTTAGATTAACATTTAAAAAGCATTAAGTTGAGAACTCGATAAAAGAGACGTTGTTTTTTAACCATAAATGTTATTTCAACTTATTCAAAGTTTTTCTAATGTCTTCTTAACTACAGAGCTTTCAGTAATTATTACAGGACACGTGACCGCAAAAATATAGACAACCAACTATACACGATGGTATTGCACTGAACAGAAATACCCTAAATCCATTGACGTTCTAGTTAAAGGTAAAAAATTTATAATTCATTTATTCATCAAATTTAAGAATTTTTTAATATTAATAGCAAAATTAAATGGGATGCCTTTTAGCTGAATAAAAAAATGTTCGCAAGAAATAAATTATTACACCTAATTCAATATAATCTTTATTTCCACAGACAACATGAATATAAACATTAGAATCGAACAATTCACAGTAAATAAAAGAAATTACATAATAAAAACTTTTGTTACATGAGATTTAAATTAGAAGATGAATGAATAGGTACATTTTAATACGAAATGCCAAGAAATTATAACAAATGCTCAAAATGGCTGCCTTGAGTTTCTAAACACACATGGACCTTCGTTTCATATTTTCGAATACGTTCTGTAACTGATCAACAGTAATATTGCGGATTTCTCTTTCTATTGCCTCTTGTAATTCGTCAATGGTATGTAATTTATTTTTAAAAACATTGTTCTTCATGTGTCCAAATAAGAAATAATCAAAGGGCGTTAGATCTGGAGACCGTGCAGGCCATAGTCCCTGGCTGACTAATCGGTCATCGTAAAAATCAAGTTAAGCTCTTGCTGTATGGGCAGTAGCGCCGTCTTGCTGGAAATAACCATCTTGCAGTTCATCATTATGCAACTGCGCCAGAAATGGCTCTAAAATAAGAGTTTGACACCTTTGGGCATTAATTGTTTCACGAAAAAATATAGGGCCTAATAATTCGCCTTCTGTATATTGCCACCCATACACCAACTTTCAAAGGGTGTAAACTTGTTTCTACATAAGTGTGAGTGTTTTCTGTAGCCCATGTCATGTAGTTCCGACTATTGATATAACCTGTTAAGTGGAACCACATCAGTAAAATAGGTTAAATCCAATACATTGTTGTTATTTAAATTTCCGTTGAACCAACGACAATATCTTACTCGACTTTCAAAATCAGGGGGTAATATTTCTTGAACAACGGTTACCTTGTATGGATGCAAATGGAGTTTTTTGAGTTCTTTATGGGTTGTTCCAACTGAAAGACCTAAAAAAAATAAATTTTGTAGATTTGTCGTTTAGGTATATTAAGACATCTGAAGAGAACCGATTCCTAGTTTTATATATTTTTTTATTTGCATTCAGGTTTTATATATAAACAAAGAGTTTTAGTAGGTATCGTTATTAGATGTTGATAATAATTTTCACTAAAGAAATTCATATTTTATATTTTTAAGAAACTAAATTTAAATGGTATGTAACGTATTCAGTAATTAAAAAATTTAGTGTAAAAGTACCTACCTGTTTGAGCGGACAACTTTGGTATGAATTTTGTCGGGCTTTGATTCATTCTTTCTCGAAGGTCGTTCATAACAACTTCAGTTAAAACAGTTGGCTTACCAGTGGATTTTCCCTTGCAAAACGATCAACGAGTACATATTTACGATTTGAAAATGTGCCATATGGAATATTTGCGTCAGGAAATTTTTCCATAAATTGTTCGATGCATGATTGCAATGAATACTTCCATGATCCATCTTCGTTGCGAGTTCCACTTCGAAAATGAGCCATCAAAATGAAGGCATCTTGCTCTGGCGTAAAAACCATTGCAAGACAGGACTAGAATAAGATTTAAAAAACATTACTTAACCTAACATTCTTTTTCTCTTTATCATTACTCACCAGAAGATAACTGATGTAAATTATGTAGTTCCGAAGAGAACTGATTAGTACTCAAATAATAATTAAAACAATTCAAAACTCGTGAAAAAGAACTGATTATTATGCAATATCCACCAAAACACTACTACTACGTCTATGATATGACATTACAGATTAAAATAAATAGTTAAATGTTAGGATATGCCTACAAGAAAACTGTACGGCGCTAAATATTCTGCGTAGACAAACCGTTGCCTTATTGGTTCCGCTGGGCGTATTCAGTTTCAGAGCCAATTAAACCGTGCGTTCCGTCCGGATTTCGTGTAACTTCGTGGAAAAAAACCGTTAGCAAAGATAATTGAAAACGCACCCTTAGATACATACGAATTAAAATATCCCTAGTATGGAAGGTTCTGACATGGCTAAAACATGACAAGCCTAAAAGATGAACTAAAAAATCACATGTCCTGTGATCATTATTGAAAGCTCTGCATAAATAGTGCTTTGATGATATATATTAATTCTTAAGCCTAATCTCTTCTAATACTTATCGAATGATGGATAGATGTACTATCATCGGGAGATAATTTTAGGCCACTGTCTATAGGGGCTTAGAGACAGCAAATATACTAGTGGAATCGAGACCCCCCTCCCCCTTTTTGATATCCTCTAAAAACTTGTTCTTGTCCATAACATTTCCCTATTAACCGAAAGATAGTCGATTACTCTACGGGCACTCTTTAGATAAATCAGTTAATTACCTGTCTAATTGCTGCTTCGATAGAGCAATTGAAAGAAAAAACTATTTTCGCCAATCATAAAAGCAGTCAACATACTAATTACCTCTGGCGCCCTTAAAATCCAAGCTGTAATATCGTCCTTAATGCCGCGTTGTTTCTATTCTGGCATTTATAAAAGTTAATTAAAGCTGGATGCACGACGTAGATAGTGTCCTATTTTGCATTTTGGATTCCAGATGCGTGGGTTATAATTAGTCTTATAAACAAGGGTTGATTAAATTTATGATAGCGTAGTGATTAAATGGAATCTGACATCGTCAGTCGGCACGTTGATGTAATTAATGGCACTTTTGCCTTTCTTTATGCTTTTTCTTTCTCAAAATAGAGGCCGAATTAATCCGTGTTTGTATTTTAGTGGATCATAATTAACTAAATTTTGATGGCCATTAGGCGTTTCATTCTGTGCTAGATTGTGTGATATTGCTTTTTCTGTCAAGGCTCTGGCTGTGGAATTGGCGTTAACTTGTAGTGAGAAGCTTTGTAAAGTGATATTATTGCTGAAAATATGTAAGCGGGAAGTTTGAAATTGTTCTTGCCGAACCACTATATATTTTTGATTTATATATTTGTAAAAGTATAAAATATACCTAAATTAAGAAAGGTGTTTCAAAAAAAATATTAATATAATAATAATAATAATAATAATAATATAGGGGGCGAGGCGTGGGTGCGTCTTTACTTCGATATGCGATGTAAAGCAACATAAGGCGCGGTTAGTAGTTGGATGGGTGATCGTTCCAACGAAGACCGCGTCCCCGCCTCACACACCTTCCAGCGGCTCGTATATCAGTGTATGCGCGGAAGTTATACAACCTTAGGCGAGGGTTGTATAGGGGATATACCATCCTTCGGAGGGGATGTAAAGCCGTCGGTCTCTTGTCTATTAAATGTTAGGCAAGTAAAAGATCCCTACTCTTCTTAAGGGAAGAGGTTCGGCAAAATTCCTGGTTGGGGGTAGCTCGTCTACAGGCGTCGCTGTTAGGCCTCAGTAGCGGAAATAGGCCGACGTTAAATAAATGTAAAAAAATATAATAATGTAATGTATATACTTTAGTTGTATTAGATGTATAAACAAGTAATTGTAGAGAGCATCAAAGTACTAAAAAACTAACGATTAAAAATAAGTAAAAATATATAAAAGATAAAAAGTATAAAAGTCTTTACGTATTGTAGTAAAATTAGTCATAAAAAGAAATCATCGAGTGAATAACAGGTTTTATCGATAAGAAAGGTCTTGAGTCTTTTTAAAAAATATGGATGTTTTTGGATCCTTTTATATCAGATGGAAGATATTGATATCCCGCCGTGGAATGTTGGTCCGGATTACAGTTATGTTTAATCTTGTTTCATAACTGTGATCAACTATATATTTTTTTAATATATTCAAGTTCTTATAAACAAAGCAACTAAGTTCATAAATGTAAGTGCCAGATAACGTTAAGATTTTTAATTTTTTGAAAGTTGGTCTTCAAAATTCTCTTCTTGGCAGCTTAGCTAAAATTCACAAAGCGTACTTTTGTAGAATAAAAACGCGTTGACAATGTCTACTAGTACCCCAGTTAGTAATTCCATATCGCTATGAGAGTGGAAATTTGCGTAATATAAACTAATGAGTATGTACTGATTGCAGTGGTTTGTCAGTGACCGTAGTGCATAACAACAGGTCCGAAGTTTGTCACAAAGTTTATCTATGTGGATATCCCACTTCAAAGTGCAGTCGAAGGTGATTCCCAATATTTTGCCTGAGTCATATACATTAAAGTAATCCGAAAGTCGAGTGTCTAATTCACCTTGGTAATTACGGTTTTTAAAAAGTATCGAAATAATTTTTTCTTTAAGTTTATAAAATTTTTTTCAGACCAAAGCATACATTTTTCGTAAACATTTTCTGCCGAATTCATTGCTAAACTGGTGTTAGTTTCTGAAATTAAGAAATTTATGTCATCGGCGTAGCATACAGTCCACAAATTATTAAAGTCTTTCAAGAAAAAACTAAATCATTGGCGAAGATTATATATAGCAGGGGACCAAAAATAGACCCTTGTGGGACACCTTGAGTCACCTTCCTAGGACTACTTGTGGTATGGTTTATTAGTACAACTTGCTGTCGGTTACTTAAATATGATTTTATGAAGTCTAAGGGTGTTCCTCTAATTCCATACCTATAAAGTTTCTCTAGTGGTAACTGATGATCTACGCAGTCAAATGCGCCAGAAAAATCAATAAATAAACCGAATGGACACATTTTTTTGTCAAGGGCATTTGTAATTTCAACATGAAAGTTATTTAAAGCTGTATCCGCTCCTCTATTTTTTACAAAACTATATTGGGCTGGAGAAATTATAGTATTATGGATACATAATGTTAGTAACTGGTCATTTAATGCCGATTCATAGAGCTTAGAGAAGTTAGACAATAGTGTAATAGCCCTGTAATTGCCGTACGCATTTAAGTCACCGTTTTTATATAGTGGATATACTACGGAGAGTTTTAATTTTTCTGGGAAAACTCATTGTTTAAATGACAAATTTATTAAATAAGATATTGCCAGAGCATTAAAACTAAACTAAAAGTATAAAGAATAATGTTCATAACATGCATTGCTTGGCCTCGACGTTTCAGCTTCCGTTTTGAAACCTGGCCTCAATATGTCTACTCCCGGCACGACCTGGGGAATTACACACCTAATACAGTTTATATATGAAACTAAGGAAAGAAAGAAATCCGCAGTACAGTAAATAAGAGTTCCCAATGTATATTTTTGATAAAGCACGTAAGGTGTGTTTTATTCGAAACGGTGCTTTCTAGCGTCTAATTTGTGTAATGTTTCTGATTAGTAGGCTATCACCCAGCTTGAATGCGTAGAATTTTTGACAAATCTGCTGGATGCAGATCGTTATTGGGGTTATGTCGTTGCAACGTGCATAAAAGTCTCTGGGGGAGGTGTACCTGTCAGTATTCGATATGAGGCACATATATTCATGTTCTAATACTTTCGGTTTTTTCATTACTGTGACCGACGCCGACGTGCTGCGCCACGTAGGTGCCGCGGACTTGATGGCTGATCTGACCACCATTGTGTACAATTTTTTTTGTGTCTATTTAGTCTGCTACATCTGATCATGAGCGAATACAGACTTCTGGATAGAGAGTAGACTGTTCGTACTATCTCGCTTATGTGTATCGCTGATCATGTCCAACCCCCAAGCACTTCACTTGGTTCCCCCCTGACCGAAATTGGTGTTAGGATTTGAACTCGGATGTATCCATTGTTAAACGGATATCCTTAGACACTGAGCTACACAAGAACAATAACTCTGTTATATGACGTATAATATGTAGGAACTAGATAATTATAAGACCTTTGGTGGTTTGACAATGTCCATTTATCGGATGAATATCCACTATTTACCAGTAAAATTAACTTAAAAATTTCGTATAAACGCGAATTTAATTCTAATATGAGACGGCTTTTAACCCAAATAAATAACGGTTGACAATAACGATTGGAGTAACAATTAATCTTTGATACCATTTAAAGGATAATTTTTTTGATTAGTATTTCTCTTTGTTCCAGGCTGGACAAAATGAATTTTCTGTGGTTACTGATTGTTCATTATCTCATGTGTTCCTCGTCAATGGCTTTTAGCGACAATGATAGATGCCTTAATGACATTCCAGGTAAGTTGTACGGGGTGTTTCAGTTAAAAGTCCCCAGGCCATTATTTGGAAAAATAATAAAGATATTCGATTATTGTAAATGCAGAATGATCGATACCAAGAAGAACTCCAAATAACTGAGAGATGTCGATACAAAATTATTTTTCGATGGCTGGAATCTTAAAACATGATTCAGACGATGAGGGACTAATTTATGAGTATTTTTTGATTCTATAGAAAATTTGGTAAAACCAGCTGTTTTGAAGCTACATGAATTTTTTCTTCATTTTTTCGGTAGGTACATGTAAGGGAAGTGCTAAATGCTGAAACATGTACACCACTTCCGGTTAAACCGCAACTGACACGATCGGGCTAAATTTAAAATACAATACTCCGCATTTACATATTTCAAACTTGTTTATATTCTTCAATATTTCTTAAAATAAAACTAGTAGAAATTAATAAGATATTAAAGAAAATAGTAATAGTAATAATTTTATGGTAGACTAAATTAAACATTTGCGATATTAGTAGGCTTCAAATTTTGACAGTTATTAAACAAAAGTTTGTTTCTTGATATCGATCATTCTCCTATTTACTAAAATCAAATATCTTTTTTTATTTTTATATGTTTTTCCACCCTGACTCACTCAACACTTCACGAAGTCACGCTTGGAGATGCGTGTGCACGCAAGAGCGGATTAACACGGACGGGGGGGGGGGGGGGGGGGCTGCAGGCAAAATTATGGTGGATGCTTCTGCAGTGTAAATTATGAGACTTTTTTTTTAGATGTCGATAATAATCCTCAGCATAATTTAATAATAATTTTCCAAGGCAATTTGGTGGGGGGGTCATTTTGGTGGGGAGCCCGAAGCAATGCCTCATTGCTTTGAGGTTATCCGGCACTGTGCGCACGTGCCGAACTACACTCCCAATAGACTGACAAAATAGATTAATAATCAATTTTATTTACGAATGGCCCCCGGTGAAACTCTCTGGACTCGAGCACCTGATCAAAAGTGCTCATGGCCACAAGGTCGGAAAATGTACAGTTTTCCAGAGGTGGGGGTGGGAGTGAATTTCTCGGGATTTTTTCACTAATAGTATGGACCCATCATGGTCCTTTCAATGCGGCTTCGCTAGTGTTCTACGGGGGTTTTTCGGGTCGCTGATTTCAAATCCGATGCCAAAATAGCATTTGACAGATGACAGCTGTCAACTCGCCTTATTTTCCAGAAGAGATTTATCAGAACATATTCAAGGGGTTTTTTGGGTTCGATGCCGAAGGTGGCATTTGACAGCTGTCAATAGCAGTGTTAGCTGTATTATACGGAAAAGAGTTATTACTGTATCAACCAATCTCTCTTTGTGTATCCCTCTCTGTGAGATCGATCAATAAATCAATTAATCTCTCTCTCTCTCTCTCTCTCTCTCTGTGCCTCTGTGTCAATGAATCTCTTCCTGGGTGTCTGTGAATAAATTAACGAATCAACATCTCTCCCTCTCAATAAATCATTTAATTAAACAATTTCTAGTTCCCTCATTTCTAATGAAATGTTCGAGAAAATATTAATTGGATTGTTTGCATCAACTTTTAGCGTGACCCGGGAAAATAGTTTGCGGATAATACAGCTAACACTGCTACTGACAACTGTCAAATGCCACCTTCGGCATCGAATTTGAAATAAGGAACCCAAAAAACCTCTTGAATATGTTCTGATAAATCTCTTCTGGAAAATAAGGCGAGTTGACAGCTGTCATCTGTCAAATGCTATTTTGGACATCGGATTTGAAATCAGCGACCTGAAAAACACCCGAAGCCGCATTGAAAAGACCATATTATTAGTGAATAAATCCCGAAAAATTGACTTCTCCCTCCAAATCTGGAAAAATGTACATTTTCCGATCTTGTGGCCATGAGGATTTTTGATCAGGAGCTCAAGAGGAATAACATATATCGATTTCAGCAAGTTTTACCGGGGGCCATTTCCCATAAGAAATGTGCGCGGTCCTTTGTTTCTTCATATGCAGAAAAAGCTGTATGTGCATGAAAACAATATAGGCAAGTGACATTGAAATTTCACTTAATTTTAGCTCCATGTAACTGATAGGCTCCTATAGGAGCTACGCTAGCTGAATCGCATTTGTCATGCTCAGGTTCTCATTAGTAGCTACTTGCACTTGTTTTTTATTACTAGAATCAATCCTATGCGATATATTGTATTCTATTTAGCTCCATGTAACTGATAGGTTCCTGTAGGTGCCACGCTCGGTGAAACGACGTTTCGGCAGAATCACGTCTACCATTCTCAGGTTCTCACTAATAACTGTTTACGGTTGCCTTTTGTCGCTTGAATTGAAGTTCAGTCCTAGTGATAGATTCTTTTCTACTCATTTTAATCCTTTCTTGTCTACAAAACCTCTAAAATTTCAACCAGTTTTTTCAAATTCTTATTGTTGGATTTTTATTCAAACCGGTGCGGTGTGTATAATCGTTCAATGTAATTATTTGTTCATTAATATTTTAAATGTAAATGGAATGTTATCGCGTTTGGTTTGCTTCGTCACTCTTATTATTTCTTACGATTAGAAAAACAGCACATTAAAATCACCTCCATTATTTTACGTTTCATAACTACGTTTTCAATAGAGTGGAATTTTTTGCGATGGCTTAAAAAACCATAAATCGATAAACAACATCAAACGTATACTTGCATCTAATGACATAATCGATATACTTGCCTCCTTATTTTTGGGAGCACCGAAATATGCTAAATCTTGCATCATCAATTAAAAACAAATTGTTAGAAATTGTCGATATACGGTGATACAAAACCATATTTGATGCTAAGGAATATATTGCAAAATATAGAACGGTTATAAAAGTGTTGAACTAATAATTAATGGGATAAGAAAAGCAAATATGATTCATTATTTCTTATTTTCAAAGAGATAATTACTGCTTTTACAGAGGTGATGCCCAAGAAATATTTCCACCTAAAGGGTATGTCGTTACCGATAAGATTGGAAACGTCAAGTCGGATAACGCATCAGCTGAGTACCCAAGTGTTTTACATCTTCATAAAGGAGGTCCTGGGATATGCCAAAATAGAGGTAAATTTGAATGAAGATGATTTCAACATCGAGACTGTGATGACCCGACTCTCGGATTATTCTAATGCAAAAGTAACGTAAGTACCAAACCGTATTAATAAACGAAGTATTAATAATGTGTACGGTAATATCCGACAGGAGTAAGTCCTCCATCACCTGCGCGCGTCATGTCATTCATCCCAACTGTACCCAACGGGACATTAGCTGTGCACATGTTACATAATCACAGAGTAATCTAAAATTGTCGACAATACCATGAGGATGTTTTAATGTCTCTGTAAATACGTAGAGAGATCAACGGGTGTGAAAACAGCACGATATTTCAGCCACGGTTTTGCGATGTGGCAACACTGCATATCATACATATCTTTCTTGTAAATCGACGCACTCGATATTAATAAATGAAGCAAAAAGGCATATTTTCAAAAACGATGTTTTTATGTAACATGAGCAAATGAAACTGTCATTGGCGGCTCGTAATAAGGGGTTCAAAAAATTTATAATGTTCAATAATTTATTACTATTAAATTAATCAATGTCGATGAAGTCGGCATATTCGAAAGTAACCATTGGGTCGTCCTACAACTATCCCGCATACAAAACTCAGTGTCGGGCAGCGACGAGGGGTACAGAAATATCTAAATTTGAAAAAAATAATAATACTGAATTAGTTAATGCCGATGGCTTCTATGCATTAGAAAGTAACTACCGGTTGCTCTTTCAACGACTTTTGTCCCAAAAAGTCATTGTCGGGTTTTAATAAAGGGTACAGAAAATTATGTTATGTAATATTTCTGTACCCCTCGTTGCTGCCCGACACTGAGTTTTGTATGCGGGAGTAGCTGAAGGACGACCCAATGGTTACTTTCGAATATGCTGACTTCATCGACATTGATTAATTTAATAGTAATAAATTATTGAACATTATAAATTTTTTGAACCCCTTATTACGAGCCGCCAATGACAGTTTCATTTGCTCATGTTACACAAAAACATCGTTTTTGAAAATATGCGTTTTTGCTTCATTTATTAATATCGAGTGCGTCGATTTACAAGAAAGGTATGTCTGATATGCAGGGTTGCCACATCGCAAAACCGTGGCTGAAATATCGTGGCTGTTTTCACACCCGTGAGAGATCATATTTATTTATTTATTAGAACAAATTTTCTGTATAGGAAATGATAAAATTATATAAGCATAATCAGCAAACAAAGTCGACCTATCACTTATATTCAGGACCTAAAGGAAAGGAAAAAGAAAAACACACAGGAAAAAAGTGGCTTCATTTTTATGTCTCAAATAAGCTGTAAATTTTTTAAGGCGAAATATTTATTTTTTGATCTTATGCGAATTTAATTTGAAAAAAGCCTAATTTTCAATCAAAAAAATTGATTTTGATTTTTGAAAATTTCAGGGCGAATTTTTTTTCGTTGAAACCGCTACTTTAAGACGGTGTAAAAAAATCAATCTGGAAAAACAATGTCAAAAATGGGAAAACCAAAACAAAGATTTTTTCAAGATCGTAATTGTCACGAATTTTTAATTGTTTATTGAAATGAAGTGTTGAGAGTGATGCTAAATTGTAATTTCAATGTAATATCTAATAAGGGAACTTTGATTAACCGTTTAAGGTTCGGGCTGTTGAGAAACAAATTGTTTAAACAATAGTTTTACATAAATTTGCTAGAAATGACAGTTTTTGTTCATGAAAAACTTGTTTTAGATTCAGGGACAAAAATAAATTGAAAATAATGTCATTAAAATAAATATTTCAAATTATTGAAATGGCAGGGCAGTTCTTACGCTACGAAATCCCGAGCGCGCGCGCAGCTCTTTTTGTTCGTTTCTGCTAGCTCGCATGCAACTCACTTTCCCTAATCTTCCGCGCGTCCACAACTGGCACGTGCCTTGTTTACGTCGTTGTTGATCGTAATTATCAATATTTAGTTTATGTGTTTCTCATCACATTAATTATAATTTACTGCATTTCCATGGTGCTTCTCAAATCTCCATTTTATGTTTGTGTATGTTCTGGTGTATCTGATCTGATAAAATCGGTCCGGATGACTCGTTTAACTGCGATGATGAAGAAGAAAGAATTTGTAACCAGAAGATTTATTTATTACGAAGACCCAAATCAAATTCAAGGCAAAACATTTTTTACTAACATCTATTTGAAGCACGAGCATTGATGCATTGCCAATCTCCAGCAATACTGTACACGTTGTTGATGGTGGATTTCTGCTACACAAAGTAATTTGGCAGAAAAATGATACGATTGATGAAATCATTAATAAATATTTGCATTACGTACAGAGCCACGACGCAACAAACAGTTACGTTATATTTGAAGGGTATCCCGAAGCTGATATTACTACTAAGAAGACAGCATCAACATCAACTGCATCAACAAGTTCAATGGGTACGAAGAAAGCCGAACGTTTACGAAGAGAAACCTCAGCAAGTATCCCTACATTTGATTTTCGGAGTCATACAAAAATTCCATTTACTCCAGAGGAATTTTTGTCTAATGAAAAAAACCGCTGCCCAAGGAATCACTACTTCCACATCCAGATTTTGTATCCAAGTCTTATGCACATTAAATCCCAATGTAATATTTTATTCCCTTTAATAATATTAATAATAGAGTGAGGGTGGTAGAGGGGGTGACTAATGTAAAAAAGTCCTTGGTTCTCGTATACACACTAAACCCCAATTAAATTTTTTAGCCTCTTAAACAATAGGGTGGGGGTGGTAGAGGGGGTAGTTAACGCTAAAAACTAATATGCCTCATATAAGCGATTTAGTTAAATCTGGAGTTATTGCTAAAGTAGCACAACAAAACAACAAAAAAATAATAATTTTTTTTTGCGTCATTACTTCCACTGGACGTAGAAGTAAAATAAGAAAAAATCGAGGAAAAATTGATACAAACATTTGAAAGAAAAATTTCAATCCGAACGATTTGTATGTATAGTGAATACGACCAGAATTGAAACCGTATAAAAACTAAAAGCCAGCAAAAACAGTCGGCATCTGTTGCGGAGGTAAACAGAAATGCTTGTCATAAGAAAAACAATAAAGAGATGCCGGCCGTTTTTGCCGGCTTTTAGTTTTTATACGGTTTCAATTCTGGTCGTATTCACTATAAACAAGCAGAAGAAGATGCCGATGCCCTAATTATTGCCACTGAAATGGCTGAAGATCCTACTAAAATCATAGTCATTGTCGGTCAAGATATTGATCTTCTATAAATTCAAATAATTTTAATATTTATTTTCACAAAACAGGTTCAGGTAATACATGAATAAAATGCATTTGCATTTTTACATTGTTTTTCTGTATGTGATACGACTTCCAGTTTCGCCGGAAAAGGAAAAAAACTATTCTAAAATCATTACTGGCTAACCAAAGTTTATCAAATCTAGCAGAATTTTTTTATCGGAAAGGTGCAGACAAACAAGCAATTGCTGAAAATGGATTGAAAATAATGTATGTTTATAAATGTAAAAAAAGAACGAATTAAGATTTGAAATGTATCAAACTGCAACGGTACAAAGTTAATTTAATTTAGAAAAACTGCCACCAACTGAAGAAGCAGCTGAACTACAGGGCCTATTTTCAAATTCAAATCTGGCTTAGTAACAAACTTACGGTTACCGATTGGGGATAGAAACACCGGAATAAATTGGCAGAAAAAGAAATAATTCCTGAAAGTTTGCTGAAAACTATCTACTGCAGCTGTGAAACTGGTTGTGATAGTAAAAGATGCGACGTCGCAAACATGGAATATAATGCTCCAATTTATCCGAAAACTGTTCTAACGCTGAAACACAACCATTAGAGAAAATCTGCGATTCTGAGGAAACTGATGACGAAACAACTACAAGTTTTAAAATTAATATTGGAAATAAAGATCTTGATGAACTTGAGAACCTTGACAATGTCGAAGACCTTGTCGGAGATCCTGAAGAAACAGAAAACTATGTTGAATCTGATGGTGTAGTGCAGCTTTCCAAAAAAATGAGGTTAAATTAGATTTTTGATTTTATATTCCTACTTTGCGAATTGAAATAATTTTAAATATTTGTTTATTTTCAATGTACTTCTGTCTATGAAGCATAAAAAAATTTTTCTTGAACAAAAACTGTCATTCCTAGCAATTTTTTATGTAAAACTATTGTTTAAACAATTTGTTTCTCAAGGGCCCAAACCTTAAACGATTAATCAAAGTTCTCTTATTTGATATTACATTGAAATTATCATTTTGCATTACTCTTAACACTTCATTTCAATAAACAATGAAGAATTTGTAGAATCACGGAAAAATCGGTTTTGAAAAAATCTTTGTTTTGGTTTTTCTCATTTTTGACAATATTTTTCCAGAGTAACAGTATGATTTTTTTACACCGTCTTAAAGTGGAGGTTTCAACGAAAGAGATCCGTCCTGAAATTTTCAAAAATCAAAATTCTGTTAATCAACTTTTTTTGTTAAAAATTAGACCTTTTTTTCAAATTAAATTCGCATAAAATCAAAATATATATTGCGGTTCAAAAAAATTACAACTTATTTGAAAAATAAGATAAAGAATATAAGAATAAAAGTTGTAGATCTTTCACTTTTGCATTTAACTTTTTTTTGATAGTTCTAGTTTTGCCGGAAATCGAAAAAAACCACGTTTTACCTCTAAAAGCACACCTTTTTCCACCCCCACCCTAATTCTGGTTATTTGTTGGGGTCCAATCGATTTTTCCCCACTTAAATACCATTAATTTGAAATTTTCCGACTATCCATATATTGCTAAGAATTTTGTCGATTTTTGGCGTCTGAAAACTGGTTCGGCACTGCGCTATTATCAACAGTAAAACCACAAGAGCTTTTTTATCGGATAAATTTCTCTTTGTAACGAAATAATTTTGCCAATCAGTGATTTTATAAGAAAAACTGACATGAAAAAATCGCGAGGTTGAGAAATTTTGTCAAATGTCAGTTTTTCGAGCAAAATTACTGATTGGCAAAATTTTTAGTTAAAAAGTTTATCCATAAAAGAAAAGCTCGAGTGTTTTTTGGAAGATAAATTAACGACAGAATATGAAATTATACCTGACAGTATAGATTTTAAAGTGACGTGCGACTACTAGATTTACTCCGCTTTTGAGGAACAGGCATTTTTATCGGTGATAAAAAAAATATAGGAGTTAATTTATCCTTATCAAAGTTTTAGTTAACTGTGTCCCTCGAAAAGCTTCAGTTTTTAAACTGAACCACAAAAAGTTGACAAAATCGGGATTTTTCAATTTCGCGTATGTCACGGGGGATCGGTGTTTTTTGTTGCTTATTCATTTTTTCAAATGACATTTTTTATATAATAATGCTTTTAAAATAAATCTAACATAAATTTATTTGGGTCATTCTTCCCCTATCCTCAACCCCATATCTGGCGATTGAAGCGGGCCGCCCTTGGGTCCATCCTATTTTAAAAATAAGTCTTAAATTTGTTTTAAATTCAGGGAAATATCGCTTTTATAACTACAATTAACCAGAAATTATTTAAACATTACATTCTTAATTTCATTTCCAAATTATAGCTGACAGTATAGATTTTAAAGTGACGTGCGACTACTAGATTTACTCCGCTTTTGAGGAACAGGCATTTTTATCGGTGATAAAAAAAATATAGGAGTTAATTTATCCTTATCAAAGTTTTAGTTAACTGTGTCCCTCGAAAAGATTCAGTTTTTAAACTGAACCACAAAAAGTTAACAAAATCGGGATTTTTCAATTTCGCGTATGTCACGGGGGATCGGTGTTTTTTGTTGCTTATTCATTTTTTCAAATGACATTTTTTATATAATAATGCTTTTAAAAGAAATCTAACATAAATTTATTTGGGTCATTCTTCCCCTATCCTCAACCCCATATCTGGCGATTGAAGCGGGCCGCCCCTGGGTCCATCCTATTTTAAAAATAAGTCTTAAATTTGTTTTAAATTCAGGGAAATATCGCTTTTATAACTACAATTAACCAGAAATTATTTAAACATTACATTCTTAATTTCATTTCCAAATTTATACAAATATTAATTTTACAACAGAAATTTTTTTTCAATACCAAATGATAGCCGACTTCAGGGCGCCGTTATGTTTTAACTTATTGGGGTAGAAAGTTGTACATATGTCAAGTTCCACTTTAAAATAGCTTGTAACATGATTATTACTTCTTATCTAAAATTTGGCAGTTTTAAAAACAAGACTAATGCCAGCAAAGCGTCGAGAGTTGTGTATGAAGTGAATAGGGCGACTTTATGCAAAGGTATAGACAGACGTAAGACGAAGATAGGGAAGTATACCGGAGCCACGTCTCATGTGTCAAATATACAAGACCACATTCAGGATATGGGAGAATTGGCACTGTGATTTTGGAACTGCGTTGTTGGAAGAACAGAATAAAAGCCAGGCGATGCTATACCTCACGGCAGAACTGATTGAGGATGCTTGCCGACGTTTACTTACGAGCCCTCTCGGTTTGCCCGGAAGAATACTTATTCCAGTAGTAGCAAATTTCATCGAGGATGTTTGTCGTCGATTTTCGACCCTCTGAATTTGCTAAGAGATACTAATTGCAGGACGCTTGTCGACGATCAAATACTCGAGCCCGCTTAGTTCTCTAAAGACATCAATTACTTCTACGAATAAATCCAATCTGGCTACTAAAAGATTTGGACTGCTGGAGCATAACTTGGCAATTTACACGACGACAATTTCACCAACATAACTATTTAAGTATCAAACCTATTTACTTCTCTGCGTTATTGACTTTACATTCCGGTTTGGGGGGGATAGAGGAAATTGGCTTATTTGTGGTACTAAAAGAATATTAGTTTTTTTTATGAAGTACTAGCTTTGATTTTTAACTATATAGAATATTATATTACCAGTTATTCAGTTATGATTTCATTCACGAATTTAATTCATAACATTTCACTTTCTGAATGTTTTACTAGGGAAATTTGTGTTTGCAAAATAAGTTTATATTCAAGAACTATATATTTAGACCTATGCAATAACAAGATATTTTATCATAGACTCGTCAAACTTCATGTTAATAATTATTCTGCAGTTTTTATAAAAGAAATAGTTGACTCTCATGTCCACCTCATCTCTCGTAACATTTTTCAAGAATGCTTTATATTTAAAGTACACTAGGAATATTTTCCTACTGTAACCACAAGGTTGTCTAATTGTTTAACATCTACCTACAATGGAATATTATCGTCACATGAATTCGGCGTACTTTGCGTTAACAAAGGTTTGAAACATTGACTACGGCCAATTGGCTGGTTCTGTTCTCCTGTTGGGCTCAGTTACAACGAGGGATGTCAATATTTCAGGCAGTTGCCTGGTCACTTGTTCGGTTGAAGAGTGATGCAACCGCACTTTCTTACCTTCGCGGATTCGCGGCTTCGTACGTTTGACAATCATAGGCAATCTTCTGGTTGCTTTTCCATTTAATTACGATAGGGAGATTTCCCCAGCATTCTAAAGGATTTTATGTGAGTGTAAATTCTCACCTCAGCAAGATTAATATGATTATCTGAACGATTGTTCCTACTCTAATTTCAATCAATAAACAATGTATCATTAAAGGATATTTCCTCAACACTATGATATTTTACATCAGTATTTAATGCTCATTTCTCAACTTAATTTTGATAATGTATAAACATGACATGATTCTTGTCCTTTGTTTTGCATTCGATTTATTATCTAGCGATTGCTAACAACTTTATTTAATTTTAAACCATTATTACCTAGCGATTGCTAACAGCTCTATTATAGATTATCATTATCAGGCCATTGCCACAACCCTAATTACTGTTAAAATAATACAGCACACTTTTGTATAAGTTCTTGTTATTGCATCAAAACACTCAGTATATCTATAGTATGGTCATTACTATAGCAGCGCAAATTTTCCTATTATAATATTTAGGCTATTGTCTCAAATATTTGGATTATTTTGATTTCATGTTCGCCTATTGTTGCATCAATTTATATAAAATAAAATGGTTTTTTTTTTACTATTTCTTCCCATCAATTATTGTCTTTTCTTCCACCTTTACCTTTTTCATCACACAAGTAATAAACTAAATAAGTGATTTCGTTCTAATCAAATAAATTAGAAAACAAACTTCAAGTCTAAATATACTGTATATTTAGACTTGAAGTTTGTTTTCAATCTTGAGTAATAAAACACCACATAAATAACATCTAACATTAACTAGGTTTCTCAAATAATAGACAGTGTATCCAAACTTACAGTGTATTTAAAATAACAGAGTGATTAATTTTCTCAGGTATAGTATCAGACAGAAACAAGTAATACCAAACTTTATATCAAAGAACCTGGGGTAATTATAAAGGGTGACTACACACACACACAACGTAATTAAGGTCCTAACCACATAAAACTAGACGATCACGCATATGGCCAATTTGTTTATTTATCTTGACATAAAATTGAGATAAATAATTACTGGGTGGGAGTAAATAGATTCTTGGTTGCTTCACGATCAAGGATTTTGATATTAATTAACACACCTGGGGGAGGGTTATTTCACGATATTATAACATGTTAGCGTTAATTAACATAATTATTATTATCAGTAGTCGCTGTATTGTTGGAGGGCTGTTAACGGTGGAGAGATGCCACGTCACGTTAACTGCAAAAATGATATTAATTAAACGAATAATTGTTAAAACTAGTTCATTTGTACTTGAACAGTCTTATTTGCTTATTATAGCTAAAACAGGCTTCATCAAACAATAAAATATAGTTGAAATAATCAGTTCCCGGCAACATAAAAAAGCAACAAAAACTGTACGACCTCATTAAAATACCGGTACTTTCTGCACTGCTGTTCGCAAATTGACTCGCTTAGGTTTATAGGTTTTTAATGTGCGTCGCGTCGGGTCGCTTGATGACAGGCATGCGGCGATAATAATTATGCCGTTGCGTTCTTTGAGTGCAGTCCTTACTTGGACTATAACAAGATTTTCTTCTGGGACCCTAAAACGCACTTTTTCGTGTGAATGACTCACTTATCTTTTTTCTGATAGTGAATGTTTATAATATTTTAAAAAACTGTAAAAAATGTACGTACTTATCCACTTTAGTCGTGATATGGTAGACAGCTTTTTTATGTCTCTTAAAAAAACAAAATTATTATAAATAAATGTCCAGTATTGAGTGTATGATAGGAAATTTATTTTTCCTTGTGACAGTTGTCATTTAAATAAAATATATAAATCCTTGAAGTTATTCGTAAGTTAGTCACAACTACGCACACAAATTTATAATTAGCCAAAAAATTCTTTAGCCGATAGTGTTGTTTCTATGCTGAAATGTTTTCTTTTATTTGTTCTAGTTATTGTAGTGTCCCATGGAAGTAAACATATTTTTGGATATTCATGCGGCTTTGCGGAACGTTTAAAATATTAGTCTAATTTCGACGGGTACACAGGTGTGGACTGGTCCTTGACTCCCCGATAATTCATAATGTCTTATTAAAATGTGCCATAAATACATCAAAATTACAGTTAAAAGAAAATGCTTATCTTCTTGTGACCAACATCGTATTCTGTCGGTTAAATAACCCCAAATTTGTGAACCTAGATAGGTAGATAGATACATATATAGACTTTATTAGCAAGTTCTGCTAAAGTCGAGGCAAGAATTCAAGCGATGCACGTCACGAGTGATCTCATTAAAGAAATGTTAATACTAACATAATTTTTAATCAGTAATTACGTTAAAAAGAGTAATTCTTGACACACGGTTATTAAGCTTTTTTCAGAAATAGGTACAGTTTAATGGGGGCTTCATGATTCTTAGCAGTATTGTCTTATTTATAGAATCGATCTGTGACGTGCATCGCTTGAATTCTTGCCTCGACTATATATGCCTATGCTCTCACAAAACCTCTGACCATCCTATTTAATTTATCGTTACGCACCTATATAATCCCAGATGTATGGGAAACCTCCTGTATCCAAAAAGGGTGATAAGAGCAACATTTAAAATTATAGAGTTATTGCATATTCAATTTTGCCAAAGTTTTTAAAATAGCCTTACATAATATAATTTATCCCTACATTCAAACGCAGATTACAACCCATCAACGTGGGTTCATGAGGGAGAGATCCACGATTACTAACCCTTTTAGTAATTACTCAATTTATTGCTCAGCCTATGGACACAAATAGCCAGGTAGATGTAATTTATACTGATTTTTCAAAGGCTTTCGATGGGCTGAATCATTACATCATACTTTTAAGACTAGAAGAAGCGGGATTATCCTTGCCTTCGCTGAATCTATTTAGATCATATCTTTCAGATAGGAAGCAGTACGTTGAGTGGGTTTGTCTAATGACCTCTGAAGCACCGCAAGGGTCCATTCTTGGACCAGTCTTTTTTATATTATTCGTAAATGATATTATCAATGACCTCGATGTATACTATTTATTATATGCAGATGATATATATTTTAATTAAGAACTTTTTAAATAGAATTTCCTCAATTTTTTTTAAATGGAACACCCTGTATATTTTTCGACGATGTGAGGTAAAAATGAATGACGAACATTTTTTGTAAGTACTTCCCTATGGCTAATTGCAACCATTTTCGTTGTATAAATAAATAAGTGTCAAATTCAAGAATAAACTTAAAAAGGAGGTTCCCTCAAATAATTCATTAGAAAAATTTATAATAAGGGTTCGACGTGTTGCCCATTTTGATTGACACACGTCTTTATGCAATTTTGAAATGAGTAAATAGTATTTAAACGATCCTTTACTGTAATGTTTTTTTGTAATTTTTTTTGCTGTTTTCGTTATTCGACAAGCAATAAAACCTCAGTTTGGTGTAAATTATAATTTGTATTGAATTTAAAATATTTGGAATTTTACAATATGAATTTTAATAAAGCGGAACTTGTAGACATGACTTTTGTTTTGGGCGAGTCAGACAGAAATTGTTTACTTGCCAATAGAATGTGTTACCAACGTTATCATGAAAGAAGGATTCGTGATGTTAGCAGCTTCCAAAACCTTCTCGATAGATTTCTGGAAACTGGAAATGTCGAATATAAAAAAGTGAAAGAATAAAACGTGTTGTGAACGAATAAAATGAGTTTTCTGTGGTGCTGGCAACGGTTGAGGATCCCCATGTTAGTCAAAGAAAAGTGAGCTCATTGGTAGGAATAAGTAGACGGTCTGTGGGTCGCATCTTAAAAACAAACAAAGCATGCATATCATATTCAAATGCACCAGGAATTATCTAATGACGATTTTCAAAAGCGCCTACAATTTTGTAATTGGGCCAGAGGTGAAATGGAACATGATGTCAACTTCTTCAATACTGTTTTATTCAGTGATGAAGCAACTTTTCATAAAAATGGATTTGTTAATAGGCACAATTTCCATTATTATGCTTCGGAAAATCCTCAGTTTTTTATGCAAGTCGATAACCAACACAGATGATCTATAAACGTTTGGGGAGGAATTATTGAAGAACATGTAATAAGGCCACATTTCTTTGATGATAAATTGACTGGAACTATTTATCTTCATTTTTTGGAAAACTATCTGCCACAATTATTGCTAAATCTCCCTGAAAGAATTCGAAATAGCATGTGGTTTCAGCAAGATGGTGCTCCACCACATTATTTAAATGCAGTTAGAGACCGCTTAAATAATACCTACCCTAATCAATGGATTGGAAGAAATGAACCCACTAAATGGCCTCCTAGATCCCCAAAAATGGATTTCTTTTTATGGGGATAAGTGAAGGAAATTGTTTATAGAGACACACCAACAACAGTACAAATATGAAGGAAAGAATAATAACTGCCTTTATATCTATCACACCGGCAGTTTTAGGAACAGTGGGAACCTCATTTCAAAAGCGCATAGAGTTATGTGTGAACCAAAATGGACAACATGTGGAACATTATTATAATTTTTTCTACTGAGTTGTTTGAAGAAACCTCTCTTTATGTTTATTTTTGAATTTTGTAATTATTGCTCAATAAAATGAAATTGGTTGCAATTAGCCCTAGGGAAGTACTTACAAAAATGTTCGTTTTTCATTTCTACGTCACGTCGAAAAATATACAGGGTTTCCATTTGAAAAAATTGAGAAAATTCAATTTAAAATGTTCTAAAAATAAAATAAAATAACCATTTAAACCATTCATCGCATACATTTATAATAGCAGACTCACAGGAATAACGTTTGCGAAACCTAGATTAATTTTGAACGATTACTTCATTATTATCACAAATACTTCATTATTATCACAAAAATTGATTGGTCTTTAACTGCCACTCATCTAAAAATAAAATTCTTCCCAAAAATCATTGTTTAGCCGCACGTTATTCTGTAAAATCCAATTGCAATAGTCCATCCTACGTTCGTGATCATTTTCGTAAAAGTGCTTGCAATTGGCATTTAAGATTCATATTTATATTTATGTAAAATTCGGCTTACTGTTTGGTAACTCATTTCTAATTCAAGAGCCAAATATTAATTTCTGTTCCTTCTTCAATAATAATATTTTCTTCGGGATCATTGTTAGGCTCTCCTCGGAATTGACTTTCAACATCGCAGGTCATTGTCTACTAGAACTGTCTTACCCATGTACCCCTTACTGAAATAATATTATTTTTGTTGAATTAGCGCCTTAATTGATACGCTGCACAATGCTCTCCCTTCACACAGCCTGTTTATTTTTAGGGAACCACCGGCGACAATAAATTTAGAAGTCTGGGTGCCTCCGGACTACGAACCAGCCACGGAGCTCATCAAGGAATGTGGCATTCTAGCACCCCCCGGACGCTTTGGATGGTTTATACCAACGGAACTGAATGGGCCTATAAAACAGTATTACGACAAATATAATGCATGGACTGAAAATATTCACGAAATACATTGGTCCTTTTTTACTGATCGAAAGTTGGTGTGGAGCTTCGATATTGATGATAGCACGATGACTAATTTCATTGAAGGCAATGAGTATAACAGAGTAGCCGTAGGAGCGTCAGAGTAAGTACAGAATATTTTACGTTTGTTTTCGTTAGGTGTGTCTTGAGTTTGTATTTTGTTCTAAATATTCGCAATGTTTATTTTTAATAGAGTTCGCAGGCCAGAAGTGGTGCAATTTCGAGTTAGTAGCTATATAATTCTAAATTTCTGGAGAATTTAACTATAATAAAATAATATATGAATTTCCGCGTTAAATCAGGCTAAGATGGATAGAAGTGTAATGTAATTGTCAATACTTGTCTATACTGAGCAATTGCTTCTGAATATGCAATGCTATAAAAGTTAAAAAAAGATGGGAAAATTAATATAAATAAACAATCTTATTTTTAATAGAACATATTGTAAATATATCATTTTGACGAAAATTAATTAATATCTAGTAATAGCTCCATCTTCATCTAAAATTGCTTATAGTCTTGTAGAAATTGATAAAACTAAATTTTCTGCAATTTGGGTATCACATAAACTTTCCCATTCATCTTCAATCCTGGCACGAAGTTGTTCAGCATTTTGAAAATGATAATTTAATCTCTGTATATGCATCACCATAATTCCCCGAACATTCTCAATGGGATTAATGTCAGGACTTTTAGAAGGCCACAGTAGCTCGTCGACATTATTATCCCCGAGCCATTGCTTTGTATTACGCGCAGTATGTATGAAGCACTGAACTCTATTACAGTAAATGGAACGCCATTATAGGCATATGCGCGTAAACAAAATGTGATAATCATGCGATTCAAAGTGCATAGACAAGCGCCGACGCAGTAGGAAATCTAAGGTTAAAAGTATATCGGAACTTGACTCAAACAGCTGTGTACGGAAGTTATGCGCTGACACAAGTTTGTGTTTTATTTGTTTCTAAAGCGTAGGTCTTAAATTGAATGCGAATTACAGGGTCGGTCTTCGTGATTTTATCCTTTCGTTTGCGAAAAGTTGTGAGATATATTGGTTATTTTGTATATAATTTTGTGACTTATAAACAGTGTGTATCTTAATTAAAACAATATGGTGCGCACTTGTATGTTACTGTTTTGTAAGAACCGGGGCGAAATCCCGGGTTTGTTATATTTTAAGTAGGTAAGTATACCTACTCAACTTTTGTCTGTTGTATTAAAATAAGCTACCATCTAAATATTGGCGAGACAGTCCGATTTTAATTTTTTTTCTTTTAAAATGAGTACTTTTGCCTACTTAAACACGAATTTTTATTAAAAATAGGCTATATATACTTCCCAAGATACCAGGATGCAAAATATTCTAACCTCACATTTTTTCGTTGCTGCGATTTTTAAGTTTATTATTTGTGAATTTTTACCTAAATAGTATTAATATAAATACGTATCCAACATATTCGGGATAATAATACTGATTCCAAGATCTTTTTGAAAACACATAACGTTATCATACTTTTTATAAATTAATATTACAATTTTATAAAACAAGCAAGTTCAAACTGTGAAATGTGAGTCCAGTCAGCCAACGTGGTAAAGTTGACAATAGGAACACTCAAGTATATTACTAGTAAGTTTAATAGAGTGCGGCAGCAAGGCATCTCAATTATTTGTGTATTATGCGAAATAAATAAGGAACACATTACCCTCCTTTGCTTAGCGCAGTCGGTTAAAAATAATGCAAATATGTGCCAAATGTTTATGGAAATACAAACAGAATGACAATGTTTGACATATAACAAAACGTTTTGTGAATAAAAAGAGAATTTCCTGCAAATTTTATAACTGTGTTAATTTATATTTTTAATTATGTAATAATTTATTTAAAAATGTTGTTTTAATTTATATATTTTACTAGCGAGACATTTTGTAATATTCAAAAACCAAGTTCTGCTATTTTTACGCAGAGGTTTCATTCATTAAAATTTTTAAATATTTTTTGCACACCATGGCAAGATACCACTGAAATCTATTATAGCAAAACAGTTAAGGACGAGCGCAACTCTGTCTTTATGGCATTGTACTGCGATACTAAATATAAAGCAAGAGGAGCCGCAGTTAGTGCTTGAATGGGTGACTTTCAGAGAAACTCAGCAATCTTGACTCACCTTCTAGCGGCTTGTATTTCAGTTTATTAACAAATGCTATTTAATTCTAGATGGGAATTGTGTAGTGGATATACCATCTTTGGGAGGGTATGTAGAACAGTTAATCCCCTGTCCATTAAATACTTGGCAAGTAAAAAAAATCCCTACTCTTTGATAGAGGTTTGGCAAAATTTCCAGTTTGAGGGTAGCTTGTCTCCTGGTATTGGTTCTTGCCCTTGTTAGCGGAAATAGACCGATGTTAAATAAATCAAGGAAAATAAAGCAATAGAGTTCAGTGCAAAATACTTAACAAAAGTTAAGAAATTTGTTGCTTCCCTTGGTTCATGTTTACATTGTATTTGTCAAAAGTACAGTACAAGATTTTATCAGATTTTCCACGTTTCGGACGAAGTATATTACGAATTTTAGTTATTCAGTTACCAGAAAAATTATTTAATGCAGCAAGTAAACATTTGGTATATGTACACTACTACCGGGGATGAAACCACATACTTTTAGTCAAAATATAAATGGACATTATACTTTAATTTTCTCTTGCAAATAGAGAACGAAGTTTTACGTAAACACCTTTATATATTCTTTTACAATTCATTCTCATGAGTGTCATATTTTTATAAACAAACGAGTAAAGCAATCTATCACTTATATATCAAAGCATTTGATCTTAAACAAAAAAGCTAAGTTATCTTGAAATTCAAATAATAATACCACACCAAGTATTTGAAAATAGTTAATTATTACTTTTTCTTCATTTCATTTGTCAATTCAAACATGTGAATATAAAATGCATGATTTTAGTTTTCAATAAAAATTCACTAGTATCTACTCATATATTTACTGATTGACCGTAGAAAAAAAGTATAGGTTTTTCTCAGGCCTCAATTTTAGCTTTTATTAATTTTAAAATCATATTTCGAGCCCAGAGATAGAAAACATATGACTGTTTTTTTGAACTATATATTGAACTTATGATCATACATATTCGACATATGCTACAAGAAATTTAAAATAAAATGATTGTTTTGGGAATAACAATAACTTTTATTTTTTTTATAACTATCAAGGCAAATAATTTGTTATATTTATTTATGCGATTTCTAAAAAAAGTTAAAAATATGAAACACGCAATAAAAATAAGGCCGGCCCTGACGTATTTCATAGTGCGATTGCGCGCTACTATGTGGCCGCCATATTTGCGCGATATTCAATTGTACGTAGAAATTTTTGTGGGCATTGGCATTCCATTTACTGTAATAGAGTTCAGTGGTATGAAGCAATTGTCCTGTTGGAAGAGAAAATTATCATCTGGATATAGTTCCCTTACTGATGCCAACATAAGATTTTCAAGTATCTCAATATATTTAGTGAAATTAAGATGACCATCAATAAACCAATACATTCCTCTTTGACTAATCCATACCCAGATATTAACAGAAAAATGTCCTAAATTTATTGGATTGAATGTAAAATTTTCTTTGTATATTTGCCCGCGAGGCCTATAAACACCAATATGTCCATTAGTACACGATGTTTTTTGGCAGTTTCTCGTGGATAATTAGAAATTGAACCTCTTGTGTATCTGTAGTATCTGGTACGGAAGCCAAGATAAACTACTTTTTTTAAAGTGACTTGTTAGACGCATATAATTCGACTAACAGAAGCATTACTGTTAGGCGAGTTTTATGCGACTAACAGATGCGCGACCCTTAGGCGCGATTATCTCGGCTATTAGACGTGTTAAAATCGACTAACAGATGCATTACTGTTAGGCGAGTTTAAATTCGGCTATTAAGCATCACTCCATAGTTGAATCTATTTTCACCATAATATGTCTAGTGTCTGCGCAGTAAACACGGGCGTGTTAGTTTCATGGGTACTTGGATGGTTTCCCCGTTTCAAGGATATACAGTGTAATCGCTCCACCCTTTAGCGGCTTATATATAAATGTATGTGCAGAAGCTATAAAATCTTAAGCGAGGATTGCGTAGCGAATATACCATTTTTCGGAAGGGATGTAAATAAGCTGTTGGTCCTTTATCTACTAAATGTTATACAAGTAAAAAAACCCTATACTCTTCGAAAGAGAAGAATTTGGCACAATTTCTGGTTGGGGGTAACTCGGCTACAAGCGTCGGTGATAGGCCTTAGTAGTGGAAATAGGCCGTCGTTAAATGTTTTCTTAAAAAAATGTTTTCTTAACCGCCTCTCAAGTTACCGAAGTAACCCCCTGGAAGATTTCAAGGATCTTGTGCTAGGCAAAGAGAGACGAGGCCCTACAGTTTAATGTGGACTCCGAACCACTCTTGGGGCAATTTTTTTTTAATGAAAAATTGTTTCGCCTTGCGGGAATCGAACCTACAGAACAATGAACTCGCCTAACAGTAACACACCTGTTAGTCGAATTAAACACGTCTAACAGTCGAGATAAACGTGCCTAAGAGTCGCGCGTCTGTTAGTCGATATTAAACTCGTCTAACAGTAATGCATCTGTTAGTCGAATTAAACACGTCTAACAGTCGAGATAAACGTGCCTAAGAATCGCGCATCTGTTAGTCGTTATTAAACTCGCCTAACAGTAACGTTTCTGTTAGTCGACTTAAACGCGTCTAACAAGCGACTTAAAAAAAAGAAGTTTATCTTGGCCCCTCAGCGCTTCCGTAATCTGGGGCCTACGCCACTCGATCGGGCGTATCAAAATAAGTAATAATGAACACTAACTAACATTATAATATTTCTGTACACCTCAAAAGAAAATATCAAAAGTCGCCATTTTTAACATTTTTTACAATCGTAACCTTGAATTTCGAACCTAGTTAAAAGTTGAACAATGTTTGTAAAGAGACCCTTATACCGTCCGGGCGAAATTGGTCATCGACCGGGAAAATTTATTCGGATGGAATATTTTTGTGCTATCTTGTTCAAAATGTGCTCCTTTATAAGAAAGTACAGTTTGCTAGATGAAAATGTAGTCAGAAATTGTTTAAACAAAGTTTTTTTAAACAAATTAGAAACATTAGCTTTTTCGTTTCGAAAAAAATATTTTCGTATTTTTTACACCAAAACAAACAAAAAATGTTCTTAGACATTTTTCTCCGAAGTTGAAGTATTCCGAGAAAAAATTCTTAAAATCGCGCGCGCATTTCAGCGTAGCGGCGCGCCTCACGATGTAATTGTTGGAGTAAAAAGGTGGAGCAGCTGATGATGCTAGAATAAAAAATATTATTTCGCATTCGTGTGGAATAAAACTTAAATTGAATAATATCCCATGCACATCAGATGCCTTATATGCAAGCGTATGTTCTATAAAAATACCGATATACACTATAAATCATAGTGAGGCGCGCCGCTACGCGCGAGCATATCTTAACAATTAAAAAACAAGCTCTTAAGCTAAAGAATAACAAAATATATCTACTTATGTACAGTATATTGTGGCATGAGATGAGAATAGACACACATTTTTCTTACATTAAAAAACATTAATTTTCATATAGTTTTTGAGCTGAAAATCGTAAATTTCGCGTTTTTGAGATTCAAAATTTTTTTTCTCGAAATCTATCAACTTTAGAGAAAAAAATCTAAGAACATTTTTTGTTTGTTTTGGTTTGGTGTGAAAAGTACGAACATATTTTTTTCGAAACGAAAAAGTTAATGTTTCTAATTGTTTTAAAAAAAACTTAGTTTAAACAATTCCTGACCACATTTCCATCTGACAAACTGTACTCTCTTATAAAAGCACATTTTGAACAAGATGACGCAAAAATATTCTGTCCGAACAATTTTTTCCGATCGATGACTGATTTCGCCCGGACTATACAAATTCGTTCATAAAGGAGTATTTTGACAGTTTCAAATTTTATTATTTCAGGTACTTCTGTAATAACGCGTCGATCTGCAACAACGGCATGTACACCCCAAAGCAGTGTGTTCATCAAAATTGCGCTGTTTTGTTAGCTCCTCACTTCAACTCCACCGAATTTCTCATCGACCACATTAACGAATTGAACTTGTACGTTAAGGTCCTATGGGTGGGGCACAATTTAAAGAAAGTGGTCGAAGAACTAACGACAATGTATACATTGCAGAGATCAAACAGAAGCGTGTTGTTTTTCTATTGGTATCCCAGTGACATTATTATAGATGAGAATAATTTCATTGGTGTCACTTTCAAGAATAATGAGCTCTTAAACTTTACTCACAACGAGAAAGTCGGCTATAAATACGAAATGCATAGGCTCGTCAAGTTGGCTTGGGGCAAAATCGAAGAAAATGCCGAACCGCTCTTCAATGGGTTGAGGAGTTTCAAATTAACTTCGGCGGATATTTTCTTCCTCTTAAAGCAGCGCGAGTTACATCCGGCCAAAAGTTTGAGAGAAGTTGCTTGCGACTGGATGCGTCAGAATCATAATACGTGGTGGTGGTGGAAAAAAGATACTCAAACTGTTATCTACATTGGTGGTATATTTCCAGTAGAAGCTGCATCTTCGTATAATGGAAGAGGTATTATCAAAGGCGCAATGCTGGCTCAATCAGCCGTCAACCGTAACACTTCCATCTTGCCCGACTACCACTTGCAGTTGATCGCTACTGATGGAATGTGTAAGGCAGACAATGTCATGAAAAGTTTTATAGATTTCATAGTGGAAGGATATTACAAGCGGCTTGTTGGTGTTTTGGGACCAGGCTGCTCGGAAACCGTGGAGCCGTTAGCGGGCGTTTCAAAGCATTACCACACCATCGTTATATCATACAGTGCGGAGGGCGCCAGCTTCTCAGACAGAAAGAAGTATCCCTACTTTTTCAGGACGATCGGGGAGAATCAACATTATAAGCACGTTTATCTGTATTTGTTCAAGTATTTTGGATGGAAAAGGGTGGCGGCGCTTACTGAGGATGGTCAAAAGTACACGGAATACATTTCGTCGATGCAGGACGATCTGGAGAAGAACAACATCAGTTTCATCGCCAACAAGAAATTCCCCAGAGAGCGAGAAACTGAAGCCATGACGAGGGTAAGTGATTTTTGGACATTTTCTTATTATTATTTTCATATAAAAGCAAACGCATAAAATTGGTGACTATTCTTCTGTTTTGCTTTCCCAAAAATACAAAAACAGGTCGATTAATAATATCAGATTGGCTTATTTGTACGTAATTAAAAAAATGGCCACTTCGCATATCTGTGACGTCATCGATAATTGTTTAAATGGGACACCCTATATTTTATCCCTTCTTGAGGTGATCCAAGGGCAATCCGAGGCGATATGAGCGCGTAGACACGTCGATTTTTAAGTGCTTTTCTCGATTTTTTTTATGTAAAAAATATGCAATCTACAAATATTTTTTAAAAAGTTGTGACTTCATCGGCAATTTTTTTAGTTTTTTTAAATAGCAACCCCCATTTTTAAAGTGGCATTTGAAAAAGCACATTTTTCTGCATACAGTACATTAAATTCTATGGTATATTTATTGCATGACGAAATTATCGATTAAAACGGAAGTGGTCGATTTTTTCCGGATAAATCTTTTTTTTTTTTTTTACAAAAATCTGGGCATGGGAAAATGGCGGCACTAAGTGGAGCGATTTTTTCTATGTCCCAGGAAAACAGGTTTTTGTCTTAAAAAAATTTACACGGTAAAAAAACGAAATCTTGTGTATTACAGAAGATTAATACCTGATATGATTAAAACATAGCATCTAAAATAATTATTAGAACAACAAAAAACATATTTATTCATTGTATCTACAGGATGGGCCGTTGAAAACGAAACACGGCTGCTTTTGGACACTTAGATTAGTTTCTTGAAAAAACGCTCGGATAGGTCGATTCTTGATTTTTGAGGAACAGATTTTGATGTCAAACTTGACATTAACACATCAACCCCCTAACCACAGCGACCCCTAACTCAAGAATTTAAATAGTGAAAGGGAGTCGAGCGACCCATCATTTGAATCGTCTGTCAATTCTCCATGCGACAGCATGGTCGAAAGTAGTTTTTTAATTTTTTTTGCGTCTCCATGAAAACTACCCTCTAGATTAAAAAGATTAAAACATCAAAATTCAACGTCAGAAAAAAAATTTCTTAGTTCAACAAATGCCCAAATTGTGCGCCACCAACTTCCATACAATAATACAAATTCTGCTCGAAACGTTTCCTTTCATTTTGGAGGATCTGTGACGTAATTTGGCGGCATTCTTCAACAATGCGTCGACACAACTCTTACAGAGACCCTGGTTCCGTTGCGCAAATTTTACTTTTCAGATGACCCCATAAGAAAAAGTCCAGAGGGCTTAAATCTGATGAGCGGGCCGGTCATTCCAGAGCACCTCTTCGCCCAATCCAATGTCCCGGGAACCTCTGTCCAGATACTCCCGAACAGCGATAATGAGGTGGAGCTCCATTTTGTCAAATGGTGTTCTAGATAACGATCATCATTTTCAACGATATCTAAAAGCAATGGTTGGACAAGATCTTCCAACACTTCGAGGTAACGTTCCCCCGTCAGATTGCCATCAAGAAAAATGGGTCACAAACATTTTTTAAATTAATTACTTATATTCTATTTAAAAGTAGATGAAATCGCAATATCTTTAAATTAATAGTATTATAAAAAAAAGTAGAAGGTACAAAAGAAAGCTATGTTATCAATTTTATTCAAAAATGTTATACTTTGTTCAGAAAATCAAACAAATCAGATCATTTGAAAAAAAAGATTCGTAGCGGCCGCGATAGATCTAAATAATTGCTATGTGGTTTCTTTTACCATTCATGTAAAAATTATCATATTTACTAAATGGATAAAAGAAAAAATTGAGGGCCTTTCCTCCATACAAATTCGGGCAATCTCCTTTACACAGGAAAATCTCGCGACAAGCTTTTATATCATAAAAAATTTATATAATGCAACAAAATGATGGGTTTGATTTACTTCAAAGTTTATTTTCTTCTTTTAGATCGTTTAAATAAAAGCTTGTTTTTAAAAATGTTTATTTAATATTAAATTCTCAAGTAAAAGAACTGATTTAATAAAGACTCTGCTTCCTATACTATACTATATACTATATATTGTTTTGAATACAACGAAACAAAACAAACTTAAAAAAGTGTAAAGAAAGAAGTATGTTTATAGATTCACTTCAGTGCAATTTTTTTCAATTTTAATAACCACAACCACTGTTGTTACAAGTTACGGCCAACAATTTAAATTGATAAATTTCGTTTAAACTAAATGCGTGTTGCTTTTCCTTTTATTTTGATAATGAAAATGGAAAACTTTCTGGGTGTACTTATGCCCTTCAGTGGGATTTACGAGTGCGCTTTCATTTTATTTCTATTTAGCGGTCTCGTTAGTGATATAAAATTGATATAAATAAAATTTCAACACAATCAATAACAATCACACAATTTAAAAAATGCTGCAACGAAATTAACAGGTCAATAAACGTTTAACGATTGACCTTTTCAAGTGTATAATTACGCAGGATGAATAAATACGGTGCCAATTCTTAGCATAAAGTGAAACGCCTGACGTCGCGCGTCTTTTTGCAATTTAACTGAAATAAAAGTAAAATCATGTTATTGTGAGCACAAGTGATGTGAAAGAAATTGTACAATGTTATAACATAGCATCGCGGTGAAAAATTGACATCTTTCCAAGGCGTGAATATAATTTTTTTTATTATATTTATACGCTGTGTCATGCGAAATTTTAAAATTAAATTAATATACGGTGAGGTCCATGAGTAACGGAAATTCATTATCTACGTAAGTAACAATTCATGAGTAAAATCATAAAACACATCAATTTTTAATTCTAAAATGACATTTTTTGAGTATAATTTTACAACTCCCCTTTCACCCCCCTTGGAGTTACAACCTACACCTTTAAAATTTTTAATTGGAATGATGGTACGTATGATAGCTCATTTGAAAGGGTTTTTAATTCTCTATCCAGTAATATATGATAACTGTTTCGGTTTGTTCATGGGTTTGTGCAAGGCTTTTGTTCTTGTAGAACATAAATTACTTATGGAAAAATTATCTAAATACGTATCCAGAGGGAAATTAAGTGAGTGGGTTGGTGTCATATCTGTCTGACAGAAAACAAGTAGAAATAAATGTCATGTCTCACACATTAGGTGTTAACTTGTGGTGTACCACAAGGTTCGGTATTGGGTCCGCTACTATTTCTACTTTTGTAAATGACCTTCCAAATGTTGCTAATGAATTTAATTTAATGATGTTTGCTGATGATAACTCTTGTTTAAGCTGCAATGAAAATATCAACGATTTAAGAACGGACGCTCAGCAAAACATTGAAAGATAAAACTGTTTTTATATATTTTACACCTAGAATTATAAATTGCAATCAAAGTTACCTTCTCAAGATTAAAGACAAATCCTTAGCCCAAGTTTTTAGGCATCCACATTGAAAATTTCGTTAATTAATATTGATACATTGTGTAATAAACTTTCATCTATATGTTTTTCGTTGTATAGATTAAAATATATCACTAATCAAAGTGTATTGCTGTCAACTATTATGCACAGTCTTATTCCAGGCTAACCATATGGTACTATCTTTTCGGACTCTTCTCATTATAGTTTATTTAACGAGGTCCTGAACATCAAAAGTTTGTAGGATCTTCTGCAATACATTTCCCCCTTGCTTTCGAGGGTGACAAAAAAGATGGTGATGGTTTCGAGTTCTGAAACCTTTGTGTACTACCCCTATCAAGGAAAAACCACCCCAATTTCCGGTTTCTCGGGCTTGGGCTTGCGAGGTGTCGTCGGATCGGTTTTTTGGGGGGGAATAATGATAAATTCAGTTAATTTGCATTAGAATACACCGGAACGATCCCCAGGGGTTGAACCTACCCCCGGACGTAATAGCAATATCCCCAAAAAATAAAATACGGACTGGACAAAATTTTTTATGGATTTTCGAGGGCACCTATCACGATGGTGGTGTTATTTTTCACCCTACCCTCAACGTATAAAAACCACCCCCTCTTCCATGCTGTCGGTTCTATCTTTTAAAACCACCCCTTATATATATATTATATAACTACACATATAGTGTATAGAAAAAGGGGTAGGGTGAAAAATAATAATACCATCGTGATGGTATTTATACATAGGGGGTGGTTTCGAGAGGATAGAGTGAAAAAAATACCACCATCGCGATTACCGCCATCGAAAACCCGTGTGAAGCCTGTTATCCCGTTTTTCGAGGGATTTCGGTGTTGCAAGCAGGGTAGTTTCAACCCCCGTGGGTTACTTAGATCAACTGTAGTGTGTAGTGGGTGGGGTGAAAAATGATCCTTCCCTCAAAAACCCATCCGTATTGATATTGCTGTTACGGGCGGGGGTAGGTTCAACCCCCGGGGGGCCGGTCCAGGGTATTCTAATGTAAATTAATTGAATTTATTATTATTCCCCAAAAAATACTCGATCCAACGAACCCTCGCAAGCCCAAGACCGAGAAACTGGAAATTGAGGTGGTTTTTCCTTGTAGGGGTAGTACGCAAGGGTTTCAGAACTCGAAACCACCACAATCGTTTTTCTCACCCTCGAAAACGGGGGAGAAATGTATTGCAAGAGATCCTACAAACTTTTGATGTTTTGGCCTTTTTTGTGGCCCCTTAAATGGACTATTTAGTCGCGGCACACTTTGTTTGGACCTAGACATTTTAGGTGCCGAGCTAAATTTTTCAGAATATGTAGTCTATAATACGTACAATAACATACTGAAAGTCCGAATTGAACTTAGCCGCCATGTTGAAAAAATGGTACGCGCGCGTAGACGGAGAAAACATTTTTCCTTGCCTTATTTATTAGCCGATTTTAATATTCTGAACAGATAATTACAGCCAAAAAGTGTGGCTTTAAAATATATTTTACATAACTTTGTCTGTGTTAAAAAATTGACTTAACTGAGAATTAAAACTTTGGAAAATTCTATTTATTTGATTAAAAAGAATTTTATGGGGAGTTTATAAAAATATGTTTTAAATAAAAGTTGTAGGCCACCAATAAACAAACAGAACGTTTTTTTAAATCTCTTTTATAGTTCTAAAAATAACGTAAATAGAACATTTTAATTATTCTAAAACCGTGTATGTTAGTAGCATTAAAATCAAAATTGGAATGTGCAATTTTAGTCACGGCACAATTAATTCCAAACACAAATGATTACCAAGGTCAGTTTTCAGAATTAGATGGTTTATAATAATAATAATAATAATGGCAGTAGGATGGTGCTGGATGGAGCCTGTAAGGTCGTTAGGAGTTCGGATCCCCTCCTCTGCATGGCCCGAGACCATGAAAATGCAGGGGTAGGAGCTTTTCTGTTTAAGGCAGCACGCAGAGCAGCCGATGAACTCGGTCTCATCTTCGACGTTGAGCGGGATAATCCCGACTCTGTCATCGAGTTGGAACCCGCTCGGCGGAAAGCCCAAATAAAAGCTGCAGGACAAACCATCTTTCTGCAGCTCCATTCGGATAAGCCACTGCATGGTGTTTTCTATAGAAATATAGAAGAACTTGGCTTATCCGAAAGGCTGACCTTCGCCTTCTTAAGGTCAGCCGGGCTGAAATCTGAGACCGAGGGATTTATATTGGCTTGCCAGGACGGTGTATTCAACACCCTCGTCTATCGAAGTCGTGTCATGGGTATGGAGGTCGCTGACGTCAACTGCAGGGCCTGCCGCAGAGCGCCGGAGACGCTTATGCACTTGTTGTCGGCCTGTCCGACATATGCAGTCTCCGCCTATATCCAAAGGCACGACGGAGTACTACGAATGCTTTACTACCATCTGAGGCACTCGTATGAGATAGACGAGACACCGGTGCTACCTTATGCTCCGGGGGATATTGAGTCCGTTGTGGGGAATGAGAGGTGTCTAATTTATTGGAACTACTCGTTTCCCACGGTCAGGCAAATACAAGCAAACAAGCCTGACGTAGTCCTCATAGACCACCAACTCAAGACAATGTTCGTCATAGAGTTCTCGGCTCCCGCGGAGAACAACATTGTTTTGAAGGAGGAAGAAAAGCGGACAAAATATCGAGACCTACTCTTCGAACTCCGCAGACTGTATCCAGACCATACTGTCAAGCTGGTGGTACTGAATATAGGAGCTCTCGGTGGAACGAGACACACGCTGCTTTCGGAATTGAATATCATACCGGCATGCCGACAATCGGCAGAAGTCCTGGCCGGGGGAATACAGAAGGCTGTCATTCTTGGTTCATTGCATCTGCTCAGGGCACACGAGTCACGGAACCAGTGATCACTGACTCTACGGTGTAGAGAGTGGTTACTGGCGTTCCCAATGTACCCTCTCTGGTATCGGAGGCAGGGAGAAGGACGACTGGTTTTACTTAAAAAAATAATAATGATAATAAATAATAATAATAAGGGGGGTCAAAGAAGAAGAAGAAGAAAATATTAATAATTCATTTTCATCGTCAATATCGCTATCAGTCTGTTTAGTTTTTCAAGTGAAACTTGGTTAGATAATTTTTGTGATACCTTGCTTCAGCTGCAATCAAATCAATTACATTTATAATTCTCTCTAAATCATTTTTTCAGAGATAATATCATTACACTCTCGGCAGCGATAAATCAGAGATTCTTTAAATTCAAGAGTTGCACTAACTGAATACGGCGTCGTAAACTTTTTGGTTTATTATTTTCATTCATTTTTGTTTTGTATGACTGATGGTCGAGAGGTAAGTGCACTTGCCTCTCACCCAAAAGTTCCGGGTTCGATTCCCGATCGTGGCAATGGAAAATACTGTAAGAAGGATTTTTCGACTATACCGATATTGAGTGTGTGTCCCTTGGCTTTAAATATATAGCCGCCTCCCACACAAGGCTCTTCTAGAGCCTTCCGGGATAACATCGTCATTTAGTTGTACATTATCGTGTCTAATCCTCTTTTCACGACTACCATTTCTTCCGCGGATAATGGGATTTGACAAAAAATACAAATATCTTCCATAATGACGGGTAAAATGTGGAAATAAAATGGCTTGATTAACCTTAAACAATAATAAACCTAAATTTAAACAATAATAAAAGTAAAACATTCCTTGTACGAAACAAAATACTAATAGAAAAAATCAAACAATTCGTAAAAGATTAACGAAATCAAAAAAAAAACATAAATTCGATATAAAAATAAAATAAAACAACATCCTGAAAAAAACCTATGAGAATACTAAATATATTTAAACATTTTATATATTCTAAACTCGATTTGAGATAATCTAACTTAGCAACTTATTTATATTAATAACAATGCAGCGCAAATGTACGTGTAGAAACATAGACCTATAACATAAGAGCGTGTAGCAGTCCATAGGTATATGAACAATAGAACATTTCTGTAAACATATTTACATCTTTCACTCTCTTTGCGCGTGTCCCTAAATATTAAAAATTTCATATCAGCTATTTTTTAAGCCAGAGAAAAATTTCAAAAAAAGTATTGTTTGTCCTTTAACGGCCTAAAACATTTATTTAAGAATATTTTCATAGGATGAGCGAGTATTTTTTTAAACGAAAAAATACAAATTCTCAAAAAGTAATTTTTAATATTAACTAACTGCTACACTAGTAATAAACAATTTATTATAGTTTCTTAAATTCGTATGAAAGACACATTCTTTGACTTTAATTTGTTTTTTAAAATATTAAAATCGATTAATAGATAAGGTAAGAAAAAAATGTTTTCAGCGGCGCGAGTAAGCAAGCAATTCTTTCAAAACATTTTAGAAGGAAAGTGGGCTTATTTTCATCAGTATTATATAAGACTAAACTAAAGCCAAATGGTACCTCTATTAAAAAAAACTTTTTACTAATCCTTACTAAGCAGATAAACACTTAATTGTGCCCATTTCAACCGCCTGCTCTTTACTGCTTTTGATACTTTTAAAATGAGAATTTGTTATAGTTATTTATTTATTTAATTATTTATTTATCTATTTATTTACACTTACAACCATTCAACAGATAAAAAAATCCATTTACAGAATGGGTACACATGATAGTTATTAGATAAGTAGAATACAAAATAAGATATTTTAATAATTCTAAACTACTACTACTAACTAACCTACTAGCGATGTTTACAAAATAATATATAATAGATATATAATATGAGGTAGAATATGATATCAGTAATTAAATGGTTACATACAGTAAGATAATTTGCATTTTCTTTATTGAGGCTACACTGCAGTGGAATGAGTTTTGCTTATCATTGTATGCAGTACACATTCTATGCAGTGGTGAGAAATGTTTTATGTTGGTTCTAGTTCTGCTGAATTGGAAAGTTGAATGTTCACGCGCGGTTAGTCTAGGCACATGAAAATTCAACATTCCTAAAATTTCAGAACAATCCACGGTATAATGCAATAGCTTGTGCAAGAATATAAGCTGCGATTTTTCTCTCCTATCTTGCAGACTATTTAGGGAGAATCTGTCCAGCATCGAGAATTGCGAGATGCCAACGGGGGGATATATTCCATCCTCTTTAAAACAACAATATTTTAGAAACCTTCTTTGAACTATCTCTAAATTCTGGATATGGATATTGTATGAGGGGCACCAAATGATTGAAGCATACTCTAATCGCGATCTTACAAATGTACTAAAAAAAAAAGTTTTAAAGTGCTAATATTGTTGAGGTCATTAGCATTTCTTAAAATAAACCCTAGTGTTCTTAGGCTATCCGATGTGATACCATTGATGTGATCAATAAATGAGAGCTTCTGATCAAACGTTACTCCTAAATCTCGGAAGGCTGTTGGTCTGTTTATGTTAGTATCGTTTATGGCATAATCGAAGGTGATCAGATTTGTTCTGGTACTATAGGTCATAACATTACATTTTTCGACGTTTAAAGGTAGTTTATTTGCAACGCACCAATTATTTACTTTCAATAAGTCGTTTTGTAGGTTTATACAGTCCTCCATGTTTCCTATGTTACAGTATAGTTTCATGCCATCCGCATACAGTAGATAGTTTGCATTTAAGTTGCAAACGATGTCATTAATGAAGATATTAAACAGTAGAGCGCCCAGGTTGGACCCTTGAGGAACACTGGATGTTGCTAAGAGTTCGACAGACCGACAGCCAGAGCATTCAACATATTGCCTACGATGTGTAAGGTACGATCTAAAAAATTCTAACATACTCTGAATCTGAAGTTTTGCAATGAGAATACTGTAGTCCAATCTATCGAAGGCCTTAAAAAAATCAGTATATACAACATCAGTTTGAAGACCTGCGTCTATCGATTCAGCTATGAATTGTGTGATACAGAAGAGGTTTGTGACAGTGGATCTACCTTTAATAAACCCATGTTGAAATTGACTTAAGCGGTTGTGTATATAGAAATACGTATGTTCATTAGGATTTCGAATACTTTAGAAAAGTTATTGACTATCGTGATCGGTCTGTTATTTTCGATATTGGCCCGTTCGCCTTTTTTAAAAATGGGTACAATTTTGGACATTTTCCATTTATCTGGAAATGTAGTTTCAATGGCAAGATTAAAGAGTATTTTTAACGGTTGAGCTAGGACAAAGGCGCAGCTCTAATGAGAAATGCTGATATTTTATCTGGACTGGAGGTAAATTTAGGTTTTAGTTTTTTTAGACTTTTGTAAACATCAGATTCATCGAAATTATTCAGATAGAAATTATCAGTATCAGTAATATCATTGTTATGTTCAATATTTAGTGGGCCAAGTAGTATATAAGATTTTTGGAAAAAGTCTGCAAACGGATTAGCAATATTCTGTTGATCCTTAATATTAGTACCGTTATGCATCGATGTGGGTATACTGGACACTTTTTTTTAATTATATATGAATTGCCAAAATTTCTGTGGATTATCACAAATATTTTCCTCCAATGCTTTGCAGTATTCTTTGTAAGCAGTATCAATTGATTTTTTAATTTGTTTTCTAAGAGATTTAAATTCATTTAGTGACTGAATGTCCTCATGTATCTTGTATTTTTTCCATACGAGATGTTTTGAATTAATACCTTTAATTATTTGAGAAGAGAACCATGGAGGATAATTTCTATTATGTTTTTTGGTTTTGGGAACATGTGTGTCTAGTACTTCATAAATTTTGTCATAAAATTGCTCACACGCTAAATTTATTTCGTTAAAGTCATTAAGAAAGTTCCAATTGACTTCAGCCAGGCATTGACAGAGATCAATGTAGTTGGCCTTACGCAAAATATAATGAATGATATTAGTTTTCTATTTAAGGATTATGAAATGTTCTCTTCCCATTAACATTTCATTCAGATTCATTTAATGTTAAAGCCAGCCAGCATTGTTCAATACAAGAGAAGTCTTTTAATTTCGCCGTTATTTCTGCATATGCACGATCTCTTATGTATACTTTTAGTAAAATATACTACCTCACCACTTTTCCCCAGCGAACTGCATTTTCTCACCCCAACCCCGTTCGTATTTCCTCTGCCAATTACTTTTCTTTGTTTCCTTGCAAGCCTTAGGGAGAATAATCCTATTTCGCTACTTTTAGATTCACCCGTTGCTGCCGTCTCTGATAGGAACACAAATCCAATTAGAGTTCGGTTTTGCAGATAATTATAGTCGCATTGTATAGGCAAAGTGCACATTTTCTCTGTAGTCGTATCGATAAATCAATGCCCCAATGATAGCAAATTTTGTAAAGTATACGTTTACATTTTTAAAATTATTAAATGAAAAACATCTGGTTTCTTCGAAGACAAGTTTTATTCTGTCCTTTTATTAACAATTTCTGTTAGTGTTGGCCATTAGTTTTCAACCTACTTACCACCTCTCCTACTATAAGATTCACATCGGCATTGTAGATTGTTTTACGGGGTCGTTTGTCTTCGAACAGCCTTACTTCACTTCGACCTAAAAGATCTTTTGTGATACCCCTACATCTAGTGGTTACCCAGGATTCCCAGACTTTTTACAAATATCACATCGGCATAACACTAATTACAAATGGAATAACAATAGCAAATAATTTAGCCTAGACAAACTATTGAATTTTAACACGTTCCGCGCCTTAAGGATATAACAAAAATGTTGCATTGGTCCAACTGATTTTTTTTTGTAGTTTTGTACTCTACAAGGCACAAAACAAAAATTTAGCGGCCTCCAGGGCCCGCCGTGGCGTGTGTAAGGAAACATTTTCCTGTTGCGCCACAGCGGTCCTTCCAGCGGTCGATTTTATTGTGCCTTCCAGACCACAGCGGTCCGGCTAGCGGACCACACTTTTGTTTTGGTATTTATTAGTGGAGTAGATCTGGCGGAAAAATGCAAGTGTTTTTTTAAAAAAAAATGTTCCCCCATCTTATAGAGGACGAGTTCCCCACTTCCCTGACACTTTCACATCGTCCAGGCAGGTGGGGTGGGAGGGGGTGCAGTTGAACATGGGAAATCGGTTTTTTCCAGTTTGCGTGCGATCGGAGAACCGGACAAAAAAATGTTTCGTATAAAAAAAGAAAGGCCTCCTCTAGGCGCGTAAACTGGTTTTCGGTTTTTTAAAATCGGCCAATTAGGACCGGAGATATGGCCGTTTGAACGGATTGAGTTTCAGGGTAGGAAAAGAAAGTTTAAAAGATAAGGGATGGGGTTAGGAGGGTAATTTTTTTTTCTGTTGTGGGTGGTCATAGGAGGAGGTCGAGGCCGCGGGTTGAGCTCTCTAGGGCAATTGCGGAAGGGCTGGGAGGGGAGAACGTCCAAAACGGGTAAACGGCCATATCTCCGGATCTTCTCGTGCGATTTTAAAAAATCAAAACGGGATTTCTTTGTCTTTATGGCAGCTACAACTTCCATTTTAGCAAAAATGGGAAGCAAAAGAAAATATGACATTTTTTTCAAATTCGTTTTTTTTCACTGAAGGGGGGAGGAATAAAGGAGATATTTGGCCTAGACGTTTTACGCATTTTCGATATTTTTCGCCATAACTCTTAAAGTAGGCCATGGATTTCAAATGTCTTTAAACCATTTTGTAGGTTATATAAATCGGCACAATTTTCGTACAAATATTTTTTTTTGTACGACCGATATTAAGTGAGATATTCTCGAGGGCCCTGATAAAATGGACAGGGGGAGAGGGGATAACATCTCCTCAAAAGACGGAGATTTTTATCCCCTTCAAAATGAAAAAAAAAAATTCAAATTCCTTTTTTTTCCTTTTAGTTTAAGCCCTGTAGAAGGGCAAGGGAAAGTCCTACGCCCTTCTGTCAGGGCACATTTTCAAGAGAACACATTTCTCTTTTTGTTAAAAAAAATTAATTAGATCGGACGGTAACTTGCGCTGACCAAATGGAAGTTGTAGCTGCCATAAAGACAAAGAAATCCCGTTTTGATTTTTTAAAATCGCACGAGCAGATCCGGAGATATGGCCGTTTTCCCGTCTTGCACGTTCCCCCCATCCCATCCCTTCTATAATTGCCCTAGAGAGCTCCCTCCGCGGCCTCGACCTCTTCCTATGACCATCCACAACAGAAAAGAAATACCCTCCTAACCCCATTCCTTATCTCTTAAACACCCCTGTTCGATTCCTTTTCCTACCCTGAAATTCAATCCTTTCAAACGGCTATATCTCCGGCTCTAATTGGCCGATTTTAAAAAACTAAAAATCAGTTTACGCGCCTCGAGGAGACTTTTCTTTTTTATGCGAAACATTTTTTTGTCCGGTTCCCCGATCGCAGCAAACTGGAAAAAACCGATTTCCCATATGTTCAACTGCCCCCCTACCCCCACCACCTGCCTGGATGATGTGAAAGTGTCAGGGAAGTGGAGGAAGTCGTCCTCGATAAGTTGGGAAATTTTTTTTTCAGAAAAAACACTTGTATTTCAAATGCCATACCCCACTATATACAAATAATATAATATCTAATATATCACAAATCGTTCTTTATTATGTTGTTTCTGCATTACAATAAAGTTTTTTTCCTTTTTATATGTATTTTGGCCATAATTTCTTTATGATGAGTAAAATTTAAAAAATTGCGCCGCGGCGGTCTTTCCAGCGGTCGATTTTATTGTGCCTTCCAGGCCACAGCAGTCCTTCCAGCGGTTAATTTTATTGTGCTTTCCAGGCCACAGCGGTCTGACTAGTGGACCAAATTTTTGTTTAGATTGTTTTGCTGTTTATACAAATAATAATATATCTAATATATCAGAAATCATTCTTTATTATGTTGTTTCTGCATTACAATAAAGTTTTTTTATGTATTTTGGCCATAATTTCTTTATGAGTAAAATTTAAAAAATCGCTATGACTGACAAGCCTCCAGAGCCACAGCGGGCCGTCATATAAGTTAGATCTGCTTTATTAGCGGCCCTCTGACGTATACGGCAATATATACAACTTTACTGACTAGCGGTCCGTAGGGCACTCTAGGTAGAGGTCCCTGGGGACCGCCCAGGCGCGGAATGTGGTAAATTATACCATCACAATATATCATTTTAAATATAGAAGATAGAAATAGATAGTGCCGTTGAGATTTTTTTATGTATAATCACGAATTTTGAAAGTGTTTAAAAGGTTAATCTCAATCACGTGAGAGACACACACTGGAGTGTATAAAAAATGCTTAAAAAACAAAATGGCGAATGTAGGACTTATGGTTTTAATCTAAGTTTATTTGATTCGTAACTGTTATATTAATTAACTAGTCGGGTTTTTAAATAATATATTCGCTTGTTTACAAATCATTTCGAATTAATAAGTTGTAAATTAGTAATATTCAGACATATTATTAGCATACCTTATCGCAAAATAATTAAATAAATAATCGGTCGCGGCGTTTTTAATTTGTCATTATTAATAATAGCGTGGTTTGGAAAAAATACGGTTTATGCAAATTTTATGAAGAATTCAATATTAAAAAGTATCGCCATGATTTAATATATTTGCCTCATTTAATTCAAGACTATAATAATCACATTGAAGAAAAAATGTCAGTTATCATAAAAAAGTGGTTCGGATTCCACTATAAACTGTAAGACGTAAGACCCCGTCATCGCAACTTGGACAAGTCTAGATCTCGCAGATTTAATAGTTACATTGAGGTAACCTATTATTTCAAAACAATGTAATGATACAAATTAGTAGATAGGCAAAGCCGTTTGTAGGCCCCTGAGTAGAGGAACATTGGGGGTTCTCAACGACGTACTGCACTCGATGGCATGTGTCCATCAGGAGTCTTTGTGATTTAAGACGTGTTTAAAACCTATTTATAGCGGTTTAAAATCTGTTTTATATCCTGATGGACACATGCCATCCAGTTCATGACGTCATTGAGAACCCCCAGTGTTCCTCTACTCACTGGCCTAGGAACGGGTTTGCCTATCTACTCAATTAATCTTAACTTTTATTAATCTTTGAAAAAGTAAATTCTGTTTTGCGACGTTTTGTACAGTTGAACCAAATTCACGAGAGGGGAAATTACAAGAAAACAAAACAAATTACTTAAAAAATTACAAAATAAAATAGGAAGATGCCACCGTTTTCGCAATGCTGGAATTTAACTTTGTAGTTGAGTTTTACGATTACAGCTGTATTTAAAATTGCAGAAAAAGTTATGTATAGGATATTCCTTGGTTTAACCTCTTCCGATCTGTGAGTAGATAGTTATTGGTGTTCAAATTTATTTACGTGTATTAATGCTAAAAGTTTACTTCTAAGCCTTTTGTCAAAGGCTTCAGCAACCACAGGAAGATATTCATATATTTTTATAAAGCAGAGTTCATATTTAAAAGAATAAGAATTATAGTGCGGGAAAGAGGAAATTGAGAGGGGGGGTGCGAGGTGAGACGCTAAGAAGGCAGGCCCGGACTTAACTATATTGTGTACGTATGTCTGACTTGCGTTAAATTGGTTGAAATTTTGATATGTTGTGTATCCCATCTCTCTGATCAAATGTCTCAATTGGCACAAATTGACAAACTTTCACAGTCTTGAGATAAAGCTTGCTAAAGTAAGAATTATCGTTTATTTGAGGTGTATGGGTCTGGGTTAAATCAGTACTCTTTTTTTTGCTTCTAGGGTCTCACAGTGGTTTGAAAACACCTCATAACTGTCATGGTTTATTTATTGAAATATTACATCATATAATCTCAAACGTCGTCACGTCATATGACGTCATAGCATGTAATATCGTGTCATAGAACATCATGATTTAAATAACATTCTTTTCTCTTACTTCTAGGTGCTCAGATCACAATAAAATTCAAAGTGACCACTATGAGGTTCTGTGACACGACATGACCTGCTATGACGTCATATGATATGATAAGACAATCAATTATACTGTTTAGGTGTTATTAAACAAATCTGAGACATTGATGCATTTGATACAGAGATAGGATACACAACATATCAAAAATTCAACCAATTTAACGGAAGTCACTTTTTCATAAGAAAATTGCGTTGGCTTTTGTTGTGTGGGCTCAGTTTAGCTGGCAACAATTTACACTACTGACTATACAGTAGTTACAGTATCCTAGTTCACTTAATATTTGAGTAAATTGTTACTACCTAGCAAGAACCACGGGGAGGTATGAGCATATCTTGCCATGATAGGATGGGTAAAGAATATTAGTACAGGATAAAGAAAATTATACAAAAAAATAAAACTAAACCTCTAAAAACAAAAAAAATTTAAAATAGTAACAGTACAAAAATATATAGGTATCCTCAAAATAAATAAAAAAAATAACAATAAACATCTAAAAACAAAAAAAAACTTAAAATAGTAACAGTAAAAAAATATATAGGTATTCTCAAAATAAATTAAAAAATAACAATAAACCTCGAAATAGTAAATTTTCGTAAATAAAATATGTATTCTCCAAATAAATAAAATTAAATATAATTGAATTCTTTAAATAAATAAAAATAGATTAAAATACTTACGAACACACAAAATGACATAAATAATAAGCTTGATATCACGACCACTATCATTGAACACAAAAACGGACACAAATAATAAACTTATATATATATATATATATATATATATATATATATATATATCACTACCACTTCTTCAATCACAAGTCATCACAATCACTTCTTCCTCAGAATCCTGTGCGTTCTCCCCCTCTTCTTCATTTCATCGGATGATGAACTATCCTCTTCTAAATTTATAATGAATTTATTTTCCCCATTTTTATTAAATTCACAAAGTTTCAAATAATCATCCTCAATTCTAATCACTTTGGCAATTCTCTTTTCCCAATCTTCCTTGGTAATTTTGGACACTTCGTTTTTAATTAACTCTTATCACTTTTTTGTCGAATTTTGGAATTTCCTTTTCTGATATTTTTTTTCAATTTTCCCCAAATCAATTCTATTGGGTTGAAAATACAATAATATGGTGGTAATCTTAAAACTTTGTGGCCAAATCTTTCAGCTATACTATCTATAACATAATTCTTCTCAAATGTTTTCTTATGAAGGACTTCCAACAATTCTGCTTTAGTATAACTGTCCATATAATATAGGTCGTGATCCGTTAAAAAAATTTGCAACTCCAATTTAGTCGAACTCTTATTAGGAATTTTATATAATTCTCTTGAATGGTACTTTGCATTGTCAAGAATAATAACACTATTTGGCTTTAATTTTGGAATTAGAGTATTTTCAAACCATTTTTCAAAAATTACTCACTCCATATTCTTGTGATAATCCACGTTACACTCTTCCATGTTTTTCCCGCATAGTTTCAATGCATTATCTACCCATCCATCACCTGATCCACAGTGTAATATAACCAATCGAGTCCCCTTATTTGGAGGCAATGATTGTGGTAGACATTTTTTAGTTCCATCAGTCCATCCTTTTTTTAAGGTATCGTGAGTGTCATACCAAGTTTCATCTAGGTAATAAATTGTTCTATTTTCCCTTTTGAACTTTTTAATCTCCTCTAGATATGAATGTCGCCAATCCACTATTCGTCTGCTTTCCATAATCGCCACGCGTTTATTAATTGTTTTAAATTTAAATCCAATTTTTTTCAGCCAGTTCCTTAAAGTTCTTGTCGTATATTTCAAAGGACAATCCATTTCCTTTAGTTTTCTGTCTACCACGTCAACAGTCGGGATTTCATTTTTCTGATATGCATCATAAATTACATTTTTTAAAAGTTTTGCTATTGATGGATCTAAAATTTTTGATATACCAGCGTCGCAACGTTGCTTTCTTTCGGTAACACCTGTTTTCACTAGTTTGTACAATGTGGAATAGGGAACGTGGGTTAAAGATTCTGTTTCCCTTAATATATCTAAATCACGCGAGTTAAAGTCATTAGTTTGTCGCTGTAAAAGAGTATTATACACATTTAAACAAATTTGTTTCCCGTCACTGCTTAAATGCCGTTTTTTTCTCCCTTGAAACTCATTTGGAATTTTATTTTCTTTATCACTGAAATCACTATAACTGTCACTTTCACACCCACAATCACTCGATCGACTCATTTTTGTAATAAATAAGTTACATACCAGCAAAAAGACAAATATAAACTAATGTATTAATGTATTAATTGCACTTACACCCGTACACTCCGCCGTATATGAAAGTAAACTAAGTCCGCCTCTGAAGTACCATATCTCACATGTCGTTCGTGCTAGTTGGCAAACAACACAAGCCTGACCTTCTCTCTCATTCTAATGCACGCGACATAAAAGACGTAAAACATGATGTGATACAAACAGCTATGCGTTATGCATAGCCACTACCCTCTCTATTCCCCACTACGTCTGTGACCGTTTTCATTTATCGTTTTCCTCTACAATACCAAAATTGAATATTTTTTGAAAATCTTGAATCATCGGCTTTATGTACATATTTTCTATATTGAAGGAATAATTAAAACAAGAACTTAATGCACTTGCTTAATTTTTTTCAAAAAATTGCATTATAGAAGATAGTTTTTGCATATAATACCGTCTGTCTGTTTTACGAGTGCTACACCAAATATCTCGTGTAATATCTATTGTAGAAGAATAAAATTTTAGAAACAGCTATCCCATTTTTGTGAACTATATTTCAGTAAAAAGAAATTTGAAATTCATGCCTACTTTGTGAGATATATTACAAAAACCTGAAAAGTACGAAAACCACAAACGGTTATAGCTTCCTTATTTGAGGAGATACGAAAAAAGTTAAAGGGTTGAAAGTTGACGGGAAAGACAATAAGAATAATAATTTGTATAAAAAAATTGGAAAAACGCAGTTGGCTTTGACATATGCTCTTGTGCAAAAATGAAAAGAATAAATCTCAAAGTAGGCCATGACATGATTAATTCCGTTTATTTTTTCTCTTTCTAACGATATAAAACGTGTCATAAACATTTTAAGTGATAGTGTCAATATTTAATAGGTACTTTACGAAAACTGCAATTCATATCATTGAATCGTAAAAATCAGCTATGCCATGATTAGTGAAAAGCAATACAGTTATTAACAAATTTGACAGATTGTCACTATTGTATGTTGCGTTGTCGAGTTTTAAGACAAGTTTTATGTCAGTAATTATGGTGTACACCAATAATAATAAATTCGATATGATTAGCATTTATTGTCAGGGCAATTTTGACGCTGAGATGGCAGTCACGGTTTACGGAGATAGATTTCCAGATCCTCCGCAGCCAAATCGAACTATGTTTAGGAATTTAGTTCAAAATCTAAAAACGCACGGTTCCTTTTCAAAAAAAGTAGTAAGACGAGGGTATATTGCGGATAATATAAGATAAGCGAATAGAGTATTGAATTATGTTAACCAAAATGAAGAAACCTCTTTGAGACGAATTCAGAGAAACAAAATGAGGAACGTTCGATATTTAAATGAGAGAGATAAACCGAGGAGAGTAAGATTTTGTAGACGATTGTTAAATGAAAATTATAGTTTAAAAAAATTTAAAAAACGCTTTAATAGCAAACCGAAATAAAAAGTAAAAAATAAGTTTCAAATTCATTTTATTGTAAAAAGCATGGGGTGCTTGATATCAATTGTTATAAATATTTTATTGATAGCTATTGATAAAAGTAGAATTATAAATATAGTAAAAAGCACCCCATGCTTTTTACAATAAAATGAATTTCAAATTTACTTTTTAGTTCGGTTTACTACTGAAGCGTGTTTTTTTAGTTTTCGTAAACTATAATTTTTTTTTAAATTATAATTTTTTTTTTTAAATCTAAATGAATTTAAATTTCATAGTAACTTGATGACTCAACTTTTTGGTATATCATATGTGACAACGGGTTATCAGGCTGTTTTATGAATTATCTCGTAATCTGATCGTCTCATCTAATGCATCACCATTACATGGGACTCTCTGCTGTTATTAATAACAGCGGCGCCTCCGGCAAAATCTCGACAATAAATTAGTCATTTTAAAATTTCATCCTTATGATCCTGGTTAGGACATTAGGACAAAGTTGTCAAATTATTTTATTGTTACCGATCCTTGATAAGTGTACAAAGTTTCAGTTTAATCTAACACTTTGAACTGGGTGAGAATCACATTCAAAGATTCCGTTACATACAGACAGGTGAAGCTAATAATAATAAAAAATAAATAAAATTAAAATTAAAAAAAAGCGTGTTAAAAAAGGAATGACCCGTTGATATGTAGCAAAATTCTTTGGTCGGACGAACCAATTTTTTCTAATAATGAATTTTTTAATAGCAATATGTATTATAAGTGGACACGAGAAAATACACAATGGTGCAGAAAGACTGCTTTCCAAGAAAGATTTTCTACGAATGTTTGGGTGGGTCTTTTAGGGACTAAAGTAATTGGACCTTATTTTTATGATGGCAGATTAACTGTTCGTAGATACCTTAATTTCCTGCAAAACGAATTTCAAGATTTTCTTTATGAATTAACAGTGCAGAAAGATTAAATTATTCATATTTTCAACAAAATGGGGCTCCACCTCACATTGCTGTAATATGTACAATTTATTTCAAGTTATGCCAGATAGCTGGATGGCACCTATGGACCCATTCTATGGCCAGCTCAATCACCAGATATTACTCCCTTGGATTTTTTCGTCTGGGGGGGTTACATTAAAGACAAGGTATTTTAAACTGCCCCTGAAAATATTGATGACATCAAAACTAGAATTAGAAACGCATGTGAGGCAATTACTCCTGAAATGCTCCAAAATATAATGTGTGAGGAGGTGTCTCGTAGAGCACACATTTGTGTATTAGAATGCATTGTGCACAATTTGAGCATTTGTAGTTAGAAAAATACATATACACATTTTCTTTTCAGTATGGTAGTAGATAATACGGTTGTAATAAATAATTATTGAATTATAATTATTGAATTTTTACTATTATGGCAACTGAATTTTACGATTCGTAAAATATTAAATATTGGCACTATCAGTTAAAATTTTTATGACATGTTTTATATCGTTCAAATGTACTTTTAGAGGGCGGAATATTAAACATAATATTTTTAGTCGCAAACTCCTCTATAAAATCCTTATTTTACTATAAAGAACGTAACCAGACTGCAACCAACAGCTACTCTCCGGGCTATGTGCCCCGCCGAGCGCTGAATTACAAGTTACAAGTCTGGCGCGTTAAGTGTAATAATTGCATATTACCATCAAAACGCTAATGCTTCGATTGCAACAAACACCAGCCGAAAGACTGATCCTACTTAAAGGAGCTCTCTTGCCAGTCGTCACACACCACTTGCAGTCTGCAGTTTCGAGTTGTTGGCTCTCGTCAGTGCAAGGTAGGCATGTGACGACCAGCACGAGGATCCTTTGACTATTTGGTACATATTCCGCCCTCTAAAAGCACATTTGAATTATGCTAAGCCCAGTCAGGCTATTTATTTTTCGATTGCAACAGACGCTGGACCGCTAGATAGCGCCTGCTGACTATTTTACATGTCGCTATTGTAAAAATACCGGGATGTACCAAATACTAACTTTTTTTATTCATATCTATCTGACAGGAAACTTACTGTCCAATACCATGGATTTAAGTCTGATGAAATAACAGCAACGTCTGGCGTTCCACAAGGGTCCGTTCTTGGACCCTTGTTATTCATAATATTTATAAATGACATTAATTGTGGACTTCTAAATAGCACTCTGCTGTACGCTGACGATTGCAAGCTGTATTCGGCCAACAACAATTTAAATGACTGCTTTAACTTGCAAAAAGATTTGCAACAAATTAGTACGTGGTGTGACAAAAATAAACTGCATCTAAATATTAATAAATGTAAATACATGACTTTCACAAGAAAGCTTAATCCAACTGAGTTTACTTATTCTTTAAAAGATATTCAGCTATCTAGATGTAGTCAATTTAAAGATCTTGGAGTCATCTTCGACAGTAAGTTAACCTTTAATAATCACATAAATGCTATCGTGGCCAGTTCTTACAGAAACTTAGGTTTCATAATCAGAAATACCAAAGACTTTGTGGATAACTCCTTGATATTGCTGTTTAATGCATTTGTCAGATTAGAGTATGCCTCCATAATCTGGAGTCCAGAATACGCCGTGCATAAACTTAGCGTTGAAAAAACGCAAAGAATCTTCAGTAAATATCTTTGGTATAGAAATGACGGAATTTATCCAGCAAGAAGTACACCTCAATATGATCTATTAAACAGATATCAAATACATGATGTGGAATCCCGCCATAAGTATTCTTCGATTGTGTTTTTATATAAAATTTTGAATAGTGTGATTGATTGCCCTGAGTTATGTCAAATTACATGTACCATCAGTTCATACACGCTCAAATAATTCTTTTTATCTAAATACGCCTCGTACAAATTTACTTAAATCTTCACCCTTGCATATGATGTGTTCAAACTATGCACATATACAGGACGATGTTGATATATTTTGTACTACTGTTAAAAAAATGAAGCAATCTGTATTGCATTCAAATTAAAAATATTTACGAGTTTTATGTACAAATATTTTATGTAATTATACTTAAGTTTTTCATATTATGTATTTATCGTATAAAATTCTGTAACAATGTTTTGTTCTTTCCTACCCTGTAATTGGATTTCTTATCTGTTTGGGTAGTTGTATTCTAAATAAATAAATAAATAGATATTTAGTGTGGTCCTCGTAAAATAGACAGACGGCATACATAATAAGAACATTTATTTTTTATCTCCAAAGTTAAGACACACATTATACTTAATATTATTTATGGATTTAAATTTGGTTTTAGTATCTGAAAGATCTAAAAAGCAAGAGGGCACGTATTATCATCGCCGATGTAGTGGATGATGTGGCCAGGGCGGTAATGTGCGAGGCCTACAGGCTGGAAATGACAGCAACACAAGGGTACGTCTGGTTCCTGCCAATGTGGTTGAACTCTACTTGGTACGACACGGATTACTTCAACCAGAACAAAAAAGAAATCGTCAACTGCACAACAAAGGAGATGATAAAAGTATGTATCTATTTTTTGTTCTTACAAATAGAAATGAGAAGTAAATATACATCACTATTGTTGAAATAAATTGTTTAAATCAGATAATAAGAATGTCTTAGACTTTGAGGGTTAAATTATGCGAACTTGTATCATTATCATTGTAAACACGTTATTGATTTTTTTTATAAGAAAGCATCGATGATAGGACATAGACTTATTTTCTGAAATATATGCATATGCTTAACTTTTTTCAACTACAAAATTTCGAACCAAGTAGTGACTTCTTTTCTTTGTCTCCATTAGGCCAGCACAGGATATTTTGCAATGACCCATGCTTTTTTTGCCCCTGACACTGCCATTATGCAAGAGAACATGTCAGTTAGGCGGTGGAGGCGAAACTACGAGAAAATAACACCTGTCCCATCTGACTATGCTGGCTTTGCATATGATGCAGTGTGGACTTATGCGTTGGCCTTGGATAAATTGTCAAGAACTGATTCTGAAGCCTTAGCTGACCTTCATTCTGAAAGCAGTACAAAGTAAGCGAACTTCCTTAGCTAGCACGGTAGAATTGACGTGAATTATTTGTTTTCGCCGACAACTTTCCAGGGGAAATTTTAATGACGATTTAAATTGATGCACATTCCCTCCTTGATATTTGGCGAGGCATCCAAAATTAAATTTCTTCCGCCATTTTTGACTTTTCTTACAATGTTTGCGTTGGATGCATTCGATTTGGTTTATTTTAACCACCATTGATGAAATGACTCCCTCTTACCGTAATAGTGGGGTCGATGTGGCATTAAAAATTGCTGGAAACGGACTTGTTTTTTTTCGAATTTTTTTTTGTGATGTTATGAAGACGGAAAATTTTTCGGGTCGAACTTTTCGCGAGGGGGGGAATCAGTTTTTCGAACATAACTCATTTAGTTTGATTCAGATTTAAAAAGTGTATGGGGATAACATGAAGGGCTCGCGAATGCGCGTAAACTGAATTTTGACTCGTCGAAATCGGTCCAGCGGTTTTCGAGATATTGCGATTTGAAGGTACGGATTTGTGTACGGATTTCTCGCTACGGAGGGAACGTACCGAGAACCGTTTTCGGTTTTTTTTCGGAGAAGAAAATGACTTGGCGACTTGAACGTAAATGAAATTAAAACTGCTGTAACTTCCGTAATTTTTTCCGCAAATCGCGTAGCAAACGTGAGATTGTGTACTAATGTGCCTACTTTGAGTTCCGCTTATGTATTTTCAATTTTCGTCATAAATAAACAAATAGTTGCGAAATAACCAATTTATTGTTATTGTTTTTAGTCATTTTTCGCCATCGAATGTAAAAAAAAATTCTCTTGAGCCCAACCAAATGGCGATCGGATGATTAGGAGGGGAGAGGAGGACCGCAAAGTTTTTGCCCTGCAGAAGGGCAAGGGAAATGATTAGGGACTTTGGGCCAGGCTCGTTTTCAAAGGCAATTAATTCTCCTTCAAGAATTTTTTACCCCGAAGCTCTAACTTCTTTGGGGCCTGCACGCGCGCGTGATACATTTATAAAAACGAGCGCGGCACTTAAGCAGCCGTGCAGCGAGATGCCGGGGAAGGAGCCTAGCGCTCCCACTTCTTTCCCTTCTCTCTCACAAATACGCGTCCCACTCCGCATCGAAAAAAACACTGTTTCGAAACCCAGATCGGCCCCAGTAGAGTGGAGAAATAATTATATCGTTACACCATTGTAGAGAGACGTAGCAATGGACATCCCCGGTAGAGATAATAATAAACACCACATAAATTAGACAATCCCCAATTCCAGAAGCCAGGGCTTGTGCTGAAGGGGGTTACACATTGAAAAAACGCGGACATACAACCATTTCCTCCGACAGTGCCGGAGCCAGGATTCGAACCCGGTGGTGCGATGTCCGTGTGATTAACCGCGATTGCCACCTCGCGCCTTAACCCACTCGGCTATCGACCGAATTTATAACATTTCAAACTAAGATTGGATAAACTATACTTTTGCCGATTCTGTATAGCTCGTTTAATTTGACAGAATGATTACTATTACTGCCATTAAAACCGAGAAATGTGTGTGATAACTCTAATTGTAGCACATTTGATTGATTATATTCATAACATCGAATATCTAACATCGTTATTAAAACTTTTCTTTTTCAGTAAATTGGTGCGTCTAGTGGAAAAAACAGACTTTAATGGCGTCTCAGGTAGAATAAAGTTCCGCGGAGGCCCATCAAGGTTTTCTGTAATTAACATAATGCAATGGTACGATAGGTCGATGCACACCATCGGACACTTCAACCCCAATCTGACGGACGACAAGCCTGAAATTTTTGGCGGAGCCCTGCAAATTGACGACTCAGCCGTGAAGTGGTTCACTGCAAATGGGAAAATTCCAGAAGATGGGACTTTACCCCCAACTCCTTGTGCCGTCGAAGGCCTGGCTAGGGCTTTTGATGTCGAATGTCAGACAGCGGTGATAATATTAAACGTGATAGTGGCGTTGGTTTTAGTGCTAATAGTTATAGCAGCTTGTTTGTACATGAAGAGAAGGTACGAGCAAAAAGTGGAATTGACCGCGAAATACATGAGGGCTCTCGGCCTGCCTTTTAATTTAAACACAAAAGACTTGGACAAGTGGGAAATTTCGAGGGAGTCAGTTGTGATCAACCGGAAACTTGGCGAAGGTGCTTTTGGTACTGTATACGGAGGTGAGGCAAATTTGCCAGACAGTGGTTGGTCTGCAGTTGCCGTAAAGACATTGAAAGTTGGCTCTACAACTGAAGAGAAACTTGATTTTCTGTCAGAAGCAGAGGTAATGAAGCGCTTCGACCACAAAAACATCGTGAAACTGTTGGGCGTTTGTACGAAAGATGAGCCGGTGTACACCGTAATGGAGTTTATGCTGTATGGAGATTTGAAGACATTCCTCTTGGCTCGGCGGCATCTCGTCAGGAAAAATGCGGACGACAACGATGAAGTTTCTGCCAAAAGACTGACCAGCATGGGATTGGATGTTGCAAGAGCTCTGAGTTACTTAGCCAGCATGAAATATGTGCATCGCGATGTGGCTTCAAGAAACTGTTTGGTGAATGCCCAACGGTGCGTAAAACTGGGCGATTTCGGTATGACGCGGGCTATGTTCGACAATGACTATTACAAGTTCACCAGAAAAGGTATGTTACCAGTGCGTTGGATGTCACCTGAGAGTCTGCAGCTTGGAGTGTTCAAGCCATCGTCAGATGTATGGAGTTTTGCGGTTCTCTTATATGAAATCGTCACGTTTGGAAGTTTTCCGTTCCAGGGCAAAAGCAACGCGGAAGTCCTGGAACTTGTAAAGAATGGCCATACACTGGATATTCCCAAAGGGGCTAAACCACAACTGTAAGTTTTAATGTTATTAAGTAGATTATTTTCAAATAATTGATTTTAAGTTACTGATCATATCTATCATGAGAACGAGAGCGAAAACAGACAGCAGCATAATTTAAATTTACAATTGACTTTTAGATGAAATCACCTCGGGGTCATGGGCAACTGTATTAGTTTTTACTTTTATTATCAAAACGGCAAAAAACTAGACACCAGTGACTTATTTCTGAATAATGAAGAAAATTTTTTTTTGCAATTTTCCATCCTAAACAATTTTTATTCAAACCAATTTTTGATTTGGGGAGAAATTTTCCTTTTCAATACATCTTCGTACTAAACAATTATTTGAAAACGAAACGTGTTTTTCCGTCCTGAAAATTTTACGAAATTTTTTCTCCAAATTTCTATTTGAATTTTTTTTTTTTTTTTCGTGAAAACCTCTGGGCACCCACTAGAACCGGCCTTGGTACTCTGCGTGGAATTTGAAAAATAACGTTTTCAATACAATTCACCATCCTTGAACTTCAAGCATCCTAAGAAAATTTGCTTTTGGGTCCTTCTTGGAGCATTCTATGGTGCACCGACGAGATATTTGCAATAATCCTTTCCAATAGAAGTTTCCGTAAACGATTTTTGAAAAGTTGATCTGATGAAATTAGGTTTTTGGACATTTCCTGGTATTTTTATAGGAAATTTGAAAAAATCTTTTTAACGCAATTTTTCCATCCTGAACAATTAAAACATAATATTTTCAGTCGCAAACTCCTCTATAAAATTCTTATTTTTACTATAAGGAACGTAACCAGACTGCAACCAACAGCTACTCTCAGGGCTATGTGCCCCGCCGAGCGCTGAATTACAAGTTACAAGCCTGGCGCGTTAAGTGTAATAATTGCATATTACCATTAAAACGCTAATGCTTCGATTGCAACAAACACCAGTCATGACACACCACTTGCAGACTGCAGGCTATTTATTTTTTGATTGCAACAGACACTGGACCGCTAGATGGCGCCTGCTGACTATTTTACATGTCGCTATCCCAAAGATACCGAAATGTACGAAATAGTCAAGTGATCCTCGTGTCGGTCGTCATATGCCTACCTTGCACTGACGAGAGCCAACAGCTCGAAGCTGCAGTCTGCATGTGGTGTGTGACGACTGGCACGAGAGCTCCTTTAAGTAGGATCAGTCTTTCGGCTGGTGTTTGTTGCAATCGAAGCATTAGCGTTTTGATGGTAATATGCAATTATTACACTTAATGCGCCAGGCTTGTAACTTGTAATTCAGCGCTCGGCGGGGCACATAGCCCGGAGAGTAGCTGTTGGTTGCAGTCTGGTTACGTTCCTTATAGTAAAAATAAGGATTTTATAGAGGAGTTTGCGACTGAAATATTATATTTTAATATTATTTTATTTATTACTTCATATCGGAAAAATTGAGAAAAAGACCGCGAAAAACCGGGAAACACACAGACATTTCAACATACACACCGGCTACTTTAAGATTGATTATTAAAAATTACTTGTACTTTTCAGGGAAGGGCTCATGAAATCGTGTTGGAACAGAGACAGCAATAGACGTCCTGAGGCATCAGAAATAGTAGCATTCCTAGCAACTAACCCAAGACTGCTGGCACCATGCCTGGACGTCCCACTAGCGTCAGTCCAACCGGAGGACAACGAGCAACTTGACCTGTCAGCAATTAAAATACCAGAAATTAGAATAACCACCAAAGAATCCCCTTCAGCTAAATCTACCAGTGGCGGCTTGGAATCACCTCCGGAATATCGGCGGTTTGAAGTATCTAAAACGCCTGAGGGGTTTGAGGCCATACCCCTTGAAGAAAGTCCCAAACAACCGTTACTGGGTACTAGGACCAGTCCTGAGAGGAAGCTTCTGGAAAGTTCCCCTGAAGAACCTTTACTGCGTATTAGCTCCAGTCCTGACAGGGAGCATCTCGACGAAAGCAGCCCCAAAGAACCATTACTGGGGGCTAGATCCAGTCCCCAGAGGCAACATCTCGATGAATATCACGACGAAGATGAACAAGTGCCTCTCAGGGACGTAAAGGGTGATACAAACGAATGACGATATTTCAGTGATCTTACCCTTATCCGAGAAGCTTAATATTATCGTATAAAATTATGGAAACGGAAAGTAAGTAAACTGAAAGACAAGTTCCAACCGTTAAATTCGATCGAAAATAATATAACTACGCTCTATATTATTATACGTCTGTTTTTGCCTTTATATGAACATTGAGAGAAATTAGCCTAATTTTTAATGATATATACAAGTATTTTTGATACACAATTTTTTTGCCCTTTCCATAATTTTTATCACATCTAGTCAGCAAATATGAATACACTAATCATACATCACAACACAACATAGTATTAATTCAGGAAGCCGCCACAATTGCATTGTTGTATTTGTTTTATTAATTTTGACCGCACTCTGTGCATTATGTGGTACACATAGGGAATCACCTATAGACCAACCAGGTAGAATAATTTTTAGTTCAGATAAATTTAAACTTTGGCAGAATGAAGTATATCCCAGCAAAAGAACAGAACCAAAAAAAAATTGAAATAACTTGCAGCCTGATATGCAAAAAAAATTATAGAGAAATGGTGTATAGCAATCTTTCAGTGATAATGTTGCAAGAATAACGAAAGTCGAAAAAAAATTGACAAAAGTTCTAAGAATTAAATTATAAAAGGGTGCATCTTTATCTTGAATAAGTTGAGTGGTGAAGTGCATTAAGAGATACAGAGGAAAGGGAACTTCACCTGTGATGCTTCTTTGTTGCTTGGATATGACACTCTCCTCCGTTTTCAATGGAGTTGGGATCTGGGAATTGCACTGGCCACTGCAAAACCCAAACATTGTTGTCTTGAAACTGTTGGTAGCTGGAGAGTGCTTTGGGTCATTATCTTGGTCAAATATGAAGCACGAGAAGTTTTGCTATACCGCTTCTTTGAAAGTGCTTCATGGCTCAACTAGTCAAGATAGATATGAAACAGGTTTGTAGGACATTTTCTTCTCTATGCCTTTATTGTGTGAGTGATATTCTTCTTCTCTCCATTTATTCTAAATGTGGTTCAGATCTGGGAATTGCACTGGCCACCGCAAATTCCGAACATTGTTATCTTGAAATTATTGGTAGCCGCAGGGTGCTTTGGACTATTAACTTGCTCAAATATGAAACGCAAGGGAAGTTTTCTATGTGCTTTTGAATGTACTTTACAGCTCAACTTTTCAAGGTTAACAGCTATTTTTAAGATGTTTTATTTACTGCAGTTTATGGATGAAATTCTGTTTTTCTTCGTATATTTTCAATGAGGATAAGATCTGGGGATCGAACTGGCCATTGGAAAATTCAAACATTGTAGCTGTGAAGATTGTTTTGGATCATTATCTTGCTAAAGTATGAAACACAAGGGAAATTAATTCTTCTGTTACTTTTGTGAACGTATCTCATATCTCAACCATTGTGTAGATTTAGCTACTATTTTGTAGGACGTTTTGTTCTCTATGTCTTTTTATATAGATGATATGCCTTTTCTCTACATTTATTTTCAATGTGGTTCAGATCTGGACATTGCACTGGTCACTGCAAAACGCAAACATTGTTGCTGAAACTGTTGGCAACCGCAAAGAGTGCTTTGGATCATTATCTTGCTCAAATATGAAACCCAAGGGAAGTTTTTCTCTGTTCTTTTAAATGTACTGAATTCAAGGTTGAATATGCTCAACAACTAATTTGTAAGATGTTTTATTCTTTAAAAATTTTGGAGGAAATTCTACTTGTTCATTCTTTCATTGAGGATAACATCTGGGGATCAAACTGGCCATTGCAAAATCCAAACGCTGAAACCATTCCTAGCCGCTAAAATACGAATAGGGATGTTCTATGTTACTTCTTTGATCGTACTTCACGTCTCAATTATTTAAGATAATATGCTTTTAGCAACTATTTGGTAGGATGTTTTATTCTCTGCAACTTAATTTTTCTGCTTCTCCCTGATTATTCTCAATGGGGTTGAGATCTAGGGATCGTACTGGCCACTGCCAAACCCAAACGTTGTTGAAATCGTTCCTGTGAAACATAAGGGAAGTTCTTCTATGTTACTCCTTTGAATATACTTCATGGCTAAACCATTCAAGATAGATATATATGCTTTTAGCAACTATTTTGTAGATGGTTATTTTATAGATGATTTTCTTCTCTCCATTTGTTTTCAATGGGGTTAAGACCTGGAGGTTGTATAGGCCACTGCAAAACTGAATCCATTCTTAACCACGAAGAGTACTTTGGTATATTATCCACTTCTTACCTTCCCAATTTCTCTCATTTCTTTTCGACATATAGATGATTTTGTTGATTTCTTTGTAGAATGTTATACTTTATACAACTTTTATGATTTCCTGCAGCATTTGAAGTGAAAGGCTGTAGCATCATTTTCCATCAATTTAACGTCAATATCTTCATCTTGCTCTATTTCTTGGTTCGTACTTTTCTCTGCTAAAATTTAAGCGGTTTCAAAGTCTTATACTGCAAGACTTTATAGGACATTATTTTGAAAGCTCGGTGTATTATTCTAATGATAAGTAGTTTTATTCAACCCACTACCTCAGACGGATTCAAAGTTATGCAAATCTCCTGTTGCTCAAGGACATTGTGTGTACCACAAATTTTAATCTCACACGAAAACCATGACTGTTAAGTTCCTTAAATGTGTAATTATTATTATTAAAAGTAATCTAAGTTAAGACTTGTATATTTTAGTTTGTACGTAAACGTTTTGTACTGATGTAGGTAATTTTTAACATAATTTTATACTGTATATTGTTATATCGAAATTAAGTAGTACATATTGAACTGTTTTGTTAAAAGGGGACGACTCGATTGATTCTTGTCGTGTTGTAATGACGTTGGTCTTAACTGCCTAACTTTTCTTGGATAACGTGCTAGACATCAAATTCGACGTTTTGTTGAGTGGACGTGTGTGCTTTCTGCAAACTGCTCAATACGAGCATCTAAATTTGATGCAACATCCCAAATAATTCAATTAGTAAGTAACATAGACAATAATCAAAAATTATTTTAATAAAGTAGAAATGTACAGAAGCACAGAAGGGCCACACATTTTTTATTTTTTACGCCATAAATTTTAACTTACAATTTGCAATTACAGTTTAAAACTCATACTTTCGATTTATATCTCGTAATTACGATTTAATCTCATAATTTCGACTTATAGCTTGTAATTTCAACTTACAGCTCGTAATTTTGATTATACCTTACCACCTGAAAACAAACTGTGAGTTTTGGACCACTGTATATTTATAGAATGTGTTCCAAATCTGTTGCGACTGCTATATTGCGATTGTTGGAAGAAAAAAGGACTTTACCTTCACGGAAGAAATATTAGCTGAGGAAGTAGGCTTTCTAAGCTAATAAGTCTTGGGAATAAATTTGGGACACCCCGTATATACATACAGTGGTCCAAAACTCTCAATTCGTTTTCTGTTGGTGAGATGTAATCGAAATTACGATATAAAAGCTGCAATTACGAGATATAAATCATAATTAGGGTGTAATAAAACATAAAAATATGTATGGCTCTTCAATGGAAACATTGTGTTCAATATATTGTGTAATAGTGAACAGAAACGATAGGCGATATTTTTTTTCTTGCAGATTGCGCGAAACGTGTTCCCTTATTAAATTTACGATGCACTTGTCATTTGTCTGTTATTGCATTATCAACTAAACTTCAGGAGCCCCCTCTAGTAAAATGTGTGTATTGCTGGATGAGTTTTCGAATGAATGGTGTATGTTAAAAATTGCATTTTGTACCTGACTACTCAATTAGCGTTAAGTAATATTTATACCTATGTATTTCGTCCAAATATTTTTTCAGACTAAAGATTTATTAGTTACATTCTACAAATAAAATTAAGGAAATATATTTTTTTGTTTTTATCTACCGCCTGTTTCCCACGCTACTGTCGCTTGGAAAGTTCATGGCCTGGCACAGAAATGGTGCTAGAGTCGCCAGAATGTTTCATTTTAATACAGTCATCTGCCACATAGCTTTTGTCAGGTAGCTAGCCCATTGTTGTATTTTAAAAAATGGATAACGCTGAAGAATTTCACACCTGGGGCCATTCTATTTTAAAAATAGTTCTTATATTGTTTTAAACTCAGGGAAACATTGCTTATACAACTATGATTAACCAGAAATTATTTAAGAATTACACTCTTTTCATTTCCAAATTTAAGCAAAAATAGTAATAAATATAAAGTGTACAACAAATATTGAACAGAAATTATTTTACAAGTCCGTAAAATTGCAGTAGGCCTAACTCGATGTCGCCAAGGCTTTTAAATATTGGGGTAAATACGCAGATAAATTTTAAGTGGTGCTTAAAAGCCTCTTTAACATGAGTTGTTAATTCTTTTTTTTTACTCCCTTATGTAAATTTGCTGTTTTCCGTACAGTCTGTAGAATGGATAAGTGGTCCATTCCAGTTAACTGAACGGATATATTTCATATACGTTCTAGAATGGATATGAAATCGACCAATCACAGTTCGTGTATTAAGTACATAGGCAACTATTCGTTTTAAAAAATTCAAGTTAGTGGGTAAGCTGTCAAAGTAATTGTCAGTGTGTATTCGCGCAGTTTGAGCTAGAAAATAATTTAAAATGAGTGATTCCACCTAAAATTTTATTGAAATTATTATATACAGACAAAATTTTAGAAATATATTATGACAAAAATAAGTAGCTATATATGGGGATTGAACCTATGATCTCTTGCATTTGAAGCGTGCATATAACCGCTAGGCTACTGAAGCTTTTATAAAATGTTTGCACCTAGAGCATAGGATTTAGCAGAAGCTAAGTTTGTATATTAAAATTTGATTAAAACTATTATATGTAGTTTTTTCTTAATCCGGTCATAGAAAAAGTATACTGTACAACTCGAGTGGATTATCCGTATTACAGTTGAAAAATTGAGGCACTCCGCCTACGGCGTCGTGCTCAAACTTCTTTCTCATGCGACATGGCTATCATATCCACTCTTGTTGCACTTGGAAGTTTTATAACACGAAAAGACATTAGCAAAGCCAGAGCATATCTAGTGTAATAGAACGACATTATGATGTATAAGACAGAGATAGAGCATAGTTACTGAAGCCCCATTTCATGTATCATTCAGGACATATGGGAGAATGGGACCTGTGATTTGGGAACTGCGTTATTTGAGGAACAGAATAAAAGCCTTTGGCAGTGGGGCAGAAGTTGGATGCCTTACCAGTGCGCTGGGGGCAACTAATAGCTAATTTACTGCATACGCCTTACCAGGTTGCTGGGGACAACTAATAGCTAATTTACTACAACGCCAGACCAGGTATCTGGAGGCGATTAAAGAGCTATTTCTCTGTGTATGCCGTACCAGTGCGCTGGGGGCAACACAACGCAGTTAATAAATATTTACTACAACGCCGGAGCAGGTAACTGGGGGTGATTAAAGAACACTCTGTGTATGCCATACCAGTTCGCTGGGGGCAACAAATATCTACGGTACTGCGACACCTGTCCAGTACACTCCGCGGTCGATAGGACTGCGGGAGAATATAACTTAGTGATTTGCACGACGACAATTTCACATACATAACTGTCTAAGTATTGTTACGTGCTTACAATTTTCAGTAAACACTTTGTGGATTCCAAATAACTTGCAACAAGAATTTTCACAAACCACTGATTTATTTAATCACTAAAATTACACTAGCAAATACTTAAAAATCACACAACTAATAATAACTTAATCTAATATAATTTCACTACTTTTAGAACACTAAGCACTTTACTTTTCTTCTTAAACTTGTCAACTCTTGTCTAACCTAAAAACTCTCTTGTCTGTTTACTTCACTAAACTGCATACTTCACTCAACTGAACTGTTCCCCCATCTGCTGGAGTCACCTCTTTATATACACACTTGGAATCCTTCTAGAACTCTTTTCTAGAATTCTCCATAGTTTTCTACCATGTAATAGATGATTGTTCGTCAATTGGCTCATAGACGGCGCCACCCTACTAGTCAGGGAAGTAACTAAGCTTCTGAGGAAAACTTTGAACATGAACTTAATCACATCTTTCCTTGTTATAGGGCAGCACATAACACTGCCCCCTCCTTAAGCCTGAACGTCCCGGTCAGGCAATTCAGATTCCCCAACATACTTCATACTTCGCCAACCTATCCAAGTGCACGATCTTCATCTTGGACTTCTTACTACGTTGAATTCGGTAAACAACGTCATTGATCCGAGTGATGACTGAATACGGTCCTTCCCAGGGTGGGTGAAGCTTCGGAGATTTTCCCTTCATTCGCTGTGGGTTATATAGCCAAACCAGATCGCCCTCCTTGAATCCTGCTGACGTTCCCTTCCGGTCATAGTGAGCCTTCATTCTGTCACTAGCTATGCTAACTTGGTTTCGAACCAATTCGTGGACATTCCTCAGCTGTTGACTAACTTCGTCTGCGTAGTCATCCACGGACAGTGGCTTCTTATCTGGTGTACCAAACATCAAATCACATGGCAGTCTGATCTCGTGCCCAAATATTACACGAGCCGGTGTCTGTTTAGTCGTCTCATGAATGGCAGCCCTGTATGCCATTAAGAAAAATGGTATATGTCGATCCCAATCTCGCTGGTTCTTGTGAACTACCTTAGAAAGATGTTCCTTAATGGTTTTATTATGTCGTTCCACCATTCCATCTGACTGGGGATGAAGAGGGGTTGTCCGAGTCTTGTGAATGCCCAGCAACTCACAAATTTTCTGAAATACCCCCGACTCAAAGTTTCTCCCTTGATCGGAATGTAGCTCCAGGGGTACACCAAATCGGCATACAAGGTTATCCACCAAAACTCGAGCAACAGTAACTGCTTCCTGATTCGGAATGGCATAGGCTTCCGGCCATTTACTAAAATAGTCCATAGCGACCAGGATGTATTTATTCCCATCATCTGTCACTGGGAATGGGCCCGCTACATCTATAGCAATCCTCTCAAAAGGAGCTCCGACGTTATATTGCTTCATTTGGCCCCTGCTCTTCGTCTGTGGCCCTTTGGTAGCTGCACAAGCCTTGCATTTGCGGCACCAAGCTTCCACATCTTGATGGCTATTTATTCAATAAATTCGTTCCCGTACTTTAGCCAATGTCTTATTCATACCAAAATGTCCCCCGGACACTCCATCATGTATTTCCTGAAGTACTTTTGGGATCCGACAGCTGGGTATCACCAGACGCATGGTAACTTCCTTCCCATCTGGACTTTCCCATGCTCTCTTTAATAGCCCATCTATAACCTTAAGGGAGTCCCATTGTGCCCACAATGCCTTCAGCTCCACACTTTTGTCCGAAACATCCTTCCATTCCGGTCGCGTTCCTTTTTCTTTTGCCCTTAATATAGGACCAATTACGCTGTCATCCATTTGTTCTCGTCTTAGAACTTCCTTTGTCCAATCATCTGGAACATCTACCTGAACTGTGTTTACTATTACCGTGCCCTGTGCTTTTTCAACCCGATAGCAGTGCTTGCAGTCATCTTTGCACGGTCTTCTTGACAGAGCATCTGCATTTTTATGAGACTTTCCAGGTCGGTGTTCGATTGTGAGGTCATATTGCTGCAGTCTTTCTATCCAGCGAGCCAGTTGACCTTCTGGGGTTTTCAGCTGCAGTAGCCATTTTAATGCAGCATGGTCGGTCCTGATTTTGAAATGTTGACCATAGAGGTACTTGTGAAAATGGTCCACGGATTTAACAATGGCCAATAGTTCCTTCCTTGTTACACAATAATTCCTCTCTGGTTTGGACAGTACCTTACTGAAATACTCGATTACTTTTTTCCTCTCCATTTTGGACTTGAGATAGTACACATCCAATTGCGGAGTTGCTAGCATCCGTGTCAAGAATATAGAGGCCCTTTTGTTGGGGATATGCTAGCACAGGACTACTGCATAATGCTGCTTTCAGCTTCTTCCATGATGTTTCACACTCTGGTGTCCACTGATATTTAACTTTCTCCTCCGTTAGCTGGTGTAGTGGCTTTGCTATATCCGCAAATCCTTCCACAAAACGTCTATAATAAGTGCAGAGGCCAAGAAAGCTTCGTAATTCGTGTACATTTGAAGGTCTTGGCCAATCACGCACGGCAGAGATCTTGTCCGGGTCTGTCTGTATTCCCTCCGAAGATACGACTTGTCCAAGGAATTTCACTTCTTTTTGGAATAGCAGACACTTCTTTGGATTCAACTTTAGGTGTGCATTTCTGATTCTCCCAAATACTTCTTGAAGATTTTCCAAATGTTCCCTGAAGTTTCGTCCCATAACCATTACGTCATCAAGATAAACTAAGCACGTCTTCCAAGTTAGTCCTCGGAGTACAAATTCCATCAATCTTTCAAAAGTAGCTGGCGCATTGCAAAGTCCAAAAGGCATCACGGTGAATTGATATAAACCACTACCGGTTGAGAAGGCAGTCTTTTCCTTGTCGTCAGGGTGAAGTCCCACCTGCCAATACCCACTTCGAAGGTCTAGAGTTGAAAACCATCGTGACCCTGCCAGCGTACTTAATGTATCGTCAATTCGTGGTAGTGGATAGCTGTCTTTCTTCGTAACATCATTCAGCTTCCGGTAGTCGACACAAAATCTCAAAGTTCCGTCCTTCTTGGCAACTAAAACTACCGGTGATGACCAGGGACTGGTTGATTCCTCAATTACTCCATCTTGTAGCATCTTTTGAACCATCGCAGCCGCTTCTTCCTGTTTAGCTAGTGGCAACCTCCTAGGTTGTTGGCGGATTGCGGCTGAATCACCAGTGTCTATCCGATGCTGTACTATATCAGTTTTCGTGAGGATGTCTGTATTTTTGGCAAATACCGCACTTTCTTTCTCCAAAAAACTTGATTGCCTCTCTACGTTCATCCTCAGATAGGTGTTCAAACTGGGAACTCAACAAAGTCACAACTTCCCTGTCTACGTTGATTGACGAACATTTCTCCCCTTGTTCCTCGCACCTTGCTATCCACTGGACTGGTTCGTAGGATCCTATTGCCTCGCCTTCCTTAAAAGTTACCGAGTGGGAATTTAAATTAGCCACTCTAATTGGAATTTTGTCTTTTGTCCGGGTCAGAGTTCTTGCTAAGATTACGTTTTCTGTCTTAATTGAATCATCTTTTTCAACAAGGCCAACACGGTATCCACCAGAGTTTCCTTCCAGAATGGCCTCGATTATTTGTTCTGAACGGGCAGGAATTTTGATTGTCTGAGCCGTCAGTAGCCTCACTTTTTGAAATCGGTCATTTGCTGTTGACAAAATAAATTCTTCATTTCCAATCTTTAGGACTCGTTCTACCACGTCAAGTACAAATTGATCTTGTACTCCCATAACATCCAGCCCCAAAATGAAATCATCAGTGATGTCAGCCACAATAACCCTATGACTAAAGCACAGGCGTCCAAACTGCAGATCTAGGTCAACTTCTCCATGAACCCTTACCCTGTCTCCTGTGGCTGTTCGAACGACCAATCCATTTTGGCTTTTATCAACTCTTATTCCTGATAAAAATCCGGGTCGCACTATTGATGACGTGGCACCTGTGTCGATAGTGAAGATACATCTCCTTTTGTTTACATAGCCATCCAAAAGCAGACTACTCGGGACTCTTCTAATCTGGGAAACCCGTATCTCTCTGGGGGCACCGTGTTCACCAGCCAGCACAGCCCCCAAGGTGCTGGCTATCTTTAGTTTTCCTGCGGCTCTTCAGTCGTTGCGGCATTTACTCTCTCAGGGCTCCGCTGCCGACAGTTTCGCTTAATATGCCCTGTTTTGCCGCACTTATAACAACGAATCACCTTCCTTGACTGTTCATCGCTCTGTTCTCTTTCCTGCTTCCTTGGAGCATCTGGTTTTGTCATCAACTGGCTTATCATTTTGTGCATATCAGCCATCAAAGATTCCATATTTGATTTTTCTAAACGGTCCTCTTCTTCTACCTTCATGGTTCGTACTCTCGGACGTGCAGTCTCTTTGTAAGCGGCTTCAACCTCGAGGGCATGGATCAAGGCTTCACTACCAGTCTTATCTCGGGATAATCTAAGGACTCGCCTGATCTCCTCATCTCTTATACCATCGATGAAAGTACCAACTGTTAATTGTTCCTGGAATTCTTTGGGTGCATCCGGGTAAGCCAGGTATGTCAGTCGCTCAACAGCTGCTTCAAAATCTTGTAAACTTTCCCCAGTCTTTTGTGTGCGTGATTTGAGCTGAGTCCTGTATACTTGGGCGAGGTGTTGGTCGCCATATCTTAGATCTAGTGCAGCTTCCAAAACTTTAAAATCCCGTTGCTGCGTCACTGGGATACTCTGAAGCAACTCTGAGGCTTGGCCCCTTAATGCTAGCACCAATGCCATAGCTTTGTCTTCATTGCTCCAATTGTTTGCGTATGCCGCTGCCTCAAATTGTCTTTTATAGGTTGACCAAGAAGTTTGACCATCAAAGGAAGGCGGTTGTAATCGAGGACCTGATGATGATAATACCAGCTGGCCTCCTTGTTCTCTTAACAGTCGCTTAAGTCGCTCTACCTCTCCTTCAACTGCACGAAATTTTCCTTCTATATCGGTAACTTTCCCTTCGACGCCAGTAACTTTTCCTTTGACTTCAGTTACTTCCTCTTCAACCTTATTTACTTTTCCTTTGACATCACTCACTTCTTCTTCGACAGCAGTCACTTTTCCTTCGACGCCAGTCACTTTTTGTTCAACTTTATCTACTTTTTCCTTGACCTCATTAGTGGCTGACAGGATAGCATCTTGTTGCCCTTGTATAATTTTCCTTAATTCTTCTTTCTCTTCTAGACGTCGTTTTTCTTGTTCTTCTTTTTCTTCCCGACGTTGTCTTTCTTGTTCTTCTTTTTCTTCCAGACGTTTCTTCTAGTTTTTCTTTCTGACGTCGTCTTTCTTGTTCTTCTTTCTCCTCTTGGCGTCGTTTCTCTTGCTCTTCCTTTTCTTCTTGACGTCGTTTCTCTTGTTCCTCTAGCATCATTTTTCTAAATGCGGCGAACATGTCTTGCATTTGTTTTTCAGCAGCCATGCTTCTTGTTTCCATTCAAAAACTAACAAACAACACTAACAAGCCTTATTTAAAGTCTATGCCAGGTACAAGTCAAATATTTTCTCACACTAACACAAATTAGTCTTGTCTAATTACTTCCCAGTTCAACTCACTTCACTATCTCCAGTGGTTTCCAAATAGAACACTATGGAACTTCGTCGAATTCTTCAGAAATTCTGTTGCAATTCCGCTTCTGACACGAATTGTAACGTGCTTACAATTTTCAGTAAACACTTTGTGGATTCCAAATAACTTGCAACAAGAATTTTCACAAACCACTGATTTATTTAATCACTAAAATTACACTAGCAAATACTTAAAAATCACACAACTAATAATAACTTAATCTAATATAATTTCACTACTTTTAGAACACTAAGCACTTTACTTTTCTTCTTAAACTTGTCAACTCTTGTCTAACCTAAAAACTCTCTTGTCTGTTTACTTCACTAAACTGCATACTTCACTCAACTGAACTGTTCCCCCATCTGCTGGAGTTTTCTATCATTGTTTAATAATGATCCATCAACTCAATTACCTTGCGGACTACAAACTGTTCAGGCCAACGGTCAGTACTGGGTCAATTGCCCCGCATACTTTTATTATGAGAGGTGTACTTTTCGCCGAGTACTGAACCGTAACGTCTTGTCTCTTTGGATTATATCTACCCACCCTGTTTTACATTGTTGAACAGTCATACACAATTTGGTAGTTGCTGTTTTGTGTAATCAATTAAGGGATATTTCCCCCAACATTCTATGATGTTTTACATGTGTATTTAATTCTCATTTATCACTTAAATTCTATAATGCACGAACATGACATAATTATTGTTTTTTGTTTTGCATTAAGTTTTATTTTCATCATAGCGGTTGCTAACACCATGATTTCAAATTCCCATTTAATCGGCCTATTTGTCGCAACTTTAATGACAACTACAAAATAACACGGAATATTTATTGTATTACCTGGTTCTTGTTATTGCACAGCCAAATTTGAGCATGTATAGTATGGTCATTGCTATAGCGATGTAACCCTTCCTATATAATAATATAATTGTCATAAATATTTGGATTGTTTTTGATTTCATGTACGGCTATTTGCCGCATCGAGTATTATAAAATAAATGGGTTTTTTTGTGACTATTTTTCCCATCAATTACTGTTTTCTTCCTTTCAACTTTACCTTCTTAGCCATACAAATAATTTCATTCCAATCAAATAAAATAGCAAACAAACTTCCACTATCAATTTACAGTACAGCCTGAGTAATAGTATGAACTAAATAACATAAATGATTAACTAAGTCTCTCAATTGATATACAGTATGTGCAAGCAAGCTTACAGGGTACTTAAATTAACGGAGTGATTAATTTTCTCAGGTATATAGTATCAGAGAGAAACAAGTAATACCAAACTTTATATAAAAGAACCTGGGGGGTAAATAGAAAGGGTAACGTAATTAAGGTCCTGACGAAACTAAAACTCACATATCACATAAATGACCAATTTGTTTATTTATCTTGACATAAAATTGGGATAAATAATTTCGGGGTGGGATTTAATCGATTCTTGATTGTGTCACTATCAAGGAAAAAAATCCTTGTTTGTTTAATAAAAATTAGTAGTCAACACACCCTGGTTATTTCCATGCTTTACTTGGAATCCTATCTCCATTCAACTCTAGAATAAATTGTATTTAAACGACTGTATTCCAATTTTTTTATTTAAATTTAAGTAATTACTATTTTGCTATAAATTGACTACTTAGTGATTGTTAAAATAATAATAATACTTTATATACAGTATGTCGCCCTTAATTTTTTCTTTTTTTTCCGATTTGAGCCAAATTTTACTCAGATATAGAACAAAGTATGATCTACCTATGGCCAAAAAAACATTCGCCCTCTACAAATGCAAAGCCACCTACGATACCAAAACTAACAAAAAAATCAGAGTTGTTCAGAATTGAGTCAAAAATTTCATCAAAATTTAAAAAATATTAAGATTTTCTATAAAATAATGTCCAAGTCCAGAAATATAATTGTAATGTGTTTCTTTGCTTAGAAAAGTGTGTTTTGTTTTAAATTAAATGCAAGCTGTCAGGTGTTTGTCAAATAATCTGTAAGTTATTTAAAATGATGCTTCGGATTGACATTATTTTAAATAAAATTATTTTTTCTGAACAACTTTCACAAATAAATTTTTTTGATAAAATACTTAATATAATTGTTTTCGTTTATCTTGGTATTACAGGTGACTTTGCATTTGTAGAGGGGATGTTTTTTAACCATAAGTATTTCTTACTTTGTTCTACATTTGAGTACGATTTGTTCCAAATCGGAAAACAAAGAATAAAGTTATAATAAGGGTGTCACACATTTAAGTACGTAAGTAAGTTTAGCACACTGTGTATCACCAAAACTAAAATTTAAAACAATAGAAAATACCCCATTCTATTGAATAAAGGTATTCTAGAAGTCCCTTTAACAGTAAATGATAATTATTTTTTTTAATAAAACATTTTCACATTTTTACCGCCGCCCATGTCGCACAAAAGGAATGCCGGCATTACACTGAATTTCAGTTTTTATGCTGTATATTTAATTTTAATAGAATTAAATTTTGTTTAGTAAGTGATTAAATTTTTACCTATATGTGTTAAAATGAGAAAAAACAGCATTTAAGTAGTGACGCGAAACAAGTTTGTTTAAATGTGTATAATACTCTTTTACAACGATAAGTTAATGAAATGCCAGACAAGTGTAAATCGTTTAAAAATGCATCGATTTTTACACGACTGTTTTTTGATTTTTCGATACTTTCAGTCAAGCTTTTCTCTGGGCCTTGAAATATGGTTTATTTATTACCAAACCCAAATGCTAGACAGGAATAAATCGTTCGAAAAAATTGCTATGTTTCATGCACTTCTTTCAAGATTTAAATAAAATGTATTTGGCCCATTAAAGATGTCTGTGAATGATACAATACAGTTTCATTTTGGTTAGTTTTTACATCAAAATCATTTCACATGAGATCCAATCGTTTAATTTTCGCGGAAAAGTAGATAACTTGAAAAATACATTTTTCACTGTTGGGCCCTCGGAATTTGTCTGGCGTTTGTTATATCGCGATAATTATAATATCTATATATACAATTCCCAGATAAGAACCAAATCGTTTGATTCTGGATCATTTTTCTTACAACTTCGGAATATCTGAAAGTAACCAGGAATCGCAAATGAGTAGGTTGTCTTTTAAAAAAAACATTGCAGCGTGAAACGCGAGTTAACTTTGCGATTTTGACATCTCTAATAATATTGTGGACCTCCTTTTGATTCCCTAATTATAATACAAAATGCCATTTGTTTATTATAAATACTTTTTTCCAAATAATAAACCAGTAGGTTCTTTTGTGAAAGCCCTGCTTTGCGGGACTAAATCTAACACTATTATCCTGTATTTTCATCAACACAGAACACTATACTGTGCAGGTTTCGTCAACCTAGTTGACATCATCTGCAGGCAATTAGTTATAATCATCCGTAGATCATGCCTACTTGGTTGGTGAAACGCACGTCAGTTGTAGAGTTTTGGTGTTTGTGGAAATTATTCAGCATCGCACCGAAGCATTTGAAACTTACCTTCCTGGTAAAATTGCTGCTATGAGCAGGACAATCCACATCATTATTTTATCACTGCTTACATAAAATTACCTCGCCTTACCTTTTGCTAGATGGTGGACAGAAAAACAAAGGTGGGTTATTTATTTTTATTTTTGATGTTTCGAGTGACTTGACTCATATAAGTGTATAATTAATAAATATTTATATATTATAAAAACATAATATTTACAGACATGAAATGATTAGTGTAATGCTGTATTAAATAAAAAATATTACAAAGATGTATTAGGTAAAAAATTAAGGCTTAAGAAATGTTTTTAGATTCACAAATTTCACGGTTCGATACAAATTGAATTTCATGTTAGGTTATTATCAATAAATTTATAATCGATTTGATCGATCGTCAGTATGTAACACACAATTCCGTACAAAAAAAATGAAGCAATTTTAAGGCTAGTGCACCATCGTAAACAATAAATATACAAATATCTGAAGCGATTTTTTTCTCTTAAGTGACTTACAAAATGGGTAAAATGTCAATGAGGGCTTCCAAGGTGTGGGTAATTTATTTAAAAAATAGCTAGAATTTCATTTATGCGACACATTGAAAGCCGAGATTGAAACAAACTTTTACCAAAAAACAGCCCTGCATTTTTCTAATCTATATATAAATACAATTGGAATGACACTAATAATTTTTTATTGTTTTCTCCATGGACAAGATAGTGTACCTCGAAAAACAGTAAGCAAGTACATATCCTTTGTGTAAAGAATTTTGTGTTTTCATTGGCACAAATAATAAAAAAAAAAGCTTTACTCTTTCTAAACAAAAGAAATCATAAAAAATACTACAAAGAATACTTAAATATACATACAAAAAAAGGCACATAATACAAAAGGAAAAATACAACGAAATCAATAGATTTTCTGGTAAAAAAAAGTGATACATCTAATATCTCAGACGTTGCATCATTGGCATAATATAAATATTTCGCAGTAGTGATTACTAATGTAAAAAAATATTAATCATTAATCGAAATTGTGTAAAAATACATTGCACTACAAATACATTTTTACACAACATAAAAAGAAATAACATTTAATAAAGCATTAACAAAAAAAAAAATGTAATAAGATTAGATGACTAATTAACAACGATTATTCAAACACTTGAATTTCACTTAAATAACGAGAGCCATATCTTTCTTGTTCGGTAGATTTACCTTCTTCCCTTGCCACAAAGAGTTATGGATCGTAAATGCATCTATCGTCACAGTCAAATGTTTCGTGTGGACTTGCGAGAAACATTTCCCACCCGAATTATACCTTGAAAATAAAAACTCGATAAGTCACCGACAAACTAAAGTTCCCTCTATACTTACTTAAAAAATTTATCAAACATCTTATCGTTAACTTGTTTGGGGCCTGTTCCGTACAGTTTTGTGATTTCCTCCCGCTCGGGGCAGTAGGAATAGAGAGCTCTGAATTGGCACCCAGCGTCTCGGAATAAAATGAGGAAATGTTTACTTTCTGATCTGTTTATTTCCTCCAACACTCGCTTTTTCGCCTCCCTATTGACTGCTCCAGGGAACACGCAGTATTCTACGGCATTCAGCATGATGCTACGGTTAGACTTTGTAGCTGGCTGCTTATATAACCGTGGACCTAGAAGAAAATTATGCAAGTAAATACTTTATTCAGCTTTTTATACAAGAAAATTGTCACAGCTATGTCAGTACAAAAAACTAATATATTATGATAAAAATAGGCACTAATACATTAAATTACAAAATTAGGACATACTCGTTGAATTAGCATTTTGACAAAAAAAATTTTTCTAGATATAAGCGGAATCCGTTCAGAATGATGGTGTAGGAATGTAGGGTGGTTTCTTAGGCTTCAATTTTTTTGAGTAGCAAAATTTTTTATTGGACAATTAAGGCGTGAGAAAATGGTTTTTTCGAGTTTTAGAAAAAACTATTGATTTTAGAAAAAAAAGTTGCTTAAAAGTTGTGCCCCTTGAAAAAACTTACAAAATGAGACCTATTTCATCAAAATCGGTAATTTATTTAGGAGCCATTGCAAAAGAACATGCTAATACGGCTGTTTTTCAATTGTTAATAAACAATAGAAAAACATTAAAACATAATATTTTTAGTCGCAAACTCCTCTATAAAATCCTTATTTTACTATAAGGACCGTAACCAGACTGCTACCAACAGCTACTTTCCGGGCTATGTGCCCCGCCGAGCGCTGAATTACAAGTTACAAGCCTGGCGCGTTAAGTGTAATAATTGCATATTACCATCAAAACGCTAATGCTTTGATTGCAACAAACACCGGCCGAAAAACTGATCCTACTTAAAGGAGCTCTCTTGCCAGCCGTCACACACCACTTGCAGACTACAGTTTCGAGCTGTTGGATGCAGTAGCAAGAGAGCTCCTTTAAGTAGGATCAGTCTTTCGGCTGGTGTTTGTTGCAATCGAAGCATTAGCGTTTTGATGGTAATATGCAATTATTACACTTAACGCGCCAGACTTGTAACTTGTAATTCAGCGCTCGGCGGGGCACATAGCCCGGAGAGTAGCTGTTGGTTGCAGTCTGGTTAAGTTCCTTATAGTAAAATAAGGATTTTATAGAGGAGTTTGCGACTAAAATATTATGTTTAATATTCCGCCCTCTAAAAGCACATTTGAACTATCTTTATAGTGCGCTATCAGGACGCTTGTTTCATGATAAAATCGATAAAAACCCGAAAACGATGAATCGTATACATATAGGAGAGGTTAATTTTCTCTTTAAAAAGTTATGATACAATAAACGAAGAGATTTCGAAATCCAACAAAATCGTACATTTTTCCGACAAGACTTTGCTGAAAAATCTCTTACCATTATAATCCATCATACTGCTAGGAGTAGAACTAATATCACTGGAACCGTCGTCAAACATCCTCCTACCTTTGGACATTAGTCCCGGCAAGCTGCCAGGCCCCGAAGGAGACGGAAGATGCCTCATGCTCATGCCGGGCGATGGTGCTCTTCTTGGCGGCGTCGCGCGGCCCAGACCTGAGTCTGTGTCACCAAAGCGGTACGCCAAGCTGTCCTGATCTGTGCTGGAGCCTGAGGGAAATAATATTAGAGTTAACTGAACGAAGTCTGTGTGTTAGTTTATCGCCAGTGGTTGTTACTGATTATGGTTTGTAAAAAATTGTTATCCCTTTGTACCGTGAACCATTGGAAGAGTGTTTGATGTTAATAACTTGTTTTTTATTCTTTAAAAGTTAAAAAATTAATGATTATTAAAGGTATCATTTTCATAAAAATTAGTGATAAAGAACTATAAACTATTAATATAAAAAGGAATTCCAAGCAGAAAAAAATGAATGACTTCTATGTTTCTTCGCAAAAATTTCTTTGTATTTTTTAGTTGTCCCAGAAATACTTGACTTAGAGAATAAATACACTTTTATTTGTGAAAAATTTATTCTTATCAAAATATTTCTTCTATCAGTCTGCGATAACAATAAAAGAAATTGCTTTTGCAGTAATCATTTGCACTAATTTCAATTTCAGGTTCAGGGCGAATTTTGTTCTGTCCGATTTGGCATTCAAATAATTCTGGGATCCACTGTACAAACTTATAAATTTAACGAAATCCAAGCTGTTATGATAAATACTGACAAAACAAGTAGCAAACCATAAGTGGCTTAAAAGCAGACTGAACGTGAGCGACAATTTTTGCAAAGAAAAATCTATTGTTTTGACTGACTGACATGTGAATGAATCGAAAAACTTTCTAATAAAATCTAAATTTATTCTATAACTGCAAAACTTCAATAACAGATTTAAATTAATAATTTTCTAAGCTGAACTTTTGTTTAATTCTTCCTGTTCCTGCACAAGTATAAACAATGTTTATTTACAGACAACACTGATCAAATACAAAGAGAAAAGCTATCTGTATTCAAAATATATAAACAAAATATTAATAACGCCTATAAAAAAATGTGGTTGTAACCTGCACAATAATTTTATTGCAAGGTATCCCATATTAACAATAATGCAGTTTCATTTTTGAATCAGTAATGAAGACAGATAACTAAGATACCAGCTTTTATCTAATTTTATTGATATTTCATATATTCATCTGAAAACAAATGAATAAGTTTCTTACATTGGGCAGTTTTTCCGAGCGTTAATAACTAGACTAATAAATCATTAAGCTTTAAGTGTATCAACTTTAAAAGTAGAAAACTTTAATATCAGTAAAATTATTTAAAAGCTGACTCGGAATAAACAGAATTAAACAACAGTTTACAATAACATTGTTTCCATTCCGTTTCGTATGATATCTCATAAAAATATACAAAAAATATAATCACTTGACACGGGTAACATAACAGGCGGGACGTGTAAAAAAATATATGAACTAGCAGTTATATGTACAGTAAATGAACCATCACCAGCTAAGTTAAAATTAAAAACCTATAGACAAGGTGTATAATATAAACAGGGGAGAGCCAGGGAGTACCAACAAAGTAAAAAAAAATAGGAGTAAATAAAGGTAAGACCATCATGCCCCACAGCTCAAGACATCTAGCAATATGAACGAGAATACCTGCAACCAGGCGAAAGATCTGTCTTACCGTACAAATTCATCATAGAGCTAGACTTGCGCCCTTTAAAGTTTTGATAAGCTGAATACTTAGGTCTGCCACGAACCTGGGCAGGTGAGGGGTCTGTAAAAATATCGTTAACATACATACACTACTCGCCAATTCAAAGTGGTAATTTTTGTTTCGTCACACACACTATTACCCCATCCCGACAAAACAGATTTTGAAGCAACTAGTGTAAGTTTATAGGTGGTTTGGTGGCGAAATTAGGGTAGAAAAATAAAAAATTAGATGGTATTACCATTGCCCATAGGTATTTTTCAAAAATCTTTTTTTTCCTTAATATCTAAAAGTAAGAATGCCTCATGCAAAAATTTATAAACTGCGAGTAAAAGTCATTATACATTGTAACGTTCGGCGGGAGTGGGGGTGACCATTGACCTTAAGACAGATTTTATAACAGTCTTCTATGTATATTTTTTATATTTTCCAAAAGTGGTCCAATTTCGAGTTGTTCAAGAGAAAATGTGTTTTATCATATTTTCTCCTGGCAATACATGTTCGTGTTCATTTCTATGTATATTGACACAGCGCCGGCGGCCGATGGGGGTATGTTTCAAATTCCAGAAGTGATCCTATTTCGAGTTACAAGAAGACAAAATGGTCAAAATCTGGATTATTTCGCATTTTCTATTGATAATAATTCAGAGCAGGCTGAAATTTTGAGAACAGGCTTATCTTGTGGTACTTTTTAACATATCAAATGTCCTCACCCATAGGGGAGGGGAGGGAGAAAATAGGTAAAGAAAAAATCGGTTTTTTGCAAAAACTTGGAAAGTATCAATTTTACTGTAAAATATGTACACATAAATATTATAGGTAATAAAAATCTGCATAATTTCTTGTTCTTTTACTTCGTATGACCTATTGGAGACGAGAATAGTACACATAAATTAAACATAAAAGCATATAATAGGAGAAATGATTTATAAAGTTTTATATTATAATAATAATATATAATAATAATAATAATAATAATAATAATATTTATTTCATCTGTTTGGTTACAATTTATGTTTTAACATTTTTTTCTTAAAAAGAATTCATGATAATAAATATTTAGTTAAGCCCCACCAAAGTTTTTTAGAGAAAGACTTGTCTGTGCGTGTTTATGTAAACATTTAATTCTTTTATATATATATATATATAAATGTATCTAATTATGTTTTATGAAATTTAATAGGTAATAAGCAAAAGGGATAATTTACATAATTAGAGATAAAGGGAAAAGAAAGGCTAAAATAAGAAATAGATACAAAAGAGTTAACTGATATCATATCAAATTATGTATACAGTTGCCCTGTATTTATGAAGTTTTCTATAAAATTTTCTGGTAAGCATAGTAGCCAGTTTTTGATGTTTTCTCTTTGGTTTTTTATTATTGGTGTTTCTTAGGTGATGTGGCATTAGATTATACAGTCTTGGACCTAGATATGTTGAACTTTTTGTGAATATTGATTTCTTAGTCCTAGGTATGATTACATTAGTTCTTGTTCTTGTATTATATAAGTGATTTTTTTTGAGATAATTTTTGTTTTTGATTTCATAATTTAATATTTGTTTGCAATAAATTTGTCTGATATTGAGAATTTTATATTTTTGAAATAGGCATTTACTTGGATATCTGAGATCTTTTTTGAACATAATTTTAATTATTCTTTTCTGTGGCCGTATTAATGGGGCTAGATGTGTTTGGTGCAACCCTCCCCTTCTTGTTTGTAATTTCATTAGTAGATTGCCAAATTTTGTTGGAGTTTTTATCGTCATTCTTTAAATAGTTTTTAAAATGATCATTTTTTGCTTTTTTAATAAGACTGTTAATTTTATTGCGGTATATTCTATATCTTTCTTTTATTTCGTTATCATTTGAATTTCTTAGTATTACGTATATATATTCCTAATAGTATTAGGAACAAGACCCAAAAAAGTTCTCATCTAACCAGTGTCCGCAACATCCTTTATTTTGTTAAAAACCTCCCCCCGGTGGCCGGTGGTACATTTTGGCGGTTTTTCTTAATTTTCTCGTAAACCGTTGTTCAAACGTAAAAAACGTATAGGACCAAAATTGTTGCCCATTAAATTATATCTTTTTTACTTTTGAACAACGGTTTACGAGAAAATTTTTAAAAAACGCCACAGTGTACCACCAGGGGGAGGTTTTTATCAAAATAAGAGATGTTGCAGACACTGGTTAGATGAGAACTTTTTTGGGTCTTGTTCTTAACACTATTTAGGAATATATATATACGTAATATAAAAATTATTTCTTCTAAAAAGTACTATTTGCGTGTAATAATATTTTTTTCAAATTTCGACGCAACGGAAACGTGCGCGTTTTTCGCTAAAATCTCGAAAATGGTCATTCGGATCGCAAAATATTTCAAATGAAAGGTGTAGAGAATTCGATTACGAACATTTTTCCTTTTAATTTTCATTTCCATTCGATCAATATTGGCAGAGATATGAATTTTTAAACATCTTTATAGCACGCTATCAGAACACTTGTTCATGATAAAATCGATAAAAACTCGAAAACGATGATAGACCTTACGCATATAGTGTATCTAATGAAAGTTAAAGAGAATCAAATTTTCAATATGTTGGTGTATGTACAAAATCGTTTTGATAACGAGTGAATGAAGATAAAAGGGAAAAACATGAAAAATTGTCATTTCCAAATGCATTTTGGCAAATTGCTATTTTTTGATTGGCTGTAGGCAATAATGACACTAAATAAAGATAATTAAATTATCCGCAAAATGAGCTCCAAGTGACCTTCATACGATGAATGGTTCACGAGTTACAGCAATTTAAAGCTATGAGTAAAAATTTCTTTTTTATTATAAACTAAGATTTTCCTGCAAAAACTGTGCATAACAATTTTTTAAAAATTGGTTTTGGCCTATTTTTATTAGTTTATATATACAGTGTGTCCCACTTCGTACCAAGCCACCCTTATAACTTGGCTATTTGTATTTGGATTTGTATATATTTTTTACAGCACATAATACCCATAATGAAACTACCTTTGGTAGGCAGAACTGTTACTTAATCTCTATTTCAAATCCAACTGTGATGTTTTTAAAATGGGAATTTTGCAAAAGTAACATTACATTAGCGATTGAGATAGAGGAAAAATGTATTTGGAAAAGTCGTTCAGAAAAATTAAATAAGTTCAAATATACGTTTCATTTTAAAATATTGATTTTATTTTAAATATTGCAAGTCAGAAAAATTAGAGGTTTGGGTTAGTTCAGGCATTTTGACGTAAAAATTGATAACTATAGTGTTTACAATAATTGATGTAAGTAGATTGACATTCATAGCAATCTGGATGCTTCATACTGGGCTCATATTTTTAGGACGTGTAGTACTTTTTACATTCAAAGAAGAAGGGTTCATTGGCATGTTGTGCAGCGGAGGCCCAAGCGACCGTCGCCGGCGTCTGTGCGTGAGGACTTTTGATATGTTAAATAGTACCACAAAATAAGCCTGTTCCCAAAATTTCAGCCTGCTCTGAATTATTTCACCCAAATCGACAAACGTGACAAAAATAACATTTTCTCGCATCATCTCTCGAGATATTCAGATATATTGGTGTAGATTCTAGATCTAAACAATGGATCAATTTCGAGTTATTTACGAGAAACTGATAAAAATGTTCGATAGGTTCGTATCAATTTTTACGTATTTTAATACGCCGCAATGATTGGCGTAGTCCTAGATTCTGGATGTGATCTTATTTCGGATTATTCAAGAAAAATTTTCAAACATTTTTTTTTTTTTAAATACAGAAATATTATTAATATGTTCGTGTCCATGTTTACGTATTTTGATACGCCGGATAGGTGGTCCATTTTCTGATTTTTCACGTGAAACTGACAAAAATAGAAATTTTTTGGCATTTTTTTCTCTGAGGTAATCAGATATATTGATATCACAGTTACGTTTACGTATGTTCATACGCCGGATAGATTGGCCTAGATCTCAGACCCCCGAAAAATGGTCCAATTTCGTGTTAATCACGAGAAACTGTTAGAAATGGTGTTTCCTCGTGTTTTATTTAGAAATGTAAATATATTCGTACCCATTTTTACGTATTTTGTTACGCCGGATCAACTGGCGAGTTTCTCACGTAAAAGTGACACAAATAGAATTTTCTCGAATTTTTAGTAGGATATGTTAGTATTATTTTCTATATATTTTGATACGCCGCGCCGGATCGATCGGCGTAGATCTTAGATGTGATCTTATTTTGACTTATTCACGAGAAATTGTCAAAAACGGTGTTTTTTCGCATTTTCTATCGAAATGTCCAGATGTATTAAATATATGTTAGCGTTATTTGTATTTACTTTCTTAATTGGAAATGTTCAATAATTCAAAATACATTCAAGTTGAAATTTAAGCCGTCTGCTATTTACTTGCACCAATGACAATCGACCCGGCCGGCGTATCAAAATACTATTTTTTCTCTTTCTCGTAATAAACTCGAAATTGGACCACTTCTAACATCTAGAACGCACATCAATCGATTCGGTGTATCAAAATATGTAACTGTGGGACTAACATTAATATTTCTGTAAACTTCAAAAGAATGAAATGAATGAGAAAAACACTATTTTTGAAAGTTTCTCGTAAAAATTGGACGACCTCCGGGTCGGTGCGGCGTATCAAAATACGTAACTGTGAATACGAACATAATAATACTTCAATATATCTTAAAACAGAATACGACAAAACGTTTTTGACAGTTTCTCATCAATAACTCTAAATTGGACCACTTTTGAGACTTCCGACCTACGCCATCGCCAGTCGATTCGGCGTATCAAAGCACGTAAGAAATGAAAATTTTATTCAATATTAAAAAAATATATGGGGATAATTGTAAAATTTTGATCTCTATTACAACAAATGGCTGCAATTAAGTCAATCAACAAGATCGCGTTAATTTTTTCGATAGGATGTATTATTTATTTACACATATCTCGAATAATTTTTAGGTATGCGGTAAGTTTCAAATTTAAGGTAATTAAATAACTTTTGAGTAATTTCGACGTGGGAAATTGCCAAAATAGAGCGTATAAAGTTGATTCTTTTAAAGGGATAAAAAAGATTATACATTATACACTAATAATAGTAAACATTAAAAAATCTACATGTCAGTTTTCTAGAATTTTAGAACGATTGACAATTGTTGATTTTTTGTGATTTCCCTCATAATTTCTAATTCCTTTTTCTTTTCCCGGCTTTTCAGGTTGCTAGGCATCCGTTTTGACTAATGACATGGCTTTTTACAGCAAAGTTAGCAATTTTAAGTTTAAAAACAGATAAATCTGCCTATTTTAGCTCTCTAAAATTATAATAATGAGATATTTTTATGAAATGATTTAAGAAATTAGGGTTAAAGGTAATAAGTAGGTACATTAATAATAAATACGTAATGTGTTGTTACCTTCTTTATCGATTACACTTTTTTTACGACAGGATTAAACCATATTGTTAAAATGCACACAAAATTATGTCAATTGTCAAACATAAATGGGGTCGGAGTAACAATTTTTATGAGACTGAATGCGTCTATTATTTTTAAAGGCGCGCCTACGCGGGTTACTTAGTGAGTCGACAAATAAATATAAACAAATCGATTAGCCTTCCATGCTTGGGCATTTTACAGGTGTACGAGATTACATCATTTTATCGTCATCTTGCTAATTTATTCTTTAACGAATCTAGGTACACAAATACCGGTTAACAAAAGTGTCGTAATAGTTGACAAGTAGTCGAGATAAAGTTAATAAAAATAAGTAACTAATTTGTTTACGATTCTCTTCTCTCGATATTACTAATAAGGTATAAAGTATAAATTATGTCGTTCTTCTTTTTTGTGAATCCTGCTGTAATTGGGGCATATTCCGAGCCGCGTTTTTTGTAGAAGCATAGTTGTCGTTCTCACTGATAAAACGAATAAAAAACGCCGACCTTGTCCCTGTTTTGTCTATAGTTCAATGATTTTTCTATTACGTCGCCGGGACTATATCTGTAAAAAAGTAAACGCATTCAATGCTGATATTTCTAATCAGTTTATTTTAATTTAAAAAAATATACCTAATGCGAGTCGCAACTTTTAATTCTGCTAAAGAATGCGAATTATTGAGTGTTTCGCTAACGAAGTTTTCATCATCAGATGATTTAAACTAAAAAATGATAGCAATGATTCTAGAAAATTAAGTTCCTTTAAAAAAAACCGCAAATAACTGCGAAAAGCACCCTAGAGAATGTTTAACAATGTACAAGGCGATTCCGTATTATCTAGTACAACTCTGAAAAGCCCCAGATCTCGAAAGTGGTCAATTTCGAGTTACTCACGAGAAAGTCTCGAAAATAGTGTCTATCGCATTTTATTTTTCTAAATATACAGGGTTACTGGTAATTCGATACATTCCTTTGGAGATGTGATGGGGCATGAGCTAAGGAGTAAATCTAGCCCTAACATACATTATGCAAAACTCAATAGTTTTTGAGATATTTCAATTTTTTTGTTTTTCTCAAAAAAGTAGATCTTAATGTCTTAAAAGTTAATTTCCGAAAAATCTACTTGACATTTTTAATTTTTTTTTTTTTACTGGATTACTTGTCCAATATTATAGATATCCGTTTGGAATGAGAAATATCCGGAAACATTTCGATCATGTGAACATTTAAAATAAAAACTTGTAAAATTTTTTTTTTTTAAATCAGTTAAGTATGAAATTTACCTATTAGGTTTTTTCAAAAAAATATTAATGTAGCACGCATACAAATTATTATAAAAACTTCCTTATTTCAATACCTATCTAACTAGGTAGAAATGTTTAATGTACCCTTGATCGTTCTAATAAAAAATTAGTAAAGATAATGCTGGTGGCGGAATTTATTAAACGACTAATCGTTCATTTTCATTTAAGTCAGTCAGTCATACTGTGGCGGCAACGCTGCTGAAGCTCGCCGAGAATATGGTCTTTGGTACCCTAACCGCAGCTTACCAAATGCACGTGTATTCAGTACGGCATATCGAAATATCGCTGAAACTGGCTCCGTGAAATGTAGAAGAAGTGACGCTGGTGCTCCTCCCGTTTATGAACCAGATGAGGAAGAAATATTGAGGTATTTTGAGGAAGACACCCAATTATTTCAACTAATAAAGTCGCAAGACTAACCGGAGCGTCACAATGGAAAGTTTGGTCTACGATACGTAGAGTTGGATGTCATCCTTACCACTATACTCCTGTCCAAGGCTTGGAGGAAGGTGATCCTGGAAGGAGAGTGGAATTCTGCCGCTTTATGTTAAATTCAGATGCAGAAAGTGCCAATTTTTTAACAAGTATTTTATGGACGGACGAGTCGAAATTTAATCGCGAGGGTATAACAAATTTCCACAACCTACATTATTGGGCAGAGGAAAATCCCAAGTTAACACGTGAAACTAGTTTATAAATGAAGTTTTCTATTAATGTGTGGATGGGAGTCATTGGCCACTATTTAATAGGGCCACACTTTCTTCCTCAAAATTTAAACGGGGAAATCTATGAAAATTTTTAAAGAAATGATCTGGCGGTGATTTTAGAAGATATTCCTCTCGCCGTCAGACAGCGAATGATGTTTCAGAACGACGGTTGTCCAGCACATTATCGGCTGACAGTACGACAGTTACTTGATCAACGTTTCCCTAACCGTTGGATTGGAAGAGCGGGTCCAATACCTTGGCCAGCGCGAAGCCCTGACTTAACACCCCTTGATTATTACGTATGGTGTCATATGAAGGAGATGGTCTATGCCACACCAGTCAATACTATAGAAAACCTTAGACAAAGGATAGTCGATGCTGCCCAACACATAAGGCTTAATCTGACAACCAGAGTAACAAGGACGGAAATAAGAAGACGCTGCCGTGTCTGTATACGGAATAGGGGCTCCCATTTTGAGCAAGACATATAAAAATTAAAGTACAACTTTGAAATTAATAAAGAATTAAACTCTACTTTTAAAATGTTTTTTACTGTTTATCTAAAAATAAAATTCGTACTACTTGTGTTATTTTTACTTACAGAACAAAAACATATTTTTCAAAGAAGGGTGTCAACTGCTAAAATTAAAATTACCCACATAAAACGCTTTCAAGGCAGCCAATTCAAACTTCTTGAACGTGTGTAATAAGAAGATATATCAAAAGATGGCGTGTAAATCACTCCAATTTCGTTCTGGTTCAATCACCAGTCCTAGGAAGTTTCAGACTGTTAGGGATTTTTTGCATCTATGCATATTGTCCTGCGCAGTTTCCAAATTGTTTCATTTTTGCGAACCAGAACAAACCTATCACATTCCAATCAAACAAAAACTACAAAGATAAACACAGAAAAAAACATAAGAAGCACAAAACATCAATCAACTCAAAAAGTCACAAATAAAAACTTTTCACCGTTAATGAATGAAATTATACACAAAAAATATAAACATATGTTTTATTAGTATTTTCTTAGAACTATTAAGGGTACATTGAACATTTGTACCTTGTTAGATATCTATTGAAATAAGGCAGTTTTTATAATAATTTATACGCGTTACGTTAATATTTTTTTGAAAAAACCTAATAGGTAAATTTCATAGCTGATTAAAAAAAAAAAGTTTTTATTTCGGATGTTCACATGATCGAAATGTTTCCAGATATTTTTCATTCCAAACGGATATCTATAATATTGGACAAGTAATCCAGTAAAAAAAAAATTAAAAGTCAAATAGATTTTTCGAAAATTAACTTTTAGGACATTAAGATCTACTTTTTGAGAGAAACAAAAAAAAATTATATATCTCAAAAACTATTGAGTTTTGCATAATATATGTTAGGGCTAAATTTACTTCTTAGATCATGCCCCATCACATCTCCAAAGGAATGTATCGAATTACCAGTAACCCTGTATACTTATTTACATCTTTTGATGCGCCAGATCGATTGGCGTAGGTACTAGATTTCAAAAATTTTCCAATTCACGAGAAAGAAAAAAAGAGAGAAAGTTTCTTCATATTTTCTTTTATGGTGCCCAGAAATACGAGTCGTTATTTCTTATGTATTTTGATACGCCCGATCGATTGACGTTGATGACAGATCCCAAAAAATTATCCAATTTTGAGTTATTATTAATAGATCCGGCGTATCAAAATACATAATAAATAATTTTGACATATTAATATTTCTGGATAAAAAAAAATAGGTAATGAAAAAAAAACTTTATTTTATTTTATTTTTTTTTAGTGAATAAATAGAAATTGGACCATTTTTTGGATTTCGGGTGAACGTCAATCGATCCGGCGTATCAAAATATGTATTAAATAGCACCGCCAAATTAACATTTCTGGGTTCTTAAAAAAATGAAAAATACCACTATCATGGACATTTCTTCGTGAAAAACTCGGAATTAAACCAATTTAGGAACTAGGATGAACGTCAGTTGATCCGGCGTATCAAGACACATAAAAAGACACTAACAAATTATTATTTTTGTATACCTACCTCAAAAGACAATGCGAAAAAACACAATTTTTTACATTTTCTCGTAAATATGTCAAATTTGGATTTTTAAGAACTAGAACCAACGATAATCGATGCGGCGTATCAAATTACGTAATAAATAACCCTAAAATATTAATATCTCTGGCTACTTAAAAATAACCCGCGGAAAAATTCTATTTTTTGGCTCGAGAATAACTCGAAATTGGGTCGATTGATTCTACGGAGAAAAAAAAATACATCGAAAACGATTTAAAAAAATCTTTCGAGTTTCTTAAGACTAACAAAACCTTCCTGGTTGTCTAGGCTACCGTTAATTATAATCGAATTTTGAATAACACGTGAAATAATTATCACGTTATTTTATAAGTATGATAACTTAAAAGCGGAAAATCCCATATAATATAAAATTTGGATGGTAACTTATTATTAGCTGGCGGAAATATCCTACTGTATTTGAATAAAGTCGATTGGCAAGTCTATATTTTTAAATATATTAATTCAAAATGATGAAAATTAAAAATATAGCAATTATACCTAAAATATTAGCTTATATTCAAGACTCTTGACAGTAGTACCTCAAAATTATAGTAAATTTCTCTACTCGAATTTCGCAAAAATAGTGACAAAGGGTACCAAAGTTCTAAATTAAAAAGCTAACGACTCACCTTGTTTGCACCAAAATCTGTGTTGTACCATTTTAGCCCATCTACCCTGAAGCTTAATTTCTAATTTATAAAATATATAACCATCCACAACATAAACAATGTCAACAATATAGAAATGGATGCAAAACCAAATCTTAAATGATAAATACAAATTGGATAATAATAATAATAATAAATAGCGTGCGTTTTCTACGTCAGTTCACATTTACAACACCTTAAGCTGCAGCTTCGTTGCGAAGCTGTCTAAGGGCTTACCTCTGCTGGTTTTGTACGAGCTGCGCCTTCCTAACGTCTGGTTGGCGCTGTGGCATGGAGACATGCCCCTGCTGTCGTCTGGCGAATCTGAAAGGCACCAACACCAAACCTTTATTTACAACCCAAGCACTGCGGTGCTTTGCTACTTTCTTTACATTTACTGTAATTTTACGAGTTTTAAAAAAATTCAATTTCAAGTTAAAATGATGGCATTAATTTAAAAATATTTGGAAACTATTAGCTATTTTGACAGAAGAATAGAAATGCTACCAAAATTTTCATTAGAATGCATGAGGCAATAGTAACACCCAATGAACTGAACCAATTCACTTCTGGAAGCCCTGTGATAAAGCCCACATTACCGCACCATTGTAGGTAATAGTACATTGGGCGGTAATTGGATTCGTATGTAAGTGGAACTTCAATCACTCAAGAGCGGTAAAGGTGTAACCACCTTTATAATTTACACTCGCGAAATAATTCATAAAAATAGAGAAATATTTTTTAATATGCGTAACATCTCTAACTACCAATTAAAACTTTCTTGTATTTTTTACTACAGAGACCAACCAATGCGGTAAAATCACTTTACCACATACCACTTTACCGCGCTCTAAACCATTAGTGAGTAAAAATCACTTTATCACACTGCGTGTCAAAGTATAACTTACCATACTGAAAATCATGCGGCAAACCCCATGTCACCACTTGGATGTAGATAATAGTACATTATATAATAAGGATCTTTACCGTATACGAGTGAAATTTGCAAATCGAGCCATAGGCGAGTAAAGACGTTTTTATTTCACGATATAGATAGTCGTATGTTACGGGTAGCAACCACTCTTGAGTGACTGTAAACCTCGCCTATGGTTTGGTTATCAAATTCCACTTGCGTACGGTAAAGACCTACTTACCACTGGGGTATCCAATCCCGGGATTGAGGATTAAAAATCCCGATATAAAATATAATATATATAATGTACTATTATCTAAAATCGTACGGTAATTGGGGTCTATGATTTGACTTTCAGCGCGGTAAGTTGCACTTAACAGCACACAGTGTGATAAAGTAATTTTTACAGCATTGGTCGATTTCTATGATTTCTTTGTGCATATTAAAGATTTACTGTAAATTATTTTACGGTTGTAGACAAAAGTCGTACGTAATACGGCGCGCGCCTTTACCGCTCTTGAATGACTGCAAACCGAGCCATAGGCGAGTGTTATATAGAAATTGTTATCTAGCAGTGAAATAAAATATAAAAATATTCTTTAAAACGCGTAGCTTCATTAATTTACTGTCAAATTTTCTTGTATTTATTGCCATAAAACTTTCCCACGCTGCGTGCGGTAAAGTACTACTTACCACAGTTAAAATCATGTAAACCCCCAAGAGCCGTAACTACGTCTTGACCGCACGCGAGGTAAATTTACAAACCAAGCCATAGGCAAGGCTAACAATGACTTTGTCACACTGCGTGCGGTAAAGTACTACTTACACACTCAAAATCACATAGTACCGTAAGGTTGTAGATAAATAATTATATACAGGTCTACTCAAATTCGATCAAGTTAAAAAATTGCAAAAAAAGTTTTACGAAAGGACTAAAAATTGGTATACGTGTATAATATTGAAATATGGAGCCAGAAGGCAATCGTACGCTGGGTCGGGGTCCTGGCGGCGGGAGCGTTTTCGTATTAAGGCTATTTTTTACAAATCAATCTTAGATATCTAAAAACCACTTTTCCAATACGCTAAAACATCTTAACACTATACTCGAATACACTACTCGACGCGTTTCCCTAACCATGTTAACATCTTCGGGAGATGAGTAAGATTTTTATTCGTCTCCCGATGGTGTTGATATGGTTAGCGAAACGCGCGTCGAGCAGTGTATTCGAATGAAGTGTTCTTAACTCTAACTTCTAAGATTATTTAAAATTTTCAGAAATAACGTATTTTTCGGGATTTAAAAAAAGTAAAGAAAATCACGTAACTCCTTTTGTACACGTTCTTTAGTATTATTTTTTTAAGTATAAACTAATGATAAAATCAAAATGGTCTAAAATTAGTGAATATCATATGATACAGATCTCATTGACAACATTATATGTACATGAAAATGTTTATGAGTGACGTATCACCTAAAGCCAGCCCTGGTTTTAACATCATTTATTGCTCCGAGGAAAAGGACTTGAAACAAACATCGGGCCGACTCGTATGGATCGCTGAGATTAGGAGGAACTAAGTCGTAATTGTGCGGATATTCAAAATTCAAACAATAAAATATAATGCAAGTATAGTTCAAGTAATAAATTCCCGAGACAGAAAAAACCTAACAAAAACTTTACGACATAATTTTTATCGCCGCGGGCCGTGGCGCTAGTTGAAATAAATGGATCCCAGTAAATAAAAAACGAAACAAAAACTTTGCGACATAATTATATCGCCGCGGGCCATGGCGCCAAGCCTGACATGAAACATTCTCGACGCACATTAAAAACCTACAAAGGTAAGCGAGTCAATTTGCGAACAGCACAAAAAAAGAGTACCGGTAATTTAATGAGGTCGTAAAGTTTTTGTCATGTTTTTTATACCTCAGTTTCTTCGTACTTGAACTATACACATCTCTTACAGTTTTTGCCGTTGAAAGCAAGAAATTTCGAACGGTTTTTGTAGTTTTTTACAATTATTTAAGTGGTATTCTCGACCGAAACACGTAAAATTATGGGCATTTTATCCAATTATAAATTTTTTCGAATACTGAAATAAAAGGCGATCATTTTTATACTTCTGTAATAGCAAAATAGCGATTTTGAACCTTAATTACTTAAAACTGTGTAGCATTTTCCACATTAACAATAAAAGAAAAGACAAAACAATCCAAATTATCTAAAAGCAAAAAACATCCGAGTAAATATATTAAATACATAAAATGGAGCAAAAAAACAACACACCTTTATAAAGCATGCCGCTGCTCATGCTTCTGTCGGCCAAGCTGTCTTGTGAGCCTCTGTAATAATCCCGTTTCATGGTAGATGGAGCATAAGCTAAATAAAAACAACAAAAATCATGCAAAATTATATTGTCCAATTAGAAATTATATAGGTATAGTATACGAAAGCATGGGGCTGCGTAAAATAAAAAAATCGGAAAAATTAAGCCAATACAAGTCTACTAGTGGTGCCGTTATTTTGATTTTTGTAGTACATATAAACAGGTGTGAAGATACTGAAAACTGTACAGGGAAGATTTGACACAGATTGTCGCATATACAGGGTGTCCCACTGCTTCGTAGAAAAATTTCTGGTGTCTTTCAAAATTAGATACTTATATGTCTAAAATAAGAATTTTCCGTTGTTAAAAATTACCCGATTTTTTCCCAACGTAACAAATTATCCTGTGCATCCCTAAATTTAAATTACGTGTTTGGAATAATTTGTAGCCAGCCCATCCAAAGTACCAGTACCATACTATAATTGCTACAATTGTTGAATGGTATTTAGACGAGATTAATATAGGTTTAATTGATTGGGGCCAGTTAGATTTCCTAATCTTAACACCACTGATTGTTTTTTAAATCGGACTACTTCTACTAACAAAATCATTCATCGATGCTAGAAGGTGAGCTCATTATTACTTGTGGAAACAGTAAATAACGAGTTTACCTTTTTTTAACGCCTTGACGTAGTTTAGTCACAACTATTTCACCACACAATCATTCCCTATGACATTGTCACTTGCCGCAAAAAGGAATCGAAGACAGAAGACAGCGCGCCGCATCGAAGAAGATCCAATTGGCTCTCACGCCCGAACTGTGCGCTAAACAGATATGCTATTACGGACTTTTTTGTAGACAGTTTAATTGTCTACAAAAAAAGTCCTGAGCAACCTTTCTCTATCTGGCTCTAATTTGACAGCGTGCCAAGTTAAGGATCAGAAAACTCGAACTTTTAGCATTTTTTCGACTTTAATTTTTAACAAACCCAAAAGCTCCGCAAAATTGGACTATAAATTGAGTCCGTAATTATTATTATACAGGGTGATTCATGAGTAATGGTACAACACTTAACTGTAGATAGTAGGAGTCAAAATGTTAAGATTTAGCCAATAACGCCTTAATGAAATGTGTATAGGTGAAAATATACAGGGTGTTAGAGTTGAAATTAAATTGTTTATTTTCCTTTGTAATTTAAAGATTTTTTTAACATTTTATCATGAAAATTGGTAGGTGGGGGTATGGGAAATCATAAACACCTTCAACTTTCGTCTAGCTCCTAGAGAGCGGCTACGTACGCTATGTTTAATGTGTTAAAAGAGTCGTAACTTTTTCACCCGCACATTTATCGCAGATTTCGCAATTTGTATTTCTCTATCATTTCCTAATGAAAAAGGTAAACTTGTTTCAAGTCTCTAAGTACAATAGGTTTTGAGAAAAACGCAAATCAAGAGTTGCATGTAAATTTTTTAAAAGTCTTTTCAAATAAAAATTTTTAAAAGTAGGCGTTGTGACAGCATTATCACAGTACGTAAAGAAGCATATTTATCAAGTAGGCATAAAGACAAAAAGTACCTGTCAAACAATAATTAGTTGTTGCGGAGAGTATCATTTAATGAAGTGTTGTGTTTTTTATTTATTTCTTATATCGTTTTATAGAAAATGCCTCGCCATACATATTTTTCGACTTCTGAAATGAGAAACATGGTTTGTGTATACTTGCAAGTAAATTTTTGTGGTTGTGCTGCAGCTCGAAGGTACTTAGAACTGCATCGAAACAGAAGGCAGCCTGATCATAGGTTATTTAAAAACCTTTTCTAATCGTTAACAGGGTTGCCACCCAAATTTTAGAGTGAAATTCCTTGACTTTTCCAGGTTTTCCCTGACCAAACTAATATTTTTCCATACCCGCTAAAAACGTTAAGTATTTTAGTCCTATAGGGGTCTGGAAGCTTCGGTGTGACGCTGTCTCTCAAACAGTAGTTTCCACAGACATCAAAACATTTCGACAACCATGTTATCCTCCTCCCCAGATGATGACAACTTGATTGTCGAAACGCGCGTCGAGTAATAGTATTCAAGTGCTTTTTGTTTGTGGAAACTGCTTCCTCAGAGGCAAGTATTTTATGCTCAAGAAATTTCAGTACTGCCTTGAAAAGTAAAGCATAGGTATAGTGGAGATCAGCGCTTCCCGGCACTCAGAAAACGCAACAAAAACTGTACGACCTCATTAAAATACCGATAATATCTGTACTATATCATTCACAAATTGACTCGTTTTTTAGGTTTTTAATATGCGTCGGCTTGTTTGATGAGAGCATGCCGCTTGGCCCGCGGCGATAATAATTATGTCGTAAAGTTTTTGTTGCGTTTTTTTGAGTACCGGCACCAGATGAACTCGACTATAGTAGGTATAGATTTTATTTTCGATTTTATAAATGACTTTTATTCAGTTTGAAGGAACACAAAGAAAGAAAAATATTCTTACCAAGTACTACAAAATATTGTACTTAATACAAGTAAAACGTCACATATCAGTTAGTCTAGTTTATTGGTTTTAAATAAACAATAACGATTTGTTTGAAAATCGCATAAATCAAACAAAATTGCAATAATTAATTCCTACCTGATTTACGTACACACATACACAAATTGAATGATTATTATGTATTATTATTAATAACAAACCAAACTTCTTACCAGCCAAAATCATGTGTCAATTTTTCTTTGACAGACGACAATTCCCGATTCGACAGAAAAACTGAATAAATTTTGTCTGTGGTAGGGGCTCTTGATCTTTTGAGATAGATATATGTGTTGCGATGGTGTTAAAGAGAGAAACGTGTTCAAAAGCATGTCATGCGAATATGTGAATAACAGCTGTTTCTGTTAAGACAAAGCGCACGGCATTAAATTTTGTGCAAGCAACAAGGATAGCTAATCGAATCTTCTGCTTCCTCAAAACATAAATCCATCAAATTCTAAAGCGCGTGTTATAGTAAATATACCCAATTTTTACAAATTATAAAAAAATTGTATATGAGCACAAATTCCCTGACGCTAATAAATTCCCTGACTTTTGCAGATTTTTAGCATTTTTCCCTGACATTTTAAAAAAAGGCGAAATTTCCTGACTTTTCCAGGTTCTCCAGATCGGTGGCAACCCTGTTTGAGAGAAACAGGTGCATTCCGCCCAAAACGTGATATTGCTGGTCCTCCAAAAAGAATTACTTGTGGATCAAGAAGACGTTTTAGTTCGTGTGGCAGAAAATCCACAAGTAAGTACGCGGCGGTTATCAGTAGCAACTGGTTTAAGTCAGTCATCAATTCATGGATTATTAAAGAAAGAAAAATTTAAACCATATCACTTTACTTCAGTGCAAAATTTGTTATCTCGTGATCTTCAACAAAGGTCGCAGTTTTCATTATTTTTGCGTACAAACATAATGACCCTATGTTTATGAAACGAATATTGTTTATGGATAAGACCACTTTTACCAGGCTTCCAGCACGAATTTAAAATAAATGTGTAGTGTGCTATCATTGGAAACTACATACTTCAATCCATCAACTCTAAGTATTTAGCATACAATGATAACATAAATACCCGGGAAGAATTATGGAAAAAAAATTGTGAAGCTATGGAAATTATTAGGGATAACAGAGAATCGTTATTTAAAGTTAAGTCTCTAAACAAATGTATTGAGGTTAATGGTGGTCATGTTGAACATTTATTGTAGTAGGTGTTGTACATTTTAAAGTTGTTCATATTATTGTTCTAGTTCTTATTATTTGTGATACTTGAATTAAATTATTTATACCTACAAGTTAAAAGTATATCATTATTTGGTTTGTATTAATGTCTGAAATTTTGAAGTTGTTAAACGCTATACAAACAATTAGCTACACAAAAATATTTACAACTAAATAGTGTCTAATTTTGCCGCCAAAATAATGTTTCAAATTGAATAATGAATTTGCATACAACTTTTCATTTGCACTCTTCTCAAAACCTGTTGCACTTAGAGACTTGAAACAAGTATAGGTACCTTTTTTTATTAAGAAATGATAGAGGAATACAAATTTTATACGAAATTTGCGATAGCGGTGAGGGCGAAAAAGTTACGGCCCTTTTAACACATTAAATTAATAATAAATAAAATTCCTGCTTTTATATTACATGATTGTGCTAGTGTTTTTACAGCTCCTCTTACATTTCTATTTAATTTGGCCATTAAATCAAATACTTTTCCTGTCGTTTTAAAATGTTCTAAAATAATCCCTATATATAAAAAGGAGAAAAAAATTATATTGAGAATTACAGACCTGTAACGTTTATCAACAATTTCTCTAAAGCCTTCGAAATATTGTTATATGACCCAACATTAATCGCATTACTGAATATCAGCACGGTTTCTTCAAGGGAAGGTCTACTTCAACCAATCTTTTCTGTATCACCCAATATATAGCTGAGGCTATAGACGGTAACTCACAAGTTGATGTAATTTACACAGACTTCACTAAAGCATTTGACAGACTTGATCATGGTATTCTATGTTCAAAATTTCAGAAGTTTGGCTTCTCAAGAAATTTGTTGTTTTTTTTCAAATTATATCTGGAGAATAGACACCACCATATAGAATACTATGGTCAACGATCTGCTGAATTTGTATCTACTTCAGATATACCTCAAGGGTCTGTGTTAGGCCCATTATTCTTTAACATCTTCATTAATGACATTGCAGTTGAATTAGGTGTTGAGTATCTTTTATATGCTGACGATATGAAATTGTATAATAAAATAAATGATGAAAGTGATTGTGTGGCTTTACAAAATGGTCTAGATAAAATCAGTGAATGGTGTAACTTAAACAAATTGCAGTTAAATATACGAAAATGTAATACTCTTACATTTACTAACAAATATATCGAATTTAATTATAGCTTAGAAAATTCAGTGCTCACATTTCGTGACCTCGGTGTAACATTTGACAGTAAACTATCATTTAAATGTCATATAAATACAATCACAAATGAAAGCTTTAGAACACTCGGATTTATAATAAGGTGTTCCCACGACTTTAATGACATTAACACACTGAAACTACTATATCAATCTTTTGTTCGATTCAAATTGGAATATTCGTCAATTATTTGGTCTCCTTACTATAACATACATATACAAAACATAGAGAGCATTCAGAGACGCTTCTTAAAAACATTATGCTATAAGGAAGATGGTGTTTACCCTGCTATTGGTTTTCCTCATACTATACTTTTAAATAGATTTTCATTTTCGAGCCTAGCTACACGCAGAACTATAGCACAGCAAATATTTCTTTTTAAAAGTATTACATAATATAACAGATTGCGGCGCTATATTGAACTCATTAAATTTTCGAATACCTAGACCCGGTTCTAGGCAAAACTCACTATTCTATCTGCCGAATTCCAGAACTAACGTTCTGAAATTCTCGCCACTATATAAAATGTGTGAAAATTATAATAATCTTCAAGACCGGTTTGATATTTTCCACTGCAATGTAGCTAAGATATTGCATAAATTTAAACTTAGCTTTGTTTTTATTTCTATTTTTAATTATCTGATATTCCTACATTCCTTTTTCTTATATTTTGTAAACATTTACTTGTAATTTATAAACATTTGTAATCATTTACTTGTAATTTCCTGCCCAGTAATAGGGTTTTCCCACTAATTTTATTTTAACAATTTGTGTCATAAAAATAATATAATAAAATATTTTATTAATTTACAACAATTTACTTTTCTAATAAGAATTATTTCTAAGAAAATATCGTTAAAATAACTTGCTGCTTTCCTCTAAAACTTCTCAGAATTTCAATTTATAATGCTTGTACTGTGATTGGCCTAAAGCAGCGGACGTGTAAATATTGGCCAATCAGAATCCAGATAAATGCCGCACAAGTTATTCGTGAAAGCGTCGGACGTTAATATTTTGTACTGTAGTTTAGGTTTAACCTTCACTGACATTACACATCAGATGACTAACCTAAAACGTTAAATTTGTATTTTTATGTTTGTATTGTTTGGAGTGAAAATATTATTTTATCAGTTTCTGGTTTATGCTTTATTAATTCTACAATCAAAATGGAATCAAGTGGAAGAGGGATATGTTAAAGGTGCCGCTGATAATTTACCTAAAGTAGAAAAGTGCTGAGTGCTGTCAATAAATAGAGGTTATGTTATGTTAACAGAGACCAAGGTTAATAAACAATCTTGAACAGAGACAACCTCTGTGATTAGATTTCAGGGTGGTGACGTCACAACGCGCCAATTTATGGCTGTTTAAAATGAACCCAATATTTTTCAAACTTCAAGTTTTTTTTTGTTACTATTAGTAAAATTAATAAGATAATAAATATGTCATAAATCATTTTTTCCGTGAGTTAAGTATTTCAACAATATTTTTTTTTCTGGGAAAACCCTATTGGAATCTTCTGTTGGGCACTGTATTGTTAAATAAATAAATTAAACATAGCGTACGTAGCGCCTTCTAGGAGCTAAAGAAAAGTTGAAGGTGTGTTATGATTTCCCACCATAAATAACCTCCATCCACCAATTTTCATAATAAGATGTTTAAAAATCATTGAATTACAATAGAGAATAGAAAAATTTAATATTAATTCTAACACCCTGTATCTTTTTACCTATAAACATTTCTAAACGTTAATATTTCGACTCCTACTATCTACAGTTGTGTTGTACCATTAGTTATGAATCACCCTGTATGCAATACAACTAAAAATAATGTAGATTTCATCCTTTCTAGAATTACCCAGATTTGAAGTTTTTTTGCAGAAAGCGTGTATGTTTTTGATATGACCATAGTGGGGTCGATCTGGATTTGCAAACAGACTCGTTTTTTTCGAATTTTTTTTTGTGATGTTATGAAGTCGGACCCCCTCTATCATCCGGAAAACTTTCTGGTCGAACTTTTCACGAGGAGGAGGTGGAGGGGAAATTTACATGGAAAGATAGGGAAAATCAGTTTTTCGGACACACTCGTTTAGTTTGATTCGGATCGAAAAAGGGTATAGGGATAAAATGAAGTGCTTACGAATGCGCGTAAACCGAATTTTGACTCGTCGAAATCAGTCCAGCGGTTCCTGAGATATTGCGATTTGAAAGTACGGATGTGTATACGGATATTTCGCTACGGCGAAAGCCGTTTTCGCGTTTTTTTCAGGGAAAAAAGTGACGGCGACTTTTTTTTTCTCCCCCGACAGACACTCAGGACCTAAGTACTGTCCAAATTTCAAGTCGCTAGGTTGATTGGGGGGGGGGGTAAACTGTTGTAACTTCCGCAAATCTCATAGCAAACGTTGTGAATTTTCTCCATTAATAAACAAATGGTTGCGAAATAACCAATTTATTGTTTTTGTTATTTTTAGAAAAAGTCATTTTTCGCCAGGAAGTAAAGGGGTGGGGGAGATTTTTTTCGCCATCGAATGTGGAATTTCTTTCTCTGATTTAAGCCCGACCAGATTGCGATCGGATGATTTAGGAGGGGAGAGGGAGGGGGCGCAAAGTTTTTGCCCTGTAGAAAGGCAAGGGAAAGCAGTTTTAATTTCATTCACGTTTACCCTTCGTCTCCCCCCCCCCCCCTTCCCCCATTCAACCTAGCGACTTGAAATTTGGACACAGTACAGGTCCTGAGTGTCTATCGGGGGAAGAAAAAAAAGTGGCCAAGTCACTTTCTTCCCCGAAAAAAAACGCGAAAACGGCTCTTGCGGTAGCGAAAAATCCGTATACAAATCTGTACTTTCAAATCGCAATATCTCAGGAACCGCTGGACCGATTTCGACGAGTCAAAATTCAGTTTACGCGCATTCGCAAGCTCTTCGTTTTATCTCTATACACTTTTTAGATCCGAATCAAACTAAACGGGTTATGTCCGAAAAACTGATTTTCCCTATTTTTACATGTAAATTTCCCCGCCTCCTCGTGAAAAGTTCGACCAGAAAATTTTCCGGATGATAAAAGAGGTCCGACTTCAAAACATCACAAAAAAAAAATCGAAAAAAAAAACGAGTCCGTTTCAAGCCATTTTTAATGCCAGGTCGATCCCACTACCATGTATAATACTATAATTATCAAACTTGTTATAAATAGATCTTATATTTTAAAAAAAGCATATGCAAAGTACTGGTACCAATCGATGTATAGGAAATAGAATTTTCAGTTGCATTTACAACCCAAATAGCTTGCACCAGAGATTTTAACTTAAAAAACAAAACAAAAGGGGAAAACTTTTCATCTTTATATACTTTAAAGTAAGTAAATTAATTAAAAGAGCTACTATCATTTCCAGCTTTCTATATGGTTTTTCATAAGCCTTAGCTTTGGCGCCTGGTCTAAAAAGAGGTTATTTTGAATATTCAAAACATGAAAACGCAAGCGAAAGTTTTAGGAAGGGATATTATTAGTAATAACTTAATTACAATGAAAATTAAACACACTGTACTTGCTTATACGCAGATAATTATTTTGTGTAGGGTAAATGCACGGACAAAACGCCAGTTCGGCGCCGACCTCGATAAAATCGCAACGATCAACCGCACAAGTGAACCGCAAATCTTTGGGTCGAATTGAATCTTTAGAACAATTTGGCGGCGACAGTCTACGGCGTGATTGAAAATGATCGACAGGATTGCTAATTTGTTAATAAACTCAACGTTTATAATCAAACGTAAGTCTCTGTTTAATATAGTGCAACTAGAACTCTAATCGATAAGAACAAATCGTAGCAGCTCCCGATAAAAAAAAAATAGACCGAAAATTTCGCGTCGAATCTCTACTTAAAGCACGAGCATTTTTGCTCTGTTAAAACGGCTTTTTCAAAAAATAGTCGCAAAACAAAGTTTCCGCGAATATCTTGAAAATAACTAAGTAAGTGAAAAAATTATAAAACTGAGAGTTGAGTAAATTACCGACTTCTGCAAAAAATTATTTTTTAACAATTATTCAAACACCTATCCTTTTTACAAAACGTTAATTAAAAAAAAAAATTATACAGGGTGATTTCGAACTCATCTTTAAAATTTTACAGGACTCTCCAACGGATCCATAAACATACGATAGCGCAAAAAAACTAACAAAGCATATCCAAAATCATTAAAAAATAATATTTGTAGGCTCTGTATCTTGGTAAACTTTCCTGCAATGAAATCAATAAAGTCTTATGGAACAACTGATAATACATTCATTCATAGTAGGGGATTGTATAGTAGACCGCTAGAGCAACAGAAAATCTAACAAAAAAAAAAGGATGCCGTGTTTATAGTTTACGCCGCACCGTAAACAAATGTTCATAAAACGCAAATAAGGTAAATATTTCTATCTGAAAGTTTATATTTGATTAATTCCTACTTATATTGGTTTTACCTTGCATCTTATTATAATCCGTTTCTATGTATAACATGGAATTATCTCCGTCCGACGTTGGCTACGATACTGTATATTTTTAAAAGCTTTTATTTAACTTGCAATGTTTGTTTGTTAATTAGTTTTTTAGGCCAAATCTTGCAATCAAAATTTCGATTAGTTCTAATTAAGCCAGAGCTTTGAAATTTTGCACATGTGTATAAGTTCGGTGACACATTTTAACATTTTCATATTATTTCATATTAAAAGAAACAAGATGGCGGCTTCAAGATTGCGGACTTTACCGTTTATGATCCGATTCGACTCAAAATCGATATCTGGGGGTTTTCGAGATCGCCAATTATGAATTCTTGGTCAAAATTTAGAAATTCAAAGTGGCGGCACCAATATAGCGGACGACTTTTGTCATTTTATGGTCCTAATCGATATCTGGGGGGGTTTTCGGGTTCGCCGATTACGAATTTCTAGTCAAAAATGTAGTTCAGAATGGCGACTTCAAGATGGCAGACGACTTTACCGTTTAAGATCCGATTCAACAACTTTTGTCATTTAAGTCCAAATCGATCAAAATCGATATCTGGGGGGTTTTCGAGGTCACGGATTACGAATTTCTAGTCAAAAATTTAGTTCAAGATGGCGGACGACTTTACCGTTTATGATCCGATTCGTTTTAAAATCGATATCTGGGGATTACAGCATATCAAAAGACTAAAAAGTAAAAAATAAAATATAAAAAATATTTTAAAAAAAATTATTTAAACTTTGAAATCAAATCAAACCCATCATTTTGTTACATTATATAATTTTTTTACGATATAAAAGCTTGTCGCAAGCAATCCCCTTTACACAGGAAAATCTTGCGACAACCTTTTATATCATAAAAAAAATTATATAATGTAACAAAATGATGCATTTAATTTACTTCAAAGTTTATTTTCTAATTTTTAGAGCATTTAAATAAAAGCGCTTTTTTTTTAAATACCTTTTATATAATTTTATTTATTTCTCTTATATCCCTTGGGTTTATCATATATATCATAGATAATGGTCAGTATTTCATACAGTCGACCAACTAAGTAGTGTTTAATAATAATGTGTATTGAATAATGTTTTGCGGCCTTTCTGTTAGGATTTTTTCTTATATTTCTTTGGTAGTATCAATTTCAAATTAAAGGTTCTGAATCACCCTGTATATAAGCAATAAACGTGTTGTTCGTAACATTTTTCAAAAAACCTAATAAAATAGTCGTATAAAATAATTAGTATAAAATGATAGGCCTACAACTGGCAAGAAAATTGATTTTCAATAAAACTTAAGATCAACCCTCAATTTTATAAAAATATGCCTTTTACTTGTAAGTAGCAACCCTAAAAATATGTTTCGCGGGTATTTATTGACAGTGGCGTCTTGATCCAGCAAGATATACCTACTTTTCAAATAGATTCGAAGAGGAAAAGCTTCTGGTTTATTTATTCAGAAATCGCGCAGTCCAGACTTTCCCAGACTAAATCTATTAGAAATAATTTCAAATTTTGAAAACGCAACCGTTAAAAAACGCTGCTGGAATTTCTGAACACACTCAAACCGGCTAGGACGCGTATCCAAAAGAATTGCGACGGTGCGGCGCGCTCAATCATTTTGTATCACGACATACTTTATAAAGTTCCATAACTAAATACATTAATTAACATTGTTATATACAAGTCGTTACTGAGTTTAATCGCGTCTTGTGACACAAATGGCAGCACACAAAACAAACTTAAAGACTCACCTGTAAGGTTAGACGTAGATCCCTTCTTTCCCCTGCTGGACATGCCCTCGGCCATCTGAACAGAACCGCTGTCAATGTGTATCGTTTTGGGACGGGGCCTTGTGGTACCTTTGGGCCGCATTCTAGGGGCAGGTTTTAAAGAAGACAGCTCGCCCCTGTCCAACGTCTTTCCCTGGAACAAAAGAAACAACGTGCATACCAAAGATATTTATTACTCAAAACAACATTACCATTGACCAGTATATGAACGACATTTTCGTTTATCCAAAAACCATAAAAACGGGGGGGAATTAGCTGGATCACAAACAAAGGCGATATATAAATATAACTATTCCTAGAGAAGGCGAGAGTTAGTTGACGGTGCGGAGTGTAAATATTGACTAATAACGGGGAGTGAATGTCCCCATGAATGTGCTCTTGAAATAGCTCAAAATGCACTTGCAGGGAAAACAAAAAAATTAAGCGGCGATTCCATCAAGTATAAATCATACGAGTAAAAATAGACTCCATGTGTGTGCGGCGCGCGTCGTTCGCGACTTGCAGTTCGTCTTCTGTTGTTCCAAAGCGATTTACGGGGGTGGGTTGAAAATTAGGTGCGTTTGAGAAGCCAAATCGATATCAAACTGATTTCAGTTTCGATGTGCAGTGTGCAGAAGCTATTGACCGCAGACGCCGTGTTTTCTCAGTTTTTGGCTCGCTCTTTGCGATAATGAAATTAATTTTTATTCGGGAACTGGCTTAGATGCGTTCGGGCTTTTTACCATTTATTCAGGACATCACAGTTAGTACAGAGTTATTTTGTAGAACGAAATCGGTCTGAGACTTAATAATTTTTTTGCATTAGTGTTTGTTCGCGGTATTTCGTCAATATGTCTGCTTCTGGTGATCGGATCGCTCAAAAAAATAAAGTTTGTTCGTGATAAAGTTTAAAAAAAAAATTAGAGACTTGTGAAGGAAACAGGATTGTTGTATAAATAAATAAAATAACGGAGACTCAGCGATTTCAAACAAATTAACGTATCTCAGAAGATTATATATAAGATATATACATTTTTAGGGGTTGGTACTAGTTTTTTGCGATTTGCGGCTAAACTATGTATCCTATCGAAAAATGTTGAATGTAAAAGTTGTAGATAATTAAAAAAATCTAATACTTTCTAATTGATCATTATTGACCATAACCTTAAAATTATAGAGAAAAATGCAAAAAACCGTTTTTTCGGTTTTTAATTTATAACTATCGCAAAAATGTTTATATTTTCATGAAAATTGGTGAAAATGTTCTCTTTTGTGTTTCAAACAAGCCCAAATTTTTTCAAAGCGAAATATTTAATTTTCGATGTTTTATGAAGACAATAAAAAAAAGACCTAATTTTCAATCGAAAAATTTGGTTAGCAAATTTTCGATTAATGAACTTTACTAGTGCTCATATTTTTCGTTGAAATCTCAACTTTAATATAGAATTAAAATATAGTATTGTTTATATACAAAAATATCGTTAAAAAAGCGAAAAACTGAAAAACTACTTTTTAAAAATCGAGTTTTCGGTGAAAATCATGAATTTCTTTTTCTTTATTGTAAATAAACGTTTACATTCATAAAAAGCCGAAAAATCGTTGTACGAATAAAATTGTAGTCTCGAGGACATCGAAGACGAAGACAGTACCCACTATCTAATAAATAATAAAAATAATGATACTGAATTCTGGCGATGAAGAATTGCCCACGAAGAAAAAAAGATTTCAATAAAATTATTTTACTTTTAATTTTTGTATTTTATAATCAAATATAAGACTTTGACGTGATAATTTGTAAATACACAAGAAATAAATAACAAATTTTCTCAGTTCACAGGCTTTGTGTTTTTTGAATTTTTACCTATTTAATTGCAGTTTAAATAATTCATTCGGGACTTTGAAAGCCGAGAATAGTTAGGTACATGTACATTACTTGTATAACATAGTATTGTAGAATTAACGCTTTTTATGAATGTAAACGTTTATTTACAATAAAGAAAAAGAAATTCATGATTTTCACCGAAAACTCGATTTTTAAAAAGTAATTTTTCAGTTTTTCGCTTTTTTAACGATATTTTTGTATATAAACAATATTATATTTTAATTCTATATTAAAGTTGAGATTTCAACGAAAAAAATTAACACTAGTAAAGTTCATTAATCGAATATTTGCTAACCACATTTTTCGATTGAAAATTAGGTCTTTTTTTATTTTCTTCATAAAACATCGAAAATTAAATATTTCGCTTTGAAAAAATTTGGGCTTGTTTGAAACACAAAAGAGAACATTTTCACCAATTTTCATGAAAATACATTTTTGCGATAGTTATAAATTAAAAACCGAAAAAACGGCTTTTTGCATTTTTCTAGATAATTTTGAGGTTATGGGTCAATAATGATCAATTAGAAAGTTTTAGATTTTTTCATTATCTACAACTTTTACATTCAACATTTTTCGATAGGATGCATTTTAGCCGCAAATCACAAAAAACAAGTACCAACCCCTACAAAAAAAAAAGTACATTACCCTGGACCCCCCCCCGGACTTTTACTCAGTCTGGACGATTTTTCCTTAATTATTTACACCATTAACTACATTTTCCGACCATTCGTAGACTGCTAAGACTTTTTATTGCCTTAAACCCGATTGGCCCTGGTCTATCTGCATATTAACTTCCAAAAAAGAAAATTGTCGATTTTTAATTTGTTATATAATAACATGTAAAAATTATTTGTTTATATACGCGCGCGCGTGCCAACCGTCCTAATTCTCTCCAAGTACTGTGTCTTATGCGCATCGTGCGATTTTTGTTGTTCGGAGTCGAAATGTCACTATGGGGCATCACCATACTCAGAATTTTTCAAGGATTCCAAAAATATAATAATATACAGGGTGTTCCATTTAAAAATCAAAAGTTGGGGTCATTTCCCGAAAAACCGGAAGTGAGAAAAAATGACAGTTATGCCACAAAGTGTCTTCTTGGTCATATAATATATCTACCAAGTTTCGTTCCGATATTCTTAAAAATAAGGAAAAAAAGGGGGTCTACCACGATCCGTTAACACCAGGTATATATACATTATTCGATAATGTTGAGATATTTATGTATTAAAAAATATGTAAATAACATAACAATAATTAAATTAATTAAATAAAATAATTTTTAAAAATTTCATGAAAAACCTATAATAAATTAAATACTTAATTTAATGAATTTATAATAGTTAATTAACAATAAATTAATGATCACGATAGGTATATAAATAACAGAAATCGCACGATACGCATAAGACAGCAACACAGTACTTTGAGAGAATTAGGACGGCTGGCACGTTCGCGCGGGTAAAAACAAATAATTTTTACATATATAATGAATAATTAAAAATCGACAATTTTCTTTATTGGAAGTTGATATACAAAATCTAAAGATATAAAAAATTATGTATTGTAAAAAAACATTTTTCTACTACTGTGCGTAAAGTACTCACTTTACGCACGCTGTGTAGTGCGTAAAGTTAAACTTTACGCGCTAGTGCGTAAAGTAAAAAGTAAAAAAATGCCTATCGGAGCGTATGTAAAAATCATATTCTATTTCAAAATTACAATAAAATAATTATTTAATTTTATGTAGTCCGTTTATTTATTATCACTGGGAATATTATTATAAAATATATCTATTTTCTGCGTTCTGTAACAGTTATGTTTGAATTATTTATAATTTTGAAGTTTCATGTACATTTTTAAGAATTTCATTCATTTAAAATTAAGTTGGGCAAGGCGATATTGTGATTTTTATATGATTAAGTAAATTTGACATTTAAACGTAATGCCTACGTTTTAACATTTTTCAAGTTAATTTCATATTATTAAAAGATTAAGGTGAGGTAAGCTTATATTTTAATTTTTATGTAATTTTTAACTTCAAATTTACTTTTTTAGAACAATATTTAATTCCGTTTTTATTAAAGGAATTGTAAAATTTATTCACATAATTTTCATTAAAGCAATAAATTTTGTAAGTGCCGATGTGTTATTTTCTTTACATAACTAGTATATCTAGTTAGAATGTAACATTATTCAACAACTAACCTTGCTATCGTATTATTTTACTTTACGCACTAGTGCGTAAATTATAATTTTTGTATTTCAACGTATTCATATATTTTTGGTAACCACTGCGGTAGTAGAAAAAAAAATTGTGTATGCAACTCGTCTGTAAAGTATCACTTTCCACACTTGTTGCATAAATAACTATTGTTTATTACACTTTTAGAGCGTCAAAAAACGGAACATTCGCAATTTTTCAACTTTTAAAAATTAATAACACTGAAAATATCAACTTTACGAAAAAAAGTTAGTCAACATTTCTTGTTGGAAATCGATCAAATTGAACTTGACTATTACACCGAATTTCAACGCAAAATGTGTTAATTGTGGGTTTTCGAAAGCACTACCATTTTCACAAAAAATGTCATATTTTTTTTTAATTATTAAGTTATAATAATAATAATCTTTATTCAGAGAGGTAAATCTTAATATAAAAATAGATAAATAATCGATAGACACAATAAATTCACCAGATAAAATACACAAATGTATACATATAAATATTTCTAATCACAAAATAAAAATAGTTGATTTATGTGTGAAATGAAATCAGCCAGAATTTCTCAGATAGATTGTTAATTCATATTTAAAAGTATTTAGAGACCTACTGTTTTTAATTTTTTTTGGTAAATTATTATATTCCCGCATTCCCTTAATAGTTCAATAAAGGGGACTTTTAAATGTCCATTCGTACTCCATGGCTGAATTTTTTACCAGAAATTAGTTTTAAGATGCACATCAAGCGTCTGTAGTCAAAAAGTAGAAATTGATGGGCAGGGGTTGTAAAAAAAATATTTAAGGGTTGAAATCGCGCTATGTAAAAAACGAAAAATTTTCGAAAAAAGGTTTTAGACAAAAAATTCTGTGTTTTTCAATTATAGCTAATTAATATTCTTAGACGAAAATATCACTGAACGTAATTTTGTGTCTATTATACGAACGCATTTTTAAACTTTTGGGCAAGAATTGAGTCATGGATTACAAGTGAACAATTCCCCTTTACTGGGCATAAAAGAAAGCCAAAAACACCATAAAATTCTTAAAAACACTTTAAGAAGCTGTGTGACACAAATTGACCTGATATGAATACAATCGATCAATTTTTTCCCATGAAAACCATCATCGCCATACTTTAAAAAAGTCTTAGAAACACCGTAAGAAACAGTGAAACCCAAACTGACCCGATATGAATCCAATCACTCAGCAAGATCATTTGGGTTCCGTCTCTCTTCAATAGTAATACCTACGTCTCAAATATGAACGCGATATGTCTACCCGTTTGCGAGTCATAAGGATTTTTCATGTTTGTGATAACATATGTGGGACTTATATCCATCTTCCATCAGCAGATTCATTCAAATTCCATCCCAGATCTGTATTACAACCTACGTGCCAAATATGATCTCGATATCTCTATCCGTTCCGGAGTTATAAGAAAAATTTCATTAAAATGCCTTACTGCAGCAACATTTTGTGTCACTTTTCAAAATATCACCCTGTCTAGTACTTCAATTTGAGAGGTCCGCAGACGATATGTCATTGTGTTCTGTCAAAAAAGCGACGGCGAGGAGAAGACATACGCGCCAGCTGTGTATTTGACTGTGTAAATCGTTCAAAAACTTTAATCGAATTTCACGGCTCGCCTGTCACTTATAGAAAAAAAAAGTTAAGTAGCTTTTTTCCACAGAATTTTTTTCTCTATAACTTTTGTCTAAAACTTTTTTCGAAAATTTTTCCGTTTTTGACATATCGCTATTTCAACCCTTAAATATTTTTTTTACAACCCCTGCCCATCAATTTCTACTTTTTGACTACAGACGCTTGATGTACATCTTAAAACCAATTTCTGGTAAAAAATTCAGCCATGGAGTACGAATGGACATTTAAAAGTCCCCTTTATTGGACTATAAAAAATATATTGTTCATTGCTCTAAAATTATTCGCTCTGGTAATATGAAGATTGTTCAGAGATCTAGTATTATATGAGTGAATTTCATGGTTAAATGTAATAAACTTATTCAGATATACTGGCATTAAACCATAAAAACCATAAAATTTTAAATATAAAAATTAATGTAAAATAGGTAATTCTCACTGATACAGGCATCCTCTAGTGTTCAACATATTTTGAATTGGTGTATACCTATTACATCTGAGTATGGTCCTCATAGCTCAATTCTGAAGTTTTTGCAATTCATTTTTGCTGGATTGATCGAATAAATACAAAACAGTAGCACAGAAATCAAAATGCGGCAGAATTATTGATTTATACAGGGTTACTGGTAATTCGATACATTCCTTTGGAGATGTGATGGGGCATGAGCTAAGGAGTAAATCTAGCCCTAACATACATTATGCAAGACTCAATAGTTTTTGAGATATTTCAATTTTTTTGTTTTTCTCAAAAAAGTAGATCTTAATGTCTTAAAAGTTAATTTCCGAAAAATCTACTTGACATTTTAAAATTTTTTTTTACTGGATTACTTGTCCAATATTATAGATATCCGTTTGGAATGAAAAATATCCGGAAACATTTCGATCATGTGAACATTTAAAATAAAAACTAAATAATTTTTTTTTTTTTTAAATTAGTTATGAAATTTACCTATTAGGTTTTTTCAAAAAAATATTAATGTAGCACGCGTACAAATTATTATAAAAACTTCCTTATTTCAATAGCTATCTAACTAGGTAGAAATGTTTAATGTACCCTTGATAGTTCTAATAAAAAATTAGTAAAGATAATGCTGGTGGCGGAATTTATTAAACGACTAATCGTTCATTTTCATTTAAGTCAGTCAGTTCTTGACTTTGACGTTTGTGCATATATGTCATTAACTGACATTCTTATCTCCGTGTCCCTTAAGTTTGTTGGTCTTGTTAAATTAGTTATCGAAGATTTTGATTTTGTTCGTAGTTGTTGTTATTAGTTGTTGTTATTGTATTTTCTGTGCCATGGCCGCGTATGCCAACGCAGAATACGCTGATATCTTGTTTGTCTATGGATACTGTGTCGGCAACGCTGCTGAAGCTCGCCGAGAATAAGGTCTTTGGTACCCTAACCGCCGCTTACCAAATGCACGTGTATTCAGTACGGCATATCGAAATATCGCTGAAACTGGCTCCGTGAAATGTAGAAGAAGTGATGCTGGTGCTCCTTCCGTTTATGAACCAGATGATGAGGAAGAAATATTGAGGTATTTTGAGGAAGACCCAACTATTTCAACTAATAAAGTCGCAAGACTAACCGGAGCGTCACAATGGAAAGTTTGGTCTACGATACGTAGAGTTGGATGTCATCCTTACCACTATACCCCTGTCCAAGTCTTGGAGGAAGGTGATCCTGGAAGGAGAGTAGAATTCTGCCGCTTTATGTTAAATTCAGATGCAGAAAGTGCAAATTTTTTAACAAGTATTTTATGGACGGACGAATCGAAATTTAATCGCGAGGGTATAACAAATTTCCACAACCTACATTATTGGGCAGAGGAAAATCCCAAGTTAACACGTGAAACTAGTTTTCCAAATGAAGTTTTCTATTAATGTGTGGATGGGAGTCATTGGCCACTATTTAATAGGGCCACACTTTCTTCCTCAAAATTTAAACGGGGAAATCTATGAAAATTTTTGAAGAAATGATCTGGCGGTGATTTTAGAAGATGTTCCCCTCGCCGTCAGACATCGAATGATGTTTCAGAACGACGGTTGTCCAGCACATTATCGGCTGACAGTACGACAGTTAGTTGATCAACGTTTCCCTAACCGTTGGATTGGAAAAGCGGGCCCAATACCTTGGCCAGTGCGAAGCCCTGACTTAACACCCCTTGATTATTACGTATGGGGTCATATGAAGGAGATGGTCTATGCCACACCAGTCAATACTATAGAAAACCTTAGACAAAGGATAGTCGATGCTGCCCAACACATAAGGCATAATCTGACAACCAGAGTAACAAGGACGGAAGTAAGAAGACGCTGCCGTGTCTGTATACGGAATAGGGGCTCCCATTTTGAGCAAGATATATAAAAAATAAAGTACAACTTTGAAATTAATGAAGAATTAAACTCTATTTTTAAAATGTTTTTTACTGTTTATCTAAAAATAAAATTCGTACTACTTGTGTTATTTTTACTAGTATTTTCTTAGAACTATTAAGGGTACATTGAACATTTGTACCTTGTTAGATAGCTATTGAAATAAGGCAGTTTTTATAATAATTTATACGTGTTACGTTAATATTTGTTTGAAAAAACCTAATAGGTAAATTTCATAGCTGATTTAAAAAAAAAAAAATTTAAAGTTTTTATTTCAGATGTTCACATGATCGAAATGTTTCCAGATATTTTTCATTCTAAACGGATAACTATAATATTGGACAAGTAATCCAGTAAAAAAAAATTTTAAAATGTCAAATAGATTTTTCGAAAATTAACTTTTAGGACATTAAGATCTACTTTTTGAGAAAAACAAAAAAAATTAAATATCTCAAAAACTATTGAGTTTTGCATAATATATGTTAGGGCTAAATTTACTTCTCATGCCCCATCACATCTCCAAAGGAATGTATCGAATTACCAGTAACCCTGTATACAGTGATTCTAGTTTTTAGATCCAAATTACTAGATATCTTTGAAAAGCAAAGTAATTTTTTTGAAATTTTATTCTTTATATATTCAAAGTGATCTTTATATTATCTATAACTAAACCTAAATATTTAATTTGTTCAACTATTTCAATTTGAGTATTATCTATAAACAAATTAATACTATTACTGTCAACGTTGTTATATTTAAATCTGTTTGTAATCACCATTGATTTAATTTCAGTTTGTTGACTTTAAAATAAGTCTCAACTTTGCATAATTCAATATTTATTTTATTAATAGCAGTGTCAAGGTCGTAGTCACAAACGGCTAATAAAGTGCCATCTGCATACAAATTCAAAAAATCACAGTTAAGCTGGTAATTTATGTCATTAATATAAATGATAAATAAAAGAGGTCCTAAAATGCTTCCCTGCGGAATACCAAGCTCAACATCAAGACTTGGAGATAATGTGTTATTCACTTTAGTGGTTTGTTTTCTGTTAGTCAAATAATTTTTTAACAAATTCAATACGTTACCTCTGACACCATAGTAATATAACTTATCCAACAATATTATTCGATCGATAGTTTCAAAAGCTCTTTTTAGATCTATAAATACAGCTACGATATACTTTCCTTGATCAATCATCTGAATCCAACTAGTAAGCGTCAGTTGTAGTGCAGATTCACACGAGTGCTTAGCTCGAAAACCTGACTGATGGCTAATTAATAAATTTTTTGTATTAAAATAATCGACTAATTCGTTATAAACTGCTCTTTCTAATAATTTTTCTACAGAAGGTAAAGTATTGATCGGTCTAAAATTAACTGCCTCTTTAAACTGGTTTGACATTAAAACTTATCTTTACATGCATACAATGATTTTTATTTATAAAATTGTTAATAATTTAATACCAAATTACTTAAAAGACCAAATAAAATTTATATGTGACATCCATCAATATAGTACTAGGCAAATACATAATATTTATATTAATATAGCTTCTAAAATCAGTTCCACGAACAGTTTGTTCCATTCTGATCTCATCCAATAAGATATTTTAAATAATGATATAAAAAATGCTAGCTCTGTAAGAGTATTCAAAACAAATCTTTAAAACTACCTTAGATCTTTAAAGTAGGTTACTTCTGCTAATGTAGACTGTAGACACAAATATGTAATATTAGATTTAGGATAGATATAAGTATGTAATATTCAACTTATCTGTATTACTTATAACTGAGATAAATAAACATCATTCATTCATTGATAGAAAAAATATTTTGTGAATAATTTAGTATAGTAGTTCTAGTTCTATCACACTAGCAACATTTATTCGCCAAGTATAATTGAAACATCTTGAGCGTTTTCATAAATACGGTTAATCTGCTTAAAATTCCTATGTCTCAACTATTTTATTTACTCATAAAAGAACTAACTCCAGTTTTCTTCTAAATATATTGTTATATATGTATAATTTGCAATTATTTTGAAGAAAAAAACAGAGATATTTACTAAATACCATAGAAAAACGTCAGTTTGCAAAGAAAATTGTCAAAAAAATATACCCGGCCGATTTCTTTTTACAAAACAACTGTAAACTTGCTTATAGATCCTGCACAAATAGTAAAAAACCAAACCTGTTAAGACGGTTCCTTACTCCGATTTCCGGGTCTATTTTGTTAATATACATGCTACAGATCAAAATTGGCATAATACCGTTTTAAATTGCTCTTCTAAACACACCTAAAAGTTAAACCACCACCACAAGTCGCTTTGGGAAACAATCACTTTATGAGAAAAATGCAGTGCAGATTTTCTGCACTGCGGGCTACTCTAAAGGGACAAGTCGGACTATCTCACAATGTACCGAGATTATTAAATGTTTATCGAGCAATTTTAATGACCATTTATTATATGAATCGTGATACAGAATGTTATACATTGTGAATTGGTAATTGCGAATTATAATTATCTAAATGCTGTTCACAAATTTTATTAGTTTACAGTTCATTGCAGAGATATAAGAAATATAAAATACATTGTCCAAAGGTTTTTAGCTTCACATTAATGAATTGAATGAATGAATTTTTGCAAAGGAGTGGAATTTTGTATGTAGAAGAAAATAAAAAGGGTTTGCAAGTGTACCATAACAGGAAGTAAAAAAAATGACACTAATTGCTAACAAAATGAGAGAGAAACTTTATCAAGTACAACAGTCTTCGAGTAAAACACAATCAAAAACTACGTGGACGTAATAGCTTCCTGTTGCCATTGGAGTGCTTGTTTAAGGTGAGTCCCCTTGCCTCTTACCATCTGGCCCACCCCTAGAGGTGGGGGGTCGCGTGATCAAGTACGTGTTTCTTTTTCTGGATCCAATGTGTATTTCTCGATATATTTAACAGTTTCAAGACTTTTTGGACATCCAGTATATGCAAATTAGACAAAGAAGTGCAAATTTTCCTCTGAGCATTTTGTCCATTTTTAATTACCCCAATAATTTCAAGCGCAATTCGAGTTCCTGTTCGTTGTGCAGCTCTTCAGTGTTGCCTGTACATATAAAAAACACATATTCATATTTCAAATTTACACGATATCAACAGACACACGCAACAGCGAAGCATTTTTTGCATGTTTTCAGGGTACAGCAAGATCTTATTTTGGCGCCCCCCTTGATCCGGCGCCTCACCCCTCGGCAGACGTTTATATTTGTTTAGGTAGATATATCATTCAAATTTGAAATGTGAATATACTGTAAACCACTGGATGGTAATTTCACAGCGATTTTATATTTCTTATACCACTGCAGTGAACTGTACATTCTGAGCTTAGTCATTTACAAACTAATTTAAATACCTCAAAAACAATAACTATAATTAAATTCGAATAATAATCTTTTCAGCCAATGAGGACACTTGAGTGTTAATCAATATATATCTGCAGAAAATAACACAGCTTGAGTGATACGAATAATATAATTCCTTCTACCCAAAATATGTGGTAATTTTATGATTTTAAGAAGTTAAATATGAATACAAGAACATTTTAATAGGTTATAAAAAGCATAAAACCACCTTGTTATATAGAGTAAAAATGCCTGCTTTTGGGCCAACTGAACAGAACCATTTGATAAACTTTGATTTTATTATATTAAGATATGTTTTGATTTAACAGATTTTAAGTCCTAAAGTAATTGATTATTTACAACAGAATTTTTTTTGTAGAATAATCTTGGTCAGGAATTAATTGAGGATACAGAGCGCACATAAATTATGGATAATTTCTAATAAATTATCACAAGGACAATTCTGCGGAAAACTCTCAGATAGGTCGTTTTTAATTTTTAATTGCGCAACTTTCGTTATAACAATATTTTTGTGACGTCATCATTGTTCCGAATTTGACATCATCGAAATTTTCTTTCTTCATTAGCATTAATTAGGTAAGAAAGGGTACCGTGTCATTGTGATAGTGTTTACAGTAGCACAACCCGTGCTGGAGTGCTGCAGTAGTCACTCTTGAGATGGAGCTTCAACCTACCGTGTGAGTACACGGCAAGGTTACGTAACATCACTCTTTGACCTACAGCCATCTTCATCTTAAATGAGTATGGCTCAAAAAAATTTAACGTACTACTAGAATAATACATTTTCAAACCTCCTACCATTTAAAAAATTTTCCTAGACACCATGACACTCATACCGTAAACGTCACCAACGTCGCTTGAACCTCAAAATGTAATCTTTAGCATTATCATCAGTATTCACTAGTGTATGCAGGGATTGAATGTCTTTTTTAGTTCCCCAGTAATCGGTCTAAGGAGTTTTGTCTGAACCACACTACAGATCAAATAATTTTCATTTGGTTCGATGTTATAATTCTTGTATTGATTTTGAGCATTTGATTAGGTGAGAGTTGGTACTGAAATCTCTTCTTAACTGAACGAAAAGTAGTGTTGTTATATTGAGTGAATACGCTTGCCTCAGACGCAGCTGAATGGAGTTTTGTAGACTTTCATTTTAATTTTATGAAAATCTCGGTTTATTCACAAAATATAAATATTGATTTGAGAACATGTTCTATAGTAATTAGTTATTTACTACAATATTTACTTTCTGGTAAAGGACCAATCAATTTTCGTCAGAAATTAATTGAGAATTACTTAATTGTTGTTAGTCTGTCTGTAAAATCGTGAATTAATTTATTGTTACGTGTTTACAGTATTCAGTAAACACTTTGTGGATTCAAATAATTTGCAACAAGAATTTTCACTAACCACTATTTTATTAATCACTAAAATTACACTAGTAAATACTTAAAAATCACACAACTAATAATAACTTAATCTAATATGAATTCACTACTTTTAAAACACTATGTACTTTTCTTCCTAAACTTGTCAACTCTTGTCTAACTTAAAAACTCTCTGTCTGTTTACTGAACTGAACTGTACTGTGTACTTCACTCAACTGAACTGTTCTCTGTACTTCACTAAACTGAACTGTTCCCCCATCTGCTGGATTCACCTCTTTATATACACACTTGAAATGTACCAGAACCCTATTCCATAATATTCTTGAATCCTCCATAGTTTTCTACTATGTACTAGATGATTGTTCGTCAATTGGCTCATAGACGGCGCCACCCTACTAGTCAGGGAGTAACAGAATAACAGGTTTCCCTTCAGCTTGAACAGGGACTTAATCACATCTTTCGCCGTTAGAGGGCAGCACATAACATTATTTTAATTGAAGATTTAGATTAGAAACTAGGTAGGGTATTTAAGCTATTTAATTAGTCTTGTTTAATTCAGTTTATTTATTTATTGCAACGTATTATCCTATACATACTCTCCTCAAATATTTTTGAGTAATATTCGGACTGGTTTTTTATATAACCTGTGTCCTATATTAAGCCCTCCCTCTCTTTAATATTTGTTCCGATTAAATGCTATCTGTTTTAAAACTTACAACTCATGTAGTTTTTTTAATAAAAAGTAGATTTTTTAAAATATCGTCCTCACTGTACTTACTCTGTGCCCTCGTTCATAGTGCAAAAAGAAAATAGTGTTTCTACACTTAAATTCAGAACCTGGCACTCGATGCAAAAACCTATTTTAACTAGGTGCAACACTATGTAGTGGCATACAGCCCCCCTCCCCTCCTCTTTCACGATTAATATCTATGACAATGACATTCAAAGTATAAAATAAATTCACTTACCTCCCTCTCAGCTTCCTCTATGGCCTTCTTTAATTTATACTGTTCCAAGATGGCCTGCCGTCTAGCGGCTTGCTCCTCCTTTTTCCTAGCTTTCTCTTCCTCCTTCGCCTTTTCCATCTCTCTTCTAGCCTGCGCCTCGGCTTCTTTCCTAGCTTTCGCCTCTTCCTGCTGCTGCCTCCTTTGAAGGGACAACAACATTATCTTTTCTTTCTTTCGCTCCCTTTCGTTATCCAAATACTAAAAGTAAAAATAGATAAATAAGTTAAGTCGACAGCACCCTCGTGATACTTACCGGATCGGGATCGCTAAGTTCTTGGCCTATTATGAGAGCTTTCGTGTCGGCAACTCTCTGCATCTCTTGACTAGCTTCTCTTTTTGCCCTGAGCTTTTCCCTCTCTTGTTCGATTAAAACCTGCCGCCTCTTCTCATCATCCTCCTTCTTCATCCTTTCCTCTGCCAATTCTCTTTCCAGCTGTTTCTTCTTTTCAAGTCGTTCTTGCTCTTCCCTCCTCTCATAAGCTTCTTCCGGCGATTCCACATAACTTCTCTCTTTTTTCGGAGACATTCGTTTCACTCTAAGCGGCGGTTTAGGCCGCTTAGGTTGATCATTGTCGAAGCTAATGTAAAAGCCCTTTTGACTAGTCGGATCATTATCGAGACTACTTATTTCAGCTGCGGGTGCGGCCTCCGTTAGCGGCGGAGACGGGGACGGTTGGAATGAGTTACGGGTAATGAGGGGCCGCGTAGGGGACGGTATCCTATAGGTTCTACTACCTGAAGTGATGTTTAGCCTACTAAGACCTGCAGGAAAAGAAAATCGTTATTCAAAGCTAATTACCATATTTTCTATATCATACCTTCACTAAGTTTATCACCAGCATTGTTCCCAATAAATGATATATTTTGTGGTTCCATATCATCTGCCGGAGGAGCAGGTATAGGCGCATGGGTAACGCTAGTCTTTCTTTGAGGCGGTTCCCTACTTTCTATTTGTTGAAGACTTACGGGTGATCTCTTGCTTTCGTCCATAAGCTGAGAGATTTGCCGATGTATGTTTCTATGTTGAGGGGAAGCCGATGGGGTGCTATGTGATGTGCCGTAGTGCGAATGTTGCTGCTGATGATGTTGTTGACTCAGTGTGAAGCTGTTTGAATGGTGAAGGGTGGGTTCCTCGCCATTCTGATATTTACTCTCGGAGTAACGAGGGCTTTCGGCATATCGTGTGTTCTCTTGATACCTAGGTTGATCCTGGTAGTGCGTGTTGTCAAATCTAGGATAATAGGAAGTATACATTATTTGGAAGTAGTTACAAAAAATTTACTGGACAGTTCAGTTTCTTCACTGTAGTTACTTAAGCCCTGCTTAATAGGCTCATAACATAATGGTTATTTAAGTTAACTGGCGCACAAGCAACCATACCAAATCATTACTATCCTTAACTTGACAGTAATATTTACGAGTGAGAATTGCTTATGTAAATAAAACTATCACAAGGCTACATCACTGTCCTCTTACCTCTCTGATGTATCGTGCAGTACAAATCCTCCACCACCTCCGCCCGCACTATGTGGTTTGCCCCAAGTCCTTAACTCGGGCTGGTGATATGGTTCAACAGGAATGGGCGGAGGTTGAGGTTGTTGAGCCCAAGTTCTTCTCTGTGGCACTACAGGTGCGGGTGACATGGGTGCAGATTTGTCGTGTAAGAAGAACTGTGGCTGCTCTTGTATCCTTGGCTGATTGAAGATGGCTTGTGGTATATGGGGAGCACTCGCTGATGACTGTAGTGGTGGGGCGTAAACTGAAATTTAAAAATTTATACTTATATAGTGATGAATAATTGTCGCGTATTATTTCGTAAAAGCAAAAATTGTTATGGCGTGGCTATGAGGTACCTAACTTTGCATTCCATTTTATTTGTATTCGTAAGCTTGGCAAATGCTTTACCTGGATCTGTATACAGGTTTGGCAAATATTTTATTTGGGTCGAGTATGAATAAAAAACGTGCGATGCTAACCCATTCACAGTTGGATGTCAAGCGAGGAGCATTCTTAGTTATTACGGTATGAAAGTAATGGTGATAATGTTACTGAACATATATTTAGCACTAAAAGCCGTCAGGGGCAAAGGGTCAAGAAAAACACTGAAAATTATTTTTCTCGGAGCTACCACCAAATTTGACTCCCGTTTTAAAGGGAAACCTTCGTTGGATAGTTGCCTTGGCAGACAAAAATTGTTGCGACGATGTCGAAATATTTTTGGGAACTGCAATGAAAACTATTTGTTGTTCGTTTAAAAAAAATTTACTTTTAATTTTCCAGAGCAAGTTTTTTATCCAAGCGACTAATACTTACTTTCTGCCACGTCAATGGATGTATGAGTTTCAAATCGAACGCAAGTTTAGTGTGCGAATGTTTTGGCGTTTTGTAAAAGTGATTTTTGGATACCAATGGTGTAATCAATTATACTTCATAATTTTTTGTGATTATTTTAATGTAGTTCAATTTTGTAGCTTCTGCTAAAGTAACTTAAACAAATTTGCATGGGACCACCTAATAACCTTCCCATTTTAAATTTAAAAAAAAAATCATCAAAATCGATCTACGAATCACAAAATTATGGTGTATGAAATATTTTATATCTTTTACAAGCTAAATCTTATTCAAGCCCCACATAGGGCGCCAAAGTAGCTTGGCCGGTATAGTTGGGTGTATATTTACTGGGCGGTCAGAAAACGTAACAAAAACTTTACGAACTAATTATTAACGCCGGTGGACCATTCGGCATGGTCTTATCAAATAAGCCGACGTACATTAAAAACCTATAAAGATGTGATTCAATTTGCAGGCGAGATAGTACAGAGTAACGGTATTTTAAATGAGGTCGTAAAGTTTTTGTTGCGTTTTTTGACTGGCCAGTAAATATACACCCGATTATACTTCTTTTTCGCAATGAAATCATTCTAGAATGTGATATCGAGGGAGTAAGGGAACTTGGGAAAAAGCGACTTGGCTGGTATTTTCGCTTTTGGCGTGAAACCATCTAATTTTATTCAGCATTATTTGCGTGGGAACACTTGGAACTAGTCTACGGCAATTTTGCTGTACGAGGTGATGATGCTGAAATACACCAAAATCAAAAAGGATATTTTTCCTTATATATCCAAACTGTGAGAAGATGTGGATTTCCTTGAAACGGGAAGCCCATCCACGTACTAACCACGCCTAACATTGCTTTACTTTATATATCGAAATATATATGCATTTGTGTTGTCAAAGAGCAACATAACCTCACCAATTTTTGTTAATTTCACCGTACCAACAGTATCATAAAACATATTTATTTACACGTATTAAAGATTACCTTGTTGTGGCGGCTGATACATTTGTGGCTGATACGACTGCTGAGTATATTGAGGCATCAGTGGCGGTGGCGACTGCATACTCTGATACTGCTGCTGCTGCTGGAGGGCTTGAATTTGTCGTTGTTGTTGGGCAATGAGACTCTGTTGGTGTTGCTGTTGAATTTGGTTCTGTTGTGACGCTAACCTTTGCATATCAGACTGAATATCATGTAGACTAGAATTCATTCTGAAAACAATTAAATTCTATAACATTTTCTCTGCTAAGAGAAATGTGATAAAATATGCATAATAAAGAAATACCATTTCTGGTAGTAATATAGTGATACATACTGAGCAATTGACTGTTGATACTGTTCCAAGTCCATATTTTCCAAATCTGGAGTCCTTCTCGTCTCCACAAACGGTTGGTTCTCGTCCGACCACTTCCTTTCAAGAGTGGAGGCATCCTCGGTAATTTCCTTAAAGTTTCACAGCAAATAGTAAACATACCGGAATTAAATAAAATAAGATTTAAATCCTAAGCCACAGCACTTATCTCTTACAAAAAAAGCCAAAACCAATAAATCTATCTATGTAATAAAAAAAGCCGAAACCAAAACAAAAAATAAAATAAAATACCTGCAAGGTAAACGGCCTCTGAGGTTTTGGCGTAGGAGTGGAATCAGATGAAGGGCTTTGTGATTCGGAGCCCTCAGCCGAGTTATTAGACTCGGCTTCAGTTGGTGATTTTAGTAAATTACCTCTTCCCTGAAAGTTAGTTAAGTACATAAGACCACTACCATCACCAGTACATTCCGGAATATGTGTAGAGAAACAGAATTGTGCAAAGTTAACGGTTTGCATTTATACAATAGTATTTTGACACGTATTCGTTATATAAATTAGTATACAGTGAAATATTTTTTTAGTGAAAGTGCAAAGAGGGATTGATCTCTCAATGAAGGAGTGTAAAGCTATTGTATGACCGAATGAATGTAAGTACAAAAAAGTGCACTCTTTTTGACGTGGAAAAAGTAGACCCCCCCCCCATTGTGTTGTTCGGTATTTACTGTAAATTTGTTTTCTTTGACAAAACAAGCACCACCTAATTTGTTTACTTTTACCAGGTGAATAAGTCATCTCCGCATATGAAAGTTTTCATTTCATTGCAAGCAGAGATAAAAAGGTCATATATGTCTACAATTTAGCACTTGCAAATTTTTGAACTGGGCTACACACAACTGCCTACAACTTTCAAACAATCCAAAAGTCTAATATTATTACTTTCTTTCAACAAGGACTTGGTCTAAACCACAATTTAGTGAATTATACACAGCGTGCATTAATGACAGATGTTCTTTTGCTGTGGCACTTTTAATTGAAAGGTTAGCTTGTCAGCCTGATCTAGGATCTACACATAGTTGCTCTATGTTCACTTACTTATGATACACCCTGTATATTACTAATTTAGTATACAGTTCAAATCATTAATGTTGTCGTTCACATAATCATCCGTTAATTTCCAAATCAAATCGACTCAAGGTCACACAGAATGGCACGCATGGGCGTATTGTATGCAAAAGACAAGTATTTTGTGATGAAAATATGTGGACAATAATAGCATGAGATAAATTGAATTTTGACATGCGTTGTCGCATTTAGTTTTACAATTGACCTCATGGATTTCTTAAAAAGGTAAAAGGAAACATCCGTTACGTTTTTCCTGATTAAAGCACTCGTTTAATTTCACCACCATGTCTCTGGCTACTGCATTCAGTCTTTTATCCACTGCACGCTACTGAGTTGATAGAAAACAGAACCGTTACGCTCGAAACTCCTGTCGTAGCCTTAGCAAACGTGACTTTCTGTTATTCACATCCTATGCGCTTTGTATTTGCAAACATAAAAAAATCGTAGGTCATTGATAAGTACATAAAATAATGACATGAACAACAACATTCCTGATTTCAACTATACATGTGGATTTCACTCTTCTTGAGACACACAGCATCAAAGCTTATAGAAAATTTGTTCATATAATAAGCCTCAAGGATGATTTACGCATTACATATTAGTACCAATATACATTAGCCCTATTAATTAATTGTTAGATAATCCCCAAAGCTAAATAATAATAAAAAAATTCCCTGTCAAGTCAATTAATTCACCACCGTTAACAAATAATTGGAGGTATTAAAATTATTTCGCTTTTAAGAGACCACATTTTCAACGATCCCCTTAACTTTCGCTACAAACTTAAATTTAACTTATGATCTATTTTCTAATAAACCCAACTGTGTAGATGTATCTGGCACTAAGGTATTCCAATTAGTACATTCTCTATGTTGCCTATTTACCGTAAACTCTGAAAGGAACAAACATGCACTTAAAAATATCTCATAGAAAAACATAACCAAACACTAATCCTATGAAACAGGCAAAGAGGAATAACAATGTCTTGTAAACTGCTCGAAGCTACCAACAATAGCAACACCCTTACCAATTCAGTTAGCTAAAAGGAACATTCAATTATTACATAAGTTGAACAAAACCACAAAATCAAATGAAGGGAAATGAAATAAGAACACTTAAAGCTCCAAATGCATGATACACCAATGAAAGATGAAATATACACATGATGGAAACGTGACTACGGTAGGGCTTACCTTTGCGACGGCTTGCAGAAAAGCTGCCTTTCCAACTTTTTGTCTTTGTTTGCTCATCGCCACCTCCATGCGGCGCTTTTCGCTTTCTATATGCCTCCGTTTCTCTTCAAGTTTCAATCTAATATCGTTAAGTTGGACGTTCATGACGTTGCCTGTTGTGCTGTCATCGCCATTATTGTCAACGGCTTGTTGAATATTCGTGCTCTGTTGTTGCCACGTCGTCGTGTTTGGCAAAGTAGCAAAAGTAGTTTTCTTCTCCGTGCTACCGTTTGTGTTACCCACTTTATTCAGGAAACTAGACTTGGATGGAAATTCTTCTTTGTCGTTCATGTACACCAGATGAATCCCTCGGTTCTCACCAAGAACTTTCTGTTTGCCTAAGTCGGCGAAACTCATCCTTTTAGTCATCTCTCCATCGACGAGATCCTTAATCATATTCTCCTTATTCGTATTCGAGCTGAGGTTCCTGAGGGAGATATCGTCGCTGCTGAGTTGTCGCTTTAACTTGAATTTTTCAGACCCATCGTCTTGTTTTTCACAGCCGTTATCATAACCCAGTTGAAAAGAACCTCTGGCGTCTTGCAAAGTGGAGCGGACTGGGGCGTTTTCGATTGGAATCGGAAATGAAGGGGCTGAAATTTTCCTGCCCACGTGAACACCCACCTAAAAATATATCGTGTTCATTACTCCATTCGGTAATAGTTGATGAAACAGCGTAAATGAAAATATCTCAAAAGTTACATTTGAACAATAATAAATTTATTGCCAACGAACATTTCGATTTCAAGTGTCATAATCGCGATGTTACTTCCTGCATAATCACACAAATAGTGTTGGGACAACTATGATACTATGATAGAGACATATAAGTTTTTATTGGATCCCCTGAAAAGCAGATCTATAAAATTTTTGATATCGTCATAAAATTTGCATATTTGCAAAGGCTCTTTTGTTTTTTGGTGCTATTTTATATAAGTTATAGTAAAACTATCTGCGCAAACATATTTTATCATACTATATCATGTAAAAGTTTATATATCATCAAAAAATGAGCAACTCATAAATTACATTAATTTAGTATTGTCGATGCAATTTAGATTAGCATTACATGTATTGATTGGAATAAACCGGAACATATATATCATGCTTAAATTTAAAAAAAAAATTACATTGAAAATTCTAAGAACACGTAGTGTGGAAAAACGTCACGGTAGCTCAGGAAGCTAGAGAGTATTATAGACAAATACGCTTGATCAGACTGTCTGTTGTGTCGTGGGTTCGATTCCCAACTGCAGCACAAGCAATGTCTGTGGATAATAGCTATTTTGTCAAATGTATAACCTTTTCCAGACAGTTTTGGTTTTGGATTTGGCGATCGAAAGTACTATCATTTGCAAAAAGGGACATTAACATTGGATGAACATCACATCATTTGTGAAGATTAAAATAGCAGCGGCCTCAGTGCACTACCCTGTGCAACACAATGTTCATCAACATATTACTAAGAATATTTTTCTAAGATACACACTGATAAGTAAGATGGCACAAATTCATATACTAAACTTTTAAAAACTTGAGTAGTGGTGAGAGGTAAGTGAAACCTCTCATGTGGTCTAATGCTACTATACACCATAGATGTCTCTATGGGCGTATAGCGACTTGCGATCCTGCAAGTACCTGAGAGCGGCGACCTTTCAGTCCTAGGTGGACTTAACCTACTGTTATAATATATGATTTGCAGGAAACAACTACTCAGCGGGCAAATACCCCGACCTGCATTGAATTACACCTTACAAATCATTAAAGAATGGTAACCAATATCATTTGTCAACTCCCTGACCAGACATAGACCGGTTTCGAACTTATTAGTTCTCATCAGTATGCCATAGGTCATGGAGCAGACAAATGATAGTGGCCAACCTGCTAGTTTTATACAAACTATAGTAAATTGAGTAGTGGTGAGAGGTAAGTGAAACCTCTCATGTGGTCTAATGCTACTATATACACCATAGATGTCTCTATGGGCGTATAGCGACTTGCGATCCTGCAAGTACCTGAGAGCGGCGACCTTTCAGTCCTAGGTGGACTTAACCTACTGTTATAATATATGATTTGCAGGAAACAACTACTCAGCGGGCAAATACCCCGACCTGCATTGAACTACACCTTACAAATCATTAAAGAATGGTAACCAATATCATTTGTCAACTCCCTGACCAGACATAGACCGGTTTCGAACTTATTAGTTCTCATCAGTATGCCATAGGTCATGGAGCAGACAAATGATAGTGGCCAACCTGCTAGTTTTATACAAACTATAGTAAATTGAGTAGTGGTGAGAGGTAAGTGAAACCTCTCATGTGGTCTAATGCTACTATACACCATAGATGTCTCTATGGGCGTATAGCGACTTGCGATCCTGCAAGTACCTGAGAGCGGCGACCTTTCAGTCCTAGGTGGACTTAACCTACTGTTATAATATCTGATTTGCAGGAAACAACTACTCAGCGGGCAAATACCCCGACCTGCATTGAATTACACCTTACAAATCATTAAAGAATGGTAACCAATATCATTTGTCAACTCCCTGACCAGACATAGACCGGTTTCGAACTTATTAGTTCTCATCAGTATGCCATAGGTCATGGAGCAGACAAATGATAGTGGCCAACCTGCTAGTTTTATACAAACTATAGTAAATTGAGTAGTGGTGAGAGGTACTCAATTTACTATAGTTTGTATAAAACTAGCAGGTTGGCCACTATCATTTGTCTGCTCCATGACCTATGGCATACTGATGAGAACTAATAAGTTCGAAACCGGTCTATGTCTGGTCAGGGAGTTGACAAATGATATTGGTTACCATTCTTTAATGATTTGTAAGGTGTAATTCAATGCAGGTCGGGGTATTTGCCCGCTGAGTAGTTGTTTCCTGCAAATCATATATTTTAAAAACTTATTTATTAAAATTACTACATCCATCATCGCGCTAATAAGACCTCTAGATTATATGTACCTACCTCTTTATCAGGGTTTCTGCCAATAAAATTGAGATTATCCTGACTACCCCCGAAGTTTTCAATAGTTAGCTGAGAATCATCTGATGTGGAATTTCTTCTGCTTCTTCTTCCGGCGAAGCTGCTTTTCCTATGGTCCTCCCAATTGCTGGGCCTCCCAGCGGCAATTTCGCCCCTTTCGTCTGCCTTGCTGTCATTATTTTGTTTCTCCTTGTTAACCTTAAGGCGCGCCGGTATAAGAGGTTCATCGTGGACGACTGACCTGAGTGTGGGTATGTTTTTTCCTCTATGTACAACAAACGAGTCCTCGGAGCCCCTCCGCAAGCTGTCTTCGCTCATCTCAGACACGCTTTGTTGGAGGGAGTTCGTTTTTCGAAGTGGCACATGAGTTGGCGTTGATCTTGGCACTAGATGGAGATTTAAAAAATGTTAAAGTTTGTTTTGATTGTTTGTACCTCAAATTTTTTGGAGGTAATTGTTTCGGATGTTTTCATTGATTTTACAAAATCCACATGAGGAAAAGTCTCCTAGTGTGAGACATAAACATATGGTTGTCTAATGAAAATTGTACCATTTGAAAATTTATTTATCACAGACAAGTACCTTCATAAAGACACAAAAAATGGTTATTAAAAACTTGAATGTATGACATTATGCATATAATGGTATAATTTGATGCAAAAAGGACTCACAATTAAGCACAAAAATAAAACAAGTTTCAAAAGCTGTTGTAAAGCTCCACTTGATAATAATAAACTTAATATTTTACTCACTGGAGCTGGAACCTGGAATTAGAAGAAAAACTAGCTTTTTTCACATTAGCACTTATAACAACCTGCAGTTAACAGTACAACTAGACCAATAATGTAATAAAATAAGGGTGACCATCAATGGACCTATGTCTAGATTTCAACCTCTGTCAAGCTTAACAATAATCAAAATAGTTTCTTGGGTTTTACAACCTGAAAACAAGTCCAGATGCTACAAGAACAAATATATTATATTGCTTTGCAGTAAGCACCTCCAGATGGAGATTTAATATATGTATATCTGGTTTTAATACAAGTAAAAACTGTTTTCCTTATGATACAACGAAAATTACCCAGCCTAAATAAATATTTACTACTGTTTCCATATGTTAAAATAAGAAAACCCTTGGACCTATAAAAACATTTAGTGTTAATGAATTTGACATCTTCTCTTTCTGCAGAAAACGTAGAAATATAAAAGGTTAGTTTTTTCGATAATACAGAATAAAGCTAAAAACATAGCTCATAACTTTTTATTGCCAATGTCCAAAAATTAAAAAAACATTCAAGTGCTAAATCAATTTTATTTAAATTTAAACATTATTTTCGTTTTTATTTACAAACAGTAAATACAAAATTTATGGACGATTTATAGGTTTATCTGGAACACCCGGTGAAAACAGATCTTTAAATACCCATTAACCAGTTTTAGAAAAAAGTTACGTAACCTTTGAGCAAAGATCTGTAACTACATATTCTTTCTTATTCGGTGTTAAACAACTTTCACAGGCGCTCTTGCATATTAATTGCAAATAAAAAATATTAAGATAATTAACAATACATACAAACATATCTCTTCAAGAAATTCAAATACACTGACCGATACATATTTTAGTAGAGGAAATTAATGCGAAAAGCAAAAAAGGGTGCAAGTTCTTAATCGTTACTACTTCAATGTAAAGACTTAAAACCTTTTGCATTATGCTAAGTTTCGGCAACATATGAAATGTATACCTTTGAAAATTAGCACACTCACCCCCGGGGGGTTGCAGTCCTCATTTTACACCCCCAATTCAATACGCGCAAAGTCTTCAACGAAACCTGCTAAAATTCATATCATGAGGGGTTTTGGGGTCGCTGATTACGAATCCGTAAATTGAAAAATTCAAAATGGGGGCCTTTAATAATTAAATCCTGATTTATGCAGTTTCTATTGATTTGACTGAAAAATATGTAGAATAAAAAAGTTTTTTGAATGCCATTTTGCATAAGAATCATTTGGTAACATTAACCCTTTCACTTCTCCCCCGTGGAAAACCTCCTACCCTGATCCTTTCTATGAAAAATTGCAAAAGCTTTTTTAATTTTTTTTTTATTACAGGGGTCGGGGTAAATAATAACAAGAGAATATATTAATAGCAACCAATTTTTTTGTATAATATGTACTTTATAGCAACTTTTTGTAGAGAATATGCACTAAATAAGTAGCCAATTTTGTTTATGAGTATAATTATTAGTATAAACAAAAATACTTATCGGCACCAATAAATATTTATTCATTATAGAATTAATCTAATTTTTATCTCATAAAAAAATAAAACTATTAATCTAATCTAATTCTTTTCGAAAAATAAGTAAGTCCGACTTTCTTTTATTTACATCTTTTTGAGCATCTTGGTTTATTCCATTAATTCCACGTTTCACGCAAATCTTTTTTTCGCGCACACAACAGTATATTGCATAAATATCATTAATGCAAGATTTCGCCCCACAATTTTATTAATGTTCCGGTGATATCCTTTTCATTTAACCACATTAAATTTACAAGGCGCCATTTCATTTATTAATTATAAAAACGTAAACATCAATAAACATTACACTTATTTCAAAATAATAGAACACCTTGTACCAAAACGCAAAACAATATAAAATTAAATGCTCTAAAAAGTAGAAAATAAACTTTGAAGTAAATCAAACCCATCATTTTGTTACATTATATAATTTTTTTATGATATAAAAGCTTGTCGCGAGCTTCTCTTGTGTAAAGAATATTGCTCACGACAAGCTCTTATATCATAAAAAAAATTATATAATGTAACAAAATGATGAATTTGATTCAAAGTTTCTTTTCTACTTTTTAGAGCATTTAAATAAAAGCGTTTTTTAAATATTTTTTTATATAATTTTACTTTTTAGTCTTTTGATATGCTCTAATCCACGGATATCGATTTTGGGACGAATCGGATCATAAACGGTAAAGTCGTCCGCCAGCTTCAACTAAATTTTGGACTACAAATTCGTAAACCGCGATCCCGAAAACCCCCAGATATCGATTTTGATCGATTTGGATCTAAATGACAAAACTCTCAGCTATATTGGCGCCGCCATTTTTAATTTCTGAATTTTGACTAAAAATTCATAATCCGCGACCTAGAAAACCCCCCAGATATCGATTTTGATCGATTTGGACCATAAATGACAAAAGTCGTCCGCCATATTGGCGCCGCCATTTTGAATTTCTAAATTTTGACCAAAAATTCATTCAACGGTAGTTGAAACTGTGCAGGCGAGCCCGAGACTGGCAATATAATCAGCCTGAATAAAGATAATAAAACGGACAGGCCTACTAGCATAAAAAAACTCGTAAATCGTTTCTCAGAAGTCGATGAGGTCTGCTGTCAATGTGCCAGTGCAGTGCATAAATACCTATTATATTATCAAGCGTAGGAGTTTAGTTAGTTGCTGTTCATATTTATAAATATTTACTACTATATAAAAGGTGAAATATTTTAATTATTTACTAATTTACCATGGCTTTCTGGAGACCATTTGAAACAGAGGATAATATAATAACGCCCGAAAATCTTATCATTTTCTTATAACAAGCATTTCTATTTACCTCTGCCCGTGTACAATAAAGAGATGCCGACTGTTTTTGCCGGCCTTTAGTTTTTTTTTATACGGTTTCAATTAAGTTCGTATACACTTTAATCATGGTAGTCAAAAAATTACATTTACAAAACGCGAATATCTCCGTTGGTATTGATTACCCCACACACGAGGAAAAGAAATGATTACGACGCCATTGGGTATCAGAATACAAATTTTGGAACTACCATCAATTAACCTTTCCACTTTATCGTCTTGAATATATATATATTTTTTTTCATTTTTAAGGATTCGTATAAAAACGCGATTTGCGCCGTTTCTATTGATTTTAACGAAAAATGCCTAGAGTAAAAAAGTGTTTAGAATGCGATTTTGCATAAGATTTTCCCCCATAAGTTTGTAGTAAAAATTTAGGAAAAATCGTATTTCTTGGGAGGTCACTCTATGTTCACCCCCAATACAGGGTTGAAACAATTAATTTTTCTTTGGTTATTCCAACTTTATTAGTCCGATATTATCAAATCGTAATAAAAATAATTTTTATCGCAATTTTTCCAAAGGAAAAAGTCAGGAGATTTTCCACGGGGGAGAAGCGAAAGTGTTAAATAATGTGGTTACCAAAATGGTGTATTCTTATACAAAATGGCATTCTAAACACTTTTTTAATTTACATAGTTTTCAGTAAAACCAATAGAAACGGCGTAAATCAGAAAGTCCGCCATTTTAGATCCGCCGTTTTGAATTTTTGAATTTTCACTTCGGACTCATATCAGCGACCCCAAAAACCCCATGATATGAATTTTAGCCGATTTCCTTGAAAACTTTGCGGTGGTGTAAAATGAGGGCTGCAACCCCCCCTAATTTTGAAAGGTATACATTATGTTACCGAAACTTAACATAATGTAAAAGGTTTAGTCTTTATATTGAAATAGTGCCGATTAAGATTTAAATGCATTAATTTGCTTTACTATTATTATACTGCACAAAACTGGCTTTGATATTTATTTTATAAATAAAATTGTTAAACGTATTTATGTACAAATTATATTTTTGTATCATATTACCTTTGAATTTACACATATAGTAGATTAAGTTAATGATTAATTCGTTTTGGTGGAAGTAGCAACAACTTTTGACTTCTAAATAGCATCCTGCATATATTTTTTGCATATCTAGATTCCGCATGGAATTCTCGTTATAACAATGTATCACAAGTATACAGTATACAGTACAGTTTTACTGGGCAGTCAAAAAACGCAACAAAAACTTTATTAACTTCGCCGTCGGCCGGTGAACCATTCGGCATGGTCTCATCAAACAAGACGACTCCGACGTATCTATAAAGATAAGTGATTCAATTTGTAGTCGAGATAGTACAGAAAGTAAAGGTATTTTAATGAGGTCGTAAAGCTTGTGTTGCGTTTTTTGACTGCCCAGTAAAACTGTATCCGACTATAGGTATTTGTTTTCAAATTCGCGTAATAAATTCGAAAAAGTTAAAACCTAAGTTGGCTACTGCGAGGCTGTGTTTTCAAAGAATTTACTCAGTAGACCTTGAATATGATAAACTACCTTCATCTTTAGTGTCGCATTTTATTTAATAAGTTTAGTTCGTGCAAATATCACCATTTTGAATCGAAATACAATTTTTCGAGAAAACATAAAAGCAAATGGGTTTTATTAAATATGCAAAGATATATACAGAGTGATATTTAAAAATAATCAAAAGTTAGAATATTGTTCACTTACTATGTGCAAAATTGCACTTTTTGTGTCACAAATGATATGCCAACATTTCAAAATGTTTGCTACCAGTCAATTAAGCATCTACGACTGCAAATATTTAGTAAAAGCCGACTCAGAGTGCATATTTTTTAATCAAAATTAACAAAATATGTCATTATTTAATACTATAGCAGCTAGTAAATGAATAAAATGCGTTACGTAATGAGATCATAATGTGTTCTTAAAGACAGTCGTAGATTTAATAAAATAAAAGGACATTATCTTATTTTGTGTTTTCCTTTATTGGACTAACACGATCGTGTAGCAATTTCTCTGGCAAAACAGCCGCAACCAACTAATATAGAATAATTTATTACACTACGCCTTCAACTTCATCCCGTATCATCGAGAATTGTTGCGGCAAACAGTTGTAAGGTCGTCTGAGACAGACACACACACACACACAGAGAGAGAGAGATCCGATAAGAAAATATTTATTATTTTAGGCCATAACTTTTTTCTAAATACATATATTGGTAAAAAGAAGTATAGGACTACCTAAGTAGTACTATAGTCACATTTTAAAAAATATATATTTCCAATAACGAGCGTATATCCTTACGGAATTTTTGATCATTAAAAATTTATTCTGTCACCTTTTACCTAATTTAATTAATGACATGTGACATGACAATGACAACAATTGAGCACTGAACAGCTGATGCTTTTGCGCCAACCTACTCGGTTGTAAATTCGGCTATTCTCGCTGAATCTCTTCACGTGCATCACCTATTCACTGCAATTACAGAATACAGTCTAGGACGGTCGGGTGAGATGCGTGTGATGTGAGCTCTCGCTTCGCACGATGAATGCCCACTCTCCCCATAATTACAGAATAGAGGTCCTGGTGTAGTGATATGACTTTTCACTCAATAATTTCAGTTGTTTGCAAAATAGTTAGATTTAATTTCGTATTTCCTAAATTTAAATCCAACTATTTCGCATATGTTTGAAATTATTGAGTGAAAATTTATAACACTACTTTTGTTATAGTTCTACTTAGGTAGCCTTATAGTTTGTTTGCAATATGTGTTTTAGAATCAGGAGTTATGGTCAAAAACAGTAAATATTTCCCTATCGGATCCCTCTCTCTAACTCTCTCTCTTGGATATGGCGACCTTAAGCTAGTTTTCATCGACCTTTCAAGATTCCAGCGCCGTGTGAATCCCTAACAAAAAACAATCTTGTAAATAATGGTAAGATGAATAAAAAAATCGTTGATCAGCAATTTTCAATTCTGTGCAAGAACAATATTAATGGGCACTGCCTTAAGTTTGCCGGGTTAGATAGCAAAAAGCGACTACAGAAATTAAGGTTATTTATAGCAAGTTTCGGTGAAAATGAAGAAAGTCATGCAAAGGGCAAAAATTAAACTAATAAGCCAGTTTCATTCACAATCAGTTTAATGTTGTACAAAACTTAAAATATACCATATTTCTTTTTTATACAACCCCACGACAAAAATATTTACGTTCCTAATTTGCTTAAATTTTCTTTCTAATAATTTGTTTAGCAGAAATTTGTTTCTTTTATGTAAATATTTAAGTTTAATTAGCAGTCATTATGAAGTACATAGGCTTTCTTTAGTTCAATTAATTAGAATTTAGAATGTAATTAAAAAGTACATTTTCGAACCGTCAATTAGATATTCTTTTACAGTTAAACGCGCGAGGATTAGAACATGCGAGGAATTCCAACTGCACACGTGGGAACGTTCGTATCTTCTGTTGACGTGATGCCCTACGAAATTATTAAATTATGTGCGGGCTATCTCGTTTTTTAAACAATGAGTTATTAAATTGCTTTAGGAAGTATCGAATTTATAATAAACTTGAGAATCTTCGAAAATGGCGTACGTAATAAATTTTTAACTTTCCTTTATTGTACAGTTGTGGCCAGTGAATATGAGGCACCAAAATTTGTATAATTTAAAGTGGGCTTTTATTAACGTCAACCTAGTGTCAACCTGGCATCAGCGCTGCATGCCGCCAAAGGACAGCCCCTATTACAACACTAAAATATCACAAAAATCGGGTTGGAGAGCTGCCTCATATTCACTGGCCACAACTGTACATTATGCAAAAAGAACGATACGTCAACGAAATGTTGAACATAACTAGGTTCATCTCATATATCGCGTGGCAGAAGGAAATTTAGATTTTTTTACTTGTTAGCTACAGTCGCAGCTGTCGTGATAGATTTTTTTTTGACATTTCAATATGGCGACCGAAATTCAAAGATCCCGTACCTTATTTATAGTTTTCCGACAATGTGCGCCAAATAGTAAACAAATATATTAATTGGGAAGAAATGGGGCAAATATTTCTATGAAGCATTTTCATCTCAAATTTTCATTAAATATAAGTATTATTATATTAAATAAATAGGACGTACCATAATACTTCAATACGAAAAGTATCATCTTTCGGACCGGATATAAGTCAGTCGGTTCCTCGTCTATTTAATGTTAGGCAAGTAGAACATCTTTACTCTTCAACGAAGGAAAAAAGTTCTTGAATAAAAAAATCCTGTAATTTTTCTCCAACTATTCCTATCTACCCTACCTCCACCTTTGCCTTTCTATATTATTTTTAGGTGGATACGGACGTAGTCTTAGAAAATTTATTCATTCTCTGGTACCAGACCATATAGATATAGAAGTATATCGAATGCACCACTCAAATCGAAATAATAATACTATTATTATTTGTGCAATAAGAGTGGATATGATAGCCATATGGTACGAGAAAGAAGAATAGAGCACGACGCCGTAGGCGGAGTGCCTCAATCTTTCGAGTGCGATATGGATAATCCACTCGAGTTGTACAGTATATTTTTTCTACGACCGGATTAACAAACTACAAATAAGTAGTTTTAATATACAAACTTAGCGTCTGCTGAATATTACGCTCTAGGTGAATATATTTCAAAAAGGCGGCAGTAGCCTAGCGGTTGCATTTACGTTTCGAATGCAAGAGGTAGTAGGTTCAACCACCATATATAGCTACTTTTTTGCCATATATCTCTAAAATTTTGTCTATATATAATAATTTCAGTAAAGTTTTATGTGATATACCGTTTAACGATTCTTCACTGGAATCACTAATTTTTTAGCTCAAACTGCATGAATGCACACTGACAATTATTTTGACAGCTTACGCACCAACTTGATTTTTTAAAGCGAATAGTTGCCTATGTACTTAATACACGAACTGTGATTGATCGATTTCATATCCATTCTAGAACGTATATGAAATATATTCGTTCAGTTAACTGGAATGGCCCACTTATCCATTCTACAGACTATACGGAAAACAACAAACTTAAATAAAGGAGTAGAAAAAATTAATATATCCCGTGTATTTATATACATTTCTTTACACGACCAATGCAAGTTTTGTGTTTTACTATATCTCTTCAGTCTACCAAGTCTCAGTATACGCGTGTGCATATTTTTGTTTTATTTTTCTTCTAATTTCGTGAGATTCTTGCTAAATTTACCGCAATGAAAAAGAAACATGTATATTTCAAGCTAGTGTAGTACAACATCCTGTTTCACATTCTCCATGGTTAAATAAAATTGGATGAGAAAAAATCGTGTGTTAAGATTGAACAGATTATCCAAGAGGCACTTGCTAATGTTATTAAAAGTTAGCACTTTCGACATAAATTTGTTTTTTCGTCTCACAACTGTTCTGAATTTATTCTTAAAACGGTTAACTTCCAAAATATTTTGATAAATATCGAAATTCCTACATAAAAATGAAAAAAATAACGATAAGAAATATGGTCGTTTCTTTCTAAAACACTTGCTATTCATGTACTGAAAATCCTAAAAGTCCATATTGAACTGAACTTGTATATCGGCTTCAAGTATATCGCCGAATTTCTAGAGGTAAAGAAAGTAACTAATTTTATGACAATATTTGTCCCCATCGAAATATTACTGCCCTGGCCAATTACATCGGTACCGACCGTTTAAAATTTTATCAAAATTTCATTGGAACAGTATACGCGCTAAGAAAAGTCGGTAAATTCCGTGGACATCTTTGGACTAAAGTAAGTATATAACTATTACTTATGCCCTGCGGATTACGAATTCGCTTGTCATCAATCATTGGGGTCATAAGGTCACATCAAGACGCACACCGGATGATAGCTGTTTACGAGGTTTATTTCAATTTCAATAATCATAAGAAACAAAAGAAAGGCCAAAGCCAACTAATCCAGTCAATCGGTGTTCAAAACTGCCGTTTTTGCAACAAAATTGCGGAAGTCTTTTTCTCAATGGTTCTATATGTTTTTTTGGGAGTGCTGAATCCGAAACTCAAGTTTGCTGCCTTGGAGAGGAAGTCGGCTTCCCAACGAAAAAAGCAAAAAACCTCAAAATTTTCCCACTTTTTTCAGTTTCCGCTTATATCTCGAACTATGCCTTTTTCGAAGATGACCATTCTATACAAAATTAAAGTAGACAAAATCTCCTACAAAATGTACGCTAGAGCGCGCGCGGAAAGGGGAAGGTGGAGGCACACCAGGACCTCTATTCTGTAAAAGCGTGAACGCACATTCCCGTGAGAAGTGGGTGGAGTTCACTTAAAAATGTATAAAAGTCTATTCTGTAACTACGAGAGTAATCACATTGTGCGAAAAATGCGTGAACTTACTTCTACTGGTAAATCGTGAGGGAATCCGCCAGTTCCCCGGGAGAACGGCGATCCTAACCGTACTTTTATGACAGTTTGCGTTGGTCAAAAATTATTGTTGTCAAATCTTTGAAACAGAATGGACATTGCGGATTTGCTCATCGCCAACGAGGTAATAATAATAATATAATTCTTAGCAAATATTACAATTACTCTTTTAGTTTATTATAGTCATATTTTTTTAAATATATATATTACCAATAACGAGGGTATAGCCTTACGGAATTTTTGATGAACAAAAATTTATTTTGTCACCTTTTACCTAATTTAATTAATGACATGTGACATGACAATGACAATAACTGAGCACTGAATAGCTGATGATTTTGCGCCAACCTAATTGGTTGTAAATTCGGCTATTCTCGCTGAATCCCTTCACGTCCACCACCTATTCACTGCACTTACAGAATACAGTCTAGGACGGTCGGATGAGATGCATATGATGTGAGTTCTCGCTCTTCTCACGATGAATGCTCACTCTCCCCATAATTACAGAATAGAGATCCTGAGAGAAAATGAATTCTTCCACCAAGCGCCGATCTCAGGCGCATTCTCGTAGTGGGTTCCCCCTCGTCCCGCAGCCCATCTCTTGCGGTGCGTTACTCAACTCTGAATAACCAACATATCGTGGTCGAATCCTCCTCTACCATCCAGGAAGTGCAGTGGAGAAGAGTGTTGCCTACCACACGCTCTACCTCCATGCAATGAGGGGTTGCGACTCTACGTCCGCGTTATTCAACAAAGGCATGGTTAAATTTCTCAACACCCTCTCCAAAAATCCGGATCTTGCATCATACCTTACTAAATTCACCATCCTTCAGCCCATCCAAAGGAAGTAACAGTTGCTGGTGAGAAATTTCTGATTACCCTTTTTGGTGGTAACCACCCAACCACAACACTCAACAAGCTGAGGTATAAGCAATACCAGTATACAAGGCATCAGCAAACACAGCTTCCATACCTCCCACTGAAGCTGCAGCTCAACAATACGCCTTCAGAGTTTTCCATTAGGTACAGCAGTGGATCGGAAACTACTTGAATCCAGAGCAGTGGGGGTGGAAGTTGACAAAAAAATGCGTTGGTTCCCATTACCACACTGAAACCCCCGACTCCCGAGAGGCTTCTTCAGCTAATATCTTGCAAATACAAGACAGATTGCCGAGGTCGGTGTGGATGTAGGCAAGCAGGACTGTTCTGCACGAAACTGTGCCAACAATGTGAAGGGTCGTGCTCCAACATTGACGACAATTTGGATATAGAAGAGGAAGACGACCTGGACGAGCCCCTTGCAGTAACACTGTCTGAAGCAGCTCAAGCGACAGAATATTAATTCATGTAATATTTTGCAGCATTATGCATCTTTACTAATCAATTTTTCTCTATCATAACATTAATCATTCTATTGCAATTTTTTCAGTTGAAGAACAGCAACAACTCTGTTCAGCCTGGACCTTCCACAACCCCTTGTTAATGTGTTCATCAAGCATGCTCTGCCATCAATTCATTGAAAACAACCTCTTTTAACCGTAATAAATCGAAAGTATAGCGCCAATGAGAAACAGACAGGTGGGAGGGGTCATTTTGGCTGTAGGGCACAGAAGGCATTTTCCGCAATTTTAGCTTTACTCCCTTCCTCATGAGAAAATCGATTAGAAACGTCTCTTGTAGGAAATTTAATGTACTTTAACATGTACATTTTTCGAATTGTAAGGGGTGGGAGTGGGCATTTTTTACGTTTTCGCAGAAGCGCCAAGAAACAGCAGTTTTTCAGCGCGCTCTAGCGCCGAAACCGCTCGGCGGAAAATTGATTAGTGCGTTTTGTAGGAAAATTTTGTACAGAGTAGTCATCTTCAAAAAACGCATAGTTTTCGAGATATAAGCGAAAAACACAACATTTTGAAATTTTATTGCGATTTCCTTGTGAAGTCGACTTCCTACAAGGCAGCAAACTTGAAATTTGGATTCAGCACCCCAAAAAAACATATAGAACCGCTGAGAAAAAACTTCTGCAATTTTGTTACAAACCACCATTTAATTGGACTAAATCTTTGATTAAGTTTGTGAGATTACGCTATGCAATTGAATACGGTTAAAGATAAAATAATATACTTTCATACGTCATTAAAATAAAGCCTTATAAACCAGGACTTTTGAATTCTTTAAGGAAAAGTCAGGCTAGATTATTGCTATTGGACTCTAGTCATTTTTTTAAACCATAGAATTTCTCTTTAAAAATTGATCGTATGAATCTGAAATGCGAATATGCTATAGTTAGAAAATTTTGGCTTTCCCTTTATGCACCTAACGATCTTTGACGAAGTTGATTCTTAATCTACACGCTAGGTCTAAAGTGGCCACGGGCAAAAAGATGAACGCCTGAGCATTGTGTTGCGATTCGAAGACCAAAAATCATGTCCGACTGCTAACTAATTTTAATAGCATCCAAGGCCTCCTAACCCAGTTGTGACGATTAATTCGAATTATCTACTAGTACTAGATGATCGGAAAATTATAAGTGTAGTAGAGATTACCTTGGAAAGCGGTAGGATTCATGGGATCATCGATGCCGCTACGCAGATCCGGGATGGGTGCTATCACGGTCTGGAGCAGGTTGCGTTTATGCACCACCCCATGTGCGTTACTTGGGGTCATACCGTCTACGCCGCATCAGTACACAAGCAGTTGTTAACTCATTGTTTATATTTATTATTATGCTACTTCTAGTCAATTACTATCTACTACTAATCGGGAGAGTTATTTTTGAGGGAATATTCTGGGCAACAACAGCAACACTTTTTTTATATTTTAGGTAAGAGAACCAGATATTAATCAGTATTTATCAAAAAATATAATGTCAAACGACATTAGCCTTAAAATATTTTAAGTAAAGAAGCAATAAATGAATGAATAAAACTACAACAGACAGTTGTATTCAGAGTTAATAATCAAAAAATGCCAGATGTCCATTTGTTGTGCATGTTCTTAGCCCAATAAATCAATATAGTTTCAATTCGAAATTTATATCTTTATTTCCTGACTAAATTTAATAACTAAGTGCTCAAAATATCGGGCTTGGACTAAATACCTCTTTTTAAGGCATCTGACGACACTTTTGTAATGCACTGATCATCCACAACAAACGAATACCTCGCAGTTTTTTATTAATAACCCCGGATACAACTTTCTAGTATAATTTCATCAATTCATTAAAATTGCTTTACTTAAAGTAGATGTTGCTTGGGTCTTAAGTTAATTTTTTGTTCTCAATGAATTCATGAGAAGAGAAATATAGAATTATTGTGCCTGCACGCCGAAATACATGGATAGGCCCTAAAACTTCCAGACTAAAGACCGATTCACACTATTCGAAAGTGCTTTCAAATTTTACATTATAGACCAAAAGCTATTGAATTTTTCGATAACGTCTAAGAACTTCCTTAAACTTTTATAACGAGTAATCCTGTTTACGGGGTAACCCTACACTGGGCACTTGTCCTGGCGATGGTGAGTTTTCGTATGGGGGCTATTTTTCGTAAATAAATATCTTTTGATGTCTCAAAATCAGTTTTACAAAATAGGCCCTTCATATTACAAAAAATATTCCCAGTAAAATTCTGCATAAAAGAGTGTTTATTACCTAAATTGTTTAGAACAGAGGTTTTCGAAAAATCAGCTATTGAAGTTAGGGGATGCATTAACAGAGATTCACGAACATGGTATATTATGTATCATTTATAATCAATCTTATTCATTCATGCTATTAGTGGCTGCGATACCACGTCAGGATTCTTTGGAAAGAGCAAACAACAGTTTGTACATCTATTTAATCAAGGAGAGGACCTTGATAGTGTAATTCAAAATTTTAATAATGCTAAGTCAACTCCAACAGAAGGTTTATATTGGAGCTCTATAAAGTTAAAGCATTAGGGGGCAGTCTCGTGAGCAAAGATATGCTTATTTTAATAAATTTGTTGGCTAAGCAGGCAGCGCCGTGGTTCTTTCAAAATTACCTTCCACGTCGGCGGCAGTACAACAGCGTCGTAGTTACCTTCAAGTGCAAATATGGCGTGGACAACATTTGCATCCTGAGCTTTGAGGCTGGAAAAAAAATTATGAAGCCCTGTCACCTGTCTATACCACTGAGCCACCCGCTCTTCCTTCTATTTTAAAATTAATAACCTATAGTTGCAAACAAGGTTGTGGAAAGAGATGCAGCTGTACTAAGGCAGGCTTGCATTGCACAAGTGCAGAAATTGCCGTGACCAAAGCTGTACCAATACAGATACCACAGATGATGTAGATACTACCGAAGAAGAATTATAAATTTATTTTGACTTAGTGGATTAGGTCTCAAAGAGAAACCACTTTAAAAAAATGTGCCGATAACTCTCCTCAACGGTGGTGTGGAAACAAGTGCTCTTGTATAAATCGCAAAACTTTTTTATAAACCCCTTCTCCACTATAATACAACCTTGCGTTAAATCAGAGTTCCAAAATTAGACCTAAAATACATGATTATACCATGTTCCGGTAGACGAAACCTTAAAAATAGTTAAAGACAGGTTGCTAAATGATAATAATTTGGAAACTAGAACTAAATTAAGTGTAAATAGCATAATGGAACTCTTAACACTGTGTATAAAAACCACCTATTTTCAATTGGACAATGAGTTCTATCAGCAGGATTTTGGTATGGCTATGGGGTCTGCATTATCACCAATTTTAAGCAACATATTTATGGAGAACTTTGAGAACACACATGTTCAAAATTGTATAAACAAACCGGTTGTCTGGTGGAGATATGTTGATGACATCTTTGCAATTTGGCCTCATGGTGTCGATTTACTAGACAGTTTTTTAGAAAATATAAATAGTAAGGAGCCGTCTATTAAAATTCACATTAGAAGTAGAAAGTAGGAATGAACTACCGTTTTTAGATGTTTTAATTAGAAGGGTAAATGATACAATTGAAACAAGCGTTTATAGAAAACCAACACATATTAATAGATATCTGAATTTTAACTCAAATCAGTCAATAAATGTTAAAAGGGGTGTTGTAAAATGTTTATACGATAGGGCTAAAATAATTTCAACTAATAATGAAATATTAAATAACGAGAAAAAAATTATCAAAGAGGTTCTAGTACAACATCAATATCCTGAAGCCTTTGTTGATAGAGTTTTCATAAATGTTGAAAATAAGGACAATCAGGTACGACAAAAACCTGAAAGTCATTATACAGCAATAAATCCTTATGTATACGGACTATCGGAAAAGCTACGCCGTATAGGTGACAAATTTGATGTTAGGACGATATTTCAAACGGGGAACACTTTAAGATCTATTTTAACAAAAACAAAACTGATAAACAGGGAGCAGAATTCAAAAAACTGTATTTACAATATCCCGTGCGAATGTGATAAATGTTATGTGGGTGAGTCATCCAGACCTTTCAGTGTGAGGTTGGATGAGCACAAGAATTACATTAGAAAGAATGGAATTCAGAAATCAAAGATTTGTGAACATGCTTGGGAAAACGGACATAGAATAAACTGGGACTCGGCAAAAATTTTAACAAAAGAAACAGATACAAAAAAAAAAAATTAAAGAATCAACAATAATCTTATTAAATGAAGATAAGTGCGTATCGAATTGTTCTGTAGATATCTGTACAACCTGGCTACCAACGTTAAAAGAAGAACTTAACAAACTCAACATTATCTAAAAGAAAATATCATCAGTTCTATGTTCTGTGTAAGTAGTAAGTATCTATGGAAATAACATAAACAGAATCTTAAAGCTGTGTATTTGATATACACAGCAGAATAAGAGTTCTTCCAAAAAATAGCTCTGAAAACGGAAAGAGATTACTTTCCGAAACGTCAGCAAAATTCATTATTTCTGTGTTTATTCCGATTTATATTATTTGCAAAACATAACCTCTGACTTTTCCTTTGGCGTAAACGTCACGGGTGCAGAGGCTTTTTCCAATAATTCTATTATTTTGTAGATTCGGTGATTTGTTTTGAAGAGGATAATAATACATGTGGTAGAAAACCCAAATAATAGGAAAGAATATGTTCGTGAATCTCTGTTAATGCAACCCCTAACTTCGATAGCTGATTTCTCGAAAACCTCTGTTCTACACAATTTAGGTATAAACACTTTTTATACAGAATTTTACTGGGAACATTTTTCGTAAGTATAATTTTTTCTGTAGGACAAACGGTTTTCCAGAAAAACGCAAAAAACTACCGAATTGCACTTTAGGGGTGGGTTTTAGGGATGAAGCACCCACTTGCTGCTTGGGAACCGTTTTCATTTTGAAAGTACATCCCGTGACAAGTTTAATCCCCACGTGGCAAAATTTTATAATTTTTTAAATTTATTTATGCTATGAATGGCCTAAAATAAAATAGTAGTAGTAGAAAACGTACTATTGGCTTCGATTTATTAAAAATCATTAGCTCAGTGCCATGTGAAAGATGTAAAATAAAATAAAAAAAAAAAAAAATAAAAAAAAATTAATAAAAAATAAAATAAATAAACACCACAGAAATTAGAAAATGCCAGAACATTTTAACAATACACTCGAATACACTTTCCGACGCGCGTCTTGCTGACCATGTCAACATCATCGGGAGACGAATAAGGCTGGATTTCAATTTTAAGCATACACTGATGATGCTAAAATGGTAAGGAGTATTCGCGTGTAGTGTTCAAATGTTTTGGAATTTTCTAAAAGTAATTTTTAGATACAAAGATATTGATTTGTGAATAAAGGCCCTCATACGCGCCTCCACCGAAAGGACCCGGAGCGAACTTAGGGTTATCTCCTCAAACAGGACTACGCAATAATTTTTTTCCTATACAATTTTCAATCACCCTTTTATTTGAAGTGACACCATATGCCTAAGAAAAAACATTATTTCCTTTTTATATATTTCAATAAAAAAAGAGTTTTTAAAAAAACAATCTAAAGGTAATTTTATAAGAAGTTTTAAACAAAAAACTGTTTTAATAATACTATAAAGCAAATGGGTTAAAATAAACTTTTTAAATAATTATTTCTTCCACTTTTGCATCCTCTCAAAATATCTGCGAGGAGAGTAAAAATCCATTCGCAATCCACCATTTCATTTCACAAAGAAAATATATAAATTCCGAAATAGTTTTTAATTATTCGACAATGTTTCCCTTTAATCCATGCAAAGTATACAGGGTGGACCATTAATAATAGGCCATAGTTCAAGGGGTAGATTCTTTGGGACAAAATATGAGAATATAACCAAATATGCTTTAGTAAAAGGTTGCTGTGGAAAAAGATACAGGGTATCAAAGTTCAAACTATTTTTTCGTTTTTTTTTGCAATAACTCAGCGGCTTCTTGACTGATCTTCGCCAAATTTGCTATTAATGGTCCACCTTGTACATGGCTAAAAAGATAACAAAAACTGCCTTAAAAAATCGCACTTTAAAAAATATCGAACCCTAAAAACCGCACTGGCACCCACGTGTTGGCACATTTACACCCACCGATCAATTATTCATCGCGTTTTTCCAACCCAATACAATAAAACTTACCACATCCTTTACTGACGGCAAGCTTACATCAATAGCAAAATAAACAATTCACAAACTGCTATCTATAATTAGGAACAAAAATTGACTAGTAAATACACTTGCGCTGTCAAGATTGTACACAATCTGACAATCAATGTTACAGTTGTTGCCACTTATTTTTGCTTAAATTAGGTAACATTTGAATAAGGGTTTATTTCTAGATCGACGCCATGCTAAATGTAAATTGTCTTACCAAAAAAATACCACCACCACATTGAGATCGTGTCGTGTCGTCACTCAACAAAAAGCAAAAGAAAACAGTAAATAAGCCACTACCCAAAGGAAACAGAAAAACAAAGCAACGGTGTTCAAAGAAAATTGCACTTTTCGCACAGAACTAGTAAACTAAAGGTCTATAACGCTGCACAGGTTCTACTCTAGGTAGTTAAATATATACACACTTAATGCAAATTGGAAGAAAGAATATCAATATTGACCAGGCTAAGAAATTATAGAGGTCAGGTGAGGTTATTTTGGATCAATAATTTTCACTGAAAGTTATAAATATTAAACAAACGACCGAAAATAAAACTTTTGTCGCGCTATGAAATAATGTGTTGACTGACAGACGAGGATCTTATATTCTAAGAAATACAAGGTAATTCAAAATTAAAACAGTTCACCTTACTAGAAGTAATTATAATTTCATTATAGTACATTATCTTCAGGCGTTGCAGGGATTTTATTGCTTTACCTGTTTTCAAAATTATTTACATAGGTAAAGGGTCTAGCAGTACAAGCATGAGCCCCCAAAAATAAAAGTAAGTATTACGAGGGCCATACAAAAAGTAGTAATGTAATAGGTGTAGTTCAAATGTGCCTTTAGAGGGCGGGATATTAAACATAATATTTTTAGTCGCAAACTCCTCTATAAAATCCTTATTTTACTATAAGGAACGTAACCAGACTGCAACCAACAGCTAGTCTCCGGGCCGAGCGCTGAATTACAAGTTACAAGTCTGGCGCGTTAAGTGTAATAATTGCATATTACCATCAAAACGCTAATGCTTGGATTGCAACAAACACCAGCCGAAAGACTGATCCTACTTAAAGGAGCTCTCTTGCCAGTCATCACACACCACTTGCAGACTGCAGTTTCGAGCTGTTGGCTCTCGTCAGTGCAAGGTAGGCATGTGACGACCGGCGGACCGGCACGAGGATCCTTTGACTATTTGGTACATCCTGGTATTTTTATAATAGCGACATGTAAAATAGTCAGCAGGCGCCATCTAGCGGTCCAGTGTCTGTTGCAATCGAAAAATAAATAGCCTGACTGGGCTTAGCATAGTTCAAATGTGCTTTTAGGGGGCGGAATATTAAATATAATATTTTTAGTCGCAAACTCCTCTATAAAATCCGAGCCAACAGCTCGAAACTGCAGTCTGCAAGTAGTGTGTGACGGCTGGCAAGAGAGCTCCTTTAAGTAGGATCAGTCTTTCGGCTGGTGCTTGTTGCAATCGAAGCATTAGCGTTTTGATGGTAATATGCAATTATTACACTTAACGCGCCAGACTTATAACTTGTAATTCAGCGCTCGGCGGGGCACATAGCAAGGAGAGTAGCTGTTGGTTGCAGTCTGGTTAAGTTCCTTATAGTAAAATAAAGATTTTATAGAGGTAACATTTGAAGTTTGCGACTAAAAATATTATGTTTAGTAATAGGTGTATTTTAAAATTTTTCTTTTCTGAGAATTGGATAAACAAAGTTCATTTTATAATTTTAGTTTTTAGTTTAGTTTTTAACATAAAATAAGTATTTTAAAATGTACCGGGTGTCAGTGGCATAATTAGACAGGCCATAATTTCTAGAGCTTTCAAGGTATGAAACTCAAACTTGGCAGGCGTAATATACAGGGTGTTTCTGTTAAATTCCGTCAGCCGATATCTCGGAAATTAAAAAGTATATTTTTATTCTGTAAACGGTAATAGATTTCTATGGTTAATGCCTTTTTCAGGAAGTACAATTTACTTTATAACATTATCACCAGAGATGGCGCTGCAGTTAAAAAATATTTTTCGCATTAGCATTTCCGATTTTACCGGAAATTATTTTAAATCGAGAAATTTAAATGGAAAAACAACAAATAATGTAATTCTATTTTTGAACAATATATCTTGACAACAATATTTACAATAAATGCTCGACATTAAAGTGTAAACGAACTTAATTGAAACCGTTTAAAAACTGAAAGCCGGCAAAAACAGTCGGCATATCTTTATTGTACATGGGCGGAGGTAAATAGAAATGCTTGTCATAAGAAAATGATAAGATTTTCGGGCGTTATTATATTATCCTCTGTTTTCAAATGGTCTCTAGAAAGCCATGGTAAATTAGTAAATAATTAAAATATTTTACCTTTTATATAGTAGTAAATATTTATAAATATGAACAATAACTAACTAAACTCCTACGCTTGATATTATAACAGGCATTTACGCACTGCACTGGCACATTGACAGCACATCTCATATGTCCACCGTTGACTACTGAGAAACGATTTACGAGTTTTTTAAATGCTAATAGGCCTGTCCGTTTTAATATCTTTAAACCAGTGCAGTCGTAGATGGTTCATTCAGGCTGATTACATTGCCAGTCTCGGACTCGCCTGCACAGTTTCAACTACCATTCGAATCTCGATACCATAAATATATAAGGCTAATATATAGGACAAAATATCAAGTGCAGTGCGCACGGTCCTGTGCTTTAACACTGACCAGTTTCAATTGTCCTCGCATAAAGTTTACTTCCGTTTGCTTGAATACATATATCAAAGCGATGTAACAATTCCTCGTTAATGTCCTTAATAATGTGTATCTATTAATTGCACCCGCGCAAGCGTAGATTTTATTGTCATATCTTCTATTGACTCTTGATATAGTTGACTTTTTAAATATCCCCACAAGAAAAAGTTCAGAGGAGCCAAGTGCGGAGAACGCGCGAACCATCTAGCCGGTCCTGAGGTATAGTTGAAGTAATAAGCTCCCGACACATAAAAAACGTAACAAAAACTTTACGACCACATTAAAATACCCTTACTCTCTGTACTACGCCACCGGCAAATTGACTCGTTTTCCTTTATAGATTTTTAATGTGCGTCGGGTCGTTTGATGACACGACCCGCGGCGGCAATAAGTATGTCGTAAAGTTTTTGTTGCGTTTTTTATGTGTCGGGAAGTATTTATTTGGACTATATCAATCCAGCGCCTTGGAAACGTGTTATTCAAATAATCTACAACAATATTAGGGGCTATCCATAAATTACGTTACACGAATTTCATGATTTTTTGAGCCCCTCCGTCCTTGTAACAGGTTGCCGCATCTGTGTGATCCCCCTTCCCTGGTGTGACGTCACACATTTTGCAATTTTAAATTTAGAAATTATTAAATTATAACAGCACTTCCAAAATTATTTATATATTTCTATTAATAATCTTTTTTCATAAAATCAACAATAAATCGAACATTTTAGAAATTTTACAAAACATAACATAACAAATCAAATGGACAGTACAAAATTTAATAATTTTGTGTCATGAACTTTGAACCCATTTCTTTACATTATTTATGACTGGCATAGCAGTCACTTCGTTCTCGATTTGGATAATGTTAAAGTGGTACAAACAAATTTAAACCTTATAACAATATTGACAGTTTAGAGTTTTAATACTTTAGATTTATACATGTGACGTCACGAAGCTTAAGACTCCCCCCTCCCTCCCTCTTAACGTATGACATAATTTATGGATGGCCCCTTAGAAATCTGCGCATCTTGCTAAAACCAAATTTCAATTCTGTTGTGGGAAACATTTTGTAAAAGTCTTGGTAACTCATTTTCTAAAAATCTTAAATAACCCACACCGATTAAATTTTTATGGCATAGAAACGGATCTATAATATAACCATTTAAAAAATCACACCATACATTTACGCTGAACACAGTTTGGTTTCTTGTTCGAATCATCCATCTTGGGTTGTTTTCCGACCCATATCTACAATTATGTTTTGTAATTGTGCCGTTACTGTGAAATTTACATTCGTCACTCCAAAGTACATTTTTAAGGAAATTACAATTTCCTTCATAAAGGTCGGTTAAGCGACGATCATAGTCCGTAGGCAGTAAATGATGTAATAAGTGTGGTTTACATGGAAAGCACCTATTTTCTTTTAAGATGCCTTGGCACGACGATAACGATATATTGGTGGAGGCTCTTATTTGTCGCAATGATGAGTGGGGAACATATTCTTAAAATGACATATGCAAATGAAAATTAAACTTCTGACAGTTAATAAATAAACAATTACAATTTTTCCACGGCTAACAAAACAAGTGTTAAAAATCAGAATTTAACTTAAGTGGTTAGCAATTCCGTTTTCCGTGCGAGAGTTCAAAGATCGAATCTCGGACGTGGCTCAACTTTTTTCGATTTATTATTTTGCTAGTAATGTGGTAAGTAAGATTAAAAATGTAAATAATACATTCAAGTGATAGAAAGTGCCGAGCAAGAATTTTTCAATTATTTTAATTTAAATTTACAATAATTTCCGGTAAAATCGGAAGTGCTATTAAAAAAAATTCCCACCAGTAAATAATGCCCTTACAGCAGGCAAAAAAGTTACCAAAAACCTACATCCGAAAACCAAGATTTAAAAAATTACAGGAATTAAAAAATAAATACAACGCTTCAAAGTTAGACAATAAAATTAAAATATTAGCCTAATAAAATGAGACGAAATTTGTCGATTTGGATGAAATAGTTCAGAGCGGGCTGAAATTTTGGGAACAGGCTTATTTTGTGGTACTTTTTAACATATCAAAAGTACTCGCCCGTAGACGCCGGCGGAGAGGGGGGGGGGGGGGAGAAAATAGGTTTAAAAAATCGGTTTTTCGCCAAAAAGTATTAACTTGACTGTAAAATATGTACACATGAAAATTATAGGTACAATTTCGTTTTTTTTTAAACTTCATACGACCCATTGGAGCCGATAGATTTTTTTGAAATTTTGACAGTTTTGCGACGTAACGGAAAAGCGCGCGTTTTTCGCTAAGGTCTCGAAAATGGTCATTCGGATCGCAAAATGTTTCAAATGGAAGTTGTAGAGAATTTTTTAAAGCCTGTTCCCAAGATTTCAGCCCGCACTGAATTATTTCATCCAAATTCTCCCATTTTATTGAGCTATATCTCAAAAACTACTGCAGATTTGACTTTTTGGAATAAGAACAATTTTGCTTATAATATAATTCTTAATCGAATGGCATATGTTTCAAATCTTCCTTGATCGAAAAATATTTTTAAACTGCAGCGCCATCTCTGGTGATATGTTATTATTATTATTATTATTAGCCGTTACTCGAGTCCGAGTATAAAAATGTTACAGTCGATAGATTGTGTACAATAAAAAACAAGTAAAAGGTGTAGTCTATTGTAATTCCCACTCATCTACGGTGCACACGACTATGGCTATAGAGGCCAATTCGGGAGAGCACATGTCGACCGCAGTCAGGACAAACATAGACCTGGTTAGGTCTTGGATTCGGCCTTCTTGCAGCAACATTTCCTTGATAACTGGCCACAACCCCTCGCCATTCCGCTGCAAGTTGTTCCCATTGCTCGTCTGCAATACCGCAGGATTTTAGATTTTCATGGAGAGCGTCTTTGAACCTCTTTCGTTGGCCGCCACGCCTTCTTCTACCGCTTAGCAATTCACCATAAAGTGTACATTTAGGAAGGCGGTTATCATGCATACGATGAACGTGATCTGCCCATCTTAGGCGTGCTCTTGAAATAAGCACCTCAATTGGAAGGCTGTTTGCTCTCCTGAGTACTTCCACGTTTGATATGTGATGGAACCAACGGATTTTCATCATACTTCTGAGGTGTCTTTGCTGAAAACGTTCTAATTCTTTCACATGACGACGGTAAGTGACCCAGCTTTCACATCCATATAGCAGTGTTGGAATGACAACTGCTCTGTAGACAGCCATTTTCGTTAACCAAGCCATTATCATTAACAACGTTGCCTAAGTAATTGAACTGTTCTACCACTTCAAGAGAATTTCCGTTAAGTGTAATGTCTATTTGGTTCACTTGATGAGGAGTTGACATAATCTTAGTCTTTCCAATGTTGATTTTAATGTTGATATGTTATAATTGTACTTCCTGAAGAAGGCATTAACCATAGAAATTTATTACTGTTTACAGAATAAAAATATATTTTTTTAGTTTCCGAGTTATCGGTTGTGGGAATATTAACTAAAACACCCTGTATACCAAAAACTGCCAATTTTTCATTATGTGAGACTTCCCCATCACTTCCGGTTTCCCTGGAAATGACCACAATTTTGAAATTTGAAATAGAATACCCTATACTTGCATTTTTGGATTCTAGAGACGATTTTATCTACGATTGTACAGATCAGCTGTTGAGCCTACTTGATTTTTTAGGGCCATTTTTATTTTTGCATTTGGAGTACAGTGAATGCACTAATTCAATCAAATGCACCAAAACGATAAGAGAAAAATGCAAACGTAAGATTTTTTAAATTGGTTTAGTAGCTACGACCAACCGAAATTTCCGACATCACTAATTTGTATTGTCAATTTTTTCAAATGGCAACATCTTTTAGACGCCCAGTAGTTGAATACAAAATTTCACGACAAAACCATTGATAACCTCAAATCGAAAATCGGTTTAATATTAACTCAAATACGCAAGTTCTTTGGTGGATAATAATTAAAATATCGAGAAAAAGTGCTATCAAGTCAAGTATGCCGTAGAAATTGAATGTAACTAGATTCAAAACATTCATTTTGTCAACAAAATAACGTTGTAAATAACACCGTCATGCACCTACTTTGTGCTACTCCGGTAAGCAAGTTGTGGTTTATATTTTTCCAGGTGAATGGCCTAGGCTACAAAATAATCCTTATCAAATTTAATTTTGGGGGACATTTAATATGCTTCTATTGCTAAACCCTTTGAACAATCATTAATTAGTAATAGCGATTGTTAATTTTAAGGAAAACAATTTGATAAAAATTGCATTGGGCGCAGATTTTCCACTGATCGCATAGTTAAATGTCCAAAGTCCGAAGTCAAAAAGAAAATGGTTAAAATTTAAATACAGGTTCCCATGCCAGTTAAAAATCTATACGGCATAATAGAAACAGGTAACCTTTCATAGAATATCAACTTTTGTTCCACAAATCCGGTTATTATAATCCCTCAACTAGGGATAATTGCCTTCGATATTCCAGGTCAACTAGTTAAAAGACTACTGATTGCAAGTAGGTATTGCCCCCCGCCGCGGCCAAACAGCGCCATCTAGCGGGCAACTTCGGAACTACGGGAAAACAGAGAACTATAGGTTTCTGTCCTGGCGGATATTTTTAGGCGATAATGGGGTATATATATAGGTGATAATGGGATATATACAGACGCCATTGGAATATATACAGGTAATATTGGGGTATTTTTAGGTGATATTGGGATATTTTTAGGTGATATCGGGGTACTTTTAGGTACTATTCTAATAGCACCTAAAAATACCCCAATATCACTCGTATATATCCCAATAGCAACTAAAAATACCCCGATATCACCTAAAAATATCCCAATATCACCTAAAAATACCCCAATATTACCTGTATATATTCCAATAGCATCTGTGTATATCCCAATATCACCTATATATACCTCATTATTGCCTAAAAATATCCGCCAGGACACAAACCTATAGTTCTCTGTTTTCCCGTAGTTCCGAAGTTGCCCGCTAGATGGCGCTGTTTGGCCGCGGCGGGGGGCAATACCTACTATTGTATCCCGAAAAGTATAGTGAAAAATGCCTCAAAGACAAAACTGAACTTTGTGTAAAGTTCTAGTAAGAACATCCCTACACTCAAAAAATGCAACAAAAACTTTACGACATAATTATTATCGCCGCGGGCCACGGCGGCATACTTGCATCAAACGACCCGACGCACCTATAACCTATAAAGGTAAGTGAGATGATTTGCGGTCGAGGTAGCACAAAGAATACTGGTATTTTAATGAGGTCGTAAAGTTTTTGCTGCGATTTTTATTTGCCTGGAATTGTTTACTTCAACTATACATGATTTGTTAGCTCTCTATAAATATACAATTCCTGTCGAGTTTTATTTAATTTCTCCTTTCCGGTTGCATCGAAATTTCTGACAAAAATGGCCCATACAACCTTAAGGATGCATATTAGAACTACCCCATAATAGGATACGAACTTTAAACTCGGCAGAAATTTTTTATACAGAGGGCTAGCGAATCATGTATAAGTCCAATTTGGCTATGGGAGTTTTTCACTATGATTGAAGGGCTATACCCTTTGAAAAGAAAAAAATGTTTCAAAATCCGTAAATGTCTATTCTCTTATGAATGCTTCAGAAGTAGCATAAAAGGCCATAAAGGCTTTAAAATTTTGTTTAAAATGAATAAAAGATATAGAGTGCCGTTTAAACCTATTGAATTCTAAGACGCAAAGTAAGGAAAAAAAAATATTGTTTTGCATGTTTTGCTTAAAAATGTTTAGTTATATCATAGTAACGACCGCATCATATACATTATTTTTAAAATAAATGTCACGGCTTACTTAATTAACAACTTCCAATTGCCCACTGGTGAACAGTTTATGGTAGTCTCCGCTCATGGTCAACTAGGGGCAAATAAAACAATTATAGTTCAGTTTATTTATTCCGTGCGCTCAAAAAACGCAACAAAAACTTTACAACCTCATTAAAATACCGTTACTCTCTGTGGTATGCCGCCGACAAATTGACTCGCTTACCTTTATAGGTTTTTAATATGCGTCGGTTTGTTTGATGGCAGTATGCCGCTTGGCCCAGGGGCGATAATAATTATGCCGTAAGTTTTTGTTGCGTTTTTTGAATGCAGATAATAAATACGCTGAACTATACCTGTATCTCTATTATTTTTAGCGGATTTTTAAATTTTTAAAAAGAGAAGAACACAATCTTATTTCAAATGTGCTTTTAGAAGGCGGAATATTAAAATATAATATTTTTAGTCGCGAACTCCTCCATAAAATCCTTATTTTACTATAAGAAACGTAACCAGACTGCAACCAACAGCTACTCTCTGGGCTATATGCCCCGCCGAGCGCTGAATTACAAGTTTCAAACTTGGCGCGTTAAGTGTAATAATTGCATATTACCATCAACACGCTAATGCTTCGATTGCAACAAACACCAGCCGAAAGACTGATCCTACTTAAACGACTGGCAAGAGAGCTCCTTTAAGTAGGATCAGTCTTTCGGCTGGTGTTTGTTGCAATCGAAGCATTAGCGTTTTGATGGTAATATGCAATTATTACACTTAACGCGCCAGGCTCGTAACTTGTAATTCAGCGCTACGGGGCACATAATCCGGAGAGTTGCTGTTGGTTGCAGTCTGGTTACGTTCCTTATTGTAAAATAAGGATTTTATAGAGGAGTTTGCGACTAAAAATATTATGTTTTAACATAATCTTATTATTTAACAGGATATCGAGAAAAACATTGGGGTTGCAATTTAAGGGAAGTACGTCATTTTCTATTACACTGAACATCAAAAAATGTTAAAATATGTGTAATACTTAACATGTAATATGGTGCTTATAGGGCAGTTCTGAGCCGGTTTTCAGATGCCAAAAATCGCCAAAATTAAAAAAAAAATTTCTTGAACAAACTTCTAACAATTTTTTTCATGTAACACTAGTGTTTAAATAATTTGTTTCTCAACAGCCCGAACCTTAAACGATTAGTCAAAGTTCCCTTATTTGATATTACATTGAAATTACCATTTTGCATCACTCTCAACATTTCATTTCAATAAACAATGAAGAAACGGAAAAATCGATCTTGAAAAAATCTTTGCTTTGTTTTTTCTCATTTTTGACAATGTTTTTCCTCGGTAACAGTATGATTTTTTTTTTAAATTCGTCATTTCCAAAAATTTAAATTTTGTTAATCAACTTTTTTTATTGAAAATTAGGCCTTTTTCAAATTAAATCCGCATAAAATCAAAAAATAAATATCTTTAAAAAAAAATTACAGCTTATTTGAGACAAAAAAATGTCCATTTTCACCAAATTTTATTAAAATCGAATCATTTTTGTGGGATAAAAATAAAAAATCAAAAAATTGATTTTTGACTTTTCTCAATAGTTTTGAGGTTATATTGAAAAATGAGAGAAAGAATATAGGAACAAAAGTTGTACATCTTTCAATTATCTAACTTCTAACTTTTGCATTTAACTTTTTTCGATAGGAGGCCTAGTTTCATCGGAAATCGTAATAAAGCTCGTTTCATTCCTATAGGCACACCTTTTTCCACCCCCACCCTACTTCCGGTTATTTGTTGGGGTCTAATCGATTTTTCTTCACTTAAATACCATTAATCTTACATTTTCCGACCGTCCATATACTGTTAAAAAAATTTTTGGACAAAAATTATTCGCACTAGACCTCAAGATATTAAATCGATGCCTTTAAAGACAGATACAAATAGGAGTGTACATGACTCCTGGATCACCCGGTATATACATTAATGTTTTACTTATTACGTATTTTTCATATCTTCGTTCATAATATCTATTTATTCTCATTATAAAGTGAATTTACAACTGTTTAAAGAAATAAATTTAAATTTTTTGAGTTCTTTAAATTTTAAATCATTTAAAAATATTGAAAAGAAATCTTTTTAACGGGCTGGCAATAAATTTTTACAAAGGAGAGGTGTCACTTTCTTAACAAAATCGACCTGAAAAAAATGCAAAAATTATAAGATCTCCAAAATTTAAAAATTAAAAAGTTATTTTGAAAATAGACTATATCGCCCAGTTCATAACAATTTGTAACAAAAGTTGTAACAACTGTTTCTTGTACAAAATATTTTCCAAACAAGTAGTTTCACGGTTTTTTCAAAAAATTGACTATTTTTTACGCTTTGTGTGCGATTTTAACATAGAGCGCAGGATTGAAGCACGTTTATCTTGTTACTATGCTATAACTTATTGCGTAATTTTGAAGTTTTAAAATAACTATTCTGTTGTAACCGTCCATCGTTTATTTCGTCGTGGCTTTCATTTAAATCCACGACATCCAGTCGAATAACAATTGAAAACCGAACACGGAAACGCTCCCTCGTTTGGTAAAATAAAACGATTTTGGCAAAGCTTTGAGCCTTAGAGCTTGATAGAGGCCCTGGAAGCATATCGTGCACTTAATTTTTTGAATGAGAAGAGTGGAGGGGGGGTCACACGTAAAACGTTGGATAGGGTCATGGATAGGGTCAAATGCTACACCCTGTATAAGCCCTGGGGTAGGTTGCTTCACTTGAAATAGTTTTTAAATCACTTTAATTAATTTTATTGTCTCTGGCAGGGTCCAAAACTTCATCCTGTATATGCTTTTCTTCAAGTAAAACACTTGGTTTAAAACGAACACGTAATAAATTTATTTATTATAACTGAACAATGTTTAGAACGGTTTAACTTATATATTTAATTCTCACAGATTTAAAAATAAAAATGTATCACGATGATTTTATATAAATATTTAAAAAATCATTTTAGGTTTGATGCGCGAGGCCAGATTGATTTAATTTGAAACTCTTTACTTGGTTATGGCCAAGGAAGAAACTGTAGTGGCTCGTATCGCGGCGCACGTTGACATGCCCGAGCTTATTGCGCTCGGTTCTTTTATACGCTTCGTCGGGGACCCGACGAGCAGAGATCTGGATAGGTCTGGAAATGTCCCCGCCCATTCCGTGCGGGCTTCAATTGCGCAATATTGCATCAGAAAATTTAAAATGGGAAATTCGGATATGAAAATTATATCACCGTATCAGCATTAAAAAGGGAAATTTTTTGATAAATGAATGAAGTTCGAATCAATTTGAATTTAAGAGTTATTAGTGAAAATTGGTTGAAAATATTTATTAAAATTGGAATGGCCCCGTAAAGGAGTCCCGAAGGTCTGTCCACGAACAGTTGAATATGATATAAAATTGTGCCGATGCGTTCACGGTGAACGAATGACGTGTATTCAATTTAATTTGATACGTAACTTATGTTTCGGAAGTAAGTTTTGATATTGATGGGGACGAAAGTACCGGTACTCTATTTGGACAATTCGAATGGAGATTAATTGGATGTTGATATTTTGGATGCGAAAACGAATGAACGGTGAAATTGAAAGGAAGAATAATTTATAAGAAGTTTGTTTGATTTAAATAAAATATTTTTACGGGGGGGTGTAAAAAGAATTGAAATTTATGAGCTAGCAAGCGGGACAAATGAAATGGGAATAAGTTTGACGTCAATGGGGAACACGTGAAATAGAAAGAAAGTTGGGTGAACGATTACCTGGTACCTCAAGAAAGTGAATACAATGTGTTTTGAAGTATGAATGGAAACTTGAACGAGCCGTTGAAATTGAGAGGAAAATGTTTTATAAAATTTGGTAGAAGTGAAATATAACATTGCGGCTGGAGGTGTGGATAGTGATGTGAATCGAGTTAGTGAGGGGGCTGTATTTTTTAGAGCTGTTGTTTGTAACTTTTTTGCTGTAACAGAGATTAACGCAATCCCAATTGAAATGTTGGAGCGGATGATGAAAAACTGTCGTGCTAGGCTTCAAGAATGTCAGCAGCGAGAAGGAGGTAATTTAACTGATTATAATATTTAAAAAATAATATTTCCGTGTTTCCTCAAGAACCTTTTGTTTAAATTTTGAATAAAAATTTAGCAAAAACATAAAATGGATACTTCATTCTGCCGAATCAGTTATATAAAGAATTTGTTGTGCCTTACTTACTTTAAGCCAATTTTGTTAAGAAAGTGACAACCCGTCTTTTTTACTATTTACGGAGATATTTTTTTAATTCCAGAATCGAATTCTCCTTTTAACATATTTTCTACAAAAACTGTTGCATCTATGAAACATTAGGTGAATCCCTCGCATATAAAACGTCAGTCCACTTCGACTTTGAACACTGGACTACATTTCCTGAACATTATATAAACGACCTTGAATATGCGCGGATAAATTGACTTATAGCTTATTCATTCACTAACGCAAGTTTTCAGGGCTTAACACTCGATTTGACGTGAAAAAGGCATACACATTTTTTATATTTCTGACCATTTACAATAATTATTAATTCAACGCTTACCGCATTTACCACTTTTGTATGCATAGCCTCATTTTTCTAGTGTCACTTTTTTATGTACAATTTAAATATCTCTTAATAAATAAATGATTCGTCAGGGTTTCAATATTGTTTACATTGATGAGTAGACTTTCTACACAATTTACATAACAAAGGAGACACCAGCTGTGAATTTAAGATACATTGCAGTTCTATTAAGGTATAATAACTACGATATCAATTAATGTGTATTTATATTAAAAAGAAAAGGCTCCACTTTACTCTCGTTACACCATTAACAGTTTGAAAATGAAGAAGGAAAAACTTGAGTTTGTTTTAGCTACGGACGAGAATTTTCTGATTCTGATTCCATACCCAAAAATATTGGGAAAAGATTTATTTGAACAAGGATCTGAAGATGTTTTCCTAACAGAAGTACAACCCTAAGAAGGTGACCTGAAGAAGTAGTGTGGATGGAATATTCGTGTTCTTACACAAATATTTAATGTTTGTTTAAAACACAAACTAGTTCTCGCATCGAGTCAGTAAATAAATGCAACAAATATTCGTTGTTATTCAAAATTCTGGACCATCCGCACTCTAATGTGTACGAACCACGTCTTGTACCACCATAACTTAAATATCTGTGTGATTAGGGTTTGCATATTTTTGCACTGTGTACAGTAATATGAAGTTAACAAATGAAACACTTTTCCATTTTTGGAAGAATATCAAACAGAATTTAGACGTCAGATTCACGACACTCTTTAAAGTTGTCCTGCTGCCATTGGCCATTGCATAAAAATAAAAATTGGTATTTGATAATATGCAGTTTCACATAACATACCCAATATCTTTGCGATTTTTGGAGCATTTATTTTATATTATAGTTCTTTGAATCAAAGCAAACTTTTCCAATTTTGCTGAAAAGAAAATCCTCTTTTGCTAATAGCTTGAAAATTGCATTAAACAATGACATTAATAAATTGAGCTATGGGCACAAAATCCCTTGTTATTTCTTATGAAGGTTCATTCTGGCTTTCAAGGTCACTTTTCGCCAGGCTCCGCCCACCTGTAACTAACTTCACAACTTGCGCGCGCAGGGCGGGGAATTCAAATGTTAGCGGTCATGGACAGTTCATGGGGTGGGTTCATGGGTGGTTCATGGGGTGTCATGGCCTGTACGGTTCTATCTTCAAAACCATTACACCAATCGAAAAAAATGTTAAGCCCTTTTTTTATGTAGAATTAAGTGGAGAATATGTTTCTATTCTTGATTTTTTTGTCCTATTATTAATATTTTCGGAGATATTTTAAAAAACGCTAAAATTTCCAATTTCAATTATTTAAACAATATGTTCCCGACTGAATTGGAGGGGACATTTTCAATCAATCTCTTTCTAAACATAAAAAGAAGTGATAGAAAGAAAAAAAAGCTTCCTTAGGAATTTTTATAACAAAAAGAACCCTGGCGCCTGGTCTAATAGTACAGCAGTGTGAGGGGGAGCTCCATCTTGTTGAAAATATGAATAATTTAATCATTCTGCCACTGTTAATTCATAAAGAAAATATTGAAATTCATTTTGCACGAAATTAAGGTACCTACGAGAGGTTAATTTGCTATCATAAAAATTTGAGGTCCAATTATTTTAGTCCCTAAAAGATCCACTCAAACATTCGTAGAAAATCTTTCTTGGAAAGCAGTCTCACAACACCAGTGTATATCTTCTCGTGTCCACTTATAATACATATTTCTATTGAAAAATCCATTATTTCAAGAAATTTGATTCGTCCGACCAAAGAATTTATCAGCGGGTCATTTATTTTCTTTGTTTAACAACCATCTGCAAAATCTTACTCTCCTCGGTTTATCTCCCTCATTTAAATGTTGAACTTTCTTCATTTTTGTTCCGTTCTCGCGGTATTTTAAAAATATTTACTCCTTTTGTTGTCAAACTTTATGGGCCAATCAACGCGTGACTTAAGTACGCATGCGCGAAAATAGCTGTGATAGACACGTAAAACAACTAGTAAGAAGAATCGAATTAACTTTAGTAGTGAAAACACGCGTCTTGTCGCGTTTGAAGAAAATTGGTTTAGAACTTCTGGTGAAAGACGCGCCTTGCCGCTCTTCCCGTTTTCTAATAGTTTTATATACGTTTTATGCTGTGTGGTGTTCCTCCCCTTTGGATTCGGATCAACAAACCCAGGTACCTGGAAGAAGTGAATGTGATGCAACAAGCAACCAGATCTTTGGACTTTTCTCGAGTGTTCATTGCCATCAAAGGTAACGGCCCCTTACTGGTAATTATTATTTAAAGTTGGTGAACAAAAGGTTTGCCTGGTCCCTCAAATATTTTAGTCTTTGATTTCGCGGTTCATAACAATTTTGTACCACCGAAATCCGTTTTTTTAAATATTTTTTCTTGCTTTGTCTATTTCTATGCGACAGTTTCTCTAAATTTGTCTCAAAGAGGTTTCTTCAATTTGGTTAACATAACTCAAAACTCTTTTCTTACATTATCCGCAACATGCCCTCGCCTTACTATTTTTTTTTTTGAAAATGAACCCTATCTTTTTAGATTTTGAACTAACTTCCTAACATAGTTCTATTTGGCTGTGGAGCATCTGGAAATCTATCTCCGTAAACCGTGACTGCCATCTCGTGTCAAAATTGCACTGACAATAAATGCTAACCATATCGAATTTGTTATTATTGGTGTACACTGTACACCATAATTACTGATATAAAACTTGTCTTCGAACTCGACAACGCAACATACAACAGTGACAATCTGTCAAATTTGTTAATAACTGTATACATATTATTTTATTGTCTTTGCCGTCAACTTTCATCCCTCTAACTTTTTTCGTATCTCCTCAAATAAGGAAGCCATAACCGTTTGCGGTTTTCCTATTTTTTAGGTTTTTGTAATATATCTTGCAAAGTAGGCTCACAAAAAATAGGATAACTGTTTCTAAAACTGCATTCTTCTACAATAGATGTTAAGCGAGATGTTTGGTGCAATCCTCATAAAATAGGCAGAGGGTATGTTGTAAAAACCCATTCTTAGAACCAGAATTACAAAGTTACAATTTCGATTTTATTCATCCAATTACCGTTACTGATCGTGCAATGGTTAAACGGTTCGTTTATAAACTGAAATACCACCGCAAAAGTCTATTACTTTCAGTGAAAACAAAATGGCTCTTGTTTGGGACCTGTTTTCGAAAAGACTGTTCTTTTTACCATTTGTTCATGACATCAAAGTGAGTTTAAAGTTAAATTTTGAGAATGAACTCGATCGGAAACATATTCTTTGTAAACATTTTTATAAATTAGAGTTTTGTCATCGCATAATAATTCCTAAATAACAAAATATACATGCCAAGTGGAGAAATTATTACAAAAATAATAAATGTGTAGTAAAGTAAAAATACCTACTACTAAAGTCGAGTATTTCACTGCTTCCTATGAAAGAAAATAGATTCATTGCCACCAATCAAGGTGCACAATGTGCGTTTCCAAATCAATTAAATCCTAAAGAAAGGACTACCGTGCAGGGCTATTGTGCATGCATCGCCAGCCGTAGACTACTTTCGAGCTTGTTAGCTCTCATCAGTACGACGAGGTATTTTTATTTTACTATACATTTATTATTTTTGTAATAATTTATCCGCTTTGCGTTGATTTATATATTTCGTTAAATATAACTTAGTCCGGGTTTCTCGCCAAGTTTGATTGCAATAAGTCGCCACCAGATGGAGCTATCGACAAGTTGCGGACACCTCTTGTCTGTAATTTGATGACTAGAGGAACAGTGAAGTGTTTGTTGTTGTACATTCGCCTATGTCGTACTGATGAGAGCTAACAAACTCGAAACTAGACTACGGCTGGCGATGCACAACGGCCCTGCACTGCAGTCTTTTCTTTAGGATCGATCTACCTGCTGGGGGCTTATTGTAATCAGATTTTATTTTGATTTTCCGATGGAAGACGTAATATGTCGCAAGTTATAGGACATTATTTTCAATTGATTTGGAAACGTACATTGTGCACCTTCATTGATGGCAATGAATCGATTTCCTTTCATAGGAAACAGCGGAATACTGGACTTTAGTAGTAGGTATTTTTACTTTACTACACATTTATTATTTTTGTAATTCCTAAATAATATATTTCTTTAATACTCATCGATAAAGTAAAGAAAATTTCATGCCATTTGCTCCCATTTTTTTTAATTGCAGACTTTCGAAGACACTTTACAATGTACTTTATCATTTTTTATAATAGTTTCTTTTTAAATTTTTTTATAAATAAATGAATACTTACTTCAACTAAAAATAACTTAAAAACTTTTCTGGCAAGTTGAAAGTACTTTAAAAGACGACCCCTTTGCCGATTTTTCCGCGTCTGCTTTGCCCCCACTATTTGTACATTAAAAAAATTACAATTTCATTTTTCCAGAGTTGATAAAAGTGAAATTAGTAAACTGTTTTAACTTTATCTGAACACAGCAAGGGGATCATATTATATGAAAAAAACCTTAAATCTAAAAACAGCGCTATTACTAAACATCAAAAACAAACAAAATTAACCTCCTGCCTCTTTTATTTTCAATAAATCCTCGCTTAAATATCATCGGTGATTTACTTACATCAGCATGTGTTTCTCATTATCTACTATTAATTAACACTTTTTATCAAGAGAAAATAGGTCACACAGCAAAATAATAATACGAAGCGAAAATAAACAAAAAAAAAAAACTCAAAAGCGATTATCACCTGCGACAATATATACAAAAAACTTACCGGTACTAAATTTATCCATTCCAGGATATCTCACGCATTTGGCTGGATTGATTTCCATCACATTGAACAGATCAGCGAGGAACACTATGAGATTTTGCTTCATGAAACTGCAACACAAAAATGGGAGAACATGAATAATACAATTTTATCAGTTACTAGAACAATAATTGTTGCATTATCAGTCGATTAGCGTTATCGCGATTTTAAATATAAACGAAAAACCAGCCTATTTACACTAATATGCGAGGATTTTACACTGACGCCTGTAGAACACCGAAATACGGTATATTTCCATGAAAATTAACAACCCTAAATAAATTTGGATATGCTGAAACGCAAAACATATCAAAAAGAAACAACAGGAGGATCGGGACATACTTTCTTAGGAATAGACCTAGCTCCATCCGCTCACCCCCAAGAATAGTTGATTACCTTCAACAGAGATTCGAAGAAAACGTCATTTCGACGAATGGTTCTGTCTGGTGGCCTCCAAGGTCGCCTGATTTGACTCCCCTAGTTTTTTTGTTTGGGGTTATTTAAAGGAACCGGAAGGGGGTTACAAACTTGAAAAATGCAGACAACATCCATTACCAGTGTCGGTGCCGGGGATCGAACCCAGAGCACAGCATAGCCTGACCAGAGCGAATTTGCACATAACGCGCTCTAATCAACTGAGTTACCGTGCCGTATGTCTAAATTTTCACCACTTTCCGGAATTCTGGAAAAACCAGTGGATAATATGATTTAACAATAATTGTACATCGTAACAAAACACATTGTGACACTTTTTATTAGTCTAACAATCTAAAAATAATCAATGAACGCTAATTCTTGCTAAAAATGGCTAAGGAATAACAAAAACTTTTAATTTTTTAAAATTATTTGTTTATTTATTAATCATCGCTCTAAAGGACGATGTTTCCAGTTACAGAGTTGTATACGCATACACATCGACAGTTATACAATGACCTTTCCCTATGACATTGCCATCTGTGGCAGCTGAGACTCGAACTCAGAAGTGGTACAGCGACTAGATGTGTTGTCTGTCACACAAGCTCGTCTAGTCCACTGCTACCAACTTGGTAACACCTGAAAAACACCACTAAACATCCATATGATGATAGCCAGGATTCGAACCTGGGACTCCATGGTTGCAACCCTAACACGTATATAAGCATTGGGGCATTGAGCCTGTTTATAAAAAATACACGTCACATTACATTACATTTTCACTCCTAAGGAATCACTATTTCCACATCCAGATTTTGTATCCAAGTCTTATACGCACTGCAATGTAATATTTTACTCCCTTTATTAATATGGTGGGGGTGGCAATGGGGATGATAGATGGGTTAACTAATGTCAAAATAAATTTTAGAGGCTTTTGGTTCTCGAAACACACTAAATCCCAATTTAATTTTTTACTCCCTTTAATAATAGGGTGGGGGTGGCTAACGCGAAAATTTTTTTTAGACGTTTCGTTCTTATATACACACTAAATCCCATTTTAATTTTTTTCTCCCTTTCATAATAGTGTGGAGGTGGTATTGGAACTGATACCAAAAAAAAATTTGAAACCTTGACTTTCCGTACATGCCCTAAATTGCAATTTTATGGACTCTTACCTGCTTGCTTTGCCTATTTACCCTTATTTACCCCCGAACCCTTTAATGGAATTAGATCAAAATATAGACTAGTTCTAGATCTCGTTATAATACATAAATGTACCAAATTTCAAGTCAATACCATACACGGTTCCAGAGTAAACGTGCGCACAAAAAAGATAGACAGACAGGAAAATTTTTTTTTCGCTCAAATTTAAAATCTCGATATTTCATGACATTTTAAGCATATTTCAACAAAAAAAATCGGCAGCTACTGGAAGCGGCTGGAACCTCTCCACTCGGTGGATCTTTGAAGCCGGAAAGAGCATTAAATTGTGTGACAAAACGGCACTAAACGTAATCCGATCTCATCCAAAACCTTTTCAGATCTTCTGGGGCACTAAAAAAACCCTCAACTAAATGAATTTACAATCATCTATGCGAGTTATTACCTACATTATCGCTCGTTGAATAATATACTATTAGGATATTAACAACTTTAACATCACTTGAACGACTAAGAAAATCTAGTTATTCTAAATACTACAGATTTGTAAAGCAATAAACTGAAAATTGGTAAAGTGATAATCTATAATAAATTCACCAACGAAGGTACAGAAAGCATATGATATTGATATTGTTACATCTACCTTTAAAGTTTGTGACAATCTACTAAAAGTTACAAATATGCCGAAATCTTATATTAACATGACATGACACCAACATTATCGGATGACAAACGATGACAATGCCAATCGTCAAAATTTACTCATTGCAATCCGATCGCTCGCGGCTGTCTTTGTTAAATGAAACATTAGCATTTCAGTAATTTTACTAGATTTTAGAGGAATATTTGTAGTTTAATTCTTCGATTTGTCTGTATATATATTTAAAAACGGCACTAAATGTAATCCGCTCTAATTCTAGAGCAGTGAAGAAACCCTCGCACGTGAATTGACACGTGATGTGACGAGTTTCACGACGAAACGGCTACGCGCATCGATCATGTCATGTGAAATGCGATCTATGCTTCATATTTGCTTTGTTTTTAATTTTTTTCACGGAAACCAAATCGAAAGGGTGGAAGTGTGATATATCATTGAAATCAGAATTTTAACTGCTTTTTAATGGTTCCATTGCAAATTGAAAGTAATTATAAAATAAACAACTTGTTGCGTCAAAATGGCACTAAACGTAATCCGATCTCAACCAAAATCAGATCTTCTGGGGCACTAAAGAAACGCATATGCAAAGTTTCATTCAAATCCGTTCAGTAGTTTCGGCGCTATCGTGCTAACACACGTACACTACACACACCGAGACATTTTCCAAAAACCACTTTATTGGGTTCCTAGGACCTCAACACGTAAAGATTTGATGTTATCTCAATTTTCGTTTTTGAACCAATTTTAGTAAAGTAAAAATATAATTTTTTTTTGCGTTACTATACTTCCACTGGACGTGGAAGTAAAATTGCGCTTCCTTGACTTCCTCTAACTATCTTGTATTAATGAAAAAACTTGACAAAATAAATAAGGGGGGCATTATTTTTCAGTTACAGTTGCATTTAGAATGCAAAAACTTTTTACGTTTCGATTCTTCCACTACACCCCTTCCACTTTCATAATTAATTTAATAGATTAAAATACTGGTTTTTTGAAAAAAATAAAGTGCAGGTCTAATTCTGTTCCACAATTGAAATATTATGTAGTAGACACCTCACTATTTTCATGTGATACTACATATAATCAGTCGGGTGTAAATTAAAATTTCACACGAAAATTAAAATCATATTAAACAGGTGCGGACGAAAATAATTATCGATTAACTTTGTTAAAAAATTGGAATTAATGACCTCAAAATCATAATAATAAACATGTCGCATGTCGAAGGTATGCAAATATTGACACACATTACTTCATTAGAAATTAAAACGAAAAAAACAATCAATATTTTTACATAAAATATTCGATATTGTTCGAAATTTAATAACCTGAACGCCTGAAAATAAACCGATTCTTTTACAAATCCAGTACACGTGACATTCAAGGAGAAGATTGCTGCTGTTTTATGTAGTTAATATAAATTATTAAATTTAAACCGTACCACTGCTGTAAATCATAATCAAAGTAACCACCTTTCACGTAACTGCTGGGAAATACTATTTGTAATATTTCTTTCAATTTGTTTTCATATTTGATACACTTCCTTAGATTGCGGCAATAAAACTCTCGCTCAAACAGCAAACTATCCAACGGACACCAACGAAAAATATATAAAACAATACTCACTCCCGCATATACGTAATATCTTCAGGCATGAGGTGAAATATCGAAGCCGGCAGGCACCTATAGCAAAAATCCTGCACCAGTCTGAGATTATAGAGGCTGTCCTGCAAGGAAGGTACGCAGGAAGTCCTGAGCTCCGTCCAGTGCAGCTCATCGGGGCAGTAGTAGGATATCAGAGCGGCCAGGCCGACTCCGTCACACAAGTCTTTTAGCTCTCTCAGTTGCGGGAAATCAGGTACCTTCAACCTGTCACCCTGCAAAAAAACATGAAATAAACAAAAAATGGTAAAAACGTTTATTGAGCAAGCGGGAAAGAAACTCGATAGATACATTCCAAGCAAAAACAGCTTCTTCTTGAGTACTGCACTCACTTAAATTACAATATGATCGAAAATGATTGACTGGATTGCTATTTATACATGAATCTAGTCTACCGGTAGTGCTTCTTCAACTTGTACAGGGTGTCTCTCCGGGAACTGAATCGATCGATATACGCGATATACGCGAAGTACGCATCAGAAAATTTTGAAAATTTAGATAAATACTAATGTCGGTGTGGCCAATCCAACTAAAATAATTACAAGCAGCTGGCACTTCCTCTTATACCGGAAGTCGATACCAACTTGCTTATTTCAAATGGAACACCCTATATATTTTAGGGTTTTCGAAAAGAGCATACAATTCTGAGTCGAAAATATGTAGCATATCCTATACCTAAACCTAGCCGTTTCAGAGATATTTTATATTTTATAGAACATTTGACAGGTTTGCAAGAATCGTTATAACTTTCTTCGTGTAAAAGATCATTATTTCTACAACTGAAATCAATTCAATAATATCATACCCAAATGTTCCGTTTTTCGCGTTACATTTTGTCAACTTCAAACAGCGAAAACTTTTTTTAGGTCAAATGGAACACCCTGTATTTCTTTAAGTCAAGTTGTGCAAAATTGAATTCTCCTTTTTCTGATATTAGCATTGTGGGGGTTAAAGTTACAACTTTTTGAAATATTTGCGATTTTATTAGAAATTCATGAATTGTTGTAATCATTTCATCAAAATAGCCATGATTAGAAACAATCAATCATTATCTTATGTCAAAAAATGTCAGCACGTTTAAATTACACCCACGAAGACTTTTTAAATTTGTTTATTATCTATGGAGAATGTGATAAAGTAATATCAAGAACTTGCAGTACATTTGCTACTCGATATCCAGAAAAACGGAAACCGTCACCAAACACTGTAAAACGCATACTGGAAAATTTTAAAAATTATGGCTCTGTCAAGGCAAAAATGCAAAGAAGAAAGCCTATTGTTGATGACGAAAACATTGAAATAGTCTTTCTGAGATATTTTCATGCATTTCCAAGGATATCATTAAGACAAGCTGCTTTGGAATCGGGACTATGCAAGGATTCAATTCACAGAATCTTATTAAAACATAAGTTTCACCCGTTTTCATTCTATATGGTTCAAGGATTAAAAGAAACAGATTTCCTAAGAAGACAGAATTTTTGTGAGTTTATTCTAATAAGGTCTGAGGGTCACGATTCTTATTTGGGAAATATTATATGGACAGATGAAGCAAAATTTACTAAAAATGGACTTTTCAATAGACACAATTCGCGTTATTAGAGTGACTCAAATCCTCATATGTTCAGTGAGCGAAACTTTCAGGAAAGTTGGCAGTTTAATGTTTACTGTGCCATAAGAAACGATACAGTGGTGGCATTACAATTTTATCAGGAAAATTTAAAAGGTAAATTAAATTTTCTCTTCTGCTAATATGTATAGGTAAATTTTTTTTTTTTTTTTTTTTTTTTAGGTGAAAGATATCTGAATATCTTACAAAATTTGAATAGTAACTATTTAGAAAATTTACCTCTCGCCGAACATAGAAACTTTTTTATCAGCACGACGGTGCTCCCCCACATAACGCATATTCAATTAATAACTATTTACAAGAAACATTTTATGATCAATGGATTGCCAATAATGGACCTTTCTTATGGCCTCTTCGCTCGCCCGATTTATCAGTTCTAGATTATTTGATTTGGGGAACTATTAAAAATAAAGTTTATGAAAGCCCATTAGCAACCATTGAAGATTGTATGCAAAGAGTAAGAAATGCATTTCAAAACATATCACAGGATTCAATTAGAAGAGCTCTACCCATGAAGAACTAATCCGAAGGTGTGAAAAATGTGTCGAGGTTCGAGGGCGGAATTTTGAGCAATTATTAAATTAAAATGAAATCATATTTTAAATTGATTGATTGATTGATTGATTGCTATTTTAGTTCATGCCATATCTTCAATACGATTAATACGCATGTTACAGTGTTATTTAGTGTTATTTTGCATTTTTGTGGATATCGAGTAGCAAATGTGCTGCAAGATCTTGATATTACTTTATCACATTCTCCATAAATAATAGACAAATTTAAAAAGTCTTCGTGGGTGTAATTTAAACGTGCTGGCATTTTTTGACATAAGATAATGACTGAACAATTCATGAATTTCTAATAAAATCGCAAATATTTCAAAAAGTTGTAACTTTAACCCCCACAATGCTAATATCATAAAAAGGGAATTCCATTTTACATAACTTGACGTAAAAAAATACAGGGTGTTTCATTTGAACAGAAAAGTTATAACGGTTCTTGCAAACCGTTGCACCTGTCAAATTTTCTATAAAATGTCAAATATCTCTGAAACGGCTAGGTTTAGGTATATGATATGCTACGTATTTTCGACTCAGAATTTAATGCTCTTTTCGAAAACCTTAAAATATATAGGGTGTTCCATTTCAAATAAGCAAGTTGGTATCGACTTCCGGTATAAGCGGAAGTGCCAGCTGCTTGTAATTATTTCAGTTGGATTGGCCACACCGACATTAGTAATTACCTAAATTTTAAAAAATTTCTGATGCGTACTCTATATCGATCGATTCAGTTCCCGGTGAGACACCCTGTATAAAGAGTGTAAATTGACAATTTATTATCTGATTAAATCATGAGCGCTTTAGTGCGAGGGATTTAATCGTTGATAATAAACTATCAATTTACACGAATTATATTACACTTGGCAACGTAGCTCGAGAAAAAATTTAAAAGCACGAGTGGTATTTGGGGAGAATATTTCATACAAATTAATCAAATACCTAAAATGGATCTTTAATATCAAGTTGTTTTATAATTGTAAACAAAAATATTGAAATATATTTAGCTATTTTATCCTTATTTTTAATTTAAGAAGACTAAAAATCAAGTTAAGTTTGTTTGATTAAGCAAAGAGAACTATCTGGAAGGTTGAATAAGCTCTTGTAATGTGTTGTGTACATTTTTGATTTCCCGAATTATTACTTTTGTAATGGATTACCTTATGTAAGTACATTTTACCTGATATTTTTTACCGCGGGTGTGTGTGTTTAACTCCTCTCTACCTATATTATGTAGCTTTAAGCCATCTGTGCCTACATATATGTATCTAATAATTGATTTGCCTGCCTGATAATTTCATAAAATAAAATATGACATATTATGTCAATGGGACCATGGCATTTTTTAGCGATAAAACTGTATATAGTGTTTTCTAGCGATGAAAGTGCTTATTAGGTACTGCCAGAAGCCAATCTAATCGTTTTACTACTGATCATGACATATGATTGGTACGAGAATTTGAAAAAATTAGTTTTCATTGGCTACCAGGTTGATGAATGAAATAAACAAGAAAATTTATCACTTTCCACTAATAAGACTTTTTGGAAATTGTAGTACATTTGTTAGGAGGACCGTATCTATTGATAACAAACTTGTAATAGCTCAATGTCTAGTTTACCTGAGCTATATATAGAATATTTATCACCAGACTTAAAAAATATATCATATTTCTTTGGTGGAAACTATTATTTGCGACAAACCGACAACTTTTCCGTCAATCATTCTCTCTCCAGGACTGTATGTGCAGGATAGACGTTACAATTTCTCTTACCTCTCCCCCATTTGTGACACCACTATCCATCTCCTGTTCTATCCTTTTCCTAAGCGCGTCACAGGCATGAGATACCCATAACAGGAGTCCCTGTTCAGCGTTTTCTGATATTTGAAGAGATGGATTTTTACCATGGCTAAATCTTTGCACCGCAGCTAAGACGCGGTCTGACGTAACTACTTCTCTAGTGTACAGGAGCATTATCATTTCTATAACGGACATATGGGCAGTCTGAAAAAATAAGTTTTCTTAGAAAAGGAGCGAGGATGGTTCGAAAACTTCACCATTTAAAAAATAGGCTTTAATAATCTTCAAAATGTCAAAGATTTTTTTTGAATGACACAGATATGCACTAATTATTTCACAATATTGTTTCAAATACTTACAATTCGAAGAGGGTTGGTTTGAATCAATGTAGTTTCCGTAAGCTGGGCGTCAGATGGTTCGTTAGAGTACACCCCTTTCCTGGCCAAAGTTTGCAAAATGGCCCAGTGATTCAAATTGTGGTAGTTAGGGTCAGAATAGATATTACCGAGAGCCAAGCAATATATTTCCGCGTTCGCTAGGCCCCCGGCTATCTGTGGTTTCAAATGTTCTTGATTCTGAAACAAAACAAAAATACGTAACATGATTTTGTTCACAATTGTAATTATAGTTGGAGCAGTTAATTGACACGCAGGAAACTTGCCAACGTTTCTTATATTAACTGACTGTGGTAATAAACATTACCGAAACGGAATCTTCCACTCTATGAAAGCCCCAGAGAAAAATATAATTGAAGAGTTAGGTAGGTACAAATATTGAATCGATGCCTATGTAAGATAGAAGAGAAATGTTCAAATAATATGCTGAAAAAAATAGACATAACCTACGCTGTTGCCAAATGTCTCTTTAGCGGGTTTCTTTCACATACATTTCTATCTTATTGTAGGGATCGATTGAAGTTTTGCCAGTACTGTATAGATTCCGTTCCAATCACTCTTGCGATCGTTACGAATCGGGTTCGTCTCATAGTCATGGTTTTTGATCTCGATAAAGAACCCACAATACTGATACGAGCAACGCTAAATACTTCATATTGTACTCTACCCAATTTGGGTAACCTGTTCCCACTCCGATGGCTGTCAACTAATTCTATTTTGTAAAGAGAATCTATTACAGGACATGAAATACTTGAAGTATTGGGACATATTTGAAGTAACAGCCATTTGTATCTAGACGTGGCCCAATGAAATTTCAATCGAACTTCGTTTAAATTCCAAGACTGTGGCAACTGTAACAATCATAACCTTGGATTTTAAATTAAGTTTCATCGAACTATGGTAACTTCATATACAACCTGCAAGACCTAGACACATGCCAGCGCCAGCAGCGAGAACAGTGGCTACACAGTTTTACTATTCAAAACAAACCGCAGTTGAGATACCTCGTGCCTCCTCATACATACGTAACTTTGATCGATAAAAATACCATCGCATGTGAACTTATTAACTCTCATTTACGCAAACCATATTAAACGATGTTAATCACGCAAACTACAAAACTAATAACGTTAATGAATAAACGGTATCGCATTCCACGAGATAAACCAGTCGTGCATGATGCATTTTTAACTTCGAACATACAAAAATAAGGCTGAGATTACGACCACTAAACGTATTCTGAATAATTTTAATCAAAACTATCATTCTCATATTTTTCACGAATTTGTTGTTGATATTTAAATATAAATTGGTCTCATTGGTTATTACTATAAAATAATGAATGTTATAAATGTTTTAACCGCATTACAGATCACTTGAATGACCCTCTTAAGCCTAGATTTGTGAGTTAGAAGACGAGGCCCTACAGTTTATAGAGGGATCCGAACCACTTCTTGGGGAGTAATTTATAATTGAAAATACTTTGCGGTAGATGGGGCTCGAACCCACTTCGCTAGGTATGCTCAGAGTGAAAGCTAGTCGCGCTAACCACTGTGCTACCGTACCCGATTAGACACTTAAAAAAATGTTCATCTCGGTTGTTAAAGTGCTTTGTCATTTAATACTCGTTGGAACAAGTTTCTTGCACAGTTAAACAACTGCAACAGTACCATAATAACAACCTAATGACTAGGTGCACTCTAAAGTGCACGCTATTTTCAGCGTTGAGTGCACTCCAAATCACTAATGCCTTGGATGTGACGTCATTCATAAAGTGCGTGGTAGTGCTAACTGATATGTAAGTATGTAGGTTCCTTATCAGCAGTCCGTGGTGTAGTGGTTAGGTTGCATGATTCTCACACGTGAGGTCGATGGTTAGAATCAACTTATTACGGTTTTTTTTTACTACATTTTGTTGTTGCTAAAATACGTAATACGAATATTTCTTTAGGTTAGTTCGTTAGGTTAAATATGTTAATATTATTTGATGTAGTATAGTTGTTTATGATAAATAATTTCCCTTGCCCTTGACATTTTGTTAACAACTAAAATATATAATACGAATATTTTTTTAGGTTAGTTCGTTAGGTTAAATATGTTAATATTATTTGATGCAGTGTGGAGTCCCGCGCTCTGTGGGCTCCCACCAATCATAGCCCCGCATTTATTTCTCTATTCTGTAAGTAGTAGGATCGGCGAATATGCAGGAGTGCATCCAACGCTGAAATAGTCATTGCGTAACAAATTGAAAGCAGTGGTAAGTGAAACCTCTCAAATGGTCAATTGCTACTATACACCATAGATGTCTCTATGGGCGTATAGCGACTTGCGATTCTGCAAGTACCTGAGAGCGGCGACCTTTCAGTCCTAGGTGGACTTAACCTACTGTTATAATATATGATTTGCAGGAAACAACTACTCAGCGGGCAAATACCCCGACCTGCATTGAATTACACCTTACAAATCATTAAAGAATGGTAACCAATATCATTTGTCAACTCCCTGACCAGACATAGACCGGTTTCGAACTTATTAGTTCTCATCAGTATGCCATAGGTCATGGAGCAGACAAATGATAGTGGCCAACCTGCTAGTTTTATACAAACTATAGTAAATTGAGTAGTGGTGAGAGGTAAGTGAAACCTCTCAAATGGTCAATTGCTACTATACACCATAGATGTCTCTATGGGCGTATAGCGACTTGCGATTCTGCAAGTACCTGAGAGCGGCGACCTTTCAGTCCTAGGTGGACTTAACCTACTGTTATAATATATGATTTGCAGGAAACAACTACTCAGCGGGCAAATACCCCGACCTGCATTGAATTACACCTTACAAATCATTAAAGAATGGTAACCAATATCATTTGTCAACTCCCTGACCAGACATAGACTATCATTTGTCTGCTCCATGACCTATGGCATACTGATGAGAACTAATAAGTTCGAAACCGGTCTATGTCTGGTCAGGGAGTTGACAAATGATATTGGTTACCATTCTTTAATGATTTGTAAGGTGTAATTCAATGCAGGTCGGGGTATTTGCCCGCTGAGTAGTTGTTTCCTGCAAATCATATATTATAAATTGAAAGCAGTTTAAAATAGTTTCGACCGGCGCCTTCGCCAATTTCCCTCAATAATATGCGTGGTATCCAGAAATATCAGTTACAAAGTTCTGGTAAAGGTTCTACATAGCTATTTGATACGCATTGGACTGGCTAAAATCGATTTGAGAAGGCCTGTACATAAAAATGAGAACTTACCTCATGGTCTCTATAGAATGGTTCTTTCAAGTTTTCGGGAACTTTGTTGTTAAATGCCTTTGAAAGGAGCCATTTCACGGATGCTCGTTGCTTCGCCTGCAAAAGAAAATATAAGTTAGTGATGATGAAATGCAAGTGGGTGATAAAATATAGAATTGGATTCGTCAGCAGATTAAACCGCTATTTATTAATTATTGCCTTATACGCTCATTTAAAAACATGCTACTAAAAAATAGGAAAAATCGATGCCGACATTATGTTTTGTTAAATATTCACTGACAGGATTGAACACTGTGATGAAAGTTGCTATTACAACTATTTCCTAAAACAAAAATCTAGCTTCAGTTGATGAGAATCAATAATTTGAAACATTACAATCACGTGAACAATAATTTTAGCAATATTTCACGCGTCAATTCTAAAAAACTCTTGATATATTAAAACTATTCTACATAGTAATGAAATAACGAGCTTCGGCTTTGTTAGGGGAAAAAGATTTGGACAGGAATAAGCGTGTGCAGGATTTTTACGAACATATTGATTAAAAATTGCATAAGTCGCGTAGGGTTATTAGAAAATAATTTCCCATTAAATGATCAGTGATCACTTGATCAACATGAAACAATACAAGCACATAACACTGCCCCTCCTTAAGCCTGAACGTCCCGGTCAGGCAATTTAGATTCCCCAACATACTTCATAGTTCGCCAACCTATCCAAGTGCATGATCTTCATCTTGGACTTCTTACTACGTTGAATTCGCATTTCTGACGGTAAAACCATTAGTAAGTCTGACAGCATTTTCCTCTATCATTTTTTTTGTTTTTGGGGCGTTTTCCCGCTAGATTTTCCGAAACATGTCATTTTGACGGCGTATAAAAAATCTATAGATACTGTTATTTTTCCAAGTAGAATTGAAACGTGAAAAAATAATTGTCTGACAATAAATGCGGGTCATTGGGCGTGTCCGCTATCTCGAACATGTCGGAAAAACGACTATAAGAAAATTTATTAATAACCAGCTGATTTTCGCTGTATTAATTTATTAAAACATACAAAAACAAATTTTCGTATTGTCTGACGAAAATTATTTTCCGATTTCCCAGTCTGACGCGTCAAAGTTGTCGGTTTCATGACAGCAAAAAATTTATTCATAACCTTCAGATATTGGAAAATTATATGCAGAAAATAGGTATTTCATTTGTGGTATAAGTGTATAAGATTAGATGTAAAAATGGAATGGTCACAGAAAATAGCACTGAAATATCGACTGAGTTTAATCACTACTTCATGCATATAGGTGAAGCATTAGTGTCAAAAATAACGAAAGTTAACTCAGGTCAAGCAAAAGGTGACAGTACATGTCAGAAAACAATGTTCATTTTCCCAACGGATGTAAACGAAGTTAAAAGAGAAATAAACTCCCTAAAAAGTAAAAAATCTAGTGGTTTTGATGGTTATTCTGCCGACATGTTAAAAGTAATTCAGAATGAAATTGCTAACCCGCTCATGTTTATAATAAACAAAATTTTCGAAACTGGAGAATGTCCATCACATTTTAAAATCTCTGTGGTTAAACCAATATTTAAAAAGGGCGATGAGTTGGATATAGGAAACTATAGGCCGATTTCCCTAATTTCTAATTTATCAAAGGTATTTGAAAAAATTCTGAAATCAAGATTAACGGACTATCTTAATAAGAATTCAATATTATCAAAATACCAATTTGGTTTCAAGGAAAGGCAAAGTACCCAAGATGCTATCAATATGCTAACCCAAAAAATCTATAGATGTTTAGATAATAGAGCAAAGCCATTATGTATTTTCATAGATATTCAAAAAGCATTTGATACAGTCTCCCATACTCTACTATTAGAAAAAATGGATAAAATTGGAATTAGAGGAACATGTCATAAACTTATGAAGACCTATCTTGCTGGAAGAAAGCAGTGTGTTCAAATAAACAACACTAAAAGCAGCTACGAACCTATCACTTACGGCGTACCTCAAGGCACCGTCTTAGGTCCAGTGTTGTTCAATATATATATTAATGATTTATTTGAAATTAAAACAGAAGGGTCCATAGTTGCTTTTGCGGATGATACGGCCATCTACTACGAAGACACATCCTGGGTTAACTTGAAACATAAAGTAGAAAAAGACATGGAGCAAATACTCAATTGGTACTCTGATAACTTACTTACCATCAATAAAGACAAAACAGTATATTTAAGTTTTTCCTCATATAGCAATACCTTGCCGGACTTTGAAAATTTAAAAATAATTACAAGTTATCAAGAATATATTATTAAATCCGTAGAAAAAGTTACTTACCTAGGAGTCGTCATAGACAAACACCTAAGGTGGGTTATGCATATTGAGATGTTGAAAAAAAAACTAAGATATGTTTTATGCAAAATAAATCAAATAAAAGACTTTTTAGATTGGAACCAGTTAAAAATAGTCTACCATGTTTTAGTGGAAAGCCATCTTAATTATGGTATTATCGCCTGGGGAGCTGCAGATAAGACATACTTAAAGGACATTAGTGTGCTACAAAGAAGAATATTAAAAACTATGACCAACAAAAGTAGTGTCTATTCTTCGGATGTTTTATACGAGGAACTTAATATTCTGGATATTCGACAACTTTTCTACTTGAAAGTAGCAATAAAAGCTCATTCCGAGAGAAATAATCTAATACCAATAGAACATAACTATTGTACACGTTCGAAGGAAAAATTTGTAATCGTCCCTTTTGAAACGACTACAAAAGGGCAACACAGTTACGACTATTTAGCACCAAAGGTTTACAACTCTATACCAGAAAGTATAAAAACAATAACAAATCTGAGAAAATTTAAATACCTACTTAAAAGAAATCTTCAGCAGAATAGGAGCAGAGTTTATGAAATACTCAGTTAGTGACTAAAAATGTAGGAATAATTAACCTGTGTAAAAATGTTTATAGAATTTTTAATAATTTATGTAATAAGTGTATTAAACACTCTTCCACAAACTATGTTAATGTATGAAGAATTGCTTAGATACATAAGTAATATAATATATATGTAAGCTTGTTATATTTATGTTCTAAGTTTGTAATATATATGTATGTATGCCTTGCCTATGTTGTATGTATATATGTATGTGTGTGTATGTATATATGTGTATATATATGTATGTATATATATATATGTGTATATATGTGCATTATTCTAATTGTATTATGTATGTACCTCACTCTCAAGTCTTTATGACTTATGTGAGTGTCTGACAGATACAGTGGGTCATAACGAGAGTCTGATGAAAAAACATAATTTTCCAATAGCGGCCGTCGAAGTTAGGGCGATAAAAAATGAAATTTCGTTTAGTCGAGAAGACGGTTAAAAAAGATACGGTATTTCAACTAACTTATTTTATAATCTGCATTTTGAATTTTTTGAACTCTTTTAGACTATCTGAATTCGACTTACCCAAGTTTTAAGTTCGATAATATTGAAAAATACGTAAAAATTTTGTAGAAAAAAGTAGCGAAAAATTGTCTTTTAGTACGTTTAAAATCGCTATATCTCCGGTACACTAGTCCGAAAATTTTCATCCAGGGCCCAAATTAAAGGTCTTGAAACAAGCTATAAGATAACACTTTACAATATTAGTTATAACAAAGCACCTTTTATAAATGAAAAAACAATTAATCCACTTTAGGTAAATATATGAATTCAATTTAAGTGTGTAATTTTGCATAAAAAATATATGAAGTATGCAGGGAATAAAAAAAATAAACATTATGCACCAAAAAAATTTTTAGGGCGATGCTAAAAATTATCCTATTACATGAAAAACGAATTTCTGCAGCAGAAAAACGACATATTTCCAAAATTGAAAAATTAATTTTCCTGGCATCGCCCTAAAAATTTTGTTCAGTCCGCACTTTATTAAATTATACGATTTATTTTATTGTAAAAAACTTTTAAAAAAGGTATAAAATAAAATAATTTCAAGTACTATAAAACAATTATTATAAAAAATTATTTTTTTATTCTTATTGACACTAAAAATGATTTTTCAATGATTAGTATGAGATAATCATGACAATTTGAAGGAAATTACAACATTCAAAAATTGTATTTTCCAGGCGTCAGACTGAAAAACTGGAAAACACCTTTTGTCAGACAGTTACAAAATTGGATTTATTTTTATTAAGCTATATTCAAAAAATCATCTTGTTTTTATTTCACCGTCAGACAATTTTTTAATCGTATTATAAATTTTATTTAAAAATCGAAAAAATTTGTAAAAAAATGTTATGAATAAATTTTTTGCTGTCATGAAACCGACAACTTTGACGCGTCAGACTGGGAAATCGGAAAATAATTTTCGTCAGACAATACGAAAACTTGTCTTTGTATGTTTTAATAAATTAATACAGCGAAATTCAGCTGGTTATTAATAAATTTTCTTATAGTCGTTTTTCCGACATGTTCGAGATAGCGGACACGCCCAATGACCCACATTTATTGTCAGACAATTATTTTTTCACGTTTCAATTCACGTTTTTAAGCTATTCTACTTGGAAAAATAACAGTATCTATACATTTTTTATATGCCGTCAAAATGACATGTTTCGGAAAATCTAGCGGGAAAACGCCCCGAAAACAAAAAAAATGATAGAGGAAAATGCTGTCAGACTAGGTCCAATGAAGCCATACACGAAGTTTGGAGAGAGTATGTATCAGCAAAATTTTTCCCGACGGGCACCTTAACCACATGATGTCTGATGGATTTCCTCTAGCGGCTTTTAGAATCTTTTGAATTATAAGACTCTAAATATTATACAATGCAATATTCAGGGTTTTCTTTATTAATCAAATAGATATCCGCAGCTATCTATGCCTGAGGTCCGAAAATGAAAAATTGTGGGAGTAAAAACAAAAGTTTCTTAACAAATAAAATAAAAGGTATGCCTAATTCCGTTATTTTCCGGCAAATTTTGACTTTTTACAAATTCAAATTGATTTATTTTGTTTTGAGACAAACAAATTGTATAACAGTGGTCAATAATATATATAAACAATATTAGTGCTGAACACAAAACATAAAAAAAAAGAAAGAAAAACTAACTCAACCCAAGAAGCAAAAAAAAAAAATAAACAGAGAATAAAAACATTTATCCACCAAAAATTATTTCATTTTTAAATTATAAAAAAATTTCACTCCCAAATAATTTGGTTATTTATTTGTAATTGTCAATTTCGAAAAAGGTACACAATTATCATTTTTATAACTGGTATTTTAAATTGCGTATAATTCCTACTAAGGTTCAACTTATGTTTATTATTAAAAATGTGCACACACATTTCAAATATAAAGATATTAAAATTTAAATTTCATATATAGGTTGTGTTGACGGGAATAGGAAAATTAATTGTGGAAAACCAATTTCTGATGATTGTCGATGTTTCGATTTATTATTGTGTAAGTGTAAGAGTAGCCTTGGCTAAACGTCGCCCATTTTTTGTAAGATTTTTTTTATAATTTTGTAAGATTTTTCTTATAATTAATAAAGACGTTTATTATTATTATTATTATTAAATCATCCTCAGGACTCTGTGAATATAATAAATAGTAAATATAACTTGTGTCAATACATTAAAAATCTATCTAAAAACTACACTACAGAACAAAAAAAACACATAATAAAATAAGCTACTCACAATAAGAAGGTTTTCCGTGTTATGATTGAATAAATAAATAAATTTACAAACAAACATTTAGGTAGAACAAAACACAAAACAAATAAACGGATAACAGTAGAATATCTAAAACGGTCAAGTTCAGAATGACAAGCGTATTTGGTTGATATCGGTAAGATGTTTCTTGCAGCGAGAGGATATTATTATAAAAAGCAAATAAAAACAATTTTGGGTTAAGAAAAAATAATAACATCAGGTTATTTTTATTTTGTCAATTATGTTAAAGTAACTTGCATTTAGTTTCTCCACATCCGATCTTTTATTAACGGAATTGTTGTACTTTTTTATAGACACCATTTCGTTTCACAATCTTTTTTTAAAAAATTTGTTGTTTACCTATAATTTTTGTTTCATCAAAATCACACTGGTGAAGATTGTTCAGGCTATGTTCTGCCAATGCCGTAGGATTAGTTTTTTTCTTAAGAGGGTTATGTATATTTTATCATTTTTGTGTTCTTTTATCCTTGTTTTTAAGTATCTACCCGTTTGACCTATATACACCTTTTCACAATTGCTACATGGTATTTTATAAACTACAGCTACAATCTTGAACATCTACAATAAAATGGTACTCTTAAAGTTTCTTAATTAACATTTTAAAGAGTCCAAGATAAATTGAAACTGAAAACCACTCTTAAAAATGATCAATTTACCCCTTTTCCGTAAAAAAAAGGGTTCCCCACCTACTCGAAGTAGAAAACTCAGGGTATTCTTAGTTTCAGCAAAACAAACTTATTTTTCTACGTCGCGTTGCTCCATGTAAAATTTTCTCTATCGCCTTATTTTGGGCTATTTCTACTCCACTACAAGTGAATTCCTAAAAATCTAACGTTATCCCGACACAGGGAATGGCAGAATTATTAATATTTACTGTTACGGCATTATATTTTTTATGACTATTATGAAATTCCATCATTTCAGTTTTATCTGTGTTAAAATATAAATAGTACTGATTGAACCAGCTACAAACATTTTCTAAAATCTCACTAATGTCCATATTCAGATTAGGTGATTTGTTCGAAATTACAAGGCAAATCGTCGGCGTACCACTTGGTAAACGAAGTTTGCCCTAGCACAGATTCTAACGAGTTTATATATAAAATAAAAAGCACAGGGCCCAGAACAGAGCCCTGCGGTACCCCCATTTCAACAAGACAGTAGTCAGAATTGATTTGTTTCACGGAGCCATGATTGGTATGGAAACATACTGTTACGAAATGTCAGAAAACAACATAGCCAGTTCAATGGAGGACTCCGTATGCCGTAGTCGTAAAGTTTGTTAAGTAAAATGCCATGATTGACTCAGTCAAATGCCCTGCTGAGGTCACAAAAAACAAAAAACCACAACAGGACATTCGCCAGCGTCAATATATCTAATGATTTCTTCATAGAATGAAAGGGTATCAGTAATTGTAGACATTCCAGAGCGAAAACCGTGTTGGCTATTTAATAAAATTTTAAATTTATTTAAAAATGGCGTCAAACGGGCCAAGTATTATACTCAAGTATTTTTGAAAAAAACTGAAAGGTCCAGTAACAGGTCTATAATTTTCTAATGCCCTTGGATCTTTTTTCTTTAAAATAGGTATTACCTTTCCTTCCTTTAATAAGTCAGGAGAAACACCGATTTGAAAAGATAAGTTTACTAGATATAGGTTACAAGCACGTATTATTATTTTTCGAAGACATTTGATGAGAAACATAGGGACGTCATCTGGTCCTGCAGCCTTTGTATGATGATTTACATTTATGCTAGACTGAATTGCATTACGCGTAGTGGATATTTATCAACAAGATTTTTTGGTGCATCAATAAAAAAGTGATTAAAAGTTGATGCCACTTCATTAGGCTTCTCTATTATTCTCTCATTATCTTTTAGTTTTATATTATTTTTGCTCTCGTTCTTTTTTACCTATTTTCTGCTATGAACCTTCCTTTTAATTAGGTTATTTTTTTCCGTTATCCACGATGGCTCAATCAAAATGTAAACATTGTAATTGTTTGTAGCAATTTAATTTTTTAATGTTGACATACATCTTATGCAAAATGGGACAGCTTCTTTCTTTCCTTGCAGTAAATTAATGAATAGCATCTAAAATATATTACGGAATTAACAAATCCTTTAAAAATGCGCGGCCGGGGACAAGTCAGAGATTCATGATTTGTTACCCATTAACCCACTATAGTTCAAATCTATTTATCGCGTACACACTGGGATATTTTCTCAGGAAATGACATATCTACAATGTGAAATGTACTTATTTTCGTAGATATAAGAGACACTTAACGTGTATCAAGATGTTTATCGACATCTTATCAATCAATTTACATTGTCATTTATAAAATTACCATCGTTAAATATTCCATTCACTTGAACTAAATATAAAATGATAAAAATTTACAAGCATATAAGAGCGTCTTCCATAATAGTTCAAATGAATATCATCAACAAGAAACATTATTATGTTGTTGACTATTTATTGCAAATGGAAACAGAGGTGACTGAAAAGATAAATTTCCACCAATTTAACATACAAACTGATTGTGGTAGATGACAGGGACAATATCTTATTCATCTCGATAGGCTTAATCGACCAAGTGTTGTATTTCCTTGCACACATGACTCACGAGGAACGATCATCGTCAACATGCATAAAAGCCACAAGGTCGCCTGCTCCTAATAATAAGATTCCTTCAAAGTTATCTTAAATTAGTCATTTCCTCGAGACAAATTTAATAGTTTTACCGTATACAGATAGATTGATGATATTTAGTCGAGTTACTATATTCAAAAATGCATGTCAACCTCGGGATAATTACCCGAGGCCTGAAATTTTGTACAGACGTTTCTTCAACAGTCATGACAATGGAATAAATCTACCAAATTTTTATAATCAATAAGGAATATTTTTAGGGCAGGCGAATTTAAAAAAAAACTTGTAAACGTCAAAGACAACAAAAGATGTTCGGCGCATCCTCCCACGCACGTTTTTCTGACAATATGGCTGACTTCTACCGTTTTATAATGTACATACTCTGAATAAACATAACACAACGAAAGATGGACATACGCCACCACCTCGTCCATCCTTTGCTTCGCTTACGTGAAAGCGAGGCAGATGATTGTCATATTATTAACAATGACAACCATACTCATAATACTCGCTTTTTAAATCATATCCACTTAAAAAATATAAAGCTCTCAAATAAGCTCATTTCATTCCTGTAGTGACATATATAAATGTATATGAAGTTAGCAGGTGAACTTTTGCGTATCGGTCTCGGCATAGCATAAACATTTGCCGTTTTTTAGCCGTTAATTAGCCGTGAAAAAAAAATTGCCGCTTTTGTTTTTTAAAAAAATATGAGATGTCCTGCTAACTTCATATGAAGTTAGCAGGTCACATATATAAAAAATTATTTAAAAAAAAATTTAGGTAGCTTAAAATTTGCCGTTTTTTTGCCGCTGGGGAATGGCTATAAGCAAAATATTGTAGGACTCAATTTATATTCGGAAAACTTACTTTTTTGCACTATAAATTCTCGGAAGCGATAAAAAAACGTTTGAAATAGAGTTATACATTGGGAAAAAAATAGGCTAACGTATATCTTCATTGAAACATCAGAATTAGAGTTTGCCAGACTGAAATTTAATTATGCTGGCGAATAAGGGGGTTGCGTTGCTTAGATTCCATGGATTGCTTATTTTTGTCGATAAAAAAATTCCGAAAAAATCATACTATCCACGAATAAATCAAGCAAGTCGAACGGCAAATTCCTAGGCAGAAAGCGAGTAGAAAAAACAATTTCCAAAGTGCGAAACTCGGCTGCCCCGCTGAGATTCCGTGGACTCGAGATTTATCGTTTATTAATGCGATAAAAATTTTCGGACATTTTGCTCTTCACGATTAAATCAAACAAGTCGAACGGCAAATTCTCAAAGAGAAAGACATTTGAAATGACTGACACAGCAAAGCCGAGCACAAACCGCAGGACCTAGCTAAGAGAGGACTAATTCAATCGTGGAAAGCAAAATTTTTTCCGAAATTGTTTATCACATTAATAAACAATAAAGCTCGAATCCATGGAATCTCAGTGAGGCAACCGAGTTTCGCTCCTCGGAAATTTGTTTTCCGGCTCGTTTTCTATTCTATTAAGCTACCTAATTTTTTTTTTAAATATTTTTTTATATATGTGACCTGCTAACTTCGTATGAAGTTAGCAGTACATCTCATATTTTTTAAAAAACAAAAGCGGCAATTTTTTTTTTCACGGCTAATTAACGGCTAAAAACGGCCAATTTTAAGCTACCTAATTTTTTTTTTAAATAATTTTATATATATGTGACCTGCTAACTTCGTATGAAGTTAGCAGTACATCTCATATTTTTAAAAAAACAAAAGCGGCAAATTTTTTTCTTTCACGGCTAATTAACGGCTAAAAAACGGCAAATGTTTATGCTATGCCGAGACCGATTCGCAAAAGTTGACCTGCTAACTTCATATACATCATATTATAACCATCTGCCTAGAAATATAAAGCCAATACATAACTTTAACGGTCATAAAAAAGCATTATACTCATTTCTTTGCAAAAATTGTTTTTACAGCCTAAAAGAGTTTTATGACTACGAAAGCCTCATTTCAAAGCCATGTGTATTTTCTGATTTAGTTACCTACTATTCACACTATGTTATTTTATTACATTTGATTACATGTTATTTATTTAATTTTAAGCATTTACCCATCTGTTGACTTTCGCCTCCTACATGGCATACGTGAATAAATATTATTATTATTATTGTTACGTGTTTACAATCTCCAGCAAATACCCTGTACGTAGTTCATTCTACTATAATCTCCACGACTAGTTACTATTCTTCTGTTTTCTTGGAGAACTTGTCTTGGTCATTAATTGAGTAAACATCTTATGTCGGTATATCCCTTAGTTTAGTGTCCAAAATCGTTTCCTCTGATTGGGCTTCTTCCACAAAGACGGCTCGTACTCTGTGCAATGAGGAATGCATATAGGGAGCCTCTACCTCAAGTGCATAGATCGATGCTTCGTTACTACTCTTATACCGAGATAGCCTAAGGACCCGCCTGATCTCCTCGTCTTTTACGCCATCAATAAACGCGTCAACTGCCTATTGTCCCTGGAACTGCCTTGGTGCATTCGGGACTTCGGGTAAGCCAAATGTGCCAGTCTCTCGACTGCAGCCTCGAAATCTCGTAAGCTCTGCCCAGCTTTTTGTATACGCGATTTCAACTGAGTCCGGTATACTAGGGCGAGGGAGGGTGTAATCAAGGGCCTGACTAGCTGACCTCCGTTTTCTCTCAACTGTCGTTTAAGTCGTTCCATTTCTCCCGCAACTACCCGGAATTTTCCTTCAATATCACCCATTTTTCATTCGACGTCAGTAATTGTTGCCTCGACTTTGCCAACTTTTTCTTCGACGTCATTAATTTTAGCATTTACAATTCCTATATCCTCCTTAATTTTATTTTTAATTTCATCTATGGCTGACAGGGTAGAGTCTTGTTGCACCTTTTTTCAATTCCTCCTTTTCTTCTTGACGTTTTCTGTCTTGTTCTTCTTTTTCTTCTTAACGTCGTTTCTCTTGTTCTTCTTTTTTTTCCTGACGTTTTCCTTACTGGTCTGCCTTTTGTTCTTGACGTTTCTTTTCTTGTTCTTGTTTTTCTTCTTGGCGTTCCTTTTCCTGGTCTAACATCATTTTTCTTAGTTCTGCATGTAAGTCCTGTTTGTTTTTCGACAGCCATGCTTCTTGTTTCCATCATCCAAAAACAAACTCGTCTCTCCGCGGCCGTTTGCAGCAACAATACCGATGTCCTGCCTTGATACACGACAAGGAGATAAAAATAGGATTTCACGAAGTGTGGAGCGTGCTGGGAGTAGTATATCCGAGATGGTATGCGAAGTTAAATCCCATGCAATTCTCTACAAAAAAATAGTACCTACTAGTTTTTTCGTACGATCGACAATTTACTCGAGAAGCGGAAGGTTTCGGTTTAACAGATTAAATATTATTTATCAACTTTTGTGGGTTTTCTCAGGTTATATCTGTAAGCTAAATATAAATACCCGAACATAATGTGGTACCCCTATTCACCATGTCCTTCCACTTTTTAATTTAAAAATATTGTTTTTCTTATTTTTCATCGGAATTCGGGTATTTCTTTTGTCGAAACCCCAATATTTACAGAAATATTCACAGCTGTGTATTTACTGTATCACCCTTTATGAGCGAATTTCATGGAATACCCAGCTCGAATTTTAGGGTATTTCTTAAATTTTATTTATAATTATTATTTTTTATACATTTATTTAACGTCGGCCTATTTCCGCTACTGAGGCCTAACACCGACGCCTGTAGACGAACTACCCCCAACAAGGTATTTTGCCGAACCTCTTCCCTTAAGAAGAGTAGGGATCTTTTACTTGCCTAACATTTAATAGACAAGTGACCGACGGCTTTACATCCCAAGGTATATTCCCTATACAACCTTCGCCTAAGGTTGTATAGCTTCCGCGCATACACTAATATACAAGCCGCTGAAAGATGTGTGAGGAGAGGACGCGGTCTTCGTTGGAACAGTCACCCATCCAACTACTAACCGCGCCTTGCGTTGCTTTACATCGCATATCGATACATAGTAAAGACGCACCCACGCTCGCCCCTATTTATAATTATTGAAAAAACGTGTGTACAAACCATCTGGGAATTATTCCAAAGTAAGTTGATATATTGACTAGACTAACTGGTAATAAACGAAATATTAATGTGTACAGAGATAAAACGTTCATAATAAAATGTTTTTATGTATTTTTTAATTGATTTCCTTATTACTTTATTACCAACAAACTGTTACTGTTTGTTATACTTCACAGGAAGTAGAAATAATATGCATACCTATTTTATACCTACTAATATCAAGGAAGACGTGTGCTAATAATTTAGTAAGGGATTCACTCAGACAAGTTTTCTTTTGGGAAGATTTTAAAATATTTTCTTTATATTTCATTGCTTAGTACTATAGTCTAGTATACTTTAACTTGGCGTGTGTATGTATGAGTTAATATTTCCGTATGATCTCATTTTCTCTTGTACACAAAGATCCAGAAATATTGTCCACGTAGACAATGTTTCTGGACTATTGATTTAACTTTGTGTACAATATGGGAGAAAATGAAATCGCACGGAAATATTAACTCACACATACATACACACGCCAAGTTAAAGTATACTAGACTATATATACTACGAGGAGTACTAGAGAAATTCATTATTTAGGAATTACTCAATCAAAACATCCGCACTGATAAGAAATTACCTAGTTTTTAACTTTATATCGATGTGCCTAAATATTGTAGAGAAAAATGTAACATCGGCTTACTTTTTATATTTTTAGAGATACTGTCTGGGTTGCGCGAGCGATATTGTAGTAGAAACTTCAAATTTAATGTTAGTAAAAGAATTTTTGCAATCTGATTATTCTGGCGAAAGATATGTTATAATATCGCAGGACAATATTGCGCGCATCAATTGCAGTGTAGTGTCATATCTCACGTGTCAAACTTTGGTTCTCTGCCTCAAATCTCTTCTCAAATCAAAAGTTTAGTGATATAATGAGCTGTACGAATCCGGTTGATAGATTGCCTGATGAATGGTCATCTCTGCGAGCCCCCAGCAGCAGAGGTGAGCGGTGGCGTGACGCGACTTGGATGTACGCCTCAGGCAAAATATTTACGAGGCGTCAAATTTGGATCTTATTAACCTATTTTAAAAACCAGCGCACACCCCCGCCTAGCAAATAGAGATTTCATTTTACAAGACAGATATTCTAGAAAAAGATACAGTGGCCTTTTTTTAACTACTCAGAAAGTGTAAAAGGCATATGGCAAATTTGAAAAATTTATCTTTGGCCACATTTTGCGGATTCTGACCAGTATGCTCTGGATTAACGAAAGGGCTTTATATGAAATGTTGTGGAACTACATTATCTTTCTTAATGGTCATCCCTTTGATCAAGTTATATCCATACACAACATTTTTCACAATATATTCAATATTCTGTTTACACCGCTAGCGCATAAGTAGATAAATATTTATTATGCAGCTCTTCTAGGGTCAAAAGTAATCAAAATAGACAAGAAACCGTAATAGATGTAATTGTGAATTTTTGTATATTTGTCATGGACAATTTAGGCGTTATCTCTAGTAGATAGGAAAGAAATACCTACCACAATTCTGGCTCTTTCGAATTTCTAATCTCATTTATTGGCAACGATACACGTATTAAATGCTCCAGAGTTTACCCAGCTAAAATATAAATTCATTCGGGATTATACCGATCGGTACTAAAATGAAAGGAAAATATACAAATTTTATACAACATGAAGTGCTATCTAAAACATTTTAAACCATTACAATTGTTTCGAACCCGCCATCGTATATCTAAAACAAAGTAAACATTTTTATTATAAGTATTTACTCATTTTAATGATTTTAGCAAAAAAAAAAAGTGATGGCATTAGATACATTTATTATCTCGACATATTTACACTTACATCTTGAAACTTTGTATTCTTTATTATTTCGTTTCATTTATTTAAATATTCCCGGCTTCGTTCCGGGTTTTCCGCCTTCCCGGGTGATGTAGTATGAATAGATTAAATAAAACATATAAGAAAAATTCACACGTGTCACTCGTTTCCTAAATATTTTAGTGCCTAATGAAATAACTAATTTCTCGCTCCTTCGATTTGCAGATTTTTCAATTTTCACCCCCGCGCCCCCTATGTGCGGATATTTGCAAAAGTAACGGTAAAACACTGTATTGTCATCCGATCTTACTAACTGTGCAAAATTTCATCAATTGATTAAGTTAGGAAGTGTGTTAAATAAAGGATGTAAGATTTGAAAAAAAAATTCATCCGCGCGCCCCCTACGTGCGGATATTTGCAAAAGTAACGGTAGAATACTGTATTGTCATCCGATCTTAGTAACTGTGCAAAATTTCATCAATTGATTAACTTAGGAAGTGTGTTAAATAAGGGATGCAAGATTTGAACAGTACTAAGTAAGTAAGTAAGTAAGTGCTAAGTAAAAGAAAGTAAAAATAGGCGAGTTATTGGCATAATTGGTTGAGTATGATTTTAAATAAAATAGATTATTTGAACGAGTGACGCATTGCTTTACATTAAAAGAAAGATATCCAGTGATAATCCTTGAATCAATCATATTATTATGTTTAAGGATCACTTCATAAGTATCATAGTGCAAATTTAATAAATGTACGAACTTGATTTGTATTTTTTCATTACATTCAATATATTTGGCATAAAAAGGATTCCATATCACAGATGCAAATTCAAAATGACTACGAACAAGCGAATTATATAATAGTAAAGTGTATACGACGGGAATTGAAACCGTATAAAAACTAAAAGCCGGCAAAAACAGTCGGCATCTCTTTATTGTACATGGGCGGAGGTAAATAGAAATGCTTGTCATAAGAAAATGATAAGATTTTCGGGCATTATTATATTATCCTCTGATTCAAATGGTCTCCAGAAAGCCATGGTAAATTAGTAAATAATTAAAATATTTAACTTTTTATATAGTAGTAAATATTTATAAATATGAACAATAACTAACTAAACTCCTACGCTTGATGTTATAACGTAAATACCTGCGTAAATACGCACTGCACTGGCACATTAACAGCACAGCAGAAGTCCACCTTTGACTATTGAGAAGCGATTTACGAGTTTTTTTTTATGCTAGTAGACCTGTCCGTTTCATTATCTTTAAACCAGTGCAGTCGTAGATGGTTCATTCAGGCTGATTACATTGCCAGTCTCGGACTCGCCTGCACAGTTTCAACTACCATTCGAATCTCGATACCATTGCTAAATATATAGGACAAAATATCAAGTTCAGTGCGCACGGTCCTGTGCTTTAACACTGACCAGTTCCAATTATCCTCGTATAAAGTATATAATAGACTTAGGATTAGTAAAAGAGTTATTCTCATTATGAAATCTAAATTTCTGTAGGTTCTTTTAGTTATCGCTTCTATATGGGTTTCAAAGCCTAACTTGAAATCTAAGATGACACCTAAGCCTTTAATTGAATCCACTTTATGAAGTTCTGAGTCATTGATATAATATGATAAAAAGATATTCTCATGCAATCTTGGAAATGTTATATAATGGCTATTCCTTGTGCAATAATTATATAAATTAGATATGCCCTCTTGTAAATTTATAGTCAAATAAACCATTTATCGTATTATACAACTTGAGAATCAGTATACAGACAGTAATTGGAATGAAGAAAACAGCTGGGAATATCGTATTGAAACAATGAGAATAAAAGTAGACCCAAGTGTGATCCTTGGGGAACACCTGAAGTTATATTAATATAAGATGATGAAGAGTTGTTAATTTTAACGCATTGTGATCTATTAAATATATATGATGAAAATCGCAATTCACTGCAATCAAAACTCCTCCACCATCTTTTTTGCCACTTAATAAACTATCACGGTCGCTCCAACAAACATCGTACCTATCAATATCAATAAGTTCAGCCGAGTTTATACTAGAGTTTAACCAGGTTTCGGACAGACAGATAATACCAGCCACATTTGATGGGATTGAAATGTAGAACTCATGTGTTTGAATGCAAAGACCACGCACATTCTGATAACAAATTAATAGGCTCTTTTCTATATAAAGTGATATAAATGTCTCTTCAGTGTTAATAAAAATGTTTCGAGCAGTTTGCGGATGCTTTAAGTAAATCTTACAGTCTCTCGTCCGACATTTTATTTTCTTCGGCTTACACAAGTCACGAGTTTTTCTTAAACAGTAGCTGATTACTAAGGGTAAGATGATCATTAATAATGATTTTATTGTTGATCTCAAAAGCCAATTCGATTCATATTGATTCACTTTTGTGTACGAATTGCAGCAAGAATGGCGTCCTTATATGACCGATTCAATTTAACTATGATTGACTTGAGATTTTTATTACCAGATTTTCTATGTGGAACTCTATAGGATGACAATACAGTCATTCAATGTTAAAAAGGGACCAAATCTCCGAAATCTGAAGTACTGCTCCGATCTTCTTGAAAATTCAGAATTAAGTTCATCTTACCCTCCTCTTCAAACCTGACTTGGTCGCAAAGTGTGTTTTTTGTTTTTAAGGGGTGAAAACTACCCCTTACTCCAATAAATTGAAAACTAATAAATTAACGCAGTGATGGGCTATAATTATGTTCAAATATGATAAATATCAATTGTTTTTAATCATGGATCTAATATTTCAATATTTTACTATTTAACTACCCTTAAAAACAACCCCTCACACGAAAATTAATAAAAAAAAAAGTGTTTAAAAAGCATGAAACCTTTTTATATCGGATGGTAATAGGAGAATTTTTCCCTTTAAGTATAAGAAATCTGATACTTCATTTTTTTAATGATGCAACCCCGAATATGCACAATAAAACTTAGGAAAAATTGAAAACTAATAGATGGAAGCAGTGATAGGTTATCATTATGTTCAAGTATGTTAAATATTTGCTGTTTTTTATAATGTAACTAATATTTCGATATTTTACTATGTAACTACCCTTAAAAACTACCCCTAACACAATTATTAAAAAAACGGTTTAAAAAGCATAAAATCTTTTTATTTTGGATCTTGAATAGAAAAAATATATTCTTTAAATGTAAACGACCTGATACATCATTTTTCAATATGATTCAACCCCTAAAAACCACCCCTTACAATAAAAATTAGGGAAAAATCCTTTTGAAAGCTCCAAGTAGTGGAATGCGTAAAAAAATGAAAATAAATTGCTGCTTATGATATAATGAAATTTTTCTAAAATTTTCATCCCTTAAAAACATCCCTTTCAGGAAAATTAAACTCTTAAAACTTCATATTGTAATTATAATAAAAATATTTAATTTACAATATTAAGATGATTTTTAAAGTGAATATTAATAATTTAATTTTAATTTTCAAATTCATCCATTTCTTCACTATCAACTTCCTTTTCTTCTTGGTCGACTGGAGGACAATTTTGGCATCTGTCACCTGAGCAAGTGCCGCAAGTTTCATTGCAATATAACCCAAGTTTGCGGCACCCACAAGTAGACCCACAATCTTTTTGAAGGGAATTTCAGAGGAATTTCGCCTAGAGAAGCGCACCTTTCCTTTTCTATATTTTACTCATATTATCTATATAACATCTTTTTATGCATGTGTTTATACATGTGGGAATCCAGATATGTATGTATCAAGATGACACAGCATGTACAAAAGAATAAATAAAGTTTAATTTTTCATGGGCTACGATTAATTTTAATTTTGCCGCTCATGGCGCCAATTTTATTGTCAATTTTTTTTCAAAAATTCCAGAGACTTAACTTAGTTTCGTCATAACTTCCTTAATTTTCATGCTAGAGGCTTTTGTAAAAGCTTATTTTAAAGGTCTAATAAAGCACTTTAAAAAAGGTTATGAACATTTTCTCTGAAAAATTACAATTTTTTCCGTTATTTGAGTTTAAATCTTTAGATAAATTTACGACAAACAAAAATTCGTCTTCAATGACTCATAAGTCGCTTAATATGACCTAAAACATTAAAGAAAAACCGACGAATCGCTTTGTTTTTTTATAACCTTCAATTTTGATAAGAATAGTTTTTTCCAGAAAACGTTTAATTTTCAAGTTATTCACGAAAAACTGTTGAAAAACGTGTTTTTTATTGGAATGTTCAATCGCGAATAACTCAGAAATTATTAGGTTGTAGAAAAAACTTTATACTACATCTTCTTCTTAAAATTTGATCCTCTATCGATTCCCGGTGTCATTTTGAATTTTTAAATTTCCACCCCCGAGAAAGGGTGGAATTCACCCCCGGGGTGGAAGTACATATCGACACTAACTCAGGTTTGTTATTTGCATCATTTTTGAGCTACTGTCAAAATTTCAAACAAATCGGTTAATTTGATCAGATTTCGGAGGTGAATCGGTTCATTGATTGTACTATGATTCAATAATATTGTTCTCGTTAATACCTAAGGCAGCAAGTAAAGAATACACAACATTAAGCACATTTTCATTTGAGGTTTCCTAAACTCCATTTATTTCTAAATTATTCATACGATGTTGCTGCTGTAAATTATTTACTTGTGATTTGAGAGTAGAAATATCATTTGAATTATTAGTATTATCATATTTGATACCTAATTTTACGTAATAATCACTAATACACGTGTGAACATTTTATAAAATAAACTGGAAAACAAAACACCTACAATAATTAAACCGTATCCAATATCAATAACTTCAGTGTCAACAATGTCAAAGCGAAGGACAATTGGTAGGCAGCTTCAACATAGAATTAACGTATTACTTATTGCTCATACACGCGAAAAAAATTTTAATATCTTTATCTAACGACAAATTTCCTAAGGTTCTGATTGTAAAATGTTGAAAGCAAAATTTCGTTCAACGTACAGACAATTTTTTTTATGGACATTCTTATCGTTAAGCAAATGCTTTGGCTGGCATCTATTTATAATCCCGCAGTTATTAAAATTTTACACGCCTAATTTTTTTACACTATACTTACATCCGACAGGGACTGAAATCACGGCGCGACAAGTTTTTATAAAACCGTAACGCAAGTAACCTACTTAATAAACCTATGGTAAATATTTAGGAACTCCAAAGTGATATTCTAGCAATATCTAAATATTAAATACAGTTTTCGAAATTGATAAGTTTATTGGCAAGCCGAGTTAACAGCCTGTTCGTTCGTAAAAGCCACTCGACAGACAATAAAACAAAATAAATACTCGAAGATTCTTTCCAAAGTGAGTTTGCATAACTATTTCCCGGCCCATTAAACACAATCTGACCCATTTCCTATACATCATTCGAGCTATTTGCGCGAAAGGTCGCAGTTCATACAACAAAATGTATTGCTTTGGTTGTCATGCCACGAACCAATTTAATTGGACGAGGCCAAATCAAAAAGATATTTAAACGTTTTAAAAGAGAGAGATTAAAGCAGGAATATCTAAGTTGGCTTATACGATAGTACCGGATTAGGTGAATTTAACGATATTTAAAACCAAGGGGATTGTGGAATTTGAGGTTATCTCACCAGATATTGTTTTTTTTTGTAAAATGTCAAATGTAGACCCTCTCCTATCTATTACAATAAACTCCCTGTAGTTACAATCTCTCGGTGTACCTATTACATGTGTTAAGTAAATACAGTACGGGGATCGCTACTTGGCGTATGGGGAAATCGATACGTTTATGTACATGTGCAATATGGGTGAGAATGTCATGTAATGATCCAATGGGCTGTACGCTGACGCTGCTGTGATTGTCGATGTTATGGATTGAGTTATTATTTACAAGAGTCCGTTGGGCTTAGATCACAGAACCTTACGAAATTTAGCACTCAACACTCTTCGACAATGCCGATTTCCCACTCACCACAACAGACCCAGTTATCTCCAGGAGCCATTTTGAATAATATTTTCTGCCGATGTTCCACTGGATATGGAGGTCGTTGTACATTACACATGCATATAAGCGTATAGAATTTTCCTATACGACTAGTAACGATCCCCGTACTGTATATACATTTTTGACGCACTGTTATACAATATAAATTATCGGTAAATTATTCAAACTGTGGTCGAAGCCAACGACCTCTTATTATAGTCTAATTAATCTAATTTTAGTACGTATTTATAGTGTACTTGTAAGGTTGTAAGGTCATTTGAAAACAAACATTACTTTTATATAAGTATATCGCTAGTTAGGAAATTGTGGTTAGTAGAAATAGTTTCATGTAAAATATAGGACAAATAAAACCCACCTGAAAAGTCCAGTTTGAAAAAATATTAATTTCTTTAAAAAATACCAAAGAAGTTGGGCCTAAGAAAACTTTTGATCAACTGGTCGACGAAAATTACATCATACCAATTTCAACAAAATTCACCGAGAACAAAGAAAAATACAAATTTTATTAAAATACCGGGTGTTGGCGGATCATGGTAAATCCCTCTTTTTTCCTTATTTTTTAGAATATCAGAATGAAATTTGGTAGATTGTGATGTGCCATCTTTCGCAGGTTTCCGCAAGTTAATAATAGTAGATCAATTCACCAATCTATAGTAATAAATAATCCATTCAGCGATAGATGTCGCCGCGCTCTAATTTTCTATAATTACCATTTTTAAGCTTTGCGTCTACAGATGGCTCACTAGGTAGAGTTTTACCAAGTTATAAAATAATTTGTGTATGCCAAGGAAATCTATAATTTCCCAGGTACTCTGATAGTCGAATTGTCGAACTGTCAGTTTAAGTCATTTCTCTTGTTTTTGTGAGTTAAAATGGTTATAAATATTACCCAAGTACCGTCAAACTTCCTCTTTAAATCAAGAAATTGAGCCGAAAACTTTGCAAAGTGATTAATTTAGTTAGAAAGGCACGCGGTTGCTACTCGGTTTGGTACCGGATCAAAAATTAAACATATTTTCAATTAATATTTTGGTTCGTGTAATTGAAATTTCGATTTATTCGGATTAATTAGCAGGCTTGGCACAGCTAGATTTTGGGTACAGAACTTAGCAACTATTTTGTTTTTGAGTATTGGATTTGGATTTGCTATTCTTTGGTACACGAATTTTGGTATCGAATTTGCCTGTAAGATTGAGAAAAACTCCTATCTAATAATTGCGAGGATTTCTGCAACCAGCAAGGACTTCGATCAACGACCTTCAAGTGTGGAGAGCCTGGAAAATTTTGTAAAAGTTAAGTAATCACTGTATATCATTTTTCTTATAAAATTGCCTAAATTAAATAATTATTTTCCATAGCGGTAGACCTTGCTATATCCTTGATATTTATTTTATTGTAAATTTTTTTTTACCTTTAAATTTTCTTTGTAATGTATATCGCATGCATGTAATAAGATATTATATGACTAAGACGACACTTTTTGTCATAACCGTCATTTTCTTCTCCCTTCCGGTTTCACCGGAAATTATCCCAACTTTTGATTTTTAAATAGAACACCCTGTATATTATTATATTTTTGGAAGCCTTCAAAAATTCTGAGTACGGTGACATAAGTGACATTTCGGCTCTATGAAAAAAATGGAACTCGAAATTTCTATCTAGAGTGGCCACGACCAGAAAATTTTAACAGAACTTAATTTTTTCAAATGGAATCATAATGGTAGATGACCACCATAAAATAGGGGATATTCTAAGGAATCTGTGGATGTGCCCAAAAGCAATATTTTCTGGTCATGACACTCTAGATGCACCAACAAATTTCCAGACAATTTTTTTCCATGAAGTCGAAATATACTTATGGGGCATCACCTTATTCAGATTTTTTCAAGGATTCCAAAAATATAATAATACGCAGGGTGTTTCGTTTAAAAATCAAAACTGGGGGGTCATTTCCGGCGAAACCATGCCAATGACAGTTATGCCACAAAGTGTCTTCTTGGTCATGTAATACATCTACCAAGTTTCAATTTGATATTCTAAAGAATAACGACAAATAAAGGGGGGTCTACCATAATCTGCTGACACTCGATATATCAACCCGTTTTGGAAGTACAATTATGTAATATGTCGGGAAAAAAATCAAAAAATCGCACGACACACATACTTTTAAATTGCCATAGCAGCTCTCCTAATTAAATTAGAGAGAGGGGGGAAGCTTTTGGAGCCAATTATTTAATATCCAATAGTTTTAGTTAACTGTATTAAAATAATACTTACATAATTTTTTAAATACCACCTAATATTTTATGGACACCGAATGATCTGAAAAATTGTCAAACTTGCAAATGATGCAGAAAAATATTTGTTAAAGTCCTGTCCTGCACCTTTTCGACCTCCATTATAGAATTTCACTGTCACCCCGAGGCCAGGAAAGCGGAGCTGCTAATGACAAAAATTGACTTGTCGACGCACGTGCAGTGCGTAAGAGTAAACAAGAGAATTATTTATATGAAACGGCTAATGGACAACAAATTAAGCCGACCGAATAGTCGTAAAATGTCGTGTAAAATGACGATTTTATGCTATTCCCTTACTCATCTCTATCTAGCTGTTGGCAATTGACCAGAGATAAAATTAAACTTAACTTATTAATAATCCCCCAATCGGTAAATAATCACCCAATTATAGTCGGTAATCCAAGCTTTTATGTTACATTTTCCTAAAGTGATAGTGTAATGTATTTGCTCATCAAAAATTCCAACCACACGATTAACCAGTCGCTTGTCGCTTGGAACTGGTTCACAGATCATCAACCACTGCATCCAATAAAAATTACTCTTGCTTTAGGAATCTCGTGCATTGTAGCCCTCAAAATATGCTATTTAAATCAATGATTGGATTATATTTCATGTTTCACTCCGAATACCCTTTATTTAACATTACGCTTGCAATACAATAGCATTTGTTAACGTATTACTTGTATTACTTCAAATTATTACTATGTACAAGAATGGTGATTCCAAGACACTGAGTAACTAAAATAAATTTGCCAATATCTGAGACTGCTGACAAAAACAATAAATTGAATCCTTGTTGATACAATTTAAATCACGGTTTATTTGAGACAGGATTTCACGACTTTGTCACTGGATAAGATTAGGAAACGCTCGAGAAAACGTGGATGAAAAAACGTCGCGTCGGTTAAGGTCTGGGTCGTGTCCATAAAATATTATCATCAATCGGAGGGAAAATGACAAACGCTACGCCTAAGCTTCTCGATTTCAGATATTTTATGTACTAAAGAAAGGGTGATTCCCTATTCCAATTTAACCATGAATATTCAATCTGATGCAGAATAAAAGTAGCTCATACAATGGTGAACGTACAAAAATGAAGTTTTATTCCTATGTAAAATGTCCTGCCGGGTTCAACTGTTAAGGTCATGACTGCATTCGGAACTGCGAAATCGGGAAAGTTGCATTTTTCCACGTATTGCAGAAACTGCTCGAAAATACAGTATTTACATTTCTCGCTTTGTAACTATGTTCCTAACAATTTGAACATACATTCTCAGACATGGTGAATCTATTGCAATACATAAAATTGTAGGAAAAATAAAATGTAAACTGCTGTGCAAAAGTCAACGACCACATGAAAATTTAGCACAATTTCTCGCTGTACATCTTCGGTTAGAGTTAACCCACTGAGATGCGGTTTTCAACGTCTAGACGGAAGATTCGTTAACATCGTTATACAGGGATTAACGATTATGATTCCATTTGTATCCTAAGTATAGGGTAATTTTCACTCTCCTTGTAATTTTCCAAAATTTATCAAATCGTAACCAGGCATAGACCGGTTTCGAACTATTTATGTTCTCTAAAAATATAATATATAGGAATTATAATATTCCAACCTATCTGCAAGTGCCTTATATAAACAAGGACTCAACAAATTAAACCAAAACAGCCTATTCCCCCTTACATGCGCTGATTTATACGGTAAAATTTGCGTATTCTGTTTAAACACAGTTAGCACTAAAATACAACGACTTGAAATGCTCGAATGCTACGAGGAAGAGCGAGGCCTCCTTCATCTCAGGATGTCACTAACTGCAGACCGGTTTCGACCTATTTTTGGGTCTCATCAGTGCAGTGCAAGTGATACCTTCCTGGAGTTCGCATCTCATACAGCTTCTTCTATAAAATTGCTTATTCAGTGATAATTATCAATTTTATTTTCGATTTGGATTGTTTCGAGACTACTGAGAGATGGCGCTAGTTACGCTCTACGGCGGTGGAACTTAACAGTGTAAATCCTAGATCAAAGGACAAAGGATATCCTACTTAACAAGGAACTAACCATTAATATTTCGTTATTGCACCATTTCTATTTATAACTTATATGTCTGTTTGGCATAGAATTAAATAACCTTATACAATAATTATTAGTAATATTTTCCCATGCATTATTTACTATTTCCAGTAATTCTTGGGCATTCCGTGGTCTCACATTTCGTTTTTGGATACTTCTTACGAGTAGTCCCCATACTTTTTCCACAGGGTTAAGATCTGGATTATGACTTGGCCAGTTAAGAACATTGATGTTATCTTTTGCACACTTGCAATAAATTATGACAACTGACAATGTCACAAAAATTAAAGTTAGATGTACACAACTAGATTTTACCAAAATACCGTTATAAGACTTGTCCTATTTTTTTTTTGCTCACGACTGTACATATCATCTTTGATACTTAATGACAAAAGTTTCTGTTGTTACCTTAAGTTGTCAACAAAAATTGTCAAAAAATGTTGAGAACCATGTTTCCGTTTTAGGCGGTAAATATCAAAGAAATACGCCTGTTGCAAATATTTAAATGCTTTGTGTGGAGTTTGTTCAGTTGGGAACAGAAACATGTCACCTGTCATGTGGACGAACGAATTAACCGACACGTTAATTGATTTATATCGCGCCCAAAGTGTACTATGGGACTCGAGTGATGTGGATTATAAAAATAAAAATAAGAAAAAGGATGCATGGAAAAGTATCAGTCATGCGAAGAAAGTTTATAATGTATCCATTTTCAATACGTCCTGCTAACAAGTAATCCCAAAGTATTTATTACTCAATCCCTCCATGTATGTTTCTTTCTCAGAGGCTTGGTCGTACCCAACATTTATGCTTCCGTTTCCTTTTGCTTAAAAAAATAATAAAAGCTGCATCGTTCGACGACATTTTGTTAACTAGATAGTCTTGGTGGAGACAGCTAGTTGTCAACCGAAATGTTCCTCAAACTGTTGACGATTTATTTTAATTCGGTGTGGACAAAGCGGAAACAAAAGTTGCTGATTTTCTGAAGAATTGCAAACAGTTGGAAACACAGAAGTTGCCAACTTTTTCGGTGGAAACTTACCTTTACACATTTGAAAAAACGCAAACATCCATACTCCCCGCATTGCCAGTGCTGAGGATCGAACTCAGAACGCAGCAGGGTCTAATCAAGTCACACAATGTGCTCTAGTCGACTGAGCTACCTTGCCGGTAACAAACATTTCAAGTTCCCCCTTGCCTAACTAAGCTTAAAGTTCAATTATTATTTCTAACTTTTATCTCCCTGTATACCACTTATAAAGTAAATCTGTGAATACCCTTCTATCCATAAACGTCGATTGGTATAGTCATCATTAATTGGCAGATGTTTGATATAAATAGCAAAAATTACCTTTTAATAGCGCATCATTATGATAATCCACACCGTCTTGTATTTCATTGCACTTCAAAACAGGTATGACGCGCCTACCTAAAGCATGTCAACGAGTTGAGGAACTTTTACCAACAGATAATAGTCCTCAGAGAAATTTTATATTTTAATTGGTTAATTGATAGCATGTAGAATATAAATCCATCAATTTAATAATTTCAGTGACACACGAAGCTTCCTTTTCGAGGCACGACATTTTTAATTAATGGAATTTGCATGTTTCAGCGGAAGAGCCTATATCAGTGATATGTGCAGCCATTCCCCAAACCAGTGCGGTCACCGAAATGGAGGAGAAATAATAAATTAATATCTTACCTGCGCCAAATAGAAAGATCTGTGCTATATCAAGGTTTTCTAAATAGGTTAACCAATGTGATTTAAGTTATTTTTGATGGCACAAAGTAGATGGTAATGTTGTCGATTTGTTAAAACTCACATCGCGTGTTCAAAAAAATCAATTTTATAAATACTGTGAACAGATGCTTAATGTAATTCAGAATTTTGTTCATTAAAGACTATTGCATGGGATCTGTTTAAAATAGTCGGTAGTTTTCTAGCTCGAGACGCCATCACAAAAGTAGGGTTTGTTCTTTAGATATTTATAATCAAACATTCCCTTCTCACCCTCAGAAAAAATAATTAACAATATACAGTAGTAGAACTTCGAGACTATACAGGGTGGACCATTAATAAGAGGCCATTGTTCAGGGGTAGATTCTTTGGACCAAAATATGAGGATATAACCAAATATGCTTAAGTAATATGTTGAGTAAACCATATGTCCTAAGAGTCTTACTGTTACCTCCTTTCCCGTTATTTATTTTTGAGAAAGAATTGAGACAACATATGCGGACGACTAGCTGGTTTAAGTCGGAGCAGAGAGCCGTGGGTCCAGAGTATTCGTAAGAGTGGAGAAACTTACCCTTTTTGATATGTACAGCATAAGCGACAGATTTCTGTTTATTTCGAGAAAAGGAGACAAGAAAAAATTGATGTTAAATTGGGCACCATCTACAGTGAAAATAAGTAGAATCATCTCTTTTTCTCGAATAACCAGTCTACTATAGATCAGACTGAAATTGTTGGTAAGAGAAATAAAAAGATACTTTAAAATGAATGTTAAAATGTATTACATGAATAATAGATAAATCGGTTTATAAAGACTAATTGAATATATATATATATATATATATATATATATATATATATATATATTATATGACCTCATCTCTCGTTTGCCTACCCTTATATATATATATATATATATATATTATATGACCTCATCTCTCGTTTGCCTACCCTTATATATATATAACAAATTTATACCATGATCCTAGATTGACTATTGATGATGTGACTGGTTCTGGGACAGCAATCCAGGCCCACAATTGTCTCTTGTTATCGACAATGGAGTCTAATAAGGGTTTCCTTGGCAATTTACGTCTCTTAATGAAATTGAGTGAAAGTTGTAGGGAAATTAACCAACTATGTGGTTTATTAAAAGTTAACGAAATTTTATCTACCTGAAGATAAGCTGTGCAAAAGCTATGCAGGAATGAAGAAGCTATGCAGAAACGTAGACAGAAATGTATAAGTATATATGTGCATAAACATATAAGTACAAAAGTACATATAAATATATAGAAATATATAAGTATTTAAGAATTTAAGTATCTAAATATATATGTATATAAATATATAAGTATATACAAATATAAGCATCTAATCTGATTTCATGAAAACTATAAATTGCCAAAAAAAATGAAAAAGAAAGGAAAAAATATTTTAAAACCATGTGGTACATATAGTATTTTAACTACTTATTAAATTAAAAAGAATTGACCCCGAATTTACATTTATTTTAAAAAAATTGAAATTACATCAAAGACAAAAATTGAAGATTAATTAAATTTTAAATGAGTAATAAATGAAATTACCTGTATGTTAAACACTTGTTAACGTGGATATAAAAATGTAATATCAATTACTGAAGTCCACAGTTAAAATTTATATACGTTCGAATCAGTACAAAGGCTGCAAGCAAATGATTTCCTGTTGAGTTTTACTGATAAGGTAAACTTTTTTTGTCCTACTTACCAGAAAATAATGCTACAAAATAAACTTGACAAATCTAATTCCCTAATTAAATTGAAAGCTATAAAATATAAAAATAGTACAGGTATGACCATCTGTCAATGGTTGAGTTAAGCGCAACAATTTGCAGGTCGCAAATTCTACAAGTTCCTTTACTCAAAACTAAAATAGTGGCATATGATCGATAAAAGGAATCTATAATAAAAGTTTTTATTACTTCCATACCACAGCTGATTTGCCTTCGCCTCAGTTTGTAATTTCTATTTTGTACATAACCAACAATATGAACAGCTGTAAATAAATATTAAAAACGTATTGTGATAACTCAGTAAATATATTACATCTTATAGGATAAACTATATATAGTAACGAGAAAAGGTAAGGAAAATAACCACATGTACTTACATAGTAAATAAAAATATAAAAATTGAAATATAGGTATCTGATGTAAATAAATATTTTGTAGACTATTGTTAATTGTTTCCTGGGATGCTGTATAAAACGGAAATACATAATAATGTAGAAAAACATGACTGAGTTCCTAAGATATAAAAATATGTACATAAAACAGTGTGAAATGGTTTAGCAGTTATACAAGTAAATTCTGTTGGTTGAAAACAGTTTCACTTACAAAAACTGAATCAAAATGATACACAGATCGTGCTAAATATAACCAAAATACTAGTTTTTATATAAAACTGTTAAATGGACATAGGCCATGTAACATTACGTAAATAACGCTTCTACCCATATCATCACCCTGTACAAAAATTACTTCGAAGGAATCTTCCACAAAGGCTACAACTTTGTCAATTTGTTCTAAATAAACACAACAGGATCGAAATTTTGTTAAGAACACTTTATTTACCGACGAAGCAACTTTTAATCGCCGAGGCGTTTTTAACTGGAGAAATACCCATTCCTGGGAAGTAGAAAATTCTCATGCTATTAAAGAAAGGCATATTCAGCAAGACTTTAAGATTAACGTTTGGTGTAGTATCATCGGCGATCAATTATTGGGACCATTTGTCTTTACTCCAAATTTAAATGCGAGTCTTATCTGTTCTTTCTTCAAGATGCTCTTGCTGATATAGTACATGCTTCATGCTAGACATACGGAACATAATGTGGTTCATACAAGATGGAGCTCCCTCTCATTTCTCCATTGAAGTTAGGAATTATCTTGATGAGACTTTCCCACACAGATGGATCGGTCGAGGAAGTGAATTTGCTTGGCCACCAAGGAGTCCTGATTATAATCCTTTGGATTATTATGTGTGGGAACATATGAAGTCATTAGCCTATGCAAATACTAACAACTCAAGAGAAGAACTGTGCAACTGTGGGACAAAATACAAAACGAAGCGAATTTTATTAGAGACAAGAAAATGTATTTTTCAATGTAAGAAAATCTTTTAAGTAAGGTAATTAATATAAATTCGCACATGCTTGTCGACAGAGAGTAGTAAGAGTGAGTCATAGGTGTTGCAATTGTTCAATAATCTATTAATTGGTGTATTGTGCCCATAAGCTTTTTTCTCGCAAGATATAGAGAAAAACATAACAACATAAAAGAAACGGACGCCGTGTCTGTTTTTTATTGTTACATCCACGAATACTTCCAACCCGTTTCGAGAGAGTATAATAATCTGATCAAAATCACAAGGCAAGGTATTGTGTCATATATGCATAACAATTTATATGCAGCGACACGTCATCTAGAGTCAACCCTGGTTTTGACGCCAATTACGGTTGCGATCTGAACCTAAAAAATACCATATTTATTGGACGAGCAATCAAGAAAAATTAATAACGTCTATGAAAAATGATTTTATCCTTTTAGGCGGGCCTAGAGTTAAACAATACCCATCAATAAACGTGAGCATATTTTATTGACCTCGTCGATGCTGTGTACATTCCACGTAATTGTACGCGTTAAAAATAAAAATGACATTGAAATTGTATTGGATCTTTTATTAATATCATGGCGTTTATATTATGATGTAACGTCTTTTAAATATATTTTTATTTATGTGTAGTATTTTTTCAGTGTTTTGAGTTGTAAGTTATTGAAACTCTTTTAATTTACAACATATCTTTTACCGATTTGAATTAAATTGTATTAACAAAGAGGTAGTAAATCAAAATACTATTTCCGTTGGTCCTACTTCCGTTAAATTGAATGCGTCACCCATAATTATTAGAAATCTTAAATTTTCAATTTTATAATTTCCTGGTTTCATCTAGGATAATAATAATATAATTCAATAATGTTTCATAATACAAATAGGATTTCGGCACGTCATAAGCAAAGAAAATACACATAGTAAATATTTCATAAATATTACATTTGTAAATTAGTTTTATCAGAGCCACAATGCACTATTATTAAGCAACATTTAGGTATACCAAAGGGTATAATCGTGTAAGCATGGAAAAGCTGCCCTTGAAGCAAAATTGCTACTTTTTATATCAGCGTGTATATCAGCATTGAATGTAATTCTGCAAAATTTTGACTTTCTAAAACTTAAGTATAGTTTTCGAGTAAAAAAATCAATTCTCAATTTTTTTATTTAATTTTTTTGGTACACTTCTACATTAAATTTTAAATAAAAAAATTTAAAAAACAAAAAATATCTTTGAAGAATAATAACCTAATTTTTTACTAATCCATCTAAAGTAGATATACAGGGTGTTGCATCATGAGAGGGACATAGCTTAATAGGAGGTAGAGAACATCAGTGGTAACCGGAACCTCCCATAGAAATGTCTCATTGGACCTTCATTACGAAGTTACAGGGTGTTAAATAATTTTTGGCCAAACCTGTTTTTTGTCATAACTTTGACAGGGAATGAAATAACGGATTCATATTTGGTACGGCTAATGTACTAACGAGCCCCAAGAGGTACATGTATAAAAAAAATATATCCAGGTCCGGACTCACTATAATTTATGTTTCTTCTTTGCATCAATAAAACACCACCCTGTATATATTTTTTTGAAATTTCGATAGATATTCGAAAAGAGCAAGAAAAAACAAACAAAATGGCCTATTTCATTTTTTTGTTACACCTTCGTGGTTATTTAAATACGTTGTTAAATGTGCAAGAAAATGGATTACAGAACCCTATTAAATGAGAGGCACGTGAAATAAATAGTTTTATAACTAAAATTTGCAAAAATTCTATTGAGCCTAGGTGGTCTGGGTGAATCCTAATTCCGGCACGTTTTAAAGGTCCATTTTGGTAAAAAAACTGTGGTCCTAATAAGTAATCGGGTATGAAATAACAAAATTTTTAATCAATCACAGTAGGCTTGTTCAAAGTGACAGATAATAAAAAGAAATCTCCTAAACAGTTGAATAATTGTTTGTTAGTAATTTAATAATTCATTCATCTACGGTGCACACGACTATGGCTATAGAGGCCAATTCGGGAGAGCACATGTCGACCGCAATCAGGACAAACATAGACCTGGTTAGGTCTTGGATTCAGCCTTCTTGCAGCAACATTTCCTTGATAGTTGGCCACAACCCCTCGCCATTCGGTTCTGTCCGCTGCAAGTTGTTCCCATTGCTCGTCTGCAATACCGCAGGATTTTAGATTTTCATGGAGAGCGTCTTTGAACCTCTTTCGTTGACCGCCACGCTTTCTTCTACCGCTTAGCAATTCACCATAAAGTGTACATTTAGGAAGGCGGTTATTATGCATACGATGAACGTGACCTGCCCATCTTAGGCGTGCTCTTGAAATAAGCACCTCAATTGGAAGGCTGTTTGCTCTCCTGAGTACTTCCACGTTTGATATGTGATGGAACCAACGGATTTTCATCATACTTCTGAGGTGTCTTTGCTGAAAACGTTCTAATTCTTTCACATGATGACGGTAAGTGACCCAGCTTTCACATCCATATAGCAGTGTTGGAATGACAACTGCTCTGTAGACAGCCATTTTCGTTGACAAAGCAAGGTCGTGGTTGTCAAATACTCTCTCCCTAAGTCCCCAGAATGCTCTAGATGCAGCGTTAATTCTATTGCGAATCTCGCTGTCCATGTTTGCTTTGTCATTAACAACGTTGCCTAAGTAATTGAACTGATCCACCACTTCAAGAGAATTTCCGTTAAGTGTAATGTCTATTTGGTTCACTTGATGAGGAGTTGACATAATCTTAGTCTTTCCAATGTTGATTTTAAGTCCCAAAGAATCATAGCTTTGGGCATACACATCTAAAAGTTCTTGAAGCTCTTCCGGCGTAGAGGCTAAAAGTGCACAGTCATCCGCATACTGGAGATCACAAATGAATCGTGTGCGTGTCTTCGTGAAAGCTCTAAAGCGCCCTATGTTAAAGAGACCGCCATCAAAACGGTATCTGAGACCTATTCCTCTGACTGTCAGTTTGTTGTCAACAATAATTGTTAGAGCAGTGGTAAACAAATTAAAGAGTAGGGGTGCCAGGACACATCCCTGCCTAACTCCAGTGAGAGTTTGGAAAGGTTCGGTTGCCTCATTATTATACATAACCTGGGCGTTGTTGTTTGTATGTAGACTGCGACATACTTCCACAAATTTTCTAGGGATACCTAAGCGGAACATAATTTTCCAGAGCACTTCCCTGTCCACCGAGTCAAACGCCTTGGTTAAATCAATGTATATATAAAGCACCAAGTAATTGGTAAACTCAATTGTCAATAAAAAAATAAATAAAAAAATTTTATAATTGATTTTTTTACTAGAAAACTATAAGTTTTAGAAAGTCAAAATTTTTCAAAATTACATTCAATGCTTATATTATACACTACAAAAAGTAGCAATTTTGCTTCAAGGGCAGTTTTTCCATGCTTACACGGCTATGCCCTTTGAATGTATACAAAGTTAGCACAGCAAATGTAGCACATAATGGAATGCACGTGATAATAAATTAAAATATATTAATCGCTAATTTATTACGGTGAAAATAAATTTATCGCTCCATAATTATTAAAAAACTGATGTTTGCTGACTTGAGCATCAAGCTAGCACACAACACCAAAATCAGCGTCTCTTCCCGCAAATTGTATGTGAAACAGTTATTGCGAATTTGTTACTAACAAATCACCCTGTTATTAACAACGGAACGATTGTTTAAAAAAAAAACGTATGTGTGTGCTGGCCTGAGCATCAAGCTAGCACACAACATCAAAATGAACGTTTTTTCCCTTCGAATTGCATGTGAAACAATTATTTCGAATTTATTACTACCAAGACACCTTGTTATTAACAACGCAATGATCTTTTTTTAAAACATATGTGTGTGCTGGTCTGAGCCTCAAGTTCAAATGAACGATGTTACTGAACTTAACAGTATTTGAAAAAATGCATAAAATTATGCTACATGGAGAAAAAAATTAAGTATTTCTTAAATTTTGACACAGGCTTCATACGACGACTATACACAATCGTGAAAAGTTGTTTAAAACAGCCCAGGAGAAATTGTAAGCCAAATTTGAAAAAATTTCGTAATTTTTCAAAGTCACTCACTTCCATTCATCTTTAATGAATCTTGACAGGAATATTTTAATAAACACCAAAAATCTTCCTGCAATTCGAGGGAAAAACCGTTGATTTTTATGTTGTGTGCTATCTTGATGCTCAAACACATATGTTTAAAAAAAAAGATCACTGCGTTGTTAATAACGAGGTGTTTTGTTAGTAACGTAGTAAAAATCAGGAAAAAGACGCTTCCTCCAAGAAAAATTTGTTTTTGAGGTATAACCAGATGAAACCTTCATGATTATTATTACATAGGTCACTGGACACCCAAAAAGGCCATTTACGACTTTTTTAACAGTACCGATTTTTTTTAAATCAAAAAATGTGTAAAGTTTGTGAAAATTAAAAAAAAAGTACTTTTTATTACTCACTTCGGCATATCTTCGAAACCGTACGACATATTTTAGTGAACTTTTTAAATTTGAAAGCAGACACATAAGCGCAGGTGACAGCCTAAAAATTACATAAAAACTTTCTTTCATTAGAAAAATCGGCAGCTACTGGAAGCGGCTGGAACCTCCCCAATCGGTGGATCTTTGAAGCCGAAAAGAGCATTAAATTGTGTGACAAAACGGCACTAAACGTAATCCGATCTCCTCCAAAATCTTTTCAGATCTTCTGGGGCACTAAAAAAACCCTCAACTTAATGAATTTACAACACTCGCCTGTGGTTCGTGCTGCAAATTTCATCTATGCGAGTTATTACCTACATTATCGCTCGTTGAATAATATACTATTAGGATATTAACAACTTTAACATCACTTGAACGACTAAGAAAGTCTAGTTATCCTAAATACTACAGATTTGTAAAGCAACAAACTGAAAATTGGTAAAGTGATAATCTATAATAAATTCACCAACGAAGGTACAGAAAATATTGTTACATCTACCTTTAAAGTTTGTGACAATCCACTAAAAGTTACAAATATGCCGAAATCTTATTAACATGACATGATACCAACGTTATCGGATGACAAACGATGACAATCGTCAAAATTTGCTCATTGCAATCCGATCGCTCGCAGCTGTCTGTGTCAAATGAAACATTAGCATTTCAGTAACTTTACTAGATTTTAGAGGAATATTGTTTAATTATTCGATTTGTCTGTATATATATATTTAAAAACGGCACTAAACGTAATCCGCTCTACTTCTAGAGCAGTGAAGAAACCCTCACACGTGAATTGACACGTGATGTGACGAGTTTCACGACGTAACGGCTACGCGCATTGATCATGTCATGCGAAATGCGATCTATGGTTCATATTTGCTTTGTTTTTAATTTTTTTTCACGGAAACCAATTCGAAAGGGTGGAAGTGTGATATATCGTTGAAATCAGAATTTTAACTGCTTTTCAATGGTTCCATTGCAAATTGAAATTATAAAATAAACAACTTGTTGCATAAAACGGCACTAAACGTCATCCAATCTCAACCTCTTTTGGGGCACTAAAGAAATGCACATGCAAAGTTTCATTCAAATCCGTTCAATAGTTTCGGCGCTATCGTGCTAACACACATACACACACACAGACATTATTCAAAAACCACTTTTTTGGGTTCTTAGGACCTCAAAACGTAAAGGTTTCATGTTATCTCAATTTTCGTTTTTGAACCAATTTTAGTAACCTCTCACAATTTTATTGTGGTGAGGTTAAAAATAAAAGGCAATCTGAAGTTTCGTTTACCTGGCAATGACTTTTTCATGAATTGAAAAACTTTCTTATTTAAAGGAATTTTACCATGGTATCTGCGTATGAATTATAGAAAAAATATTGGAACATTTTTTAAATCATAAATCAACATTCTGTGCTAAATAGTTTTGTACTTATCGTCATTTAAAATTATTAATATTCGCGCGCTCGATGTGCTTGTCGGAGACGCCATCAAATATCACACCGTGCCGCGCTCTCAATGTGTTTGGAAGGCATTCTTGGGTTTGCTAAGTTTACATCTCTCAATTATAATTTACTATTACTTCCAGTTCAGTGAAACAATCCTACATGTATGGTCTTTCGATGAACATATCTAAGTAAATATGAAGCAAATTAGAAAAAAAAAATTAAAAAACGATGGAAGTTCAGGCGGGAAGTGATTAGAAGTCAAACACGTTACCTGGCCTTCTATTTCATATTAAGTACGATACACTAGCTATGAATTACATGTGCCGATAGCAATATTAACGTTACTATAAATAGAAGTATTAGAAATATATCCTCATATCTTTCTTCGCCTTATAATTTCAGTGTCGATGACAGACCAAGTTGTAGAGATAACACGTTTAGAAGTGATTTAATAATAGGTAATTCTATTAAATAACAAGTATGCTTCTAAAGAGATTGTACTTACATAGTACCTACATATTTACAGTTACTTTCTAATAAACATTTTATCTAATTTTGTTTTACTTTTTCATACAATTTATTCAGTTGAGGCTCGAGCATAAGAAAATCGCTAGCAAAAAGGCTTAACAAAATGAAATGTTATATGGCCAGAGTACTTGGCGCCTGAAAATTTTTTAGCTGTCTGTAAAGTTTATTGATTGCGCTTCAACAAACTGATGGATTTTTGCAAAAACAGAGAATGTCAATATTGGTTGCGAATCATCAAACTGGTGAGTTTATTAGCAAATAAAACTACCTACACGAGAAAATCAATTTTAAATTTCACATCACACGTAATATAAGATTTGGAGGCCTGATATTCCCGCCTTCACGTTAACTATCAAATCTACTTAGCAATAACCTCAAGGTTTTTATGATTTATATGACTGACAATATTTACATCCTTCTATTGAACTTGAGCTAAATATCTTACTTTTTGTCCATGATAAATCAACTTTCATATATTTTTAAATTTCATCCCCGATGCTTGAGACTTTAATCCATGTTGATTTTCAGATATACAAAGTGGGACAATAGTGCGTCGGACCTCGATATCTCGAGTTCTACAATAGCTAGAAATTTTTTTTAAAAATTGCAAGTAAACTAAGTAAACTAGATAAAAGTTTATGAATCATTTTCATTTTCTAAAAATGTACAGGGTGGCCAAAAATTATTTTTAATTGAGGACATTTTAAATTGAATTTTCTCAATTTTTTTCAAATGGAACACCCTGTATATTTTTCGACAATGTGATGTCGAATTGCAACCATTTTCGTTTTATGAATAAATAAGTGTCAAATTCAAGAATAAACTTAAAAAAGAGGATCCCTCAAATTATTCATTAGAAAAATTTATAATAGGTGTTCGACGTGTTGCCCATTTTGATTGACACACGTCTTTATGCAATTTTGAAATGAGGCCATTTAGTGAGACCACTTCTTCCAATCCATTGAAATGAGTAAATAGTATTTAACCGGTCCTTTACTGTAATGTCTTTTTGTACATTTTAACCTCTCCACAATAAAATTGAGAGGTTACTAAAATTGGTTCAAAAACGAAAATTGAGATAACATCAAATCTTTACGTTTTGAGGTCCTAGCAACCCAAAAAAGTGGTTTTTGAAAAATATCTGTGTGTGTGTATGTGTGTTAGCACGATAGCGTCGAAACTACTGAACAGATTTGAATGAAACTTTGCGTGTGCGTTTCTTTAGTGCCCCAGACGATCTGAAAAGGTTTTGGTTGAGATCGGATTACGTTTAGTGCCATTTTGACGCAACAAGTTGTTTATTTTATAATTACTTTCAATTTGCAATGGAACCACTGAAAAGTAGTTAAAATTCTGATTTCAACGATATATCACACTTCTGCCCTTTCGATTTGGTTTCCGTGAAAAAAATTAAAAACAAAGCAAATATGGCATAGATCGCATTTCGCATGACATGATCGATGCGCGTAGCCGTTACATCGTGAAACTCGTCACATCACGTGTCAATTCACGTGTGAGGGTTTTTTTCACTGCTCTAGAAGTAGAGCGGATTACGTTTAGTGCCGTTTTTAAATATATATACAGACAAATCGAAGAATTAAACTACAAATATTCCTCTAAAATCTAGTAAAATTATTGAAATCCTAATGTTTCATTTAACAAAGACAGCCGAGAGCGATGGGATTGCAATGAGCAAATTTTGACGATTGTCATTGTCATCGTTTGTCATCCGATAACGTTGGTGTCATGCCATGTTAATAAGATGCATATTTGTAACTTTTAGTGGATTGTCACAAACTTTAAAGGTAGATGTAACAATATCAATATCATATGCTTTCTGTACCTTCGTTGGTGAATTTATTATAGATTATCACTTTACCAATTTTCAGTTTGTTGCTTTACAAATCTGTAGTATTTAGGATAACTAGACTTTCTTAGTCGTTCAAGTGATGTTAAAGTTGTTAATATCCTAATAGTATATTATTCAACGGGCGATAATGTAGGTAATAACTCGCATAGATGATTGTAAATTCATTAAGTTGAGGGTATTTTTAGTGCCCCAGAGGATCTGAAAAGGTTTTGGATGAGACCGGATTACGTTTAGTGCTGTTTTGTCACACAATTTAATGCTCTTTTCGGCTTCAAAGATCCACCGAGTGGGGAGGTTCCAGCCGCTTCCAGTAGCTGCCGATTTTTTTTGCTGTTTTCGTTATTCGACAAGCAATAAAACCTCAGTTTGGTATAAATTGTCGTGTACAATGGAGCATTTATCACACACTTATCGGTCGTTACAATTTGTATTGAATTTAAAATATTTGGAATTTTACAATATGAATTTTAATAAAGCGGAACTTGTAGACATGACTTGTTTTGGGCGAGTCAGACAGAAATTGTTTACTTTCCAATAGAATTTATCAGCAACGTTATCCTGAAAGAAGGATTCCTGATGTTAGCAGCTTCCAAAACCTTTTCAATAGATTTCTGAAAACTGGAAATGTCGAATATAAAAAAGTGAAAGAATAAAACGTGTTGTGAACAAAGAAAATGAGATTTCTGTGGTGCTGGCAACGGTTGAGAATCCCCATGTTAGTCAAAGAGAAGTGAGCTCATTAGTAGGAATAAGTAGACGGTCTGTGGGTCGAATCTTAAACACAAATAAGTTGCATGCATATCATATTCAAATGCACCAGGAATTATCTGATGAAGAATTTCAAAAGCGCCTACAATTTTGTAATTAGGCCACAGGTAAAATGCAACATGATGTCAACTTCTTCAATACTGTTTTATTCAGTGATGAGGCAACTTTCATAAAAATGGATTTGTTAATAGGCACAATTTCCATTATTATGCTTCGGAAAATCCTCACTTTTTTATGCAAGTTGATAACCAACACAGATGGTCTATAAACGTTTGGGGAGGAATTATTGGAGAACATGTAATAGAGCCACATTTCTTTGATGATACATTGACTATTTATCTTCAGTTTTTGGAAAACTATCTGCCACAATTATTGGTAAATCTCCCTGAAAGAATTCGAAATAGGATGAGATTTCAGCAAGATGGTGCTCCACCACATAATAATGCAGTTAGAGACCACTTAAATAATACCTACCCTCATCAATGGATTGGAAGAAATGGACCAACTAAATGGCCTGCTAGATCCCCAGATCTTACAAAAATGGATTTCTTTTTATGGGGATACGTGAAGGAAATTGTTTATAGAAACACACCAACAACAGTACAAAATATGAAGGAAAGAATAATAACTGCCTTTACATCTATCACACCGGCAGTTTTAGGAACACTGGAAACCTCATTTCAAAAGCGCATATAGATGTGTGTTAATCAAAATGGACAAGTGGAATATTTATTATAATTTTTTCTACTGAGTTATTTGAAGAAACCTCTTTTTTAAGTTTATTTTTGAATTTTGTAATTATTGCTCAATAAAACGAAATTAGTTGCAATGGAGTGGTGACAGTGACGTCAGCATTTGACAGCCTGAAAACAGTTCAGTGAACTTGAATTTGATATAAGAGTACGTCTTAATTTGTGATCGATTTAAATATTACTGGCGCATAATTTTAATATCAAATTTGTGTGGTGACATTTATTAACGTTTTTTTAAAAGCCTAGTTTGAGAGAAATTTCTATATATATCGTATCAGTGCCGTTGTTAGAAAAAGAAAATTTGATGTCAGGTTTGTTGACATCCCTGTTAACCCGTAAATTGTAAAAATAACCACTATTAACGCTAATAGTTTTGTTTTTTGGGTTTTTTTTGTTAAGTAGGTATATTGTATAACTTATTTGCTTAAATATTCATTTAATATATGTATTCATAGATTTGGTATAAGCCAATATTGACATAGAATATAATAGGTTAGGTAGTAGTAATTTCTATTTACTAATATTGATGGTTATATAAAAGAATAATATCCGTTGCTGTGAAATTTATATTTTCTGACAATATTATTAATTCCCTGCCAAAAATGGCATATAGAAATATCTCCAAAGTAATTTAAAATATATACTTTTCTATAAGCATGGAGAGGATCTATGTAGATAATGAAACAGTTTTACATATGAGTTTCTATGCCATTCTATTGCACAACGACTTCCCATCATATTGAGGAAGAATATCTCTTGGAATTTTTATGGTTATTGATATGACTGTATGCAGAATCGACTAATTTCGTTCAAAAACTTATATCGGTCTCATAGAACCTCATAGCTTTATTTTTATCTGTTTCTATGAGCACTTTTTGGCAGGGTTGTACTTCAAGCTCAAAAGTTTTTAATGAATTTGAATTTGTTACCATTTTAGAAACAGACTATCGACGACGGCTGTTGTGTGCACTAATCAATGGAATCGAAAAAGAACAGTCAGATTTTTGGGATTTCCATCTGCTCAAACCAGACAAGTAGAGCTTGCAAGAATAGAAATACGTACTCAGCCCAGCAGCGTTCTGTAGAGATGATTTTCTCGAATCGAAAATAAAAAATGCAAGAATATTTTCCGAACATTTTGTTATGGGTACCTATTTGATAGTTTTTACATGATTTATAACATAATATTGCAATGTTGACAGTGAATTTGCCTATTTAATCAAAATAAGATGCATAAATGTTCTTAAAATTTCACTTAAAGTGTAGATTGTTCTTAAGGCGATATGTAAAGTTTTTTTTTAGTACGCTTTACATATTATTTTAACATGTATACTATTATATTGACTTGTGTAAAAAAGTATTGTTAATAACACAAATAAAACTGATTGAATATGTAGTTATATGGTTATTAATTACATCCTCCTCCAGTAACGTGCGAATAGACATAGTTTTGGGTTGATAAATGAAGGTAGGTTTTATGATGAAATCAGATTTTAAACTGAGTGTACTAAACAATGCAAAATACATGGAAGAATGAAAAATAAAACCCTAACTTTTTGAAAAACTTCGTTGAATTTTCTATGTATCTGAACATTCTTAAATTCAGGAAGAAAGAACGATGAATATATTAAACGTAGATAGAACAGCATTGGGCAAAATACTTTATTTTATAGCAATAGTAATACACAAGTGGTTTTGTTGTTTTTATTAACATATTCTACATGTAAACTTAGGAAACATACATCTGTATATGCATTATATAAAGCCATTAACTTCTTAAATATCATAACTGCATAATTTACAAATGTATAGATTACATGAAAATCTTTGTGAAATGCCAAAGCGCACTGCATACTCTAAGCATCTGGCCTTGTTTTTTAATACTACAGCCATATCAATGTTCTTGTTACTGAGTTCTATTCAATAAGCGAATACATCCGTCACAGACGTATCCTCATACAATAATCCATGGCTTAAACGGTACTTCTGGTAATCTTTGAGAATGCCTAACCTAAAACAAAAATTATATTCATCCTTAATCTGTTTTAATAATGTACAAATGTTGAAAAGCAGTAATTTGTGATTAGATATTACAGACATAAGCAGTATACTTTGATAATAAACTTTGAATTTCATATTCATATAGAATCTACACTTACTTCACCATCGAGATATCGCTTGCTAATTTATTTTGTATCCAGAAATTCTATCCATTTACAGGCAAGCTGAGCAAAGGCATCTAACTTGGTCATCATAGTCATAGGGCTCGTTCGAAATAACATATAATCCATCACCACAGTTTTAAAAATTTTTGGGATATCATTTAACGATGCAGTTAAATCTTCTACTTTTAAACTATATGAATCAACACCGTTAATGTACTCTAACTTAGAAATATAATTTGGTGACTCCTAAAATGAAGTGTATAGATCAAATTTCAACAAATTTAACATTCCTAATTATTAAAATTAACTCACCATTACGAAAATAAACACCTTTTGACAGTACGGAAAAAAACACGTCGGTTGAAAAACGCAAATAAAACACAAAATTAAAGCCAGTTCAACAAATCACCAAACGTATTAGTAAAAGGAAACACTAATAATTAATTTTACACAAAAAAAGCTTTTCAAAAAGCTCTAAAATACCTTAAAAACTTGGTATAATTACATGACTGTAAATATCACAAAAACTTTCGAGTCCACTGAACTGAAATTGCAGCTTGATTGAGACGTCAGCTGCTACTACTCCATTGGCCCTGGGGAAGTATTTACAAAAAATGTTCGTTTTTGATTTCTACATCACATCGTCGAAAAATATACAGGGTGTTCCATTTGAAAAAATTGAGAAAATTCAATTTAAAAAGTTCTTAATTGAAAAATAACACCTTATTTATTTATAAAACGAAAATAGTTGCAATTAGCCATATGAAAGTACTTCCAAAAATGTTTATTTTTTATTTCTACATCACATCGTCGAAAAATATACAGGGTGTTCCATTTGTTAAAATTGAGAAAATTCAATTTAACATGTTCTTAATTGAAAAATAATTAAAATGATTCAAAAACATTAATTAGATGTCTCATAACTGGTATTCACATAAGTTTTCCTTAAAACCCATAATTGTGACTGTGGTGATTTTTTTAATATCCATCTGCAGATTGCATTATTTCAACAAAAAAATGCATTACATCCAAGTGGTTGGGAAATATTCAATATAGGATTGAATAGAGCCTAGAAAGAGGCTTCAAAAAATGTACTGATATACATAGCATTCCATTTTTAAAAAATGGCACTTGGTCCTGTAATTTCGTCTTGGCTCGCCCTGTATGTTCGAAAATAATTTCCAGTTATAGACTTTTTTATCTAGTTTACTTGAGATTTTTTTAAAAATTTCTAGCTATCGTAGAACTCGAGATATCGAGGTCCGACACACTATTGCCCCACCTGTATATAGAGTGTATCATAATGGGATTTATTTTAGAACAAAAATAACAATTAATTTTCTTCACGTTAAATACAATTCAACTCATGTATTGTACATACAAAGTTTCATCTCGATATATCTACGTTTGTTCAAACGATATTATTTATTTATTATTTATTAAGGAAATAAAGTCGAGGCAAGAATTCAAGCGATGCACGTCACGAGTGATCTCATTAAAGAAATTTTAATACTAACATAATTTTTAATCATTAATTACATTAAAAAGAGTAATTCTTGACACACCGTTACTAAGCTTTTTTCAGAAATAGGTACAGTTTAATGGAGCTTCATGATTCTTAGCAGTATTATTTTACTTATAGAATCGATCTCTGACGTGCATCGCTTGAATTCTTGCCTCGACTATAGATGTAATTTTTGTCAACTTCAACGTCCTGTCTGTATCTTGTAACAATACGCTCTAATGACAACCGTTTAATATGACAAAATTTCCTTAATTTTGGACGAGGAATGCGCTTCTTCATTTACAACATTCCATTATGATGTATCACAGACAATGGCTAGAGAATTGATCCTAGAAAAGGATTCAACTTAAATAAATAACGCAAAGGATCTTCGCAGAAATCGTATTAGTTATAATAAATGAAGCGGGATTCCGAGATGAAATCTTCCTTCGCTTGATAATCCTCCGAAAGAAATTGTTATAATATGAATTAATGGTACGATCATATAACAGACATTTAAGTGGCCTTTGATAAAAAAAACGAAGGTCGCTTTACTACAAACGAAAACACTGAAAATGAAAGTGGATCGATTTCATTGTTGATTGAGCAATTAGAAGTGGAATAACTTCGACGCAGTTTAGTGAACCAACACTAACACTGACCCCAAACCTGACCAATAATATGTAAATAAATAAAATAACTGGATCGATTGCTGTAAAAAAATTACCAAGCTTGTAGAAAATATGAAAGGACTTAAAATAATATATGATTCTTGCAATTGATTAGATGGCAAGCGTGTTAGATGCTGTCAAGCGTGCCACACCAGAGAAGTGAGGCCAATTAGGATAATAGGACTAAAAAGTTTTTTGAAAATGAAAATCAACTTCCTTTAAACAAATTCAGATTCCCTAACATCCTAGCCAAGGTCAAAGACGGTGACATCCAGGATGAGGCAATAGTGCATTATATACGACTTTGATAGCTCAAGTTCTACGATAGTCAGAAGTTATAAAAAATACACAGACTAAATAAAAAAGCTTATTATCATTTTTTTAAAATGGAATGTTAGAATCTCTGTGCAGTCTCTTTCTAGAACTCTTTTCACTCCTATATTTTTATTGACTATCTCCCAACCATTTGGACGTACTGATTTTTTTTGTTGAAATAATGCCATTTGCAGACGCATTTTGAAACCATTATGGATTTTAAGAAAAAAATTGTATAAATACGAGTTCGAGACATCTGAGTGAATGTCTATGAATCATTTTTGCTTCATAAAAATATACAGGATGGTGAAAAATGGTTTTTCAATTAAGAACTGTTTGAATTGAATATTCTCAATTTTTGGAAATGGAACGCTTCATATTTTTCGACCACATGGTGTAGGAATGAAACAGCAATATTTGTTGTATGTACATTTGGCCATTTGTAACCATTTTCGATTAATCGAGCAATAAGCAAAAAATTCAAGAATAAACTTTAAAGATTAGAAGTTTTTTCAAATAATTGAACAGAAAAAATTATAAGTGCTCCACGTGTTGCCTATTTTGATTGACACACATCGCGTCTTTGAAGTGAAGTTTATACTGTTTTTAAAATAGCTGGTGTGATCGATTGAAAAGCAGTTATTATGGATTGTAAAAACTTCATTTCAAAGACACATAGAAATGTGTCAATCAAAATGGGCAATATGTGATTATAATTTTTTTCATTCAGTTATTTGAAAAGCCTCTAAATTTTTAAGTTTATTTTTGCTTTTTCCGAGATGAGTAGTACTGTCGTGAGCAGAAAAAAAATAGAACAACTTTTTTTTTCTAATTGTAAATCTGTCTCTATTTGAATATGTAATGAATAGCCGAAATAAAACAGACATCACTTTTAATTTACTTTTTATTTTAATGCTGTAGTTATTGCTATAGTAAATGGATGGTTAATGAGACAAATTGCACTGCGTTATAACATTAACAAAAATTTGGTGTGTTATTATTATTATTATTATTATTATTAGCCGTTACTCGAGTCCGAGTATAAAAATGTTACAGTCGATAAATTGTGTACAACAAAAAAACAAGTAAAAGGTGTAGTCTATTGTAATTCCCATTCATCTACGGTGCACACGACTATGGCTATAGAGGCCAATTCGGGAGAGCACATGTCGACCGCAGTCAGGACAAACATAGACCTGGTTAGGTCTTGGATTCGGCCTTCTTGCAGCAACATTTCCTTGATAGCTGGCCACAACCCCTCGCCATTCGGTTCTGTCCGCTGCAAGTTGTTCCCATTGCTCGTCTGGAATACCGCAGGATTTTAGATTTTCATGGAGAACATCTTTGAACCTCTTTCGTTGACCGCCACGCCTTCTTCTACCGCTTAGCAATTCACCATAAAGTGTACATTTAGGAAGGCGGTTATCATGCATACGATGAACGTGACCTGCCCATCTTAGGCGTGCTCTTGAAATAAGCACCTCAATTGGAAGGCTGTTTGCTCTCCTGAGTACTTCCACGTTTGATATGTGATGGAACCAACGGATTTTCATCATACTTCTGAGGTGTCTCTGCTGAAAACGTTCTAATTCTTTCACATGACGACGGTAAGTGACCCAGTTTTCACATCCATATAGCAGTGTTGGAATGACAACTGCTCTGTAGACAGACATTTTCGTTGACAAAGCAAGGTCGTGGTTGTCAAATACTCTCTCTCTAAGTCCCCAGAGTGCTCTGGATGCAGCGTTAATTCTATTGCGAATCTCGCTGTCCATGTTTGCTTTGTCATTAACAACGTTGCCTAAGTAATTGAACTGATCCACCACTTCAAGAGAATTTCCGTTAAGTGTAATGTCTATTTGGTTCACTTGATGAGGAGTTGACATAATCTTAGTCTTTCCAATGTTGATTTTAAGTCCCAAGGAATCATAGCTCTGGGCATACGCATCTAAAAGTTCTTGAAGCTCTTCCGGCGTAGAGGCTAAAAGTGCACAGTCATCCGCATACTGGAGATCACAAATGAATCGTGTACGTGTCTTCGTGAAAGCTCTAAAGCGCCCTATGTTAAAGAGATCGCCATCAAAACGGTATCTGAGACCTATTCCTCTGACTGTCAGTTTGTTGTCAACAATAATTGTTAGAGCAGTGGTAAACAAATTAAAGAGTAGGGGTGCCAGGACACATCCCTGCCTAACTCCAGTGAGGGTTTGGAAAGGTTCGGTTGCCTCATTATTATACATAACCTGGGCGTTGTTGTTTGTATGTAGACTGCGACATACTTCCACAAATTTTCTAGGGATACCTAAGCGGGGCATAATTTTCCAGAGCACTTCCCTATCCACCGAGTCAAACGCCTTGGTTAAATCAATGAAGGCCATGTGAATTTCTCCTTGATGTTCGAGTGCTTTTTCTTGAAGCTGTTTAAGTGTGAAGATTAAATCCGATGTGCCTCGGTTTGGTCTAAAGCCACTCTGTGTTTCAGGAAGTAACTTTTCCATAACAGGTGTTAGCCTATTTGCCATCGCTTTAGTGAGTATCTTCCCTCCAACAGCCAGGAGAGCTATACCCCTGTAATTTCCACAGTCCGCAGCGCTCCCTTTGTTTTTGAAGAGGTTGATTAAAAGTGTATCACGAAACTCCTGCGGAGCTTGACCACTTTCCCACACGACATCAAACAGTTTTTTGAGGTAGGGTATGAGCTCTAACGACACAGCTTTAAAGATCTCAGCTGGGAGTGAGTCGGCGCCGGGAGATTTGTTATTTTTTAGCTGCCCAATGGCGGTTAAGATCTCTTCCGTTGTTAGTGGTTTATCTAAGTCTTCGAAGGTGTCATATTGAGGGATAAGATTTATAATATCGTGATCGGCTTGACTTTGCTGGTTAAGAATGTTAGAGTAGTGTTCTTTCCATCGGGCTCTTATTTCCTGGTCTCCTTTGAGGAGATTTCCATTTAAATCTTTAATAGGGCACATATTTTTCCGACTGGGGCCGTATACTGCTTTTACTCCTCGAAAGAAATTCCTGTAGTCGTGTGAATCGGCGTACCTTTGAATTTCTCTGGCCTTGCTTGCCCACCACTCGTTCTTTATTCTTCTGATTTCGCGTTGCGTTTCATACTTAGATTGGGTAAAAGCTTCTGCTTTTGATGAGTCGTTGGGGTGGTTGATAACGTTTTGGAAGGCAGTATGTTTACGGTCAAGAAGTTCTTGTATAAAAGCTTCATTATCATTGAACCAGTCCTCCTGTTTTTTACTTGCTGCAGTGCCAAGAACTTCCTCGCTCGCACTTTTTAAACTGTCTTTAATTTGTGTCCAGGTAGCAGCGACATCTACAGAATTGGTTTCTTCTAGTGCACTCAAATTCTCTTGAACTTTTTGCTTTAGCTGTTCGACGGTTTGTTGGTCACGCAATTTACTAATACAGAGACGGAGTCTACGTTTTACTTGAGTTCTTCGGTGTTTGGGTCTCATAACAATTTTCATTTTAGAGACAACAGGACGATGATCGGTCCAACATTCGCTATCAATGCGCGCCTTTGTAATTTGGACGTCCTTGAGATGCTTCCTACGTACGATAACATAGTCCAGTAGATGCCAGTGACCTGATCTAGGGTGACGCCAGGTGCCTTTAAATTTATCCTTTTGTTGGAAAATGGTGTTTGTTATAACTAGATCATGTTCGGCGCATTTAGTTAGGAGTAGTTGACCGTTAGCGTTCATGTTGCCCAAACCGTTCTTGCCTATGATGCCTGGCCAGGTGTCTGCATCTCTCCCTACTCTAGCGTTAAAATCGCCAAGAATAACGAGTCGTTCCGTTTTAGGTATTCTACAGAGGGTTTCTTCCAGCTGTTGATAGAAGCTTTCCTTGGTTTCGTGACTTGCATCCAGAGTGGGAGCGTAGGCGCTTATTAGATTTACCGCGTTGCCATCTGATAGCTCATAGCGTAGCAGCATTAGACGCTCGGATAGGCCTTGTGGTACTTGTGTTAAGTTGGATACAAGTTGATTCCGAACGGCAAATCCTACTCCATGTAGTTTTCTTGAATTGGTGGGAAGACCTTTCCAATAGAAGGTGTAGTATTTTTCTGTGAGAGAGCCTTCCTCCAAAAATCGAGTTTCGCTGAGAGCTGCAACGTCAACATTGAGTCGGTGAAGTTCTCTATCTATTAGAGCAGTTCTTCTTTCAGGCCGATCGGTGCGAGTGCTGTCGTTCAAAGTACGAACATTCCAAGCACCGTAGATGAAAGAATTAGTTTTGTTGGATCGATTGAAAAGCAGTTATTATGGATTGTAAAAACTTCATTTCAAAGACACATAGAAATGTGTCAATCAAAATGGGCAATATGTGATTATAATTTTTTTCATTCAGTTATTTGAAAAGCCTCTAAATTTTTAAGTTTATTTTTGCTTTTTCCGAGATGAGTAGTACTGTCGTGAGCAGAAAAAAAATAGAACAACTTTTTTTTTCTAATTGTAAATCTGTCTCTATTTGAATATGTAATGAATAGCCGAAATAAAACAGACATCACTTTTAATTTACTTTTTATTTTAATGCTGTAGTTATTGCTATAGTAAATGGATGGTTAATGAGACAAATTGCACTGCGTTATAACATTAACAAAAATTTGGTGTGTAACATTTTAAGAAGTGGAGAATAAACGGTACGATTAGTAGAAATCCTGGATCAAAGGACAAAGGATATCCTACTTAACAAGAAACTAACTATTAATATTTCGTTATTACACCATTTCTATTTATAACTTCTATAAGTCTATTTGGCATAGAATTAAATAACCTTATACAATAATCATTAGTAATAATATTTTACCATGCATTATTTACTATTTCCAGTAATTCTTCGGCATTCCGTGGTCTCACATTTCGTTTTTGGATACTTCTTACGAGTAGTCCCCATACTTCTTCCACAGGGTTAAGATCTGGACTATGACTGGGCTAGTTAAGAACATTGATGTTGTTATCTTGAAACCAGTTAGTTACGGTATGAGCAGTATGAACGGAACAATTATATTGTTGAAATATGAACTCATTATTAGGAAACAATTGTGATACAGAAGGGAGCATAATATTGTCTAAAACCCTAATATACGTTTCACTATTAAATCGTTCCTCAATATGCCACAAAACACCAGGACCACGTGCCGATATCCAAGCCCACATATTGATGGAAAATCTACCACTTTTATCATTGTTAGATATATATTTCTCATCGAATCGAGTATTCGGAGGGCGGTAAACACGAATACGACCGCTGTGTGTTGACTGGAAAGTCTTTTCGTCTGTAAAGATTGTTCCAAAAATTTACATCATGCGCTAAAAATTCAAGCGCAAATCCTACTCGAGCTTCTTTGTGTTCAGCTTTAAGTAAGTATTTCTGTGCTGCTGCATGACAGCGTAGCTTCGATTCTCTTACTCGCCGGCGACCAGTACTACTCGATCCAGGAAAATTCGTTTCTTCGGCAGCGTGAATAACTGAGTAAAATGGATTTTCTACTAAAGCATTTACCAATTGCAAATCTTGTTGTTGAGTTGATATCCTTCGTCGCCCTGATCCAGGATTTCTACTAATCGTACCGTTAATTCTCCACTTTCTTAAAATGTTACACACCGAATTTTTGTCAATATTATAACGCAGTGCAATTTGTCTCATTGACCATCCATCTTCTGCTTTAGCAATAACTCCAGATTTAACTAAATCGCTTATATGAGGCATATTAGTTTTTTTGCACACTTGCAATAAATTATGACAACTAACTGACAATGTCACAAAAATTAAAGTTAGATGTACACAACTAGATTTTAGCAAAATACCGTTATAAGACTTGACCTATTTTTTTGCTCACGACCGTTCTAAAATTTTAGCCACAGCCTTTGCTGAATTATTGATTCTGTAGTACCTACCTACAATTTCAATAAACCTAGTATTATTATTTTACAAGAACTGCGAAAAATTCTTATATAATAGAAAAAATCCTCAATTAAAATGTGACCTGCTCACATATGCCTTTCTGGTTTCGACGTCAAATGCTTGTTACGTTAAAAATATAGGCTATATGCGAGTACTTTGATCTAGTTAATTAAACCTACGTCAACATAGCTCGAGCACGCGTCACTTTAAAGTACATTATACACGTGGAACAAAATAAAATTATGAATATACATACATACACCGTCAAATTACTGATTGAATCAGAACACTTGACAAAATGGTTACAATTAATCAATTTTTAATTACATTTTTTTTTTTTCGCCCTTTTATTTTTATTTATATTTTAAGTTCCTGGAAAATTTACAATTTGAAGCGATAAATTGAAAATAACCGACAACGGATAATCATCAATCATAAAAATATACTGGCATGAATAAAAAAAGTAACACCACGATTTAACTGAGACTTTCACCAAAGTCGCATGCCCGTAACTTTAAAATTATTGGAATTTGAATTTTAGTCCAGGAACGGCGTCATCGAAAGGGGGTGATAGTTGCTTTAAACGAGGTAGTAGATTTTTTTTAAATCTTGTATATATTGCAGAGAGTATGTAAAATCCAAGTTTTAGACCTCCAAATCCTTGGCAAATTTTTGTGTGGCCGAAAAAACCACGAATTTTTGACACTTTTTCAGTTTGTGGCCTATAACTTAAAAACAATGCATCCAATCGAAAAGTCATCTATTATCAAAATTAAAGAGCATTAAATTTCGCTTCGAATGAGTACCTCAAAGCTGAAATTTCATCAAGAGGTATGGGCATAATTGGCAGTCGAATAACAACCATTTTTACCAACTTGTAAAAAATTCACACTGGGTCACTTTTTAAACGTCTTCAGCTCTAAAACAGCTAATCTAAATAAAAAAATCCACAGAATGAAAATTCTAGAGCATATAACTTCAAGTTCATAGATTACCTGGTTTTCCAATTTCGATCAATATTAAGCAAAATACACTCCAAAACGTCCTACATATAAATGCATTTATTATTTTCTTTTATTCCTTTTTCCTTGACTTTTCCACATTGATTTGAGAAAATGGGTTGTCAAAATAAAAGTATAATGTAAAGAAAGGCCCAAAGTTCATTAACCAAAAAACAAAAATTTATACAATTAGTATTAGTAGTAATTGTTGGGGGAGGCCTGGTGCCTGGCAAGTAGGCCACAAATGGGCCCTTTTTACCTATCCCCTGATGTCTCCTCAACCGTTCACTCCTACTCGACCTCCTACTCCCTCTTGAAACCTTCCTGATCTTCCAATGAAGGTCAGGACATGTTTCCATTCGAGAGAGTCCATTTCCTCTTTTGGGAGCGTTGTGGCGCCGAAGAGTACCTCAGGGGCCCGAACGCTTCACATTGTCCCAAGAAGTGAAACAATGTTTCTTCATCACGCATCTTGGGCAGGTGGGATCTTCCTCAACCCCTATCAATGATAGGTGTCTTCTGAGCCTGCAGTAATAAGTTAGGACTCCGACTAATTGGTTCAAGAGTCCTCCGGCTTCTGCCTAGCAACCAGGCCGCCCTTGACTTGTTCGGCCCCGTTACGAAGTCTCGAGCCTGTCTGCAGCCACTGCTCAGTTTCCAATGTTCCCTCAATGTTGCATGTGCCCACTCATTAAGGGTCGTAGCGACATGTTTCCTTGTAATTCCCAACATGGGCTCCGGGCCAAGACAGGGCTCCCTGGCTCCGAGCCTAACCAATTCATCGGCTCTCTCGTTTCCTGGGATCCCGGTATGTCCCGGAACCCATATCAGGCTCACTTCCATGTGCCTGGCAAGTTCGTCTAGGGCATCTCCGCACTCCTGGACGAGGGGGGAACCTCGTCCTGGGAGAGCAGACCCTCCGAAGTGCTGCCTGGCTGTCGGAACAGATACAAATATTTTGTTCTGTACCGTTCCTCGCTTCTTCCTTATATGCCAAAAATTTACCCAATAGTAGTACAACAGTCTCGAACAAAGTGTAAAAAAAATTAAACAAATACAAAGTGCAAGAACAATACAAGGTGTAAGAAAAAACTGAAATGAATTAAAAATGAGTTTTGAAAAAACGAATTATTTGCGTGTAGTGGTTATAGTAGTCGAATCCGTTTGGATTGGGGCTGACTAATGTCCTCGTACTGCATCCTATCTTCCTGATCCATTATTGCAGCAACACCGCCAACTTCCTCAAGCTCGAAGCAATCTTCGTCGTTGTCTTCATCTTCATCCAACTCAATCTCAGGAGCGTTCTGACATGAGAAGTCAGAGCAGTGTTTACAGGTCGAAGAGCAGTTCAGGTCTGATTTCCGACAGGCAGTGCAACCTTTTTTGCATGTACACGAAACCATTTTCAGCGGCATGTCGGGTGCAGCATTCTTTGACATTGTTATAGGCAATAAGCCTGACGAGCCTTTCTTCCAACCCCATTGGCATGGGTTTGTTACGTTTCCCAGCCAAGTTTGCACTTGGTGGTATGCGCGCAGTGAGTGCCACCTTACTGCATCCGATGTTGGTGGCAACCGTGCTAGGTTGAACGATTTTCTTGAGGCGGATTTTATAAAAAGCTCGTATTTCAGCTCGTCCAGAGGCCCACTGTGCATCTGTCCGTACAGTGCCAAGATCAGCTGCTCCCCTGCCTGTTCTATCAAGTCTTGAGAAACAGTTGACTCGAGAAATGTAGCTGCTTGTGCTTTCAGATGTGGATGTTGCTTAATGAGGGATAAAAATTGTCCATTCCCGTAACTAAAAAAAGATGACGTGGTGTCACAACCCAGTAAATGCATGCATGAAGAGGACATGTGTGGGATCAAGTGAAAGTGTTTGAGTACCATAAACCTGCTTTTTCCCTTTCCCTGGTTTGTGGAAGTACAAGTTCTCGTACTTGTTTCCGAGGCCCGTTAGGAGAACGAGAACGTCAATGTCCTCGCTAACAATTGCCACACTGTCGGATAGCTGTTTCTACAATTAATAAATCCGCATCTTCTTCTGCCTGTTGTGCTTGGATTCCTTCCTTCCTTAAATTTTTGTATAAGCATCAAAATCAAATGGTTCTTGTTGCTCTCGTTTGCAAGAAACTTTGCCTGCGACACTGCAGCTTTTGTTTCTTCACTAAAAATTACGTCCGCTGAAGAACCTGCTGTCTTCAAACGATGAGACCTTTCAGATGACTTTGTTCCTCTTCGTGAAGCATCATCTGGGTATCCATCGAATATAACTGTGATGTCAGATCGGTAGCGCTTTCTCAAGTAGGCTTCATATTTTTTACAGATGCCTCCAAATTTTTCATTGATATGTCAAACAACCTTATGCAGGATGAGGTATCCACCACCCACAGCAAAACTTTTTATATAGGATTTTTTCTTGCACTTACCTACATATTTGTTTAATTTTTTTATAATAAAATAAATAAACACCACAGGAATTAGACAACCCCCCAATTCTAGAAGCCAGGACTTGTGCGGAAGGGAGTTACACATTGAAAAAACGCGGACATACAACCATTCTCTCCGACAGTGCCAGTGCCGGAGCCAGGATTCGAACCTGGTGGTGCGATGTCCTCCTACTCGCAATCACTCATTTCATTTCTTCATACAATCATACATTTCTTTGATTCTCCAGACAGGCGGATGTCCATCTACTGATTTTAAGTAAAATCGCGACTCTTTCGAGAATAAGACTCCAGCTTAATTAACTCCATCAAAATCTCGATTCTTTTCTTCGTTACAAAACTTCACTCACTCTTAATAGTCGCATGAAACGAAAATATACCAAAAAAAAAACAGAAGAAAACGTAAATTTTAAGACATAATGAGACAAAACTTTTAACTCTATCAACTCTCTCTATATCGGTATTATAGCGTATACATTTATTTTCTACAAGCTTCGGTTATACCCCGTACATGGGTCTTCTTATTTATCCCAGTTAAAAACCCTACAGTGAGATAATAATACACAATTTCGATAATCCTTATATGTGCATTTTGATTGCCAAGGAATTTTCACGGCCTGGCAGCGTTTGTTTTCGTGTTAGCTGTAAAATTACTGGCAACACAAAAATAACAAACAATTTCTAAGACTGGTTGCAGTAGAAATACTTCATAGAAACAATTTTCCTCCGTTAATACTCACTTGAACTTTGTCTTTTTAAGTCTGTTAGGAATTGGGGCTTGTAAATCTACCGCGTCGCAAACATACTTATATATAGAAAACAAACGGGAAGTGTTTGCAGTTGTGTTGTCGGTATATTTATTATAGTGCCAGTGGTAATAACTACACTCTGGACAACTTGCCATCTGCGAACTATTAATTGTTTAACTAATATTATAGCTTGAAATTACACAATACATAGTTCTAAAGTGATGAAAATTAATAATTACGAAAAACACATTAAAAAAAATACACGTGAGCTTGCAAGAAATATTTGTAGTGTGTCCAAGAAATGTATCAATAGTTCAGGAGAAATTTATTTTAATTAATAACAGTAAGTTTGGTGCTTTATGTTAGGGCATGCCTTTAATTTGACTGCGTAAATAAATCAATTTGCCTGTTAGAGGAAGTCAGGAACTGACCATCCCCTTTTCACACTAGGCGACTAGGAGTGCGATTGAGTCGTGGGCACCATTTGTATGTGATGTTCCTATACCTTTAAGGCCCTTGTACACGTTCGGCCAACTAGTTGGGCCAATGTGTACAAGACCACTTGATGTAACTTGGTCTTTGACGATTGGCGGCCAGCGGAATGTTGTCGGTTTTTCGTGCACACATCAAAAGATCTTGGCGCAATCCGCCAACAGCGTTCCCAGTTTCGCCTCGTCTTCAGTTCGTAGTTGCCGTTAAAGCGGAAAGGGTAGTGTTGCTGCGATAGTTTCCACATCCATCCTCGTCAAATGGCCCATGCAGAATGAACAACGCCAACTGCAAGGCCACAGTGGTGGTTAAAAGGTCAGCCATAGAGAGGGCTTGATGTGGCAGGTCACGGAGAGGTCGTGCATTGTTGTTAATATTAGATAAAGCTGTTGTTTGCTTCGCTTACCTAGAGATTCAAAGTTTCGCGGTTTAAATCCCATACGTGCCCGGCTTTTTTGGTATTGAAAATACTATTACACATTTCTCAAACGACATGCAACAGATTTGTCAATCGGAAAGCATCGGCGCAGCAGTGGAGAATCAAAGAGTACGTGATTAGACTTGGTTCGCGTGCAGTCAGCGGCTGACCATCTGAACAGTACGCCGTTCTCCCGAATTCTAGGTTCACTTATTATACACTTTTCAATTAAGTATAGTACGTTGTGTGACATTATAAATAATCAGGCAGAAAATATAATTTTTTAAAAAATTAACGAATCATAATCGCAACAGAATATTTTTGACAAGTCAATAAATACAAATAGTTGACCACCAATGATGCCTAAATATTGAAACAATCTTCACGTATATAATTCAAGTAGGAATATCCCGAGACATAAAATACGTAACAAACACTTTACGACCTCATTAAAATACCATTACTCTTTGTGCTACCTCGACCGACCCTCGACCGCAAATCATCTCGCTTACCTTCATAGGTTTTTAATGTGCGACGAGTCGTTTTTGTTGCGTTTCTTTCTTGTCTCGGGAAGTCCTTACTTGGACTATACAAAATTTTACTTCCTTCGAGTTCGTCGTATTGAATTTCAATGCATACACGACATATTTATCTGATAATGCTTACTAAAAGGCGAAGGGAATCAGTTCCATGAAAACACCAATATTTCAATTTCATGATGTCTGATCGGCGTGATATTTCACGTGGGTATTCTCAATACGCCTGCGATACTTGCGCAAGATGCAAGATCTGTGATTTTTTTCATTGTAAATTAAATTAACCCTTTCCAATATCCCGCGTTCTATGATTTCATATTAATATTGTGTACATTAAAGTATATTTAATTTGTTTCCTCCTAATATCAATCAGATTCTTTAAATGATTTATCAAAAGTCTAAATTCTCATCCGAACCTTTCCATTACTTTGAAACAATATCTTGCAAAATGAACCTCCCTAAGGAAATCGGATTTTGATCCAGAACTCTTATAGCTTATCTACTCATGTGGCACCCGGTACACAAAAAATGAAGCACCACCTAATTACATATTAATAAATATATTCTTTATTTGAATAAACATGTATTACAATAAATGTGTAAAGAATCAAAATGAAGAAAAAATTTAATTAATATGCGACTTAGCTTGTGCCACTTTTTGCGAAGATATCGACATATGCCGCTTCCGTTAAACTACACATGTGAAGATCTGTTATCGGTGTTCAGGGAGTGTTAGTTTCTTGCTGTAAAGCTCACTTCTTGAGCGCGCGTTTGCCATTTAAACGTGTTAATATTAAGAGGAAGCTTTGAAACCTATTTCGCTACATTTATGAAAACATTCAAGTGCAGACAAAATGTACACACAGCCGCTATTCCTCCATACATGCGTCGTGTCTGTTTAGTCTTTGACGAGGTGCTGGGCTGGAATCTCATAAACAAAGCCGACCATATGTCGTATTTAAGGTTGCTGCGCCCACACGTGGTTAAATTGTCGGACAGAAAGCGAGAGTATGTCGCGCACATAAACATGAGACACCTAAATACGATAGTTTACTCGCCCCCGTTCCTATTATTAAAGGAATTTGACCTTAGTGGAAACATCAAACTGTGAAGGTATAACTAATTTAAATATAACTACCAGCACTGTATTTTTGAAAAACGCCGAAGGATTAGATTGTGTTGGTTACTACAAAATTTAGCAGCAACAGAATACACGCAGTAAAATAAATAAGAAAGTGTATAAATGTTTCAAAATCTAACGTACTAAAAATGGGTTTTGGGTGATACAAGCGCAGAATACAGAAAATTGTGCTTAAAATTAAAAAAAAAAGTGTAATTTACGCCTATAAGGCAGCTTTGATGTGAACACATTATACAGCGCAGCTTTGATGTGAACACATTATACAGCGAACACGTAAAGGTACCCCCATAAAAAATTATCCAATGGAGTTAGGTGCGGAGATCTAGCTGGCCATTCTACTGATCCGCGTCTACCAATCCATCTGTGTGGGAAGATTTATTTAAATTGTTCATTGGCAGTAATTCATATAAAAAAAACTGCCAGATTTTGTTTCATCATGATGGTTATCCAGCACACAATGGCGGTATAGTAACACAATACTTAAAACGAATATTTTCAACATTTATGAAAACTCTATCAACAAAGGCTTCAGGATATTGATTTTGTACTAGAACCTCTTTGATGTATACGGACTATCGGAGAAGCTACGCCGTATAGGTGACAAATTTGATGTTAGGACGATATTTCAAACGGGGAACACTTTAAGATCTATTTTAACAAAAACAAAACCGATAAACAGAGAGCAGAATTCAAAAAACTGTATTTACAATATCCCGTGCGAATGTGATAAATGTTATGTGGGTGAATCATCCAGAACTTTCAGTGTGAGGTTGGATGAGCAAAAGAATTACATTAGAAAGAATGAAATTCAGAAATCAAAGATTTGTGAACATGCTTGGGAAAACGGACATAGAATACACTGAGACTCGGCAAAAATTTTAACAAAAAAAGCAGAACCAAAAAAAGAAAAATTAAAGAATCAGCAATAATCTTATTAAATGAAGATAAGTGCGTATCGAATTGTTCTGTAGATATTTGTACAACTTGGGTACCAATGTTAAAAGAAGAACTTAACAAACTCAACATTATCTAAAAGAAAATATCATCAGTTCTGTGTTCTGTGTAAGTAGTAAGTATCTATGGAAATAATATAAGCAGAATTTTAAAGCTGTGTATTTGACATACACAGCAAAATAAGAGTTCTTCCAAAAAAAGCTTTGAAAACGGAAAGAGAATACTTTTCGAAACGTCAGCAAAATACATTATTTCTGTGTTTCTTCCGATTTATATTATTTGCAAAATATAACCTCTGACTATTCCTTTGGTGTGAACGTCACGGGCGCAGAGGCTTTTTTCCAATAATTCTATTATTTTGTAGATTCGGTGATTTGTTTTTGAAGAGGATAATAATACATGTGGTAGAAAACCCAAATAATAGGAAAGAATATAAACTATCTCCTAATAGTAATTCTGAATTTGTATAAACAAACTTATGTTGTAATTTCGTATATCTTTTATGCAATAATGATATACCCGTATTTAGAATAAACAATGTGTAGTTAAATATTAAAGCGATGTCAAAAATGTTCATCGATCGCAAGAATGACATATGGAACAATTCATTTTGTTTCGATTTTTTTTTAAATTTTAAAATGAAGCTAATAAATGGGATATTTTAAACTCGTACCCACCACCGTAAGTGTGTGGGATACCTAGTAGAGTTGATAACTTTTAGTGACATTCCATAAAAATATTACGCCTCTGATCCTTGATTGCACCTTATTAACAATTTCTAAATAAAATTCGCTAATGAATTATTAAGCATTTCATCCCATGTAAATGACTTGCGTAAAAAATTTAGGTGTGTTCGTTTTAATCAGTTTATTGATTTATGTAAAATTGCTGTTAATTCTAGTAATGTCTTCAACAAACACATGCCAGTGTATTTATGTTAATGTCATCGTAAGTGTTGTTTAACAGTTTTGCGAACTGAAATACTGTTGATTCTCGAGTGTAATGCACAACCTACATACAATTTTACATATTTTGCTCTGCGTACAAAATAGTTGTTGGATTATTCAATAAGCGTTAGGCCTCCAAAAGTTTGTAAGTTATGATTGGTATTTTATGGAAATCGAACATCGCTACAACCGAAAAAGTTGTCCTATCTAGGTACATTAACTATTTTTGTAGTCACGCGAAAATTCCATTAGTTACGATACGTATAAAGTCAAGGGTATGAACAGAATTTAAAGGGCTAAATTAAAACACGCAAGTCTGTATTTTTTTATAAGAGTAATTAAAAATCAGTGTTTTGCTTTTACTTCTCATCTTCATGCTCCTATAATATTTTACTAAGTTACACAATTTGCATTTTTTATATATAGGTGCTATACTTGTCGACGGTCAGGTTACCACCCCACACCCTGCTATGCTAACATTTAATAGACAAGGAACGGAAGGATGGTATGTCCACTATACAATCCTCGCCTAAGATTGCAGAAGCACACTGATATACAAGCCGCTGGAAGATGTGAGACGCCTAACGTTGCTTTATATATCAAATATCGAAGTATGTGTCACATAGTAAAGATGCTTTTAAAACAATGAAATATTTAGTTTGTCAAACATTTGTTGGCTTACTGATATTTTTATTGTGTCTTTAAAAATTGTATAAAATTCTTGTTAATTTTGTTCAAACCGCAAACTTATAGCACACTTATGCTACATTTGTTTAAGCTTGGTTTATCTTTATTTATATGGTAATAATGTGGCCTATCAACAAAACGAACTCCTGCCACCTCATTGGCGATACAATGATTGACAGTGGCCAATTAATATTGTTGTGTGCTGCCCTCTAACGCAGTGAGATGTAATTAGATCCTGGTGCAGATTGAGGGGAGATCTGTTTAGTTGGTTGCCTATAAAACAGGCCATCTGTGGGCCAACTGACGAACCGCCATTTAGCACCTAGAAAACTATAGAAATTTCCAGCATATTCAAGACGGGTTCTGGAAGGAGATTCGAGTACGTTCGATGCGTATATATAAGGAATGAATTCAGGCAGATATATTCAGATATATACTAGATGACAAGAGATCAGATGAAATAAAGAACAGTGATAAGTTATGATTTAAAGTAGTGAATTTATGTTAGATTAAATTTATTACTAGTTGTGTTGTTTTTAAAGATTAGTTATTGTAATTTAAGTGATTAATAAATCAGTGGTTTGTAAAGATCCTTGTTGTAATTTATTGAACCTACGTACAGGGCGTTTACTGGAAGGTGTAAACACGTAATAATATGTTTAAAAAAAGTAGATGCTAAAACTTAAATTATTATTTATTAAAATAACTTCCTGCCAGTTCTATTGTAGACCGGAGTCCCACCGCCATTGACATAATTATGTGGAAAAAAAATCAATTGACACAAATACTTTTAGCTGAAAACTTTTTGCCATTAGCGTAATAATTAAGATGATGAAAAACTTATAGTACGGGGGGATAGCGCTGCATTTTTTCGAAGAAGAATTCTATACCGAATAAATTTCGTTTTTAGCAGTTGATTAATATTCAGTAATCAGTAAAATGAGCGTCAGTTGCCGCACCCGCGGTGGAGCTAATGGTGACAGCATGTTAGTTGTAAAAAAAATATGCTAAGAGTATTTTCATACCGGACCAAAATTTATGAGATGATTTTTTAGATCATTTTCAACAAAAAAATAATAGTCAGTCGTATTGAAGAGAGGGGATTATACGTCAATCACGTATATGAACCATATTAAGTATAAACCCATTTTATATAGTTGAGATTGGCAGTTACCGGCACTCAAAAAACGCAACAAAAACTTTACAACATAATCATTATCGCCGCGGGCCATGCGGCATGCCTGTCATCAAACAACCCAACGCACATTTAAAAACCTATAAAGGTAAGCGCGTCAATTAGCGGTCCAGACAGCACAAAGAGTGATGGGATTTTAATGAGGTAGTAAAATTTTTGTGGCGTTTTTAAGTGCCGGGAAGCGCTAATCTCAACTATACCTTATTAGTCCAGTGCCGAACCGGTTTTCAGAGGCCAAAAATCGACAAAATGGATGGTCTGAAAATTTAGGATTAATGGTATATAAATGGGGGAAAATCGATTGAACCCAACAAATAACCGGAAGTAGGGAGGGGGTGGAAAAAGGTGTGCTTTTAGGGGTGAAACGTGGTTGTATACGATGTCGGGCAAAACTAGGCATCCTGTCGAAAAAAGTGAAATTGAAAAGTTGTAGATAATTGAAATATCTACAGTTCGCGGGACAGATTCTACGCGAAAATCATTAGTAACTATATTACTCGCATATATACGGTTTGTGAGGTAATTCTGTGCAAAAATTTAACCTAGGGCATTTTTTAAAAAACTATGTTGCTTATTACTATATAATCGGTACATATATCGGTATACATAATAACAGGGATAATACTCATTAACATTTTACATGTAAATTTGTATAACTAATTTACTTGTCAAAGCATTACTTCAACGTTTAGACTTCATCAGCTCATCAATTCGCCTCGGGGCAGCTTGAAGATCCCAAAGAATGATAATTTAATATTTAACAGTTATACACGGTCGTGGTATTTATTATCTTATCCAAAGAAGAGATAAAGAGAAAGTCCAGAATGTGATTCTCGCATATAGTTTCATTTGGATGTATATAGTAAAAAAAATGCATTATACGTGTGAAATCAGGCAAATGTCAAAAAGAGTGGAAAATTATAAATTAGGAAGGAGTATTTCGAAATGACCTATTCGTGTATATGCAATTTTTGTTGTACGCCAAAAAAAATCCGGTATTTGTAAAGAAAAATTATTTGTTCGTGCAAATTAATTTGTAGTAGAAAAAATGAAAGTCTCAAAAGGACGTAGTACTTACTCCATGAAAAAGTTGTAAAAAAAGGGTTATAATATAAAAGTCTTGCGAGAGGGATGAACCATGAGTACCCCGGTTTTCGAGGGCGCCGAACACTATGGTGATATTTTTAAGGTTCCCACTCCTCGTACCACTAAACTCGAAAAACCACCATTTCGCGTTTCTTCCATCGTAGGCATGCGGATCGGTTTTTTGGGTTTTTTAGGTTTTTGTAGTTTGGGTAGGCCGTATGAAATTTAACCATACAACATCTTATCCACCCCCGAGGTTGAAACTATCACCTCCCCTAAATATCCCCAAAAAAATCAAAATGCATGGAAATTTGTTTATCCACGTTTTCGAGGGAGGGATTGTAATATTTATTTCTCCCCCACCCTCCACCCCCTTTTCATATTTATTGATAATGGTCAAGTGGGGGCTCGTTGGATCGGGGTTTTTAAGGGGATTTCAACACTGTAAAGGGAGGGAGTGAGTGAGGAGACATGCCATCAACTCCGAAGTCGAAACTACCACCACTCCTAACATTGAAATCCACCGAAAAATACAAAATAGTGGAAAATGTTCTCTCCCCGTTTTCGAAGGCGCTAAACACGATGTCAATACTATTTCATCCCTCACTCTCCATCAACCACCCCCCAAATTAGGGGTGATTGTTGAAAGGTGGCGGAGATATGAATATTACCATACTGTTGAGCACCCTCAAAAACGGGGATAAATAAATTTTCATGCATTTTGATTGTTTTGGGGATATTTTAGTATTAGTTGCTGAGGAGTGGGAACCTTAAAAATATCACCATCGCGTTCAGCGCCCTCGAAAACGGGGGGATTCTCATGTGTCATTTCTGTCGCAGAGCTTTTGAGATTTTTTCAACTTTTTCGTGGACTATAGCCCACTGAATACATGGAAACTTAGGAAACTTATGGACCTACTGTTTTTTTTTAAATTCATGCGGCATGGCGACATGCATCTTCAAAAATTGGCAATATGTGCATCCTGTAGAATATTCTGACTAATACACTCGCTAATAAATCATTAGTATTATTCCTGGAATTATTATAAAAGACAGCCCCGTGCAAATAAACCTCACGATATCTTAATGCCAAAAACTTACCATCAATTATCTTAAACGATAATTACTTTGACAACGTAGATAAACGATCAAAATTAATCATCGGCACCGCATCAATAAATTATCCAAATCCTAATTCATATTTCTTCGCTTGTGGCCATTCGGCAGCCCAGTTAAATACGTTGCTCGTGGTATGACCCACAGAGAAGCAGTTAGTAATATGATAAAATCATCATCATCATCATAAGTTAACTAGAAATGCCAATGTTTTTGACCAGCCGAGCGTAAAGTAACATTTGGTGATCGGCAGTGCGTTCTAAAATTATCTCATTCCTTAAAAATCCACCGTAAAATTAAGTCATCGCTTCTAACAATCTATTATTTTTATAACTCTGGTATTTAAGAATATAAGAAGCTTTATTTTAGTATATACATGCAACTGTTAACGCAAATTATAGAATGCGAAGTTTACGAAAATAGAATTTAAGTATTAAAATAGTATATTATGTTATGTATTATATCAGGAGCATAACATGTAAACGAGTTGAGTTTAAAAAAAGGCTTTTTACACATCATTTTTTCGCAACACTAGAATATTTGAAAACATTGGGAAATTTTATTAAATGTGTTTATTTTCCTACAAAAATGTGACATACTGATTTGTACAAACCTCCTTTCCAATCAATAGCAAAACAAAAAATAACAAATTTAAAGTCAATGTAAAACTTCCTAAGAATATATTTTTCGTTATTAGAAGTATGGGTAACTTTCAATGAAACTGATTACAAGTGAACACAATCCGCAACATCTACGGACAAAATTCTAATTTTCATTTTTCTCAAAACTTTTTAATTCGATTTTTCAACCCATAAGGCTGTGGACTGGGGTAAAATTGTTGTTATTTATTATATGGGTCAATAAATTTTAGTTATATTTCTTTTAAGTAGAACATGTATAGACCATCCTCAACATTAAGGTGGGCATATCCAAGAGAGAGAGAGATCCGATAAGGAAATACTTATTATTTTTGGCCATAACTTTTTTTTAATACATATATTGATAAAATAAAGTATAAGCCTACCTAAGTGGAACTATGACAGGTGTAGTGATATGAATGTTCACTCAATAATTTCAGCTGTTTGCAAAATCAGTAAATTTAAATAAAAAAATCGACAGCTACTAGAAGCGGCTGGAACCTCCCCACTCGGTGAATCTTTGAAGCCGAAAAGAGCATTAAATTGTGTGGCAAAACGGCACTAAACGTAATCCGATCTCATCCAAAACCTTTTCAGATCTTCTGGGGCACTAAAAATACCCTCAACTTAATGAATTTACAATCATCTATGCGATTTATTACCTACATTATCGCTCGTTGAATAATATACTATTAGTATATTAACAACTTTAACATCACTTGAACGACTAAGAAAGTCTAGTTATCCTAAATACTACAGATTTGTAAAGCAACAAACTGAAAATTGGTAAAGTGATAATCTATAATAAATTCACCAACGAAGGTACAGAAAGCATATGATATTGATATTGTTACATCTACCTTTAAAGTTTGTGACAATCCACTAAAAGTTACAAATATGCATCTTATTAACATGACATGACACCAACGTTATCGGATGACAAACGATGACAATGACAATCGTCAAAATTTGCTCATTGCAATCCGATCGCTCGCGGCTGTCTTTGTTAAATGAAACATTAGCATTTCAGTAATTTTACTAGATTTTAGAGGAATATTTGGAGTTTAATTCTTCGATTTGTCTGTATATATATTTAAAAACGGCACTAAACGTAATCTGCTCTACTTCTAGAGCAGTGAAGAAACCCTCACACGTGAATTGACACGTGACGTAACGAGTTTCACGATGTAACGGCTACGCGCATCGATCATGTCATGCGAAATGCAATCTATGCTATATTTGCTTTGTTTTTAATTTTTTTCACGGAAACCAAATCGAAAGGGTGGAAGTGTGATATATCGTTGAAATCAGAATTTTAACTGCTTTGCAATGGTTCCATTGTAAATTGAAAGTAATTATAAAATAAACAACTTGTTGCGTCAAAATGGCACTAAGCGTAATCCGATCCCAACCAAAAGCTTTTCAGATCTTCTGGGGCACTAAAAAAACGCACACGCAAAGTTTCATTCAAATCTGTTCAGTAGTTTCGGTGCTATCGTGCTAACACACATACACACACACACACACACACATACACAAACATTTTTCAAAAACCACCTTTTTGGGTTCCTAGGACCTCAAAACGTAAAGATTTGATGTTATCCCAATTTTCGTTTTTGAACCAATTTTAGTAACCTCTCACAATTTTATTGTGGAGAGGTTAAAATTAGTGCCAACCTTCATAATTTGTAGTTTTAAATGAACTAATTTTGCAAATGACTGAAATTATTGAGTGGAGATTCATATCACTACATCTGTCATAGTTCTACTTAGGTAGGCTTATACTTTTTTTAACAATATATATGGTCAAAAATAAATATTTCTTTATCGGACCTCTCTCTCTTGGATATGCCCACTTTAAACAGAAAATTTTATTTCGGATACAACGATAGATGCCTAGCTGCAGTTCGTAAAAGTACAAACTACACCATCATTTATGTGAAAATGATTCTTTATCTGACGAAAGTAACAACAGAATTAAAAAAAATTATATGTAGGTACTTCCATCGAGATGGGGCAGGACCTCCCAACGCTCATATCGTTCGCAAATACTGAAGAGGTTATCATCCCCCCTGTTAATTAATAACAAAAATCCTTGACCGTGAAGCAATCAAGCACACAATTAATCCCAACCAGTAATTATTTATCTGAATTTAATACCAAGATAAATAAACAAATTGGCCATTTACGTAATGGTCTAGTTTTACAAAGTTAGGACCCAAATTACGTTGTGTTTGTAGTAACCTTTTATATTTATTTACCCAAGTTCTTGATGCAAAGTTTGACATTACGGTTTCCTATCTGATATTATTTACCTTATAAAATGAATCATTTTTTTAATTTAAATAGCTTGTAAGTTTGAACACACAATTTATTAATTGAGAACCCCAGTTAATAATTAAGTGTATTTACAATTTTATTATTCAAGATTGCACTGTGAATTTATAATTAAAGTTTGTTTTCTATTTTATTTGATTGGAATGAAACCATTTATTTAGTTAATTACTTGTATGGTTAGAAAGGTAAAGTTGAAAGGAAAAACAGTAATCGTCGGGACAATAGTCACAAGTGTGATAGCAATCGCTATAATGAAAATAAAACTTAATGCAAAACAGAGGACAATAATCATGTCATGTTCGTGCATTATAGAATTTACGTGGTAAATGAGAATTAAATACTCATGTAAAATATCATAGGATGTTGAGGAAATATCCTTTAATTGAATTAAACAAATGGCAACTACCAAATTGTGTATGAGTGTCCAACAACGTAAAACGCTGTTGAGCGATGTAATTCAAATAGACATAACGCCCGGTTCAGCGCTTCGATGAAAAAGTAACCCTCTCTAATATGAGGAAGGTATACAGGACCAATAGACCCAAGCACTGACCGCTGGCCTGTACTATTTGTAGTTCGTAGAATAACTGAGTGACGGATCGTCATTAAACAATCATAGAAAACTAGGTAGATCGCCGGTGAGAAACCTCACACAATAATTTGAACTGCAAAACATTCTTGTGAAATCTTACGGGTCAAGGCCACACGGTCAGCTACTGATAGTACATAAACTGAAATATAATTCAAGTTAAAGTTGCTTGCCATTGCATAAACTCTGAAAATGTCCAGCTTAATGATATAAACTTGTTATTTAGCAAACGTAAATCTCCCTAATAAATACTTATTGTTATATGTAAATTAATTTTTTTTTTTAGATAATAACGCAGAGTCCGAAACAAACTTACCTGAGGCAATGTAAACCTCTACGTCGTGCTCCGGGACGCTATCGGCGCCCTCGTCGATACTCGCGTACGTTCTCATTGTGCAATGCACGGCAGTGTCGGCTTGAATATCGGAAAAAAGTCGAAGTAAATATGTGTGTTGAAGATCATTCGGATGAATTTTGGGGATAATAATACACCGGAGGATCGCCGCTAACACCCGGACTAGGTAGATTACTTCCAGTAGGTGCAGAGATTCGTTATGTCGAAATAATTTGTACAGCAAGTAGTTTGGTCATTTGTCCGGAGAGAGAAACGCTGGGGGTAGTTGCGGGAGGGTAGGGTGAAAAATACCACCTCCATCGTGATCCCTGCCCTCGAAAACCCATGACAAACCTTGTCGAGTCCGCATTTTCTTATTTTTTGGAGATATTACTATTACGGGTGGGGATAGGTACAACCCCCGGGGGTCGGTCTGGGGTACTCTAATGTAAATTAACTGAATGTATATTATTCCCAAAAAAAAAAACGATCCGACGATCCCTCGCAAGCCCAAGACCATGTAGTGTATTAGGTGGTCCGACACACGGCACTTGTCATGTTAATCGACGGCTTCATAAGTGCTTGGTTTCTATTTAATTCAGTAGATGGCGCCCGCAATATACCCCTGCAATTACCTAGGCATAGATAGACGGATTTGCTTTGATGCATGTAGTGTTGCATATATACACAACTAAACGGCAAAACTAAGACAAAAAGAACAAACTAAAAGGCTCTTTAAATATAAATAAAACAAATCTACAGAGCATTAACTACACAGAACCTGTAAAACTGTATTTCTAATATTTCTATGTGTAAGTCTGGTCTGGTCGATAGCCACGTGGGTTAAAGCGCGAGGTGGCAATCGTGATTAATCACACGGACATCGCACCACCGGGTTCGAATCCTGGCTCCGCCACTGGCACTGTCGGAGGAAATGGTTGTATGTCCGCGTTTCTTCAATGTGTAACCCCCTTCCACACAAGCCCATGGCTTCTGGAATTGGGGGTTGTCTAATTTCTGTGGTGTTTATTTATTTATTTATTATTTAAGTAACGACGAGACTTTATTTGTCCTGACATCTATTGCATTACACACAACTAAACACTTACGAAGCCATTCGTACGGGTCTAGTCGCATCGCCTAATATACTGCACGGTGCCCCAAGACCGAGAAGCCGGAAATTGGGATGATTTTTCCTTGATAGGTGCAAGGATTTGAAAATCCGAAACAATCACCATCGTTTTTCTCACCCTCGAAAACAGTATGTATTGCAAAAGATCCTACAAACTTTTGATGTTCGGGACCTCGTTAAATGGACTAGAGGTAAATATGTGTGTTTAAGTTATTTATGAATTTAATGTTTGTAAATATTGAAGAATGTTCTGTGATGTACTATACATATATATATACATGTTTTGTATCAGAAATAGTCAATAAATATTATTATGTTAACTTTCACTGAAAGTTAACATGGCTACAAAATTCCCAAGAAATTGAAGAACGGCAAATTTTATTTGTTCACAGAGAAACTGCCAAAAAAACACATTTTTCACTAATTTTTATATAATAATAATAATAATAATAAATGCCTTTATTTAGCCTGGCAGGGTGTCAGCTAATAGCTGCTATTAATCCCAACCAGGGTTTATATCGGTTGTGTTTTCATAGACATGGCAAAGGCTAAAAAAAATATACGCAAAAATAACAGTCGGGGCATTCAAAGCTTAGGTAAAACCATTCCCAGTCTTAATATATTTATCAATATCACACAAAAAGAAACCATTCAGTAACCTTAGAAATACTATTTTAACGTGAAATAACTCGGTTGACTACGCCCCTGATACGTTTTAATTATCGGATTGTTATAAGAAAAAAGTACTATTAATTAGTCTTAATAAAATTTCATTTTAATTATCGTAAAAATATTAAAATATTCCCAGAATGTGAAAATGCTAATTATGTTGGTTGAAATGTAAAAGCGGCGAGAAACCAACTGTTACTATACAATTATTATTAAATAAGGATAAATTTTAAAGCGTGATTGCATTAAATTTTATCGATTTAAGCAACAGTATGTTTATGTTTATATTTTATTTGGAAATATTACATAAGTTTTAATAACCGTAACGTGGGCGAGAATGTGGGCTCGTATTATGTGTTCCTTTACACAAACGTCACAAACTTACACAAAACAGTTAAGATTAGTAATATAGTTAAAAAATAGCTGGACAAGACAGTGACGACGACAGAGTAATGAATTTCTACTGGTGATATTAACTTCTTAATATCACGGCTTACACCACTGCAACGTCTGTTCTCGCCTAAATAGCCATTTTGTTGTATAAAGCGACTGCCTCGAAACAACGACGGATGAATCTGACTTCCGGTGATCGCATTGAACCTAATACCTCAATTCGAAAACTGTAAAAATAATTTATTGTCTATAAAAAAATGCTGTATGGCCAGTTTACGAGTGACTTTTAATTAAACTGGAAAAATATAATGAGACAGAATAAAATTTAATTGAGGCTGGAATCTGTATCTTAATGCCATTTAAATAATCTTACTTTTAGACTTTAGTTAATTTATTCAGCGATTTTAACTGCTCTTAAAAGTAAATAAAAAATATCTTGTAATTAAAAAGAGTAAAAAAATCATTCGAGGCACTAGTTATCCGTATTGAAGTGAATTGTAGCTCTCAAATATAAAGAGAGTTTTGTTCTTATAAATCGCCATTAAATATTTTTCATGAGATTTCATTCTTGAGCACAAAATACCTATTTTTTGAAACTGTAAACCAGTCCCTAATCACTTAATACTATTTACTATAATACTATACAGTGTGTATCTGGATTGAGTTTGCGATAAGTGTAATATACCAGAAAAAAATTATTACGGTTTTCATTTTCTGCAGTCTTGGTCTGCTTTACCTAAAATGGATTTTCACCAAATTACAACTCAAATGGGATCTAACTCTCAGAGTTATGATATCATGACACGCCGATATTTTAAATTTAAGCGAAAAAAATCCTTGTCGGTCGGTCGGTCTGTCTGTTTAACTTTTTTGTGCGCACGTTTACTCTGGAACTAGATTATATTCTGATCTAATTCCGTTGGGGGGTTCGGGGGTAAATAAGGGTAATGGACAAAGCAAGCAAGGGTCCATAAAATTACAATTTAGGGCATGTACGAAAAGTCAGTCTCAAAATTTTTTTTGACATCAGCCACCCGCCATATCACCCCCACACTATTGTGAAAGGGAATAAAAAAAAAAATGTGATTTAGTGTGTACAAGAACGAAACTTCTCAAAAAATTTTTTGGCGTTAGCCACCCCTCTACCATCCCCCACCGTATTATTAAAGGGAGTAAAAAAATTTATTTTGGCATTAGTCACCATAATTTATCCGTACATTCAAAAGCAGATTACAACTCAACAACATAGGTTCAAGAGGGGGAGATCCACGACTATTAACCTTTATACTGTCACTCAATTCATTGCACAGTATATGGACGCAAATAGCCAAGTAGATGTAATTTATACTGATTTTTCAAAGGCTTTCGATAGGATGAATCATAACATCGTACTTTTAAGATTAGAAGAAGCTTGATTGTCCTTGCCTTTGCTGAATCTAGGTAGATCATATCTTTCAGGTAGGAATCAGTACGTTGAGTGGGTTTGTCTCTAATGAAATCTCTGTAACTTCTGGAGTACCACAAGGGTCGATTCTTGGACTACTCTTTTTTATATTATTCGTAAATGATGTTATCAACGACCTCGATGTATACTATTTATTACATGCAATGATATAAAAAAAATTGTGTTATAAACAGTATCTTAGATTGCTTAAAACTGCAGGATAACTTGTCAATAATCAATATCTGGTGTCACTTAAATAATCTCCCTTTAAATGTCACAAAATGCAATGTAATGACATTTACTAAAAAAATTAACCCATATGGTATAATAATTATAAACCGGACTGACTCAATAAATTTGGCTTTGCTGATTTTTGTATTTGTATGTATTATTTGTTGTATTTGCCCATCCTAAAATTGGTTTAAGTACTGTTGGATAGTGTGCACTAAAATAAAATAAATGCGCATATTGATTTAAATTTTCATCAAAAAATAAGGTCCAATTATCCCATCGTATGAAACGGCACACCAAACGTTAACTTTTATTGAATAGGTACTGTCTTCTGCAATTCATTCTAAAATTTGGATTTTCATCTGACCAGTGCCTACAATTCTGTCTCCTGACCCCGTTAGTAGTAAATGTCACTTCGTCTGAAAAAAATTACGTGTTTTCAAAATTTCTTTCCGTGAGACACTTCTCTCCACCATAAACAAAAGTCTAATCGTTTTCATTTTCCAAAATTTAGGCTTGTATGGAATTATCTTATTTATCTTAAATATTTTTTGCAAATGTGATTTGCTCACGCCAAGTTCTGGTGTCCTACGCTTTAGTTAAATTTTGCCATTTACTCTAACGCCGTCCAAAGCCAAAACGGTTGACGTATCGTATTCTTTTTTCGATTTTCAACGGTCCCAGTTCTTGAAAATTTGAAACTGTTATTGAAAATGTCTGACCATCCCTTTGTAGCTAATTTGTCCCGACCCATAACATTGTACAACAAACGAGACAACAAATATCTTTTGCTCGATTGCATTCAGACTGCTTTGCCGAATTACGGCAATCATTGACATTTTATAGCCGGTTTACAGTTTTTAATACAAAACACCTTTAAAAAGCTATTTACTTTAATTTGTAGTATTTTTTTTTTTGTTCAAATGCAATGAAAGTTGGCGTATGGCTCTAACTTTCAATGCAAAATATTTTATTCAAAAAGAATTTTTCCGTAAACTTAAATGAAAGACCAGTTTACCTACAACGATTTATTTTCTTCCACACACTTGTATCCTTTTTGAAACAAATATAATGGTACCGGAAGCAAGTTCCTTCAGAAATGTCAACTATTATTTACACAGGAACAACGTGTCATGCAGTGAAGAATTACACTTTTGGACAAGTATTTTTAACACACAACTTGTCTCCATTCCAAATTAAGCACGATGTTTATTCTTGACAAAATTTGTGATCACTAATTTACCGCTTTCTATAAATTCGCAGGAAGAATTATAGTAGCTAATAAAATACTTAAGAGTCCAGGATTTGAGGTGAGTGCGGCAACGTATATTTCATTCTGTAAACTTTGTTTTTATCAACCTTTTTCGCAATACAAGTAGGCAATAAATACATTTTGAATATCAAATGAAAATAATGCCTTATAAAGTATGTGCCACTGACTTGTATTATATATCTGAGTTTATTTAACAATGATTTCATTATAATTTTTAATCACACTTAATGAATGGACGGCCAGTAAAAATTTTATTGGTAAAAATCCTTTGTAATAAAAGAAGAATACATTGGATACACCATTACATTCACATTCGAATAAATTGTGTGTTATACGCAGGAGAGGAAAATTATTGAGATAATTGGAAATAGAAAGCGACCCAACCTTAGGGACCCTCAGGAAAAGAAAGCAACGGTTTTATGTGCTTCTTCAACATTCTTTCTCTGTCTAAAAATTGCGTCTCCAACAAGGTAAGATTATTTTTTAAATAAAAATCAAAACGGTATTGTACTTACACTTTTAAACTCTTTGAAAATGAATTTTTATTTTCAAAATTTCTGTGATGACCTGTAACCTTATCTTAAAGTTGTTTAATCATATTTAATGCTGTATTACTTCTTCTTTTTATTCACTTGTAATTATGCAGTCTAACGTGTTAAGCGCATACAAACCTTTGTTAAATCTACAGCATGTTGAATGATTTTTATGATTGTAGTGACTAATGTAAAAAATTAGTGCGTTAAATAAATGAATATCTACAGGATTTTAGTTATTATGCATTTTTGTTGAACTCACAAATATTTTGGTACAAATTGCTTCTCTATTTTCTACTTATAGTTTATATATTATACTGCCCAATTTGCATCATTAAACGTATATACCCGATATACTAACACAGTTTAATTTTGCTAAATTTTGTACTTGTTTTTTTTAACAAAAAAATCACCATTTCTCATGAAAAACTGTTTCTTTTAAGGGGCCCCTACAAGCTCAATTATATTGCGCAATATAATATTGCGCAATATGTTTTAACACAGACGATTCAATATTCTTTTGCAATATCTAGTACTTTCAAAAGCAAATTGTAAAAGTTCAATAACAAATTCGCGGTCTTCAGTTCGCTTCGCCATGGTGACTGATACAAATAATTATTGGGCAAATTGTCCCTACACGCGCAAATAATGCAATATTGCGCAATAAATTTCAAACAAGCTCAATCTTTATTCAATACTTGCGCAAAATACACAATATACTCCTCAGACGCACAATAATATTGCGCAATGTCAAATATTGCGCAATATAATTGAGCGTGTGGGGGTACCTTTAAATTAAACAATTTACTAATAGCCCAATAAAATGGGAAAATAGCTTAAAAAAATCAGTTTTTCGCAAAAAACTCGGAAAGTATCAATTTCACTGTAACATATTATGTACACATGAAAATTATAGGTAATAAAAATCCACACAATTTCGCACGTTCATCGCTAAAATCTCAAAAATGTTTCAAATAACAGTTGTAAAGAATTCGATCGCGAACAATTTTCTTTTATTTTTCATTTTCATTCGATCAATATTGGCAGAGATATGAATTTTTAAACATCTTTATAGCGCGCTATCAGAACACTTGTTTCATGATAAAATCGATAAAAACTCGAAAACGATAGATCGTGCTCATATAGTGTATCTAATGAAAGTTAAAGAGAATCAAATTTTGAATACCTCGGTGTATGTACAAATCGTTTTGATAACGAGTGAATGGACATAAAAGGGAAAAACATGAAAAATTGTCATTTTCAAGTGCATTTCGACAAATAGCTATTTTTTGATTGGCTTTCCTATTAAAAAAAGGTTCTTGAAAACTGTTTTTGTCCAGAAAAATTGAACCAATATTATTTTTTAATTCCTTTTTTGTATATATCATCGTTTCTTTTGACTTTACACAAAATTTCATAAGACCTAAATGAAAGCTTATAAAATTTCCTAAAAACACACTTTCGTGTATGATTTTCAATAAGTAGCGACAAGGAACTGACGATTGAAAATGCGGTTGATTTTTAATTTTTAGCAAACAGGCAATTTTCGTCACGTTTGAAGTACAAAAGAGTACATTTAATAATGTTTTTTCACTTTTTGAAGTATCATAAGTTATTCTGTGAGCATTTCTTAGTCGTTTCATACTGGGCCCATATTTTTTAAAAAATTGTTATGCACAGTTCTTGCAGGAAAGTTTGACGTAGTACAAAAAGTGGCGTTAAAAAATGACGTGCGACACACAGTCTAAGCACTAAAAATACAACCTTCATCCGTTGAGCCAACAAATCCAAGTGAGGAAGCTGTCAACAGTAAATCTGCAATGCAGGCAGGCGTATACATGTATATGAACAAAAACAAACTTCCCCATACTTTAAAAATAATTAAACCCAATGAAACCTTCCCCTTGCTTTCATGCCAGATTTCATCTAGTTTGAAGTCGCATATGGTTCACATTTTATTAAAGGATTTCTGTTTATAGAACTGAAATGTCTGTTTATTGTTGGATTTTTTACAGGTTTCTCGTTTCCACGTAAAAATAACCAGATACAATAAAAATAGTTCGGTGCAATAAAGAAAAAAGTTACATAGTCGATTACAGCATCGAATGAAATTTAATCTATTGATGATTATACTGTAAACACTTTTTGTGGATATCATAATTTAATTGTTCCGAAAAGAGTTACTTTTTCAGAGGTTTAATAAAGCTATTTCAAATTTATCAGGTAAACATTGTTTAAACTAGCAGGTTTGTGGAGACAACATTGGGTAACATGAATGAGTACAGATAAAAACTAAGTATATACGCTTGTCACCTGGATTTTGAATTTGCTTTCGTAATGTAGTTGAATTGCGGGCATGTTCTCGGACAAATATCTACATTTAACACATATTGCACAAATTGTTAAAATATTTGTTTTGTTTCCAAGTACAGTTAGCCCAGGCGGTATTTTTTGTTTTGGTTTGGGTGAATCGGGTAGTATGGCAGATTTTTGGTTTAAAGCGTGGGCTTAATTTTTTATCCTAATATACGTAAATCGTTCCTCAATATGCCACAAAACACCAGGACCACGTGCCGATATCCAAGCCCACATTTTGACGGAAAATCTACCATTTTTATCATTGTTAGATATATATTTCTCATCGAATCGAGTATTCGGAGGGCGGTAAACACGAATACGACCGCTGTGTGTTGTCTGGAAAGTTTTTTCGTCTGTAAAGATTACATTGTTCCAAAAATTTACATCATGCACAAATCCTACTCGAGCTTCTTTATGTTCAGCTTTAAGTAAGTATTTCTGTGCTGCTGTAAGACAGCGTAGCTCCGATTCTCTTACTCGCCCGCGACCAGTACTACTCGATCCAGGAAAATTCATTTCTTCAGCAGCCTGAATAACTGAGTAAAATGGATTTTCTACTAAAGCATTTACCAATTGCAAATCTTGTTGTTGAGTTGATATCTTTCTTCGCCCTGATCCAGGATTTCTACTAATCGTACCGTTTATTCTCCACTTTCTTAAAATGTTACACACCGAATTTTTGTCAATATTATAACGCAGTGCAATTTGTCTCCTTGACCATTCATCTTTTGCTTTAGCAATAACTCCAGATTTAACTAAATCGCTTATATGAGGCATATTAGTTTTTTGCAGACTAGCAATAAATTATGACAACTAACTGACACAAAAATTAAAGTTAGATGTATACAACTAGATTTTAGCAAAGTACCGTTATAAGACTTGTCCTATTTTTTTTGCTCACGACCGTACCAAAGTGCAAATGTGGAATTGTGTACTGTCAAACACTTGTCACTTTGGCTCCTAATCTATAAAAACATTCCCAACAGGTATTTGTTGCTATATTCTTGTTTCTTTCAGGTGTATAATGCAAAAGACAAACCTGTTTCCATCTTTAACTCTTTCATTCTATAATCGATAATATTGCAATACATCTACGTAGACTGCGGTATATGAAATAAAGAAATCGGAATGTAATTATCGATTGTGATTGTTTTAGTAAATTGGTTTTTCTTTAACTTTAATTAAATTCATTGGAGTTATATAAAACTCTTTCGAAAATAAGTATTTTTTATATCTGATAAAATTCTGAGGCGTATATAAATACACTGGCGACTAACAATTAAATTTAAGTAATCTTTTGTAATTTTAAAAGGCGTTACATTTGTACTAAGAGACTATAGAATTATAAGAAACGAAAAGCTATGGGGGATATCAGTACCCTATAGTTTAATTACAAATAGAATTTTTTTTTTAAACGGCTTCACACCAGCGCATCCACCAATTTTTCGAATATATAAAACGTCATAAACATTCCATTGCCATAATTTCGAAACTACTCCACCAATTTCGATTTTTTTTTCTTGTTCCCACGTTGAAGAATGGCAAACCAAATGTAACAAGTTTCATGAAAATTGCCGTCCTGTAGTTTCCAAAGAAATATACATACAAATATACGCGTAGAATTCTAAGTATCGGTTAAAAGTTCGTTAGTTATTATAATTAAGTAACTTACAGTGTAAGTAACCAAGGAAACTCCTACTCCTGTAAGTCCTGTGACGTTTTGATCATTTTTTTGGAATCCATACCCCGTCAGCGAGCTAACGGTAGTAACTGTTAACACCATGTCACACTATACGAAAAAAACACCACAACAACAACAAAAACTAATAAAATCACAACACTAAACCAGCCAATTTTCCAGGCATTATAAAACACTAATAAATCACACTGATATGTGTCTCTTATCAGGACAAAAATTAGGGGCACATTAGAAACGATGATAGCAACGTTAACAGCCGCGATTAACGCTATCAAGTGTTCGATTCGAAAGTACACTAAATTACAATCAACGGGCTCCCGTCCGCAAGTGCTTTACCGTGAGCTACACTACGTTCAAGTTTCAAGTAGATAGATACTGGATAGGATAGAATAACAAATTTCTGTGAAGAAAACGTTGAGGAAAGGTGGGGACGCTGTTTAAGGCCCGATACTGTCTGGTTAGTTAAAGTAGTAAGACTGGTAAGAATAAATAATACTCGGTTCGGTTTGTTATTTTGTTAGATAAACGTAGTAATTATTTACAATTCACATACCACTCTGAATTCTTGCATGCGATCTGATGGATGGTAACATCATCCACGCTGCGCTCAGTAATTGTACTTTACTTTATCAATCCAATGAAGATTACGCTATGATTTTTTTTTCTATAACTAGTTATACATTCCATGGATCGACAGGGCCGGGATCGCTGAAATTTGTAGATTGACAGCGCATTTTATATCAAGGCCAAGGGCTCTCGAACTATAGTGTAGTGCATGCATGACAGATCAGTATTAAGAATAGCATGTGTCATCCTCGGAAGTTTGGAGTTTGCTACTGAACAAAGAGAATCCAATTTCTTTTTTAAAATTAGGGATCTTTAGAAGGACGAAAAATTCTTAAATCACAATTTTTCGATATAGACGGGTTCTCTGACGGTGGTTGTGTCAGAACCTTTTGAGACGCAGATTAAACTTCAATCAGTGAAAACTTATAAAAATCTGCAAATTAATTAGTAAGGTACTCCATAAAGAACGCTAAAGAGTTATGGCGAACATTAGATATTATGAATGTAACCAATTCTAAGGACAGAACTGAGATACCACCACACCTCTCAGATCCAAATGAGTTAAATGAATACTTTACCTTAACTAGTAAATATACCCCTGCCTGCAACGAATTGTTGAATTATTTCGATCGGAATAACTTTCAAATTGCTGAGCAATTCTCATTTGAAGAAGTACTGAAAGAGCAAGTGTATACCGCTGCAAATAAAATCAAGTCGAATGCTTCTGGTCTTGACTCTATATCCAAGAAATTGCTCTTATTATGTTTTCCAGATCTACTAGTCTATCTAACGTTCATAATAAATATTGTTCAAGGTGTGTTTCCAGATACGTGGAAAGAAACTCTTGTGAAACCACTTAAAAAAACTAACTCTGCTGAAAATTTCACTGATTTGCGTCCTATAAGCTTGTTACCAGTTATGTCAAAAATAGCAGAAAGACTCATGTATGATCAGATCATTAGTTACGCGACAAAACATCAAATAATCCCTAAAAATCAGTCGGGCTTTAGGGTAGGCCACAGTACCACGAGCGCACTCCTCAAAGTATCCGACGACATAATAAGAGGCTATGATAAAGGGAAAATGACTACTTTAATGCTGCTTGACTACTCCAAAGCGTTCGATACTATTAATCATGAATTAAGTATTATTATCTAAATTGAAACATTATGGTTTTTCCAACAATACTTTGAAATTGATAAAATCGTATTTTACTGACCGTAAACAAAAAGTATTTGTTATGAATACCTCTGTATCTGACTCGAAAGTGCTGGAATATGGTGTCCCGCAAGGATCTATTTTGGGACCTTTGTTTTTTATCCTATATACTGCTGATTTTTTTACTGCCCTCACAACCTGTAAATCTCATTTTTACGCGGATGATACCCAGATTTATAGCACTTTTGAACCAGTACAAACTGGGCAATCTGTTGAAAATATAAATAGGGATATTAATAACCTTGTGAAATATTCTCGTAAGCATTGTTTGCAAATTAATGGAGCTAAGTCTGCTATTATTGTTTTTGGAAAGGAAAGTAATAGACAATATATCACGCGTAATACTGAGATCTTTGTGGTAGATCAGAAATTAACATTCAAGGATAAGATAAAAAACTTGGGCCTAATCTTTGACATGACTTGAAATTTCAACCGCATATTAATAACCTCATGAGAAAATCCTATTCTGCATTTAAAAAAATTATACTCCTGTCGTCATTTTCTAAATGAAAAATTAAAAATAATTTTAACAGAATCACTTGTTTTATCATTTTTTAATTATGGTGATATCGTCTATGGTCCTTGCTTAAATCAAATTAATGCGTACAGGATACAAAAGGTTCAAAATATGTGTGTAAGGTTCATTTTTAACTTGAAAAAGACTGATCATGTGTCCCATAAATTAAAATCCCTAAATTGGTTGAACATGGACTCTAGACGAAGGCTACATCTTGCATGCTTCGTACATAAATTAATTTGTACTGAAAATCCCCCATACTTAAAAGAGCTACTGATCTCCAGATCCCTTATTCATGATCCCAACTTAAGATATACGGAATATCTAACGACTCCTCAACACTCGACCACATTCTTTAAAAAATCCTTTACATACTCTGCCGTAAATCTATATAACACCATCCCTGTTAGCATCAAAAAACTCTCGGTTAACTCTTTTAAAATTAATTATAAAACATTCCTTCTTGGCCAGTGAGCAAAGGTATAGAAGTAAAAAATATGTATTTATTTATTTATTTATATTTTGTATTGTCAATTGCATACTATTTACATATTGTGTACATATTATATTTATTTGTCATATAATTCCTGTAAAATTTTTGATGGTTGAGTATCTGAGCAGCCCCTAGGCTGGACTCCGCCATATGTTGTTAAATAAAGACACTCTATTATTATTATTATTATTATTAAAACCCAAAATGAATGAAAATTTGTTTGTCCCCGTTTTCGAGAATGCTCAATACGATGGTAATATTCATTCCTTCCCTACCCTCCAACAACCACCCCCTTTTCATATTTATTGATACTGGGCATGTGGGGACTCGTTGGGCCGGGGTTTTTAAGAGGATTTCCATAATTTAAAGGGAGTTGAGTGACGAGACGCGCCATCAACCCCGAAGTTGAAACTACCACCACCCGTAACATTGAAATGCATCGAAATATACAAAAGTGGAAAATGTTTTCTCCCCGTTTTCGAGGGCGCTGAACACGATGTTAATACTATATAATCCCCCACTCTCCATCAACCTCCCTCCCTCAAAAAAGGGATAAACAAATTTTCATGCACTTTGATTTTTTTGGGGATATTTTAGTATTAGGGAAGGGGGTAGTTTCAACCCCGAGGGTGGATAAGATGTTGGTATGGTTAAATTTCATACGGCCTACCCGAATCCTGCCCAAAAAACCGATCCGCATGCCTACGATGGAAAAAAACGCGAAATAGGGGTGGATTTTTGAAGGGTGGGAACCTTAAAAATATCACCATCGTGTTCATCGCCCTCGAAAACGGGGGGTACTCATGTTTCATTCCTCTCACAGAACTTTTGGGATTTTTTCAACTTTTTCATGGAATACGGTACGTCCCAGCGGACAGCGCCTCTTATCACACTCAAGGACTAGCTATTCTCGAATGCTGAATGCCTAAACGGTCTTTTGTTTATCCCAGTCTCAGGGGGTCGCGATAATCTTCTTCGCGGCTATACTTACGTAGTTATAAACATATGTCTATAACTTGAGTATTTCTGCTTTGCATTAATTTATCTAAAGGATAGCTCTTTGGAATTTTAATGCTTACATTAACATCATAAAATTTATTGAATTGATCGACGCGAACTGCAGCTTTTATCAGATTTTTAACTTCTGCTAGCAACGCAAAATAATATATTTAATAATTTAATTTCTTATAATGTAGGTAATATTTATTGCTTGATAGTTGTAAAAAATATATTTATGGTGGCTGTACATTCTCGCCGAGGCACACCGAGACCGGCCGAGTGCGAGAGTCTAGATGAGAGCTCTCGTCCCGCCTCGGTGTTCCTCGCTCGCTCTCCGTCGCGTGTCGGTGTTTTGTGCCCGAGTCAAAGAATCTCGCGCGAATAGCGAGTGCGTCACTGTACACTCGTGCTTCTCCCAGTCTCACTCGCGCCGTGGAACCGTTGACGACGTATTTTTGTGTCCGGAAAAAAGTCGTGGAATAATGAGAGCAAGAGTGTATATGGTCGCACTCGAGCACAGGCCTCTCGGCCGAGAAGTCTCAGGGGGAAGACCTAGCGAGAGCACTCAGACGGGAATGTACAATCTTTATACAATGGCGAAAAGAAAACTCTTCCAAAAACTATTAAACGCCCTGTATTTCGAAAACGGGTGTCCTTTAGTCATTACTATGTAGGGATATAAGATCACCTCAACGTTCCCTAATTTACCGACCCTCTCCTTACGAATCGCCTTGTATATGTTTCAAATTTCAAAATAATTGGTTCAGAAACACAGAAGCTAGAAGCCTTAGTGGATTTCCTGACCATCTGGTATAAATTAAATCTGTCTACAACGAATATTTATGCCACTGAGTGCAAATTCAGTTCAATATTTTCTATAATCAAAGGGCACTTTCGCTAACGGTTTGTTGGTTCTTAAGTTGACTTCAAGTATTAGTCTTAAACATCTATTGATCTAAATATCAATGGAATACTTCTTTCACAGTTCACATAATCTGTACAATGTGTACTATATTGCACAAATTCACAGCCGAGTGCACAGGTGATAACTCTGATAATTATGAACAAACATTTAGATCGATTTCAAAGACGATCCGTTATCAAACGTTTTTAATTTTATACTCATGGGCATAAAGAGAAACAAACTGACAGCACTGTAATTGCTAGAATACTGAAAAGTTACTAGGTTTATACATTGCATAAGTAATCTCCGGATTTTTTTTCTCGCCAGTTCTACATGTTTTTTGGGGTGGTGAATTCGAATTTTATGTTTGCTACCTCGAGAAAGGTCGGCTTCACAGAAAAAATCGCAAAAAACCTAAAAATTTCGCACGTTTTTCAGTTTGGATCGGGCACCATTTGACTGGATCAAAGTATTTTGCATCTTAGTTAATAATAAGATTTTGAATAAAACTAGGGCCTATCACATGAAAAAAAATTATCATAGTCAGCTCGTAGTCAGTGTAAGCTAAAATATATACTATGAGCCAATAGCATGATAACTATTGTTAAATAAAAATATATAGGTAATTGAATCACCAACGCTTTTAATATATAATAACAAAAATTTACATAATAAGTAACAAACTAAGTAGTAGTGTCATTTGGAAATTTAAAAACTGGTTTCAGCAAGGTGAATCAAATTAATATTGCAGAAGGAATGTAGTAGATACAAAATAATCACAAGTAGCAGTTTATTCATAAATGTTTTTGTCCGAATGACACATGGTTAAGAATAATTTAGCACATAGCAAACTGAATGATATCAATGATAAATTTAGAACGTTTTTTTTATTACTATTTAGTCCATTCACTTCTCTTGTGGGCACAGACTTGATAATATCGATTTCCCTAAAAGGTAACAGACAAAGACGCAGAATATGTGGCGACGGAAGAGAAATTCGCCTGTTGATCGTTAAATCGGACTAAGTATGAACGAATCTTCGATTATTTAGATTTTTTCTGGTTTTAACATATACATATAATAATAATAATAAACACCACAAAAATTAGACAACCCCCAATTTCAGAAGCCAGGGCCTGTGCAGAAGGGGGTTACAAATTGAAAAAACGCGGACATACAATCATTTCCTCCGACAGTGCCGGAGCCAGGATTCGAACCCAGGGTGCGATGTCCGTGTGATTAATCGCGATTGCCATCTCGCGCCTTAACCCACTCGGCTATCGATCAGACAATATTAGGAACATATTTGTAAAATAGTATTTTCTCTGTGTATATCTGATGGCGGCTTCAAGATGGCGAACGACTTTACCGTTTATGATCAGACTCGACTCAAAATCGATATCTGGGGGTTTTCAAGATCGCCAATTATGAATTCTTAGTCAAAATATAAAAATTCAAAATGGCGGCGCCAATATGGCGGACGACTTTAATTGTCATTTATGGTCCAAATCGATCAAAATCGATATCTGGGGGTTTCGGGTTCGCCGATTACGAATTTCTAGTCAAAAATTTAGTTCAGACGGCGACTTCAAGATAGCGGACGACTTCACCGTTTAAGATCCTATTCAAGTCAAAATCGTTATCTGGAGGTTTTCTAGGTAGCGGATTATGAATTTTTAGTAAAAATTCAGAAATTCAAAATGGCGGCGCCAATATGGCTGACGACTTCTGTCATTTAGGTCCAAATGGTTCAAAATCGATATCTGGGGGTTTTCGGGGGCGCGGATTACAAATTTTTAGTAAAAAATTTAATTCAAAATGGCGGACAACTTTACCGTTTATGATCCGATTCGTCTCAAAATCGATATCTGGCGATTACAACATATCAAAAGACTAAAAAGTAAAAAATAAAATCATATGAAAAATATTTTAAAAAAAAGCTTTTATTTAAATCCTCTAAAAAGTAAATCAAACCCATCATTTTGTTACATTATATAATTTTTCCCATGATCACACATCTAAATCTAAATATTCTTAAATACACTCCTGTTAACTAAATAATCGAGCCAGACCTAGCTGGATCGGTGAAGATGGAGAATTCAGTTTATTTGTACTGAGTAATGGTGGTTCATACGGTGGATTCCTATCCAACGATTCCTGTAATTAATGAAGGTGTATAACCAACCTAGCACAAACAAGGTACAATATATCAACTTGATGATAGTTAATATCGAGTTAACTACATAACATGAAGTTCATTAGAACAACAGGAGAAAGAGACGATATTAAAATGTCAGAATTGTTTGAATTTATCAAACATAAATAAGTAAGAGTGGCAGCGAGTGGTGGAAAGTTTTTTCTGAAATTTTTTGATAAAATTATTCAGTAAACCAAGAATAATTGCCGGCCAAGTGGGAGTGGTCTGAGCATCGAATATTCAGTACCAAATAATATGATAGTGTAAAAAAATATCCGTTTTTTGAACTGGCGGTTTTGGAAAATTACCGTTATTAGGTTTATAAGCTCTCATTGTTGCAATAAAAAAGTGTGTCTGATGTGTGTAGGTCTCGATTCCTAATCTCCCGAATGAAAGTAATTCAATCCAATCGGTCCGCGCGACATCCGAGAGACGAATAAGACTAGTTTTCAGTTTTAATCATCTCCTGATGATGCTAACATGGTTGGCAAAGTTAAAAGTTAAAATTCATATTCTCTTTCTTCAATACAGCTAATTAATACCCAAATGTAAATGTTCTGCATTTCTCGGCAAAGTTTTCTACTCTTGTATTTTGTTTTATAGTTTTATATGTATTTTTATAATGGCCGTTTTATGCCGACGTCTATATATAACTTCTTTGTTGTATTTTCTGCTTTCCGGTTTTTTCTTTTTCGCCCAGGTTAAGCTGAGCGGCAGCATTTTGGCTAAACTTGAAGGCTAAACCTATTTGAAGGTTTTTTTGATATTTGCACACATTTCTTTAAATAAAGACATTTTATCATTATTATCTTTTAAAATGTTTATACAATGGTGGCCCACTATTTATTTACACCCAGTAGAAAATATTTCAAATGAAAATTGTTCGGTATATAAATTGCATCGAAAAAGGCTTTTGTAAATTTCTCGTCACTAAACCAGGGGATGAGGTCTATAAAGTTAGCACAGTTAGCATTTATTACCATGTGCATTCCGTTGTGTGCTACATTTGCTGTGCTAACTTTATATACCTCAGAGATGTTCTAGAGACTCCAGAGAGGGCCTAATAATTTTTCGTTGAATTAACAAATGTTTCAAATATGTTTAAAAACATAAGATAGAAATAATTTATTACAAAAAATAGTACGTTTAAGCACGTATTAAAGATCATTTTGCGATCCAAACATTAAAAAAAGTTCAGTAGAAGCAGAGATATGAATTTTTGCTCATTTTCGGATATTAAATCGCCTATAACTCAAAAACAGTGCATTTTTCGAAAACATTACAAGAGACAAAAAGTGTTTATTATTGCCCAATTAACTTGGAAAATGTATTTTCAAATGATTTTGTTTTACATTTTTTTTTACTTTGCAATTTCATTGTTAATAACAAATTACGTGCCCCTCGGACAAAAAATTTTTATTTAGGTTTTTTGTTCCCTAAAACGTAACTAATCGATCCCAATTAGTTTCAATCCGGCAACTTTATTTGAAAGGTTCTGCGACTTTTTTATTCATCTTTTTAGGGGTGTGCCGCTCGCCTATTATGGTCTAAAATTTTCTTACCGAATTTCCATCGCTCTTGAATTAAACATTCGGAAATATTTTCTCACTCGCGAATTTTTAAAGAAAATTCGGACCTCGAAAAAATTTCTGGAAATAATTCAAGCACTAGGGAGATTACAAGTGAAAAATTTATATTTGGTATGTTTGAATTTAATTTATTAAACGTTTCTTTATTTTTTACATTACTTTCAGTACAAAAAAACATGAACCATACAAAGCAATATTGGGCTATCCAAGCTAATCTGCAGGCGATATTAACAATAGAGGCGGTATTTCGTCCCGCAATTTTCGCGTGAGTTATAGCTCTGTGAAGTTAGCACTACCACTTTAAAATTTTGAAATCGTTTTGGCCTCATCAATTGTAGCTTTTTTGTTGCGAATTTGTTGCGGTGAGAAAAAATTTGTAGCTCTTTATTTTAAAAAAATAACCCATGGTAATGCTAACTTCACAGTGAAGATAGCATTACCACTCACAGTGCTTTAACATTTTGAAATTGTTTTGGCCTCATCAATTGTAGCTTTTTTGTTGCGAATTTGTTGCGGTGAGAAAAAATTTGTAGCTCTTTATTTTAAAAAAATAACCCATGGTAATGCTAACTTCACAGTGAAGATAGCATTACTACTCACCAGTGCTTTAAAATTTTGAAATCATTTTGGCACCATTAATTGTAGCTTTTTTGTTGCGGTGAGAAAAAATTTGTAGCCCTTTTTTTTTAAAAATAACCCATGGTAATGCTAACTTCACAGTGAAGATAGCATTACCACTCACATAAATAACTTTAAAAAGTGCACAAACATTTTCTTATCACAAGAATAATTTGTTGCGAATTTGTTGCACACGATTAATAGCAAAAAATTAATGAGAAAATGTTTTTTTCTGGTAATGCGAACTTGATAATCAAAATTGCTTTTAATAATTAGCCCAATAAAACGGGAGGTTTGTCGATTTGGATGAAATAATTCAGAGCGGGCTGAAATTTTGGGAACAGGCGTATTTTGTGATAATTTTTAATATATCAAAAGGCCCCACCCGTAGACGCCGGCGGAGGCGAGGGGAGGGAGAAAATAGGTAAAAAAAATCGGTTTTTCGTAAAAAAACTACAAACAAGCAATTTTCGTCACCTTTGAAGTACAAGAAGTTACATTTAATAATATTTTTTCACTTTTTTAAGTATCAGAAATTCTCACAGAATAACTTCAGCCCGCTCTGAATTATTTCATCCAAATTTTCCCATTTCATTGGGCTAAATACTTTATAAATAAGAACGATATTTTTTTAAAAAGGACCGGAACAAACAGATAACTTTAAAAAAGTCAGCAATCGCGACTGAACGATTCCGGGTGCATCGTATAAAAAATAAAACACAAAATGTGCAAGTAAGGAAGGAAATTTGCAGATAACAGGTTTCAAAAGATTTTGAGAGCAAAACGTGGACTATAATTTATATTGAAAAACAGTAGCAGTTTACTCATAAAAACAGGTATTCCATTTTATTTCGTAAACATTTTACTCAAAAATGTTTTCTAAAGAACGAAAAAGCATAAATCGCTAGAATTATAAGGTTATCATAAAAAGAGAACATAGTTTATTATGTTGAAACTATATTAGAGAAAACTTTATTTGCAACGAATTGTTTCTCGATGCAACAAATTCGTACACGACACGTAACAAAGTCTCGAAATGTAAAACACATCAAAAAATGCATTTGCAACGGTTTTTGCAGATGGCAGTCTTAGGCTGCGCTGGAAATTCAAGATTTCATTAAATTTTGCAAAAACTTTTTTCGCAACAAATTAGGTCTCGGTGCAACAAATTCGTACACCACACGGTACAAATACTCAAAGTGAGAAACAGATGGAAAAATGCATTTGCAACAATTTTTGGCGGTGGTAGTCTCAGGTTGTACTGAAAATTCAACGTTTTATCGTTTTTGCTGAAAATTTGTTTCGCAACAAATTGTTACTCGGCACAACAAATTCGTACACCACACGCTACAAATCGTCGAAGTGAAAAACACATGAAAAAATGTATTTACAACAATTTTTGTAGGTGGTAATGCCAAGTTGTGCAGAAAATTCAACGTTTTTTCGGTTTTTGCTAAAAATTTGTTTCGCAACAAATTATTTCTCGGCACAACAAATTGTTACATCACATGCTACAATTCCTTGAAGTGAAAAACACATGAAAAAATGCATTTGCAACGGTTTTTGGCAGTGGTAATGCCAGGTCGTATTGAAAATTCATCGTTTTTTCGGTTTATACTGAAGTTGTTTCGCAACAAATTATTACCCGCCACAACAAATTCGTACACCACACAATACAAATTGTCGAAGTGAAAAACACACGAAATAATGCATTTGCAACGGTTTTTGGCAGTGGTAATGCCAGGTCGTACTGAAAATTTAACGTTTTTTCGGTTTATACTGAAAAGTTGTTTCGCAACAAATTATTACTTGTCACAACAAATTCGTACACCACACGCTACAAATCGTCGAAGTGAAAAACACATGAAAAACTGTATTTACAACAATTTTTGTAGGTGGTAATGCCAAGTTGTGCAGAAAATTCAACGTTTTTTCGGTTTTTGCTGAAAATTTGTTTCGCAACAAATTATTAATCGTCACAACAAATTCTTACATCACACGCTACAAATCCTTGAAGTGAAAAACACATGAAAAAATGCATATGTAACGGTTTTTGGCAGTGGTAATGCCAGTTTGTACTGAAAATTCAACGTTTTATCGGTTCTTGCTGAAAATTTTTTCCCAACAAATTATTACTCGGCACAACAAATTCGTACACCACACGCTACAAATCGTCAAAGTGAAAAACGCATGAAAAAATTTATTTACAGCAACTTTTGTAGGTGGTAATGCCAAGTTGCGCAGAAAATTCAACGTTTTTTCGGTTTTTGCTGAAAATTTGTTTCGCAACAAATTATTACTCGGCACAACAAATTCTTACATCACACGCTACAAATCCTTGAAATGAAAAATACATGAAAAAATGCATTTGCAACAGTTTTTGGCAGTGGTAATGCCAGTCGGTACGGAAAATTCAACGTTTTATCGATTTTTGCGAAAATTTGTTTCGCAACAAATTATTACTCGGCACAACAAATTCGTACACCACACGCTACAAATCGTCGAAGTGAAAAACACACGAAATAATGCATTTGCAACGGTTTTTGGCAGTGGTAATGCCAGGTCGTACTGAAAATTCAACGTTTTTTCGGTTAAGCATTAAACTACATATTGAATGACAGCTGCCAACGCAATTTTTCATCATATTTTGATTTTAAAACCTATTACGTATTTGACATGAATTTGTTATGCCTAGAAATGATTTGCTGTGAAACAAGTAGTCTTCGCAAAAATGGATAAAACTGGGAATTTCCAGGGTAATCTGGCACTATCAACTGCAAAAATCGTTGCAACTGCATTTTCTCACTTATTTCTCACTTCGACGATTTGTAGCGTGTGGTGTACAAATTTGTTGCGCCGAGTCATAATTTGTTGCGAAACAGGTTTTTGCAAAAATCGATAAAACGTTGAATTTTCAGTACGAACTGGCATTACCACTGCCAAAAACTGTTGCAAATGCATTTTTTCATGTATTTTTCATTTCAAGGATTTGTAGCGTGTGATGTAAAAATTTGTTGTGCCGAGTAATAATTTGTTGCGAAACAAATTTTCAGCAAAAACCGAAAAAACGTTGAATTTTCTGCACAACTTGGCATTACCACCTACAAAAATTGTTGTAAATACATTTTTTCATGTGTTTTCACTTCGACGATTTGTAGCGTGTGGTGTACGAATTTGCTGTGCCGAGTTATAATTTGTTGCGAAACAAATTTTCAGCAAAAACCGATAAAACGTTGAATTTTCAGTACAACCTGGCATTACCACTGCCAAAAACCGCTGCAAATCCATTTTTTCGTGTGTTTTTCACTTCGACGATTTGTAGCGTGTGGTGTACGAATATGTTGTGCTGAGTAATAATTTGTTGAGAAACAAATTTTTAGCAAGAACCGATAAAACGTTGAATTTTCAGTACAAACTGGCATTACCACTGCCAAAAACCGTTACATATGCATTTTTTCATGTGTTTTTCATTTCAAGGATTTGTAGCGTGTGGTGTACGAATTTGTTGTGCCGAGTAATAATTTGTTGCGAAACAAATTTTCAACAAGAACCGATAAAGCGTTGAATTTTCAGTACAAACTGACATTACCACTACCAAAAACCGTTGCATATGCATTTTTTCATGTGTTTTTCACTTCAAGGATTTGTAGCGTGTGATGTAAGAATTTGTTGTGACGATTAATAATTTGTTGCGAATCAAATTTTCAGCAAAAACCGAAAAAACGTTGAATTTTCTGCACAACTTGGCATTACCACCTACAAAAATTGTTGTAAATACACTTTTTCACGTGTTTTTCACTTCGACGATTTGTAGCGTGTGGTGTACGAATTTGTTGTGCCGAGTAATGATTTGTTGCGACACAACTTTTCAGTATAAACCGAGAAAACGTTGAATTTTCAGTACGACCTGGCATTATTACTGCCAAAAACCGTTGCAAATGCATTATTTCGTGTGTTTTTCACTTCGACAATTTGTAGCGTGTGGTGTACGAATTCGTTGTGCCGAGTAATAATTTGTTGCGAAACAAATTTTCAACAAGAACCGAAAAAACGTTGAATTTTCTGCACAACTTGGCATTACCACCTACAAAAGTTGTTGTAAATACATCTTTTCATGTGTTTTTCACTTCGACGATTTGTAGCGTGTGGTGTACGAATTTGTTGTGTAGAGTTATAATTTGTTGCGAAAAAAATTTTCAGCAAGAACCGATAAAACGTTGAATTTTCAGTACAAACTGGCATTACCACTGCCAAAAACCGTTGCATATGCATTTTTTCATGTGTTTTTCATTTCAAGGATTTGTAGCGTGTGATGTAAGAATTTGTTGTGACGATTAATAATTTGTTGCGAAACAAATTTTCAGCAAAAACCGAAAAAACGTTGAATTTTCTGCACAACTTGGCATTACCACCTACAAAAATTGTTGTAAATACACTTTTTCAGGTGTTTTTCACTTCGACGATTTGTAGCGTGTGGTGTACGAATTTGTTGTGCCGAGTTATAATTTGTTGCGAAAAAAATTTTCAGCAAGAACCGATAAAACGTTGAATTTTCAGTACAAACTGGCATTACCACTGCCAAAAACCGTTGCAAATGCATTATTTCGTGTGTTTTTCACTTCGACAATTTGTAGCGTGTGGTGTACGAATTTGTTGTGCCGAGTAATAATTTGTTGCGAAACAAATTTTCAACAAGAACCGATAAAGCGTTGAATTTTCAGTACAAACTGGCATTACCACTGCCAAAAACCGTTGCATATGCATTTTTTCATGTGTTTTTCATTTCAAGGGTTTGTAGCGTGTGACGTAAGAATTTGTTGTGACGATTAATAATTTGTTGCGAAACAAATTTTCAGCAAAAACCGAAAAAACCTTGAATTTTCTGCACAACTTGGCATTACTACCTACAAAAATTGTTGTAAATATAGTTTTTCATGTGTTTTTCACTTCGACGATTTGTAGCGTGTGGTGTACGAATTTGTTGTGACGAGTAATAATTTGTTGCGAAACAACTTTTCAGTATAAACCGAAAAAACGTTAAATTTTCAGTACGGCCTGGCATTACCACTGCCAAAAACCGTTGCAAATGCATTATTTCGTGTGTTTTTCACTTCGACAATTTGTAGCGTGTGATGTACGAATTTGTTGTGGCGGGTAATAATTTGTTGCGAAACAACTTCAGTATAAACCGAAAAAACGTTGAATTTTCAATACGACCTGGCATTACCACTGCCAAAAACCGTTGCAAATGCATTTTTTCATGTGTTTTTCACTTCAAGGAATTGTAGCATGTGATGTAACAATTTGTTGTGCCGAGAAATAATTTGTTGCGAAACAAATTTTTAGCAAAAACCGAAAAAACGTTGAATTTTCTGCACAACTTGGCATTACCACCTACAAAAATTGTTGTAAATAATAATTAAAAGTACTTGTAAAGTAATAATTTGTCACGAAACAGGCTTTCGCAAAAATTGATAATGCGCTGCATTTCCAGCGCAACCTGACACTACCATCGCCAAAAATTGTTGCAAATGCATTTTTCCACCTGTTTCTCACTTTGAGTATTTGTACCGTGTGGTGTACGAATTTGTTGCACCGAGACCTAATTTGTTGCGAAAAAAGTTTTTGCAAAATTTAATGAAATCTTGAATTTCCAGCGCAGCCTAAGACTGCCACCTGCAAAAACCGTTGCAAATGCATTTTTTGATGTGTTTTTCATTTCGAGACTTTGTTACGTGTCGCGTATGAATTTGTTGCATCGAGAAACAATTCGTTGCAAATAAAGTTTTTCCCAATATAGTTTCAACATAATAAACTATGTTCTCTTTTTATGACAACCTTATAATTCTAGCGATTAAAATGTTTACGAAATAAAATGGAATACCTGTTTTTATGAGTAAACTGCTACTGTTTTTCAATATAAATTACAGTAGTCCACGTTTTGCTCTCAAAATCTTTTGAAACCTGTTATCTGCAAATTTCCTTCCTTACTTGCCTTGCACATTTTGTGTTTTATTTTCTATACGATGCACCCGGAATCGTTCAGTCGCGATTGCTGACTTTTTTAAAGTTATCTGTTTGTTCCGGTCCTTTTTAAAAAAAATATCGTTCTTATTTATAAATTATTTAGCCCAATGAAATGGGAAAATTTGAATGAAATAATTCAGAGCGGGCTGAAGTTATCTGTGAGAATTTCTGATACTTCAAAAAGTGAAAAAATATTATTAAATGTAACTTCTTGTACTTCAAAGGTGACGAAAATTGCTTGTTTGTAGTTTTTTACGAAAAACCGATTTTTTTTACCTATTTTCTCCCTCCCCTCGTCACCGCCGGCGTCTACGGGTGGGGCCTTTTGATATATTAAAAATTATCACAAAATACGCCTGTTCCCAAAATTTCAACCCGCTGTGAATTATTTCATCCAAATCGACAAACCTCCCGTTTTATTGGGCTAATTATTAAAAGCGATTTTGATTATCAAGTTCGCATTACCAGAAAAAAACATTTTTTCATTAATTTTTTGCTATTAATCGTGTGCAAGAAATTCGCAACAAATTATTCTTGTGATAAGAAAATTTTTGTGCACTTTTTAAAGTTATTTCTGTGAGTGGTAATGCTATCTTCACTGTGAAGTTAGCATTACCATGGGTTATTTTTAAAAAATAAAGGGCTACAATTTTTTTCTCACCGCAACAAATTCGCAACAAAAAAGCTACAATTAATGGTGCCAAAATGATTTCAAAGTTTTAAAGCACTGGTGAGTAGTAATGCTATCTTCACTGTGAAGTTAGCATTACCATGGGTTATTTTTTAAAAATAAAGAGCTACAAATTTTTTCTCACCGCAACAAATTCGCAACAAAAAAGCTACAATTGATGAGGCCAAAACAATTTCAAAATTTTAAAGCACTGTGAGTGGTAATGCTATCTTCACTGTGAAGTTAGCATTACTATGGGTTATTTTTTTTAAATAAAGAGCTACAAATTTTTTCTCACCGCAACAAATTCGCAACAAAAAAGCTACAATTGATGAGGCCAAAACGATTTCAAAATTTTAAAGTGGTAGTGCTAACTTCACAGAGCTGTGAGTTATCCCTTGATAGTTACACATAGTTTAATTGGTAATACTACAGGACAACGGAAACCTCGAATATTTGCGTGATTTTTTCAGGATACCCTATTTTGGGGTCGTAGAACACGAATCTGAATTAGTTTTGCGTGCATATGAACCGTTTCTCCAAAAAAAATTTTTGAAAATTTTTCTTGACGCACTTTTTCATGCACTAATTTATACACCAACAGCACTTGTATACCGTCTTTTTCTTTATTAAGATCACATTATGTCCTTTATAGAACAATAAACCCTTCACTTATGGCAGAAAACTCACTTTTTTTTGTATAAAAATCAGAATTAGATGAACCTCCATCTGTCATTTGATTACATATATTTGCATGCGTTGATTGCGTTGTTTGCGCATGTGTAAGGTTTGGTGTTTAAAGGCACGTTTGAAAGAATTGAAAGTTACTGGGTTAAACTAATCCATTTAGTGTTGACAGACATACGCGACGTTACTTTTCCAAACACATTCGCGACCGGTCGATGCTTAAAAAGGGATATATATGTTTATAAATAATACTTAACGCCATCAGCCCCAGATTTAATAAGGTGCTAAGTACTATTATATATCCCTTGCCCTTCAAGACACTTTCCAAGCGTCGACGGGCGCGAACGTGTTTTGAAGGGCAAGGGATATATAATAGTACTTAGCACCTTATTAAATCTGGGGCAGATGGCGCTAAGTATTATTTATAATCATACATATCCCTTGCCCTTCAAGACACGTTCGCGCCCGTCGATGCTTCGAAAGTGTCTTGAAGGACAAGGGATATATAATAGTACTTAGCACCTTATTAAATCTGGGGCAGATGGCGTTAAAGCATTATTTATAAACATAAATCAAGACACTTTCGCGGCCGGTCGACGTGTCGAAAACCACGTCGTTTAGTATTTCTGTTTTTTCGGCAGAAGAAGGGGTGTTCTATAGAATGACCTATACCGCTTTCACAAGGAATGTTAATTTAACATTGAAAACGTGAAAAATCGCCTAATGATATTGGTCGGTGTCGGTACTTTAGACACAACTTTGTAAATGCATGCGCATCGGGTTGACAGTTGTATAGTTTTGAGTAGCTCTTTTTTGTGATGTTTTATAAACTATCTTTTTATTTTTATGTAAAAGAAAGTGAGTTTTCTGCCATAAGTGAAGGGCTTATTGTTCTATAAAGGCCATAGTGTGATCTTAATAAGGAAAAAGACGATATACAAGTGCTGTTGGTGTATAAATTAGTGCATGAAAAAGTGCGTCATAAGAAAAATTTTCAAAAATTTTTTTTTGGAGAAACGGTTCGTATGCACGCAAAACTAATTTCGGATTCGTGTTCTACGACCCCAAAATAGGGTATCCTGAAAAAAATCACGCAAAAATTCGAGGTTTCCGTTCTTCTTTAGTATTACCGTTTAATTTAACATTATACAGAAGTGATTCAGAATCCATCATAAACTGTAGAGCCCAGTCTCCTTTACTCAGACAAATCTAGATTCCCTGGACTTGAGAGGGCATTGACGTGGCCTGGAAGATAATTAAAAAAAACAAAAAACAAACAAAACATCCAAGCATATACACATATTAAGTAGACAAGGACAAGAAACTAAAATTACTTGTTATTAATGTTTGAGGTTGTCATATTGTTCGTTTTACACCAAGTTCTTTCACCGGTTTTTGCAACTAACACATAAAAACGCCGGTCTTATCGTAAAACAATAATAGATAGCAAAACCGCATTATCGAAATGCATTATCTTCTATTAAGTGTACATTTAGTATTATTATATTGTTAAGTTTTTACAAAACAGGGTAAGTTACGTTAATTTAATATCCAATTTTATCTCCAGAGATAATCAAGATTTATTACGTTATCTACAGATACTTACCAAGGAAATAAACAATTTTCATCATCTGTGCAGCAGAAATAAATACATAATGGGCAGAATAATACAAATTAAAGGTTTGGTAATATAAATAGATATTATGTCAAACGAATAATTTTCTCTAAAAGCACGTGTGTAGGCGACAATGTTAAAAACATCCATAAGCAATTACGTTATTGGGCGTAAATATGCTTGTTACCTGATGGCAACGAGTGAACGAATAATAAGTAAAACATCCAACTGTTTCTCATAAATTAAACGCAAGACTGAAACGGCATTAGGAAATAATATAATAAAGCGGATAATAACTTGAGACGAGTACAACTGCCAGACTGGATTACTTTTTTAATGGAGAGTTAGTTAATTACCGAGTGCAAATTAGGTTAGTTAACCCAAATTCCAAATTAGTAATCGGTGCACATTTGCTACATTTTTCTTCGGTTCTTGACCAACGAGTATTGTTCAGACGCTTTAATGCGGCCACTTGTTATTATTTTGGCGAAAACTCGCACGTCCAAAATAAAAGACCGCTGAAATTTAGCTGACAACAGCTGATCCAACGAAATAATTTTTAGGTCGTCGGTGTGTCACGAACTGCAATCCATTTATTGCACTTTAAACCTAGTTTATAAGCTTTCTGACAGAGATACTATTTTCCAATTGGAATTAAGGATGATTTCAAAAAGGCAGTTATTAACGACTTACCTGTCTGGTAACGAACGTATCATCCATGTCGGTTTTCCTTCGTTCTCCGCGGTCCATTTCGCTCGGCGTATCCTCGCCACTTTGCACGTTATTATTACTAGAGTTTTTTGTAAAAATCCTCGAAATTGCACTCCACATTCACGGATATTTTGCACATAAATATTAATTTGCCCCTCAATAATATCATTGCCCAGCCTACGCAATAAATTGCCAAGTTGTGGCTTTATTTGCCGTTACAAAACTTAAATTTTTAATAAAAATAAAATTAAGGTCTAACTACGAACTATTATCACTCATATTGCGTTTAATTACAACTATTTTTCGTTATTTCACTAAATTTGACAAATACTTTGGATATCTTGTCATAATGAAAACTACGTGAACGCTACTAACGCCTCCAACGGAACGTCACCGAAGCTATGGGATTAATCGAAATGCCGCGAGAGCGCCGCTCCACGGCAACTGCAAAAAATGCGGGTTATTTAAATCCTCGTATACACTGGCCGACAAAAAATATGTACTCAACATGATTTCCAATTAATGAATGAATACGGGTGATAACTTGGGTTTTAAATTTTATGTTGGGTTATTTGTTATATATACAGACGGATAAAGTCCTCCATGATGTTGCACATTTTTTAATTGCTTAATCGATATCACTAACACTAAATTATTATCGAACTTTTTTAAGTTTTAGTGAATAAAGAAATGTATTTTTAAATTTTAATGTGAATTGTCTGGTTAGGGCTCTTTTTTATTTTAACTTATTCAGACGAGCAAGTTGAGTTCACAGTTTAGTTTTGCAGTTTGGGCGAGGCCGGCGTTTAATTTTTATAAAAGACAGATTAGATTTCCCTAGTTATCCCATTAGTGCTGATTTTCTTCTTTAAATTGTTGTCAAGTTGGCATTTTTGCTACCTAATTCGTAAAATAGTAAAAACAATACAATAATAATACCATATATTCGATTTTTCAGTTTTTTTTGTACGTAAGTATACAGGGTGAACCATTAATAATAGGCCATAGTTCAGGAGTAGATTTTTTGGGCCAAAATATGAGGATATAACCAAATATGCTTTAGTAAAATGTTGCTGTGGAAAAAGATACAGGGTGTCAAAGTTGAAATTATTTTTTCGTTTTTTTTGCAATACTCAACAGCCTCTTGACTGAGTTTCGCCAAATTTGCCAATGGATTTTTTTTTGTTCCGAGAAACAATAATTCATGTATTACATCACTTTAGATCATAGAGGGCGCCGCAGGACCTATATCTGATGACAAATTTTTTCATTTTTCTTTTTGACGAAACTTTGTGGCACTTCTGACCAAAAAATCTGATGAGGGCGTCATTTCCACGTATAAAAGGTACACTTGGTAGAACTTGACAACTTCAACTGTTTTCGAGGAAAGTGCCGTTAAACATTTCAATAATTTTTTTAAAAGATAAATTCAAATTTAATGAAAGACGTGTTTTACAAGAAATAGACGATTACATGGATGAACACATCAAACCGTTTGGAATAGGACACAGATAAGAAAATAAATCAATGGTATCATGTTTATAAAACTTATTTTATTTATATACAAAACCTATTAAAAAAGTTTATATATATATACAACGAATATATTTAAAAAAAAAAAAAATAACAAAATACAAGTCTTTGCCAGCATAATAATGTATGAATAGATACATAACATAGAATTATACAAATCACTGGGATTCAAGTTTACAAAGGGTTAGAGATTTATTTATATATGAAGAAATAAAGAACATGCTATAGCAATTAAGTCAAAGCAAAGCCAACAGATTACGGATTTGTTCGTACCATTACGAAATTAGAAGAGACTATTCTATTGGTCTCATATACATGGTCCATCGGTACGGATTTAGATTTAGTTTAAAAGTACAACACTCTTAATTTGATCATTTCAGCGCCTCCACAACCAATTCCGATATTGCATATCTTTTAAAATTTGTTGAAATGACTTATATTTTTGGAAGCGGTATCAGGATCAGAACAGAATTTGAACTAATTTATCTGATCTTAAAAAATGATATATAAGCGATCCATCCTATTTATTCCATGATATAAAAGTCGCCCACTTAAATATATGTCAAAATAACGTGAAGTTAAGGTAACATATTATACTTGCTTTAACGTTAATTCTACATGATAAAACGCTTAATGTTCACCCTGATGACACAAAATGGTACAAGGACGTACCTGATGTATATATATGTCATTTAAAATTACGGCAATAAACACCTTGTTATTATTACGTGATTTTTAAGAGTTGATGTGAATGTTATATGTGCTTACTGGGTAGTTATGGATATTGTGTCGACACCATCCCTTTAAAGAAGAGTCATATTTCAGAATTAGAACTAATTTGTGTATTCTTAAAATTATGATATATAAGCGATTCAATTTACTTAATACATACAAATTTAATTCACCTACTTAAATATAGGTACGTCAAAAAAACAAAATTTAAATGGCTTCAGATTATACATGCTTTAACGTTAATTCCACGTGATAAAATCCTTAATATTCAACCTTTGGGGCATGTGTAAACATGACTCAACAGTTTCATACAAGAACGTATGCCGTTTAAAATTACGTTAACAAATACCTCGTTATTATTGCTACCTTAAAAACACGTGCAGAAATGTAGGCAGCCATTTTTTCGAAATGGCGACTACTTTTAAAACAAGTCGGAAGAAACTCATATTTGGCATGTGGCAGGCACTATCATAAAAGGACAAGGTCCATAGACTTTTAGTGAGAAAATATACAGAGAGCGATCACAATAAAAAAATAATTAGTAAAAAATCGTCGGAAAATCTCACGTTCAAAATGCAGTTGACAATGTCTAATTATGACCTGATATATCGTAAGAAGAAAAATAGACAGTGCGGGTCACAATGAAAAGAGTATTTTAAAAAATGCATTGGGGGTCCGTGTCCCCCTCAGTTCCAGTTCCATACATAATAGAGCGCAGTGAGCGAATATATAATTTTTATAAGCTAAAACCAGCACACTAAGTGCTTCTCGACATTGAAGTGTGCTAGGTTTCAATAGTTGCACTGTAAAAACACGAAAGTTTATTTAATAATGGATGAATGATGATCATTAATTGTTGCGTTTTATGATTCGGTTACGCAAAATTCTGATAAGCTGATCTGATAATTTAATGCTTTTAAAATACTTAATTTGGGCATATGCGCACTGTACAGATAATATTAGTCCCCCCTTTCAATGCCAGTTGACAGAGACTAATTTTGATGAAAAGTTAGAATTAATTGTTACCTCGATTATTTTTTCATGAAAGGCTAGTTCTTGCTAGTAGAAAGTGGCTCAAAAAATACCCCCGCGAACCCCTATAAACAACCCTCTGAAACGGAAAAATTCAGTTTTTTTGCTAATATCTCGAAAAATAATAATAAAAAAACGGATGGCAACACGTGAGGAGCGGGAAATTTTACATAAAAGTAGTATAAAAGTTTTTTTTATAAATGTTTCCCTTAGCATGAGAAATTATTACAGTTCGCTGTAAGAGATGTAAGACCCTACTGGAGTATATTGTACATTTAGGTTGGCAACACTGTCTGTCAAGTGGAGATAATAAAAGTACACATATCGTAAATGTTGCAGTACAATTTATTAATCTAAAATCATCTACCTAACTAATAATAAAAAGTAATACAAATATACATGGCGCAGTCGATATAGTGATAAATAAGACAGTAGTAAATAAATAATAAAGGAAAGTAACTTGGAAATTACAAATAAAGGAAGTGAAAAATTAAGAGGTTAAGAACAATCAAAAGCTAAACAACAAAAATATTATAATAAAAAAGGGGTTAGAAAATTACCGGAAATTAAAAATAACAAAAGAGTAATGATTAAATTAACACCGAAAAGTAACTGGATTCCAGGAATTGTAGTACGTAAAATTAGAGATAGGACATATGCAGTCAAAACAGGTGGTGGCTCTGAGTACATCAGAAATGGAATTTTTATTAAAGTCTTACCAGTATCTAATTCTAAAGATGTACCAGAGAGGCATTTGTTTAAAACCTCCATAAAACTGTCAAAAAAGGAGGAAGAGATAGGGAAAGATTGTTATTTACCATTAAGCAACTCGGGTAGTGAAAGTATTGTGGACATTGAAAGGATCAACAGGATGTGAACTAACTGAATTCAGAATCTAATGCTTCCACTGAAAACGAAAGGCTTATAATTATTGCGCAGGTTACAAGAAGTGGAAGGATAGTCAAGCAAACTGAAAGGTTAGACTTATAATCTTAGAAAGGGGGATGTAAGACTCTACTGGGGTATATTGTACATTTAGGTTGGCAACACTGTCTGTCAGGTGGAGATAATAAAAATACACGTATCGTAAATGTTGCAGTATAATTTATTAATCATTCACCTAACTAATAACAAAAAGTAATACGAATATACATTCGCTAGTTCGGCTCAATATTTCAAGCGCGTGGCACAGGAAAATGAAGCATTTCTCGCGGTCGAGAACTGCAATAATTTCTCATGCTAAGGGAAACATTTATTTAAAAAAACTTTTATACTTTTTTATGTAAAATTTCCCGCTCTTTCACGTGGTGCTATCCGTTTTTTTATTAGTATTATTTTTCGAGATATTAGGAAAAAACTGATTTTTTCCGCTTCAGAAGGTTGTTTATAAGCTCGCAGGGGTAAATTTTGGTAAACTTTTTTGAGCCACTTTCTACTAGCAAAAAATTAGCCTTTCATGAAAAGATTAGCGAGGTAACAATTAATTCCGGCTTAAAACCTCTGGCCTGGCAACTGAGCTAGTATTTGGTGGATAAAATAGTATAACTTGGTACTTAGACCAGCAGGGTTCGCAGGAGAGTTTCACAGAACCTGTCTACTGAGCAAAGGCGTAAATGGGGGGGGGGGTAGAGATGGTAAATCCCCCCCCCCCCCCCAAAGGGCTACAACATAAAAGGTTTAATGGCTTAATAATCCTTAATTAACTGTTATTTTATTCGATACGATATAGTATATCTGTGACGCTAAAAATATTTAAAAAAAAATCTATTTTCTTAATTTTTCATATTACCCTCCCCCCTACAAAAAAAATATTTACGCCCTTACTTCTGTTGCAAACTAAACTGTTTGAAGTGAGAACCTTTATAAGACTCTTTAGTTTTAAAATGGCTTTAGGTTATTCGAACGTTTCCCGCCTAAATTTCTAACCTGTTTTAAGTAACTTAATTTTTCTTTTAAAATTGCCACTGTCGTGCGCTCTATCAAAAAAATCAAAGAGAAAACAATTTTTGTAATTAAATTTTCTACAATTTTTTTTTTTTTGAAAAATCATTGTGGACCTGTAAGGTCTATATACTGCTCTTTGCAAGGGATAGATTGAGCATCCAACATTGTAGATTAAAGGCAAAGAGTTATAAGGAACACATTAGTTTTGTTTTGGGCATCCTTTTTTGGTTTCCACTGTCTACAACAATACTTACCTCCCTCTGTGTGAATCTCAGAATAAGCAGACTTAAGTTAAGTTCCTTTACCTAGATTAAACATATTTGCAAATCTGACCCTGATACACATCCAAATAATTTAACTTTTCTTAAAAAGTAAAGAGCTGAGAGATGCGATCTGTTGTGACATTTTTATAGTGATGCTATTCTAGAATATGAAGACTTTTACACATTCCTGTTTAAGGAGTATCAATAAAGCTTTTTAAAAAATACTTTCACCATCAATTATAGCAATATGGTTAAATACAATCCTTCAATCCACAAGAAAAAAAATGATTTTATGAAATTTTCCAATTATATCAATACCTTTTCGCAGTTGATGCTATTGATAATGAACTTTAGGTCACATTATTGACGAATTACTACATCAATATTGTTATTTACATAAAAAAATATTACACAAATAAAATAACCGTCACACAAGCTGCTGAAAAAGTACCCAATAAAACTTGGTCACCACTTCGAAGGAGTTCTTGCTATATATTGTGTTCAGACAATAAAAAAAATCATCCGAAATAGGCACGCTGTTACTTATCAATGACATCCACAACTTTTAACGACCATTTTCTTGTACTTTTTTAAAATGACATTTTGGTCATCTAAGAAATATAAAACAGATATAGGATTTAGTTTGGTAGGAGCGCAACAAGGTTTAGGGTACCTCCAGGGGTTCATCAAGTGGACTAAGGTTTGGACGATTGCGTGGTTGGTGGCATTCATGTGCGCATTAAGGGGAAAGTTGCATTCTCCTGCACAGTAGTAGGCCGCGTAGCCATCTGGAGCGATAATCCAGTCCTGAAAAAAATTAAAACAATAAACTGCTGCTCTATGACTCAAAGGTAATGAAAATTATTGATGGCTATGACTATGACCGATTTTTTTGGACCCAACGCTACCGACGGCTTGACAACCCCGCTGTGTTCCATAAAATCGATTCAGTTTAAGAGTTAGGCAGATTTTAGTCAAAATTTTTGACACACTAAAATGGGGCGTTTTGAAAAATGTCAAGTGTTAAGATTCAAGAAATATTTTAGCTTTCTTCATTGTATCTAGCACACAGTCTATTAAAATGAAATTTTAGCTTTAGTTATCCTTAGATGATCCCAACTTGGTTGGTAAAATATGAGGTACGTGTTCAAAGCTTATTGATGTTCCTGTAATGCTAGTGTGTTATTGTGAAGTTCTCTGATATTCTATGTAATGCATACTAACCTGCCATTTTAAATCTTTGAAGCTGATATAAAGAGTCTGAATTCGACAACTTCTTCTTGCATCTGATTCATTATCTACAATAAAAAGTTTTGTTTATAATAGCTTCGTCTTTTCCAAAATATTTTCCTTCTATGTACTTACTTTTATATCCATTTACAACACCTGCCAGAGTAGATGTAGATTTTTTAATCCTTGGCTTGGTATCTCTGGTTGTTCTGGCTTTTACATGATTCACAGCTTTTAGGAAAGCAACCATGAAAGGTTGAATTTCATCCTCGGCTTTAACTGTCACAAGTCCAATATCTTCAGGCCTAATTTCATGACCTAAAAATCAGTATTATAGTGAAAAATATCTCTTTGAGACTTGTATTCTTCTTTCATCAAGATAGCAGCATTAAACATCCGTCTATATTTCTCTATACCCTCTATATATCTCTAAAAAATCAAATTTTTACGTTATATATTCCCAAATTGGTCAAAACAATGCGCTTTCCGCCAAAAATACTCTATATAAAGTTGAAAGTGTAAAAATTCGACTTCTTCATGAAGCCTATAGCAGGGTAACCAATAAACAAGGCAGTTATAGTGCTGGTATTTTTTATGTAAGTTACTAAAGAAGTAAAAAAAACTAGAGCCGTCTTTGACAAAAAATGGTTTGGCGTTTTTTATATCGGTATCTAGAGGTCAACTACCTCCCCCCCCCCCTTCGGTTCGATTTTGCGATTTCGCCTCGAGGTGTGGCCTTCCTAAATACACATGCAGCAAAATTTAAACAATATCGATCAAGTATACAGTTTGAGCTCTAGGCGCGACCATGAACGACAGACAGACATTTTTTTTAAATCATATTTTTTGTTTTAGGAGGCCTGAAAACATGTAAATTCACCAAAAACTCAATATCGGTTTTTTGCACGATCACAATACTTTCCGCATACTACTAATGATTTCAAAAACTTTCACCTACGAAAAATTGAAGATCACCATCTTGTGATTTTCGAAAAATGTTCCGTATTTCTCGTTTCACAGCACTATAAGACTACAAATTATAAATAGAAAGGGAGTGTCAAAATATGCAAACATTGTGTATATCAATCTCCTTCAAAACAATGAGCAGTGCCTACTGAATAAATAAATATATGCACATAAAAGAATAACTTCTATAGTATTGAGGCATGCTATGTATGCACTTACAGGTTCAAGAAAGTTTACAAATTGCTTATAACGAAGTTCATTCTAAAGAATTCGGTAACTTCGGTGTTTATTATTATTGACTGCCTAATCCTACATTTCTACAAATCTTTTAAACTTGTAGAACAAGAAATTACTGTAACAGGTGTCCACAAATGAAATTATGAATATTATTATATTTATAGAAATAAACGTGTTTTCTTGTTTCGAAACATTCGATCTTGTATAATCGAATAATATTAATAAAATGAATAATTTAAAACAACAAACAATCTACAAGAAAGGAAATTTGACTTAAAAAGAGCTTAAACAAGATTTTGACGTATTGTAAAGGAGTAATGCTCAATGAGAACAGTGATAGTCCCAACTAGCGCAGAACAAAATTCATTTTGCCTCCAATACCCGGGATTAAACCAAAGCAAAGTATTAAAACAATATTTTTAGTCGCAAACTCCTCTATAAAATCCTTATTTTACTATAAGAAACGTAACCAGACTGCAACCAACAGCTACTCTCCGGGCTATGTGCCCCGCCGAGCGCTGAATTACAAGTTACAAGCCTAGCGCGTTAAGTGTAATAATTGCTATTACCATCAAAACGCTAATGCTTCGATTGCAACAAACACCAGCCGAAAGACTAATCCTACTTAAAGGAGCTCTCGTGCCAGTCGTCACACACCACTTGCAGACTGCAGTTTCGAGCTGTTGGCTCTCGTCAGTGCAAGGTAGGCATGTGACGCCGACACGAGGATCACTTGGCTATTTAGTACATTTCGGTATCTCCTCTATAAAATCCTTATTTTACTATAAGGAATTCAGCGCTCGGCGGGGCACAAGCCCGGAGAGTAGCTGTTGGTTGCAGTCTGGTTACGTTTCTTATAGTAAAATAAGGATTTTATTTTATAGAGGAGTTTGCGACTAAAAATATCGTTTTAACATTCCGCCCCCTAAAAGCACCTTTGAACTATGCTAAGCCCAGTCAGGCTATTTATTTTTCGATTGCAACATACACTGGATCGCTAGATGGCGCCTGCTGACTATTTTACATGTCGCTATCCCAAAGATACCGAAATGTACTAAATAGTCAAGTGATCCTCGTGTCGGCCGTCACATGCCTACCTTGCACTGACGAGAGCCAACAGCTCGAAACTGCAGTCTGCAAGTGGTGTGTGACGACTGGCACGCGAGCTCCTTTAAGTAGGATTAGTCTTTCGGCTGGTGTTTGTTGCGAAGCATTAGCGTTTTGACGGTAATATGCAATTATTACACTTAACGCGCCAGGCTTGTAACTTGTAATTCAGCGTTCGGCGGGGCACATAGCCCCGGAGAGTAGCTGTTGGTTGCAGTCTGGTTACGTTCCTTATAGTAAAATAAGGATTTTATAGAGGAGTTTGCGACTAAAAATATTGTTTTAATATTCCGCCCTCTAAAAGCATCTTTGAACAAAGCAAAGTAGTGAGTGGACAAAGAATTATTGTCGGAAATTGGAGTAAGTACATTTCAAAATATGGTGAATTCGCCAATAACAAGCAAGACGTGAAGGAATAGTACGCCTATAAATTAGATTCATTTGTGTTTATTTGTTGTACCATTGCAACGGTGAAACGTGAAAGGTTAACTATCAATAGAAACGTCAACTGTCAACAGAAACGCAAACAGTATTACAAATTGCACTACTACTGGATGGCGCCACCTATGCTTGTTACATTCTAGAGGCATGTAATAAATATTACATATCAGCCACTGGAATATAGGTCATTTCTTATTTAAAATCGACATCATAATGCTCGTATTACATAATAAGCGTAGAAAAAAATTTTTTCGATGTTTGCCCTACTTATACTGGACGTAGCTTGATGAAATAATGTGGCCACCATTGAGGAGCAATACCCTACAGTTTTGCAAAATGTTTCATAGAAATCACCTACACTAATCCTGAGTAATGAGTGAATTACATATATCTTGATATCTGCAGGAATATTATCAGTTACATAAAGTCAAACACCGCAATATAAACAAATAAATATTTGATGCAATTAATCAGACAACATACCTGGTTTATCAACAGGATGAACAGACAGGTAAAGGCCTTTATTGGATTCCGGGAACGCCACCCAATTAGCTAGACACGCGGTTAAATTGAGGCCTAGCCAGCCAGAAAAATCCGCTGATGTGTTTAACGCCGATACGTATTCCAGTTCGCGTTCTCTGAAATAATAAATGTGAAAAAGTTTTGCATTAAGGAATAGCAACAGAATATTCCAATCGTGCGATAATAGCTATGTACATTTTGGCACATGAACAATAAAACCATCAGTTCGTCGAAATCTAGCATATCCGCTCTATCATAAATATTAAGAAAAGTTATTTGGATCGGAACGATTTGGGAAATCTGTCCCGAAAATTTTATTTTTCAAGGAATTGTTTTACAAAAATGTACGTTAATAAGACTCATTAATAGTCCAGTCAGCGAAGCAAAATGGGCGGAAATAAATCGTGTAGTCCCAGATTTTAGTACAGTGGTAAAGAGTACCTCCCTGAACAACATACTAAAAGTTCTGACCGCTGAGGTGTGAGCGTTGGGAGGGGCCAAGGTTCGAAAGATCAGTTTTCACATTTTTCGTGAATATCTCGAAAAGGGCGGCCTCTAGCGGAAAAAGTGTTGTAATATACAAAATTAAAATAAATTAAATTTCTTACCAAAATAGTCCTATTCATTTTTTCTCTACGATTAATACTTACCGAGATAAGGGGGGATACTCGTTTTATTCGAGTACAGTGAATGTGTACAACAAATTTAGAAATAATAGCAAAAGTAAGTAAACCTGGGCCAATAATTCGAGTCAGTAAAGGAATGCTAGTTGGCCCATGTATAGGCGGAGCGGCACAAGCTTTTAGTATGCTTATGACAGTGCGTGCCCGGCCGTCTTGCTTGTCCGCTCCAATCTTGTTGGTCACAATTACTTACTCGAATTATTGGCCCAGGTATAGATGATGGTTAATGATCATGTAATGTTAAAAGAGAAAATCGTCAAGATCATCGAAATATTCATAGTCGTCGAGTAAATCTTCCGCTGGGGCACCGTTGGATGCCGCACACCATCGAACACCGGATCCCAGTTTTTCTGCATCCACAACGACCTCCACATCCAGTCGAACATCGGCAGAAAATATTATTCAAAATGGCCTCTGGAGCTACTGGGTTTGTTGTGGTGAGTGGGAAATCGGCATTGTCGAAGATGTATTGACAGAATATTTCCCTTGGAGCAGGCAATTCAGGGTGGTATACAAGTGATAGCTCTAGCTGTTGAGCTTCGCGATAAATACCACTAAATCTCAAACTTGCAAGTAGCTCAACCAAATTTTTTGAACCAAGCTTTCTGTGGATGAACAGGGACACACTGTGTAGGATAGAGAATCGATCAAAAAGATCGAGGACGAATGGCAGTAAATAGGGCACGTAATATAGCAGTCAGATTCTTTTCTACTTTGAGTTTCGCCCTTTTCGTTGTTGCTAAGCAGTCCATAAAGGCCCGGAGCGTATCAGGTACCATTTCCTTGGCGCTACTACAAAATTTTTCAGCAGGTGGAAAAACAGAATTGTCATATGCCATTGACTCAATATCCTCCAATACTATTTTGGCTGCTGTTCTGACGATTCTCTGTTGTTCCGTTTGTGGGTCTTTGGACCTCGAAGAATACCACATATCATTCAAGATTTTTTCACCTGTAGCGCGATTAGGCTGAAAACAATGCGGACCTTGTATTTGTCCTTCATTCTTTCTTTGATAGTTTTTGTAGCAGATACTGTTCCCGAAATTTGCTCTAATAACTCGTCCAAGGGGAACTGGCACTCACCGTTTGCTTCAATGTATTGAAATATATCCTCCATTGCCTCAGAAACTCCTTCATCCTCTGGGCGTCCTCTTTTCTTTGAGGTTCGTTCAGATGCTATCTCATGATAGATCGCATCTGCAGCGTGAAGATCGGCAACTGCACAGATGGTGACCACCGGTAAGAGGCGCACGGTACAAAGGAGGGAGGTGGCTGACCTCGCTCGTCGTTGTCGCGTCACGGACAAGGGCTCGGCATAGCCCAAATGTATTTATGGAGATTATTTAAAAATCCGGAATTTTCCATTTTCCACCCCCCGTATCTCAGTAAGTATTGATAGCAGAGAAAAAATCAATAGAACTATTTTGGTAGGAAATTTAATTTACATTAAGTTTGTATATGACACTTTTTCCGCTAAAGGCAGCCGTTTTCGAGATCCACGAAAAATGTGAAAACCAAACTTTCGACCCTCCCCCTCCCAACGGTCACACCCAGCGTTCAGGACTTTTAGTATGCTGTTCAGGGAGGTACTCCCTACAACTGTACCAAAATCTGTGACTACATGATTTACTTTCACCAAGCGGCCTTTTTTGGGCTTCGTTGACTGAGCTATAAGACCTCTCTATAGATTTACAATTTCGCTATTTATAACTCGCATAAAAAATTAAAAAAAGGAAAAAACAAGAATAAATCCATAGAAACCTAGAATAGTTTGTTACCTTAGTACAGATAACCAGCCTAAGTGAGAACGGTAGAACGGATATGCTTAAACTTCGACGACGGTGGCTTTTGGGCTCCAATGATGCAACAGAGCCTCGTGACATCGATATGCACATGCAGTCTGGAGGATACTGCGTAATATTAGCGTGTCTTTTGGCGCTACATCAAAGAAATGGTACGTGCTCATTTTACAGCATTTTTTCGCACGTCTGGACAGGATTACATGACTATTCATTTTAATTTTAACTGTCTTTAGTGGGTATTCTTTAACTACATACGTTAATTTTAACTGCACGCTAAATGAATGCAAGTTAACATTAAATTGTACTCTATAAAATGAAAACGATGTATTACAGATTACAGTTGCTTTCTTTCTGTTTTGTTTTCTATTGTTTTTTGCATAATTCTTGTACAAAAATTCGGGAAAAACCAAAAGGAACTTTTTCGCAGTAAATGTTTTTGGTTTTACTTTATTTTGCTCTCATTTGCTTATAAATTAAACTTTTTGGCGCCTTAAAGTTGGGCTATGAAAAATTTTAATTCAAAATAGACTTTTGCTTCATAAAATGGGTAAATATTACCAGAGAAATATACAACAATGCGCCGATCAATTTTTTTTACACAAAACCTCGAGAAAAAAATGGAAGGTAATTTTTCGTAATAAATCTTCTTAGTTTTACTTTGCTAATTAATTTCTTTGGCGCTTGGGTAATTTTTAAGTTTAAGTAATGAGAATTTTAGTGCAGGATAGGTGTTATGTTTTAAAATAGTTTAACATTACCAAAGAAATAAACTACAACGCGCCGATCTCAAATGCAAACTTTTTTTTACTCCTGTAAAGGAATTATTTATGTAAAAATTCGAGGAAAACTGAAAAGCAGTCTTTCGTAGTGAATTTTCTTTGCTTTACTTTGTTCGCCTTTCCCTAAACATTAATTTTTGGCGCCTAAAATTGAGCAATTTTTTAAAGATAAATATAAATTTTTAGTACAAGATAGATTTTTTTTATAAAATAGATAAAATATTACCTAGGAAATGTATTACAACGCGCCTGTATGCGAAGCCACTTATAAATTAATTTTTTTGGCGCTTAAAGTTGGGCAATTTTTTAAGAATATAAATGAAATTTTAGGATAACTTTTAAAATAGAATGTTTGTGTTTTAACGGAAATTGATATAACATAGGCTAACCTTAAATACGGAATTCCGATTACAAATGGGTTTGAAGAAAATTGCTTTCTTCGTATAGGCGAAATATTGTAGTTCAAGTTAATATTGTTCATAAATAACTTTCTTCTTATGAAGAAAACACCTTGTCACGTATTCTGCAAATTCTCTTGCCGCATTAACCGCAGAAAGGAAATAATTTAGGGAAAGTCAAATTGTAAATATGACGAGCCTCCAGAATTTTGGGTTGATATCATCAAGAAGTTATTTGAACTATGGTACCAGACAATCTCGATAGATAGCACGATACTATGAAACATGCCAGGCAGCAAAGATAAATCAGCTTGATAAATGCATGGGTCATAAAACGTTTGTTGAGACGTAGTCGTTTGGGGTTTTGCACCAAGTGAAATCCACCAAATTATACTCTATACCCTAATTTGAGCTCAAAATTGTATTATTGTTTAGTTACTCCACCTATCCAAGTAAATAAAAAAATGTCCGATCACATCCGCGAATAAAAATATTTTTTTTACGTAACACGCATTAGATGGCCTATTTACATCATAATCATAACATTCATAATTTTTTTATGTCAAGAATGTTCATGGGGAACAGAAGCTTTTTTATAACGCGTAGCCACCAGAGCTGTTTGTTTGGAAATAAAATAGATTTTCTATTTTAAGTACTTTGTTTATTGATGGACTGGAGTATAGCGCAACTTGACGTAGAAATCGGACGATTATTGTAACTTCATGAGAAAGCAGTCTGTACTCTTGAAGTTTGTTATAGAAGGGCTACTTACTTAATAGGTTACTATTAATCTATTTGTTTAATAACTTCATACGCTGTTGCATTACATTTTCGTTTATAGAAAAAGTGGATAATATATTATTTGACATTAAGGTGGGTATTATCCAAGAGAGAGAGGTCCGATAAGAAAATATTTCTTATTTTTGACCATAACTTTTTTAAAATTTTGCAAAAATCAGTAAATTTAAATTAAAAATTAGTGCCAATCTTCATAATTTGTAGTTCTAAATGAACTAATTTTGCAAATGACTGAAATTATTGAGTGGAGATTCATATCACTACACCTGTCGTAGCTCTACTTAGGTATGCTTATACTTTTTTTAACAATATATATATTTAAAAAAAGTTATGGCCAAAATAATAAATATTTCCTTATCGGATCTCTCTCTCTCTCTCTTGGGTATGCCCACCTTAAATAACTGGGATAATAGCAAGTAAACTTTGGATTCAGTAATTTTGGAAACGTTAAATTTCAATTCAATATGCGCCACATTCTATATGCTTGAAGAAGAATAAAAAAAATAGATACTCATATGTTATTTGATAAAATAGTTTGTGTAAGATGAAAAATATCCTAATTTTTAAACAATACAGGGTGATACAAACTTAAACTCAAAAATTTAAGAATATGCATTCTTCAAATTAAAGTTGACACCTTCAACAAAGTATAGTCTGGCCGAAAAGAGTAAATAGTAGAGCCAGAGGCGTGCGGATTCCATAATATTTCGAAAAAATGAAAGCCCTCGCATTGTGTTAATTATGCATGGGCTACTATGTCTTAAATTAAAATATTATGCATGGATCTTTTGTTTTATAATAATAATAAATAATAAATACACCACAGGTAATGACGACCCCCTTTATCCCGGAAGGCTCTAGAAGAGCCTTGTGTAGGAGGGGGCTACACATTTAGAGACAAGGGACACACACCCAATATCCGTGTATAGTGAAAAAATCCCTCTCAGTATTTTCCACTGCCACGACCGGGGATCGAACCCGGAACTTTTGGGTGAGAGGCAAGTGCGCTCACCTCTCGACCATCAGTCATACAATATGAACAATATTATCGGTGTGGCGCTACTGGATGACGGGCTACCCGAATGTTTGACATTCACAGCAGTCGACAAATTATTAGGGATAAATGCGGTACGTTCACATATTCCACACATTTGGTCGACTATGGCAATTACACAAAATGTTCTAGTCGTAGTTTTAATTTCTGGTAGGTGGCAAAAACGGATAAAATTTAATATATTTCTGTGGTAGAGCGAGGTGCCGCTTCCGTATTAAATAACAGCTAAATCCTTTGACGAGAATGCCGCTGATTTTTTTTTAAAGCTTTTATTTAACTTGCAATGTTTGTTAGTTTGTTTAGGTCAAATCTTGCAATCAAAATTTCGATTAGTTCTAATTAAGCTAGAGCCTTGAAATCTTGCACATGTATATAATTGCGGTGACAATAGACTTTAACATTTTCATATAAAAAAAACAAGATGGCGGCTTCATGATGGCGGATGACTTTACCGTTAATGATCCGATTCGACTTAAAATCGATATCTGGGGGTTCTTAAGATCGCCAATTATGAATTCTGGTTCAAAATTTAGAAATTCAAAATGGCGGCGCCAATATGAAGGACGACTTTTGTCATTTATGGTCCAAATCGATCAAAATCGATATCTGCGAGTTTTCGGGTTCGCCGATTACGAATTTCTAGTCAAAAATTTAGCCCAGGATGGCGATTTCAAGATGGCGGACGACTTTACCATTTAAGATGCGATTCAACTCAAAATCGATATCTGGGGGTTTTTAAGGACGCGAATTATGAACTTTTAGTCAAAATTCAGAAATTCAAAATGACGGCGCCAATATGACTGACGACTTTTGTCATTTAGGTCCAAACCAATCAAAATCGATATCTGGGGGCTTTCGGGGTCGCAAATTATGAATTTGTAGTCAAAAATTTAGTTCAAGATGGCGAACGACTTTACCGTTTATGATCAGATTCGTCTCAAAATGGATATCTGGGGATTACAGCATATCAAAGGACTAAAAAGTAAAAAATAAAATTATATTAAAAAAATATTTAAAAAAGCTTTTATTTAAATGGTCCAAACAGTAGAAAATAAACTTTGAAGTAAATCAAACCCATCATTTTGTTACATTATATATATTTTTTATGACATAAAAGCTTGTCGCGAACAATCTCCTTTACACGAGAAAATCTCACGACTAGCTTTTATATAAAAAAAAATATTATAATGTAACAAAATGATGGGTTTGATTTAGTTCAAAGTTTTTTGCTCTATTATATACTCTTTTTGGCTCCACTATAATAAAATAATAATATAACAGCCGTAAAAATATTGAAGTTACGGCTACGATTAATAACACCATTATTAATCGTTTCTTAATTGAACGACTGTATAAAATACTAACCTAGGTACCTTTTGTACTAATGGTAAAAGATGCAACATCTTAGTGTTATTTTCCTTATAGGGAAGAACGGTTAAAGCTACATCAGCAGTATATACTTACTTTTTTGTTATAGATAAAACTTTGCGTAAAATGAGTAAAATGAAACCTTTTTGATAAATAGAACGGGAGACATGGTAGTTCAAATATGATACAAAAAGTGGTTGAAAATGGCTAAGAATCCGCATTCTCTTTCACTTTTTTACGCATTGGGCGACAAAAATGCTCATACAATGATTTGAACTCCATATAGCGAGATAAAGAATAGTGTTATATGCACGCCCACGCCCTCTTACGGGAGAGATTTTATCTCTAGCGGCAGAGGGAAAGGAAGCCTGCCTAATTAACTACCAGTAAAACGGTAGTTCGCCAGTTGGCCAAAGATGGCGCCATTATCACGCATAAGCTAGAATCATCCTCAATGACAGTCTGGAATAGCCTGGAGCGAAATGGAATGAATCGAGAATAAGCACCACGGATATATAAGTAGGAAAGCCAACGCGCTGGAATGAGTTCAGTACAGTTCTGAGAGGAGTCAAATGTTCAGATAAGACAAAGGACAGTAAGTAATAAGTTCTGAATTATAGTAGTGAGTCTATAGTAGATGAGAGTTATAACTAGTGTGTTATTATAATTATTGTAATTTAGTGATTAATAAATCAGTGGTTAATGACAAATCGTGTTGCAATTATTTAACCTACGTTTGGAGGTGTTTACTACAAGGTGTAAAATAGATTTATACGACTAATAGGTTAGAAGTTATGATTCATCCAACTATGATTGCAGAAACTTAACATTACAAAATTTCACAATGTTTATATAACTTTTTTATTTTATGTAAAATACGCAATATGAATTTTTCCAAAATCGTAGTAATTACAAACGTTGACACAAATGCGTTTTAAAAGCCCCGGAATCAATATAGGTTGTATATAGGCTCCTTCATATTATCAACTGTTATTAATAAAACTTACCCATTATCGGTGTTTATAAGCTGGTATACTGTGACAGTGTACTTTGACTCCGGATTTTTTACAGACGACTCCTCGTTCTTGTATATCCTCAATTCTGCTCCTACTATGTCCTCCGCCACAGGCACTTCAGAAACATTAAACCATAGTCGTTTTCCTCTTTCATGTCTTACACTACTCACATGGTGGTCTATGAAATAAATCAGGAAATAAAATTAACCAAGGAAAGTTTATGGTCTTCTTATCTGACAGAGGGGCGGGAGGTTCAGTTAGAAAAATCCCCGGAAATGACTTCAACTTTGAAATTTTAAATGAAACAACCTGAATATTTTTACATTTTTTGATTCCGAAGATAAGTTCGATTGCCGAGACGATTGCATAGTTTTAAAAACATTTCTGACTACTTGATTTTTTAGGGCTATTTTTATTTTTGGATCTAGAGTGCAGTGAATGCACTCAAATCAATCAAATGGACGAAAACGATAAGAGAAAAATGTAAACGCGAGATTTTTCGAATTGGTTTAGTACCAACCAAATTTTTAAAACCAAAATTTTAATAAAGTCTACTTTTTCAAATGGTAACGTCTTTCAGACACCCAGTACTTGGATATTAATTTTCACGACAAATCCATTGATAACCTCAAATCGAAAATAGATTTGATATTAACCTAAATAATAAATAAATAAAATAGTAAATAAACACCACAGAAATTAGACAACCCCCAATTCCAAAAGCCAGAGGCTTGTGCGAAAAGGGGTTGAAAAACACGGACATACAAGCATATCCGTCGAAAGTGCCAGTGCCGGAGCCGGGGCTCGAATCCGGTAGCGCGATACCCGTTGAATTAATCGCAATTGCCACCTCACGCTTTAACCAACGCGGCTATCGGCTAGACCAATACAAACAACGACGCACTTATGGGGGTTAGAAGCCCCTCCCACCTTCAGAAATTAACAGAAATATACCAAGTAGGATAACAGATACATTACATTAAATATAACAAAATGCATTTTAATTTAGCAATATGCTTCGTATCGGTCGCGATATTTAAATTTTCCGCTGCTCTAACGGTTTCTCGAATCGCCTCATTCATCCCCACCGCGCGCCGGTAACGTACAGTACAAACAACATGGCGACACGCGGACATGCCACCCACGTCGTGTTTTAATGTATTATTTAATTATGTGTATTAGGTATAAAAATGTAAACTTCACTTCCGGTTTCGCCGGAAATAAAAAATTCAAATAAAATTCACCAAAACTGTTTTTGGGGCAAAACTCAATTTTTTCAAATGGAACCATATCGGTACCATGGTACCATTTATTAGTACTATTAATAAGTAATTTATTCATATGTCGTATTAAAATGTGCGATAAATGCAAGTAAAATTACAGCTAAAAGAAAATAAAAAAATACAATTTTATTCTAATTACGTTGTTACACATAAGGTGGTTTTGCAATACAAAAAATTAACACAAAACATTACAGTTGTTCAAAATGCTGCCCATTAACGTCAATGCACTTCTGAACTCGCATAGCTGTTCCTCGAAGAACGTTCGCCAATTGCTGGGCTTACTCGTAGCTCCATGTCTTCACGGGTTGTAACAGCGGTTGCATAGACAATATTTTTTAAATGACCCCCAAACAAAGAAATCAAGGGGCGTTAAATCAGGTGACGTTGGAGGCCACCTCACAGGACCATTCGTCGAAATTACGTTTTCTCCGAATCTCCGTTAAAGGTAATCAATTACCATCCTTGAATTATGGTGAGGAGCGCCATCTTGTTGGAAATACATTCCCTGCCCTAAATCTAGAGGTAACTCGTCTAAAATGTCCTCAACCTCATTTTCCAGGAATCCCAAGTATCTGGCACCAGTCAGAGGTCCTTCAAATATTATTGGACCAATGATTCTACTACCGATTATTCCAAGTCAAACATTGAAACCGAACCGCACTTGAAAGATACCCTCCCGTAATAAATTTTGATTTTCTTGTGACCAATATTTTGTATTTTGTCGGTTAAATAATTCCAAATTTGTAAACCTAGACTCGTCCGAAAATAAAATCAGTCCCAAAAAATCATTGTTTGGCTGCATGTTATTGCAATATTGTATCTTACGTTCGTAATCACTTTCGTACAAATGCTGGTGCAATTGGTATTTAAAAGATTTATAGTGGTATTTGTGCAAAATTCGGCTTACTGTTTGGTGACTGATGTCCAATTCAAACCCAATTTGCCTTAAAGAAACAGTCTTATCAACTTCTATTCGAGCCAAAACATTATTTTCCATTCCTTCGTCAATAATGAAGTTTTCTTCGGGATCATTATTGGGCTCTTTTCGGAATTGGTTTTCAACACGTTTAAAATAATTTTTCGCTGGACAATGTCTATCAGGATATCGTTGGGCATAAAGGTCGATAGCCGCAACTGCATTTCTTTTACATTCCCCATAAATAATTAACATGTCCACTTTTTCATCTCTTGAATAAATTTGCGGCATTTTGAACACAATTAACAAGCATTTTAAACCATTTTTAAAGACACAATAAAAACATCGTTAAACCAACAAATGTTTGACAAGCTAAATATTTCATTGTTTTCAAAGCCACCTTTACTTCTTAACATTTAATTTGAACAAAATTGTATTTTCTTATTTTCTTTTAGCTTTTATTTTAATTTTGTTTGTATTTATCGCACATTTTAATACGACATATGAATAAATTCCTTATTAATAGTACTAATAAATGGTACTACGGTACCGATATGGTTCCATTTGAAAAAAATGAGTTTTGTCCCAAAAAAATTTTGGTGAATTTTGTTTGCTCATAAATCACGTAATTTAGTGTTTTTAACGGGATTTCGATTTTTGAAGCATTACATGGGTCATTTAGAATAAATCGGAACCGTCATGGCACACTTACATGGAAAACTAAAAATTATATTGTAAAAAAATTGATGTTTGAAATGCATCGTTGCATTCAGAAAATTATGCAGAATTCAAAAATGCAATAATATACAGGGTACAAGTTAGTGCCACTTCCGGCGACACCGGAAGTAAAAAAAAAATCAATTGTATGTCAAAAAGTGCCGCTTAGTATGTATGTAGTATATCCTAAATTTCAATCAATTATCTTCAAAACTAAACGAGAAAAGCGGGTATATCACGATCCTAGCTCCTCTACCCTCCCTTATCGACGCCCTTGTTTCCATACCTTAACACGTTAACTCGGACACCCTGTACAATATTGCAAAGTTACGCACCTGATTTGTACAAGAATGCAGTTGTTTAAGTAAGTGTCGCCCCGCCGCCTTTACATTGGTCATTTTCGCGAACAGTTTACATACATTTTAAAAATAATGGAGAGACGATGTATACATTTTACTTCAATTAACGGAATACACATTTGCAATGTAAGGATAATTGATTTGAACTGTTGGGTCGCATGGGAATTTCCTTGGGAATTTTAATGCGCGCAGTTCTAATCACATAAACAAACACTTCTTAAAATAAAATAAAATTAATCAAATAAAAAGAGTCTATAAAAAGCACAAATAATATGTGTCAAATAATAGAAATAATAACTAATAATGACAATCCGTATTTATATCAACATGTTTCTACTTTTTTTAAATACCGAGCAATAACAAACGAAAGTTAAAAGTGCGTTATTATCTGCGGGTAAAACGTTGATTGCAAAATTCTAATTTATTTACAATACATACTTTTCTCTGCGTGTAAAATATATTTTGCGCATTATTCGCACCTCTAGCCATCGCTACCTAATATTAACAAATTGCTCTACAAAAAACTTACTGATGCTCTCAAAAGTCATAATCACATCGCTTTGATCGATCTGTTGCTGTTCTTCCCCGCTCAAATTAATATCAGAACTTCTTTTCGACCTACTATTTTCGTCGTTTTCGCCATCCATCAGCGACTTATAGATGTCCAACAGAAACCTAGGCGCCGACTTTTTTAAAGGGCTCTTATTTATTTTCCTCGGTCTGTTCGGCAATCCCAACAAATTTAAAATCTCCAGTTCCATCTCCCTTTTTTCATCTTGTGTCAATAAGCGGTCTATGGCTGTTTGATCATACCCATTGTCAATGTAAACTGCGGCCTTTGGAGTGGAAGATACGACTGAAACGTTTATTAATATCACACATAACACTACGGTTATCACAGAATGCATATTTGTACTGTTAAAGAGTTCACTTGTTTGATTAAAATTAGTGTCAATTAGTCAACGCCAACGCAGTTATGTTTCGTGTAAATCGTGGCTCGGTGGTTCTCTTCTCGACGGACCTTCGCTGATGTCTAATGTGGTGTGGGCAGGTATTTGAACAGGTTGTTAGATTGAAACAAGTCTCAGTCCCCACTTTTAAGTCACCGCTTACTATACAGTGGCTCAGCTTCAAATCTTGACACGGAAATTTCGGGATAGTGCGAAATTATTTCCAAAAATAGGAAGACATTGCGATTGCGTGTTGTAAATATACTTATTTGAATTCGTGAAAGAGAATAATAAATTAAATTGTTAAAATATCGTACGTCATTATATTTATTCTTGTAATTGTTAAGTAATAAACAAAATAGCCCGCGCGCAACGCGTTTTCAAGGTTCACTTTCATTAAAATGCCTCCTACACAGTGAGTGCCGAAATAGCTTCATCATTAAAAGCAATATTAACGTAGTTTAATTTTTTGCTATCTTTTAATGGTCAATATGAAGATCCATACATATTAATAAAGGTGTCCATTATCATGACCGTGAATGATGTAGGTATATTACAATAAGAGTCCAGGCACAGACAGATGGGCGTCATGACTAGTGCCAAGCAGTCTATCACCGCCATAGATTACTGGAAGGAAAACACCACTTAAAAACCCACTCTTTTTTATCGGTAGTACACATACTACCAACGTCGTTAGCCCTCTTATTCTTTATGGTGGTATCCATGATTTATGGTTGGAATCTTTACTATAAAATGTTTAATCTATGGTCGCATTCAGCGGACGTAGCATAAAGCGCTCCGCTACCGCTACTGTTACGGAACCGCTGAAACGTTATCTGAAATAACAACTTTTGTGCTGTAGCCAAATGTCAAAATATGCGCGTTTATTTTTCATCATTTGAAATTTGAAATTTTTTAAGGAAGTCTCTTGCAGTAATAGCTATACCTTTTTACCGAACTTTAGAATTCTTTTGGTAAAACGACTTTCAGTATTTTATGTTAGATATATGTGAGCAGAAGCTATTTTATCAAAAGTATCCCATCATCATGGATATAATACATTGTGTTGGTATTCATTTTGTTTATTTTTCAAATTTTCTTCGCAACTGCTCACCGCTCACAACTTATAGCACAAATGCCTTGCGCTACCAGAAATGGCGACCGCTACTTAACATGTTAAGAAAATAGCGTATCCGTCAGAGCACCTTTGCGCTACAGTTACACAACTGTTACGTCCGCTGAATGCGACCTATGTTACATAGGATTTTAATGTGAAGGGCAATTTTTTATTTTAACACGTTCAAGGGGCCAAATTGAATTATTCATAGTTCATCTGCAATGCAGGCGCATTGTTTATTTAAACTTTTGAGTTTTTTTAAAGCATATATTTTTCATCGGTGTTTTGAAATACCTCGGACCAACGAAAAAAAAATGCGATACGAGTTGTATACAGGGTTGGGCCGATTTAAATCAAGATAAAAATCATGACTTAAATCAACAGATTTAACAAAAAATACTATTTAAATCAAAGCCGATGATAATTTTGAGGAACGTTCACAAGCAAATGCGATAATGGAAAATAAAAAATATTAAATTGAAACGCTTAATTTTAATTCTTATAATACTTGAACAAAAATACTAATTTTTCTGCTTTTTCAATCCCCATCAGTCTATTTCTTATATCGGAATATGTATTAGCCCAAAGATACTGAAAACTCGTTCTACTGAGGCTGAAGAAGCAATGGGGAACAATCCAGACCAGTTCCTAATATATCCAAGAGATGACGCCATGCGTACTCGATGTAATGCCATTCTCAATTTGTATCATACAATATATGATACAAATTGCGAATGACATTAAACAACAATTTAAAAGTTATATTGTAACTTTTAAATTGTTTAAATTTCCCGATTTCTGAGAGTTCCCAATCTCTTATTCATAGAAATGAGCCAAATTGATAAGAAGAATGAGGAATGATCCAAGCCAGTTCCTAATATATCCAATAGATGACGCCATATGCGTACTCGGTTTAATTTCTTTCTTAACTTGTATCATATATAACCTTTAAATAGTTTTAATTTCCCTATTTCCGAGAGTTTCCCAATCTCTTATTCGTAGAAATGAGCCAAATTGATAAAAAGGATTATGGCAGTTAGTCATTAAATCGTTTAAAACTTTAAAAGCGAAGCTGAGAAAAAGAGGTGCTATAGAGTTCATGGAAAAAGCTGATTTGATTGAAAGGTATATAATTACATTTATAAACTTGTTGAATTTTTTGTTTATAAATCCTCTTTTATTCTAGATTAATCAAATATGACAATATTTTAATTAGTACCTACACTTGAAGATGAAGATATAGATTACAATTTTAAAACACCAGATTATAGTTGTCGGTCATTTTTGGGAAATAAATCTCCTACTGTGTTAGAGCACTTTGGTACACAGCAACAAGTTTTCATTTTACATCCTTATTAACTTTGTTTATTCAAAGACATATTTTTTCGTATTGACATTGACGGACAAACAAGTACAGCAGAGTACAGCTGGTGCACTCTGGCGGATAAAATAAAAGATAATGTTCCAAATTGTTTCAACACAGGTATCTGTTTTTTGATTTCTGGATCATCAGCTTGTGACAGCCACCCACCACTGCACTGAATTCCACTGACGTTTTTTGTAATTTCTTCAGAAAACATGATGTTTTTGAAGGGCAGAGAACGAGCATTAAATTTCATTATTAATCCGCTAATTGTTCATTAATTGTTTAAACAAAAGAAAAACGTTTTTTATGTAAAATTGTAATAACAATGAATTTGCAACGAAAGTAATTGTATTCAAATTGATATTCCAGGAGTTTCTGAGGTCACTGAAAAAGACTATAATATTGAAAAAATAAAAATTCAAAATAGCTGATCCAATATCGCCGACTTTATGTAAAATGTTTCATAAAAAATGACGTAACTTGAAGAATGTCAAATAAATTTCACTCAAATTAATATCAAGATGGTTATTGAAGTCACTGAAAAAGAATAGGATCTTAAAAATTAGAAAATCAAAATGGCTGATTCAATATGGCCGACTTAGTACAATATTTCATAAAAAATTAACTTTAAATAAATGTCGTTCGATTGAACATACAGTTCATTCCTAAGGTTTCCTCAAAATAATATATAGCAATACAAAAATTCATAAAGTTTTATTTAAAATTGAACAATATAATATATTTAAATAACATTTATTTTCTTGGTCAATTTCATCAAAAAATTGCTGGCAGTTCAGGCAATCAGAATCAGAACAAGTGGAGCAGGCTATGGTACAGAACAATGCAACTTTCCTACAACCAACCTGTTTTGCATTTGCAAAAAATCATTTGAAGCAGTTTGTTTGGGGCTGGATCTTGGGTCATGGCCTACCTGAATCCTTTCGTTTCCAACCCCAGTCTTCTGCTTGCAAATTATTACTTAGCCAAGTGGTACTCGAAAATAAACTCTTTGAAAATGCAGATCAGCTGCATGTTCTGTTGGTGGAAGTGCCGTTCAATTTAGTTTGCTTTGTTTTGTGATTTCTTTAACAAAGCATAATGAAAAATAAGCACGTCATACCAGCGTTAACTACAGCAACACAGCATTATAGAGAGTGTTCCATTTAAAAGCGGGGCACCTTTCTAAAATGTTTATTTGTAGACCGATTTAAATGATTTTTTTTAAATTATAGAGCTTCAATAACTCTACTGTGGTGTAAAATTTCAGATCGAAATAAAAAAATTTCAAGGCCTATTTCGATTTTTTTTCAAGGCCAAAAATCCAAAAAAAGTGTTAGCAATTTTTTAATCTCTAATCTGACTACGCCACTGGATTTAGAATACCTTCAAATGGATATGACCGAAATTTAACAAAAAATATTGGTTTCTAAGGGAAATATAGCATAATTAAAATTTATATTATGTTAGCGAAATAATTTGAATATTCACGTAATTCACAATTGTTTTCTTTAAACATGCTCCGTATTAAGGATAATTATTTTTATTCAATATTCATTGATCTAAAAAAAGCGTTTGATGTAGTTGACCATAGCCTCTTATTAAGTAAATTGGAGAAACTTGGATTTTGTGGAATTTCATTGAAGCTACTTGAATCATACTTGGATAACAGAAGACAATTTGTATCATGGGATAATGAGCGAAGTAGTTTTAATACAGTCAAATGTGGTGTACCACAGGGCTCAGTTTTGGGACCCTTGCTCTATCTGATATATGTACTGAATTTAAGTAAAACTGGGTTGTTAGCACAATATTATACGTTTGCTGATGACACGGTACCATAAGCATATAGAACTAGAGCACTCTATAAATGCTGACCTTAAGAAATACAGACAATGGTTGCTTAGAAATAACTTAAAACTAAATGAGAAAAAAACTGTTTATATGTCATTTCGAGTAAGAAACAAAGTATATCATAACATGCAAATCTCTATAAATAATTGCGAACTAAATGAGGTACAGCATCATAACTACCTTGGAATAAAAATAGATAATGAGTTAACATGGGAGATGTAAATTCAGAAATTATGCCTCTGTGTGGAGCAATGTACAGGGCCAACAACTTAATAAGTGAAAACGCAAGGAAAACTGTCTATCTATCTTATATTGAAAGTGTTTTCAGATATTTAATTATTATTTATTTATCATGTACAAATAATCTATTTAGCAAGTATCGAACACTGCAAAACAAAGCTATAAAAACCTATTTTGGATTACACCCCAGAACACCTACACAAGACATTTTAAATATTAGTGAAGTTTTATCACTGGCACAGTTACTTAAATTAGAACAGTCAAAGTATGTACATAAACTCTTAAATAAAAAACATAAATCTAACATTGAGATTCAGTACATCAATAATATACATGAACATTATACTCACAATAGAAATAACATCTATCAGAACAATGTGACAAGTAATTATGGACTAAAAAATCTATTATATCAATGCATACATACTTATAATGAACTTCCTGATGAGTTGAAAATATGTAACATACAATTATTTAATAAAAGATGCAAAACCCACATCACTATGTAATAATATAGGGATAAGTGCATAGACATTTACATTTTTTTTCTTTTAATACGATTAATTTTAAGATATTATACATTTTTTTGTAATTGTATATCTGATGTAATGTACATATGTGTCCATTTTACTACTGCATTTATAAAATATACTATATGGTATTGCTATGTATACATATACTCACATTTAATTTTGTAAATATTCCGTTACCGTCCCCTGGGCGTTTAGGAATAAGAATATCTTTAGATCATCTTTCGTACCTATAAATTTTTACTAAATAAATAAATAAAAATTAGCAAGTCTTGTAAATATTCAAAGAATACCTTATATATGCATCATAGAATAAACTATATTTACCCATCAAGTTGTTCATTTTTTCATAATCTTTTAATCCATGTAAAAATACTTTAAATTTTAAGTCTGTTTTGAAATACGAAAAAATGGCCAAAAATTAAAAAAAAAATGTATCTGTTATCTTAAAGTACCCCTATAATTTCAGCACGTTTCCCGGTCACGATAGCAGAATTTCACAAAGACGTCAAATTTTAGCAACAGCACGATTATCAGCCATTTCAATCCTTATACTTATTTGAATTTTTAACTAAAGATTGAACTTTGTAGGGAGCTACATTTTCCCCAAGTTTCATCAGAATTTGTCATTTTCTTAAAAAATAATAATAATTTGTTTAAAAATACCTAATTTTGCATTATGTAATTTTTTTTAAGAAGAATAATAATAATCAGAGTAAATTCTAGTTTCTATTAATTTATTGCGCAACTCATAATGGATATTTTTCATTTCGCATTGATCTCGTTGAAAAACATGATTTAAAAAAATCAGTTGTGTGAATGAACAATACGCGGACCTCGTAGAAACTGCAAAACTGATATGCAAATTTGACTCAAAATTGAAAAAAAAGTGCTCTGATCAGACAATTGACATTTCTTATTTGTCGTTTCTCTTTGACTCCACTATTAAAGACACGTCTATATCAACAAACTTTTCTTCTAAAAAGTTTCATTTATTACTGACTTCTCTGTGATTTTATATATTTTCGCGTTATTCGTTATAAATAAAAAAGGATTCTTGTCCGTAATTTTTTGTTTCTTGTTTGAATTCCAAAGCCACCCTATATATGGTAAATAAATTCCTTATTAACACTACTGTGATGAGCAAAAAAAAATAGAACAGCTATTTTTTTTCTAATGTAAATCTGTCTATTTGAATATGTAATGAGTAGCCAAAAATGACAATGTCACAGAAATTAAAGTTAGATGTACACAACTAGATTTTAGCAAAAATATGTTATAAGACGTCCCATTTTTTTTTGTGCACGATAGTACTAATAGAAAATGGTACCACGGTACCAATAGGTTCCATTTGAAAAACGTGTTTTGTCCCAGAAACCATTCTGATGAACTTTATTTGCTCACAAATCTCATAATTTAGTATTTTCGATAGGATTTCGAATTTTCTAGCATGACACGGGTTAATTAGATAAGTCACGTTGCATGTCAAATGTCGAAAATCATCGACCAATAACTCTTTTCAGATCTTTTTGTAAAATATTTCAAAAATATGTTGGGCAAAAAATTGTAAAATCCTTTGATAAACACAAACTTTTCAATAGTAATCAGTTTGGCTTTCGCACAGACCTCTCTACGACAATGGCTATTGTGCAATTTTTGAATAATCTTTATGAAAGCTTAGATACAGGTAAGAAACGTGTAGGTATCTTTCTTGATCTGAGTAAGGCTTTTGATCTTGTGTGTCGTTCCCGTCTTATAAAGAAACTGAAGAAGTATGGTGTAAGAGGTCCACCATTAAAATGATTTAAAAGCTATTTATGTGACAAACCGCATTTTGTACAAATTAATATCAAGTCTGACGTTCTTGAAACCTCAATCGGAGTACTGCAAGGGTCCGTTTTAGGTCCCTTACTGTATATAATTTTCGTAAATGACTTTTCTCTTAATGGTTCTTTATTATTTGCTGATGACTCATCTTTCTAATTCAAAAATAGAGCACACGATAATTGAAGCAAATCTAAAGATCTCACAAGCTCACAAATGGTTCACTGAGAATGTGAAGTGACATACCATCATCGGTTTAAGCCCTGAGACATCGATCGGCGAAGTTAAGCAGCGTTGGTCGAGTCCGTCACTTGGATGGGTGAACGGCATCTCATTTCGCCGTCCTGGTTGAGTGGAAGAGTAGCTGTAGCTAAACTCTGCCAGGACGTAAATATAAACAAGGCATTTATAAAAAAAAATAACCTGGTTTTAAATAATAGTAAATCTACATTTCTAGGATACGGTGACTTAAAAGAAAATTATCAGGAAAATCCTGTAAGAACAGACGAAACACGAAAAATCACTTTACTTCTCACAAAACATACTATTTTTTCTTCAAACATCGAATTTCAAATAAATACTGTTATTTTTGCTTCAAATACTTTTAGTGCAGCTGTTGAGCGGCAGTAAAAGACTTTTTCTTCTAATCAAAAAACATGACTCATGGCAAATTTCATAAACTTATAAGTTGTCATTTCACTGACACTTCATCTAAGCTGCAGTAAAAGTCTTTTACTGCAAACAATTTTATCGTTATTCAAATGTGCTTCTAAAGGGCTGAATATTAAAACATAATACTTCAGTCGCAAACTCTTCTATACAATCCTTATTTTACTATAAGGAATGTAAGCAGACTGCAACCAACAGCTACTCTCCGGGCTATGTGCCTCGCCGAGTGCTGAATTACAAGTTACAAGCCTGGCGCGTTAAGTGTAATAATTGCGTATTACCAACAGAACACTAATGCTTTCGATTGCAACAAACACCAGCCAAAAGGCTAATTCCTACTTAAAGGAGCTCTTGTGCCAGTCATCCCACACCACTTGCAGACTGCAGTTTCGAGCTATTGGCTCTCATCAGTGCAAGGTAGGCACACAACGACCGACACGAGGATCCTTCGACTATTTGGTATATCTCGGTATCTTTAGAATAGCAACATGCAGAATAGTCAGCAGGTGCCATTTAGCAGTCCAATGTCTATTGCAATCGAAAAATAAATAGCCTGACTGGGATAGGAACTTTATTTTTCGATTGCAGCAGACACTGGACAGCTAGATGGCGCCTGCTGACTATTTTGCATGTCGCTATCTTAAGGATACCGAGATGTACCAAATAGTCGAAGGATTTTTGTGTCGGTCCTCACATGAATGAATGTCGTAAGCAGTATTTTAAACATGGTTTATTAAGCTTTAGCAGAGTCTGGCTTTAGTACATAATGAAGATTATTTATTTAAACATGGCTGTTTATTAGAAATTATGGAAAAGGCACTTATTTTGTCTAAAGAATTGTTTCTTTTGGTCAATTTAAAAAAAAAAAACTATACACGTATCATGTAATTCCTCATCAAAAATATTTCTTTTAATTATTTGAATGGATGTATCTTTAAAGGCCATTGCAAGATAAGCTATCGAAAACTGCTCAAATATTGTATTTTGCAGAGCAGTCATGTCCGATCGACTTTCTTGAAATTTCACAAATATTGCTTACGTTTGATTAATGCCTAAGCTATATCATATTAAAGCATGTATTTTGCTGTGATGCAAGAAGATAAAATGAATATACCAATTATACAGAGTGTTCATTCTTTAGATAGAAAGTTCCTCTACTTAAATCAATATGTGGTTCTTTATACTACTTACTATACATCAAACAATAATATCTAGTTCATTATTTTAATCATTTATATTTATGAACCATTATACAAAATTTTAAAGTAACACGAACTCATTATATTAGTATATTTACATTAGGAAGATTGAGATGAAAATAATAATTGTACAAAAGTCGTTTCCATTATTTTCAAGTAGATATACTTGGGTAATTTATTAAGTCAGTTTCTTAAATTGCAAGTTACAAATCTATCATAATAGGCGTGCAGATCACCCCCGTTTTAACCAACTGACCGGTTAGGTTGAGGTAATCACTTCTAACCTGGTTTTCTTCAATTTGACATCGAAGAGTACTTACAGTAAAAAATTAGCCAAAGTTAGTTGATCGGAACATATAAATAACTGCAAAAAACTATAATTTTTTTATTTCACAAATGTTGTCGAATATCATCTTCAACTCGCGATATCTCGACAAATAAAGAATATTTTTAGATGAAATTTCAGCACGACATTGTTCAAGTTATTCTTTAAGATACGGAATTGGTCCGAACTCTTATTATTTATTTCACAGATGAAAATAGTGATTTTTCAAAAAAAAAATTTGTCAAACCTAATTTTTTTTTCAAAACAAAAGTTGTGTGACGAACTTTTAATACGATAATTTTTGACAAACTTATATTAAAGTACAATATTTAAAGAAGTTTTCTGTAAAGTTTAACGCATTCATATTGTATATATAAAAAGTTTCGCACTTTGAAATAGCGCAGCAGACATGTTGTTTGTGCGCCGCATGTTTCATTGTGGTGATTGCCGTAGTTCAGGCGTTTACTATCATATCAATGCAATGTTTTATTACAAATTCCCTTTTTACAGGTTACTGTAAAGTGGAAATAGGTAATACTAAATTAATTGTTGATACATTAAAAAAATGTGTTTAATATAAGTTTGTCAAAAATTATCGTATTAAAAGTTCGTCACACAACTTTTGTGTTTGAAAAAAAAAATTAGGTTTGACAAATTTTTTTTTTTTTTTGAAAAATCACTATTTTCATCTGTGAAATAAATAAGGGTTCGGACCAATTCCATATCTTAAAGAATAACTTGAACAATGTCATGCTGAAATTTCATCCAAAAATATTCATTATTTGTCGAGATATCGCGAGTTGAAGATGAAATTCGACAATATTTGTGACATAAAAAAATTGTAGTTTTTTGCAGTTATTTATATGTTCCGATCAACTAACTTTGGCTAATTTTTTACTGTAAGTACTCTTCGATATTAACTTTAAGAAAAACCAAGTTAGAAGTGGTTACCTCGACCAAATCGGTTACTCAGTTTTTAGAGCACTTATTGAGGGTGATCTGCACGCTTATAAATCGTAGGAAAAATTCTCTAAAAACCCATCATAATATGGTCATTCTGCAGTTTATCCTCTTCTCTATTTTTGAGTTTTTTTTTATGGATACATTAATAAGAGAGTTATACGATGCGTTTGTGACTAATGAAATGTTGCGCAAACGTATAATAATAAAGGAAATTGACAGGAAAGTGGAGCGAATAGGGGTGCTGGGTGTGCAAAAACGAGTGAAACTATGACGTTTTTACGTCACTTTGAGACGATTGGCATTGAAAAAGTCATTTTAGGGCAAGGGTAAATAAGATAAGTCATTCCAGTCTAACCTAACCTAACTTTTTCGGTTTGCAATGACTAATACGTAAAGGACCCAAAAAGGAATAAAAATACTAGAATTTCAGGTCATTTTCACATGAAAAGCATTTAAACAGTCATTTCGGGGCAACGGAAAATAAGTGTCATGACAAATTTGAATGTTCATTGGGGTACGACCAATCAAATGCCATGACTCTTATTTACCCTTGCCATAAAATGACTTTTTCAATGCTAATCATTTCAAAATGACTTAAAAACGTCATATTTTCACTCGTTTTTGCACGCCCAGCACCCCTATTTGCTCCACTTTCTTTGATTATTAAACATTTGCGCAACGTTTCATTAGTCACAAACGCTTCATATAACTCTCTCTTATTAATATATCCACTAAAAAAAAAAACTCAAAAATCGAGAAGTGGATAAACTGCAGAATTAACCCATAATATTTTCGTATAATTTGGTTAGTAGACTCTAAGGTAAATATTTTGATTTTCCTGAATTAAAATTTTTGGCTAAAGTAGGCCTAGTAGTCAGGAATACCTGACTTTGACAAGTTATAATGATTACACTTTAGACGGATATGACTGTTATCACTAGTGGCTCCACCTATTGTTTAAATCTACTTTCTACATACAACCACTGATCTATATACACTGGATATTGTATAGGCCCAAAACGGCTGTACGCTGATCCTGCCATATTGTATCGCAGTTTAGTGCCAGTTTTCTGAAATGTCGATAAGGTAGAGTTACTTCATTTACATAATTATAAATAATAATAGCAATAAATGAATAAAAAAACTGTCACATTTATATTTAAAAAATAAATAATATTTATCTGCAGCCTTTAAATTTTATAAATTGCACGCCTCTGTTTTACCGACAATTTGGAATTTTGGCACCAACAACATGGAACAAACATGACCGCTGCACCACATAGCTAAAAGTAAGTACGGCGGAGAGAGACTATGCAATATCCAGTGTATATAGATCAGTGCATACAACATTCCCTATATATTTCTTTAAATTTAAAGTTACTGTCTTAGTTACTATTGTAAACCATGTACTCCATTTAAAAACTTGCACTGTTAACTTCTATGATAGACTGTTTCAACATGAATTTAAGATACTGCATATATCTAAAATTACACTAATAAATGTTTTTTACACATATTATTATTATAATAAATCAGTTTGAATTTTCCCCGAATAGAAACAATAACTACTGTGTTTAGGTGGGAAGTAACCATAAAACAACTAATAGATAAAAAATGTTTACAACCACGGATTCAAAACTATTAAACACCGCAGCCTAACAAACACAAAAATCATTTAACATACTTTTCCATAAACTTTTTATGAAAGTCTGACCTTAAAGAGTCATTTATAAATACGTTGGTTTTCTTCTCGGGTTCCGATTTAGCACAATTCTTAAAAACCACATCATCATCCCACCTTCTTTTAACTTTATGATCCCCTTTGGCCGACCCAGCCGAGTAGTGAGTTAATAACGGATTTCCACTCAAAATATTTTCCATCCTAATTCTCTCTTCTTCTTGCCGCCTCTCGATTTCCTTTTTTGCTTGTTCCATAGCTCTTTCTTTCTTAATTTTATTGAGTTCTGCTAGTAGAGCTTCTGTGTCGTCTTCATCGTCACTCGATTCGGAATCTTCCTCATCTAAAGCATCATCCGCATCCAAACTGGCAGCAGGAACTTGGTCAAGCTTTAACCTTTTATTATGATCGGCAGCCCTCGCGCCTGGTCTCTTTTCTCTTTCACGTTCTTCCAATTCTTTTCTGAAATCCCTGGCCCTGGTTTCATCAACTGTACCTTGACCATGTTCCCTAAAATAACAAATCAACTAAATATACAAAAAAAAAGTACAGTAAAGGTTTCTAGAAACTAACCTATATTTCAATTTCGTGTGTCCTGGAAGATCCCTACTCGAATATTGTCTCGAAATGGCACTCAGATCTTTTTCATTTCTTCCTTGGCCACCACGGGCTGGTTCAAAAGTCGGCCGAGCTGCTGTGGTCATTTTTCTTATAAATAAATGAACGTAAAAACACTACAAAACCGCAGGCTCTTTGACAGTAATGACATACGCGTTGCAAGCAGGGTGCGCAACTTAATCAATAAATTTGCAACCCAAATGCAAGGCCCAAAATTTACTACTAACCTGTTCGAAAACGTTGCCTCCGTTAGGCGCCAAATTCAAAATGAGAACACACTATCACAGAGTACACTATTCTGTGATATTACACATATGTGAAGACGTTTCTTAATCTGGGGGACGTCAGCCCCACGGGTTAACGTGTTTAGGTTGCTGGTTCGAACTCCGCTATAAACTGTGTATCAAACACAAAATTCTGGAATTTTAAGGATTTACATCTGCGGCTTGGGAGACGGTTAAGAAAACATTAACATATATACTCACTTCAGATGATATGATACTGATTTTCTCTTTAATGCGTTCTTCGACTCATTCAGACTGACAGCGATATTGGCGTACACTTTACAGGTGTCCCCACAAAAAATCAAGTAGTTTAACACATTAACTGCTGATGGAATTTTGTTAGGTACCCCCAGATGTCGAGTTTTATTTTTTCATTTTTTAACATTTATTTAATGTCGGTCTATTTCCGCTACTGAGGCCTATATCACCGATGCCTGTAGACGAGCTATCCCCAACCAGGAATTTTGCCGAACGTCGTCCCTTAAGAAGAGTAGGGATCTTTTACTTGCCTAACATTTAATAGACAAGGTACGTGACGGCTTTACATCCCCTCCGAAGGATGGTATATCACCTACACAACTCTCGCCTAAGGTTGCATAATTTCCACGCATACACTGATATACAAGCCGCTGGAAGATATGTGAGGCGAGGACACAGTCTTTTTTGAACCTCGCCTAACGTTGCTTTACATGAAAAAACTTTTTATAACAATCCAATGAGACATAGGAAATGTAAATTTTGTATTAAAACTAAAGAAAAAACAAAAACGCCATATGGCGACACCACCATTGTTGATAGAATTTTCTTCAGTGCTGATGTCGCCACACATATAAAGGGTAGTATTCTGTATTAAAACTTTATAAAAACCAATTAAAATGCATAAAAAAGAGTTTTGGGAGTTCTCTTAGGCCTTTTAGAAGCTAAAGGGCCTGCCTGGCTATCACTCATCGCTAGAGGTTAAACTAAGTTGCACTGAGTATGAAAATAATCTTTACAACACTTTAACTCCACGCTGATTCGATTACATGCATCTACCAGCAATGCTGAATACTGACTGAGCAATATAATATACATAAGACCTGATCGCCATATGGCGACACCAGCGCTGCATAATATACTACTGCGTCGCCATATGGTGATGTCAGCAGTTAATGTGTTAAGATCAGGAAGTCTAAGTGGCCGTAATGTCTAAATCTACAGGTTAGTAATAAGGGCAAGTCAGTAATTCATACAGTCGCCCAACTAAGTAATGCTTAATAATACCATAAATTCTATGATCTTTTACGTTCTGTTATGGTTTTTTTTTCAAAATACGTTCTAAATCTGAATAAAATGAAAGGCAGTATAATTTTAAATATTTCATATTATTTTTTCATACAATAAAGTAAAAATTAAATAACACAGTTGTACAAATAAACTTGTGATGTGCATAATTGAATTATACAAAAATATACAGTTAATATACATAGGTAATAAAAAATTAAAGATACAATAATTGATCAACTGTCATGAGGTAAAACATAATGGAAAAATATACTACATGAAAGTTTACAACTTATTAAAACGACATTATTTGGCAAATTAATAATAATTTAATGGAATTAGCTTAAAACGTAAAACTAGAATTTGACTAAAGGTGACTATATAATTTTTTTTTCATATGTCTCACAGCCCACACAACATTAAGACATCCATATCAGTAATAGAATATTTTCCGTAACCTTTCTGCACTACATAACTACTTCAAAAGTTATTCACACCTCCATATTTTATATGAGAATACTGACAAATTTTTCCATAACTTTTGAAGTTATCACTTTAGGAATTGACTAAATAAAAAAAAATTTGATTATTCATTGCCCGTTTGTAAAGGGTTCGTACGAACAACATAATTATCAAATTAACAAGTGGGAACAAATTTTTCATTTGAAACGCCTCAATAATAAAATGGCACACACTAAAAGTTACAGATAATATAGTAGAACAAAAAACAGTTTAATATTGCACATTTATTTACATTTAAAAATAAACCGTCAATTATTGTAAAGAAAAACTTGCAATTTTTTTTTACCAAGGACCACTTTGGCCTGTAGGTCTTCCTATTAAAACGAATAAGTACGGACTTTTTATCTTTAAGGGCAGACAATCGGGAAAATAACATACATGTAGTGCAAAAAGAATTTACAATCGACAGTTAAATTAAATGCCCAACGTAGAAATAGGTTCGCAAAAGTATTCCCAAATTCCAAAAATGAGAATATTTGTCACAAATTTCGATTCCTATAATGGACTATGCAAGTTTCCACAAAATTTTTATGATAGGATAAGAATTTCATTCTTTTTATATCTGCCACATATCATTTTTGGAATTTGCGGATATCCCCAACCCGTCTCTAGCCCAAAGTATATGTAATATAATAAAGACAATTTTCTTCAACATACAGATCAATTTTCAAAATATTTGCTACTTCTAATGCATTAGCTACTTATTTGTAAGTGAATCTGCCCTATTGCTATTGAAAAGCGAACTGAACTGTATTAATTTGGACTCGTACTAGTATTAGAGTATCACCAACAACTACCGATTTATTAAGATGGAATATTTATTACTATTTTGAGGTATTTATTTAGCGTTTCTTGTAAGTAACAAATTATTTAATGCCGTGGTGATTGAGTTTATAAAATATCTAAACTAATAATATTTCTTCCACATGATCTTCACAATAATCAATTAAATTAACAACACAATTTCTGCAGTTCTGCAAATTTTCTTCAAACTTGGAAAATTGGCAGCAGAAACAAGCAATGGTGGTGTTTGGAAAAGCAAAAAGTACATTTAGTATGAATTTTTTAAGGATGGACGGATGTTTGTCAACAATGACAGGTTGACCGTTGGCCATCACAGCGTTGAATACATTGTGAAAGTGGATAAGACTATCCTGGCAGATCGAATGTAAAAACTCCATGATGAACGACACATTGTCAGAGTGTAATATATGGGATAATTCACTTTGTTAAAGTATTTGATCGAGGTATATTGCTGCAAAAATTGTTCTGAGATCACAGTGTTAATGCTTGCAGTTTTATGATCTTCCCAATCACTCCACTGACCTTTTCCTGTTCCCAAAATTATATTTCCCTAAAAGGCAACGTTTTAGTAATTGAGAACATATCTAAATTTTCAGGATACCTCGAATTAGGGAAACCCTTCGGGAATGCTATGTAACGGACCTACACTGAAATGGACGGTGAAAGTTAAGACTTAAAAGTAACTTTCTTTTATACATATATTCCCAGATCTTTTCGTTAGTATTTTATATAACATACTATTAAATATTAAAAAATGTACTAATTGCAGTTTATTTTGTCAACTGACAGCCAAAAAAAACTTCATATCTTCTTTCTTTTATACGAAGCACTAACAGTGAGTTCAGTAAATTTTCGGACTTTTATGACATTTATTCCCAGATTGCCTTGGTGGCATCTCGTATATTAAACTGTTAAACCTTAAGCAGCTGCCATCTGCAGTTTATTTGCCAATTGCCCAGTCATAACCAAATAAAATTACATAAAACTAGTTTCCCTTTTATATAAAGCACTAACCTTTATATTTTATTTATTCTTAGAACTTAAAATTCTGTATAATTGGCATCAGCAATTTATTTCGCCATTTGACGAATGGCAATTAAAAAATGCACAAAATCAACTTGTATTTTTATACGAAGCACTATAAACAAAGTCTAGTAAATTTTCGGAAAGGTAGTGTATCAATCAATGAGTCAACTAAAACTGCATATAACCTTCTTGGACTTTTATACGAAGCACTAAACAGCAAGGCCTTTACATCTTATTTATTCCCAGAGCTTCTCGGTGGTACCTCTTATAGGAAACTTTTAAATCTTGAACAATTTATCGACCACACTTTCCGTTGGCAATTGATAAATGACATCCAAATAAAACTTGCTTAAATTTTTATATGAAGCACTAGTAACGAGGTCTAATAAATAGACAATTAACCAACTGCAATTTATTTTGCCAATTACCAACAATAGCTAACTAGATCTGCATATAACCCGCTTGCACTTTTAAAAGAAATGCTAACAACAAGGTCTAATATGAACAGTTAACCAAATGCAATTTATAATGTCCATTGACCAACGAGAGTCAAATAAAACTGCATATAGCTTGCTTATTTATATGAAGCACTAATAACAAAGTCTAGTAAAATTTCGCATCTTCATGGTATCTTATTTATTCTCATGACTTGTTAGTGTCTCGTATATGGAACTCTTAAAAAACTTGAACAATTTTCTAACTGCAGTTTATTTTGTCGGGGAGTAGCTTTTTATACGAAGCACTAGCAACAACAAGGCGTAATAAATAAATAATTCGTCAACTGAAATCTATTTTGCCAGTTGATCAATGATAGACCAATAAAACTGCATGTCACCAGCTTGAATTAAATAATTTCCACCAAAATAGTAACAATATTATCATCTTTTCGGTTGTAACATATGACGGATTACTGTTATCAATTAAAAGTAACATTATCTAGAATAAAATTGAGCCACACAGTCTTGAGAGAAATTTTATAAAAGTATAAAAGTCGTATTGTAGGCTAAGGCTTTTAGATCGGTCATCATTTAGAAGAAACAAACGTTTACATAACCCACACAAGTACAAATTTCACTTTCAGACTAAAGTAAATACACTGAATTTAATCCTAAATTGACTATAGTATAATAAATTCAACTACTACAGTAACAACATTAAGACGATAATTTTTTCTCTAGGAAATATCAAAAAATTAGTAATAAATATAATTTATAAATTACGTAACAGATCTGTAAAATATTGAAACAAAATATGAATTTAAATTATCTAGTGAAGGATTGAACAATATAAACGTTCAATTGACTCATGTCCTACCTCTTGCGACACTAACTCTCGGGCAAGGCAACCTTAATTCACAACCTCCTCAATGAACACTATGCCGAACTCGAATTCTGAGACGCCCCGCTTACGGCACTGAAAAGGGCCATGCTGTTCCTTTTGAAGCTTCCCGTCTCGTCGTGGGGCCACAAGGACTCTCCGAACATCGTCGATAACGACGAACAGAGCTTTTTGTAGTTTTGGCGCAGAACGTCTTGATATTCCTGCTGATCTTGGGCTATCAATTTGCTGTTGATTTGTAACGCAGAATAGCAGATCTTCAGAAATTCCCTAAAAAAATTACAACTTCAAGCGCAAATCTAACAAGGATATTCAATTAAACGTTCAGGGAGATCATGAAAAGCAAAGAGATGATGGTGGGAGGACAGGAAAAGAAAATTGGAAAAATAGGAGAAAATGACATGTGGAGGAGATAAAGGAAGGGAAGATGGTGGGAAAAGTGGGGGAAGATGAAGAGATAGTGGTGGAGACAGTGAGTGGTAATGGAAGGGGAGGGGAGTAGTAGTAGGAAAATGGAACATAGTGGTGGAAAGTAGAGGAAAATAATGCAATGGTAGAAGAATGTGAGGTAGGATCCCATCAAAAGATTGAAGTTAGTGAGGAAAGGTAAAGCAAAACAGTAACAATGTGAAAAAATGGGGGAGAGTGCGAACAAATGAGGGAAGAGAGTGGGGAAATTGAGGGAATGTGGGGGAAAGTGAGGGAATGCAGTGGAAAGATGAGCAAAGATGATGGGAAGGTGAAGAAGATGGTGAGCTAGCTTTTAATAATTTTTTTTTACAGGCGGTTCAATTTTTGGTAAAAAAGTTTTCTTCACTGTTGTTACTGATTTTTCTTTTCATTCTTCTTTAGAGGATTCTACTATAAATTTTCGTTTAATACCAGCATCTCTGGCAAATTTTAGAGCATAAAATCACTAATTTTCTTATTTTTGCAGTGTCTTCCACTTAAATTAACTAAAAGAAATTTGCATGAAACCGAGAATAAAAAAAAATTCGTTTAAATGGGTCCACACATTATGAAATAGAAAATGTAAATATACTTTTTCAGGATCAGTTAAAAAGTGAGAACATGGATCAAGCTAATATTATGATGCAATATTTTTATTTTTCTTATTTTTGTAGCTTTCACTTAAAACTATTTAGAAAAAACTTGGATAGGACCACCGAGAAAGCTTCCTCACAAAAAAATTGTTTTAATTGGTCTACATATTATGAAATTATGAATGGGCACTAATGAAAAATATAAATACACATACGAAGCAAACAGAGAATCTCTTAATTTTTTTTTTAGGTCGGTTAAAAAGTGGGAACATATCTCATGCAAATATTACAATATAATATTTTTAATTTTCTCATTTTTGCATAGCTTTCCCTTAAGTTAACTAGAAGAAATTTGCACGGGACCACCGAGAAAGCTTCCTCTATCTAACAAAAAAGAATCGTTCAAATCGATTAACCTGTTATAAAATTATCAGCGGACATCAATAACAAATATAAATTACATAGAAGGTGAACAGAACCTCATCCATTTTTAAAGTCGGTTAAACAGTGGGCACATATCTTGTGTGGAGGTTGAAATATATAGTCAGTATACTTTAGTTTGGTGCTTAATGAGGCGACACTCAATGATGTGTGATGTAGATGGCACTTGTAGTTAACATTTATTTGCGATCAGCGATGGGAACCGAGAATATTCACATGCGAATATTCTGTAATTTTGGAAATATTCGGGAAAGTTCGCCACCTATATTTGTGAATATTCTCACAGAAAAATATTCTAAAATTACTACACGACGACTACCTCAACCTCAAATGACGAAGAATTAGTGGAACAGGAAGAAATGAGTAGTTCTAGTAAAAAAAGCGCTTGAGCATCACCGACACTTTTGACGATAAAGACAATAATGACGAAATGGGAGAGGATGTAGATAATTAAGTTATTGTTTAGTGTAGGTATTTAGAAAAATGTTTGTTTGTGTACATTATGAAAATGTTATTTATTTTGTTTATTTTATGAAAAGTTTTAATTTCAATAGATACGTTTTCCATGAAATATAACTAATGTTTTTATTACTATCATTAATACTCTAATAATTAGAAATATTTTTAAATGTTCCCATATATTCCCGAATTTTCGAGAATATTCGGGGGTAATTTCAATATTTCGAGAATTTTCCATCACTGTTTGTGATATCAACTAACTTAAAGTATTTTAGTAGAAACGAATAAATCATCAAATATTTTGCATGACAATTCCATTACCTGTATATATCCTTAAGTTCTTCCACCTTGTCTTCTGGATACATATTACAAAGAGCTGGGTCCAAAAACACTGACGCATAAGCCAAGGGTCCAGCATTAACTTGCACACACACGCTACCCTGCAGTCTCAACTGCAACTTTTTAGCGTCAGTCGGCTGTGTGAAAACGACGTCTTCCAACTCGGCCACTCTCACTTGCATCTCATCTATGGCCACTTCTATGGGACTCAGCTCTGTTATTCGTCTGGATTGCACTACAATTCGCTTTTTAACATAAGGAAAGGAGTAGGTTGCTGCAAAATAATTAATATTAATTGTTAGTTATATTTTCTAAATTACAACTCACTTGTTAAAATCGTCCTTCGTTTCCACTGGTCCTCTGGATTTCCCCTCGCTTTGCCATCCCTCGTAAACGGAGTTTCGTACATAAAACAATTAATATCGTGGTTTTGCTCGAACTCAGTTTGTCTGTCTTCGAGATCGCTCTTTTCGAAGTATGGCGTCACGTGAGTGACCTGGATGTAAGCCAGTTTTGGGTCTAATTCACTTTGATTAACCTAGAATATACCACATTTTATATTCGATACTTCAAAACTATTCCTACAAACATCTGTATTAGAAAAGTTAAAAACTTACTGGTGTTGAATCCTGAATCATTTTAACGACATCCTGACCAAACTTATCACAATACTGTTTGTACAATCTCTCGGAAATTTCGCTGAGCGAAGTTACTTTAGGCTCTTTGTACACATACTCAACACCGCTTTCTTCCTCAAAATATGCCTGCCCATAGAAACCTACTCGATAGTACCTCCCTAGCAATCTCTTACAGCTCTTGTTAATTTCAACGATTTTTTCATAATTTTGTGCTAGATTATGGTAAGATTTTCTCAACAGTTCGTAGTCTCTCTTTTTCTCGTACATAGGTATGATCAGTTTATACAATTCGCCCATGATCTCATACCGTTCCGCCTTATCTATGAATTCTGCGCAAGTTTCCAGCTGTTCTAACAAGATAAATTCGGTGTATTGGATATCTTGGACACCTGCATCCAATTTCAAGCCTTTCTCATCCTTTGAAATATTGGACGAAATCCTTTCAAAGGACTCTGCCCCCCAGCTTTGGATACTTTTTAATTTTAAGTACTCTGCCATTAGGGCAGCTATGTGCAGTTGGCAACAAGCGGCCTACAATAACATAAAAAAAAAATAAGCCAGCAGTCGGTCACTTCATTTCAAAGACGTATAGAGATGTGTTAGTCAAGATGGACAACACGTGGAGCACTTATAATTTTTTCTACTCAATTATTTGAGAAAAACCTCTAATTTTTTAAAGTTTATTCTTAAATTTCCTTGAGAAGAAATTGAGAAAATTTAATTCAAAAAGTTATAAATTGAAAAATCATTTTTGGCCATCCTGTATATTTTTAAAAAGTGAAAATGATTCAAAAACATATCACACAGATGTCTCGTAGCTGGCATTTACAAATTTTTTTCTTAAAATTCATGATGGTGACTAGTGATTTTTTAAAAAGTATCTGCAGATGGCATTATTTCAACAAAAAAAAATCACTACATCCAAATGGCTGGGAAATAATCAATAATACTATAGGAGTAGGAGGAGTGGATTAGGGGGTTGTCTGCTATATGTGGTGTGTTTATGTTATGTTATTAATTGTGTATATCACTAAAAAGCTTTTATTATTATTATATGAATTCAACTAACTTCTGAATAATTTCCATCCCTGGCATGATTCCTGGTCATCGTTTCCAGCCAAGTATGCCTCAGTTCTGGAGTTGAGGCATATGAATTCGCCAAACTGTGCTGTAAATCTACTAGCATCTCTGGGTCATGATGGTGCTCTCTCATCTGGATAGTAGCCATAAGCACGGTACGGACACGTTTGGTTAAATCCTTCACCTCGACAGGAAATCCTAAAAGAAATTTAAATTGTTGACAATCTTTTTGGATATTAATATTCAAACTATTGATGACTGAATACAGGTTGCAATCATCCACATATAGCAGAGTGCTATTTTCAAAGTTCAAAATTAATGTCATTTATAAACATAATGGATAACAAGGGTCCAAGAACAGACCCTTGAGGAACACCATATGTTGCAGTTATTACAGTAGACTCAGAAGCATTAATAAAAGTTTTGATAAGGTCAAAATTGAACAATTCTTTGTTGGAATACCTTGATCGTGTCAAAACCATCAGAAAAATAAAATCAACTTGACTTCATCCATCGAGCGTGTATAGTAAGGATAAAGCCTACTTGGAAAACAGTTGAAATAACTGAAGTACCCTGTATATACCCCATATACAAATTTAATTTTTTCTTAATTATTTCCAAATTCAAGTTATTGCAAGTTTCAAGTTATTCCAATTATTGCAGTTAATTCATTTCATTTTTACATTTATTTAGTCATTAAATATTAAACACAGTAAAGTTACCAGAATGCATTTTAAAATTATATTCTTTTGAAGCAAAGTTAAAAGCTACAATTTTGAGGCAGAAGTTACATAAAATCGAGTCGAGTCACAGGGTTTGTTTATCAGTTATAAGATAAGTGTGAAGTACTTCGTTTATTTACAGAGTATGAAATCGCCTACACTTTTCTACCTTAACCATAGAAAAAGATAGAGAGTTGGGTGTCATCCTAAAAGTCGGTGCAGAAGAATGTCGTATCCAACGTTATTAATTGTGTTAATGTAAATAGTTCCCACACGAAGCGTGAGATTCAAGGAGAAGGGTGATGTCACGTATCATATAAAAAGACACCAGTGTTCAAAAGGGGGTCATTTTGATGAATCACACCTGAGCCCGTGGCAGAATTTAATTATTCGCCGGGAATAGACTTTGTATTATTTTGAGCTACGTTGAAGCATTTCACGATTCATTGTACCCTCGATATTATTTCGTGGCTATTTGGCTAACTTCGCATCTAACACCATCAAGAAAATAACTTGACACTTGTTTCGTACCAGTCATAATCAAACAGTCTTTAACTCCATAAGAAGTACCGTTTCAACGTCTCTACGATGCCCTACGAGGACGTTAAACAGGTAGAACCTGGGGGAGAGCATTCACGGGCGAGATAACGCTATACAGAGTGCACCGAAATTCTACAGGCATAAATTTCTAAAGGTGATTACTTTCTTATTTCGAGACTCTACTTTATTATTTGCAATTGCATTCATATTCTGGTTTTGACGGAGTGTAATAGGGGAAATTAACGCATTTGTGGTACTAAAAGAATATTAGATTTTTTTTTAAATATTAGCTTTGACTTTCAACAAGAAAGTATAATATTATATTACCAGTTATTCAGTTATGATTTCATTCACGATTTTAATTCATAAAATTTCACTTTCTAAATATTTTACTAGGGAAATTTGCGTTTGCAAAATAATAAGTTTATATTCAAGAACTATATATTTTCTGCGTTTATGCAATGACAAGAAACTTTCACTTCCATTATTTTTCATTTGATGTATTTATTAAGGCTACTGTGTGCCTAATTTTGGACATGTCAAAGGTCATAGTAATGTTTATCTTTCAAATGATTATCTGAGATTTCTCACCAGCGATCTATTTGGTTTTCTATGATTGTTTAATAACGATCCACCCATTTAATTACCTTGCGCTCACAAACTGTACAGGCCATCGGTCAGTGCTGGGTTAATTAGCTCGTAGACCTGTTCGTATTCAGAAGGGTTTACTTTTCGTCGAGTACTGAACCGGGAGGTCTCGGCTGTTTGATTTACAACTGCCCACCTTGTTTTTACGTTGTTGGACAGTCATACAAAATTTGGTAGACTGCTTGTTTAATTATAATCAGAGGGTTTTTCCTCAACATTCTATGATCTTTTACATGAGTATTTAATGCTCATTTCTCAACTTAATTTTGATAATGTATAAACATGACATGATTTTTGTCCTCTGTTTTGCATTCGATTCATTATTTGGCTATTGCTAACAACTTTAATTATAAATTATTATTATCTAGCGATTGCTAACGGCTCTATTATAGATTATTATTATCAGGCCATTGCCATAACTCTAATTACTATTAAAATAACACAGCATACTTTTGTATAAGTTCTTGTTATTGCATCAAAACACAGTATATCTATAGTATGGTCATTACTATAGAGACGCAGGTTTTCCTATTATAATATTTAGACAATTGTCTCAAATATTTGGATAACTTTTGATTTCATGTTCGACTATTGTTGCATCAATTTATATAAAATAAAATGTTTTTTTTTACTTTTTTTTTCCCATCAATTATTGTCTTATTTTTTTACCTTTACCTTTTCGTCATATAACTAACAAACTAAATAAATGTTTTAATTTCAAAAGCAAAATAGAAAACAAACTTCAACTATAAAGGTACAGTGCAATCTTGAGTAATAAAATACTACCTAAATAACATATTGTTACGTGCTTACAATTTTCAGTAAACACTCCGTGGATTCGAATAACTTGCAACAAGAATTTTCACAAACTACTGATTTATTTAATCACTAAAATTACACTAGTAAATACTTAAAAATCACACAACTAATAATAACTTAATCTAATATGAATTCACTACTTTTAAAACACTATGTACTTTTCTTCCTAAATTTGACAACTTTATCTAACCTAAAAACTCTGTATTGCCTACTTCACTCAACTGAACTCTTCTTCTACAAACTGTCTCTGTAACCAGAACCACAGATTACCCAGAACTGTACTGGATACTAAACTGAACTGTTTATCCTTCACTAAACTGTACTGTACTCCCATCTGCTGGCTTCACCTCTTTATATACCCACTTGGAATGTCCAGAATATCATTGTAGAACTTTCCAGAAGATACTGGAATTCTCTATAATTTTCTTAGGCACTACTAAATGGTGGTTCGCCAGTTGGCCCACAGATGGTGCCACCCTTCTGGCCAGGGAGTAATTACAACTCTCCTCTCTGTTAGAGGGGAGCACATAACACTGCCCTCTCCTTAAGCCTGAACGTCCCGGTCAGGCAATTCAGATACCCCAGCATACTTTGCCAACCTGTCCAGGTGCACGATCTTCATCTTGGACTTCTTTCTACGTTGAATCCTATAAACAACGTCGTTGATCCTAGTGATGACAGAATACGGTCCTTCCCAAGGTGAGCGAGGCTTCGAGAATCCTTCTTCGCTCCGCTGTCGGTTATACAGCCAAACCGAGTCCCCCATCTTGAATCCTGCTGAACTGGCATTGCGGTCATATCTAGCCTTCATTCGATCACCACTCCCTGTAGGTGACCTCTTGGCAGCCACATTCGCACAAACCTTGCAACTGCGACACCAAGCCTCCACATCCTGACAGCTATTTACCCAGTAAAATCGCTCCCGTACTCTAGCCAAAGTCTTATTTCTGCTAAAGTGCTCTCTGGATATTCCCTCGTGCACTTCCCGAAGTACTTTTGGTACTCGGCACCTGGGTATCAGCAACCGCATGGTAACTTCTTTCTCATCCGGGCTCTCCCATGCTCTCCGTAATAGTCCATCTATAACCCTAAGTGAATCCCATTGCGCCCATAAAGCCTTCAGTCCAACACTTTTACTGGAAACGTCCTTCCATTCCGGGCGGATTCCTTTTTCTTTCGCCTTCAACATTGGTCCAATTTCATCGTCGTTCAGTTGTTCCTCTCTTAGAACTTTCTTTGACCAGTCCTTCGGAACCTCTATCTTAACTGCCTTCACTTCTGCTATATCCTGCTGCTTCTTTACATTCTCGGCATTCACTTCCTTAGGGCTCCTCTGGCGACAGTACCTCTTGACATGCCCCAATTTGCCGCAATTATAACAGCGGATTACTTTTGTCGGACCTCCAGCACTTCGCTGCTGCTTCGGCTCCTGTTTCGGCGGTTGCGGTTCCTGTTTCAGCTCCGGTCGCGAACTTAATTCGTTTAGTAATTGTGCGACCATTTTCTGTATGTCTGTTAACATAACAATCAATCTCATCTTATCAGAGCGAACTTCCTCTTTCTTTGCAGTGTTTACTTCCCCAGGATTCCGTTCTCGACACTGCCGCATCATATGTCCTGGTTTGCTGCACTGATAACACCGAATCACCTTCCTTGGCTGTCCATCGCTCTGTTCTCTTTCCTGCTTCCTTGGAGCATCTGGTTTGTTCATCAACTGGCTTATCATTTTGTGCAGGTCAGCCATCAAAGATTCCATATTTGACTTTTCTAAATGGTTCTCTTCTTCTACTTTCATGGCTCGTACTCTCGGATGTAGAGTCTCTTCATAAGCGGCCTCAACTTCGAGGGCATGGATCAAGGCTTCGCTACCAGTCTTAGCTCGAGTTAATCTAAGGACTCGCCTGATCTCCTCATCTCTTATGCCATCGATGAAAGTATCAACTGTTAACTGTTCCTGGAATTCTTTGGGTGCATCCGGGTAAGCCAGGTATGTCAGTCGCTCAACAGCTGCTTCAAAATCTTGTAAACTTTCCCCAGCCTTTTGTGTGCGTGACTTGAGCTGAGTCCGGTATACTTGGGCGAGGTGTTGGTCGCCATATCTTAGATCTAGCGCAGCCTCCAAAACTTTAAAATCCCGTTGCTGCGTTACTGGGATACTCTGAAGCAACTCTGAGGCTTGGCCCCTTAATGCTAGCACCAATGCCATAGCTTTGTCTTCATTACTCCAATTGTTTGCGTATGCCGCTGCCTCAAATTGTCTTTTATAGGTTGACCAAGAAGTTTGACCATCAAAGGAAGGCGGTTGTAATCGAGGGCCTGACGATGATAATACTAGCTGGCCTCCTTGCGTTCTTAACTGTCGCTTAAGTTGTTCTACCTCCCCCTTAACTACCTGAAATTTTCCTTCTATATCGGTAACTTTCCCTTCAACGCCAGTAACTTTTACTTCAACGCCAGTAACTTTTTCTTCGACACCAGTAACTTTTTCTTCGACGTCAGTAACTTTTTCTTCAGCGCCAGTAACTTTTTCTTCGACTGTAGTCACTTTTCCTTCAACGTCGGTAACTTTTCCCTTAATGTCACTAATTTCTCCTTCGACTTTACCAACTTTTTGTTCAACTTTATCTACTTTTTCCTTGACTTCATTAGTGGCTGACAGGATAGCATCTTGTTGCACCTGTATAATTTTTCTCAATTCTTCCTTTTCTTCTTGTTGTTTTCTTTCTTGTTCTTCCTTTTCTTCTTGACGTCTTCTTTCTTTTTCTTCTTCACATCTCTCCTGTTCTTCTTTCTCTTCTAGACGTCGTTTTTCTTGTTCTTCTTTTTCTTTCTGACGTCGTCTTTCTTTTTCTTCTTAACGTCTTTCTTGTTCTTCTTTTTCTTCTTGGCGTCGTTTCTCTTGTTCTTCTTTTTCTGCCTGACGTTTCCTTTCTTTTTCTTCTTCGCGTCTCTCTTGTTCTTCTTTTTGGTCTAGCATCATTTTTCTAAATTGCTCGAACATGTCTTGCATTTGCTTTTCGGCAGCCACGCTTCTTGTTTCCATCCAAACAATTAACTCGAAACAGCACGAACAAGTCTTATTTAAAGTCTATATCGCTTCTCAGTTGAAACCACTTAAAAACTACACTAATTTCTAAACAGAATGTCCCAGAAATTTCCTCACACTAGCACAAATAAATCTTGTCTAATGTCTATATCACTTTCCAGTTCAACTCACTTCAATATCTCCAGTGGTTTCCAAATAGAACACTATGGAACTTCGTCGAATTCTTCAGAAATTCTGTTGCAATTCCGCTTCTGACACCAATTGCTACGTGCTTACAATTTTCAGTAGGATTCGTGGATTCGAATAACTTGCAACAAGAATTTTCACAAACCACTGATTTATTTAATCACTAAAATTACACTAGTAAATACTTAAAAATCACACAACTAATAATAACTTAATCTAATATGAATTCACTACTTTTAAAACACTATGTACTTTTCTTCCTAAACTTGACAACTTTATCTAACCTAAAAACTCTGTATTGCCTACTTCACTCAACTGAACTCTTCTTCTACAAACTGTCTCTGTAACCAGAACCACAGATTACCCAGAACTGTACTGGATACTAAACTGAACTGTTTATCCTTCACTAAACTGTACTGTACTCCCATCTGCTGGCTTCACCTCTTTATATACCCACTTGGAATGTCCAGAATATCATTGTAGAACTTTCCAGAAGATACTGGAATTCTCTATAATTTTCTTAGGCACTACTAAATGGTGGTTCGCCAGTTGGCCCACAGATGGCGCCACCCTTTTGGCCAGGGAGTAATTACAACTCTCCTCTCTGTTAGAGGGCAGCACATAACAATATATAATTAACTAGGTATCTCAATTAATAGACAGTGTGTTCAAGTTTACCAGGTATTTAAATTAACAGAGTGATTAATTCTCTTAGGTATATAGTATCAGACAGAAACAAGTAATATTAAACTTTATATAAAAGAACCTGGGGTAATTATAAAGGGTTACTACACACACATAACGTAATTAAGGTCCTAACCACATAAAACTAGACGATCACGTAAATGGCCAATTTGCTTATTTATCTTGACATAAAATTGAGATAAATAATTACTGGGTAGGAATTAATAGATTTTTGATTGCTTCACGATCAAGGATTTTGATATTAATTAACACCCATGGGGTTGAGATGTTTCATAACAAAAGAAATACGACAAATAATGGTGAATAAATTAAAGTACTTGACAACAAATATAAAAAACACCATTTACCTGTCCCCTTCATTGCTTTATCGCTGGAGGCGTAGCTGTTGATCAAAGAGAGGCTTTCTTGGAACCTGGCGTTATTTAAACCCACAATATTTCCCAACATCTGTGATACAGATATAATAACTTGCAGATGTACTCTCGTCAAACCTTTCCGGCTTGTAAACTCAAAGTTGCTTCTCATTAACAGGTACAAAATTGCACATGACTCCTGGCGAATGGAAGGTAACCTACTGTTGCAACACTTTAGAAGTTCGTAACATAATCTGCCACACAACACCGCATTTCCTAAAACAATTAAAACAAAATGTACATTTTTCTATGTAAATCTTCCATTATGAAATGTTACTTTCGGGCTATGATGATTTATTTTTACCTTGGAATAAGACAGACGAATAATTGTTGATAAAAGCCCTCAGAGCAGCAAAAACGTGTTTAAACAAGTTTTCGCTCTGTCCAAGTTGAATAAAGGTTAAGTAGATGTCAAAAATTTTCTTCATCACTTCGTTCTCTCCATCTGCACTCAACAAGTTTTTCCTGAAGTGCATACAATACAAACCCATACAGTCCAGCGTTATTAAGCCTACCTCGGAGGCTAGATGTTGTTCTAGAATGGCCTGTTGTTTTTTATGCACTTCATTCTCTAAAAAATATTAAAAAATCAAATACATTCTCCGCCATTAAAAAAAGGTTACCTGAATTGAGTAAATTTTCTCTGTTAGTGTGAATAACTAAAGTACTAGTGTTTTCATGATTCAATTCTGAAGGATTCATCCTAGCCGGTAGAGTATGTGCTTTCTTCGACTTAGTCTTCAAATTCTCTCCCTCGGCAGTTTTGACAACACTAACGTTCCTCTTCCCAACATATTTAAAACAATGCAGACACATTTCCAATACCGTGAAGAAGTTGACAACGTCGGCTTCACTATAATTTTGCCACCACGTTATCAGTTGTTCCTCATTTAGATATTTCACAACGAAAAGGAAGATTAACAGAACGTCTTTTATTTCTTGTGGTTGAAGCTTGTCGTATCTTTGGACGATAGAGGTAGATCTTGTGTGCGATTTTAATTCCTCGTTCCTCAGACTTTCGTCTCTTATAATGGTAGTGTCCTGAGATACTGTGGATTGGGCATCTCCTGACATTGCTGAGATGTCGGAGTCTATGCTCAGAGAATTGCCATTAACCAAGGCTGCAAAAGTACATAAGCAACTTTTAAGTACATATTTTTTCATCTATTATACAGGGTGTCACACTTAAAACTCCCGAAGCCATCTTCTGTATGACCAAGAGATATTTTTTCTATAATCAAAATAAAAAACCCATACTTACATTGGCCGGCTATCGCCTCGAAGAAGGCAGAATTTCGAATGTGCATTGGACTATCTTTGTCGATGTGTAAAGTAAATCTATGGCTTCTAGGTGTGCATTCACTGGCAGTGGAGCTTTTCCCAAACAAATACGAACTACTGGAAGATATCCTGTGGATAATGCTGTCATTGCATTCATCCTCATTGCCACCTTTAATGTCCAGTCGGTTCAAATTCTCCAAAACGATACTTAACCAGGGCAAGTAAATCAACGAGATGCGATGCATCTGGCCCTTAGTTTGATATCGATCATCTAACTCGTGTTTAGCTATGAGGTTTTTTAGGGTATTTAAGGCAATTTTTCTGATATGCGTCACTTCGTTTAACGAGGTTTTGATTTCTTGTAACAGCAACCCCACGATGAAGTGGTGCTTGCAGAACTCCTCGGATAAGGTGAATTCTTGAAAATTATCGGGTGAACGGTTCCTAGGGCTAAGTTTCGTGTGCTGTATGGGTAAGTTGAAGGAAATGTAGTGCTCGTGACTGCATATGATTTCTAGAAAACTAAATTTGTACTCTTGTAGCAACCGTGAGTCTCCTGGATTGAATTTATCCATGTAGTTGTTGATCAATTTGAAGACAAAACCACGGTCGACTAAGGATAAACTTTTCTGAAAACAAAGATCATGTCAGATTCCAATACCCGGTGCTAACATCTTACTTTACCTTTAGAAAATGAGCCAGACTTTTATTCAGCTCTTTAGTTTCGAGGGGTATTTCTTTGTACTTAATTAGAATATAAGGTATTAACACTTGTATTAAATTTTCTACTTTGCTCAAGTATTCCAAGGAAAATCTTTCATGTCTATGCATCTACAATAAAAAAGTCAAAATATTTGCTATGGAGGAGCGGTAGAGAGACTCACCTTAATTCTACCGGAAGACAACAAGTGCTGCGCCATTCCCTTTATTATAATGTCAAAAAAGAAATCCGAGTGGTGCATGAACTTATTGACAACCAGAAAATCAGTATTGTTCGGATGCAAAATCACAGGCAAATGCTTACACATCTCCTCGTGCATCGTAGTATTTTTCTTTCCTTCTGGTGATACAAAAACATACTTCACGTAAGCCTGTAATATTTCTCTCCTGTTTGCTTCGTAAATCATGTTCACTAAATTTATCAGCACCCTTATGATATTTAGCCCTATTTCTTCGCTGGCTGTCACGACCAAAAGAGCAAAAAGTTGGTTGAACAATGTCGGTAAAAATGTTATCAAAGTTGTTAAGTGAATTGCGTGCAGGGCTTTCAGAATTTTGCAAGTTTCGCTTTCTGAGGGGGCAGCAGAAGGTTTAGGGTCTAATAACCTTTCCGCATGCATAAACAAGTTGAACAGATGTTGGTCTTTTGTGTTTATCGTGGAAACTAAGTTGAAGGCTATGGTAAAAATGGGTTTCTGGCCGTCGACCCAGTTGATTTCTGGTCCCGCATTCTAAAAAAAAATTGAAATAAAACATTAGTAGTGATTCGAGGGAGGACAACGTCGGACGCAAGTAGACCACAAATGACATCTTTTACCTTGTAAGTTCGTGCGAGCTCTCAATTCTTTCAACAGGGTGTCTACCAAAGGGTATCCCGGATTAAGATAAATGAAATGCTCTAAATCACAGATATTGAGATAAAGCTGATAAAATGGTTATTTGGTCCCTGGTTCAAGAGTGGCAAACCCTTCCCTTAGGCGGCAAGAAAACTGCTTTCTCAGCATAATTTTTTTTTTTTTTTGAGACAATAGGTGCAAGTTAAAAATCGTTAACAGTTAAAATTCACAAAGGTAGGTTGCAATAAAGCCTTTTGATGGAAATTTTATGTCAGGTCATGTAACCTCATTACGGTCTCTAAAAAATTCATAAAAATTAAAAATTAAATTTTTTAGGAGGTGCTGCCGTGAGCAGAAAAAATAGGACAACTTTTTTTTCTAATGTAAATCTGTCTCTATTTGAAATTGTAATGAGTAGCCGAAATAAAAGAGATATCACTTTTAATTTATTTTTTATTTTAATGCTGTAGTTATTGTCATAGTAAATGATGGATGGTTAATGAGACAAATGGGCAAGTAGACAATTTTTTTATTATTATTTTAATAACATCTACGTATAAAAACAGTTGACCCGTATTTTCTATTTTATTTTTTTAATAATGCCTTATAGTAAAAAAAAAATCATGAAGTTTAAACTATGTTTAAATGGTTAGATATTGCCGCAAATGTTCTAGCTATTCTATTGGCTATGACGTAATAGCATAATCAGCAGAGAAACGAGCGCTAGTGGAAAGGCGGAGCTAACAAAGTTGTGCAAAACGTATGTGCGGCTCTGTCGAGGTTATATTAAATGCGCGCGTATGTGACACTATTACGTCACGAGATAACTGGCAAACCGCCGTATTTTAAATACGCTCTAATCGTAAGCCTATTCGTTTTACAATAAAACCAATAATAGTCGGTAAAACTACCTTCAAATTATATTTATAACATATTGAAGAGTCATACTGTAATGCTATATTATTATCTTTGTCATTTTCGTTATTGTCTACTAGCCCATTGCACTGCGTTATAACATTAACAAAAATTTGTTGTGTAAAATTTTAAAAAAGTGGAGAATAAACGGTATGATTAGTAGAAATCCTGGATCAAAGGACAAAGGATATCCTACTTAACAAGAAACTAAGTATTAATATTTCGTTATTGCACCATTTCTATTTATAATTTCTATAAATCTGTTTGGCATAGAATTAAATAACCTTATACAATAATCATTAGTAATAATATTTTCCCATGCATTATTTACTATTTCCAGTAATTCTTCGGCATTCCATGGTCTCACATTTCGTTTTTGGATACTTTTTACGAGTAGTCCCCATACTTCTTCCACAGGGTTAAGATCTGGACTATGACTGGTCCAGTTAAGAACGGAACAATTGTCTTGTTGAAATATTAGGAAATAATCGTGACATAGAAGGGAGCATAAAATTGTCTAAAATCCTAATATACGTTTCACTATTAAATCGTTCCTCAATATGCCACAAAACACCAGGACCACATGCTAATATCCAAGCCCACTTATTGACGGAAAGTCTACCACTTTTATCATTGTTAGATATATATTTCTCATCGAATCGAGTATTTGGAGGGCGGTAAACACGAATACGATCGCTGTGTGTTGACTGGAAAGTTTTTTCGTCTGTAAAGATTACATTGTTCCAAAAATTTACATCATGCCCTAAAAATTCAAGCGCAAATCCTACTCGAGCTTCTTTATGTTCAGCTTTAAGTAAGTATTTCTGTGCTGCTGCATGACAGCGTAGCTCCGATTCTCTTACTCGCCGGCGACCAGTACTACTCGATCCAGGAAAATTCGTTTCTTCAGCAGCCTGAATAACTGAGTAAAATGGATTTTCTACTAAAGCATTTGCGAATTGCAAATCTTGTTGTTGAGTTGATATCCTTCGTCGCCCTGATCTAGGATTTCTACTAATCGTACCATTTATTCTCCACTTTCTTAAAATGTTACACCGAATTTTTGTCAATATTATAACGCAGTGCAATTTGTCTCATTGACGATCCATCTTCTGCTTTAGCAATAACTCCAGATTTAACTAAATCGCTTATATGAGGCATATTAGTTTTTTGCACACTGGCAATGAATTATGACAACTAACTGACAATGTCACAAAAATTAAAGTTAGATGTACACAACTAGATTTTAGCAAAATACTGTTATAAGACTTGTCCTATTTTTTTTTTGCTCACGACATTTTTCGGCCATTTTTTAGAGTTCATTGAACACTACCTTCATGAATTTTGTGGATTTTTCCATTGCCTGCGTCACCTCCAAAAATCCAAGAAATAAAATATTTCAATTTTATTCATAAAATATTTCAATCATATGACGGTACATCTAAGATTCTAAATATTTGCTGTATACTATATTTAAGACTGTTCTTATATTTTGCTATTGACGTTTCATATCCTGCAGGCTTACGTGAAATAAAGTTATTATTATTATTAAGTACATGATGTTGATGACGTGATACTTATCAACGACATGCGATTTTTCTATGAATAACGATTCGTTTTACAAATGAATGTTATTATAAGCTTTAATCGTAGACGCAACCAACATTGAGCATTCTGTCAGTTCTCTGTCAACTCAGTAGCGTGCGGTGAATAAAAGACTGAATGCAGTAGCCAGAGACATGGTGATGAAATTGAACGAGTGCTTTAATCAGGAAAAAGTTACGGGTATTCTACGTTGATACGCCCATGCGTGTCATTCTGTGTGACCTTGAAATGATTTGATTCGGAAATTAAAGAATGATGACGTGAACGACAACATTCATAATTTGAACTATATACATCGAACAATTTTTGGTGAGGTCATTCGAAATTTTTTAAATGACATGTATTTTAGCTTTCACTTTGTATAAAAAGACCAAAAAATCAATAAAAACATTGAGTTTTCTTAGCCATTTTTACGTCATTTAGCGTTGGCGAGATTCTATATATCAAACAATTTCTGACGTGGTCATTTGCAACTTTTTAAAAGATACGTGATTTGGTTTTTATTTAAAAACAAAAAGAATTGTCAAAAAATACAGAAATTTAGGACTTTCAACGATTTAGCATGGACAGGACCCTATATATCAAACAATTTATGATGCTGTCATTTGGAATTTTTTAAAAGACATATTCTAGTTTTACGGTGCATTAGTGATTATACACACACCGCCGTTTTTATGCAGTGAAATTATACTCGCCAAAAACTGTTTTTTTTTTTTGGCGATTTTCTCTACCTATCCTATGCCATTTGCGATTCCCTGTCACTTTTCAAAATTCCCATCTTCCTAGTGGTTGGACTAAATTTCCGTCTTTTTCCCACTTGGTAGACACTCTGTAATGAAACACTCAATCCTTTTTACCACAAGGTGAAGATTCATTGAAGAGAGATTTATTTAAATACAAATTTTTTAAATGATAATTTACCCTCACCCCTTTCCCTAGTCCAAAGGGATGTATCGAAAGATATCCTGGAGGTAAATGTGATGCGACTGGTATAACCTGAGTTTCTACATTCAGTTTTCCCTTCTGCAGCAGTGGTAACCATGCATAACCAACGCAGTTTTCGATTCCGTTTTCCCTCTTCTTTGTAATATCACAGGATATATGGTAAAATGTAAAAAGTAAGTGGTGCGAATAAAGTATATTTGTTGGTAGTCTTATTTTCACTTCTTCATACCATGTCGGGATGGTATTGTGGTGCAAAACGGCACAAGATACCTGAGAGATTAACGGCGGTTGGCCTGGCCGCCCATATATGCACTAAAAACAATATCGGTGAAGCTTTTCAAAGAACTACATATTGGTTAAGTAACTTACTTGTAATCCTTTGGCCTCTTCATTATCAGAATCCCTTACTTCTATGACACAGGCAATATTTCTAGCTCTAGTAAAAGTTTTTTGTGTATCAAAACAGAGGTTAAGCGGATAAACGTAAAGGTGATTACAGAACGTGGTATACGGGTTTACGTCTTTCTCTGATAAACCCTCGAATTCAGTTACTTCTAATGTAGGTTCCGACATTGGAGGTAACGGGAATGGTTTTAAAGGTGCTAAAGAAGTAGACAAGCAATCTAAAAAACACGATTTACAGTTTGGTAACACGAATTCATCATCGTTTACTTACTGGTTGGAAGATCATTAACAGCAGACACTTTGATTTCTAAGGATCCCGGAATCACAGTGAATTTATTAAACTTATCGGGCTTCCTATAGTCGGCCAATAATTTAACTAGCTCTTCGTCTGTTATTTTATTTGGTTCCTGTCTGTAGAGAGCATGAAATTCCGAAGTTGTGTCAAGTTCATTACTATACAATCTAAAATGAATCATTACGTAAAGCTTCGTTAAAAGAATTCTGTCACTAGAGGCTCAAAACATGCAAAATACAAATGGAATACCAATATTAAACACAAAATTTCTCGTAAGTCAATACAGCTGACCATTTCAACGATTCCTAGAAGATAACCGTCTTCGCCGTAGCTACCCAGAACCCTTGTCATATAGCTGACAAGGATGAGTGGTATTTCTACGCTGCATTTGAACTAGGTGCAAGTTACAACACTGACATAGCGACGTTACATTACTTTATTGCTTAGTTATAATAAACTCTAAATATATAGTTCTACTGTACTAACTTTCTGAGGTGTTTATATATCTTGTATTACGTTTTGAAAATCTCGAATTAGATTTTTTTTTGCCCTCATAAGATTTTATTCACTTCAAATACTGGTTCAATAGTAAAAAATAAACGGCTGCTCAAATTTCATCTATATTTTTGAGAAACATTAAGGAACTTACCTAAATAGTGGTCGGGCGGCCCACGCAAATGGCATTCGATATTTTCCTAACCTCTGGCAACAAACGGCAATATTTTTGTAAACCTTAAGGCTGATTTTAGGATCTCTGTTAGCCTTAACATAAGGCTCACTACTTTGACCGATTCCACCTTGTAATACTTTCTCTATCCGCACGACCAGAAAAATATCGGGATGGGGATTTGCGATGCTTAAAAGGGCCTGCCTGGGATAAGACAACCATTCAGAAGGCAAGTTCTGCGGAAGATCTAACTTACAATAATTACTCCTTGAATCAGTACAAATACCATTGCTAAAAGTATTCCTTATACTATTACTATTAACGTCGAAATGGAAGTTTTCAGTCAGTTTCCTTCCACTTTTGGCATCGTATAGGCACAAAGTTGTGTGGTATGGTTCCACTTGGCATAAATTTTCCTTTTCATCGACGGCTTGCAGCTTTAACCTGATACTCTCACACTTGAGGAAAACTCTATGGCCAAATATCTCTCTGTAAGGTTCTATTTGGTCCTGACTAGAATTTTGAGATTTCAGATTCATAGCTAAGTTGGGGTAGAGCTCGAAAATTTTTGAGCGGTGGTCTTTGCGCGAAGCGGCTATACTGACGTCTGTTTCTCTAGCATACCTCATTAGCTGAGGATTCATGCTTTGCTCGAGACCTTTCAGCGTGCCAAAGGGTTGTTGTATCTGGGGAGATGGCGGGGGAGTACAGCGCTCTAAAATATAATACCATCTAATAGCTATTTGTAACAAAATTTTTAAATGATCCAACAAAATTTGTTATAAATTATAAGATATAGTACAACACTAACCTCTTTCTAAAGAAGCAGCTCGTTTTTCTTCCTGTATTTTGTTTTGTTGCAAAACTGAACTTAATTTACTTAACCACTCTTTAAGATCAGATTCATTTTCTGCTGCTAACAGGTATGATTTGTGTCCAGCAGTCATTCTTAGCTCAAAACAAAAGCGTCCCCTTTTCAAATTCTAAGACAAAATGATTACATTAACATATTTCCAACAGTTTCCTCGAAAATGTACATAATGTTATGAACTGGAATGGAATAAATGTCAATATGAAATTAATAACCTTACCTTTACAACATCTGTGCAAAAATCCATTACAATCGTCACTTTAGCCTCGCCCTTTTTCTCATCTTTATATAATTCTAAAATGTAAGTACCATCTACTTCTTGTCGCAAATAGCAGTATCTTCTTTTAAAACTTTTTGAGCCTATGTTTACAAAAGACCTCTCAGATCCTAAAAAGTTTTTCAAAACATTACACCTTCTTTTTTAAAAAAAATTGTGATAGGATTATGGAAGTATCATAGCACAGGGCTCTGCATTTAAGGACTGCAACTGCTTTTATGTTCATGGGAAAATAGGGGGTGAGAGAAAAAACAATGGGAATGTGGAAGTGCACTGGAAGAAAGTGAAAGACAGTAGTGGAAGATAGTGGGAATGGGAAAGAAAAGCATGGAAAAGTGGTGGGAAGGTAGTGAAAGATGGGTGGCTTGGCCAGAAAGTGGAGGGAAATCGGGAAATAGTGAAGAAAGTTACTGGAAAGAGGAGAAATGTAATAGAAAATGGAGAGGTAGGGGAAAAATACGTTCCTTATAGTAAAATAAGGATTTTGTAGAGGAGTTTGCGACTAAAAATATTATGTTTTAATTTTAAACCGGTTCCCGATTTTTATGTTTTCTCCCAAAGACTAATGAGAAAGTGAAAAGATATTTAGGGAAATGGGGGAATGTGGGGGGAAAGTGGTGGAAATGTTAAGAAAGCGTAGATACTGGGCAAGTGAGGAATGTAGTAAAATAGTGAAAGGTGATGGGGAGATAGAGGAAGATGGTGGAGCGAGGGGACATGGTGAGTTGGGATGAAACTAGTGAGAAACCAGAAAAAGGTGGCAAAATATGAGAAAGTAAGAGAATGTACTGGGAAAGCAAAAGGCAATGGCAAAGAGGTAGAAAAAGATACCGGGAAGATGGTGGAAGGGGAGGAAAGTTTATTGGAAAGTGAGGGAAGGTAATGGGGAGGTTAGGGACAGTGGCAATGTGAAAATGGTACAAAGGAAATAATGGATATATGGGGGGGAATGAACTGGAAAAATAAGAGCATGAAAACATGAGGGAAAATCGTGGAAAATTGAGAAAATGCAAGCTTAAAGAAGATAGTGGAAATGTGAGAAAAGTGGTAAGAAAGTGAAGAGATGCAAGAGGATACAGTGGATAAGTGGGAAACGTGGTAGTATAGCGGAAGGTGTTGGGGGGATAGAAAAGATGGTGGGAAGGAGGGGCATGCTGAGTTAGCGGGAAAATGGCGGGAAACAGGGAAGCTTATGGAAAAAGTAGGGAAGCATGATGGGGAGATTGTTAGTGGGATGTGAGAAGGTGATGGAAGGGTGGTAATGATGGTGATTTGGTGAGAAAGTGGAAATTAGGTTAAAAAAAGGGAAGAAATGAGGGAAGATAATGAAATAGTGCCAGAGTGGTGGCAAAGTTAAAGAGGGTGGTGGGAAAGTGAGAGAAGATAGTGGGAAGGTGAAGATAGATGAAATATGGTGGGAAAGTGAAGCATGATGCTGGTAATATAGGATACGATGTTGGGAAGATAAATTTTTGTATACTGCAAATGTAATAACAGTGTTATATACATAAATATTATTTTTTGTTTACCTATTTCTGGTCCCTTCAAAAGATAACCTTCCTTAGTGATATTATCTAATCTAGGTTTTAAGTCATCCACAGCATCTGTGTCGATATCGACCTCGTACACTTCATCTTGGAATTTTTTTTCCAGTGGCTTAATGGGTAGATCCGCATAACTTCCTGAATACGCATTGTATTTGTAGTGAATCAAATTCCAGTTCGTCGAATAACTATTAATACATTGTTTAGTGAATAAGTTACAGTTTTCAGTTTCGCTAGGCGATGGGAAAATTTGTGATAACGTCCGGAATCTTCTTGGCAAAACAATTGGCTAAAAATATTTGATATTTTACCATTTTTACCAATATCGTGTTAAAAAAATGGTTTTGGATTTGATGTCAGGACCAATGGACGTGTCCCACAATTTTATAAATTTACTTAATAGATATAGCTAAATTCTAAGCTTATTAAATTTTTTAATGCTTATAGAGTAAAAACGGTGCTATGTCATTGAGCAACATATAACTGCTAAGTCAACTGTTTTTAGTACTCGGTACAGAAACCAAAACAATAAAATCACGTTTTTTTTTAAGTATAGATGAAAACCATTTTTTTAAATTTCAATTTCATTCAATGTCGTATACATTGAGTTAAATCTATATACTTACTGATATATCATCTGTAGGGTAAAGTAGTAATTCTCTCTGAGGATCATTTTGTAAGACTGTTTTATTTTTTATAACAAATTTTTCAAAATCTAATGGCTCCACCAAGTGAGGTTTGTTCTAAAAAGTTGACGAAAAACGAAAATTTATTTAATATATAGGAAACTGTTTATCACACAATAAGGGTCAAGGAAAAACCCATAAAAAATGTGTCATCTATTTATAATAATTATTGCCTATTGTATCCAAGTTATATATTTGACATCATTCATATAAATTAATTGTACAATACAATGTACTATATCCAACAATGAAGCATAGGAATACTTCAAATACAATTAACATTTATTCATTATCAAGGAGAACATGTTACTAGGAATTTGTAATAAATAATAATAATAACAAATAATGTAAACAGTAAAATTTAATGACACATTATGTACACATTCTTCATTCTTTGCCAAAAACGTAGATACTTAAGAATTTTTTTTAATTTGATGAAAGCATAAAAAAGTGTTTTGAATTATAAAAACAAGATAAAAATAGCTGAAAAACGAACATAAAAATAATCTATAGCCAACTGCGTTTCGTATATTTATTTACTTTCGCGCGTTTAATCAAGATGCACCAATGAAAGTAGGCGTAACATTAGAAATGAAGCAATTATGTAATAAAAATAGATAAAGTTAAATATGATAATTCTGACGAGAATGGCTTGCGTCAGTTTCAAATGTATGTAAATGTATGTGTGTGTTTAACTAACTGCAAATGCGTTTGAGAAGTTTCCACTTACTTGCACAGTGCTTTCCCTAACGACTTGAGATACTGTTTCCCTTAGTTGCGCTGCAGTCCCAGGTTTTCCTAACCCGCGTGCAAATTTCCTTTCACTCATATTTTCACTTGACACTGTATTGTTTTATAAAAGATAAATAATATTTGTCATTATTTACACCCATTGTATTAATTGCACGATCGACCGATCGCAGAAGGCATTGCAGTAGGGCAAAATGACAGAAAACCTGTTGTCAAATGAAAGTTACCAAACAGCCTTCGCTCGGCAGTTTCATAAAAATACACATTGTTAACATTCCTTAAGGTTATCATAATACTGATAGGTTCAACTAGTTCATATTGATACGTGATCGAACTTTAATTAATTACATTAACGACATCGGCATTTAAATAAAACTCTTTTATCGATTCACCCCTTTTAACGAGTCGTTTATCGTATTACCAACACAAATAAGGTTGTGGCTAAAATTTCGCCGCAAACATAATGCGTCGTCCTTAAATTAATATTTGAAATTTTACCGGATTAAACAAGATTAGGTATATACGAAAAAATTGATCTTGTGTTATGATACAATTTTAAAATTATAGGAAATTTTTACGTCCAATTTCATTGGCAGTAGAAATGTGGAATGTTACTTTCAGTCTATTCCATTTCACAAATTTTTACCATTTTTGTCCCAAGTTAACTGTTTTTTGAAGTGAGAAGAAAGTTAGAATATAAATATTCTCATGTTCCGGTTTCGTATTAAAATCGTCGACATAGACTGGGTGTTTGCTTTGCCTCATATTCGATATTCACTGTTAAGAAAATAAAAACTGTAAACGTTCAGCACTTTTTGTATAAAATGTTTGCATGATTCATGATTATGAAAGTTTCAAATTAAAAATGATAGGAAGGTGCGGATCTCCTTGACATGGTTATGTAGACTGCTTCCTTTTCAAGTGCTTGGAACCCTGGAGGCTTCAAAAGTAATACTGTGATTGGTGCATAATTAACAGTTGTAAGTTTCCAACTTTCAATAGCCAATTGGCATTCTTATTTTAAAAAGCTAGGAGCTCCAAGTACTTGAAAAGAAAGCTGTCACTTCTTGCATATGGGCATTGAACTGTATAAGGAACTTTTATAGTTCAATGGATATGGGCTTGTCCAGCAATCATTCTGAACGTATCATTCGTGAAGTAAAAACGTAATTGTAATCGCTTCCATTACTTGACACTTATCAGCTGCAAGTCGTAAAATTGTAATATTAAAATAATCGAGGTCATTCGAGTGAGGCGATTTACGACATGATGATTAGACGAACGCGGAGTTTAATGTTATCAATGAAAAAATAACTTAATTGATACAGTAAATAAGGTATCGATATTAAATTATTTTGTTGCTAAAAAATTTAAGAATTGTGCGCTCTGCTTGAAAGTTAGTGCTATTTTAAAACCCATTAGCTGGCGTCTTCTAATTTTAAGTTTTCCTGTGGCTTTATTTTTTTTAGAGTCACTGACCCAAATAATGCCGTTCTAAAGAATCGAAAGAATTACATTATCTAACCTACAATTACTTGTAGGATGGAGGACGAATTAGACGACAAGATTATTTATCAAACGTATGTGTCTCATATGAAAATCATGTCTCGTATAGCATGGGGTGTTCCTTTAAAGTTATCCCATATAACCTTTACATCTCACATTTGGAGGCTGTTGAAACTGTATGTGTTAAAACCTGAGTTTGTAATTTTTGGGGCTCTAGTCCTACTTATTGTGGTTTATATGCAAGCAGTTGATGTATGGAGTCGTAATTTATTAGGGAGACTGCAATATACTATCAGGCGACCAGGGTCAAAATCTAAGATGGATAAATTGGGCTTCTTCAGCAATACTGATGTGGAGAAAGCAAGTTGGCAGATGAAGGTAGGAGCTGTAGCGGCTTACGCAGTGCAAGGAAGGAGGCCGAAAATGGAAGACAGGTTTGTCATCAACGATAACATAAATAATACCGGCGTTGCGCTATTTGCAGTGTTTGACGGTCACGGTGGCGAATTTGCAGCTAATTTTGCAAAAGAAAAACTAATACAAAACTTATTCAATCGAGTGATAGAAATTAAAAGTATAATTACTGGCAAAGAAGCACCCAAAGAAATAAAAGACTGTGATGAAGATGAGAAAAAGGATCCCGAGAAACCAGTTACTCCATCCTTAACTGAACGTAGGAAGAGTTTCAGACGCACAAGTTCAACAACTGATGAATGCATTAAAGGAGCAAAAGAAATCACCGACTTAGAGTTGCTAAGTAAACTGGACAATATTAAACCAATCACGCGGGATGCTAGACCTTTAAAACTAACTCCAAGCTTTAAGAAAGCACCCGTCACTAGTTATTTCGACAAATTTGGCACAGTAAACTATGGGAAACTTATTACCGATGAAGTATTAGCTGCCGATGAAAGGTTAGTGGAGATTGCCAAGAAGAGCATGGACGTTGCTGGAACCACTGCTCTAATAGCGATGCTAGAGGACTATAGGCTGGTAGTGGCTAACGTGGGCGATTCTAGAGGAGTCATGTGTGATGGAAAAGGTAAAGCAATTCCGCTGTCGTTTGACCACAAACCCCAACAGATGCGAGAACGTAAGAGGATTAAAGAAGCTGGCGGTTTCGTCACGTTTAATGGTGTATGGAGGGTTGCTGGAATTTTAGCCACTTCCAGAGCCCTTGGAGATTACCCCTTGAAAGACAAGAAACTCGTGATCGCAGACCCAGATATATTAACGTTCGATTTAAGAGATCATAAACCTGAATTCCTGATTCTTGCATCTGATGGGCTGTGGGACACATTTTCGAATGAAGAAGCCATTAGCTTTATTAAAGAACGACTGAACGAACCTGATTATGGTGCTAAAAGTCTAACTTTACAGTCTTATTATAGAGGTTCATTAGATAATATCACAGTTATTATTATTAATTTTAGAGACAATGCTTATAGTTTGTACAGCAAAGAAAAAAATAAGGATGCTTGAGAATTTCAAGCCATAATGATTGTTACTATATACTCTAATTTGCCTGTTTTGTTTTTGATACGTACTTGTAAACTCGAATAAGTATAAAAGTATTAGATCTGCTATTTTTGTATAAATATACGCTCACTTAGGCGCAGCATGTTCTAAACATTTTGAGGATGGACCAATAACTTGTCCTGTATCGCTGTGATCATTTTTTTCTGTAATGCATTAAGGATTTGTTCCTATTTTTGGCCTGTGATGCCGTAATATTTGGAAGACGTCTAATCAACCTATTTTGGTATAATTTCCGCATCTTATTTTCTAGTAAATGAACTAATTGTAAAAATAAGTTGTTGAAATCAGACCTCAGAAAAATCAGACTGTTATTGGTCTATGGAAAGTATTTTTGCTCAATACTTATAGGAAATTATTTGTACCTGGTTTTAATGTACCACGTAAGTTTTTGGTGTTGCTAAAATTAAGTGTTTAAAAGTATACAGGGGGTCAATCGTGGAAAAGGGAGTGTTTAGGTTGAAAAATGTGTAAAAAGGTGTTTTTGGCAGCATCGTCCGGCATTGTATTCAATGCTATTAGATTCTATGAAAATAAGGTTCCATTTGAAAAAATTTACTCAAATATTTGAAATAAATAAAAAAAATTATCTCTAGAAATACAATTGATTTTTTGCAAATGGTACTAACTTAGTAATATCTCGAAAACCTTTAATTATAAATAAGTATATTATGGTACATGAACCGTGGTATATCGGGTGACCCAGAAAATACCTACCTCCCTCCCCCACTTTTCTACAGATTTAAAAATAAAATTCTGAAATTTGGGAATCAAATAAGTATCAATATGGCCCCATTCTGACGATTCGGTGGTAAAAAAATCACTTCTGTATGGCCGGAAATTGCCACAACTTTCTTGTTTTAAATAACACCCTGTATATTTAAGTCACTTTTCTCATGAAGCTATAATTTCTCTTTCCAACGCTTTTTTCAGATTTAAAATCGGACGAAAAATAACCTTTGAAATGGCATTTATTTGCTAATTCAAGTTGGCTTTGGAATTCAGGAACAAATTTAAAAAATTTCCAAGTAGACTTTGAATAAAAGGGTATTTCTCAATAAATTAAATGTAAAATTGGCCTATTTTGTTCATTTGCTTGGATTTAGAAATGTTTTCCCCATTTTTCCATTCCACGGGTATTGAATTTGTCATAATTCCAATTTTTCAAATAGTAATACCCTGTATGTTTTATTTTTTTTTCAGATGTGGTAAAGGACCGCGGAACAAACCTCATGAAAATTGGGCTTCGGCGGAATCGACTGAAACTTTGCTATTTTGTGGTTCTAGTGATGGTGATTAAAATTCATAATTGTCACAAGTTTGATCTTATGGGCCGTTTCTGAGATACAGCTTGTCAAAACTTGGTAATTTGCGTCATTTTAGCCATTTAAGAATTTTTTACTCTTAAACTATTAACTTTAGGGAAAAAGTACATGGGTCGAAAAATGTTGATTTATGTTCAGTAAAGCTCGGTTTTGTTTTTCAGAATGTTTTATCAACTTTCAGTAAAATATATATATGAGATATTACAATGGTGCTTTGGCGGAATTGGACGAAACTTTGCTAATCTGTAGTTCAAGTCGTGTTGATCAAAAGTTCTCATAGCACCGAAACGGTCCTATGAGTTGTTTTTTGCTCCAGGAGTGCTTGAAAGTTTGATGCGAAACCGTAGAAAACACTGATGTCAATATAATATCTCGTAGTAGGCTTGCTTCAAGTTTCCAAATAGCAATTCTGAAAAAAAACCACTGATCTTTACTGGACATAAACATGTTTCGACCCATACACTTTTTCCCTAGAGTTAATAGTTTAAGAGTAAAAAATTCTTAAATGTCTAAAATGACGCAAATTACCAAGTTTTGACGAGCTGCATGTCAAAAACGGCCCATGGGATCGAGTTGTGGCGATTATGAATTTTAAACTCTCTCTAGAACTTCAAAATAGCAAAGTTTCAGCCGATTTCGCCGAAACTCAATTTTCATGAGATTTGTTCCAGGGTCCTTTGCTTTAGACCGGTTTTTCCCGACTAAAAATTAAATATAGCATAAATATTAAGCTTTTTGTGCAATTTTTCATGGCTTACTACAATATCCATAATTTGAAACGCTTCTACAAAAAGATTAGTATTTATTTTAATTTATATTCAATTTTTAACCGGGAAAAACCAGTTTAAAGCCAATTTACCAATCTATCTGATAAAAAAATAAAACATACAGGGTCCTATTTGAAAAATTGAATTTCCATGAAGTGGAAAAATGGGGAAAACATTTATAAAATCGAAGCAAATGAACAAAATAGGCCAATTTTACATTTAATTTGTTGAGAAATATCCTTTTATTTAAAGTCTACTTCGAAATTTTTAAAATTTGTTCCCGAATTCCAGGGCCAATGAGAAATAGCAAATAAATGCCATTTCCAAGCTTTGGAAGAAGAAATTACAGCTTTATGAGAAAAGTGACTTAAATATACAGAGTGCTGTTTAAAATAAGAAAGTTATGGCAATTTTCCCATACTTGAAGTGATTTATTTAGCACCGAATTGTTCAAATGTGGGCAGTGATATTTGATTTCCCAAATTTCAGAATGTTATTTTTAAAATTGTAGAAAAAAGTGGGGGTAGGTACTTTCACATATGTGAAAGAGATACAAATATGAAAATATTTTCCTTAGATCGCTTATATATTCAAAAACCCCTTTGTAGAAATTTAAAAAACTCTTAAACTCACTTCCAAGAAACGTCTCGCACCCGCTTTCCATGAATCACCCTCTATATTCAAACTTCATTCGAGTGCATTGTTTTTTACAAATATTTAAGAAAGTGGCACGTATTATAAAAAAATAAAACATAACTATGAACTAAGTGTAATACTTATAACCGTGCCAAAAAAAAAAAAAAATCGATGTTTTTGCGAATAAATTGACTGTATAAGGCTGTAAGGTTTGTTTTTGTTATTTGCTGTGAAATAAAAATCTGTAAATTTTATAATTATTGTTTTATTTGATATTTTACAAATTAAGACTCTCGCTCTTATTATAAATAAAAAATCACTAAACGTAACATACAAAATAACTAATTTAGTGTAATGTGTATATACAATATAAATAAATGCACATTTTTTAAAGTGGTCTGTCACACTTTAAAAAGCACTTCTCTTATAAGTAATAGCGTTAGGTACTTAAAATTTTAGTTAACAATCTCTTGAGGACAAAAATGTACATTGAATTAAGTATTTGTAAATTTATTTATAGTATTTCAAATTCGTGGTCTGAATCGAAGTGTCGCCCAGTTGCTTGAAAATCTGGAAAAATAGGGATATTACATTCAATAAATTTTGCATACACATTATAAATATAGTATAAATATGCCAGATGCGACATGCTGTACCATTTTATAAGCCTTTTTGTACACAAATTTTTGCAATAGTCATTAATTAAAAGGTACCCTAAAATAATTACCTGCAAATGATGCTGCACCAGCCTCTATAGCATTTTCTAAAGTAGGTGACCACTCTTTGGGTCTATTAAAGCTTATTTCAAATAGTGGTTGCTTCTCTGGATCGATTAGTTCTGCTTTTATCCTCTGAGTAAGGTCATTAAAATCTGATTCTGTTTTGCAGAAAAAGCACTAAAAAAAGTGGGTTTTAGAAGAGTCATTACTTTCTGCTACAATAAATTTACTAACAATCTCTCTAATTATTACCATCAGTTTTTAAATTTTAATAAGAAATCAGCGTTGCCAGCCTTTTATTTTTTTAAAAACTCAACCTTATTAGGAAGAATTTGTTACTTGTAATTAAAATTAAAGTGCAAACATTACAAAAAAGTGTTTCATTCATTGTTTAAAGTCAAATGGCACATCCAGAGCAACAATTCAATATTGGTCCTTCGAGCCGGATTTTTTATTGCCTTGATTAGATTAACGCCCTGGCGGAGTTTAGCATTAGCTATTTCACCGCTCAACCAGGACACATAGACAATTATACAACGACCATTCCCCACGACATTGCCATCTGCTGCAGCTGAGACTCGAACTCAGGAGTGGTACAGCAACTAGCCGTGTTGTCTCTCACACAACCTCGTCTAGTCCACTGCCACCAACTCGGTAACACATGAAAAACACACTAAACATCCATTCCATACCCTAGCCAGGATTCGAACCCGGACTCGTTGATTATGAGCGTTGAGCCAATGGGCCGGCTGAACCAGTGATCTATGGATCAATGTTTAAATCGTTGGTCTGGATGTGCTGTTTGCTTTAAATAATAAATGAAACACATTTTATAATTTTTACACTTTACTACAACAAATAAGTTTCTCTGAACAAAGTTGGGTTAATACTCTCGTAGGGGTTGAAACATATGGGCCATGTGGTACCTGATGAAAAACGCTTGAAAGCTTAAGACAATTGGCGCCAAAAGCTTCATATTCATATTCATAAAAAATATAAATTTCTTAAAACTACTTGTCTATGTATATTTTTCACTTATGAATGATGCCCGTATAAGCTTTTCTAAGTCTAAAGTGAAGTAAAGTAAACGCCACGAGTGTTGGCGAGCGGTGGGGACTGTTAGGGAATATAGTCGAGCTATCGTAGAATGGCACAGACCGCTGGCACTATTTAGAATTTATACTACACCAATTAGGATAGCGATACGTATGCTAGGTTTATACTACTCTCCACATACAGCTTCCCCTTTGCTCGTCATCACTCATGGCGCTTTTGGCGCCAACTTTCAAGTATCTTTAATAAACCTTAAACGATGGTCCTTCGAACCGGATATGAACCAATGATCTATGGTATGGATGGATGTTGAAGTTGTTGATCTAAAGTGTAAAGTACGTTTCGCAAAAAAGTGAAGCAAGTTTTCGATGCCAATTGTCTCACGCTTTCAAGTGTCTTTAATAAGGTACCACATAACCCATATGTTTCAACCCCTACCAGAGTATTAGTCTGACTTTGTTAAGAGAAACTTGTTACTTGTAGTTGAAGTGTGAAAATTATAAAAAGTGTTTCATTCACCGTTTAAAGCCAAATACACATCCAGAGCAACAACTCAAACACTGGTCCTTTGAGCCATATGTGAACTGTGATCTATAGATAAATGTTAAGTTGTTGCTCTGGATGTGCTGCTTGCTTAAAACAATGAATATGAAACACTTTTTATAATTTCTACACTTTAACTACAACAAATAACAGGTTTCTCTTAACAAGGTCGGGTGATATACCAGATCTACCAGTTCGCAACACTGTCAAAAACGAACAAGATTATGACCAGAGAAAAACAATAAGTAAGGTTATGTTAAATTATACTGCGAAATCCATATACGCTATATCATCCAGTCTCACTTAAATTCTAAACTTACCACAGCTACAGACGGATCCATCTTGAGAATGTTGATCCTAGAAGCATATTTACAATGATAAGTTAAATCTAATTCAATCTGTTCTTCCGTCTCCTTATTCTCTACGAAACCTGTCTTCTGGGTATTGTGTGGATCCAAATATATCACCTCCTTCCCCACACATCCGATAAAATATAAGGCTACGTTAGGTTTACCGCCTATTACGCCTAAACTTTGTTTAAATTGGAAACATTTCTAAAAAAATTAGTTGATTAGTTTAATAAGTATTATTAAATACTAATTTATGTAATTAATCTCAGTATGAGTACTTGTTCGCTCATTATTATCAAAACATAATAAATTAATAAAATGATAAAAATATTAATCTCCCATGGTTTACCTGTAATCCGTTAACATAAATAGGATTAATTTCTGAGAGACCTAATCGTAAAGGCACTATAAGTAGCAACGGTTTCCACTCCGACCTTACTAAATTTGTACCATCGAGTTTTGATTGCGGCAAACATAATTCCTCTGAAAATTAAAAAATACGTTACTCGAGCCTCATAAATTGAAAATTTGGCTAGCTAAGATAATTTCAAGGTTCATTTTATTTATAACGCATGAAACTTACTTATATCACTAATAACTATGGTGTTGTCTAAAGCAACATGAATAGCTAGTCGGCTCCACTCATCATATTTGACTAGTTTCCTGTAAAAAGGTATAAAAATTAAAAATATTTCCTCACTTTTTTGTATAAAAGAAGAAAACAAGAACGAACATCAGCATACGTAGTTTAATAATAATAATAAAAATAATATTTATTAGTTTCAGAAACTGTACAGACTAATGCAGTTAAGAAATATTGTCGACAGAATTACAGATATCTACATATAAAAAACTATTACAAATAACATTGTGACACTTAACACAAAAAATACATGTAAACAGAACAAATAAATATGTTAAGCGAAATATAACATATAACTCATGTATAATAAAATGTACTGAAAACAGTAGAGATTATAAAGCACTTTTAAATTTAAAAAATTGTTGTCGTGGATCTTGTACTTTCCGGTAAGCCGTTAAAAAATTCACAACCCATAAAAAAGTGCCTTTTTGATATAAAGTCGTTACATGTTCTTCAGTAGGAGTAGATCTTTTTTTTCTTTAGTGTTGTATTGATGATCTGTTCTTATTTCATCAAATTTAGCCTTATTTTTGTAAACAAAACACGATATTTCATAGATATATACAGAACTTGAAGTAGGAATGTTCAATCTCCTAAAGGCTTCCCTACAAGCCACGTTGTAACCAAAATTAACTCTTATGGGTACAGCCCGTTTTTGCAAAAGGAAAACTTTATGAGTCTCAGATGATGAACCTCAATGCACAATACCATACTTAATACAAGAATGAAAAGATGCAAAGTACAGCTGTCTTACAATTGGTTCCTGCATTGTTTAGATGTTATTGCCAGGGCATAACAGGTCTTAGACGGCTTTCTACACATATCATGGACATGATTAGACTGTTTGAGGTTACAGTCAATTTTCAATCCAAGCATTTTGGAATCAGCATATTTGAAGCTTGTAGCTGAAGATAGAAGGATATCGGAAATAAGATCAATATTTGACTGTACTGTTGTACTGTTTTCCGCGAAAAATAAAAGGGTTCCTCCACCTACTTGAAGTAGAAAACTCAGGGTATTCTTAGTTTCACCAAAACAAACTTATTTTTCTATGTCGCGTTGCTCCATGTAAAATTTTCTCTATCGCCTTATTTTTGGCTATTTTTACTTCACTACATTGAATATGAACTACAAATACTGTTATTTTCTCTCTAAACACTTTTAGTGTAAAAGACTTTTGTTGCTGCTCTGATGAAGGATTCTGGAATTAATTCATTTGAAGTCCATGACCAAACCCACTAACTCAATGCCAGTCAAACAAGACTTTGACTGCCCGTTTGGTGTGCTAATTGAAAGTCGTCAGACAAGCAAGATGGAATCACTGCGATTGGAACAGGGGTCACTTATCTGGTATACAGATGGATCTAAGATGGCTGAAGGGGTAGGAGTGGGAGTAGCAGGGCCCTCGGTAACACCCCAACCATCTTTCAGGCAGAAATTTATGCCATAGATCCGTGTGCCCAGGTATGCCTAAATAAAGGCATCCGAAGGGCAAAGATCTATATACTACCAGATAGCCAGGCAGCACTAAAGGCTCTAACTAAGGTCCTATACCTTTGAATTTAAAATTGCCTGGGAATGTATACAATCCCTGAAGCAACTGGCTAATAACAACAAGGTTACCTTGATGTGGCAGGGCATGCATGAGGGAGTACAAGGAAATGAACTTGCTGATAGCCTTGCAAAAAAAGGAGCTGAAGCACCGATCATTGGACCCGAACCGTTTTGTGGCCTAGCCAAGGGACATATAGCAGAGGAGATCCAAGAACGGGAAGAGGATCAGAAAAAGTCCTACTGGAGGAATACTCCAGGCCAAAGACAAGCGAAAAAGTTTATAACTTATTCGACTAAGAAAGCCACAAGGCTTCTCGAACTTGAAAAGTCCGAATTAAGGCTAATCACAGGCCTTCTAACTGGCCACTGCCCCTTGAGATACCATCTCAAGAATATGGGCAAGGCGGTAGATAATAAATGCAGATATTGCAATACTACAATTGAAACTGCGGAACACATACCTTTTGAATGCAACGTGTTAGTCCACACTAGGCTAAAATTCCTAGAACAGGCGGAATTAACGCCTGAAGACATAGGGAAATTAGCTCCCAGGAAAATCACAAACTTTTTAAAAAGTCTGGGAATCCTGGATAACCACTAGATGTGGGGTAAATCACAAAAGATCTTTTAGGTCGAAGTGAAGTAAGGCTGTTCGAAGCCAAACGACCCCGTAAAACAATCTACAAGTATCAGAGAAATGATAGTTTAAGTTCACGAAATTTATTTTAAAAGTCGTGTTTTTTTGATGTTTGGACAAAAACATAATTGTTATTAAAATTTTGCACCCTTATGAAATCTTGTCATCAAAACTGAGTGGCAGTAAAAGTATTTCATTGCTACTCACGAGTGACACTATTAGTGGAGCTATTAAATCCACTTTACAGTTAGCAATTTATTGCCGGCAATAAATACTCTTGCCAGTTTGCGCACTATTACATGTTTTGATGAGCTGTGGCAATGTTCCTTGCATTGCAGAAATTAGAACCTGTCCTAATTTTATTGCATTACGGTTGCAATTCTGGTGATTTTTATGTTGCCAATGTTATAGAAATTAGAAAATTGGCAGAGACACAAGTGACAGAAGTTGGTGCTTTTACTGCAGAACAGGCTATTAATATACTTGCTGCTGCTGCTGCTACTTGCAACATTGCAAAATCACAACACCAGATAACCTAAATATTCTTCCGGACAGCTGTCAAAGGAAAATCAAACCTAACATCAGTTTCTGTTTCTTAAGATGGTATACCTGTTTATTTCAAAGATATATTTTAAAACAATTGCCACTTTATTCCGTGGAATTGCCAAGTGTAAAGTCAAGTCACAAGAAACATTGCTGGCAATAAATATTGCCGACAATAAAAATTGCAAACTGTAAAGTATGCTTTAGTATATTGTTTTATAAGGACTAAAAGCGACATTTTTGTGTTGAGGGTGGGTATACTTTGAACTGCTTCCTATTTGTCTGCCTGGGATTGAGCAAGAGACAAAAAAATGTCACATTTACTCATATAAAACATTATACTATTTTTTTCAATTGCTGACCAATTTGTTGCAGTTGAAAAATTTGTTGTAAACAAATTCAGTTTTATTAAACGAAGACTTTAAATATAAAATATTACTACACACTTTAAAATCTCTTTAAAAAAAAGCGCAAGTTATAGCCTCTCCTACTCAATTGTTAACCTCACCTTCGCGATGAGTTCAATTTGAACTTGGTGCACCCTGTTTTCACTAACGAGGCTCTAACGACCGAGTAAGGGCGGAATAACCCTTACCTTTTGCCGTGAGCACATCCACCTTCTCACGAAGAGTGCGGTAAAAATAACCCACCGCACACAAAAGTTGCTTTTGGAATCGTTTGGTTACCCCATCGTCGCAGTCTCCTTCTGTGCCATGGGACCACACCACTCGCCTTCCGCAACCGAGCTGGTCAGTTGCATACCTGCTCCAGCTAAAACTTCAAATGCAGCTTCGTTTTCAGTCGATTAAGGCTTTAAAAAAATGATGGAGCGTTCAAGTGGGACAAAATCATCCGGAGGTAAAATACCCTCCCGATCGGATCTCCGGGGGAGGGTGCCCACAGGGACACCTCATCGAATGTCGAAAAAACACCGTCAAGTTAAATCCAACAAAACTAATTCTTTCATCTAAGGCGCTTGGAATGTTCGTACTTTGAACGACAGCACTCGCACCGATAGGCCTGAAAGAAGAACTGCTCTAATAGATAGAGAACTTCACCGACTCAATGTTGACGTTGCAGCTCTCAGCGAAACTCGATTTTTGGAGGAAGGCTCTCTCACAGAAAAGTACTACACCTTCTATTGGAAAGGTCTTCCCACCAATTCAAGAAGACAACATGGAGTAGGATTTGCCGTTCGGAATCAACTTGTATCCAACTTAACACAAGTACCACAAGGCCTATCCGAGCGTCTAATGCTGCTACGCTATGAGCTATCAGATGGCAATGCGGTAAATCTAATAAGCGCCTACGCTCCCACTCTGGATGCAAGTCACGAAACCAAGGAAAGCTTCTATCAACAGCTGGAAGAAACCCTCTGTAGAATACCTAAAACGGAACGACTCGTTATTCTTGGCGATTTTAACGCTAGAGTAGGGAGAGATGCAGACACCTGGCCAGGCATCATAGGCAAGAACGGCTTGGGCAACATGAACGCTAACGGTCAACTACTCCTAACTAAATGCGCCGAACATGATCTAGTTATAACAAACACCATTTTCCGACAAAAGGATAAATTTAAAGGCACCTGGCGTCACCCCAGATCAGGTCACTGGCATCTACTGGACTATGTTATCGTACGTAGGAAGCATCTCAAGGACGTCCAAATTACAAAGGCGCGCATTGATAGCGAATGTTGGACCGATCATCGTCCTGTTGTCTCTAAAATGAAAATTGTTATGAGACCCAAACACCGAAGAACTCAAGTAAAACGGAGACCCCGTCTCTGTATTAGTAAATTGCGTGACCAAGAAACCGTCGAACAACTAAAGCAAAAAGTTCAAGAGAATTTGAGTGCACTAGAAGAAACCAATTCTGTAGATGTCACTGCTACCTGGACACAAATTAAAGACAGTCTAAAAAGTGCGAGTGAGGAAATTCTTGGCACTGCAGCAAGTAAAAAACAGGAGGACTGGTTCAATGATAATGAAGCTTTTATACAAGAACTTCTTGACCGCAAACATACTGCCTTCCAAAACGCTATCAACCACCCCAACGACTCATCAAAAGCAGAAGCTTTTACCCAATCTAAGTATGAAACGCAACGCGAAATCAGAAGAATAAAGAACGAGTGGTGGGCAAGCAAGGCCAGAGAAATTCAAAGGTACGCCGATTCACACGACTACAGGAATTTCTTTCAAGGAGTAAAAGCAGTGTACGGCCCCAGTCGGAAAAATATGTGCCCTATTAAAGATTTAAATGGAAATCTCCTCAAAGAAGACCAGGAAATAAGAGCCCGATGGAAAGAACACTACTCTAACATTCTTAACCAGCAAAGTCAAGCCGATCACGATATTATAAATCTTATCCCTCAATATGACACCTTCGAAGACTTAGATAAACCACTAACAACGGAAGAGATCTTAACCGCCATTGGGCAGCTAAAAAATAACAAATCTCCCGGCGCCGACTCACTCCCAGCTGAGGTCTTTAAAGCTGTGTCGTCAGAGCTCATACCCTACCTCAAAAAACTGTTTGATGTCGTGTGGGAAAGTGGTCAAGCTCCGCAGGAGTTTCGTGATACACTTTTAATCAACCTCTTCAAAAACAAAGGGAGCGCTGCGGACTGTGGAAATTACAGGGGTATAGCTCTCCTGGCTGTTGGAGGGAAGATACTCACTAAAGCGATGGCAAATAGGCTAACACCTGTTATGGAAAAGTTACTTCCTGAAACACAGAGTGGCTTTAGACCAAACCGAGGCACATCGGATTTAATCTTCACACTTAAACAGCTTCAAGAAAAAGCACTCGAACATCAAGGAGAAATTCACATGGCCTTCATTGATTTAACTAAGGCGTTTGACTCGGTGGACAGGGAAGTGCTCTGGAAAATTATGTTCCGCTTAGGTATCCCTAGAAAATTTGTAGAAGTATGTCGCAGTCTACATACAAACAACAACGCCCAGGTTATGTATAATAATGAGGCAACCGAACCTTTCCAAACCCTCACTGGAGTTAGACAGGGATGTGTCCTGGCACCCCTACTCTTTAATTTGTTTACCACTGCTCTAACAATTATTGTTGACAACAAACTGACAGTCAGAGGGATAGGTCTCAGATACCGTTTTGATGGCGGTCTCTTTAACATAGGGCGCTTTAGAGCTTTCACGAAGACACGCACACGATTCATTTGTGATCTCCAGTATGCGGATGACTGTGCACTTTTAGCCTCTACGCCGGAAGAGCTTCAAGAACTTTTAGATGTGTATGCCCAGAGTTATGATTCCTTGGGACTTAAAATCAACATTGGAAAGACTAAGATTATGTCAACTCCTCATCAAGTGAACCAAATAGACATTACACTTAACGGAAATTCCCTTGAAGTGGTGGATCAGTTCAATTACTTAGGTAACGTTGTTAATGACAAAGCAAACATGGACAGCGAGATTCGCAATAGAATTAACGCTGCATCTAGAGCACTCTGGGGACTTAGAGAGAGAGTATTTGACAACCACGACCTTGCTTTGTCAACGAAAATGGCTGTCTACAGAGCAGTTGTCATTCCAACACTGCTATATGGATGTGAAAGCTGGGTCACTTACCGTCGTCATGTGAAAGAATTAGAACGTTTTCAGCAAAGACACCTCAGAAGTATGATGAAAATCCGTTGGTTCCATCACATATCAAACGTGGAAGTACTCAGGAGAGCAAACAGCCTTCCAATTGAGGTGCTTATTTCAAGAGCACGCCTAAGATGGGCAGGTCACGTTCATCGTATGCACGATAACCGCCTTCCTAAATGTACACTTTATGGTGAATTGCTAAGCGGTAGAAGAAGGCGTGGCGGTCAACGAAAGAGGTTCAAAGACGCTCTCCATGAAAATCTAAAATCCTGCGGTATTGCAGACGAGCAATGGGAACAACTTGCAGCGGACAGAGCCGAATGGCGAGGGGTTGTGGCCAACTATCAAGGAAATGTTGCTGCAAGAAGGCCGAATCCAAGACCTAACCAGGTCTATGTTTGTCCTGACTGCGGTCGACATGTGCTCTCCCGAATTGGCCTCTATAGCCATAGTCGTGTGCACCGTAGATGAATGGGAATTACAATAGACTACACCTTTTGCTTGTTTTTTATTGTACACAATTTATCGACTGTAACATTTTTATACTCGGACTCGAGTAACGGCTAATAAATAATAATGAAAAAAATGTCTACTTTGCATTTTAGCATTTTGTTAATGAACAATGACTCTTTTGACTTGAAACTTGAACTGGTTGGTTCTAAATGGTAATATTTTCAATTCTGTGTCATTTAAAAAAAATATATGGAAACACACTAGAAAATTGTTTAAATGAACAAAACGCCAACCTCGCTAAACGTGAACACTGAACACGTTAAAACAAAAATGGTGTGCTAATAAGACAACTCCCATTAGAATCCTGATTTGAAGCCTCTAACAAACACTCAAAAAAGCACACTGTTAAGAAATTGTAACATTGTAACTATATATATCATTCTAATTATTTCATAAATATTTCGCAAATGTTTACAAGGCTTATTTTATTTGCTGCAGAACATTGGACAAACATTCTCTAAAGCATTTTCAAATATTTGCTTAATATTGTATGCGTATAGATCTAAGTTGTGACTTTTTATATTTTACAAATAAAATACCAAGAAACATGAAAAATAGGCTGATATTTTTTATATCAGACAAGGCAACATGTTGAATCATTATCTAACATCAAGGTATTGAAGGACAAATTAAATTTACGTTAAAGGCAATAAAACAATAGAATTCATGTGTACTACTTTGATGCCGTCGACAAATAGAACTAAATTGAAATTTTTTTTTTTTTTTTTATACATTTATTTAACGTCGGCCTATTTCCGCTACTGAGGCCTAACACCGACGCCTGTAGACGAGCTACCCCCAACCAGGAATTTTGCCGAACCTCTTCCCTTAAGAAGAGTAGGGATCTTTTACTTGCCTAACATTTAATAGACAAGGGACCGACGGCTTTACATCCCCTCCGAAGGATGGTATATCCCCTATACAACCCTCGCCTAAGGTTGTATAGCTTCCGCGCATACACTGATATACAAGCCGCTGGAAGATGGGTGAGGCGAGGACGTGTAAATTGAAATTAAAACAAACATTTTGGCTTGTACTTTCACAAATTAACATACTAAATGATAAAGGACCCCGCACCTTTTTAGGTGCATTTTGACTTTCGCTCCCGGGACTTGAAACTTGAGTCAGAGCTAGTGCTTACCGTACTGTTCAAAAGTCTCTATGGGCAAAAAAAATTCAACGATAGGATTTCGAGATATTGGCCATTGAAGGTATTTACTCTTCCCACTCAATACCATTTTTTTCTTATTTTTCCTTCCACATTTTCCTTATGATTATATATTACCATGAATTAATCTGCTATTATACCTATACATATTTATCTTTGCATCATCGGTATTCCAAACTCTGTCATCAACATTGCATTTTTCCGTCACATGGGCTGTACAGATTATATATTTTGTATATTTTTGGAAAATAAACCATTGCCAGAATCTAATGTTTACATGTGTCGTCGCTTACCTCTCAGGACTCGCTCAGGCCTCATCTCTCCACTCAGAAAGCCAACTATATACCAAAGCAATTCACACATACTAATATTATTAGGTTTCAATGTTTTGTTTTTCATAACATAAACTGTATACGGTCACTAGCTACAGGAAAATCAAATAGAAAAAAAAACTTGTATTATCTCAGAACTACTATCTTCCCACTCAATATTAGTGATTCTTGTGTAGGGGGTGAAAATTTTTCTCATTCATCCGTTTCGAAGTTCCGAATTGGTATTGACGAGCGGGAAGAGTAAACACTTTCAATAGCCAATATCTCGAAATCCTATCATTGAATTTTTTCTGCCCATAGAGACTTTTGAATAGCACGGTAGGCTCTGACCCAAGTTTCAGGTTCCGGGAGTGAAAGCCAAAATACACCTAAAAGGTGGGTTTTTCCCCTAGAAACTTAGTAATGTAAAAAAACCTACTTCAATACTTGTGCGACGGTGTTAGGTCCAAACCACTGTCCGACTGCCTTCCCCTCTGAAGCCCCCATCAGTGCTATTTGATGAATGGAATAAGGAGCTTGTCTCCTCTCCTGGAACTTCTTGAGAATTTTTAGATATGTCGAATCTCTCGATTGTGGGTCCCACAGCCAATCCCGTCCGAGGTGGAGCCATACTAAAGCTTGTGCGAGTACCATCTGGCCACATCTCAGCATGCATCCCCATCCTTTATCCGATGTTAATCCTTCTCCGCCGCCAATTGGAACAAAGTTTTTACGATACGTCAGCCAAATCTTCGAAACAATGTCTTGTCTAATTTTATTTATATCTGTAAAATTAAGGAATGAGAGAATGAATTTATATGAAGAGGATGCTAATGTGAGGAGTAATAATACTGATATCATTATTTTTTGCTAGTAACTCCACTTTTTTACATAGTTCACAATCAACTACCAGGATATTATATTTTTGATGATATAAATCTGTCGCAGTTATATCATCATCATTTAAGAAAATAATTATTTAAGGTACAATGAGGAAAAATAATATTTGACATTAGCTCCAGTGGTTAACACGTCTAGCTTTCTATTTGAACTTATATAGCGAAGTGGGTTCTTGCCCCACTTACTGCACAGTAATCTTTAGTTATGAATTATCCCTAAGGAGAGGTTCGAATTCCATTATAAACTGTAGGGCCCCGTTTCCTTTCCCAGACAAATCTAGAACAGTCATTCAGATGACCCGTAAGAGGGTTAAAGACTTTCATAAATGTTTACATTTACAATATTGTTAAGAATATCTGATTATTTTTAGTGGATTTTTTTTAAATGGTCATCTAAAAACTAAATAAATAAAAAGCTCCAAACAAAGAGGGAAGTTTGTGTGTAGAAATTTTTATAAATTTTTTTAGTAGTAAAGATTATGTAATCAGAAAATTTTAACAAGCCTTTTAAATATTCTTAGAACACAATGTTGAAATGTCCTATTTTTATTTCAAAAGACCTACTGCACCAAAATTATTGTGGTAAGGTAAAATTAACTCATCGTAGCAAAAAAAATTGTAGATTGCAATTTTGTCTACGAAAAATGCATCTTACAAGCCGTATCAGAAATTACTAACCCTTGAGTAAATCGCATACATTAATCGATGAAAATGTACAGTATAAAAAAACTAGTTGCACTACGTCCTATTATTTAGGGATTTCACGCAGCTCAGTGACAGAAAAGGGTGGAGTTAGAGCAAAAAATAACAGGTATCAACAAATATGTTTGTAGCAAAGATAAACTTTTTTTAATGAAAATTAATACACTGTAGAAGTCCAGATAAACAATTATAACCTTGATATTATTAGCCTATCTTTATGTATCACAATATAATATATTTAATAAGGACTTGATTCATAGTTTTTCTGAGAACACGTCTCATGTTCAAATTGTTCCTCTTATTCCTGCAACAATGGATTAACAATGAATGGTTTAAACATACAAAGTAAAATAAATGTAGGTATTTTAAAACTTTCCGAAGTTTCAGATCGATCCAAATAAGAATAAAACTAATTCGGGCTAATTTAAGATTCAAACTTGGCAAAAATACTAATCTAACTCTATACATCCTAAAAAATTAAATAAAAACAGTTTGGCTGTCTGTAATTTCAACTTATCAACTTGAATATTTTATGATCTGAAGAGGTCAGTGTTCCCTTTAGCTTCTTACACATTATAAATATACGACTAGAAAGCAATTATTGAACACATTATATTAATTCAATAGACATACCTTGTATAGCGTTATATTTCTTGCCCAGTATCCACACAGGCTCTGTAGTTTTGGGTATATCATCAGGCTCCAGTGTCGCCTCCAAACAAGCTTCAAACATACAATCCATTATATCTCTTGTTGCCACACACATTTATCGCTTAGTTAACACTATCCTTATATAACTTTTCTAATCTATTTCAAAGATTTTTAAAAACATTTCGGTTGAAATTGTATTGTTTTTGTTTCACATGTCATTGTACGCCATTTTATTTTGACACATAACAGCTGATACCTACGTTTAGCTGAAGCAAATATTCCTCGGTTTTTAGTTAAAATGATTAAAGTCTTCTCACCTTCCAAAATAAAGAGTGAACAATTCTCTTATTAATGGTTAATTTTAATTACAATTAAACATTATTTAAAGCAGGAATGGTTACTTTTTAACTACGATGTTGGTTGCCTAGATATAGAAATGAGAAGAAGACGAAGCAGACAGGTCAGGCTTTTATATTATTTAAAGGCATCTTCTGGGAACTGTGAGAACGACAACGAATGAAGAATTTGAAATTCTCTTTGTAGTTCTTAGAAAGCGCTATTAGACATGGACACATATGAATGATGAAGAGCTGATTGACCAGCGTAGTCGCATTATTCACAACGATTGACTAAGAAAGTGGTACAAATTGTAACCGGACACACTGTAGATATATATTTTCATAAAACACAATATTTTTAGTCGCAAACTCCTTTATAAAATCCTTATTTTACTATAAGGAACGTAACCAGACTGCAACCAACAGCTACTCTCCGGGCTATGTGCTCCGCCGAGCGCTGAATTACAAGTTACAAGCCTGGCGCGTTAAGTGGGATAATTGCATATTACCATCAAAACGCTAATGCTTCGATTGCAACAAACTTAAAGGAGCTCTCGTGCCAGTCGTCACACACCACTTGCAGACTACAGTTTCGAGCTGTTGGCTCTCGTCAGTGCAAAGTAGGCATATCACGACCGACACGAGGATCACTTGACTATTTAGTACATTCGGTATCTTCGGGATAGAGACATATAAAATAGTCAGCAGGCGCCATCTAGCGGTCTACTGTCTGTTGCAATCGAAAAATAAATAGCCTGACTGGGCTATTAGAGGGCGGAACATTAAAACATAATATTTTTAGTCGCAAACTCCTCTATAAAATCCTTATTTTACTATAAGGAACATAACCAGACTGCAACCAACAGCTACTCTCCGGGCTATGTGCCCCGCCGAGCGCTGAATTACAAGTTACAAGCCTGGCGCGTTAAAAAAATCTCTGGAAAATTTATATTTGAAATTATTTACAAACTTTAGAAAGTAGCACAAATTGCTTTTTAAAAACGATAACAATGTCGATTTCACCTTTTTATAAATAAGTTTTAACGCTGTATCTATAATTAAAAGATAATATTTTTCCAGAAGTATTTATATACCTAAAATAGGTACAGTTTATACAGCCTTGTTAAAGGTACACAAACACCTAGCATTATAGCAACATCTCTATTTCATTTTACCAGCTTTTAAAAACTATTTCATACAGCTGCTAAGAAGAAAATTAATTACACCTCGATCCTGCTCTATATATAATGACCGGTGCATCTTATTTACTTTTAGGAAATACTTGCTTGAATTTGGAAGTCACTACAAAAGAACTTATAAATCAGTAAAAGAGCACTTTGGCTGTATATAAGCTCTAATTTACTGTACAAGAAATAATTTTCCAATAAATCTTATACAGCACTTTTGCATTCAGTTACATAACTTGATAATAATCCGCATTTTATGTATACTCAGGATAACATCAACTTGATTTCAAGGGATAAGTATGATATTTACTAATTTTTTAAATTCCAGTCCTATATATTTTCTTAAATTTGGTAGAATGTTTTCAAGGCAGCCCGTCGAAGTCCTAAAAATTAACATTTTTAATAACAAATATCCTGCTATATATCTAATAATTAATTAACCGCATTACAGTGTAACACTTAACAACAAGCAACAGATGAAAAATGCACAGTTTTCATTAGCTAAGCAATCTTTTTGGGGATTATAAGGCAGGATAAGTTTAGCAAAAAGGGTTCCATAAAGGCGTAAAATTGCAGCTAAACAAATTTAAGTTTCAGTTGTATAAATCCTTTGTAAAGTACACCTTTCAATACACATATATGTATTGAAAACCCATTTTAAGTAATCTCTATTAAGGCTGACATTGATGGCATTTGACTTAAATAACTATACTGCTGTAAAATTTGCTTTAAAAGATTTTAATTAAAACTCAATGCTATGTAGCCGCCTTAGAAAAATGGCCAAATTATAAAACAGTTGTGTATAAGTGTATAGAATACGAGAATCGCTATCTAATGGAGTGTGATTGGTGTGGGGAGATCCAATGCGCTGTACGCTGGAGCTGCTGTAATAGGCGATGTTATGGATTTATTTATTATTTACTAGAGTCCGTTGAGCTTACGTCACAGGTGATCTTACGAAATTTAAGTATTTTTGCACTCAAAATAATTATTAACCTGTTAAAATGAAAATGGATACTTATTTAACAGAAGATAAAGTACAAATAATAATTAAATGGTACTATGGTGGGCATTCTCACTGCGTGATACAATAAATTTATTTATTGTAGTACACGAAAATCTACCCACCCCCATTTATTTTGAGAAAGATACTTTTATTTCGGTTATTTGTTGACCACCATAATTCGTAAATTCCTTATTTGATGACCGGTCACCTACACCTTCCGCTCCAAATATATTTACATTACTAACCGCAGCGGATCGACCAGTTGTCATACCTATGCCCCACCATCCATCTCATATCAACTCCTAATTCTAACCTAAAGTTTAAATCTATGCTTGAACGGTTAGATATTGCTGCAAATGTTCAGGTTATTCTATTGGCCATGACGTAATAGCGTAATAAGCAGAGAAACGAGAGCTAGTGGTGGAATGAAGGGCGTAAACGGCGCGTGCTGCACGCTAACCCATGCGCCGCAGCACGCGCCGTTCCGCCATGTCACAAAGGGGCGTCGTGACAATGGTCAGCTGACCAAACGAAAACAATTTGGCAAAACAATCTTAAAAAATTGATTAAAAAAAATTAAGCATTAGAGGGGGGTATTTCCCGTATCAAAACTAGAGAATTTCTTTCTCTACAGTGTGATATATATTTTTTAATTATTAGAAGCATTTTATGGCCGTCATACCGTGCTAAAGTTGAGTGAGACCAATTTGTTGATAGTTTTTATTTATTTATAAAATTGCTACAACACCCAAGTCTTAAACATTTTAATATGTCATTCGTGGACATTTTTCCCCATCAATTGATCATAAAATTATTCCCTGAGAGGTAAAATCCAAAAGATGTGAAAAATTGGTCTAGATTTATTGTACTCTAGCCCATTGTAGCGCCGCTATATACTCCATGAAACACAATGGTTATATTGTCCCACCCCTCAGCAACTACCCCTATAGACTCGAAAAATCACCCCTGTCGCGTTTTTTTCACCGTAGGCATGCGGATCAGTTTTTTGAGCAGGATTCGGTAGGCCGTATGAAATTTAACCATACATCTTATCCACCCCCTCTCCTAATATTAAAATATCCCCCAAAAACTCAAAATGCATGAAAATTTGTCTATCCCAGTTTTCGAGGATGCGCAATACGATGGAAATATTCATTTCTTCCACTAACCGCCCCTAAAACCACCCCCTTTTCACATTTATTGATACTGGGCATGTGTGGATTCGTTGGATCAGGATTTTAAAAAGAATTTCGACATTGTAAAGGGAGTTGAGTGACGAGACATGCCGTCAACCCCGAAGATGAAACCACACCACCCCTAAGATGAAAATCCACCGAAAAATACAAAATAGTGGAAAATGTTTTCTTCCCGTTTTCGAGGGCACTCTCCATCAACCACCCCCAAATTAGGGGTGGTTAAGATGTTGTATGGTTAAATTTCATACGACCTACCCGAATCCTGCCCAAAATATCGATCCGCATGCCTACGATGGAAAAAAAAAGCGAAATAGGGGTAGTTTTTCTAGCTTAGGGATAGTGGCTGAGGGGTGGGAACCTTAAAAATATCGCCATCGTATTCAGCGCCCTCGAAAACGAGGAGGTACCCATGTATCATTCCTCTCACAGAACTTTTGGAGTTTTTTCATGGACTAATATACACATTCGGCAAAAGTAGTTTTATATATCCTGAAGTAAACAAGTGCGAGACAGATGATCATTATATTAGTAGCGCACGAATAAAAGTTTCTTGATCTTCTGATTCACCGCGACCGCCTTTTACTATATCGTTTGCCACGTCAATACCGATGCCCTGCGTTGATACACGACAAAGTGATAAAAATAAGATTTCACGAAGTGTGCAGCGTGCTGGGAGTGTAATATTCGACTTTCTATTCCTAATTTTTCTTGTTTTCTTTCTCGCACTCGTTTATCTCAGGATATATAAAACTACTTTTGCCGAATCTGCATATATGTGTACAATAAGATGATTTTAGTTTTCATATTATATTACCCATACCACGATTACTTGTTTCCTCAGTTTGATTTTAGCCGCTAGAGGGCGATAGTATGGCTGAAGTAGAATATTCTACAAAATTCTTTGACTTCGTCGAACGGTTAGACTTCAAAATATTTCTTGACAAATGTCATAAAAAATAAAATAGCAATTTTGTCACTCTACCATCAAAGAAATTACTGAAATTACTATTTTGATTCTCCATTTATCGTCAATATGAAAAAAAATTCAAAATCCAGCAATTACAACAGTAAGTAGCGGCCACGCTTAAATAAATACTTATATGATTAAAAAACCTTTTGCTAAATTGTAGTATTACAATAAAACTCGTTGGGTGAGAGATTAAAAAAGTTTTAAGTTTGTATGTGTAGTGTAAAAGATAGATACCTATTTTGTATTTTCTCCTCTCGATTCTTGGCAAGCACGTAGACATTTGGATAAATGTCTTGTGAAATCTTGAACGCGTCAAATCCCCTGACATTTTCAAATTAAATACAGACGATGCTCCTTCAGATTGTTCACTTTGTATGTTGAAAAACTTGAACTACTTCAATTTGAATGCATCCCTGGCTTTCCTAAAAAGACGAAATGTACACTGACTTTATCGGTGCCGCATGACGGGAATATTACACATTTTAGCATATAAATAAATCATTGAGCACTGAAATGTCAGCGGAATCACGAGGTGCAATTTAAACATTTACATAAAAAAGTTAGCACTATCTGTTAAGTCAACTCTGGAGTAGTTGCCAATCGATCCGCCAACAACGAATTTGGAATTACTGAAGTCCCGCGCAATCATTAACGACGGTAAATTACGGTCAAGTTTAATGCAAACATGCTATTACCAACTTTTTATCTTCATTTATAATTGGATAATCTTAGATCAATTCGTAAATCTGCCAAGGACTCGATGGGTATAAATCCCTATTGTGTTTCATAATTGCTTCAAGTTTTATTTTCTTATTTCAAAGTACTTGGCAATGTTAATTAGCCACGATATGCGATAGGGCGAATCACCTCAAACAAAAGTCTCACTAAATATCACCAATTCACACCCACATTTGGGATTAGTAGCAAGATGCAAGATTACAGCATTATTTATCGACATTTTATTACATGTGTATTTACATCATGATAATATCAAGTGGGATTACTGGCTAGGATTTCATTGCGATGAATACAAATCAAATATTTGAATATAGTTCCCCGGCAGATGGCAACACCCTATCGATTTTCTCGACAGGTAAAATTCAATGGATCTTTCCGCGACGGACGCAAGCACTTTCTGCGTGGGATGATGCTTGCAACAAACTCCCCGACCCCCACTTCTCATTATCGGGATTATGTTAAATGCTTTAATAAATAAACAAATACATAGTTTGATTAAGAATTTTTTCCATATCTGTTGAAGATAAAACACCTCTATATTCATAAACTAAACTTAGATTAAATTTTTTATTTCCATGACTCATTTATATCATTTTATTTCCTGTGTATTTTTAAACATTATGAAATAGTCACAAGCCATCACAAATTCTATGAGTAGTCAACATGGCTATAGTCTAGTTCTTATTGAGAGAAATTAAAATGATTTTAAACGGACTTTAAGCCAGCGAACTTTATAGATAGGTGTAGTAAAGTAGATATGTTTGTTATTAGCACTGGTCATAAAATCGGCAGGTGGTTTAAACATCAGTTATGATAAAATTTTATTGTCAAAGGATTATCGAACAAATATTGGTCTACTGTTCAGATAAGGACTTAAAATGTAAATGTCGTCTTTCTGTAACAGGAACTTTATCTAATGCGATAAATCATTTCTTAAACATTCAGAAAAAATTCCGCACTGATGTTTCTGTCAAAAATCAAGTCTATTATTCTCTCATTCAGTATTCTGCGTTCATTTTTTCCGAATATTGCCTTTTGCAGTTGGATTTTCAGTGGCTAAATACCGAATATTTTGTACCATTTGTTGTGAAGGCAAGTCAATAAGTCAAATCTTTTTAAAAAAAATTCTGTCATCAAGTACTCGCCTTGGGCTCACAAACAAAATTCAAGTCGTTCTAAGTCATCACTTTCTTCTAGCGTGTGCAGACATCAGACATTTTGGTTGTTTTGTTTCTTTGAAGATGTCGTCGAATATTCTCCTTTGGCAAGTTTAAATCTAAGCTAGACTGTCTAATCTATCACAGCTGGTCTTGCCCATTCCTTCTTCGTTTCATATGTAGCTTCTTTAAATATGTTCAGTTACTGCTCCGTTTTGATTAAATTTTTTAATGATTTAATAAGAGCTTAGACGCTGCAGGTTTGGGAAATCCGAAAAATCCGTTTCGTTCTTGTATACACACTAAATCACATTTTAATTTTTTTCACTCCCTTTCATAATAGTGTGGGTGTGATATTGGGGGTGATAGTGGGGGTAGCTGATGCCAAAACAATTTTTGAGACCTTGACTTTTCGTACATGCTCTAAACTGTAATTTTATGGACTCTTACCTGTTTGCTTTGCTTATTTACCCCATTTGCCAACGAACCCTTCAACAGAATTAGATCAAAATATAATCTAGTTCCAGATCTCGTTATAATACATAAGTGTACCAAATTTCAATATCATAAACAGTTCCAGAGTAAATGTGCGCACAAAAAAGTTACAAACAGACCGAGAGACAGGAATTTTTTTTTCGCTCAAATTTAAAATCTCGACGTTTCATGACATTTTAAGCCTATTTCAACAAGAAATACATATATTTTTTTGCGTTACTATACTTTCACTGGACGTGCAAGTAAAATGGTATACGGTTTTGATTGCAGATTTCAGGGGAAAGAGAGAGTATACTTATTTTTTATATTCCTTAAGCTCTAGTCGCATAAAAATACTATAGCAAATTAATATTAGTCATAATAATTTATTTTGTATGCAATCTTTATAATACAGTAAAGGAAAATCGAGATGAAATGATATTGTCTGTGATTTAAAGTGGTGACAAATAATATCGCCAAAAAAATCGCTAATAGTTAGCCATGGAATCACAAGTGTCATGGAATATGTCATAAAACTCACTTGTCAATATGAAAGATGTGTTGTAGTTTGTAACGTCAACAAGAAAGCAACGTGACAGGTAACCAAAAAATTGTTAATAAAATCATACAGATTCTGTTCTTTTTGTAAAGAATTCGGGCACATTAAAGCCTATCATAAAAATATAAAGTATTTGACGTAATTACATATCTAGTGGAAGAATCTGGATTAAGTCCTGAGCAAGAAAATCTATTTCAGGAGATTACTAGCATTCTTCGTGAAGTTGCACCTTTTTTTGTTAAAGAACACGCCAAATCCCTCGATAAACTTTTCGAAACTATAACAAAATCCGAAACATGAAAAGCGTGCGTTACGTAAAAACGTCGTTGGGAGAGGTTTTATATATATAAATTCACATTTTCGCTCTACAGAGCGTTTTTTATGCCAAAATCTTGGAAACTCATCAAGGAGTGTAATTTTAGAAAGTATACTAAATGTCGCTGCACGGGGACTTAATGCCGCCCCGGCCACAAAATTTTAGGAAGTATAACGAAAGTCCACTTTAACTTCGGAAATTTCAAAAATAAAAACCCTTTTACGAATTCACGTTGTGCAGCACTGCAACTCATGCGCTATGTTAAATATGAGGACACGTTCTCTAGTCTCTAGTCAAAGTTTTTCAAGAATTTCAGCGAAAATAGCCCTTAGCGTCGAGGGTGACCGTTTATTTTTCAATTATCGATTTTGGCGGAAAAACTGTGTGTTTTTGCGTTTTTGCCCTAAACCGGTTCCTCAGTGATTCGGTGTCAGAAAGTATCTTTACCATGTACTCAGAACGTGCATGGGACCGCCTTGCCTGAACGTATGAATTTATAATTGCAGAATATAATTCAAAGTCGTTGCGATTCAAGCATTTTTAAGCCCGAGGGGCGAACTAAATTGATATTGAACTAAAAATACGTCAATAGACAGTAAGTATAGATTTTGTATTATTCTCCGTCTGAAACAGTCGTTTTGAAACCTTCTTTGTGAAAATTTAATATCCATTTTGGAAAGTATAATAAAAGTCCTTCAGACGTGAAAGATGGATCGTTCAATTATTATTGATAATCACAAAATTTGTCTAACGCAGTTTTGGAAAGCACGTTGCTTGGTAACGGACGACGCCGGCGTTGCAGTAGGTGGAGGGCTTTAACCTCAAACAACGTGCTTGTGATAGAATTATTAGTTATTTATCAATGCCAATAATTATCGAAACTTCAAAACATAAGTGATAATTATCAATTAAAAGTAAACTGGTTGTTTTTGTACAAGTGATTAGAAGCGACAGATTTCTACTCGAGCAAAAATTTTTGGAAATTAACGAAAATTAGACAACTCGGTAGTTTGAAATTCATCACTACTTGAAGCCTCAAAATTGTTTTTCTAAAAAGGACAAATTCAAAGGGTATTATTAAGACAATACTTCCAATTGCTTAAAATTCTGCTTACTATAAAAAATATTGTGTTTCTGAACTAGAATTTTCATAGTGACTGACTTAAATATATCATACCTTTAAAAAATATATGAACTGACGAAATGCCTTTTGTCACTTCTGATAAATATCTATTTTAAATATGCGGCCGACAAAGAGTTGAAGTTTTGTTTCTTTAATTATGAACTGATGCACTTTCACAGGAAATCGTTATTTCGAATTATATTATTAAATAACGATATAGATTTATTTTTAGAAGAATTACCTGCGCACGCTTATTTCTATATCATTCGACGTCCAGAGTCTAGGCAGTGCTTACAAACACATCAGGTAATTACTTTCAGGTATAGCATTTCAATTAGGGCCCTCAAAATCTAAAGCGCATTGTATGAAGTTCTCGACTATCGTATTATTATTAAGTATTAAAAATTACCGCCAAAATGTAAAGTAAAAAATTTAAATCAAAGTGAAAAAATGGAATACGTACAGGGAATACAAAAAGCAAACGTAGTAGACCTAAATATATGCTTGTATTTCAAAAACGATTTGAGGAGTTGAAATTCAAAACACAGTTTCTATAGTTCATATTCGCCATCCCTCAAAACGAGCCCATACTAAATTTTGCCGAAAATTTTTAAGTAATAACGTTCTTGTACTTCTTGTTAGACAGTATTAAAAACCGCTGCCCAAGGAATCACTACTTCCACATCCAGATTTTGTAGCCAAGTCTTATACACACTAAATCCCAATGTAATATTTTATTCCCTTTAATAATAGAGTGGGGGCGATAGAGGGGGTCGCAAATGTAAAAAAAAATAAAAGCCCTTGGTTCTCATACACACACTAAATCCCAATTTAATTTTTTACTCCCTTTAATAATAGGGTGGGGATGGCAATGGGGGTGGTAGAGGAGGCGGCTGATGCCAAAAAAATTTTAGAGTCCCTTGATCTGGTATACACACTAAATCCCAATTTAATTTTTTACTCTCTTTATTAAAGGGGTGGGGGTGGTAGAAGGGGTAGCTAACGCCAGAATTTTTTTTTGAGACGTTTCGTACATGCAATTTTATGGACTCTTACCTGCTTGCTTTGCCTATTTACCCCCGAACCTTTCAACGGAATTAGATCAAAATATAATCTAGTCCCAGATCTCATTACAATACATAAGTGTACCAAATTTCAAGTCAATATCATAAACGGTTTCAAAGTAAACGTGCGCACAAAAGAAAAGTTACAGACAGGAATTTTTTTTGTTCAAATTTAAAATCTCGACGTGTCATGACATTTTAAGCCTATTTCAACAAAAAAAATTATAATAATTTCTTTGCGTTACTATACTTCCACTGAACGTGGAAAAAAATAGAAATAAAAATAAACTCTAGTAACATAGCATTATTATTATTCTTATACTTAGTTTTAATAAATCAAAAAAAAAAAAATAGATACAACAAAACCGAAACAAAAAAATACAGAGAATTCCGTTACAAAACCTACAAGATTATCGTCACTTCTACCAATCCACCATTTATTTCAATACACACATCTGTCAGTCCTTTTACGCACATTTATAATAACCTTTCGTATTTGTTTTGGAGTAATTTCTGCGCAGGCTTGCATTAGACTAGCCTGTAGTTCTTGTAAAGTTTGCGGCCTTGATCTGTACTTTTTGTTTCATTAAACCCCAAAGGAAAAAATCGAGTAGCGTCAAGTCTGGGAATCTCGGCGGCCACTCAATCAAAGGACTGTTTCGCCCCTATCCAACGATTTTCAAAATGTTCATTTAGCCAACTTCTTACCAAAACAGTGTTATGAATAGAACTTCCATCTAACTGAAATTTTAAACTAAGGTGATTCTGTAGTGATAAATCATCCAATGCATTCCAAAACTCGTTCCCAAGAAAATTTAAAAACATTCGCATTCACATTACCCTCAAAGAAGAATGGACCAGTTATTTTGTCATTTAGTATTCCGCATCAAACATTAATTTTTTGCGAATACTGTCTCTTTGCATTTATGACAAATTTCGGATTCTCAGGTTACCAGAGACGGCAATTTTGAAAGAGCGGATATAGGATGAAGTCAAGGGGGGGGCTTCACAGACCATAGAAAGAAAAACAATAGGCGTCGCAAGAAATTTTACATTTTTCAAGGTCAAAGGCCTAAAATGAAAAGTTAGAAATCACCTTAGTGCGAAGTTGATTTGAACGAATGGGACTGTTCCAAATAAAAATTAATTATTTCAGGAAATTTAGTAAGAGGTCACAAAATGTCAAAAAACATTTTTTTAATCATTAAAATATGTTACCTATATATACCAATAATTAACGGACTTTAACACATTCATTGTTGATCACGCAATTAATCAACGAAACGAAACTCACTGCAACCAGTAACTTCTTATCCAGTGCATCTAGTTTTCTTCTTTCTATAGTTTCGATGGCCTCTTGCCCCAATGGCACTCAGCCAATTTACTTTTCTAATCGCCAACTCTGGATAAGAGACACAAAGTAGAGTGAGAGCACTATACATTCGCTTGAATTAGCGCCTGAAGACATAAAAAAATTAGCCCCAGAAAAATCACAAGCTTTGTAAAAAGTCTTGGAATCCTGGGCAACAACCAGGTGTAGGGTAAATCACAAGAGATCTTTTAGGTCGAAGTGAAGTAAGGCTACTCATAGCCAAGCGACCCCTGAAACAATCTACAATACATTTGCTGAAGACTGGGATCAAAAAAGCGGTTTTGTCACTTTTATTTTTAAGTACCTACTCTGCTATTAAATGTGATCAAACGATTAACGAATTTCCTCTTTATTTTGATAGTAGGCATTACTTTGCTGCTCTCATAATAGAGAGGATACGGTAATAAACTCATTAATGGTCTCATATTTGTAACATCTTTTCTTCAAAAATCTTACTATTATTATTGCTGTTATTATTGAGCCAGAGCCCCCCCCCCCCTATAGATCCGCCCTTGGAACTATTTAAATATTCTTCCTGTAGCCAATAGCAAAACTTTAATTGTCTTTCCTCATTTTCCACTTCCAATGTATGCGAAATTTTTGGCCTGTAAGCCATTATTTTATTTTTTTTAACTTGCCGTTCTAATACTACAGTATTATATATAGCTATAGGAATCAGTCTTTTGTTGTGCAGGTAAACTACCTGATCAATATATTTTAGGCTGTAAACACCAAGTGTTCGAAAGGTCTTATTACTGTCTCCACTCTGACTCCACTCAGTATTTCTATGCTTTTTGGAGTGAACAGTTTCGTTTTTAATGATCAAATTTGTTAAAAAGGCGTTTTTATTATTGGAAATTGGAGATATTTGTGATACAGCGTATCCCATTTTGATTGGAACCACCCTAATAGGGGGTCTTTCAAGCAAAATGGGACACCTCTGTATAAACAACCATATTATTTACAAAAAACATTAATTCGTAGCAAGGAGATAAAAAATGGACAAGCTAACATATTTGATTTCTCATTATTGTAGGTTAAGAATAATTGTATTATAGTATGTAGTAGTCGGTTCCCTATTAAAAAATAAGAAAATCATCATTACAGGCAATTCATATGTTGTAAAATCATATTTATCAACGATATCATATAAATGTTTTATTAAAGAGAGTTTTATACAAATAATTAAAAGATTTAAGTTAAGCTAAGTGAAATTTGCTAAGAAAATTATTACTTATTATCCACGGTCGAATCGAAAGACTGTTGTTATTAGCAACGGTCTGCAAAGTAAGAGTATATGCAAATACTTACTTTCTGTTCAGAATTATGTCTGAAAATCCTATAAAACAGCCGGTCGTAGAAAAATAAGTTTTAAATTTCAACTCATTTATTATCGTTTCTTCCTGTGCTAACAGCCCTAATATTTTTCAATCTCCGGTATATTATTGTTCTATGCCGCGCATCTAAATTCGACCTTAAAATCACACAAAATATGCATGGAATATGAAACACACATTATTTATTTTAATTGTCTACCTACAATAATAATTTATATTCAAAATGAACTTTACTTGTTTCATTTAAGGTAAAAAAATTTGACAGAAGTAAATAGAACTTACAAAATAATCCTGTGGTTTACACGGTTATAAAAATGCTAAAATCAATTTGACTAAAATTTCCCTTTCAGCGCACACTCTTCAAGAAATATTCAAGAAATACTTATAAAACACAAACACTTATATACACAAATTAAATTCGAATAAATTTTTTAAACGATAAGATTTTCATTCTTACATAAGCTGAACACCTGTATGATGTCGACTTTGGAAGAAAAACGTTGGCATAATCATCACATCACGAATTACACATGAAAAATCGAAAATTGGGCCCGGCAGGTGCGTGCGAAAACGGATATTATTATTATTTTACGTTTCATGGAATTAATACGTTCAATATCATGGCATTCTTTGTGGACTCCGTAGCTACTAATAATATTTTTCCGATAGAGCGAAGAATTTAATCATGTAATTTTGGAAAAACCCGGAAACATATGTAGCATATAGATTTTTATGGATATCCCATTTCTGTCTAGTTGAATCTACGCCCACCGCAGTCGAAAGCGTTATATAGGCTAAGAAAGTAATTTACTTTTTGGAAACTTAAGAGTTCGAGTAGGAACTAAGTTTATTTTTACACCTATTAGCGGATGGTAAACATCTTCACGGAGATTATTCTTTCCTATTATTTGGGTTTTCTACCACATGTACTATTATCCTCTTCAAAACAAATCACCGAATCTACAAAATAATAGAATTATTGGAAAAAAAGCCTCTGCGCCCGTGACGTTTACGCCAAAGGAAAAGTCAGAGGTTATGTTTTGCAAATAATATAAATCGGAATAAACACAAAAATAATGTATTTTGCTGACGTTTCGGAAAGTAATCTCTTTCCGTTTTCAAAGCTATTTTTTGAAGAACTCTTATTTTGCTGTGTATGTCAAATACACAGCTTTAAGATTCTGTTTATGTTATTTCCATAGATACTTACTACTTACACAGAACATAGAACTGATGATATTTTTTAGATAATGTTGAGTTTGTTAAGTTCTTCTTTTAACATTGGTAGCCAGGTTGTACAAATATCTACGGAACAATTCGATACGCACTTATCTTCATTTAATAAGTTTATTGCTGATTCTTTAATTTTTCTTAATATATTTATCAGCTCTCACAACAGAATCTGATTATGCTGGCTCTATAGATAGTAAATTTCCACAAATAGTACAGTAAATGAATGCATTTAGGTCTTAATCGTTACTAGTTCAATGTAAAAACTTGAAACCTTTTTATGTTAAGTTTCGACAATATATGAAATGTATTTTTTTTTATACATTTATTTAACGTCGGCCTATTTCCGCTACTGAGGCCTAACACCGACGCCTGTAGACGAGCTACCCCCAACCAGGAATTTTGCCGAAGAGTAGGGATCTTTTACTTGCCTAACATTTAATAGACAAGGGACCGACGGCTTTACACCCCCTCCGAAGGATGGTATATCTCCTATACAACCCTCGCCTAAGGTTGTATAGCTTCCGCGCATACACTGATATACAAGCCGCTGGAAGATGTGTGAGGCGAGGACGCGGTTTCCGTTGGAATGGTCACCCATCCAAGTACTAACTGCTATATGAAATGTATACTTTTGACAATTAGTGCACTCACGCCCCCTCCTCATTTTACGCCCCCAATTCAATAAATGCCCAGAGTAAAAAAGTATTTAGAATGCGATTTTGCATAAGAGAAAATATTTTCCCCCATCAGTTTGTAGAAAAAAAATTAGGAAAAGTCGTATTTTTTGGGAGGTCACTCTATGCTCACCCCCAGTAAAGGGTTGAAACGATTAGGATTCATTTTTTATGACTATTTCAACTTTATTAATCCAATATTACCAAACTAGGTATAATAAAATTTAAAAAAAAGTTTTTATCGCAATTTTTGCAAAAGAAACGGTCAGGCGTAGAAAACTTTCCACGGGGGAGAAGCGAAACGGTTAAATAACGTGGTTACCAAAATAGCGTATTCTACTGCAAAATGGCATTATAATTACTTTTTTAAAACCAATAGAAACGGCGTAAATCAGGAATTATTTCATAAATTTACTACTCGTATAAAAATTAATCAATCAGTCAAATCAATATACAACGAGTAGTAAATAACCAGAGGAGAACTACAGAAGAAGAACAGCAACAAACAACAACGTATGCATGCCTACCCTACGTCGCGGGAGTCACAGATAGGCTGAAGAAGATTTTATTCAAAAAGAAAATAGGTGTACGGTTTCGAACAGTGAAGAAAATACAGCAGATGCTTCCCTCAGTCAAAGACCCTGTCCCCAAACTGTTATCAAAAGGTGTTTACCAGTTGAAGTGCACATGTGGTAAGAGCTACATCGGACAAAGAGGACGGAGTATCCAGTGCAGAATCAAAGAACACCAGAGAAATACCAGATTTGGATACACGGATAGGTCGGCGATAGCAGACCATGTCCATAATAACGAGAACCATAAAATCGACTACGAGGACGTCAATATATCAGACAGGAATACGCGCTATTATCCGCGAATCATTAGGGAATCACTGGAAATTATGAAAAACGTGAACAACTTTAACAGAGAGGATGGGTATCGACTTAGTAACACGTGGAGATTGGTATTGCCAAGTATCAGCACCGTAGTAAGTCACGGTCAACCAAACACGACGAATGAGCAGCGAAGCGAAGCGGCGCCTAGGTATATAACGAGGAGTGTAACACAACAGATTCAGTCTTTAGAATCCTCCTGAAGAAGCTGACAGGATGATCAGCGAAACGTCAAGTCAAGTTCGACGACCACGGCAAGACCCGGAAGAATCTACTTCAAAATTAAGGCAAGTCCGTAGAATTCTTTAAGGTGGGCATATACAAGAGAGAAATCCGATAAGCAAATATTTATTATTTTTGGCCATAACTTTTTGTTTAATACATATATTGGTAAAAAAAAGTATAAAACTACCTAAGTAGAACTATGACAGGTGCAATGATATGAATTTTCACTCAATAACTTCAGTTGTTTGCAAAATTAGTGAATTTAAAACTACGAGATATGAAGATTGGCACTATTTTTTAATTTCTTTCTTTGAGACACAAAGAGGAGGTGTGCGATAAATTCAACGAGTACGTCTGTGTGTCTGCAGTTTCATCATTGATTAAATAATATCAAAAAACTTTAATCCAAAAGCATAAAATAGTATGGAATATTGTGTTCTCACGATTTGCCTTCTTATATTGTTAAGGAACACGCCAAAACCTTCGATAAACTTTTCGAAACTGTAACAAAATCCGACTTTTCGCATGAAAAGTGTGCTTCACGTAAAAATACCGTTGGATGAGGTTTTTATATTTTTAATCATATTTTCGCTCTACGGAGCGTTTTTTATGCAAAAAATTTCAATAACTCATCAAGGAGTGTAATTTTAGAAAGTCTAGTAAATGTCGCTACACGGGGAGGTAATGTCGCCCTGACCACCAAAATTCAGAAAGTGTAACTTTCGACTTTCTTGGAAATTTCAAAATTAAACGTTGTTAAACAGTGCAACTCATGCGTTGTGTTAAATATGAGGACAAGTTAATCCAGTCTCTATTCAAAGTATATCGAGAGTTTTAGTGAAAATAGCCTTTAGCGACAAGGGTCCCCTATCATTTCCTAGCAGTCGATTTTGACGGGAAAATGATGGGTTTTAACGGGATTTGCCCTAAACCGGTTCCTCAGTGATTCGGTGTCAGAAAAGTATATTTACCATGTACTCATATGTTCATGGGACCGCCTTGCCTGAACGTATGAAATTGTAATTGCAAAATATAATTCAAAGTCGTTGCGATTCATGCATTTCTAAGCTCCGAGGAGCGATCAAAATTGATATTGAACTGAAAATACGTCAATAGACAGGCAAGTAAAAGCTCACCAAAAATTTACAAAAATTGAACTTTTCTTGAATCTTTTTCTAATGTTTTGTTAGCTCAAAAACCGCATATTGGATGGTAGTTGCTACATTATAAATCGTCTGTTCCTCACCATGTGTTGTACACGGGCCAGACTATAGTTTGTCAAAAACATTTTTCTTGAAATTGTTGTAAAACATGATATTTTAAAGAGATTTAATATATATTTTTGAACTTTATATTGTCTTTTTCTTGTGTTTTCAAAATTCCCTTTCAGGTTTAATTTTAAGAAAGTGTTAGTACTTACTGTGTTAGATTTATAGTGTTACGTCGTCCAATTGATGAAGCAGTTAAGCATAAACTAACAGTAAGTATAAATTTTGTATTATTCTCCATCTGAAACAGTCGTTTTGAACCCTTCTTTGTGAAAGTTAATATTCGTTAATATCGTTCACAATATGGGGGGGTGCTGTTTCTTGAATATTAATACACATGTAAACAAAAACAATAGCCCCCGATATATTTATGCAAGTAATAAGGCAATCAGTGTGTTTTTGTCGTTTTTTTACACCACTAGAAGGGTAAGATTAGCGTAAACACGTTTGCACATCGTAGGTTAAAAAATCGCATTTTTATAATTGTTTGTGTTTCTTCATTTGATTTCAGTCACGGTTAATTAAGCATTATTCGTTACTTTCTGAAAAATCAAAGCGTGTGTGTTAATTATATTGCCGCTATCGCATCCTCTTATGAAATATTATCTTTTTAATGATAATGATGATTTTCAATAAAAATAGGAGAAACGTGAAACCACAATAATTTAACGTGCGAATAGGCGGCGGTAGATCTCGGTAGGCACATCTATACGTTGCGCAAAAGCTTCAAGTCGGTCAATTAATGCTCAGTGGCGTAAGTGTAAAGGACGAGGGGGGATATCTATAGTTTTTTAAAAAATATTTGATAATGAAAATAGCATACTAGAAAATTGTAATTGTCTATCTTCATATCTAATGGAAAGTTACATAATCGTTCATAAATCCAAAACCATTGACAAGTGTGTGTGTGTGTGTGTGTGTGTGTGTGTATTGGTAAGAACATTAAAACATGTCCCATAGTGTACTCCATGAAAAAGTTGCAAAAACAGGCTTTAAATACAAAAGTTCTGTTACAGGGATGAAACATGGGGTAACCCTACGTTTTTGAGGGCGCTGAATACGATGGTGATATTTTTGTGAGGTTTTATCTAATTTTTTCAAAACCACTGTATTTTGAGATTTACTCTTCAGGCTGTTAAAAAATTGTTTTGAAACGGGCGGGAAATGGCGCCATTAAATACAGTATTTTCCTCCATTTTCAACGATATATCACATGCCATATTTATTCATTGGTACTACGTTAGTAATTATAAAAACATTTTTTAAAAACCAATAAATATTTTTTTAACAAGCATTATACTTGCCGTGGAGAAGTATGATTAAATAAAACGATAAAATAATTCAATAAGTTGTTCAAATCTTTGCTACAATAAAACATTAACACAATTAAGAAGAATAAAGTAAATTCAGGTAACAAAAACAAATTAATAATCAAGAAAGCAACATGGAGCAATTATGGAAAGAGTATTCGCAGTTATGCCAATGTATAGAGGTCCTCCATAAAAGCGTCACTCCTTGCTCAGAAAGTTAAAATGTCTTTACCAATTAATTTAAGTATAATCTCCATGTGTATTTCATGATTTCAGTATTATTTCAATTATTTTAAAATAGTTGGCTATGAACAAACTTGACAATTTAATTTTTTGACAGATCATCTCAGTTAATACTTAAACTCTCACTCAATCATACTCGTTTAAGAATTTAGAATTTTCAAAAATGATTTTCACTCAAATTGATCGTTATAATATGTTCGTTACATATTGCCAATGAAATTTTAACTTTGGATTAGCTCAAGTAGAATATAGAAACAGATTTCCACAAGCACTACAGCCGAATAAAACTCTGTTCAGAAAATTAGCTACGAAACTGAAAAATAATGGTTCATTTTTAAAGAAGAAGACAAAGTTGAACAGTGTTATTGATAATGTAAATAAGGTAAACCGAGTTACTAATTATGTAAGAAATATAAATACAGAAATTTTGGAAACATTATTATGCGAAATTCAAATTGCTTATCATATAAATAAAACAAGTGCTAGAAAATTTTTAAAGAAAAATGGTTACCGGTGTTATAAAGCCAAAAAAGTTCACAATTTACAAGACGGGGACAAACCAAGGACGACTTTTTGTAGGTGGCTGTTGGAAAAGAAGCGTGTCGATCCAATATGTAGTAAAATACTTTGGTCCGACGAGGCAAATCTTTCCAATAATGGATTTTTTAATCGCAATATTCATTACAAATGGACTTCTGAAAATACACACTGGCATAGACCGACTGGGTTCCAAAATCGTTTGTCAATAAATTTGTGTGGATAGGTGTATTTTAGGCACCAATTTAATAGGTCATTATTTTTATGATAGTCACCTCAGTGGTCAAAGGTACCTAAACTTTTTGAGAAACGAGTTTAATGAATTCTTAGATAACCTACCTTTAGAGAATCGACACAACTTTCAATATTTTCACCAAGATGGAGCTCCTCCCCACAATTCCCAGATTTGCCTAGATTATTTAGACGAAATTTTGCCTCAACATTGAATAGATACCAATCGATTTATTGGATGGCCCCCTCGTTCTCAGATATAACCCCAATGGATTTTTTCTATGGGGTATGGGTATATTAAAGATAAGGTGTTTTTGACGACACCACAAAATGTAGAGGACCTAAAAGCTCGAATTCAACAGGCATATATTACAGTTTCCCCCGAAATGCTGAGTAATGTTTTAAAATGCAGTACCTCGCCACGCTCGATTGTGCATAAGAAATCGCGGTGGACACTTTGAACACTTGATATGATATTGTCTGAAAGTTATTTGTGGCATTCTACGAATATTCTTTCCTATTATTTGGGTTTTCTACCACATGTACTATTATCCTCTTCAAAGCAAATCACCGAATCTACAAAATAATAGAATTATTGGAAAAAAAGGCCTCTGCGCCCGTGACGTTTACGCCAAAGGAAAAGTCAGAGGTTATGTTTTGCAAATAATATAAATCGGAATAAACACAAAAATAATGTATTTTGCTGACGTTTCGGAAAGTAATCTCTTTCCGTTTTCAAAGCTATTTTTTGAAGAACTCTTATTTTGCTGTGTATGTCAAATACACAGCTTTAAGATTCTGTTGTTGATATGATATGATATCTTAAAAATTATTTTGAGGATTAGATAAATATTAATGTTCTGTGTGCTATATTCTTTTTATTATTAATTTGTTTTTGTTACCTGAATTTACTTTATTCTTCTTAATTGTGTTAATGTTTTATTATAGCAAAGATTTGAACAACTTATTGAATTATTTTGTCGTTTTATTTAATCATACTTCTCCACGGCAAGTATAACGCTTGTTAAAAAAATATTTATTGGTTTTAAAAAAATGTTTTTATAATTACTAACGCAGTACCAATGAATAAGTATGGCATGTGATATATCGTTGAAAATGGAGGAAAATACTCTATTTAATGGCGCCATTTCCCGCCCGTTTCAAAATAATTTTATTAATAGCCTGAAGAGTAAACCTCAAAATACAGCGGTTTTGAAAAAAAATAGATAAAACCTCGTTGAAACACTCGTTTTGCAAAAAATTTTCGCCTTAGAATTTTTCTTGTATCTCTTCAAATAACGGAGATATTTGGCCTAGACGTTTTCCGCATTTTCGATATTTTCCGCCATAACTCTTAAAGTAGGCCATGGATTTCAAATGTCTTTAAACCATTTTGTAGGTTATATAAATCGGCACAATTTTCGTAAAAATATTTTTTTTTGTACGACCAATATTAAGTGAGATATTCTCGAGGGCCCTGATAAAATGGACAGCCTGTATATCCCTTTCTAATTCACCCAGATTAGTATACGAGTATATAAATATATGGTATGGTAGAGTTGTTCGCCTCAGTCGGTGTCAGGGAATTAAAAGCAGATTAGTTGAAGAGACTGAAGAGGGATGACGCCAATAGATATAACAAATGTTCATGAAAGACTAGTATAACATTCAGACTGATTGAGCCAATGCTCTTATTAGACTGAAAAATAATGTAGTAAATTTTTCAATATTTTATTTAATTCCTCTTATGAAGTCCCGTTTGTTTTTTCGAGCTATTCTTGTGAAAGCCCGTTTGTTTTTTCGAGTTATCTGATGTATCTTCGCAGTACATCGGCGTGCGCTAGTAAATTTTGAGTCCTAGATGCAGTTTGATGTATTCCTGCAATATTATAGTATAGTTTCGATATCGCCATTTGGGATGTATATCCCTCTGTAATTTCCCTAGAGCAGTATGCAACCACATGCAAATGTGTTGGCCGATGTTGCACTTAGTACTTTACTACCATCTCGCCCAGTGATCAAGCAATCAATGCTTTATAATTACTCTACTTGACCCTACTAGAAAACTGCTAATCTATTCCCTCAAATATAAACTTTACAGATAGTATACCGGGTGTTAAAAAAGTATGGGAACGGTGGAAAATCTCGAACAGTTTGCATCAAATCGAAAAATAAAAAAATACTTGTCAACAATTTTTCAAAAACTATCTACTGATACCAAAATGACCTCCTCACCCACCACCCTGTGGGTGGGGCGGGGGGCAACTTTAAAATTTGTAATAAAAATTACTATTTTTTATAGCGGATTCGGATTCTACGGCCAAAAATACGTGAATTTTATATCGGGCATTTTTTCCGATTCTCGCAAGCTGTCGCTGCAATCGCAAAAAATTGAGTGGAAACATGAAAGTTTTGAACGCATACTTAAAAAAATACGAAAAGTAAAACTACTGATCTCAGAATGAATGATTTCCCGAGCTGTTTTGAGAACAGTGATTTTACACGGTCGTGCGGAAATTACAACAACTATTAGCATTTTGTAAATTTATTAGCGGCTAGTAATTTTCAATTTAGATTTTTTACAGGGCAATAAAAAACTCGATTTAAAAAAAACTAACAGTGGTTTTATTTCTTAATTCAGCCACTTCAGACAAGTTCTTGATCCTAGCCAGTGAAGGCAAGGAGGTAACTCAGCCATTTAAGGCAAGGTGAGGATTTCGGCCAGTTGAGGCAATTAGTTTACAGCTTAACTGCTACACTAGCAGGTTCTAATTTCAACATTGTAGCAGGTGTTCAAAATGGTGCCCATTGACTTCTTGGCATTGTCCGAGACGAACGTAAAAAATTTCAATAGCACTTCTTATCATTTGAGGTGATATTTCTGCAAAAATGTTTAATATGCGTTGCCTCAGCTCTTCCAAATCACGAGGTTTAGTGAAATAAACCTTACCTTTCACGTAGCCCCAAACAAAACAATCAAGTGGTGCGAGGTCGGGAGATCTTGCTGGCCATTCAATATTTCCTCTTCGATCTATCCATCGATTTTCGTCCCTAACAATATCCCGATAGTGTGGAGGAGCCCCATCTTGCTGGAACCAAACATTATCGAACTCATCACCAGCAATCTCTTGTATTGCGGGAACTATTTGATTTGTCAACATTTCCAGGTATTTTTCTCCATTCAAATTTCCATCTATGAAAAACGGTCCTATGATTCGATCCCTGAAAACTCCTGCCCAAACATTTAATTTTTGTGGATACTGCGTGCGTGTTTCAAGCATCAAGTGAGGGTTTTCGTCACTCTAATATCTGAAATTATGGCGATTAACTTTTCCACCGAGTTCGAAAGTTGCTTCATCTGAGAAGACAAGTAGAGATGACAAAAAAATTTGGGTTTTGGTTACTCCTTTCCATCATTAATTCACTAAATTCAAGTCACCGATCAAAATCATTTTCATTTAACACTTGGTGAAGGTGAATTTTGTAAGGATGAAATTTCAAAAGTTTTAAATTCTTATGAACTGAAAATGCACTCATATTAAGCTGTTGACTGGCTTTTCTGATTGATAGCCTTCGATTATCAACAAATGCCTGGGCCACTTCCATTGTCGAGCTTCCGATGTTTCAGTTTTTGGTCTTCCAGATTTTGGGCGATTTTTATTGTCCTTGTGTCTAGGAATCGTTTGATGGTACGGGACACAGTAGATTTCGAAATTCCCACTTGATCTATACGGAAAGTTTCGTTGAATAAAATCATAACTTCATCATAGGACCTTTCTTTATCGCCCCACCCTCGCATCATTAAAAGAGAAACTCTCTCTTCCTCTGTTAAAGTAGCCATTATACAGAAAAAAACGCGAGAACTAATGAAAAATTAAATAACTTTTTCCGTACAAAAGTGCGGTCCTGCCTCTATAAAAATTTTAAGGAACTGAACGTTCTCGTAGAAATTTCACAAAACAAATACTGTTACTAAGAACTCTTTAAAAAAACATTCATAAAAACCAAGATATCACATATTGTCTTTTAAACTGAATGTTTTTTGTCAACACGAGTAGCTAGAGTTTGTAAATATTTACAAACTTATGGACGCTTAAGGTTTATTTCAATTTTGTGCGATTGCAGCGACACCTTGCGAGAATCGAAAAAAATGCCCTATATAAAATTCACGTATTTTTGGCCGTAGAATACGAATCCGCTATAAAAAATAGGGATTTTCATTACAAATTTCAAAGTTGCCCCTGCCCCACCCACTGGGTTAGGGGTGGGAGAGTCGAATCCAATGTCATTGGATAGATTTCGTAAAAAGAACAAATACGTGTTTTTCAGTTTTTTTATGGGCACGCTACTCTTGAAACAGTAATGTTTTCTTTTCATTTTTTGGGATTACAGCGACACCATGCAAGAATCGAAAAAAATGTCGGGAATAAAATTTACGTACTTTTGCCGTAGAATCCTATTCCGCAATAAAAAATAGGGGTTTCCATTTGAAATTTTAAAGTTGTCCCTGGCCCACCCACAGGGTGGTGGGTGGGTGAGGTCATTTTGGTATCAGTATAGTTTTTGAAAAATTTTTGATTCGTATTTTTTTTATTTTTCGATTTGATGCAAACTGTTCGAGATTTTCCACCGTTCCCATATTTTTCTACCACTCGGTATATCAGTGTTTGATTGTATGCTTTATCATTTCAGGACCACCACCTTTGTAAGTTGGAATATTCATTAAAACCTCACTATTCTCTAGTACAAGAAAAAGTGCTCCTTTTTATTTAAGATGATACTGATCAAATAGCACTGACATGAGTCATTTAAAGTTTTTTTTAATAATAAAAAAATTCTGTAAAATTTTGGAAGGTTTGTGGCATTTTCTTGAAAAAATTACTGAAAGATCGTAATGATTTTCGGCGTGCTGTAAACCGTTTTTGGAAAATATACCCATCCTCAAATGGGTCCGAATTCATGTATTCAACATATGTATATGTAACAGTTTCCGCAGCACATTTTATACATAAGAAATAAAAGAATACAGTAATTTACAAAGAATACCTTGAAATTATTCATGTAAATAATACTGAAGCCAGAATATTTTAATTTGAAAAAATATATACTGTTGATGATGTAATGTCCAAAGCACAATTTTATAGGAGTTAAATACTTAACAGTCATTTTTATAAGGATTTTATTTTTTCCATATACTTACATATAACTTTCACAGTTAACTTACGCACGATAATTCGAACTGAGGAAGTATGATTTACTTATCTTTTCAAGATAGTTAATGTATTGTTTGATTCCATTGTATATTTTTTTCACACAATCATCTGGAGTATTGAATTTTTTTTGTAATATACAAGTGAATTGTGATAAAGTCCGCGACTAAATAGATTTCCTCCGTCCAATTTTAGACATAAATTTCAGTATCTATTCTTAGAAGTACATATTATTTATGCAGGTTCTATTTCTGCATCTATCTATAACCACGACATCCCAACGACAAATATCACCACGCTGACGCATTACCCGTATGAAATTTAAGTATCGCCTTGGCCGCAAGATCATTTATTTCTACCCACGTTACTAGTTACCTATATACACCTCCCACTTTCTAGATGAATGCTGTATGAAATTAATGAAGGCAGCAAAACGTTTGGCAAATCAAAATGCATTACTGTCATGCTTATTCCATTTGTGAATAAACAAGAAACAAGAAAGGAAAAATGGTCGCCTGATCCCTGAGGCTGACATGATTCTTATAGTAGATCGCGGACATAGAAATGCGGTGCACTTTTTAGAAGAATTAAACTTAAACTGTGAGATTTTTGTCGAGAAATCAAAGAAAATTTATCACCGAAGAACAACTCAGAAATTATAAACAAGATGCTATTACCAACTAGCACATCGACACCGTATGCTCAAAATTAGAAATAAAAATCGGCAGCTACTGGAAGCGGCTGGAACCTCCCCACTCGGTGGATCTTTGAAGCCGAAAAGAGCATTAAATTGTGTAACAAAACGGCACTAAACGTAATCCGATCTCATCCAAAACCTTTTCAGATCTTCTGGGGCACTAAAAAACCCTCAACTTAATGAATTTACAATCATCTATGCGAGTTATTACCTACATTATCGCTCGTTGAATAATATACTATTAGGATATTAACAACTTTAACATCACTTGAACGACTAAGAAAGTCTAGTTATCCTAAATACTACAGATTTGTAAAGCAACAAACTGAAAATTGGTAAAGTGATAATCTATAATAAATTCACCAACGAAGGTACAGAAAGCATATGATATTGATATTGTTACATCTACCTTTAAAGTTTGTGACAATCCACTAAAAGTTACAAATGTGCCGAAATCTTATTAACATGACATGACACCAACGTTATCGGATGACAAACGTTAACAATGACAATCATCAAAATTTGCTCATTGCAATCCGATCGCTCGCGGCTGTCTTTGTTAAATCAAACATTAGCATTTCAGTAATTTTACTAGATTTTAGAGGAATATTTGTAGTTTAATTTTTCGATTTGTCTGTATATATATTTAAAAACGGCACTAAACGTAATCCGCTCTACTTCTAGAGCAGTGAAGAAACCCTCACAAGTGAATTGACACGTGATGTGACGAGTTTCACGATGTAACCGCTACGCTTATCGATCATGTCATGCGAAATGCGATCTATGCCATATTTGCTTTGTTTTTAATTTTTTTCACGGAAACGAAATCGAAAGGGTGGAAGTGTGATATATCGTTGAAATCAGAATTTTAACTGCTTTTCAATGGTTCCATTGCAAATTGAAAGTAAATATAAAATAAACAACTTGTTGCGTCAAAATGGCACTAAATGTAATCCAATCTGAAACAAAACCTTTTCAGATCTTCTGGGACACTAAAGAAACGCACACGCAAAGTTTCATTCAAATCCGTTCAGTAGTTTCGGCGCTATCGTGCTAACACACATACACACATACATACACACATACACACACACAGACATTTTTCCAAAACCAGTTTTTTGGGTTCCTAGGACCTCAAAACGTAAAGATTTGATGTTATCTCAATTTTCGTTTTTGAACCAATTTTAGCAACCTCTCACAATTTTATTGTGGAGAGGTTAAAAATAATACCAATAATTTATAACTAAGAGTCCAACAAAATAGGATGATGCTTACTAGAGATCAGGGGTTTTGGTCAAACGTGCACGATTTTGTCTTGGAGCAATTCTCTAGATTAGATACTAGGTCCTTAGCAGGTAAACAAACGCCGACATATATTCAAGACACTTCTAGTTAAAATGAAAATGGAGAATTTGGCTTCCAAATTGGAGCAAAAATTTATCCACGTTTTACTTAACCATCTTATTCATTTTCATTCCGCATAACGAGAATTCCAACCCAAATGAAGATTCCACTGCAGGAATTTATAATATTTGTAAAGTAGGAGCGAGAGTCTTCGAAGTCTATGCTCACGTCATGAGTATTTTCTAGTTTTTAGGGTTTGCCTGACATAAACAAAACAATCATTATCTGTCTGAAGAAATATTGACAATAGTTTTAGATACAGCAGAGTTGACAGATAAGTAAATCAAGAATTGGATGATAGATAAACTTTTAAATTATGGCTAATGCCATGCCTTGGTTCTCGTATACACGCTAAATCCCAATATAATTTTTTACTTCCTTTAATAATAGGGTGGGGGTGGCAATGGGGGTGGCTATCGCTAAAATTGAGACGTTTCGTTCTTGTATACACACTAAATCACATTTTAGTTTTTTTACTCCCTTTTATAATAGTATGGGGATAGTATTGATAGTGTGGGGTGGGTGCCAAAAAAAAATTTGAGACCTAAACTTTCGTACACGCCCTAAATTGCAATTTTATGGACTCTTACCTGCTTGTTTTGCTATTTACCCCATTTACCCTCGAATCCTCCAACGGAATTAGATAAAAATTCGAGATTTCCTTATAATACATGTGTGCCAAATTTCAAGTCAATATCATTAACGGTTCCAGAGTAAACGTGCGCACAAAAAAGTTACAGGCAGACAGACAGACATTTTTTCGCTCAAATTTAAAATCTCGACGTTTCATGACATTTTAAGCCTATTTCAACAAATATATATATATATATATATATATATATGTTATATTAGAAATATACCATGATATATAATATCACCGAGACAGGCTTAACCTTCTCAGACATATCACATTACCAATTGCGTAACAGCTCTTCTCTAATAACCGCTCACGTTAGCTGAGCTTAACATTTCTTTCTCAGTAATCTGTTATCATGCTGAATTGCAAATCCAATGTTCTTTGTTCTCCAGATATTATAAATATTACCCACTGCCATTGTAAACCTCAGTCTTATACTCACTTTCGAATAAACCTCATCTAAATTATTATTGTATTTTTCTAAAGAGTCAAAGTAGACTCCAGTGTAACAAATAAAGTTCCTTTTTAAAAAGTTAAATCTACAATCCACTATCTAACATTGGCGCAGTCGTGGCGGATCTGAAAAACACACAGTTCGGGAGCCTAACCAGTAGCAAACATATCCGAGGGAACAAGGAGTCCATCTGAAAAAGGTGCCTAACCGGACGAAAAGAGCTTCTGGAACAAGGAGAACTTCTTAGCTGTAGTGGTGGATCCCAATCCTTTGTTCAGAAGAACCTACATTATTCTCAAACGCACAGAAGCGAAACAATAATAATTATCAAGAAATACAAGCAAAGCAACATTTCAAATCAACACGATTCAACAATTAGCAAGTAAGAATTTCATCCCGTCCCATCGTTGGTGTCTTCGGCATCAAAGGCAACCCTGTGGAAGGAACACCCAGTGACACCCCTGACAGAGAGAGACCTTTGGTGAAGCTAAGCTCACGAAGTCGCATTCAACTGGACCACGAGGAATGAAAAATTTAGGGTAAGTCATTTTTGAATCGTCTCGCAATTATTGATTTTCAACGACATAATTTTACATTATATTTTATTAAAATACATTGCATTGCTACATACAGTTCTAATATCTAAAATAGTAATTTTATTTAAACTTGAAACAAAATATCTTGATTATAATTTGTGTGACCTATATAAATAACCGTAATCATACACTGTTCCTATCGTAACATTATTTTATGGTAATATCATATACTCCTCAAGTGCGAATTTATCTAATTAACTACAATCACATACCAATTTTATCTTAACATTATTTTTATCATAATATCATATATCATATAAAGGTTAAGTTTACGCCTTACTTGACTGTGAAATAAAATAAAACCCACATGTTCTATACTGTTTAAATGCACATTAGTATATAAAATTTCAGTGACATTATTCCCAACTAAAAACACTTTTTAAATTAATCCAATTATCCTTGTAATTAAATTTTGAAATATTATAAAATAAACAGTACATTGTTTTACATATAATAAAAAATTGCCAATTATCAGTAGCGTACTAGCTCAAATTGAAAAGGTGTTTTAAGTTATTCGATTATCTAAATAATATAAATAAAATGGCTACAAACGTAAGCAATTCCAATGCAAACAATTCAATCACGGCGAACGAAACAATAAATATTGAACCTTATAGGTTAAACGAAATATTTTCCATAGTGCCCGAATTTGACGGCAACCCCATATTCTTGCAAACATTTATTTCAGCTTGCATAACCGCTCAGGGTATCGCTGTCGACGATCAGCGCATCTTATTAACGCTTCACATAAAAAATAAATTACGCGGAAAAGCCGCAGAATTGATAAATTCACGAAACCCTGTCACTTGGGCGGAAATAAAAAATTTGCTCGAATCACATTTTGGTGACTCTCGTGACTTGACAGCCTTGATACAAGACTTGCAAACAATTCGTCAATTACCCAACGAAACAGCTTTAATATTTGTGTCCAGGTTACAAACACATAATGCAAAAATGCACGCGGCAATACAAAAACAAAATTTAACTTTAGAGGAAAAAACGGCGCAATCCACTTTAATAGAAAATATGACGTTAACTACTCTTCTCACTGGACTCGAACCAAAATTAGGTCAAATTATTAGGGCTGGTAACCCCGGCAATATGCTAGATGCAATAAATCGCATCAAACGAGAATTACAATTATCGTATTTCGAATCTCAAAAATTTGGAAATAGAACTTTAAACAAAAATCCCGTTCAAAATCAGCAAAGACGCCCAAATCTCCCACCATTTTGTACATTCTGCAAAAGGAATGGACACAGCTTTAACGAATGCCGCACGAGGCAAAACCACCAATTTTCACACCCCAATTTCACACCAAACGCCTATTCCAATCAGGCACAAGTTCCTAGACAGCACTTCCAGAGTTTACCTAACCAAACAAATTTTAGACCACAGAATTTCCAAAATTTGCCTAATCAACAACGTAATTATCCACAACAAAACAGGCCCTTAGCTATCAGGCCAAATCCTAACTTCCAGCAGCAGAGACCTTCTGCCATACAACCGAACCCGAATTTTAATCGATTCAATCAACAAAAAACACATCACTTAAATCAAGAACCTTATGATAATTACTCAGATTACCCAAACCAATACGAAGATTACTCTGCAAATCAGTCCGTAAATTATTCTCCTGATTATCAATCTCAAAATAACGATGACTACGATTTTCAAAATGGACAATATGAGAATTATACTGCTAATTCTCAGCAATACGAGGATTATACTGTTAATCCTCCGGATTTTTGCACAGGCCCGGAGTATTCCACGAATACTCCAACACAGCAAACGGACGAACTAGACCAAATTTCTCGCCAAGTCCAAGCGATAAACCTCAAGGACAATTCCGACCCACATTCGAACCCTCAAGAGCAATGTTTCATGTAAATTTACCATCTAACCCTCCATTTCAAGTAAGTTCGGCAAACCTGTATTTCATGAAAGACCCAACAAATAAATTTAATATTCTAATCAATTTAGGTGCAGATATTTCCATTTTCAAACCCAAAGCAACAGGAAATTATAACCAAAGACGTCCCGAAAATTTAAATATACAAGCAATAGGTCAAAAAATTAATATCACCGAATCTGTTCTCATACCATTCAATTCTAACGACCCATACGGAGTTTATGTACACGATTTAGATACAGACTTTGATGGCTTCGTAGGTAGCGACTTTCTAGAACATTACGAATGCATTATAGACTTCAAAAATAATCAACTAATTACTAATTTTAAAAATATACCATTATTTAAAGTTAACGATTATTTACCTTTACAACAAGTCACAAATTCATACAAAAATATTAACAATCACATTTCAGGCAACATCATTAATCAAAATCCTATTTTTTTCGAACCAGACATTGAAGAAATATTTGAATTTTATTGTGACACTGACGCTATACCGCTAGCCCAGGAACAAGAAAAAATACGCCTACCTAACACCTCTGCAAAGACAAACGTACAAAGTGAATTTTTCGAGACAACATCTAATGTAAATTATCAAAAATCAGACTCCTATCAAACAGACAAAATTCCTAAACTTTTAAACATGTCCTGTGAAAACAAAAATCAAAATTCTACTTTTACCGAACCACGTATCAAAAAAATATTTAAAAGCAAAGTACAAGAAACAGAAAAAACTTCAAATGTAACCCCTAACGTTAACCCACAAAAAATAAACCTTTCGAAAACAAAATCATGCCGTATAGAAAAATCTAAATTGGTAAAGTTAAATTTAAACATTTCAAGAAATAATTCGGAACAAGTAAAACCAAAAGCATTGAACAGTAAAATGTCTATTTCGCAAACATTATTTAAAATTAGTAATAAAATACTCAGGAAATCGAAAATTCGAAAGACAAACAAGGTAAAGAATAATTCAAGAAACACGCATACAATCCTGCGTAATCAAAACAATAGAAAAATCTATACACCCCACACAATCAGGAAAATGTACCGACAAAATCCATTTGTGTCTCCTGAAAAAACAATTCCAAAAATAGTAGAATTTTCTAACTTAAAATTTGAACCAGTTCAAAAATTCAAATCTATATTTAAACTTAATTGATAACAATAATACCGACTCTCGTCTCAACCATATGCCGACCCTGCGAAATAAAACACTTACACAAAAAACTTGCAACCCAAAACAATTTTCAAAATTATCTCACAAATTCTTAGTCACCTAATCGAAATCTTTTAGAATATTATTACCTAAAATTAACAGTTTATATTAAAAATATTCTCTACTTTTCTCAAATTTTCCTAAATTAATATTACTAGAAAATCTTTAAAAAAATAATTGTACGATATATCAACTAACTGCATAGATCAATTATTGACCAAAAAACACTTCTTATGTAAATAATTTTATTCCTTTCCTCTATTACTAGGACATTTCGACATTTCTTCTCCTGTAATAAATTCTACAAAACCTTAATCATAAGGAAATACTTTTGTTCATTTAAATAAATGCACATAAAATATTTACATTTAATTCGAAGAAATTCATAATAGTAGTACTACTTTGATAACAGTGCCTTGAACTTTTGCACAGAGGCACGTCTTGTATGTTTATAAACTTAAACATTTTAACAAGAATTTCATGATATCCAACACCTCAATATTGCATTGTACTCATTATGATGTTTCATTACACCAACATAAACGCTTTACAAGCACAAGTAATAACAGCTGTTAATTAATAGCAAGGGCAGAAATTTAAATAATATACATTTAGAAATTTTCAGACTTTAAATTAGAACCTAAATTCAGAACATACCTTTTCAAAATTAAAAAATTGAATCACTCGAAAATCCTGAAAATTCACAAATATACAAAAGAAATTTCAGGAACTGAAAATCAATCGTCCTTCAAAATATTCAAAATTCATTTGAAATTCCAACGAAATTTCAGACAACGACGACGAGATTACCAACGAACAAATTGCCCATGAATTTGACACATTTACCCGACTCTACAAAACGAAATCCTTAATAGATTACTCTCTACAATATAAACTACAAACGAACCTTACACGTTACACCATTTGACAACCTTTCTAACTACACAAGACAAGACGTCTAATAGATTATGAAAACAAAACGTAAATTACAAATTTCACATAATCACTGTATTGAAAAATTGTGAACTTACTTCCACACAATAATTTCACTAAAACATCTCCCTCTAAAAAGAAAACTACGAAATTATTCTGTAGTTTTGTAATAACAAAACCAACATTAACTCAAAAACACAGACGAACAGAATTATTTCTCTTTAGGATCAATGTTAAGGCATTTATTCTCAACATTATTTTAAAAATCAAAAAATTTTAGAGATTTCAAAAGAAAATATAAAAAATAATACCTCAAAATTTCGAATACTTATACTAGACCAATATACAAAATTTATCATTATATTTTAATTCTTGAACTACTAATCAGAACTTATCAAGAACCCCCGATAAATAAGGTTCCGTTTATAAAAATAGGTTACATCAAAAAACAAATATAATTGGCAAGAACTAACAAACCACGCCAAAAGTTTTATAAAAAACGCAAAATTCGTCGAAAACCAAATCGCAAAGATCCTAACAATCCTTTGGTAATCACCAAAGCCCCAAAAGCACCGTTCGATAAATCAATATCGACCCATTTCAATTCTCACAAAAAACATACACTGACACCTACAAAAATTGACAAATTCACACAGCTTACACTGTCCTACACAAAATTGCAGAATCAATCGTAAACATCCTTATGTTACAATTTCGACACTATAATCATGTAACAGGAATATTTACATTCTCTCATTCTCTGACCAATTTCTTAAAATAAAAAGAAATTATTTTCTCGTAACATTTACATAGAATTATTATCCGAAACATACATCACCCCAATTCTGACAAATAGTAACCATTTCACGAATTTAATTTCAAACAATTATTCCTTCAAAAATCTCATTTATAATTTTCCGAATAATTCCATCAGTCAATCTCTTCATTATCTCGGAAATATAATGCGCATAGACTTATGACAATCATTTATGTTCGCCTTATAAACTAATAAGTGAATCCTCTTATTCTTATATTAACAACTCCATATCAAAAGAACACGCGGTAACTACCCATCTTCAACGCTACTCCAGAAATTGAAATTCTGTAAGTTTAATTTTCCCACTCAGAAAAATTTGTCATGCAAGAAAAATACCCCGAAGTTTTCTAACATTCAGGTAGTTCAGTCCACCCTATGAAACTCAATCTAAAGCCCTATGTAATCAAGAGAAATGAATGCTTAATTAAATATGATATTAACAATAAATGACAGTAATAAAATCGATAATAATTCATTTTTCTCAACCCACACATTATTCTAGCAATACCCTTCTAAGCTGTGTTTCACAACAGCAACCCCTATGGTTATTTTCCAAGTGTACAACCCTGTTAAAACTATTCCACATATGAATAGCAACTATTGTGACATACATTCGAAACGAAATATTAAAATATTGCGATAATACATTATAAATATGATTATTATCCCAATAATATACCCGACTACATGACGATCATACAGGAAACTAAATACATGATTGGTACACTATTTTAACAAATAGCGTGTATTAATTAGCTTACGAAACGAAAACAAAAGAAATGTTAAAAATCGTTTCGATAACCACGTTTCAAAAATTGACCAAATACCAAACTGACAATAACACCTATTTCTAAAAATTATCTCAGATGACAAAATAAATTGCAAAACAATTTAATGACAACGGTACTTTCAAAAAGTAATGTTCTTTTCAAAATTAATTATTTCAATCAACTCGAAAACCTAATTTAAAACCAAATATCTGTTACAACTTCAGTAACAAAAAAAAAAATTTCAACGCAACTATTCAAAAATTGCAAGTTGACAAGGAAACTTTCAACAAAGATATTAAAGAAATCGAAACTTCAATTTTAGACATGACTAAAGACATAGAAAACATCCATGCAAAACTGAAATTTATCGAAATCTGCGAACAACTTATGGCAAGTTATTTATTTATCGAAGATAACCTAAATGACATCCTAAATTCCATCACTTTCGCGAGGCTTAAAATAATTCACACGTCAATTATAAATCCAAAAGACTTAGTAAATTCTCTACAGGAAATTTCGCAAAACCTACAAAGGAACAATTTACCGCTTCCAATCAAACTATCAAAGGTTGCACAGTACTTAGACATTATAGAACTAAAAGCTTTTCAAACAAATTCGGATCTAATATTTGTGTTAGACATACCTTTAATAGACCCTCAAACATATTCAGTATTTCAATTATACCCTATTCCTATTTTGGATAATAGAACTGGTTTATATCATGTATTATCAACTTCTCAAAAATATATCGCGAGAGATGATGATTCATTAATGTACATACCTATCTCGAACCTTGAAGAATGCAAACCACTTTATTTCAACACCAAATTATGTCCAAATTTATTTGCATATCCTATTGACAACAATGCCATATGCGAAGCCCGTCTCTTCAAGAACCTCAAAACTCTGCCAGAAAACTGCCAGACGTCATTTATCATCAGCCAAGGCTACAACGTCCAAAAAATAGACGAAAACACATGGTTAGTTATTAACGCAGAACCTCTACAAACAACCATCAACTGTCCAGAAAGAAATTCAAAAACTGAAGTCACCTACAAAAATTCAATAGTAAAATTACAACCAAATTGTTACGCCTTCATAGGCATCACAAAAATTCAAGCTAGTACCAATGAAGTAACCGATGTAAAAGACGACACTCATCCAATCCAAATTCCATTTGAATGTTGTAAACATATTCCAGACAAAATCCGAGCTCCAAATCTTAAACCACTAAAATTAAACAATCTCAATACGGAAGACCTCGAAGTTGCCAAACACAAGTTGGACCAATACTCCAGAGATTTAGATGATTTGATCAACGAACCCTTTATAACAAAACACATATCCTGGTTCACCTATTTTATCATTGTGCTAATAATTGGACTGTTATTTCTGTACCTATTTTGTAAGTGCAGAACAAAAAGACGAAGACTAGCCATCGATGTTTCTGCATCACCCCCATCTCCACCGAGGCCTAGCAAACCCTACAGGACATTTGCTAACCTATTTCCTTCACGAAGACGACCCACCTTAAGAAGAGAAGACAACGAAGCCGAAGACATAGAACTTACATAAAGACAAACTGTTTTGTGCCTTTTTACTGACTTTCAGTGCTGGACTCTTCAGTGAATTTTATTTCATTTGTTTAATCATTATATTTCATTATTTTTCTATCATTTGTTAATTTCAATTTTATTAACATTTTTACGTCATTTTCATTCAAACCCATCATGCTTATATTTTATGCTTTCACAGTAAAGCTATATTTTAACCTTAGGAATATTTTATCCTATTTTACAATTCAAACCTAGTATGTTTGTATTTTACGCTTTCTTGCCAAAGCTATATTTTAACTCTAACATTTTATGTTATTTTATTTTATGAATCAAGCTTATTGTGCTTGCATCTCATATTCTAGACGCTAAGGTTATATTCTGTGTTTTAAACCTTACGATTTAACATTTTTGTATCTTTTATATTTTTCCAAATTGTACCATTACCTTTTATATACATTTTATATTCATTTCAAAAGTTGCTGCATAAAACACCAACTTTTTTTATAAGGGGGAAGCTGTTATATTAGAAATATACCATGATATATAATATCACCGAGACAGGCTTAACCTTCTCAGACATATCACATTACAAATTGCGTAACAGCTCTTCTCTAATAACCGCTCACGTTAGCTGAGCTTAACATTTCTTTCTCAGTAATCTGTTATCATGCTGAATTGCAAATCCAATGTTCTTTGTTCTCCAGATATTATAAATATTACCCACTGCCATTGTAAACCTCAGTCTTATACTCACTTTCGAATAAACCTCATCTAAATTATTATTGTATTTTTCTAAAGAGTCAAAGTAGACTCCAGTGTAACAAATAAAGTTCCTTTTTAAAAAGTTAAATCTACAATCCACTATCTAACATATATATATATATATATATATATATATATATATACAGGGTTACTGGTAATTCGATACATTCCTTTGGAGATGTGATGGGGCATGGTCTAAGAAGTAAATTTAGCCCTAACATATATTATGCAAAACTCAATAGTTTCTGAGGTATTTAATTTTTTTGTTTTTCTCAAAAAGTAGATCTTAATGTCCTAAAAGTTAATTTTCGAAAAATCTATTTGACATTTTAAATTTTTTTTTTACTGGATTACTTGTCCAATATTATAGATATCCGTTTGAAATGAAAAATATCTGGAAACATTTCGATCATGTGAACATCTGAAATAAAAACTTTAAAATTTTTTTTTTTAAATCAGCTATGAAATTTACCTATTAGGTTTTTCAAAAAAATATTAACGTAACACGCGTATAAATTATTATAAAAACTGCCTTATTTCCATAGCTATCTAACAAGGTACAAATGTTCAATGTACTCTTAATAGTTCTAAGAAAATACTAGTAAAAATAACACAAGTAGTACTAATTTTATTTTTAGATAAACAGTAAAAAGCATTTTAAAAGTAGAGTTTAATTCTTCATTAATTTCAAAGTTGTACTTTATTTTTTATACGTCTTGCTCAAAATGGAAGCCCCTATTCCGTATACAGACACGGCAACGTCTTCTTATTTCCGTCCTTGTTACTCTGGTTGTCAGATTATGCCTTATGTGTTGGGCAGCATCGACTATCCTATCTATCGACATTAATAGAAAACTTCATTTGGAAACTAGTTTCACGTGTTAACTTGGGATTTTCCTCTGCCCAATAATGTAGGTTGTGGAAATTTGTTATACCCTCGCGATTAAATTTCGACTCGTCCGTCCATAAAATACTTGTTAAAAAATTTGCACTTTCTGCAACTGAATTTAACATAAAGCGGCAGAATTCCACTCTCCTTCCAGGATCACCTTCCTCCAAGCCTTGGACAGGGGTATAGCGGTAAGGATGACATCCAACTCTACGTATCGTAGACCAAACTTTCCATTGTGACGCTCCGGTTAGTCTTGCGACTTTATTAGTTGAAATAGTTGGGTCTTCCTCAAAATACCTCAATATTTATTCCTCATCATCTGGTTCATAAACGGGAGGAGCACCAGCGTCACTTCTTCTACATTTCACGGAGCCAGTTTCAGCGATATTTCGATATGCCGTACTGAATACACGTGCATTTGGTAAGCGGCGGTTAGGGTACCAAAGACCATATTCTCGGCGAGCTTCAGCAGCGTTGCCGCCACAGTATCCATAGACAAACAAGATATCAGCGTATTTTGCGTTGGCATACGCGGCCGTGGCACAGAAAATACAATAATAACAACTAATAACAACTACGAGCAAAATCAAAATCTTCGATAACTAATTTAACAAGACCAACAAACTTAAGGGACACGGAGATAAGAATGTCAGTTAATGACATATATGCACAAACCTCAAAGTCAAGGACTGACTGACTTAAATGAAAATGAACGATTAGTCGTTTAATAAATTCCGCCACCAGCATTATGTTTACTAATTTTTTATTAAAACTATCAAGGGTACATTAAACATTTCTACCTAGTTAGATAGCTCTTGAAATAAGGAAGTTTTTATAATAATTTGTACGCGTGCTACATTAATATTTTTTTGAAAAAACCTAATAGGTAAATTTCATAACTGATTTTAAAAAAAATTTTTTACAATTTTTTATTTTAAATGTTCACATGATCGAAATGTTTCCGGATATTTTTCATTCCAAACGGATATCTATAATATTGGACAAGTAATCCAGTAAAGAAAATTTAAAAATGTCAAGTAGATTTTTCGGAAATTAACTTTTAAGATATTAAGATCTACTTTTTTGAGAAAAACAAAAAAATTGAAATATCTCAAAAACTATTGAGTTTTGCATAATGTATGTTAGGGCTAGATTTACTCCTTAGCTCATGCCCCATGAGGATGGGGCCCCCATCACATCTCCAAAGGAATGTATCGAATTACCAGTAACCCTGTATATATATTTTGCGTTACTATACTTCCACTGGACGTGGAAGTAATAAGGAAGACATATAGAATTAGTAGAAAATACACGATTTCCAATGGTATGTTACCGTAAACGATCATGTTAGAGGCCCAGTATATCCATGTGAAATATCACGCCGATCAGACATCATGAAATTGAAATACAGTTCTTTTGATGGAACTGATACCCTTCGCCTATTCAGTAGGTATCATCAGGTAAATATTTCGAGTTTCACTGATTTCCAATGCCACGAACTTGAAGGAAGTAAAATTTTATATAGGTGAATATTGTTTCGATATTTAGATATCATTCGGCGGCCAAATATATTTATTTATTGAAAATACAAATGTCATGAACTCGAAGAAAATGTCCGTCTAATTATTTATAACTTGAGACAACGCAGTGATATTTAGTTGAAAAGAGTATAAGAACCTAGAATTCGGGAGATCTGCATATCGTTCAGATAGCCAGCCGCTCACTGACTGCACTACTACAAGCGAACCAAGACTAATCTCGAATTCTCTGATTTCTCACTGTTGACCGACACCGTTGCTTGAGAAATTTGTAAGCGATAGTCATATATACTTGTGATTGTAATAGTATTTTCAATTCTAAAATATTTTCTAATCTTTAGTACACATTTAATAAAAGCTTATTCTTAAAAATTCTGATTTTGTACAATTTTATTTCTTTTAAAATCTCACTTAGTACGTCTGAGAAAGCGCACGCTTTGTTCGTGGCAAGCACGAATCAGCTTGATGTGATGTACGTGCGAGCATCATTCGTGACTATTATAGTTTTACCACCATCATTATCTGCATCATTCACAGCATTGCCGTGCTACCAATGCATGCGTTTAAAAGTTAAAACAAAGAAATTTGAAAGTGTTTTTTCTTACTTCCAGTGCAATTAAGACAAATATAATGGGACTTTCAATAATAGACACAGTTGACAAGCGCGCAGACGCCAGTAACGTCATTCAAAATCATGAGGTGTACAGTTTTGTGGGACTTATTAAGGTTTTTACCGCGCAATGTTTGTTAGAAGATAATCTAGCTCAAAAGTATACTTTATACGAGGATAATTGAAACTGGTCAGTGTTAAAGCACAGGACCGTGCGCATTGAACTTGATATTTTGTCCCATATATTTAGCAATGGTATCGAGATTCGAATGGTAGTTGAAACTGCGCAGGCGAGTCCGAGACTGGCAATGTAATCAGCCTGAATGAACCATCTACGACTGCACTGGTTTAAAGATAATAAAACGGACAGGCCTACTAGCATAAAAAATACTCGTAAATCGTTTCTCTGTAGTCAACGGTGGACTTTTGAGATGTGCCAGTGCAGTGCGTAAATATCTGTTATAATATCAAGCGTAGGAATTTAGTTAGTTATTGTTCATATTTATAAATATTTACTATTATATAAAAGGTTAAAATATTTTAATTATTTACTAATTTACCATGGCTTTCTAGAGACCATTTGAAACAGAGGATAATATAATAACGCCGAAAATCTTATCATTTTCTTATGACAAGCATTTCTATTTACCTCCGCCCATGTACAATAAAGAGTTGCCGACTGTTTTTGCCGGCTTTTAGTTTTTATATATGGCGGACGACTTTTGTCATTTAGATCCAAATCGATGAAAATCGGTATCTGGGGATTTTCGGGGTCGCGGATTACGAATTTTTATTCAAAAATTTAGTTCATGATGGCCGACGACTTTACCGTTTATGATCCGATTCGTCTCAAAATCGATATTTGGGAATTACGGCATATCAAAAGACTAAAAAGTATAAATAAAATTATATAAAAAAATATTTGTAAAAAAAGCTTTTATTTAAATGCTTTACAAAGTAGAAGATAAACTTTGAACTAAATCAAACCCATCATTTTGTTACATTATATAATTTTTTGTATTACATAGAAAAATTTCGCGACAAGCTTTTATATCATAAAAAAAAATTATATAATGTATAGTCCAAGTAAAGGCTTCCCGAGACATAAAAAACGCAACAAAGACTTTACGACATAATTATTATCGCCGCGAGCCACGGCGGCATGCCTGCATCAAACGACTCGACGCACATTAAAAACCTATAAAGGTAAGCAAGATGATTTGCGGTCGAGGTAGCACAAAGAATAATGGGATTTTAATGAGTTCGTAAAGTTTTTGTTGCGTTTTTTATGTATCGGAAACTTATTACTTGACTTTGTAACAAAATGATGGGTTTGATTTACTTCAAAGTTTATTTTCTACTTTTTGTAGCATTTAAATAAAAGCTTTTTTAAACATTTTTTTTTCTTTTTAGCGGGCTAAACTGTAACATGCTCGTTGAGCCCCTGGCATCTATGTTAATATATCCCTCTCTTTCAGGTGCATTATTTTGCTATACATATTTCACTCTATCTTATTATAGGGATCGACCCAAGATTTCTAAGTACCACTACTATATTAATACTTAGGGGTTATTCACTAAAAATAATTTGGTAAAAACCTGGCAAACTACATACCTGCAAAACATTTCCAAAACATATTCCTATTGGCAATCGTTAATGTCTCAATGCCACGCCGTTGGTCATCTCATGTTAAGCTAGAAAAAATCTCTTTTTAATATTAATGCGTTTGAAATTTTTGATATACCTAAAATATTTGATAAAATACACATACCAGTGTTACCCAAAGTCGTAAATATTTTGAAAGTACAACTCCATTATACTTCATATATTTCGGCAGAAGCTGTAAAAAATAGAATTAACGGTTTCATGAAAATGTATGTTTTTGGAAGACAAATGCAAAACTAATTGTTAATATTATTTATTGTTCGTTTAAAAAATAAATAATGCCTTCTTGTATATTATTTGTGAAATTTCATTAAACGTCGTTATTAATTACCTATAAAGATTGTGGTTTACAGCACAGTTATGTTGGACAAACAAAGCGACCACTTATAATTAGATTTGAGGAACATATTAACAGGACAGAGAATAGGTATTCAAGTTAGATCAATCAAATGTAAGAATAAATGTTGTTCTTCAAGGGTCAGCTTTGAGCCAACTTGTATTCATATTGTACATCAGTGATTTAACAGATTTTATTAGTAAGGATACCGTTAACATATTGCTGATGATACAACTATTAGTTTCTAGTAAAAATCCCGAGACATTATGCCAATATGATAACACAGGTTGTAATGAACCAAATCGTAGCTTATCTGACAAATAAGCGTAACCCATAGTCGGGTACGTATTTTTTCGGTTACCTACGTCATATAGGTACACATTTCAGTTCGGGTCATGCGATAAATATTTCTCAGTGTGTTAAACTTTTACTAAGTACGAGGAGTTCCTGGTGAGTCTTGGTTCAATCCTCAATGGGGAAGTCAATTTTTTATTGTAATTTTATAAAATTAAATGATAATTTCACTCATGTCAACTATTACTGAAAACTAGAACATTTATTTTCAGAATTTTTGTTTCCCTACCTATTTAAATGGGGGAAGAAAGGTGAGGGATATGTTGGAATAGTAGGGAAGATTGTGGGAAAAGTGAGGGAAGAGGGTGGAAAAGAGGGGATATAGTGAAAACATGGGAGACTGTGGTGAAGGTAGGAAGACACTGGGAAGCTGAGAAGCAGCTTATTGGAAAATGGGAGAATATGGTGGGAAATTGGAAGACAGAAGATAGTTCAAATGTTGTGGGCGGTAGAGAAAGGAAGTGGACAAGTGGGTGAATGTTGTCGGAAAGTGGAAGATGATGACTGGAATGTAGAGGGAGGTGGATGAAATGGTGGGCTAGTGAGAGAGACAGAGGAAAGCAATATCGACAACAATTATAGATGATCGTTACGCAGTCCTACGTAGCCCAGCATTGTTATAGTATATTCCATAAAGAAGAGATGGAGAAAATTACAAGTCGCAAAATTTGTCAAAAAAATCAACTCTTTCACCTCACCTAGTCAAACTATAATAAAAAAAACTCCTTAAGATGCTTAATTTCATGAAAAATTACAATTCTTTACGAAAAAATCTGAAAAAATTCACATAACACCGATAATTCACAAATAGTCTGAATTCATCAAAAGACCCATTCAAATATTCATATTAACCGAATGATTAATATCATAACCTATCTAATCTCTACACCCCCAGCCATAATGTTATAGTTCACTTCTACAAATTTTTATTAAACATTTTTCTCTCAATTTCAACTCAATTAACTCATTCACTTTCCCGATGTGCCAGCTGAACATTCATAAAAACTTCTTCCCATTTCGCATCAAATTAAACTGAATACACGTAAGTCATTTGCGTGAACGTATCGGCACAATTTTATATCATATTCAACTCTAAGTGCACATGACCTTCAAGACGACTTTACGGGATAGTTTCAAATTTAATAAATATTTTCAACTAATTTTCGTTAATAACTTCTGAATTCAAATCGATTCGAACTTCGTTCATTTATCAATAAATTTCCCATTTTAATTCCGATACGGTCATATAATTTTAATGTCCGAATTTTTTATCTTTACCTTGTGTGATGCAATATTGTGCAATCATGCCCGCACGGAATGGGCGGGGACATTTCCTCAGCACGAGTCCCCAGCGAACCAAATAAAAAGCCGCGCACGATGAGTTCGAGCAAGTCCAGTTCGATACGTGAGACGCAAACGAGCCACTGCAGCTGCTTCCTTGGCCGAAACCAAGTAATAAAAGCGTGTTGAAAAAGAGATTTTCAATTCAATTACAATCTGCCTAGCGTATCAATATAAAAGTGAATGTTTTCAGACTTTATAAAACAATCGTGTTAATTTATTTTAATTTTAAATCTTAATATTTCAAAAAACGGAATATCAGTGTTCGAAAAGTTTAGTTATATAAATTTGTGAATTAAATAGTTTAGTTATACTAAATAAATTTATTCTTGTTCGTTTTAAACCAAGTGCTTTACTTCAAGAAAGCATATAAAGGGTGAAGTTTTGAACCCTGCCAAAACAATAAATTTAATTAAAGTGAATAATATACTATTTCAAGTGAAACGACCTACTCCAGGGCTTATACAGGGTGTAGCATTTGACCCTATCCGACGTTTACGAGAAACCCCCCACTCTTCTCAAATTAAAAAATTAAGTGCACCGAAGGCTCCCAGGGTCTTTATTAAGCTCTAAAGCTCAACGCTCTACCGAAACTTTTTTATTTTACTAAACGAGGGAGCGTTTGCGTATTCAATATCCACACGACATGTATTTAATTTAATTTTAATCATTTGCAAATAACGCCGACATTCTTGATGGCGAAATGTCTGTCAATTAGTGAAATCAACGTTTTGCTGTTTGTCATTTGTGAAATCTAATTCAGTGGTAGATGTATAGGGTTAAATTGTGATAAAGCAGATAATAGACCCAGTGACGCTTCTAGGTCATGACTTTTGGTGCCCTTTTTTGGGGGGGCAAAGGGTACAATGTTTAAAAAAAATGTCAGTATAGGACGTGTCTATTTTATTATTATAAAAAAATTAACAAACCGCTCAGTCGAAGTACTATAAAATTAGCTTTTTGGCGCCCCATGGCCTAGTGCGCCTTCGTGCGTGGCACGAAAGGGCCCCCCGTTAGACGCGGCCCTGAATAGACCTGTAATATGGGGCCACGTTGTATATCTTCTGTGAAGGTATAACATTGTACATGTACATACAGTTTATAAGTATTCTAAGCATCTTCCAACTTCCAATTATAACCAATAATACAATTCAAAGTGTCAGGGTCTGGTTATTTTCCTTTTCTATATTAAGACATTAAAGGCAACTTAAAAAATACTTATTCAATATCTTATAGAGCGTTCTGTATAAAATTACAATATAAACCTTATTAATTTGCAGCGGAGTCCTTGGCATACCATCTTTTAATATGATTCACTTTTGACGGTGACAATATGTATAAAGGACAAATACAATGAATATTACATTAAACATGTTTCTGTTCGATACTTCGATGCTTGCGGTTTATGCGTTATTGGAATTTCAAACTAAATGTTATCTGAGGAACTTATTTTAATTTAATAACCCTGATTGACCGTTAGGATAAATTTATTAGCGTTAGAGAAAGCTGGCAGCTTTATTTATTAGTTTCTTTCAGTGTGTATGGAGATTCACATGTATCTCTATAGTACTTCTTGTAGGTCAATGAAATTAACATTTTTATTTGCCATTAATAGAGATAGATTTAGCCAACCTTCGCCGTGTAATGATGCGAATGTTCACCTTTATTTTCTTCACACACAGAGTGTGTCAGAAGCAACATCCCAATGGATCCGGTTAATGAAAGTAAAACATTATTAAACTTACGGGGTGTCCGCTACTTTTTTGGCTTGGTTTTGTCAAAAAATTTTTAGAAGCCCTTGGTTCTCGTATACACACTAAATCCCAATTTAATTTTTTATTCCCTTAAAAGCGTGGGGTGGCAAAGGACCCCCATTGCCACCCCCCACGTAGAGGGGGTAGCTAATGTCAAAATAAATTTTAGAGACCCTTGGTTATCGTACACAAATTAAATCCCAATTTAATTTTTTACTCCCTTCAATAATAGGGTGGAGGTGGCAATGGGGGTGATAGAGGGGGTAGCTAACGATAAAAAAAATTTTGAAACGTTCCGTTCCTGTATACACTCTAAATCTCATTTTATTTTTTTTACTCCCTTTCATAATAGTGTGGGGGTGGTATTGGGGGTGATAGTGGATGGTGGGGGGGGGGGGCTGATGCCAAAAAAAAATTGGAGACCTTGACGTTTCGTACATGCCCTAAATTGCAATTTTATGAACTCTTGCCTGCTTGCTTTGGTAACACGTTATTATTATTATTAAAACGTGCGCACAAAAAAGTTAGAGACCAACCGACAGACAGACAATTATTTTTTCGCTCAAATTTAAAATCTCGACGTTTGATGACATTTTAAGCCTATTTTAACAAAAAACTATTTTTTTTTTCGTTACTATACTTCCACTGGACGTGGAAGTAATATACGAAAACAAAGTCTGAGAGTCTACGGTGCAGAAGGGCGTTAACTGACATCGCCGACAAGGGAATACTGTACCAATAAAGGTTAATTTCTTCTTTAATATATTACTGTAATAAGCAGGAAAGCTTATGGCATTTGTTAGGCGGTTTTCCAAAATGTAAATGTCATTTGTGTTGTTGAAATATACATTGAATGGCTGTCTGAGTCTATGTCAGAGAACAAAATACAGATTAGTTGTAAAATCTGAAAGGAGATAACGCTAAGGCAAATAATAAATGTTTGTGAAAGTGAGACATATTGTACGTTGCTGGTGTCATCGTCATGTTTTTATTAGATCGAAAAATAATTTAGTAAATTTGTCAATATTGTATTCAATGCTTCTTCTGAAGGCCCGTTTACTTCTTCGAGCTCTCATGTTTGTGTTTAGAGAAGAACAGTTACTTTACAGTACAGATCTCTTTATCTTAAACTTACTCGTGTATTTTCTAAGCTCCAGTAAATTTGCATCAATATTACTTTGCTTGGTGGCTACACCCCTTATATCGCTTGCCGTTCACACGTTGGAGATGAATAAATTAAAGAAATTGAGGTAGAATACCACATAAAAATTCGTAGTTAAGAAATTATTTTAAATTTGTCGTAAAAGTCTTGTAATTCAACCATCGCTGAGCTCTTAAAATTTAGTAAGTACATTAAAATTATCTCAACAAATCTAAGAAAACGTATAAGTGTTTCAGGTGAAAGTTGATTCAATAAAAATGTATGCGACAGGACTTAAAATATTCACGTTCTGTGAAGATAAAATAAAAGTACTCTTTATCTTGATTCCTTTTTAATGACAAAAATGTAACCTTTCAATACAGACGACCTAATATTTTTGTAGGTATGTAACAAGGACGCTAACCTTTCAACATTTTGTTTACAGAAAACAATCATTGTATTATTACATTCATGCAGCAACTGTCTTAATTTGTTCTGAAAATTAGCCAAACACAAAACCTTTAAATTTGACCGAATTTTGTTATATTTCGCTACGTAGTTCGAAAAAGAATTCTGAAAAGTGAAGTTTTGTGTGCTGGAGTGTAGGTAGGTAATACAGGGTTGTTGAGCAACCAAAATAACGTAACGTTATCAAGATGCGGTAACGTTATTTCATTACGTATCTACAAATAACGTATTGCCAAAAAGAGATTGATTTGTTGTTCAGCTTAATAATCAGCAATCGTTATCTTTAACCATAGATAGGAAAATTTAGTATCTTTGACAGCATGACCTAACCCTACTTTTACGGTATTTTTCTTGTTTGGGTTTTGAAACCTTAAAACCAGTGTGCGGTTTAGCAAAAACAACAGCGTACATATATAACGTTAACTTTATCTGTCTGTAAATAACGTAGACCATTAACGTTGTTAACATATTTTCTAATTGAAACTGCGCATGCGTAGATGTCAGAATAGCGTTACGGTATCTTACGTCTGACTACTCAATAACTCCCTAATATGTGTTTATGTCTTACTTCAGTAACGTCAGATATTATCTGCATCTGATTTAACCTTGATTTTACAAATCAGCTAGCGCGGTCTTCATTTTTAATTATTTGTATGTTCGGTTTTAGGAAAAGTAGGCGTACTATTGACGCTATTCTGACTTTTGCGGAAAAGATTATTGTTTGCTTTCAGAAAGAAAGGTATTTGGTCACAACATTTTGGGACCTTAACAAAGCTTTTGACTGTGTTCAGCATAATTTATTACCTAATACAGAAACTTAAAACAAACAATTTTGATTACATACTAAATTTTTAAAATAGAGAATGACATTTGTTTGAATTTTACCCCTTCTCTAAAAAAAATGAAGTAAGCTTCGATTGCTGTAAATAAAATGTGACGGTTTGTCTTAAAGTACAGTTTTTGTGTTCTACCTTAAAAAAAAAATACCCGATTGAAATAGAGCAATAACTTTGATCAAAATATTCAGGTTGGAAATAGGTCATACTGAAGAAGCTATAAACAGAAATATATTCACCCTGTATATTAGAGACTTATGCGAATCAACTTTTAAATAGTCTACTTAATTAGGGTAGTTGTATTTTTCTCTTCTCATTTTACATTTAACCACAAATTATATTTTTCCAAATAAACAGCATTATTTATTAATATTTACCGCCAAAAGTATTGAGGTTAGACGAATGTGGTATGCATCATGCCTTAATACCTATATAACTTACACTTTAACAATAGCAATAATAGTATTTTTTTACTGCTGCAGTTATTGCATATTGCAGAATGCGTTAGATACGTACCTAATAAGTTAGTGTAGGTAATTAGTCCTTAATAAACTGTATTGGCTCACAAATTCACTGATAAACACAACAACAAAATTTACTTTTACGAAGGGCATTTGTAAAGTGAAATGCATTTTAGAGAGAGACATAGAAACCTATGCAATATAGGGGGTCGGTTACGAAACTAAACAGCGCATTATATACCCTCAACGCCAGGTAGGCAACAATTGTTCAGTTAAGTAAATTCAGTGGCGGATTAAGGTACTCGGGGGCTCTAGACACAGCTGATTAGACGGGGCCCCCTAAAATTCTAATGTTTCCTTCCAATAACAAAAATTGACAGAATTTTTTTATAAAGCTGCTCCCAAATACGTTCCTAGACAACCTAAATACCCACTATGGTATACAAATAACATAGTACGAGACATAAAGAAAAATGTATTCTTTGGAAAAGTATAAACAAACAAAAAATAGTAATGTTCATAGGGGGTTTAGGGACAGGAAAAAAGATGAGTTAAATACTTGTATGAAAATTATTTACTGGAAATACAAGAAAATATAAAAAATTACCCCAAGAAATTCTGGGCTTACATTAACGCTAAAAGAAGAAGTGGTTCCATGCCAGATAATATTATACCGGGTGCAACAGGATCATGGTATACCCCCATTTTCTCCTTTAGTTTTGAAGATAATTGATTGAAATTTAGGATATACTACATACATTATAAGCGACACTTTTTGGCATTCAATTGATTCTTTCTCCGGAAGTGACACTAACTTTCGATTTTTAAATTGAACACCCTGTATATTATTACATTTCTTAATTCTGCATAATTTTCTGAATCCAACGATACCAAATAAGTGACATTTCAAACATCAATTTTTTTTATAATATAATTTTTAGTTTTCCATTTAAGTGTGCCATGACGGTTCAGATTTATTCTAAATGACCCGTGTAATACTACAAAAATCGAAATCCTGTTAAAAACACTAAATTACGTGATTTATAAGCAAATAAAATTCACCAAAATTGTTTTTGGCGCAAAACTCAATTTTTTCAAATGGAATCATATCGGTACCGTGGTACCATTTATTAGTACTATTAATAAGGAATTTATTCATATGTCGTATTAAAATGTGCGATAAATACAAACCAAATTACAGCTAAAAGAAAATAAGAAAATACAATTTTGTTCTAATTAAATGTTATGAAGTAACTAAGGTGGCTTGGAGAACAATGAAATAGCTTGTCAAACATTTGTTGGTTTAACGGTTTTTATTGTGTCTTTAAAAATTGTTTAAAATTCTTGTTAATTGTGTTCAAAATGAAGCAAATTTATACAAGAGATGAAAAAGTGGACATGTTAATTATTATTTATGGGGAATGTAAAAAAATACAGTTGCGGCTACCGACCTTTATGCCCAACGATATCCTGATGGACAGTGTCCAGCGAAAAATTATTTTAAACGTGTTGAAAACCAATTCCGAAGAGAGCCAAATAATGATCCCGAAGAAAACTTCATTATTGACGAAGGAACGGAAATTCACGTTTTGGCTCGAATAGAAGTTGATAAGACTGTTTCTTTAAGGCAAGTTGGGTTTGAATTGAGCATCAATCACCAAACAGTAAGCCAAATTTTGCACAAATATCACTCTAAATCTTTAAATACCAATTGCACTAGCATTTGTACGAAAGCGATTACTAACGTAGTATGGAATATTGCAATTGGATTTTGTATAATAACGTGCAGTCAAACAATGATTTTTTGGGACTGACTTTATTTTCGGACGAGTCTAGGTTTACAAATTTGGGATTATTTAACCGATAAAATACAAAATATTGGTCACAAGAAAATCAAAATTTATTACGGGAGGGTAACTTTCAAGTGCGGGTCGGTTTCAATGTTTGGCTTGGAATAATCGGTAGTAGAATCATTGGCCCAATAATATTTGAACGACCTCTGACTGGTGCCAGATACTTGAGATTCCTGAAAAATAAGATTGAGGATATTTTAGATGAGTTACCTTTAGATGTAGGATAGGGAATGTATTTCAAACAAGATGGCGCTCCTCCCCATAATTCAAAGATAGTAATTGATTACCTTCAACGGAGATTCGGAGAAAACGTAATTTCGACTAATGGTCCTGCGAGGTGGCCTCCAAGGTCACCTGATTTAATGCCCCTTGATTTCTTTGTTTGTGGTTATTTAAAAAATATTGTCTATGCAACCGCCATTACAACCTGAAGACCTGGAGCTACGAGTAAGACGAGCAATTAATAGCATAACGGCCCTTCTCGAGAAACAGCTATGCGAGTTCAGAAATACATCGGCGTTAATGGACAACATTTTGATCAACTGTTGTAATGTTTTGTGTTAATTTTTTTGTATTCCAAAACCACCTTATGTGTAACAAGGTAATTAGAATAAAATTGTATTTTCTTATTTTCTTTAGCTGTAATTTTATTTGTATTTATCGCACATTTTAATACGATATATGAATAAATTCCTTACCAATAGTACTAATAAATGGTACCACAGTACCGATATGGTTCCATTTGAAAAAAATGAGTTTTGCCCCAAAAACAGTTTATTTTTTATACATTTATTTAACGTCGGTCTATTTCCGCTACTGAGGCCTATCACCGACGCCTGTAGACGAACTACCCCCAACCAGGAATTTTTGCCGAAATTCTTCCCTTAAGAAGAGTAGGGATCTTTTACTTGCCTAACATTTAATAGACGGACCGACGGCTTTACATCCCCTCCGAAGGATGGTATATCTCCTATACAACCCTCGCCTAAGGTTGTATAGCTTCCGCGCATACACTGATATACAAGCCGCTGGAAGATGTGTGAGGCGAGAACGCGGTTTCCGATGGAATGGTCACCCATCCAAGTACTAACTGCGCCTGTCGTTGCTTTACATCGCATACCGAAGTATGTACATAGTAAAGACGCACCTACGCTCGCCCCTCAAAAACAGTTTTGCTGAATTTTATTTGTTCATAAATCACGTAATTTAGTGTTTTTAACGGGATTTCGATTTTTGTAGCATTACACGGGTTATTTAGAATAAATCGGAACCGTCATGGCACACTTAAATGGAAAACTAAAAATTACTTTATAAAAAAAATTGATGTTTGAAATGTCACTTATTTGGCGTCGTTGGATACAGAAAATTGTGCAGAATTCAAAAATGCAATAATATACAAGGTGTTCCATTAAAAATCGAAAGTGAGAACAAATCAATTGTATGTCAAAAATTGTCAAATGTAATTGTCTTCAAAACTAAAGGAGAAAAGGTGACATGATCCTGTTACACCCGGTATAATATTATCTGGAATGGAACCACTTATTTTACCGTTAATGTAAGTCCAGAATTTCTTGGGGTCATTTTTTATATTTTCTTGTATTTCCAGTAAAGAATTTTCATACAAGTGTTTTTTAACTCATCTTTTTTCTTATGTCCCTAAACTCCCTATGAACATTACTATTTTTTGCTTGTTTATACTTTTCCAAAGAATACTTTTTTCTTTATATCTCGTACTGTTATTTATAGTTTATCATAATTTGTACACTGAAGGTCATTAGTCTTCTTCTATATTTACAGAAATACAGAAGAAGACTACCGACTAATTAAAGGGGTGTTTTTTTCCCCAAAAGGGATGTTTCCGGAATTTCCACCGAGTGAAACTTTTGGATCGGAATCAGAAACCAAAAAGACTTGGTTTAAAATATATTTTGTTCCGGTAACTGATAATATGATTAGTAAAATGTTGCTGTGGAAAAAGATACAGGGTGTCAAAGTTCAAATTATTTTTTCGTTTTTTTTGCAATACCTCAATGACTTCTTAATTGATCTTCGCCAAATTTACTAGAGGATATTTTTTTATTCTAAGAAACAATAAGTTATCCACTACATCACGTTAGATCATAGAGAGCGCCGCAGGACTTGTATCTGATGATGAATTTTTTTCATATTTTTTTTTTGACGAAACGTTGTGGTACTTCTGAACAGAAAATCTGATGAGGGCGTCATTTCCACGTATAAAAGATATGCTAGGTAGAACTTGATAACTCCAACCGTTTTCGAGGAAAATGCCGTTAAACATTTCAATAATTTTTTGAAAGACAAATTCAAATTTAATGAAACAAAGTGTATTTATTGAAAAAAGTACAAAACGTAAGGGAAAACAAAATCGTAATAACAGCGTAAACTCTTCCTCACTTTCTTTTATGCACTAATGGATTATTTTCATGGTATTGAGATAAATACATTAATCAAAAGATTGTGTAAAATAAGGATCTAACCTTATTAGAAGACCAAAAAATAACGTAAAAGTTGACTTAATGACATTATAAACTATCCCCCCATGCAAAAACCCCATTGCTGCAACTTAGAGTGAATGTTCAATATGGTCTCCACCTACTTCTATGCTCTTTCTAACTCTATTCATAAAAGATTTTCTTACATAGAAAAATGCATTCTCCTGTATCTAATAAAATTCGCTGCGCTTTGAATTTTGTCCCACAGTTCTTCTCTTGAGTTGATAGTATTTGCGTAGACTAAGGACTTCATACGTCCCCACACATAATAATCCAAAGGATTATAATCAGGACTTCTTGGTGGCCAAGCAAACTCACTTCCTCTACCGATCCATTTGCGTGGGAAAGTCTCATCAAGATAATTCCTGACTTCAATGGAGGAATGAGGGGGAGCTCCATCTTGCATGAACCACATTCTGTTCGGATATCTAGCATGAAAGTAAGAGTATTTTGAAGAAAAAACAGATAAGACTGTCCATTTAAATTTAGAGGAAGGACAAATGGTCCCAATAATTGATCGCCGATGATACCACACCAAACGTTAATCTTAAATTCTTGCTGAAAATGCCTTTCTTTAACGGCATAAGGATTTACTTTCTAGTAATAGGTATTTCTTCAGTTGAAAATGCCTCGGCGAGTAAAAGTTGTTTCGTCGGTAAATAAAGTGTTCTTAACAAAATTTCGATCCCTGTTGATTTAGAACAAATTGACAAAATTGTAGCCTTTGTGGAAGATCCCTTCCAAGTAAGTTTTGTACAGGAGTGAGATAATATGGGTAGAAGCATTTGTCACGTAAGACTTAGGGCAGATTGTTTACTCACCCCTGTTGCCAATTAATTACCAATTAAAATATTTTTATTGAATATTATATTTACATCGTATTTCATTTGTATGATCTTTCCCTAAGTAGTTTATTAAAACAATCCTGCACAGAGTGCTATATAATATTAGCCTATCTAATAAAAAGTGGTGCTCTTCATAGTATAGGATGGCCGATGTTCCGCCGGGAAGATGATCACTCCTTTCGAAATTTAAACTTAGTTATTTATTCTATTTTCCCTATTTTGAAATAGAGTTGTGTGTAGGTATCTGACAAGCAGTATAAAAATGAAAGTAAAGGGTATTTGTGGAAGTGTAATAAAATTATTATGTAATACGCAGGAAAATAAATTATAGAAAAACCTGCTCTAGTGGATAAGGAGTCATAAAAATAAAAATCAATTCTAGAAAATGCTAAAATATATGTACAGTTTGAGTAAATGAAAATGAAATAAAGGTATTCTGTGTTATGCTGAATTAAATTAAAAAAAAATTATTCTAAATTTAATAAAATGAAAAAAAGGGGGTATGAGGGAGGCGATGATAGGTAGGGTTGTCCAAGGTTTGTGTCTTAAAGGTTCTATGTATGTGCGTTACGTCAGTCTCGTATGTTGTAGATAGGTAAGTTCTGGTGGAGTAACTTGTGGGCGTGAGGGGGGTCATTATGTCGACGTCTGTTGGTCAGGTCTCGTGTAAGTACCGATCGCTGAATTTTGTACGTAAAGAATTTTTGTGCCGTATCGTCGATGAATTGTCGCATGAGAGGGACGGCTGCCCTCTCATGCAATTCAGCGATCGGTGTGTATCGGTTAGCGTTAAGTAGGAGTCTCAGTATTTTATTTTGAGTCGTCTGTAGTCTTTTGCACTATCGGTCGAAAGATTACTTTGTAGAGGGTCAGTTTATTGTCCGTCGATAGTCTACTCCGTCTGTTCACTGCTGCTAAACGACTTGAGCTGACTTAAGGATCTCCATCCACACGAACTAAAATTTCTAATTCTTGATCTAGATTAATTCGTTTCGGTCGTTCTACAGATCTTTGAAAATCTTATGGTCTGGCTGTATTTCCTCGCTGTAGCACGTCTGCTAAAATTATTTTGTGCGTAAACACATATCATATCTCTCATCTCCCTATTTGAAAAATTATTATGTCTAGGCATTGTAATTAAAAAAGTTAAAGAAATTCACACGAGGAATACAAGAACAAAATAAAATGATTAAAAGACGTAAATCACAGAACTAAAACCTAACCTAAGTACACTTTTCAATAAATTCACTTTGTTTCATTAAATTCGAATTTTTCTGGAATCTGATTATTCTGAACGTACCTACAGAGAACATATCCAAATCAGACCGTGTCCAAAAATACATCGTAGATCTAATTACAATGAACGGTCGGATCAACCGACGCCTTTGACCGATTAATGCTCATTTCTACAGCGTTTCTACACTTTCTACCTGTTCAGGGTTTTTTATCGCTAAGGAATAAAGAATAACTCGAGTTAGCTAAAGAAGAGAATATCCCTAAAATTTGTGATGTTTTTAGTTAGGAATTTCCTAACTTTGAATGGCGGATGCGGATCCGGACTCAAATTAATGGGGGCCATACAAAATATTGAGAGAAACATACAAGTGGAATGCGCTGAAAATGGGACAAAAATCTTATTAAAACCAGTTTTAGGAAGAACAACATAATTTGTATTTTTATTATTGCTTCATAAAATAATACACCGGGACCATTTAATAATAGGCCATTAAAACGAAAAAATAATTTGAAATTTGACATCCTGTATCTTTTTCCACAGCAACATTTTACTAAAGCATATTTGGTTATTGTTATCATATGTTAATATATATCTGTGTTCTATATAATATAGTGTTGTTTTGTGAAGAAGAAGAAGAGTCAGATTTTAACCTTACATAAGTAATAAAAATGTGAATACGTTGATGAGCGTTCCTCGAAAACGGTTGCAGTTATCAAGTTCTACCAAGTGTACCTTTTATACGTGGAAATGACGCCCTCATCAGATTTTCTGGTCAGAAGTACCACAACGTTTCGTCAACAAAAAATATGAAAAAAATTCGTCATCAGATACTGGTCCTGTAGCGCTCTCTATGATCTAACGTGATGTAATACATAAATTAATATTTATTAGAATAAAAAAAGTTCCTCTAGCAAATTTGGCAAAGATCAGTCAAAAGGCTGTTGAGTTATTGCAAAAAACCGAAAGAATAATTTGAACTTTTTCCACAGAAACATTTTACTAAAGCATATATGGTTATATCCTCATAACTATGGCCTATTATTATGGTTCACCCTATGTATGGCTATTTTTTTTTCATTTTTTTAATAAGAAGAAATATTTTATTTTATGAAGCATAACAAAAATATATATTATGTTATTCTTCCTAAAAATTGTTTTAATAACGTTTTTGTCCCATTTTTAGCATAGGTATTCTATTTGTATGTTTCTCTCAATATTTTGTATGCCCCTCCCTCCCCCCTTAATTTGGATCTGGATCCGCGCCTGCGGAGCACGGCATATTTTATAGGTTTTTTGAGTGATTTCTTTGAGCCTACCAAGTCGATATAGAGAACTATAAGTGAATAACAAATTTATATAAAAATTCATATTGTGTTCCACGTTTAAAAATAGCAAAATTAAATATTCAGGTTTTTTTAGATGAATAACTAACTTATCAAGGCAATGATTGATCAATAAATTTTAAATAACTTCCTTATTATTAATATTAGCATCGATATCGTCCCAATAATTTCTACTATTTGTTACAAGCGGTGGGGTTAAGAGGGGCAGGTTTAAAGCAAATCTATCTTTGAAATCGGTACAAAATGTGCCATTTTCAGTAATCATAATTAAATTAAATAGAAACCCAATGTCTCCCTATGTTTTCGTTAAATTATATCTATGCATTCTTGAAATCTTCTTAACCACCAATATAACCATTAAAGTTCATACTTAAACCTCCCAAAATATAGCTTTATTATCACACAGTATATCCAACACTGGTCAATAAGTTCATGTTAGGTTGATATTGGAAGATATTTGAATATGGGATGTGTCAAAGTGGCTTGTCGATTTTGTATTTTTTTTTTCATTTATTCATCGATACTGTGTGCTCAAGAGTATCAATTCTATCAGGAAGATATTTTATTGTCCGTGTGAACTGTGAATTTACACTTCAGTTCATTCCTAAAGTAATAGATTGTAAGGGCTGTACTTCGGTGAATTGGGTATATTTATTCTTTTCCCATAGATCATCCTAGTATATACAGGGTTACTGGTAATTCGATACATTCCTTTGGAGATGTGATGGGGCATGAGCTAAGGAGTAAATCTAGCCTTAACATACGTTATGCAAAACTCAATAGTTTTTGAGATATTTCCATTTTTTGTTTTTCTCAAAAAAGTAGATTTTAATGTCTTAAAAGTTAATTTCCGAAAAATCTACTTAACATTTTTAAATTTTTTTTTACTGGATTACTTGTCCAATATTATAGATATCCGTTCGGAATTAAAAATATCCGGAAACATTTCGATCATGTGAACATTTAAAATAAAAACTTGTAAAATTTTTTTTTTAAATCAGTTATGAAATTTACCTATTAGGTTTTTTCAAAAAAATATTAATGTAGCACGCGTACAAATTATTATAAAAACTTCCTTATTTCAATAGCTATCTAACTAGGTAGAAATGTTTAATGTACCCTTGATAGTTCTAATAAAAAATTAGTAAAGATAATGCTGGTGGCGGAATTTATTAAACGACTAATCGTTCATTTTCATTTAAGTCAGTCAGTCCTTGACTTTGACGTTTGTCATTAACTGACATTCTTATAGTTTGTTGGTCTTGTTAAATTAGTTATCGAAGATTTTGATTTTGCTCGTAGTTGTTGTTATTAGTTGTTGTTATTGTATTTTCTGTGCCATGGCCGCGTATGCCAACGCAGAATACGCTGATATCTTGTTTGTCTATGGATACTGTGGCGGCAACGCTGCTGCAGCTCGCCGAGAATATGGTCTTTGGTACCCTAACCGCCGCTTACCAAATGCATTTATATTCAGTACGGCATATCGAAATATCGCTGAAACTGGCTCCGTGAAATGTAGAAGAAGTGACGCTGGTGCTCCTCCAGTTTATGAACCAGATGATGAGGAAGAAATATTGAGGTATTTTGAGGAAGACCCAACTATTTCAACTAACAAAGTCGCAAGACTAACCGGAGCGTCACAATGGAAAGTTTGGTCTACGATACGTAGAGTTGGATGTCATCCTTACCACTATACCCCTGTCCAAGACTTGGAGGAAGGTGATCCTGGAAGGAGAGTGGAATTCTGCCGCTTTATGTTAAATTCAGATGCAGAAAGTGCACATTTTTTTAACAAGTATTTTATGGACGGACCAGTCGAAATTTAATCGCGAGGGTATAACAAATTTTCACAACCTACATTATTGGGCAGAGGAAAATCCCAAGTTAACACGTGAAACTAGTTTCCAAATGAAGTTTTCTATTAATGTGTACCACTATTTAATAGGGCCACACTTTCTTTCTCAAAATTTAAACGGGGAAATCTATGAAATTTTTTTAAGAAATGATCTGGAGGTGATTTTAGAAGATGTTCCTCTCGCCGTCAGACAGCGAATGATGTTTCAGAACGACGATTGTCCAGCACATTATCGGCTGACAGTACGACAGTTACTTGGTCAACGTTTCCCTAACCGTTGGATTGGAAGAGCGGGCCCAATACCTTGGCCAGCGCGAAGCCCTGACTTAACACCCCTTGATTATTACGTATGGGGTAATATGAAGGAGATGGTCTATGCCACACCAGTCAATACTATAGAAAACCTTAGACAAAGGATAGTCGATGCTGCCCAACACATAAGGCATAATCTGACAACCAGAGTAACAAGGACGGAAATAAGAAGACGCTGCCGTGTCTGTATACGGAATAGGGGCTCCCGTTTTGAGCAAGACATATAAAAAATAAAGTACAACTTTGAAATTAATGAAAAATTAAACTCTACTTTTAAAATGTTTTTTACTGTTTATCTAAAAATAAAATTCGTACTACTTGTGTTATTTTTACTAGTATTTTCTTAGAACTATTAAGGGTACATTGAACATTTGCACCCTGTTAGATAGCTATTGAAATAAGGCAGTTTTTATAATAATTTATACGCGTGTTACGTTAATATTTTTTTGAAAAAAACTAATAGGTAAATTTCATAGCTGATTTAAAAAAAATTTTTTTAAAGTTTTTATTTCAGATGTTCACAGGAAATCTAAAAACGCACGGTTCATTTAAAAAAAAAAAGTAGCGGATAGTGTAAGAAAACTGCCCCTGAAAATATTGATTACATCTAAACCAGAATTAGAAACGCATGTGAGGCAATAGGCAGGTTCGGCATTTTTTTATTTTAACTGATATCGAGAGATTTTATTAAAAAATGACAATTAAAAATTTGAGCGTAAAATTTTAAGATTTACGTTCGCTGTAAGCATTTTAAAACCAAGGATTCTCGCGAGGCTAGAAAACGTACCTGTGCGCGAGACTAGGCCGCGTGACGTCAGTAGCCATACATAAGCTTCGCCGTCGCGGGAATATTATACGGATTCACGACATTCACGTAAACTGTGACCTATGTTTGTGTATTTTATTTATTCGTGATCTTATTTCTGTTCATAATCATAACACTAGCTAGCACAATGTTGCAAGATTATCAGAAAGCCGATTCGCGAAATTTACCTCACGCGGATGTGCAAATGGTGTACAAGCTAAACAAAATAGGCATCAGACGGGGAGGGGAGTACACGATTTGTTTAAAGAATACCTAGCCGATAGACCACAACAAGTTAAAATAGGTAATTCGTACAGCGAAGTAAAAAAAAATAAGAACTGGCGTTCCACAAGGAACTATACTAGATCCTAGCTTATTCCTTGTATATATAAACGATCTCTTACAAAAAAAAATACGGATGCAATACTATATCATATGCAGACGACACAGTGCTAATTTGTGCAGAGGAGACATGGGAATCCACAAAACAAAAAGTTACCGATGCAATCAGCAAAGTAAAAACTTGGTTAGATAGCAATCGCCTTAAAGTAAATATTACGAAAACTAAATATATGTCCTTTTTCCCAACAAAAGTTGGAATGCCCCAAGTGTAAGAACCTATACTCGTTAATAAATCGGTTAACAATTGCGTATATAGCACCGACACCATAAAATACTTAGTGTTGATCCTAGACCGGCACATGAAATAGGTAAGTCACGTCGCTTACCTAAATGGAAGAATACGGAAACTAATCTATAAATTTTATAGCCTAAAGGGCATACTAAACAATAAAACTCTCTTAGTTGTGTACAACAGTTTAGTTGAATCTATAATTAGGTATGATGTCACAGTATGGGGCTCAGCTTATAAAGCAAATTTACAACCTCTGCAAATAACACAAAACTATATTTTAAGAATAATTTTTAATAAAAAAGCAGAGATAGCTGCAGAGATATCTTTATCGAAAAACAATTACTTGATGTGAAGGGTTATACATGCATGCGGCCATATCTTACGCACATAACAAGAAGGATACCATTGGATCTGTTATTGAACACCAATATGAAACAAGGGCTAGGACAAACAACACATATACACTACCGTTACATACCAAAACAGTCACCCAAAAATGCATTAAGTACAATGGAACCAAACTTCTTAATAATTCCATCACGTATTAAAAAAAATGAGGAAAAAACGGTTTGGAATAGAAACAAAAAATATCTGATTGACAATTACACTACACTCCAGTCCATCCTGGCATAACTTAATATAAACGCCACATATTATTCATTTACTATGGCTAATATCTCTACAAAATTAGATTATAAATGTTAATATATTATGTAGGTTAATAATATACAATAGTTGTAATGTACATTAAAACTCATAACTCTTTTTATATATCCATCTTTTCCCATCGCATAATTATTACCTCTGTCTGTAAATTATTGCATTCTTTCCTACACAGCCTCAAAATATTCACACCACTTCTATACCCACTTTGTTAATTATCAACTTATTATACTTCAATCAAAATTATATACTGTTTTACAAATTATTTAAAATTATTAGATATATATTTATTTATAAGTATTAGGCCAACTAAACGAGAACGTAAATACTGTTCGACACAACGAGGTCTCCTCAGGTGTCACTTTTTGTTCTTTATATAAATTAGGTTAAGACATTTTGTTTGTTAACTTTGCTGCAGTAAATAAATAAATAAATAAATAAATAAACTTCTACTTGGCCAATAAAATATTTTTTTATAAGATAAGCAAATAAAAAATACCTCACTGTTCGACAAATCCAACGCGGAATGGAATGGTGTAGGTAGAGTTTCCATTAAATTATTTTATTGAATATAAATAATATAGTTACTATAATAATCCTTTATCAGCAATATTATTCACCTTTGTAGTTTGTGAAAGACATTTTGTTAAATCCTATTTGCGTTGGATTTGTCGAACGGCGAGGTATATTTTTTGTTTATCTTATAAAAAATATTTTATTGGCCAAGTAGAAGTAGTTCTGCAATTTGTCATTCCTATATATATATATTAAAACATAATATTTCAGTCGCAAGCTCCTCTATAAAATCCTTATTTTACTATAAGGAATGTTGTTATTATTATTAGCCTTTACTCGAGTCCGAGTATAAAAAAATGCTACAGTCGATAGATTGTGTGTAATAAAAAACAGGTAAAAGGTGTAGTCTATTGTAATTCCCATTCATCTACGGTGCACACGACTATGGCTATAGAGGCCAATTCGCCAATTCGGGAGAGCACATGTCGACCGCAGTCAGGACAAACATAGACCTGGTTAGGTCTTGGATTCGGCCTTCTTGCAGCAACATTTCCTTGATAACTGGCCACAACCCCTCGCCATTCGGTTCTGTCCGCTGCAAATTGTTCCCATTGCTCGTCTGGAATACCGCAGGATTTTAGATTTTCATGGAGAACGTCTTTGAACCTCTTTCGTTGACCGCCACGCCTTCTTCTACCGCTTAGCAATTCACCATAGAGTGTACATTTAGGAAGGCGGTTATCATGCATACGATAAACGTGACCTGCCCATCTTAGGCGTGCTCTTGAAATAAGCACCTCAATTGGAAGGCTGTTTGCTCTCCTGAGTACTTCCACGTTTGATATGTGATGGAACCAACGGATTTTCATCATACTTCTGAGGTGTCTTTGCTGAAAACGTTCTAATTCTTTCACATGACGACGGTAAGTGACCCAGCTTTCACATCCATATAGCAGTGTTGGAATGACAACTGCTCTGTAGACAGCCATTTTCGTTGACAAAGCAAGGTCGTGGTTGTCAAATACTCTCTCTCTAAGTCCCCAGAGTGCTCTAGATGCAGCGTTAATTCTATTGCGAAACTCGCTGTCCATGTTTGCTTTGTCATTAACAACGTTGCCTAAGTAATTGAACTGATCCACCACTTCAAGAGAATTTCCGTTAAGTGTAATGTCTATTTGGTTCACTTGATGAGGAGTTGACATAATCTTAGTCTTTCCAATGTTGATTTTAAGTCCCAAGGAATCATAGCTCTGGGCATACACATCTAAAAGTTCTTGAAGCTCTTCCGGCGTAGAGGCTAAAAGTGCACAGTCATCCGCATACTGGAGATCACAAATGAATCGTGTGCGTGTCTTCGTGAAAGCTCTAAAGCGCCATATGTTAAAGAGACCGCCATCAGAACGGCATCTGAGACCTATTCCTCTGACTGTCAGTTTGTTGTCAACAATAATTGTTAGAGCAGTGGTAAACAAATTAAAAAGTACGGGTGCCAGGACACATCCCTGCCTAACTCCAGTGAGGGTTTGGAAAGGTTCGGTTGCCTCATTATTATACATAACCTGGGCGTTGTTGTTTGTATGTAGACTGCGACATACTTCCACAAATTTTCTAGGGATACCTAAGCGGAGCATAATTTTCCAGAGCACTTCCCTGTCCACCGAGTCAAACGCCTTGGTTAAATCAATGAAGGCCATGTGAATTTCTCCTTGATGTTCGAGTGCTTTTTCTTGAAGCTGTTTAAGTGTGAAGATTAGATCCGATGTGCCTCGGTTTGGTCTAAAGCCACTCTGTGTTTCAGGAAGTAACTTTTCCATAACAGGTGTTAGCCTATTTGCCATCGCTTTAGTGAGTATCTTCCCTCCAACAGCCAGGAGAGCTATACCCCTGTAATTTCCACAGTCCGCAGCGCTCCCTTTGTTTTTGAACAGCTTGATTAAAAGTGTATCACGAAACTCCTGCGGAGCTTGATCACTTTCCCACACGACATTAAACAGTTTTTTGAGGTAGGGTATGAGCTCTGACGACACAGCTTTAAAGATAAGTATAAGGAATGTAACCAGACTGCAACCAACAGCTACTCTCCAGGCTATGTGCCCCGCCGAGCGCCGAATTACAAGTTACAAGCCTGGCGCGTTTGTAATAATCGCATATTACCAACAAAACGCTAATGCTTCGATTGTAACAAACACCAGCCGAAAGACTGATCCTACTTAAAGGAGCTCTCGTGCCAGTCGTCCCGTACCACTTGCAGACTGCAGCTTCGAGCTGTTGGCTCTCGTCAGTGCAAGGTAGGCATGTGGCGACCGGCACTAGGATCCCTTGACTATTTGGTACATCTCGGTATTATTACGATAGCGACATATAAAATAGTAAGCAGGCGCCATCTAACGGTCCAGTGTCTGTTGCAATCGAAAAATAAATAACCTGACTGGGCTTAGCATAGATCAAGTGTGCTTCTAGAGGGCAGAAATATTAAAACATAATATTTCAGTCACAAATTCCTCTATAAAATCCATATTTTACTATAAAGAATGTAATCAGACTGCAACCTTTAGAGAGCTCCTTTAAATAGGATCTGTCTTTCGGCTGGTGTTTGTTGCAATCGAAGCATTAGCGTTTTGCTGGTAATATGCGATTATTACACTTAACGCGCCAGGTTTGTAACTTGTAATTCAGCGCTCGGAGGGGCACATAGCTCGGAGAGTAGCTGTTGGTTACAGTCGAGATATTTCGTGTGGCCCTCGTAAGACAGACAGATGGTATGTGTCGACACTGAAATAACAAATATAAAATGATGTAGCTGTATACACTTTCAAATCTCCCGCATTTCTTATTATGAATCGAATTTCACGGAGGTGATGTCTTACGTCTGTGTCCGTGTTTGTGAAAGTTTGTGGTATGGTACTATTGTAAGCTTTCTTGAAATATAACTTTCCTTCTGTAAGCGTCGGGATTTATCTAGTAATAATATATTTTCATTTACTTATAATGGTTTCAAAATAAATAAATAATATATGTTTTGTTTCATTCCTTATTAATCTATGCATACCAGTTGCTGAAGCTGTCACTACATCCGCTTCGAAGTCTGATTTAATGGTCAAAATTCACATTTGAATTATTTGTAAAAGATACGTCGATCGCCCCTACATCAACGTGCTGTATATTTTAATTCAAAATTATTCATACATAGAGTATTCTACTTATTTTCTACTCATAAATATTTTTCTACCCATAAAACTTCTATCTTAAAGTTGACTAACCCTATATTGCTTTAGTATCGAAATTGGGAAGCACATCAACCGGAAATAACAACACCGTATATACATCAAAACGAAATTATTTGCTAAATACTTTATCCGAATTTAAAAATAACGCATATCGTAATTGGAAATTTGCCAAATTAAGCATACGTTCCGCTAGCTGGGTACTCAGCCTTGGGACGCGTTAATCGAGTCACGTGGGACCCCTCTGGCACGCACGCCTATGACATCAGCACTCATCTCCTAATGTCAACAATACATGCTCATCTTCATGTAAACTACTAACGGCTTACGTAATCTCACGATCGTGCAATATTACACACGATATTGCCTATGTGTCCTAATGCATCTTGAAACTAATTGTAACGGATTCCTTTTTTTTTAGAAGGTGTGAGAAAACTTTTATTGTATACTATTTGTATTGTCTGAAATTGTGAAAAATTTGTCATGATGAAATCATTTTAGAACAAAAATCCATTTACCATCCATATATCGATTTTAATCTCCAAAACTTATATACATTATTGATCCATGAAGGATAAATCTGAAGAGAAAAACCAACATTAAATACTGTACATGTGGTGGGTTTCGCCAAGCAAGTTGCCATCGTCTGGAGCACAGCGGAACATCTTCGAGGTCATTTTTTTTAATGGAACACTCTATATATTTTTACATTTATAAATTCAGCGTAAAATTACCTTTTCAATGACCTCCAGATTTTCGGTTTTTGACGTGGCGTTGCCGACTTACTCGAAAAAAAATATTTTTAAAAAAGCTTTTATTTGAATGCTCTAAAAAGTAGAAAATATACTTTGAAGTAAATCAAATCCATCATTTTGTTGCATTATATAATTTTTTTATGATGCGAGATTTTCCTGTGTAAAGGAGATTGCTCGCGACAAGCTTTTAACAAGTAACAAAATGACGGATTTGATTTATTTCAAAGTTTATTTTCTACTTTTTAGAATATTTAAATAAAAGCTTTTTTAAAAATATTTTTTTATATATTTTATTTTTTACTTTTTAGTCTTTTGATATGCTGTAATCCACAGATATCGATTTTGAGAAGAATCGGATCATAAACGGTAAAGTCGTCCGCCATCTACTAATAAATTCTTGACTAGAAATTCCTAATCCGCGACCCCGAGAATCCCCAGATATCGATTTTGATCGATTTAAACCTAAACGAAAAATATCATCAGCCATATTGACTAAAAATTCATAATCCGCCACTAAGAAACCCCCCGATATCGATTTTGAGTTGAATCGGATCTTGAACAGTAAAGTCGTCCGCCACATTGAAGTCGCCATCCTTAACTAAATGTTTTACTAGAAATTCATAATCGGCGAACCCGAAAACCCCCAGATATCGATTTTGATCGATTTGGACCATAAATGACAAAAGCCGCCCACCATATTGGCCCGCCATTTTGAATTTCTCAATTTTGACTAATAATTCATAGTTGGCGACCTCGAAAACCCCCAGATATCGATTTTGAGTCGAATCGGATCTTAAATGGTAAAGTCGTCCGCCATCTTGAAGACGCCATCTTGTTTTTTTCTTATATGAAAATGTTAAAGTGCATTGTCACCGGACTTATACACATGTGCAAAATTTCAAAGCTCTAGGTTAATTAGAACTAATCGAAATTTTGATTGCAAGATTTGACTAACAAACAAACATTGGAAGTTAAATAAAAGCTTTTAAAAATATGAAAATTTTGGTCAGGACAAGGCTTAACAAATTAATTTGCTGTGTGTGTGTGTGTATTACTATTAATTAAGAAGATTTATTTTGTATTGTCAATTATTTCGACTTAGAAAACCAAAAACAATCTACCCAACTCAGTTCCAGAAACTTTCAGTGAAGTTCAAAATCCTATCTATTTGTGCGAGGTCATTTCAAAATTTAGTTTCTCGGTTATTTTAAGGAATTTTAATAAATAAATAATTTTGCGTGTATCAGAAAGATGTGAGTAATCGTAGACATGAATATATGCATGTATTTTAAAAACACTCTGTATAACGTCTTCTAAAACAGTAAGAGTTATTTATCTACAGTCGGGCTGTAATCTATGCTCACCATCCTAATTTAAAAGTAAAGGCCTGGTTTTGAGTTTTAATCATCTCCAGACGACGCTAACTTGATTAGCGAAACGTGCGTCGAGTGTCGGAGAATCTTATTAATTCGTTAGTTACATGACCTAATCATTGATGATTTACTGCGCGTCTCCACAATGAAAGCTTACATTTTTGTGGATTTCAGGGATAATTCTCAAAGTTATATAATTTTTGTATTTAATTTTTAACCCAATTAAAACCAAAACCTAAAATGTATTTAATTTATTCACATGACATATCATATTAATTAGTTTCAAAATTTTAAAACTAAATTTATTTTCAACTCCTTAAATCCATCTCTTAATTACAATGGCTATTTTGGGCCCATTTAGAAATTTATAGAAGTTTGTCCACATAAAACTTGTAAAATGCTTACCATCTGATGAATAGTTTCTACAATAGACAGTGTCAAACTTATATCCGCAAGGTCGTGGCATAACAAATTGATTCACATCTTAAATTCGTATAAAGGAAATAAATTATCCATATACCTATAGCTATAAATATGGTGATTACTATCATCATTATATTAATTTTATTAATGGTTATTTTATAATAAAGGAATTACTGTAATTTTAGTTTTTAATACTTGTATAAATTGGGAAGACATTTACAGTGTGCCGACATTGTACGTTTATTGGAAATTAATTTGCCTATTCATTAATTATTTACAAATTTAATATATTATTAATTTCATTAAAATTCTGCAAAATGCCATAAAGATTTAAATTGATGTATTAAATAGTAAGTTTTATGATCCAGGGACTAATTAATCAAAGATCATTGTTTCGATGAAAACCTTACGTTATACATTATATTTTATTTTTTGGTATAAAATGAAAAATTGATGTTATTATTGTTATTTGCCTCGATTTTTTGGAAACCCCGAATTGACATTAATAAAAATCTTAAGTATTTTATTAAAATCTCTGACTTCTGGCTGTTCACAAGATGCTGTTATATGGTACGATGGGGACTTGGCTCGACTGAGGTCTGGATAAAGCTGGATATGTCCCCAGACAGTCTATGGGGCTGGAAATTGCGAAATATTGCGCAATTGTTTTGAAAAATTTGAATTCGGGACTGAAAAATATATCACAAATGCGACACTGGAAAATGGGATTTTTTTATATATAGATGAAAGTTGAACCTAGATTAGTTTTTGAAATATGAGTTATAACTTTTCGAATAAAGTGTTAAAAAATGAAGTGGAAGTAAATTTTGATGATTGAAGTGAATATAACCGCAAGTTGCTGGCAACGCGTGTGGAACATATGAATGGGAAATAAGTTTTGATGAATGTGATGATGGCGTGTTGGAAATGTGAATGAAGTATGTTTTGATGTATTAATGGAAGATTGAATTAGAAGTTGCTTTGAAGAGAAATTAGTTTGTAGAAAATTTTCGGAAGTGAATTAAAATATTTTGACTTGGGGTTGTATTTTTTAGGGCAGTCGTTTGTAAGATTTTTTCTATAAATTGGTTAGTTTGAATGTTTGAATGATTCTGTTGAAGAATTTAAGTTAATTGTGTATTATTTCCGAAAAATTGTGGTTTTTGACTATTTTGAGTGTCTGAGAGTCTTTTTTATTGTATTTTGGCTAGGTGACCTTGAAGATCGAATTATTTAGCAAATTATAGTACTTTTGAACTCGACCATATCGTTAATATGTGAAACGTACTATAACACTTGAAACTGTCACTCATCTAAGTACTAACCGCGCCTAACGTTGCTTTACATTGCATATCGAAGTATGTGTATAGTAAAGACGCTCGCCCCTTTAGGCTAACTATTCATGAACAGGATTATTTAATAGATAATTTCACCACTGAATACGAAAGTGATGATGGATCTTATTAAATATTGAATTTTTAAGTGATGCATAGTAGATATTCAACTGTTCTAGACGAATCCCAATCAAACCACACTTTTAATGATTAAATTTCGTTCATTATCTTTGATTAAAATATTAGTATTTTTACAAAGTTTCATCATCATCATTCAATGATATTTATATTTCATCCCCCTCTCAATATTCCGATTTTTTCACTATTTTTCCTGTTTTTGTGTAATTATTGTGAACCTGCTTAAAGATTTTCTGAATTTTGTCCACCTAAAATATGTAATTGCACCACTGTCAATCGGTGGGAAATATCCAAGATATGCCCTATGCACAAGGAGAATTTTAATGAAGACTTAAAAAATTACTAGCCAATTGTAAATTAATAACTTAATTAATAACAATTTTTTATGTTTAACTTAGTATTCCTGTGATGCACTGGATGGAGGCAGTCAAGTTAACATTATTTACATAGATTTTTCTAAAGCGTTTGACAAGCTTGACCATGGTATCTTACTAAATAAGTTGACAAATTTTGGATAATCGTATGACTATGTTTCTTTCTTTGCTTTATATTTAAGCAATTTACTACAATATGACACTATCACGAGCAGAAGTCGCTTGAATTTGTGATAATGCTATTAATAAAAATATTAAAGAAAACGGCCCCAGTACAGATCCTTGGGGAACAACTGAATTAACCAAGGCGCCTATGTTTTAAGTACAAGTTAATTAAATCTGATAATTTGTTTACTTATTTTGAGATACAATACATAGGGTGTAATGGGGTAGTGAAGCGCAAGTTATAGCCTCTCCTACTCAATTGTTAACCTCACCTTCGCGATGAGTTCAATTTGAACTTGGTGCACCCTGTTTTCACTAACGAGGCTCTAACGACCGAGTAAGGGCGGAATAACCCTTACCTTTTGCCGTGAGCACATCCACCTTCTCACGAAGCGTGCGGTAAAAATAACCCACCGCACACAAAGGTTGCTTTTGGAATCGTTTGGTTACCCCATCGTCGCAGTCTCCTTCTGTGCCATGGGACCACACCACTCGCCTTCCGCAACCGAGCTGGTCAGTTGCATACCTGCTCCAGCTAAAACTTCAAATGCAGCTTCGTTTTCAGTCGATTAAGGCTTTTAAAAAATGATGGAGCGTTCAAGTGGGACAAAATCATCCGGAGGTAAAATACCCTCCCGATCGGATCTCCGGGGGAGGGTGCCCACAGGGACACCTCATCGAATGTCGAAAAAACACCGACAAGTTAAATCCAACAAAACTAATTCTTTCATCTACGGCGCTTGGAATGTTCGTACTTTGAACGACAGCACTCGCACCGATCGGCCTGAAAGAAGAACTGCTCTAATAGATAGAGAACTTCACCGACTCAATGTTGACGTTGCAGCTCTCAGCGAAACTCGATTTTTGGAGGAAGGCTCTCTCACAGAAAAGTACTACACCTTCTATTGGAAAGGTCTTCCCACCAATTCAAGAAGACAACATGGAGTAGGATTTGCCGTTCGGAATCAACTTGTATCCAACTTAACACAAGTACCACAAGGCTTATCCGAGCGTCTAATGCTGCTACGCTATGAGCTATCAGATGGCAACGCGGTAAATCTAATAAGCGCCTACGCTCCCACTCTGGATGCAAGTCACGAAACCAAGGAAAGCTTCTATCAACAGCTGGAAGAAACCCTCTGTAGAATACCTAAAACGGAACGACTCGTTATTCTTGGCGATTTTAACGCTAGAGTAGGGAGAGATGCAGACACCTGGCCAGGCATCATAGGCAAGAACGGTTTGGGCAACATGAACGCTAACGGTCAACTACTCCTAACTAAATGCGCCGAACATGATCTAGTTATAACAAACACCATTTTCCGACAAAAGGATAAATTTAAAGGCACCTGGCGTCACCCCAGATCAGGTCACTGGCATCTACTGGACTATGTTATCGTACGTAGGAAGCATCTCAAGGACGTCCAAATTACAAAGGCGCGCATTGATAGCGAATGTTGGACCGATCATCGTCCTGTTGTCTCTAAAATGAAAATTGTTATGAGACCCAAACACCGAAGAACTCAAGTAAAACGTAGACTCCGTCTCTGTATTAGTAAATTGCGTGACCAACAAACCGTCGAACAGCTAAAGCAAAAAGTTCAAGAGAATTTGAGTGCACTAGAAGAAACCAATTCTGTAGATGTCGCTGCTACCTGGACACAAATTAAAGACAGTTTAAAAAGTGCGAGTGAGGAAATTCTTGGCACTGCAGCAAGTAAAAAACAGGAGGACTGGTTCAATGATAATGAAGCTTTTATACAAGAACTTCTTGACCGCAAACATATTGCCTTCCAAAACGCTATCAACCACCCCAACGACTCATCAAAAGCAGAAGCTTTTACCCAATCTAAGTATGAAACGCAACGCGAAATCAGAAGAATAAAGAACGAGTGGTGGGCAAGCAAGGCCAGAGAAATTCAAAGGTACGCCGATTCACACGACTACAGGAATTTTTTTCAAGGAGTAAAAGCAGTGTACGGCCCCAGTCGGAAAAATATGTGCCCTATTAAAGATTTAAATGGAAATCTCCTCAAAGAAGACCAGGAAATAAGAGCCCGATGGAAAGAACACTACTCTAACATTCTTAACCAGCAAAGTCAAGCCGATCACGATATTATAAATCTTATCCCTCAATATGACACCTTCGAAGACTTAGATAAACCACTAACAACGGAAGAGATCTTAACCGCCATTGGGTAGCTAAAAAATAACAAATCTCCCGGCGCCGACTCACTCCCAGCTGAGATCTTTAAAGCTGTGTCGTCAGAGCTCATACCCTACCTCAAAAAACTGTTTGATGTCGTGTGGGAAAGTGGTCAAGCTCCGCAGGAGTTTCGTGATACACTTTTAATCAACCTCTTCAAAAACAAAGGGAGCGCTGCGGACTGTGGAAATTACAGGGGTATAGCTCTCCTGGCTGTTGGAGGGAAGATACTCACTAAAGCGATGGCAAATAGGCTAACACCTGTTATGGAAAAGTTACTTCCTGAAACACAGAGTGGCTTTAGACCAAACCGAGGCACATCGGACCTAATCTTCACACTTAAACAGCTTCAAGAAAAAGCACTCGAACATCAAGGAGAAATTCACATGGCCTTCATTGATTTAACCAAGGCGTTTGACTCGGTGGACAGGGAAGTGCTCTGGAAAATTATGCTCCGCTTAGGTATCCCCAGAAAATTTGTGGAAGTATGTCGCAGTCTACATACAAACAACAACGCCCAGGTTATGTATAATAATGAGGCAACCGAACCTTTCCAAACCCTCACTGGAGTTAGGCAGGGATGTGTCCTGGCACCCCTACTCTTTAATTTGTTTACCACTGCTCTAACAATTATTGTTGACAACAAACTGACAGTCAGAGGAATAGGTCTCAGATACCGTTTTGATGGCGGTCTTTTTAACATAGGGCGCTTCAGACCTTTCACGAAGACACGCACACGATTCATTTGTGATCTCCAGTATGCGGATGACTGTGCACTTTTAGCCTCTACGCCGGAAGAGCTTCAAGAACTTTTAGATGTGTATGCCCAGAGCTACGATTCCTTAGGACTTAAAATCAACATTGGAAAGACTAAGATTATGTCAACTCCTCATCAAGTGAACCAAATAGACATTACACTTAACGGAAATTCTCTTGAAGTGGTGGATCAGTTCAATTACTTAGGCAACGTTGTTAATGACAAAGCAAACATGGACAGCGAGATTCGCAATAGAATTAACGCTGCATCTAGAGCACTCTGGGGACTTAGAGAGAGAGTATTTGACAACCACGACCTTGCTTTGTCAACAAAAATGGCTGTCTACAGAGCAGTTATCATTCCAACACTGCTATATGGATGTGAAAGCTGGGTTACTTACCGTCGTCATGTGAAAGAATTAGAACGTTTTCAGCAAAGACACCTCAGAAGTATGATGAAAATCCGTTGGTTCCATCACATATCAAACGTGGAAGTACTCAGGAGAGCAAACAGCCTTCCAATTGAGGTGCTTATTTCAAGAGCACGCCTAAGATGGGCAGGTCACGTTCATCGTATGCATGATAACCGCCTTCCTAAATGTACACTTTATGGTGAATTGCTAAGCGGTAGAAGAAGGCGTGGCGGTCAACGAAAGAGGTTCAAAGACACTCTCCATGAAAATCTAAAATCCTGCGGTATTGCAGACGAGCAATGGGAACAACTTGCAGCGGATAGAACCGATTGGCGAGGGGTTGTGGCCAGCTATCAAGGAAATGTTGCTGCAAGAAGGCCGAATCCAAGACCTAACCAGGTCTATGTTTGTCCTGACTGCGGTCGACATGTGCTCTCCCGAATTGGCCTCTATAGCCATAGTCGTGTGCACCGTAGATGAATGGGAATTACAATGGACTACACCTTTTACTTGTTTTTTATTGTACACAATTTATCGACTGTAACATTTTTATACTCGGACTCGAGTAACGGCTAATAATAATAACAATACATATAAAGTATTGACATGAAGTCGACCCGGAAATTTCAGAATACTCACCCTGTAGAAACAACGAAGCTAAATATTTTGTAATATTTATCGATTCTATAATTATTCTTTGATTTATACAATACTTTTAATGAATTAATAGAATTTTAGACATCCTGCATTTAAGCTTAAGGTTAAATAAATACAGAATATTAAACGTTACACGTGCCTAAATTACTGTTACGTCAATTTTTAATTGATCGCTTATATTATAACAATTTTGAAGTATTTGTGAAAATAACCAATAATAAATCGAAAAAACGGTATTAACTGAAACTGCAAACATAATTACCGGTATGAAGTACCGATTATCCCAAGAATGATAAATAATAACAATAAAAATTATTCATACAAACAATATACAGGATGTAGTAATCTTTAACAGTCATAATTAATAATAACTAATTATGCCTGTGATATTTTGTTAGCGTTAATATTCAAGGTAAGGTACTTTGACTTAAAATTATTGTACTATGGTACTATTCTAAAAGAATGGAGGAAACAATAACATGATTAAACAATACATAATTTGTTCTCTAAATGAGAAAAGATTACTTGTGAGAGATTAGCCAGATATTATTTCAGTAATATAGAGTAATTAATGAATATGAAATATAATAGTTGTTATTAATTATGTACGAATTGTTTACGATATAAAAGTAAACTAAATTAAGTATTGCATTTAACAGTGCAGGCCATTCTTTTTATATTATATAAATGTATTTCATAATCTAATAAATAATTTAAATATTTATAGATGTATTGCATGCAGATTCTTAAATAGATAAATTAAATTTCGTAGTAAAATATAAGACGGCAAATATTTGAAAACATTTTCAATTTTTAGTTATTTAGGTTTGTTAAAGTGGAACAAACAGACATACATAGATCCTGAATGGACATTTCACTATATGTAAATGAAAGTGAAGAACGTTATATTTTGAATTTTTATGAAGAAACTTTACTAGTAAATTATAATTTATTTTACAAATATTAAAAGTTTAAAGTAATTTAAAGTTTTTATTGCCGCGTCCGTAGTACTATACAGGATGTTCCATGATAACGTGCAAAAAATTTAACTGTAGATTCCCTGTCGACGGGTTCTTCGTATAAAATTTTTCAAAATAACCCTTTCCTGTCCAACTACACCCCCTTAAAGGGGTGTGACAAAAAACGGTTTTTAATTTCTGTCTCAAAATAGCGTAATCGGAAAAATAAGAAATTTGGCACATCTCGATTACTTATCAAAAGGCATCAAACGAAATTATTTTATCCACCTAACATGTACACAAAGGGGTGAAATTAACTACCCTTTTTGAAATTTTATAAATATCTTTCTGCCTGCTATTTTTTTTTCAATTAAAGAATATTATGATTCATTTAGAAACTTTTTTATCTCTTGAAAAAAATTCGTAAAATCGATCATTTTTGAGAAAATAATTAAATTACATCTGCCTAAGTGATCAATCAAAAGCGATGAGCACAATTATAGTAGTGTAAAATACTAAAAGTAGGCTGGTGTCAAATTATGATTTGACAATATTACGTACTGATATGATCATTTGATGCTTATAAATTGCATGAGACATTACAAATTAAAGACGAAAATATTGAAAAGCAAATTTATTAGTAAACTAAAAAAAAAACTAACACAAAATACACAAAAGATGAATTTAAATATGAAGGCAACGATTGTTGTTTTTAGATATTAAAACATTTGTTCAAAATGACGACCTCCAACTTGAACACACGTTTGCAACCGTTTCCTAAAATTGCCATACGAGCTATTTAAAACGTGTGCAGAATTTCGAATGTCATTGGCAGCATTTTCTTAAAACTTCGACGTTAAGGACAGGTGACGAATAAATAACATTTTTCAAGTGGCCCCAAAAGTATAAGTCCAATGGATTCATATCTTGGAACCGAGGGGGCCATTTAATTGTGGCTTCTCGCCCCCCTTCCAATCCATCGATTTCTAAATGTTGAGTGTAGCTATTCCCGAACTTCTAAAAAATGATGAGGTGGTGCACCATCCTGCATAAACCATAGTGTTTGACGTAATGCAAGAGGTGAATCATCTATAAGTTGATACAGGTCATTTTGTAAAAAGTTTAAGTAATCTGAACCATTCAATCTATTTGGTAACTCAAAAGACCCTATTAATTTATTGCCTGCAATTCCGGCCCAAATATTATTGAAAAGTTGTATTGACATCTTTACAACAGCGTGAGGATTACCGTCGCTCCATATCAATCAATCAATTTATTGGTGCCTTTAACAAAAAATATGTTTTACACAAGTCAAATAAATAAATAATAACACCACAGGTAATTACGACCCCCTTTATCCCGGAAGGCTCTAGAAGAGCCTTGTGTGGGAGGTAGTGGATTCTGTGAGTCGGAAAAATAGGAAAATATTTTCTAACGCAGCGAAACTAGTTACCCCCCGTTTTCGAGGATGCTGAACACGATGGCGGTGGTTTAAACTCTTTTTGAGTTGACCGTCACCCCCAAACGGCCAAAAACAACCCGCAAAATGGGTGAAACGCGAAAACACCGTCTTATATTGAGAAGAACTGCGTCACCTCCCGTTTTCGAGCATGCTGAACACGATGGTGGTGGTATAGACTCTTTCTGAATTGACCGTCACCCTCAAACGGCCAATAACCACCCCCAAAAGGGGTGAAACGCGAACACACCGGCTCATACCGAAAAAAACTGCGTCACCTCCCGTTTTCGAGGATGCTGAACACGATGGCGGTGGTTTAAACTCTTTGTGAGTTGACCGTCACCCCCACCGGCCAAAAACAAACCCTAAAAGGGGTGAAACACGAACACACCGCCTTATACCGAGAAAAACTGCGTCACCTCCCGTTTTCGAGTATGCTGAACATGATGGGGATTCTGGATCCTCTCCCCGAAGCAAAGCAACCCCTGAACCGGACAAAAACTACCCCGTAAGACCCTGCCTTATGAAGTGGATAAGAAAATTCCGATATGACAAAATGAATAACAAATCATTGAATACAAACCGGATGATGATTCCTCGTTTGTTGACTGATCTCTTACCCTAAAAAATAGGCGCATATATAGGGTCTGGTTAGGTTATTTGGTGATTTTCAGGCGGGGAAATCTGCTGTATGGAATCAGTGGTAAATTTCATATATTTTATTATATTAACTTATGAACATGTGTATTTGACGCATACAATTACTTACTTGCTATATATATAAAAATAAAACAGATTCCTTGACGCATACAACTACATATCCACTATATATCCATACCATACATTTTTATTGACGCAGGGATGGGGTTGACTCGGAGAAATTCAAAAGCACCGCCGTCTTGTTCAGCATGCTTGAAAACGGGAGGTGACGCAGTTTTTCGCGATATAAGACGGGGTTTTCGCGTTTCACCCCTTTTAGGGGTTGTTTTTGGCCGGTGGGGGTGACGGTCAACTCAAAAAGAGTTTAAACCACCGCCATCGTGTTCAGCATCCTCGAAAACGGGAGGTGACGCAGTTTTTCTCGGTATGAGCCGGTGTGTTCGCGTTTCACCCCTTTTGGGGGTGGTTATTGGCCGTTTGAGGGTGACGGTCAATTCAGAAAGAGTCTATACCACCACCATCGTGTTCAGCATACTCGAAAACCGGAGGTGACGCAGTTTTTCTCAATATAAGACGGTGTTTTCGCGTTTCACCCCTTTTGCGGGTTGTTTTTGGCCGTTTGGGGGTGACGGTCAACTCAAAAAGAGTTTAAACCACCACCATCGTGTTCAGCATCCTCGAGAACGGGGGGGGGGGGGTAACTAGTTTCGTTGCGTTAGAAAATATTTTCTTTTTTCGAGGTTTTTTCCGACTCACAGAAGCCACTAAGGGGGCTACACATTTAGAGACAAGGGACACACACCCAATATCCGTGTATAGTGAAAAAATCCCTCTCACAGTATTTTCCACTGCCACGACCGGGGATCGAACCCGGAACTTTTGGGTGAGAGGTAAGTGCGCTCACCTCTCGACCACCAGTCATACCATACCAAATAATGATAATATACATACAATGCTATAATATTGTAATACGAGCAACGGGTAACATATTAAAATATTTATATAAATAAACATATATAAAACATAGATATTAAAACCTGCAAATATAACATATATAAATATATAAACATTTATACACAAATATATAATAAATACATACATACAAAAAAGAGTATTACATAAAATACTTATCCACTATCTTGGACTCTATCCCATTAAAAGTTAAAAATTCCTGTAAACTATAGAAGGATTCTTTCATTCCCTGTTTATATTTCACCTCTGGTAAGGCTTTCACTGAATTTGGGATTTTGTTAAAAAATTTTGGACCATAATAATTAAAGCCGCAGTCACTTGACTTAAGCCTATTAAAGTTTATCGCTATATTCTGTTGAGTCCTCGTGCACTATTTATGAATATTCTCTTGTATTTTTGTAAAAATGAATACTTTTATAGATATACATCAAACAATGGAAAATATAAAGCGATGGAAACGTTAAAACACCCAATTCCACAAATTTATCTCTTACATCCTCTCTATATCCACCATTCGTAATTATTCTGATCGTTTTTCGTTGTAACCCAAAAATTCGGTTAGCTTGTGAAGCGTGACCCTAATTTATCACACCATAAGACATATGAGACACTATTAGTGAGTAATAAGCCGTTACTAATATTTCAAAAGTTACGACATTTTTTAGATTTCTTAACAAGAATATATTTTTTGATATTTTTTTTGCTACATAATCAACATGATGCAACCAATTTAAATTTGGGTTAAGATATACACCTAAAAATTTGGCTTTTTCCGGATTTTCAAAGTTTCCAAGTGGTCTGTGACTGACAATCATATTTGTGGTTTTATTTTCATTAAGTGACAACTTATTTGATGAGAACCATTCAAAAACATTTGATTTAGCTTCACTTAATCGTCTTTGTACGACATTCGATTTATTGTCCGATGTTAGGACATTCGATTTATTGTCCGATGTTAGGAGTGTGGTATCGTCTGCAAATAATACTAATTCAATATCGGGTATGGACTTACTTAGGTCATTTACATAGATTAGAAATAGGGTTGGTCCAAGGACAGATCCCTGTGGCACTCCGCTCCTTATATATTAAGATGCTGAATTTGTATTATTCACACTTATATACTGCTGTCTGTTATGTAAAAATGATTTTATTATGTTGCAGCTGTTCGTGCCGAATTTGTAAAATTTTAATTTATCTATTAGAATTTGGTGAGAAACACAATTAAATGCTTTTCGCAGATCGCAAAAGGTAACTCAAACATAGTCTCTATTCTCATTCCCTTTAACAATTTTGTCTATTAAGTGAATAATTGCATCATTTGTGCTCATTTTTGTTCTAAAACCAAATTGTTTACTGTAAAATAAACTGTTGTTTTCAAATTATTCCGTTATTTGATTTTTTAGACATGTCTCAAAAATTTTTCATATTATAGGAACAAGTGAGATAGGTTGAAAGTTACTGTTACTAAAAGATCCTCCTTTATGAATTGGTATCACTTTTGTGACCTTTAGAGCATCTGGATAGATACCTGCGCTAATGCACTGATTTTTTAAACTGGTAAGATGAACAACTATTAGATTTTTAATATTTTTTATAATATTTATTAACATATTGTAATGATATTTGCTGTTTTTATTTTTCATTTTATTGATTACATCGCGTACTGTATTTATAGTAACTGCATGGAATTTGAAATTTGATACATTTGCTTCTGAAAAGTCTGCACTTGAAAGATAATCTAAATAATTCCTATTTACCAAGGGTAATTTTTGTGTAATATTATTTTCAGCTGTGTTTATGAAGTAGTTATTTACAGTAGGCATTTACAGGTTTTTTTATTTTGTTGCTTATTTTGGCTTATGATATTCCAGAACGTTTTTGGAGTATTACCATTTTCATGTAATATATTATCATAGTAATCGCTTTTGGCTATGTTTATTTGACGTCTGTATTCCGCTTTGTACTATTTTAGGTGCTCTTTTAAGTTGATAGCTGGAAAATTATTATATAATTCAGTAAGTAAGCATACATTTTCCCTCATTTTATGCAAATCTGAGGTAAACCAATCTCTTTTAGGATTTTTCGTCTTGTTAATTTTAATTTCCATTTGCGGAAAAGCCCTCTCTACCTGTTGGTTTAAAATGTCCATGAAAAGTCAAAATTTTTCATTTGCATCAAGATTAAGCATGTTGTTTAATGCGCTCACCCAACTCCAATCAACTGCTTCTAAGTTATTATATAGTAGAAACATACCTTCGTCTGTAATTTTCCTAAATTTTATAGTATTTATGTACTGAATGTTGCTCTCAAACTGCAAAATAATATTTATTGCCTTATGATCTGATAATCCGAGGTCAAACACCTCCGTCTTATATTTATTACATGAATTAATTAGGATGTTATCCAAGCAATTTTTTTGTCTTGTATTTTCAGAAATAATGTGCTGGAAAGAGAATGAATTTATTAAATCTAGGAATTTCAAGTATTTCTTATCAGTGGTATTAAATTTGATGTTAAAGTCACCATTTATTATTATATCCCTTATATTATTATTATTATATACCATAAATGCTGGTTAAGAAAATTTAAAACTCCATGTCGAGTAAAGCAGCATTCATGTGTGAATTAGTACTTTTCTTGTAAAATCTAACGGTGTCCTAAGAATAATTCTACAAAAATCAAGTCTTACTGGAAGTCACGAGGGTATTATCTGTAAATGATAGGGGTAAAGTCCTTGCCTTTTCAAAATTATCCATACTGATGTTCTTGTTATGGGGAATTGAAGAGGAGCCTGTTTATTACTACATTCAGGATGTTCACCAAAATAATGTAACATTTGTGCCTCCATTGCATCTCTTATTTGTCTTCGACGACCACAATCATGACTTCTTTTTTTAAAACACCCCTTAACCACCTTAACCTCAAGTGAATATTAGAAAAAGTACGAACATTTGGCACAGTACGAATAGGGAATTTACGACGATATCGTTCTTTTGCCGCTGAAGCATTTCTTTACATTTACCATAAATTAAATGTATGTGTGCATATTCCTCATTACTAAAACTATGCATTTTAAAATCTGGTTAGAAAACTACTAGCATTAAGTAATGATTATCTTATTATTTCAAAGTCAAGAAACAATGTAATATTGTCAAATTATAATTTGACATCAGCTTACTTTTATTTTCATGATTTCGAGATTTTAAAGAAAAAAACAATAACTTTAATTGTTTATATAAGCAATACTACAAGACTGAATAGTGTATTGTAAAAGACAAACTTAAATTGGTTTTAATACTTAATGTTAAAGATCATACGCAAACTGCCTCGAAGATTGCTCTTTCATGGTAATAAGATCTATATTCTAAAATAAAAATAGAATCAGGTAATGATGGGCGATTTGGTTCAAGGTATTATTGGAGTGGTTTAGGATGAAAGTGTAACAGTTTGAAGGTGTTTTTTGAAGTGAACACACTTTATTTAATCTTATTTACGCTTCATAATGGTATGCAGCCAATCAAAATAGTAAATAAATAGTTAAAACGATTTAATTTTTCGACAGAAACTTGTTTAATCCAGAACTAGGATCAAATATTTGTTAAATGTATGTTTAATTATGAAACTTATTATGACTTTATTGTATTCAAATTACGGGTTAGGCATAAACGGCCTTGGGCTAAGCCCCGTCAAATAAAAAACTTTTTGAATTTGAAATTAACCCTTACTGCACCATACAACGTTAAATGAGAAAGTAAGGAGAGATACCTATTCAGTTTTTAGGTAGGTATCTTATTTATAACACTTATCGTTTCTTGTTATTTTAATTGATTATAAAAATGGCGTTAAAAAAATGTTGACGGTATTTCCTTTTCTTATAAATACTTGTTTAAAAGTAGGATCTGTCTATTTCTGAAATATGTCATCATCGTGTCATTGGTAGAACAGTTTGTGGTTCACCTTGCACATCACTTTGGGAGGTCCCACTATATTACAGAATATTATCCATATTTAAAAAAATCACAGGTCAAAACCACTACCAATGTTGTATCAGCCGATATAAACTATCTCGATTAAAGACAATGTCGTCCAGATTCACTTTTAATTCATAAGAAGCGCGTTTATTACAGCATACCATATTAACCTTATAGCAAACATCCAAAATGGTTTTATAAAATACTTGGAATATAAGAAGCTGGTGTCATTAGTGTCTTAGCCAATAATCATACCTTCCTAATCATATGTGTATGAGTTTAATTCACTTAACGTGTATAAAATGGTAATTCTTGTCGAATGCTCCACTACATAGTTTAAATTTCCCATAAAACAATTCCGAAAATGTTTCTTCATTTATTAGTACGATACTGTTTACTCAAGAGTAACAGTTCTTCTATGATGAGATTTTAATGTCCCTGTGTATATAACACAAACACACCGAAATGCAAAGCCAAACCTGTCCGGAAGGGAGTTACATATTTGAAAAGACGCAGGCAGCATCAATTACCCACCGACATTCCCAGTGTCCGTGAGGAGATCGAACCCAGAACACAGCAGCGTCTCATCAAGCAAAGCGCTCTGTCCAGCTGACTGAGTTGCCGTAAGTATTTTTACGTGTCCTGGACCGTAAACGCTAGACAGTCGGCGCCACCGCCACGTAACGTCTCTTGTTATTTCGCGCATTTCTTGTTGCTTTGTGTATACCTAATGACCAGGTGCTTTCCAGAGTACACGCTATTTTCAGCGTTGGGTGCACTCTAAATCACAAACGCCTTGGATGTGACGTCATTCATGGAGTGCGCGGTAGTGCTAATTAATATAGTAAAAAGTATGTAGGTTTCTCATCAGCAGTCCGTGGTGTAGTGGTTAAATCTGTTAGGGAAAACATTGTTATTATACACACGCAGTGCAGGATTGTAACATTAAATACTTAGCAAAATAAAATAAATGCAATAAACAAAATGCCATGTATATAAATATTCAATAAAAGATTTTTAATTGGTAATTGGTTGCCCGATTCTTATATGTGAGGTCGAGGGTTCTAATCAACTTTTTACATTTTTTTTACTATATTTTGTTAACAACTAAAATACGTAATACGAATATTTCTTTAGGTTAGTTCGTTAGGTTAAATATGTTAATATTATTTGATATAGTATGGAGTGCCCGCGCTCTGTGGTTTCCCACCAATCGTAGCCCTGCATTTATTTCCCTATTCTGTACGTAGTAGGATCGGTGAATATGCCGGAGTGCACCCAACGTTGGAAATAGCGTGCACTCTGGAGTGCACCTAGTCATTGTGTAGTATATAATGTGGTATTGTCTGAGTCTGATGTCTACGTGCAACTTACACATGTATTTCGCGTATTTGTTCGTGTTGTGATAATAAACTTGCAAATATGGATCAAGGCAGAGAAGAAAGTATAATCGAAACTATAAAAACGTTTGGATTGTAGTGCCATTGTGAGAACCAATATTGAAGGAGATATTGATATTAGTGCAAAAAATTGAATTAAAAACTTTTCCAAAGCTACTGCCACAGAATGGACTGTACAGAACGTATCCTAAAATACAAAAACTGGAATATCGAAAAGATTGGGTTTGTCAGCACAATTCTAAAAATAAGGAAAGAAAAACGAGCAGCGCCAGGGAAAGGAGTAGGAACTGCGGCGCCAAAATTTTTATTAAGATTAAAAAAGAAAGCAAATTTTTAGGATATAGGGATCCCTTATTTAAGGAGGGGTTAAACGCCACTCGGGAATATACTCGGATCTGCCGATATCGTCTGGTTCTCTGACGGATCAAAATCTGAGGGTGGTTCCAGAGCGGAAATATACGACGAGAAACCTAGGGCAATATTTCCCCATGCCCTGGGTAAATTCGCGACGGTATTCCAGACCGAGATATTCGCTATTTTGATCTGCGTACAGGAGAATATCCGCAGGAGATATTACACACATATATATGTAGTGACACTCAAGCGGCCCTCACGGCCCTTTCATCAGTTAAAACCAAATCTTCTTTGGTTCAGGAATGTAAAAAGGTGCTCTGCGAACTTGGCTCGTCCAATTGGGTCAAGCTTCTCTGGGTGCCTGGGCACAGTAACATTGAGGGTAACGAGCAGGCAGATGCTTTGCAGAGAGGGCTCTCAACAGCCTTTGAGGGGCCCGGAGCCAGTCCTAACTTACCCTAAAGCAAACGCCAATAAGTCAATAAAGGACTGGTACCATTTCCAGTTCGTAGACCTCTGGCACTCCCACCCAGGATTTCGGTAAGCGAAGGTCCTCATCCCAGGACCCTTGCCGAAGAGAGCGGAACAATTACTGCACCTAGGCAGAAAGCAAGTTAGGGTCGTGGTTAGTCTCTTGACTGGACACGGCTCTTTCATGAACTTGAGGCATAAACACTTCGGTATTGGCTTCCCTATGCCGCAGGAAATAAAGAGCGCCCCGCTGGGAAGGATTCTGGCCTTTGGTCTGGAGTCTGGACTGGATGGGGGCATCCACTGATCAACTAGCTGCGATTTATAATTGCACTGCTACGAAGAAGAAGAAGAAGAAGCAAGCCACTAGCATACATAAAATTACAAAGGAAGATCGACGGCCCCTTATGCAACAATTTCGAGATGTTCTATATGTAAAACATTAAATTGACTGCAATTTATTCAAAGAAGAGTTAAGCAGTAGCCATCTATCAGCAAAATATTACTTATATTTAAATTATTTTGAAGAAATATGGAAAAGAAATTCAGAATGGTGCCACTGCTTTCGTACTAGCATAACAATTAGGGGACACAACACTAATAATGTAGTGGAAGTCTCTATAGATATATTCAAAGATGTAAAGCTTTTAATTCTGTGTCTTTAGTGGATTTCATTACCTATTCTATGGAACAATTTTACCAACAAAAATTTATTCTCTTGCAAATTCACGACGAATGACACTTCAAATTTATTTCAAGAAGTTTTCCAACAGATGTTCCACATTAACTGCTACTAAAATAAATATATATATATATACTGTTAATTTAGCGTTAAACGAACATATGTTGTACACTGTAAACATTGAGATAGAACAATGCGACTGTCCAGATGGAGCAGGGAGCAAATTTTGCAAGCATTTGTGCGCGGTTTACAACAGTGGTGTGAATCTGTTACATGCTCCTGACTTGATTTTTCCAGACCGCGTTGAGTTAGCGACATTGGCTTTAGGCACTGGTGTCGCCATTTTTTTTTATGGAAATGGAAGAAAATATTGATTTACCAGATGATGACAACGAAAAAACGCGTAATGAGTTCAGCAAACTAATGGAAAGAAATATTACAGTTGACCCTACATCAAGTAAAGTGTTAGAACATACACTAGAACTGTCTGCAGAATGTCAGGTGCAATTGGCAACATTGAAAATAAATTTAGACAACTTTTATAATTTTGCCGAAGCTAATCAATCGAACTTTGTGTTACAATAAATATGTAACCTCAACAAAAAAATTGAAAATATTGAAAATATCGAGTCGTTTTCCAATATCTGCATAGGCATGTGTAATTTGAAATCCACGCTGTTGCTAGGGCAATACAAGCAGGTCGGCCTTCAAAATTAGAAGTTTTGAGGAAGAAGAGATCAAAAAAGACGAGATCTTTAAGTAAAAATATTAATCTTAATCAAACGAATGCCACTAAGTAATCATAAAAATGTGCTACCTGATACCTATTTCCGCAATTGTCCTATTACATATAAGTTAACATTACAAACATTATGATAACAATTTTTTTAATGCTGTAGTGTTGTTACACTGCTATCATTATTTTGCATAAAGCGTTAGTCATCAGTTACCGATAGTACCATTGCGCCCACTGTCTAGGAAACGGATTGCTTTGGCGCTCAATACATTTCCTAGTTGGTCACCGCAAGCAGTAGCCTTCATGGTCTAGGAAACGTAAAAATGCTTACCATAACATTTGTATTCATTTTCAAAAATTAATGTTTGTTCTCCATTACCGTACTTCAAAATTTTAATAAATAAAAAATGGTATGTAACCTATAACCAGCAAACAAATTCAATGTATCACTTATATACAAGTCCTAACATAGCAAATTGTTAAGTATCCTAGTTTTTATTAATAATCTAAATTAACCGTAAATATTATGATTTAACTGTAGCTCAAGAATTAAATTTATTTGAGGAATGACTTTTTCTCTTTATATTTATTTTAAGCATGTATAGAATTGCAATTGAAATTACCAATCACTGATCATATTTTTACAAAGAGCATAAAGCCAATATCGAGAAAAATATTAGCTGTCAACACCTAAAGACGTAAATTAAACTGTTTCCATACAAATGATTTAAAAATCCATTGTGACATTAAACGTGTAGGCTGTGACACCATTATGTTGAAGATAACTATTTTCTAATTCATCATCGTGCAACCGGTAACTTAGGAGTAAATAAAACATGATTTATATAACTTTGTGTTGTAACATTTTCTTGGAAAAATGTTGACTAGACTCATTTATAAACAACATTAAATCATCAGACGGAAGCTGAGTTGATTTAATGATGATATTGACAAGTAACAGTAACGCCACTAATACCCATGGGGAGGTAAATTTATTACTGGCTTTGTTTTCGTCTGTAACTTATAACTAATAAATACATCTTCACACAAGGCACCTGAAAAATATGAAACTAGGTTTAAATTTTTTTATTCCTTATCACAATCTTTCTTCATCATTTTGATTTTAAGGGTAATTCAAGTAAGATTTCTTTTCCCTTCTTATTAAATAGATAGATATGGTTTTATTGTGCAAATTATAACGGTTTACAATACATTAAAATGTCAGTATTAACATATAACTATTACACAAATGGTAAGTGTTCGCATGGTTTGCGATCTTCTACACCACCTATTATACTTTATAAAATAATTACATATTTACACAGACATATATACATACATAATAGATTAGGATAAGGTAACAAACAGGTTCACATATACCTAAAAATAAGTAGGTACTACACTTTTCCCGTTCAAGAAAAAAATGACATATAAAATAAAAATAAGAAATCTACTTTTTAAGTAGATGGCTATTACAACATTTCACAATGTGGAGACATCACAATTTAAAAATTCGTTAATATCATAGAATGCTTCTTTCTTTAGGAAATCCTTTATCACATGTTTATATCTCGCCTCTGACATATTTGTTGCATAAAACAGGCCCAAAATAATCATAAGCGTAATCACTTGACATTGCTCGAACTGAATTCAGTTCAGTTCGAGCAACGAAGAGCAACAGTAGGCAGCTTTCAGTGAGAACCTGAAGATGGCAGATGAGATTCTGCCGAAACGGCGTTTAGACAACCGTGACTCCTGGAGGAGTCGATTAAAGAGTGATAGGCAATAGTTACAATATTTATTGGTACAGTATTGCTCAAGTTTCTCAAAATGAAAATATTTGTATTCAATTTATTTGCAAGGAAGTCCACATGGTGACTCCAATTTAACTTTGGGTCAAGATGAAGTCCAAGAAAATTGATTTTTTCTGGGTTTTCATAGATTTCAAGACGTCTTTAAGTGAAACATATTTGTCGTTTTATTTTGATTTAAGGACAATTTCTTGCATGAAAACCATTTAGCCGCATTTGAACGTGTATCCTCCATGTACTGCTGAAGTGCATTTAATGTTCTATCTGATCTTAACAACGTGGTGTCATCTGCAAATACTACGAGATCAGCTCTGGTACAGCATGCTTGAGATCGTTTAAATAAATTAGGAATTAACTGAGCCCAATGCCGATCCCTGTGGTACCCTACTTTTTACCTCCAGGAGATCGGAATTCGTGTTATTTACACGTGGTGTGTACTGCTTACGATCTGATAAGTAGGATTTAATTAGCTCACGACTAACTAATTCGACGTTAAGATGTTTTAATTTTTCCAGCAGCACATAGTGTGATACACAATCAAAAGCCTTCTGCAAATCACAAAAGATAACCCCAACATAATCTTTTATTTCTTGGCCGTCTATAATTTTATTTATAAGGTGTATTATTGCATCATTTGTTGATGTGTTGTTGTGAAAACCAAATTGATTACTGTCGAACAAATTATATTTTTCAAAGAGATCTGTTATTTTACTTTTTAATATTGTTTCAAAAATTTTTGAGATAATTGGAACTATTGATATTGGTCGAAAATTGTTAAGATTTGCTGATACGCCATTTTTGGGACTTGGTACAAACTTTGTGATCTTCAAAACATCAGGGTGAATACCTGAGTTAATGCATTGGTGAAAAAGAATAACTAGAGGCTTAATTATTACATTTTTATGTTTTTTATTGTTTTAATATTCATAATATAGTGATCTACAGAGTTATTATTTTTTAATTGATTTATAACTCCTCTTACTGTATTGTGCCCAATATTTTTAAAGGTACTTAGGATGGTAGAGCAACATTTCGCAGGCTTTTATAACTATTCCAGTTCTCATGTGTTTTATTATTTTTATATTTACTATAACCTTATCTCTTTCTGTATTGATTTTCAGTTTTAAGGCATCCGTAAGCCAATGTGAAGGTGAACAGTTCTAGTGGAGCATGGTTGTCAAATAAGTTAAGAATGTTGTTAGTCAAAAATTCTTCTTTTTCATCTAGAATAAGCCAATATCATCCCAGATAATATTATTTAAATCTACTTAAGCTGGACACGTATACCAAATTTTACTCAGAATTAATTCTAACCTTGTTGACAGTTAAAATTAACAAATATTTGTTGGAATTACATGAAAATACTTAACATTCTTCATCGCTTTGCGAGTTAATAACTCTTTTTAATAGAAGCACGCTCTGTACACAACAATCAAGATATTCTAGGAATTCGTGCCAGTGCCTAGGTATTTTTAGACAAAACATAAATAAAATCCTTAATAAATTTACGAAACTATTATAAAACAGCAAATCAAGGCGCTTCATCCTTGAACCTTCGACGACGTTCATTTGTCCAGGATACCGCCAACTGCGGTACGTGTATTAGACGAAAGATATGAAAGACGTATCATTTAATTGCCAACTACCATCAGCACTTTAGCATCCTGTTAGCAGAGGAGTGTTACTACACATTATGACAGAATCAAGGTAGCATAATTATTGTGCCTCATACATATGTACAAAGGCGGTAGATCTATGACAGCAAAATCTGACATAATTAGTTAGTTATGATGTGTAATTGTTTATTTAGAACCAATTTATAATATGCAAACAAGAAAATGTGCTAAACCTTATTTTAATTTATAATAATGACTAGTAGATGGTGACAGAAAATCAGAACTAATAACTAATAGCCTACCGTCTGCAAGTAATTAATTTAGTATTATGTATATAATAAAGTTCAATTTGGGGTACTTTTAAGGTTTGCACGCATGCATGGGATGTAGGCACGATCTCCGGTTTGCATAAAAAACAATGTTCCCAACTAATAAATTACCATCTGTAAAGTCCATAATTCGAAATTAAAGGAATAGAAAGTATATCGGAAGCGCATTTGCAGACAGTTTTGCCATGCACCAAACCTTTTATAGGGTGCCCGAAAGTGTATCAAATTTTAGTAAAAAAAAATGATTATTTACTGTCTGCAAACAGTACAAAATGATGATTCTGGTTCATGAAAACAGGTAGGGGAAAGGTGCAGATGTTTACGATATGCACATGACTCTATAGTGCGTATGCCAACTTGTTATTTTTTTTACAACTTTGAACAATTGTTTACCATCTGTAGTTAAAAAGAAAACAGGATTTAAAAACAGAGCATCGATAGAAGATTATTTGCAGATAGATTAAACTTGTACAAAGCACTTGCCGCCGAACGCATTTGTGTAAAAAAATGGAGATAACTTTTACCAATTATTTACTTCTGCAACTTGGTACAAAGAAAGATTACTGGTTTAAATACGCTATTATTTCATTTGCAGACAATGCGCACATGTATAAGAACCATATATTTCATGGCTTCCTTAAGTGATGTCATCACTACTGTCATTCGTTGTGCTGATACAAGGACTGTAAGCCAATCCTTGAGACCAGGGTATCCTGAGAGAGATAGCTAGTAGCTTCCTCTTCGGTACACAGCCACAGATGGTGTCCTGGGCTCACTAGCACCTCTGGTGGACAACTCTCGAAAGTTTTCGTTATCGTCACAGCGTAAGTGGTGGTGGGGGTAAACGATATGGTTCACCTTTAGTATCTGTGGCATACGAACATATTTTTGCAGTGAGAGTTTACAAACGTGATTGTGTGAAAAATGAGTGAAACTTATTTCAGCTGCGATCAATCCCTGGACGATACACCTACCATCAAGGTTGATCGTGGATTGGACAAATTAATTGATGCCAGTGTTGTGAGAGGTGATGGAAAACATGAACAATTGGAGAAACTAACCTCAATCACAGTGCACGTTCAGTGCCGTAAAGAGTACACTCAATCATCGAGTATGAAAGTGGCCAAAAGATAACTTGAAAATTAAAAGGCTGCCACTTCAACGAGTCCATTGAAACAGCGAATGAGATCGAGCCAAGTGCTTTTTGATTTTAAAACTTATTGTTTCATTTGTAGAAACGAGACTGATGAAGAAAAAGAGAAAAGAAAATCCTAAGACCAACGTAAAGCAATCCGCCATGTTTCAACCGTTAGTTTTAAAGATACCTTATGGTACTGGCTGAAAAAAGAGGAGATAACTGAGGAAAAACTGTTAAACAACGCGTTTTGTTTGACACTGATCTGGTTGCAGCTGGAGCTAAATATCATCAAACTTGTTTCAACAATAAATTGAAACTTGTCAGTGTCTGAGAAAAGAAAAGTAGGTCATCCTGTTTATGAAAATATTCTGATAGCAATGGAAGAAGTTTTTTCATTCATTGGCTCTCGTTGACTGGTTGAAAGGAGTACTGACGGATTATATACCTGATGATAAAACTATTTTTAAAACAATGGAGGAGAGGTATGGAGACGAAATTGTGATAACTTGTAAAAACAGGATTTACGATTATTTCTTTCCGAGAAACTATCGGTATTCTTGCTTTTTTTAAAGCTGTGAGCAAAAGCAAACCAAGGAAATTTAATTTATTACCACCCGCTCATGACGCAGCTCAACAGCATCTATTTCGTGTTTATTTTCAAATACAGAAATGGTTGGGTAATGTATTGAAGCCTAAACAGTGGGGGTGGATGTTAAACGATACCATATTGTGGTCAAAAACAACATCCCAACTTTCTGCACCTGATTGCCTTTTGAAGATGATTTTCTGCAATTCTACGAAAGGCTGTGGACCATTGTGTGGCTGTCGGATAATCTTGCTTGAATGCGCAATCGATTGAAGACAAGTCAGAGATAGAAGCCGTCACTGAAGCAGAAACTCAAAGTTCTCAGATTGGCTCAGATTTCCTCGAACAATGAATCGATGAATTTATAGAAGGAGACAGACAAGAAGAAAATTATTAATTTGACAACATTTAATAAGTATGACAGTCATGGATTAGGCCTACCGGGGAAACCACAAAAAAACGCACTGAATACTCAAAATCAAGGGTGGTGTGGAATAGAGTACTTAAATTCTATTTATCTTTTTTATAGAGAATTTCCATAGCTTTCTTTTTGGACTGGTGTATTTTTGTTGTAGAGGAAATGAAAACGGAGATATCTCGAGAAATTCGTTTCAGAGCAAGATTTTATCCTTACACCCTCACTTTTGAGACCTTATTCAGAATGAGACCTTATTCAGAACACCAGAACCTACCTGGAAAATCGTCATTTGCTTTTGTATGAATTGGTCTGTAGAAAAGTCATAAATGCAGTGGATTATATAATTCTAATTTTATTTATTTAATTATTTTAATGTTATCGTTTACTACTCCCCATGATTTTAAGCTAGTCCACACTTATTTAGGATTTCTTTTAGTGTTAATAATATGAAACAAGTAAAATGTACTTCTCTTTTGAATTACAACATTATTGTAATAATTACAAATTTCACAAAAATAATATTGTTAATGGACAAAACTATTTTTTTTCATATCTTAACGTATTGTTTTTACGTAACGGGAAAAATAACCGCAAGTAAGTAAATAAACATTTTCAATATTTTTCGATCATAAATTTAACGACCTTCCATAACAAATGAACGATCATTATCGTTAGCCGAGGCCACTAATTTAAACGAATATACTAAATACGTTAAATTGAGTGTGAATTCGTGAAGCATCAAATCATCTCATTATCCTTGCTCTAATCCTGCAATGATGCTCTAGAGCCTTGCGTTATAATTGCATGTGGATATCAAGGTTTGCAACAACTTAGTTGTAGTCACAAATCGCTGCATTTAACTACTGTTTATCGGGATTGTGTTATTGAAATCATATTAAAACGAAAAGAGGATTGCGTAAAGTGAATCACAAAGGTAGGCTTGCGTGTTGCAACATTCGTTTTTACTTAAAAGCAAATTTATAGTTCAGTCGCTGTAGGTTTAGACGTCCAATAATTCCTAAAATGGCCGAACAGGGCCTCGCATTTTTTCTTATTTGAAATTTTTGTCCTTATTTAACAAAATATAGAGTATTCCTGGCACCAGCTAAACCAAGAATAGTACTCTGAACTTATACTCAACCGCTCTTAAGGGTAAATCAGCTATTATAATTAAACCTGTTAATCCCAACCAGAAGATTTAAGACTGTTTTATTTTATTATTTTTTTTTTTGAAGAGGAAACTCATCATGAGCACCTGAGCTTAGTGTCTAGCACTACAGGTAGTGTGCCTCTTTAGTGTTTACGACTAGTTCGGAACTGCTTTCGCTTATCTTCAAACCAGCTGGTTAAACAGATATTCTACATAACATTGATCCAGTTGAGTCTCAAATAAACATTTCCAGCGTAAAAAATATCAGAGATGGTGGTATAGATGTCGATTGTGACAATTAGGCGGAAGTTGAGAAGTTTAAAACACTGGCAAACTCTAAACTAGGCGAAAGGTACGAAGTTAAAGATGTAAAGTGTGTTAATCCTCGGATTAGAATAGTAGGCATGTTTGATAAGTTAGAAGATGTAGTATTGCTAAACTACATCAAATGTCAAAACAAAAATGTATACAAAACTAATGATTCTGAGTGCAATGTACTGAGAATTTGGCCGACAAAAAAAAATCAGCATATCTTCCAAGCTGTCTTGCAGGTTGATGTAACCTCTTACAACAACATAATGTACCTAGGTAACGGTAAATTGTTTGTAGGATTGGATATATGTGAAGTATATGATTCCATTGCGTTAAAGAGGTGTTTCAAACGTAATGGGTATAATCATCATTCGAGTAAATGTATTAGTGTCAACACTTATTGTCCTAGGTGTGCTGAGCAACATCAACTTACAAATTGTAAAGCCTCTGGCGAAAACTTAAAATGCATAAACTGTACTAAATTCAACGACAAAAACAAAGATGTGATTGTTGATGTTAATCATGTAAGTGTTCTATCTATATGCAAAATATTGAAAAAGTTTAAAACAAATTTATACGTATAGCAATTAGAGTCAGGCCCGGTTAACTTCAATAACGTGACAGATGGTGGTTCAGGCACTCAACCCTTCGTATCCACGCATATCAATAAAAGCAAAAACCGCTCTTTCTATATTTACTATCAGAATGTTCGGGGATTAAATACAAAAACGCACGATATTTTAAACTCAACTTATACCTGTGACTATGATGCCATTGCGTTAACAGAAACTTGGTTAGATGCTCGGACGAATAATGCTGAAATAATATCCAATAAATATTTTCCGGCGTGACAGAAATTTTGATGCTACAAATGTAAAAAGCGGAGGTGATGTACTAATAGCTCTAAATAAAAAATATAAATGTAATGAACTTAATTTAGATAATATTCATAATCATACTCCATTAATTGATATAGTTGGTATAAAGGTTGAATGAACCATAGCCTATTCTTTGTTTTTGTTATACAGGGTGTTGCATCATGAGAGGGACATAGCTTAATAGGAGGTAGAGAACATCAGTGGTAACCGGAACCTCCCATAGAAATGTCTCATTGGGCCTTCATTACGAAGTTACAGGGTGTTAAATAATTTTTGGCCAAACCTGTTTTTTGTCATAACTTTGACAGGGAATGAAATAACGGATTCATATTTGGTACGGCTAATGTACTAACGAGCCCCAAGAGGTACATGTATAAAAAAAACTATATCCAGGTCCGGACTCACTATAATTTATGTTTCTTCTTTGCATCAATAAAACATCACCCTGTATATATTTTTTTGAAATTTCGATACGATATTCGAAAAGAGCAAGAAAAAACAAACAAAATGGCCTATTTCATTTTTTTGTTACACCTTCGTGGTTATTTAAATACGTTGTTAAATGTGCAAGAAAATGGATTACAGAACCCTATTAAATGAGAGGCACGTGAAATAAATAGTTTTATAACTAAAATTTGCAAAAATTCTATTGAGCCTAGGTGGTCTGGGTGAATCCTAATTCCGGCACGTTTTAAAGGTCCATTTTGGTAAAAAACTGTGGTCCTAATAAGTAATCAGGTATGAAATAACAAAATTTTTAATCAGTCACAGTAGGCTTGTTCAAAGAATAAAAGTGTCAGATAATTTAAACCATTTAGGCCTAAGCAACCAGTTACTTTGATCAAGAAAATCATCAACATTTTATACTTAATAAAAATTGGAAAAGAGAACAAACTAAAATCTAAATAAATAAAATATTTTCCATTCAATTAACAATAAATAACAAAACAATAACTAAATGTGTTTAAAAATAAAACGTAATTGACACTAAAGTAAATTTTCAAAATGTCCTCCCCCACATTCTGTGCATTTTCTTGCGCGTTTAGAAAGGTCACCAATTGCTCGACGTATCATTTCTGGATTATTCCGTATTTCGTCGCAGGTTGTAACGATGCGCTGGATTAAATGTTGTCTACTTTCAATTTCAATGCTATAAACCTCGTTTTTTAAGTGGCCCCATAAAAAGTAATCACAAGGGTTATAATCAGGAGATCTTGGTGGCCATTCATGTGGACCCCCGCGTCCAATCCATCTATTAGGATACACATTGTTTAAGTGTTCTCTTACTTGAAGGTTAAAATGTGGTGGGACCCCATCATGCTGAAACAACATGCCTCTTATACCGATATTTTCTAACATATTCGGTAAAATATTTTGAAGAAAATCAAAGTAAATTTCACCATTCAATCTTTCTTCAAAAAAATGTGGCCCTATCAAATGTCTATTCACAAGTCCGACCCAAACATTTACAGAAAACCTGTGTTGCGAACGGCGTTGGCGTACCGCATGTGGGTTTTCCTGTGCCCATTTATGATTATTTCGTGAATTGTTTACTCCATCCCTTGTAAATTGTGCCTCATCCGTAAATAAGGTTCTGTAAATGACTGGGCGATGGTTAGACAACCAATGACAAAATGCCAGGCGGGGGATATCGTCGCCTTGTTGAAGACGCTGTACCTGCTGGATATGATATGGATGGTAACGTTCTCTTTTTAGGGTTCTCCATACTCGCCAATGAGGAATACCAGTTGCCAAACTGATTCGTCTAGTGCTCATATTTGGGTTTTCTTGAACTACGTTTATAATATTGTTTTGTTCCTGCACACCTTGTTGTAAAACACGCTCCACAACTGCAGAAGTAGGAAACTTTCCGTGTTGTCTTGCATACTGGAACACCGTACTAAAGGTTTTATGATTAGGGCATCGACGACCAGGAAAACGCAGCCGATATTCTCTTTCCGTCGACCTACCATTTCCATTACAGAAACCATAGATGAATATTATGTCAGCATATTCCACGTTTGTAAATTTTACTGGCATAGTTAAAATATTTTCACAAGTTTTCACTAACTAAATGCGGATTATTGACACATTAAATTACTAACAAACAATTATTCAACTGTTTAGGAGATTTCTTTTTATTATCTGTCACTTTGAACAAGCCTACTGTGATTGATTAAAAATTTTGTTATTTCATACCCGATTACTTATTAGGACCACAGTTTTTTACCAAAATGGACCTTTAAAACGTGCCGGAATTAGGATTCACCCAGACCACCTAGGCTCAATAGAATTTTTGCAGATTTTAGTTATAAAACTATTTATTTCACGTGCCTCTCATTTAATAGGGTTCTGTAATCCATTTTCTTGCACATTTAACAACGTATTTAAATAACCACGAAGGTGTAACAAAAAAATGAAATAGGCCATTTTGTTTGTTTTTTCTTGCTCTTTTCGAATATCGTATCGAAATTTCAAAAAAATATATACAGGGTGATGTTTTATTGATGCAAAGAAGAAACATAAATTATAGTGAGTCCGGACCTGGATATATATTTTTTTATACATGTACCCCTTGGGGCTCGTTAGTACATTAGCCGTTCCAAATATGAATCCGTTATTTCATTCCCTGTCAAAGTTATGACAAAAACAGGTTTGGCCAAAAATTATTTAACACCCTGTAACTTCGTAATGAAGGCCCAATGAGACATTTCTATGGGAGGTTCCGGTTACCACTGATGTTCTCTACCTCCTATTAAGCTATGTCCCTCTCATGATGCAACACCCTGTATATATACCTAACTCAATGAATGCCCACTATTATGCTAGTTTTTTTAATGTTTTGAAGCACTCGATTACCTTAATGGTAATAAAGTGTACTTCGTCGGTGATTTTAATATACCTGAATATAAACTGAGCATCGAAAACAGTAACAACAGTACGACTCGTTCCTTGGCTTTACAGGCATTCCTCAGCTTTTTTGACTTAGTGCAAATAAATAATATAAATAATTATTATAACAGACTTCTTGATTTGGTTATTTCAAATCAATTAAGTCGTCTTAGCAAATCAGATAATGTTTCATTGAGTGAAGATGCTTACCACCCTGCCCTTTGCATCTGATTTTCTATCACAGTGAATGCATATCATAGCGCTCAGACTAATGCAAAAGAAGTTTACAACTTTCGTAAAGGCAACTATGCTCTATTGTATGATATGATATTGAATTGTGATTGGTCTTTTTTAAGAAACTTTGATAACGTGAATGTAGCCAGTGATCATTTTTATAGTATGTTGAGAAGAATACTAGACATATGTGTTCCCCAATACATTCTTCGGAATAGTAGTAAAAAGTATCCTCCTTGAACGGCCTTATTATAAAAAATATTAAAACCAAATTCTTGCTTTGGAAGCGCTACAAAGGAACAAGCGATCCGGATATCTATAATCAGTTTAAACGTATTAGAAATCAAATAAAGATAGATGTCGACATTGCACATAAGACCTATCTAAGAAATATTGAACGTAATCTAAAGAATGACGTCGTTTTGGGGCTACATCAATTCTAAATCAAATATGTCAAACATTCCCGATGACTTAATGTACAACGATAAAAATTTAACCGCCATGTAAGATATTGTTGATGGTTTCGCTAGCTTTTTCAGCACTGCATTCACCACACCGTTAAACGTTACTAATAATGCAAATGATTCATATTACAATGATCATCATCTACACTTTTCACAGTTTAGTACCAACGATGTATTAAAGTTGAAAGTTGAAAAGTTGAAAGTTATTATAGTTGAATCCTAAGTTTACAAAAGGTCCTAATGAGATTTCAGCATTTATTATTTGAGGCTGTGCTTATGCTCTGGTCGAACCTCTCACTATATTGGTTAACCTAATGCTGCGTATCTGTGTTATTTCGAATGTTTGGAAAACCGCTCGAGATTGTGCCGTGTTTAAAAAGGGCGATAGGAATAATGTTGAGAACTACAGACCTATAACAATAATATGTGGGGGCGAGCGTGGGTGCGTCTTTACTATGTACATACTTTGATATGCGATGTAAAGCAACGTTAGGCGTGGTTAGTAGTTGGATTGGTGACCGTTCCAACGAAGACCACGTCCTCGCCTCACCCATCTTCCAGCGGCTTGAACATCAGTGTATGCGCGGAAGCTATACAACCTTAGGCGAGGGTTGTATAGGAGATATACCATCCTTCGTAGGGGATGTAAAGCCGTCGGTCCCTTGTCTATTAAATGTTAGGCAAGTAAAAGATCCCTACTCTTCTTAAGGGAAGAGGTTCGGCAAAATTCCTGGTTGGGAGTAGCTCGTCTACAGGCGTCGGTGTTAGGCCTCAGTAGCGGAAATAGGCCGACGTTAAATAAATGTATAAAAAAAAAAACAATAATATGTAATTTTGCCGAAGTTTTTGAAATTGCACTACATGACATATTGTAGCAGCACGTTCAGGGACAGATTTCTATTCATCAGCATGGCTTTATACGTAATAGATCAACGGCAACAAATTTATTGTCCATCACTCAATTTATTGCTCAGAATCTTGATACGAATGTCCAGGTGGACGTAATTTATACAGAATTCTCCAATACCTTTGATCGGTTAGATCATGGTATCTTACTTCAAAAGTAATGTAAGTCTTATTTAACTAATAGAACGCAGTTCGTTGAATGTCGCAGTTTCATTTCCAAGGAGATTTCTGTATCCTCAGAAGTGCCTCAAGGGTCAATCCTTGGTCCACTCCTCTTCATAATATTAATCAATGACATTGTGAAAGACCGTGATGTGCATTTTTTACTGTACGCCGACGACATAAAAATATTCTGCTCAATTTATAATAGGCTTGACTGTCTAAAGTTGCAAAATTAAATGAGTGGTGTGTATTAAATAGCCTCGCCCTGAACGTAGCAAAGTGCAATATTGCAACTTTCACCCGAAAAATATTTCTGTCAATTATACCCTGGACAATGTCACCTTAAATCGGTTGGATTCAATTAAAGATCTAAGGGTTATATTTGATAAAAAATTGTCATTTATTCAGCATGTTAATGAAACTATTAAGACCAGCTACAAAAATGTTGATTTTGTTATAAGGAACTCTCGGGGCTTCGCCGACATCCAGGTATTAATGCTGCTCTTTAATGCATTTGTGAAATTGTGAAATAGTATGGCAACCAGGTTATAATGTTCACACTGATAGCTTGGATAATATCCAACGGTGTTTCTTAAAGTTTTTGTCTTTCAAAATAGATGGTACTACACTTACATTGGAATACCTCAGCAGAACCTATTAAACAGATTTTCTGTACTAAGTTTGCAAGACCGTAGAAAAACGCAGTCCTTGATTTTTCTGAATAAATTGATAAATAATAAAATTGATTGTCCCCAATTTTTAGAACAACTTAATTTCTATTCAGTTGCTGCTGATCATTTTATCTGACTGAAACGCGGACAAACATCTTAAAATCCCCCCTCCCTTCGTTATGTGTGAGAATTGCAATAATTTGCAGGACGGGCTGGATATATTTAATTGTAATTACAGATTTTTGAAAAAACTGTATGTATTGGATTAATTTTATTATGTTTATTATGTAGTAAGTTTACATTTTTTTCTTCCTTTGTCATATGCTGCCATTGCTGTCTGTTGTAATTGCTGTGTATCTGTATAATTATATAATTTTATCGTTGTATGTTCCCATCCTTTAATTGGTTTAAGTACTGTTGGATGGTGTAAAATAAAATAAAAATATCAAAAAATCTACTTAGGTTTCTTATTCGGTGTTAATGCAGTTATAACTCTGTATAATCAGATATTAATAAAAAGTTTCGTTTAAGCTGGGCCGCCAGCAACTTATTTTTAAATACGGCCCCGTATTTTTAATTTTTTTTGTCATTGTCATACTGCTATCATCAAAAATAAAACATTGTGCTGCTTTTAAACTACGGCACTGGCTTATCACAAAAAAAGAACATTTGAATTAATACTATTTATTATTTACTTCAACAATAATAACAAAATATAACAATTGTTTAATCTAGTACAAATAATAATTTATAAAAGCTGATCAAATTGTCCACCGGCCTTTCTAAAATTTTTATTTGTAGACCGATTTAAATGATTTTTTTTATATTATAGAATTTCAATAAATCTACTGTGGTGCAAAATTTCAGATCGAAATTAAAAATTTCAAGGCCTATTTCGATTTTTTTCAAGACCAAAAATCCAAAAAAAGTGTTAGCAATTTTTTTATCTCAAATCTGGCCACTGGCTTTAGAATACCTTCAAATGGGCATGACCGAAATTTAACCAAAAAATATTGGTTTTTAACAGAAATATAGCATAATTAAAATTGACCCATTTAAAAGGAGGGCACCTTTCTAAAATTTTAGTAGTACATATTAATATTGCATCATAATATATATTAAAGTTGGAACTAGCGTTTAACAAGGGCTTATACAACGGCAAATATGTTACAGGCAATAGGTCTATGGACAAAAGCCTAACGTGGAGACAGAACCCGGACGCTATTACAGCCAAGGCGCGGCGCACAAGAGCCCTCATCTACCCGATGATGGGAAACGGTAGCCGTCTCAACCTGAGGAATAAGCTCACGCTTATCAAAACCCTCATCAGGCCGCAGCTGACGTACGCCTCGGTAGCGTGGGGTTACCAGGCAAAGTCCTACATGAAGAAAATCCAGGCAGTGGAAAACATCGCCCTCAGGACGGCGGTCGACGCACCATGGTACGTGAGAAACGCAGACATCGTCAGAGACCTGGAGTACACCACGGTCACTGAAGTCATCCGGGAACGAGCGAAGAAGCTGTACGCCCAAGCAGAGGAGCACGGGAACCCGCTAATCAGACAGGCCACTGATTACGACCCTGCCGACGCCCCGAGGCACAAACGGCCGAGGGTACAGCTTCTGGACAACGGGTGAGTATAACTTATATTTCCCGCTAACCGATCTGTTTCAGATACCCCAGGACGGACCACCACTACCAGAGACATGACGTTTTTCTACCCAAACCCAACCTCCTTGCGGGCGTCGGACAACATACCGTCCAACGCCCGTTGTCCTACCTGCTCCGTGGAGTCCGAAAGTGCTAAAAAAGCACTTAGGGTCTCCACACTCCCGAGCTACACAGCTCATATCCTTACCTTTCCGATGATCCGGGGTAGGACACACCTTTACTGTGTCCTACGTACCGGCAGTCAATCCCAGCCAAAACTTCCTAAAACCCAACTAGACCGATGACTACCCACGGGGGTGATAAGCTGGCGAAGAAAGAAAATATCAAGACAAGAAGAGCGCCAGAAGAGACCTCTGCCAGCGAGGTTGAAGAGCCAGGACCAGGGGAGGTCCGCAGAAAATACCACGACACATCTCGCATTTGCGGGCTGGGTCTGGTAGAAGTAAGCGGGCCCACCTATCACGAAGGCCGGTCCAGGTCTACAGAGATAATCTAGGAGCAAAGAGTAGTAGTCCTACTCGGCCCTAGTTATCGAGACCGCCATCAAGCCAATGGATATTGGCGCGTCCACAAAAAAATTAATTTACATTAAAAGTAATGAAAGAAATTTTTACCCAATAATAACAATATTAGAACTGTGGTTGAAAAAAGTTAACCAGAACAACAGCAGCAGCCATAGAAATTGCTTGCTTTATTTCAGTAAGATAAACGCATATGACGTCAGATGCTTGCAAGCTCGGCAGGCTCCGGATCATCTGTACGCTGCGTTAGGTTTATTCCGTGTCGTTACTGTCGTTCTCGTTAAAACAAAGTTTGAATTCTCAGAAGTAACAGTGCCTTTACTATTTAGAACATCAAATAGAGTTTGTTTTGTTTATTGTTGTCAAATGTGGAGGAGGGTTTCCAGAAAAATATTTACATACTCTTCCGAACGTGGATGTGATTATGATATTCAATTTTATTTCAAAGCACAGATAAATACGGCTATGACAAATATCATGACAGTCGCAAAATTAACTACATTACTATAGCAACACCTAGAGTATCGCAGCGTATATCGCATTGCGAGCATGTGACGTCACTCGCGCCAAGCGCGCGTTTTCTAGCCTCGACGCGTTGAGGTAATTTCTATTACAAATAACACCGAAAGTAAATGACTACTTTTTAAAAACTTTGTAGGGGTTTATAACACCCATAAATCTATCATTTTCAATTAAAAACTTAATTTTATGGGCAGACCTATTCCGGAGTTACGTATATGTATTCTCGTATGCAATGATCATAAACTGTACCGCGGCTGCTTAACTCTCGTCGAGCGCTGGGTGTTGATGCTTATATAATAAAATACGAGAAACGTTCAAAGCTCATACCGTTTTTGCGTTCTGCGATATTGGCTTAAACAAGGGGGGATAGTTGCGTAGCTGTCTGCAGTGAATTACCGCTGCTCACTTAGACACACAACGCGCAGAAGGTCGCGCAAAAGTGTATACCTATGTGCGCGTCACTCTTGTACTAACCGCTGCGACAGTTTGGGTGAGAATCACGTTCAAAGATTCCGTTACAAACAAACAAACAAACAAACAGACATGAAACTAATAAAATATGAATATTAATAACAGCGGCGCCTCCGGCAAAATCTCGACAATAGATTGGTCATTTTTAATTTTTTTAAATTTTATTCTGATGATCCTGGTAAGGACATTTGAACAAAGTTGTCAAATTATTGTATTGTCATCGGTCTTTGATAAGTGTGCAAAGCTTCAGTTTAATCTGATGTTTTAAAGTGAGTGAGAATCACGTTCAAAGATTCCATTACAATCGAACATACATACAGGTGAACCTAATAAAAAAAAATAATAAAAGCGTGTTAAAAAGTGAAAAAACGAGTCTTAAATTTTCCATTTTTAAGATATCTCGAAAACTATAAAAGATATTAGGAACCTCAAGAGGTCATTTTATTTGTCCCGAAATTGCACAACTTTTTTCCCCATTTAACCTATCGTGTATCTTCTATACTTTACGAAATACCAATACTGTCCCGGTGAATTAGTTGGGACCCTGTATACATAATTCCTAGCTTAAAGTGTAAATTATAAAAAAGGTACACGGTGGCCTTCCCACGCCTTCGTAGAAAAAATCGAGGAACATGGATCTTGCATGGATGTTCATTTTAATTACTCCTTGCTGTACTAATGAGAGAAATATATATAGTTATGTAATATCAATTCCAGAATACAATTGACCTACCTAGAGACACATCGCTCGAACTATATCTTGGTTCTATTCAAAATACATCTTAAAAACCTGTTTACTTTTAATGCAGGCATTAAATTATGCACCGTCTTCGAAAAATGTAATCACCAGACAGATATAAAAGTGATAATTGAGTGTTTCTAGTACAACGCACTGTGGTAACCTACTATTTTATGGTAATTAGGTAAGAAGTAGCTAACATATGTGAAGCTTGTAGGGTCAAGGTATCTCATCTTTAATAGTACGTTTCTCCACACAGGTAAGGTCTTTTCATTGAAAAGAATAGAAATAATTTAAAATATATTACAAAATTATTAATGTTAATTATACGATATATGGTAGTAACATAAAGTTTATATCGTTGAATTTATAGGTTTTTTAAAGTTTTAGTATTTAAATACCGACGTACACTCATAAAAATGAAAGGTAGAATTTTGACGACGACAGGGCCAGCCCGTACTATGTTTTGGGTCTCCGGGGATCATCACTAATTGATTTTTTTTGTTATGGGCGAATGCAAAAAAGAAAAATTTTAAAACTGCAAACAATTTTTTCCCACTATTTTAACAATCTGTGCTCTGTAGATCTTGTAAATAATTTTTTATGACGTGAAATGTAATGCAGATTGAAATTAAAATTAAATGTTTTGTAAATAATACAAGTTGGCTTATTTCTAAATCGAATAATTTAATTAAACTCTTAATTATTTTTCTCAAATTTTAAACGGATTAATATTAGGGCAAGAACCGTTGGAACTGTAGGCATATTAAATGAAACTGTTAATAAAATCTCAGAAATTTCATTATAAAAACATTTTTTTAAACCAATAAATTTTTTTTAACAAGCATTATACTTGCCGTGGAGAAGTATGATTAAATAAAACGATAAAATAATTCAATAAGTTGTTCAAATCTTTGCTATAATTCCACAAAATTTTCGAAACGTTCCCCAATTTGTCCAAATGCTCGTACAAATACTTTCTTTTACCAAAATGAAGGTATTTTTATGTACTTTCACGTGATGGAACTAAAAACTTTTTTTGTAATTTAGCCGATTTTTTTGTCATTTTTGTTGTATACATATAAGCGCGCGGTAATTTCCCGTCATTATCGGTATTATACGTATGCGCACACAAGTATATGTGTAATTATTCATTATACAAATTTCAATATTAATAATAAAAAGTGATTGTGAGCAGGTTTTAAATTTTTATACAAAAAGCTCTCGAAGGTAAGATATTGTTTTTTTCAAAAATTCACTTGATTTTTATTAAACTTTTTACATACATTGATTATTATTTTATTTTATTCATGTTTTATTTTTATAGTAGTTGTACTAGATGTGCCAGTGTAAGAAGTGTCTACTTCCGGATCGGTAACTGGAGTTTGGAAAATTTCTTCACCCTCGTCATTGCTAAAATCGTATACATCTGAGATATTATCTGTAGTACATCTTCTCCATAATTATCAACTTCTTCGAATTCTTCAATATAAAATATCAGGACTAAGTTCTAATTGCTCAGGCTCTTCATCAACCACAGCTTCGTCAACAATATTTTCTGCATTTTGACACAAAATATTCCTTCCATTGTGTTGCTTGCTGCCATCTAAAATTGGCAGCACTTGCCGATAAGGACTGATAAAGCTCGCCTTCCTAATGAATTGTTGTATTGTAAGGTCGATTGCAAAACTAAACGCTCATGCAAAACAATTAGCGTCACATGCAGCAATTTATGCGATGACGAGGGTGAAGAAAATCGGCTAAATTGCAAAAAAATTTATTGCCAGTTACATCATATATGTACATATCGTGGGGGGGGGGGGGGGGTGAACCGATTTTCATGAAATTTCAACTGAAGGTTCTTCGATCATCGACAATAAAATGGTACCATTCTCGTTTCTTCACTAGCATTTTAAAGGGTCCATAATATACTAAATCTGAAAAACCACCCTTGAAAATGACCAATTTACCCCTATTTCCGCAAAAAAGGTTGCCCTACCTACTCAAAGTAAAAAAACTCAGGGTATTTAGTTTCACCAAAACAAACTTATTTTTCTATGTCCCGTTGCTCCATATAAAATTTTCTCTATCGTCTTATTTTTGACTATTTTTACTCCACTACTTTAGGAAGCTATATGTATGATTGTCTATCATCAAACGCAATTTTCGTTCACAACACTGTTTTCTTAAATTCGGTGTTCAAAGATGCGAGGATATTCTAGTGGCAAAATATAAAAAAACTGTTCTTGACCTAGAATACCTACACTTGCAAATTAATGCAAATTGATTCTTTTCCGTAAAAACCCAAATATTTTGTCTCTTATATCATCATCGGAAGGTATGAACAAAATTATGTCCTTAGAATTATTTTTATTAAACAATTAGTATACTTACATATTTCGTAAAATAAATTGTTCTTGCAAACAATCTAACAAGTGTGTATGTGCAAATATGTTTACACCTGTCATATTGCTTCCTCATGTATATAAACATCTATATACATTACCAGTTAAGAGCCCGAGATGCAGCGATAAATGACGTCAAAACCAGGGTTGGCTCTAAATGATATGCGACTGTACAGAAATTTTCATGCATATATGGCCAATATCTTATCATGTAGGTAATATTTTTGGGTTAAAACTTACATGTACTTTTAACTACACAGTTCTGACATGAGAGTTTAAAGGTTCCACGAAAATACATTACCACGTTTATTAGACTAAGATTTGGTCATGCCCATTTGTATAAAATTGGTGTAGTTACATCGCAACTTTATGATCTATGTGTAGTTATGGGCGATCTTGATCAGCTTTTCTTCGCTTGCGATAAGCACAAAACCGCTACAGATTCACTTGATAAAAATATCGCCATGATGCAATATGATGGCTCCGTTCAACAAAGTCAATTTACTTGCTATAGATACGAAGAAAATCATTGGTATTTTGGTAGATATTAAGATCAAACTATAGGTTAGCTTTGTTTTCCTCTTGATTTAACCTTATATTTTTACCTACCTTACCGTGGTCTTTTTGTTGTGATATCAAACTTAATCACCTGACAGGCCCTGGACGAGAAGCGTGTTTCCCTGTATTTCCTGTCGTTGCTCTTCTTCACCCTACTCCATTTTGTTTTAGGTTCAGATTAAATTTTTATTAATTTTAACACATTACGACTGGCTGTATGGTCTCTGAACCAAAGCCATAAAAAAAACTACCAATCACAAATGTAAAAATGTACTTTCGAAAATATAAGCACCATGCATGGTCAGCAACGAAACTAGGTCACTATTGTTATAGATATTATTCAAGAAGGAGAAAATTTTAAAAATATGTTTTGGTTAATGTCAAACTCTGATAGCGCCGAATTAAAAAATATTTATACAATATCAAATATATATATATATATATATATATATATATATATACACAGGGTTACTGGTAATTCGATACATTCCTTTGGAGATGTGATGGGGCATGATCTAAGAAGTAAATTTAGCCCTAACATATATTATGCAAAACTCTATAGTTTTTGAGATATTTAATTTTTTTTGTTTTTTTCAAAAAATAGATCTTAATGTCCTAAAAGTTAATTTTCGAAAAATCTATTTGACATTTTTAATTTTTTTTTTACTGGATTACTTGTCCAATATTATAGATATCCGTTTGGAATGAAAAATATCTCGAAACATTTCGATCATGTGAGCATCTGAAATAAAAAAATTTAAATTTTTTTTTTTTAAATCAGCTATGAAATTTATCAAAAAAATATTAACGTAACACGCGTATAAATTATTATAAAAACTGCCTTATTTCAATAGCTATCTAACAAGGTACAAATGTTCAATGTACCCTTAATAGTTCTAAGAAAATACTAATAAAAATAACACAAGTAGTACGAATTTTATTTTTAGATAAACAGTAAAAAACATTTTAAAAGTAGAATTTAATTCTTCATTAATTTCAAAGTTGTACTTTATTTTTTATATGTCTTGCTCAAAATGGGAGCCCCTATTCCGTATACAGACACGGCAGCGTCTTCTTATTTCCGTCCTCGTTACTCTGGTTGTCAGATTATGTCTTATGTGTTGGGCAGCATCGACTATCCTTTGTCTAAGGTTTTCTATAGTATTGACTGATGTGGCATAGACCATCTCCTTCATATGACCCCATACGTAATAATCAAGGGGTGTTAAGTCAGGGCTTCGCGCTGGCCAAGGTATTGGGCCCGTTCTTCCAATCCAACGGTTAGGGAAACGTTGATCAAGTAACTGTCGTACTGTCAGCAGATAATGTGCTGGACAACCGTCGTTCTGAAACATCATTCGCTGTCTGACGGCGAGAGGAACATCTTCTAAAATCACCGCCAGATCATTTCTTAAAAAATGTTCATAGATTTCCCCGTTTAAACTTTGAGGAAGAAAGTGTGGCCCTATTAAATAGTGGCCAATGACTCCCATCCACACATTAATAGAAAACTTCATTTGGAAACTAGTTTCACGTGTTAACTTGGGATTTTCCTCTGCCCAATAATGTAGGTTGTGGAAATTTGTTATGCCCTCGCGATTAAATTTCGACTCGTCCGTCCATAAAATACTTGTTAAAAAATTTGCACTTTCTGCATCTGAATTTAACATAAAGCGGCAGATTTCCACTCTCCTTCCAGGATCACCTTCCTCCAAGCCTTGGACAGGGGTATAGTGGTAAGGATGACATCCAACTCTACGTATCGTAGACCAAACTTTCCATTATGACGCTCCGGTTAGTCTTGCGACTTTATTAGTTGAAATAGTTGGGTCTTCCTCAAAATACCTCAATATTTCTTCCTCATCATCTGGTTCATAAACGGGAGGAGCACCAGCGTCACTTCTTCTACATTTCACGGAGCCAGTTTCAGCGATATTTCGATATGCCGTACTGAATACACGTGGATTTGGTAAGCGGCGGTTAGGGTACCAAAGACCATATTCTCGGCGAGCTTCAGCAGCGTTGCCGCCAGAGTATCCATAGACAAACAAGATATCAGCGTATTCTGCGTTGGCATACGCGGCCATGGCACAGAAAATACAATAACAACAACTAATAACAACAACTACGAGCAAAATCAAAATCTTCGATAACTAGTTTAATAAGGCCAACAAACTTAAGGGACACGGAGATAAGAATGCCAGTTAATGACATATATGCACAAACGTCAAAGTCAAGGACTGACTGACTTAAATGAAAATGAACGATTAGTCGTTTAATAAATTCCGCCACCAGCATTATCTTTACTAATTTTTTATTAGAACTATCAAGGGTACATTAAACATTTCTACCTAGTTAGGTAGCTATTGAAATAAGGAAGTTTTTATAATAATTTGTACGCGTGCTACATTAATATTTTTGGAAAAAACCTAATAGGTAAATTTCATAACTGATTTAAAAAAAAAATGTTTACAAGTTTTTATTTTAAATGTTCACATGATCGAAATGTTTCCGGATATTTTTCATTCCAAACGGATATCTATAATATTGGTCAAGTAATCCAGTAAGAAAAAATTTTAAAATGTCAAGTAGATTTTTCGGAAATTAACTTTTAAGACATTAGGATCTACTTTTTTGAGAAAAACAAAAAAATTGAAATATCTCAAAAACTATTGAGTTTTGCATAATGTATGTTAGGGCTAGATTTACTCCTTAGCTCATGCCCCATCACATCTCGAAAGGAATGTATCGAATTACCAGTAACCCTGTATATATATATTAATTATATCAATGAAGAAGAAAATCAGAGGCCCTGAATAGATCACTGATTGATTTGACTTGATACAGGATGGTTGGAAATTCCTATCCATAACTCCCGATAAATATGGTACATATTTGTGAAAAAAATGACTTTTTGTTTTTCATTGTGGTACCCTAGAGTAGGTTTATCAGAAACGACTTGTGTTACAGCAGAGATTATATTTAGTGTCAATACGGCTTTTAAGCAAATATCTCAATTTCAAATTTGGGACAATATTTTGGTTTAGTAAGAGGCATATTTTCATTACATATAATGAATACTGGCTTGGTAACAGTTTAAAATATAACAATTTTAAAAAATTCACTATTTTTTTGTTTTTATTCTTTGTGCAACTTTACATATTAACAGAAACCGTATTTGTTATTTGCCATAATTCTGTGAGCTATGAATATGAATAGATAAGACATCCATCCATATCCAAATCGGTTCAATGACATAACGATACTTCCTTTACAGATTGTAGTGATTTACAGTTAAACGTGGAACATACCAAGAAGATGAAATCATTATTTTGTATCTCTGAAGGTGGTGTAATAAATGGAAACGTCAGGAGGAAAATTGTTAATTACCATTTGTCTCGCTGTATATACAACAGAAAAAACCCATCTATTATATGAAATGTATATTCCGTGACAATACATTTTGAGTACGTAAGAAATGGTTTTTCAACGTAGAAAAACATGGTATTAAATGTATACAAACCAGAAATAATTGGTAAATATACTATTTAATATATGATCTGAATACGAAATATTTCCCTAATATTAAAAATATAAAAATCCCTATTACAGATATATTTGCTCATCTCTATAAATAATTCAACTAAGTACATCAGTAACTACACCAGCATTTAAAATAGTTTTCATCGATTAATAGTTAATTATGAAAATCTTGTCTTAAATCGATTTAATTCAAATTTAATGGATTTAATAACATTAAAGTATGTGATTATAGCCAAGTTGTACGACGTTGAGATGAGACTTAGTTAAGGCTTCTTGGACAATAACCTTTCTGATAATGTAAGTTTAAGTGAACAAAACCCACGATCTGCTGTATTAGGTAACCGTCCAACTACGGGTGATGAACATTAACTTAATTGCACTTTAAGTTTGATAACGATTTTATGTAACATTTGACCTTGAATTGTGTACTTTCACTAAATCCTAGATTCAATGTCAGAGGATCTTCAGATCACGTCGAGTTTTTTCAAGAAAAATGAAAGGTTAAGTAGTTAATCTGGTTCGACATTTCAGTCTTTTATTTCATGGTCTTTTGTTCGTTAATTGAATCTATTGAGATTACTCGATTAATTTAAGTCTATTTGTCAATATCACGGTAATTTTTCCATTTACAAATAAATAGGATTCCGTGCCTCACTGTAATTTGATAATTTATAAACTTAAATCATCATTAAGACAGTAGGATGCAACACATAAAATTTATGGGCTTGCTTGCGCGCTTAACGTCACGTGAATATGTTATACCTCTGCTACCTCAAGAAAAAGTGGTTCATAAATTAGAAAAACGCGTTTTTATTACAAGAATTAAAAAGTACAAAATAATTTTTAATATAGAGTTGTTAATATTAAAAAAACTGACATAATAAAAATGAAAAATAATGATTCGATAGTGGATTTAAAAAACAAAGGGCGAACATATTTAACACATATTTCATTAACTTAATGCAAAAAATATAAAAACTACAAACAATAAATTTCTTCAAACAAGAGTACTACTATATTCTTTTTTTATAGATCCAACGAACGAACAAGAATTAAAAAATATTTTATTAAAATTAAAATCAAAAAAAGCACCAGACAAAGATGGAATTCGAGCGGAAATTTTAGAAGAATGTGTAGATTTAATTGTGGAACCGCACTTACTTATTTAATAACCATATCTTTTTTGACAGGAGTTTTTCCAAAACCATTAAAAATTGCTGTAGTTAAACCAGTACGCAAGTCAGGAGAAAAAACATCAGTTAAAAATTACAGACCGATTTCTCTAATCTAGCATTGCTAAAGTCTTTGAAAAAACATTGAACAAGAGAATGCAAGATTACTTGAAAAAATACAACCTCATCTCACACTAGAAATATGGATTCAGAGAGGCTAGGTCAACACAAGACACAGTGGCTGAGTTAACGTCAAACACATATAAAGCACTAGATAATTCAACACCAGCTATGTATGTCTTTATTGACCTAGCCAAAGCATTTGATACAGTAAGTCATCCCGATTTACTAAATACCTTAGAAAATCTAGGATTCAGGGACAACAGTTACAAGTTGTTAAAGAGCTACCTATCGAAATATTGTCTGAAAGCTATTTGTGGCATTCTAGGAATATTCTTTCTTATTATTTGGGTTTTCTACCACATCGCTACCTATCGGATCGATACCAGTGTCTCTGTACTAAAAATGAAACAAGCGAACTTGAACTAGTGAAATATGGCATCACACAGGGTATTGTATTAAGGCCGATGTTAACGATTTATTTAAATTGCCTACTAAGATTGTCAACTTTGCAGATGACACTGCTTTATTCTATAAAGACACTGACGGAGAAACACTCAAAATTAATGTAGAAAAGGATTTGCAACTAATTTTTAAATTTTTCACCAGTAAGCTATTGACAGTGAATTATGATAAAACCCATTACTTACCACACGCAAATACTCCAAAAAATTTACTCAAATTTACGAGCTTATCCATCAGTAACGGTGATATAATTATCAAGATAAAATCCATAAAAACAGTAAAGTACTTAGATATTATAATTATTGATTGTCACCTAATATGGAATACCCATATAAATAACTTAGTTAAAAAATTTAGATGCTTAATACCAAAATTTAAACACTATAGTAACATACTAGATATCAAACACTTAAAAATAATATATTAAGCTCTGGTGCAATTGCATCTACTGTACGGAATCATTGCTTGGGGTGGTGTAACTATACTTAAAAAAATCTGGAAATTGTCCAAAAGTGTGTATTAAAAATATTATCACTATATTATACATAGCTATTTAAACCGTTTGACTGTACTTAGTTTCTTGTATTTTTAAATGGTCTTCACCTAATAATTTTAGGTTGGCATTGTGTTTGTCTTCTTACTTGCACCACTTGTTAAGGTTTAATATATAGGAACCATACTCAGGCGCGAGTCTGACTCTTGTGAGTTTTGTATTTATTTGTATCTGATAAAGATCGTTGTATTTTATTGTAATGTTATTGTACCCTTTAATATGTTTCATTTGCTTGTATTATTATTGTAACTTCGTATAAGTCATAAATAAATATTTTTTTTTACAAAAAACCAGTCACCCTACTATGTGGCTCCGACCCTCACAGAGGGGAGCTGGTAATAAATACCAATAGTCACTCCCCACGCCCGTGGAGTGAGTGAGTACCGGGTCCGTGAATCGTGTGCCCTGAGTAGACGCAATGAATCGAGGATGACAGCCTTTTGCATTCTGCCGGCTAAGATCTCTGCCGAATCTCGGCATACTGGTATGATCTTTAGTTCTGAAAGCAGCGTCTGTCTCATTCCACCGAGTGCTTCTATAGTTAGTACCACTATTTTAACAGAATGGCCTGGATAAGGCCTGCGGAGTTCGAAGAGCAAATCTCAATATTTTGTCCGTTTTTCCTCCTCTTTCAAGGAGCTTGCTCTCAGCGGGGGCTGAGAATTCCACGACATGCATTGTCTTGAGTTGGTGGTCGAGGAGTACTATTTCAGGCTTGTTGGTTTGAATTTGCCTGACGGTGGGAAACGAGTAGTTCCAATAAATTAGACACTTCTCATTCCCCACAACTGACTCAATATCCCCTGGAGCGTAAGGCAGCACTGGTGTTTCGTCTATCCCATACGAGTGCCTTAGACGATAATAAAGCACTCGTAATGCTGCGTCGTGTCTGTGAATATAGGCCGAGACAGCGTATGTCGGGCAAGGCGACAGTAAGTGCATTACAGTCTCCGGCGCCCTGCGGCAGGCCCTGCAGCTGACATCAGGGACCTCCATACATGGGTATGGAGGATACGACGTCGAAAGACGAGGGTGTTAAATACACCATCCTGGCAAGCCATTATGAATCTCTCGGTCTCAAACTTCAGCCCGGCTGACCTTAAAACGGCGAAGGTCAGCCTTTCGGATAAGTCGAGGTCTTCTATATTTTTATAGAAGACTCCGTGCAATGGCTTATACTTATGGAGCTGCAGAAGGATGTTGTGTTCTGCAGTTCTAATATGGGCTTTTAGTCGAACGGGTTCCAACTCAGTGACAGAGTCGGGGTTTACCCGCTCGACGTCGAAGATGAGACCAAGTTCATCGGCTGCATTCCGTGCTGCCTTAAAGAGAAAAGCTCCTACCTCATTAAAGCATTTTCATGGTTTCGGACCATGCAAAGGAGGGGATCCGACCTCTTCATGACTTTACATGCTCCATCCAGAACCATCCTGCTATGGAGACTCTCCAAGCTCAACAGTCTACGTCCTTCCCGATGTCGTGGGAGATATAACCGTGGAACGGACGATTTAGGATGCAAGCTCCTATTGATATGCACCTTCTTGCGGGTTACTACATCGAGTTGACGCAGCTCTTCTTTAGTCCATTTCACTACTCCGAAAGAGTAGAGAAGGATCGGAACGGCAAGCATATTTGTAGCAGACACCTTGTTCTTCCCCGACAGTACTGAAGGCCAGATCTGTCGGAGATTATTATTGTTTCAACCAATATAGTAAAAAGTGTGGGGGGCTCTTTAACCTGTTCAGGGGGCCAAGAGTTCAGTTTGTTTTTGCAGTTTCGCTTAGGTCGGCGTTTTGTTCATTTGAACAAAAGTAGCAACGGCAATTTAAAGGATAAACTAACAGAAATAAATAAACAATTTGTAGATATGGTAAAGGACATAACTAGATACAGCAGATCTGTTAAAAGTTACAAGCAACACAAATACATTTGTGTTTCTCAAAACGGATCCTTAAGAAGTTTTTAATACAGTCAATTCATTAAAAACACTAACTCAACAGGATTTGATGAAATACCAATTAAATTATTTAAAAAATGTGCATGTATACTAGTGAACCATGAGCAAATCTTACTGTAATTAAACTTATATACAAAAGGAGAATTATCAGACATATTTAATTACAGACCAGTTGCTTTTTTATCAGTATCATATTTTTTCCATGTACTCTGGACATGAAAAAATTATGGCGAACAGAATTGATAACTTTTTAAGAATATTTAATATCTTGAACAACAGACAAAATGACAATGGACGATTTTTCAAATTTTAGAAGAAATTCTGACAGGCATCAACGAAGCTTTGTACGACAAGCTGGAATTATTAGGTTTCCGAGGCCTAGCCTTAGTAGAGTTAATTAGGTCTCACCTAACGAATGGAAAACAATATGTGGCAACAGAAGACCCTGAAGGTAAACAACAACAATAGTAATAAATGTGTCTTTATTCTCATTTAGTTTAGTTAAAAAATATAAAATATATAAGCCAACACAAAGTGGATACATTATTACAAAAATAATAAAAGTGTAGTAATATATCTAGTACGACAGTCCAGTATTCCACTACTTCCTATGAAAGGAAATCGATTCATTGCCACCGATCAAGGTGCACAATGTGCGCTTCCAAATCAATTGAAAACAATGTCCTATAACTTGTGACATATTACGTCTTCAATCGGAAGAATCCTCACTTGCTTCTTGTCACATAAAAAGAACACAAGGAGAACTACGTTATACCAAGTGTTCCGTTTTTCACGTTACATTTTGTCAACTTCAAACCGGGAAAATTTGTTTAGGTCTAATGGAACACCCTGTATGTGCAAATGTGCTGCAAGTTCTTGATATTACTTTATCACATTCTCCATAAATAATAAACAAATTTAAAAACTTTTCGTTGGTATAATTTAAACATGCTGGCATTTTTTGACATAAGATAATGACTGATTGTTTCTAATCATGGCTATTTTGATGAAATGATTACAATTCATGAATTTCTAATAAAATCGCCAATATTTCAAAAAGTTGTAACTTTAACCCCCACAATGCTAATATCAGAAAAAAGGGAATTCAATTTTACACAACTTGACGTAAAAAATACAGGGTGTTCCATTTGACCTAAACAAGTTTTCGCGGTTTGAAGTTGACAAAATGTAACGCGAAAAACGGAACACTTGGTAAGATATTATTGAATTCATTTCAGTTGTAGAACGTAGTTTTCTTGTGTTCTTTTTACGCGACAAGAAGCAAATGAGGATCTTTTACACAAAGAGAGTTATAACGGTTCTTGCAAACCGTTGCACCTGTAAAGTACTCTATAAAATATCAAATATCTCTGAAACGGCTGGGTTTAGGTATAGAATATGCTACATATTTTCGACTCAGAATTTTATGCTCTTTTCGAAAACCCTAAAATATATAGGGTTTTCCATTTGAAATAAGCAAGTTGGTATCGACTTCCGGTATAAGCGGCAGTGCCAGCTGCTTGTAATTACTTTAGCTGGATTGGCCACACCGACATTAGTAATTATCTAAATTTTCAAAATTTTCTGATGCGTACTTTTCTCTATTTCGATCGATTCAGTTCCCGGTGAGACACCCTGTATTGCGCACTAATGACTATTGAACTGGTCGTTGTAGGGTATATGCTCACGTACTGCTCACTTATACAGCTTTAGGCATATAAGTATTCTTCTACACTTTGTTATAATAACTTCATTTATTTTATATCAATGTTAATGAGTGTATAGTGAAGTATACATTTACAGGCCACTCAAAAAACGCAACAAAAACTTTACGACCTCATTAAAATACTATTACTCTTTATGCTAACCAGACCGCAAATTGACTCGCTTACCTTTATAGATTTTTAATGTGTGTCGGCTTGTTTGATGACACCAAGCCGCATGGGCCAACGGCGATAATAATGAGGTCCCAGTAAATTTGCACCCGATTATACTTATTTCATTTGAATCTGAAGCATTATCTCTTTCAAAAATGTTATCCAATTCGAGTGGTCATCAATATTTGAATTGTCAACATCTTCGTTGATGTCGAAAGGTAGACGTAAATTTCGTTTTGTGAAAACTACCAAAATTTGATAATAAATTTTGTTATAAAAGTTGACCGATCATTGATCTTTACTAGGAATTATATAAGTCATCGACATACTAAAAAGTAGACTTGATAAACATATTATATGATTAATAAATCAATCCTGGGCGGCTAAACCGCTTGCGTCCGTATATTTGCTTGACGTATCAAATCAATAAATATTTTAATTGTATTTAGTTTGTTCCAGTACGTTGCTCTGATTGAAGTCATTAGAACGGGTACGTTTTATACTCAATTTAGTTAGTGTTATGATAGGTCGCAGGTTTATATTGTAATGTTCGCAACTAGTCAGGGATACTCAATACGAGTCTACCATTGACGACTTTGCGTTGCATTGTTTAACTTTCAATTTTATTTTTTTAAAGAAAGTAGGTACTGTGTCAACCACTCTTTTGCTGGGCATAAATATAATTTATGTTTTTGGATACAACTTCTATTTGAAAAAGAAAAGTATTCTTATATAACCTGTATACCTTTGCACTGAAAATAAAGACGTGAAAAGCTACCTATATAAGAACCAGTCAGTACGAATTATTTTTTCTAACGATTTCCTATATGAATGGACACCCCTAGTTTTACGTATTTTTTGGGGTTGTTTTGTATGACATATGTGATTAATAACTATTAAAATATATTGAGTTGCAAATCTTATGAAAAATTTGTGACATTTCATCAAGTTCAAAAATGCCAGACTTCTCCCCAGCAACCATCCTCACGATTCAAAATAACAATGAAAAAATAAGCTGAATCAATTGTTCTGAACGGGGATATCGATTCTAGCCGAGAATGATCCCCCCAAAATAACATCACATCTTACCATATAAATGAAGACTCTCACTCTCGTATACAAGATTTCGTGTTCAGTTACCGTAAGCACAAGGTAAGAGCACATTTACAGTGTTGTATGAGTGGGTGTGTTGTATACTTTCTAGTTCATTCATTGGATTAAGTACGGTGAGTTGAAATATGAAATTTCGGGTATTACAGTGGTTTTTGTATGGGTTCGTCGCCTAATCGAACATTGGAATCATCAGTGAATTTTGTGCGGAATATTACACAGCATTTTGTATATCTAACGACAAATTAGAATATTTTCTCAGCTAAAACGTCGGAAAATTGGGAGAATATATTTAGTGTTGATTTCTTGTTCATTGAGAATTTAGCTTATAATACAGGGTGTATTCAAATTAAGCCTACTATTAAAAATAGCTATTTTAAATTTATTTAAATATTAGCCCATCAGAAGGCAGTGATGGGGATAAAATTGTTCTGTTTCCACACTGTCAGCCATACAAATAATAATTTTTTATAGTAAATTAACATTAAGTGTTATGAAGTCCAACAAAACATCCTTAACATTAGATGGATGTATTTCGAATGACACGATGTCTAGTTTTATTTCAATTTAGCGCTAAATAACTAAATAATTTTAAAATATCTCAGTGTATTTTATTTCATCTTACTTGTTTGAATTAGAAAGAGGCTTGTAAAGGAAAAATATTAGATGGCATATCCATTAGAGATTTGAATGAAACAAAATCTATTAGGTAACACAATCGCGTTAGTCTCGAGATAAACGAGTCCCGGGTTCAAATCCTGACAAGGGTATGGATGTTTAGTGGTGTTTTTCATGTGTTACCGAGTTAGTGGGTAGCATTTGACTAGGCGGGGTTATGTAAGAGACAACACAGATAGTCGCTCTACCATTTCTGAGTTCCAGTCTCAGCTCCTAAGTTTCCTATTGTATATTGTACTAAACATTAACTTGTACTGTAGCTTAAATGTAATGCTCTTTTTGGACTATCAAAATATTCTATTCTATTTTAACATGGCAAGATGTGATGTGGTTATATCAATAGTCAAAATTAAGATTTTTAAATAATTAGAATAACCTCTGCCTAAATTATATAAAAAATGTAGATGAGACAAAAATATTCAAACCTCTTAATATTAACATTTCTAAACATACCCTCTCTCATCTCTAACTTATGTTATTAAACATGAATCATATTGAGGCTGCTGCTGTTTAATGTTTCCATTAATGATTTTATGTCGCTAGCAAAATGTATCCAAAACGTGTGGGAGTTTTCGTATAAGGCACATTTTACACAAATCAGTATTCTTAGTGTCTGATAACAGCTTTTATGAAACACCAAAACAGTTGCAGACTATGCTCGAATACAGTATTTGACGCGCCTTTTTACTAACTATGAAAGAATCGTCTGGAGATGATTATTTTCTCACGGCTCGGTAAGCCAGTGAAATAACGAATAAACATAAACGATAAAGAGATGGTTGTTATTTGATTCGGGGAAGTATTAATCTTGAGAAAGACCTCTTTACGAGTATTAAACAATCGTTGGTGATATTTTCATTATGATAATAAATCAGTTCATTGAAAAATATTTTTAGGAAAAACTGGTTTTTCAGATTGACACTTGTCGATGTTGTACTGCTGCGCCGAGTGCAAGTTTTATTAAACAATTAGCTAACAGTTAAACGACATATTAACTAAACCAAAATTGTCTGCACATTGAGAGAGCAACACGTATTACCCCTCATTCTGCCACTATATTGGATTATATATGTACTAATATCGATAGGGATGCGGTAATCCGTTCTAATACTAATGCAGGTCTGTCTGATCATGAGGCAATTCTATGCAAAGTATCATTAGAAATAAAGAAGCCCAAAGAGATAAAAATACGCGGCACTAGGAGTAGTTATGAGAAGTTTTTACAGATATGTTTGGAAGCGGGCTGGTGTGTTAGAGGTTCTGATAATCCTTTAGAACTATTTCACTCAATATTCACGAACATATTCAATATGGCATTTCCGATCAGAACTATTAGCCAAAAAATAAAGAAAAAGCCTTGGTTCACCAAGAGCCTAAAAGTTTCATCTAAGAACATGCGTTCCCTGCATTCAATCAGAAAGCATGCAGTGGATAATCTTGAGTTTATTTCCTATTGTAATGTAATGGATGCCGAAAAATTTACAGGAAGACTATTTTATTATATATATATTATAGAAACAGAATTTCGCAAAGCAAAAAAAACGTGGAGTATTGTGAATGATCTTAGAGGAAAAAATAATAACTCCACTATGAGTAGCAAACTGAGCGCTGATGAAATCAATAATTTCTATTGTTCTGTAGCAAAAATATTATGCGAAAAAATGTATCCAAAGGTCGCTCTAAAGTACTTGGAAAATGTTTCGGTAAGTTGAGATTAGTGCTTCCCGTCACTCAAAAAACGCAACAAAAAATTTACTCTCATTAAAATACCATCACTCTTTGTATGCTGTCTCCACGCAAATTGACTCGCTTACCTTTATAGGTTTTTAATGTGCGTAGGGTTGTTTGATGACAGGCATGCCGCATGGCCCGGGGCGATAATAATTATGATAATTATTATGAATCTCAACTATACCTGAATCGTTTTTTACTTAAGAAATTAGGGAAATATTAAATGATATTAAGAACAAGAATACTAGTGGCTAGGATAGTATGTCATTAAAAATTTTTCTAAAACTACCAGAAAATTAACACCTCTTTTAAAACGGGAACTTTTCCGTCATGTTTAAAAGTTGCAGATGTTCCGCTTTTTAAAAGTGGAGATCATGAATCCCCCTCTAATTATAGACTAGGTAATTGCTTCCTACGTTAGCGAAAATAGTAGAAAAACTAGTTAAGAAACGAATTCTAGATTTTTGCATCGGAATAAGGTACTCTGTGCAGAACATTTTGGTTTTCATGCCTCAAAAAATACTAATGATGCCATATTTGCTTTCCTAAAGAAATTATATCTTCAACTTAACAATAGTGAGGTGGCCGCAGCAGCGTTCTGTGATTTGACCAAGGCATTTGATTGCGAAAATCACGAGATACTACTGAGGAAGTTAGAAACTTATGGGTTTAGACATAAAACACTAGATTGGTTTCAGTCATATTTATCTGGTCGCTATCAAAAAGTTATTGTTAATGATACAGAATCAAAACAATTGGAAGTAAAGTCCAATGTGCCACAAGGTTCCGTTCTTGGGCCACTACTGTTTCTAATTTATTTTAATGATCTGGTTTCTGCTGGTTTCTTTCTCAAAGAAAGTTCACTTTTTTTGCTGATGACACCACAATACTCTGGCATGGCAAGTATATTGATGAACTCCATGAGATCGTGACTACTGATTTACGAATGATTAAAGAGTGGTGTGATGCTAATTTGTTATCTTTTAATACTAAAACTAACATTATTACATTCAAGTGCAATCTGAATGAGGTATATTTAGACGACCAAATTATTAATAAACAAACTGTAAGTAAATTTTTGGGCTTACATATTGATAGTCAATTAACATTTGAAAATCATATCCCAATATTAAGCACAAAATCAGTTATGCAATTAGAATGGTGTCAAATGAATTAAAATTGGACTGGGCAAGAAACGCGTATTTTGCCCTTATAGACTCACATCTGCGTTATGACATTTGTTTCTGGGGTTGTTATTCGCATAATTTATTTAATAAAATTTTTGTTCCGCAAAAAAGGGGCTTTAAAATATATGTGTAAGGCTAATGTAAGAAACCCGTCTGAACCACTGTTTTTGAAGCAAGGAATTATGACGCACTCTTGTATATTTTTTTTTGAGGCCGCATGCCTAATGCATAAAAAATTTGGGCGTGACATGAATGTTAATCGGTTTTACTACACACGACTAGCTCATAACATCACACTCCCTGGTCCATCTTCTGCTCAGATAAAAGACTTTATATAATATTAAAAAAATATTTAATCGTCTTCCTGTAAAGGGCCCCGCACAGAAACACGTGATCGGGATCCCCGTGAAAATGGTCGTAACTGAGATACGTTAGTAGTAATTATTTTATGTTTTATTCAAAACTGTTGTGTGCGAAAATTATGCCACTAAAAAAATTGGAATATGTTAGTAGGAAAATTCGAAAATCCCTACATTGCAGGAGTTTTTAACAATTTTAGACGATCCTTCAAGTTTATTGATTTTTTTTCTTGGCATCAAAATATTTTATTTTTATTTTTTCAGCCTCTTCTCTCTTATTTCTAACGTCAAACATTGAATATGACTAGCTCCTGAACTCGATGATCATAACATATTTGCAACGGAAATGCCGTTTTCGTATAATCTTATTTGCGCATGCGCTGCATATCTAGCAGACGACGCGCTTAGTAATTTTAAATTCAAGTTGCATTATGATGTTAATATCGCATGACTGTTATCTAGTCACGTATATATAAATATATATTTTTGATTTTTGAAGATTTGTCACGAATTTACGAATTTTCGACCTTGCTGCAATTCCAAAATAAAAGGTTTTCGAGCCTTGGCGCCATTTGAACTGTTCATCAGGCAGGTCTGAACTACACATATTTCAATTTCGACTATTTTCACCGGGATCCCAAATCCCAGAATTTACGAATTTTCGACTTTTACCCTTGCTGTAACTCCAAAATAAAAGGTTTTCGAGCCTCGGTCCTATTTGAACTTTTTATCAAGAAGGTCTGAATTACAACATATCTCAATTGCGACCATTTTCACTAGGATCCCAAATCCCAGAATTTTCGACTTTTGCCCTTGCTGTAACTCCAAAATAAAAGGTTTTCGAGCTTTGGCCCCTTTTTAACTTTTCATCAGGAAGAATTGTTGCTTAGCAAAGCTTATTTACTCACTGAATGAATTCATTTAGGACACATTTCATTGACCATTTATTGTTTGTTCGTCAGATAAAGCTGATTGTTTTATACATAAAATATTTTTGTATTTTATTATATTAATAATTCATACTAGAATTAAGGTTTAGCTTTGTCAACAAAAATCATTTGAATTTTTTCTGGCAATAAAGCATATTTGATTGATTGATTGATAAGTAGTGAATTTCAATACCACTATTTTATATAAGATATAAGACAAGTGGTAGAAGCGTTTGGTAAGAATTTAATGATAAACCTACTATTTGATATCCTTGAATAGGTATATCTTCATTATTATTAAATCTTGTTGATCTCTTACAATTGATCGATCTCTATATGTGATTTAGAGACAATTAGCAAGTTATATTAAACTCCAGAAGTATTATTCACCATAAATTAATTACAATTATATTCTTGTTTATCACACTGCAAAATTCTTACAATGGATAATAAACTTCTATAATTGTTTCATAATTATACCTTATACATACAATGGTGGCCTCCGCTAGTTGAATCTCTTTTTGTCCATAAATATAAAAACCTTTTGTTACTTCATGATTTCACTTTAAAGGTAATTGAAAATAAAATATAATTTAAGTCTCGCATCTATCTATATATATACATTTGAGTGGATGGCTTAGACGAAATATGTCTCAATCGAACTTTTCTAATTGTGATACCAGATTTTTAAAAAGTAAGGTAAATCGTAGTCGGCGGTCCTTGAGCGAATCACAGATTATTGTGTATACACATATAAGGATCAATCAGCAAGCTTATATCTAAACTTACATGGCTGTACATCAATAGAACTCGTGACAAAACTTGAAGTAGCTTTTCTATAGTAACCGCATGTACGGTTACACATAATAAGGCAAACAAAAGCCGCTATTAATAAATAAATGTCGATTGCATTAACATTTATTTGTAATAATATGCGTGTAAATTAATAATAGGTAGTTACTTTTCAATAATTGTTATTCTAATTCTAGTAGTTACATTTAGAAAAAGATTTTCTTGAGTTTTACAATACCATGAGGTCTGAAGATATCTAGATTAATTATTCTGACATCAATACTCACTTTCCCGTAATAAATTGAGGAAATTTGCTGGTGTACATTTTTCTATTTTAAATAGTAAATATACATATGTGGTCACGATCTCTTTGTACTCTTCAATCTCAATGGTTATTACGGTTTCTCAAGTAAATTTATTATTTTATGGTATTTTATGATGCAAGTTAAACACTTACAAACCACGTTTCAATAGAAGTTTCCTATAATTTAAATATCTAATACGCAAATGTTGCCTCATTACTTGGATATGTGTGTGACTAATGCTAAAGTATATGCTTTCTGTTAATAATGCATTATTGACATAAAAATATGCATCTTTAAAGGGATCGGTTTTTTCGTAAAACCATTAGTTTTTAAATTATCTGATATTTTCTATTTTTAAAATTTTCAATGAAAAATTGGGTTAACCTCTGTATTCGTTTTGTTAATTATGTAATTAAGTCTAATTTAATAATGTAAAGTCAAGTAAATTATTTAGTCATTTTTGTAATGAAACTAATGCGAAGGTAGAAATCAGAGAGTGACTTTTTTTGTAAAGTAATAGTATTTTCAGTAAGTAAGAAATAACAAACACGAAAAACAAATAGTGAACAAACATTTTTTATTATATTTATTTCTTTCCATATTAGTAGGATCTACTACTTCCTATATAGGATCTGCCTCTTTGCTGCTGGTAGCTGTATAGCATTCACTATATAAACTATATAAATCATCAAATGTGTTCATCATATATTATTGTAAAAGTTTTTTAAATACAAAATTAGAAACATCAAAAATATGGTACATCAAAATTGTTATTATTTTTTCCCGCTGGTTACCATCACGGGTAACTTGCAAAAAACCTTCTGCAAGTGGGCAACCGACATACTATTTCCAACTAAAAAGAGATAGCTCGGATTCTCTATCTCTATAACATAAGAATAGTTTTCAACAAAGTAATGGCAGTCCATTAGAAGGGCGTAGCGGCACATTGAATGATTGGAATGGAAGGATTTTACGAAATAACCAGTGGCGTGCCGAACCTTTCGAGGCGGGGGGCATATCTTTCTTGGGGAGCGCAAATCGTAATGATAGTATATATAAATAAAACACGAACGTAAATTTAATAATCTATAATATCGATCAAAACATACTACTAGAACAACAATCAACTGCAAATCTTGAAAAGCAAAATCAGGAATAATTAGCAAAACAGCTTAGTTGTGTTAATTATTCTATGTTTTGTTTTGCGAGATTTGCAGTTGTTGAAGAATATCCACACTAACATTCTTCTTATTTACATAGTCTTTTGATATGGTGTAATCCTCAGATATCGATTTTAAGACGAATCGGGGCTTAAACGGCCATCTTGAACTAAATTTTTGACTAGAAATTCGTAATCCGCGACTCCGACAATCCCCAGATATCGATTTTGATTGATTTGGACCTAAGCGACAAAAGTCGTCAGCCATATTGGCGCCGCCATTTTGAATTTTTAAAAATTAATAAACCGTGACCTAGAAAACCCCCAGATATCGATTTTGAGTTGAATCGGATATTAAACGGCCATCTTGAACTAAATTTTTAACTAGAAATTCGTAATCGGCGAACCCGAAAATCTCCAGATATCGATTTTGATCGATTTGGACTATAAATGACAAAAGTCGTCCGCAATATTGGCGACGCCATTTTGAATTTCTAAATTTTGACCAAGAATTCGTAATTGGCGATCTCAAAAACCAATAGATATCGATTTTGAGTCGAATCGGATTATAAAAGGTAAAGTCGTCCGCCATATTGAAGCCGCCATCTTGTTTTTTTTTATATGAAAATGTTATTGTCACCGGACTTATATACATATGCAAAATTTTAAAGTTCTAGCTTAATTAGAACTAATCGAAATTTTGATTGCAAGATTTGACCTAAACAAACAAATAAACAAACTTTGCAAGTTAATTAAAAGCTTTTAATAAACACGTTTGGATGTCCGATTTCCAGTAATATTATTACGGCGACTGGCGCTTACCGCATAATATGCTGTACCTACTATATTAATTAATACCAAGACGATAAAAATATTAAATAAATAAATGTTGAAACTTGAAACGATATTTTTCTACACTTACTGCGAACAATTTTCAAGAAGTGTTCTTGAAGCCAGCTGGAGCGGCATTAATAGGCAAGGGCGGGGGGATTGTGCCCCCCCTAGCCCCCACTTGGGCACGCCACTGAGAATAACATGCGACCAAACAATGATTTTTTGGGAAGGATTTTATTTGGGGTTATTATTTAACCGACAAAATATGAGACATTGGTCACAAGAAAATCAAAATTTATTGAGGGAGGGTAATTATCAAGATCGATTCGGCTTTTTTTAGGTTGTGGCTTGGAATAACCGGTAGTACAATCACTGATCCAATAATATTTGAAAGACGCTTGGCTGGTGCCAGATACTTGGGATTCCTGAGAAATGAGATTGAGAATATTTTAAATGAGTTACCTTTGAATTTAGAACAGGGAATGTATTTCCAATAAAATGACGCTCCTCTCCATATTCCAAGAATACCTTCAACAGAAATTCGGAGAAAACGTCTCTTCGCCGAATGGTCCTATCAGGTGGCCTCCAAGGTTACCTGATTTGACACCCATAGATTTTTTGTTTGGGGTCATTTAAAAAATATTGTCTACGCAACCGTCGTTCCAACCCGTGAACACCTAGAACTACAAGTAAGACGTGCAATTAACAATAACAACAATAACGGCCCAGCAACAGCCATTGGTGAACATTCTTAGAAATACAGATGTGCAAGTTCAGAATACTTAACTTAAAATGCTTTATTTGCATATGTTTGTAGCTAGTAGGTAAATTGTTGTATGCTTTTATAGCCAAATATTTTGAATTTTGTTTATATTTTGCTAGTTTGTGAGTTGGTATTTCAAGCATTGTTTTATTTCTGGTGTTATGGGAATGATAATTATTAGAGTAATAGATTTAATAACAAAGCTGACACTTTATAAATATGATCAAAATTATTGGAAGTCGTTTAGAGAAGAAGGATTATTGCTTATTAATTAAAGGTGATAACATTTGTGTTCCACATTAGTCTCATTTCACTTTTTCTAATGTTTTTTTTTGATATGGTGAATTGTTATATGCCATTTTGTGAAAGTATAGAACATATGATTTTAGATAAAAGACCCCTTTCAATGTTTTTGAGCTAAGTCGCTTCATGATAATATGTTGCTTTTATGCATTGTATATATTTAGAGAACGTTCTCAAAATTGTTAGTAAGTTTCATCAACGAAAAAGCAAAAGTACACGGCAAAATTAATTATTCACATATTCTACACGTAACACATTTCAACACCATTTGGCGCCAGCGTGGAAAAATCCCACGCAGTTATTATGTCTTCCAGATTTAATCTTATTTGTTGCAGTTTATAAGGTCGCCCGTTCAAGTATTAAGTAATTTATTGTTAAGTACTTAAAGAACTTCAACTTGGTAAATTATGGATTTAATGTACTTTCAAATTTTATTACCACGGTTCTTACTAGGTGTGATATATAGTTAAGTAAATTAGTAAATTGGATGTTTCAATTATTACAATTGAGATTTATCACTTTGTATTATTTCACCTAACGGTACTTTTCATTTGTGAAGCACACGATACCAAATAGGTCCTTGTAATTGTAAATCTCACATGTCTATTAAACTATATAAGGTGTTTTAGCATGGATGTAAGAGGAGTATTTATAATTGGCTGTTACGTCACTATGAATTAAGACGAATCTTTGGCGAAAGTCGGATAACGTTCCTGATCCTTGTAGAAATCGACGTAGAAAAAATATAGAGAACTTATTTATATGCTATGAATTAAGTTGATTCCTGGCGAAAGTTGATTCGAGTTTCTGATTCTTTTTTAAACATCTCGTAAAATCAAAGTCTGCGTTTTTAAAGATACTTAAATAGTTATAGGTACCTCTTTGTGTATGGTATAGTCATCATCGTACTTATCTTTCAAACTAATGGGAAAAAGGTGTGTACCATGAACCTGTTATACATGGCCAGACCCGGTCTCACCACTAGGCAGACAAGGCAATTGCCTAGGGTGGCAAATTTTTGGGGCCGGCAAATTTTAGGTTTATTCATTTTTTTTAACTTTTTTGTTTCATGGTAATTTTGGTATGTAATATGTAAATTTTCACGACTGATCTGTAAATTATATCTGACTAAGACCTAAACAATTCTGCATTAATTGATGTATATCAACATAATATTAGTTATTGTATATCCCTAGTTGACATTAAATTAATATGGTGAAATATCAGCTGTTACTTAAATTCGTTCATTCCTTAAGCAAGTGGTCAACACCTGTTGACAAGAGACAACTATCTTATACTTACCTCGAACTCCATAACATTCGGCAAAGTAAATAGATGCTGAAATGTAAGAAGCGCAAATTGAGTCAACTTAAATGTAACAAATAATACGAAGTGAAAGCTGAATGTAAATTATGGTTAAATTTTAAATTATGTCTAAAACTATTAAAGGGATAACTGGTATAATGCATAGACCAATAAGCAGTAAGGAACAAGAATATAAAGAGTAATAGAATTGTTTTGGCTTGTGAGATTACTACGGTTCAGCAGCGCCCGGCGATGCTATTGCTTTGTACTTAAGGTGAGAATATCCAAGAGAGGGGGAGAGGTCCGATAGGGAAATATTTACTGTTTTTGACCATAACTTCGTATTCTAAAACACATATTGCAAACAAACTATAAGACTACCTAAGCAGAACTATAACAAGAGTAGTGTTATAAATTTTCACTCAATAATTTCAAACATTTGCGAAATAGTTAGATTTAAATTTAGGAAATACGAAAATTGATATGATTTTTAAAATTAAATCTAACTATTTTGCAAACAACTGAAATTATTGAATGAAAATTCATATCAATACACCTGTCATAGTACTACTTAGGTAGTCGTATACATTTTTTGCCAATATATGTATTAAAAAAAAAGTTATGGCCAAAAATAATAAATATTTATTTATCGGATCTCTTTCTCTTGGATATGCCGGCCTTAAGTTGGCTTATTTATAGACTCGGGCTTCAAGAGATACCTACCATATGAATTATTTCTAGAAAGTAAAATGATACTGGAATTTTGAAGCAAATTTTAGCGCAGAATTTTAAGATTTGCGTTTGCTGTAAACATTTCAAAACCAGGAATCGGCGCGGGGCTAGAAAACGTACCTGTGCGCGAGACTAGGCCGCGTGACGTCAGTAGCCAGACACGTTTACATGAGTCGGTATACTCTCCCTGCGACGGCGGAGCTTGTGTCTGGCTACGACCTCATTAAAATCCAGTACTCTCTGTACTGCTGTTAGCAAATTGACTCGCTTACCTTTATAGGTTTTTAATGTGCGTCGGGTCGTTTGATGACAGGCATGCCGCCATGGACCGCGGCGATAATAACTATGTCGTAAGGTTTTTGTTGCATTTTTTGAGTGCAGGGAAGTCCTTACTTGGACTATACCAACAACGTTTAACTCAATGAATTTATGTGTGCTAAGTAAATGATTGTGTGATAATAGCTCCAGTTTAAATACTAGGTGACACAGGCTAATGGTTCACCCCTATATTACATCTTTGTTCAGTAATACCATGTTTTGCGAATTTTCTCGTGTTTTTTTTAGTATTTGCCTTGTGAAAGAGTTTTGTTTTGACAATTGATTTAAAGTAAGACGCATCTATTAAAAAAATGCGTACTAAACGTTACACTTTTCGCATTTGTATGCAGACGGCAGCGGAGGCCATTAAAGAACAAGTAAAAGCAAAAATTACATTACAAAGATACATGCAACGCGTCTAGTTTAATAAAACTATTTCGACCCAGTGCTATTGTGTAACAAATTACATACTGGCATTAGTTTTCTAGAGAAAGTAAAATAAAAAGTAGATCAATATATGGTAATATCAATCAATTATCCTTTAAACTTGTATGTGTTATATCACATCTGAAACGGTATGAGCAAGAGCAAGGCTAGATAAATATCGTTATGTAATTTTGTTTATAAAATTATTACCACCGAAATTATATATCGCATAAAACATGTAGTCCATTCCTGCTGAGATGCATGTGTCATGATTTACACCTGTTTGTTCTTATTTGGGATATTTTAGGAATGTTAAGTTACTTTGGTGAACAACCGTAGTAACCAACTGGCGACCATAAAATAAATGAAGATTTGGAAAATATTTGTCACTTCTTTTTTTGCCATAAATATTCATCTCAGTTTTACAAATGTTAAATATAAATTAAATGGCCATTAAGAAAAATATATACTAAAAGTAAAACAAAAACTAACCAGCACAATAATCCATTAAAATAATGCACGAGGGTATATAATAATAATAAATCGACTTTATTTTATAAAAGATAATTAAATACATTTTTTTTTAATAACGATTAGGCCCATGAGGGGTATTTAGTAAATTTTTTATGAACGTACCAAGATGATGTAGTACTCTCCAAAAATTAGTCTGCAGCAAGAGTTATAACTTTTTGCACCCGATTTTTATCTAAAATATAGTTAGGCAAGGTCCATATATGAAGTCAGCATAATTAAAGTGAGACAAAACCAATGTCTCACATAACAGTATTATTAGATTAAAATATAATAAATGACGATTGGCATAAATGAGTTTAGACGAATACGATTTTAACCTCTCCACAATAAAATTGTGAGAGGTTACTAAAATTGGTTCAAAAACGAAAATTGAGATAACATCAAATCTTTACGGTTTGAGGTCCTAGGAACCCAAAAAAGTGGTTTTTGAAAAATGTCTGTGTGTGTGTATGTGTGTTAGCGCCGAAACTACTGAACGGATTTGAATGAAGCTTTGCATGTGCGTTTCTTTAGCGCCCCAGAAGATCTGAAAAGGTTTTGGTTGAGATCGGATTACGTTTAGTGCCATTTTGACGCAACAAGTTGTTTATTTTAGAATTACTTTCAATTTGCAATGGAACCATTGAAAAGCAGTTAAAATTCCGATTTCAACGATATATCACACTTCTACCCTTTCGATTTGGTTTGCGTGAAACAAATTAAAAACAAAGCAAATATGAAGCATCACGTGCCAATTCACGTGTGAGGGTTTCTTCACTGCTCTAGAAGTAGAGCGGATTACGCTTAGTGCCGTTTTTAAATATATATACAGACAAATCGAAGAATTAAACTACAAATATTCCTCTAAAATCTAGTAAAATTACTGAAATGCTAATGTTTCATTTAACAAAGACAGCCGCGAGCGATCGGGTTGCAATGAGCAAATTTTGAAGATTGTCATTGTCATCGTTTGTCATCCGATAACGTTGGTGTCATGTCATGTTAATAAGATTTCGGCATATTTGTAACTTTTAGTGACTGCACCAGTGGATTGTCACAAACTTTAAAGGTAGATGTAAGAATATCAATATCATATGCTTTCTGTACCTTCGTTGGTGAATTTATTATAGATTATCATTTTACCAATTTTCAGTTTGTTGCTTTACAAATCTGTAGTATTTAGGATAACTAGACTTTCTTAGTCGTTCAAGTGATGTTAAAGTTGTTAATATCTTAATAATATATTATTCAACGGGCGATAATGTAGGTAACAACTCGCATAGATTATTGTAAATTCATTAAGTTGAGGGTTTTTTTAGTGCCCCAGAAGATCTGAAAAGGTTTTGGATGAGATCGGATCGCTTCGTTTGTTGTGCCCCGTGAGTCGTGCACGAACGTTTTTACACCTAATTTATTCTAGAAAGTCGGATCCCGCTATTCAGTGCGGGCGAGGGTTGCGTAATATTGCATCATCCTTGTAAGAAGTTGAGATTTTAAGATGAAAATTATATGACTGTTTTGGGCAATAGAAAGGGAAATCGTTTGGCGATTGAATGAAACTCGAATCGGTTTTGGTTTAGAAGATATTGCATGAAAAATAGGTTGAATATATTGATTCGTCCTCGTAGAATCATGATTTACGCACGCATGTAATATGGACTCTGGGTTATCTTGCACGTCGCAGTTTGAAGGGGGTAAATATGGAGTTGAAATTAAGTGAAAGTGTGCTGATACACTGGAACGTGAATAAGCCGTGACATTAATTTGGAAATGTGGACTGATATGAAATAGATAAAATAGTTAGGTCGCAATTCGAGTGAAGGTTAAAATTGAATGAAAAATAATTCGTAGAAAGTTTATGAATGCGAATTTGAACTTTATACCGGAGGTACGAAAAGTGAGTTGGATGTCAAATGGAATATGGGGGCTGTATTTTTTAGGTAATTTGGAAAGTTTATTTCGTAAAATTGACAATTGGAATATTGTAACGTGTTTTTTTTATTGTTTTAGGATATTTTAGAATTATGAAACGAAAATGAAAGATACTTTTTTTATTAGGGTTTGTTCTTTTGGACCGAAAGATTGAATTTTTTTACTATTTTTGACATTTTTTGTTTTGCATTTACTTTAGGGAATGGAATGTGCTATCACACAGTCCATAAGCGCGTAGCGGCACATTGAATGGTCTAATTCTTGAACGTATTCAGTTTATTAAGAGACAATTTATAAGAAAGAAAATCTTAGCCATCGGCAGAGGATTGTGGGTCAGCATCGTGAAAAAACACGCAAATCTTGTTAAATGTTATTGTCAAAATCAGTCTTTAATAACTTATGACCCGAAAACCTACTCTAACCATAAAAATTATTTCCTAACAAAAATACCATCTTTATAAAAAAATCCTATCCTCATTTAAATTTATGTAAATATTCATAGACATGTCGCATTTTGACGATTCGTCTATTTGTTATTCTGCCATATGAAGGTCTTATTTTTATATAAATAAAATTAATCGACTAAGTATTTTTGTTTTTCCCATCGATAAAACACTTAACATTAATAATTGGTTAATTATCATAACCTTTAATGATATTTAGACCAGTTCACATTGGAGATTACCTATTATATCGTGTACGTAATATTTGGAAGTGTTATTGGACGAATTTACCGTTAAAATTAGGAACATTAGCGGTCTCAGGGGCAAGGTAAACAACAGTTTTACATTTTTATTACTGTAAATACAATGTCGATTTTATCGATAATTCAGTTACATCAATGGCTATTAGCCGTCATTTGTATTGTAACTCTCTTTGTAACAAATATAAGTATTTATCTCTGCTTTAATTCCTTCAGTAAAATAGCCTGATTGGTGTTCTTCAGTCCTTTTGAATTTATTGCACTACGAAATCGACAAGGAATATAATTATGATTGCTTTATTTTGCTTTTCTGGATTCTGGAAAAATCGATTTTTTTTTCTACTCTCTTGGGACTCCTCCAAAATAAAACCCAATGTCACACATCTTCGGGTATCAATGTAGAATCTTTTAAACAAATTTTAATGTTGCAGTCGATTAACGGAAATAACATTCAAAAAAGTTTCTTTATCATGAATTTTATGACGTTAATACGTTGAATAAACTAGCAATTTTAAACGGTGTAAAAAGCAATTACATACGCATTAAGAAAATGTTTAAATTTTACATTTCACAAATTTTGTGGGCCATTAACGCTCCCTATATTAAAAATGTATAATACACGATAACATTCCAGCGGGAAAGATGTCCCGATTAAAATGTTTTTAAAATTCCAGTATTTGCACAAAATTTTATGCGTTGATATAGGTTAGTAGAAAAACATAATCTCTTACTATTTACTTCACTGTAGATTTAAAATTTCCGTGTATTTTAATAAATCGAAAACACTAGTTATTTTAACGTTATTAAAAAAACGTTTTTTAATTAAAACGTTTAAATTGCCATATTAAATAGGTACACGCATTAAAAAGGTTTGACTTTCTCGTTTAGCAAACGTTACATTTAGCGTACCGTTAAAATTCTTTACATTATAAACGTTCTCATTAAAACGTTTTATGGGCGAGCGTAGGTGTGTCTTTACTATATATTATATATTTCGATATGCGATGTAAAGCAACGCCAAACGCAGTTAGTACGTTAGTAGTTAGATGGGTGACCGTTTCAAGGAAGACCGCGTTCTCGCCTCACATCTTCCAGCGGTTTATATATCGGTGTATGTGCCGAAGCTATGCCATCTTAGGCGAGGATTGTGTAGTGGATCCTTCGGACGGGATGTAAAACCATCGGTCCCTTGTCTATTAAATGTTAGGCAGTAAAAGATCCCTACTTTTCGAAAGAGAAGAGGTTCGACAATTTTCTGGTTGGGATAACTCGTCTACTGGCGTCGGTGTTAGACCTCAGTAGCGGAAATAGATCGGCATTAAATAAATGTTAAAAAAGGACATTCGATTCCAATACTTCCGTTTATCATTTGTTGAAAATACATATAGTAGCAACGTATTCTATACGTTTTATTTGAACGTTGAAATATTTAACCAAGTTTAAACGTTGAAGATTCCAACGTAAAACGTTTAATCAACGACTGTGACGTTTAAATAACGTTTCAATTCACCTAGTACCAGTAGTAAATTTTTATGTACAGGAGAATTTATTAAAAAATGGAAAGCTTATAAAATTCATGTTATTTTTAAAGCTTATAATATTTCTTTTGTTGCAGATGAAAATTGCGTGTGTTGTGTTGGTGGCGTGTGCATGTGCATGTGCAGCTGCCGATCCTGCCATTAACCAAATTAGGCCAGTTTCAAACAGACCAGGAAGATTTCTTTCACTGCCAAATCCACAAAAGTGTGCAAACAGTGAGTATACTTATTGGTCAAAGTTTATTATACTATATTACTCCATAATTAGTAAAGTGAGAATAACACCGCTTAAATTAAGAACAGCAAAATGTAAAAACGGAGAGACTTTAAAGACGGCGGTATCAATTTCTCACCAACAATGTAATCTGCTGAAAGCGGGGTTCGAACCCAGGCACCATAGTCAGTGATTAATCGCGCTTCCCTCACAAAACATACACAACCTAAAACCAATCAATATGAGTTGCAGGTTAATTCTTATTTTTCCAAAATTTTCAACGAATGTATTATAATCATCGAAATAGATCAATATTTTTTGTTGTCTTCTAAGACCAATTCTAAGTAAAATATTCGACAAAAGCTGTTTAACATGACATCCAAATTGTAATAAACTGAATAGAATTTCTGTGACAGGCTTCGACATTTTGTATTTTAATGCATAATAACAAATAAATATTTACATGAAAATAATGTTTTATAATTTTCAACGATCTATTTTATATTTTTAAGCCATTTAGCTTTTAATTTTTTTTTCATTTTAATCTAAATAATGATATCAAGTTTTTTCCTGATTCTATTTTCACACGGGATTTACAATGTATACAAACCTTTTATTTGGCTAATTTATTTGTATTTTTTTTCCTCTGTGTTAACGAGTATTCAAGGAATATGCATATTTATTTTCGCACATACCCGGAACTGATATCATTTATATTCATTATTATGACATAACCATTTATTAAATATAGTACTGATTTCGTAATGTTTACTTTTCCAAAATTATTCATTTTCAATTATATCGACCAGTTAACACAAATTACTTCTTGATCCTGCAATATAAATGAGATCAAATAAAACAAATGTGTAGTATTAAAATTAAGAAGTTTTCTTAAGGAATTTGCCACATAGACGTCAGATGGTATAAACAATCGCTCTAAAATTTTATGGGGGAAATCTAGACTGCCTTTTTTAGATTTTGATACTGGTAACAAAGTGGATAGACAAAACGTGGGACGTCGAAACGTCGATGTCCAAATATTTTGTTATCACAAGAAATTACATTTTGTACATTCAATGACCTCTACACCACTGACTATTCAAGCATCTAAATTACTAACAGCAATACCATCTCTAAATTTCGTCACAGCAATGCAATATCATCATTGTTCTCTAAAGTACATTAACGTGTACATTAGTTGATTTTAACGTTGCCCAATCCTTAGCCAATATTATCAATAATTAAAGGTTTCGACGAGGTTATTATTCCCCTTTAGTTTTTAATTATTTATAATATAATTGTTTGCTTTTTATGTTAATAAAAGGTTGGTCCAAATGTCAAGTTTATAAGCTTATCGAAATCATCCGATACGCGTGAATGGTAAAGTATTTTTCTATAGAATTAGCTCACAGCTTTATCAACTGTGCAAACAAGTATCGGTAAAGGTGGCACCAAATTGTATTTCCAAATTGCATAAAAACAACTTTTTTGAGAAAGATTTAAAACATTCTTAAATTAAAGCCATTTTTTAACTTCTCAGGGCTACTAGTGATTGTCTACAATATGTGTAGATCCTGATTGTAGTTTGTTTGCCAACACCTTCACCAGCAGCTTCTTTCTCAATATTCATCTGTATTATGTAGGGCCTGCCAAGACAAACCTGGGAGAAATGCCATCTGTAGAAGAGGCGTCTTCCTGACAGCCTCATTCCACAGGTGACTTCTTGTCTCTCCACAGCCTACATTTGGTTGTATACCAACAGATTTGAGGCGTACCGTTGTTGTTAGAGCCACTTCTCCTAGATATATATCTAGTGGTCGCAGATACAGCATTACCTCCATAGCTCTCGTTGGCGTTGTTCGCATAGCTCCGGTTATGCTAGGCAGGCAACTCTCCGCACTTGACTGAGTCTGATCTTAGCTGTAGTCTGTTGGCTTTTAGGCCACCAAACCACATCTCCATAGATTATCATTGGTCTTATGACTGCAGTGTGTATCCACATGACCACTTTGGGCTTCATTCCCCAGGTTTTCCCCACGATCCTGCGGCACTGCTCATAAGAAATGTAAGCTTTCTTTAGTCGTCTATCTATGTGAAGATTCCATGTTAGTTTGGCGTCGAAGGTTACCCCAAAGTATTTCACTTCTGATGCGAAACTTAGTGTTGTATCCAGGAGGGCAGGTGGCTTCAGTGGTCCTGGTTTCCTTTTCCTTGTGAAGAGAATCATCTCCGTTTTCCTGGGACTGACAGACAGGGAGTGTTCTCTGCACCATTTTTCGATTATTCTTAGGGCCCCCTGCATTCTTTCACAGAGGACTCCTTTGAATTTTCCACTAAGCATTATTGTTAGATCATCTGCGTAAGCGATTGTGTGGAATCCCTCTGAACTGAGGTGGCACAAGAACTAGGTTCCATAGCAGTGGTGATATTACACCTCCCTGCGAACAGCCTCCCGCGACTATTTCTCGTACAGAAGGATCTCCCACACTGATTTGTACAGCTCTCTTCGAGATCATGCTGGATATCCAGCTTCCCATGATCGTAGGGACATTCTTCTCCACTAGGGCCGCTGTAATTTTTGGAAAGGTGGTCCTGTCAAACGCACTTTCTATGTCTATGAAGACACCTAGGGTGGACTCTTTATTATCCAAGGATCTCTCAATCAGACTCGGGACTGCATGGAGGGCGGTGTCGGTTTATCATCCCAGGGTGTATGCGTGCTGGTTAGGATATATAGGCTTGTCTTTCACTACAACATCCATTATATGTCGTTCACATAGCTTCTTCATCGTCTTGAGTAGCAACGAGGTTAAGCTGACAGGTCTATAGGCTTTAGGGGTGGTGTATTTCATCCGCTCTGCCTTTGGGATGAAGGCAAATTTCACATCTCTCCATATATCACAAATTAAGGATGGTAACGTGCGACCAATCTTTACACTAATAGAATTAGTAATAGATAGAACTTTCGGTCCAATGAGAATCTAATAAGGCTACATGAAAAATAGCTTCCTGACCAATGAGTTACTTTTTGATATGAGATCTAAAATTATAGCCCAGTCATTGAAGCTTTATACCTCAGAAATATTTTACTACCAACCGATTTACATGAAATTTTGGAATTAGGCTTATCTTACCCTTAACTTCAAAAGTGATATTGACCCGACCTCCGTTCTTACCCTGGGGGTGGTTGCCACCCCTTCTCGTTAGTGGAAATTTTTTTGGTCAAAATAACCTCGGGTATCGATAGAAGACCCAATTCTAAGCAAAAAGTGTTCTATAAAGTTTTTTCAAAAACTCAATGCTTTTCAAGTTATTGGCGATTAAAAACTCGGAATTTTCCCACGTTTTTCAACGGTTTTTTGCAAATATCTCAAAAAATATGCGTTTTAACGATAATTTGTAGAAGGTAAGAAAATGAACAAATTGGTTTTTTAAAGAGTGTTCTAAGTGCAATATTAAGCGAGATATTGAAGATAAAAGCCTTTTTTTTGTCTGAACTTTAATCGATGTATTCAATGCCATCTAGCGGACAACGGATACATTTTATCCATATGACAATAAGAAACTTTTTTATAGTGCTTAAAATAATCTTTAAAATGAGCAGTGTTAAAAGTCTTTTGCATGTAAAGTGAGTGAGTGGTAATGAAAAAAAGAGGGACATCTAATTTTTTTTTTTTAAATCGATGTTTCACAAGTGCCATTTCCACCAAATTTAAAATTAATCGTATTCCGTCTAGATTTAACTTTAATATGAAGAGCTTATTGGATTCCAGCCGTTTGGCTGCTTTGGAATGCATACTTTTCAAAAAAATCACGATTTTAAGAAAAAAATTTTTTTTTTATTTTTAAAAAAACACTTTTTTTTTCATAATATTTCAAAAATAATGAAAGATACGTAAAAAACTGTAATGGTAAAAAATGTAGGGCTTTTTTTGACAAAAATTTTGTTTTTTTTTCTGTCAGACCAAAATTGACGGAGATATGACTGTTTAAAGAGCGCGCGGTAGCGCAATCACAGTCTCTCTCGAGCCCTTTGACCCTTCACCGTTTCAAAATTAAGGGTTTTACACTACATGTCATAATGAAAAAAGTTGTAGCTCTTTCAATTACCTTTAAAATGGCTTTTTTTTAAATTGTGATAGTTTTAAAATTGAAGGAGAAACGTTTTTTTTTCTATTTAGTAAAATGAAAATTTCGGAGCACAAAAATTTGGAGCAGAGTGAAACTAAAGAACAATATGAACCCAAAACTATTTTCTTATATATATATCCATATATGGCATATATATATCGGAAACATACGCACGAATACATACAAACGTTCATATATGTATATCCAATAAAAACTGCAGATCCACCTGCACCGCAAGATTTACTTAAAATGATTTTTTGCAACTGCAAAAAAGGTTGCGGAGCCACTTGCGGATGCCGAAGAGTCAAGCTGTTTTGCAATGTGTGGAACATGCAGTGGAGATAACTGGCAGAATAGCCCTCCAATTGACCCAGAAGAAGATCTTGATTACGACAGCAACTCCGATATTGAGCCATGAACGATTGGTGTAATAGTTTTTTTATGTATTGTAATGCTCTTGTTGCAGAATTTTTTATAATTAATTACTAATTTAATCTAGTACATTTCCAGATAACTTGTAAGTTTATATTTTATTCAATAATAATAATAATTAAATTATTTTTAATTGTATAAACATATATTTTCAATGTTTTAATTTAGGGGTAGTTGTAAGGGTTGAAAAGCTAAACATATGATAGTCATTTTCGAGAACGTGAAACAACAATTAAATCATTTTGAGTTCATCAAAAGAAATTTTTTTATACAATTTTTAATTGAGGGGTTGTTTTTAAGGGTTGAAAAGGGGTTAAAAATATGATAATTAAGGTAGATAACGTAAAACAATATTTACTCTATATTTAAATCTTTTTAAGTTATACAAAAGTATTCTTTGTAATTTTCTTCAATTTAGGGGTCGTTTGCAGGGGTTGTAAAGTTTTTTAAGGGTTGAAAATGGGTTAAACATGAGATAATTGTGTTAGAGAACACTTTATGATTTCACTCCTTATTATTAAATACGTTTTCTAGCGATAAAATGGCGCAATGTCAATTTTTTTCATTAAGGGGTCGTTTTCACCCCTTAAAAATAAAAAACGGAGGTCGGGTCAATATCACTTTTGAAGTTAAGGGTAAAATAAGCCTAATTCTAAAATTTCATGTAAATCGGTTCATAGTAAAATATTTCGGAGGTAAGACCCTAATTTTTCGCTTCAATGACTGCACTATTAGTAGTTCAAAATGTTCGAATGATGCTCGAAATACCAACCATAATTCGAATAAATAAGAAAGAATTGATCCCAGACACAAACTATGAGAAACTTTAAAAAATTACTGTTTACTGAATAGTATTTTTGTGTCTTCCTCACTGGGTGGGCAAACGACACTGAATGAGTGAATGGGAATTTGACTGCATAACTAATACTTATTAAAAATGACCTGACTTGTAAGGCTGTTATTGTCGTTGCAATCATTTCAAATACACAAATAACCTGCTGCCTCTCTTCAAATCGTGTTTCACGACATTGTATAGAACGATTATGAATATTACGATATGACAACACATTTTAACGTTGCCGAAAACAATAAGACAAATATGAAATACGTACTTTTATAACTTGTTACGTTGTGCCGGTAGGACAATATAAACATGCTGTGACACAATAAGCTGCTATTGAGTTACCCGCGAGTTTTAAATGACCTCTTAAACTTTACGAAACGTATTTGTAATCCATGAGATACAGCATCTCTTTAGGTTTATTGGTTTTAAATTTGAATTGAACCTCGTTAAGTTGTGTACATACTGTAATATTTAAATTAATTCGAGTGGAAAATGTTGGGAACAACATTTTTTTATCTGATATGTTGTGAAATACCCTCATGTAGATTAAATGATATATATTAGCATAAAGAATGAATAAAGACGTTTCAAAATGACCTTTCATTATAATATTCCGAATTATTTGTTTATAAACAGGCATAGTTTGCACATTTAGATATGCAGAATTCCATAAGTGCTCGCTTGTTTTGCAATTATTTTTAAAACTGCTTATTTGCAGTAGACAGACTTAGATCCGCAAAATATATTCCAACAAAAATTTTCGGTAGCAATGTAAAACAATAATACCCATTAAATCAAATATCGCAACTGTCGTAATAATGAAAAGAATGCAAAAAAGGTATAGGTTCTTAATAGTTACTACTTCGATTTAAAGATTTTGAAACCTTTTACATTATGTTAAGTTTTGGCAACATATAAAATGTATACCTTTAAAAATTAGGGCACTCACTCCAGGGAGGCTGTAGCCCAAATTTTACGCCCCCAATTCAATAACTCGCAAATTTTTCAACGAAATCGGCTAAAATTCTTATCATGGGAGTTTTAGTCGAGGTCATTACGTGTATTCGGCTAAAATATACGATAACAGAGTATGTATAGGCCCTAGGCTTCGCTCACCGGTTGCGGTAGGGCGTGGGACATAGTTTTTCTTTTAAAGGGGCGCCAAGTAATTTAATAATTTTTTTTATCCCTATACACACGAATTTGTCTATCGAGACATAAAATTACTAAACTGTCTCCCTTGGAGGTATTAGCCAAATAATTTTAAAATTAAAGAAAAGAGAGAGAGAGATGTGTATATATTCTATTTATTCTAACTAGTAAATTTGGTTAAGCAAGTACAAAAAAATAAGAAATTCAATTTACATATATATATGATCTAACAGAACACCTGTGGTTATTTGTTGGTAGGTGGTTTCAGTAAGGCATTTTAAGTAAAGATAATTACGTTAAATACTTGGGGCTTGGCATGGAACTATTAAAATGAATAATAAGAAAGATAATTATGTAAAAATGACAACTATCAAGATAATAAATTCCCACGAGGGGGGTACTCAATCTTATTCAGCGACGGGTGTTATTTTGCCGATGCAGTGGAGCCGTCAAGATGTGAGATCCCCGTGTAGAATATGCCAACTTCCTGTTGAAGTAAGAGACCAAAATTATTCTAGAGTGGTGTAAACTGCAACTCTGCAGAGCGGCCAAACGGTAAGGTGTATCCAACTCCAAACAAAACGAAATGGCGGAGCAGAGGTACAAAAAAAACGCCTAATAAAAGAAAACAAAAATTAACTCGCGGAATATTGTAAATTGATATTAAATGCACTTTCACAGAAGAATGAATTAGCTGTTTGGCTATTTACATTAAAAGCAAGAATAGGTAATTTTTATACACACCTCTAGCACATAACCCTTATTGCCGAGATGTTTTATGCTTCAATGTGTCCCAAAAAAAAACCATCCGTAATACTACGGTTGAAAACGTAAAATGCAAAAAAAAAACTTCAATAAATATTTTACGTCTCCTATGCTACTTAAACACTTATCCGTACTCGACGGGTAACTAAGAAAATGAAATTTGTTTAAGGTTACTGGACACAGCTAACCAAGAAAAACGAATACTAATTTCTAACTTCTACTGTGAACCGATCGAACGATGTCCGTTTTTTCCTTCTCCGCAAAACATTCTTACCCGTTGAATGAAATTGGAATGTTAAGATGGATACACACTTATAGATTTTACCTTATAATACACGGATATTTAATATTCGTATCAAGGGGTACCTATTTTTGCCAGAACGCCAATCTAGAGACCCGCCCCTTTTCGAGATCCCTGAACACGATGGTGGGGGTTCCACAATTTTTTTTCCTCGCCAACCTCTTCAAATTGGCCAAAAATCACCCCCAAGGTGCCCTTTTCCGTGAACCCGTTTATTTCCCTAGTTTTTCGACTAACTGTTATTCCCTTGAGTAGAACGGAAGGTCCCTCGAGGGATTTGACCTTAGCCACCCCTACACCAGGCTTCCACCCCTCTAGGGGGTTGAAAAATGGATATTTTCTTTATCGAAAAAAAATGATATTTTACAGGACTTGTTTTTGTGAGGAAGGTGGCAGGTGACCAGGGTTGTGTAACCATCTCCGGGGGTTGTTTTTACCCTTCAAAAGGGTGGAAAATTCTTTTAAAAATATTTTGTAGGAGGCGTTTCATTGAGGAAGGTGGTACGCCTACTACAAAATATTATTTTGTCCCACCTTCGAAGGATGAAAACAACGCCCGGGGTTGGTTAGACAACCCTGGTCAACTGCCACCTTCCTTAAAGAAACATCTCCTACGAAATAATAATTTCTTTAAAAAAAATCAAATATCCACCTCTTTGAAGGGTGAAAATAACCCCCGGTGCTGGTTACACAATCCTGGTCACCTACCACCTTCCTTAAAGAAACGCCTCCTACAAAATATTATTTTTTTCCCAAAAAAAAAAAAAAATTCCACCCCTTTGAAGGGTGACAATACCCCGGGGATGGTTACACAACCGTGGTCACCTGCCACCTCCCTCACAGAAACACCTATAAAATATTAATTTTTTTCCACAACAAGAATTTCAATTTTCCAACCCAGAGGGAGCCTGGTGTAGGGGTGGCTGAAGTCAAATTCCTCGAGGGAATAACAGTTAGTCGAAAAGCTGGGGAAAATAAACGGGATCACGGAAAAGGGCACTTTGGGACCATCCTGTTCAGCCTCGGAAATGGGGGAGGGTCTCTAGATTGGCGCTCTGGCAAATAAAGCAAGAACCCCAAAAAAATCCCGGCTCCTGACATCGACTATTTTGGGGTCGCTTATTCCGAGGTGAAAATTGGAAAATTCAAAATGGCGGACTTTAAGTATTAATTCCTGATTTACGCCGTTTCTATTGATTTTACTGAAAAATATGTAGAGTAAAAAAGTGTTTAGAATGTCATTTTGTATTAGAATACACCATTTTGGTAACCCCATTATTTAACCCTTTTGCTTCTCCCCTGTGGAAACCTCCTACGTCTGACCCTTTATTTTGAAAAAATTACGATAATTTTTATTTTTTTATTTTTATTATAGTTTGATAATATTGGACTAATGAAGTTGAAATAACAAAAAAAATTAACCCTAACCGTTTCAACCCTTTACTGGGGATGAACATAGAGTGACCTCCCAAAAAATACGATTTTTTATAAATTTTTACTACAAACTGATGGGGGAACATATGGAAATATTACTAATAATATTTTTATCAAATTATCAGTAATAATGGATAAACCTACAGCCTTAAAAAACAGTTTAAATCGTGTTTAAAGGGCGGAAAAGGGTACAATTTCGCTTTGAAAAAAATATTTTTTTAGTCCGTAGAGTTTATATGTAATTTCTGTATTGTTGTTAAATATGTCAGGGAATTTTCAACATTTTATTTCATTTTTGATCAATTTTTTGGAATGGTTAAATGTGTCCTCATAAAAGTTTTGTTAGAACAAAAGATATTTACGCTGTTTCTATTACTTTTTAAGAAGAATATGATTACTAAAAAATGTTTAGAATACGTTTTTGCATAAGAATACATCATTTAAAAAAATATTAGTACTTAACCCTTTCATTCTGTCCTCGTAGGTAATCATGGTAGTCAAAAAATTTCATTTTCAAAATGTAAATAGCATTGATTTTTACCCCATACACAAGAGGAAGAGAAATTATTAAAATGCCATTTTGTGTCAGAATACAAATTTTAGAACTACCATCAATTAACTCTTCCCTTTTAACGTCTTGAATCACTGTTTTCGTTTTTAAGGATTCGTATAAAAACGTAATTTGCGCCGTTTTTGCTGATTTTAATCAAAAAGTGTTTGGAATGTGACTTTGCATAAGAGAGAATATTTTCCCCCATCAGTTTGTAGTGAAAATTTAGGAAAACGGAGAGCTTGAATAGAGATCCCGAGAGCGTTCGTGCACTTATTTTGATTGTAGGAACTTTGGTTGAAGTTTCAGAGAAATAAATAATTTTCGGTGTCAAATGCTTCACCCTGTATGAGCAGTCGGAGCACTTAACTTTTGTTGAAAGTTCGAAAAATTTAGGAAAGTTGGCAGGGTAATTTCGTATCACCCTGTATATTACTGTTCAGTAAAACACACTTGTTTAAAAAACGAAAACTAAAATATTTATTTAATTCACTTCACCGAAAAATAATTAAAAATGTATTCTAATAAAAAAGATAACTTTTCAACTGCGAAAATTTCGTCGTAAAAGGAATAAAATTAAATCGATTGGATTTTTGAAGAATTTTAAAAGTTCACTTTTGGGCGAAGGTGCCAGTTAAATATTAAATAAATTCACTTAAAATTAAAGATGCGCGATGGCAGAGATTTCACTTAAAAAGCTAATTCTTTTTTACAAGGTTTCGGCTTTGGAAGAAGCTGTAGTGGTTTGCACGTGACGAACTTGACTTGCTCGAGCCTCGTCGGGTCCGAGCTTATATACCGTAGCTTCGTTTCGTTTGTCCTACCCCATCGAGTCAGGCACGATCGTTGCTTTGCTGTCTGGAAAGGTCCCCGTATTTCGTGCGGGCTTGGTCTAAAACTGATTTCTTGCCCCCTTGTCAGTGCGTGCACTAACTGCGTAATAATAGAAATAGATTGAAGTTTTAGTTGGAAAATATATCGTCGAATAGAGCCTAAAATGAGAAGCTTTTTGGTTTTTTGATGAAACCTGTGTCTATTTTATTATACGAGTTATTTAAAGATTTGTCTGAACTTATTATTTTATTTTCGCCTAACACCCGTATTATTAATCCCCAGGCCAGAACTTACTCACGGCTGCGGCCATACTAAGTGCTATTGTTGGCCCGCTCGGAACAAATGTAGATCTTGGTATAATATCAATTATGCAAGATGTAGATTTTATATAAAATATTTGTGCCGGTGAATGTTTAAGACGCGGAAGTAAATATTGATGAGGGGCTATGGGAGGACGTGTAGAAAGATAAATAGCCGTTTGTTATTTACCACGCAATTTCGGATAGACATTTAAATCGCGCGACCGATCGCTTGTAGAATTTTTATTTAAACTAATTAAAAGTTGATATCAGGGGTATGTGAAGAGTATTATGGGTGGTCTGAAAATATACAGGGGCTATAATTTTAAAGTTGATAATTTTTTGCTGTAGAATGGACAGATTGAATGTTTTAAACGTTTCGAAGATATTTTAGACATCTTTAGGAATTATCGGTTTATGCTGAATTTTTTCGGAATTTAATTTTGAAAATTGTAGTTTTGTAATAAACTAAAATACAGGGACATTTTTTTATGGGGTTTGCCACTGGAGGCGGAAAGATCGAATAGTTTGACAAATTTTGGAATTTTTTGAGTTAATTTTTTGATAGTACGTAGTATACACTACAACAACCCCCAGTAAAGTGTTGAAACGATTAGAGTTAATTTTTTTTTGATATTTCAACTTTATTAGACCAATATTATGAAGCTGTAATAAATTTTTTTTTACAGTTTTTATCGCAATTTTTGCAAAAAACTTCCCCGTGGTAAATACACTAATTTTCAAAGGTATACATTTCATATGTCGCCGAAACTTAACATAAGGCAAAACGTTTGAAGTCTTTACATTGAAGTAGTAACGATTAAGAGCGAAATGCATTTTCTCTACTATAAACGGGCTTTCAAAATAATTTCAAATTAAATACGTCATATTTGTTATACTATCACAAAAACGAAGAATCCTGATACAAAAATCTATTTCAAATTAATAGAAACTCATTCATATGCTAAAGAAACATTCTTGTACCTTGCATCTGCTATAAATTATATTATTAATAATTAATCATATAATTTACTTTTAATTTGTTGCGAATAAAATTAATAAATAATGAAGATTTATGTAGGGGCTTAATAGATAATGGTCAGCAAACAACATCAATTTATTGATAATTTATGAGTAAGTGTTAATTTTAATGGAGAATAAATAACAAATCCTTTTCGTTAAGCATTAACAACCTGGGCACCAAACATTCAAATATTAATTCATAAGCCAATTAAATTAGAAAACGACACCTGTGTAGATACGAATCTACATAAAGTAATTTTTTATATCACTATTAAATATTTTAGATCTAGAAAATAATGGTCACATAATATTTGTATCCCTCACTCATAAAATAGGCCAATCATTAGAGTAAAAAAGGTATGAAAAATGGCGAAAATTTTTAAATTTTGAGACAACATTGGATGAGTTAAAATCATAACAAATTCGGTTTTTGCACCCTTTACCACCCCCCGGAACATTGTTAAATTAATAAAAAACCTAAATTTGTAGAGTCGAGTTCATCTGTTGCCGGTACACAAAAAACCCAACAAAAACTTTACGACCTCATTAAAAGACCGCTACTCTCTGTACTGTTTCGTTCGCAAATTGATTCGCTTACCTTTACAGGTTTTTAATGTGCGTCGGCTTGTTTGATGACAGCATGCCGCTTGGCCCAACGGCGACAGTAATTTTTCACCACCATTTACATTAGTGTGTATAAGACTACCAGGTTGGCCACTGTCATTTGTCTGTTCCATGATCTGTGGCATACTGATAAGAACTAATAAGTTCGAAACCGGTCTATGTCTAGTATGGGAATTGACAAATTACATTGGCTGCCAATCGAACTGAACCAGTTCAGTTCGAGCAACGAGGAGCAGCAGTGGGCAGCTTTCAGTGAGAACCTGAAGATGGCAGATGAGATTCTGCCGAAACGTCGTTTAGACAACCGTGACTCCTGGAGAGCACCCGGAAGTACAAGAACACTTCATATATAAACGGATTGCAAATTGACGTGAAGCTATATAATGACGTAATTAAAACAATAATAAATTTGCAACTTTTATCGGATTCTTTTTATACGAATGAAATTTTAAATAAACTGTAAAATATCTCGGACGGATAATGAAAACAGTTAAAATATATTCCGGACGTTTTGCGAGGTTAAAAATCCACAGGAGTATTTCAATGTTGTTTGAAATTTGCGCCTTTTTCCAATTTTTTGTAGTCAATCATGACTTTATTATTTAATTAATAGGTAATTTCATTACGTTCCGGGACATTTATGAGGTTGCAAATTCAGCTTATGTTAGTTTTTAATGTCACAAAGGTTTCGCCCCCCATTTATTGTTTAAACCATCAAAATCGTGGCTGTGCCAGATAAAAAAAATTGTGAAAAAATCTTCCAGATGTTATCCAAAATTTGCATAAAATTCGGAATTTTTGTCAAAAAATTAATAAAAATTTACGTTTTTTGTTAATTTAACAATGTTCCGTGGGGCTGAAAAGGGTGTAAAAACAGGATTTGTAATTTTTTTCCCATGTTGCCTCAAAATTTAAAAACGTTTGCAATTTTTGTCCAAGTTTTCACTATCGAAATCTGTGATGACTGGCCTAAAACTATCAACCGGAAACACGAAAAAAGTGTAAGTCGTTAAAAGTTCCTCTACCGGGGTTCGACCATAAGTAATGCACGTTGAGTTAAACGATTTTTTTCCTCGATAATTTCGTCATACAATGTGCCATAGAATTTAACATACTGTATGCAGAAAAATGTGCTCTTTCAAATGACATTTTCAAAAATGGGGGTTGCCTCCTAAAAAAATTACTGATGACGAAATATCGTGTTTGAAATCTCATGCTTCATGATCCTCTTATTTTTCCTTCGTGTTGCAAATTTGAGACCATTTTTACTGTACTATTTAGTTTCTACAATAGTCAGAGAAATGAAAACGTTAATTGCTTTACCTTCCTTTGTAATTGAAAAAGGAAATAATTTCTCTTGGCAATCTTTTATAATCACTATTATCTTACTCCAGTATTGTGAGTGTGGCATGAATGTTAAGTAACAATACAGAAAATAAATATTAAATACCGGGTAATAAGAAGAAAAGGTATAATTAAATATAGTTCACACACAAGAAGCTTATTTTACAACTTTTTTGTCATATCAACTTAGAAAGCATTAAATACAAACAATGACAATAATTAGCAACACTTTATGTCTTGTATGTTAAATGGTTTGTATTAATAAAAACTAACGATGGAGATTATCTAATGGAGTAGCAGAACAGATTAATATATTTTTATTTGCATACCCAATCATCGGCATATGATCGTGTAGTGTACAACTTAAGTATATATTTCTATATCCGGGTGTATATTTACGGACAGTCAAAAAACTCAAAACTTTACGACCCCATTAAAATACCGTTACTCTGTACTATTTCGTCTACAAATTGAGTCGCTTATCTTTATAGGTTTTTAATGTACGTCGGTTTGTTTGATAAGACCATGCCGAATGATTCACCGGCATCAATAATTAGCTCATAAAGCTTTTGTTACGTTTTTTGACTGCCCAGTAAATATACACCCGACTATACTCTGAGTTCTATTCATTTCTGATATGATAAGGCGTATTCAGTTTTTTAAATTTAATTTGCACCAAACTCTTCCAACTGAACTACAAATAGCACTAAAAATATTTGTCTTGTCTAATTTTCCTCCATTATTCATACGATACTATGTACTCAAGAGTATTAAGCTCTACCATAAGGGTGTCTTGTTATTCCTGTGGATATCCACTTGTGTATCTTAAATACACATCTATAGGCTAAAATGAAACGTTGAAGCAATAATTCTTAGTGAAATTTCAACTAGCTTCATTAGTCTGACTGAAAATAATTGTTGCGAAAATGATCTGATAGTGCAATAAAATTTATCCACTTTCATATTCAATTCAAATAAAATGTTTCATCACACTCTAATTATCTTTGGTTATCTTGGTACCACAAACTCGAGAAATTGCCAATTTGCTTGTAGGGCGTAAATTCAAGTTTAAATTAAAGAGTACAGTCCCGAAATAAAATATGTTATATAAATTAAATTTTTAAATTTAGTACGTTGCGAAATTGAAGCAATAATTCTTAGTGAAATTTCAACTAGCTTCATTATTCTGACTGAAAATAATTGTTGCGAAAATGATCTGATAGTGCAATAAAATTTATCCACTTTCATATTCAATTCAAATAAAATGTTTCATCACACTCTAATTATCTTTGGTTATCTTGGTACCACAAACTCGAGAAATTGCCAATTTGCTTGTAGGGCGTAAATTCAAGTTTAAATTAAAGAGTACAGTCCCGAAATAAAATATGTTATATAAATTAAATTTTTAAATTTAGTACGTTGCGAAATTACCTAAGACAGTAAAATTTTACAAGTTAATAAATAAATAAATAATAAATAAATAATAACACCACAGGTAATTACGACCCCCTTCATCCCGGAAGGCTCTAGAAGAGCTTTGTGTGGTAGGGGGCTACACATTTAGAGACAAGGGACACGCACCCAATATCCGTGTATAGTGAAAAAATCCCTTTCACAGTATTTTCCACTGGCACGACCGGGGATCGAACCCGGAACTTTTGGGTGAGAGGCAAGTGCAATTGCAATTGCAATTATTATTAATTAATAATTCTTTTAATTATATTGGTATTATCATTACTTATCATGTTATCATATTAAGCGAAAATATATGAGCAAAGTGATCAGCTAACGGAGGATTGTAAATTTTAATAACATAGTTTTGGGGACAGATGTTTGTTACAACATAATCAAGTGAGATAGCACTGTTCTATCTACACGAGTTGACTCACACGTAGTCTTATTTAACTTATAGGAATCAAGCAGATCACATAGTATATCCTTGCGTAGTTTTCCATTTCCATTTTATTTTCATTCAACCGGTATTTTACTTACTTATGCACGATCTTGGCCTTAGAAAATGTAATAGACAAAATATTCTGAAATTTTGTAGCTGGACTGTACATTGTTTACTTCGTGGACATATTTGGTTGAAAACTGAGGACTGTTTAACTGAGCCGTCAAATATTCCAAACTCGTCCGTGGATTCGAATGCTGAGTGCCCTAGAATCGCGTCTTCATTGGAGTCTTATAAGGACCAGAATGAGCGGCTCGTCGTCACATCTGTCACCCATTTTTCCTGGTTGCTCATATGTTAGATTGCGCGTTTCGCTTCACACGGTTCTAGTTTACATATTCATGGTTAAGTATCACAATAGGTTTCTCGTAGAAATTATAATCCTAGGTATGTAAATTAGGCCTTTGGAATTTTGATGTTGACATTAACATCATAAAATTTAATGGCTTGAACGAGGAGAACTACAAATTTTTAACTTTATACTGGTAACGTAAAGTTTTATATTTATCTAAAAAATGATTCCATATGTAGATACGAAGATACGTCGTGATTTCCATTGCAAATCGTTTCAAATTTTATTACTTGTAATGCTGTAATAATTACTGTTAATAGTTGTAAAAATATTATTTACTTAAATTTTGAATAAAAATAAATATTTGAAACAATGAGACTATGATTTTAAATTATTTGATCTGGAACCTGGTATTGTAAATACCAGGCAAAATAGCAATATCAATATAATAATGTGAACTTAAAATTCGTGAAATTGTAAAACGCTAAATTAAAAACTATAGTTCTATAAATTAATGTAATATTAAAATAAAACGCTATTCTAGCGAAACTTTTTGCTGTCAACTATTTTCGCACGTCTCCCAAATATGTTCATTAGCCTAAATTTCAATCAGAAGAAAATGTCCCCTAATGAATAACCAATGAGTGAAAGTTTGACGAAGAGCGGCGGCTTTTGCCTAATATATACATTTTAAAATCATGATATATGACGGAATAAGTTTGCCAAATTACATGCACAAAATGATAAGTTGGGTTAATTCTGTCAACGTAGAGTGAAATTCTTAAAACGTAGCGTGATGCGCAACAAGAACTGGAAATTTTATTTTGGCTTTCACGTATTTCATAAGCGATGCTTAAACCTGAATTTAAACTCCCAGAGGGCTCGTATTATTCCTAAAACGACTATATGTGGTATACAGGAAAAATGATACGAAATCTGCAATATACAGAGTTTGCTAAAAGTTTCGAATTTAGTCGGCTGTATTTGATATAGTGGAAATATTTTTCCTGTACGACATTTTCTTGCTTTTTAAGTCCATACTACCCAAAAATATTTAGAATCACACCACTTTCGGGGATTAACTTCGTTATTTTAAATAGAAACCCCAAATTGTAATTACGCACCTAATTTTCGTCTAATTCAATGACTACTAAAACCGAGACAAAAACTATAAAAGCTGATAGATAATCCACTTTTTATTTTTTATTGTAATTTATAAACTGTAGCCACTTACAACATAGTACTGAGGTTTCTGTTTCTGATGACTCATGCAGTTTGATATTTCATATTAATTTGCGATACCTTGACATCAGCAGTCATTTACATTCATCGCCCATCGATAACATTGTTGACGAGTTTCCTTGAAAAAAATATCGGTGTAAGCAATGATGAAAGTGAAAGTTCACCTCAGCAATATAAAAAGATTCGCGATTGAGTACCTACTGCAATGGGTAAGTCGGCAAATTTTACATGTGATTCTTACTACGCGCACATAATTCAAACCAAATCTGTTGACTAACAATGCTAAAATAAACACACATTACATAATGTAAATAGACATAGCAATAAACAAAAACAATTGTAGCCCGAGCGTCAGAGCAGAAAGATTAAAATCTCAATACCAAACACAGAACTATGTTTCTTGCACTTTAAGGTAAGCAAATTGAATTAAAAATTCCAGTTGTCTTGGAAAATAAAAGAAAAGTGGCGAGAAAGTACAAAAATATATTTTTGCATTTATATTCGTCAATATGCAACTCCAAATTTTACTGTGCTCTCTATTCAAAATTTGATAAATGTTTAGGAAATATTCTTGAGTGGGAAATCATAACACACCTTCAATGTTGGTCTATTTCCTAGAGGACGCTACGTTTGATGTGTTCAAAAGGCCATTTACCCGCACCTTTACAGTAGATTTCGAATAAAGACTGTATTCTTCTGATATTTGGTAATAAAAAAGTTATACCTGATGTTTCAAGTCTCTAAATACAACAGTTTTTGGGGAAACAATGTATTAACTTTATATCTTTAAGGTACATTAAAGAACCTACGACTTAAAAAAAAGAAAAATTGATACACATCGCCTTCTTGATACTTGGCGAAGGAACTTTTTTATTTTTCAACATATCGTAATGAAACTAGTAGGGTAAGATCCCAGAGCCCCCAGACCTACGTCATTTTAGCAAAACTAAGATTTTCACAGTAAATGTGTAATATGTATGGAAAAATGTATTGCGTACTTGCTAGCTTGAAAGCGGGGCCCTTATATATATATTATTTGGGCGACCATTTTAAGACCTTTTGTAATTGAATAATTATTAAAAAATTCCATCAAGACAAATAAACAATTAAAATGGTCACCTAAATAATATATGTATAAAATTCAGGCTTGCTATTATAACGTAGGTACCCGAATTTTTTTTTCCAGCTTTAAAGCGTCTGGCGGAAGTTAGGGCCCACGGAAAGCGTCTGGCAATAATAAATGTTCGTTCTTAATAATATTGTGTAAAACATATATAAAAACCAGCTGTGCTACTTTAACGTAAAAGTAAGTACGCATGCATTTTTACCTACATATTACACATTTATTGAGATTCTCCAGTTTTAAAGCGTCTGGCGAAAGTTAGGGCCCACGGAAAGCGTCTGGCGATAATAAATGATCGTTTTTAATAATATTGTGTAAAACATATATAAAAACCAGCTGTGCTACTTTAACGTAAAAGTAAGTACACATGCGTTTTACCTAGATATTACACATTTGTTGTGCTTGTTGCTGTTCTTGGTCTTATCTAATCACTTGTTCGCCTAATATAAAACTCTCCATCAGAACCGTACTGTATACTTAACTGAACTGTCTCTGATCAAATTCCTTCCTTATACACCTCGAACGTATTCGAATCTCCTTCCAGAACTGGTCTAGAATATGCTGGAAATTTCTATAGTTTTCTAGGTGCTAATGTTCGTCAGTTGGCCCACAGATGGCGCTCCCTACCGACCGTCAACTAAACAGTTCAATCTTCTTTACACAGGAAAATCTCGCGACAAGCTTTTATATAATAAAAAAGTTATATAAAATGTAACAAATATGGGTTTGATTTACTTCAAAGTTTATTTTCTACTTTTTAGAGCATTTAAAAATAAAAGCTTTTTATAAAAATATTTTTTTATATAATTTTTTGCCTGTTACTTTGGGCACTAGCTCCCCATTTCTGTCCTCCCAGCCAGGAATTCCTAAACCACACACATGTGAGGGCAGTATGGTTCCCATCCACTGCTGGATTTGATAGTACATAGGAATGGTACTTCATGGCCCCTCAGTTGGTGGGAGAGTGGAAATGTTTGGCTTGATGGAAGCGACTGATTTTAAAAATGATCGATATCTGTAGTCATCAAAGGATATCTTCTTAGATGAAGCACGGTACCATTTAAGGATGCAATCATGTCCTGCTCTTTCGACTTCAGATGGTGTAGATGAAGGGCTGGTAAACACCTCAGCTGCTTCTTTGACCGATTTATTTTTTTGTAAAATTTTGCAAACCTGATTTTGCTCTTCCTGAGGACTGCGGAGGTGGTATCACAGCCTGTGAAAGCATGTACAAACAGAGTGTGCTCCAGGCCCAGCTGCTGCAGCTCTTGTGAAGAGTATGTTGCTGTGCATACTTGCCAGGTTTCACGAGGAATATGTCACGCTGGGGAGGGGTTTTCGTCAACAACAGGACTGCTAGTCCACATCTTCGCCTATCACAGCTACTGAAGAGAAAACTGGCTAAATATACCAAATGCAACAACATACAACAATAAATAGATTTTAAAAAAAGCCAAATGAATGCAATAAAATGTAGGTATGATTTCAAGCAATAACCGTATCACATTACAGCAAATAATCTTGAAATCCATCATCTCAGCCATTATAATTATATGTAAAATATACAATTTTTAAGTTTATTTAATCCCCTTCACTCGATTTGGTTGTATTTTATGTTACAAAGAAGATTTGAGGTGTTAGTAGCAAGAGTATGACGAAAAATGTGATCCGAAACAGCTTTTTCCGGATATCGGCGATTTTCAAAAGCGGGTAACTCGATAATGGTTGGAGATAGAAATTTTCCGCTGAAATAAAAAAATGTAGGAAATTTTATCAGCTTTCAAAAAACTAAGAATAATTTTTCCCCCACGACCAATAGTTTTCGCGTGACTAGAGAGAAACCAGAGAAAATCAAAATTTGAGGCCTTCCGGAAGCTCTCCCCCGCAAGGCGGGGTTGGGGACTTTTAGGACGTTTACCTCCTAACTACCCCAAACCCATCCCTTAAGTCAAAAATTTTGCCGTCTTCCGTATAGTCTACACCCCATATTGAAAAATTCGTTGATTGGACTATACAGGGTGTCTCACCGGGAACTGAATCGATCGATATAGAGAAAAGTACGCATCAGAAAATTTTAAAAATTTAGATAATTACTAATGTCGGTGTGGCCCATCCAACTAAAATAATTACAAGCAGCTGGCACTTCTGCTTATACCGGAAGTCGATACCAACTTGCTTATTTCAAACGGAATACCCTATATATTTTAGAGTTTTAGAAAAGAGCATAAAATTCTGAGTCGAAAATATGTAGCATACTCTATACCTAAACCTAGCCGTTTCAGAGATATTTGACATTTTATAGAAAATTTGACAGGTGCAACGATTTGCAAGAACCGTTATAACTTTCTTCGTTAAAAGATCCTCATTTGCTTCTTGTCACGTAAAAAGAACACAAGGAGAACTACGTTCTACAACTGAAATAAATTCAATAATATCATACCAAGTGTTCCGTTTTTCGCGTTACATTTTGTCAACTTCAAACCGCGAAAACTTGTTTAGGTCAAATGGAACACCCTATATTTTTTTACATCAAGTTGTGTAAAATTGAATTCCCTTCCCTTGCAGCACATTATTTGCTACTCGATATCCACAAAAATGCAAAATAACACTAACACTTTAACATGCGTATTAATCGAATTGAAGATATGGCATGAACTAAAATAGCAGAGATAAGATCAATTTAAAATATGATTTCATTTTAATTTCATAATTGCTCAAAATTCCGCCCTCGAACCTCGAACATTTTTCGCACCTTCGGATTAGTTCCTCATGGGTAGCTCTTCTAAATAAATCCTGTGATATGTTTTGAAATGTATTTCTTACTATTTGCATACAATCTTCAATGGTTGTTAATTGGCTCTCATAAACTTTATTTATGATAGTTCCTCAAATGAAATAATCCAGAAGTAATAAATCGGGCGAGCGAGGAGGCCATAAGAAAGGTCCATTATTGGTAATCCAGTGATCATAAAAAGTTTCTTGCAAATAATCATTAATTAAATATGCGTTATGTGGGGGAGCACCGTCATGCTGATAAAAATGTATCTATGTTCGGCGAGAGGTAAATTTTCTAAATAGTTATTATTCAAAATTTTGTAAGATATTCAGATATCCTTCACCTAAAAAAAAAAACAAAAATTTACCGTTTAAATTTTTCTGATAAAATTATAATGCCACCACTCTATCGTTTTTTATAGCACAGTAAACATTGAGCTGCCAACTTTCCTGAAAGTTTCGCTCTTTGAACATATGAGGATTTGAGTCACTCCAATAATGCGAATTATGTCTATTAAAAAGTCCATTTTTAGTAAATTTTGCTTCATCTGTCCATATAATATTTCCCAAATAAGAATCGTGACCCTCAGACCTTATTAGAATAAACTCACAAAAATTCTGTCTTCTTAGAAAATCTGCTTCTTTTAATCCTTGAACCATATGGAATGAAAACGGGTGAAACTTATGTTTTAATAAGATTCTGTGAATTGAATCCTTGCATAGTCCCGATTCCAGAGCAGCTTGTCTTAATGACATCCTTGGAAATGCATGAAAATATCCCAGAATTACTATTTCAATGCTTTCGTCATCAACAATAAGCTTTCTTCTTTGCATTTTTGCTTTGACAGAGCCATAATTCTTAAAATTTTCCAGTATGCGTTTTACAGTGTTTGGTGACGGTTTCCGTTATTCTGGATATCGAGTAGCAAATGTGCTGCAAGTTCTTGATATTATTTTATCACATTCTCCATAAATAATAAACAAATTTAAAAAGTTTTAGTGGGTGTAATTTAAACGTGCTGGCATTTTTTGACATAAGATAATGACTGATTGTTTCTAATCATGGCTGTTTTGATGAAATGATTACAACAATTCATGAATTTCTAATAAAATCGCAAATATTTCAAAAAGTTGTAACTTTAACCTCCACAATGCTAATATCAGAAAAAAGAGAATTCAATTTTACACAACTTGGCGTAAAAAATACAGGGTGTTCCATTTGACCTAAACAAGTTCTCGCGGTTTGAAGTTGACAAAATGTAACGCGAAAAACGGAACACTTGGTATGATATTATTGAATTTATTTCAGTTGTAGAACGTAGTTCTCCTTGTGTTCTTTTTATGTGATAAGAAGTAAATGAGGATCTTTTACACGAAGAAAGTTATAACGGTTCTTGCAAACCGTTGCACCTGTCAAATTTTCTATAAAATGTCAAATATCTCTGAAACGGCTAGGTTTAGGTATAGGATATGCTACATATTTTCGACTCAGAATTTTATGCTCTTTTCGAAAACCCTAAAATATATAGGATATTCCATTTGAAATATGCAAGTTGGTATCCATTTCCGGTATAAGCGAAAGTGCCAGCTGCTTGTAATTATTTTAGTTGGATTGGCCACACCGACATTAGTAATTATCTAAATTTTCAAAATTTTCTGATGCGTACTTTTCTCTATATCGATCGATTCAGTTCCCGGTAAGACACCCTGTATAATAAAACTCGTTCGTAACTTGGCACTTACAAAAGTGAATTTATAACAATTTTCAGAGATCCTCTTTTTCGAGGTGGTTCAAATTAAAGACAAAATATAAGAATATTAGTAAATTTCGTACTTTTAATTAAAACATAATAAAAATTTTGAGAGGAACCGTGTATACTGCATGTGTTAAGTAAACATCTGAGTTGAACTAGAAAGTTATTGACAATATCATAAACTTGACTGGATGTGCATTTTTTCCGCATTCTTATATAATTAACGTCGTGAGGTTGATTCTCCTCATTATTTCAATTTAAAGCGTTCCAATAACATCTGGCAACGTGGATAACATTTAAGCTCATTTACATTTTTATTACCAAATTTAATCGGTCGGAGGGCACAGAAGAGTATCCGGTTGGTATCTGTCTAAGAATAGAGACAAGGACAGTCACAACAATATTCTACAATATATTGTTCACGGTAAACATACGTATATTTTAAAAATTTTGTCGTATATGGATGAATTTTATTAATAAAATGAATATTTGTGTAATTAGAAGTTATATAAAAATATTTTGGAAAATGCCGACCCCCAAACATTTTTTTCTATGTATGTTTAGAAGCGCGTTTTTTCTCTTTCGTCGGATAGGTACTGGATAATTTCATATAGGATGCGGAACTTACTGGAGGATTTGCCAGGAGGCACAGATGATTGAAAAAATGCCAATAAGCACCTGCCTGTAATTGTCTAAAAATAGAATAATAAAAATCTATAAATAATTACTTGTCACGAAATGTTTTTAAATTATATATAAAAAAATCATTATACATCTCAAAGTACTCTGCTCGTTCACTTTCAATTCTTACATTTTATGGAAATTATGACCTTAAAGTAATTATTTTTCAATTAAAGTTTTTAATGAAAATCATCTTGTAAATTGCAAGTCAAGATTCTAATTGAGACTGAAATATAGCACCTGCATTTTATGTATAAAAACGTTTTTACTACCTGTGATTATGATGTGTAGAAATTATCGCATTGCGTAACAATTTAATGGTTAAGGTTAATTAGGAGCTGATTTAAATGATTATTTGTGTCAAAGATGTGTTAGTAAGCTTTGAACAGTAAACAGCTGTTCACACTACACGAAATATAGTATGGTATCTCTGCCTGCTGTCAGTACTGATAATAAATCGGACGGACCGAAATCGCAAAAAACTGGTCAAAACTCACGAAGTAGAAGCCATGGGAAATAAGTATAAAGTAGACGAGGGAACATTAAGAAAAGCCAAAAATTATCATCACAGGAATGGAAGAATTTGCAAATGCGGAAAGTAAAGAAATACTAAAAAGCAGTTGTAATTGTATTTTCTTATTTTCTTTTAGCTGTAATTTTGTTTGTATTTATCGCCATTTTAATACGTCATATGAATAAATTCCTTATTAATAGTACTAATTTGCTCATAAATCACGTAATTTAGTGTTTTTAACGGGATTTCGTTTTTTGTAGCATTACACGGGTCATTTAGAATAAATCGGAACCGTCATGGCATACTTAAATGTAAAACAAAAAATTATATTATAAAAAAAATTGATGTTTGAAATGTCACTTATGGCATCGTTGGATTCAAAAAATTATGCAGAATTCAAAAATGCAATAATATATAGGGTATCCCGTTTAAAAATCGAAAGTTAATGTCACTTCCGGCGAAACTGGAAGTGACACTAACCGGAGCCTGCTTACTATTTTGCATCTCGCTATCATAAAAATACCGAGATGTACCAAATAGTCAAGGGATCCTCGTGTCGTTCGTCACATGCCTACCTTGCACTGACGAGAGCCAACAGCTCGAAACTGCAGTCTGCAAGTGGTATGGGACGACTGGCACGAGAACTCCTTTAAGTTGGATCAGTCTTTCGGCTGGTGTATGTTGCAATCGAAGCATTAGCGTTTTGTTGGTAATATGCGATTATAACACTTAACGCGCCAGGCTTGTAACTTGTAATTCAGCGCTCGGCGGGGCACATAGCCCGGAGAGTAGCTGTTGGTTGCAGTAGAGGAGCTTGCGCGGGAAAAAACGGACGTAGAAGTCTCTGATCATTCGAAAAACCTTTTGTATTCTACGTTTTGCTGGAGGTGCCGGTTGGATAGCACATTTAATCAATTTTTTCAACCCCGCGCCCCCTATGTGCGGATATTTGCAAAAGAAACGGTGGAATACTGTATTATCAACCGATCTTAGTAACTGTGCCAAATTTCATCAATTGATTGTCAGGAAGTGTGTGAAGGATGCTAAGATACTACAAGACATCAAAGCGATAACTTCATACATTCGTTACATTTGATCAATTCTACATTAAAACTGAAAGAACAGGAGTCGGTAATACCTACGCTTTTTTATCAAGAAATAATAAATTCCGATACATAAGAAACGGTAGCAGTATTCAAATAGATCAGGCGGCATTTATTTGACGTTCCTTTTATTGCTATTTATTTTTTATCATCATCTATTAAAGAAACAGAGATGCAGGTCTCAAAAAGACCTTGAACTTGATTTAGTTCGACAGTTGCTACTGACCTCGTTAATATTATACGTACACTATCTGGGCAGAAGTTGTCAAGCACATTTTTTTATATTCTGTCTCGAAAATTATGGCCATGTTATTTAAGGTTTTCTATATTGAGCTGCCCCTAAAATAAGAAATTATATTATGATTATTAAAATGGCTTCAGTGTTCTGCTTAAGAAGGTTATTACGTCGGGTATCACATCCTGTCAAACGAATATAAATAATGTTAATAAAACAAGTAAATAATTATTGCAAGATTGTAAGCTCTTTATTGCAAGGCATCGTTAACGAACGAATTACTAATAAATAAAATATTTCACGGTCATCGTGTGTTAGGACTTAGAAATCAGAAAAGCTTGGTAATTAACAGTATTAACACTAAACAAAACTTAGGTGACAACAAACAACAATTATGTTTGCTTCGGTTATTCTTATGTACTGGACGGCAATGGAATTATAAATGATATTCTTTATTTTTCATGACAACAATTTACAACTTATATAATGCAATCCATGTATTTTTCTGCCATTTTTATTTATAAACAATAAACAATGCAGGTATAAATGCAAATTTTTAATAAATTTGTTTGGAAATAAGATTATACTTTAAAAAACTATCAATATTAGCGGTATATTTATAGAAGGCGCGAAGGATTTTTTCTGAAATTAGTCACATTTTGTTACTACACATTATACGCCTATTAAAATGTAAGAATACATATCAATGTTTATGTTATAAAAGATAAAGATTTTAAACCTATATTCTACGTCGTAGAATAATAGCAATAATTAAAACATCGTTAGATGTTAAATAAAATCGCCTTTTCCTAACCTTGGTCCAAAATCTTCTACAATTAAATATTTGGTCATTCGCTGTTTACCTGTAAATAACTAGTGTTTAAAAAGGCATAGTTAGCTACACCCTTTTTAAAACTTGTACATCTATCTACAGTGTGTTTCACTTCTCGTGAAGACGCCCCTGTATCTCCTTTATTTGTGGCCGAATTCATTTCTAATTTTTATCAGATGCGACTTTACATGACACATAAATGTCGTCTAGATCTAAAACGCCGGCCTACTGCGATAAAAAGAAAATCGCAATTTTCGAGAAATCCGTGAAAATTATTTTCTTCAAGTCTCGATTGTTTAAATAATTACCTTGGATCCATAAACAATATTCCAGTCTTCTCTCTTCATCACCTTCCTCCAAAGTGTTTAAAAATTTTGGTTTAAACGGTTGTAGTTTATGGCGTTTTAAACATCTCCAAATGTTTTTTGACACCGACAAATTCAGGTCACGAGCCATATTTCTAAGGCTGGTAGTGGGATTGGCGTTAAACGCCGCTAATATAATATTATCATCTTCATGCCTTCGATTAAGATGTACTCTCGGTTTGAGCACATTACCAGTTGTATTGAACAAGTGACATATTCTTGCTATGGTACCATGGTGTATTGGTTGTCTTAGAGGATGCCTTAAATTAAATTCTTCTGCTGCTTCTCTTGAAGACCGTACATTTTCACCGACTATCTTTATTATTTCTATTTTCATCAGCAGTTAAAAGTATTCTAGCCATTATGAGTAAAAACATCAAATAAGGAAACTAACAAACTCAACAATAGATAACAACAATCACTTCTGTCATAAAAGTAATAATAATGACAGTTAATTTCACGGCATTCTTAACATTTAAAACAAAAAAACCGCTCCTAAACCTCTGAGCCGATAAGGAGGAAGGATATGATGGAGCGTTACTTCTCAAGAACAGTGACAACAAAAAAAACTGTACTACATTGTTAACTTAATGTGTAAAATAAGAAGTGACTCTTTTAGTGTTTTATTGAATCATGATTTTTGCTCACAACTTTCATTTGTTGGAAAAAGTTATCTCTATGTGTTGGACAGAGTCGCTTAATGGAACTGTATAACTCCATGAATTAGTCTTGAAATTCGGCCACAAATAAAGGAGATACAGGTGTGTCTTCACGAGAAGTGAAACAAACTTTTTTCTTTTGAAAGTTTTCCGATTTTCACCAAATTTTATAGGGGAGCATATCTCGTGATTCTGAACAACTTTTATTAACAAAATTTTTGTCTATTTCTAAGCCTACTATGATTTCTCGAAAATTGCGATTTTCTTTTTATCGCAGTAGGCCGGCGTTTTAGATCTAGACGACATTTATGTGGCATGTAAAGTCGCCTTATAGAGTTGTATATCTGATAAAAATTAGAAATGAATTCGGCCACAAATAAAGGAGATACAGGGATGTCTTCACGAGAAGTGAAACACACTATATATAATCATCTAAACGTCTCATTTCTTCTGGTGCCTTAACTAAGAAAGAGAGGAATGCAATGCTAGTTTTAAAAATACGCATGGGATTTAATTTTTGATCCCCTCGCCTTCGGCAGATATTCGAGTCGAAAACGGAATCGTGAGCGAACCCGAACTTACCTATGAGGGAACTCGAAGTAGTAGAGGTATTGAAGAATGTAATACCTAGGATTGTTTCAATTGATAAAATTAACTGATAAAAATATATTCAAGGACAATGTGAAAAAGGATTTTTCATACAGGTAGTAGTTATAATAAATAATAAATACAAACTATTTGTTTAAAAAGTTGACACGCATTTTTTATTTTTGCGTGTGATCGACTTTCTGTGACTTATAACTACTCAAAGTTAACAATTCACAAAAGTTTTAAGAAAATCAAGATTTCGTATTTCGATTTCGTAAGATTTAGTCTTCGTAGAGTTGTTTTTTAAAATCAGCAAGAGATACAACAATTTGAGCTTATGTAACTAAAACTACATACAAATATTAACGTTAAACCAGAATAAGTGTCATACTTTTAAAAATATCATTTTCCAAAAAACTTCTAATTTTGGACATATATACTCGATATACACATATTTATAAATAATATATAGAAAGCGCTACAAAAAATCTTTTTCAGAATTGTTTCATTTTGTTCCAGTTCTTCGATAAGCCAAATACCCTCAAACGTTAAAATTCTTAGAAAAGTATAAGTACGGTATCTCGGTAGAACCATTTGTTCGATAATCCGGTTAACAATAGTGTATTTATTTTACTAGGAGTAAAAGTGATACTTTTGTGACGAGTCTATAGGTTTTCCGGACGAACGAAGTGAATCCGCCAATTACAGACGAGTCACAAAAGTGGCTTTTACTCCGAATAAGACATGTTATTTTTTCTTCAAACGTCGATTAACTATATAAAAAAAAATGAAGTTAAAATATTTAACTGTGCATTGCCATTAACAACGGAAGTAAAAGTCCTCTCGAGCGGAAGAAAGAGTGCCTTTACTTTCGTTGCTAATGGGCACGCACAACCGTCTAACATATCAAACTTTAATGTCAAGAAATGAGTAAGAAATGTCATGATTTTCTTACTTTTGAAGAAAATATAACATGTCTTATTCGGAATAAAAGTCACTTTTGTGACTGTCTGTAATTGCCGGATTTACTTCGTTCGTCAGACAAACCTACAGACTCGTTACAAAAGTATCGCTTTTACTCCTAATAAAACAATATACCATAACTGCGCGTTGCTATTGGCAATGGAAGTAAAAGTCCGCTCGAGCGGAAGAAAAAGTACCTTTACTTCCGTTGCTAATGGCAACGCACAACCGTCTGAAATGTCAAACTTTATATAATGTAATGAAATGAGTAAGAAATGTCATGATTTTCTGACGTTTGAAGAAAATATAACGTCTTATTCGGAGTAAAAGCCACTTTTGTGACTCGTCCGTAATTGCCGGATTTACTTTCGTTCGTCAGGCAAACCTACAGACTCGTCACAAAAGTATCGCTTTTACTCCTAATAAAACAATATACCATAGCTGTGCGTTGCCATTAGCAATGGAAGTAAAAGTCCGCTCGAGCGGAAGAAAAAGTACTTTTACTTCCGTTGCTAATGGCAACGCACAACCGTCTGAAATGTCAAACTTTATATAATGTAATGAAATGAGTAAGAAATGTCATGATTTTCTCGTTTGAAGAAAATAAAATTTTATTGCAGCTGTCTGAACTATCAAATTTTTTCCAATCCTCCTACAAACATCAGGAATGCTCTCTAACTGGACTTTTTCTTTTCTTTTTCAGGACCAAAACAGTTTTCCTTCAGGGGGCACAATTATTTCTTCACCGGACACGTACCTGAACTTGCTGGGAGGAAAGTAGACTGGCTAGATGGTAGGAACATATGCAGAGAATACTGCATGGACTTGGTTTCCATGGAAACACAAGAAGAAAACAATATGATATTCAGGCTGATACAACAAAGTAAGCTACAGCTAATATTATTTGCATGAAAGATAACTAGATAATTCGGGAAGTTGTCTCAAAGAAAGTACGGTCGAAAAGGGATGATGAATTAGAGTAATTAGAGGAAAAATAAATAATGCTAGTGAAAAAATTTTGACAATTGTATTTGCATTAGCAACTAAACAATTTTTAAGATCTGATTATTTTGACTAAAAGTACCTCGCGTATAATGTTTCATGCGTGAAAACTAAGATAGAACGTGCCCTGGTTAGGCTTTCGTATCGTTCAACGCAGAAAATAATCGAATAGCACGTGCGAAATAACAAATAAATTTATGAATGCACACAAAAATTGCAGAGAAAAATGTTCGCTTTCAAATTTAACGTAGATGACAGAACTTTGACAATCAGGCAATTCTGTCTGCATTAGCAACTAAGGTTGATGAGTAAAAGTAGAAGCTTATGGCGTTAAAAAAGCGCAGATATATTAAAAAACATGTTACTCAAAAATATGCTGGTCAAATTTACAATCTCACGTGCAAATACATCTTATTATGCAATAAAATGCTGACTTTCTTGCAGCAACATCTAATACTGCATTTATTATTTTTACACTTATAAGTTGTGACACTGATAGGAAATACATGTATCGATTAAAATAAGTAAACTGTGTAGGTTTTAAAGAGATTTTTTTTTGTGAGAGGTTTTTTTGAAAATAATAAACTGATATGGTTAAATTTCTTCATATTATACACTTGTAGCGCATATTTTTGTTCGTGCTTTATTTGACAAAATGTATGCTGTTTATTTTAAAGACAAAAAGCGGTTATGTAATAATTTAATCAGATTATCTATCGACGCACTGATACAAAGTGAATTCTAGAAACTTTAGTAACTAGGAAATTGACACAGATAAATAAAATCAAAATTTATTGACTGTTGCACCACATCGTGATCAATGAATTAATGGAGTAAATCAAGAGATTGTTCGGATACTATGCAAATTCATGAACATTATCATTTTAATTAATTGATATGGGTAGTAGCGTAATCTAAAAGCCCCTTAATTTACACAATGGTTTTTCTCAATCCTCTATTTAAAATAATTTTTATAAAAGGAAAGTTGATATGGAGATTTACAAAAAAATGTTGATGGTATCGAATTTCCATTCATCGCGAAATAAAAAATAAATGTATGCTTTATAATTGGCATTATAGTCCAAAATCCCAGAGCCCCCAGACCTACGTCATTGCGTACTTGCTAGCTTGAAAGTAGGGCCCTTTTACAGGTAATAATAATAATAATAATAATAATAATCTTTATTGTCTATTAGATCATACAAGAAAATGACATAGGACAAGTCAAGTACGAACAATAGTATAAGTATAAAAGTTACAATATAAATTACAAACAATAAAATAAAAATAAAAATAAAAATAGCACGAACAAATTTTGTAAAAACAAACTAATACATGTTAGGTACAGGATAAAAACAGTTAAAACACATGATTTAAAAATTCACTTATAGTATAAAAACAATGATCAAGCAGTAAAAGTTTTACAACATTTTTAAATGATTTAATGGTCGTGATTGCTTTAATGTGGTCTGGTAATTTATTAAACAATTTTATACCCATGTATCTAGGACTCCTCTTATATATAGATAAAGTGTGGATGGGAACTAATAAATCATTCAGATTACGGGTTACATAATTATGATAATTATTGTTTTTCAAAAACTCATCTTGATGAATTCTTACATAGGAGATAATTTCAAGAATATAAACGCATGTTACAGGTAAAATTTTAAGTTCTTTAAATACGTTTCTACAAGTAGAATATTTACTTAAGCCAGTGATATTGTGAATTGCCCGTTTTTGCATTATAAGTACCCTATCAATATGAAGTGAAGAGCCCCAAAAAATTATGCCATACACAATCCTGGAATAAAACTGTGCATAGTAATATGACAAAATTACAGATTTATTTACAATATCCCTTGACCGATATAACGCAAAACAAACTGAGGACAGCCTTTTACAGAGTACGTCAATGTGACATACCCAACTTAAAGAATTATCTATATATATGTATACCTAAGAATTTTGTTGACAGAACTTGTTCAAGGGATTTTCCGTTTATTTTTAAAAGATGACATTCATTGCATTGTACTAATCTTGGTGTAAAATGTATAAATACTGTTTTATTTTGATCTACTATCAATCTGTTTTTGTAAAACCAAGACGTAAGCTCATTCAGTACATTCTGCGTAGAGTTCCTTAAATCTACTATATTGTTGCAAGTACTTACGTAGGAAGTGTCGTCTGCAAACAAAGTTAAATTTTTACCATTTGAACTTTCTGACAAGTCATTAGCAAACAATAAAAACAATAACGTTCCCAGTACAGAACCTTGGGGAACGCCATATGATACGTTCAATATGCTAGACTGGTGCCCATTTATTGAAACTTGTTGTGTCCGATTGGTTAGATACGACTTCAACCAGTCACCACATTTACCTCTAAATCCATATACATGCAATTTGTTAATCAATATCTCATGATCAACAAGATCAAATGCCTTGCTAAGATCCATAAATATTCCAAAGCATTTTTTGTTATTGTTTAAATTATCATATAGATTATCAAGGAAATTAAGGATGGCTGATTGAGTCGATCTACCCTCTCGGAAGCCACGAGATAAGATCTTGAACTTTGAGATGAATTGAATCATTTTGTTGAAGATCACCCTTTCCAATATTTTCGAAATTGATGACAACAGTGAAATAGGTCTATAATTGTCAATGCTTGTGTGTTCCCCTCTTTTATATACGGGAGTGACCTTCGCCAATTTGAGCATATCTGGAAAATTACCCTCATCAAGTGACTTGTTTATCAGGTATGTTAAAGGGCGAACAATATAAAAAACTATAGATTTGAGCATATTCGAACTAATATTATCAACACCGCTTGAATTGGAGGATTTTAGCTCCATAATGATATTAAATATTTCACTTTCAGTCACCGGCTCCAGAAATATAGTTGGATAATTTTTATTTGGTTGAATACGAGTGTTGCTTTCAACGTTAGAGAATTTTTCAAAAACTCTTTGGATTATCAATGAAAAATTGATTGAACTTATCAGCTATTATTTCTGTGTCATGTGTTAAATCATTATTAATTCGGATGCTTTCGATGGTATTTTGTTTAGCTTTGTTGTTCATTATTAATTGACCAGGCAGCCTTTGATTTGTTTAAGGATCTGTAATATATGTAATCATTGTGTAATTTTTAGCAGCTCTAACAACTTTGCGATAAATTCTTTTATATGTGTTATAGACGTGCTTGTCTTCTTCCCTATTACTGTTATATGTGACTTTATGCAACAGTTTTAATTTTTTTGAAGAAATTTTTATGCCTTGAGTTATCCATTCTTTTTTTTCTATATTTCTTTTTTTATATAATATGAATAGAAAACGGACATCAATATAGTAGAGGAGGCTAGTCAGAAAGTATTGAAAACCATCATTCAGATTTGCAGCGTTATATGCGCCAAGCCAATTTTCTTTACTTACATGCATAGGTACTGAAGACAATAAAATCTTGCTCTTACGTTCATATAGCAAAAAGTATGTAATTTCATTAACAGTCGTCCGTGGTGTAGTGATTGAGTTGTCCGATTCTCACGCGCGAGGTTGAGGGTTCGAATTATTAACTCTTCACATTTTGTACTAAATGTATGTATTTCGGCTCAATACGAATATTTCTTTATAGAGTAAGATCCCAGAGGCCCCAGACCCACGTCATTTCAGCAAAGCTAAGATTTTCATAATAAATATGTAATATGTAGGTAAAAACACATGCGTACTTGCTACCTTGACAGCGGACCTCTCATCTTGTCTGGGGGGGGGGGGGAGTTAGACTCTTCGTATTAGTCTGGTCGCTTATAATATGTCTTAAAATAGTCACCCAAATAATATGTGTAAAATTCAGGCTTGCTACTATAATGTAGGTATCCCAATTTTTCTCCAGCTTTACAGCGTCTGGCAGAAGTTGGGGCCCACGGAAAGCGTCTGGCAATAATAAATGTTGGTTCTTAATAATATTGTCTAAAACACACATAAAAACCAGCTATGCTACTTTAACGTAAAAGAATAATTAAGATTTTTATTCACCTTCAGTACGTTACCTACATATTACACATTTATTGTGAAAATCTTAGCTTTGCTGAAATGACATGTCTGAGGACTCTGGGATTTTACTCTATAAAGAAATGTTCGTATTAGGTATTTTAGTTGCTAATCGAGTCGAAATACATATCGTACAAAATGTAGAAAAAAAATAAAATGAGTTGATTCGAACCCTCAACCCCACGCGTAAGAATCGGGCAACTCAACAACTACACCACGGACGCCTGTTAATAAACTTATATACTTTTTGCTATATGAACGTAATAGTAAGATTTTTTATTTACCTTCAGTATCTATACCTTGAAAAGGGCCTTACTTTCAAGCTAGAAGTATGCAATACATTTTTACCTACATATTACACATTTATTGTGAAAATCTTAGCTTTACTAAAATGATGTAGCCCTGTGGCTTCTGGGATTTTACTTTATTATAAATAAAATGACGACGAGAAATTCCTCTGAATTAAATATTAAATCATTTTTTTAATTCAAAATTTGGCGCTTTAGTTATAATAGAGCAGCATCATACAAAATAGAGAATTCCGCATTTCCACAAATCTAGGGCGAACAAACGATAATGGTAATATTGCGAAATGTAATATATAATTGCGAAGAAGAAGTTGTAAACCATTTAATAAAACATTACCCAGTAAATTGTTAATGACCTAGTGGGCACACATTAACAATGTTATTAGATATAAGGTACTTTAGCAGTGGCATTAGAGGTTTTCAATATAATGTTTAATTATTGAATAATTTGCAAATATTTGACATTTAAAACGGTATGGAAGCACTGAGGTTGCCCAACTCAATTGCACTTTCAAATTACACATATATTATGATAGAGTAAATAAATATTCTGCTATTTTACCACTTCTCAAATTATTATGAAGTAGTAAAACATTAAAACCACATCCGTCCATTTGAATATAGCAATTATTAAAATTTAATGCATAATTTTTATTAAATAATTCTGGAATATTTGTCAGGTCATGATTCAAAATAACTGACCTCCTTTATGGGCGGTACTGGCACAGTAAGATTTTTTTTTAAAATCATTCTCATATATTAAACTATTTGTTAACCGAATTAACTTTAATTTTATTGTAATTGAAATGGAAGCAAAATGTATTTATCAACCTTTTCTCTTGCAAAAAATCTCTAAACGTCGGTGGCTTACGCGTATGCATTCTTGTTTTTTAATAGCAGTAATATACATTTTAAGGCCCCGACATTGTTCCGAAAAAATTATGTATGCAGTTGGCTGTATATAAATATTATTGTTATTGTTTATCGTTACGAAGTTGTAGTGGGTCAGATAAACATAAATATAGCCTTAATACATTCATGTAGAAATTATTGTGACTACAGGAATAGTAAATAATTAATATAATAATAACATTTTCAAAAAACTATTAGCAAAAGTATTGAATTGAAGTGGGAAATAAAAGAAAAATCTCATTTTTCAAACGCTATACCTAGTATATTTATACGAGCACAATTAAAACTGGTCAGTGTTAAAGCACAGGGCCGTGCGCACTGAATTTGATATTTTGTCCTATATATTTAGCAACGGTATCGAGATTCGAATGGTGGTTGAAACTGTGCAGGCGAGTCCGAGACTGGCAATGTAATCAGCCTGAATGAACCATCTACGACTGCACTGGTTTAAAGGTAATAAAACGGACAGGCCTACTAGCATAAAAAACTCGTAAATTGTTTCTCAGAAGTCAACGTGGACTTGTGAGATGTGCTGTCAATGTGCCAGTGCAGTGCATAAATACCTATTATAATATCAAGCGTAGGAGTTTAGTTAGTTATTGTTCATATTTATAAATATTTACTACTATGTAAAAGATAAAATATTTTAATTATTTACTAATTTACCATGGCTTTCTGGAGGCCATTTGAAACAGAGGATAATATAATAACGCCAGAAAATCTTATCATTTTCTTATGACAAGCATTTCTATTTACCTCCGCCCATGTACAATAAAGAGATGCCGACTGTTTTTGCCGGCTTTTAGTTTTTACACGGTTTCAATTAAGTTCGTATAAACTTTAATACAGTCAGCATGAAAATGTGTGACAATAAGGAATTAGTAAATAGTTTCGCTATACCGGGTGGTCACGAGATGCGGCTCCGGCTTATAGCCTCTGTCTTTGTAAACAAATTATTTTCTAATTTGGAACATGTGCAGTGTGACACCATTTGTTTTGTAGTCACCCTGTAAAATCTTTATCTAATGTGCGATTCTCACCTTTTTTTTTTTATTGTAGAGCTTGTCGAACTGCATTTTGGGAGAAAACGCCAGACTCCTTCAAAATCCGTTGCCTCTTCTACATTAGTTTCTAGGAATAAAATTTTAATAACGCATATTAGCGATTTCTTTAGAAAAAAATCTATGCACGCCACTAGATTCACCACCCTTCAGAACGGGCCTGTACTAAATTTTATCGAAAATTTTTAAGTAATAACGTCTTTCTGTAGACATTATTAAACATGCACAATACATCATTTTCATAAATTTGTTCTAAAAGTACATAGTGGGGTGAATCGGGATTTTCAATTCGTAGTCCTCAAATTGAAGAATTTTTTTTTTCCCCAATCATCTAAGTCGGGTCTCGGCATTGTTTCCCAACTTACGTTCCACAGATCTGAGGGTCATTTTCTCGACTCGGCATACACGTAGGACTTTTATTATATTTTTCATAGAAGGGTAATGTCATCCATTTTAAGAGGCCGGAGGCTGGGGGCGGTGGGACAATTAGGAGAGGAGGGAGGGAGGTAGGGCAATTTTTTTTTAAACCCCGATATCTCGTGACCGGAGAGGTGGATCGCAAAAAATTATTATTTTTGCGTTACTATACTTCCACTGGACGTGGAAGTAGAAGTACAGCGAGGTTCACATCCTGCGCGCGACAGAGTTGAGGATTCATAACAAATAGCATTTTCACATTTTAGTTTCAAGTGCCGGACTGCAACTATCAACAAACACGGTAATGGAAAGACCAGTACTTTGACAAGCTTCTTTCCGTTTACATTCCAAAACTGTAAATGAATGCTTAACCATATACCAGTAATTCTGCAAAAAGAGCGTCCCAGATTGCTATTTGTTAGAATATTAGGAAAAAAGGATTCTATCTGGTCCTCAAGTGACTCTCAATTAAGGACAGGATAATTATGACAATCGGAGTAAGTGCACGCGTGTGTGAATCAGATAGGAGAGAGAGAAGTGGAGGGAGTAAGCTCCGCCCCCGGCTGCTGTCGTCGCTCCGTCGACTGACTCGATCGCCCGTCTCCATTCGTTTTTTAATTGTAACTCGCGCGGGTGGGCAAGATATGGACAGGGCAAAATTAAAAAGTTGATGAATAAAAAGAAAACTGTTTGCCCTCTGTTTTGAGCCCTGCTAGAACCCCCCACTCCTCTCCGTTCTCCCGCTATACAGCAAAAACTTTGCACTCTCCTCCTCTCCCTTAATAATTATCGGATTGCGATCTAGTTGGGCGGAAATTGAAGATAAAATATAAAGCCATCGATTGACATAAAAATTATTCCCCCCACCCCTTCCCTTCGTGTTTTTCGCAAAAGTCGATTTCTGCCAATTTTATTGAGTTCTACGTGCAAAACTGAAAAAATGTCACTTTGATTTTTTACTATCCACCTCTCCGGTCACGAGTTATCGGGGTTTAAAAGAATTTTACGCCACTTCCCTCCCTCCCCTCCTAATTGTCCCCTCACCCCCAGCCTCCGACCTCTTAAAATGGGTGACCTTACTCTTCTATGAAAAATATAATAAAAGTCCTACGTGCATGTCGAGCCGAGAAAAATTAATTGAAAGACGTTCTTTCCTGTAACATTAATTCGCGATATCTCGCTAAATAATGGCCCGATGTCGATAAGGCCGAGAACCAAAATTACGTGTTTTGTCAAGTTCTTCATTTTTGAGAAATATATATTTTTTGGGGAATCAACACCCCCGCCGACTTATTGACGAAAAACCGGTTTCCTGTATTTTTGTATTTTTAAATGGTCCCCTCCCCGCTCTCGACCCTCAGATCCGTGGAACGTAAGTAGAGAAACAATGCCGAGCGCCGACTTAGTCGATTAAGAAAAAAAATCTTCAATTTGAGGACTACGAATTGAGGATCTTTTTTCTGCCCGATCCACTCCACTAACAGTTATTAAACCCCAAAGAAAAGATCGAGTGGCGTCAAGTCTGGGGATCTCGGCGGCCAGTCAATGTCAATCAATGGACTCTTTCGCCCTATCCAAAGATTTTCAAAAGACTTCGCTTCAGGAGGAGACCACGACAAGATGATCGAAACGTCAAGTATTCAAAACTATCAACGCGAAAGAGCACCCGGAAACCTAACTACGGATCATAATCAGCTCCGCAAAAGCCTTAGAACCAAAATACAAAATAGTTATCTGTGTATCAAGATCACAAAGATGATCTTTGCGGCCGAGGCCAAGCAAACTTCGGATAAAGCCGAGATAGATCATTTGGCCAAGGTGCAAACAATATTTTTTAGGCAACTGTCTCAAAAAGTAAAATAAGGTATTTTTAAAATTGTTTCGTACAAATTACTGGAAATATGGACAACATTTTGCAAGAAGCCTACTAGGCTGACAATTTTAATTCGTTTTCAAGTTAATAATGAAAACAAATGAAAACATCACTAGATAGTTTATTGGCAGGCCGTGACTATTTCAAATATTAATGATGATCAAGTAATACATGCGGCCATGGAGTAAAAGCGGCCAAAAAAATAAGATTGACAAATGAGTATAAAGAGATGGAATGATGTCAGATCCTATATAAACGTCATTTTTTGTGACAGTTGTTTAAAAACGTTATTACTTTCGACAACATTTAGTACAAGCCCCTTTTGAGAGATGGTGAATCCAGTGGAGTGCATAAATTTCTTTCTAAACAAAAATTTGTGATTATCTAAGCCACCGAAATAGGTCAAAAGATACCAGAAAATACAGCTTAAAAACACCTACAATAATTCATTTCATATTTTTTCTCATGTAGATACCATAATAGAAATGTAGGTAAAGAAAAATCGTAGACAATTCATTATATAGCTTTATTTTTGGTATTGTGATTTTTATAGTGCCCATAATTTTTTACATTCCCACAAAAATGTATTATTGCCGCCATATTTCCAAAGTGGCGTCTCGAATCTGTGAGTCGCTGACCACACATATTGACAGAGTAAAAGCAACTATCTATTAAGTACATTTTAAGAGAAATATGTTTTAATTTTGGTGTCCCGGATTCTTTAGTCTTGAAGTTCTTAGTCCTAGAAGGAGTTTGAATCTGTGGCACGACACTGATCCTGACGTGTAGTTTCCATAAGCACCAGAACATTTAAACTGTACAGTCGAATACGGCACTCAACGCGTGTTACTGCCTATATATATTAGCATTATACGCAGGAGCATAGAGTAGTGTGCTCCATCAGGATAGTGTTCAAAAGTCTTAACGTTTGTGAAAACTACATCTGAGTCACATTTTTGTTTATTTGGTATCTTTAATTGCATAAACATATGGAGTTAAAACATTACTTGGCTGCCAACTGTCTTCCAATGTCATGTTCCTTTCTTTAATAAAAATTGGAGATAATTTTAGTTCAAAATAACCCCCATCAGACATTTAAATATCCATTTTATTTCCAGACGATGTTCCATACATCTGGACATCCGGAAGGCTGTGCGACTTCAAAGGTTGCGAGAACCGTCCCGATCTGGAACCCAAGAACGTCTTTGGATGGTTCTGGTCTGCAAACCGTGAGAAGATCCAACCCACTAACAAAACTCCAGCAGGCTGGGGCTACAATCCTTGGTCGCAAACTGGCCACAAAAAACAACGACAACCCGACAATGCCGAATTCGATATCAATGGAACCAGCGAATCCTGCCTTTCTATTCTTAATAACGTATACAATGATGGTATTGCGTGGCATGATGTTGCGTGTTATCACGAAAAGCCAGTAGTTTGTGAGGATTCTGACGAACTTCTCAACTATGTAGCGTCCACAAATCGTGGACTTCGTTTGTAAATATTCTTCTTTAACTTAAAAAATTCTTCCGAAATCACAAATCCATTTCATTTCCTTAATCCCCTCCCATCCTTTAGTTTTTAATTTGGTTGTACAATAATTGTATATTTATTTTTTGATATACTTATTTTTAATTTTTTGTAACGGATTTTTATCAGGTACCTAATAAATTTGTTACTTTTAAGTGTGTGTTTTTTTAAAATAAAATGACTGTCAAAGAAACCATCAGTGAAGAGAAAGATTTAGAGATTATTTAAATACAAAATGCTTAAGCCTCCATTTAATTATCTCTTGAAATAATCAGCTTAACAACCAACACATGTTCCTTTTATACCTTTCACTGCTAATAGTAAAAAAGGAGAACGTAAGTAATAAAACTATTAGATACGGACAAGATATGAGCGTACAACAACTTTTCTTCAAAATCATAGAAATTATACATATACCGGGTGATCCAGAAAGTACTTCCCTCCCCCACTTGTGTCTACAGTTTTAAAAATAAAATTTGGGAAATCACATCCGGTATGACGGGAAAGTGCCACAAAACTTTCTTATTTTAAATAGCACCCTGTGTATTTAAGTCACTTTTCTCATAAAGCTGTAATAATTAGAACAATACAACACAATTAAATGCCAAACCTATAACAGTGCTCAAAATGACGCCCACCCATTTCAGAACACTTGTTCACTCTTCGAATAGTTTCTCTCACAACACTTTGTAACATGACTGGAGTTATGGATTCAAAGGCATTAAAAATTTTACTTTGGAGTTCTTCTAATGTTGCAGACAACGTTGAGTATACTTTTTGTCCTTCAGATAACCCCAAAGAAAAAATTCATTGGAGTTGGGTCTGGTGACCTAGCAGGCCACCTAATAGCTCCATAAGTAGATATTACCCGGTTGTCACACTTTGCACTAAGGTAATTTCCCACAAAACCAGAGCATTATGCGGCGGTGCTCTATCTTGTTGGAAGTACATATTTCTGAAATCTTCCAAGGAAATTTAATTCGGTTCGTTTTCTATTTCATTTTGCAAAAAGCTTAAGTAACCCGCGCCGTTTAGTGGTCCTTGAAATAGTATGAGACCAATAATTTTTGTACTGAATATTCCAGCCCACACATTATTCATTCTAAAAATATCCTATTTCGTGTAAATTTTTTTTAAATAATGTAGATTATGTCTATTGTATATATTTCATTATTCGTAAAACGAGATTCATCACTAAATAAAATTCTATTGTTTAAATATACGTGTTAAGTAAACCAATTACAAAAGATCAATCTTCTGTTTCTGTCGTTTTCATATAATTCTTGATGCAATTTGTATTTGTAGCATTTAAAATCATATTTTTGTTTTACTGTCTCACGACCAATATCTATCTCTTTTGCCAGCTCTCTTGTAGAAAGATGAGAATTTTAAAATACCGGTATGGCTGACGACGATCGGGATATTTTTCATAATAAGACATGGCCGCATGGGCATTTTTCTGACATCGGCGTATATTAAATGTAAATCAACCTTTTCATTTTGTGTATATTGAGATTAATTCGGATGAGGAGTCAGGCTACTGCGCTCATTTATGTAACTTGTTGAGTACATTTGGATTTCAAAAGAAGGTAATAGAAAATAACAGAAAAAACAACTGCATTGATAATGTATTCATGAACTTTGACGTGGAAATGAAAATTTCCGTTGCTGATTGTGATTTCTCAGATCATAACAGCATTGTTATTAATGTACTCAAATTGAAAGAAAACTGTGTACAGGAACTTAAAAAAATATATATATAGGCCAATTACAGAAATGGGTAAGTTTACTTTTTATAACCTAGTTGAAAACATTGATTGGACATTTGTTGATGAAAAGGAGCTGGATATTAATTCAAAATTTCAGATATTTTTAGACAAAATACTAGAATCCCATAACATAGCATTTCCTGAAAAAAAAAAAAAAAAAAAACACAAATAGACGTAATGTAAATGGGCCACCCTGGGTTAATAATAAATTAAGAAATATGCGTGAACAACTAAAATTTCTTGATTTAATGTACAAACAAAATCCATGTCCTGCAAATAAGGCACAAAAAAAAGTTTATCGTATGCGATATAAACTTGAAATAAAGAGGGCAAAAAAAAGAAGCAAATGACAAATTGATTAAAAATGCAAGTAACCCTAATAAATGTATGTGGGACACATCATAAATAAACAAAGAAATAAAATAACTAGAAATAAAAATAATGTCTTCATAAAACCGAATGAATTTAATGAACATTTTGTCACTGCAGCTCAAAAATTTTTAAATGAGCACTATGTACTTCTTCCAAATGACAATTTGGATCCTTACTTAAATTTTAACTCTGATAACTTGCCAAATACCAACTTTGAATTTACTGAAGCTACCTACATCGAAATACGAGACATAATTACAAATCTTAAAAGTATGGTTTGAGTGTGAAAGTCATAAAAACCATAAAAAAACCTTATAATATATCCTTTAACAAAATTGATAAATGAATGTCTCCTAGAGGGTATATTCCCATGCATTTTAAAAGAAGCAGTAGTTACGCCCATTTTTAAGAGTGGTGATATGGATGAGCTTACAAACTATCGGCCCATATCAATACTTCCAGTTTTTTCAAAAATATTTGAAAAGTGCCTGTTAATAATAGATTAATCACATATTTTGAAATAAATATTTTTCTGATACAATATTCCTAAACCTTAGTAAGGCTCTTGACTGTGTTTCATATGAAATTTTAATCGAAAAGTTACTAAAATATAAAATTACTGGAAATAGTATAAAGTTATTGAAATCATATTTATATAATAGCAGTCAGATTGTTAAATTCAATAACGTAATGTCAAGTACAGAAATTTTAAGGACAGGCGTGTCTCAGGGTTCTATATTAGGATCCTTACTCTTTTTGATTTATATTAACGATATGCCCCTGGCAAAAAAATTTCTCACATATATTTTGTATGCAGACGATACCACAATTTCCATTAGATCCGATAATATATGACATTGAATTGAAAAAAAGTGAAATACAGTCAATGACCAAACAATGGTTTAGTTCTAATAATTTTATTTGTAATAAAACCAAATTACAAGGTATGATGTTCACGTTACGTAACTTTTAAATTTCTAGTGATGTAGTACCTAGTGTAAAATTCTTAGGTGTTTATTTGAATTCCCATTTGAGATGGAAAGCATTGATAATATCTGTCGAAAACTGAGTAGTAGAACTTTCATTATTCGTAACTTATCGGGCACTGTGTCCACAGATATATTGAGGTCAGCGTACTTTGCATTGTGTCATTCAATCATGAGTTATGCTATAATAATCTGGGGAGACGCTGCAGATTTTTATAAGGTATTTATATTTTATTTAGAATTTTAGCATGTTTAGGATATACTGAGGATTGTAAAAATGCTTTTATTGAACTAGGTATATTAACATTACCTTCTCTACATGTCTTGGAATGTTTAACACATATTAAAACAAACTTGAATGACTACCCTACTTATGTAAACCAACATGACCATAATACAAGAACCAAAAATAACATTATTACTCCATATCATAGATTAAGTAAGTCACAAAATGGACCAAATTATCTAGCAATCCAAATGTTTAATAAATTACCGTCAAATATAAAAAACATTGATAATCTAAAAAAAATTTCGAAATTCAATAAAAAGTTTTCTCATAGGAAAGGCATGCTACCACTACAGGGAATTTCTGGAATGTAATATTTCGATATTGAATGTATGCTAGTGTATGTATTCGTTTGTAAAATTTGTTATATACACATTATTTGTCAACATATATACGTTTATTTGTTGTATTATTTATATATGTATTTTATGAAATTACCTAATCGAATTGACTTGCGTAAGTACTTTTGTACATTAACACCAATAAATTATTATTATTATCATATTGCATCGTAAATCGTATCTTATTTCGTATCTTTTCCCACAGCTTTAAAATCATCAAAAATAAAACCTCTTTTCAAATTATGTAATAGATATGATATTAACAATTATAGGCTCATTGCTCTTGTAAGCACATTTTCAAAAATATTTGGAAAGGTTATTTCAAATAAAATAGTTTCTTTCTTTAATAAATATAAACTATTTAACTTTAACCAGTTTGGCTTCCGCAAAGGGTTATCTACTATAGATGGTATAAATCAGTTTTTAAATCTACTACATTCACATTTAGATGCCAGTGAAAAACTTGTGGGCGTTTTCTTAGATTTAAGTAAAGCCTTCGACCTTGTATGCCATGAAACTCTAATTCTTAAAATGTAAAGATATGGTATAAGAGGCCAAATTTTAAACTACTTGAAAGCTACTTAAAAGGAATGACACAATTTGTTGATGCAAATAACATAAGATCCTCCCATCTGCAGATCGATGTGGGTGTTCCACAAGGCTCAGTGTTGGGTCCGTTGCTATTCGTAATTTATGTAAATGATCTAAAATTTTCGAATCTCGTAATGTTTGCTGATGATATTTCAATTCTCAGTACCAACAAAGACCTAAGTAACACAATCGCAAACACAAACAAACAATTATCAGAAATCCATACTCTATTAGTATACAGTCAATTGGTATTGAATAATGATAAATCAGTCTTTATTCATTTCAACCGTCATGATATTGCTGATAAAAGTTTGTTAATAAAATCGAATAAGGGATTATTAAAACAGGTTACTAGTACAAAATTCTTAGGCAAACATATATCTGAAGATTGCAGCTGGAAAGTCCACATTGATATGATATGCAAAAAAATTGCACCAATCTGCTATTGTATAAAACAACTACGGCTAACGGTCAATTCAGAAATGCTAAAAATGTACTACTATGCACATTTCCATTTCAATTGCATCCCATGGAATAATTGCTTGGGGATACTCCAGTGATAGTTCAAGGGTATTTTTACTACAAAAGAAAGCAATCCGATGTGGTTGGAGTAAGTGTACGAATGAGTTGTCGAGCTCATTTTAGAAATTTGGGAATTTTAACACTGCCATCTATCCTTATTTTAAATTTACTGCTATACGCTAAGAACCTAAATTTTCCTTTACTAAATCAAGATAATTCTTATAATACACGTAATAATAGCATATTGCAAATACCTTACCATAGAACTTCTTTATAGGAACGATGCCCTAAATACCTTGCAATTAAAGCCTTTAATAAATTGCCTGATAAATATAAACCTCTTAATGAATTACAATTTAAGAAATAGGTAAAAAAAATCCTGCAAGATAAGTGTTATTCCTAGAGGATACAATATGATTCACCTTCAGTTTGCCTTATCTTTTTTTCAATTTTTTAACTTTTTGACATATTTTGTTGGATGTATCATTTTACTGGTTTGTTCGGTACTTGATTGTCGCTTCTTTTTAAAATAGTCTATTTTATGTTTTATAGTTATTGATTATGTTTGACCACCTACCTTATCGTAGTTTTTAAAATTTATTTATGTACCTACTGTTCATATATTTTCATTATTTTATAATTTTATTTTTGTATTGACTGACTTATTCTATATTGTGTAACCACAATCTACAGAATTAATAAATTATTATTAATAAATTTACAAATAATAAATATGCCTCTATTTCACTCAACAATAACGTTTTGACAGATGCCGTGTGCAATTTTTCGTCTGTTTTTCATGGCTTACTGCAAGATATGGACACAATTCGGAACGCTTCTACAAAAAGCTTAATATTTATTTTAATTTATATTCAATTTTTAATCGGGAAAATCCAGTCTAAAGCAAATTTACCACTCTATTTGATAAAAAAATAAAACATACAGGGTGCTATTTGAAAAATTGGGGTTATGACAAATTGAATTTCCATGAAATGGAAAAATGGGGAAAACATTTCTAAATCCAAGCAAATGAACAAAATAGGCCAATTTTACATTTAATTTTTTGAGAAATACCCTCTAATTCAAATCCAAAGTCTACTTCGAAATTTTTGAAATTTGTTACTGAATTCCAAAGCAACTAGATATAATAAATAAATACCATTTCCAAGGTTAGTTTTCATCTGATTTTAAATCTGAAAAAAGCGTTGGAAAGAGAAATTACAGCTTTATGGGAAAAGTGGCTTAAATATACAGGATGCTATTGAAATAAGAAAGTTGTGGCAATTTTTCCTTTTTTTACCACTGAATGGTCAAAATGTGGCCATTGATACCTTTGATTTTGTTCTTTGTTGATTCCTGGTATATCCTTGTCATTTCAACAAAAGGACACGCTACCAAATGAAGTATGGATTAACGGGTAAAGATTAAAACAACCAGCTAACAATTACTGTCTATTTTTAAATCATTGCATGAAAGACACTATTTATGTACACAAAACTATCAGTATAGTTGTTTAAACTTAAATAGTAAATCTAAATAGTAAAAAAAACTGTACACAAAAAGACCTTAAGGCTACATGAGATTTATATGAAAAATAATTATACACATCTTATCCTAAATTCTAAAATATCCCTAAGAAAAGCTTACAAGCATATTTGACTCACACAAAATTAAATTACAGATGTAAAAGTTGCAGTTTAACCTTAAGATTGAATTAATTTATTATTGCACTAGAAATGTTATAAAAACTTTAGCAAAAATGAAAAAGTATACGACAATTACCTGAGGTAGTATATATTTGTGAAAAAAATGTAGAAAGAATCAATCAAGCCATACAATTTTAATTTTTGTATATATAAAATGCTTGGAAGACTTCTAGTAACGAAAAATAAATAAATTACAAAAGTCCTAAAAGGAAAATGCTAGTGATATGTGGCGAAATATCGCAAATAAATAAAAAAATAAAACCTTTATAAAACGAGTATTTAATACATTTCTTTTATTAAATAAGCTTAATCAATTAGTCGAAGGTGGGTCAAAAAATGACGTTTCATTTTAGTTGAAATTCTTTTTTTATTTATTTTAGATGTATAGGCATCGAAAAACGGCTATGATTCCAATAATTCAGAGCACTGGGTACGAACGATATATGAAAATACTTTTTTACTTCAAGAGTTTTAAGAGAAAACCGAAAACAACGAAAGGTGGCCATTTTTGACTCACTGACGTATGTCCTAACTATTAAACTATTTAAAATCACTATAAACCAAGTCTTGTTGTTGCATTTAAAATTACCACAGTACAAAATAACAGTTTTATTCGTTGGTAGGCGTCAACACCGAGCTAAAGGACTAATATTTACACATTTTTACACAAATGGTTTTAATCACATTCCAATGTAAGGTTTTATGCTAAATATAATTAAAGCACGTATAATATTACAGAAATATGTTCAACCTTTCAACTTTTGTTTCAATATTTCAAAATATTACATTTGTTAATTCCCAAACATGCCTCAATGTGAGACTTTAAGATACAATAAATCAAAAATACTCAGCAGCCAACATGTAGAACGAATTTTGTCAAAATAGATATGCTGGGCGGTATTTTTTCCCATGCCATGCTTACTTTTGCTGTTTCGATTTGTTTTTCACCACCATTTTGTTTTTAGTTTTTCTTCTTGGGATTTTGTTGGGATATTTTCTTTAAGAATTTGTTGTGCAAAAATCTCTTTTGTGTACTATTTCAATGATTATTGTTGATGATAAAGTTATGAGTTTATTAAGTTAAACACAACCAGACTTAAAAATAATATTTTGTACTCTATTTAATTAAAAACAGTAATTAAAATCAGTACTTTCACAAAAATTGGTCAAAAGATCTGTAAAAACAGTAAAGTCAACTCCTCTTTAGAAAAACGTTACTCAGGGCCGGTCATAAAGGCAACTGCCTAGGGTGCCACCATGAGGGGCGCCAAACGCCAGACAAATCTCGAGTAGACAATTAAAAAAAAACAAAATGTTTTGTGTAAAAATAAAAATCCGACAACACTGTCCGGTATGAATTACAGAAGAAGTTATTTTGTTACTTTAATTCATTTCAAACATATATTTTAAAAACAAAGTGCTTGCCTTGTTTTACTTTGGGTTTTACCCTAATGCCTGTTTAATTAATGTGAACGATAACTTAAAATTATACCATTGATAGGTACTGTTTATCGTCTTGCTCTTTGACCTTTTTTACAAAATGATTTGAAAAGAGGGGGGCGCCAGAATTGAACTTTGCCTAGACTGAAAATAGTTATTGGACCGGTCCTGACGTTACTTCACCTATACAAATAAATAAATACAGAGGACGTGAGGGGAACAGAACAGGTCCAATTTGGTGAAAAACACTTGAACAGATAAAACTTGGTATCTTTCAGCTGGACGATGAATAAGAGTTAAGGCCACTGAAATTCCCAAAAGAGGATTAAACTAACTGAAACTTAAGACTAATAAAAGTAATCAAATACATTTGAGTAGTTATACTGGCGACTGTCTGGTCAGGATAGTTTTCTTTGTTTAAATGTGTTCAGGAGTAAGCTGAGGGGAAATTCGATTTTGTAGTTTTGGCAAAGTCAATGTATTGTTTATTTAAACAGTTATATTTTTTAGAGCGTTATTTCTATCGGTTGTTTAAAATCTCGAGATCTGTAGGTCCTACAGAAACTAATAAAAATGGATAATACTCCTTATGAGTATAAGTATATATAAACTAGAATTTAAAAAAAATTCTGATTTTGATTAAATTAAAAAAATACATATTGCAATATTATGTTTTTAAACAAGCCATTGTTTTTTCTTTCAAATGGGCAAATTATAATCTCCAAGTAAACATTCACTTTAGAAGACCCATTGAAGTAACTGAGACCATAATGGTTTTGAAATCCTGCCATCAAAACCGAGAAATATCCGCAATAGCTCAAATTGTAATTTAAAAGTACTGGAAAATTTCCTAAATAATTTAAAAGTCCTGTGATATGTCCAATTTGTAAAGCAGGCAATATTAGCGTAATAAGTAATTTTAGCAAAACAAGTGTAGTAAAATTCTTTAAGAAAATAATATACTTTGGCCAAAACACTTAGTATGTAAGGCCAGCAATCAGAGGGAAAAAAATGTACTGAATGAATATGATTTTCAAGAGGGTAAAAGTACATCAGATGCTATGTATGAGGTAAATGTGAGGTGAACTATTAGCACCAATAACCCATCTTATAAACCTCTCGTTTGAATGTGGAACAGTCCCAGAAGGCCTGAAAGTTGCAAAAGTAATACCTATTCATAAAAAGAACTCAAAGAATCATGTAGACAACTATAGACCGATTTCCCTGACGTCAGCAATATCAAAAATTTTTGAGTACTGTATGCTAGAAAGACTCAACTCCTTTATTGAGAGATACTGCTTAATACCTAAAGAACAGCATGGATTCAGAAGAAACAAATCGACAACAACAGCCACCACAGAATTTTACATGTATATCCTTAACGAATTAGACAAAAAGAGGTGTCCAGTAGGTGTGTACGGTGATCTTAGTAAAGCATTCGACTGCGTTTCACACCCTCGGCTACTCCATAAGTTGTGGGTGCTAGGTATAAGAGGCAGTGCACACGACTGGCTTAAATCATATCTCTCTAATAGAAAACAATATGTGGAGGTATCTCACAATGAAGGAAATGGAAGTAGCAGCAGTCATTGCTCTGATACAGTGAATGTAGAGGTAGGAGTACCTCAGGGAAGTATTCTTGCACCTATACTATTCTCTCTCTATGTTGCCGATATTGCAAAACACATATCTGATTATAAAATAACAATGTACGCAGATGACTTGTCTATATTAATTTCCAGAGAATCCCATGAATCAAAGCTAGATGCTTGTAATATCTTAATGAAAAAATTAGAACAGTGGTTCTCTAAAAACGTATTATATCTTAATTCAAGCAAGACAGAATACTTAGTGTTTCATACCAGACAAAAACAAGTACAAAACATAAATATAAGCATAGGTGAAACGAACATAGAGAGAAGTAGCACCGTGAAATTTTTAGGGGTAACAATAACGGACACTCTTGAGTGGACCAGTCATATAGAATGCATAATAAAAAAATTAAACACTAAAATTTATCAATTAAGGTGTATACGTTGTCTACTTAACATTGAAGTATTAAAAAACTTCTATTTCGCAGAGGTACAGTCTAGTCTCCTATACGGCATTATGCTGTGGGGAGCCTCTCCAGCAGCAAAAAAATTATTTCTAATTCAGAAAAGATGCATAAAACTATGCTAAATAATAGTCAAAGCGAGTCATGTAGGCAATTATTCGCATATCTTAACATTCTCCCGGTATGTTGTCTATATATCTTAGAGGTTGCATGCTATATATTTAAAAATAAACATAACCTTCAGTGTCATAGAGACATACATAATCATGACACGAGAAACGGCGCCTCTCTTTGCACACCTCAGAATTCTCTAAACATAACCCTAAAAGGACCCCTAAGTAGTGGCATTAGAATTTATAACAAAATCCCAGCAAACAATGAGGAGCAACCTACCTACTCCAGATTCAAAAAGACTTTAAAAAATCATTTAATGAATGGCCTATATTATAATCTAGACGAGTTCTTCCTATGAGAACTTTTCTGTATAATATCACAGTGGATAACTGAAATCACTATTTTATTATTTTGTCATTAGTGTAATGTAGTGTATGTATGTTTTTATTTTTTGTTTCTTGTAAATCTGTCTTATTTATCCATGTATTTTATTAAAATTGTATGTGACTTGTTTTATACCTTGTTTTAGGTCTCTAAAAACCAATAAACTTTTACTTACTTACTAATAAAGGAAGTTTCAGTCCATCTCGATAACAGTAAAAAAATTTTGACTTAGCAAAAGTGTTCGCCGCAGTACATCATGGAAAACTGCTCCAATTATTAGAACGCTATATAGTTCGTAATACTGTGTTGAATCTTTTCAATAGTTGTCTAAGCGATCGAACGCAATATGTTAAAATTAATAAATCGAGTAATAAATGTTTAAATGAAACACGACTAATGAAAGTGGGAGTGCCTCAAGGAACCGTCCTTGGCCCTATTCTGTTCTCAGTTTATATCAACCCTCTGTTAACTATCAATATAAATAGTAAAATAATGTTATATGATGACGATACCATTGCAGTATTCAAGGGACGCATTATAACCCCAAAATTTGGCTTTTTTATTTGCAAATATCGTTATCTATGAAAAAAATCTAAGAAATTAAGAAGAATATACCGGGCGTCAACGGATCATAGGACACCCTTTTTGTCCTTATTTTTTAGAACATCAAAATGAAACTTGATAGATGTATTATATGACCAAGAAGACGCTTTGTGACATAACTGTCATTATTTTCTCCCCTTCTGGTTTCATCGGAAGTTACTCCAACTTTTGATTTTTAAATGGAATGCCCTGTATATTATTATATTTTTGGAATCCTTGAAAGACTCTGAATACGGTGATACACCATAAGTGACATTTGTAATGGACCAGTGTGATGTCAGAAAAATCAAATCGAGCATAAAAATTTGAGAATGTGTATTTTGTGGGCCATCAAATTTAACCTGAACAGTTTTTTGAACAAAACTTGATTTTTTCAAATGGAATCATGATGGTAGAGTACTACCATAAAATAGAGGATGTTCTAAGGAATCTTAAGCATTTTTTTTTTCACGGCACTCTAAATTCACCAACAAACAAAGATTCCAAAAATATAATATACAGGGTGATCAATTTAAAAATTAAAAATAGGTGGCATTTCCGGTAGAACTGGAAGGGAAAAAAGTGACAGTTATGTCACAAAGTGTCTTCTTGCTCATATAATACATCTACCAAGTTTCATTCCGATATTCTAAAAAATAAGGACAAAAAAGGGGGGTCTACCATGATCCGTTGAAATGTTTATTAGAAGGTTAGAATATTGTTTGTGGATTCAAGGTGAACATTTGAACGACAAGAATTTTCTGAAGAATATTCTGTATACAGAGGAAGCTACCTTTACAACAAATGGTGTGGTATCATCACAAAATTGCCGCTACTGGTTTGAAGAGATCCCACACTGGGTTATAAATTGCAAGAGAAAATTAAAGTACGGTTTAAGAATAGTAGGTGATATAAAAATAGGATCCCTTTTTTTCCACTACACTTTGAATGCTGCCCCACTTTTACAGTTTTTAATCAGTGAACTTTGGGATACATTAGACTATCTTCCACTTCAAATGTGACTGGATATGTATTTTCAGCATGATAAAGCATCTATCCATAATGCAGGCACAGTTAGACAATGGCTGGATCAAAAGTACCCACAAAAATGGATAGGGAGAAATAGTCCTTTAATTTTATGGTCGCCTAGATCTCCCGACCTAACCCCACCAGATTTGCATTTATCTGGAACTATTAAAGCTAAAGTGTAAACCAGGCCACAAAATTTGGAGGAACTTCGTGGCCGAATAATTTACGTCATGAGGTTACACCAGCCAAATTATGTATTATTGAATAGTGATTTAGTAGAGAAAACTATTATTTAACCAAAATGTTATTATAATATTTTCTTCTGTTACTTGATTATCATTTAATTTACTTTTTAGGACTGAGAATATTGATATTAATTTTATTGCTCCATATTTTGTTTTTTTTTTTTACCAAACTTGGGCAATTGGGGGTGTTTTAAGGTGATTCCGAACAACTTTTCTTAATAAAGTTTTTTGAGAAAAACGAAAAAAAATTTCCCTTCAATTTTGATCGCAATAGGCTACTTTTTTACTTGCTAAAATGTTGTTTAATCCTATAAAAGAGCATTAAAGCTACACAAAGAAAAATATTTTTTTTGAAATTCAATGAAAAATAAAAACTTATTGGGGTGTTAGCATTTCAAGACATATGATGAAGGACTTCAGCCAATATATAACTCTTCTTACAGAGTTTTGAAAGCTTATCCGCGGACGTCTTTAAAGAACGATAAATACTTTACCTGGTAATACTGATAAAATGTGGAAAACAATGTTCAACTTCACAAGCTCATAACTTTAAATCTATTTAACGGACTTTTAACAAATGAAATGTCTTAACCTGTTAAAACACTTTTGGTCCGACGTGAGTCAGCTGAATAGTGATGGCATACCGAGTTATCAATTTTCATATCGATTTGGGTTATATTAAAAGACCTAAGATACTGTACCATCATTATATCAATAACTTAAAAAGAATCTTAAAATGTAATTAAAACCATTGCTTACCAACAAACAAAACTGAGAGTATAACCTAATATAAACAGTAGCCTACCGTATGAAGCAAGTACGACACAACTTATTAGGTCCTATGCAATCGTCGTGACAGAATGCACCACACTTTTTGCAAACGACCATCGCCTTCAAGCTACAAGCGCAAGACGAATCACCCACTTTACTAGTCTTCTGCAGGACCATCTGAGACTGCATAGCAGCCCCGGGATGATCCACCATCACATTTTCCCCAATAATCGTATAATTATGCATCGGACTATCTAAACTTACATCTCCATAAACTACACCTGGGGGCAACCGCTGCCTTCGGGTTACAGCTTGGATGCCGGGGTTCGGACATTGCACGATGAAATCATTGGATGGTTGGTTCTGTAATGAGGGGTGTTCCGCCTCCACACTAGCTGGCCGGCCTCTGGCACCCACAGAAACTATGTGAGATACACTACCTGTATTTATAGCACTGCCTAATTGTTGCTGCGATGGCGGGGCGCTGGAGGAACGGGGAATGTTGTGGTGGTCGTTCACTCCGGCTCGCTGCACAAGGATGTACTGGCCGACGGTTCCAACTTGGTTCTGGCCCTCGACCACCTACGAAAAAATTTGTCTACTACACTATAAATCGGTTAAAAATATACCAATGTTAATTAACTGCTTAATAATCAGTCAGGGTACCCAACAATTTTCAATTCATAGATTCCCCGATTTTTCCAGGATTATTTCAAACAAAATCCAGACCAGTTTATAAATACTTTAATAATGCATTGACCTAATAATTTCAAATCAGTTTCAATCCGTATATAAACCACCTGGTATCAACGACGTTCCCAATTTTAATTATGATAAAACAGTTGATCTTAATTTTTGTAATATTAGTTTAGAAATCATCATAGATAATTTAAATAGCCTAGATTCCAACAAGGGACCAAGTCCTGATGGCATACCACCTAGACTATTTAAAAACTGTAGATTTACTCTTGCAAAACCACTATTTATCCTTTTTTCTAGGTCACTAAATTCTGGTATATTTCCAACTCATTGGAAAACAAGTTTTATCACTCCTATTTATAAATCTGGGGATAAATCAGATATAGTTAATTACAGGCCTATCAGTATTTTAAGTGCAATCCCAAAAGTCTTTGAAGATATTATTTGTGACACTATTAAAGAGCCGCTTAATCAAATTATTATAGAGGAACAGCATGGTTTTTGCAGGGGTAGATCTACAACCACTAATTTATTAAGTTTTTCATATTACGTCTTGAATGCTTTGGAGAAAAAAGAACAAGTTGATGTCATATACACAGACTTCTCCAAAGCATTTGACTCAGTAAATCATATTATCTTATGTGAAAAATTACGTTCTATTGGAATCTATGGCAACCTACTAAATTTACTCACTAGCTATCTCTCTGACAGAACTCAATTTGTAAGGATCAAAGGATTCACATCATATGAAATTCGGGCAACTTCTGGTGTGCCTCAGGGCAGTCATTTAGGACCATTTCTTTTCAATATTTTTATTAATGACATAAAAACAAAAATAACCTTTTCAAGAATGTTACTTTTTGCTGATGATCTAAAATTGTTCCACTCTGTTACTCTGTTACTAGACCTGGATGCATTTACTGAGTGGTGTTCAGAAAATTTTATGGATGTAAACGTGAACAAATGCAAAACCATGTGTTTTTATCGTAGTCTTGACAAAATTGAGTTCTGTTACAGAATAGATGGAGAACCTCTCATGAATGCAACCACTGCAAAGGATTTGGGTGTTATATTGGATAACAAGCTGAACTTTCGTTTGCATTTCGAACATATAGCAAATAAAGCTACCGAAATGCTAGGGTTTGTATGTAGAACTACAAGAGACTTCACTAATGTTGAGTCTATAAAAATTTTATATAATTCTCTCGTACGATCTACTTTAGAGTATTCCTGCTGTGTCTGGTCTCCTACATATGAAAACCATAAATATCACTTAGAAAAGGTACAAAACAAATTACTTCGCACTTTAGCATATAAATTAACTTTGCCTCTAAACGAATATTCAGTTGATGACATTCGAGATATAACTCATTTACCTAAGTTAAGTTCACGCAGAGATCATGCAGATATAAAATTCTTGCATAAAATCATAAATGGTGGCATCAATTGTCCAAACTTGTTAAATGAAATTGGTTTTCACGTTCCACCTAGGTTTACTCGCAATAACCAAACCTTTGCGGTGGAATTTCATCGGTGTAATTATGGAAAACATTCACCATTGGCTAGGATAGTATCGCTTGGAAACAAAATTAATATCATTCATTGTTCTGAATTAAATCTAAAGCACATGCTACGTTCAGTAGATTTATAAATAAATAAATTGTTATTATAATTATTATTATTAGCAATGTCATACTAGGCTAATTGTATTTCTGTGAATTTTAATGTAATATTGGGTTTACCCGTTAATTAAATAAATAAAAATAAAATAATGGATTATAAATTATAGTTGTAGGGGTGAGCGTAGGTGCATCTTTACTATGTACATATTTCGATATGCGATGTAAAGCAACGTTAGGTGCAGTGAGTAGTTGGATGGGTGACCGTCCCAACGAAGACCGCGTCCTCGTCTCACACATCTTCCAGCGGCTTGTATATCAGTGTATGCGCAGAAGATATACAACTTTAGGTGAGGGTTGTATAGGGGATATACCATCCTTCGGAGGGAATGTAAAGCCGTCGGTCCCTTGCCTATTAAATGTTAGGCAAGTAAAAGATCCCTACTCTTCTTAAGGGAAGAGGTTCGGCAAAATTTCTGGTCTACAGGTGTCAGTGTTAGGCCTCAGTAGCGGAAATAGGCCGTCGTTAAATAAATGTATAAAAAAAAAAATAAAAAAAAAAAAATTATAGTTGTAACATTAAACTAAGCAAAAAAAATGTATAATTAATGAGAAAAACTGTTGTCTAGAGATTTTTACGAAACTTCCGTTATTCGGACATTATTTTCCACCTAGGATTAAACACAAAACGTTCGTCAGAGTTTTGGAAAATAAAAATTTGAAACTGGCAAAATTTCAGATTGTTTGAGTGTCTTGATGATTTACGCTAGGTAGAGAGACGAAATGTCTTTGAAACAAAAATAAATCTTTCTTTGGCCATAGTTTCACCATAAGTTTAAATTAAACAAGAATTTGATTGAAAAAATGATTACAAAATATGTGGAAAACAGTACGACGTTACTTAAGCTGAGATAACATTCACGAAAAAATGTTATAGAACCTTTTTCATAGTAAATTTGGATCTCTTCAATTTTTGTATAAAATATTTGTTCATAGAACCAATTGTTCTTGAGTTATTTGCGAAAAAGTTTTTTTTTTTACCTTTGGCCAAAAAATGTGGGTAAGGCCGCAAGCAGATTGGCGGTGATTTTTTAGGGGTTCATATCTATCACTGATTCAAATGAATCGTGAAAACCTACCTATTTTTACACAACCCTTTTTCACAACCCGTCAAATACATTGTTATTTAAAAAACCGCTGCCCAAGGAATCACTACTTCCACATCCAGATTTTGTAGCCAAGTCTTATACACACTAAATCCCAATGTAATATTTTATTCCCTTATATAATAGAGTGGGGGTGGCAGAGAGGGTGGCAAATGTAAAAAAAAATTAGAAGCCCTCGGTTCTCGTATACACACTAAATCCCATTTAATTCTTTACTCCCTTTATTAATGGGGTAGGGGTGGCAATGGGGGTGGTAGAGGGGGTAGCTAACGCCAGAAAATTTTTTTGAGATGTTTCGTTCTTGTATACACACTAAATCACATTTTATTTTCATAATAATGCCCGGGTGGTATGTGAGACCTTGACTTTTCGTACATGCCCCAAATTGCAACTTTATGGACTCTTACCTTCTTGCTTCCCCTATTTACTCTTATTTACCCCATTTACTCCCGAACCCTTCAAAGGAATTAGATCAAAATATAATCTAGTTCCAGATCTCGTTCCAATACATAAGTGTACCAAATTTCAAGTCAATATCATAAATGGTTCCAGAGTAAACGTGCACACAAAAAAAAGTAACAGACAGACCAACAGACAGACACGAAGTTTTTGGCTCAAATTTAAAATTTCGATAGTTCCACTGGATGTGGAAGTAAAAACTAAGCACAGAAGAATCGCCAGCAATAAAGTTTGCACAACGTGCTTGCAACTCCCAAAATATCCAACCTCTGCTAGTAACCAGAAATAATGCTCCTCCCAGATATATATACCCAGAAAAGACGTTCCATATGATGAAAATTGCTGAAAAAGACCCATAGTTTTACACATAGATCATACAATACAATAAGTTCAATACAATATCAGATCAGAAGATTCAGTACAAAAAGTGGTATAATATACAATATACAAAAATGTAATGATATACATATATAGATACAAAGGTAATAAAGAAACAATAAAAGCACTATAAACCAAGGGATTATATTCCTTTGGAGAAGCATGGAATTCTCGACGGTATCAGCAGTACAGAACAATTTCATGTCATCGGCATAAAGCAGAGAGTTGACATCAACGCTTGTAACTATATCGTTAATAAACAAAATAAATAATAAAAGTCCCAGTGTTGAGCCTTGGGGCACTCCAGATGTAGCCAGGAATTTCTCAGACCTAAAACCACGGTACTCTACATATTAATTGAAAGCAGGGAGGTTAACAACATTTTAAGCATAAATTAAAAATTGTCTTCAGAGGGCAGACAAAAGTGTAAGCACAATATCTAATAATGAAAGCAGGTATATATATATTCACAATTATACGCTATCTCCAACATTATTAAACTGATGTAAAATAAATTGAATTGAATATGGGTTGAAAGACCTAATTCGATGGCCGTTTGATTTGTTATACTTAGGTATACCTATCTAATCAATAAAGAATTATTATTATTATTATTATTATTACCTACATTTAGTATTTCTGCAGAGATTTCTAACGATATTGGACTAAATAGCAACTTTTTATGCAATAGTATTTTTTTCATAAAATAGATCTATTTTATGCAGAAAGTATTATCAAATGCGATTAATTAGTTTTTATCTATAAAAAATAATTAATCGTAGCCTTGGTCTGATCAAGCTGTGAAAGTTGTATTAGATTTTCATAATTTTTGGGCGAATATTCGATAAGAAAATACTCAGAGATAGTTTTTTGTAGTAATTTTTTTGTTCTCATTCGCTTATAAAGAATTTTTAAAAATTTTATAAGCTGTAATTTATTTCGCTTGAAATTATTCTCTCTAAAGTAAGAATTTACGTGATACTTGCAATAAACTAAAAATTTGTCGATTTTCTAGGCTAATTTCAAATATGCATTTATCTAGTTGGACTCGTATAGCTGAACAGCATTTATCAAAACACCAAACATTTTTTGCACAAAGTCTGAAATCTTACAAGAAATCGCTATTTCTAAAGGTGTAACTGAGATGAATGGATGCCGCAGACATCAAGAAGGCTGCATAAATGTTTCCCGGCTTTCCTTATTTTCCGGATTGTTGGGCACCCATCACTATATTAATAAACGTCGTTTACTCACTAAAATGGACAGTTTGAATTAGACTTACACCGATTTAATTTTGCATCAAATTGAATAAAAAAAGGTATAAAATAGATATACAACTATATTTACCTCAGGACTTAGCGCTGGGGCCTGCGGCAGAACTGCCATCGTCACTGGGATACCTTGCCCAGAAGTAAAAACATGTCGAACAACAACAGGAGGGCTCTGCTGTCTTTGGTGCTGATAAGGAATAGTCCTCGGCTTCTGTCCCACACTCTTTATACCGTTACCGCCTTGCACCATCTGATAATTACCTGGCGCGGGTAGAGGTGGAGTGAAAGTCTTATTAGATCCTCTGGAAGAAGTCACCGAGCTGTACTGCGTCTGCCTGTTGCTCTCGTTCTTTTTGCTGTTATTTGCCTGGGCAGCCGCTAATAAAGACGGTGGCGGTTTGAGCTGGCACCGCAGCTGATCCCTATTCGGGCTATTCTGAATCACAGCCTGGCAAATCTGGTAGCTTCTCTCCAAGTTAACTGCTCCCGGAGGGGGTTTGTTGCTGCTACGATTCCGGTTTCCAGACCCACCTTGGGAACTCTTTGGTTTGGATTTGCTGTGGGTAGGAACCGCTCTGATCGGCTGGCTCGTGCTCAGGGCTAAATAAGGCAACGAACTGGAACTTTGCACTATGCCGGGCCTGGGTATGGTGGCGCACTGAGAAACTTCATTTACGATAGAATTCAGCAGCGGCGCGGTGCTCACCGCCGACGGTAAACAAACTATTGTAGTGGGAGGTATCACTGTGGTGAGAGTTTTACTCACTGATGGGGTCACCGACAAACTGGAACCATTACTATTTGTATTCACGGTGCTAGTTATCATACTGTCCGAACTAACAATTTCCGGAGTCAACGTAACTTCAAGTTCCAACTTGACTTGATTTCCGCTAAATTCCGCATAGCTGGTGCTTTGCTTCTGAGTTTCTTTACCGCTGCTTTCATTTTCGGCTCCGCCGAGAGCCGCAGCAACCATATCGGAGTCCATTTTGACATCGTAAGGCCAATCGTTTAGTACCACAGGAAAAGTACCTTGTTCTAACCGTACTTCTAGCTCTTCTTGCATTGGAATTACTTGCACGTGTTCTATCGGCTCTAATTTATTGACAGCAGCAACAGTTGTAACCGAAGGCTCTAGAGAGTGTAACGGTGGCACTTGCAGCAGTTTTTCTGTACTAGAGTCTACCAACCCCCAGCAGCATTCTTCAGTAGCTGTTAACATAAGTTTCAGTCATTTATAATTCATAACAAGGATAAAAGTAGCAGTAAATAGTCATAAATATGTTTTGCTTTGTAAATGTTTTGGGTAATATGATATTCTTGAGGTGTGATTATTGCAGTAACATCTTGGGAGGTCTTGGTTAGATAGTAACCAGGGTATTTTTTACATAACAATTTACCGACTTGGATTGGAAAATAATTTACTGCAAGAATTCATTCATTAGCTTTATTCTCAGTTTTTTTAGTTCAGGATCTGACTTTTTAAGATAATAACATAACAACACTGAATACTTGGTAATAGTAAACCAAATTGGTTGAAAAATATTTTCTTACCTTCCAGATATCACCCACCTTTATCATGCCTAACAATCCAGATTTAACTCCTTCAATCAACCCTGATGATATAGAATTAAGGCCAGACATCGGATCAGATAATCTCTTAATAAAAATTACTTTTGATATAAACAGAAGAAATTATCTACTATAAACTACAAATATTCTAATTGCAACATTAAAAAAGTAAATAAAGAAATGAAAATGTATGTAAACCATAATGAAAACTAGCCCATATCTACTAAAGATTTTTCGAAATTCGATATTAAACTTTAAGAAACCATTTTATCAAATACACCTAAAATGAATACCCAGTATTATACAGGGTGTCCCAGGATGAACTGCGGCGATCGATATCTCGAAAAGTAGACACAGGAAAATTTTGTAGTAAACTAATGTCGATGGGGGCATTTCGGCTAAAATATTTTCAAGATGGTGGCACTTCCGGTTATACCGGAAGTCGATACCAACTTACTTATTTTAAATGGGACACCCTATATATTATTACATTTGTGGATTGTATGCAAAATTCTAGGCCGATTGTGTGTATTATGTCCTATACCTAGGTCTCTCCGTTTTTGAGATATTTCAATTTTTATGTCAAAAATGACGTTTGCGGGCCCTAAAAGGATTATCAATTTTTCCTATAAGGAAGCCTTTATTATCTAATTTGGGTTCGATTCTTTGTTGAAATAGACCTACTTTCATAGAGTTTTTATAATATTTTGATAAGTATTAATACAGAGTGTTTAAAAAATAAGAATAACAAAACTATCAAAAATCAATTTTTTTCAAATGGAAACCCCTAATTTTTATAATCTTATCTTATTCGCCATTAAAAATATATGGATGTCTATTCTGAAAATTTTTAGTTTTCGAGATATTCCCAATTCAATATTTCTATATGGGTATTTTGTTATGGATATTAAGTTAAATTACTCTTAGTTGGCTATGACGGCGTTGAGTGCTAAACAAATGTATGTAGCTGTCACTTACCATTTGACAAATATCAATTATCATGCCGGGGCGCTTAAATTATACGCACGAGGATTATTTAAATTTGTTTATAATCTATGGAGAATGTAACAAAGTTTTATCAAGAACGTGTGAAATATTTGCTAATAGATATCCAGATAAACAAAAACCGTCTCCGAACAGTATTAAACGAATAATGGAGAATTTCAAAAATTTTGGCACCGTTAAGGCAACAGTTCATAAAATAAAACCAATTGTCGATGATGAAAATATCGAAATTGCTATTTTCGGATATTTTGCGGCATATCCTATGACATCCTTAAGACAAGTGGCCTTACAAACAGGAATCTCCAAGAACTCTATTCATAGAATTCTTTTGAAACACAAATTCCATCCCTATTCCATTTCTATGGTTCAACACCTAAAGGACACCGATTTGACCAGAAGAGTTCACTTTTGCGAATTTATTTTAACAATGTTACAAGGCGACTTTCGATTTTTGGACAACATAATTTGGACTGACGAGGCAAAATTTACGAAAAATGGACTTTTCAACAGACATAATTCCCACTTTTGGTGTGATCCAAATCCCCATGTCGTGAGATTGTGAAATTATCAAGAAACCTGGCAATTTAATGTGTACTGTGCTGTGAGAAATGATGGTCGTAAAACTTAATTTTTATGAAGAAAACTTAAATGGTAATAAATTAATACTTAAATAGTTTCTGTTTTTCAAATTACGTATCAACTTTTTTTTAGGTGAAAGATATTTGAATATATTACAAGATTTAGATAATGAGTATTTGAACAATTTACCGCTAGTTGAACATAGGCAAATATTTTACCAACACGATGGTGCGCCACCACACAGCAGCTTCATAGTTAACAACTTCTTGGAAGAAACTTTTTACGATAAGTGGATTGCTAACAATGGATCTTTTCTGTGGCCTCCCCGTTCTCCTGATCTGTCTGTCTTAGACTATTTTATATGGGGAACAATAAAAGATATGGTTTATTTTAATCCAGTCACAACAATGGAAGATTGTCAGGCAAGAGTAAGGAATGCTTTTGAAAGATTATCTCCAGGTTCTATTAGAGCGGCCACCCATGACGAACTAATCAAGAGGTGCGAAAAATGTTTGGAAGTTCAGGGTGGACACTTTGAACACTTATTAAAATAAAATATTTTCCTGAGTATAAGTAGTTATACTGTTAGTATTTTATGTAAGAACCTTTTGTATCTAAGTTACATTTGTTTAATTATTTTATGAACTGTTGCAGTGTCAAATTTTTTGAAATTCTCCATTATTCATTAAATACTGTTCGGAGACGGTTTTTGTTTATCTGGATATCTTTTAGCAAATATTTCACACGTTCTTGATAAAACTTTGTTACATTCCCCATAGATTATAAACAAATTTAAGTAATCCTCGTGCGTATAATTTAAGCGCCCCGGCATGATAATTGATATTTGTCAAATGGTAAGTGACAGCTACATATATTTGTTTAGCACTCAACGCCGTCATAGCCAACTAAGAGTAATTTAACTTAATATCCATAACAAAATACCCATATACAAATATTGAATTTGGAATATCTCGAAAACTAAAAATTTTCGGAATAGACATCCATATATAATACAAACTTACCCTTATTTTTAATGGCGAATAAGATAAGATTATAAAAATTGGGGGTTTCCATTTGAAAAAATTGATTTTTGACAGTTTTCTCAATTTCATCTTTATTCTTATTTTTGAACACTCTGTATTAATACTTATCAAAATATTATAAAAACTCCATTAAAGTAGGTCTTTTTCAACAAAGAACCGAACCCAAATTAGATAATAAAGGCTTCCTTATAGGAAAAATTGATAATTCTTTTAGGGCCTGCAAACGTCATTTTTGACATAAAAATTGAAATATCTCAAAAACGGAGAGACCTAGGTATAGGACATGATACACAAAATCGGCCTAGAATTTTGCGTACAATCCAAAAATGTAATAATATATAGGGTATCCCATTTAAAATAAGCAAGTTGGTATCGACTTCCGGCATACCCGGAAGTGCCACCATCTTGAAAATATTTTAGCCGAGTTGCCCCCATCGACATTAGCTTACTACCAAGTTTTCAAAATTTTCCGATGTCTACTTTTCGAGATATCGATCGCCGCAGTTCGTTGTGGGGCACCCTGTATACATGAACACTATTTAATGTGAAATTTATTAAAATAAAATGCCAGACTTATTGACAATACAAAGAATATAGAAATTTTCATTTTTCCTTTTTTATATATTTATTGCTGTTTGTTGTTCAGACCTGGACATCTCCAAGGTAGGGGAACATTTTTTCATTGCTCATATGGAGGTGACAAAATTGAACGATCGATAAATTCATTACGCTACAAGTGCTTCACAAAATCGGTTACAAAAAAAGCAAATTCAACTTTTTCACACTATCACCAACAGAAACTGCAAACACAACACATTTACAGAGCAAATCAAATGTAGTGAAGAAATGGCTCCGATTTCTCAAAAACCCTGGGGAATAGGGTAGAACTGAACATGCCCTGAAACTAATTACCAACAAGAATGAATGAATATCTTGGTACTGTACAATCAAATGGAGAAAGCTCTGTGATTGTCGTAAAGCTGGTATGGAATGTTTCATCATTTGTAAAAAAAATTGCACAAGAACGTAACAGACGTCATGAAGAAGAAATCGACAACAAGTATACTGTGGTGATGCAAGAAAAATGAACAACTTGAAGATTAAGACTTTACAAATTCTAGAGAAAATACACCTTCTATGAGGGGGGGCGGGGGACATTGTGGGTCCATTTGAAGACGAAAACCCTATCCCAGCCCTCTGGAAACAACTCAAAATTTTACCCATCTTTGGTGCCCTCACGCTTGGTCTACCAATAATTTCTTTTCTTTTAATAAAACAAAAAGTAATTTGACAACATATAAGGTCAAACTGAAACCCTTCGTTCACAAAATGACCAAGCTAACATAGTATAGATCTGACCCAAGCTCAGATGAGACTCCTAATGTATTAGGTAGCAACTTAATGTGTTAATAATCAAATAAAACACAGCAATGCTGTATAGCTTAGGAGAATACTAAAAGCATGAGTCAAATACGAGATTATATACTATTATCCTACTAATATCAATAATCTGAAAGATAATCATAAAAATTTCTGCGTTATAAGAAATTATCTGATAAAAAACTGACTATGAAAGTGTGCTGCAAATTATCTAATAATGCTTGGTTTAATTTTTGTAAGGGCTAAATTTTCTAAATGATCAAAAATTTCTTACCTCTCGATACATTTGCTCCAAACAATGTAGCTTGGATGTCAGCCTCACTTCTCTCCTTCTCAATTTTCTCTGTTGTCGATATCGTGATCTGCCCAGATTCAAGTACATAATTCTCGGCATCTATAAATCTATCGTCCTCATCTGGAATGCTTCTAACATTTTCGAAACTAGTTGCAGCTAACTGCGCCATTACTAAATCGCACTGTTCCACGCTAGCTTCCAATTTTTCAGCTGAATCAGCTATGCAGCCTTCATTTTCACAACTTTCCGAACAACTTGTTTTGGTCTCTATAACGATGGGCTCTTGTTGTAGAATGAGAGTATTTGGTAAAATCTGAAACGTTTCTTCTATATTTGGTTGTTCGGGAGATTGTTCGGTGTGAACAAGATTTTCACTGCTGTTCTCGTTATTGCTTGGAATTTCGCTCAGACTATGACTCTCTTGGTCAAGCATTTCCTCACTTGCTATGTTGTAAATCACCTTATCATCCAAATTGGATTCGTTGCTTTCATTTTCATTTATTTGCAACGGGTCCGTCTCCAAAACAGTAATGTCTGGAATGTCTGGTGTAGTAGTCAACATTTCCTGTTCCTCATGTTCAGACTTTACGTCAATGGTGGTAATTGTTGAAGACGTTTCATCAGTTTGATTCGTTTCCTCTTTGTAATCAACATGTAACTGTAAAGAATCCACTGTCTCGATAGTTTCTATACTGGAGATTTCTTCAATATTATGTGTTGTAATACTACTAGAACTGCTGCTGTTCTCGTCCAACATTTTTTCCTTTTCATAGTCACAAGTAATTTCATCCTCAGTATGTTCCATCGTGTTTTCTGACATCTCTTCGCTTACCTTATCATCATCACTAGGAGCTTCCTCGTTTGCTATTTCTGTACTCTCTTCGATATTTATGTCCTTCTGATCAGGATCTGTTAGTTCTGAGGGCATTTCCAAAGGAATTTCCGGAGGTATTTCCTCAGTTCCTTCCATTGGCGTTGGTGAAGGAGATTTTGGCAAGGGACTCGGCGTCCTTCGTTTAGGCGACCTTTGGTCAGAATCTAAACTCGGCGAACGCCTTCGTTTTTCAGACTTTGTTGTACATATAATGATTGTCTCTTCATTAGTTTCTAGAATAGTATCACTAATATTAACTATACATTTATCTTGAAGTTCTACTGTATTATTATCACTAGGAACAGACACTTCCTTGTCTGTGTTTACATTACTTTCAGACTTGTGTTGGACTTCATCCTTTTGTACTTGTTTAACTTGTTTAATGGGTAATAAATCTGGGATGGGTATTTTATTTTCTACAGGTATGGTCATTTCTGATACTTTCATACTAGTACATGATCGCGTCATAGCTCCAACCGTTCGTAACCTTTTCACAGGAGGTGGCGCTGGGGCTTTACTTTGTTTGGTTAATGATGTCGTCGATGGTCTCAACTTAATTGTCGTCTTAATGGGAGGTCGAGTACTTATATTACCATTTACAGAAGAAGAGGACCCCGATGAAGCACATCCTGAAGAATCTGCTACAGATCGATCACCCCATATAGGTTCAAAATGCTTTAACTTCCAAGGATCCAATTTACTTCTCTCCTTATCTGCCTCTAACTTCAGTTTTTGTTGGTTTTCAGGAGTAAATTCTCCCTCTGCCAACCGATCTTGCCATTCGAGACAAGCTCTTGCAAAAAACTCATTATTCAAACCTGAATTATTAATTTCCAGAGTATTAGGATCTAGCGAATTACTAGCTATATGTCTATCAACACTGGGCAACAACTGCACTAATTTGTTTTGATAAAGAAGCGGTAGAGATGCAAAAGTAGCTTTATTCAATAGATGTCGCAAGTTAGTATTAACTAATATTGAGTCCGGCGTTTCTAAGTCAATGCAACCTTCTTTAGTTTGTTCCAGTTGTGCGGCTGTCGACAATTTTTTATTAGTACGCTTCCTAGGCTTCATAGTAAAACCCGGAATAGAAGCTAACACTTCTCGCATTGTTGGTGTTCTACTTGTAGGCACTGCGGTTACAGTTACTTCTTCAACTGCTTGGGGAGGAAGAGGCTTAACTATTATTCTGGGAATAGAAGTGGAATTGCCCGAGGCAATTGTTGTATTCTTTCTTCTACGCTTAGCTTGTTGTCGAAGTGCATGTTTGATGTTCTTTTTATTATTGGTGTTAATATTCTTTTCATGCTCTTTATTTGAACTACTTAGATTTATATTGCTTACATTTGTTGGATTGACAATGGGAATTTCCAAGTTTTTTTCTTCTCCATGACTTGACTGAGATGCACTTTTTTCCAAATTACCATCTGGAGTAACGTCTATTTCCATTACGTAAATAACTAGAGAACATTAACCCTTTTCCGTGTTTTTTTTGTTAAAAAATTTACGCACACAACAAAGCTTTAAGAACTACTAATTACTAATTCACCCCATCATAAATTCTCTTTTAAATGTTTTACACCTAAATAAAATCAATATGCGTTTTATAAAGTAACGTGACATTTAGCGAAATTTATTGTTTATTTTCGATAAATTTTAATTCACAGATTTATTTGACAATACAATGCTATCCGCCATTTCATAACTGGGCCTTATATAAACAGGGAAATGTTTTGTTAACAAAATTGGGCCGAAAACTACCAAAATGCTCATGTTTGCAACCTGTCAGAATAATTTAGGCAATTTCAAATGTCTAATAATAAGACGTAAAAAGTTAGCTGAGCTGTATCTCCCATTTTACCAATAGTACATTTATTAACTATTGCACAAACGCTGTTCTCTTTAAAATAAAATGAGTATAATCTCTAATACATGTCATTTGAGTATTCTAATTTGCCATTCAACTTCACTCCCAGTTAAACCAATACCCAGGAGTTGTATTGAAATGGACTAGTGGGCCTACATTCTGCAACCATTTGCAACCGTTGCTATTAGTCAACTTAAAAACATTTATTATATTTGACAGTTTTATCAGATAATTAAAAGAATCATTCTTGCAAGTGTTATTTTTATTGAAACTCAATAGTTATTATTTTTAATTAAACGTTCCACCATTTATTTGCGTGATTCTTATTGCTGAGTAATTAAAAGAGTGAAGCAGTTCAACTAAAATTATGTGAAAGTTTTTGTTAAAAAATTGCCGGCTGATTTGAAGGCGTAGACTGACCGAATTTAAGTGGGTGTGCGGTGTTTTCTTCCATAATCTTCCAATATTTCGTTATCGCTGTGGACATAAGCCCTGATAAGATGAGATGCATTGTTTTCAGATAATTTAATAGGCTAATATTGAATCTAATTAGACTACCTAATTCAAAAAGAAAATGTGTACAATAACATTCACGAAATATTATACAAATGAGTTCAATATAAATAGTTGAAAATTTTGGGCATCTAAAAATGGGGAACAAGAACAGTTGCTGCTCATATTCCAGCCCTCAAACGAGTCACAGGGAGAGAGTCATAATCCCTATTGAGGAGACCCTCCATGAAGGTGAAATTAGCCAAACTAATTTACAACATATCAGTGAACGAGAGGGCGATGACGGTGAAGCAGATCCGTCACAAGATCCTATGGCAAAGACAATATTTATTGAACGTTCTAAGACAGCTATTGAAAATGGTATGATTCGTCGTAAGAGCCAACATCAAATAGCCGATCTGCGACCGTTAAAGAAAAGTAGTTCGTGCTCAACTATTTACTTAGATGATAGTACAGTGTCCCAACCAAATCTGAAAAATACAGTAAAATGCGTTGCCCTAGCGATTTATTACCATATTAAAAACCGTGATTCCCAGAGAGAAATTGATATCTTCGATGAAAAATTACATCCCCTTACTAGAGATGGTGTTAGTGATGATTATGATAAATACAACCCTGAACATAAGCAAATTTATAAATTTGTAAGGACTTTATTTAATGCCGCACAGTTGACTGCAGAATGTGCCATTATTACTTTAGTGTATTTAGAACGACTTTTAACCTACGCCGAGTTAGATATACAACCGTCGAATTGGAAAAGAATAGTTTTAGGTTTGTATGCTATGTTCATAAATAATTTTTTATAATACTAAAGGAGAACGGAAACCTCGAATTTTTGCGTGATTTTTTCAGGATACTCTATTTTGGAGTCGAAGAACACGAATCTGAAATTAGTTTTGCGTGCATATGAACCGTTTCTCAAAAAAAAATTTTTTAAAATTTTTCTTATGACGCACTTTTTCATGCACTAATTTATACACCAACAGCACTTGTATATCGTCTTTTTCCTTATTAAGATCACACTATGTCCTTTATAGAACAGTAAACCCTTCACTTATGGCAGAAAACTCACTTTCTTTTGTATATAAAAATCAGAATTTTATTCACAGAAACTGTATTAGATGAACCTCCATCTGTCATTTGATTACATATATTCGCATGCGTTGTTTGCGCATGTGTAAGGTTTGGTGTCTAAAGGCACAAAGAATTGAAAGTTAGTGGGTTGAACTAATTCATTTTTAGTGTTGAAAGACATATGCGACGTTACTTTTCCAAACACATTCACGACCGGTCGACGCTTAGAAAGGGATATATATGTTTATAAATAATACTTAACGCCGTCTGCCCCAGATTTAATAAGGTGCTAAGTACTATTATATATCCCTTGCCCTTCAAGACACTTTGCGCGAACGTGTCTTGAAGGGCAAGGGATATATAATAGTACTTAGCACCTTATTAAATTTGGGGCAGACGGTGCTAAGTATTATTTATAAACATACATATCCCTTGCCCTTCAAGACACGTTCGCGCCCGTCGACGCTTCGAAAGTGTCTTGAAGGGCAAGGGATATATAATAGTACTTGGCACCTTATTAAATCTGGGGCAGACGGTGCTAAGCACACATATTAGTGCCTTGAAGGGCAAGGGATATGTATGTTTATAAATAATACTTAACGCCGTCTGCCCCAGATTTAATAAGATGCTAAGTACTATTATATATCCCTTGCCCTTCAAGACACTTTCGAAGCGTCGACAGGCGCGAACGTGTCTTGAAGGGCAAGGGATATATAATAGTACTTTAGCACCTTATTAAATCTGGGGTAGATGGCGTTAAAGCATTATTTATAAACATAAATCAAGACATGTTCGCGGCCGGTCGACGTTTCGAAAGTGTCTTGAAGGACAAGGGATATATAATAGTACATAGCATCTTATTAAATCTGGGGCAGACGGCGTTAAGTATTATTTATAAACATACACATCCCTTGCCCTTCAAGGCGCTAATGTGTGTACTTAGCACCGTCTGCCCCAGATTTAATAAGGTGCCTTTAGACACTAAACCTTACACATGCGCAAACAACGCATGCGAATATATGTAATCAAATGACAGATGGAGGTTCATCTAATACAGTTTCTGTGAATAAAATTCTGATTTTTATACAAAAGAAAGCGAGTTTTCTGCCATAAGTGAAGGGTTTATTGTTCTATAAAGGACATAGTGTGATCTTAATAAGGAAAAAGACGATATACAAGTGCTGTTGGTGTATAAATTAGTGCATGAAAAAGTGTGTCATAAGAAAAACTTTCAAAATTTTTTTTTTGAGAAACGGTTCATATGCACGCAAAACTAATTTCAGATTCGTGTTCTACGACCCCAAAATAGGGTATCCTGAAAAAATCACGCAAAAATTCGAGGTTTCCGTTCTCCTTTAGTATTACCTAATTTTTTATAATATTAAAAGTTATTAACGTTTATCATCACTTATTTGAATGCATATAGTATGATGTTCTATTGATTTATCCTCGGATTTTTCTAAATATCTCGAGCTGTGTAATGTAAATACCAAGGGCAATTAATAGTCCATTTTCTTTATCGAATAAAAAACTTTAACTAAAAAATAATCCAACTGGATAGATTTATACAAACTGCCACACAATTCAATTTTTTTCTTCGCCGAAGTTAGGAAGTATCCAATTGGCAGTTTATATGAGCAAACGCTATTCTATGGTCTAAGTATGCTATAGTTATGTACTACTACCTCCAAAAGTAATGCAGGTAATAAGGCAACAAACTAAAAAAAGGTTTGATCCTCTGAAATCATAATTAACCCAGATTTGGATTGAGAAATCTATATAGTTTTGGATTCTTTGGAAAATTAGTTGAGTAAAATTTTGATATACCTAAGATAATATAGCTCGATCTAAAGTAAAGTAATATGGAAACTGAAAGAAGAAAAAATTATTTAGGCAGTTCGTGTTTTTTAAATAATTAGCTATTTGTAAATATCATGTGTCATGTAAATGTTGATATTTGAGATTCGAAAATCATTCCATCTTCTGTTCCATCTAATATTAAAAACGCTTTTAGCATGAGAAATTAAAAATAAACATTATATACTGCTTTCAAGTAGACAAATTCGATGAAACCTGCTTGATGTAGATATATTTCGTATTAGAAATCATAGGGTATCACCAGTAATCCAATTATTAATTTGTCCCAGATTTTATGACGCAAACATTGAGATCTAGTATTGAGTTGGTTGACAAAGTATGGAATTAGAAATCTTTGTCAAATTCAGCTGCATACCATTAGCATTAATCCTTTATATTTTAAGACATCATAAAATGTCCAGTACAATGTTTGGAAGTAAACTGTTTAATCAAAGTTTCTTTTGGTTATAAAATGTTACAATGATAAAATGCAGTAAAAAACAAATCAAATTAAGCCAAGCATTTTCCTAAATTTTTGCACTATAGCTGATGTTGTAATAATAATAAGCAGGATGGCTCTGAATGGAGCATGTAAGGTCATTAGGAGTTCTGATTCGCTCCTCTACATGATCCGTGACCATTAAAATGCAGAGGTAGGAGCATTTCTCTTTAAGGCAGTACGGAGAGCAGCCGATGAACTTGGTCTCATCTTCGAGCGGGTAACCCCCAACTCTATCACCGAGTTGGAACCCGTTCAACTAAATGCCCATATTAGAGCTGCAGAAACACATCGTTTTGCAGCTCCATAAGGATAAGCCATTGCACAGAGTCATCTATAAAAATATAGAAGACCTCGGCTTATCCGCAAGGCTGACCTTCGCCTTTTTAATGTCAGCCAGGCTGAAGTCCGAGACCGAGGGATTCATAATGACTTATCAGGATGGTGTATTTAACACCCTCATCTATCAAAGTCGTGTCATGGGCATGGAGGTACCGGATGTCAGCTTGCTCAACATATGTAGTCCCGGCCTATATTTACAGACACGATGCAGCATTACGAGTGCTTTATTATCATCTAAGGCATTCATATGGAATAGATGAAACACTAGTGCTGCCTTACGCTCCGGGGGATATTGAGTCCGTTGTGGGAAATGAGAAGTGTCTAATTTATTGGAACTACTCGTTTCCCACTGGCAAATACAAGCCGACAAGCTCGATATATACTCCTGGACCACCTACACAAGACAATGTATGTCGTGAAGTTCTCAGGCCCCGCTGAGAGCAACATTGTCTTGAAAGAGGAGGAAAAACGATAGATAGATAGATAAATCTTTATTTGTTCAAATCGTATAAAAATACATATACCCAGTTTGGGTGTAGAACGTAGAAACGGACAAAATATCGAGATTTGCTCTTCGAACTTCGCAGGCTTTATCCAGGACATACTGTTAAAGTAGTTGTACCTAGTGATCATAGGAGTCCTCGGCGGAACGAGACAGACGCTGCTTTCAGAATTAAAGATCATACCGGCATGCCGAAAGTCGGCAGAATGCAGAAGGCTGCCATCATCGGTTCATTGCCCCCACGGGTGTGGAGAGTAGCTATTGGTATTTATTATCAGCTCCCCTCGGTATAAAAAAAATAATAAAGTACTTTCTAAAGACTAAAGTCCTTCAGCTCCATGTTCCGCACAATTACAATTTACACGGTACAATTTAGTATAGTGTATAATTTGAAATAAAACATATAGGCATACAATACAGATAAGTGATATAAAGTGAGAGAAAAAAAACACTTAGTTTTTGTTGAGTAGGTCTTGTAGATGCTTCCACGTGGTTTTCGCAGGCCATTTATGTTTTACTGGAATGCCTTGCTCTCATGTTATACAAAACTTGTTGAGAATGTTAATGTTAAAAGTAGACCGGGCGAATTTATTCAAGAGACTATCTGAGTTGATTGAGACCGTTGTTGTTGACTGATGAAGAATATTGTTAGGGGGTTGTGTAAAGTGGTAACTCTAGGCTTCATCTTGCACAACCATACTTAAACTAAAACACCATAAGCGAGGTGACAGTGGGCAAGCCCAAAATATGCTTTCCTTAATACCTCCTTAGACCCTAGACTATTCAATGTACCGCTGTACTCTAATGGACTGCTAACCCGTGCACCTTCAAATGTGTTGAAAATATTCCAACATATAAATAAAGCACATGATATTGTGTTTTCGTGAACGGAAATTGTTTAATTTAAAATACATACTACAGCAACACAGAACACAACAAACACTCATACAAATTTTGTTAAAATACGCCATTAAAAATAAATGTAAATTAATTTACTATTAATGAAATACATTAATACAGAGATGTAGTAATAACAGAGATCATGACAGATCGTCAATTGAGGTTACAATTTACCACATTACATTAACGCCAAGAGCGATAACATTTTGCTTATTTTATATTAGGGACATTTTGGAAAATGTCATTCGGATATTAATTATTGTCAAAACTCGTATCATTCCAACAAAAATAAATATTCTTTTTCATTTTCAATCTATAAATCTGTAAAAAATTACCGCCGACACTGCAGATTATTTGTGCAAATTTCATTAAAATACGAATTTCTGCTTTCAATGAAGAAATATGCCTAAATTCGGCAACGTAATTAGGACTCGACCAGAATTTGTCACAACATACCCGTACTGGCTTACTCTCGTTTCCGACCAAAAGTAGATGTGACTATGTTCTATCTTAATAGGTAATGTAGGAATAACTTTCACTAACATATTAGCAGTCCATTAGAGTGTAACGGCACATTGTATGGTCTAAGTCATGGACACAACCTTCCTTAATCGCTCAATTCAATTACAAAGCGGGTTCTAGATAATTTAATGGTAATAGAAGAAACATGTATACACCAACTCGGTTTAGGGTCTAAATGAAAGCTAAGCCGCACTTCTACTGATCCAAGCCATTTTATTAGTTTTACTTCAGCTGACAGCAAGGCGGTTAGCATTAAACCAGTTATCCGCCTCTGAGAATGCGTCCCTATCCAACCGTTCTAGATTGTCGTCTTTCCTACTCCTACACAGTAGGGTAGTATCATCTGCATTGAGAAAGGCTTTACTGTTTTGTAGGTTTTCAATCAGATCATTTGTATGGATGATAAATAGGAGTGGCCCAAGTACTGAACCCTGGGGTATCTATGCTGAACCACTTTAGAAGTCAGTCAAATAAATAAACAAATAATAGGCACTATTTTTAACCTGCTTCAATATCGATTTTATGGAGCAATGTTCAAGTAGCTTGACAACTGCATGGTTTTTTTAGTCGATTTTTAAATGTAACAACCACATTTAAGTACTGACTTTTCAATTTCAAAGCAAGATGTGATTAACGGAGCTCACGTTATGCAATTATTTATTAAACAAATAAACTTTATAATCCAACGAAATTCCACTGTATTAAGTTCATTTTGTTTGTGTGCCTCTGGCAAATATTTGTTCTCTTAAAATGAAGTCGTATTTAACATTTGCAATGAAACGAGAAGCTGAAAATAAAGTTGTGTTCTTTGGAAAGCTCTCATAAATATCTCTGGATTACTAATCAAACAAAATTTAATTACATATATATCATTGTTAAATAAAGCGTTTCATCTTGGCACTTTATTTAGAATACCAAGCTATTTTTACCAATTCGCTGGAGTTTTGTTTATTTTATGGCGATTTGAGATAAATGAATTATTTCCAGATAAATAATTAGATCATTTGAATCGAAACCGGCTGAAAATATTTTTAAAATGCTGCATCCAACTTGCTTTTTTATACATTCTAGTAGGAATTTAAAAATATTAGAATTCTGTTGTGGAAGTAAACAGCAAAATTCCTAATTTTTTTTATATTGGGGGGTCATGCCAGATATAGACGTATATATTTTTTTTTATATACATTTATTTAACGTCGGCCTATTTCCGCTACTGAGGCCTAACACCGACGCCTGTAGACGAGCTACCCCCAACTTGCCTAACATTTAATAGACAAGGGACCGACGGCTTTACATCCCCTCCGAAGGATGGTATATCTCCTATACAACCCTCGCCTAAGGTTGTATAGCTTCCGCGCATACACTGATATACAAGCCGCTGGAAGATGTGTGAGGCGGGAACGCGGTTTCCGTTGGAATGGTCACCCATCCAAGTACTAACTGCGCCTGTCGTTGCTTTACATCGCATACCGAAGTATGTACATAGTAAAGACGCACCTACGCTCGCCCCCATAGACGTATATGTTACTGTATAAAATTGATTTTTGCGAATTATTTATTGAAGATTATGGTATGAGCATTGCAAAGCCGAGAATTTTTTTTAGATACTTATATGTTAAATTTTAAGATTTGTTCGTGCTATATACTCATTTTAGAATTGATAGAAAACGACCTAACAAACAAACACCATGTTGAAAGCTAATAATTAACTTGTGGGGTTCCACAAGGTTCACTGCGAGACCCCTTGATCTTTTTAATTTACATCAACAATATCTCTGTTGTGACAAGTAGCTCTGAGCTAATGCAATGGGAATATGTGGCAATATTCTCAATTGGTTATTATCGTATCTAGAAAATAAAAAAATTTTAGTTTCAATAAACTCGGAAATGCGTTATTTGTTTCCCTTTAAGCAACGACCTTGAAAGACATACAGGTGCCCTATTGATGTTCTGCCCATCAGCTGCCTTCACTCTCTTGTAGATGCTCTTATCGTGGCTTACAAGCATATGGAAGAATATTTAAATTTAGATAGAAATATTCTGGTGAGAATTGTTCGTTAATTTTAACTAAACACTTTCACTCAAGTAGTCTTTGAGAAGAAAAAGCAATTGTTTGGTGCATTTGATTATCATTAGCATATATAGTATGCCATGATGCCAAACACTGCCGAAAGCTTTTTGAATGTTGAGGAAGAGGGCAGCACTAAGTTTAATTCTCTGCATATTTAAGTGTGATGACTGTTAGAGGGTGTATGATGGTACACTTTTCTCGAAATCCAAATTGATATTTAGGGATAATATTCTCAATCTGTCTTGTAAAATTTTTTTAATGATTATTTTCAAATTTTTGTTCCAAAATAAATAGTAATGTAACGGGGTGCTAGTTGTTAACATTTGTGCGGTCGGTGTTGGATTTGGGAATCGTTGGTAAGATTCCATGTTTCCATTATATCAGAAAATAGTAGTAATTCAGACAGTATTCATATGTTCTTTTAATGTATAAGAGTATATCATAGTTGAGTTTTTTTATTACGTTTTTCGTGATATTACCATGCCCTGGTGCTGTAGTTTTTACCTCTATGGAGTATTTCAAAATAGATTTCTTCATATATTGTTTTTGTGCCTGACACTATAGGTTCCAAAGAAATATGTTCCATACTAATTGTTAATGTCTTTGAAATATTGTGTAAATAATTGGACTTTTTCTGTACATTGCATACTGTATTTCTTCTATATCACATTTATAATAATAATAATAATGTGTGTTATTTTGTAATTTAATAACAAATATGCAAATTGTTTAAAAGAAGGGCGATGTTCCTCTTCCACGTAACCACTCCATTTCCCCAAAATTTACACAGAAATTTGATATTTTTGTTCTAAGGCTTTCACGGAGCAGATGATAATCCATAGCTAGGTTTCCGGATTCTCTTCCGCGTTGATAGTGCCAATATCTTCATGGAAGCATCTGAAATACACGCCTTGGACACCTACAACCTCAAACAGAGCATAGCCAACACGAAAGAAGAAAAGAAATATGCAGCGACCATTTACTTATATATACAAGGTTGTACGGACAGGATTGGAAGAGTGCTAAGAAAAAAGAAGAGCATCAAAGTGATCTATAACGCAAAACAAAAAAATCGAACAACATTTTTCTAAATACGATCCACCAGAAGAGCTCAATTCACCAGGAGTTTATAGCATTCCATGTTTTTGTGGAGAAGTTTACATAGGAGAGACCAAGAGACATATTAATACTAGGCTTAGAAAACATATCAGGCACACAAAAAAGGAAAATATCACTAAGTCTGCAGTTGTGGAACACTCAAAGGAGACCGGCCACTGGATAAAATTTGATGAGACCAAAAGATTGGCGAGCACAAGACACTACTGGCCCAGAAGCCATAGAAATACACAAAAATCCAAATAATTTCAACCGTGATGCTGGACTACAGCTGCCATTGCCATTGAAATCAATGTTCTGGTCCACTTACCATGTGACATCACCGGAACCAAGCCACGCCTCCTGACGATGCATATAAATAGAGGAGCTCAGGCAAACAGAGCTTACTTCACTTCAGAAGAAGACCACGACAAGATGGTCGAAACATCAAGTATTCACAACTATCAACGCGGAAGAGAACCCAGAAACTTAACTATGAATCGTCAAACATTTGATAGATAGAATACTTAAAAAACTACGAAAATGAAAAATGTAAATGATAAAAAGAATAAAGTAAAAGATTTCAACATTTTAATCTATTGTTAAGTACCCAGTGTTTAATGTACTTTCTGAATATTGACATAAAATTTGCAGATTTTATTTTACTTGGTAGACTGTTGTACAATTTAGCTGCATTGTATGAGAAAGATCTTTCAAAGATCGGGGCATGGGAACGGAATATTGATCATATGCCCTAGTAATATGACTGTAAATGTCTGAACCCTTGACCGGTTTTAGGAAAAGGTATTTAGGAGTTTGTGACCGATTAATTTTATAAATTAAGGAAGCCATGTAGATAAAATACCTTTCATGCAAATATAGCCAATTAGTTTCTCTAAATTTGATGGTAATATGGTCAAATTTTCTCAAGTTAAAACTAAACAATGCAGGAATTCTGTAACTTTTGTAAACTTACTTTATCTTTATTTAATAAAGCTGACCAATAAACCACATCGCAGTAGGAAAGACGGTAAAATTAGAGTATCACATAACTTAAGCTTAATTTCGGTATTTAATAATTCTTTGTGAATATATAAAAATGTTTGTTTTCCGTAAGCTTTTTGAATTAACTTACTAACATGTTTGGAAAATCTCAAATCTTACAACACTCAGTGGACTTTAATATCTGATTATTAAGAACTATTTTAAATAAATCATTATTAATAATAATATCTTTGTTTCGTCCAAATAACAACATTTCCGTTTTTGAGTCGTTTAAGACCAAATTATGAGCATCTGAAACTTTTGACAACTTATTTGAATCGGCGTTTATTTTCGCAGTTACATCCTCATTTTCCCAGGGATCGAATGAGAAATAAATTTGTTTGTCTTTATTCCTCTTTGTCCTCAATTTTTCTGTTCAGATTTATGATTACTCCTATCACTGTACGATCAGAGCCAATGTCTGTGTTTAAATTTTCTCTACGTTATTTTTAAGGTTATTTATATACAGCATTAGATCTGGTCTTATTTCTGACTTGTTTGTCATGTAGGAAGGCTAGTCTTATTTGCAGATGACACATACAATAAGTATAAATAAATAAGAATTGAACAGAACTACAAATTAGTATTTCTTTGTAACCGGTTTTGCAATTTTTTATATGCACTCTTTAGTGGTGCGAATGAATGTAAATTCTAATTTAAACTGAATAAAAGTAAACATATCAAATTTTCCAGGTGCAATCTTGTTAGCTTCTAAGGTGTGGGACGATCAGGCTGTTTGGAATGTCGACTACTGTCAAATACTGAAAGACATAACCGTAGAAGACATGAACGAGCTGGAGCGGCAATTTCTTGAACTGTTGCAGTTTAACATTAATGTACCGTCAAGTGTCTATGCGAAGTACTACTTTGACTTGCGTACGTTAGCAGAAGCTAATGATCTAACTTTCCCTAGTGAACCTCTGAGCATAGAACGTGCTCAAAAGCTAGAGGCAATGTCGAGAGTAATGGCTGATAAATACACACAAGAGGCAATAAAGAACGGCTTGAAGAAATGGTCTAGCCTAGATAACATTACCAATGGTGGGACGGCGGCTCGAAGGAGTGTGGCTATCTTGTCGTGATTAAAAACTAATTTTAAATGTAAGATCAACCAAAGTATTCCTAGTGGACATTTTTAATGAAGATCTACTTTTTTTATATTATGTGTATATTATTTACAGTGCTTTGATTTATCCAGATGTATTTTTATATTTTACAAAAAGTAAGCTTATTTATACTATTCCATTGTATGAAATTTTAATTACTGTATGTGAAAAATCTAATAGTCGTTTATTTATAGTACGTATTGAATTATGTGAAATATATTTTATTTTTAAATTGTACACAGACGCAACCAATTTTATGTCAGACTTGTTTTAGGTAAGAATGTTTAGTTTGTGTTGAGGGCATCCAGTATTTATTAATTTATTATTTATTACTTTACGAGTTGAATGCACCACTGTTTAGCAATGCCCTCAATCTATGTTTCGATAAATAAATTGCCAATATGCGCATGCAATATCACAGTATAATCAGTTTACAAAAGGCTAAATTTTTAACGCTATTTTTCTACACTTTTCATTTTGACGCTATAGTTATTGGAATCCATATTGCCCAAATTTTGTTGGTGTCGATAATATTGGGCCACATAAAAGAAACATGCAACAGATTAGACCTCAGGCTAGATATAGTTCTCCATATGCATTTTGATATGCAGAAATCTGATCTAAATTAGATTGGCTTTACATCCCAATTTTTTTAACGTCAAAAATGGCTGAAAATGACTGATTTTTGAGGTTAGAAAGAAATTGGTATCAAACATGCAACCAAATTTATAGTATCGAATCAGTTGGCAACATTTTTTTTTTACAATTTCCTCCCAAGTTATCTGTTTCTACGGATCAGAATGTGAAATTACTAGAATTGAAAGTTGTTTACGATAAAATTTCAAAGAAAATTAGAGGTTCAGAAAGCCAATCGGATTATTAGTTGTTTTGTAAAGAAATAAAATATTTGAAACTTGCCAATTTCGAACAAATTAAAGTATTTCCGAAAATACTCGACATGTTATGATTAAACTTAATGCTACTAGTGGACTAGAATTATCGCACCAAATTTTGATCAAAGTATTTATTACAACGGCTATATATAGATTATTTGATTGTTTCAGGGGTCGTTTGGCTTTAAGTAGCCTTTCTTCACTTCAACCTAAAAAGATCTTTTGTGAATAACCCTACAACTAATTATTGCCCAGGATTCCCAGATTTTAATAAAGCTTGTGATTTTCCTGGGGGCTATTTTCCCTATGTCTTCAGGCGTTCATTCTACCTGCTCTAGGAACTTTAGCCTAGTGCGGATTAATGCCTTTCATCACAAAGAATATGTTCCGCAGTATCAGTTAGAAGTCCTTAATTCGGACTTTCCAAGCTCGAGAAGCCTTGTGGCATTCTTTGTCGTGAGTTATAAACTTTTTCGCTTGTCTTTGGCCTGGAGTATTCCTCCAGTAGGACTTTTTTTGGTCTTTTTCCCCATTTCCAATAGATTCAGCTCCTTTTTTCACAAGGCTATCAGTAAGTTCGTTACCTTATACTCCCTCATGCCCTAATTTCTGTGGTGTTTATTTATTTATTATTTATGCCCTGGAACCCACATCGAGGTAACCTTGTTGTTGTTGGCCAGTTGCTTTAGGGATTGTTTGCATTCTCAGGCAATTTTAGACTCAAAAGTGTAGGACCTTAGAGCTTTTAATGCTGCCTGGCTATCTGATAGATATACATCATTTGCCCTTCGAATGCCTTTTTTAGGCATTCCTGCGCACACAGATCTATAGCATGTATTTCTGTAGAATTATACCGTTGGTTACAAACAAAATGGACGTTCTTTGTATAAATTGTAGTTCTTGGAAATAATTTGTCATCATTTTAATATAATTTTATTTTTTCATTTTAAACCATATTTTTAAAATTTTTATTTAAAACTTGTTAAACAAATGGCAGTTTCAAGTAAAAATAATTAGTTACCATAAGCGTTTCTGTTGAGTGAAAAATACATTAAAAGACAATAAAAAAAAACTTATTTTTGTTCTATACAAAGCAAAATATTGATAGTTTACCATTCTGTCATGTTAATAAACAAGCCACAAGCCGGCGGCACGGTAACTCAGTTGGCCAGAGTGCTTTGTATGACAAACCTGCTGGATCAGACTTTCCCATGTTCTGAGTTCAATCCTCAGCTCTGACCCTGACAACACTGGTGGGTAATGGACATTATCTGCATTTTTTTCAATTGTGTAACCCCTTCTGGATAGCCTTGTCTTTGGATTTGTCTATTATGTGGTGTGTGTTTATGTTTGAATTAAACACATACGTCTGCTTGTTGCCAGGTGTCTTAAGTTTAACCTTTAATAATTGTTGTTTTTTAAGGGCACTAATAATAGTAATAATAATAATAATACCTTTATTAATAGCATTTAGCTAAATAAACAATACAGGGTGTAACGCAACTTACCCGAAAAATTTTAACCACAGATGCACCCTTAAATAAGAAGTCGATTTCTTAAAAAAAATTTGACTAAAAGTCCAACACAAAAAATGATACAAATTGCTAAAATTACAAATTAGCGGAAATGTATACGTTCACGTAATACATCGATTTTGTCAACTTCGGTTTGGTAGACTTCATTTTTTAAATATCCCTACAAAAGGACGTCAAGAGGATTTAGATCCGGGGACCGCAGAGGCCAAGCTACAGGTCCTCCCCGTCCGATGCAACGTATTCCGTTTCATTGGGGCAAGTAACCATAAACCATAATTTGAGGGTGCACCATCATGTAAAAAACCACATCCGACTTCGGACCTCAAAGGGCACATCTTCAAGAAGACCAGGAAGATCATTACGGAAAAACTCCAGATATTGCAGACTATGCATCTGATTTGGCAATATGAACGGACCAATTAGGCGTTCATCGATGTTCAAAGTGATTCCGAACTACTTGATGATGATTCTCAATGGTCTAAACGTTTTTAAACTCAAGCAATTCTTTGTGAAACAGGTTGTTTTGACTGTAATTAGTAGTAACGGTCATAACATAAAAATTTGCTTGAGATCTTGCTTCGTAATTATAAATATATTCCGATCTACCAACTGGGAAAATGAAGTAAACCAGGGAAAAGACCAGAATTTAATCCAACACCGAGACAGATGGGGTCACAGATAATATAGGATAAGTAGAGAAAATCGCCAAAGAAAACACTTTTGGCGGATCTTTTAATGAGAAAATATGGAAAAAATCGTGGGATTTAAATAATCGCATTTTTCTGCTGTCTTGTCCTTTTTGTGCAAGCATAGCTTGTCGCTTATTTTTATTTTGGCTGATAAAAAGTGTAAACAGAAATGTTTTTTACAGTATTTAGCATTTGGTTTTTTAAACTTTCGGAAAATAGCGAAAATGTAGTTAAATATGCAATTTTAAAGCAAGAATCGTGTGTTCATTTCTAATGCTTTTTTACAAAACAACACAATTAAAAGATATCAGAAATAATTTTTCAATCAGATACAACAAAGTCAAATTTTGCACTAGCTTTTCCGCAACTTTGGAAAAAAGTGTAACAGTAACTTTTTGTCGCTTATCATATTATTATACTGATAAGGTAGCTCAAGTGGCTAGAGCCCATTTTGTGGCGAATTTGCTTGGTCAGGCACTGCTGTGTTCTGGATTTGATCCCCTGGCTCCAACGATGACAATGAAATTTTTAATTCTTGCAATTTTGCGATCCAACCATTAGAAACAGATATTTACCATTATACTATTAGAGTGCTAATTAGTAAAAAAAAAAGTTAAAAATCGACCAGTTTCACAAAACTTAGCTGTAAACTTATCTTGATGAGGTGAAAAAAAACCAGACTTGTCTAAAGTAGATCTCTAACGATATTTTTGTTCACTGTTGTTGACTACTAAACAGCCGTTTCTTGAAATTGGAGAGAAAGTGGTGCATAATAGGCCAATTTGGACATCAGATTAGGTTTCACCATGTCAAAATGCATGGAGAGGACTGGATCTACTCTGTTGTTATATGACAAAAAATCAGTTTTGTACCAGAATTAAAAAGGACGGAAATTGTTCAAGGTATTAAATGAAAAACTTGAAACTGTTTACCATAAGTATGGGTGTTAATTAATTACTAGGGATTACTCTCAGGATGATTCCCTCTTATCACAAAAGACAAGAAGTTCATATAAATATGGATTTGAAAGTGCATCATTAGTAAAGGGCTTCAAAAAAGAAATAGTTTTTAAAAGTATTGTGAAAATGATTTGCATATTTAAATAAAATTAGAGCTGGTTTATTAATTTTGAGCAGCATCACATTAATTTGATTTTACAATTTATAAATTCTATGCAAAGAAAACATTTAACTTTGTTATAAAAAAAGTTATATATTTTTTGGGAAATTAATTCCCCAAATAGAAAAAGGCATTGCATTTTTTGTATTGTTTGTACTGTATTGAGTTCTTTGAAGAGTAAACATTGCGAACTCGGCTCGCTGTTAGCTAAAAAGGTGGGGTAAAATGCGCACGAATTCCCTATTCAATGCTTGATGTTTAGGAATTGGTTTACAGTCAGTTTCTTTAAGAATAGGATGTCTCAAATTACGGTAGAAATCAGTTCTTGTGTAATGAATATGTGTGTGTCATCTATCTATTCGAAACTTGGATTCCTCTTTTTCTATCTTTCAGTTGGGCGCAGATCCGGTTTTTCGGTTCAGGGTGAGAGGTCACTGTCTCTATTTTGCTTGAATATTAATTTATATTTGTGTTTGGGGAAGAGCAGAGTGTAGTAAGGTGATCCCCTGGATCGTTACCTGCTTTCATCCCATTTATTCCTGTTTAAGTTTGGAAAGCTCCGTTATTGCCTTTTCAGGGTATTTATATCTCCCGCTGATCCCAAAACGATTCAATAGTGGCTAAAGTGTTTTCATTTTTCGCAAATCTGGTGTAGAGGTGAACAAGACACTGTGATATTAATTTGTCTGCTAGAGAAGATTATTAAAAACGGATTCTCCGAATGATGAATTTTTGTTGTTGAGCAAATGGTGGATGTTACTACAAATATAAGATTTCTTATTGCTGGCTTTTTACAGTTTAGATATAGTGAGTACCAGATTGGTCTGCATCCATATTTGTTTATGTGTGCTGCTGTTTTTCTATTTATTCTTTTATTTTTGTGCGGTTGTTAAAATTAAGTTTGTGGTCTAAATATACAGCTAAGCAATTTGTACAAGATTTATTTTTTAATAATAATAATAAAATTTTATCAAAATGAGATAACATTCCAAAGGGAAATCGGCCTTAAGCCTATTTAGTTTTATAACATATGTCCAAAAATATGTGTAAAAAAATTCTTGTATATAAGAACTAATAGTTGTATTACGAGGTCCTCAGCTGTTTGTGTTTCCAGGAAACTTCCTGGCACGGGGTCTTTGATTTACTGTTTTGCAGAGAGGTCAAAGTGTTTTCCATGTGATCAGTCTTAGCAAATTTAGTAGACAATTTGGCTAAGTTCTGTGGAATTGGCTCTGTCTTGGTTATTTCATACAGAAAAACGTTAGGTGGGTTGTGCGTAAGATTTGTGGGATGTCGATATTTACTGATGGTTCTGAGTGTTGATGTTTCTTCAATGTGTGGATATTTTTTAGTGCTGGCTTTCTAACATTTAGGTTCAGGGGGTGGCTGTGTCTACATATTGATTTATAGACGTGTGTTTTTTTATGGAATGTGGTTTTTGAAGTTTAATTTGCTCTCTAAACTTACGCTCAAATATTTGACTGTTGTTTGAGAGGTGAGAATGTGATGGGTCATGGTAACTCTTTGTGATTGTTTAGTGCATGGTTAAAAATAATGTATTGTGATTTCATTGGTTTGGCTTTTAATCTCCATACTTGTTGAGCTAGGTCACTGTTCTATTCATTAGTTCTTGTAATTGGATAATCGTTTTCTCCAATGTCTTATTATGGCTGATTAGAGCAGTATCATCAGTGCACTATAAAACATATTAATTGGAATTTCCTTTTCAAACTTGTCGATGTCTTAGCAGTAGATGTACAGCAATGGTGAGAGTGAGGAACCTTGTGGTAGTCCAACAGGACAAATGTCCATTTATCGAATTTGTTAGTAAACTGTTACTTTGAGTATGATTAAATATAATGAGTTTCATATGTTAAACCAGTTTATTGCTTTGTCTTTCAGTTGTGATTTATTTAACATTGAAGTAATCTAGCTATTGTGAGATACCACAGCGCGATATCATCTACTGTTGCAGTGAGAAGTTGGTTGAATGCCCATTGTTTATTATAACTTATAGTTGATTGCTCAAATAGTCTTTTATTTTGAATAGTTCATCAAATATAATTTTTTATTAATGTCTAAAAGAATTACCACGCTACAGAGAATACTACAGTATCTGTGAGCTTCGCTGTTTATAAATTGGAAACAACATTTATTGATTTAGTTTTTTAAGTTTTCTTTAGTTTCTGGCAAGAAAATAGATAAAATCTTGTGTGGCATGTGGGAAAACTTGTGTACTTAGAGAAAATGGATACACTTTTTTCTACAATATGCACAAACGCGAAGGAATGGTCTCTTTGTCTTATTGAAAAAAGTAGTTGGGAAGAAAAAATTTAACACCTCTGTAACATATCTTGGTAGTGTTCCATTGCTGGACCGCTTCTGAGAACTTTTGTCATATTCTAATGAGAGTAATTCATCCTGAAAGTGATGGCTAGTTGTTAATTAACACCTTGTATATTAGAATAGAGTAGGCCCCAGTGGCATGGGCTGGTGAAAAAAAGCTAGTGTGATTCAGAATAATTAAAGTTCATTTGTAACAACCTAAATTTGATTAATATCAGATAACAGTAACTGACATATTGAAGCGTCGAGGTGAAAAGTGAGATACACTGCATAGGAAAGTTATATAAATTTTTTCAATGAGGATGTAGAATACCGACTAAAAAATCTATGAAATAACTATTTTGGCTTAGATATTTTCAGTCTTTTGTAAACCTCGAATTTTTTAGTTGTCGTAGAAAAGGATTTTTGAGTCTACCATTCCAAATGTTTGATACGTCTGAAAGAATGCTGTGTAGGAAAGTGAGCATTGCACCACCCAGCTTTTAAATACACGTCCAATATTTTTTGATAATTATGAGGGGGGACAATCCTATAGGCCTATTTTCAATTTTTATACTATACTGAGCTTTGTCTAGAAAAAATTTAAAAAATAAAATGTAAATTCTTACTAATTGTTTTATTTCAACTATACACGTAAGGATGAAAGCTCTCAATCGCTGATTTATTCATTAATAGTAAGAAAAAAGAAGACTGCTCGACTAAATTCCAGTCTGCGCTGTATAGTCCAAGTAAGGACTTCCCGAGGCATAAAAAACGCTACAATAACTTTACGACCTCGTTAAAAATACCATTACTCTTTGTGCTTTCTCGACCGCAATTGGTTCGCTTACCTTTCTAGGTTTTTAATGTCGGTCGGATCGGCAGCATGCCGCCATGGCTCGCGGCGATAATTATGTCGTAAAGTTTTTGTTGCGTTTTTTATGTATCGGGAACTTATTACTTGAACTATACCTTAGTATACGAACGAGCAGTTTAAAAAGTAAGCCGTTTTAATAGCGTTAAGTAGTAGTGAAAATATGAGAATTAAACATTTATACCACTAAATTAATATGCTTATACAGAGAGTCAGTTTTGAAAGAAAAACTCAAATCACGTAAAAAAAATTGTTTTAAAAATGGAGAACTACTGGACATTTGCACTACTTAACCTTTTAAATATGTGCGTTTGAACTACCCAGTCGGCCAATCAACTGGTGCACATTTGAACTATGCTATACTATAATCCTCAGAACTTGGTTTTTGGTTACTTTGAAACCCTTAACAGAATGCCTTAGAGTTAAAATTATAACAAACATAAAATGGCAATAAACTAAGTACTTGAGAAATGCCCTATAATTTTTTACTATGAAATGTGTCAACACAATGATTTAAATTTAAAATTCCCACTAAACTTTCGAATATTTTGACAGATGTTTTTACATTCCATCCGGTGCAGAAATTAAAGTATTTGTTATATATAATCCCATCACCGTAAATACCTTTTAACTTAAAATTAAAAAGTAGCTTTTATTTGTCAACTACAAATAATTTCCAAGTTGATATAACAAATTAATCAATACGACATCTACTTTCATTAATTGTCACAATGATGGCCGCCTCCTATTTGTAATTTTGACAGCGTGTCAAGACAACAGAAGTTTTTCTGGTTTTTACTAAAGTAGTTCGGTTTAAAAGTTTATTAGTTTTATTTTAGCATAACTACTCAGTTTTAAAAAGGTATGCGATAAATTTAGCATAGGCATTTGGAATCGTACTAAAGAAAATTATAGTTTTATTGCTTGATTGGTCAATTTTACGTCTTTATTGATATTATGATATTACTCATCTGGTATTTGCTCTTCAAAAATAATAAGTAAATATCATTTAGTAATTCGATAATATTACTTCGACAGTGTACGAAAGTACAGAAACACCAAAACATAATTTTCTTTGTTTAACAATAAATTGTTTATTTACAGTAAAGATGTCAGCTGGACCATACAATTATTCTTATATTTTTAAGTACATTATTATTGGGGACATGGGTGTAGGAAAATCGTGTCTCCTTCATCAGTTCACAGAGAAAAAATGTGAGTAAAGTCAATTTCCAGTGGATCATTATGGACAGCTGCATAAACTTTGCAGCAAAATGATTGCAAATTACATGTTACTTTATTTTAGTTATGGCTGATTGCCCTCACACAATAGGAGTGGAGTTTGGAACGCGCATTATAGAAGTCTCTGGACAAAAAATTAAATTACAAATATGGGACACCGCAGGACAGGAAAGATTCAGAGCAGTAACTCGGTCGTATTATCGTGGTGCTGCAGGAGCATTGATGGTTTATGACATCACCAGGCGATCCACGTACAACCATCTTAGTAGTTGGTTGACGGATACCAGGAATTTGACTAACCCCAGCACCGTCATATTTCTTATTGGGAATAAGTGCGATCTCGAAGGACAGAGGGACGTTACGTATGAGGAGGCTAGCAAGTTTGCGGAGGAGAATGGCCTTATGTTTGTAGAAGCTAGTGCGAAAACGTAAGTAGCCTTAATGCATAAACATATTTGAAGTAGGTATTTATTTTGTTGGGGAAGTCACGGATTTGTCTGATTGAATTATTTAGCATATGTGACTGCCCTGCCTCCGAGGCCAATATTCATTAATACAGGATGATTGCTGAGTTACTATTTTTCTAAATTGTGTATGGAACTTGGTAAACTAATTTTTTTTAAATAAAGACGATGTGGATTTCAAAAGTTTTATAAAACTCTAAGTCTGGTCCTGTGCAAAGTTTTTCATGAAGTTCTGATAAGTTTTGTTTTTCTTTGTTTGTTCTAACGAGTAACTTATGTGTACCTGTCAGTTTCTTGTCGATCAGTTGAGCGATCATCTTTGCAGCTCCTTAGACGATGTGCAGTTGACGATTAAGGAAAGCAGATAACTTCTACAGGATGGGGCACCTACCTAACTTAGGCAGGAGGTGCGGGAGCTATTAGACAAATCTTGTCCGAATAGGTGGATAGGTTGGGATGAACTAGATGCATGGCCATCGAGATTGCCAGACCTTACTCCGTCTGACTTTTTTGCAGAGTTTGATTTTGAAATGACAGTGAAGCTGCTGTAGGAATTAAATTACAGACATGTCATGTATAAAGTAATTTTTAAAGTATGCAATTTTCTCTCCACGTCGATTAGTTATGGAATTATGGAATAAATGTGCACTAGATCCCACCCTGTATATTATAATAAACTTGTTTGTCTACAATAAATAGCTTACTTAATAAAATAAACATTTAAATTCTTGATAAAGTTGGATTGTTAGTCTATGGAGATTAAATGAAATATATCAGTAGGTAATTTAATATCCATAAAATAATTCAGAGAATATCAAATAAATGGTATGCAACTTGATTTTAGTCTGTTGCCAATTCATGGATATTGCATGTTTGACTAAAAAATTTGCTCGCCAGCAGTGTTGTTAGTATGTGGGAAATAAGGAATGAAAACCATACATTGTGGTAAGCACTAGCATTATATATAAATAGATATGCCCTTTGAACTTGCACTGCTGTCTGAAATTGGTGCATTATAAACAATTGGTAGTTATGTTATTCATTATCAGTTATTTTATCAATGCAATGCAAATATCTCTCGAAATATCTTTTGTACATATTTTGAGATTTTAAATAATGAGGACCTCGCATTTAAGAATACAAGATAAATGTATGGTGTATCCTGTTTAAACAAGAATTTGTATTAAAAACTTGTGTACTAACACAATTATTTTAAATTTTTCCCATGACTGTTTTGGAATATCAATTACTGACTATATTTTGACTGAAAGCTCGAATCAGTAATGCAATTAATAAGCGGCGCTCTCGTCAAAGGATAGTAGCTCTTATTTGATACTAAAGTGGCACCTCGTTCTACCATATAATCCCATTGAATCGCGAGGAATATATTAAGTTTTATCTGCCTACTAGAAATAGAAAAAACGACTACCATAAAGAATATCAATGACCTAGTCGACCACATAGAGTAAATGATTTAACATGCTGCCTTTATACATAATATTTGCTCGACTAACTATTCAGTCGTAAACAAACTTGGAAAGAAAGAAAGAAAGAAGTCGTATATCCCGGGCACTCAGGGGCGCCACATACGTATTTATGTAGGTATATATAAAATAATAATATTTCATAAAATAAAAAATAAATATACCTAATTAATAATTTGTTTTCACGCTCAACTCAACCAACTCGGGTACCTATGGGTAATCCACACACCGTGGTGGACAATTTCAATATGTTTTTCTCTGATGCTATTCCTAACCTTTTAAAGAACTTAGAGCTGCAACTGACTACGACAGCTTAATTACATCCAGCACCGAATCCATGTTTGTATACCCTACCACAGAAGTAGAAATATGTAGTATTGTTAAAAACTTCAAATCGAAAAACTTTAGCGGTTTCGATGGTATATCAACAAATTTATTGAAAAAATGTATACAAACTTTAGCATCACCGCTGGCAAATATTTTTAATGCATCCTTGTCTCAAGAAATTTTTCCCGATATATTGAAAACGGCAATCATAGTACTTTTGAATAAAAAGGGAGATGTAAATAACTTGAGCAACTACCGTCCCAACAACTACTGTTGTTATCGGTTTTTTCGAAAATCCTGGAAACCCTCATGCACAGCAAATTGCTGCTATTTCTCAATAGATGTAAATTTTTCAATGACTCAGCATGGGTTTAGAAAAAATCGATCAACAACATTAGCCCTTTTTAATTTTGTTGAAACAGTGTTGAGTGCGCTGGATAGGCAGGAAATTTTTTGCGGATTTTTCCTGGACTTTTCCAAGGCTTTTGACAGTCTAAATCACAATAAACTTTTAATTAAATTAGAGAAAATTGGAATTAGAGGTGTTAGCTTGCATTGGTTGGCGTCCTATTTGCTCAGCAGAAAACAAAGAACCTGCATCACAAGTAATGGAGAGAAATATGAATCCAAACTCAGAGAATACAACTATGGCGTGTCCCAGGGTAGCGTACTTGGGCCGCTACTTTTTATAATCTTCATTAATGATCTAATCCATGTATTAGATGAAAACGCAAAAGTAAAAATCTTGAAGAGATTACAGTTATGCTAGAGCAGACCTGGTGCAGCGAAAAACATTGGTTTAACTTCAATAATCTTGTTTTAAATGAATCCAAAACCAATTGTGTGGTTTTTAAAACCCTATCAAATGTCCAAGTAGTGGAACATCTAACCGATGCGGTACCGGTATCAACAAAACTGTTGGGTGTAACCCTAGATAATAACATCAAATGGTTCATACACATTGACGATTTAATCAATAAATTAGATAAATCATGTTTCGCCCTCAGAGTCTTGTCGCGTTCTTTCAACGCCTCTGCTCTGCTAACAGTGTACTATGCGAATTTTCTCTCCACAGCCAAATATGATATTGAAATTTGGGGTGGCTCAACAGACCTTCCCAAAATCTTCAAATTACAAAAAAGGGCAATTAGAGTGATTTTTAAAATGAAATACCAAGAGTCTTGCAGAGAGAAAAAATAGACTATTAACGATACCTGGTTTATACATTTACTCTTGTTTAGTGTATTTAAACAGGAACAATCTTGAGTTCCTTGATGTGAACATAAATCACACATATGATACCAGGCACAAATGCAACTATGTAGGCAAAGTGACAGTCGGTGCACTGCCTATCCAGTGCACACTGGAACACTCACTGAAATAGGATCAGCTTATGCAGCTCTGGAATTTTTCAATGCACTTCCCATTGATATAAAGGATAATATAAATCTTAAGTGTTTTAGTAAACAAACCTTTCAATATGTATGCAACATTGAACCTTACTCGATCCAAGAATATTTACATTTTAATTCATTAAATTAATATTTATATTTTATATCTATTTGTATATTTTTACTATGTAATATATTTTTTTCTTTTAACATGTAATTTGTGTGACCTGCTTTATACATTATATATAAGAATTCAAACGGAATAAATGTCTATGTCTAAAAAGAAAAACTGGAGTTCTTTTAAGAAAATTTTTAATGGCAGGCATAACTTTTTTAACGTGCCATATGCATTTTTGCCAATAATCAGTATTAATGCACTGGATAGAAGGCCTTTTACATGTTCTAATTTAAAAGTTCTATTTTCTCTTGCAACATTCCCCTTTACTTCAGCCCAAATAAGCTCAATGGGATTGAGTTCACAGTGGTAAGGCGGCAGCCATAATACATCAATACCTCTAGCTTTAGCCATTTCATCCATAATATATATCTTATGTATCGGCGAATGGCTGTTTCGCTAGGGTTAGCAGTTCGGCTTTCAGCGAAACATGATCGAATGGGATACCTTTACCGTCTAACCATTCTTGAATTTGCACTTATCGCCGTGCACTGGTTGGTAATTTTTCCAGTAATCAACTGTGGTACGGGGCGTTATCCATAATAACGACAGGTCCTGGTTCAATATTAGCGAGAATTTTTGCAAACCATTCTTCGAAAACACCCGCATTCATATCCTTATGATAATCGCCACTTTTTTCCGACACGAACAATAGAAGTCCATCTTCCACGAATCCTGAATCACTTCCTATGTGCGTTATTATTAAGTGTTTTCCTTTTCCTGTTGGCACTTTTAATACTGTTGACCAATCTTCCATATGGCCTTGACGAACACTTTTTACATTTCTATCTTGCCAAAATGCCTTTACAGTATTTACCACGTGTCATCTAAATAATAGCATTTTCTTCCTCTTTCACGGGCAGCTCTAATTGCCCGACAAATAATATCATTTCTCTCAAGTAGGGGGCTATTTCTCTTTCTTTTGCAAATAGAAAGTTCATATCATGGCAACATTTTTTTAACGTCGATTTGCGCATTATGGGTATATTATTATGTTCATCATCATTCAGGGAGTGTAAAATTTTCTTAACAGGACCATTTTTCTAGAACTTGTCCAATATTATTTTTTTTCTAACAGACTTCACTTTAGGTTTCTGAACATCCCCTTCATTTTTTCTTCTCTTAAAATTCTGTAAATGGTCCGCTCACTCACGCCGGTATACCTTGAAGTCATGTTAACTAAACATGTTTATCCTGATTTCTGTACCATGGGATGATCTTTCTCCAATGCATGATATACATTCAAAATAATTGTCTTCACCTTGAAGCTTAATGGAGACTTTTACCACTTCTTTTGAACAACCGGGAACCGCTTCCATTTTTGCACATTTAAAAATATGATGTCCCACAATCACACTTATTTTCACTAAAGCACTAACAACATAAAACTTTCAGGCACTGTGATACAACAAGTACATAATTTATAAACAAAAATTAATGCCGCCCAATTTATAAACAATTCACACGAAATAAAATTTTAAGGCACTATGATACCACAAATACGTAATTTATAAACAACAAATTAATACCGCCCAACTGATAAACGACCGCACTCTATGTACACTGATTTTAAACTGAGCTGTAACGGTTTAACGCACCAAATACCGTGAATACGTGGATAATGTTGCCAGATTTAAGCAGAATATTTTAAATTTAAGATATGGTAGTTCATGCATAGTTAACTCTATCCGAGGACTTTCATTCATTCGAAATTGATGTTATTCATCAAAATTCTCCAAACTTAATGAAAATAAATAGGTAACAGCATAAACATATTATATTAGGGAATTTACAAAACACATAAATCCGCATGCTCCTGGCTCTACTGACTAGAGTTTTCGACCGAAGTATAGTACTAATCGTGTGAGGCCTTTAAAATAAGAAGAGGTTTCCAAAGTCCGAATATGCGACTAGCATACTTACCTGAATTTAAAGAAAGAGTCCAGGATAGAGAACTAGTTGTTGAGCTGTATGGGGAACAAGACTATAAAGAAGTTTTTTTAGGAACATAGAAAATATATAAAACAATTTTTATGTTGTATGCAAGTTGTACGTTCGTCAAGGTTCATGCTCTTTCCCTGGGTGGGCAAATTTTATAACTGGGTGGGAACTTTCCCATGCAAGTATATATCTTAAAAGTGGCTTGAAAGTGTCTCCACTGATTTTCACTCTAATCTGAATTTATAATTAGATATAAAGATACAGATTGCTGAACATGAGCTGTGCTGCTTCTTGATTCATGGCGGGGGATTTCTGAGGTGGCCTTCTCAACTTTATTATAAGCATCAACTGACTCGAGCAATGAGATGCCACATACCCATGGAAATTTATGGTGAATTAAAAGATCTGTTAAATTCCTGTGGTTTTCCAACTGTTATTTTTTTAATTTGTATTTTGTCGTTAAAGGGCAAAAGCTGAAAGGCAATTTCTATTTCAGAGGTGACAACGTGGAAGAAGCATTTCTCGAAACAGCCAAGAAGATCTACCAGAGCATCCAAGATGGCCGTCTGGATTTGAATGCTGCCGAATCTGGGGTACAACATAAGCCTTCACAGCCAGGTCGCAATAATCTCTCTAGCGATCAGCAAGCCAATAAAGACAATTGTGCTTGCTAGTTGTATAAAAAGCATTATTTATCAATTGGAATCTCGCCCGATTCTAAATTTTATTGTAACATTATTCATTAGATTTTTTTAATTTACACTGTGAAGGCAGAACACACTTATACAATTTTAAATTTAGGAAATTACTATTTATTATAAGCAATTAGGTTAATATTTGTTTCAGTGTAGAGCACTCAGTTTTTAAAGTTAAAGGAAAAAAAAAATAATTACGAAAATCTAATGTTCATAGATATTGTGAATTTAAATAAAAAGAAGGGATATAGTATATCAGTTTATATAGATTTTTCAATAATAATATAAGATTATATCGATCGGAGCAGACGATTTGGACAGGAATAGATTACGTTTCGAGTTGTGTATTGATATTATTTTTCGTTTATGCCGATCCATTAATATTAGAGACATATTTTTAAATAGAACTTGAACAGTGATAAACTAATATTACCATAATCATTGTTGTTTCGAAGCGACGCTCTCTAACAGACAGCAGCACTTGTTAGAAGACCCAAAATTGGTGGTATTTGATTAGCACGTTCACTGCTGCAAGATCTTGTGTTAAAATCCTGCACAGGTATTTCTTAAAATTTGCCGCTATGAGATGTAGTTTTATATGCAAATAATATCTCATATTTTTTTTTATCTATAACGAATGATATAAAAAATATGGAGGATGCAGTGCATGTGCCAATGTGCACCAAATTGTCTTATTTCTCGGTTTGTGTTGTAATAGCCCGCGTAACATTTAAACAGATGTTACATACTGGGACATTCTTCTCTGTAATAGGCTGTGACGATAGGGAACATGCTAATTATTCGGTAAAAATTGTGTAAGCTGCTCCTTTGTGTTTATCACTACTGTTGCGGGTTACTGTGGTTTCGGCACTCATCAAGCGATTTGCTTTATGAATCTTTTGAAAATGGCATATTGAGTGCTAAAACCGCCTTAACGTGAAAATTGAAACAAACCAATCGTTGTAAGGAGAAGTGTATTTTTCTACTTCCCCTCGGAATCAACAAAGTCTTCGTATAAGTGTTGCGTTTCGTTGAGAGCGGAGACGTAGAGATGAAAGATTATGTTTTTAATTATAGGCTTTTTATTATTATTAAGAATAATATTTCAGGCTTATATATTTGATAAAATTCCAAATTGTTGCTGCATTGTTTTAGCGATGGATGTTTGTATGTGATGTATTTATTATTAATATCATATATAAATAATATAAATATAAGTTAAAGGCATTTTGTATTATTTTGATGTTAAAGGTTTATTAATACATTATTCTCTTATGTTTTATTTTTATTATTTTTTCGTTTATATTATTAATCGTAGAGAGGTAAGAATCCCATAAACATCAATTACTTTTTGGATTTTTCCGAAATGCACTTATCTACAGTTCAAATCACATATGTTATCGTTCACGTCATCATTCTTTAATTTCTGAATCGAATCAACTCAACGTCAATGCAAGGGCGTATCAACTTTCGTAATGGAAATATCTGGATAATAATAGCACGCAATACAATGAATTTTAACATCCACTGCCGCATTTAATTTTACAAATCCACTTCATAGATTTCTTGCAAAGGTAAAAGGGGACCTCCATTATGTTTTTCCTGATTGAAGTACTCATTTAATTTCGCCATGTCTCTGGCTACTGCAGTCAGTCTCTTGCTGGGCATTTTGGGATTAGTTTCTTTACAAACAGTAAAACTAAAGCACTCGCTATTTACAGGAAACTTAAAATATCACAGAAACACAAAAAAACGAAAAGGAACGAGGCAGTTAATAAATTTGATACATTCTTCCACTGTACGCTACTGAGTTGACAGAATGCTGAACATTGATCGCTGCTAGAACTAGTGGTTATATTATCCATTTGTAAAACACATTATTCGCTTGGAACTTCTGTTGTAGCCTCAGCAGAAGTGACTTTCTGTTATTTACATACTATTTACAAAAATAGAAAAGTCTCATGTCATTGATAAGTACATAAATTGATGGCGTAAACGACAACATTCGTGATGTGAACTATATAAGTAGATACTTGAATAGCTCTTGGTCTATAATACTTTTGAGAAGATAATAGACTGCTCAAAAGTATTGTAGGCCAAGAGCTATTGAGGTATTGAAAAGTTGTCTGAGAGTCTCCTTCAAGCGGGACGTTTTTATATGATTCCCATTTTACGCAAATCAATATGTTTACTATAGACACTAGGTCAGAACATTTGAACATTACAGTTGAATACACTACTGGACGCACGTTTCGCAAACTGTGTTAGCATCACCAGGAGATGATTTAAATTAAATACCAGTTTTAACCATCTGCCAACGGTTAGCGAAACGCGCGTTGAAAAGTGTTTCATTATTTCACTTTAAACCAGCATGTTCTTACACTGGAAAAAAATTGAAGGATAAATCAGTTACATTTTCAATATAGCCCTTGAAGTAACTACGAAAAACAACCATCTTGCTGATGTGCACTTTTTGAAAGAATAAGAATTTTAGTAAGTTTTGTACACCTCCTCGACATATGCTGTGCACAAGCCATAAGTAAGGAACATTAATATTGACAGAGTATCTAGATATTTCATCTACAAATAATAACCATAATGTTGGACTGAATAAGTAAACACTGATAATCTTATTTACTTTGAAAGAGAGTAGATCTCATATTTGATTGCATGAAATCACATAACTTTTATGACATTTGTATGACTGGCTGCCAGTAACTGAGAAAAGAATTATCAGTACATAGATCAGAGAACAGTCTTTTGTCTAGAGATAAGTTACTTCGCGATTCTTGAGCAATAGGCTGCGTTGGGAATGATGGTGGGCGAGAAAATAATCTATGTTCAAATGTCTAGTAGTTTTTAATTTTTTAGCTGAGAAATTCAAATCCTCTGTAGTCTCGATTTAGTCGAGTAGGTCAAATGTCCAGTAGTTTTCAATTTTAGTGAAATCGTCCAAATGATCAGTAGTAGTCATGGCTAATTTTCATAATAAAACTTTTAAAAATGCAAGCTAATTATTTCGGGGTATAGCAGCAGTACTGTTTTGCTAGAAATAACCAGTTTGCAGTTCATGATCGTGTGTCTCCTAATAGCGGAGTACGCCCAGATTATTTCACAAAACCTCTGTGCAATCAAACTGGTTAACAGTCTAAGTAACAACGTAACACAAATCAGTCAGCGTATCACTACTTATGTTTGTTTTAAATTCAATCCTCTTGAGAAATCTTAATTGGTAAATCCAACACATTTTTCAAATTTCCTCGGGCCTAACGTTACAGTCACGATGTGACCACAATTACTTCTTCAATTTTCTATCCTCGCACATATCTGTCATGTTCTGTCTATTGTATATGTTGTAGGGTTACAAAATGCGGAATAGCACGCACAGTGCTTGGAGACAAGGATGGTGGTTGTGGTACAGGGGCACGATGAGCGCCTTACGTATAGCTTGACAAGAATGGTGATGCGGTGGTTGACTACGATATAACTGGAACTCAGCATATGCTCCACTTCAAACTTCGCGTCGTATTCAAGGTGGTGATCCTATATCACAGTCATCGTCTTTATCTTTAAGGCTCCACGCTACTATCTATTTTCTAACACTGATACATACACAGCCAAGACAGAAGTGAGTACCTAGCCCCCGGCGCAAAAAGAGATGCTTTTTATCTCTTCAATGGGGAACTCGATTTGCTTGCGTGCTAAGAAACATAGATAATTTAAGTGGTTCAAAACGTGCATAGTTGTCGTTTTTAGTTGAGTATCTCGTGTTCGGTATGTTTTCACTTTATGCGAGTAGTTCAAATGTCCGGTAGGTTTCTATTTTTGCTAAGAAGCTCAAATGTCTAGTTGTTGTTGTCATAATGTTATAGATGCTGCAACTTTTAAAGATTAGTATAGTAATTCATTTATCCAGTAGTTCTTCAGTAAAATAGTTTGACTGCTGGATCCTATTAATATGTCACATGGTCTCGATAGGCAAAATTTACTCTTGGGACAGTATATGCATGTTGCATAACCAAAATAATTGTGGTGTAAAAGGAGAAAAATCGTTGGTTCCAGAACCAAAACATGAAAATCAGAAAATTTGTCGTATATATCATTATTATGATTCAATTGAGTAGTTCAAACGTCCATAGTTCTCGTTTTTACTCATTGAGTATTTCAAGTGTTTGGTAGATTTTCATTTTAATCGAGTAGTTCAAATGTACTGTTTTTTCCCAAAGGAATATGACTTTGGGAACGTAGCCCGTATAGCCACGACAAAGTTTAATTACAAGGAGCTATTGTGCACTTTAGCTTATAGAAAACATTAAAAAATAATGCATAATTGAAAATTGCAAACGAACGAAAGGGATACACTCTTCACGCCTAGGGGTCTTTCAAGGCGACTTTATGCAAAAACACACTTGTAATATAGACCACGGTCGATAGGTGTATAGTACAAAGGATTAGACAAAAGGGAAACTATTCTAAGCTCAATTGTACTGTAGATTTCCATTTTGCATAGATAAATATATTAATGTAGTGTAAAGAAACAAAAGTCGAACGAAATTATTACAAAATGAAAAATTTAGTTTTCTCAAAACAAATCAAGAAACTAAGAAATTTTGTCGTATGTATGATTAGTATTATTTACTGTTTGTGCGATAAGAAACATTACAGATTGCAATTTATTTTAGTAGTTCAAACGGCCATATAATGCCAGTTTTTACTCGAGTAGTTCAAATGTCCGGTAGGTTTCTGTTTTAGCCAAATAGTTCAAACGTCAAATTGATTCTCGTTCTTGACCGAGTAATTATAATGTTATAGATACTTCACTTTTTAAAGTCTAGTAGTTCATATATCCAGTACTTTTCCCATAAAATAGTTTGACTTTGGTATATGTCACATGATCTCAAGAGGTAAAATATACCCTTGAGGCTACTTATATGTTGCAGAATCGAAATAATTGTGGAGAAAATCCACCGAAATCATTACAAAATAAAAACTTTACTTTCCGAGCCAAAACGTGAAACCAAGAATCAGAAAATTTGCCGTTTATATCATTATTATAATTTATCATTTTCGTGTTAAAAACAGCAAGATTGTAATTTAATTGAATAGTTCAAACGTCCGTAGCTCTCGTTTTTACTTGAGTAGTTCAAATGTCAGGTAGAAAGTTGTTTCCCAATAATATAGTTTGCACTGTGATATCTTATTAATACGTCGCACAGTCCCAATAGGTTAAACCTTGGGACAGCAACATACTACAAATGTTGCATAAACAATAGTTATTTACGTTACAAGTCCGGAAAGCGATGTGTTACGGTACAAGCTAGATGTTTACTTCTAAACGAGTACTGTAACATCACTTAACAGATGTGTAACATATAACATTTTATTTCATACTATGGTTTTGATATTCAGCGATTTAACTAAAGTCGCATCATAACTTATTTCATTTGTACTTTCGATATTCCGCGATTTAACTAAAGTCACATTACCTGCTTTTAAGTTGCATAGCCTGGGGCGAGCGTAGGTGCGTCTTTACTATGTACATACTTCGGTATGCGATGTAAAGCAACGACAGGCGTAGTTAGTACTTGGATGGGTGACCATTCCAACGGAAACCGCGTTCTCGCCTCACACATCTTCCAGCGGCTTGTATATCAGTGTATGAGCGGAAGCTATACAACTTCAGGCGAGGGTTGTATAGGAGATATACCATCCTTCGGAGGGGATGTAAAGCCGTCAGTCCCTTGTCTATTAAATGTTAGGCAAGTAAAAGATCCCTACTCTTCTTAAGAGAAGAGGTTCGGCAAAATTCCTGGTTGGGGGTAGCTCGTCTACAGGCGTCGGTGCTAGGCCTCAGTAGCGGAAATAGGCCGACGTTAAATAAATGTATATATATATATAAAAAAAAAAAAAGTTGCATAGCGACGGCATGTTTTATTTGTTAATTTATTTATTTGAAAGTTACGTTTTGATGTTTTATTTTGTGAATAAGAAAACAGTCCGGAAAGTTGCCTAGCAACCTTTTTCCGGCTCTGATCCTGTAATAACCCATTTTCTGGACTTAAATAATCAAACAATTACATGACAGTATGAAATAAAAATATTAATTGTGGCGTAAAAAAACAAAAATCGACCGAAATAATTACAAAATGAATAACTTGGCTTTCAAACCAAAACATGGAACCAACAAATTTTGCGATTTGTATCATTTTTACTTATTGTTTACGAGCTAAGAAACATATGGCATGTTCAGATGAGAACATCGATATGAAGATAAAAACTATTATTATTATTATTATTATTATTAGCCGTTACTCGAGTCCGAGTATAAAAATGTTACAGTCGATAGATTGTGTACAATAAAAAACAAGTAAAAGGTGTAGTCTATTGTAATTCCCATTCATCTACGGTGCACACGACTATGGCTATAGAGGCCAATTCGGGAGAGCACATGTCGACCGCAGTCAGGACAAACATAGACCTGGTTAGGTCTTGGATTCGGCCTTCTTGCAGCAACATTTCCTTGATAGCTGGCCACAACCCCGCGTCATTCGGTTCTGTCCGCTGCAAGTTGTTCCCATTGCTCGTCTGGAACACCGCAGGATTTTAGATTTTCATGGAGAACGTCTTTGAACCTCTTTCGTTGACCGCCACGCCTTCTTCTACCGCTTAGCAATTCACCATAAAGTGTACATTTAGGAAGGCGGTTATCATGCATACGATGAACGTGACCTGCCCATCTTAGGCGTGCTCTTGAAATAAGCACCTCAATTGGAAGGCTGTTTGCTCTCCTGAGTACTTCCACATTTGATATGTGATGGAACCAATGGATTTTCATCATACTTCTGAGGTGTCTTTGCTGAAAACGTTCTAATTCTTTCACATGACGACGGTAAGTGACCCAGCTTTCACATCCATATAGCAGTGTTGGAATGACAACTGTTCTGTAGACAGCCATTTTCGTTGACAAAGCAAGGTCGTGGTTGTCAAATACTCTCTCTCTAAGTCTACTACTAGGTAGTTAATCAGTGTGGAGTAATTCCTAAACAATATATTTCTCTAGTAATCATCTATGAATGAAATGTGGAGAAAAAAAATTACAGATGTTATTTGAGTAGTTCAAACGCCCATAGTTGAATATTTCAAATATTCAGTAGGTTTTCATCTTAACTGAGTAGCTCAAATGTTCGGTAGGTTTCCATTTTAGTCAAGGGTTCAAATATCTAGTTGGTGGTTCCAGTTCGCTTCAATTTTTAAATTCGAGTGCGTAGTTCACATATCCAGTAGTTTTTCAATAAGATAGTTGACTGTGGTATCTATAATGTCATGGTAGTCTCAGTAGGTAAAATTTACCTATTGATTCATCTTTTGTAAACAAAAATATTAATCATTTTGTAAAAAAGAAAAACCTTGATGGCAGAAGCCAGTCGGAAAGGTAGATTTCATTTTATATTGTTTTGCATTGCTTTAGAGGCCTTTCAGTAAATAAGTTATTGAGTATATAGTCTAGTATACTTTAACTTGGCGTGTGTATGTATGAGTTAATATTTCCGTATGATTGCATTTTTTCTTGTATACAAAGATCCAGAAATATTGTCCACGTAGAGAATGTTTCTGGACTATTGCTTTAACTTTGTGTACAATATGGGAGAAAATGAAATCGTATGGAAATATTAACTCGTACATGCACACGCCAAGTTAAAGTATACTAGACTATATCTTTATTAGAACTGCCCAATTTCAATTTATTGGCATCGATTTATGAATCGGCGGGGCACATAGCCCGGAGAGTAGCTGTTGGTTGCAGTCTGGTTACGTTCCTTATAGCAAAATAAGGATTTTATAGAGGAGTTTGCGACTAAAATATTATGTTTAAACTACGTATAATGGCAAGATGGGTGGGTGCAATATAAATTTTAATACCGATTGCATTAAGACAAATGTGGGTAAATTTCGGTTGGCACGTGATCATAGCTGTAAAACAGTAATTGATAGTTGGTTTTCTGCTATATTGTTGTACATTGCTAGTTCAGTTGTGAATAAAATGTATTTTTGTACAATCGACTTTGTAGAATCTGCCACCTACCACAAAATTGGGGTATCTTGCTCCTTCCCCTCCAAGGTTAAGTCCACACTTTTATCTAAAGATACTCCTCTCCTCTGCGCCTGGTTTTATCATTAAACGAAAATCTTACAGGGTTTGGGGCAAATGAAACAAACAAAATAAAATACAACTATTAGAATCTATTAATATTAATTTTATATACAGTATTTTTACAGATAAATATCCTCTAGATAAATGTTATAGTACACAACTTAGACATCGAGTTAACTATTCTATGTAGGTATAAGTATATTAATATATTTACGGACTGCCGCCTCACGCTAATAAGCCGAATGTAGGGTAGGTCTGTTCAACAAGGTAGCCTACTATCTAACAGGAGGGTGTTGGACGTGCAGCCCGCATAACAGCCTCTAACATTAAATCATTAAATTGACAACTGATATGGCATGTTCTCTACGCACCTAATTGACAGATAAACATAGACTACAGCCGAGACGGCCCCAACAATAATTGCTACAACACAATCATAATCCAATCTGGCTGCGTGGACTTCATTTAAGTTAACCAGAAAGAAACAGCTATACACCGAAAACCACCACACGCAACGAACTTGTCCTTTCTACATAACGACTCTGTATAAAAAATAAATATCACCGTATATGAAACTAATTTTTGGTATTAGCTTTGACTGAGCCACGATTGGTTTTCACAGTTCATATGTTTCGTTAAAATTTCATTAAAATATATATTTCCTAGCAGGTTTATTGATAAAAATGTAACGGTACTGCACTGGAAATACAAATAACACTTGGCGATACAGGGCGATCTGCATAAAGTGGGTGCTGGATTTTGTGAAGTTCAGATAACGGAATACTTTAAAATCTAAACAACAAACAGTCCTCACTTATTCGAGGGGTGTCTAGTCTCATTTTTACGTAATTTTAACACTGTAGGTACTACTAACTTTTGTTCGGAAACTGTCTTGGATAGATTTGGAGATTTATTTCTTGTTCAGGGATATCAAAAAAGTTCATAATTGAGTCTTGTAAAATAAAATTAGTTAGTAACAGATTTCTTAGTAAATAAGTGTTTTGCAAATATTTCTGCTTCTAATGGTCAGATTACTCAAAAAAAATTCAAATTACTCATAATAAAATTTTGAAAAACTAGAGCTTTGTCATTCGGATTGTCAGTTATTTTTTAAATAAACAAAATAGTCGAAACTTGGTGATTTTAAACAAACAAATATATCTCCGAAAGTACTCTAGGTATTTTTATCAAAATTGGTGGATATGTAGTACTACCGAATTATAAATCCCTAGTGAGGTAAAGTAGTGAGCTAAGTGTACTTTTAAACAATAGTCATTGAAACTATACTTTAACTCATCATCTTGCCTCACTAAGCAAACACTGTCATGTAACATTTTCATTAATGAAGAGATTTTTGAAATATAAAGTAGCCCATAAATCGTGTGAGTTATTAAAAGTATAATTTAGCTCACTACCACCTAATCAAGAGGGCACTTTCATAATTGATAGGATTTTAGAGGTATAATAATGAGGTGAAATATTGAGCTAAAGTATCACTAATGAATCAGAATGTATTTTAACTCACCAGTGACTTACAGGCTACTTGCAACCTCTAAAATCTCATCAATAATGAAAATATTTTATGAAAGTGTTCACTTAGTGAGGTAGGGTAGCGAGCTAAAGCATATTTTTGATCATTAATGATTAAAAATGCGCTTCAGTTCACTACTTTACCCTGTTAGTGATATATGGATTACTTTTAACCTCTAAAATCTTATGAATAATAACATTATATGAAAGTGTTCACTTAGTGAGGTAAGGTAGCGAGCTAAAGCATATTTTTGATCATTAATGATTAAAAATGCGCTTCAGTTCACTACTTTACCCCGTTAGTGATATATGGACTACTTTTAACCTCTAAAATCTTATGAATAATAAAAACATTATATGAAAGTGTTCACTTAGTGAGGTAAGGTAGCGAGCTAAAGCATATTTTTGATCATTAATGATTAAAAACGCACTTCAGCTCACTATATGGACTACTTTTAACATTATATGAAAGTGTTCACTTAGTGAGGTAATGGTGAGCTAAAGTATACTTTTAATCAATAGTAATGTATGAGTTACTTTGTACTTTTAAAAACACATCAATAATGAATGCATATAAAAGCGTTCACTCAGTGAAGTAAGGTGGTGAGCTAAGGTATGTTTTTAATCACTAATTATCAAAAACACACTTTATCTCACCACTTTGCCTCATTAGTGACTTATGGGCTACTTTATATATCTAAAATCTTATCGATAATAAAAACATTATATAAAAGTGTACACTTGATGAGGTAATGGTGAGTTAAAGTATACTTTTAATCACTACTGATTCAAAGTATACTTTAGCTCATCATTTAACCTCACTAAATAAACACTTTTATATATTTCCATTATCAATAAGACTTTAGAGGTATAAAGTAGGTCATAAGTCACTAATGAGTTAAAGTGTGTCTTTGATAATTAGTGATTAAAAATATACCTCAGCTCACCACCTTACCTCACTAAGCGAACACTCATTTTCGTTACTGAGGAGATTTTAGAAGCATAAAGTAGTCCACAAATCACTAGTAAGTCAAAGTATAGAAAGTGTTCACTTACTGAGGTAAGGTAGCAAGCTAAAGCATATTTTTGATCATTAATGATTAAAAATGCGCTTCAGCTCACTATATGGACTACTTTTAACATTATATGAAAGTGTTCACTTAGTGAGGTAATGGTGAGCTAAAGTATACTTTTAAAAACACATCAATAATGAATGCATATAACAGCGTTCACTGAGTGAAGTAAGGTGGTGAGCTGAGGTATGTTTTTAATCACTAATTATCAAAAACACACTTTAGCTCACTACTTTACCTCATTAGTGACTTATGAGCTACTTTATATATCTAAAATCTTATCGATAATAAAAACATTATATAAAAGTGTACACTTGATGAGGTAATGGTGAGTTAAAGTATACTTTTAATCACTACTGATTAAAAGTTTACTTTAGCTTACCACTACCTCACTAAGTGAACACTTTTAATATAATGTTTTCACTATTGATAAGATTTTAGATGTATAAAGCAGCCACTATTGTCATTAATGAGGTAAAGTAGTGAGCTAAAGGGCACTTTTAATCATTAGTAATTAAAAATATACTTTAGTTCGCTTCCTTACCTCATTAAATGAATACTTTCATATATTTTCATTATTGGTGGGATTTTAGAGGTGCAAATTTGTATTAAGGTAAAGTAGCGAGTTAAAGCATACTTTTTAATCACTAGTCATTAAAAGTATGCTTTAGCTGACCGCTTTACCTCACTAGTGACATATACCTCGAAAAATCACATCAATAATAAAAACATATGAAAATATTGGATAAAAAATAAATATTGAGACGTGAACTATAAAAAAAAAAATATGTCTGCTAAGTTTAGGCTATTTTACTTACAGAACAAATAGCTAAATAACTTGCATTTTTCTTTGAGTGATTCGACCATTTACAGCAGATATTAACACTATGGTAAAACCTAATTTACAAAAAAAATATATTTCCTACATATTTCATTTTACAAATTTCACAACGAACTTACCTTGATGCCCCGAACAAGTGATAAAAAAATCACATTCATGTAAGACCACGCATATTTTATGCATGATATACAGGGCGTTAAAATTTTGTAGAACATTTTTTTATCTTCCCTCGTATCTTACATCTATCTTATTGTATTTGGAATTTATAGCGTATCAGTGCTTAAAACGTTTCTTTATTTAGGAAATCCAGAAACCGCCTTACGTGTTTCCTGCACCTTAGCTAAGGCAATACACCACAATTCACTTTCAACTGCAAAGTTTTTCCAACGATAGTTCAACGAGCTCCATGTCGACACAGATCCAGCTAAACTTAAGTTTCACGACCCACCATGACTTCACATTACAAACCCTAAATCTTAAGCCAATTATCAAAAATAACAAATTTTTTTAAAACAAGGAATACTGGATTTGTGGAATGATGTGCATAACATAGTGCGCTTCAAAACAACGTAACAAAAACATCCATGAATTTTCTTCCATTTATTGATACTATTACAATTAAAATCAGTATTTAAATATCTTAAATTTAATCACTTCAAGAACTATAATGGAATAAAATAAACACAAACATATCAAATTCATTATAAAGGGATCATTATTTTCATATGTATAAGTTTTCCTTGGTCTTAAACTTAAGGCTTAGCACGCGCATCTAAAAGTTTTTTTGAAAAGACCTGATTGCAGCTATAAGCCGTTGTCCTACGGTACCGTGGTGGTCTTCCACACTACACTATAGACAGTCATTCGTTGTAAGCCAATCGACACAAATGACTACAAGCGCCTTGGGCACACTCTAACCACCATTCACTCGGAACTCATATGATACATTATCAAGATACAAAAAAAAATAAAATGACTAGTAAACTAAAGAGAATAATCCATAATGAAATTATCTTCTAATAAAAGTAAGAAAGAAAGGCTACGTTTAAATTTGCACAAGTATTATTAAATACGATAACAATTACTTATAATGACCTAGTTAAGCGTAACATTAGTAATAACAAACTAATTTGAACCAGTTGAATAAGTGAACGGCAGCCGTTTTTTGTTATTAATAATTTGAAGCTATATTTTTCCAACAATTGTGCAACAGTGTCGTTCTACGTTAAAGCTTCGTCTAGGGTAAATGTAAAAATAAAATCAACGTTCCTCAATCACCGTTCGGTATGCACCACATTATGTCAGCTGTTGACGATCGATTACAAAATAGTTTAAGATGAGTTTTGGATCCTCAGTTATTTAACTAGATACAAACGCCCAGCATTCCAGCGTTTTAACAACAAAATCTATTTTCGGTGTCAAGGGATCGTTGCCATATGTTTTACATGATTCTGAGCGACCTATATAAAGATCTCCGTCGAGCCACAGCCCGAATTTACCATCGCCCGCTCCGATGCTAATGCTCTCGTTGTTGCCTTTGATGAAGTAAAGATTCTCGCCGGTCCAGTTGTACACTTTGAACTCGGGGGTAAAGGAAAACAGCGAGGATTCTCCTGTGCCGTAGAAGTGGTCGGAGACTTGGAGAGCACAAGAGGTTAAAGCTCCAAAAACCTGTAAAAAGATAGACAGTTTATTTTGCTGCTGTTTATTGCCTCTACTACGTTAAGAGCAGTAATCCAAGAGTTATGTGTCTAAAAGGGGGGTCAGGTGGAAAGTTTGATAGGATTTTTGTAAATTGCATGGCGTTCTTATAAATTTTGAGATGCACTACTTTTCAAATTTTAATCTTATTTTCTCCAGAAAAGCTGCCATATTCACAAATATGTCGTGAATAATGAATTTTTTAGACAGCTGCGAAATAGTATATTATTCAATGAGCATATAATGACGGCTATTATTCACGATCGAGGATCACCTGAGTGGATAGTAGCCATTATATGCAAGTAGAATACTATACTTTGTCCACAACTATTAAATATTTTTATTGTTATTATGGAATCTTTGAATAGATAACTTTATTTAAAGTTTCAGAAACATAGTCCATTGGAAGAAGTTGGACGAACTCCGAATGTTTGTGCCTCAAATCAAATCAATTTTTCCACCTCGGCAACCCCCTCAAATTGCCCAAAAACCACCCCCAAAGTCCTCTTTTCCGTGAACCTGTTTAAATTCCCCAGTTTCTCGACTAATTATTGTTCCCTCGAGTAGAATGGAAGATCCCTCAAGGGATTTGACCTTGAGGAAGGTGGTAGGTAACCAGGATTCTGTAACCATTCCCGGGGGTTGTTTTCGCCCTTCAAGGAGGTGGAAACTTTTTTTTATCTATAATTGAAAAATAATATAAAAATTATGTTTATTAAAGTGTTTTTATAAATTGATTTTTCACCCTTTTGAAGGTTAAAAACAACCCCCGGGGCCGGTTACACAACCCTGGCCACTTACCACCTTCCTCAAAGAAACGTCTTTTGCAAAATATTAATTTTTTTCCCAGAAAAAAATCAATTTTCCACCTCTTTGAAGGGTGAAAACAACCCCAGTCACTTACCTTCCACCCTCCTCAAAGAAACACCTCCTATAAAATATCAATTTTTTTCTCACAAAAATCAATATCAATTTTCCACCCCCTACAAGGGTTGGAAGCATGGGGTAGGGGAGACTGAGGTCAAATTCCTCGAGGGACCTTCCGTTCTACTCGAGGGAACAACAATTAGTCGAAAAACTGGGGAAAATGGGGTGGTTTTTGGCCAATTTGAGGGGGTTGCCGAGGTGTAAAAATTGGTTTGACCTTGGGAATCGATTCAGCGCCCTCGAAAACTGGGAGGGGGGCATCTCCGATGCGCAAACATTCGGTAATTTCGTTATAAATCCCGACTCTTTAAATGGACTAACAGGCACTTTTTATCACAATTTTGTTCTAGATATTTATTGACCAAAGAAAAACATACACAAAGTACAACTGCCAAGTCAACAAAACGTCGGCTGAGAATTATAATGTTCTATATCAACTTTTGGTCAAAAATGAGCTGTATACATCATTCTCATAAGGGAATTATTATGTTTCATATCGTAAAGTTAATTCAAAAGTATCGTGAACTATAGCCATGCTTTTAGAAAATTATTGTTTTATGTTCTCATAGGGAGCTGTGTATTTAAATATTATATTGTACTATATTGAAAATAATTCCCATCTAAATTTTGTTCTATTTTGCCAAATTTGAATGTTTTTTAGATATTAAGTCGCTCAGGTATTATTAAAAACAAATATCACCCTAAGTACAAAAAAATTAGTTCAAACGAAATACAGTAACAATGTAACCAAAGATACCTTTGGCGCCAAAGACACCGCAATTTAAACATTCAGTTTTCTCAAAACTAGGGTACGTGGAGATAGAACAGCATAATTCTCAGTCGACGAAATGCAATGAATCAAATATTAAAATTAAATAAATATAAATAAAAACACATAAGTAGACAAATGAGTAAATACAAACACATAAGTGCATATATAATAAATTGGATACAAATGGGTAATAATAATAAATAAAAGAAACACACTAAAAACAATCAATAAAAATCAATCAATTGGAATATCTGCTTAAGCGTAACAATATCACATAAGATCTTGCTTAGACACAAACTCATTTATAGAATAGAAATATTCGTTAATAAGGAACTTTTTAGTTTCCAATTTGAATTTATAATAGTTTGATATATTTTTTAAAGATGTACATCAACAAACATTTAACAAATGTGACCGACTTCAGAACGAAAATGGATGGAAATGTCAAAATTTTTTCACATCTAAAAGTGTCTTTGCAGCTTTCCCGATAATCAACATTAAAAAGAAGTCTAATTACTTTTTTCTGGTTTATAAAAACTCTATTCCAATCCACAGATTTTCCCCAGGATAATATATTATATGATAACTAACTGTAAGCAAAAGCATAATACAAACTTACAAGACCTTGTTTATTTAAATATGATTTAATTTGCATTATAGCATAACATGCTTTATTTAAAGGTGCACATACGCTGTCAATATGTGTAGCAAATGAAAGATTTGAGTCTAGCCAGGTACCAAGAAGTTTAGCAGTGTCTGAGAACTGCATCAGACTGTTTATTGATTGGAAATTCACTTGAGGTACTTTTTTGATGTGAAACTGTGAATTGTTCAGAATAAGCCGATTTCTTTGACACCAACTATACATTTCATCAAGTGTTAAGTTAATGTTTTCTTAAAGTTCCTTAGAGTCTTTACCTGATACTATAATATTTGTATCGTCTGCAAGCATAGTTACTTCTAATATATTGAGGAAGGTCATCGATATAAAGTAAGAATATAAGTGGACCCAATACAGATCCCTGAGGAACTCCAAGTGAGACTCGGTATTGACTAGAAATTTGATTTTTTATTTTTACCAACATATACCGGTTTTGTAAATACGATTCTATCCAATCCAAAAGCTGTCCTCTTATACCTAAGCTATTAAGCTTTTTTAATATGTATGGTAAGCTGATAGTATCAAATGCTTTACTTAGGTCAAACATAAGAGTCACTACGTACTTTCCCCTATCTAATTTATAATATACATAGTTCAATAGGAGATAGCTTGCTGTCTCTACTGATTTTTGAGCTCTAAAACCATGTTGAGAAACTGTAAGTAAGTGATGTGTTTCCACAAAACCAATAACTAAGTTATATACAACGCATTCTAGAATTTTGGAAATTCAGCCAACAACGATATCTGTCGGTAATTGTCAATGTTTGATGTGTCACCTTTTTTAAATAAAGGAAATACCAGAGCAATTTTCATTAAGTCTGGAAATTTACCGCTCTGCAATGACAAGTTTATGAAACTAGTTAGGGGAGTAATTATGTAATTGCTCACAGTTTTTATCAATTTGGAAGAAGTACCACCCATCCCACTGCAATTTTTATTTTTCATGTTATTAATTATATTAAGAACATCTACCTCAGTGACATAATTAACAAAAATTGATCTTAAAGGAGTATTTGTTATTAATGTATAAGGAAGAGACATGTTTTGGCCAAAATGCTCATATATTTTGAGATGGCATACACTAGAAAAATGGTTTGCAAATAATTCAGATAAGTCTGTCCTTGACCTACCTAGTTTTTCATTTAAAATTTTCCAAGTCACTTTTACTTTATTAGAAGCTGACTCAATTTTGTTCCTATAAAACCTCCTTTTAGCTATTTTAATTTGTGTTTTGTACTCCTTTTTTAAGTTAATGTACTGTTCCTTAATTGCATTGCAATGCAAGACAGACATATAAAAAGTGAAATTTATTTAGAGTGTTTTTAATTTCCCGTAAGCCATTCGAGTACCAATTTGAGCCCTCTTGTTTTCTGTTTATGGTAATAAATGGGCATCTAATATCTAAGCACTAACTTATATTTGTCGAAAATTCAGCACACGCTCCATCAACTTCGTCCTTTAAATAAAACTCATTCCAGTCTACTTTACTCAAGAGGTAAATTAAATGATTTATATATGACTGTCTCGTATTGCGTATTTGAAACGATGTAGCAATGTCATTATCACCTTCAGAACCCGATTCTAAATTTAATGAAAAAAATATGAGCAAAATGATCGCTTATATTAGGATTTACCACGAAAGATCAGTAGTGTTCTGTAGAAATGTTTGTAATAAGGTAGTCTATAGTACTGTTACTTGTCAAGCCATTTATGTTGGTAAAAATGGGTAGTAGTCACATGAAGTTGAAATGATTCTAACATGTCTTTTAATATTTTAGTATGCAAATCATTTTGATTTTCATAATTATTGATGTTAAAGTCTAGAACTCACCAGTACCCTTTCAACAAAGTTGAACAATAGATTAGTTAATTGGCACCCGAATCCTACCAGATGTGCTAGATATGACTACTCCTTGAATTGTTTCCAGGTAAAGCTATCAGACTTCAACATTTAAAATTTTTAAATATGACTTAAAACTAAGTTCAGCACCATTTTTTTTTGGCAGTAGCTAGTCTAGTCAAGTTTAAAAGACCAATTTTTATCAGCTTCTAGTTTCCTTGCATATCAGATCACGACTTTTTTCAATGATCATCTTACTATAGCACATAATCTTTCTGGCACATTTAAGAAAAATGCGTGACTTATTTAAAGCATAACAAAGTATTACTTACATTACTGTCTGTGTCCTCTATAACCATTAGAATTGGCGACTCGAGCTTGTACATTTTCCTGTACATAGAGTTGAGACTAAATCCATGTTGACTCGTGCTGAACACCAAAGTCCAGGCGTAGCCTTCAGCCCTGGCGGGAAGGTGCCTGCACAGGCATTCGCGGTGGTAATCGGTGAGGATCTCTGTGGTGCCGATCAAGTCGGGCGGGGATAATTCTATGTCCAAGGATGGTGCAGCAGATGAATAAAATGCTCTCCTGAATTCCTCTGACATTGGCAGAACCTACGGATAGAAAACTCGTTTAATACCCGCTCGAACATTTTGATAAACGAGGAGCGGTGAGTCCATAAAGATGGAGGATTTTTTGAAGTAAACTTTTCGACGTGTGTATTCGTTATCTTCATTGCCGGCTAACGTTTGATTACCTATATATACATTACTGGGGTAAGAATTTTAGAACATTGTCAATGGGGTTAGATTGTGTTCTAAATGGGTCATGCTTCAATGCTGGTGGGGTAATTCAACGAATTTGGCGGGGTATGGATAATCAGAGCAACGTTTATATAATTTTAATACACAGCAAAATTAGAAGGCTAGCTTCAGTGAGAAACGAAGAGGTAAACATGGTAAAATTCATATATAGGACAGTGATAGATATAACATCTACGTAATGTATTATTTCCTATCTTTTAGTTGAGACAAAAGCACATGCAATCATATCGTTTCAATGTGACCGTGATATTAGTAACAACATTAACGTATCTATTTTGCTCCCGTACATTGCTATTGCCATATTTACTTTCTTTTTGCCTCATATGTGATGCTAAGTCTTCTAACTATAAATATTTACCTATACACTGTACACATAAAACAAACAGACAATGGAAATCGGCAAAACTAGGTATTTTAAAAATAGATACACAAATTCTACAACTATTAGATACACAGATAATTACCTTAAGTAATTCGATTGAGTTTTTTCCTCATTTAGAAATGAGAGTTTTATTAATTGAAGTAATCTCCTGGTGAATATACATAGTGACTTTTTCTCTGTACGACTAAAACTCAGCGAGTTGTAATAGTCCATTTAACGAGGTACAAAAAAGGCCAAAATATCAAAACTTTGTAGGATCTTTTGCAATACATTTCCCCCCACTGCTTTCGAGGGTGAGAAAAACGATGGTAATGTTTCGAGTTCTGAAACCCTTGCGTACTACCCCTATCAAAGAAAAACTATCCCAATTTCCAGCTTCTCGGTCTTGGGCCTACGAGGGGTCGTCGGATCAGGTATTTTTGGGGAAAAATAATAAATTCAGTTAATTTATATTAGATTGCTCCGGAGAGAGGAAATACAGCATGAGCACGGTTCATTGTAAAGCAAGCTTTGCTTGCATTCAATTAAATATTTAATTTATGAAAATGTCAAAACATAACCTATAATAAGCAGAAAATTTGCTGGTGTTTGTGGCAGTAGATAAAAAAACATAAAGACAAAAGTAGTTACAATGGATGTGAATCGACGATTGCTACTATCAGCAGCGTTCCTTTACTTAAAAAAGAAAGAAAGACCTAGTTATTACATACACCCTGTTAATGTAAACGGAAAATCAGGGTGACTAGACTATTTTAGCGGCAGAGTTCCGATTAGATAGTAATAGATTTCATAACTATTTTCGTATGAATGTAGAATTGTTTGATAGATCGGTCAGAATTGTTGAACCATCTTTGCAAAAAATTGAGTATCAGGAAAGATGTTAAACCAGTAGTAGATCAAGGTTTGTAAAATAAGATAGGTAGCATGGTAACTTTCGAGCAATCAGAGATCACTATTTAAAAGCGGGAACGCGTCACTCTGCCTGCTCATTCGAATTTCTGGCATTCAAACCATTAGTATAGAAGTATAATTAGTTATGAATTTGAATTCCGTATTTTGTATTTTTTAATGTACAAGCACAAATTAATAAATTGACTTTTTTGATTAATGATTATTAACCATCGATAACGTTTTCCTTGGAATTTAAAATTGACATTACTATCAAATTTATAACTAATTAATGTATGCAGTTAAAGAAGTACATTTTATATCAAGGAACTGAAGTAGGTTCTTTTAATCTTGTGTGCAATTTCTTGCCCGAGACTTCAGTCTTGATCTCATTGCTTTATATAATTCTTAGCGAATTTAATAAGTTATAAGATAGATGAAGAAACATACATGATACTAATTTTCGCCCTAACGAAAAGAGTTACTTAGAAAAATTTCTTATTTTATGACGTACTGAGTAGAAATTTTTCCCCAGGCCAACCTTTACAATTATGTAGTATTAAAAAAATTAATGCAAATTTTTTATTAGAATTATGGTGAGTTTATAAAAAAAGTCCTAACCCTAACTTATTCCTATCTTAGTCTTAATCTTTTCCCTAAAAATTATCTTAGGCCTTAAATTTGTTATGGGTTTATAAAAGCTTGTCCTAGTCTTAAATTGGTGGTAAAATAGGATTAACAGACCAATTAGAATCGCCGTCGGTGCACATGCGCAGTAGCGACAAATTGTCAGTTGTCAAAGAATTATTTGATGACAGCATAAAAGATAACCTTTCTAAATTTATAATTTTTCAGTCTGCTTTTCTTAAAAATAAAAAATGAATCGAATTCATAACCTCAACTCAACTGTCGACAGACGAAATGACGTAAACAATCGCGCACGGAACACATGACATTTCCTAATTCGATCGGCAGGCGTGGCATTTAGCGCTTGCGTATTTGCTTGGTCTTAGTCCTAAGAGGCGTAAAAGTTAAAAGTTCCGAACTTTCAAGGTCGGTTCTAAGATCTACTTAGGATTAAGAGAAGATTACGACTTTTATAAACGGCAAACGTGTAACACATACATTTAACTTTTTAGGGAAAAATTAAGACTAAGATAGGACTAAGTTTAGGACTAGGACTTTTTTATAAACTCACCATTAGATGTGCATAGAATAATTTATTAATAAAATTTAACAAGAGAGGGCCATTAAATTTTATCATGTCATATTAAACACAGCAATTAATAAGAAAAAAATCACTCATTGGTTTTTTCTAACATTTCTTTGTATCATATAAAAATAAACTTTATTTCCTGTATTAAGTAATTTTTTTAGGGAAGGAAAAAAACATCAACATCTCACCACTCTCTTTTGCCTTTTTTGAGTTGTTTTTGCAAACAGCTACACTACAAACCTTTCCTCCAGTCATCTAATAATTGTATGTAACATTGTTATTTGTTATTATTATGAACGGAAAATAATAAAAACTGTTTACCTTAAAATTATTTCTGTAAATACACACAGGTTACAAACTTCTATATACTATGAGTCTTATTTTCTCTTTAACAGTAATTGTCAATTAGATTATACACTAAATAACTATAACTGCACGATTATAAACACAAAAACAGCAAATATTTCGAAATAACTCAACAAATAAACGCAACGTCTCAAAAAATGCATACATAGAATTAAGTTTCAGCAGGCACGATGACGCGCAAGATAGCCGCCTTCATCGTAATCTCTCCATTCCGTTCAAGTTACCATGCTACCTATCTTACTTTACAAACCTTGGTAGTAGATGCCCGTGTTGCATTACATTGGTGAGTTGATAAGTACAATTGCAAGGTGTTTCTGTATTAAATTTCTATTCTCGGATTGTTCCCGGAGTTCCTTTTCATCATTTTTATCTCAGAGATATACTGTATTATTAATATCTAACTTCAATAAACGTAAAGAACGCCGGCTTCAAACGCGGGAATTCAACAAAAATCAATTCTAGCGTTATAACGCCGGCTTTGAGTATCACGTGACTGTCAGCCAATCACAGTTCAGTATTATGCCAAAGCCAACAACGCCGAAGCCAAAAAGCCCGACACTAAACTCGCCTTAATAGTTTCTCATGCTAAGGGAAAACATTATTTAAAAACACTTTTATACTATTTTTTTGTATAATTCCCCGCTCTTTCACATGGTGCTATTCGTTTTTTATTTTTTCATTATTTTTCGAGATATTAGCAAAAAACTGATTTTTTCCGTTTCAGAGGGTTGTTTATAAGGGTTCGGGAGGTTAGCTTTGGTAAATTTTTTTGAGTCACTTTCTACTAGCAAAAACTAACCTTTCATGAGAAAATTAGCGAGGTAACAATTAATTCCGACTTCTGACAACTGGGCTATAATAAATAACATTTGAAAATGTTTATATCTATCCTGCAGATTAAACTAAAACTTCATTATTTAAAACAAATTAAAGCTACTTACACCTCACCACAACACTGTGCATTCTTCAACATGAAATTGACATTATGGATTGTTGTTAATTTAACAACTAATTTATACATCGAGGTTAATTATGTTAATAGTTTGCAAATTTTGCCTAGCAAGAAAGCAACAGATATTTTACACTGAATTTCCGTCTACCTGTCTACTACTCAAAAAATCCTCCCTTTATCACAGTGTTCACACTTATATTCATTTACAGCGAGGCAGTGCTTCTTCTACGTATTTCTCCGGAGACTTACATACAAACATTTCACGAACCATCAACGCATGATCAGAGTAAAGTCAACTACGAACATGTCAAGAGATGACAACAAATACAAATACACGGCAAGTTCGCGGATAGTGAAATTAAAAGTTACAAACTCCTATTATATTACAAAATAAAAACAAAAACATAACACTCTGCGCATCACAAAACTTTTACGTCGCCAAATTGAAAGCTTTCAAAAGTTCTCTCCATTGTAGAATTTACTTGAGGGAAACAAATCATTAGTTGCAACTTGCTTAGGTTGATAATTTGGTGCTAGGACAGGGGACAGGGCTAGTACTAAAACTAAACATCAAACATTCAGTTGATACTAAAGAAGCCACTACAGTGTAGAATGTATCGGAGAAAGTCACATCTATTAATAGGAGGAGGTAGACCCGGCATATTATGACCACATATTTCGTCTAGGTTGGTATTCTATTTTTGTTTTTATGTCTACTATTTTCAACTGTTGCAGATTATAAATATTTATATGACTTTGTGAAGGTGGTTAAAGAAAGCATGGAAAAAGCCTTATCACATCATTTTTGAATCAACATTTATATTCGCGTACAATTAGCTGAAATAAAATAGAAAAAAGGAACTGTCTTAGATGGGTCTGGTGTTTTACCACACGTTCAGGACATCAAGGTAAATTTGCACTTAAGTTTTGTAGAATTGGATCGGTTGCAAACATATTTTTATTAACAATTTTTTTTTACAAATTAGCGTTTTCTAGCGATATATCGTAAATATCTCTGTTTATATCGGTCGGATCGCAAAATTGCAACAACTGAAAATTGTTTACGTTAAAATTTCCAACAAAATTAGAGGTGCAGAAAGCCAATTGGATTGTTAGTTATTTTATAAGTAAATAAAATATTCCATACTTGGCGATTTTAATTAAACAAATTTGCCAGAAATTTGGCGGCATACATTAACTCGTGGCCACGTGGTCTGAAGGTATGTACCAAGATTTAGTACGATTTTATAAGTTACTGTAAGTTTCAGATACACTGTGTCCCAAATTGGGGGTGTATGCTGTTATTATTAGAGATAGAGGAACGGTTGAATGGGGACTTTTATGAAAAATGGCCTAGCTATCTTCGTTGTTGTTCAATAGTGCTCTTAATTCCCCTTTCAATGATGTATTATAATGTCAGGAAAAAATTATTTACTGGTGTAAAATATGAAAAAGTTAAGTTTTCTAAGTAGGGCTATGATGAAAATTTATTTTAAAATAATCCGATTTTGTTAGCTTCAACTTTAAATTAAAGTTGTTGAATTGATTTGCACCGTCCAAATAAAAGAAAATAATGGTACTAATTTTTCTAATAGTAGGTGCCATGGATCTTGTTATCATGACAATAGACAAAAGAATGTTTAATTGACACTCCTTGTTAAAGTATATACGACCGGAATTGAAACCGTATAAAAACTAAAAGCCGGCAAAAACAGTCGGTATCTCTTTATTGTACATGGGCGGAGGTAAATCGAAATTATTGTCATAATAAAATGTTAAAATTGTATTCATTTTTATTATTTTTTGTTTATTAGGTTCATGTCGCCAATAACATATTTTTGAGGTATTATATCAGTTTTAGATATAGTCTAAATATTTAAATTTATTGGTTTTAGTTTTAAAGTTAACCCTTATTATATTGAAATATGTTATTGCTGAACAAGGACCAACGAGAAGGTATGAACATATCTTGCCAGGAGGGGATGGGACAGGTTAGAATAACGAGGGGCAACGATTTTAGTCAAAAATAAAATAAAAATTTAAGTTTCTTCTAAAATAAAAACGTAAGTTTCTTGAACAAAGCAAAGAATTATTATATGAAAACAAAAATAAATATTTGTATACTTATATAAAACATAAATAAAAACAAAATTAAAATATTTCTCTAGAATGAAGTAACTTAAATTAAAATTTCTTGTCAACTAAATAAAATATATTCCACGAAATGTAACAATAAAAAAGTGAATGAAAAAATGAAGAAAAGTTAAATGTTAATTGACGCGTCCGAATCTTCACTTTCTGAGGATGAATCATTATCCAGTTGAATTAAAATCGGCGCACTATGGGGTAGCGTTGGATATCGATTTTCTTCTGAAATTACATGCCTAACGCAATTTTTCCATAAATCAGTATTATTGTCAATGTCATTTATTACTTTTCTTATATGATCAACTACTATCGCGCTTAACGTTGGAGAGTTATTATATTTTCGTAAACATACTTTTAGTGTTCCCCAAACCATCTCGATAGGATTAAATATGCAATAGTATGGAGGTAACCGCAAAAGTGTATGACCGTGTATATTGGATAAGTTATCAATAACATATTCCTTTTTGAAATTCTGTTCTTTTATTATTTTCAGTAATTCGCGTTTTATTGGAACTTTTACAGAAATTTCCATTTTTTTTTCTCATGAATTTTAAAATGTCTTCCTTTTTTGTGCTGTTATTTGGTATTTTATTTAATATACGCGAGTGATAAGAAGCATTATCTAATACAATTACCGAATTTGGCGGAATATTTGGTAGAAGCTGTTGAGAAAACCATTTTTCGAATAGATCGGCTGTCATGTCTTCGTGATAGTCTGCAGAAGACTGCGATATTTTTTTGGCCGACAAGAGCAACGTATTGGGTACAAACCCATTTTCACTTCCCGCATGAAATATGATAACGCGTTTTCCTCTAGAACACGGAACATTTAAAACACAATTGTGCGAACTATCTACCCAACCATACTGAACAACATCATGCGTGTCAAACTACGTCTCGTCTAGATACACTATATGCCTGTTTAGTTTACGATATTCTCTAATTTTTTCCAAATAATCTACTCGAAGTGAAACTATACGTCGCGATTCCATAATTACCATACGACTGTCAAGTTTTTTATGTTTAAAACCGCATTCTAATAAGACATTTAGTAGTGTATCTAAAGACCTATAATTATAATCAGGATAATCGCTCAATTTTTCTTGAATCATTTTTAACGTAGGAACTATATTTTCTTCATACATATTATAAATTATACGCCGTATTACATCTCTAGTGGCATCATCAATATTTTTTAATTTCGGATTTTTCCGTTTCCTCTTTGCGCTGTGATCTATAACATCGCCTTCTTGAATTACGCGATAAATTGTTGATTTTGATATTTTAGTTAATTCGTTAATACGTCGTATTATTTCTTTCTCACATTGTTCAGGATTTTCGCTTTTCAAACATTCATGTATATTTAAAATAATACCTTGACTTTGTACGTGTAAATCTTGGTTTTTAAACTCTAAATTTATTTCGGCTTTTTCGACAATAACCGGTTCAACTATTTCGGGATTTTCGGGCGTTATTATATTATCCTCTGTTTCAAATGGTCTCCAGAAAGCCATGGTAAATTAGTAAATAATTAAAATATTTTACCTTTTATACAGTAGTAAATATTTATAAATATGAACAGTAACTAACTAAACTCCTACGCTTGATATTATAATAGGTATAATAGGTATTTATGCACTGCACTGGCACATAGACAGCACGTTGTTAGACTTCCACGTTGACTGATAAGAAACGATTTACGAGTTTTTTTGTGCTAGTAGGCCTGTCCGTTTTATTACCTTTAAACCAGTGCAGTCGTAGATGGTTCATTCAGGCTGATTACATTGCCAGTCTCGGACTCGCCTGCACAGTTTCTACTACCGTTCGAATCTCGATACCATTGCCAAATATATAGGACAAAATATCAAGTTCAGTGCGCACGGTCCTGTGCTTTAAAACTGACCAATTTCAATTTTGGCCGTATTTACTATATCATAATTGCTGTTTTTCTTGTTACTAGTGTTTCACTGTGATCTACCATTTCTTTGTAATAACTAATTTTGTGTTTCTTTTATTAAGTTCTTTTTTTGAATTTATTATGGCTTTGAGATATACAACGAAGAAAAGTTAGAGATGCTAGAGATTTATTTTAAATCAAATAGAAATACTGATGAGGCATCAAGAATTTATGAGGATAACTTTTCAGAACGTGTCCAACCGAATCAAAAGGTATTTTAGGACTCTTGTTATTAATTTATTAAATTATGGACGGTTTAATGGAAAAAGAAATCATACTTTTGAGGTAGATAAGGAAGAGCAAACGTTGTATTAGAATACGTAGAAGACAATGCTACAGCATCTGTAAGACAAATTTCAAATCAGGTAAATGTTCCCAAAACATAACATTTGAAAGAAAAATCATTATCACCCATACTAACCAACCATCGTTCAAGGTTTACAAGAAAATGACTATGAGAGAGGAGTAACATACTTAGTTTGTACAAAAATGTCTACAGAACCCAGACTTTCATTCAAAAGCATTCACTAATTGTGGTGTTTTCAATAGACACACCACACACTATTGGAGTATTCAGAACCCTCACATAATTAGCCAAAGAAGGTTTCAAACTAAATTTGGATTCAATGTCTGGTGGCATCATAGGTAAACTTATTTAAATCGTTCATTGATAATAATTCGTTATAAAAAAAATACTTTCCAGATAATCGCATTATTGGACCAATTATTTATCATGTTAATTTGAACGGTGCAAATTCTTTGCGAATGTTGGAAGAACAAATAATACCAGCATGGTTGTCCAGCACTTAATAGCGGCATAGTAACACAATTCTTAAGAGCACCATTTGATAATAAAATAACTGCAAATAATGGCAACGTTCAATGGCCAGCCAGGTCTCCTGATCTCACCCCGTTGGACTATTTTCTTTGGGGACATACAAAAAAACGAAGCTTATTCATTTGAACCACCAGAAAATATTCAAATTTTAGAAAAACGTCTAAGAAATACTTTGGCTGCTGTTAACAGGAATACTTTAAGGAGAACGTGTAGTTCAATATTAAAGCGATGTCATGCCTAATATACACAAGTGCATTAATGAACAAGGACGACAATTTCTTTAAGTTTTTAATTAATTTGTTTTGATTTTAAGTTGAAGCTAATAAAATCGGATTATTTTAAAATAAATTTTCTTCATAGCCTACTTAGAAAACAAAATTTTTTCATATTTTACACCAGTAAATATTTTTTTCCCGACATTGTAATGCATCATTGAAAGGGGAATTAAGAGCACTATTGAACATACAAAAAATCCAATATGGTGTCCATCAGAAAAAACAAAAATAGTGGCATTAACTGAGAAAAAATGACGGTAGAAATTTTTTGGTAACGTCAACGAAAGCACCTTAAAAAAGTGTCCTAACAATGTACTTATTAAAATATCACCAGTCATCAAATTAGGCAGATACGGGAAGTGTTTTTAAAATGCACCTTTTCAGTTTTTTGAAAATATTTCGGAAACGAAGATAGCTAGGCCAAATTTAAAAATGGCATCGAAACGCTCACAAAATTCTTCAAAAAGTCCCCATTCAACCGTTTCTCTATCTCTAATAATAACAGAGATAACAATGCACGCACCCCCAATTTGGGACACAGTGTATAATGAAGTGATGTGTACCGAAACTATACCTTTAAAATGTTTCGTGCGCAAAAATATGCTTCGAAGTAGTGTCGACAGATGGCCTAGAATGTATCCTTGAATGCTCCTTGGGTCGCGTATTGAAATTTCAAACGTAAATAGACAATTTAGCCGCTGTAATAAACATATTGGGTTCAAATTTAGTGTGATAGTTCTAACTTACTGGTAATATACAGATTTGCCAAAAGTAGCAGTTTATATACTGTACAATAATCTACATATTCTGAATAAACAAGTGCAAGAAAATATAAGAGAAAGAAAGATGGATATACCCCCACCATGGCGGGGGTATATCCTCCTTTACATCGCTTGCGTGAAAGCGAGACAGACGATTGTTACATTATTAGCACACAAATGAAAGTTTCTCAACGTTCCGTTTCGCCGCGACCGCATTTTACTATACCGTTTGCCGCGACAATGCCGATGCCCTGCGTTAATACACGACAAGTTGATATAACTAAGATTTCACGAAGTGTGGAGCGTGCTGGGAGTAGTATATCCGACTTTCTGATCCCAATTTTTGTTTTCTTTCTCACACTCGTTTACTTTAGGATATATAAAACTACTTTTGCTATTCCTGTCTTTTGAATAATCTGGTATTACTGTTTTCGTTGCGTCGCTTGCCGTCATACCAGTATTTAGAACCCGTAGAGTTTGGTAGAAAGTAACCAATTAGTAAACCGGTAGATTTGTATATAGTAGGTTTAATTGAATAAACTGATATTATTTATAAAATTCTGAGTTTTACTGTTTGTGTGTGAACATTTCCCAAATTGATAAACTGAAGTACCGTTTCTCCACTTGAACTACTCAGCCTCGCGTATCCGGCTTGTGGGTAGCGTGTCCTATTAACACTTAAACTAGGACTGGAGCCGGAGCTAAATTCGAAAACCCGTTTCCGGAGCTCGAGTATCAAAGAGTGGCCTTTTTTCTCGTCACCGGTTGACGTGGAGAAAAACACGTCACAAACTTGAATTTGTATATTCAACAAGTTTAAGTAAAATATCTTGATTGTTTTCGGCGATACGTCAATTTGTTTAAAATTATTTTATTTATTTGCAAACCAAGTTATCCACCGATTTCACATGTACAAAACTTAAGTGCAAAGTTACTGTAATGAAACTTGTTTTGTTATTTTGCCTCCATCATAAGCATTAATTTGGTGATTTTTTATTTTGATTTGATCGGAATTAAAAGATGCCGCCTATTGCTCCGGTTCGTGTTTTCAACAGATACCTCTTCATTTATAATATAGTGTATCTAGGGGAAGTTGCATCCGAAAGAACATATACAGGGTGATTCAGAACTTGCTATAAGTTTCGCGTGATGTCACTTCGTCTTACTCTCCCGTTTACATGTGGGGTACGGACGTTGCAATTTAGAATATACAATTTATTTACATTTGTTTAAATAATTAGGTGCTTTCGATAAACTATTTAGTGTCCTGTATGGGATTTATTTAGTGTTGTTTTTTGGAATTAATAAGTAAATATGTATTCATTAGGGATATGTTTTACTAATATGTTCTGTTTTCTTTGGCTGCTTTCAATACCCTTTCGTAAAAATGCTAATAATTGCATTTTATATTTTTAACAACGAATGAGACTTGGTTTCATCTTAACTAAACAAAAATTAATACTAAAATTTTATTTATTTTAGGTAGGTCTATTTTCCCCGGCTACTATTGCGTTGTCAGCAGTTCTATCGATTTTATTTCAGTAAAATAGCCCAACACACCAGTGGAAATGTTAATTTTCATTTTTGTTTGCCTTATCGCGTTTAAATACATTCGTTGTTTATTATTTAAAAATTGTAACGAGAGTTCAGCATCACCCTGTATATGATGAGCGCATGCTGCGATATTCAAGTGTTTTAGTCGTGGTCCAACTCATGTGGGGGATATAATAAAACTTTTACATATTAGATAGGTATGATAGGGCTCGAATTGTTATAACTTAAAAAAAGTCTATCGTATTTTCCGAGGTCAAAGCAAGGCAATAATGTACATTAAGTAAAATTATGTACTTTCGAGTATTAAATAAATATATTTAATCGATAACCGACATAATAATATTAATGAAAATGGCTGGATAAGGGTATTGACTTTAGTACAAAACATAAATGTGGGTCTAGTGGCGTTTATTTAATGAAAGTAATTAAAGTAGGAAATGACGCAGCCTGAATATACGCATTATTAATGCCGAACAGTTTCAAATACAATTCGCGAGTTTCAGCAACATTTAAATAAAACTTTGGTTTCCAACGATTTAATTAAAATTTCAGTTTTCCGTTTTGATTAATAACCATCCTTGTGGTGCACTGGTCAGGGAGTAAATAAGGGGCTTGATCCGATTAAGTGCGGGACTACGGGAGTTTTCAAACTTTGACATTTGTAGGTTTCGATGCCCTGAATGAATGAAATATGAAAATGCAATCGCCGCCGAAAAATGAGGTTTCACTTCGGGTGGGTCCTATTGACATAGAATACTGCCTTAAATTCGGAACACATGGGGATGCCACTCATGTGTAAACGGTAATATCCCGTTGGAAGCAGTAAGGATAAATGATTCACCAAGGTCGATGCATGAGAACGATATGGAAACCGCAGCTAATTTCCGCGGCGCATATCTCTCACAAACTATATGTCACAACAAGTTGATTCAGATGTCTCGTCGAGATTTCTTCATATCAATACCAGTCGGATTAAGATCGGACATTTATAGAGAAGAGCTACTGTCTAGGTGTTGTTTCTCTCGCTATGCGACGCATATTAGCAAAGTTTACAACCAAAGATGGCGGAAACGTATATATACTAGAAGAAAGACCTGGGCTGAGTCTAGCGAAACTTGTCACTTATCAACGCAGGGCGTTATAGATATAGAAATTATAGAAAACGCTGGAGACTTGAATTTGCTTTCGATGTAGCTGTCAATAAATACTCGTTGCAAACAGCTACCGTCGCATCATTCTATTGCGGGAGGTACCGCTGCATTTGGAGGAGTCATATACATCAACAATAGTAGTTTTCCCCTAATACATAAGCGATCTGAAGGTCAGCTACTCCAGTAGCGGTGGAGCTGAAGGCGACATGTTAAAGTTGTAAAAAAAAATTATGCTACAAGTATTTTCATACGGTGCCAAAATTTATGTGATGATTTTTTAGATCATTTTCAACAAAAAAATAATAGTCAGCTGTATTGAAGAGAGGGGATAATACGTCAGTCACGTATATGAACCAAATTGAAAATGTTCATGTATAAAATCATTTTATACCGTATGAACTTTATGCAGTTTAATTTTCAGCGCCATAAATATGCTGTGCGCTCAGTGCATCTGAGCGTTGCATATAGTTACTTTGAGAAATGAACTGACGATCCCGCCCACAAACATTCAATTGGCGGGGATTTTTATTTTTTTTAACAATAAAATTACTCTATGTTTCAATCAGAATTATGTCAATTTAACATAAGTTATGCCACTTTATGCTGTGGATAACGAGTTTTTAATAGATTTTTCATACTAATCAAGTTCGTGTAGGTTTTAAATTACATTATTGTGTACTAACTGTAGAACCAAGAAATCTTAAACTGCGAACGTTCCACTACTCCAACTTATCCTTCCCAAAGATTTTTCTTCAAAGCCTTCAGGTAGAGGAGTGCGTTCACCTGGAAGCATTGAAAAAAAATCTTTGGGAGGGGTAAGTTGGAGTAGTGAGACGTTCGCAGTTTAAGATTTCTTGATTCTACAGTACACAATAATGTAATTTAAAACCGACACGAACTTGATTAGTATGAAAAATCTATGAAAAACTCGTTATCAACAGCACAAGGTGGCATAACTTACGTTAAATTGATATTAATACTGATTGAAATTGAAAGATAGAGCAATTTTATTGTTAAAAAAAATAAAAATCGCCGTCAGCTGAATGTTTGTGGGTGGAAAGATCGTCAGTTCATTTGTCAAAGTGACTATGCAACGCTGGCTAATGGTCTTACCCCCGTTATAAATACAGCTGACGATTTTCTCTATTATTTTAAAATTATAAAAATTCAGCTGCATAAAGTTCATAAGGTATAAAATGATTTTATACTTGAACTTGAATAATGTTCATATACGTGACTGACGTATAATCTCCTCTCTTCAATACAGTTGACTATTTGTTTGTTGAAAACAATCTAAAAAATCATTTCTTAAATTTTTGCACGGTATGAAAATACTCATAACATATTTTTTAAAACTTTAACATGCCGTCACGTGTAGCTCCTCTTCGGGTGCGGCAACTGACGCTCATTTTGCTGATTATTGAATATTAATCAACTGCTAAAAACGAAATTTATTCGGTATAAAATTCCTCGAAAGAATGCAGCGCTATCTCCCGTACTATTCAGTCTTCGCTGCTTTCTTTTTAAACAAACTAGGTGTTGAAGCTGAGTGAACTTCATATAAAAAATTTCCATTCTATTATCATTAAGGTGGGCACATCCAAGAGAAATATTTATTATTTTTGGCCATAACTTTTTTTTAATACATATATTGGTACAAAAAAGTCTAGGACTACCTAAGTAGTACTATGGACATGTGTAATGATATGAATTTTCACCCAATAATTTCAGTTGTTTGCAAAATAGTTAAGGTGTTCTCTAGATGCACGCGACAGCGACCAGAGACCGCGACCGGAGACAGCTAGAGAGAGCGGCAAGTGTCGCGCAGGGCATCGGTTAGTGAAATTAAATAGCCCTCCCGATGCGAGCGACAACTGTCGCGGTCTCTGAGTTGTCGCTGTCGTGAGTAGGTCTCTGGACTGGTTCGGTAGCGGTGCCGCGACACCTTTTCCTGTCGCGTCGCGCTGCTGCAGTTTGTTTGTTCTTCGTGTTCTTCGAAGAGTAGCCCTCCCCGTCGTTGGTCTCTAGTTTGTCGCGTGATACATGTCTCCGGTCGCGGTCTCTGGTCGCTGTCGCATACATCGGGAGAGCACCTCGATGTAATTATTTCCACGTCCAGTGGAAGTATAGTAACGCAAAAAAAAATATTTTTTTTGTTGAAATAGGCTTAAAATGTCATGAAACGTCGAGATTTAAAATTTGGGCGAAAAAAATTTCCTGTCTGTCGGTCTGTCTGTAACTTTTTTTGTTCGCACATTTAGTCTGGAACCGTTTATGATATTGACTTGAAATTTGGTACACTTCTGTATTGTAACGAGATCAGGAACTAGATTATATTTTGATCAAATTCTGTTGAAGGGTTCGGGGGTAAATGCGGTAAATAGCCAAAATAAGCAAGTAAAGAGTCCATAAAATTGCAATTTAGGGCATGTACGAAAAGTTAGGGTCCCAACTTTTTTTTTGGGGCATCAGCCCCCCCCCCACTATCACCCCCAATACCACCACCACATTATTATGAAAGGCAGTAAAAAAATTAAAATGTGATTTGGTGTATATACAAAAACGAAACGTCTAAAAAAATTGTTAGCATTAGCTACCCCCTCTACCACTTCCATTGCCACCCCCCACCCTATTATTAAGGGGGGTAAAAAAAGTTAAAATATGATTTAGTGTGTATACAAGAACGAAACGTCTAAAAAAAATTTTCTTGGCGTTAGCTACCTCCTCTACCACCCCCATTGCCATCTCCACCCTATTATTGAAGGGGGTAAAAAGAATTAAAATGTGATTTAGTGTGTATACAAGAACGAAACGTCAAAAAAAATTTTTCGGCGTTAGCTACCCCCTCTACCATCTCTACCCTATTATTGAAGGGGGTAAAAAAATAAAATGTGATTTAGTGTGTATAGAATGAAACGTTTAAAAAAATTTTTTTGCGTTAGCTACCCCTTCTACCACCCCCACCTTATTATTAAAGGAAGTAAAAAATTAAATTGGGATTTAGTGTGTATACGAAAACTAAGGACTTCTAATTTTTTTTTACATTACCCACTCCCTCTACCACCCCCACTCTATTATTAAAGGGAATAAAATATTACATTGGGATTTAGTGTGCATAAGACTTGCGATACAAAATCTGGATGTGGAAGTAGTGATTCCTTGGGCAGCGGTTTTCTAAAAATTATGTCAATTTTCTTATTAACTATTTCGCATATGTTTGAAATTGTTGAGTGAAACTTATAGTTCTACTTATCTTACAGTTTGTTTGCAATATGTGTTTTAGAATAAGAAGTTATTGTCAGAAATATCGGACCTCTCTCTCTCTTGGATATTCTCACCTTAAGTTCAATGCTAGTTGTATTATGAGTAAGTAGTTTTAGTAGTTTTGCAGTTTTGATGCTTTCGTTAATAGCCTTCTTTGGCGTAGGACATATCTAAAGCGAAATATGTCTATATTTGTCCAAGATGGCGGTTTGAATTTTTCAATTTCAATGAATTAGTAGAGTTTATGCCCCTAGAAATTGTAAATCATCATAAGTTAGGGGTCGACGAGTAGCGTACAACTAAAATACATATTTTGATTTATGTTAGGCAGATCACGTCTAACTGAACTGATTGGCTGTTAATATGTTACATTAAATTCAGAAATATGTGGTCCATAATATACCGGGGGAGCAATAAAGTATAGACGTAACATAATTGTGTGGCTAGTGGTGTCGTGCGTGAGTCAATCACCTCGTCGCTGCCGTCTGCCGACATTGTCTGCGTCTTGATGATGCTGTAGATCTTAACATAGGGGGCCTTGATAAGCTGCACCCAAACAACCAAATGTAATTTTACCACCACGTACTCAATTCTTTTTTCGGCTTTTAGTACGTGACATAGTCGTAATGACAATTATTAATTTGCCAGTGCTGTGTTTATCATTAATTGTTGCCTGCGCATTTGTGACTAGTTATTAGAAGCGATAGCTACGAAAAAAAGTTCTGATGTGTTTTAAAAACAATCTAAAACGTCTTATACAAGAGGATGTTACCTGCTGTTTTGATTTTTATTTTTTTATTCGTTAACTACAACTGAACTAAATAAAACGCATAAAGTGGACTAGTAAACTCATGTAAAACAATAAAAAAGTCCAATAATTCGTTTCAACTATACAAAAGATACCGCACCAAAAATATGGGGAACAAAGTTCAGTACACAGTTTAATTACAACGAATATCAGCTCAGTACTGTTTACTGCCATCTTGCTTGTATTTTCGGGATTTATAGTTTTTACAGAACATCCAAGAAAAAATATCTTAATCTACTTAAAAAAAGATAGATTATACTCTGTATTGCTTTGCACTGCTATAGATCTTTATTCTTTATGTGGTTGAAAAAAACCAATAGAAAAAAGAATAATTAAAACTTTAAAAACTTTTCACGGCCCGTCTTTCTTTTTCTATGCTTTAGTAAAAATTATTTCAGATAAAAGTTGTAGAGTTAGACGAGCTCTATCCAACGATGCATGGCATGTACACGTTTGATTCGGAATGAAATTTAGAGAATTTTTGGAACGTTTTGAATCATTTTGAAATCAAGACGCCGATTTGGTCCATCCTCGAAGTAAGTGAAAACCATACTCGTCAAAAAAGCGCCTTCTTTGGCGATTCTCTCTACATATCCTATACCATTTTGCAATTCCTGGTTACATTTTGGGTCCAAAATGTATACTAAGTTTCGTTCCGATCCGTTGAAAAATGTGCACGGATATTTTTGGGCGTCTGGAGAAGATAATAATACTCATCGCCATCATACTCAACGTATTCAACGGCCTTGAAACGTTTGAAATTAATCACATCACTTTTCCACCACTTTCTCTTAACTTGAATCCTATTGAAGACACGTGAATTAAAATGTTTTTTCCTCGCGGAGACGAATTTTTTCATGGAAGTACCTTTACTTTTTCAATTTATTTCCTTCCAATTCTTACAAAGTGTCAATTTTGCGGAAACAAGTACTTGCAATAAAAAATGCCTTGCACTCCCTTTGGTTATAATGCCTGATACTCGTCGAATTAGCATTTTGACAAAAAAAATGTTTCTCGGTATAAGCCGAATCCAGGATGTTCAGAATGATGGTAGGGTTTCTTAGGCTTCAATTTTTTTGGGTGGCAAAGTTTTTGAAAATTTTTCTTATAACGCACTTTTTCATGCACCTATTTATACACCAACAGCACTTATATATCGTCTTTTTCCTTATTAAGATCACACTATGGCCTTTATAGAACAATTATTAGCCGTTACTCGAGTCCGAGTATAAAAATGTTACAGTCGATAAATTGTGCAATAAAAAACAAGTAAAAGGTGTAGTCTATTGTAATTCCCATTCATCTACGGTGCACACGACTATGGCTATAGAGGCCAATTCGGGAGAGCACATGTCGACCGCAGTCAGGACAAACATAGACCTGGTTAGGTCTTGGATCTGGCCTTCTTGCAGCAACATTTCCTTGATAGCTGGCCACAACCCCTCGCCATTCGGTTCTGTCCGCTGCAAGTTGTTCCCATTGCTCGTCTGCAACACCGCAGGATTTTAGATTTTCATGGAGAGCGTCTTTGAACCTCTTTCGTTGACCGCCACGCCTTCTTCTACCGCTTAGCAATTCACCATAAAGTGTACATTTAGGAAGGCGGTTATCATGCATACGATGAACGTGACCTGCCCATCTTAGGCGTGCTCTTGAAATAAGCACCTCAATTGGAAGGCTGTTTGCCCTCCTGAGTACTTCCACGTTTGATATGTGATGGAACCAACGGATTTTCATCATACTTCTGAGGTGTCTTTGCTGAAAACGTTCTAATTCTTTCACATGACGACGGTAAGTGACCCAGCTTTCACATCCATATAGCAGTGTTGGAATGACAACTGCTCTGTAGACAGCCATTTTCGTTGACAAAGCAAGGTCGTGGTTGTCAAATACTCTCTCTCTAAGTCCCCAGAGTGCTCTAGATGCAGCGTTAATTCTATTGCGAATCTCGCTGTCCATGTTTGCTTTGTCATTAACAACGTTGCCTAAGTAATTGAACTGATCCACCACTTCAAGAGGATTTCCGTTAAGTGTAATGTCTATTTGGTTCACTTGATGAGGAGTTGACATAATCTTAGTCTTTCCAATGTTGATTTTAAGTCCCAAGGAATCATAGCTCTGGGCATACACATCTAAAAGTTCTTGAAGCTCTTCCGGCGTAGAGGCTAAAAGTGCACAGTCATCCGTATACTGGAGATCACAAATGAATCGTGTGCGTGTCTTCGTGAAAGCTCTAAAGCGCCCTATGTTAAAGAGACCGCCATCAAAACGGTATCTGAGACCTATTCCTCTGACTGTCAGTTTGTTGTCAACAATAATTGTTAGAGCAGTGGTAAACAAATTAAAAAGTAGGGGTGCCAGGACACATCCCTGCCTAACTCCAGTGAGGGTTTGGAAAGGTTCGGTTGCCTCATTATTATACATAACCTGGGCGTTGTTGTTTGTATGTAGACTGCGACATACTTCCACAAATTTTCTAGGGATACCTAAGCGGAACATAATTTTCCAGAGCACTTCCCTGTCCACCGAGTCAAACGCCTTGGTTAAATCAATGAAGGCCATGTGAATTTCTCCTTGATGTTCGAGTGCTTTTTCTTGAAGCTGTTTAAGTGTGAAGATTAAATCCGATGTGCCTCCGTTTGGTCTAAAGCCACTCTGTGTTTCAGGAAGTAACTTTTCCATAACAGGTGTTAGCCTATTTGCCATCGCTTTAGTGAGTATCTTCCCTCCAACAGCCAGGAGAGCTATACCCCTGTAATTTCCACAGTCTGCAGCGCTCCCTTTGTTTTTGAAGAGGTTGATTAAAAGTGTATCACGAAACTCCTGCGGAGCTTGACCACTTTCCCACACGACATCAAACAGTTTTTTGAGGTAGGGTATGACCTCTGACGACACAGCTTTAAAGATCTCAGCTGGGAGTGAGTCGGCGCCGGGAGATTTGTTATTTTTTAGCTGCCCAATGGCGGTTAAGATCTCTTCCGTTGTTAGTGGTTCATCTAAGTCTTCGAAGGTACTGAGGGATAAGATTTATAATGTCGTGATCGGCTTGACTTTGCTGGTTAAGAATGCTAGAGTAGTGTTCTTTCCATCGGGCTCTTATTTCCTGGTCTTCTTTGAGGAGATTTCCATTTAAATCTTTAATAGGGCACATATTTTTCCGACTGGGGCCGTACACTGCTTTTACTCCTTGAAAGAAATTCCTGTAGTCGTGTGAATCGGCGTACCTTTGAATTTCTCTGGCCTTGCTTGCCCACCACTCGTTCTTTATTCTTCTGATTTCGCGTTGCGTTTCATACTTAGATTGGGTAAAAGCTTCTGCTTTTGATGAGTCGTTGGGGTGGTTGATAGCGTTTTGGAAGGCAATATGTTTGCGGTCAAGAAGTTCTTGTATAAACGCTTCATTATCATTGAACCAGTCCTCCTGTTTTTTACTTGCTGCAGTGCCAAGAATTTCCTCACTCGCACTTTTTAAACTGTCTTTAATTTGTGTCCAGGTAGCAGCGACATCTACAGAATTGGTTTCTTCTAGTGCACTCAAATTCTCTTGAACTTTTTGCTTTAGCTGTTCGGCGGTTTGTTGGTCACGCAATTTACTAATACAGAGACGGAGTCTACGTTTTACTTGAGTTCTTCGGTGTTTGGGTCTCATAACAATTTTCATTTTAGAAACAACAGGACGATGATCGGTCCAACATTCGCTATCAATGCGCGCCTTTGTAATTTGGACGTCCTTGAGATGCTTCCTACGTACGATAACATAGTCCAGTAGATGCCAGTGACCTGATCTGGGGTGACGCCAGGTGCCTTTAAATTTATCCTTTTGTCGGAAAATGGTGTTTGTTATAACTAGATCATGTTCGGCGCATTTAGTTAGGAGTAGTTGACCGTTAGCGTTCATGTTGCCCAAACCGTTCTTGCCTATGATGCCTGGCCAGGTGTCTGCATCTCTCCCTACTCTAGCGTTAAAATCGCCAAGAATAACGAGTCGTTCCGTTTTAGGTATTCTATAGAGGGTTTCTTCCAGCTGTTGATAGAAGCTTTCCTTGGTTTCGTGACTTGCATCCAGAGTGGGAGCGTAGGCGCTTATTAGATTTACCGCGTTGCCATCTGATAGCTCATAGCGTAGCAGCATTAGTCGCTCGGATATGCCTTGTGGTACTTGTGTTAAGTTGGATACAATAAACCCTTCACTTATGGCAGAAAATTTATTTTCCTATAATAAAAAAAAACAAACAGATAGTTTGTAACACATCATAAGACAGCTACTGAAAACTGTACAACTGTCAACCCGATGCGTATGCATTTACAAATTTGTGTCTAAAGTACCGACACTGACCAATATTATGAGGCGATTTTTCACAGTTTCAATGTTAAATTAATATTCCTTTTGAAACCGGCATGGGTCATTCTATAGAACACCCCCCCCCCCCCTCTTCTGCCGAAAAACAGAAATACTAAACGACGCGGATTTCGAAACGTCGACCGGCCGCGAACGTGTCTTGATTTATGTTTATAAATAATACTTTAACGCAGTCTGCCCCAGATTTAATAAGGTGCTAAGTACTATTATATATCATTTGCCCTTCAAGACACATTCGCGCCCGTCGACGGTTCGCAATCCGCGCGCGCGGATTTCGTAGCGTCGACGGGCGCGAACGTGTCTTGAAGGGCAAGGGATATATATGTTTATAAATAATACTTAACCCCGTCTGTCCCAGATTTAATAAGGTGCTAAGTACTATTATATATCCCTTGCCCTTCAAGACAGGTTCGCGTCCATCGACGCTTCGAAATCCCTTGCTAAGCGTCGACCGGTCACGGAATGTGTTTGGAAAAATGACGTCGCATAACCAAACCCGTCGTGCCTTAAGACACCAAGCCTTAATATTGCACACATGCGCAAATAACGCATGCAAATATATGTAATCAAATGACAGATGGACGTTCATTTAATACAATTTCAGCGAAAAAAATTCTGATTTTTATGCAAAGGAAAGTGAGTTTCCTGCCATAAGTGAAGGGTTTATTGTTCTATAAAAGCCATAGTGTGATCTTAATAAGGAAAAAGGCGATATACTAGTGCTGTTGGTGTATAAATAGGTACATGAAAAAGTGCGTGTCATAAGAAAAATTTTCAAAAATTTTTTTTTACAAACGGTTCGTATGCACGCAAAACTAATTTCAGATTCGTGTTCTACGACCCCAAAATAGGGTATCCCGAAAAAAACACGCAAAAATTCGAGGATTCCGTTCTCCTTTAGAATTACCAAAAACATTTTCTATACTTCCAATATTATTGCACTGAACATTTACAATTTTGCTTATTTGTCGTTCCAACCCGAGGTTACGCTTATGAGATAATTTCACCTACCTGTGAAAAGATCAATTAACTCCAATTTTAAAGAGACATCTACATACAACACAATATTTTCCCATTATTTATTCACAATAACAAATTCTGTCTTCAAAGACACTACAAAACCCACTGTAATTACAACGTTTTATTTCGGTTTATCACAAACACTTTAATGGCGACCAACTGAATTGTAAACAGAACGTGTTGAGAGGGTCTGCGTGCGCATATACCCACGTGCCTTTAGCCAATAGAATGCTGAGTAGCAGTATTTATTTTTAAAGCAATGTAAACAATAAATGATACACAACAAACCAAGAGGATGCTTTGTCTATCCCATTCTGAAGTCATTGGAGGATTTAGTCATGAGTTAAAATTGTGAAAACAATCAGCAAACATGAGTAATCTCATATTCAAATACCAATAACTTAACTAAAGCAATAAAATATTTTCAATTATCCAGAATTTCAGGGTATATCAAAGTTGCAACCTAATAACATTTGTACTTCTTGATAAATTAACATGCACAAATGATTAATCGATGAGCGAAGTAAATTTAACTTTGCAAATGCGACCTTGAAGCATCGCCATTAGCGATTAAAGTGATTTATTTAGCAAATAAAAATTAATAAACAAAACAACCTTATAAGACTTCTTTCCATTAAACCTGTGCTAATTTAGCACTTAAAAATATTACATCTAATTATCTCTTACGTTTACAAAATCTTTGTTGGAGTTTTAAATATAATATGATTTTAATAATAAAACAGATAAACATACAAAAAGATATAAGAAGAAAAAACGCAAAACCAGATAATACAACAATTGGAAAAAACGAAAATATACCCCAGCAAACAACACAGGCTGAAGACTAACAAAATAAAGTTCACAAAAAATATTTACTCCTTTTAGAACCGGAAACTCTTGAATGTTCGTCGTAAAGGCTTCTCTTGCCTCGTAGTCACGGTCTTATTTGCCCTCCTTGAGTCATTCTATTATCTTTTCCCGCTTTTAAAACCCAACTAATTATTATATTTTGTATTCTCTAAAATCTACAAGTATCAAGAATAAAATGAGATAAAATAAATATGGAATGTAAAAACGATTTCAGAATAATTTATTTGCGTTTTTTCTATCTGCGACTTACAAAAAGTCGAGTTTAAATATCACGTAAAAACAATTTTTCAAAAATTATTTTATTGAAACACAGCACTGGCAACTAACTGTTATTTACATTGACTTAACCAAAATAAACTTACCTCCCAGCTTTCTTTGGTTAATTCGGAAATTTCCCCGTCTTGACTGCCATGCCGACTCGCAGACGGTGTCGGTTCCTCGCTCCACAATTCGGTATCCATTTCCACCAAGGCGAAGCCTCTTTCTTTGACCTATGACAAGTTAGTCACCTTAGTTAAGAAACAACAATATAAACATGGACGTTTTAAAATTACATCGACCTGATATTACAGAAAATATTCGTAAATGTAACTACTTTTAGCCATTTGCAGAAACTTAATTGTCAAATTGACACAACGCCAGGGTTAGCTTTCTTCAATGGATACATACCAAATTTTTCGTTTGAACTAGTAACTAAAGCATAGTTTTAGTTTTATAGTTTGCAAAAATCAAAATCGAGAAACACATTTGGGCACATAACTAGAACCTGTTGATGTGATATGTTGGAATAAAAAAATTAAAGGAGCAATGGGACAAAACAACTCCGTTGAAGTGGATTATGTTGAAAAGTAAACACATTGTTATTGACTGGACAAATCGGTTTGAAATAACATTGCTTTACTTATTGAATGACTAAACTAAACAACAATAGTTAACGTAGGTAGTTGCAAAGTGTTACTTAAAATACAAAACAAAATATAATGTACAATAAACATAATAAAAGATGATGAATCGTTATGTATAACTGTTTGTGTAGATAATCACTCGAATTGTTGAATTAATAACATTCTTTCAATTCTATATTTAAAGGAGTACAGAAACAAGCTTTAGCTAATCTTCAAGTAGATTATAATTTATTAGATTATGAAAAAATGGACGTAGAAAAATAGCAGTACTATGTCGTGGTGTGATAAAATATCGCACATTTCCTGAATATTTCTTTGTTTTATATAAAAGTTTTTGTACCAAGATACTCGGCGAAGTGAAGAATGGAATAACAAGAACTTTATGGCTAAACTGATAAGGCAGTAGTAGCCAGAGGCTGCTGAACATTTTTTTCCGCAATTTTTACCAGTTGAATCATAGCTTACTTGATTATATTTGTAGTGATAATCAACAAAATGATCACTTGCTTCCGAACAACAAAGTACAAAATAAGATTTTATATTTGTGTATTTGCAAGAGATGTAGTTAACTATTTATTTACGTCTGTTAAGTTAGCATTAATTGTCATTTTTTGTCGTGAAAAGAAAACATTTGTCGCGCCTTATTTTAAAAAAACCCATGGTAATGCCGACTTGATAGTCAAGTTAGCATTAGCACATTTCGAAATGGGCTAAAATGGTGGAAAACAGAGCTCTGAGTATCAAAACAATTTGTCGTGCTCAGTAGAGAGAAAAATGTATTATTTCTCCTATTTTTGCGTAATGGAAATTCGCGACAAACTGTTTTCTGATACGACAAATTCCTAAAAAAGAATCAGTACAAAAAGAACCACCCCATGATGATTTACGGGGGTGGTAGTGCCGAGTATAAAAAAAATGTAATAATTACCCTATTTCTGCGTAATATAATTTTGCGACAAAACAATGATTATTGCGCACGTAAGACCGCATCCTCGCCTCACACATCTTCCAGTGGCTTGTATATCAGTGTATGCGCGGAAGCTATACAACCTTGGGCGAGAGTTGTATAGGGGATATACCATCCTTCGGAGGGGATGTAAAGCCGTTGGTCTCTTGTCTATTAAATGTTAGGCAAGTAAAAGATCCCTACTCTTCTTAAGGGAGAGAAGAGGTTCGGCAAAATTTCTGGTTGGGGTAGCTCGTCTACAGGCGTCGGTGTTAGGCCTCAGTAGCGGAAATAGGCCGACGTTAAATAAATGTATATAAAAAAAAATTATTTACGGGGATGGTAGTGCTGAGTACAGAGAAAAATGTAATAATTAGTCTTATTCTGCATAATATAATTTTGCGACAAATTCCTGAAAACGAATCGATCCAATAAATTACCCCTTGTTGATTTACATGGGTGGTAGTGAGTACGGAGAAAAATTTATTAATTCTCCTATTTCCGACAAACTGTTTTCTGGCACGACAAATGCATGGGCCACTCATGACAAATTCCTGAAAAATAATCAGTCCGATAAAACGACTCGTTTATTTAAAAAACTCATGGTAATGCCAACTGGATAATCAAGTTAGCATTACCACATTCCGGGAGGGTCTAAAATGATCGAGAAGAGAGAACCAAAATAATTTGTCGTGAGCAAATAATATGCGGAAAACCACCCCTTGATGATTTACGGGGATGATAGTGCTGAATTTCGAGAAAAATGTAATAATTACCCTATTTCTGCGTAATAGAATTTCACGACAAATTCCTGCGACCCTTACGGCAAATTCCTGAAAAAGAATCAGTTCAAAAAAAAACATCTCTTGATGATTTACGCTGAGTTCGGCAAAAAATGTATTAATTTTCCTATTTTTTGGAAACTAAAAATTCGCGACAAATTGTTTCGTGATACGACAAATTCCTGCGTCGCTTACGGTAAATTCCTGAAAAAGAATCAGTCCAAAAAACCATCCCTTGATGATTTAGGAGAGTGGTAATGATGAGTACGGAAAAAAATATAGAAACTATTAAAAGAATTACCTCATTCTAGGATGAAACCTACTACCTTATCCTAGGATGAAGCAATAAATCTCGTCCTAAAATATCTGCAGATAAAATATTATTTAACAAGGCATTAGCTAGTGCCGCGTTATCTGATGGATTAGAGTCGTATAGAAGATGAGCGTTATCAGAATATAATTACAAATGAGAATATTTTGGTAAAAAATATCGGCCTTATAGATAACAAACAACAGTGGTCCGAGGATGGATCCTTGTGGGACACCTGATAAAATCGAGCAGAGGATATAGAATTATTGACAGATACTGACGGCGATTGTATATGATTTAAAAGACGCCACATCATTTTCATCGAACCCACAAAAAAATACTGCGAGACTTTCGAAAGAAAGATTGGTGTACGGAAAAATTATAAGTGAATTTAACAATATTGGATAAAACTAAAAGATAGGCTGGATGTAAATCTTGCACAGTGGTAGGATTTTTACTTTACTAATTAATGAGTCATTCTATTTAACAATAATTGCGAAAAACAATATTTTTGTATCTTTCTGCTATTTTTTCTCCTATTCCAAAAAAGCTGGAAACTATAACTTTTTTTTCAGTTTTCTATCTCAAATTTGTTTTGGCGCGTAGGCTAACATGTTTGAATAAATTCGATAGTGCGAGCAAGTAGAGTAGAGATTAAAGGACAGAACCTTATGATAAGTTTGATGATATTAACTGCTTTTTTAAATGACTATTATAGTCGCAGATCAGATATCTTAGAAACAATAGGAGCCAATTATTTTATCTAGGATCAAAAATAGAAAAACGACTCGCGACCTTGATTTATAACTAATTGGATAAATATGGGATGGTATGTTTCGTCACATGTATATATTAATACATAAATAGATGCCGTTGCATTATCTGGATACTTAATCGGCTTTTATGCATACAACTGGTAGGTAATCGAAAATTAATTGTGAATAATGCTTAGCGCCGACACGAGCTTATAAATATTTCTTTCTACACGTGTACAGGATGCTTTCACATAAGTCTTTCCATCTATGATTATCTTATGCGGGTGCCGGGTCAGTGGTGTATACATTTAAATACCTAACTATAGTAGATCCGTGATAATAATATTTTAAAATAATTAAGCATTATAATTAGGTATGTTTTAACGTGCATCGCGTAATTTATATGCATATACATGTACAACAACGGCACAGAAACTTATCGGTCACTTAGCAGATATTGGTTCAGGAAATTGCCGTAATTTGAATGGCAAATCCTACTTAAAGTCAATCACTGTCAATTTCCGTCAGAAAAATCCCAGAGAATCGGAATTTTATACACACGTTGTAATTTTGTTTGTATTTATCGCACATTTTAATACGACATATGAATAAATTCCTTATTAATAGTACTAATAAATGGTACCACGGTACCGATATGGTTCCATTTGAAAAAATTGAGTTTTGCCCCAAAATTTGGTGAATTTTATTTGCTCATAAATCACGTAATTTAGTGTTTTTAACGGGATTTCGATTTTTGTAGCATTACACGGGTCATTTAGAATAAATTGGAACCGTCATGGCACACTTAAATGGAAAACTAAAATATCGGCAGCTACTGGAAGCGACTGGAACCTCCCCACTCGGTGGATCTTTGAAGCCGAAAAGAGCATTAAATTGTGTGACAAAACGGCACTAAACGTAATCCGATCTCATCCAAAACCTTTTCAGATCTTCTGGGGCACTAAAAAAACCCTCAACTTAATGAATTTACAATCATCTATGGGAGTTATTACCTACATTACCGCTCGTTGAATAATATACTATTAGGATATTAACAACTTTAAAATCACTTGAACGACTAAGAAAATCTAGTTATCCTAAATACTACAGATTTGTAAAGCAACAAACAAAATTGATAAAGTGATAATCTATAATAAATTCACCAACGAAGATACAGAAAGCATATGATATTAATATTGTTACATCTACCTTTAAGGTTTGTGACAATCCACTAAAAGTTACAAATATGCCAAAATCTTATTAACATGACATGACACCAACGTTATCGGATGACAAACGATGACAATGACAAAAGTCGAAATTTACTCATTGCAATCCGATCGCTCACGGCTGTCTTTGTTAAATGAAACATTAGCATTTCAGTAATTTTACTAGATTTTAGAATAATATTTTAGTTTAATTTTTCGATTTGTCTGTATATATATATTTAAAAACGGCACTAAACGTAATCCGCTCTACTTCTAGAGCAGTGAAGAAACCCTCACACGTGAATTGACACTTGATGTGACAAGTTTCACGACGTAACGGCTACGCACATCGATCATGTCATGCGAAATGCGATCTATGCTTTATATTTGTTTTGTTTTTAATTTTTCTCACGGAAAACAAATCGAAAGGGTGGAAGTGTGATATATCGTTGAAATCAGAATTTTAACTGCTTTTTAATGGTTCCATTACAAATTGAAAGTAATTATAAAATAAGCAACTTGTTGCGTCAAAATGGCACTAAACGTAATCCGATCTCAACCAAAACCTTTTCAGATCTTCTAGGGCACTAAAGAAACGCACATGCAAAGTTTCATTCAAATCCGTTCAGTAGTTTCGGCGCTATTGTGCTAACACACATACACACACACAGACATTTTTCAAAAACCACTTTTTTGGGCTCCTAGGACCTCAAAACGTAAATATTTGATGTTATCTCAATTTTCGTTTTTGAACCAATTTTAGTAACCTCTCACAATTTTATTGTGGAGAGGTTAAAAATTATATTATAAAAAAAATTGATGTTTGAAATGTCACTTATTTGGCATCGTTGGATTCAGGAAATTATGCAGAATTAAAAAATGCAATCGAAAACTGTGTGACTTCCGGCGAAACCGGAAGTGAAAAATCAATGTTTATCAAAAAGAGCCGCTTATTATGTAAATAGTCTATCCTAAATTTCAAATCAATTATCTTCAAAACTAAAGGAGAAAAGGGGGATATACCATGAACCTGTTACACTCGGTATAGGAAAAAAAAACATATAATCTTCATCAAATTAAATACTGATAAATTTAAAACAAGTTTGTTCTTGGTGTCGCAATTGAATTAATTAGACAAGGCGCCGCGCCGTGTCGCCTTTAGAACAAATAAACTAATTTTATAGTAATTTATAAATTAAATGGAGTTTTTATGTTTCTTAAATGACTTGTAGTTCCGGGCCTGTAATTACTATACTACATATGTGATTATTTTTTAACGTTGAAATAAACTGCGTTTTAATATGTGATAAAAGCTAGTTACACGCCATGCCAGGTGAATTAAGTAATTAATCAACATTAGGCCAGTCCCTGGAGCAAAATCTCGTGAACTAAGGATTAGCAACATTTTTTAAAATTGTATCTTGTCGCGGCCCTTAATAGTAATAATACTAGTGTAATACGAGGCACCTGCATGGTGCAGCACGTCGGTCACGACAATGAAGAAACTGAAAGTATTAGAACATAAATACGCACCTTATATCGAATTCTTACAGGTACACCTCTCTCAGAGACCTTTATGCGCGTTGCAACAACATTACCCCAATACCGGACTAGCAAATTTCTCAAAAATTCTCGCATTCAAGCTGGGTAATAGCTCGCTAATGAGAACCATAACATAAATTCGGCAGCATGCACTGTTTCGAATAGAACACACCTCACTTTACCTCTAGGCGTCGGTGACAGAAATTAGTAGCGGAAATAGACCGGCGTTAAATAAATGCATTAAAAAAAATTGGGAGCTAAACTAAATACGTAAGAAACGTATACTCACAAAATAAACAAACTGACATGAGGAATACCAATTAGGCAGTAAAGAGATCGAATCCTGATATTACATAGTGCACCCGGAGAGAGAGAGAGTAAGACAATTTGAAAATTCGTAATTGTTAATAATAAAGACAAAAGTGCGTTTCATTAACCTAGTTTGATATGAACTTTTAGTAATAATTTTAAGAATTGATAACATGACTCAACATGAGTCAGGTCAGTTATAAGATATTGTGAAAATTTTTTTTGATTTTTATATTTTATTTAATTGCCATGAAATAATATATAGGGTGTAGGGTAGGGTAGGATAAATTTTTTTTTAAAAATTGGTGAAACATGTCGACCTTGTTTCCAAGGGGGACATATTTTAATGTAATACTTGTATACCTATCATCATCCCTCTACCCTATACGGCCACCCCCTAAAAAAATTCAAATGGCAAAGGGGGTCGAGTGATACATCTATTGAAAGGTATTTCAATTCTCTACATAACTGGGTATTTTTTAAAACTTTTATCGATTCGTTCCAGAGAAATAAAAATAAAAGAAGCAATTTATCGTATGTATTGTTTAAAATAACCCCCACCGACTTCCATACAGTAGTATAATCTGTTTTGAAATTCTGTACCACCATTTCTGAACACATCTAGAGTCAATAAACGGCATTCTCGAACAATTCTTCAAACATAACTCTTCCAGAGATGCGGGTTTTATTACAAATACCTTCGATTTCAAATGTCACCACAGAAAGAAATCCAAGGGAGTTAAATCGGGTGACCTAGCGGGCCACTCCACAGGACCTCCTCTTCCAATCCATCGCTCAGGAAACCGATTGTCCAAAAATTGACGGATAGCTATGGCAAAATGTGGGGGTGTCCCATCCTGTTAAAAAATAGTTCGCCCTCTAAAATATTATCGCCTTCTTCGAGGATTTGGGTAATCATTGGGTCGATGTTATTTTCTAACATCGTGATGGGCCATTGTGTAGAGGAGCCTTTATAAGTTTGTGGCAAAGCACTATTATGATACCATTGAACTCGAGACTTTTCTTAAAGAGACTTATAGTGTGTCTGGGAATTCGTAAATCATTACCGTATCGTGGGATATTCGTGTATATTGAATAAACCTCGAAAAATTTCTTTTAACATTAGCACAAACATGGCAAGGTTAGAATTTTAAAGTCTTTCTAGAAACAAATTGAGCATAATAATAAGCCAATACTACAGATTTACTATTCAACTCTCGTAACCTATACATCGCAAAGCATGCCGACGATAATCTACTACAAACCGATTTTATGAGGGTTTGCCAATCTAAATCATTGTCTATTGTGTATTTCCAGAACCTTTGTTGTTTGAGTGTGTTCAATTGATTTGCTTTCTATTTCAATTAAATAGCTCTCATCAATAATTTTATTATGAGGTGTAAATTTAATAAATACAGTTTTACTACTATTTAAGAAAAGCTTAGTATTATTGAAAGAGGCGACAAATTTGTTTAATAGGGATTGAGCGATTCTGTGGTTCTTCATCATGACAGCAACTTATTGTCCTTAGCAAACAATTAAATTTTTATTTTCCAGTTGTATGTTAGGAAGGTCATCAATGACCAATAAAAATAGCAATGGGCCAAGGATAAATCCTTGAGGAACACCATATTCAAGTTTTAGCCTATCTGACTTGACTCCATGTACGTCAATCAGTTGTTCTTTTCTGTTAAATAAGAACGTATCCAATGTAGAGTTTTCACTCCAAAGCCATATAGGTTTAGTTTTTTTAACAGCAAGTCATGATTAACCATGTCAAAGGCCTTGCTTAAGTCCATAAACACTCCAATACGCTTATTATTTTCATTGAGATTTCTATATAATTTTGTAATAAAATCTAATAAAGCTGTTTCTGTGGACAACCTCTTACAGAATCCATGTTGTGTTGGATGTAACATTTTATAGCGTGACATAAATGACCAGTCTGTTAAACATAACTCGCGATAACCATTCAAAAAATGAAACGAAATCTGTTTCAATCTTCTAAGGGATGGCCAAGATTTTAGATTTAGAATTTCATAAACGAAATGAGAGGACTTAAGTTAATATTTCAATGAACACATTTTTAAATTAAATATTTTGAGTTATATTTCTACCAACTTTGACCGTATCCGATGCCCCTTTCTTTAAAATATAAACAGTACCACTGCCCTTGATATTTGAAAGTGATAAATGTGTAATTATTATGCTAACTGCTAAATTATCATGTGCTAATGAATTTGTCAGTTAAAGTATCTTTTTTAACGATATCATTACACTTCTACTAAATTTTAGCAATGACGAATGTACTTAATTGGATGGATGATTTATTGCCTGTCACAGCTAATAATGTCCTGCCACTTATAGCCCTAGTGCGTTCTACTAAGTGGAAATAACTAATCGATGTAGACGGGAAAATCAAAGGGTGATATTGCATGAGAAAGTAAACATAAGTAAGCAATAATGTAATTCAGTTGGCTCTTCTGGGCCTTCTTACAGTTTGTTCAAATTAAATTACATTCCATCAAAGCTAAGCAATTTTAAATCTAGATATTCTATAAAATTCTTTTGAATTTACTGTAACACAAAAAACTTAGCAGTAAGTACCCAATAATGCAAAACTAGTATTTTTATATATTAATAGCCTGTTTACCCCAGTCCCACTCAGAGAACTAGGATTAATTTTAAATAATTTAATAGGTATTTCTAGAATTTGCAGTTTTCGTTTATCAGGAGAGTTTCTGGACACCCTGTATAACAGTGTTATTCCCGTATTCCATGCGTAACGATGCGTTTCACGAATGAATAATACAACCGCTAGTTGTAGCCGCAACCAACGTTCAGCATTCTGTCAGTTCTTTGTCAATTCAGTAACGTGCAGTGAATGTATATATCAAATTTATTGATTCTTTCTTTTAGTTTTTAGTGTTCCTGTATGATGTTTTAAGTTTCCCGTAATCGGATAAATAGCTTTTGAGTGCTTTAGTTTTAGTATTTGTAAAGAAACTAACCATAAAATGCCTGGTAAAAGATTGAATGCAGTTAGCCAGAGACCTGGTGGTGAAATTAGTTGAGTACTTCAATCAGGAGAAACGTTGCTGCAATATCTATTCAATTTGGTGTTGTGTAGGATAAACAAAATTCAATATTAATTCCAATAATTTCCAATTTCAACTTTGTGCGGTAGATTTGGTGGCGTGATAAACAGTGGCCCTCCTCCACGCAGACGGCCCGGGTTCAAAACCGGGTCACAGCAAGTCGATGAGATATAGTGGATGAGCGGATCTGCTCGCGTCACCATCTTTCGAAAAATATGTAAAGCTCTGGGTTCCGTGTATCTACGATGTGAGCACGTTAAGATTCCTACCCCACGACAAACTGTGGGGGGTTCGGCAAAATGTCCAGGTTAGGGGTCCCAGTGCCTACACAGACACTGATGAGCTTATCCCCTGGCGTCGGTGATTGGTCTTGGTAGCGGAAATAGGCCGACGTTAAATAAATAATTTTAAAAAAAAACTTTGTGCGTACTGAGGCCTCGGCGGCTAATATTAACTTCGTTTTGCGTCAGGGTGAAAATGAAAGTAAGTTGAAATTTCAATTCAATAAGTTGAAATTTCAACTTCGCTTTACGCCAAAGCGGAAAAAAAATTGAAATTTCAACATAGCAAGTCAAAATTTCAACTTAATTAAGGTTCATATTTACAACTTAGATTTTTTTTCGCCGTAGCCTCAGTAAGCTTCCGTAGATATTCAACCAGTCTGATAAGTTTTCAAGTATTTTAATCGTGCAAAAAATTTGTTTTGAATTTTTGGGGAATTTACACGTTATCACTCAGACAAACTTTCCCATAAGTATTTGTCTAACTAGTATATTAGCGTGACGAAATTAAGATACCAGTACACAGAAAGTAGGTAATTTCGTATTAAATAAAATGGTTGCGAGTTATTTAATGCATAAATAATGTTTTCTAATCAGTTTACCGCTCGCGTTTTGCTTTGTAATACTACTGAGATTGTGGGTTCGAAACTGGGAGAGGTGCGATTTCTTTTTACTTTCTTTTTACAAATATTAAATAAAGTAAGGAAGTAACAATATGTTAAAATTTGATCAAAATCGTTACAACCGTTTTAGATAAAAAATTATTAAATTCTTTAATGCTCACCCCCTGTAGCACCCTTCCCAGAATTTTCTGGGAGCAACTTGTTATGCTATTTTATGTTGGTACTAATGGAGTATTTATGTGTCAAATTTAATCAAAATCGTTAGAGCCGTTTTAAAGAAAAAATATTTTGTATTTTTTTCCTGTTTTTAGGGGCTAGGGAGCTAGGGTCGATTTCGCCTCGAGGTGTGGCCATATGAATACACATGTAAAATTTGAACAACATCGATCCAGTAGTTTGGACTCTAGGTGCGACCACAGATGACAGACAGACATTTTTTAAAAACCACTTTTTTGGGTTCAGGGGACTTGAAAACGCGTAAATCCATCCAAAAACTGAAACCCGAATTTTTGCACGATCACCATACTTTTCCCATACGGGAAAGTAAAAATGTGGTTTTTAAAAAATGTTGTCTTGTTTGTCGTCTGTGGTTGCACCGAGAGCCCAAACTACTCGATTAACTTTACTAAAATTTTGTATGCGTGTTCAGGACCGCCATACCTCGAGGCGAAATCGCAAAATCGATCCTAGCTCAAGTGAGGGTAGTTAATCTCTAGAAACAGAAAAAAAAAATACATATTTTTTAAATTCCTCTTTTGATTGCCAATTAACTACTCTTTTTGTTTAAATAATTAAGTCTTTTCATTTAAATAATCAAGTAAGTATTCTTGTTAATATTTTTTAATTAGGTATATCATAAAAATTCACTTCTTCAATCTTTTAATGATAAATTTTTTTCATTATTTTTTAATAAGTACTTAATATATCATGAAATATTAATAAATGATTTTTTATGAAAAATTAATAAACAGTTTCAACATTAACGATTATTAAAAACTTTTTATTTATTAAATGTATTTAATTATCAATGAATACTTTAAGAATTATTTAATTAATAATGTTTGATGTTAAAATTATTTATTACTTTTTCAAATATATTAAATACTGGAAAATAATGAAGAATTTCTAATTAATAAATGTGGTCAAGTTTTCAAAAATAATGAGTTTCTTATTTGGAATGATTAAAAATATTAAGGGGTATTGAACACGCAAAAGCTTCTTACGTTTGTAAAATAAAAAATTATGGAGTTGAATCTGGAGCTGTATAGCTTAAGAGAGACTCTTGAGGCTTTTTATTTCAAGAGGTTCGGGGGTTGCTCCTAAAATGGCGGGCAGGGTCAAGATTACACCCTGTATAAATCCCAGAGATTGATTTCACTTGTATTTTATGTATCCGAGTCTTATTTTTTTAGTTTAAATTTTATTCTTTAATGCCTGTGAAAGAGTCTAAAGCTTCACCTTGTATATCACTTCTTGAATTACTACACTTTGTTTTAAAATGAAAATATTAATTCTAATAAAGTTGTGAAAGGGTAACTTTTCGACAACGGAAATTCCGGCTTAATTGACTGGACTCGACGGCGAAATATTAGTTAAGCTTTTTTACTTGGTGCGTCCAAGGAAGAAGTCACGGTGACTTGGTTACAGGGATTTATCGTTTAAGTTAAAGCGGATAAGCTGGATTAGACAGACGGCCCTAAATTTTATTAATTTTTGAAACCGAAAGAGTTACTAGTATATTAGCTTTTAATACACTACTAAAACTTGCAGATGACATTTGATAACCAAACTTGAGGTACACCGGAAAATGATTTGACTTATAGTGGGGTCGATGCGGCATTAAAAATGGCTTGAAGCGGACTCGTTCTTTTTTGTGATGTTTTGAAATCGGACCCCCTCTATCATCCGGAAAATTTTCCAGTCGAACTTTGCGCAAGAAACATGTAAAGATAGGGAAAATCAATTTTTCGGATAAAACTCGTTTGGTTTGATTCGGATCAAAAAAGTGTACAGGGTTAAAATGAAGGGCTCGCGAATGACTCGTCGATATCGGTCCGGCGGTTCCCGAGATATTGCGATTTGAAAGTACGGATTTGTATAGGGATTTTTCGCTGCGGCGGAAACGTACCGAGAGACGTTTTAGCGTTTTTTTCGGGGAAGAAAGTGACTTGGCGACTTTTTCTTCTTTCCCCGATAGACACTCAGGACCTAAGTACTGTGGCCAAATTTCAAGTCACTAGGTTGATTAGGGGGGACGGGGAAGTGTAAACGTTAATGATATTAAAACTTCTGTAACTTCCGCAAATCGCGCAGTAAACGTGACATTGTGTACTAATGTGCCTACTTTGAGTTCCGCTCATGTATTTTCAATTTTCGCCATAAATAAACAAATGGTTGCGAAATAACCAATATATTATTATTTTTAGAAAAAGCCATTTTTTGCCAGGAAGGAAAGGGAGTTTTAATTTCATTTACGTTAACCCCCCCCCCCCTAATCAACCTAGCGACTTGAAATTTGGACACAGTACTTAGTGTCCTGAGTGTCTATCGGGGGGGAAAAAAAAAGTCTCCATGTCTTCTTTTTCCCCGAAAAAAACGCGAAAACGGCTCTCGGTACGTTCCCGCCGCAGCGAAAAATCCATATACAAATCCGTACTTTCAAATCGCAATATTTCGGGAACCGCTGGACCGATTTAGATGAGTCAAAACTCAGTTTTTTCGATCCGAATCAAACTAAACGAGTTATGTCCGAAAAACTGATTTTCCCTATCTTTACATGTAAATCCCCCCCCCCCCCTCCTCGCGAAAAGTTCGACCGGAAAATTTTCCGGATGATAGAGGGGGTCCAACTTCATAACATCACAAAAAAAGAATCGAAAAAAACCAGTCCATTTGCAAATCCAGATCGACCCCACTATTAGCCTCAGCTATTTACATGGTTCGTCGGGGACGTAGCTTGCAGAGGTCTGGAAATGTTCCCGGCCATTCCGTGTGGCACGATTGCGCAATATTTCACAATGTTTCATGTTCATCATCAAATGTAAAAACGAAAAATTCTGACATGAAAATCAGACGGCCCTCTCGGCAACGAAATGGGAAATTTGTTGATGAATGAAGTTCGAATTAAGTTTAATTCGGAAGTCATTAACGAAAATGACCCCGTAAAGTCGTCCCAAAGTTCCTGCACTTAGAGTTGAAACGATATGAAATTGCGCGCGGTGAACGAAAGGAAGTAAGTTTTGATGATAAAAGGGAATCGAATGAAAATATGTTTTGATAATAATGGGGGACGGTAGTGCCGGAACTTCATTTAACGATAAGAATGAAGATCGATTGGATTTTGATATTAAAGACGCGAAATGAAATGAGAGTCGAATTTGAAGGGAATATTATTCAATAGGAAATTAACGGAAGCGAATTGAAAAGTTTTGATTGGAGTGCGGAAAGTAGTTTTGATGGCGATGAAGTTCATTTGGGCCGGTATTTTTTAGGACAATATATTATGTAATGTTAGAACCGTAAAATTGGTAATTTGGATATTTTAAGATATTTGATGACGGATTGGGGTTATTTGTGAATTATCAATGAATCGTGAATTTTTTCAGAATTTGTTCGTGAAAATTGTAGTTTTTTGATTAATTTAAGTGTGATATTACTTCTTTATCATGTTTTTGACTTTTTGAAATGAAAGATTGAATTATTTTGCAAATTTTAAGATTTTTGACATTTTTTTCTGTACGTCATATGTGGAATGTACTATAACAGTATATTTGATTATTCAAATAAATAGACTAATTGGTAATGAAAAGAGAAATTGAAAAAAAAATTGGGCGATATTCGACCCCAGTTCTGTAGGTGGTATAGGTGGATCTTCTATATGCTGAGCCACTAATCTTCATAATGGTTGTGCTTATATTTCCAAAATTTAATAACCCAAAAACAAAGACCCATTCGAACAAATAGAGCAAGACATATTTCGTTTTTTATGATCTAGTTTCATCAGAGAAAAAAATGATTGAAATCGGCGACTCCCAGCTGAAAGGTCCCCTGTTGGTGCCTTTTAAAATTGTGTGTTTAATATTTTATCAAGATTGATTGAAAAATAATGGAAACTTGATGAAATAAAAGTTCATTGAGAGAACAGGGCCATCTTAGTTCGGCAGATTTACAATAATTTGAAATAAAAATTGTAACATCAAAATGGGAAAGTTTATCCAAATTGTTCCGGGCCGACTTCTTCTTTAGTCGAGTGACTAAATTTTGAAGGGTATGTAGAGTTTCACTGATATGGATTTGAATATAAGTCAAGTCTCTCCTGCTGCGGAAAATATTTACTGTTCGCCTACACTACAAAAAGCACCACAGGCAATATCAGGAGGCAAACTGGCCACGAAGTTTTGTATCATGTTTTTAAGCGTACGGCCATAGCACAGTACAGTGCATCATGAAAGAATAGCTTGGAGCTTGGAATTCTTTATTGCGTGCAATCCCTTAAAAGTTAAGTTTAAAATTTCATTAAATTATGTCTTGGAAAAGTGCATAGAATATTGTCCAAAATGTGCACCAGCTTAATTAAAATTTGGTGCTGATATGGCTTTTAAGAAACGTTAATTTTATATGCCTGTAGTACCTACAATAATGTATAATCTTCCTGCCCCCCATTTAAGCCACTGTGTTAAAGTAATTAAAATAAAGATATTCACCAGAACATTAAATGTGTTATTAAAATCTTATATGTTTAATTTAACATTTAAAATAAACAATTAATTTCTATTTACGTCTGTAATAATAATAAAACAATGCTTTTTTATCGCAGTAACGAATTTTATGACATAATTTAGCTATGACTTCTAAATATCGCATTAAAAACAAAAATAATTGAAAAGAACATACCTAAGTATCTAAAGAATATAGTTTTACGACAGTCTATTAAAAACAAAAAACACTCTCCCACCACTACATATTTGTTAATTTGTTAACGGCAAATAACAGCACTCCGCAGATGTACACTTCAATTAATTTCCAGGCACTAACAACTACTTCCTCGACAAAGGAAGCGTAATAAACAAGTCGAAATGGACAACAAATAAACATACAAACTTCAAACTGTTATTAAACTGTGTCATTCCATCCAGTTAATTTTGTGTTTATAACACTGACGGACGAGTAATAATAATTATTGTAACACTGGGTACTCTAATAATACCAAGGCTGAGTGAGTTTGTCTTCTACAGTACGCGATTCCGAATATTCCGATCGTTTAAAGCAATTGGCACATTTTCGAGCAGATGCAGATGTTTCGAAAAAATTAAGCGAAAGTACGCGCAACGCGAAGGACGACACAGAAAGTAACTTTTATGAACAACAGCAACCGGGCCGGGTATTAAGCGAATATGTGAGTGGAAACGCTAAGCAAGCTTTTGAGTCGTCAAACCGATTATTCATGTGGGCTAAATTTTTATTGCATAATTTCCACACAAGTAATTATTATTGATCAGTACTTTATTTACACAACGTATCGTATGAAGCTACTATCGATATTTAGCAGGTTTTAAAGAGTGAAGTAGTAAAACATACGCTGCTCTTGTTTTATTTTAATTTATTATCACATTAATACACGCATATTAGCATAAACAGAAAAAGAGATTTATTGTGAAAAAAAAACGTGTTTGCGATTTTGAATTTTCTCTTGCGACTTCGCGTTCGCTAGGTGGACGATTTTTGTGACATGCTGCCTCCCGGCAGCGATAAATGATATCACAAACAGGGTTGGCTTTAGGTGATGTCATCGCATAATTTTCTCGCATGTACGGTCGTGAGCAAAAAAAAAATAAGACAAATCTTATAATGGTATTTTGCTAAAATCTAGTTGTGTACATCTAACTTTAATTTTTGTGACATTGTCAGTTAGTTGTCATAATTTATTGCAAGTGTGCAAAAGACTAATATGCCTCATATAAGCGATTTAGTTAAATCTGGAGTTATTGCTAAAGCAGAAGATGGATGGTCAATGAGACAAATTGCACTGCGTTATAATATTGACAAAAATTCGGTGTGTAACATATTAAGAAAGTGGAGAATAAACGGTACGACTAGTAGAAATCCTGGATCAGGGCGACGAAGGATATCAACTCAACAACAAGATTTGCAATTGGTAAATGCTTTAGTAGAAAATCCATTTTACTCAGTTATTCAGGCTGCCGAAGAAACGAATTTTCCTGGATCGAGTAGTACTGGTCGCCGGCGAGTAAGCGAATCGGAGCTACGCTGTCATGCAGCAGCACAGAAATACTTACTTAACGCAGAACATAAAGAAGCTCGAGTAGGATTTGCGCTTGAATTTTTAGCGCATGATGTTAATTTTTGGAACAATGTAATTTTTACAGACGAAAAACTTTCCAGTCAACATACAGCGATCGTATTCGTGTATACCGCCCTCCGAATACTCGATTCGATGAGAAATATATATCTAACAATGATAAAAGTGGTATATTTTCCGTCAATATGTGGGCTTGGATATCGGCACGTGGACCTGGTGTTTTGTGGCATATTGAGGAACGATTTAATAGTGAAACGTATATTAGGATTTTAGACAATATTATGCTCCCTTCTGTGTCACAATTGTTTCCTAATAATGAGTTCATATTTCAACAAGACAATTGTTCCGTTCATACTGCTCATACCGTAACTAACTGGTTTAAAGATAACAACATCAATGTTCTTAACTGGCCCAGTCATAGTCCAGATCTTAACCCTGTGGAAGAAGTATGAGAACTACTCGTAAGAAGTACCCAAAAACGAAATGTGAGACCACGGAATGCCGAAGAATTACTGGAAATAGCAAATAATGCATGGAAAAATATTATTACTAATGATTATTGTATAAGGGTATTTAATTCTATGCCAAACAGACTTATAGAAGTTATAAATAGAAATGGTGCAATAACGAAATATTAATAGTTAGTTTCTTATTAAGTAGAATATCCTTTGTCCTTTGATCCAGGATTTCTACTAACCGTACCGTTTATTCTCCACTTTCTTAAAATGTTACACACCAATTCTTTGTTAATGTTATAACGCAGTGCAATTTGTCTCATTAACCATCCATCATTTACTATAGCATAACTACAGCACTAAAATAAAAAATAAATTAAAAGTTATCTGTTTTATTTCGGCTACTCGTTACATATTCAAATAGAGACAGATTTACATTAGAAAAAAAAAGTTGTCCTATTTTTTTCTGCTCACGACAGTACGACACAATATTTTAAATTTTCATTTGGCGAATTCCGTTATTTACACATCCAAAATTAATACGATCTAATTATTATAAACATTCTTTCAAAGGGGGCTTGAAAAAGAGGAGTGGATGTAATTTTAGCAACTATTTTATTTTATTTACTTTTAACTACCAATCACAAGCATAAAAATATGTTACTAATTTCTGCTTCTAAATGTTTTAGAACTAAACTTTGACACCTTTCGTTAAAAACCCATTTATATTGTAGGAAAGAATGTTCAACTTTTACAGAGACGCCACATTAACAAATTGTGTAGAACGTCATTTAACAGGCCCGTTAACCTGGTATCGTAAAAAATTCGGGATTGTTTTACAATATGCCTTGCTGTAGTAGCAGCAATTACTCCAAATTATTGTCGAAAATTGAGTGCAATATTCAATGCATCAACTGTAGCAACTGGTTTTCGTCGTATCCATGAACTTCATGACACATTTTGGAGGGGGGAAGTTATTAAAATGTAACAAAACGTCACACGCAGGGGGAGAGTGGTCTATCTCATACGTTACGTGGCAAAAGACGTGTAAAAATTAGTAAAGGTGCTAAAGTATAAATACGTTGCGATGATAGAAGTTTTTGTCATTTAAATATTGTGACGCCAAGATGGCGGCTAAAGATTTAAATACTTGTAAAATGTATAGGAAAAATCATATCCGAATCGATTCATCCGTTACAAAGATACAAGGTAAGAAAAAAAAACAACAAATATATTCAACGCATACATATATCGCCGTTAGCAGTAAAAAGGATACTGAATCGAGAAGAAAATGCAAAAAGCCCTACATAGTAAAGGATAATGAGTAATCGCAACAAAGAAGACTTTTTTCCAAGTTCCATTTTTCCTGCGTGAACAGGCGGTATATGACGTGCCTTTTACGTGAGAACATAAATAATTACATTTTTTTGCAGTTTCTTGTTCATCTTTAACGAAAATTAGCTTCTATCACTTATTTTTGAAACTTAGATTACTAGTGTCACAATAGGTCTGTCCACAAAAAATTTAATATACATTAAAAGTAATGCAAAATAAAGATTTTTTTAACCTAATAATGGCAATATTAGAACTGTGATTGAAAAAAGTCAATCCGAACAACAGCAGCGGCCGTAGAAATTGCTTGGTTTATTTCAGTCAGATAAACGCGTATGACGTCACATGCTTGCTGACTCGTCAGGCGCCAGATCATCTGTACGCTGCGTTAGGTTTATTCCGTGTCGTTCTCGTTAGAACAAAGTTTGAATTCCCGGCAGTAACAGTGCGTTTACTATTTGAACGTCAAATAGAGTTTGTTTATTGTTGTTAAATATGGAGGAGGGTTCCAAAAAGGAGATTCACATAATTTGCCGAACGTAGACGTGATTATGGTATCCGATTTTCTTTCAAAGCACAGATAAATACGACTATGACAAATATCGGCAAAAATATCCGCCCCGTCCTGGCTCATGACAGTCGCAAAATTAACTACATCAGTACATAACTATACCAACACCTAGAGTATCGCAGCGCATATCGCGTAGCAGGCATGTGACGTCACCCGCCTAGCCTCGCGCCAAGGGAACGTTTTCTAGCCTCGACGCGTTGAGGTAATTTTTATTACAAATAACGCCGAAAGTAAATAAATTTTTTTTTTAAAGTTTGTAGAGGTTTACAACATCCATAAATCTAACATTTCCAATTAAAAACGAAATTTTATGGACAGACCTATTGTTCTTGTCAACATGACAAACTTCGACTTTTTCGCAAAAAAAACAGCTTTTATTTACAAAAATGAAGTGGTATTTGGAAGAATAAGTAATTCGAATAAACTTGCTTTAAAGTTAGGAAGACAATACAAAGAAATACTTAAATTTTTATCAGCACCCTCTGGTCATGTCTTCAAAGAATTTACATCTAATGATCTTTTATAACTCTATCAGCAATCAATACGTCTGAATTAAAAGTTTTTCTTAGTCAGATCAGTAATTTTAAAACTTCCATGACATGGTTTATAAAGCGTGAAAAAATCTAACCTCACTTCACTACTTTCATTTTCAACTTTTCTATTTAAAAGTAAGTAAGTGATCTAGATAATTTCAAAACTCACCTTTTCCTCGTCCAATTCTCCATAGAGATGAGGCACCCACCCTTGTATGAACCTGTAAAGTTCATCTACCCTATTTTTGGGAACGCTAAACCAATATTCAGGTCGCATCTTTTTCTTTCCGTAAGACATCAACGGCGTGGATTTGGGGATTGGTTTATCCGTTGGCTTGCCCATCCTCAAACGGAGATACAAAGGCGGATCTTCGCAGGATCTAGCGGGTCTTGGGATCAGTTCTAAAAGAAAATAAAAATAAAGATTTAACTTTGTTGATAGTTTTGATTGTTTTTGGGTAAAGTAACAATAATGCAAACAGTAAAAAGGTTGGTTCACGTTAAGTAAAGTGTAAACGAACTTAATTGAAACCGTATAAAAAATAAAAGCCGACAAAAACAGTCGGCATCTCTTTATTGTACGTAGGCGGAGGTAAATAGAAATGCTTGTCATAAGAAAATGATAAGATTTTCGGGCGTTACTATATTATCCTCTGTTTCAAATGGCCTCCAGAAAGCCATGGTAAATTAGTAAATAATATATATTTTACCTTTTTTATAGTAGTAAATATTTATAAATATGAACAATAACTAACTAAACTCCTACGCTTGATATTATAACAGGTATTTATGCACTGCACTGGCACATTGACAGCATATCTCATAAGTCCATCGTTGACTACTGAGAAACGATTTACGAGTTTTTTATGCTAGTAGGCCTGTCTGTTTTATTATCTTTAAACCAGTGCAGTCGTAGATGGTTCATTCAGGCTGATTATATTGCCAGTCTCGGACTCGTCTGCACAGTTTCAACTACCATTCGAATCTCGATACAATTGCTAAATATGTAGGACAAAATATCAAGTTCAGTGCGCACGGTCCTGTGCTTTAACACTGACCAGTTTCAATTGTCCTCGTATAAGTATAAATACAAATAGGTAATAACGGTTTTTACACGTTTTGAAATTTTACAAGATTAGGGAGCTCGTTCCAGAAATGTACGTGGATAATTGATTTTATAAATTAATATTTCGTATCCAATTACCGATTATTTGTCAAAGACGATGTCAAATATGATAATTATTGATATATAATGGTCATTATTCATCAATTATATGATTTTTTAAATCTCGATGCATCATATTTTTTTAAAGGTGATTTAAAGATAATATTTCTACCAATCTTACCAAACTTTATTAATTTTTTTAATATAAAACTTCATTTTGTACGGGTTACTAAGTTCCATAAAAGTATTTTGAATTATATTCGAATGTTTTATCAGCATTTCTTTTTAAACAATCAATAATTACGAATAAAATGATTATTTTCTAAAACGCCGAAAAATTTATCTGGCGACGAAATGATAATTATTCCCCTTCCACTGGAAATTTCTCAAGTAAACAAATAATTAAATTTAATTAAAATCAAATCCTGGGATGAATTTTAAACAGAATATCCATTTCTGTTTACGAACATAAGAAATATCTATATAGACCGGTTGCTGTCAAGGGTATTATTGAAATCATCAGGACATCTGGAAACAATCTATCATATGGACAGCTAAAAAGCAATTTAAAAGTGTCGAATTTCATTTCGAATTCAGTAAGAAATATGACCGCTGCGATCACCTCGGGCTATCCTGGGATGAATTTTAAACAGAATATCCATTTCTGTTTACGAACATAAGAAATATCTATATAGACCGGTTGCTGTCAAGGGTATTATTGAAATCATCAGGACATCTGGAAACAATCTATCATATGGACAGCTAAAAAGCAATTTAAAAGTGTCGAATTTCATTTCGAATTCAGTAAGAAATATGACCGCTGCGATCACCTCGGGCTATGACACCAAAAATGAAAATCCAACAAAAAAGCTTTAGATCCCCCTCACAACACTTCAAATGTATAATACTATAAGCCAATTTTCTATGTGGCTTCCCCACACCCCCTGACCATCCATCATGTTTATCTTTTTGACTATATACTTCATGTTAAGCAGCACAACCTTTGCTTAAACCAAACTGGAAAACAATAACAAAAAGCGCTTTACCTTTATCACAGTCTCTTGCACCTTCTTGATACAGATTAAGAATTCATGGAATCGTGAAAGCTCATTTTTATCCTCATTTATTTTATTTTAACGGACTAAAATTTCTCTATGTTAATGTCCATTGATGGTAGAGAATAAAATATAACAAAAATCTCTTTACTGTTACCACAACAAAATACAAATTAGAAATTTATGAAATCGTGTATAACTGATTTTTACTCTTATTTATTTTAACAGACTGTTTTTTTCTATTTTCCTATTGATAGATGGTAAGGAATAAAATATTACCGATCAGAAATTTCTAAAATCCTGTAGAGCTTATTTTAAACCTGATTTATTGTGCAATACATTTTATTAATATATAATGATAGTCAAAAGCAAAACATTGCAAGTTATAAATTGTTGAAATCATGTACAGTTAATGTTTCAACATTGTTTTCATAACAATACAACCAAAAATCTGAAGCTGGATTTCACAGTTGGAATATAACATTGTACTTGCTGGAGAAAAACTTTATTTTCCAAACGTAGGTAAATAATTGATTGCTTTACTTGAATTTCTATTTTGTCTTTACTTCTAGTAGTACTACCATAGTAGGGGTACCTTTTTCGCTGGCTGGGATACCCATTGAATTATGCAAGAAAAGCAGCAGCACATAACACATTCCATATGTAATACAAAAAATTAACACCACTCATTTTTAAACTGTATTTGTTGACTGGATTAAAGCATTATATAGTCAAAAAGATAAATATGATAGATGGTCAGGGGGTGCGGAGAAGCCACATAGAAAATTAGCTTGTAGTATTATACATTGGAAGTATTGTGGAGGGGGGTGATTTCATTAATTTTTTTATTATGAAACAGTCCGTGGTTTCACAATTAGCTATTAAGACAGATTATGCAAAAGAACCGTAAAATTTGAATATAGACATACTTGTTAATTTATTTCTAACAGGCGAAGAAGAAAAGCATCAGATAAGAAGAAAGAATATTCCCTTCCCATTTGCAAACTTAGGTCTGTCAGTCATGTCTTTCCGAGTGCCTTATTACTGGTCTCGATGATGTCTAGGAACTTACTGATATCGATCTTAGCACTTTTTGACCTTCCAGGTCACGTTGCCTTTAACTCCTTTTCCCAGAGTCACTAAGTACTCAGTCTAGGTCAAAATTTGGGCGGTCGATCAAAAGTGGCGAAAAAGGCGAATCGAGGTCCTAGTTATCCTCCAGTAACGTTTCACTTATTTCTGACCTTTAGTTTGGTCACAGCACACTTTTTCCCGGAACGGTTGGTCGGATCGAACTGAAACTGGTGGCAATCGATTCTATGACCACAAGTTACTCGAAAACGAGGGGTCGCGTTGCCTTTAACTCCTTTTTTCCAGAGTCACTAAGTATCCCGGTCAAAATTTGGGCGGTCGGTCAAAAGTGGTGCAAAAGGTGTATCGAGGTCCTCATTGTCCTCCAGTAGCGTTTTACTTATTTCTAACCTTTAGTTTGGCCACAGCACACTTCTTCCCAGAACCGTTGGTCGGATCGATTCGGCAATGGTCGGAAGTAGTGGTCGACTTAGTCGATAACGATACCTCTCTCGCTTTCGCGTGTGTTTACAAGTGATCGTGGGAAGTTTTTGCTTAAAATCTTAGTTTTCACACGTGTAAATTCCCCTGAAGCATGTTTCGGTTTTTCAATTCCCCAAGTCGTTGATAAAATGGTGAATAACGCCCTCGAGAGTGATCGGATCGATTTTATAACCATCATAACCGATTGATTCTCCGTGGTCGGTATAGTCGAAAATGCTACCGAACCTGTGACCTTGTACGCCTTCGGGTCTCCGTAGATAATATCCCAGCCTGGACTCGGAGGAGACGCCGACCGTCTTTCTTTAAAAATTGTTTTAATGCTTGCAAAAAATCTTACCTAAATGTTCGATTTTTAGGTTAGAGAACCCACTCGCGCCTAACTTCACTACGTCTTTAACAATTTTTAGGCTATGTTTATACTAGTTTGTTTGTGTCTATATTCACGCTATTTATAAATGTCACTGTTGCAGGATTAAATTAAGCGACTTCCGTATCCGTCGACGTCGTACTTCCGTTTTTGAAGACGTACTTCCGTCTAGTAGACAAATATAACCGGAATGACAGATCTCAAAATTCAAACATCAATAGTAATGCCGTAATAAGATGACAAATTAAAGACAGGTATTTATTTGAAAGATGAAACGATAAACAACTCATTTCGCATGTAATTACCAATGTTAAATGATGTTTTCTTATAAAAGATGGCGCAGAAAGCAACATTTTGCTGTATATGAATCCCTTCGCTTTCGCATGACAGAGAGAGAAAATTAGATGCGAAACCCGACCGGATTTCTGGATAGTGGGGTAAAAGTAAAGCTACAAATTGAAATTAAGAGTGTCTGGGAAATGTGAAAAGGCGAGACTGAGACTTTAGGGCCCGGGAAGATAACCTACAAAAGGCTCCAGATTCTATTTTTGTTAAAAATAGATTACGCACCATGGATACTATGAAAATATACGCTCTGTACGAGTTCAAGTTTGAACCCGGACTGTGCATGAAATCACAGAATTCGTATATGCGCTTAATATTTTTAAAACATTAAGAGTTCCAACAGAAGTGGGATAATAATAATAAATATTAAAAATTATAAGTGCTACACTTTCACCATGGTCACATGAAAATCCACACTGGATGGTAGAGGCACGTACCCAATTTCCACAGAAAGTTAACGTATGGACTGGATTTGTTAGGACTACAATTTTGGGACCTTTTTTTATTGACAGTCTATTAAATGGTGAAAAATATTTGGAGCTACTCCAACAAATATAATTCCAAGGCTTGCCGCACAATATCAAAAGACGAAAATCCTAATGTACCGGAAAACTCCGTATGCTTTCAACAGGATGATGCACCACCAGCAATAGTTCGTAATTATTTAAACAAAATTTTTCCACACTGATGGATTGGTAGACGCGGATCGGTAGAATGGCCAGCTAAATCTCCGGACTTAACCCTATTGGGTTATTCTTTATGGGGTTAACCTCACATCCAAAGTTTATTTTAATAGACCGAACGATGCTGAGAACTTAAAAGACAGAATTGGTAATGCCAAACTTCCACTGGACGTGGAAGTAAAATAATTTTACTTCACTAAGAGGGTGCCCATTCAAAGAGTGGAACATAGCCAAGACATTGCAATTTGTTACTTGACAGCATCCGTTTAAGACATTTGTTTTTCTGTTAATGATTCTATCTTATGGAGATTGAAAACAAAAAAAATATTTTGAAATTGTCTCATTTCTTTATTGCTAATTATACATATACAAAAACGTTCTTAAGGCTATTTCATCACAGATCGTACTGTTATCCAGAATAACGATTGTTTCAAGTTTTTAACGCGATTTTCCGGTACGGGGGCTTTGTACCTTCTGAAAACAATTACGGAATTAAAAACCAATGACACATAACAGTCACGTAGACAATGGCTCATACGTAATCAATCATAAGAGTGCGCTGCTTAGGTCAAGGAATAAAGTGCGCACGAATTAATCATAATAATTGGTTGCCTGGTAATAAAATTTTTATATCTTGCTACTATTACTCCAGTTATAAACTCAGAGTGCGTAATAATATTGTTAATGGCTGATCGAGCAAATGGATATACTATCCGGGTAAGGGCATACTTACAATTATCGAAGAATGTTAAAGCATATGGGTATTTGGGTAAATGAGAAAATAACTTTAGTCATTTTGACTTCGTTTGTGATACATTTAGTTATCGATATTGAAGTCGATTAAAAATTCGTTTGGTTTCGTTTTTACTATTGGAGATCTAGGGCGTGTATATGGGGACAGTCTACGCAAAAATTGAGCGACACGAGAGGATAGATTTCGTACACACACAATCAGCAGCCGGTTGATTGTGCCCGTATAAATTATTGTTAGTTATGGAAATCGTCTCGACGTCTAGAATGATAAATACGACCTTGAAACAGGGCTCCGACCGAAAATAGACACCACAATCAGTTCTGCGAATACGCCCGCGCCGATACCTATTTCAATTTCATGATGTCTGATTGAAGAAAAATTGTACATGGGTATACTAGACCGAATATGGAGGCGAGCGTGGGTGCGTCTTTACTATGTACATACTTCGATATGCGATGTAAAGCAACGTAAGGCGCGGTTAGTAGTTGGATGGGTGACCGTTCCAACGAAGACCGCGTCCTCGCTTCACACATCTTCCAGCGGCCTGTATATCAGTGTAATATCAGTGTATGCGCGGAAGCTATACAACCTTAGGCGAGCGTTGTATAGGGGATATACCATCCTTCGGAGGGGATGTAAAGCCGTCGGTCCCGTCTATTAAATGTTAGGCAAGTAAAAGATGCCTACTCTTCTTAAGGGAAGAGGTTCGGCAAAAGTCCTGGTTGGGGGGGTAGCTCGTCTACAGGCGTCTGTGTTAGGCCTCAGTAGCGGAAATAGGCCGACGTTAAATAAATGTATAAAAAAAAACCGAATATCATCGTTTGCCGTAAAAATGCCAAAAAGGTCTTACTCGCTGTGCCCGATTTCAATTAACCAATGATTAAAATTCGTTAAAAAATTAACCGAACAAAATCACAAAAGCAGATTTTTAATGTCAATAAACAAAAATATTTGGACACATCGTGATGCCTAAATATTAGCATGTTACTTCCTTTGAGTTCCTGGTATTTGATTTCAATGAAACTTGTACCTGATGATACCTACTGAGTAGGCGAAGTGAATCAATTCCAAGAAAACGACACTATTTCAATTTCATTGTGTCTGATCGAACTAAAATTTCACATGGGTATTTATAGTAGGCATTGAATATGATAGTTTGTCGTAAAAATGCCAACAGGACTTTACCTTTAACTATATCCGATTTCAATCGAGCAAGGATTAAAATTAATTAAAAAATTAACGGAATAGAATACAACAGATAATATTTTTGATGTCATTAAATAAAAACATTTGGCCACCTGATGATGCTTAAATATTCGCATCCTATTGGATTGCAATGAGACTTGAAATATGAACCTGATGCTTTAAAAAGAATTTAATATTTCTTAAATTTTTAGCAAGTTTCAAATTAAAAAAAGCTGTGTCAGGTATTTTCAATGCGCCTACAATACGTAAGATGCGAGCGAGGTCTGTGAATTTTTTAACCAACTTTAATATCGATATTAGGTAACAGGCGACTGATTGAAATTTTATTTTATATTTTTTAGTGACTTCTTTGAAAGTGGTTCCAGTTGCTGCAAAAACAACGTTCACGTTTTTAGTGGCCTTTTTCATACATTCAAGCAAATAGACACTTTATTATTATTATTAGATTTATGAACAGACTAATATTATTGCTTTCGGCGTTGGCGAGTGATCTTTACGAAAAACATTTTTCACATGGGTTAAAATTACGATAAGTACGACTATTTTGTGCAATCGATTCGAGACTATCCCATTTAATCAATAATTATTTGTTTCCAACTCTCTTGGCCTACTTTGCCATACTTGTTTTTTTAATTAATAGCAATACATGATTCAGAAAGTTAAATTTTAAAAGTTCACCTTATTATTATTCATTACATAATAACATATATATTACAAAACATTAAATATTTAAAATAGCGAACAAAATATTAAAACAACGAACGAATTTATCTTTTTTTACTTGTTGGTAACTATTATGTTTGTTATTTTGATCTCTAGCTATCACGATTAGTTTTAAATCATTTCGTCGTCTACTACTGACTACTACTACTACTACTGTCTCTCCTTTTAAAAAAATTTCTAACAGAACATGTAAAAATTAAATAGTTTATTACTTTTTTATTGTTTGTTCTTCTGCATACTGCTAACTAGGTATATGCTGTTATATACTTTATTTTAGAAAGTATATCGCAAAATTATATGTTTAAAACATTTTTTCTATAGAATTACAGCCTATTCTCGCAATCCAAACGTATTAAAGTTCTTGTTTTAGAACAATTCTACATCGTACAGGATAGTTAGCGAAGATCGCCAGAGAAAACACTTTTATTAGGAGTGTGAAAAGATGATATATGATGTGTGCCTCTTAAAAAAATTCTGTAGGAACGTAAATAATTGCATTTTTTGCTATTTCTCAAGCGATTTCAGCGAAAATTAGCTTCTACTGCTCATTTTTCAATTGTTAAACTAATAATAAGTGTCACAATATTGTTTGTTGCAATGCATAATTGTAATCATACTGTCCACTGGTTTTTCCAGACTTCTGGAAAATCGTGAAAATTTAGACACTTGAATGTATAATTTTTTTTATGAAAAATCGCGTTTTAACTTGCTTGTATCGCTCGTTTTACAAAACAGCACGTCTAAATCATCATAAACTATTTCTATCTGAAGATAGTTATAGCGAAGTCAAATTTTGTCGTGGCTTTTCCTAAATTTTGGAAAAATCTGGACGTTGTATATGTACACGTTTTGTGGGCGAAAATCACGTATTACTTAGTTTTTAACGCTTTCTTTTATTTAATTCACACGAATGGAAAGTATCAGAAATGATATTATTTATAATATACTGATGAGTCAAATTATGCAACGGCTTATCAATATTTTGAAAAATTGTGACAATCTATACATACAGTTATCTTCTTACAGAGAAAAACGGTTTTTTATTAAATGTTATCTATAATAATAATTTTCTTGTCAAATACAATTCTTGGAAAGTCGAATTATCATTTCAAATGTAACCGTACCTAATTCACCAAAACACCGAATTATTAGTGGAGTAAAAATAGCTAAAAACAAGCCGATAGAGAAAATTTTACATGGAGCAACGTGACATAGAAAAATAAGTTTCTTTTGGTGAAACTAAGAATAACCTGAGTTTTCACATCGAGTAGCTGAAGAACCCTTTTTTTCGCGAAAAAGTTTCATTGGTCATTTTAAGGGTGGTTTTTCAGTTTTAATTTATTTTGGACCCTTTAAAATGCTAATTAAGAAACGAGAATTGTACTCTTTTATTGCAGATGCTCAAGGAAACTTCAGCTCAAATTTCGTGAAAATTGGTTAACCGCCTCCCACGATATCTATATAAATATACTAAAAAAACGTAAAAAACTGAATTACGGCTAACTTGGTCAAAATTAAACCGAATTTGTTGAAATTCCAGATGAAAGTAACCTATATTACCAAGAAATAGCCTGTAAAATTTTAGCAAAAAATATCCCATACTTGGCCGCAATTCCATTTTTAGTCCAAATTCTAGAAAATTTTCAAAACGTTCCCCAATTTGTAAAAGGCCGTACGATTTTTCTCTTTTTTTTACCAAAATGTACTTTCACGTGATGTAACTAAGAAATAACTTTTTTTTTATTCAGCTGACTTGTCATTTTTGGTATATTATGAGCGCGGTGATTTCTCGTCATTTTCGGTATTATACGTATGCGCGCAACAAGTATACGTTTAGTTATTCATCATAAAAATTTCAATATAAATAATAAAAAATGTGAGCAGGTTTTAAATACTTAGATTAAAAAAAACTCTCGAAGGTAAGATATTTTTTTTTCTTCAGAAATTCACTTGATTTTTATTAAACTTTTTACATATACTGGTTATTATTTTATTTTATTCACGTTGGGGGGCCGTTTTGAAAATTTTGTGAAATTTGGACTAAAAATGGAATTACGGCCAAACTATGAGGTATATTTTGCTAAAATTTGGCAGGCTATTTCTTGGTAATATAGGTTATCTTTATCTAAAATTTCATCAAATTCGGTTTAATTTTGGCCAAGTTAGCCGTAATTCAGTTTTTTACGTTTTTTCAGTACATATATATACAGGGTGTCTCACCGGGACCTGAATCGATCGATATAGAGAAAAGTACGCATCAGAAAATTTTGAAAATTTAGATAATTACTAACGTCGGCGTGGCCAATCCAACTAAAATAATTACAAGCAGCCGGCACTTCCGCTTATACCGGAAGTCGATACCAACTTGCTTATTTCAAATGGAACACCCTATATATTTTAGGGTTTTCGAAAAAAGCACAAAATTCTGAGTCGAAAATATGGAGCATATCCTATACCTAAACATAGCCGTTTCAGAGATATTTGACATTTTATAGAAAATTTGACATGTGCAACGGTTTAAGAACCGTTATAACTTTCTTCGTGTAAAAGATCCTCATTTGCTTCTTGTCACGTAAAAATAACACAAGGAGAACTACGTTTTACAACTGAAATAAATTCAATAAATCATACCAAGTGTTCCGTTTTTCGCGTTACATTTTGTCAACTTCAAACCGCGAGAACTTGTTTAGGTCAAATGGAACACCCTGCATTTTTTACGTCAAGTTGTGTAAAACTGAATTCCCTTTTTTCTGATATTAGCATTGTGGGGGTTAAAGTTACAACTTTTTGAAATATTTGCGATTTTATTAGAAATTCATGAATTATTGTAATCATTTCATCAAAATAGCCATGATTAGAAACAATCAGTCATTCTTATGTCAAAAAATGCCAGCACGTTTAAATTATATCAACTTTTTAAATTTGTTTATTATTTATGGAGAATGTGATAAAGTAATATCAAGAACTTGCAGCACATTTGCTACTCGATATCCACAAAAAAGCAAAATAACACTAACGCTATAACATGCGTATTAATCGAATTGAAGATGTGGCATGAACTAAAATAACAGAGATAAGATTAATTTAAAATATGATTTCATTTTAATTTAATAATTGCTCAAAATTCCGCCCTCGAACCTCGACACATTTTTCGCACCTTCGGATTAGTTCTTCATGGTGCTGCAAGTTCTTGATATTACTTTATCACATGCTCCATAAATAATAAACAAATTTAAAAAGTCTTCGTGGGTGTAATTTAAACGTGCTGGCATTTTTTGACATATTTATAGTTTGACTGATTGTTTCTAATCATAGCTATTTTGATGAAATTATTACAATTCATGAATTTCTAATAAAATCGCAAATATTTCAAAAAGTTGTAACTTTAACCCCCACAATGCTAATATCAGAAAAAAGGGAATTCAATTTTACACAACTTGACGTAAAAAAATATAGGGGGTCCCATTTGACCTAAACAAGTTTTCGCGATTTGAAGTTGACAAAATGTAACGCGAAAAACGGAACACTTGGTATGATATTATTGAATTTATTTCAATTGCAGAACGTAGTTCTCGTTGTGTTCTTTTTATGTGACAAGAAGCAAATGAGGATTTTTTACACGAAGAAAGTTATAACGGTTCTTGCCACCTGTCAAATTTTCAATAAAATGTCAAATATCTCTGAAACGGCTATGTTTAGGTATAGGATATGCTGCATATTTTCGACTCAGAATTTTATGCTCTTTTCGAAAACCCTAAAATATATAGGGTGTTCCATTTGAAATAAGCAAGTTGGTATCAACTTCCGGTATAAGCGGAAGTGCCAACTGCTTGTAATTATTTTCGTTGGATTGGCCACACCGACATTAGTAATTATCTAAATTTTCAAAATTTTCTGATGCGTACTTTTCTCTATATCGATCGATTCAGTTCCCGGTGAGACACCCTGTATACATACATATCGTGGGAGGCGGTGAACCGATTTTCACGAAATTTGGACTGAAGTTTCTTGAACATTTACAATAAAAGGGTACCATTCTCGTTTCTTAACTAGGATTTTAATGGGTCCAAAATAAATTAAAAATGAAAAACCACTCCTAAAAATGACCAATTTACCTGAAAACTCAGGTTATTCTTAATTTCATCAAAACAAACTTATTTTTCTATGTCGCGTTGTTCCATGTAAATTTTTTTCTGAAAATCTATCTTTACTCCACTATATGGTAAAAACCAATTTGTAAATTTTGACAACACTTTAAATTTAGTTCTCCAAATCTAGTTAAGTTAAATTATCTACACAAATGTACCTTTAACAAAGCGAACTTTTCCGTGAAACCAACCTTGAAAACAAGTAACAATAAAGAAGAAAACAATTTAGTTTCAACTTTGACCTGTGGACGTGTGATGTGTACGATGGTTAAGTGTGATTTGAAGAGGATACATATAGGTTAAGTTCTAGCTAAGACAATAGAGCATAGAAAAATAATAATAAGTACAAAGAGCAGTGTATAAATCTACACGATAAACAAAAACTACAGCCACGGTTCTTAATCATCCCCTTATTGAGGCCCCCAAAAATATTTTAACATTCTACAGCAGACGAAGCAAGTAGACGGACTGTTTTAAAACGGTAAAGCTAATGAAATTTTAAATAGAGGAATATTGACAGTATCTTATACAATATGGCGAGACACGAGACGCCAAAAACACAAATTTTTGATTTCTGATAAAGTAGCATAGATAGTTTTGAGCAATTTTTGTTCGAAAGAATAATTCGGAAGTATGTGAAATTAAAATAAGTATTATGACGTAAAATAATAAAACGTTTGTGATCATTTTTCAAATATTGGGCCAGCTTTTTATTCACGGGTGTTTCCAAAAATTGAAAGTCGCTTTCAGTTTATCGGTAATCGGCCTGGGGAGTTTCAGCTGCATCGCCCTGTATATTTTAAAAACACCCTGTATATTTATTTATCTATCGTGGCTAGTGTTTTTGTTCTGTACCTGAATTTATTTCAACTGATAATTTTCCAAATCATTATTTTTTTATGTACATATTTTGATCCTAGAACTTATCTATGGAGATGTTTAAGTGATCATGCAGTGCAAAACATGCATAACCTACCAAATGAATCTAGCCCATAATTGGGGGAGCGTACTGCAGCGATTAAAAAGAAAGACAAAACGCATAAGAATGTTCTAACCAGCAGCTAACAAATTATAAAAAAAGGTCGACGTACAGACATTAAAATGGATGTTGATATACAGCACAGTGTTGCATGCCATAGATAAAAGAATACAGGACCATACTTAACATACTAAGTGAAGTATATTAATGGAATTAAAGCACGTTTTATTTAAATCTATTGTTTCTCCTTTTCTTATTGTTAGCGCCTCGAGCGTTATTCTAGTTGCGACTCCGTTTGCTGTATGGCCCGTCACAGCATCCCGCCACTTGTCGCGGTTGTCTGTTAGGTACACCCGCTCATCAAAATTCTTTTCTATCACTTTTTTGGTGACATCAGCCCAACCTTTTAAAAGGGCGCCCTCTGCATAGGACTCAATGATTTTAAGGGCTCCATAAATATGAATATAATTTTAATTTTATTCAGATCAAACCAAGTACATACGCATTAACCGGAGATGACTCATTTCCAGATGATGCCTACTTGTTTGGCGAAGCGAGCGTCGACTGTAGCGTTTAGTGTTTTAGCTTTGTTTTTCATTAGTAGCTAGTTTGAAAGTATCACTTATTAGATGTAATAATATAGAGATAATTATTTGCCACTAAATATCACAATAGAAAACAAATCTATAAGATTGCAAACTAAAAATTTAACCCAGAATGCATGGAAATATTTTATTCAAGTTTTCATGTAGATGCGGCAAAAGTAGGAATAGTGACGGTTATGATCACCCCCACTGCTTTGGCTTGAAGCCAACGCTCGCCTTTTCCGGCGGGAAATTTAAAACCCCAACACATCTGTACAAGTGAAAGCAAAAATTTTCTCTTGGTCTGATTTTTATAGATACAACTTTAGTACAGATCTGTTTATTATAAGATCTCCACTTTTGTTAGTGTAGGCATAAGCTTAACAGACAAGAATGATAGATGACGCCCTACTGTCTGATATGCCATACAGCAAAGAGAGACCAACCAGAATAATGCATAGATCACAAGACGTATACCAAGATGTTGTGAATAAGATGATGAACAAGAAAAAAAATACATTTGAATTTATAAAAATATGACATATCACTGATACTTTGCGAAAAAAATTAATTTATTGGCTCCGCTTAACATAACTTCCCCAATGACGAAATTGATTTTGTTGCTCTAATTTTGTTCAATAACGTTTGAAAATCGATGAAATAAAAACATTCATGAATAATCAGTAGCAGCGCGCCATGACTCATAATAATTAGTATATACACTACGAGGAATGTTAGAAGTTAAATGATCAATTTATTGGTCAAATTATTCCAACCTTCTTGAATCTGCGCAAAAATCATACAATGTATATGACGGAGTAAATTTTTCGTATCTATTTCATCGACAAAGATAAGCATAAAAATGATAAATTTGAACGAAGTCCAGAATACCGTAGAATATCTTATTCGGAGATCAGAAATAAAACAGTTTTTGAAAGCCAAAACTCTGAGATGACAATACTCATTGTCTGTAGTTCTCAGAGGACATCGAGAGTCAAATTGACACTAATGTATATCGTCGTCTTAAAACCATTAACACAATAAGTTTCTGACTGTCTGCATCTGATTTACTAACTTTTTAGATGTTGCGAGTTATTACAACACATTTATAATCATAGCGTATATTATGAATGTTGTCTAGCGTACTTTTATCATTAATTGTTTCTCCGAATCGTTGTTTAACAAAGCTATTGGATTTTATAAAGCTAAACCTGAAACATATTAATTATATGTAATTATGGAAATGTTAATTGGCCCTCTTTTTTTACATATTAAAAAGTATATCCTGTGTATTCTTTCATCTATGACGCAGTATCTTTTTATACAGAAACCATTTTGACATTGCGTAACAAAACGATATTGGTATTGCTAAAAGTTGATACTTATAAAAAGTCTGTTAAGTGTAAGTAAGTGCGTTACCATCGTAAAGTTTTATTTATTTTAAGAATGAAGTACTTCTGAACGAGTAGAAAAGTTATGAGAGTATCAGCTTAAAATCCCATGTATTTTCTTACCAAGACCGTTCTTTTAAAGAGCCAGCCAAAGTGACAATTGTTTAACAGGTTATTTCTCTAACAAACTTGTTTTTGGCAACTTTCGTTGGCTGATATCGGATTTAAAATAAATGATGATAAATTTATTGGGATTGTTGGCAGATCTGACCTTGAACGCCCTTGCTGTTTATTTGCCCTTGAAAACCACTACGAACCTTGTTATAGTACATTAAATTCCCTACAAGTAAACAAAAATAAGAAAATGTCAAAAATTCACTCATTCGGTCCAAAAGGACAAACCCACAAAAAAAGTAACCCTCATTTTCATTTTCAGCAAAAACCACAAGTACGTCACCAAAGTCTGGTCGATAGCCAAGTGGGTTAAGGCAATCGCGATTAATCACACAAACATCGCACCACCGGGTTCGAATCCTGGCTCCGGCACTGTCGGAGGAAATGGTTGTATGTCCGCGTTTTTTCAATGTGTAACCCCCTTCCGCACAAGCCCCTGGCTTCTGGAATTGTGGGTTGTCTAATTTATTATGTATATTATATAAAAATCTGAAAAAATTCACGAAACATCGATAATCATAAAATATCTGAAACAATCAAAAAAACCCGTTACAATATTCCATTCATCAGTTTTGCAACATAATCTTTCCAAATCACTCACTTAAAAAATACAGCCCCCGTATAATAGCATTCGATACTCAACACACTTTTAGTACTTCCGGTATAAATCCTGAATTCCAATATCCATAAATTTTTTACAACTCATTTTCTATTCAATTTTAACCTTCTCTCGAATTGTGCCTGAACTATTTTATCTATTTCATATCAGTCCACATTTCCAAATTGATGTCACAACTTATACACGTACCAACGCACTTTCTTTTCAACTTCATATTTGCCCCCTTCAAGCATCATCACGCGAGACAACTCTAAGCCCATATTACGTGTGTGCGTAAAGTATGACTGTACGAGGACGGTTCAATATATTCAACTTCTCTTTCATGCAATAACTTCTAAACAAAAACCGATTCAAAGTTGATTCATTTATCAAACAATTTCCCTTTCTATTGCCCAAACAATTGTGTAATTTTCATTTCTAAATTTTAACTTTTTGCAAAGATGATGCAATATTGCGCAACCCTCGCCCGCACGGAATGTCGGGGTCCAACTTTCTAGAACAGAATGTGTGTAAAAACGTTCATGTACGAACTCACGGGCCACGACAAACGAAACCATAGCAAACAATATAAAAGATCGAGCTCAACACGCTTTAGGCAAGTCAGTGTCGGTACCCGAAGTTAGTAAATCATCATCTTGCCAATGGATCTCGTGTTCGTGCTACTTCCTAGGCCGGAACCTAGTAAAAAAGACTTTTTATAATTAATTTAATCTGCCACCGCGCACCTAATTTTAAGCGAATCTTCGACATTTTTTAAAACAAAACCACCGAATCAAATCTTATAAGCCGAAATTTATCTGCTGTCGAAAAGTTACAAACTAGTAACTGTAAAAGGAATAATACTTTAATTTTAATTAAACGTGTTCGTTTTAATAATGAATATTATAATTCACTCTAAAACCAGGTGTTTTAATCTGCATCGATTGTATACAGGGTGCTCCAAAATACTTGAGACATTTTAATTACATTTTTTCAATTTATACAAAAGTGCTTCAGCTTAATTATTGTACACAGAAATATTATACTCTGAGAAGTATATACAGGGTGTTGGAAAACCACCTGACACAAAGAATCAAATTCCGTTTAAAATAAATTTAACTTCAGAAAGCAACAGAATACACTTAAAGCAATCAGCAGGGGCTTGTACAGGGCGAGTCATTTATCCTGTTCCAACCATTTTAAGTGCAACCCTCCCGAAACTGCATTATTTTATAAATTAAGTGCACGTAACGCCTCAAGGGTCTCAACTAAGCTCATAGCTCTTAGTGGGTTGCGTGTTCATAGCACCCATAGAGCGAAAAAACCGACGTAAGGAGGCGTGTCCGTGTTCAACCTACATAAGAAAATACATGGCACCTTTAGGTGATGCGCCCATAGCATATCTACTCTCACGCACCATAGTTTGAACTTGTTCAAGTCGACTGATTCTACATTAGAGCACTTCTAAAGGTGCCTTCTGAGAATTACCACTGTCGTCAACGACACACACCTTTTAAGCCAATGCGAATCAAGAATTTTTAATATATCACTGAAATTCTTGATCTGCATGGGCTTAAACGGTCTATCGCCAGCAACAATCGTCTATTTCAAAGGTGCCCTGATACTATGTGGAATTAAAACCAAGACAGAAAGTAATTGGTACCAGCAAATTACGCTTATAAAGCGCACACAACAAGTAAATAATTTTTTAGGAAGTAAAATAATGCTGAAATGGGACTAGTTCAGTTGACCATGGGCCGCAGAAATCCGGCTGTAATGTGAACTTGCTCTGCGTTTTGGGCAATAAGATGTTGGAAAAAAGTTCACTATACAGGATGTTTATGAAATACATGCATATATTTTAATATACGAGTCCTTATGTAGAGTGAAGGCCAATACCACAATTTAAATTTAAATATTCAAATGACAAAGATTTTATATTTTTAGACTCATCTTTTATTTCACTAATTCCGGCGCTTGGGACGAAAGTCATTAATTTCTTTTCCAGCCGAAATTAGAGCACTATGGGATAAGAACAAAGCACAATCATTTGTCCACTCAATATTTGTAATATGTTAAAAACACAATAAAATCACTATTACACCGTACTGTTTATTTATTTACGTGCCTCGCTTCTTATTGCGTTTCAAATACACGCATAAGATACGGAACAAGGTCGGGGGGGTCAGATGTACAAAGATACCGTATGTGACTACTCAGAAGCGCACGAGATATATTATTTTAAATTTAATTTGCAAGTTTCAAAGCTTATCCTCTCGATTATTTTCGAGCATTTTGATAAATAAACATTTTTATGTGAGTCAAGAACAAATGACCATCCATTGATCTGAATATATGCATGCATTTCAAAAACACTCTGTATATTATATGACCCTGTTCAATTTTATGTCTGCTTTCTCAAAGAAACAACGTAATATTCACTTATTTAAATATGAACTTCAAGAAAAAAATAAATAAACACCTCACTTCACTTAACAGATTTCTTAATACTTTTTATAAGGTCTGTGATTTGAAAGAACAATCAATTTTTACAAATTTTCCGGGACTCATTTAGAGTAAGTGAATTATGTTTGTTAGTTTATCACTACATTTTTTTGTTGGCGTATGTCCAGATGTACAAGGAGAGTTACAATAGTTATTCCCTTTCTCCAATTCTGAAAAAGGGTGATTGAAAAAAGAAGGACAGGAGATAGAGGAGAGGCAGGAGATGTACATGAAGTTCTGGCACTTATTCAGTTTTTCCCAAAACCTAGAAAGTTAACACTGACAAAATATAATTTCGCACGAGGCGTGTAGTATCCCTAATATAGGACCTAACATATTAAAATAAGAATTAAAAACGCAACCAACAAAAATATGTAATGATCAAGTAACCATAAGCTGATCTAAAATGTTAGCTTTAACTACAGCCAATTAAAAGTTTAGGCAGTGCCAATTTTTGTCTTAAATTGCGATTTGCATGTTTATTTGGTAAGGATAATTTTGGTAGTATTGTGAAACATATTCTAACAAGCTATGCACTTTCCCGTGGGGCTCGTTAGTAACTAAAAATCTAATTTTGACAGGTGCACTTCAATTTGATATAATTAATTTTAATATGAAAATACAATGGTTTTATTTTTACCCCAGTCATTTGAATAACAAAGGTAAGAAAAATTGCAAAAGTTCTCAAACTTTGACATTGGAGAAGGTAAAAAAATAACAAATCCGGTTTTGCACCTTTTTCTGCCCCCGGAACGTTGTTAAATTGACAGAAAACGTGAATTTATAACTTTTGAAAAAAATTCCGAAGTTCGTGCAAACCTTGGAGAACATTTTAATAATTATTAGACATCTTCTATCAATAATATATGATTTGCAGGAAACAACTACTCAGCGGGCAAATACTCGACCTGCATTGAATTACACCTTACAAATCATTAAAGAATGGTAACCAATATCATTTGTCAATCCTCTGACCAGACATAGACCGGTTTCGAACTTATTAGTTCTCATCAGTATGCCATAGGTCATGGAACAGACAAATGATAGTGGCCAACCTGCTAGTTTTATACAAACTATAGGAAATTGAGTAGTGGTGAGAGGTAGGTGAAACCTCTCAAATGGTCAATTGCTACTATACACCATAGATGTCTCCATGGGCGTATAGCGACTTGCGATTCTGCAAGTACCTGAGAGCGGTGACCTTTCAGTCCTAGGTGGACTTAACCTAGTAGCAAGCAAGTCGAAAATTTTTTTCCACAAATATATCAAAGTATATAACAACTATTTGCAATATTCCGGTCATCGTAGTAGGGAGCAAACTTGGCAGAAGATGACTAATGATTATTATAATGTTCTCCAAAATTTGCATAAACTTCCAAAAAATTATTACAAATTTGCGTTTTTTGTTAAGAGTTGTTCGGAGTGTATTAGTCATCCATGCTTCCAATTTTAATTGTAAATGACTTCACGTCAATAAAATGACGCAGCCTAATGTACGGTGTGCTTGGAAAGAGAGTGATAGAGATGTAATAGAATATGACATTGGATAAATTTATTATACCTAATCTTTAAATTCCTCGGTGCACTTGAGGACATTAGGGCTAATTATATTTTAGTTCTACAAAAGGGAAAATGTTTATTTTAATAATACCTATGTGGGTTGATAAGAATTATTATTGCAAATCGAAAATAGAAGAAAAGAAAATATTTTTTTATATATACTTTTTTCTCTCTCAACGTCCCACATTGTAACATGTTTTTAATGTCTTTTAGTGAAAGCCGTTTTTTAAAATAATGATTTATATGAGAGTAAATTGAACCGTCTTTCCGGCTTATATTCGGAGCGCTCTTAATTCAAGTAACAATGTTCCGGGGGACGGAAAAGGGCGCAAAACTGGATTTTGTTATTTTTTTATCTTCTCCAATGTTCTCTCAAAATTTAAAAACTTTAGCAATTATTGTCGAACTTTTCATTATCGAAGTCCGTAATGACTGGCCTATTTATACAAAGTTTGGACTTTAAATATACAAATGGCATTTATTTAAAAATGTATTATCCAACCTTGAGATAAAACAAAACAAAGACCAACAAATTGAGACACCAAATTTATACTTCATATATAAGTGTACTTACTATCAAATGAGACGAATAGCTCTGGCATATCTTCGACAGACACCATCGATCTGTAGTCCAACTTTGGCGGCGGTACTTTGGTCTTGGAACCACCTTCGGTTGGTTGTCGAATGAAGGTCCCCACCGAGGAACGCCTGGAAAAAATTCAAATACATTATGCGAGAAATGACAAAAAACACACCTAACGAGCTAAACACCTTGTGTAGGGGGTTGTAAGAACAAAAGAAACTTAAATTAAAATGCAGCTGATATGCGATCCTGGCGTGCTAGCTATAAAAGCAAAAATTGTTTCAGTCGTGTGTGTTACCATGACAATTTTTCCGTTAGAATATTTGGCCAAGGTCCTCATGCGTGGATTGCGGCACTGTGCAATCCGCGCGTGAGGGCATCGACTAGATGATATAATGGAAAAACTGTCATAGATGTGTAAGTGTATGGTATCTCACAACACCGAGGTTTTGAAAAAATACGCGGCACAACTTTAATTTCACCATGATAAAAGGGAACAGTTCAAACTAGGCTAGGTTATGTAAATCAAGTATGTACGCTTAATTAGCTGGCTCTCTATAAGTTGCTTTATTTTTAACCAGCAAGTAAAGGCAACTAACAATAATGAACGAACATTTGTTTTTGTAGAAAACTATTTATGACCAAATTCTTCCATTTTGGAAGTGTCAAAAAAAAAACGATAATTTGGCACAAATTTAGGTCCTTATATCGAAATCACCTTTTTGAATTCTCTAATTTTCATTATTCTCTCGTGTACTGAGGTTAACTCCTGTCTACTTGCATAATTCCCAGGACCTAGCATGTCTGGTAGCGTTCAAACGGGCGCACAGATATTGTTCATTATATTAAAGTTCTTATTGTAAATTTAAATGAATATTTGTATTTTGTAGATTGTATTGATTCTTTTGCAACAGTTTTAAAGAGCCAGAAATTTTAAATCATCATACGTGGTCATACACTACTGTGAGCGGTAAATAGTACGATTATCTTTTAGTAGGTAATATCGCGGCGAAAAAAGTTGGACTAAAAATGAGGTTACTACTTAATAAACAGTATTGGCCCAGGTGAAGAAATTTTGAGGTAAAATCTCAAAAAGAGCGACTTGGAAGATTCTTGAGCTTTTACATAAAGCACATTTAAGGTAAATTAAAATGAAAAAGCTACCATTTCCCTCTTTTCTGGCGGAAAAATACAAAATACATTTTTTCGCAATTATATTCGTCACATGGTGATGCGAAATAAAATTGTATAAAAAATATTTTTAAAAAACGCTTTTATTTAAATGCTCTAAAAAGTGGAAAATAAACTTTGAAGTAAATTAAACCCAAGGTTTGTTACATTATATAATTTTTTTATCATATAAAAGCTTGTAGATTTTCCTGTGTAACGGAGATTGCTCGCGACAAAAGTTTACTTTCTACATTTTGGAGCATTTAAATAAAAGCTTTTTTTAAAAATATTTTTTATATAATTTTATTTTTACTTTTCAGTTTTTTGATATGCTGTAATCCCCAGATATCGATTTTGAGACGAATCGGATCATAAACGGTAAAGTCGTCCGCCATCTTGAACAAAATTTTTGACCAGAAATTCGTAATCTGCGACCCCGAAAACCCCCCGATATCGATTTTGATTGATTTGGACCTAAATGACAGAAGTCGTCAGCCATATTGGCGCCGCCATTTTGAATTTCTGAATTTTAAAATTTAAAAATTCATAATCCGCGATGTAGAAAACCCCCCAGATATCGATTATGAGTTGAATCGGATCTTAAATGGTAAAGTCGTCCGCCATCTTGAAGTCGCCATCCTGAACTAAATTTCTGACTATAAATTCGTAATCGGCGCACCCGAAAACACCCCGATATCGATTTTAATCGATTTGGACCATAAATGACAAAAGTCGTCCGCCATATTGGCGCCGGCATTTTGAATTTATAAATTTTGACCAAGAATTCATAATCGTGTACCGATTTTGAGTCGAATCGGATCATAAACGGTAAAGTCGTCCGCCATATTGAAGCCGCCATCTTGTTTTTTTCTTATATCAAAATGTTAAAGTGTATTGTCACCGGACTTATACACATGTGCAAAATTTCAAAGCTCTAGCTTAATTAGAACTAATCGAAATTTTGATTGCAAGATTTCACTTAAACAACTAACAATTATTACAAGTTAAATAAAACCTTTTAAAAATATGTTTTATACGGAATTAAACAGCATGAAATTGCTATCAAAAAACTTTTCGCATTTTTTGTAAATGCAATTGTTAACGAGTAATATGCGATCGAATTGTAGCTCATTTTTCTCTCGCGAAACGCAGTCGCGGTGAATATTTTTGCTAAAAAGACTACTGACTGCCTTTGAATCACCTGGACGTAGGAACTGCTAATAAATGAAGAGTAGGATCAGTGTATCAGTGACATAACTCATTTCTGTCGCCTCACATACCAAGTCGGGTTTTGGACCGCAATGTGTTGGCGTGCCGGAGATAAAAGGTGAATGAAATGGTACGTGTTCGGTGCCTACTGGTCGTTGTTCCTCCCACCTCATCATTTGCTAAGGCAACCGGTATACAGGGTGGACCATTAATAATATGCCATAGTGCAGGGGGTAGATTCTTTGGGCGAAAATATGAGGATATAACCAAATATGTTATAGTAAAATGTTGGTGTGGAAAAAGATACAGGATATCAAAGTTCAAATTATTTTTTCGTTTTTATGCAATAACTCAACAGCCTCTTGACTGATCTTCGCCAAATTTGGTAGAGGAACTTGTTTTATTCTAAGAAACAATAATTTATGTATTACATCACGTTAGATCACAGAGGGCGCCGCAGGACCTGTATCTGATGATGAATTTTTTTCATATTTTTTTTTGACGAAACGTTGTGGTCCTTCTGACCAGAAAATCTAATGAGGGCGTCATTTGTACTTATAAAAGGTACACTTGGTAGAACTTGGTAACTCCAACCGTTTTCGAGGAAAGTGCCGTTAAACATTTCAATAATTTTTTGAAAGACGAATTCAAATTTAATTAAAGAATGTGTATTTATTGAAAAAGTACAAAATGTAAGGGAAAACAAAATCGTAATGACAGCGTAAAACTCTTCCTCACTTTCTTATGAATTAATTGATTATTTTCATGGTATTGAGATAAATACATAAATCAAGAAATTGTCTAAAATAAGGATCAAATCTTATTAGAAGACCAAAAAATAACGTAAAAGTTCGCTTAATGACATTATAAACTTTCCTCTCATGCAAAAACCCCATTGCTGCAACTTAAGAGTAAATGTTCGATATGGTGTCCTGCTTCTATGCCTTTTCTCATTCTATTCATAAAAGATTTTCTTACATTGAAAAACACATTTTCCTGTCTTCTAATAAAATTCGCTGCGTTTTGTATTTTGTTTCACAGTTCTTCTCTTGAGTTGAATCAGGACTCCTTGGTGGCCAAACAAACTCACTTCCTCGACCGATCCATCTGCGTGGGAAAGTCTCATCAAGATAATTCCTGACTTCAATGGAGAAATGAGGAGGAGCTCCATCTTGCATGAACCACATTCTGTTCCGTATGTCTAGCATGAAAGCATGTAATATATCAGCAAGAGTATTTTGAAAAAACACATAAGACTGTCCATTTAAATTTGGAGGAAGGACAAATGGTCCAATAATTGATCGCCGATGATATCACAGCAAACGTTAATCTTAAATTCTTGCTGAAAATGCCTTTCTTTAACGGCATGAGGAATTTCTACTTCCCAGTAATGGGTATTTCCCAGTTAAAAACGCCTCGGCGAGTAAAAGTTGCTTCGTCGGTAAATAAAGTGTTCTTAACAAAATTTCGATCCCTGTTGTGTTTATTTAGAACAAATTGGCAAAATTGTAGCCTTTTTTGTGGAAGATCCCTCCGAAGTAAGTTTTGTACAGGAGTGAGGTGGTATGGGTAGAAGCGTTCTTTACATAAGACTTTTAGGACAGATTGTTTACTCACCCCTGTTGCCGCTGCTAAACGACTTGAGGATCTTCATCCACACGAACTAAATTTCCTGTTCTTGAATTCGTTTTGGTTGTTTTGTATCGTTTCTATTGCTACGATTTACACGTACATAAACAAATAAATACGTTGGATATTAATGATTATAAGATATTACATAACGAAATCACTTGGGCTACTGTAGCGTAGCTGATATCGCAGGGCACAAACTTAACCCGGATAAGCGATGTACGATATAATTTCTCTAGCTCAGACTATCTCAGGGCGTTAGGCCCAAGTTTACATAAACTATGACAAATTATTAATTTACTTACTTAACAAATCACTGAGGCTTCCATACGTAGTGGTCGCAGACGAAATAATGACACTTTCTTTAAAAATGAAATGCACTATATTACACAATTTACAGATATAGGTTCTCTAGCATGTAACCTGGCGATGTTCAAGAGGTGTGGGAAATTTCTCGATTAATAAGTTACAATGTTAATAAAATGAATCGTGTAGCTACACATCGGTTTACAATGTCCTCATAAATGGTCATAAATTCTGCCACAATGGGTCTGATTTAGAGAACCTCCTTAAATAAATACAAATGCATAAAATCTTTAAATATGTACAAGTTAAAATACAAAAGTATGAATTGATATAACCGAGCCGAACCACTGAAGGTGGTCCCCGGTGAGTAAGAACAACAACACACTTATATAGGGTGGTACGAACCGACTTCGACGTGGAAGAATTGTAGCCCTACGGAGATGTCTTCAGGACAAAAGAAATTGACCTAAGGATGGGGATGATTATAGCCTCTCCAGCTCTGGAACTTTCTAACGGTGTGTGGATGCCCCGTCCGTGGAACTTCACTGATGTGTATAGAAGCCCCGTTCGTGGAACCTTCACAGATAAGGGAACAATCCACCAATATTCCTCGAAAGCCACGGTTGGATGAATGGAGTCGAGTCCGCCTTTCAAGTCGACACGATATTTCCAAAGGAAGGCCTTGTATAATTAAATATCCTGCTTCTGCAGTTAAAATTTACTCACAACCACAAAATATTCCGCTAAACAGAACAACAACAGATTGAGAAAATGTTCCTGTGTTGATAATTCCAAAATCCACCAGGATGCCTTGGATAAACCGAGGTTCGTAGAATTATCAACTACCTACGCCAACAAAAATGGTTGCCTTCCGTTTCTCTGCTTTTCACGTGGCGCAAGTGTATCGCCCTCCCGTGGAGAATAACGAAATGTGTTACGGACGTAGAAGTTGTTATTATACGGCCCACAAAACGCTAAGGCGTATGGTGGGTCGCATACTCTAGAGGCCTGCAACACTATGACGAAATGAACCCGTTTCTCCCGAACGACGAAACAGATCTTTGAAAATCTTATGGTTTGGCTGTATTCTATTTAGATATTGCAATGAGTATCTCCTCGCTAAAATTATTTCGTGCGTAAACACATATTAAACACAATTATTATGTCTAGGCATTGTAAATAAAGAAGTCAAATAAGTTAAAGAAATTAGCTCAAGAACACAAGAACAAAATAAAATGATTAAATGACGTAAACATCAGAAGTAAAACGTAACCAAAGCACACTTTTCAATAAATACACTTTGTTTCATTAAATTTGAATTTGCCTCAAGAAATTATTGAAATGTTTTAACGGCACTTTCCTCGAAAACGGTTGGAGTTATCAAGTTCTACCAAGTGTACCTTTTATACGTGGAAATGACGCCCTCATCAGATTTTCTGGTCAGAAGTACGTTTTGTCAAAAAAAAAAAAAAAAAATGAAAAAAATTCATCATCAGATACAGGTCCTGCGGCGCCCACTATGATCTAACGTGATGTAATACATAAATTATTGTTTCTTAGAATTAAAAAAGTTCATCTAGCAAATTTGGCGAAGATCAGTCACGAGGCTGTTGTTATTGCAAAAAAAAAAAGAAAAAATAATTTCAACTTTGACACCCTGTATCTTTTTCCACAGCAACATTTTACTAAAGCATATTTGGTTATATCCTAATATTTTGGCCCAACAAATCTACCCCTCAACTATGGCCCATTATTAATGGCCCACCCTGTATATTAATCGAGTATTAAAGGTTCCTCTTACGAATAATTCAATAGGAACCTTTTTTGTTTACAATTTCACGCCTATTATATATAGAAAATATTTTCTCGTATCACCAATATTGATGCGAGATAATTGTGAAAAGGTATAATTTTGTACATTTCCGCCATTTTAATTTGACACGAAGCTGGAAATGGAGGCTTCTTTATTTTAACTTACCTTAAAGTACGTGAAAACGCAAAAATCTTTCAAATTTTTTTTCTCACTTAAAATATCTGGTGCCTGTACATACAGCGCACAAAATCAGATTTTCACTCACTTATCTCCCTCATTAATTCCACAAACCTTGTATATTTTTGAATAGGGCTAATTTTCTGTACATGGAAGAAAATGCAAAGAGTTTATTTGGATACCATAACCGGAGGTTAAAAAACTGAAATAATTGTAAAAAAACTTGGCTAAAATGCCTAAGAATGCGAAATTTTTTTAAAAACTGATTCATTGCAAAAGAAAGAGAGGAAAATTGTACACAAAACAAGTTATTTCTTTCTTTTTTATAAGCGCAAAAATACAACAAAACAGGCTCTAAATGTAGTTTTACTCAAAAAAAAAATCAATGCACTTTGATAGTACCCTCTTATCATCACATATTCTAAATATATTTTTAATTTTTTAAAACGGAAAAGTAATATCTAAAGTAATTTTCTTTTCTTTTTAGTTCAAATCTACTAACCCTATACAAAATTTCACGAGATTTGTAATTAATGCGAGGTTAAAAACATTTGGGCACTAGGTTAAAACACTCTACTCCTAACGTAAAATGGTAAGGGAGGCAGAATGGTTTTAATTCTGCTGTGGGCCGGTACAAATTAATTTACTTAGGGCATCGCTACGGACGGACACTTTTTAAAAACCTCTTACAACTATACACCACGTGCAAAAAGCAACCAACACACACACATACCCCACGGCCCCTACTGAGGCACCCACTTGCGCCCCCATAGCGCCAACAGTTGCTCCCATGGCCCCAACTGAAGCTCCCACCTGAGCCCCCATAGCCCCTACCTGAGCGCCAACTTGGGCACCCATAGCGCCGACAGAACTAATAATACTTGTCGGGAAGAAACTGCTGGTAGTGGAGGTGGCCGAACCGTTGGTCCGAGGGGAATCGGTGAGGGGCGGACCTCCACTGCCGCTAGACTGGGGCCCTCCTGAAGAACCGCTGTCTTCTGACGGCGTTTTGTGAAAAAAACCGTCCACCAGGTGAATTGGCGAGCTGAGCAAGCATTAGTATGGAGATTGTTAGTCGCTGATGGTGCTTGTTAGACATTTTGGGCCATTGTAAGCGTAACATAACTTATTGGCCATGAGTGTGTTCTTAATTCTGGTTATGAAAAGCATAAAAGTAACATAAATGTGCAATATTAAAACAAGTAGATACATTGTTCTATATTGTAATCCCTAATTATAGTGGAAGATAAACTGTTGATCATTAATAACATTTCTACACAAGTAAGCTTATATTTGCAGCAAGATTTGTTTATATAAATAAGAGTTGACACAACTTTCGTTTTTAATTATTCTTTCAATAGAATAATATGGCGCCCCACGTTGGGCGCCATGTACACTCGGCAGGCTCCCGTCATGAAAATATTAAACTTACTTAATTGAACCTAGTGTGTTTGATGAGGTAACAGTTCATACAAAATTGTTCTCACAAAAAAGTTTAAAATATATACAACTCTCTTTAAATTCCTTTCTCAGATTTTAACGAGTTTTATATCAAGTACAGTCTTTCTTGGTAGAAAATTAAATTTATAAGTAATGTCTCAATATAAGCGGACCTCATCAGCATTACTTGGTAAAATTTTAAGTAAATCCAAAATTTTCCTAAGTTGAATATTGCTTTAAATTTTCTTCCCAAGAGGAACAACAATGGAATAAGTTACTAGATTTCTCTTTTATATTCCTAATGTCAATTCATCTTTCTACGCCCCATGTAAAACACGCCCCACGTTGGGCGCCAAAAGTTACACTTGAAAATGTCAAATTTGTTTAAAATTCTACCTAGTTGACCTCATGAGGTCCAATGATATTGAAACGGCTGCTAAAATTATTTATTCACAAAAAAATTATAAAATAGATACAATGGTCTCTAGCTCTCTTGATTTTTTGTGAAGGATGATTTTTTTGTAGAAAAATTAATTTTTAATTTTACAATTTTTACTAAATTATTTTCTCAAGAGAAAATAAAAATGGAATAAATTACTAGATTTGCTTTTATGTTGTTTAAGAGTCATTTCATCTTTGTTCTTCTTCGTCGTGTATATAACACCCCACGGAAGGCGCCACTTGGACACGGGATTCTTCGAAATGTATTAAACTTAGGTCGAACAAGCTTCTGTATTGTTTTTTCGCAAAAAAAACTTATAAAATAGATACAACAGTCTCTCTTTCAAGTTTTAAGAAACTTTCAAGCACATTCTCTGTAGAAAAACAAACTCGTATCGTTTCAATATAACCGGACATCATCAGCCACACTTGGTAGAATGTTAAGTAAATTAAAAAAATTTCAGTTCCAAATGCTTTGATATAACTTTCGCTTAAGTCGCATCTTATAGTTAAATCAACTTTCATCTTCAAGTTTTTAACCGTTGTCGTGTATATGATAGCTTATGGGGAAGTTTGGAAAAGTCATACAGTTACATATCAAACTACCCAACATTCTGCCTAATGTCCCTGATGAGGGCAAATGTTATTGAAACAGCTCCTGAAATTTTTTTTAAAAGGAAATTATAAAATAGATACAACGGACACTCCCCCCCTTTTCTTTCTTGCTCAGGTTTTAGCAACTCTTATATTAATAATATTTTGTAAAAAATTATACATATATTTTTTCAAAATCACCAGAACTCATCAGTCAGACTTGGTAGAATTTGAGGTAAATTTAAAATTTTCCTGAATTGAATACTTTGATACAACTTATGTTTTAATTATTTTCTCCTAAGAGAAACAACAACGAAACAAGTTACTAGACTTCTACCTTTATGTTGTCTTAGAATCAGATAATATTTCTTCTCCACCGTTGTGGATATGCACATCAGGATGTTCCATTGTCTTAGAAAATTCGTACAGTAAAATATTAATTTTACTCAAAATTCCATTTAGTGTGCCTGATGAGGTCCAATGATATTAAAACGGTCTTTCAAAATAGTGTTTTACCAAAAATGTTTCTTTGATGATACACAAAACGTAAAACTTTAGGTTTCAGTTGTTAGTTCTAAATTGGACGCATATTTGGTCTGTAAAACAACTGCGATACAAAGTATTATTCAGGAGTATATTATGAGCGCCTCAAAAATATCTACCATATACACATAAAACACATAATTTACTACGCCTCTGCTCAAAATCGGTTGGATTTCACAACACGATATCATTTTACAGATTGTTATCGACTTTTCACAACTTCTACTCTAACATAAAATTACCACCTTGATATACAATTTGGAAAACTCTTTCTAATCCTAATACTTCGTCCCCAATTTGAAATACTGTTAAATCGATACCGTACTGGATTCCTTTCTTTCGAATATTTCTTTTCATACCTACGACAAAAATAGTTTCTGTGTTGGGCCTCATAACGTTATATACTGTATATACTATTAACTTAGAGTAATTACATGAAACATAGTAACATTTCCTCATATGCCAATAAGTTATGTTAGGTTTATGGTTGCAACATTCAAAATTATTATTAAAAAAATTGTCATGATGAAATACGAGCGTGTCGAATAGAGGGGCATACCTTGAGAACACTTTCGAAAAAACAGAGGAGTGTTGGACGTCCACCGCAGAATGGGGATGACTAGGAGGTTTTTCATCATCTTTCTCCCCGCCAAGAGTTTCCATCCATGACAAGGGATATGACAGTCTTTTTAACATCTGAAAAATATTGTTCATTATAAATCATGTGTACGATTCTCAGCCCAATCATGCTACACAAGTTTTGAAGATTTGGCGCTCCAATTATTACTAAACACTTATTTTATATTTTTTATGTTTAAACGTAAAATGTGTTTAGCAATAATAGTAATTGCTAACTACATAGAACCATTGTTCTAAAGCACATACTAATTGTAGTTCTCTGGAGATGGTTAATTAATAAATCGAAACGTAAGACGATAAAATAAAATTATTAGTAGCCTAAGAAACTCAAGTGATTTAAAATCAATTGAAACATTGAAATTTCATGTTTCATTATTGTAATATACAAGACAGATACCTTACCTTATTTTTTCTACTATCAGCCTTTTCTACATCCTCCTTATACTCGGAACTACTAGTCGAAAATGGGGGCAGCCCCGTCTCGGCTTCCGAACTCGAGTCCAAACTAAACGAGACAGAATTCGTCTTCTTCCTTGCCGGGCTCTCCGAATCACTAGCCATGCTCACATTTGTTGGAGCTATGGTGATCGGAGGCACCCAATCCTTTGAAAGAACTATATCCGCATCGCTGTACTGCTGAAAAACAGAAAAGGTCAGCCTGTACATAGGAAAAACAGCCAAATTTGTAATAGTTTTACGACATACCTTTTTCACAGGGATCGGCACGATAGGCGGCAAACTCGATTCCCTGATGTCAATACCAGAATCATGACAGCTTTCCTTAGCTAAACTATCTTCTTCCTCATCTATGTGTTCTTCCTGAACTCCAGATGATGAAATTGCTGGCATTTCATCGGTATCTATCGACCTGAAAAAAAAAGTCAACTTGCTGAACGGAAAAATTAAGAGATAGTATAATGGGGTTTCATTGTTTTAAAGTATACATGTCAAAAAAAGTCTCGTCAATATATACAATCAGAATTTATAGTTTAATTAGTTTCTGCACACTGTCTTTCACGATTTTCTATAAAAATCGTAAATAAATGTGTATAGTATCGTTCAACGCTTTACTGCAAATAAAAAACAACAAAAACCAATTATTAACGCCGGCGAACCAGTCGGCACGGTGTCCTCAAACAAGCGGCCGTATAAAAACCTTTAAAGGTAAGTGATTCAATTAGCCGGCAAGGAGTAACAGTATTTTAATGAAGAGTTTTTGTTGCATTTCACTTGCAGTAAAGCGCTCAACGATACTGTACCCAAGAATTCACAATAATAAATAATAATAATAAATAAATAAACACCACAGAAATTAGACAACCCCCAATTCCAGAAGCCAGGGCTTGTGCGGAAGGGGGTTAGACATTGAAAAAACGCGGACATACAACCATTTCCTCCGACAGTGCCAGTGCCGGAGCCAGGATTCGAACCCGGTGGTGCGATGTCCTTGTGATTAATCGCGATTGCCACCTCGCGCCTTAACCCACTCGGCTATCGACCAGACAGAATAAAATGCATTAAAGACTTTATAGACATTTAAAGGAATCATAAACAGAGTTTTACAAGACCTAGACGTATTAAACCTTTCTAAAAACTCTTTGATAATGGTCGCAAGGCCGAAACATATGTCAGAGAAATCTGAACAAAACTAATGGAACAATAAACAAAGTGCGTATTGTAACTATTCTTTTGAATATTTATAATTATTCAAGTAATATTTTATAGGAGGCGTTTCTTTGGGGAAGATAGCAATGTGACCACGGTTGTGTAACCGGCCCCGAGGGTTTTTTCGCCCTTCAAAGGGGTGGAAAATCAATTGATGAAAAACACTTATAAACATATTTTTTATACTATTTTTTTATTAATTATAGATGAAAAAAATTGCCACCCCCTTGAAGTTTGAAAAACCCCCGGAGGTGGTTACACAACCCTGGTCACCTACCACCTTCTTCAAAGAAACCCCTCCTACACAATACTAATTTTTTTCTCACAAAAACAAATATCACTTTTCCACCCCCTACAAGGGTTGGAAGTCTGGGTAGGGGTGGCTGAGGTCAAATCTCTCGAGGGAACTTCCGTTCTACTCAAGGGAACAGCAATTAGTCGAAAAACTGGGGAAAATAAGCCAGTTCACAGAAAGGGGGACCTTGGAGGTGGCTTTGGCCAATTTTGGCCAAGACCCATAAGTGTAATTTTTCTTCTTTTTTGAACCCTGCTCATCTTTACTGACACAACAAATCTCTTCTGGATTTTAAACACGCCTAAATATCTGAATGCTCGTTCAGTCCCCTCGGAGGCCTCGGAATTTAAAGAGGATCTACCATTAACTGAACTGTCCGTCCCTTCAACGACTTAACATTTGACGAAAATAAACGATGCGATCTTTACGTGTGTGGAGGGCTAAATATCTGTGCCCTGAGAGTCGGCAGATGCGATCTAATCTGGCAGATCTCGCCGGCGCGGCGGGACAAATCCAATCCGTGTATGGTAGTATTTCTAAGTTTTAAAAATACTATAAGTAATAACTGTTTTTAAGAAATTTTGCAGTTATAGTGCATATGACCACAATTGAAACCGTATAAAAACTAAAAGCCGGCAAAAACAGTCGGCATCTGTTGCGGAGGTAAACAGAAGTGCTTGTCATAAGAAAAACAATAAAGAGATGCCGGCTGTTCTTGCCGGCTTTTAGGTTTTATACGGTTTCAATTCTGGTCGTATACACTATACGTGATAAAAAGCTTTCACGGGAGTTTATAAAAAATGAAGTTTGTATGTGATTTGGAGAGGTTTTTTTAATAACACTTTCTAAGATCATTTTAAGGAATTGAAAAGAGCACGTAAATGAAATCACATTTCGAAAACGCACAGATATACATCAGTCCCTACAAAAGCTTACCACAAAAACATATAAATACAGATACGCGAAAATATGAGTACCTAGTTTAGATAGCTGATAAACATTTCTAGCAGTAATTCAGTTTTCATAATTCTTCGAACGGCAATACTCATATATAGTACAATCAATGAACCGATTCACCTCCGAAATCTGATCAACTCAACCGATTTGTTTGAAATTTTGACAGTAGCTCAAAAATGATTCAAATAACAAACCTGACTTAGTGCCGATATGTACTTCCACCCCGTGGGTGAATGCCACCCTTTCTCGGGGGTGGAAATTTAAAAATTCAAAATGACAGGGAATCGATAGAGGATCAAATTTTAAGAAGAAAAGGTAATATAAAGTTTTTTCTACAACCTAATAATTTCTGAGTTATTCGCGATTGAAAATTCCAATAAAAAACACGTTTTTCAACAGTTTTTCGTGAATAACTCGAAAATTAAACGTTTTCTGGAAAAAACTATTCTCATTTAAATTGATGCTTATAAAAAACAAAGCGATTCTTCGTTTTTCTTTAATGTTTTAGGCCATATTAAGCGACTTATGAGTCATTGAAGACGAATTTTTGTTTGTCGTAAATTTATCTAACGATTTAAACTCAAATAACGGAGAAATTAGTAATATTTCAGAGAAACCTTTTTTAAAGTGGTTTATTAGACCTTTAAAATAAACTTATATAAAAGCCTCTAGCATGAAAATTAAGGAAGTTACGACGAAAATAAGTTAAGTCTGTGGAATTTTTGAAAAAAAATTGACAATAAAATTGGCGCCATGAGCGGCAAAATTAAAATTAATCGTAACCCATGAAAAATTAACTTTGTTTATGTCCCAATAACACGTTCCAAAAGTTTGAATGGTTTAGAAAATGTACATTTTGAAAAAAGTTGTTTTAAGTTTTTTTTTTCAATTTTTCAAAAAATACGTTGGTTCAAAATAACTCAAAAAATAACGGTTTTACGAAAAAAAGTGTTGTAACAAAAATTTAGCTTTCTTTTTACTGAACATTTTGCTTTTTTTTAAATTCATGTAGCTTAAAAATTAAGCGAGATATGGGCATTTAAAGCTTTGATTTATATGCGAAGGAAACCTCTTTTTAGCCCTTCAACCTTAAAATTCTCTGAACGAAAGGGTGTAGAAAGATTACAATCATCATGACTTTATAGCTTATGAAATTCCCTACAAAATAATATGTTAGTGAATGCAAAAAGCTTAAAAGCAAGCCGAGTTATCGTTAAAAAACTAAATACATTTTTCTAGAGATAACGTAGGAAAATTACGGGGCGCCTAAATTTTGAACGTTTCAAAAGGATTTTTTCCCTAATTTTTATTGTAAGGGGTGGCTTTTAGGGGTTGAATCATATTGAAAAATGATGTATCAGGTCGTTTACACTTAAAGAATATATTTTTTCTATTCAAGATCCAAAATAAAAAGATTTTACGCTTTTTAAACCGTTTTTTTAATAATTGTGTGAGGGGTAGTTTTTAAGGGTAGTTACATAGTAAAATATCAAAATATTAGTTGCATTATAAAAAACAACAAATATTTAACATATTTGAACATAATGATAACCTATCACTGCTTCCATCTATTAGTTTTCAATTTTTCCTAAGTTTTATTGTTAGCGGTGGCTTTTGGGGGTTGCATCATTAAAAAAATGAAGTATCAGATTTCTTATACTTAAAGGGAAAAATTCTCCTATTGCGATCCAAAATAAAAAGATTTAAACACATTTTTTTATTAATTTTCGTGTGAGGGGTTGTTTTTAAGGTAAAAATAGTAAAATATTGAAATATTAGATCCATGATTAAAAACAATTGATATTTAACATATTTGAACATAATTATAGCCCATCACTGCGTTAATTTATTAATTTTCAATTTATTGGAGTAAGGGGTAGTTTTCACTCCTTAAAAACAAAAAGCACACTTTGCGACCAGGTCAGGTTGGAAGAGGAGGGTAAGATGAACTTAATTCTAAATTTTCAAGAAGATCGAAGCAGTACTTCAGATTTCGGAGATTTGGCCCCTTTTTAATGTTGAATGACTATTAATAATTCTGATCAATCATCCTTACAGGAAAGTCGGTTGATCCTAATAATGGTGGCAATGAAAGTAACCAATATTCTTATGGACGATAATTTTGAGAATGATTAATTTTAAAATAACTTACTGCCTATCTCTAGATGGTATTGCCCAATGGTGATCTAACAAAGATTTTCTCCTCTCCTCTAGTGTTCTTTGTTGATTGTCAGGATCTTCCAAGTTTGTTGGGGTTACAAGATCCCGATCGAAAGCCTTTGGAAAAGCATCTCCTTCTCTGTCTGTACACGAACAGACCGATTCAGCATCGTCTCCTGTAACTAAAAAGAAACATCTACACTGTAAATTATTACAAAGTAAATTTTCAATTCGTTTACTGTGATAAGACATGTTAGAGGATTAATGATGATCCAATTGTCAGATTACACGGCCACTTGAACTAGAAAAAATAATCCAAATGTTGTTTTTACAAATAAAAACAATTTATAATAATTTCAATTAAGTTAAAAACAGTATGCAAAAAAATAGTAAGGTTTAATATCGGTTAAAATAAATAATATTGTAGCTCATTTATTTTTGTGTCCACTAACCCCCTTCCCCTGCCAATCTATACGACAAAACAAAAACAAAGAAAACGTGACTCAAACCTCTCAACAATAAACAGTAATAGTACTGATAAATTGTTTTGCGTAAATATTATCTTTCCTTATCTTAGTTGGTCAATTTAATTAATTTTGTGGTAATAATAAGGATCCCTTGTTTCTTTTCAAGTGACAATGGAACAATATAATAAACCACATATTCATACAATAAATGGCATGGGTAATAAAACCTGTATTACCACGCAAGCGAATTCACAAAGCATGACCAAACCCTTACCTAGTTCTGGGAAAGTCTCATCTTTTACCATCAACGTTTCCGGTTCCTTTTCAGCCTTGGGGTAGTAGATTTCCGGCTTCTCCCCGGTGCTGGATTCCATGTGGCCGACCCTCATGTGGGCGATATCGTTGTAGATGGCGGCATTAACAACGAACTCCATCGGAGCTATTACCCCGTACGCCTCCGGTCCGTGTTCAATGACCAGAGGGTCGGAAACGTTGGGGTCGAACATGACCGCGTTGGGGGTGACCAGCAGCACACCGCCGACCACCCCCTGCCCATCGGTGATGTGACGGACATTGATTTTGAGGAAGCGTTCGCGGAAAACGGCGGACTCTTGGTCATCGGTGTCAGTGCTGGATCCCTGGGGACAAGAAGGGGTTCGAACTCGCTCGACGTGGCCCGGTTTAGGACTGACGGGCCGGAGGTTCTCGAGGAGTTCTGAAAAAAATCGGACTGTTGTAGAGAACATCTGATACTAAATATCGTCGGGTAGGTAATTGAGTGTGTTTATTTATATCGCTTGTGATACGAATACGCACGACTTTACACGCCTTAGAATATGTCGCCTGTTACTGTGAGGTGCTCATGGTCCAAAAATGCACTGGTAATTTCTAATAAAGATAACATTATTTTATGACGTAATTTTTGGTATTATTTCATTCAACGTTACTATTTTAAATGTATTTGTTTTTAATATCTAACGTTTGTTTACAGTGATCTTAAATAAACTTGATAAAAGTGATTAAGACATTTAAAACAACTGCCTCAAATTTAGGATTGATTGTGTTCTCGTTGTTGTCTCAAGAATGAGTCAAATTTACGTTTTCATAGGTATTTAAACTAGGCGGTATGGGCGCTGTCGTTTCGAATTAAATTCGGATTCGATTTTTTTGCTGGAATCAATTCAGGAGATATTACCGATTATGAGAATCCATGTTACCAGACGGTAAACAGGCTCGTTATTTTTAAAAAAAAATTATTTATGACAAATAGAAAAAACGAAATTTTTTTAAATATTTTTTTATCGATTTCCAACAAGAAATGTTCAATAAGTTTTTTTCGAAAACTTGATAATTTCAGATTTATTATACTCCAGGCGTTTTAGCTGTAAAATTGACCTCTGTGCTAAATTCGTGCACTATGAATTTTTTTTATTGCGTTCATTTGGATGTCCTGAATGACATTTGGTAGTTACGCCACGATACATCTGGAGGATTTCGTGAAAACCGCATCGGAAAGTTTTCAGTTTTTATCACCCAAACGGGAACAACACCTATTATAAAAGTTGTACATCTGTAAATTCTCTACCTTAAAAGCCCTATACATTTTTTTCGTACGCCTAAACATTTTGGAGATTCGACGCGGACTAAGTGAAATCGCCAATTTTCCGTTTTTACGCTCCAAAAGTGTAATAAAAAAATTACTATACATAATTTTTTATAATATCTTTAGACTCTGTATATTAACTTCCAATAAAGAAAATTGTCGATTTTTAATTCGTTATATACGTAAAAATGATTTGTTTTTACCCGCGCGCACATGCCAGCCATCCTAATTGTCTCGAAGTAGTGTTTCTGTCTTATGCGTATCGTGCGATTTATGTTGTTTATATACCTATTGTGGTCATTAATTTATTATTAATTATATTATTATTGATTAACTAAAATTCATTTAATTAATTAAGTATTTATTTTAATGTAGATTACAAACACATTAATAAACAATTATATTTGAAATTAGCGTTTCCCGGTACTCAAAAAACACAACAAAAACTTTACGACCTCATAATACCATCACTCTTTGTGCCGTCTCGATCGCAAATTGACTCGCTTACCTTTATAGGTGCGTCGGGTTGTTTGATGACAGGCATGCCGCATGGCCCGCGGCGATAATAATTATGTCGTAAAGTTTTTGTTGCGTTTTTTGAGTGCCGGGAAGTGCTAATCTCAACTATACAATTCTAATCAACATTAAGGTGTGTGTGTGTTTCTTCACCAAAACTTACGCCTGATTTGTGTCTCTATCATCTATTAGACTAGTAACTGCCACTTTCCCCGGTAAATTGCGCGCTAGTTTTAAATTCACAACTTGAACATCAATAAATTTTGCTATTTCTGGCGGTTCTAAAATCGTTACGTAACGCAACCTTGACCTTCCACATAACAGGACCGTAGCGCCAGGCTGGACTCCCTCCCAATTGCGTTACGTAATTTGTGGACGACCCCTATGTTGTAGAACTAAATTAATGACATCAAAATGTATTGTGTTCTCCATTTTTTTATTAAAATTAGTGATAATTTAAATACCCCGTTCTAGTTTACAATTTTATTTATATATGTATATTTAAAAAGGAAAAAAATACTATTGCGTGTATTCACAGAATAATTATGTAATAAAAAATATATATGCATAAATAATTTATATCAATAAATAATTTTTAAAATTTTTATGAAGAGAGTAATAATTTAATAATAATAATAACTAAATAAGTAAACACCATAGAAATTAGACAACTCCCAATTTCAGAAGCCAGAGGCTTGTGCGAAAGGGAGTTACACCACAGTAAAGAATAGACCAGTACTCCCACTCGGCCGGAACAGTGAGATAAGATTTTCAGAGCGCAAACATGCTCCTGGGGTCTCCTGGGCTTAAATTATCTGATGCGCAGTGGACAGCAGTGATGTTATTGGGTTGATGTTTATTATTTACTCGAGTAGTGTACATGCAAATGCGCGTGGGATGGAAATAGTGGATGCGCAGTGGAATAAAAAAAAATAAAATCGAGTACAACAAACATCAAAGGGACCGCCGAGGAGTGAAATTACTGGTCTATTCTCTACTGTGGTTACACATTGAAAAACGCGGACATACAATCATATCCTTCATATCCTCCGACAGTACCAGTGCTAGCCGGGGGGCTCGCACCCGGTAGCGCGATACCCGTTTTGATTCATCGCGATTGCTACCTAATGAAAAACCTATATTAAATTAAATACTTATTTAATTAAATAAATTTATAACAATTAATTAATTAATAATAATAGAATAGATAATAAATTAATGATCACGATACATAAACAACAGAAATCGCACGATACGCATACAGCAACTCAGTACTTGGAGAGAATTAGAATTCCTGGCACGTGCGCGCGGGTAAAAACAAATAAATTTTACATATATTAACGAATTAAAAATTCACAATTTTCATTATTGGAAGTTAATTAACATACAAAGTGTAAAGATATAAAAAATTATGTATTGTAAAAAAAAACATTATTTTATTACATTTTTAAAGCGACAAAAAACGGGAAATGACGATTTCTCAATTTTTAAAAATTAATAACACTGAAAATATCAACTTTACGAAAAAAGTTATTGAACATTTCTTGTTGGAAATCGATAAAAAAATATAAAAAAATTTGTTTGATGAAAAATTATTTTTTTCTATTTGTCATAAATAAAATTGTTTTAAAAAATAACGACCCAGGTTACCGTCTGGTAACATGGATTTTCATAATTGATACTATCTCTTGAACTGATTCCAGCAAAAAATCGAATTCGAAACGACAGCGCCCATACCGCCTAGTCTAATTAGGTAATGTTCAAGTAAGAATAAACTGAGACATAAAAAACCAAGCAAAAACTTTACGACCTCATTAAAATACCGGTACTCCTTTTTGTGCTGTTCGCAAATTGACTCGCTTATCTTTATAGGTTTTTAATGTGCGTCGGGAATGTTTCATGTCAGTCTTGGCGCCATGGCCCGCAGCGATATAATTATGTTGTAAAGTTTTTGTTTGCATTTTTTATTTACTAGGATCTACTTACTTCAACTTAGCGCCATGGCCCGCGGCGATAATAATTATGCCGTAAAGTTTTTGTTTAGTTTTTTTTTTTTGTCTCAGGAAGTCCCTACTTGGACTTTAGTATTTTCTAACTATACTATTTATAGGGATCGTAAACAAATTATGTTATAATATCATAAACAGTACTTAATATACTAATAATTAGTCCTATGTGTTCTTGTTCCATAAAGAGATTGGCGGTCAACCATAAACCACACAAAGAGGAAATACATCGACTGATAAGGTCAGGTTTATCAATCGTTAATTAACTTTGCTGTCAAGTTTAACGCCATTGGTTTTTGTAGATATAACTTCAATTCAATATAATCTTAATTACAAATACCTATATGTTTAATTATTAGACGACCAAGACTACCGAATTTATCAGAGTCTTAAAAACTGTTTTTAAGACTTCGTTTGTTCAACGGTTAGAAAAAAAATATTAAAAAAGGTAATTTTTTGCGCCTTTTATAACTAATTTCGTCTCCCTAAAAATCCTTCAAGCATTTTTTTAATGGGCTTCTCAGACACACTTTCTATGCACTCAGTTTAATGACCATCAATATATTCGTTTCCTAAAATTTTCCTTTAAATTATTGTCCATAACTTTCCCTTGGCTGACCAATAATTCCTTACAAATTTTAAGCGGCTGTTAGATTTTTATTTCTTGGAATATGATTTTCTGTAGACTCTAATGGTTATTTATTTTTGGTGCGCCAAAATATTATTTTTTGACATTAACTACTGTCATTTTTTTTATTGAAGAGGAACATGTTTCTGGTTTCAAAAACGTCTCATAAGTGAGTAGGCCAGTCGTCAGGCAGATTAACATTTTTTTTTAAACCGGACAAAAGATTTTACTGTTGGAATCAGTTCATTATAGGCCTCTTTTAGACATACTACTTTCTTCCACTCACTCGTTCGCCCCCCGGAACACCCTTAATTATGGGGCAATATCACTTAAAAATCATTTTATTGCGAATATCTCGGATCTGAATGGTCCTACGAAGAAAGAGGAAGGTTATTAAAGTTAAAGATAAATAAATTCTGTATCGAAATGGTTCAGACACATTTTTACGTAGTATTAATATTCTTGGAGTTATAGGGAGGAGGGGGGTAAGTTAAGCACCTTATCGCATTCACTCTGTATATCGACACTTTCCTATTAGCCCAGGCGGTATCTGCTTAAAATCACCTATGTTTGAGTGAATCGGGTAGTATGGGTATTTGATTTTTTGAAACTATTTGTTTCAATTTTGACATTGATTTTCTCACTGAAGTTGGCAAATGTGGCAGACACGACGGAAGATATATATATTTTTTTATACATTTATTTAACGTTGGCCTATTTCCGCTACTGGGACCTAACCGCCTGTAGACGAGCTACCCCCAACCAGGAATTTTGCCGAACCTCTTCCCTTAAGAAGAGTAGGGATCTTTTACTTGCCTAACATTTAATAGACAAGGGACCGACGGCTTTACATCTCCTCCGAAGGATGGTATATCTCCTATACAACCCTCGCCTAAGGTTGTATAGCTTCCGCGCATACACTGATATACAAGCCGCTGGAAGATGTGTGAGGCGAGAACGCGGTTTCCGTTGGAATGGACACCATCCAAGTACTAACTGCGCCTGCCGTTGCTTTACATCGCATACCGAAGTATGTACATAGTAAAGACGCACCTACGCTCGCCCCCACGGAAGATATTTGAAATGATGCAACGGTCTTAGAAATGGCTTGGGCAATAATAATACTATCTCACCGGATATGTATAAATTCTTTCATTACCCGTGCATTGACACAGGCATATATGACAGCTTTTAATATTTTGTTTACGTGAACATATTCAATATCTGGTAGCTTTTGCTTATTGCATCAAGCATATTCTTCAGGCTGGGAATGATGTTTATAAAATAAAAACAAGATATGCACATCCGGTAAGCGTCAGTTTCAAATTCAATTTCTCTCGCACAAGATATTGAACGGACGAATATCAAATTGTTTTTGCGTCGCTTTTTACGCATGCTATAGGGCGGCTTTCTTAGAATACACAAATCGAGTTAGCAAAACGTCAAAAAATGCCAATAGGGATCTAGGCTGCCGTACGATGCGTTTTAAAAGTGGGAGTAAACTAAAGTATTTACAAAAACGAAAAACAGTTTCTTATGAGTAAAATTCTCTGCCGGATCAGAATTTTAAGCTCACCAATTCATTCTTAATTGCAAAATTGGAGAAAGTATTGTTTTGCAAAAAGTTGAAGAAAACGACAAACATCAATATTTTCATTCCACACTCAATTTTGCTAGTAAAATTATCGTATGTATGTCATTAGTGCTTAGAATTTTATCGGTAAAATGTTTTCGAGAGCGCATAGAGAAAAAATTTATACAGGCTGTCCATTTTATCAGAGCACTTGAGAATATCTCACTTAATATCGGTCGTAAAAAAAAATATTTTTACGAAAATTGTGCCGATTTATATAACCTACAAAATAGTTCAAAGACATTTGAAATCCATGGCGGAAAATATCGAAAATGCGGAAAACGTCTAGGCCAAATATCTCCGTTATTTGAAGATACGAGAAAAATTCTAAGGCGAAAATTTTTTGCAAAACAGTGTTTCAACGAGGTTTTATCTAATTTTTATTAAAACCGCTGTATTTTGAGACTTTACTCTTCAGGCTGTTAAAAAAATTATTTTTAAACGGGCGGTAAATGGCGCCATTAAATAGAGTATTTTCTTCCCTTTTCAACGATATATCACATGCCATACTTATTCATTGGTACTACGTTAGTAATTATAAAAATATTTGTTTTAAACCAATAATTTTTTTTTAAAAAAAGCATCATACTTGCCGTGGAGAAATATGATTAAATAAAACGATAAAATCATTCAATAAGCTGTTCAAATCTTTGCTATAATAAAACATTAACATAATTAAGAAGAATAAAGTAAATTCAGGTAACAAAAACAAAATAATAATCAAAAAAGCAACATGGAGCAATTATGGAAAGAGTATTCGCAGTTATGCCAATGTATAGAGGTCCTCCATAAAAACGTCACTCCTTGCTCAGAAAGTTAAAATGTCTTTACCAATTAATTTAAGTATAATATCCATTTGTTTGTATTTCATGATTTCACTATTATTTCATATTTTAAAATAGTTGGCTATGAACAAACTTGACAATTTAATTTTTTGACAGATCATCTCAGTTAATACTTAAACTCTCACTCAATCACACTCGTTTAAGAATTTAGAATTTTCGAAATGATTTTCACTCACATTGATCGTTATAATATGTTCGTTACAAATTGCCCATGCTTGTTAAAAAAAAATTTATTGGTTTTAAAAAAATATCTTTATAATTACTAACGTAGTACCAATGAATAAATATGGCATGTGATATATCGTTGAAAAGGGAGGAAAATACTCTATCAATGGCGCCATTTCCCACCCGTTTCAAAATAATTTTTTTTAACAGCCTGAAAAGTAAATCTCAAAATACAGCGGTTTTGAAAAAAATTAGATAAAACCTCGTTGAAACACTGTTTTGCAAAAAATTTTCGCCTTAGAATTTTTCTCATATCTCTTCAAATAACGGAGATATTTGGCCTAGACTATATAAATCGGCCCAATTTTCGTAAAAATATGTTTTTTTTGTACGACCGATATTAAGTGAGATATTCTCGAGGGTCCTGATAAAATGGACAGCCTGTATATAAAATTTAAAAGCACGAGTGGTATTTTGGGAAAATATTTCATAAATACATTATTCAAATACATAAAATGGATCTTTAATATTAAATTGTTTTATAATAGTAAACAAAAATAACATAAAATAAAACATGACATATTGTATAAATGGGACCATGGCGTTTTTCAGCGATAAAAGATGAAACTGTACTGCCAAAAGCCAATCTAATTGTTTTACTACTGATAATGACATGATTGGTGCAAGGGTTTAAAAAATGATTTTTCATTGGCTACTAGGTTGATGAATGAAATAATCGGCCTAAAATTTTATAATATCTTTTAACATTCTTCTTAGAATTTGTATATAGCAAAATTGCTTTATTGATATACTTTTTCAATAAACAAGAGCAATATTCCCTACCCATAAGTGGTTTTGAAAAATAACCTATAGGAATTTAATATATCATCTATTAATTTGTAAGATACATCTGGGTCCACTGCGCCAAACTGTGTTAATGCCTTTAACATATTCTTTATAACTTTTCACGTGCCTTCGACAAATTGCCGACAACCAGACTATTGTACAAACTTGAACATTTCGGAGTGCGTGGAAAACTTTTAACATGGATTGAGTCATTCTTGAGTGATCGGGAGTTTTCTGTGCGTGTAGGAAACTGTTCTTCGGACAAACGTAAAGTTTTAAGTGGTGTACCTCAAGGCTCGGTACTAGGCCCGATCCTGTTCTTAATATACGTGTCAGACCTAACGCAAAATTGCACATCATCTACTCTTTCCTACGCTGATGATCTTAAACTGTTTTCTTCACCGTCATCTGATATTCAACACGACCTTGACTTTATCGTGCGCTGGTGTTCCAATTGGCTGATTCCCCTGAACAATACAAAATGCTGTGTACTGCACATGTCTAAACATAATCCAAAATTGAACTATATCGTTAACGGAAATCAACTTATGACCGTATCAGAACAAACTGACCTTGGTGTTGTAGTGACAGACTCATTGTCCTGGAGTGCTCATGTTTCAAAAGTGATTAAGAAATGTAATCAGTTAATTTATATGGTCAAAAAGTCGTTCCAAGATCTTACAACCGACTCATTTCTTAAAATCTATAAGTCGTATATTCGCCCACATCTCGAGTTTGCTGTAGCCGTATGGTCTCCTGTTTTAAGGCAAGACATCAATAGGCTCGAAGGTGTCCAAAGACGTGCAACCAAGCTCCCCCGAGTTTTACATAATCTTCCGTACGAAACTCGTCTCAGCATTCTCAAACTTCAGCCACTGGAAACAAGACGAATGCGTGGTGATCTCATTACCACATACAGGTTACTCCATAGAGAAATGTACTGTCCAGTGGATATTTTTATATTTAATGTGGATCCCCGCCTACGTGGCCACGCCCTGAAGTTAAAAAAGGAGAATTTTCACATGCGTAGTAGGCAAACATTTTTGTCTAATAGAGTGTTTGACAAGTGGAACGCGTTGCCGGATAGTGTTGTCACTGCTCCGTCTTTGAATTCATTTAAAAGTAGACTGGATCATTTTTTGAATACTGTGCCTGTATAATGTTAATGTTAACAAGATGTGTCTCTGCAAGTTACAGTATTTTAAACAGATAATCATTTGTCCATACTTCATCTAAATATTTGTTTAATTTAGTTTATAGGATGTTATTTAATTTTTATATTATGAGCTTAACAAGCTTTCGAGCTTCAGCTCTTATTTTTTGTAATAATAATAATAATAATAATAACAATAATAATATTCAACCTTTCTCGTAAGACTTTCAATATTATTTATTTGCCCTTTTTAAGGGATAACTGTAGTCCTCTTTGGGCCATGTCACTCTATAAAAGACCTAATACTGCAACTTACTAAAGATTTTATTGGCACATAGAGACACATTTTGAGAGAGAAAACAATAAAGCGAAATATATTTACTTCTGCTTCTCTTATAATACGTCTTTAACTGTTTTACTGTTTTATACATTTATTTACCTGTATAATATATAATATTATAGCGAAGAATAGTTTTTCGTCTTTAATCAACTGTTAAAAGCTGTTTTTACCTAACATTTAACATAATAATTATGCAAGGACCTGCTTGGGGTCCCCGTAGAGAAAATGTCCTCATAGGGCAGCTGAAATTTTTGCGAGTGTCCTCGTACGACCCCAGAGACCCCCACGCATACATAGACAAATATTATGGTGACGTATTACACTCCAATAAGATAAATGTTATAAATTGGATTGCTTAAAGTACAATTTGCAAGATATTGTCTTTCATGTCAATACAAAAATCACTGGTAATTTTGAGGTTAGGTGAGAAACATGCAATAACAAATATCAAAATGATTATTTCACATACATCACACAAATTAAAACAACATTGATTTTTAATAAATAAAAATTTTGTTTCCTGTAAACTTTGACACATATATGTTCTTTACAATACGCGAAAATCAAACAAACGAACCCGGCAAGGATTTATCATGGATACACATTGGATTCACGTGCAACGAAAATTGGTGACAGTTGAGACTTGCTCATAATATTTTCGCTAAGTTACAGGCTTTAATATTATTTATCCACAATCACATTATAATGATTGGAGTTTTATCCACACTTATGAAGCATAGTTCAAGTAAGAATAAACTGAGACATAAAAAACCAAGCAAAAACTTTATCCTCATTAAAATACCGGTACTCTTTTTTGTGCTGTTCGCAAATTGACTCGCTTACATTTATAGGTTTTTAATGTGCGTCGGGAATGTTTCATGTCAGGCTTGGCGCTATGACCCGCAGCGATATAATTATGTTGTAAAGTTTTTGTTTGCATTTTTTATTTACTGGGATCTACTTACTTCTACTTAGCGCCATGGCCCGCGGCGATAATAATTATGCCGTAAAGTTTTTGCTTAGTTTTTTGTCTCAGGAAGTCCTTACTTGGACTATACCACTTTATCCACTAGTGGAATAATGGAATTACTTTATTCCACTAGTGGAATAATGAAAAATACACTCTTAAATCAAATACATTTTATTTATTTTATTCATTTATATTAATAGACATTTCATTATTTGTTTTATCATATTTCACTTCGCTTCTATTAATTAACAAGCATGTAGTTGTCATCGGCTTCAGGACGCATAGTGCTTATCGAAGTTTCAACACCTTCCAAGTTTTTTTAAAATAATTTCAATAATTTTTGACGTTACAGCCGCTGACAGAGCGAAATGTCAAACCATTTTTTGATGAAATCTGATTCTAAATGACCGTGATTGTGGATAAAACGTCGCATTGTATAAGTGTTTTAGTCGCGTTTTATCCACTCAAGAAAAACTTTCTTGCGTGGATAAAACGCTATCTAAAACACTTATACAATAAATAACTATTAACATATGTAGTTACAAAATAGCCATACCACTAAGATTCTGCAAAATTAGTTCGTTGACAAACGTCAAATTCTGCAAGGTTATGACGTTTAATATGAAAACTTTTTGATTGCACTATAGTTAAAACAATATTTATTAAAAATAAACGTGCATACAAGCCTCACAGTCTCCGCCTTTTTAATTTCTGCACTTATGGAATCACAATTGTTGCAAAAAAATGCTGCCACCATGATTGCATCTACTTTGGGTAAATTGTCCGACTGGGCTTTCAAAAATCTCGTGTCCGTCATCGCTCAATTAGTCTTCAAATTCCACAATACAGTCAAAATACTATAATTAGTCCTGCTTGAACACACACTTTTACCATAGTAAACTGTGTTTTTCTAATGCCGCCTCTATTGTCATGCCCGTATTTTGTGATTTGCGACGTTACACCAATAAGAAACCCGTTTTCAGTCACGTGGTTTTGTTTACATAAATATTCAAATTTTAAAGTCGAATATAATAATAAATTTAAGCATTTTTAAAATTCATGCATCTTCCTCATTAAATAACTGCGAAATTAAGTAATTCCCAAAAACTCGCCTGAATAATTTAAGTTTGGCGTCATTCAACATCGTTTTATATGGGCATCGCCAATAAAAAAAACTAATAAAAATTATCTATAATTAAACCCACCTACATCTATTATTACGGAAACACTGGAATTTTAAAATATGTGTACTAGACTATCACATTGTTAAAATTGTAAAAATATAGGTGATAAATTTCGGTTGACGCGTCAGAAAAATAATCACGAAATATTTCTGTATATAGAGAATAATATAGTTAAAATATGGTTTGTTTACTCGTCGCAAAATTTAAAAATATTAATATTGAGCATTTTAGAATATTTCAAAGGTCAACGGTCAATTGTACAATGGCAGAATTCCAATTTAACACCGCCGTTAATATAACTTGATCAATAAGATACAATTTAGATCTATTTGATTTACACCGAGGACTGACGCATTAAATAAATCAAGAACAATTATTTCACACAAGCATGTGACTGAATGAACACATATCTCCACATTTACAAAACCGGCGACAAGATGAAGTTCGCAGACTTTCTCACAACTTTTTAGACATTTTTTTAAAGCAAAATTAACTATAAGGCCTATTTTGTCAGTAAAATAAAAGGCAGAAGTAGGCTGTGATTAAAATTTGAGGATATTTTTGGTACCTGTTGTTTTTTGTTTCACAATATTATTTTGTTATATATTTCAATTTACTTTTTAACCTCTCCACAATAAAATTGTGAGAGGTTACTAAAATTGGTTCAAAAACGAAAATTGAGATAACATCAAATCTTTACGTTTTGAGGTCCTAGGAACCCAAAAAAGTGGTTTTTGAAAAATGTCTGTGTGTGTGTATGTGTGTTAGCACGATAGCGCCGAAACTACTGAACGGATTTGAATGAAACTTTGCGTGTGTGTTTCTTTAGTGTCCCAGATCGGACACTGTGTTGAGATCGGATTACGTTTAGTGCCATTTTGACGCAACAAGTTGTTTTTTTATATTTACTTTCAATTTACAATGGAACCATTAAAAAGCAGTTAAAATTCTGATTTCAACGATATATCACACTTCCACCCTTTCGATTTGGTTTCCGTGAAAAAAATTAAAAACAAAGCAAATATGGCATAGATCGCATTTCGCATGACATGATCGATGCGCGTAGCGGTTACATCGTGAAACTCGTCACATCACGTGTCAATTCACGTGTGAGGGTTTCTTCACTGCTCTAGAAGTAGAGCGGATTACGTTTAGTGCCGTTTTTAAATATATATACAGACAAATCGAAGAATTAAACTACAAATATTCCTCTAAAATCTAGTAAAATTACTGAAATGCTAATGTTTCATTTAACAAAGACAGCCGCGAGCGATCGGATTGCAATGAGCAAATTTTGATGATTGTCATTGTCATCGTTTGTCATCCGATAACGTTGGTGTCATGTCATGTTAATAAGATTTCGGCACATTTGTAACTTTTAGTGGATTGTCACAAACTTTAAAGGTAGATGTAACAATATCAATATCATATGCTTTCTGTACCTTCGTTGGTGAATTTATTATAGATTATCACTTTACCAATTTTCAGTTTGTTGCTTTACAAATCTGTAGTATTTAGGATAACTAGACTTTCATCAAGTGATGTTAAAGTTGTTAATATCCTAATAGTATATTATTCAACGAGCGATAATGTAGGTAATAACTCGCATAGATGATTGTAAATTCATTAAGTTGAGGGTTTTTTAGTGCCCCAGAAGATCTGAAAAGGTTTTGGATGAGATCGGATTACGTTTAGTGCCGTTTTGTTACACAATTTAATGCTCTTTTCGGCTTCAAAGATCCACCGAGTGGGGAGGTTCCAGCCGCTTCCAGTAGCTGCCGATTTTTTTACAATACTTTTAAATCAAAGGAAACCGATAGCCGCGTTGTTTACGCGCTACTGGGTTCGAGCCCCAGCTCCGGTACTGTCGGAGAATATGGTTGTATGTCCGCGTTTTTCAATGTGTAACCCCTTTCCGCACAAGCCTCTGGCTTCTGGAGCTGGGGGTTGTCTAATTTCTGTGGTGGTTATTTATTTAATATAGAAAAAAATGAAAGGGCTTGAACATTTATCTGCATAAAAAAATTGTTAAGTAAACAACTGCCAACTCGCCGACCGGAAGTACCTAATTGTTTTTTATAGATGCATGCCATCCAAGAACTTTATAAAATCCTTTAATTTATTTTTGTGATTATTATAAAGAAAACATTTATTTTACAGTACCTATACTTACGAATATCTTAACAATGTATCGTTTTTATGCTGTTTGGGAATGGTTTCACACATGTTTACACTATACAGAGTGTCCCAACCACCATGAATGACTTTGGATCAAAATTTTTTGAAAAATTGGTGAATCACGTCAACGTTGTTTCCAAGGGGGACATATTTTAATGGCAAGGGGGGGGTCGAGTGATACATCTTTTGAAAGGCCTTTCAATTCCCTACATAACTCTGTATTTTTTTAAAACTTTTATCGATTCGTTCTTAAGGAAAATAAATTTTATTTTTGATGATTACACACAATCGAAATCGTTTAAAAAATCTAAAATACACGCCACTGGGTATTGGAATTTATAAAATAACTACATTTTTTAGTGCTCTCAAATCAACACGAGTTTTCTCGACAAAAAACACTTTCCTTATCCGTTTAGTTTTAGAATAATAAAAGACTCATAAGTATTTGATAGTCCTTGAACATTAATTTGTTCACAACCAATTTTAAATCGAGATATATTTTATCAGAGTGAGTTCTCAAAGTGGAGAACTCTTTCCTTCAGGAGAGAAGAGAAATTGTCAGCGTTTATTTTAAAAACGATAATTGTGCTAGAGGTTGGTTCTCAGTATGTTCTACAATTATTGAAAAAATTTATGGAAATAGGTTCTGTAGGAAACAAAAAGCATGAACCTCAGCGACCGATTAGGAATGAAGCAGTCTAAGTGGCAGTTCTGGGTCATTTGCAGATGGATAACACTCAATCGATCAGAAAAGTAGCTGAGGCTTCCGGTATATTACGAAGCAGTGTTCATCGAATTCCGAAGGCCCACAAATTTCATCCATATAAATTTAAATTGGTACACGAATTAAACGAAGATACGTGTTTTTCTGATGAACCGACTTTTTACTTAAATGGGGAGGTAAACAGGCACAATTGTAGGTATTGTCGTGAAACCAATCCACATTTGTTCATGGAAACTCATACCCAAAGGCCTCAGAAGTTAAATGTTTGGGCTGGCATCTTAGGGGATCACATTCTCGGGCCGTTTTTTATTCCTGATAATTTAAATGGCGAAAGGTAATTCGATGTATTAGAAAATAACATCGACCCAATGATTACCCAAATCCTCGAAGTAGACGATAATCTTTTAGAGGGCGAACTGTTTTTTCAACAGGATGGGGCACCTCCACATTTTGCTATAGCAGTCCGTCAATTTTTGGATAATCGGTTTCCTGAGCGGTGGATCCGAAGAGGTCCTGTGGAGTGGCCCGCTAGGTCGCTCGCTTTAACTTCCTTGGATTTCTTCTGTGGGGACATTTGAAATCGAAGGTATTTGCAACAAAACCCGCATTTCTGGAAGAGTTACGTGAAAGAAAGGTTCGTACAGAATTTCCAAACAGATTATACTACTGTATGGAAGTCGGTGGGGGTCATTTTGAACAATACATACGATAATTTAAACTGCTTCTTTTATTTTTATTTCCCGAACCTAAAATAATGAAACAATTTATTTCTCAGGAACGAATCCACCCAGTTATGCAGAGAATTGAAAGACCTTATATATAGTATACAAGTATTACATTAAAATATGTCCCCCTTTGAAACAAGGTCGACGTGTTTCACCAATTTTTCAAAAAAATTTTATCTCCAAAGTTATTCAGGGTGCCTCTACTTTTGGTTGGGACACCCTGTATTATTATTTATATGTAAAATACGTCTTTAGAATTTCTGTTTTGAAATACCCTGTATATACCCCGTGTACAAATTTAGTTTTTTTTTCTTATTCATTTTTGAAATCCAAGTAATTATTGCAGTTAAGTCATTTCATTTTATTATTTATTTAGTCATTTAAAATTGAAAAAGTAAAGTTACTAGAATGCATTTTAAAATTACATTCTTTTAAAGCAACACTTTTACGAAAAGAATTCAACTAAAATAAGTCAAGCCATGATATTTGTTTACAATATGAGCAATAAGTTTCAAGTACTTCAGTCACATCAAATAGGGTGAGAAAACTACGAAGCCAGTATTGAAATTTATAATAAAAACATTTCCAAGCGTGTGACCACAAAATTCGAAGCTTTCATGTAAATTGTGACGTCATTTTTACCATATAAAAGGAAGATCAGACTGCTCACCTAGAGGAGTTGTAATGGGGTAATCAGACCCGAGTTACATCGCAGAACATTGTGTTCGCTGTGACTTCCTGGAGATTACAATTGCACCACACCTTAGTTACATCGCCGGACATAAAGTTCGCTGACTTTGGAGATTGAATTTAAACATACCTAAGTTACATCACTGGATATTGAGTTCGCTGTACTTACGGTATTATTGTGTGGTTATTTGTCTAACTGCGAGCCCAACAATATTTTGATCTACTTAGTCTTTTTTCATCTCAGTCGTAGACAAACATTCTTTGGCATACTCTTTATGAAGTGCCATTTTAACCTCTCTGTTATGCTCGACGAAAACACAGAGTGGCTTTAGACCAAACCGAGGCACATCGGACCTAATCTTCACACTTAAACAGCTTCAAGAAAAAGCACTCGAACATCAAGGAGAAATTCGCATGGCCTTCATTGATTTAACCAAGGCGTTTGACTCGGTGGACAGGGAAGTGCTTTGGAAAATTATGCTCCGCTTAGGTATCCCTAGAAAATTTGTGGAAGTATGTCGCAGTCTACATACAAACAACAACGCCCAGGTTATGTATAATAATGAGGCAACCGAACCTTTCCAAACCCTCACTGGAGTTAGGCAGGGATGTGTCCTGGCACCCCTACTTTTTAATTTGTTTACCACTGCTCTAACAATTATTGTTGACAACAAACGGATAGTCAGAGGAATAGGTCTCAGATACCGTTCTGATGGCGGTCTCTTTAACATAGGGCGCTTTAGAGCTTTCACGAAGACCCGCACACGATTCATTTGTGATCTCCAGTATGCGGATGACTGTGCACTTTTAGCCGCTACACCGGAAGAGCTTCAAGAACTTTTAGATGTGTATGCCCAGAGCTATGATTCCTTGGGACTTAAAATCAACATTGGAAAGACTAAGATTATGTCAACTCCTCATCAAGTGAACCAAATAGACATTACACTTAACGGAAATTCTCTTGAAGTGGTGGATCAGTTCAGTTACTTAGGCAACGTTGTTAATGACAAAGCAAACATGGACAGCGAGATTCGCAATAGAATTAACGCTGCATCTAGAGCACTCTGGGGACTTAGAGAGAGAGAGTATTTGACAACCACGACCTTGCATTGTCAACGAAAATGGCTGTCTACAGAGCAGTTGTCATTCCAACACTGCTATATGGATGTGAAAGCTGGGTCATTTACCGTCGTCATGTGAAAGAATTAGAACGTTTTCAGCAAAGACACCTCAGAAGTATGATGAAAATCCGTTGGTTCCATCACATATCAAACGTGGAAGTACTCAGGAGAGCAAACAGCCTTCCAATTGAGGTGCTTATTTCAAGAGCACGCCTAAGATGGGCAGGTCACGTTCATCGTATGCATGATAACCGCCTTCCTAAATGTACACTTTATGGTGAATTGCTAAGCGGTAGAAGAAGGCGTGGCGGTCAACGAAAGAGGTTCAAAGACGTTCTCCATGAAAATCTAAAATCCTGCGGTATTCCAGACGAGCAATGGGAACAACTTGCAGCGCACAGAGCCGAATGGCGAGGGGTTGTGGCCAGCTATCAAGGAAATGTTGCTGCAAGAAGGCCGAGTCCAAGACCTAACCAGGTCTATGTTTGTCCTGATTGCGGTCGACATGTGCTCTCCCGAATTGGCCTCTATATCCATAGTCATGTGCACCGTAGATGAATGGGAATTACAATATACTACACCTTTTACTTGTTTTTTATTACACATAATCTATCGACTGTAACATTTTTTATACTCGGACTCGAGTAAAGGCTAATAATAATAATAAATAATATGCTCGACGAGTACATTAAACATGAAGAATCTGGGGGAGAGCGATATAACGCTATACAGGGCGCGCGGAAATTCTGTAGGCATAAATTTCTAAAGGTGATCGCTTGCTTAATTCGAGACTCTATTTTATTATTGGCAATTGCATTTATATTCTGGTTTTGTCGGGGTGTAATGGGGAAAATTGGCGCATTAGATTTTTTTTATGAACGATTAGTTTTGATTTTTAAGTATGATAATATTGTTACCAGCTATTCAGTTATGATTTCATTCACGATTTTAATTCATAAAATTTCACTTTCTGAATGTTTTACTAGGAAAATTTACGTTTGCAAAATAACGAGTTTATATTCAAGAACTATATATTTTCTGCGTTTATGCAATGACAAAAAACTTTCACTTCCATTATTTTTCATTTGATGTACTTATTAAGGCTACTGTGTGCCTAATTTTGGACATGTAAAATGTCGTAGTAATGTTTACCTTTCAAATGATTATCTGAAATTTCTCACCAGCGATCTATTTGGTTTTCTATGATTGTTTAATAACGATCCATTGACTTAATTACCTTGCGCTCACAAACTGTACAGGCCATCGGTCAGTACTGGGTTAATTAGCCCGTAAACTTGTTCGTATTAAGAAGGGTTTACTTTTCGTCGAGTACTGAACCGGAACGTCTCGTCTGTTTGATTTATATCTACCCACCCCGTTTTATGTTGTAGAACAGTCATACAAAATTTGGTAGACTGCTTGTTTTAATTATAACCAAAGAATTTTTCCTCAACATGCTATGATCTTTTACAGTAGTATTTAATGCTCATTTTCAACTTAATTTTGATAATGTATAAATATGACATGATTCTTGTCCTTTATTTTGCATTCGATTCATTACTTGGCTATTGCTAACAATTCTCTTTAATTATAAAACATTATTACCTAGCAATTGCTAACAGCTCTAATTATAAATTGTCATTACTAGGCCATTGCCACAACCCTAATTACTATTAAAATAACATAGCATACTTTTGTGTATAAGTTCATGTTATTGCATCAAAACACTCAGCATATCTATAGCATTTTCCTATTATAATATTTAGACAATTGTCTCAAATATTTGGATTACTTTTGATTTCATGTACGACTATTGTTGCATCAATTTATTATAAAATAAAATGTTTTTTTTACTATTTTCTCCCATCAATTATTGCCTTATTCTTTCACCTTTTTCGCCATATAAGAAATAAACTAAATAAATGTTTTAATTTCAAAAGTAAAATAGAAAACAAACTTCAACTATAAATGTACAGTGCAATTTTGAGTAATAAAATACTACATAAATAACATATAATTAACTAGATATCTCAATTAATAGACAGTGTGTTCAAGTTTACCAGGTGTTTCAATTAACAGAGTGATTAAATTTTCTAAGATATATAGTATCAGACAGAAACAAGTAATATTAAACTTTATATAAAAGAACCTGGGTAATTAAAAAGGGTTACTACACACACACAACGAAATTTGGGTCCTACACTAACAAAATTAGACGATCACGGAAATTGCCAATTTGTTTGTTTAACCTTCAGATAAATAAATAGTAATAAATTAACTAAAAAACATAATTACCAGGATTTCATTTGTAATTAATTGGGTGGGCTTCAACCTCTTCAGTTTCTAATATAATTATAATATAACATCCAATATCATTACCAAAAATGCGAAAATCAACTAATATTACCTTTCTCTTCAGGTGGCAGATCATCGTGAGTGTCTTCTACAGGAGTGGATCCTTCAGAATCATTTTCCGGCGTTTCTCGGATAGGAACGTACAGCTGTTGTCCTGGAAATATGTAGGGTGTTGCTAGCCTATTTAATTTGGTCAATTCAGAAGGCGTGGTATCGAATCTAGCAGCGACAGACGTCAACGTATCTCTATCTGCAACCTGTAACATAAAAACATATATACAAATGTTTTATATTGGGCATTCTGGATATGCTGTGTAAAAATACGAAATTCTTGAAATATCTGGTCCAAAATTACTCTACAATTAACTGAGTTGCCACATGGCATTAACTTTAAAAACCTAATCCTATTAATTAATCGTACAGGGTTCATAGTAGGTCAAGAACCCACATACCAAAATAAGTGTGTCTTAAATATATTTAAACCCTTAAAACATTAAAGAAAATGTATAGCCATACATGTGCTATAGAGTTGACGATTGAAATCGTAAGTTGTAAGTAAGTAAGTTTTTATACCACGCGAAGTTGTTCAGTAAAAAGTTTCTCATGTATAGACATGATAAAGTAAAAATAAGCAGAAAGCATACAATAATCAACCGATTTGATGTATTTTTTTAGTAGCGTATTTACTACAGAATCGGCGGTACGCTTTTCTGATAGTCTTTAGTTAATAGTACATATTATATTAAAAATAAAACAAGAAAACGCAATATGCCAGGAAGTACAATAAAATAGGATAATTGATTTTCTGAACATTTACACGTGTTGAATGTGCAATTGGTTTATATACTTTTAATTACCACATTTGCAAAATTTCATATAGGGTCATTTATGAACCCTGCAATTGAATAGTACGCCGCAGCTCGTAGTTTATTAAATAACGTTGCTGCTACATAAGAATTGAATTTTTGATGCTGATGATGACCTCATACATTTATTTCTTCTAAAATCATGAGTATATTAGATTGAGTAGAAATGGATTATCTCAACAAATTAGTAACGAAGTGAAATCTGCAGGATATGTCCATCTTATAACCCTAATAAAATACTAAGTCACAATAAATTAATCACAACGACGGCGCCAACTTGGCTTATGGATTTTTAAAAATAAACCTCAGAATAAACAGAGTCGGTTAAAATCTTTATGATTAAAATTAGACACAAAGGAAATTGCGAAAAGGGACAGCATCCGCACAAATATGTATGAATTTTGACAAATCTTTAAAAATTAAATTCGTCTATTAAAAGAAATAACAAAATAATGTACATCCAATTAAACACCTTCTTCTTGGTCGTTTATCTAATTCTTCTAATGAATTTCATTAAATACCTGCTATAATTTATCATATTAAAATATATTTAGCACACAGGTTCCATTATCACAGCAAGATGTTAGTTATTTAACGTAAAATATATGGCTTTATAACATAATGTGATTGAAAAATAAAAATTATTATTATAAATGTTATTATCAAACGCGTAAAGTAACTACTTCTATCCCAGAGTGAAAGTGTCGAGAGAAACAAATGAAAAATGGATGTTTTGATCTTTTGTTATAGTACAAGTAACAAATTCCCGAGACAGAAAAAAACTAACAAAACCTTTACGACATAATTATTATCGCCGCGGGCCATAGCGCCAAGCCTGACATGAAACATTCCCGAAACATTAAAAACCTATAAAGGTAAGCGAGTCAATTTGCGAACAGCACAAAAAAAGTACCGGTATTTTAATGAGGTCGTAAAGTTTTTGTTATGTTTTTTATGTCTCAGTTTCTTCCTACTTGACCTATACTTTCATGTTTGTATCAACCAACTGTTTGAGAATAATACGATTTGTACACCAATTTTTATTTCTTAAGTAAAATTTAGTTTTTGAATATTTGGCGAATGCGCCAAGATTACCTACAGGGTATTCGGAATAAGTCATTAGCTTTACGAATACGAAAAAAATACTAAAATCGGATCACAAAATGACTTTGCCACGAATATTTTTCTATAATGTTTAACAAAGAGGAACTTTTTTGTGTCATTTTGATCAAGGTATCATATTCCGGTACCAAAATTTAAAAAAAAGTGGAATAAAAAATATTAGATAAAGAACAGCCTCGTCTTCTCCACGCCATTGATTAAACTCATTGACTAATGCCATTAAATAGCCCTTATTCATATTAAATAACGTATCAAATCTTATCACGATAGAACAAATGCTTGCTGAAATGATTGGAAAATGTTCTTAATGGTCTTCCAAGCCACCTGACTCTCTCTTAAATATAGGAGATCTAGATTTGTCTTTCCAAAGGCGATGGATTCTTACAGCATATAGTGGAATCCGTACTACTTCTTGGGAATAATTTATAATTAAAAATTACTTCGCAATGAGGCTCCATTACTTCGTTAGGTATGCTCAGAGAGAAAGTTAGACACGTTGATCATTGAGTTACCGTCCCCCCAAATCTTAAATTTACTCTAGGGCACCACCCTCAAAGAGCTTTATTCTTCCGATAGATTTCTTTTTACACAAATTAATTTTACGTCTGTAGCAAAAAGTAGATATTCAGTGATCCAAATAATAGACAAAAGAATGGGTGTTTCCATTTCTAAAAAAATGACTTAAGAGACTTCTTTTGAATGACTTAAAAATTGATCTATTTTTCCCAAAGGTTTTCTTTCTGTTCAATTTTCTATTTTCCATCTTGCCAGTCCTTATACTTGTGGACATATCTTATTTGATACAACAGCAAGTTAATATCGGCAACTTGCATAAAGCATTTGCGAGAAGATTTACCAATTTGTATCAATTTAGCAGAACAACGTTGTAGAATTAAAAAAAACCCATACGTCTACTATTTGCTGCAAATTAATCGTGAAAGTAACAATTTTACCGTTGTTAACTTTAAAACAAATTTCGAGTGTTCTGGTAACTTCACATGGAAGTTAGCAGAACATCTAACAATTTTTTTTTAAATTAAAAGTAAGTAGCTCAGAATTTGCCGTTTTTTAACAGTAAACAAATGTTGCAAATGAAATTTAAAAAAATAAAAATTAAGGCGATAAAACAAAAAAATCATTTTTTAGAATCAGCAAAATCAGAATTGAAAGTTACGAACGAAAACACATAAATGCGAGAAAAATGATAATCAAAGTCTCCACAACAGATTCGAGGATTATGCACCACAGAAATTAGACAGGAGGGCTCGAGAATTAAAGATTTTTAAAGGAAAAAGATTAGTGAGACAGAGACTACAGAGTAAGGAACTTTTTGAAGCAATGCTTGAAAAACGAGAAATGGTCCTAAATAATTTTAGTTCCTTAGGAAAAAAAATTAATTGCTTAATTAATAAAACATTGGAAGATCTTCACGGCAAATTCTAAAACGTCACGATTAATTATATGAGCGGAAGCGGCAAATTTCTGCCCTAATAAAAATGTACCTTACAAGGACCATATAAGACCATTATAAATAAATCATTTTTCTTATAAAGATCTTATAAGACCCTTATAAGGAAATCGCTTGTCTTATAAGGACCTTTATAGATAATTATATCTAGGGTGAAGGAAAACTGACCCTTAAAAGCCATTTTCAAGCAAGCTTAATGGTTCTTCTATTGAGATTCGTGGAAAGAAAATTGAAGTCCAAAAAAATTGCAAAATCATCACGGTAAATTCGAAAATGACACGATTAATTACAAGAACGGGATCGGTAAATTCCTGAACGAAAACTGAGTTTCAAAATCCATTTTCAAACGAGCTTAATGGCTGTTCTGCTGAGTTCCGGAGAAAAAAATCAAAAAATATCAAAGAAAATGCAAAGACATCATCACGGCAAATTCGATAACGGCACTATTAATTGCAAGAAGGGAAACGGTAAATTTCTGAACAAAAACTGAGTTCCAAAAGCCATTTTCAAATGAGCTTAATCGCTGTCCTGTTGAGTTGAGAGGATTAAGGATTAAATGCTGAATCTGAAAAAACGTTGCCGAAAAAAATATTGATAAGTGCGAAATATTAAAAGCGTTAATTTCAGTATGATGATAATCACCAAAATCGTATAGAAATACTTTTTAACCTAGTTATAATCATCTGTAAAGGTCTTTATAAGAAAAGCAATTTCCTTATGTTACATAGCCGATGTCCATTTTTTTTATATAAAAACTAGTATTTTTGTTTATATTTAGCACGATCTGTGTAATATTTTGATTCAGTTTTTGTAAGTGAAACTGTTTTCAACTAACAGAATTTACTTGTATAACTGCTAAGTCAATTCACATTGTTTTAAGTACATATTTTTATATCTTAGGAACTCAGTTATGTTTCTTTTACACTATTATGTATCTCTGTTCCGTTCTAGTCCAACATCTAAGGAAACGATTGTCGATTGTCTAAAAACATTTATTTACATCAGAAAGCTATATTTCAATTTTTATATTTTTGTTTACTATGGAAGTACATATGGTTATTTTCCTTACCTTTCTCATTACTATATATAGTATATCCAATAAGATGTAATATATTTATTGAGTTCTCACAATACGTTTTACTATTTATTACGGCAGTTCATATTTTCGGTTATGTATAGATAGAAATTACAAATTGTTGCAATCTAAATCAGCTGTGGTATGGAGCTAATAAAAACTATTATTATAGATTCCTTTTATCGATTATATGCCACTATTTTAGCTGCGAGTAAAGGAAATTGTAGAATTTGCGACCTGCAAGTTGTTGCGCTTAACTCAACAATTGACAGATGGCGATACATGTACCATTTCTATATTTTACAGTTCTCTATTTAATTATTAAATCTACCTTTTTCAATTTTGTGTAGTGGTATTATGTTGCTAGAAGTGGGATAAATAAAGTTTACCTTATTAGTAAAACTCACCAAGAAATCATTTGCTTGCAGCTTTTGTACTGATTCGAACGTATATAAATTTTAACTCTTGACTTCAGTAATACACCGATCCCATCGTGACTACGATCTGTTAAGAATGTGCATGCGCTTCTCCCTCTTTTGAGGGGAAGCAGCCAGTTACTTGAGGGGAAGGAGACAGTAGCAAAGTGTTAAAATTCCTAGATGCCCAAATTGACATAAACGGATCGATCAGCTGATCGCATTTGGAGTTGCAGTCTTTAAAAATTGAAAAAACGTTTGTGCCCCTTGAGTATTATGTGCACTGCAGAATATATCATTTATAATAATAATAATAACTTTATAATAATAACTTTATTTTAAACCCAATTTTACAATATTATTTTTACAGTTATTCTTTATTGTATAAATGCACCTGATTTCACAAGGAAATCGTTTTAATATTTCACTAAGATATTATTATTAACAATATCAACGTACATATCGTATTCGTTACTAACTAACAACTAAAAACTAAAACTAACAGATAAAAGACTAATAATGAATTATTAATAATTATTATAAAATTATGGAGATTAAGTGCAATAGTTGAATTAAAAGTTATGAGAATATTTGTTCAAATAAATGTAAATTATGCATGATAAATATTGACAGCTTTTTACAGAATAATTTGTAATTATTTATTGCTTTTATGTATTCGGGAATAATATTATATATCTTTGGACCCGTGACGCCAAAAGATTTTTTGTACAAATTAGAATTTGGTCTAGGTGTAAAAAGCGCATTGCCGTTCATTTTGCCTTGTATTGTGTATGTGGTTTTTTGGTACTCTTAGTTCCCTATTTCTGTAGCTAAATTTTGCTACATTAAGGATATATAATCCATTTAAATTGAAGACATTATTATCTAGAAAAAGTTGTTCTGTAGAATATCTTCGATTGTTCCACAGCATTACTTTAAGTATCCATTTTTGTGTTATTTTTATATTTTTCAATTGGCTGTTATATGTCCCACCCCATATTATAATGCCATAGGTAAGTATGGATTCTACCAACGATTTATATGTCATTTTAAAAATATTAATTGGAAGAATGTTGCGAAGCTTATAGAATACATAGACAAGTTTTCTTAGTCTTGTATTAAGATATTCGGTATGGTCATTCCATCTCATTGTCTCATTTATTATAAGACCCAGATATTTAATGTTTGTAGTGTTCCCAATTACATTCTCGCACGTGCAGTTTATTAAGTCACATTTTTCGTGGAATTTTAAATTGTCAATTTTCGGTTGTAGTCTTGAACTATTGCTGAAAGTAATGAACTTTGTTTTTGCATGATTGAGACTTAACAAATTATTGTCCATCCAGCATTTAATTTTATATAGTCCCTTTTCACTTTTTTTGGTGACCTCAGACCAGTCTGTACCGTGGAATGTTAGAACAGTATCATCAGCATATGCGATGTTATCTCCACATATTTAATTTCAGCATGTCATTTATGTAAAAAAGGAATAATTGCGGACCTAAAACTGTTCCTTGTGGAACACCATATGTCATATTTTCTGGACTACTTAATGTTTTATTAATTTTTACTAAGGCTTTTCTATTTGATAAATAGCTTTTTAACCAATCTAATGCTACTCCTCTAATTCCGTATTTCGCCATTTTTTCCAACAATAGTTCGTGTGATATACTATCGAAAGCTTTAGCTAGATCTAAAAATATGGCAATGGTTTTTTCATTTTTGTTAAGATGTCCATGTATTTTGTTTGTAAAATGAAATAAGGCGTTTTCCGTGGAGCAGTTTTGTCTAAATCCGAATTGCTTTGACGATATTATGTTGTGAGACAGTGAGGGGCTATGAAGTCGAGAGGCCATGCATTTTTCAAATATTTTGGCTATGTTACTAATTATCGATATTGTTGTTGTTGAGTTGTTTGTAACAAGTTTATCGCCACCTTTAAATATAGGTGTAATAATAGCTTGTTTTAGTGAATCTGGAAATTGTCCATTTTGGAATGAGAAGTTAACCAGATGTACTAGGATATTAAGAATATTAGATTTAATATCTTTAAATGTTTTTGTGGTTATTTGATCTATTCCGGGAGATGAGTTTAATTTCAAATTATCAATTATGGTTGCTATTTCATTTGTAGTGACCGGTTTTAGAAATATAGAGTTTTCAATATTTGCGATTTTGGATGATATATTTGTTGTTTCTGACGGTGAACTTGATTTTATTTTGTTAGCTAAATTTTCACCAGCATTAGAAAAGTATTTAATAAAAATTTCAGATACTAGTTTTGCGCTTGTTTCAACTTTATTATTTTGATCATATATTTGGTAATTACTATTGCTACTATTTTCTGTAACTGAATTTTTTATTATTTACCAGACTTTCTTTGTGCTTTTGTTTGCTTCATTTAGTTTTTTTATGTAATAGTCTTTTCTAGACTTTTGTAATAATTTAGTTACTTAACGTATTTCTGTAGTTTTTGTACTGGTTCCATAACTGTTCATTACTTTTGTCTCTCAAACATTGTTTTTTCATTTTGTCCCTGTTTTGAATTGATGTTATTAGTGCATTTGCATTTAAAAGTCATTATTTATTATTGCAAAAACTATAAGGGAAATGCATATAACGTACATGAATTTATTCTAACCTCAACAAGGTCAACTCAACATGTAAACAATTGTCAAATTCGGTTTTAGGCTAGGGGATTTTATGCGTTGCCAACGGAAATTATTTAAACAAAACTTTGAAAATCCGCGGGAATGCGCCGCGCTTTCTTAACTCGTACTTGTAACAAAATGGGATCATTGCATTGATATTACAATTTTATATCCGCGTTAACAAGTGTTTAACATCCAGGTAAATTTCCTTTATTAGTAATTTAAAATTTCAGTAATTTTCAATTTTTGTCTTTGATGTAATTTCAATTATTTTTAAAATAAATTTAAATTCAAGTTCAATTCTTTTTAATTTAATGAATAGTTAAAATACTATATGTACCACATGGTTTTAAAACATTTTTTTCTATCTTTTTCATTTTTTGGTAATTTATAGTTTACGAAATCAGCTTACATATATCCTTATATATTTATACATTTCTGCATAGCTTTTGCATAGCTTATCTTTCTGCATATAGATAAAATTTCATTAACTTTTCAAAACCACATAATTGGTTAATTTTCCTACAATTTTCTAACTCCATTCCATTAAGAGACGTAAACTAAATTGCCAAGGAAACCTTTAGACTCCATTCTTGCAAGAGCCAATTGTGGGCCTGAATTGCTGTTATAGAACCAGTTACCTCAATAATACTCAATCCCGGATTCTAGGATCCTGGTATAAATTTATCTATTATTCATGTAACCTATTTTATCATTCATTTTAAATTATCTTTTTAGTTCTCTTACCAACAATTTCAGTCTGATCTATAGTAGACTGGTTATTCAAGAAAAAGAGACAATTCTACTTATTTTCGCTATAGATGGTGCCCAATTTAACATCAATTTTTCCTTGGTCTCCTTTTCTCGAACTAAACAGAAATCTGTCATTTATGCTGTACATTTCAAAAAGGGTAAGTTTCTCCATTCTTAAGAATACTTCAGATCCACGGCTCTTTGCTCCGACTTAAATCAGCTAGTCGTCCGCATATGCTGCCTCAATTCTTTCCCAAAAATAAATAATAAGGGAAAGGAGGTAACACTTAGAAGGGTCTTATATGGTTCCTCTAAGGTTCATTTTTATTAGGACAGAAATTTACCTTTCTCGTTCTTATAATTTACCGTGACATTTTAGAATTTGCCGTGATCTTCCAATTTTTTATTAATAAGCAATTAATTTTAATTAACTTCCATGTGAAGTTAGCAGAACACTCGAATTTTTTTTAAATATCAACAACGGCAAAACTGTTACTTTCACGATTAATTAGCGGCTAATTAGCGGCAAATAATAGGCCTATGGGTGTTTTAACTGTACAAAGTTGTTCTGCTAAGTTAATTCAAACAATTTACCATTAGAATATAACGTAGTAGGGCGGTGTTTATAGCATAAACCAGCATACAGTAACATATGTCTCGACAATTATTTAGCATTTCAACTCCCGTCGCGTCGAACTGCATGGATGAGAAGTAAAAAATCCACACACAATCCTTGTCGAAAAAAATATTAACATGTGGATGAGACTCGGTACATGTTATATTAATTCATATCAACATTAAAACACGGCAGCTGACGGGAAATTAACAAAACACTGACGCCATTCCTCATTAACATAATGATTTATACATTATAATGTAATAATTTTGAGAGGCGGGCAGCGGTGCGTCAGGAAACTTACCGTGGCGCGTTCACCTCAATTGAAACTATTGGAAGATGAAATAAAAATCATATAAACTACACACGTTTTTGATAAAACATAATCTACATAGATAGTTTTAAATTTTCTTCAGAAAAGTAACTCCAATTTTGCATTTAAGACGTTTCGTTCGATTACGAGACAATTTAATAAATAAAAATAAAGGGATTACTAATGTAATAAATAACAACCACATTTTTCTTCCTACCCTCCAGGGTGGTGCCCGAGCAAATTTAAGACTAAAAGCTAAAATGTCTCTCTCACCTGGTGTGAACTTTTAATAAAAAATATTTAATAAACTAGTAGTAATCTTTCAAATAAATTAATATATTATGGATGTTTAACATGACATGACTTTTCATCGGACCATCTTGATTACATTAACATCTGCGGTATCTGAATGTTTTTGAATAGGAGTGAGAAAGACATCATTGTTTGAATACGAAAATATGCTTCATCTGATGCTACTCAATTTCCGAACACCCGCTGATTTGCTAAAGTCAATTGCAACCAACAATTTCTCGGAGGGGAAAAAAGATATTGGAAAAATTCAAACCTGATTTTGAAGAGGGAGAGTAGTATTTCCTCGAGTGTTTCAGATGTCGTAACGAGTACTGTGAAGAAAAATTACCTCGTCATGAGACATAACCTCAAATATAGCGAAAAAACGGTTTTTTTCTACTTTTAGTTTAGAATATCTGGAAAACCTGACGCGATGGGGAATTCTGGAGCCGAATTCGGATTCAGCGCGTCAAACGCCTTCGTAAAAAGTATAGTCTCGTTTCTGGTTTAAAATTTTATCGGCGTGTGCAATCAGTATATTATGGGCTTAAAATGTTTAAAACATAGAGTTCCAACAGAGAGGTGAGATAATAATAATACATATTAAAAATGTGTTCATTCACCACATGTATTTAATAAAATAAATTTTCTATTTTTAATTTCACAGATGTGAAAAGCAAAAATGAAAACGCTGCGATAATGGTAAGAGAGGCGAAAAACACTCTAGGAGGAGAAGTTGTATGGAATTAAAATTTTAGACAAAAAAGTAAGTGATGGCATATCTATCTTTTTACTGTTTTAAGAATAAATGCATCTTTATTCGAAGAATTTTACTATGCCACAATTTGCATGCTTCTTGTCGACATACTATAAAAATAGGCATATACCCCTTGGCTTTTTTGTAAAAAAGTACAATTCTTTACAATTTTTTTTCAATATTTTTTTTCGCATATCATACCACTTTTGATTTAAAGCTTAATCCGTCTGGCTGTCCTCTTACGTCGTGCACTTCTGTCTCATGCGGTAGATGCAAACTACTAATAAAATAACCAAACCACAGAATATTTACGTTTATAACCTATAACGTAAACGTCACCTATTGGTTGGTTAAGATAGCCTTTATAATAGTAGCTTACATACCAAAATGGATACCCGAACTCAAAGTGGATCCGAAGAAATCAAATAAAATCCACTTTGCGGCCGCCATCTTCGAAGGGCGCTAGCGCCTTTAGGACACATTACCTAGAACTTCTTTTAATATATTTTTTTGTACCAAATAACTCGTTAAACTCTGGTAACGGAATTTCCAGATACCCAGTATTTATGTTATTTTTACATCAATCCTTCATATACAGGGTGTCCCAATAGAGAATAATTGAAAATTATCTTATTGACGTTTACCTATTTATTAACTATTGTGACAGAGTATTTACATTTATTTTAAGTTATAATGTTCTAGGTGCGAGTGATAAAAATTGTTGGCTATCAACTCGAATTTATAAGGAGTGATATCCGGAAAGAAGACAATCCCCTAAAAAATCATTTGAGAAGTTGATGGTACGATTTGACAATACGGGGAAAGTGGAATATGAGAAAAAGGAACGAAACAGTCATACTTTCGAGCGTAATTGAAGATCTTCATCGCAGTATACGAGAATTGGTAAGAGAAAACGATATAAGCCGATCTTCAGTCCATCGAATCCTACAAAAAAACAAATTACCTCGTTGAACTAATGCAGGAATTGATTGACAGGGATTATGAAAAGCGAATACAACTCGCAAATCAATGGGCAAAACAGAAATAGAACAAAGAATTTTTTGTCTTTGTTTGTTTCATAAAAAAGGACATGTTAATCGTCATAATTTTCATTATTACGACACAACCAATCCTTACATCTCACTAACAAATAGCCAAACAAGATGGTAGTTGAATGTTTGGGGAGGTATTGTAGCGGAAAACGATAAATGAAAACAATCACATACGTAGTGAGAATAGTGGTAGGTAGTGGCAGTGCATCATCACGTCTTACGTCTTTTATGTCGCGTGCATTAAAATGAGAGAGAAGGTTTGGGGGGTTTGTCTTCTTAGCGTCTCACCTGGCACTTCCCGTCTCGATGAAAGCTTTACGTCTTTTATGTCGCGTGCATTTAAATGAAAGAGAAATTCAACTATTTGTTTGCAGGGTCTGCCTTCTTAGCGTCTCACCTCGCACCCTTTCTCAGTTATAGGTTTCCCGCACTATATTATTGGGGATTATGTGAAAGGGCAACATTTTTTTGATGGACGTGCGAGCGGTCAAATTTATTTGGAATTCTTGCAAGACAGCTTGGGAGAATTACTGGAGGATGTCCCCAGGGATATTAGCAGCTATTCACGAACATTTAAACGACGCTTTTCCAAATGGTTGGATAGGAAGAGGAGGACCCTGTAATGAAGTATACAATACTACAGGAATACTGTACACTTTCATTCCAGTTTAACTTATTTTAATCATGCATGGATCAAGTACTTCAGTTTTAGATTAGTTCAATACCTGATTAGTTCTTTTTTTAACTTTTATTTCTGACTTCACCAGGCCGCAACTTGCGTACCGTGTGCAAACCGCGTGGCCGTGATTTGTGGGTATAAAATAGCTAGCCAGAAACCAGTAAATTCAGAGCTTGGCTTTCACCTTTCTCGAGTGTATTGAACTGGGATAACCGGAAGATCAAGCTTCTCCGGCGCCGTGGCAGCCGCTGGCCAAGTATCTGTTAGGGAGGATTCGAGTGCGTTGAAGTGGACCTCCTCTCAGATTGATTCGAGTGTATTGGACTGGATCTCTCCTGAAACAGATTTCTTCGTCGCGTCTGTTATGTCCTGGAACTTCGATTAGAGAATTGGGGTTACGACGACGTACATAGAGGAAATATGTTACACTCTCTCTCTCTCCGATTACTATGATGTACTTATGTAATAACAAGATTGTCGCAACCTAAGCCATAAAAGATACGGCTACACTGTACATATAATTATTAGGAGAATAAATGTCTTATTTTGGATCTGGATTTTAATTAATATTAACATTGAACCCTGGAATAATCTCCAAACCAGCTATCCGAGCAAAACAAGCATCACAACCCCATAGGTGTCCTGCCAGAAGCCCTGATTTGACTAAAATAGAATTATTTTTGTGGGGCTATGTTAAGGAGCAAGTGTACAAAGCTCATATAACTACAAAGAAAATATGAAAGGAAGAATAAGGGGAGTTGTTCAGGAAATTATTGTAGATATTTTAAGAAATGTCGGTAGATTATTCGAAAATCGTCTACAGAAATGCATAGATAGGGGGCGAGCGTAGGTGCGTCTTTACTATGTACATACTTCGGTATGCGATGTAAAGCAACGACAGGCGCAGTTAGTACTTGGATGGTGACCATTCCAACGGAAACTGCGTTCTCGCCTCACACATCTTCCAGCGGTTTGTATATCAGTGTATGCGCGGAAGCTATACAACCTTAGGCGAGGGTTGTATAGGAGATATACCATCCTTCGGAGGGGATGTAAAGCCGTCGGTCCCTTGTCTATTAAATGTTAGGCAAGTAAAAGATCCCTACTTTTCTTAAGGGAAGAGGTTCGGCAAAATTCCTGGTTGGGGGTAGCTCGTCTACAGGCGTCGGTGTTAGGCCTCAGTAGCGGAAATAGGCCGACGTTAAATAAATGTATAAAAAAAATATGCATAGACGTACTGGGAGGCCACTTTGAACAATTCCTATAAACACTAGAGAAAGTAAAAATATCTCTGGAAATATCGATTTTAGGTATAAGATATTATTCAGAAAAATCGTAAAGAATTAACGTGCCAATTCAAAAATACAATAATATATAGTGTTCCATTTGAAAAAATTGAGAAAATTCATTTTGAAATGTCCTGAATTAGCGCTAGTATAAAATACACCCTGAATAATTATTATAATCAATATTTGGTATCAATCTAGTCGATAGCCGAGTGGGTTAAGGCACGAGGTGGCAATCGCGATAAATCACACGGACATCGCACCACCGGGTTCGAATCCTGGCTAAGGCACTGTCGGAGGAAATGGTTGTATGTCCGCGTTTTTTCAATGTGTAACCCCCTTCCGCACAAGCCCCTGGCTTCTGGAATTAGGTGTTATCTAATTTATGTGGTGTTTATTTATTTATTAATATAATTAATAGTAATACACACACGGCGAATTAATTTGTTAAACCTTGCTCCGACCAAAATTTTCATATTTTTTCCAATAGCTCGGCAACGCCACGTCAAAAACCAAAAATCTGGAGTTCGTTGGAAAGGTAATTTTACGCTGAATTCATAAATGTAACAATATATAGGGTGTTCCGTTAAAAAAAATGGCCTCGAAGATGCTCCGCAGTAGCAAGTCACCCTGTATATTTCAAAATATTTTTAAAATGTGCGCCTTTTGGCACTACATCACTTCCATAAAAAAATAAGTTTCCAAAGTCTTCTACTAAGGACTTTGATGCACTAATGGGACATCCTGTAGAATCAATTTGAGAATTTCTCGCCAACAATAGAGAAACATTGTGTATATATTAGACAGATATCAAGCAAACTCAGTGAATAACCAACATTTAATTTTACAAGAACGATCAACGTTATAACACTAGAAATCGATTTGTCATTTAAAATTTTAATATTTGTCCTCGTATTTAAACTACAAAGAGCGAGGCGCGCCACTGGTCAATGACATTCGCATTGATTTTATTGAAGAAGTTTCTAAACTTAATAACAAACCACAAAAATATCTAATGTGACAAAACTTACCGTATACAGAGTGGTATTTTCCGGCGGTCCAGTTTTCCTTCTCTCAGTTAGGCTATTCGTGGAACCATCCAGATCTAGAACATACAAAAGACACGGCTTAATGTATTTAAACAACATCGAGACAAAACTGAAGTTTTAAATCGTGTAATATTTAAAATCCTGATAAGGCAATAATTATTAATAACTGACGATAAAATAATAACCTGTAAACCAAGCGCAATCGGAGTAATACACAATCACGAAATCGTGTTGAGGGTCTCGATCTATGAAGGCGAGAGCACTGGAAGACCGGCCGGGATGGCTGTAATAGTCCTCGATAAATTCCATCCCGCTGTTAAGTTACTTTGGCAATTTCACACCGACACCATGTGATTTGGTTACATGGTTTTACCACATCGTGGAGCTAGTTGATCGCGATGACTGACAGATAACTACATAACTATACAATCATAGGCACGCGACGAGTAAGTAACCTTGACTACTGCTTTCGCGCTACTACGGTAACTCATTTAAAAATAGTTCTGTCACAGAAAACTCCCAAGAGCAGGGCCAATTTGCAGTGTTAGCAACAATGGTAAGTCAAAAGAAATCGGTAGGCAGTTTGGCATTAAAAACATATGGCGGCTTTAGAAGCGGTTATGAGACTGCGATAAGACAGATGATTATTTACACGATATCAAGTGGATATCATTTTTGCCGTGTAAACACTCTTCGATGACATTAATGCAGATAATACGTCAATAACTTATCTATAATCGGTATTTGATTTGATTTCATATCGAAAGAATTTAAATAGCAAGGTGTAAATGAAGGGCAACAATTATCTACCGTGGAGTCCAAAATATATGTATGGCGTTTTTAAACTACTACGATTTGTTAAATTTTTAAAAGAGTAAAGTCAATTTTGGTTTTACGTAATATTGCACTCTATACAGGGTGTCTCACCGGGAACTGAATCGATCGATATAGAGAAAAGTACGCATCAGAAAATTTTGAAAATTTAGATAATTACTAAAGTCGGTGTGGCCAATCCAACTAAAATAATTACAAGCAGCTGGCACTTCCGCTTATACCGGAAGTCGATACCAACTTGCTTATTTCAAATGGAACACTCTACATATTCTAGGGTTTTCGAAAAGAGCATAAAATTCTGAGTCGAAAATATGTAGCATATCCTATACCTAAACCTAGCCCTTTCAGAGACATTTGATATTTTATAGAAAATTTGACAGGTGCAACGGTTTGCAAGAATCGTTATAACTTTCTTCGTGTAAAAGATCCTCATTTTCTTCTTGTCACGTAAAAAGAACACAAGGAGAACTACGTTCTACAACTGAAATAAATTCAATAATATCATACCAAGTGTTCCGTTTTTCGCGTTACATTTTGTCAACTTCAAGCCGCGAAAACTTCTTTAGGTCAAATGGAACACCCTGTATTTTTTACGTCAAGTTGTGTAAAATTGAATTCCCTTTTTTCTGATATTGGCATTGTGGACAATTTTTTTGTGCATTTCTACGTGTAGCATAATTTTTTATTTTTATATTCCTACATTTTATATTTTTTATTAACTATATCTTTAAAATTATTTTTACTTTTTTTTTCATAAATTTACTTCAACTGCAAGAGAAGGTAAGCATGCATATAATGCATTTACTTGTTTCTTCAGGGCTGAGAGAGACATGGTAAAATGGAGACGAGGGAGAGCGAAAAGAGGGGTAAAGGGGGGTCATAGAAATAAAAATTTATAATAGAAAATTCTCAGATACAATTTTTATAGTCTTTTTTTACGTTTTAAGCGAAAAAAACGCAAAAAGCACTATTTTATTTAAATTTCGCGCAATTTTCGGTCAGCCATTTTGAATTTTCCAATTTTCATGTCAGATTCATAATCAGCGAGCATGAAAACCCCCGAGTATACTTAATATTAAAGCATTAGTAAAATTTGGATGCAATCAAGGGCTAAAATGGTAAAAATTGCATCTGGAGGGTCAAAAATGACTCTATATGTACAATAAAGTTTATGTGATAATAAAATTAAAAGTTTCTAGTCGACATTAATTATTTTTAAATGATTATATTTGAAAACTACCAAAAAATCCGAAAAAATAGCAAAAAATTCACTTTTTTGCATAAAAATGCATTTAAATATACGTCTTCCAGCCAAAACTGTGTGTACGCATTATGATTTTCTTGTTATTTACACCTAAATCTATCATTCTATCCAATAAAATCTGATGGAGAAAAAACTTCTCGAAAATCGACCTCAACAGTATGCGCTTGAGTATGAGAAGTATGCGCTTTTATTCCGTAAAACAAACTGCAAGCGCCTCCACCATTATTTACAAGGAAGTCGTCGTTAACAATAATGTCGACAATTGCTACTGAAGAAACCTGTTTTTAGTATAGAAACAAAAACTGCAAACTCAACTTTTGAAAACTTAAGGAACTCCTAAAATAGAAAACGACAAAAAAATTAAATAAAGTGGAAACTTTATGAGACTTTCAGTCTAAAATAACAGAAAAAAATGCTCATAAAAATTCGTTTATGTTTAGACTATCTATGTATTTATAGTTTATTATAAAACCAAACGTGATATTTTTGTAATTGATTTTCAAAATGATAACACTAAACAAAGTGAAAAAATGGATCATTATTAAATACAACTAAATATGTATTTTACCGAGTGAGCTGCTATCACTTAAATTACCAATTGCAATTGAAAGAGAGTTTTATATTAAATTTTCTCTTTGTACTGAATTTTGAAAGTTACGACACAGGATAATTTATACGCATATAATGTATGGGAAGGCAGCACTGGCAACAGCTGGTAACTCTGCAGAAGCTTAAAGATTTTACTTCCAAAATTTTCCAGCCAGACAGAATAACTTTCAAGCGCATTGACCTAAAGATTACGGCAAACAGGTATATGTAGGAAAATTTATTTCTCTAATTACAATTTTATCGATTTATTTTAAAGACAAGTTTTTATCAAACAAGGTAATGAGGAACGTATAAGAATAGTATGCACTATGGAATTGGAGGAAAATGTTGCAGATGCCGCCTACAACAAGTATTCGAAAATAATCTGCTCAATTTCACAGTCCAAAACCAACCATCCATCAATTTCTTCACTCGTTTATGCGTATCACTTCCAAATAGTGCATGCTATCATACTAGACAAAACTGTCCAGCACGACTTCAATATGCTAACTGGTTTATAAGAAATCAAGTGGATTGGTCGGCAAAATATTGTTTATTGATGAAGCACGTTATACTAGAGATGGTATTATTAATTCCCCCAATTTGCAGATGAGAAGAATCTGCATAGTCTTATCCAAACCAGAAATTTTCACACAGATTTTCTATAGATAGATAGTCTTTATTTTAACACTATACGTTACACGATTGAACATTTGCAGCAAGTCGGAAAACCAGCTGGCAAGTAGCTGCATTACTTAAAATAATTTTTTTTTGAGGTAAACACAAAACATATATAAAATAAACGCAATAACAAGAACATATACTGTATATAACGTTTACACATTGTTAAACAAAAAAATATAAAAGTGTAATGTATGAAATAGATACAGAAAGTACGATCATTTTGCAAGACGCTCGAAAGTGGAGTGGCCTAATGTGGCGTCCTTGGAAAGTCGTCAATTGAGTAAAAACATAACTTAAGAATGAAACATTTTACATTATTTTTGAAGGGCCTAAAGTTTAGCCACAGATCAGGAGGAACCAGATGTTTCACTGATGACGTATTTTGGTTAAAGTTTTAATCCACTCGTGACCGGTCCGGGTTTATGATGTGTTCTGCGCATCTTACGAATCAGTTGTTCTTATGTTCTTCGAGGAACAAGTCGCCTGTAGCAAGTGCTTCTGTCTTGGTTAATTTAGATAGCTTATCCGTTTCTTGTAGTGTTTTTAGTTAGATTTCAGTGACTGTATGCGTTTTTACGTATATCCTGTGAATAAATATCTAAGTCCACCCCTGTCTGAAGTCTCTGTAGCTGAAGCCACCCACGTATCGCGTTTTCTGCGCAGAATCGTGGCAGGTAACGTGACGTATCAAATAAATTAAACTGTTTACATAGGGAATTACATTAAATGAGAAGTCTGGTTGATCTCCAGGCTATGCTAACTCAATGTAAAATATTTTATAACTGTGTTGGTTCATACTATGACCCCAAGCAGCGCTACCATCAAAATACGAGCACTGAACTCTATTATAATAGAGTTCAGTGAGCGCGTGTTATGAGTCAAACTGTCAAATCTGTTGATGATTATTTGAGTTCATGATTTCAAGTGTTTTTGTTATTATCGGCAAGAGCCAAGAACTATTTGTGTGCCTAATTGCTGTGCCATTCGAAAATGGACATAGATTCTATATGTTACTGTAGATAAGATAGTCATAAAATTTTAGAGGACAGAGGCAAAAACCATCCGTCATCTAACGAATGAAAAACCTGCTGTTAAATATACAAAGTCAGGAACAAAGAAGTTTAAAAAATTGAGAGTGCAGTATGATATACGTAGTTTTCTTGTAATTCAGGCATATTTTATGTATTTTAGGATGAAAATTCAAGCTTATATTTTAAAATATATTTTGTCATTCGATATTTCTTATTTTATTTGAGCTATGCACTAAATCTGCCTTCACCCAAATCTCAAAAATGAATTTAAATCGTCCCGCTGACCCGTAAATATACTGGTGGCGTTGCAGGTGTTCATAGTACGAACCCAAACAGGTATTGGTGGTAAGTAAAGGAGTTTCCCATCTATATCCTATATACCTATCTAATCTATTATCTAGTCTGTAGTTTAGCTGTTTAATATGAGGTGGTGGTAAATGGTTATACAGATTTAAGTTGGGGGATTAACCTATAGCATAGTACTCCAAGTCCAGCAGCACATGTGTTTTGCTCATGACAGTCCGATTGAATAGAGAAACTGGATATGCGTTTCTGTGAATCTCGATAAAAGTGTTGTAGATAAAAAGTGAAGGTAGAGGCATACTTCCCATGAAAATGGGTTGACAATGTTCCGTAAATTTAGCGTTGACAAGAACTCTTATAATTTTCTTTTGTTTTCAAAAGACTTTAGATGTGTGGTGGGAGTTACCCCATAAAACAACTGCGTAGAAGTATTTTTTAATATGTCGAATTTAAGAACGCTTGTTCGTTTCTTAAAAAGGAAGATGATGCTGGAAAGCCTTTTATTCAGATGACCAGTATCCAACCAAGGTTATGATCTAGATAAATACCTATAGTCCAATCAATGAATATATTGTAGAGTGCATGGAATATGCGAGAGTTTTTGACTTCAGGACTCTGTTAGGAGTAGTTAGTAGGTAAACATACTAAAAGTCCACTCCCCTGGGATGTAAGCTTATGGTGAGAGGGGATGGGAAGTTCCAATTTTTGGGTTTTTCGATTAGATCTCGGAAACGGTTGACTCTAGAAAAAAATATGTTCTAAATAAAAATGAAAGCTAATAAAATTTCCGATAAAATTGTTTCCATACATATTATTTGTCGAATTTCCAACGGTTTTCGAGAAAAATCATTTTTACCCAACTCTTTTTGTCAAACATTTGCTTCTAGTGCCTCCCACGAACGTTTCTCAGAAAAAATGTCACAAACGAAGTTGTAGAACATTAAATTTCCTTCACTTTGATATACACTTTCGCCACTTTATTTTCAACCAATCAAAAGTCATAAAATTTCTAGCATGTAAAGTGTATACGAACTTAATTGAAACCGTACAAAAACTAAAAGCCGGCAAAAACAGTCGGCATATCTTTATTGTACACGGGCGGAGGTAAATAGAAATGTTTGTCATAAGAAAATAAGATTTTCGGGCGTTATTATATTATCCACTGTTTCAAATGGTCTGCAGAAGGTAAATTAGTAAATAATTAAAATATTTCACCTTTTATATAGTAGTAAATATTTATAAATATGAACAATAACTAAACTCCTACGCTTGATATTATAATAGGTATTTATGCCCTGCACTGGCACATTGACAACACACCTCATCGACTTCTGAGACACAATTTACGAGTTTTTTATGCTAGTAGGCCTGTCCGTTTTATTATCTTTAAACCAGTGCAGTCGTAGATGGTTCATTCAGGCTGATTACATTGCCAGTCTCGGACTCGCCTGCACAGTTTCAACTACCGTTCGAATCTCGATTCCATTGCTAAATATATAGGACAAAATATCAAGTTCGTGCGCACGGTCCCGTGCTTTAACACTGACCAGTTTCAATTTTGCCCGTATAAAGTATACGCTCAATTTCGATGTTCCTCTAGAAATGAGTATGTTGACGCTACTATGATGATTAACAACATTTTAAGAATAGAAATAAGGTAGTTGCAGTTGACACACAACACTTTTTTATAATTATAGCTTTTATTATATTATTACGAATCATATAATGAAAGTATTTACATGGACTGATAGTAATTCAAAAATGAAAATATAAGCATTCAAGGTGACATCTTGGTTTTTCAGGAGTAAGAGTCGAGGCTCATTCATCTTCGTCAGCAGTGGACACTTTGTCCAAAGAGATTGGTAGTGTATCGATGTCGTAGTCGTCGCCTTCTTCCTGAATTCCTTCCTGTTGTTGTTGCAACTGCCCTTGCATTCGGGCATGCGACAGAGCAGTTTAACGATGCTATTCTACAACCACACCTGCCATTATCAATCACATCCTTTCGTGCATCGGCAACAAATCATCTTCAAGATTTCGTCAAGAGCAGCATCCAACTCTGACAGGTTCGGAACTAGTTGGTTATTCCTCCTCTCCCAACCCCAATTCGGCGCCCCACCATTAGGTTCCTCCCCTAACCACAGGTGTACTACTTGGTGGTACGTCCGGAATGCAGGATGCTTAACAGCTCCTTCAGTTGGAGGGAGAGTTGAGAGCTTCATGTTTGCAGCTGCTTTGACAAATGATTTGTAGCGCAACTCGTAGAGGAATTTTTCTGTGGCTGGGGCGCCATACCATGAGGGCGTACTATGATTTCAGCTGTCTCAATGGAGTCGGGGGAAGAAGAACCGCTGGCAAATAATTCAGCTGCACGTTGTATGATTTTGAACTTCTGGTACATTTTGACAAAACCCACTTTACTCTTGCGCTACGCGATGTATGGAGACAATTGTATAGGAAATTTAATTAGCTTTCATTTTTTGAAAATGAGCGTACATGTTAGAAATTCTATAACTTTAGATTGGTTCAAGATAAAGTAGCAAGGTGTATACAAAATTAAAGGAAATTTAATGTTCTATAACTTCGTTTCTAACAATTTTTCTGAGAAACGCAAGGACAAGGACAATTTTATTTTTATTCATTTTATCGCCTTATTTAGATCAACGCCCTGCGGAGTTAATATTAGTTATTCCACCACTCAACCACGTATTTGTCAATTTGTCAGGGATTAAATATGTATGACTCATGCAAATATAATTTTACGTAAAAACTATAACAGTATGGGTATTTTCAATTAAAAATGCAGATTACCAATATAAAATGCAGTCTCCTCCTAAGTACCTTTTTAGTTCCCATTAATTAGAACGAGGTACACAATAACCGATCTACATGCTCCATATTTTAACCATTCTCATTGCCAACTCGAATAAGGTTAATGTTATATGTTACAATGCATTTTATTTACTGTTAATTATTGTAAAATGTCTCGTAAAATAAAAAAATAGACATACAAGAACTTAACAAATAAATGAATAATTTTTTGCTCCTTGTAAATAAATACCAGCTAATCAAAGTCTTATTGAGAAATGTCTTTTAACCGAAGACTTACGAAATTTTGTTTTGATTTGTGATATAATTTCATCAATAATAATGTGTGGAAAGAAAAAAATAATAGTGTAGAACGACACTGCATAAGATAAAGAGAAACTGGAATGTTTAAAACACTTCTGTCATACCATAATTTTGTAAGAAATCTATGACGTTACAAAATATTTCGCTAATGCACGTAAAAACTTTACCTTCCATTTAACACAATTAGAAAGTAAAATCATAATGAGTTTTCCAACAATAAGAATGTGTAATTGATAACATTATAACTACTGTTATTAAACAAGTATTGTTCGTACAGTAATAACAATTTAAATGGGACTCATTTGTATAAAAAAAATTGTTCTTTTCAAGGTTTATGCGATATTTGCTGTAAATATTCAGAGGACAGTACCCCTATAAAAAAATACAAGCGGTGAGGGAAGTCAATATTTTTTTATCTGTTAGAATGTACCTTTGTTATCAATACCCTAGATTTTAGTAATTGTAATATCTTAAATTTGTATGATTGTTTAAACAATTGTTTCCATTTTAAAAAATTGATTTTTAGCTTTCTTTAAAATAATGACTTTAAGGGTACGTTACTTAGGTCGAATAGTGCGTAAAATATCTTCATTCTTATTTTAGACTCTTCTTAAAAACGAGCTAACAGAATTCAGAATTGATTTCATTATCTAAACTAGCAAACTTAAGACAAGGACCTATTATATTTTATATTGTAATCCTAGGTAAAATTAAGTTTCCAAAATTTTCTCCTCACTGATTATTCAACGCGAACGTTCTACACATTCGCACCAAATTCACCATATATTGTTTTATATTCTACAAAGGGACTTAAAAATTCAAATAAAATATGACACAATGTAGTATAAAATGAAATAGCATGAAAAAAAAATGAAAAGTATTTGTTCCTATTAAAGTTTAATGTCGAATACGAATTTGTTAAATTTCTTGTAAAATAGTTGGGCGTTTTGCTACTAGAGGCAGCATCATAGCAATGACCACTGCTAGACGTGTTTCAAAGCAGGGTCGAACTCATAATTTTATCAATTTTTCATTTAGCCTGAGAGTTTCGAGTGGTGGAAAAAAAAATTAATATTTCGTCTTTTATGCCAACTAAATACGCGCAACCCACAATACCTGAAGATGTTCTGTGTGTCACCGAGGTCTTGTTAATGAGACAAATTGCACTTCGTTATAACATTAACAAAACTTTGGTGTGTAACATTTTAAGAAAGTGGAGAATAAACGGTACGATTAGTAGAAATCCAGGATCAAAGGATACTTAACAAGAAACTAACTATTAATATTTCGTTATTGCACCATTTCTATTTATAAATTCTATAAATCTGTTTGGCATAGAATTAAGTAACCTTATACAATAATCATTAGTAATAATATTTTACCATGCATTATTAACTGTTTCCAGTAATTCTTCGGCATTGCGTGGTCTCACACTTCGTTTTTGGATACTTCTTACGAGTAGTCCCCATACTTCTTCCATTTCCATTTAAAATTTCTTTATTTTTTTTAAGTATATACAAGTCAAAGATTTTATTTTATTTATGTCATTTTATATATCATTTAACAATCATATAAAAATACACCCGCCGCGTTACAAATTTCATAGAGAAACGAATCGCTTCGGGCTGCCGATCTCATACTTCTTCCACAGGGTTAAGAGCTAGACTATGACTGGGCCAGTTAAGAACATTGATGTTGTTATCTTGAAACCAGTTAGTTACGGTATGAGCAGTATGAATGGAACAATTGTCTTGTTGAAATATGAACTCATTATTAGGAAATAATTGTGACACAGAAGGGAGCATAATATTGTCTAAAATCCTAATATACGTTTCACTATTAAATCGTTCCTCAATATGCCACAAAACACCAGGACCACGTGCCGATATCCAAGCCCACATATTGACGGAAAATCTACCACTTTTATCATTGTTAGACATATATTTCTCATCGAATCGAGTATTCGGAGGGCGGTAAACACGAATACGACCGCTGTGTTGACTGGAAAGTTTTTTCGTCTGTAGATATATTGTTCCAAAAATTTACATCATGCGCTAAAAATTCAAGCGCAAATCCTACTCGAGCTTCTTTATGTTCAGCTTTAAGTAAGTATTTCTGTGCTGCTGCATGACAGCGTAGCTCCGATTCTCTTACTCGCCGGCGACCAGTACTACTCGATCCAGGAAAATTCGTTTCTTCAGCAGCCTGAATAACTGAGTAAAATGGATTTTATACTAAAGCATTTACCAATTGCAAATCTTGTTGTTGAGTTGATATCCTTCGTCGCCCTGATCCAGGATTTCTACTAATCGTACCGTTTATTCTCCACTTTCTTAAAATGTTACACACCGAATTTTTGTCAATATTATAACGCAGTGCAATTTGTCTCATTGACCATCCATCTTCTGCTTTAGCAATAACTCCAGATTTAACTAAATCGCTTATATGAGGCATATTAGTTTTTTGCACACTTGCAATAAATTATGACAACTGACAATGTCACAACAATTAAAGTTAGATATACACAACTAGATTTTAGCAAAATACCGTTATAAGACAAGACTTGTCCTATTTTTTTTTGCTCACGACCGTCCGTATAAACATAAAATCACGTTGCGGTTACATTTCGTACTCCTGTACGCCGCACCGCATAGATCAGTGTGGCTTCTGTGTTATCGACAGGACGATGGTATTCGATTACTTGCTCTTAAAAGAATTATTTTATCTAAAAGTTTCTTCTGTTCGTAGTCGTAAAAAAAATATTTTTAATCCCCCTTTTTAAATACGTTTGTATAAAGTAGTTCCCCCGACCTTATATTGTAATAAATTTCGTGCACTTTCTAATAAATTGTCTAATGCAAAATTTTATGTTTTCATTATATGCAGTAATAATTTCCCTTTTAAAGTTGGCGTATTGTTTATTTGGACAATTACATTTTTTAGAGCGTATTTTCCATTATTTTTTTAATAAAAAATAGAAAGGACCAAGCCCCATTTTTTTAGTTAATTCTTGAATTTTGTACTTCTTACTTAATATATCGAAAATGGTTACAAATAGCCATAGAGATGTACATATAAAAAAATGTTGTCATTTCATTCCTACATTATATGGTCGAAAACATACAGGGCGTTGAAAAAATTGAGTAAATTCAATTCAGCCCTGTATATATAATTTAAACCCTTTTTATTTTTAGGAAGTAAACATGATTCAAAAATTTCACGCAGATGTCTCGTGATGGCATATACAAATATTTTTCTTGAAATCCAAAATGGTGACTGTAGTGATCTTCTCAAAATGAATCTGCAGATGGCAATATTTCAATAAAAAAAAAATCACTGCATCCAAATGGTTGGGAGATAATCATAAATAATACAGTAGTAAAAGGGGTGTAGAGAGAGGTTTCTAAAAATGTACTGCTATTTATAACATTCCATTTAAAAAAATGGCAATTGGTCCTGTACAATCGTTTTGGTTCACCCTGTATATTCGAAAATAATTTCTAGTTATAGACTTTTTTATGTATTTTACCTGTTGTTTTTTCTAGTTATCGTAGTCGAACGTACTATTGCCCCATCCTATATAAATTCAATAAAAACAAAGATATGTTAGTTAGGTATTCCAAAAGAGATCAATGATGCAGTGATACTATATTTTTTTTCTGTATCCGACAACAGAAAACAGAAGTCATAAGTTGAGCGAGGTTTATAAACAAAGTTAAATGCTAAGTATTTATTACTGTTTAGTTATTTCTTAATCCATTCTCACACAAATGTTAATTTATAACAATACTCATAAAATTCGCAAGAGAATGAATGTGGAAAGTTTATTTATCTTAAAACATAAATTATAACGAATACCTTATTACGTCTTTCAGTACCACGTATTTTTACGCCATCACCACTATTATCAAAATTTCTAAATAATATGGTTACCACTTTTCATAGTTTGACTAACTCTGCGTAATGTACGTGTACAATTTTGCTTGTATTTCATAAATTAGGTCAATTACTGTTACTTCACCAGACTTTCTAAAATCTTATTAATGTTTGCAAAAATAATTAGCACTATTATTGGTTACGAAACACCTCATTTTTGTGGTGACGCTTCTAGATATTATATTTATTTTATGTATTGTTTATACAATTATCATAATTACAGTAGGTATTACGAATTTAACTAAATCTTCACTGAAGGCAGTAATTCATTTTCTACATGACATAACTAGGTACTTAAAAATATTTTAGAGGTGGATTCATAATCTTCTGTAACAAATTTCTAATTAATTGTGTACGCTATTTCAATGACGAATAATAGCAAAATGTGTACAGTTATTTGGTTTAAATAGATACCAGGTTAATGAATGTTTTTGTGACAGTTGACGTGCCTGGAACTAATTTAAAATGTGGAATAAACTAATATTATTTTAATACATTGTTAAAATACTGTTATTATGCTTGACTATTTGATCTAACTATTATAACAGGAAAAATTATTATTATTAGGAACTATTTTACCTACTAATTTTCAATTTCTTTTCATTCAAGATGTCTGCAAAATAGTAGTCCAGACATCTTAACAATCTAGTACATTCGCTCTCACTCAGTTGTTTACGAAAATTAAGAAAAGTTATTTGATAACAAAATAAACAAAACAAAAAGTTACGTTTCTAAGGATTTTTTTTTTTTTTTTTTAGTACTGGTACTGGGTTATTCAGTATACAGGGTGTCTCACCGGGAACTGAATCGATCGATATAGAGAGAAGTACGCATCAGAAAATTTTGAAAATTTAGATAATTACTAATGTTGGTCTGGTCAATCCAACTAATATAATTACAAGCAGCTGGCACTTCCGCTTATACCGTAAGTCGATACCAACTTGCTTATTTCAAATGGAGCACCCTATATATTTTAGGGTCTTCGAAAAGAGCATAAAATTCTGAGTCGAAAATATGTAGCATATCCTATAGCTAAACCTAGCCGTTTCAGAGATATTTGACAATTTATAGAAAATATGACAGGTGCAACGGTTTGCAAGAACCGTTATAACTTTCTTCGTGTAGAAGATCCTCATTTGCTTCTTGTCACGTAAAAAGGACACAAGGACAACTACGTTCTACAACTGAAATAAATTCAATAATATCATACCAAGTGTTCCGTTTTTCGCGTTACATTTCGTCAACTTCAAACAGCGAAAACTTGTTTAGGTCAAATGGAACACCCTATATTTTTTTACGTCAAGTTGTGTAAAATTGAATTCCCTTTTTTCTGATATTAGCATTGTGGGGGTTAAAGTTACAACTTTTTGAAATATTTGCGATTTTATTAGAAATTCATGAATTATTGTAATCATTTCATCAAAATAGCCATGATTAGAAACAATCAGTCATTATCTTATATAAAAAAATGCCAGCACGTTTAAATTACACCCACGAAGACTTTTTAAATTTGTTTATTATTTATGGAGAATGTGATAAAGTAATATCAAGAACTTGCAGCACATTTGCTATTCGGTAGGCAGTTGGCAGTTCAATGTTTACTGTGCCATAAGATACGATAGAGTGGCGGCATTATAATTTTATCAGGAAAATTTAAACGGTAAATTAAATTTTCTCTTCTGCTAATATGTATAGGTAATTTTTTTTTTTTTTTTTAGGTGAAAGATATCTGAACATCTTACAAAATTTGAATAATAACTATTTAGAAAATTTACCTCTCGCCGAACATAGAAACATTTTTTATCAGCACGATGGTGCTCCCCCACATAACGCATATTTAATTAATAATTATTTACAAGAAACTTTTTATGATCAATGGATTGCCAATAATGGACCTTTCTTATGGCCTCCTCGCTCGCCCGATTTATCAGTTCTGGATTATTTCATTTGGGGAACTATTAAAAATAAAGTTTATGAGAGCCCATTAACAACCATTGAAGATTGTATGCAAAGAGTAAGAAATGCATTTGAAAACATATCACAGGATTCAATTAGAAGAACTACCCATGAGGAACTAATCCGAAGGTGCGAAAAATGTGTCGAGGTTAGAGGGCGGAATTTTGAGCAATTATTAAATTAAAATGAAATCGTATTTTAAATTGATCTTATCTCTGCTATTTTAGTTCATGCCATATCTTCAATTCGGTTAATACGCATGTTACAGTGTTAGTGTTATTTTGCGTTTTTGTGGATATCCAGTAGCAAATGTGCTGCAAGTTCTTGATATTACTTTATCACATTCTCCATAAATAATAAACAAATTTAAAAAGCTTTCGTTGGTATAATTTAAACGTGCTGGCATTTTTTGACATAAGATAATGACTGATTGTTTCTAATCATGGCTATTTTGATGAAATGATTACAACAATTCATGAATTTCTAATAAAATCGCAAATATTTCAAAAAGTTGTAACTTTAACCCCCACAATGCTATTATCAGAAAAAAGGGAGTTCAATTTTACACAACTTGACGTAAAAAATACAGGGTGTTCCATTTGACCTAAACATGTTTTCGCGGTTTGAAGTTGACAAAATGTAACGCGAAAAACGGAAGACTTGGTATGATATTATTGAATTTATTTCAGTTGTAGAACGTAGTTCTCCTTGTGTTCTTTTTACGTGACAAGAAGCAAATGAGGATCTTTTGCACGAAGAAAGTTATAACGGTTCTTGCAAACCGTTGCACCTGCCAAGTTTTCTATAAAATGTCAAATATCTCTGAAACGGTTAGGTATAGGTACAGGATATGCTACGTATTTTCGACTCAGAATTTTATGCTTTTTTCGAAAACCCTAAAATATATAGGGTGCTCCATTTGAAATAAGCAAGTTGGTATCGACTTCCGGTATAAGCGAAAGTGCCAGCTGCTTGTATTGGATTGGCCACACCGACATTAGTAATTATCTAAATTTTCAAAATTTTCTGGTGCGTGCTTTTCTCTATATCGATCGATTCCGTTCCCGGTGAGACACCCTGTATAATTTCAGACTTAGGACATTGTGTGCTTTTGAGGATATATTTACATCCCCAGTAGGTATTTGCAACGCGTATTATGAAATGAAAATTAATCGTTTCATTTCTGTCAAATTTATCTCGATTTTTGTATACATAGAGAAAGAATTCTATATTGTTTAAAAAGGTTAAAATGGCAGTACACCTGCTATAAAACTTATAATTCTCTTTTGTGCAATAAAGCCACACTAGAGGAGTCCCCCCCATAGGCTCCAAGACAGAACCTTGCGGTACACCAAGTTTATTATCTAATATGATCGATGTAGAGAAAGATTTTTAGTTTGTTCAATATACTGTATTTTAAACATTGGGTTTATTTCACCAATCGCATAGTTTACCTCTTATTCCATATGAATATAATTTGTTAAGTAATAGGTCATGCTGAACGCAATCAAACACCCGACTGAGATCACAGAAGATCCCGATCGATCCATCATCGCTCGCCTCAACGAATTAAAACTTGCTCGTAAAAGAAGTGAGCCGCCGTATAGCGGCCTATTCACATGCGAATATGTCCAGCGGATCTGTCCGCCATCCGTGGTCAAGATGACGAACACCGACAGCGAGCCAGCAGATACGCATGTGTGTAGTCATTTTCGACGGACTTGTTTGCCGGACATAAAATTAAAATTGCATGCCACATTTGTTTTTAGGCAACTGACTCAAAAAATACGTTTATCGGATCTGACAGCATTCTTAAAGTGTCATCACATTGTATAGTTCAAGTAATAAGTTCCCGATACATAAAAAATGAAACAAAAACTTTATGACATAATTATGATCGCCGCAGGCCATGGCGGCATGCTGCATCAAACGACCCGACCCACATTAAAACCTATTAAGGTAAGCAAGTCAATTGCGGTCAAGACAGCACAAAGAGTAATGGTATTTTAATGAGGTCGTAAAGTATTTGTTGTGTTTTGTATGTCTCGGGAAGGGCTTACTTGGACTATACTCATTTGTCAATCTTATTTTTTTGGCGCTATTACTTCGCGGCCGCATTTACTTCACAACCTCATGTATTAATTCATTATTATTAATATTTGAAATGGATTTAGTCTTAAAGAAAAACTGTAAGTAAGAAGTAGTTTCAAAGCTTTATTATGCATGTTACAATTAATAAACTGAGATACAGGAAAATAGTATATAACAAACTTTATAACTGCACGTCTGTTGAGATTTGTCCGTGAATGTGTAGCAGCAACGGATCTGTCTGCAGACAAATCCGCCTGTTTATTATTTAAAACATTATTTATTTCAAGAAATTTGAGTAAATGTATTTTTTAAAGAGGTCTTTCCTTATTTTGCAACTAAACTTCGTATTTAAGCTTTTCTTCATAACTGAAAAAGGTCATTTGGAGATAAACTGTTGATTAAAAATTTAAAAGCAGGTAGTCTGCGCAAAGTCGATTTTATATTTTCTAAATTTTACAATACCCTGTATAATTTATGTTAAAGTTGACAACTGCAAGCTCTTCATTTCGACTTAACTCCATGCGTATTTTACTCAGAAGGGGACCGGGCTTAGGGCTCATAGGCCCTTAATTATTTCGGTTGTAAGTGATTTAATTGCCAGTCCACTTACAAGATGCCCTGTATACTTACTCTAAGAGTTCTATCATTAGATTTCGTATTAAAAGGTTTCTAATAAAACGGTATATACACTCGGTGAGACGCAAAAAGGAAATAATTTGACATTTGTTCGGTCTTCCAATCAAGCTCACTAATTGACGAATTGTGTATAATGTGTTGCATAACGAATCAGGCGAGCAAGTGGAAAAACGTATAATGAATGACTGGTGATAAATACAAGTATTATGCAACACGATTTACACGATGTCTATAACTTGATTTATTGAACTTGATCACGTTACACAAATAACAATATCGACCATTTGCGATTGATTAATGTTTATTAAAGCAGTCGCTGAACAAGTCCGAGACGACAAAACAATAATTCGAAGTAAAGTAAGTAGTAGCAAGGATACATTCATATTTAATAAGTATGAAATTAAGATATCTCTTTTTGTACTTTAACTTTACAAGATAATATAATATCACAAAGTAACAATCAATTATAAAGATGGATATCTTTCTTTCAAAACATAAGGACTGGGTATGTAGAAATCTGATATAAACATGATACACTTCGGTGGTTTTATTGAAGTCACTTTTTTATGTAATTGAAAATTCTATAGGAGTTTTTCGGATATAAGCTAATTTTTATGTATCACTGCTATATTGTGGTTTAGTCGAGAATTAAATTGCCTGATAATTAAAAAAAGTGGCATATAGGAATTATAAAATATCGAAAGATATTACTGCGTATTTTCTATTTGCCTCGCTAAGAAAACAATACTAAAAACTCTGCAAGCAATAAGTTATGAGAACTAAACTGCTGGCCACTCGAACTTACACATAGAGAATTTTAGGCAAAATTTAAAGTTCAATATTTTCAACAGGAATGCAAATTTTTGAACGCGGCTTGCAAATTTTAAGAGCTAGTTTTTTTCGGATTAAGCTGCATGACGTATATTTATTAAGTAAGTTTAGTAAGTTTATTATATACGGGGTGATCAATGAAGTCATGCAAAAAATCAAAAAGTTTGTGAGTGAAATTTCCGCAAAAAATTTTTTTGGTCGTTGCAATATGGTTCGTTACTAAGGTAACATCAATATCTCTAGACGGTTTTGTCAGTTTTTGGATTAAGGCCCTTAGGCCTTGTACACACTACTCAACATAAAATTTGGATACCGAAATTTTTAAAATGCTATAACTTGACATTGGATTGACGGTTCTTGATGATTTTTGCGGATTTGGAATCCTTATTTCATGTAGATTTTCTATGGTCTAAGCATTTTATTTGAGGGTTGAAATTTACACATTATGCCGGGCCGATAATAAACAAAAACGTAGGGTACGACGCGCTCTAAGGTTTGGCATTATTTAAGTTTTTGTAAAAATAAATTCTCACCTCAAGTTGTTTTTATTTAATGTTCCTCTCACTGTTCTGTCCGAAACTCACACCCCAGTTTGTTGTCTTAAAGAGTCATTCAGTTTTACAGAGTTCTTTGTCCACCCCCAAGCCCATAATTATGATCGGGTGTAATTTCTACGCGACGCGTCAATTTCAAAGTAGGCATTGGAAAAACAAATTTGTTGCTATGCAATTAAAAACTGTTTACATTATTTTAGAAATAATCTGACACATTTCAATGTTATAATTTTGTAAAGTTTAATTAATATGAGGCGTTTAACCACGGCAGAAAGGGAAAATTGCATTCGACTTCTCAACGAAGGAATGTCAAAACAGCAAATTGCGCACATTTACAATGTCAGCCGAAAGACAATTTATAATTTGACCCGCCGCGTCGAAACTACTGGTGATCATATTTATGGGCATGGGGGTGGACATACAAAAAAAAATAAACGAAAGAACCGAAAGAATTTTAATGAGAGAAACTATGCGGAATAGAACAAAGAACTCTAGAAAACTAAATGACTCTTTAAGACAACAAACGGGGGTGAGAGTTTCGGACAGAACAGTGAGAAGAACATTAAATAAAAACAACTTGAGGTGAGATTTTTTTTTTTTTAAAACATAACATAATGCCAAACATTTTAAATTATAGAGCCCGTCGCAGAGCAAAATGTGTGCGGTTATTACAACACCATAGAGCGAATAGGCGGGCATGGGCAAATCGGCATGCGAATTGGGGTAATGCAGAGTGGAGCCATTGTTTATTTACTGACGAAACAAGATTTAATTTGTTTCACTCCGATGGCCGAATTTTAGTTTGGAGAAGGCCAAATCAGCGATATTTGGAGGAAAATATGGACCCTCAAGAAGCATTTGGTGGCGGAGGTGTTACAGTGTGGGGAGGTATCATAAGAAATGGTAAAACCGAGCTATTCATTACCAACCAAACCATTAATGCTACTGTTTATCAGGAGGAAATTTTGGAACCTATTGTTGTTCCTTTTGCTCGACATTACGGCCCAGAACTTCTATTGGTGGATGACAACGCTCGACCTCACAGAGCGCGAAGGATCACAGAGTTTTTGCAGGCACAAAACATCAATAGGATGGACTGGCCTGCAAAGTCTCCGGATGTTAATGTCATCGAACACGTTTGGTCTTATTTAAAACTTAAAGTAAGATCTCTTGATGTACCCCCTGAAACCTTAGAAACGCTCAGTGAGGCCATTCGTGAAGAATGGGAGAATATTCCACAAGATTTTATAAATAATCTTGTGGATACTCTACCAAATCGATGTCGGGAAATAATATTACGAGCAGGAGGACCAACAAAATATTAGCTTCTCTCTTTTTTAATTAATGTACCTAATTTTAATTAGGTAATTTTAATTTAAGTTTAAATTAAATTCATTTTTAGTTTTTTAGTTAAATTTTTTTTTAATTATTAAAAATTACCAGAATTAGAATTATAAATTTTTTAAGAATTGACTTTTGGCCGTTGTTAAGCAATCTTGTACATTGTAGAATATAATGTAATAAACTTGTTCTTGTCGCTACGTTTTTGTTTATTATCGACCCGGCATAATGTGTAAATTTCAACCCTCAAATAAAATGCTTAGACCATAGAAAATCTACGTGAAATAAGGTTTCCAAATCCGAAAAAATCATCAAGAATCGTTAATCCAATGTCACGTTATAGCATTTTAAAAATTTCGGTATCCAAATTTTATGTTGAGTAGTGTGTACAAGGCCCAAGGGCCTTAATCCAAAAACTGGCAAAACCGTCTAGAGATATTGATGTTACCTTAGTAACGAACCATATTGCAACGACCAAAAAAATTTTTTGCGGAAATTTCACTCATACAAACTTTTTGATTTTTTGCATGACTTCATTGATCACCCCGTATATAATAAACTTATGGTCTTACGATAAATATACATCATGCAGCTTAATCCGAAAAAAACTAGCTCTTAAAATTTGCAAGCCGCGTTCAAAAATTTGCATTCCTGTTGAAAATATTGAACTTTAAATTTTGCCTAAAATTCTCTATGTGTAAGTTCGAGTGGCCAGCAGTTTATATAGAATGTGTCGAAAACGGTACTCCCCAAAACGTTATATCAAATCACAAAACACGCGAAAGTCGTATAGGTACTTTATGACCCCAAATTTGAAATTTCAAATGGAACGCTCTACATATTCATACATTTTTGGATTCCCGAGACGATTTTAACTACGATTGCATAGTTTTAAAATTTTTTTGGATACTACTCGATTTTTTTGGACCATGTTTATTTTTGCATCTAGAGCACAGCACAAATCAATCAAATGGGTCAAAACGATAAGAGAAAAATGTAAACGTGAGATTTTTCGAAGTGATTTAGTAGACCAACCAAAATTTCAAAAATCACTAATTTGTAATTATGTCAACTTTTTCAAATAGTAACATCTTTTATACACCTTACACCCAATAGTTAAATACTAATTTTCACGATAAATCCATTGCTAACTTTGCTCTTTATTGTTAAATTTGTTGTTTTATAACTGTTGTTATCATTTAACGTGTATACAAGGGATGAAGAAGTGAATACAATATTATGCAGAATTTTCACTTTTTCTCTTGTTATTTTATTTTATACCACATCGTATTATATTTTATTTAAATATTAAGTCCCTTTGTAGAATATAAAACAATTTATGGTGAATTTGGGACAAACGAGTAGCACGTTCGCGTTGAATAATCAAGGAGGATAAAATTTTGGAAACTTAATTTTATCTATTATTAAATATAAAATATAATAGATCATTGTCTGAAGTTTGCTAATTTACATAATGAAATCAATTCTGAATTCTGTTGGCTCGTTTTTAAGAAGAGTGTAAAATAAGAATAGGGATATTTTACGCACTATTTGACCTTGGTAACGCACCCTTAAACTGCAAAATTATCACTCGAAGATATGTAAGACGAAGTAGTCACTATATGCTCATACTTTGAATTCACTTCGTATATAATTCTAAACGCGTTTCGTTTCGCCGGTACCAATAGTCTCGCCCAAACGTATAACCCTGCGTTTGCCGTGACCCGTCGAGTCACTTTGGCTAGGAAGCATTTTTCATGGTGAAAGCAAAGTTCTTTAGGAAAGAAATTTACATAGAAATGAGGGCATTAACAAGGGACAATCTTTTGAAGTAAGTCTCATTATCCTATGAGAAGTGGCTTTGAAGTTAATTGAGATTAACTGTGGGACTAGGACGGACTGACGTTTAAACTTGGTTCGGTAATGTATTACGAAGACTTTACTTCTTAGGGAGTTTACGCGAAAACTTTAGCATATAGGTATCTGCTCTGCGATGTTGAAGGGAAGTAAGTTTTGATGAAAAAAGTTATACTTAGGGGACTGGGGTTTAAGTTTGCGACCGAAGTTAGATATTTTGAGAGGCTTGGAAACTTAATTAGACGTTGAACTAGATGAATAGAAATTAACAGAAATAGAAGTTAATTGATATTAATGGGGATTTGTGTAATGATTTGGACAAGGCTGGAGTTAATAATAATAATAATAATAATAAATAATAATAATAAATAAGCAGGAGGGGCTAACTTCCATCTATTAAGCCTTTGGTGAGTGGCGCCACCACTTACTCCAGCTAGGGGTGCAAAACCGAACCGGCAGCCCTAGTGCACCCGGGAGGGGAAAGCATCTTCCCCTCTGGTGTCGGTCGTGGGCCTGCAGGGCTAACCACCCACAGGCTCTAACCTTTGGTTCCGGCAGGCCGAAGACTGGGCCCCCACGATCGACCCCGTTCGGATAGGGGTCAAGGGCAAGGTGGTGGGGCCCAACCGGATAGACCGCCCGTTGACGACGTACGCAATGAACAAGGACGCTTTGAGTGGACGGATGAACTGAGGGATGAGCTTCTGCATTGTTATGAAAGCAGTGAGCCCGCGCGGAGGGGGTACATTTCGCGGATGCATGCTCTGTGGTGTGAGAGGCTACCAGAGCATAGCGCCTTCACGCCACAAAATCTGCGTGACTATGTATCCCACCTTCGTAGTAGGGGCTACGTGAGGGCTGCTCCTGGGCCGGTGAATGAGGTGGCCGAAGAGCCGCCACATTCACCGGTTGAGGACGTGGCTCTCCTCGTTCCGCCAATACCAGAGGGCCTCAGTACCAGAAGGGGGTTACACCGTCTGAAAACCCCCGGGCCACAAGACCTGGCCAGAGTGGACGCTGAACTTCGTACAGCGCTACCAGAAGAGGCTGACATCTGGCACATAAATTGTGCCGTGTATGCCGCTGCTCAACGCTCGTCTCAGGTGGAGAGGCGAAATACCTCTTCCCCACAGGAGAGAGCGCAGCGGCGCATACAAAAGATGGAAGCCAAGATCCAGTCGGCGAGGCAACACGCATCCCGTATCCAATGTGTGATGGACTATATGGCGGCCAACAGGCCGTTCACGCCTAAAGTGCGTCGATTAGCCGCCAACTTAAGACGCGTCCATCACACACTCAATGAGGCAGTGCTGCGAACCACCAAACAGCACTGTCTCGACAGGATACGGATGCTAGTGACTTGCAAAAAGTCATTAGTGAGGCGGGCGAGGGGGCTTGCGGAAAATAAACTGTTCCGCGAGAAGCCCTCGCGCCTTTTCCAACCGCCTCCGCGTGTTGTAGACAATCCGCCGACTGCAGATCAGGTGGAGAACTTCTGGAAAACGCTGTACGAGGAGAGGCTTCCACTCAACCGAGATTCTCCGGCCCTTGCACACTTTGAAGCCTTTTGTCAAAGGCTTCAGCAACCACAGGAAGTGTGCGAACCAATAACCCCAGAAGAGGTTCGTAGGGCTCTTGATGGCTCTAAGAACTTTGCTGCTCCAGGTCCCGATGGGATAAATAACTTTTGGTGGAAAAAGTTATCGAGCACCCACCACCATTTGGCCAGAATTTTTAATTCCTGGTTAAATGGGGAGCAGCAAATCCCTTCTTGGGTTGTTGAGGGGCGGACAGTGCTGATCCCCAAGAACGGAGATTTGTCCAACCCAAAGAATTACAGACCGATAACCTGTCTAAACGCATGTTACAAGGTGTTTACACGCATTTTGTACATGCGGGTGCTCCACGCAGTTGAACCGGTTTACGAACGGATATATGAGCAACGAGGGTCGAAGACAGGTGTCGCTGGCTGCAAGGAGAACCTGTTGATTGACAGATGTGTCACGCAGGACTCCATGCAGTATAAGCGGAACCTCTCTATGGCCTGGATCGACTACCGCAAGGCATTCGACATGACATCGCATGAGCTCATTGTTCACTTGCTCCGATGTCTTGTGGTACCCGGTCCCGTAGTGAGATGTATTGAAGAACTGATGCCGCTCTGGAGGACTCGCTTTACCATAACATCGGGTAACGATAGAGTCCAAACAGAGTCGGTAACATTCAGAAGAGGAGTATTTCAGGGAGATTCCCTCAGCCCCCTTCTGTTTTGCATCTCACTACTGCCATTATCCGTCTCGCTCCGGAAAACCCGTGGCTACAACTGCGGTACCCCCGGCGACAGGAGGCATAAGGTCACCCATCTATTTTATATGGATGACCTTAAACTTTATGCCTCTGGAGAGAGGGATCTCCAACAGTCCCTTAGGGTGGTACAGGAGTATACGCAGGCTGTCGGTTGCAGTTCGGGTTGGACAAATGCGCACTGATCCATCTCAAGAGAGGACGATGCGGTGACTATGGAGAGGACGCGCAGCTCGTGGACGGAAGCATCTTACACCATCTAGATGCCGGGGAGTCGTACACTTACTTGGGTGTCGAGCAACGCTCCACCCAAGAAGTGAGTGTAGTGAAAAACGCTCTCCGCGGCAAGTATCAGCACCTACTCCGACAGATCTGGTCTTCAGAACTGTCGGGGAAGAACAAGGTGTCTGCTACAAATATGCTTGCCGTTCCGATCCTTCTCTACTCTTTCGGAGTAGTGAAGTGGACTAGAGAAGAGCTGCGTCAACTCGATGTAGTAACCCGCAAGAAGATGCATCTCAATAGGAGCTTGCATCCTAAATCGTCCGTTCCACGGTTATATCTCCCACGACAACGGGGAGGCCGTGGACTCTTGAGCTTGGAGAGTCTCCATAGCAGGATGGTTCTGGAGGGAGCATGTAAGGTCATCAGGAGTTCGGATCCCCTCCTCTGCATGGTCCGAGACCATGAAAATGCAGAGGTAGGAGCTTTTCTCTTTAAGGCAGCACGCGGAGCAGCCGATGAACTTGGTCTCATCTTCGACGTCGAGCGGGTAAACCCCGACTCTGTCACCGAGTTGGAACCCGTTCGACTAAAAGCCCACATTAGAGCTGCAGAACACAACATCCTTCTGCAGCTCCATAAGGATAAGCCATTGCACGGGATCTTCTATAAAAATATAGAAGACCTCGGCTTATCCGAAAGGCTGACCTTCGCCTTCTTAAGGTCAGCTGGGCTGAAGTCTGAGACCGAGGGATTCATAATGGCTTGCCAGGATGGTGTATTTAACACTCTCGTCTATCGACGTCGTGTCATGGGTATGGAGGTCCCTGATGTCAGCTGCAGGGCCTGCCGCAGGGCGCCGGAGACTGTAATGCACTTACTGTCGGCTTGCCCGACTTACGCAGTCTCGGCCTATATTCATAGACACAACGCAGCATTACGAGTGCTTTACTATCATCTAAGGCACTCGTATGGGATAGACGAAACACCAGTGCTGCCTTACGTTCCGGGGGATATTGAGTCCGTTGTGGGGAATGAGAAGTGCCTAATTTATTGGAACTACTCGTTTCCCACCGTCAGGCAAATACAAGCCAACAAGCCTGACATAGTACTCCTCGACCACCAACTCAAGACAATGTATGTCGTGGAATTCTCAGCTCCCGCTGAGAGCAACATTGTCTTGAAAGAGGAGGAAAAACGGACAAAATATCGAGATTTGCTCTTCGAACTCCGCAGGCTTTATCCAGGCCATTCTGTTAAAATAGTGGTACTGATTATAGGAGCCCTCGGTGGAATGAGACAGACGCTGCTTTCAGAACTAAAGATCATACCGGCATGCCGAGATTCGGCAGAGATCTTAGCCGGCAGAATGCAGAAGGCTGTCATCCTCGGTTCATTACGTCTACTCAGGGCACACGATTCGCGGACCCGGTAGTCACTCACCCCACGGGCGTGGGGAGTGGCTATTGGTATTACCAGCTCCCCTCTGTGAGGGTCGGAGCCACAGAGTAGGGTGACTGGTTTTTTGTAAAAAAAGAAAATAATAATAATAATAATAATAATATGTCTTTATTTATTATTGAATATAATAATAAAAGGGCGAAGTTCAGTAGAGTGAGACACTCTCTGCTCTTCCACTTAACCCTAAAATGGGGCTTTGTTTTTTAGAGCTATTATTTGTAAGTTTTCGGCTATAAAATGGTTATTTGATAAGCTTGGGAATGATAATTGATGAGAATGTGAGAGAATGAGAATGATAATGAGTGAGAATGATAATTTTAGTTTATTTATAAAACGTTAAGTAGTTAATTTTTTCAAGGAAAAAGTAGCTTTTAATTAAATTAAGTTACTGAATGAAAAATGATGGTTATTTTGAAAATTATGAAGTTTTTTAAATTTATTTTTTCACTGATGCACTAATGGTACCAAATCAACCACGCCTGACGTTGTTTTACATCGCATATCGAAATATGTGCAATCTACGGTCGTGAGCAAAAAAATAGGACAAGTCTTATAACGGTATTTTGCTAAAATCTAGTTGTGTACATCTAACTTTAATTTTTGTGACATTATCAGTTAGTTATCATAATTTATTGTAAGTGTGCAAAAAACTAATATGCTTCATATAAGCGATTTAGTTAAATCTGGAGTTATTGCTAAAGCAGAAGATGGATGGTCAATGAGACAAATTGTACTGCGTTATAATATTGACAAAAATTCGGTGTAACATTTTAAGAAAGTGGAGAATTTCAATTGGTAAATGCTTTAGTAGAAAATCCATTTTACTCAGTTATTCAGGCTGCTGAAGAAACTAATTTTCCTGGATCAAGTAGTACTGGTCGCCGGCGAGAGTACGAGAATCGAAGCTACGCTGTCACGCAGCAGCACAGAAATACTTAAAGCTGAACATAAAGAAGCTCGAGTAGGATTTGCGCTTGAATTTTTAGCGCATGATGTAAATTTTTGGAACAATGTAATCTTTACAGACGAAAAAACTTTCCAGTCAACACACAGCGGTCGTATTCGTGTTTGCCGCCCTCCGAATACTCGATTCGATGAGAAATATATATCTAACAATGATAAAAGTGGTAGATTTTCCGTCAATATGCGGGCTTGGATATCGGCACCTGGTCCTGGTGTTTTGTGGCATATTGAGGAACGATTTAATAGTGAAACGTATATTAGGATTTTAGAGAATATTATGCTCCCTTCTGTGTCACAATTATTTCCTAATAATGAATTCATATTTCAACAAGACAATTGTTCCGTTCATACTGCTCATACCGTAACTAACTGGTTTCAAGATAACAACATCAATGTTCTTATCTGGCCCAGTCATAGTCCAGATCTTAGCCCTGTGGCAGAAGTATGGGGACTACTCGTAAGAAGTATCCAAAAACGAAATGTGAGACAACGGAATGCCGAAGAATTACTGGAAATAGTAAATAATGTGTGGGAAAATATTATTACTAATGACTATCGTATAAGGTTATTTAATTCTATGCCAAACAGACTTATATAAGTTATAAATAGAAATGGTGCAATAACGAAATATTAATAGTTAGTTTCTTGTTAAGTAGGATATCCTTTGTCCTTTGATCCAGGATTTCTACTAATCGTACCGTTTATTCTCCACTTCTCTTAAAATGTTACACACCAAATTTTTGTTAATGTTATAACGCAGTGCAATTTGTCTCATCAACCATCATTTACTATAGCAATAACTGCAGCATTAAAGTAAAAAATAAATTAAAAGTGATATCTGTTTTATTTTGGTACTCATTACATATTCAAATAGAGACAGATTTACATTAGAAAAAAAAAGTTGTCCTATTTTTTTCTGCTCACGACAGTCATAAGACGCACGCACCTACGCTCGCCCCTATAAGAAAGTGTACTTTGGGTTAGTATTAAACCGATTTTCGACTTGAGGATAACAATAGATTTTTTGTGAAAATTATTATTTAACTACTGGGTGCTTAAAAGATGTTGTCATTTGAAAAAGTTAATTGCAATTAATGATTTCGGAAATTTTGATTGGTCATAGGTATTAAGCCAATGCGAGAAAATTCATGTTTACACTTTTTTCTTAACTTGTTGGATCATTTGATTAATTTGACTGCATTCATTGCACTCTAGATGCGAAAATAAAAATAACACAAAAAAAATCGTCCTTGATAAAAAGTAAAGATTTACAGGATGTCCCATCTAAAATTTCAAAGTTGGAGCCATTTCTGGGGAAACCGGAAGTGATGGAGGAAAGTGTCAAATAATGAAAAATTGGCCGTTATTGGTACATATTACCCCTGCTAAGTTTAAGACCTATATCTTGCAAATTCTGGAAAGTATGACTTGTCAAATGATTCTGTTGACACCCCTTATATCACTGGTTAGATACAAATTAGAATACTGTGCTACAATTTCGGCTTCACCATCAGTACCGCATTAAACGAATTGAATAGGCGCAAAGTAGATTTCTTAAACAGACTTCATATAAACTCGGTTCTAATGGTATTATATCGTTCAAAGATTCCTTGCAAATAAAAAATGCAACAAAAAGTTTACGATCTCATTAAAATACCGTTACTCTCTGTACTATCGGCCGGGAAATTGAATCACTTACCTTTATAGGTTTTTAATGTATGTCGGCTTATTTGATGGCACCATACCGACTGGTTCGCCGGCATTAATAATGAGCTCGTAAAGTTACCGTTGCATTTTTTATTTGCAAGCAATCTTTGAACGATATACTTTGTTACTATAGTAAGGAAGCATGAACGATTACCTTGTGCCGACGTTGTCCGAAAATTTTTATATTTCAGAAATAAGTTCTGTATATTTCGACAGCCACTTTAAACATTACTCCGTATAAAGGGTCCGTTCATGCCATGTACAAAAACCGATACAGAGCACGGAAGAATGAATTTAAGCATTGCAATAAAAACTATATAACATCGAAAAACTTGACCATGACTAAGCAAGTACAAAAAAAGGTAAATGACACTACTATAACCAATAAAAAATTTATTATTTTAAGAGCAACAAAAGCTTTCGCCTTGAAACATACATAACCTGCCCGACACAAAGGAATCATTGGCTTCTTTAAATCATAACGTACGTGATTACAAGTATGAAATTTTTAAAAAAAGCCATGGTCGGTAAAGTCACGGGGAAGTAATTTATACGCGATTAAATATTACATGACCCCCAAAACTCCAGTTTCCGAGTCATTAATAGTTAATTTCTTAATGGTAAGTTTGCTTGTAGATGTCAAGGAATTGATGAATCAAATGGACGGCAATTTGCAGTTAATTTTGTGTTAATATACACGCATTCTGCTGTGACCTTTAAATTGTGAAACAGAAATTGCATTAAGTGTTCTTGAATATACCTACACATTTCAGAATAGGATTCCTAATTGTCCTCCATATAAAGTTTTGTTTGGCATTGTGTATGCCATCTTAATTGCTAATTCTTAGCATGCTATAAATATTGTTACAGCAAGTCCCATGTTTTTGGTTAAGAAGAGCAAAAACAACTAGTGAAATTAGCTCTGTGAAGTTAGCACTACCACTTTAAAATTTTGAAATCATTTTGGCCTCATCAATTGTAGCTTTTTTGTTGCGAATTTGTTGCGGTGAGAAAAAATTTGTAGCTCTTTATTTAAAAAAAATAACCCATAGTAATGCTAACTTCACAGAGAAGATAGCATTACCACTCACAGTGCTTTAAAATTTTGAAATTATTTTGGCCTCATCAATTTTAGCTTTTTTGTTGCGAATTTGTTGCGGTGAGAAAAAATTTGTAGCTATTTATTTTTAAAAAATAACCCATGGTAATGCTAACTTCACAGTGAAGATAGCATTACTACTCACCAGTGCTTTAAAATTTTGAAATCATTTTGGCACCATTAATTGTAGCTTTTTTGTTGCGAATTTGTTGCGGTGAGAAAAAATTTGTAGCCCTTTATTTTTTAAAAATAACCCATGGTAATGCTAACTTCACAGTGAAGATAGCGTTACCACTCACAGAAATAACTTTAAAAAAGTGCACAAACATTTTCTTATCACAAGAATAATTTGTTGCGAATTTGTTGCACACGATTAATAGCAAAAAATTAATGAAAAAATGTTTTTTTTTGGTAATGCGAACTTGATAATCAAAATCGCTTTTAATAATTAGCCCAATAAAACGGCAGGTTTGTCGATTTGGATGAAATAATTCAGAGCGGGCTGAAATTTTGGGAACAGGCGTATTTTGTGATAATTTTTAGTATATCAAAGGGCCCCACCCGTAGACGCCGGCGGAGAGGAGGGAGGGAGAAAATAGGTAAAAAAAATCGGTTTTTCGTAAAAAACTACAAACAAGCAATTTTCGTCACCTTTGAAGTACAAAAATGTACATTTAATAATATTTTTTCACTTTTTGAAGTATCAGAAATTCTCACAGAATAACTTCAGCCCGCTCTGAATTATTTCATCCAAATTTTCCCATTTCATTGGGCTAAATAATTTATAAATAAGAACGATAAAAAAAAATGTTTAAATATTTTTTTAAAAAGGGCCGGAACAAACAGATAGCTTTAAAAAAGTGAGCAATCGCGACTGAACGATTTCGGGTGCATCGTATAGAAAATAAAATACAAAATGTGCAAGACAAGTAAGGAAGAAAATTTGCAGATAACAGGTTTCAAAAGATTTTGAGAACAAAACGTGGACTACTGTAATTTATATTGAAAAACAGTAGCAGTTTACTCATAAAAATGGGTATTCCATTTTATTTCGTAAACATTTTACTCAAAAAAAAGCATAAATCGCTAGAATTCTAAGGTTGTCATAAAAAGAGAACATAGTTTATTATGTTGAAACTATATTAGAGAAAACTTTATTTGCAACGAATTGTTTCTCGATGCAACAAATTCGTACGCGACACGTAACAAAGTCTCGAAATGAAAAACACATCAAAAATGCATTTGCAACGGTTTTTGCAGGTGGTAGTCTTAGGCTGCGCTGGAAATTCAAACTTTCATTAAATTTTGCTAAAACTTTTTTCGCAACAAATTAGGCCTCGGTGCAACAAATTCGTACACCACACGGTACAAATACTCGAAGTGAGAAACATATGGAAAAATGCATTTGCAACAATTTTTGACGGTGGTAGTGTCAGGTTGCGCTGGAAATGCAGTGCATTATCAATTTTTACGAAAACCTGTTTCGTAACAAATTATTACTCGGCACAACAAATTCGTGCATCACACGCTACAACTCATAGAAATGAAAAACACATGAAATAATGCATTTACAGCCATTTTTGTAGGTGGTAATGCCAAGTTGTGCAGAAGGTTTTTACTGAAAATTTATTTCGCAATAAATTATGACTCGGCGCAACAAATTTGAACACCACACGCTACAAATCGTCGAAGTGAAAAACACATGAACAAATGCATTTGCAACGGTTTTTGGCAGTGGTAATGCCAGGTTGTACTGAAAATTCAACGTTTTATCGTTTTTGCTGAAAATTTGTTTCACAACAAATTATGACTCGGCGCAACAAATTTGTACACCACACGCTACAAATGGTCGAAGTGAAAAACACATGAACAAATGCATTTGCAACGGTTTTTGGCAGTGGTAATGCCAGGTCGTACTGAAAATTCAACGCTTTATCGTTTTTTGCGAAAACTTGTTTCGCAACAAATTGTTAGTCGGCACAACAAATTCGTAGACCACACGCTACAAATCGTCGAAGTTAAAAACACACAAAATAATGCATTTGCAACGGTTTTTGGCAGTGGTAATGCCAGGTCGTACTGAAAATTCAACGTTTTTTCGGCTTATACTGAAAAGTTCTTTCGCAACAAATTATTTCTCGGCACAATAAATTCTTACATCGCACGCTACAAATCATCGAAGTGAAAAACACATGAAAAAATGCGTTTGCAACGGTTTTTGGCAGTGGTAATGCCAGGTCGTATTGAAAATTCAACGTTTTTTCGGTTTATACTGAAAAGTTGTTTCGCAATAAATTATTATTCGGCACAACAAATTCGTACACCACACGCTACAAATCGTCGGAGTGAAAAACACACGAAATAATGCACTTGCGACGGTTTTTGGCAGTGGTAATGCCAGGTCGTACTGAAAATTCAACGTTTTATCGGTTTTTGCTGAAAACTTGTTTCGCAACAAATTATTACTCGGCACAACAAATTCGTGCACAACACGCTACAAGTCGTCGAAGTGAAAAACACATAAAAAAATTTATTTACAGCAATTTTTGTAGGTAGGAATGCCAGGATGTGCTGGAAATTCAACGTTTTATCGGCTTTTCCTGAAAATTTGTTTCGCAACAAATTGTTACTCGGCACAACAAATTCGTACACCACACGCTACAAATCGTCGAAGTGAAAAACACATGAAAAATTGTATTTACAACAATTTTTGTAGGTGGTAATGCCAAGTTGTGCAGAAAATTGAACGTTTTTTCGGTTTTTGCTAAAAATTTGTTTCGCAACAAATTATTTCTCGGCGCAACAAATTGTTCTATCACATGCTACAAATCCTTGAAGTGAAAAGCACATGAAAAAATGCATTTGCAACGGTTTTTGGCAGTGGTAATGCCAGGTCGTATTGAAAATTCAAGGTTTTTTCGGTTTATACTGAAAAGTTGTTTCACAACAAATTATTACTCGTCTCAACAAATTCGTACACCACACGCTACAAATTGTCGAAGTGAAAAACACACGAAATAATGCATTCGCAATGGTTTTGGGTAGTGGTAATGCCAGTTTGTACTGAAAATTCAACGTTTTATCGGTTTTTGCTGAATATTTGTTTCGCAACAGATTATTACTCGGCACAACAAATTCTTGCATCACACGTTACAAATCCTTGAAGTGAAAAACACACGAAATAATGCATTTGCAACGGTTTTTGGCAGTGGCAATGCCAGGTTGTACTGAATATTCAACGTTTATTTGGTTTTTGCTGAAAATTTGTTTCGCAACAAGTTATGACTCGGTGCAACAAATTTGTATACGACACGCAGCAAATTCTCCATGTGAAATGCACTCGAAAAAATGTATTTACAGCGGTTTTTGGCAGTGGTAGTGCCGGATTGCGTTGAAAATTCCTTAGTTTTATCCATTTATGCAAAGCAAGTATATAAACACGCTTTTATAGGCCTATGGAGTGGGGACTAAGTCAGACATTATTTGTATCATTCTGAAATAATCGTAACATCGTCTGCAACTTTATTGTACTAGTACAGTAAAGTGCACTTTGTTATCCTTGCTCCATACATTATTTGCCAGCGTAGCTGATTTAATCTCTCCATTAGTTGACACTAGTTTTATGATCCCTATGAATAGTGTCTTCGGGGCAGCCATAGTAAGTTCGAGGCCTCTAGTGGGAGATCTTTAAAGACCTGCCTCGAAAGGCAGGTTCCTGGTTCTCTGCGGGTATCTAGTAGAAAAAAAAATTGTTCACTAAATGTTGCATAAGTAGGTATCAATATTTGCTGAGAAAAACAGCATTAAACAATAGCCATATTTTATTAAATGAAACATGATTTGATTGAATTCGGGTGTTTTTCGGGTTATCTGCAAGTAGCTTGGTATCCTGGTAAGGCTCCTCATTGTTCCATTAAACAAAGCCCTCATTCAGTGTAAAGGAGGGGAGAGACATGGTAACCTCTTTTGGGCCCGTAATCATTGTCCTGAAATTTCTAGTTCTAAATAAGCATATGTAAATTGAGACTAAATTTGTTCACGAAGTAATGAAATTCGAAACGTATTATTCTTGTGAAATTAAAGGTGCCATTTAACGTGAAAAGAAATCACCTGAATTTTTACAAATGAATTTATATTTCTTGTTCACTTTGCATATTTTTAAGAAGTACGCCAATAGCAACATTCCCATCCTAAGGAAACCCGTACTTTAGTAAACTAACCTGGTACATTCCCGGAACCTTTCATGGCTTCCTCAAGGCCGCCTTGAAGAAACCCTTACACAGAAAAAAACATGGGTAAATTTTTCTTTAACCAATTGTTTTTTTAACATATTTTTTTTGCTCAATACAGAATTACTCTATTTTCTTTACCCTCTTTCCACAGAAACGTTTTTTATTGATTATAATGTTGATAATACATCATGTACGATAATTTTATGACGAGAAATTTTAAATGAAAAAAATCGGCAGCTACTGGAAGCGGCTGGAACCTCCCCACCCAGTGGGTCTTTGAAGCCGAGGAATGCACGTGACGTGCTTCATCACGGTGCAACGGCTCCGCGCATCGACCGTGCCACGCGAAAAGCGATCTTATGCTTCACATTTGTTTCGTTTTCCTTTTTTTCCCACGGAAACGAAATCGAAAGGGTCCAAGTGTGATATATCGGTGAAATCGGAATTTTAACTGCTTTTCGGTGATTTGATTACAAATTGTAAGTAATTATAAAGTAAACAACTTGTTGTGCCAAAACGGCACTAAACGTAATTCGATCACAACAAAGTTTCATCCAAATCCGTTCAGTATTTTCGACGCTATCGTGGTAACACACATACATACATACGCACACACACATACAAACATTTTTCAAAAACCACAAAAACCAATAATTTGTTGTTGCGAAACAACTTTTCAGTATAAACTTGAATTTTCAGTACGACCTGGCATTACCACTGCCAAAAACCGTTGCAAATGCATTATTTTGTCTGTTTTTCACTTCGACGATTTGTAGCGAGTGGTCTACGAATTTGTTGTGCCGAGTAACAATTTGTTACGAAACAAGTTTTCGCAAAAAACGATAAAACGTTGAGTTTTCAGTACGATCTGGCATTACCACTGCCAAAAACCGTTGCAAATTCATTTTTTGATGTGTTTTGAACTTCAAGGATTTGTAGCGTATGATGTAAGAATTTGTTGTGCCGAGTAATAATTTGTTGCGAAACAAATTTTCAGCAAACACCGATAAAACGTTGATCTTTCAGTACAACCTGGCATTACCACTGCCAAAAACCGTTGCAACTGCATTTTTTCATGTGTTTTTCACTTCGAAGATTTGTAGCGTGTGGTGTACAAATTTGTTGCGCCCAGTCATAATTTGTTGTGAAACAAATTTTCAGCAAAAACGATAAAACGTTGAATTTTCAGTACAACCTGGCATTACCACTGCCAAAAACCGTTGCAAATGCATTTGTTCATGTGTTTTTCACTTCAACGATTTGTAGCGTGTGGTGTTCATATTTGTTGCGCCGAGTCATAATTTGTTGCGAAACAAATTTTCAGTAAAAGCCGAAAAAAACGTTGAATTTTCTGCACAACTTGGCATTACCACCTACAAAAATGGCTGTAAATGCATTATTTCATGTGTTTTTTACTTCTATGAGTTGTAGCGTGCGATGCACGAATTTGCTGTGCTGAGTAATAATTTGTTACGAAACAGGTTTTCGCGAAAATTGATAATGCGCTGCATTTCCAGCGCAACCTGACACTACCACCGCCAAAAATTGTTGTAAATGCATTTTTCCATCTGTTTCTCACTTCGAGTATTTGTACCATGTGGTGTACAAATTTGTTGCACCGAGACCTAATTTGTTGCGAAAAAAGTTTTAGCAAAATTTAATGAAAGTTTGAATTTCCAGCGCAGCGTAAGACTACCACCTGCAAAAACCGTTGCAAATGCATTTTTTGTTGTGTTTTTCATTTCGAGACTTTGTTACGTGTCGCGTACGAATTTGTTGCATCGAGAAACAATTCCTTGCAAATAAAGTTTTCTCTAATATAGTTTCAACATAATAAACTATGTTCTCTTTTTATGACAACCTTAGAATTCTAGCGATTTATGCTTTTTCGTTCCTTAGAAAACATTTTTGAGTAAAATGTTTACGAAATAAAATGGAATACCTGTTTTTATGAGTAAACTGCTACTATTTTTCAATATAAATTACAGTAGTCCACGTTTTGTTCTCAAAATCTTTTGAAACCTGTTATCTGTAAATTTCCTTTCTTACTTACCTTGCACATTTTGTGTTTTATTTTCTATACGATGCACCCGGAATCGTTCAGTCGCGATTGCTCACTTTTTTAAAGCTATCTGTTTGTTCCGGCCCTTTTCAAAAAAATATATAAACAATTTTTTTATCGTTCTTATTTATAAATTATTTAGCCCAATGAAATGGGAAAATTTGGATGAAATAATTCAGAGCGGGCTGAAGTTATTCTGTGAGAATTTCTGATACTTCAAAAAGTGAAAAAATATTATTAAATGTACCTACCTTTTTGTACTTCAAAGGTGACGAAAATTGCTTGTTTGTAGTTTTTTACGGAAAACTGATTTTTTTTTACCTATTTTCTCCCTCCCCTCGCTTCCGCAGACGTCTACGGGTGGGGCCTTTTGATATATTAAAAATTATCATAAAATACGCCTGTTCCCATAATTTCAGCCCGCTCTGAATTATTTCATCCAAATCGACAAACCTCCCGTTTTATTGGGCTAATTATCAAAAGCGATTTTGATTATCAAGTTCGTATTACCAGAAAAAACATTTTTTCATTAATTTTTTGCTATTAATCGTGTGCAACAAATTCGCAACAAATTATTCTTATGATAAGAAAATGTTTGTGCACTTTTTAAAGCTATTTCTGTGAGTGGTAATGCTATCTTCACTGTGAAGTTAGCATCACCATAGGTTATTTTTTTTTAAATTAAGTGTTACAAATGTTTTCGCACAGCAAAAATTTCGCAACACATTCTTTTTATGATAAGAAAATATTTGTGCACTTTTTAAAGCGATTTCTGTGAGCCGTAATGCTATTTTCACTGTGAAGTTAGCTTTACCATGGGTTATTTTTTTAAAATAAAGAGTTACAAATTTTTTCTCACCGCAACAAATTCGCAACAAAAAAGTTACAATTAATGGGGCCAAAAAGATTTCAAAATTTAAAAGCACTGGCGAGTAGTAATGCTATCTTCACTGTGAAGTTAGCATTACCATGGGTTATTTTTTAAAAATAAAGAGCTACAAATTTTTTCTCACCGCAACAAATTCGCAACAAAAAAGCTACAATTAATGAGGCCAAAACGAATTCAAAATTTTAACGCACTGTTGAGTGGTAATGCTATCTTCACTGTGAAGTTAGCATTATCATGGGTTATTTTTAAAAAATAAAGGGCTACAAATTTTTTCTCACCGTAACAAATTCGCAACAAAAAAGCTACAATTGATGAGGCCAAAACAATTTCAAAATTTTAAAGCACTGTGAGTGGTAATGCTATCTTCACTGTGAAGTTAGCATTACTATGGGTTATTTTTTTTAAATAAAGAGCTACAAATTTTTTCTCACCGCAACAAATTCGCAACAAAAAAGCTACAATTGATGAGGCCAAAACGATTTCAAAATTTTAAAGTGGTAGTGCTAACTTCACAGAGCTAGTGAAATTGATGAAACAGAAAATTCAATGTATATTTGTCCCACCAAGTAATCTTGTTTATTTACTTTCACTAAGTTTACTTTTTTTAAATAAATCTTTTATTTGTTATTCCTCTTTCTCTTAAGAATTGGTCGGACTGTATTAGTCATACATGCTTCCAATTTTAATTGTAAATGACTTCACGTCAATAAAATGACGCAGCTGAATGTACGGTGTGCTTGGAAGGCGAGAGATAGAGATGTAGTAGAATATGACATTGGACAAATTTATTATACCTAATCTTTAAATTTCTCTGTGCATTTGAGGACATTAGGGCTAATTTTATTTTAGTTCTACAAAAAGGAAAATGTTTATTTTAATGATACCTATGTGGGACGATCAAAATTATTTTTGCAAATCGATAATAGAAGAAAAAAAAATTATTTTTTTATATATACTTTTTTTTCTCTCATCGTCCCACATTGTAACATGTTTTTAATGTCTTTTAGTGAAAGCCGTTTTTTAAAATAATGATTTATATGAGAGTAATTTGCACCGTTTTTCCGGCTTATATCCGGAGCGCACTAACAGTGCTCCTCTCTCCTTTTTTTCTGGAAAGAAATGTCTCTACATCCATGTACTTCTTATTGGGCAGTAAATATTAATTTACGTAATCACTATCATACTATTTACTAATTTTATTTTTACTAGTGGTGTACCATAAAATATTATACCTTAATAATATTCTTAACACCTTAGAATCTCTACACAGGATGTTGCAGTTAAAGCCCCAGGCCATTATTTTTGTAAATGGAGAATGATCGATACCAAAAAAACTTTAAATAACTGTAGTTAGAAAGCCCTAACGATTTCTTATTCAAAATATATAGACATAGATGCTACTAATCAGCGAAACGCATTTTACCCACAGAAACTATTTTAATATACCAAAATATAAACTATATCAAACAAACCATTCTGATGATACTGCGCACGGAGGGACAGCTATTCTTATAAAGGAAAACATAGAGCATTATGAGTTGCCTAAGTACGAAGAAAACCATATCCAACTTACTTCGATAAAAGTAAAAGGGTTTCCACACGAAACGTCCAATCAGCTGTTTACTCTCCACCTCGACACAATATAAAGCGAGAACAATTTGATGAATTCTTTGATACCTTGGGACCAACATTCATCGTTGGCGGAGACTACAACCGCAAACATAACTATGGGGTTTTCGATTGATAACAACAAAAAGAAGACAGCTAGCACGTTATTCATTTCTGTCAACTGGGACACCAACATACTGGCCTACGGATGATAACAAGATCCCTGATCTGCTAGATTTCTTTGTCAGCAAAGGTATCTCCTCAACATATACAGACATAACAGCTAGTTACGATCTAACATCTGACCACTCTCCAATAATAGCCAGAATGAGCACATCTATAATAATGAAAAAACCAACAGCTCGTCTACACAATTCAAAAACAAATTGGGACAGATAGATTAACAATTCAAAGTCAAGTAAACCTATGAACAAAACTCCAGGAACAAGCAGATATAGAAATCAAAACAAATAATTACATCAAATTATTTCAGTTCGCTGCCAAAGAAGCTACTTCAAATAGTACATCTCCAACACCAAGTAATCAAATACCAGTTGAAATCAAGAAACTAATTGTCAACAAAAGAAAAGCAAGGTCAACATGGCAACGAACTCATACACCGGACGACAAAAGAAAATAAACGAGTAAAAAAGTAACGAACTAAAATCCAAACTCAACGAAATGAGAAATAGGTCCTTCGAAAAATACGTATCTAAACTCACTAGATAAGACAACTCAATCTGGAAACCTATAAAGAATGCTAAAAAACCAAAAATCACATCTCCTCCAGTCCAGAAATATTGTACTCCCCCTGGACCTTGGGCAAAAAGTGATAAAACAAAAAGCTGATCTATTCACTTATCACAAGTTTTCATCCCACATGACGACGATGAAGATCTAAAAATACAAGAGTAAGTAAATGCAGCCCACTATGTGCAACAACGCATTAAACCAATCTCTTTAAGTGAAATCAAGGAAGAAATTAAGATATCCAATCCAAATAAATTACCAGGACTCGATCTTATTGCCGCTAAAATGTTTAAAGAACTACCAGAAGCAGGCTTAAGACTACTTATGTATTTATATAATGGAATAATAAGATTTGAGTATTGGCCCAAAGCACTAAAGATTGCACAAATAATTATGATCCCTAAAGTAAAGACGCTACTAATGTTACATCCTATCGCCAAATAAGCTTGCTATCAACAATATCAAAGTTGCTTGAGAAAATCATTGTTAAACGAATTAACGTAGATATTGATACACAGGACTGGATGCCAGATCATCAGTTTGGATTTAGAAAGTCACACTTCACGATTCAACATCAACGCTATAGAATTGTAGACGTAATAAACAAATCCATGGAGAATTGTCAATACTGCACCGCTAGATTCCTAGATGTCAGCCAGGCTTTCGATAAAGTAAGATATGATTTTTTTTCAAATACTTATATTATACGTAGGACCTTCATACTTGGCTAAAGAAAACTTTTTAATATAATAAATCTTCCCACTAAATTTCATCAAGATCGGACTTTTAGTTTTTGCATAATAATTTTGCAATCTAAAACTTCGCAAAAAAAATTCAAATTTTCAAAATGTTACTGAGGCTAAACTAAAGCATTTAGAAAGTTGAAAACTTTTTCATTTTCAAATCCATTTTGAGATATTAAAATCCATTAATTAGGAGAGCCTAGGGTATTGTTTAATAATCTGGTTAGCAAAAAGTAGAGATGGCCCCAGTTGAACCGCAGCTCCACCCCCAGAATTGGCACCCTTAGGACTCCAGGTCCCCCGCGTTAGGACTCCGCCCCCGGGCCCCCGCGCTGTCAAAAATGAGTCCCTCGTGCTGTCAAAAAATGAGGCTCTTGTGCTCTAAAAAAATGGAGCACCGGACTGTCAAAAATGGGGCTCCGCCCCGGGCCCCCGCGCTAGGGCCCCCGGCCGGCCGACGCTATTTTGGTAACGCGGGAAATTCAAACTGTTCTAACCACACCAGTGGGGCCCGTTTCGACATAACCAATGACTTCAGAATAGGATAGACAAAGCATCCTCTTGGTTTGTTGTGTATCATTTATTTGTTTACATTGCTTTAAAAATAAATACTGCTACTCAGCATTCTATTGGCTGAAGGCACGTGGGTATATGCGCACGCAGTCCCTCTCAACACGTTTTGTTGACAATTCAGTTGCAGCGTTGGCCGCCATTAAAGTGTTTGTGATAAACCGAAGTTAAACGTTGTAATTACAGTGGTTTTGTAGTGTTTTTGAAGACAGAATTTGTTATTGTGAATAAACAATGGAAAATATTGTGTTGTATGTAGATGTCTCTTTAAAATTGGAGTTAATCGATCTTTTCACAGTTAGGTGAAATTATCTTGGTTGGAACGACAAATAAGCAAAATTGTAAATGTTCAGTGCAATAATATTGGAAGTATAGAAAATGTTTTTGGTAATTCTAAAGGAGAACGGAAACCTCGAATTTTTGCGTGTTTTTTTCAGGATACCCTATTTTGGGGTCGTAGAACACGAATCTGAAATTAGTTTTGCGTGCATACGAACCGTTTGTCCAAAAAATTTTTTTTCAAAAACGCACTTTTTCATGCACCTATTTATACACCAACAGCACTTGTATATCGCCTTTTTTCTTATTAAGATCACACTATGGCCTTTATAAAATAATAAACCCTTCAGTTATGGCAGAAAACTCACTTTCTTTTGCATAAAAATCAGAATTTTATTCGCTGAAATTGTATTAGATGAACGTCCATCTGTCATTTGATTACATATATTTGCATGCGTTATTTGCGCATGTGTGCAATATTAAGGCTTGGTGTCTAAAGGCACGACGGGTTTGGTTATGCGACATTCAAGGGATATATAATAGTACTTAGCACCTTATTAAATCTGGGACAGACGGGGTTTAGTATTATTTATAAACATATATTCCCTTGCCCTTCAAGACACGTTCGCGCCCGTCAACGCTACGAAACCCGCGCGCGCGGATTGCGAGCCGTCGACGGGCGCGAACGTGTTTTGAAGGGCAAATGATATATAACAGTACTTAGCACCTTATTAAATCTGGGGCAGACGGCGTTAAAGTATTATTTATAAACACAAATCAAGACACGCTCGCGGCCGGTCGACGCCGACGTTTCGAAATCCGCGTCGTTTAGTATTTCTGTTTTTTCGGCAGAATAGGGGAATGTTCTATAGAATGACCCATACCGGTTTCAAAAGGAATATTAATTTAACATTGAAAATGTGAAAAATCGCCTCATAATATTGGTCAGTGTCGGTACTTTAGACACAAATTTGTAAATGCATGCGCATCGGGTTGACAGTTGTACAGTTTTCAGTAGCTGTCTTATGATGTTTTACAAACTATCTGTTTTTTTTATTAAAGGAAAATAAGTTTTCTGCCATAAGTGAAGGGTTTATTGTTCTATAAAGGCCATATTGTGATCTTAATAAGGAAAAAGACGATATATAAGTGCTGTTGGTGTATAAATAGGTGCATGAAAAAGTGCGTTATAAGAAAAATTTTCAAAAATTTTTTTTTGACAAACGGTTTATATGCATGCAAAACTAATTTCAGATTCGTGTTCTACGATCCCAAAATAGGGTATCCTGAAAAAAATCACGCAAAAATTCGAGGTTTCCGTTCTCCTTTAGAATTACCTTAATTATACGAAATAATCACCCTTTTTAACATATACGCCACTGGCAACGAGTTCCAAAACATAAACAAAACTATCTCCATCCTTTTTTAATAATATGAGATCGTAGGGAAACACAACAACTCATGTGTTAATGTATAGGACATGCTTTGTCTATCCTATTCTGAAGTCATTGGACATAACCTAACGCGTCTTCTGAGGGACATAATTGTAAAATTCTTAAATAATTCCCTAGGCTCTCCTAATTAACGGATTTTAATATCTAAAAATGGATTTGAAAATTTGAGTGCTCTTTTATATGTCAAGAAATTTTCAACTTTCTGAATGCTTTAATTTAGCCTCGGCAACATTTTGAAAATATCCAAATTTTTTTTCGAAATTTAGATTGCAAAATTATTATGCAAAAACTAAAAGTCCGACTTTGATGAAATTTGGTGGGAAGATTTATTACAATAAAAAGTTTTCTTTGGCCGAGTATGAACGTCCTACGTATAATATAAGTATTTGAAAAAAAATCCACAAATAACTTGCTATTTCAAATTTTTTTTCTCGATTTTTACTATTTTTGCAATAGTGAAAATGAATTTTTGGATTCGCAACCCTGCATCTTATTTAAAATTTAATTACAAAACTATTTCATTGTTATAACTTTGCTCTAAAAGCAATAGTTACTAAGATATATGAAAAAAATAAGAAGAAAAAACCGGAACTTTTGCACATTTTGTTTAATAAAAAATTACGCCCACGTTTTCAAACTAGAGCATAGTGAAATTATCATTTCTTATGATTTGTAGGAGCGATTACCCGATTTACCCGATTACCAACTGGGCTATAATTTGTCTGAAAAATTCCATTCCAAATTCAAAAATTACGAATGTTATAAATCATAAAAATCATACTGGCATTTTTATTTAAAGTTCCTAAGTAGTTTTACTATAATAAAACTAAGGATTCATAAAATGATTGATTAAAGCAAAAAAAAATTAATGAACTCAACAATGAAAATGAAAGTAACTAGAAAGAAAGTGATTGTATATCTTCAATTAAAATATTACGCTTTTATTTTACATTAACTTTTTCTAATTGAATTGTGTTATAAAAACATATTTTGAACTTTAAGCAAGTCATAAATATTCTTTAAACTCACTCTCATTACTTACGTAATAATCACCTTATATGCATCATATTTGCCTTTCATTTTTTTCACGAAAGGTTACCGCGTAGCCACAGGCTGGACTTCGCCTTATAGATGGAAAATTGTTGAGATTCTGTAGCAAAGTTCTCCAGAGAAGTAACATACAGGGTGTCCAGAAATAAAAATTCATTATCTACGTAATTAACAATTTATGAGTGAAACATCAAACATCAGCCGAAAGACTGATCCTACTTAAAGGAGCTCTCGTCCCAGTCGTCACACACCACTTGCAGACTGCAGTTTATAATGCAGTAATAATTGCATATGACCATCAAAACGCTACGAAACTCGAAATAGATCTGGGAGTGTTTTTCGTTTGAAATTTTAACACTAAACTTTAAATTTATCACTATAGTTTTCCCGACAATCCGTATACATAAGGAATTAATGCTTTCTAACGACGTTCATGTTTTTGTCGTACTTGATCACTTTTATTTCTAATATCTACGAAAGTTCCATCGATAAAAAGTATAAAGACTTCGAAGATACAGATTTTTTTCGAAATTTGAATTGGCCTTGGGTATGCTCCATTAGCCAGCTGCACAGGTTAGCGTTATTTAAAATTATTAGAGAAAAAAAAACCAACTATGCACACATGTTAAGGGAAATTTACAATGGTCACACTTTTCACGCCAAGGGGCCGATCATGGCGACTTTAATAACAACATTACAAGTTGGTAGGCTACAAGGATGAAGGAAAGACAGGGAAACTACAAAGATTAATATATAAACTAGTAAATTTCTAAACTTTAAAATTCCTAAATTATGATCTTGCATGTTTGTAAATATTCAAGAATTTTTAGAGCTGCAAAATTTTGACTTGCAAGGATACAATTTACAGTGAGCGGCATGGTGAAGCTTATATCCTGGAGACGTTGTATTAAATGATCGGATTATCTCTGTTTGAGTATTATACAATTAAATAAAAGATGGTTAACAGTACCAAGTACTGTCGTGAGCAGAAAAAATAGGACAACTTTTTTTCTAGTGTAAATCTATCTCTATTTGAATATGTAATGAGAAGCCTAAATAAAACACATCACTTTTAATTTACTTTTTATTTTAATGTTGTATTATTGCTATAGTAAATGATGGATGGTTAATGAGACAAATTGCACTGCGTTATGACATTGACAAAAATTTGGTGTGTAACATTTTAAGAAAGTGGAGAATAAACGGTACGATTAGTAGAAATCCAGGATCAAAGGATACTTAACAAGAAACTAACTATTAATATTTCGTTATTGCACCATTTCTATTTATAACTCCTATAAGTCTGTTTGGCATAGAATTAAGTAATCTTATACAATATTCATTAGTAATAATATTTTCCCATGCATTATTTACTATTTCCAGTAATTCTTCGGCATCCCGTGGTCTCACACTACGTTTTTGAATACTTCTTACGAGTAGTCCCCATACTTCTTCCACAGGGTTAAGATCTGGACTATGACTGGGCCAGTTAAGAACATTGATGTTGTTATCTTGAAACCAGTTAGTTACGGTATGAGCAGTATGAACGGAACAATTGTCTTGTTGAAATATGAACTCATTATTAGGAAATAATTGTGACACAGAAGGGAGCATAATATTGTCTAAAATCCTAATATACGTTTCACTATTAAATCGTTCCCCAATATGCCACAAAACACCAGGACCACGTGCCGATATCCAAGCCCACATATTGACGGAAAATCTATCACTTTTATCATCGTTAGATATATATTTCTCATCGAATCGAGTATTCGGTAAACACGAATACGACCGCTATATATTGACTGGAAAGTTTTTTCGTCTGTAAAAATTACATTGTTCCAAAAATTTACATCATGCGCTAAAAATTCAAGCGCAAATCCTCAAGCTTTAAGTAAGTATTTCTGTGCTGCTGCATGACAGCGTAGCTCCGATTCTCTTACTCGCCGGCGACCAGTACTACTCCATCCAGCAGCCTGAATAACTGAGTAAAATGAATTTTCTACTAAAACATTTACCAATTGCAAATCCTGTTGTTGAGTTGATATCCTTCGTCGTCCTGATCCAGGATTTCTACTAATCGTACCGTTTATTCTCCACTTTCTTAAAATGTTACACACCGAATTTTTGTCAATATTATAACGCAGTGCAATTTGTCTCATTGACCATCCATCTTCTGCTTTAGCAATAACTCCAGATTTAACTAAATCGCTTATATGAGGCATATTAGTTTTTTGCACACTTGCAATAAATTATGACAACTAACTGACAATGTCACAAAAATTAAAGTTAGATGTACACAACTAGATTTTAGCAAAATACCGTTATAAGACATCGTATTTGTTTTTGCTCGCTCTCTGTTATTTTAATTTTGTGAAGGTGGGAAGGAAATCGACCGTGGTTGAATTGCAGACGAGCTATCGTTGTATGGAATTGCCTGAAGATGGAGAGTTCTTTGTGCCATTTGGGTTTAGATACAAGTGGATGTAATACATAATAATTAGTGGAATTTTCTATGTAAGCGTTTTCATACCTGTGTTGCCATTTTACTTACAGTGATTTTTTCAATGTGGCGTGTAAATCTGATGAAGGAGTTTTATATAAAGAAATATTACCATCTGCGATCGAACTCTTGGCTAATTTGTCCACTTTTTCATTATGGCGGTAAATCACAATGTGCTTTAATCCACACAAAACTGACATTAATATTGCGATGCGCCATCTGTGAGATTTTAGCTATGACTTCTAACACAAGGCACGGGGAAATGATTCCAAAATTGGATATACTACTTAATACACTTCTTGCATCTGAGAAGATTGTAATGTTAAGGTAATATTCGAAGATATAGATGATTTTTCAAGTTTATTTCCAAAGATTCAAATAAACTGAATTTCAATGCTTTTCTCTCTGTATGTAGAATCTAAACTCTTCATTGAACGAGTGATCCTCTTCTATTAGATGGTGGGCATGTGTAAAGTATGTTTTCTTACATCAATAAAAACAATTTACACAAATAAAAACAATAGACTACATATGCCAACCATCTAATTAAGGGTGCGTTACCTAGGTCAAATAGTGCGTAAAATATCCTCATTCTTATTTTACACTCATCTTAAAAACGAGCCAACAGAATTCAGAATTGATTTCATTATGTAAACTAGTAAACTTAAGACAAGGATATTATATTTTATATTGTAATCCTTTCCAAAATTTTCTCGCCCTCGATTATTCAACGTGAACGTTCTACTCATTCGTCCCAAATTCACCATAAATTATTTTATATTCTACAAAAGGGCTTAAATATACAAATAAAATATAATACGATGTAGTATAAAATAAAATAACATGAAAAAAAGTCAAAAGTCTGCATACTATTTATTCCTATTAAAGTTTAATGTCGAATACGAATTTGTTAAATTTCATTTAAAATAGTTGGACGTTTTGCTACTAGAGGCAGCATCATAGCGATGACCATTGCTAGACGTGTCAAAGCAGGGTCGGGCTTATAATTTTTCAGTCAGCCTGAGAGCTTCTAATGGCGGTATCATATGTAAATAAATATGTTATTTGTTCCTGATAGCTAAATTTGATAATTTACTAATATTTCATCTTTTATGCCAATTAAATACGCGCAACCTACAATACTTCAAGATGTTTTGTATGTCACCGAGGTTTTGTTTGTAACTGGTATGTATAAACATAAAATCACGTCGCGATCACACTCGTACGGCCCTGTACGTCGCCTAGACTAGTGTGGCTTCTGTGTTATCGACACGACGACGTAATTCCATTACTTACATATTTACCCACGACTGACTAGAGCGTGCAAAGCCACTCTTAATAGAGAAGGAACACACGTTCAACCAAGCATTCAAAATTATGAAATAAACAAATTAATTTCAATAAACCAAATACAAAACAAAGTTTAAACATAAATATGTTTACAGTTTGTTTGCTGATCCTGTATATCCATAGTCTAATGCATTTCTTCCTGTTTTTACACCTACATAGTAATATTTCACCCATACATGACTAATTATAGAAAGTGATTTATCGATCGAAAGATTTGTAAATAAACAAACGTCAATCTAACAAGTAAATCGTGTTCATTTTAATCATTTTCAACAGCATAGTTGTACAAAACCAAACCCATATTCTCTACGTTTTACAATCACCGTCGTTACCATTTCCCAATTAAGGATATCTAACTACGATATCGTGTCTCAAAAAACTATGAATTCGGAATGCCAACGCCTTCATAAAAGCCATTTACTTAGTGTAGCAAATGGTAGTAGTAGGTATGGCGATTCCATTGCGCAATGTTTACCTTATTTGTGGGGCGTAAAAAGTAATCGATCACGTTTAGGCCGTCAGAAATAATGATTTGGGGTCGATTTTCGAGAAGTTTTTTCTCCATCAGATTTTATTGGATAGAATGATAGATTTAGGTGTAAATGACAAGAAAATTATAGTGCGTACGCAGTTTTGGATGGAAGACATATTTAAATGCACTTTTATGCAAAAAAGCATATTTTTTGCTATTTTCTTCGGATTTTTCGATAATTTTTCAAATATAATCGTTTAAAAATAGTTAATATTGACATAAAGAAGCTCGAGTAGGATTTGCGCTTGAACTTTTAGCGCATGATGTACGAAAAACTTCGTCCCCCCCCCCCCCCTCTCGATTCGATGAGAAATATATATCTAACAATGATAAAAGTGGTAGATTTTCCGTCAATATGTGGGCTTGAATATCGCCACGTGATCCTGGTGTTTTGTGGCATATTGAGGAACGATTTAATAGTGAAACGTATATTAGGATTTTAGACAATATCATGCTCCCTTCTGTATCACAATTATTACCTAATAATGAGTTCATATTTCAACAAGACAATTGTCCCTTTCATACTGATCATACCGTAACTAACTGGTTTCAAGATAACAACATCAAAGTTCTTAACTGGCCCAGTCATAGTCCAGATCTTAACCCTGTGGAAGAAGTGTGGGGACTACTCGTAAGAAGTATCCAAAAATGAAATGTGAGACCACGGAATGCCGAAGAATTACTAGAAATAGTAAATAATGCATGAGAAAATATTATTACTAATGATTATTGTATAAGGTTATTTAATTCTATGCCAAACAGATTTATAGAAGTTATAAATAGAAATGGTGCAATAACGAAATATTAATAGTTAGTTTCTTGTTAAGTAGGATATCCTTTGTCCTTTGATCCAGGATTTCTACTAATCGTACCATTTATTCTCCACTTTCTTAAAATGTTACACACCAAATTTTTGTTAATGTTATAACGCAGTGCAATTTGTCTCATTAACCATCCATCATTTACTATAGCAATAACTACAGCATTAAAATAAAAAATAAATTAAAAGTGATATCTGTTTTACTTCGGCTACTCATTACGTATTCGCATAGAGACGGATTTACATTAGAAAAAAAAAGTTGTCCTATTTTTTTCTGCTCACGACAGAACAATAAAGTTTATGTGATAATAAAATAAAAAGTTTCCAGTCAATATTAATTATTTTTAAACGATTATATTTGAAACACTATCGAAAAATTCGAAAAATAGCAATAAATGCACTTTCTTGTATAAAAGTGCATTTAATATGTGCGCACGCACTATAATTCTTTCGTACACTTAAATCTATCATTCTGTCCAATAAAATCTAATGGAGAAGAAAACTTCTCGAAAATCGAATTCAAATCATTATTTCTGACGGCCTAGTTATGAAATCAACGAGTCGTAGGTAAAATTTGCAAATCAATTATAAAACGTCCTGTATATAATCATAGAGTAAGGGTAAGCCATAAAACGTCTACTTAGAGACTGAATGTTCATGGACGACCAGACTATAATTTATAATCGAAGTTATACAATGACACATATTCATTTATATTGCACTTAGCGTAGACGTAGAGGACGAATACTTCCCGATTCCAAAAATAAATATGCTATTGTAATGGAAATTTCTACATAGTTTTTAATACTGCTGTTGCAAATTTTGTGTTTTATTTTTGTATGCTCACTTTTTTTTAAAGCGATACATTTTCTCCGGTCTTTCTTTAAAAATATTGAAACAATTTTTTTTATCGTTCTTTGTTTCTTAATTACTACTATTAAAAGCGATTTTCATGAGTTTTAATGTTATCTTGATTATCAAGATCGTATCACCAGAGGTTAGAGTAAACAGTTTTTAATTTATTATTTTTTTTATTAATCGTGCGCAACACATTATTTTTATGATAAGAAAATGTTAGCGAACTTTTTAGAACTCTGTGAGTGGTAATTGTGAAGTTAGCATTACCATAGGTTATTTTTTTTAAATAAAGAGCTACAAATGTTTTCTTACCGCAACAAATTCGCAACAAGAAAGTTAGCTACAATTAATGGGACTAGAACGATTCATCCCTATATTCAGCTTCTTTGGGATAGGTAGAATTTTTTAGTAATTCTTTTCCAACTCATCACGATGTTTTATACAAATAATTATTCCCTTACTATACATTGATTTAATTTTTCTACTGTTTTGGTTCTGCAATTATTATTACTCTTGATGTTACTAGTATATCTTGCAATTCTGCTAGGAAATTTTGCATTACTGGGTCAGGATCATTTGCATTTAACACATTACCCAATTTGTTTTTTTAATTATTTCTTCCATTTTGATAAAATCAGGTTTTATTATTTCATTCGATACTACAAGGATTTCCGTATTAACTGAATTTCTGTATTATGTTTATCATAACAGGCAGTGATCTGTGAGGTGTATGCTACCACGGACGATTCATAATTTAAGTTTTTTAAATTCAAATTTTCCTGACAAAGATATGGTCTATAGACGACGAATAGTCATCCGTTGCTCAAGTAGCACAATTAATGTAGATAGTTTTATACTAAGGGACCGTTTAAGCTTAGTATATTAAAATTCAAGTCACCAGCAATTATTTCAATATTTTTATCAAGATTGTTAATTAGAAAGTCGTCAAAGTCATCTATAAATGATTAGTTAGACCTATACTTTTACTTTTGTGCAATAAAATAATGCGTCTATCTCTCTGCTCGTAACCACATATCGCCTGATCAACATGGGCTTATGAGTAATAGATCAACGATTACAAACTTAGCGGTTTTTACCCAATATGTCTCAAATATGTTAGATAGGCAGGGGCAGATATATGTCGTTTATACAGATTTTTCAAAGGCCTTCCATGCAGTCTTACTTAGGAAGCTGACACAATTTAGTTTCCATCCCAGCGCTATAGAATCTCTTAGATCTTACTTATGGAAAAGGTAACAGTACGTCATATACAATGATTTTTAGTTCATCTTGTTATATTGTTACCTCAGGTGTCCCTCAAGGGTCTAACCTTGGCCCCCTTCCCTTTCTGTGTAATGATGTAATAGATTATTGTAAACTATTCTACGTTGATGAATTAAAAATATATATTCAGTTATAATTTGTATTGATGACTGTAGGAACTTACAATCTGGTCTGAATCCTAAATTCCTAAAATATGTGGCTTTCATAGCAGACGTATTTATCCCGAACAAGGAATAAATTACAATAATTTAACTAATAGATTCAATATTATCAGCTTGGATGTAAGAAGGGTTTGTATATGATTAACATTTTTATGCAATACTTGATTGTTGTGTTTTATTTGATATTATTAACTTTAATGAATTAATTCGAGGCATAACCCAACATTTAGATATGATATACCCAGAACAAATATGCTGTTAAAGTCACCAGTATATCGGGTGTCAACGGATCATGGTAGACCCCCGTTTTTTCCTTATTTTTTTTTAATACATTTATTTAACGTCGGCCTATTTCCGCTACTGAGGCCTATCACCAACGCCTGTAGACGAGCTACCCCCAACCAGGAATTTTGCCGAACCTCTTCCCTTAAGAAGAGTAGGGATCTTTTGCTTGCCTAACATTTAACAGACGAAGGACCGACGGCTTTACATTCCCTCCGAAGGATGGTATATCCCCTATACAACCTTCGCCTAAGGTTGTATAGCTTCCGCGCATACACTGATATACAAGCTGCTGGAAGATGTGTGAGGCGAGGACGCGGCCTTCATTGGAACGGTCACCCATCCAACTACTAACTGCGCCTGACGTTGCTTTACATCGCATATCAAAGTATGTACATAGTAAAGACGCATCTACGCTCGCCCCGTTTTTTCCTTATTATTTAGAATATCAGAATGAAACTTGGTACATGTATTATATGACCAAGAAGACATTTTGTGGCATAACTGTCATTTTTCCCTCACTTCTCGTTTTACCGGAAATGACTCCAACTTTTGATTTTTAAATGGAATGAATTGTCATATTTTTGGAATCCTTGAAAAACTCTGAGGACGGTGATACCCCATAAGTGACATTTCGACTCGATGAAAAAAAAATTGACTCAAAATTAAAAAAAAAAAAATTAAAATACGAAAAATTGCTTTTGGGTACATCCACCGATTTCTAAGAACATCCGCTATTTTATGGTAGTTTTTTTCAAAAATTCCAAAAATATAATAATATATACGGTATTCCATTTAAAAATCAAAAGTTGGGGTCATTTCCGGTGAAACCGGAAATGGGTAAAAATGACACTTTTACTACAGTGCGTCTTCTTGGTCATATAATACATCTACCAAGTTTCATTCTGATATTCTTAAAAATAAGGAAAAAAGGGGGTCTACCATGATCCGTTGACATCCGGTATGTTATGTGCAAAATTTTTAATAATTTGTGTAATTTAGTGATTTAATTGTTATTCATTCGATTCTTATTGAAACAGCATTGTTAATCTCGATGTAAATGTTATTTAATACTTTGTCGTACAATCATCACTTATTTCACAGATACATCTGGTATGTAAACTTCTATACTTAGTTATTTAGTTATTATGTATTGTCCTATAAATGGGTCTTCTGTTGGGCAATAAAGCCATTATTATTATTATTTATAAAAAAAATGGTCGAGTATCGATAAAATTACATTACGAAATTAAAATTTTGGTGTTGTAGTGTGCTTTGTAAAAAAATTCAACACTAGAATAGGATGCACTTTGTCTTGCGTTTAACTGAAGGGGGGAGAGAAGAGAGGGGGAGAGACAGAGAGAGCGAAGCAGAGAGACAGATCCTACAGGATTATTTTTGGCCATAACTTTGTTCTTAATACATACATATTGTGAAAACCTACAAGACTACTTACGCAGAACTATAATAAGACTAGTTCAAATGTGCTTTTAGCGGGCGGAATATTAAACATAATATTTCTAGTCGCAAACTCCTCTATAAAATCCTTATTTTACTATAAGGAACGTAACCAGACTGCAACCAACAGCTACTTTCCGAGCTATGTGCCCCGCCGATCACATGCCTACCTTGCACTGACGAGAGCCAACAGCTCGAAACTGCAGTCTGCAAGTGGTGTGTGACGACTGGCAAGAGAGCTCCTTTAAGTAGGATCAGTCTTTCAGCTGGTGTTTGTTACGATCGAAGCATTAGCGTTTTGATGGTAATATGCAATTATTACACTTAACGCGCCAGACTTGTAACTTGTAATTCAGCGCTCGGCGGGGCACATAGCCCGGAGAGTAGCTGTTGGTTGCAGTCTGGTTACGTTCCTTATAGTAAAATAAGGGTTTTATAGAGGAGTTTGCGACTAAAAATATTATGTTATAATAAGACTAGCATTATGAATTTTCATTAAATATTTTCAGCAAAATTAATAGATTTAAAGCTATGAAATACGAAGATTGATATTATTTTTATTACTAATTTTAAAAACCACTGAAATTATTGAGTCATAATTCAAAATATATATGTGAGAAAATTATGGTAGAAAACAATTAATATTTCACTATAACATCTCTCTCTCTTTCTCGGATATAGCCTTAAAAGATCGAGCCACGCAACTAGATCATTTAGTACATAAAACTTCTGCTCTTATCTGATAAGTGGGTTATACAAACATATAAAAAACTACTCACCTCTGTCGAGGCTTCTATCCAGTTGACTATCCACCTTGGATCTGAGGGCCTCAAGGTCAAACGGGGATGTGATTCCGTGATCAACGCTTCTACTTTTGCTCCTAAATATAAACATTACATTAATTTTTAAAAATGCACACACATTTTTGCAGCCCTTACTCCAAATTAATTTGTCTTTTATAACGCTTGAAATTGTTTTTGAAACGTCTTTATCTTAATTTACAATTTCAAAAATATTCGTATACATTAACGTGACAGATTAGTATAGAATCTATTTTAACAATCTAACGCCCGTATTCACCAGCATTTGCTTAATTCACCGATACTAAACTGACTGTTAAAATTTATCACGTAGTTAAAGCAATATCGTATTCACCAACGAAAATTCAGTGAAAGTTAAGTAACACTTTGTTAACAGAAAGGAACTAATATTTTTGTGCAGTAGTTGGTAAAAACCTATCTTCACAGAGTTTAGAATGTTATTTATTTATATTTTGTTCTAACCTCTGTAATATTTTCGCAATCATTATTTTACAATTTTACTGAAAAAGCAGTAGAAACAAAATATATCTGTGCAATGTAAGTAGTTATATTATATCAAATATAAAGAAATAGTATAAAAGAACATAATTAAAACCAGATAGTTTAATTCTTTTGGGGAACCATAACAACTGCTGGAGGAATGCTTTAGGCAAAAGTTACGAGCAGTGATGAAAAGCTTTTAAATCTATTGTGTAAACAGTATTTATAATTGAAAACGCTTATGCCATAAATACAGCAATAGAGGTAACTGTAATGCTATCGTACGTGAGAATTACTCTAATGCATATCTAGAATCTAATGCAGTTGTATTATCTCCTGAAGAAATAGAAGTTGACCATGGCTAAATGACTGTTTAAAGTTCTTCAAAATAAACAAAAACAAAGTACTGAACTACCGGTTACAGAACTGACTAAAGAAAGAAGCTTTAATCACGGAAGTGATTATACGAAAGAGAAAGAAAATGTACTCATTAGAGTACTTAATGGCAAACATAAAAAAATGAAAAACTAATTAACCAAAGTGATATTTAAAAAAGAATGAAATAGTTGGAGATATCAGAATTAGAAAATCTAAAAGGAAAAATAAGAATAAAATAAAATATATTATAAAAGGGAAGTTATTAGTATTGAAAATAAAAAGAATTTAATATGAATTGTTTTCATAATTTGTGAATGCATTATTTTGTGTAGTATGATTCGTATTGTATATAAAATTGTATAGTTAATAAAAAACTTATAAATTTTTTAATTTCTTTAATAGCAAGATACATATGACTGTAATATTGTACATTCTAATTAAAAGTTATATTTATCAACGCTTTTCTGATAACAATACATACTGTTTTCTCATATGTCCCTCATCACTTTGTCCCGCATCCCTAGATGCATCGTCATCATTGGATGGAAATCGAGTCTATCTATTTAAAATTTCATTCTAAAATGGCACTTTCAATAATATTTAATATCTACATGTAAATTTATATTCCTTTGGCAGATCTCATCACATAACCTCAACAAAACGCTATGTTAAGAGCTTAAATGCCCAATATTCTCCTGTTAACTTTGACAGGTTGTTTTCTCCTAACTGTGATTGGTGAATACGTCCACAAATATTTAACAGGTTGTTAATGTTTTAACAGCTTGTTACCTATTTAACTAACGATGGTGAATGTGGGCGTAATTAAATGAAATATACTACTACACAAAAAGCTCCGACATACTGAACGGCACAGTCTTATTTAATTATTAAAATTCAATCAATTAAAAGTCTTATTAACGAGTCTAATTATTGAAACAAATGTGTACCTGCAGCTATGACTTTTGTACAATCGCATTCAAAATTAATGTGGGCTAATTAAAATATACTGTTCTACATTGATTAATTTACAAAGTTATACAAACATTCGATAGCACTGACACAACACTATTCAATGGGGAATTATTTAATAAAAACATGAAAGCAAATAGTTGTATATATTTATATTTAAATTTTAATTTTGATACATTCATTTTTTAGAATGCTATTGCACTAGATATGAATACGTTTTTCATTTCAATACTGTTCTATGTGTTACGGACAGGTCTCTTGCAATTATTAATATACTGTCACGAAAATTTTCAGTTATATTCTAAAGAATCATTCAAAAACTGTCATTTGGTCTACAAAAATTCCTAACAACCCCCCTCCCCAAAGGTGAAACTTAGCGTACCCCCCGTTTTCGCGAATGCTGAACACGGTGGTGATGCTAAATGTTTCTATGTATCTTCCTTTCTTCCGACAGCATCATCGAAAACGGGCGGTATATACATTTTGACGGTGATATATAAAAAAATATATTTTAGAGGGGTTGGAGGGAGTCGGAAGGAATGTTAAACGATTTTCACTAGTTTCGTGGGTGTTTATTAGCTATCAGAGGGGTTGGAGGGGGCCATAAAAAATATTGAACATTCTCGAAAACGGGGGTACGTTAAGTTTCACAGGATGTGATAAGCGTTTAACTCGTTTTTGGACATTTGGGGGGTTGCGCAATTCCAACGAGACATTCTACCAGCACCATCGTGTTCAGTATCCTCGAAAATGGGGGGGGGAGAGGTACTCTCGTTGCGTAGTAAAATATGTACGACTCACACACACCACTATAGTGCAAAAAGTCTCATTTACTTAGTAATCAAATCATGTGACCCAATATAGCCGCTGTGGGTAGACCTTCGGTTAGGTCCCATAAGAAAATCGTCCCATTCGTCTCGCTGTTCTTGCGCAAAATCAGTCTTTTAAGAACACGTCTCATTTGTTGAGAGAGAACCACGTCACGAGGGTTTTCGTAAAAATCTTTACGGTAGTTCATCTGGTAGTTAATTTTTGATTCTATGTGATCATCTCGCTTTTATGCAGCTAAGCATTGGCACCTTATATGTTTCTTGTAATTTTAAACTGTACTTTAACCCTGCTGGAACGATTTCCACAATCACCTACAAAGTAAATCACGGGGATATAATTAATCTCCTGTCATTCTATTGTAAATGAAGTCTGTTTGCCCCCAGTCGTCATATTGTGTCTTCTTTTGACGGGTCACTGGATTGCTTAATAATTTTCTGTGACTATGTTGCAATAATATGCAATTTGTTAATTACAAAAGAATATATACAAATAAATATATTTTAATATACTTGAAATTTTTCACGTTATTTAACAAAAAGGTTAAATTGGTCGCAGCTGATTGCTATGACGAAGAATAAATATTAAGCGAAATACGTATACTTATATTAAGATGTATCTTAACTGAGATAATACTTTTAGATAATAAAAACATTAATTATTCGCAATGTGACTGCTAGTAATTATTTTTTATTGTTTAAAAAATATTAACTTCTTTAGTTAAAGATAATAATAATACGTAAACCTACAAATAACGAATGCCCACATTAAAACTTTTATAAACATATCCTAATAATAAAATATCATTAGTAGCCAACGTGTTAACATTACGCGTTTGCGGCTTTTTTTAATGAACAGGTGGCCCACAATAATTGTGAACGACAAATGAAAGATAAGCTGACATACTGTTCGCCATATCCACCTGTTTTTAGTTAATTATTTTCATTTATGTATTTGGCAAAAACAATTCAAAACAGAAAATGAGAGTTCTTAATGTATTTATAAGACATTTTATGACGAAATTCCACTACTATAATTGAAGTTTCATGTAATTTTCAACGAATTTTGATGTCAGTAATAATTGACGGTAAATATACCAATAGTTATTTTTGGTATCTTTTTCGTATAATTTACGCATTTTCCTCATTTTCACATTCCTTACGAAAAATTAATTTTCTCAAGCTTACACTTAACAGACACAATTTAAAGTCTGTAGTGAAAAAACAAACAGCCATCTGGAAGGATCTAAGCGAGTCAAACTTATGTTCATACGGAGGGAACTTAAATTTAAGGCTGCTCAGTATTGTAGAAAATGTAGCATCTAGATAACTTGTCTATTTCTAAAAGTATGACCTGGGTTATGCGATTATTATTAAAGCAGAAATTCCAAATCAACTTTTATAGTTCGAATATTCAGGCTGCAGATATCAAGCGTATGTCATGCACTTAAAAATGTAAAAACTTGCTGATGTAAATTCCCTTACATATAATTTTCTTACTGTCACTGAACTATGCTACAACACATTCTATTGTATTGCAGTTATTCCAGTAAAATAATTATATTTTATGTAACAAAATCAATGAAGATGATAAACACATGCTGCAAAATCGTCCTTGTATATTGCAAGTCAGTTTCTAGCAGCCCCCCCATGGACATTTGAACTTTGTAAATCTACCGATTACCAATTATTAAGATCTCTCTACCCTACATCTACTTTCAACAGAACAGTAAAATATGCCCAGTAGTGTTGTATTAATCCTGTCGGAGATAGGACAATAAAAAAGAAACACACTATCTTGCCGACATTTCGGTTATTTGGCACGTATTTCTTCAGGGCTTAATAGTTATAATATGTCCTTAAAAGGTTCATTAAGTACACCTAAATGTACTTCATTTTCTTGAGATACAAAAAAAAATGAAATTTAAATTTTCATTTACTCTTTGCAAAACTGGAGTTCAAACTTAAATGAACTGAATGTTTTTGAACGTGTGAATTTGAGAAGATAAGTTTCATGAAATCAAGTTTTTTTTTGTTCGTGTGAGGCTTTTAAGGACTACATAGGTCTGGTAATTAATAAGCCAACGATGCAGAAGATAAAATTGCTGACTGGAATTCCGAAAATATTTGCATTATCGCACTGAAGATCGCTGGCCTAACTCGACAGTTTGTTAAAGTCAAAATAAATTTAAAAATTTGGAGATTTTATGGAGGTTTATTTTTTGTTTTCATGAGACAAGTGGGTGGATTAAGCTACTGTTCTCTAATATTAATAACTATTGGAGTTCAGAAACATCGTAAATGTTCCAGTTTCCAAATTTTGAAAGCATTCCTAAGTTCCCAAAAGTGCGACTGGTACCAACGTGATGATTCAAGTGCTGTAGTTGCAGGCACGTCGAGGGCAAATTGAAGAGCACATTTGTTATTTTGTTATATTTTGTAGTAGAATATAGAATACTTGGCCTTTTTACCTGATACAAATATATTTGGTATTTTATATTTTTAAGCCTATATTTCGAAGACAATATTATTTTAAAATGAAACTTCTAACTTTTAATTTAAGGCCGTTTGACCTTGAAAAATCTAAAATTTTCGCCTGCGGCGCATTATTAGACCCCGCAACCTCAATGTTGAATATTGGTGTTGATGAAATTGTTATGCCTATAGATGTTGGCATTATAACTATTAAACCTTGAAGAAGCGTGTGTACAGCTGTGCTGCCCATCTTTGATGAACCCCCTCCCCATGTCGAAATTCTAGGACCGCCACTGAAGACCGAAACAATCTCTGAATAAATTATTTTTTAATCTTTCTCTACTTTTTAATAAGATGACATAAGTCTTTGTCCTTACTATTTGACTTTAATCGCTAACGCAAATATAATCATTCAATTGTCAAATTTCTTCACTAACATTAAATTTGAAAGAGTGCATATTTCTCTGTAATGTTTGTGCACATTCATGTTTCTATTTATGTGTAACGCATATATCTCGATGTCGAACGCCGAGAGAGCGCGTTCCGAGTGTGTCTTACCACAGTAAATTTGGCACTACACGACGTTGTACCGAGAGCGCCTCCGATACAAAATAATTGCTACTTTCAATGCCAAGTTTTTTGTCCAGTATTTCAGTACTTCTAATTTCTCTCTTTTTCTGGAAAGATAACTAAATAAAATAATCTTTTAACATCATCATCTTAATCACAATACGTTAGTTAGTCAACCTCCGTCTAAAATTTGATCATTGTGGAAATTTTAGTTTTCGAGATAGCACGAAACGAGATAAAAAATTAATATACACACAGGCTTGAATCGCTTCGCGCCCTCTGAAAATAGATTTGATAGGAAAAGGTCAAAATGCAACTTTCGCAGATTTTGTTTGCTATCGATCGTGAATAATTGAATAACGGTGAACATTGCCACGTTAGAATCTACCATCATAGACCAAATACCGACCTGTTCGAAGGCCATGAAAATTTTCTTCACTGGAACTGCAATGAAATCGGGCTTAACAAATATTTTGCAACCATGTGCGATACGTAAAGATGCCTCCAGAAATATATTTGAAAGTAATATCAAAATCTACTTGGAAAGTATTTTACTCCTTTCGGAACTACAATAAAAGGTTAATGAACGTAGTTTCTTTTGAAATAATTGAAACAAAATGATATATTTTAACCACATTTTCGAATCCTTGCTCCCAATGGGAACTATAACAAGATTCGAGTTTCAACATTCTTTTCGAAACTACATCAAAAATTTATTTGGAAACTGCATTAAAAACTTTTTTGGAAACTATATCAAAAAATACTTTAGAGCACTTTAACGAAATTTCATGAGATGTCTTTTGCGAGAATGAATTTGTAATTCCTCAAGAACGTCTCTGGCGGGAAATTTCTCAAGAACATTAAAATCTCGATGTCAGGTTCTTCAAAACTTTACATTGAACTTTGGCGGAAAATTATCATGTTTTATGCCGCATTATATTTAGTGTCGCCACATACGATTTACTATGCATGTACATGGGAGACATTTTTCCGGAACGTACAATTATTAATTCGTTGTGATTTGTAGCTGTTCCTACCAATTAAATATTTGACTCAGAAGAAATTATTTATTTAAATCCGCAAAATATAACAAATAAATCAACAAGATATAACGGATGCAGTTAAGTATATTAATTTGCGTGCGTATCGTTACAAATATGAGTTGGTAAAATATCTGTGCTAACATGTGTTCCCTGCCAGCAAATAACAAAGATGACAGGTGGCCCTACCCTTATTTTATGGCTTGTGTTTACGTCTGAGTTTTTCTAATAATCGATTTTAAGTGACATAATGGGAAGTACTTGTAAACTTAAATTTATTTATTTACTGTTGCCATATGCTAGGGTACGCCCGCTACATGATTCAAACATTAATCTCTACCCCTGAGCAAACCTAAATTTTTAATATTAGGCACGAATAGGCTGGTAAAAAGAAGCTTCAAAGTTGCGAATATGAAATTTTCTAAATTGAATCTTTAGTCGATTGCCCTATCGGAAGCAACTGTAATACACAAGGTCTTCCTATACTCACTATGTGTGGTATGATACCGATATAATTTATTTATGTTAACTTTTCATATGTACCATTCACATTCAAAAGAATCAATATACAAATTTATTTATCTCAAAATCCCCTCTTCTATTTGAATTTAAAAAGTATTAGATAATAAAACTGTAGTAAAAGGTCCAGTTGATACCATCTGCAAGAGTTACGTTGAGCAAATACCGAAGTTAAGTATACAATTTCGTATTTGGTCTATCTGAGTTGGTAGAATCAAAACAAAAAAAAATGAACGTTCTTCTGTTCTTTTTGGGAAAATATGTAAAAAATTTAAATAGCAAAAATCTTTCAAACTCCCACAGAATGGAACGTTCACATAGTGCCCAACGTGGGGCGCCATGTGAGAATCAGATTTCATTGCAGTTCCCTCCAAATCCCTCCTCCTGGGGGAGATTTTCATGGTATTCCAATGGGTCGGAATTGGTGTATGGTGGTAGGTTCTTTAGCAACAACATCGCCGTGTAACTACAAAAATTATATATGGCTGGATAGAGAATACAAATACAGGATGAAATTAGTTCCCCGGTGTCATTAAAAACAACTGGAAAACAATCGGGCAAACAAAAAATCTCATAACATGGGGTCTAAGAGTAATACAAACTAAAAAGTAAAAAATATAACAAAAAAAGTGCTTTGTCGGCAAGCTTTTCGACGGCCCGTCTTAAGAATGCAGAAGTTCTCAAAGTATTTACAGCCAACTGATCACATTATTGAACTAGGTCAATTTTTTCAAAGTATCCTTGAGGGATGAAGATATGTAGGATTTTTGTTTGTTCGGCAGTTTCCTACAACCAGTTTATACACTCTATACCGGGAACTGAATCAATCGATATAGAGAAAAGTACGGATCGGAAAATTTAGATAATTACTAATGTCGATGTGGCCAATCCAACTAAAATAATTACAAGCAGCTGGCACTTCCGTTTATACCGGAAATTGATACCAACTTGCTTATTTCAAATGGAACACCCTATATATTTTAGGGTTTTCGAAAAGAGCATAAAATTCTGAGTCGAAAATATGTAGCATATCCTATACCTAAACCTAGCCGTTTCAGAGATATTTGACATTTTATAGAAAATTTGACAGGTGCAACGGTTTGCAAGAACCGTTATAACTTTCTTCGTGTATAAGATCCTCATTTGCTTCTTGTCACATAAAAAGAACACAAGGAGAACTACGTTCTACAACTGAAATAAATTTAATAATATCATACCAAGTGTTCCGTTTTTCGCGTTACATTTTGTCAACTTCAAACCGCGAAAACTTGTTTAGGTCAAATGGAACACCCTGTATTTTTTTACGTCAAATTTTGTACTATTGAATTCCCTTTTTTCTTATATTAGCATTGTGGGGATTAAAGTTACAACTTTTTGAAATATATGCGATTTTATTAGAAATTCACGAATTGTTGTAATCATTTTATCAAAATAGCCATGATTAGAAACAATCAGTCATTATCTTATGTCAAAAATGCCAGCACGTTTAAATTATACCAACGAAAACTTTTTAAATTTGTTTATTATTTATGGAGAATGTGATAAAGTAATATCAAGAACTTGCAGCACATTTGCTACTCGATATCCACAAAGACGCAAAATAACACTAACACTGTAACATGTAGGGGCGAGCGTAGGTGCGTCTTTACTATGTACATACTTCGGTATGCGATGTAAAGCAACGACAGGCGCGGTTAGTACTTGGATTGGTGACCATTCCAACGGAAACCGCGTTCTCGCCTCACACATCTTCCAGCGGCTTGTATATCAGTGTATGCGCGGAAGCTATACAACCTTAGGCGAGGGCTGTATAGAAGATATACCATCCTTCGGAGGGGATGTAAAGCCGTCGGTCCCTTGTCTATTAAATGTTAGGCAAGTAAAAGATCCCTACTCTTCTTAAGGGAAGAGGTTCGGCAAAATTCCTGGTTGGGGGTAGCTCGTCTACAGGCGTCGGTGTTAGGCCTCAGCAGCGGAAATAGGCCGACGTTAAATAAATGTATAAAAAAAAAACTGTAACATGCGTATTAATCGAATTGAAGATATGGCATGAACTAAAATAGCAGAGATAAGATCAATTTAAAACATTATTTCATTTTAATTTAATAATTGCTCAAAATTCCGCCCTCGAACCTCGGCACATTTTTCGCACCTTCGGATTAGTTTCTCAGGGGTAGCTCTTCTAATTGAATTTTGTGATATGTTTTGAAATGCATTTCTTACTCTTTGCATACAATCTTCAATGGTTGTTAATGGGCTATCATAAACTTTATTTTTAATAGTTCCCCAAATGAAATAATCCAGAACTGATAAATCGGGCGAGCGAGGAGGCCATAAGAAAGGTCCATTATTGGCAATCCATTGATCATAAAAAGTTTCTTGTAAATAATTATTAATTAAATATGCGTTATGTGGGGGAGCACCGTCGTGCTGATAGAAAATGTTTCTATGTTCGGCGAGAGGTAAATTTTCTAAATAGTTATTATTCAAATTTTGTAAGATATTCAGATATCTTTCACCTAAAAAAAAAAACAAAAATGTACCTATATATATTAGCAGAAGAGAGAATTTAATTTACCGTTTAAATTTTCCTGATAAAATTGTAATGCCACCACTTTATCGTTTCTTATGGCACAGTAAACATTGAACTGCCAACTTTCCTGAAAGTTTCGCTCTCTGAACATATGAGGATTTGAGTCACTCCAATAATGCGAATTGTGTCTATTAAAAAGTCCATTTCCCAAGTCCAATCTGCCCATATAATATTTCCCAAATAAGAATCATGACCCTCAGATCTTATTAGAATAAACTCACAAAAATTCTGTCTTCTTAGGAAATCTGTTTCTTTTAATCCTTGAATCATATGGAATGAAAACGGGTGAAACTTACGTTTAATAAGATTCTGTGAATTGAATCCTTGCATAGTCCCGATTCCAGAGCAGCTTGTCTTAATGACATCCTTGGAAATGCATGAAAATATCCCAGAATGACTACTTCAATGTTTTCGTCATCAACAATAGGCTTTCTTCTTTGCATTTTTGCCTTGACCAGTGTTGCCACTTGTAACATAATTATCAAATTGTAACATATTTTTTACATAAAATTAACTAAACAATAATATGTAACATAATTGATAATTGTAACATATTTTTTAATCTCATCATCTCCCTATGTGGAATTTTTTTATTCGCAGTTCTACAACAAAGTATAAATGAAAATCAGATCTACCGGCGGCACCGGTGCGGCGGCGATAAGTCTGGCCAGCCGGCCACAGCCATCTACGATCTACGTAAATATTGCAGCACTCGGTCTGAGAACTTTTTATCCTTTAGTTTTTTTCGAGGGTTCCCTTGATTTTTCTGAAATGTTAATTTTTCAAGAGCATAAACAAATTTTAGGTACATTTTTTTTATTTTAAAGAAATTCCTATTTGTAACATAATTTTCGAGGAAAATTGATAATTTTGGCAACACCGTACCATAATTTCGTCATCGGTCTGTGGCAACACTGGCCTTGACAGAGCCATAATTTTTTTAATTTTTCAGTATGCGTTTTACTGTGTTTGGTGACGGTTTCCGTTTTTCTGGATATCGAGTAGCAAATGTGCTGCAAGTTCTTGATATTACTTTATCACATTCTCCATAAATAATAAACAAATTTAAAAAGTCTTCGTGGGTGTAATTTAAACATGTTAGCATTTTTTGACATAAGATAATGACTGATTGTTTCTAATCATGGCTATTTTGATGAAATGATTACAACAATTCATGAATTTCTAATAAAATCGCAAATATTTCAAAAAGTGGTAACTTTAACCCCCACAATGCTGATATCAGAAAAAAGAGAATTCAATTTTACACAACTTGACGTAACACAATAGAGGGCGTTCCATTTCACCTAAACAAATTTTCGCGGTTTGAAGTTGACAAAATGTAACGCGAGAAACGGAACACTTGGTATGGTATTATTGAATTTATTTCAGTTGTAGAACGTAGTTCTCCTTGTGTTCTTTTTACGTGATAAGAAGCAAATGAGGATCTTTTACATGAAGAAAGTTATAACGGTTCTTGCAAACCGTTGCACCTGTCAAATTTTCTATAAAATGTGAAATATCTCTGAAACGGCTAGGTTTAGGTATAGGATATGCTACATATTTTCGACTCAGAATTTTATGCTCTTTTCGAAAACCCTAAAATATATAGGATGTTCCATTTGAAATAAGCAAGTTGGTATCGACTTCCGTTATAAGCGGAATTGCCAGCTGCTTGTAATTATTTTAGTTGGATTGACCACACCGACATTAGTAATTATCTAAATTTTAAAAATTTTCTGATGCGTACTTTTCTCTATATCGATCGATTCAGTTCCCGGTGAGACACCCTGTATATAAACAAATTTTGGGTTGTTTCATTTAAAAAATTCGGATATTAGTTTACCCCTACGATGTGAAATACCCATTCGCAGTTTTAAAAATAATTTTAGAATATACCACCCCACCCCTAATCTTCCAAAATTTCATTTCAAATTTCAAACGATTGAGTTGAGATACTGACCGGTCACGCCCTACTAACTCACATTGTATATTAAAGTAGAGTTGAGAAGCGTTTCCAAATCGTGTGTGAAAGGTACAAATTATAAATACCTACTTACATATACAATGTTACATCACATGAGAATCTAAGACACTCGATATTCTTACGTAATTGTCGAAAATAACAACTTGATCTCTCATATTGCATACTTATTTGATTATTTATTGTTGTATAAACAAAAATTTGTTGGTTAAAAATACTCTTCACTGTACATAAAAAAACCTTCGCTGTATTCATTTGTCTAATATCCACATTAGGAAGTTGTGAAATAATTAACAGGTACATATAAACTCCATATATTAATCACTATAATTTACAGAAAATACTAGGCTAGAAATGCCTTTTTAATAACTTGGAGTAATGCTGCAAAAACTAGATTAAATTAATACTAATATTATTACATGGATAGTATACCGATTATTTAGTCTAACAGTGTCCTTGGTAGGTACATCATCGATATATAAAATGCAAATAAACCCGACAATAAACAAAATTACATAAACAACAGTCTATAAACTACCATAACATATTAAAAAACATACAAGTGCGAAAGCAATGAAAAAAAAATGTGGCTTAAGCAATGATTTTTCATTGTACATACCGTATCCAGGGAAAGTTTTCCTTAGTGACCCTGCCTCCGTCCTGAGACGCCCTACGTGACCTAATTCAAGCAAAAAACGAAAAATGATATCAGAAAAACGACATGCAAAATTAAAGAAAGTTGTGCAAATATGTTGGTGAGCGGGTAAATGGTATAGAGTAAAAAAACATGCAAAATAAATGTAAATTTCATACTGTGTTCTAAAAGTAGGTTTTTATAAATCTGTTACGTCGGCATCGCAGACTAGTCCGTTAGTGCGACGTTAATTTCTTTTGCGGGGGCAGGCGTGAAAAATGACCGAAAGTATCGGAAATAATATCAACGATGTTTATTTTTTTAATAAGCGTTCTTTATGGTTTATCTGCAACCGAAATAGATGATATAACCTTTTCCGTTTTTTGACCCGTTATTTGTCAATAACTATGGATTTATACATACATATATTTTCTCTCTGTATAGCTCAACTTTTTATTTATTTAGTTCTCAAATAACTAATTTTATTTTCAAGAAACACACAGGTAGGTGCCTGAGAACAAAATTATTTAACTGTCAATTCCTTAACCCAAATTAAGGAAGTTCTTCATATAACATTTTTCAAAATATCCCTTTGCCATGTTACAATTCCTTAGTGAAGTTACTTTAAGATACGGTTTCAACTTTTTAAATCAAAATATAAGATTCTAAAATACGAAATATTTAGTACATCTATATTATATTATATATTAGCCGTTACTCGAGTCCGAGTATAAAAATGTTACAGTCGATAGATTGTGTACAATAAAAAACAAGTAAAAGGTGTAGTCTATTGTAATTCCCATTCATCTACGGTGCACACGACTATGGCTATAGAGGCCAATTCGGGAGAGCACATGTCGACCGCAGTCAGGACAAACATAGACCTGGTTAGGTCTTGGATTCGGCCTTCTTGCAGCAACATTTCCTTGATAGCTGGCCACAACCCCTCGCCTTTCGGTTCTGTCCGCTGCAAGTTGTTCCCATTGTTCGTCTGCAATACCGCAGGATTTTAGATTTTCATGGAGAGCGTCTTTGAACCTCTTTCGTTGACCGCCATGCCTTCTTCTACCGCTTAGCAATTCACCATAAAGTGTACATTTAGGAAGGCGGTTATCATGCATACGATGAACGTGACCTGCCCATCTTAGGCGTGCTCTTGAAATAAGCACCTCAATTGGAAGGCTCTTTGCTCTCCTGAGTACTTCCACGTTTGATATGTGATGGAACCAACGGATTTTCATCATACTTCTGAGGTGTCTTTGCTGAAAACGTTCTAATTCTTTCACATGACGACGGTAAGTGACCCAGCTTTCACATCCATATAGCAGTGTTGGAATGATAACTGCTCTGTAGACAGCCATTTTCGTTGACAAAGCAAGGTCGTGGTTGTCAAATACTCTCTCTCTAAGTCCCCAGAGTGCTCTAGATGCAGCGTTAATTCTATTGCGAATCTCGGTGTCCATGTTTGCTTTGTCATTAACAACGTTGCCTAAGTAATTGAACTGATCCACCACTTCAAGAGAATGTCCGTTAAGAGTAATGTCTATTTGGTTCACTTGATGAGGAGTTGACATAATTTTAGTCTTTCCAATGTTGATTTTAAGTCCCAAGGAATCATAGCTCTGGGCATACACATCTAAAAGTTCTTGAAGCTCTTCAGGCGTAGAGGCTAAAAGTGCACAGTCATCTGCATACTGGAGATCACAAATGAATCGTGTGCGTGTCTTCGTGAAAGCTCTAAAGCGCCCTATGTTAAAGAGACCGCCATCAAAACGGTATCTGAGACCTGTTCCTCTGACTGTCAGTTTGTTAGTACATCTACCACACTTATGAAAGATATTTTGTGGAACACCCTTGTACCTGGTGAAACATCCCGTATATACCCCATATACAAACTTAATTTTCTCCTAGTTAATTTCCAAATTTAAGTAATTGATGCATTTAATTCATTTCATTTTTTTCATTTATGTAGTCATTAAATATTACACACGTTAAATTTACCAGAAATGCCTTTTAAAATTATATTTTTAAAGCAGAGTTAAACGCTACAATTTTGAGACAGAATTTACATAAAATCTAGTCGAGTCGCAGGGGGTCTGTTTATCGTATATTCAGATAAATGTCAAGTACTTCGTGTATTCCCATAGTATGGAATCGCCTGCACGTTTCTAGCTTAACCATAGAAAAAGATAGAAAGTTGAGCGTCACTCTAAAGTGACGTTGTGTCGATTATTATAATAGCGTTAAAATAAACATATTCTCACAAGAAACAAGCGGAGATGCATAATCCGAGTAGAAGGGTGACATCAGGAACCATATAAAAGAAGACCAGCTTATTTACCGAGGGAGATGCCACTTCTATCACTCCCGAGTTACATCGCCGAATGCTATCATTCGCTGTGCTCCTGAGTAATTGCATTTCAATATACCTAAGTCACATCGCTGACCCTCCGGGCTTGCTGTTCTTATGGTATTATTGTGTGGATATTTTACCTAAGTCACATCGCTGGCCCTCTGGGCTAGCTGTTCTTATGGTAGTATTGAGATTAATTATCTAAACTACAAGCCAAACGTTCCAAGGAAATCCACATTTAATTTTGCTATTCATCTCGTAGACAACCATTCTTTGGCGTACTCTTTATGAAGTGCAATTTTAACCTCTCCGTTATGCTCAACGAGTACGTTAAACATGAAGAAACTGGGGAAGAGCATTCACGGGCGATATGACGCTGTACAGGGCGCATGAAAAGTCTGCAGGCCTAAATTTCTGAAGGTGATTACTTTCTTATTTCGAGACTCTACTTTATTAATTGCAATTGCATTCATATTCTGGTTACGGGGTGTTTAAGAAAGGTTTAAATGACGCATTTGTGGTACCAAAAGAATATTACATTAATATTTTAAATGGAATATTAGCTTTGATTTTTAACTATCATAATTTTATATTACCGGTTATGCAGTTTTAATTCATAAAATTTCATTTTCTTAATATTTTACTAGGGAAGTTTGCGTTTGCAAAATAACAAGTTTATATTCAAGACCTATAGCTTTTGATCATACACTACAAGTTTACAAATACTTTTTCTTAGGCGCTTTACGCTGATATAAGAGCTGTTATAAGAGTCTTTGTCGACTTCAACCAATTTTATTTATTTAACTACTTAATTGTCAACGATGTAAAGTTCTCGTGACTACGAGAACGTAATTGTTTGTGAACTGTGTTTGCACAACATAACAGTAAAATGGGTGCATTACGGACTATCGGGGTTCGATCTAAATTTAAAATTAACAGTCCGCTGTTTTAAGGACCTGCTATCTTTCTTGTCAGTAGACGAGAGCACAACTATAAGAAAACTGGAAATTTTCACAACCATTAATTACTTGCAAAAGGGAGTTTTATTTCCCACAGCTGGTGAGTGTTTTCACTGAAACCTGGCACCGTAGCCAACTACGACAGAAAATATCAAATAACTTTTGTTAGGTTGAAACACTTATTCTCTGTTATGTTCGTAAACTTTGACACTGCAGTTGCGTTCTCTTTGTTTCGAAATAACATCCCTGACGTTTGTTCACTCATGTTATTATCATTTACCGACTATTGTCACAACTGTTCAAAATAAGTATTGTATGGCCGATAGCCGTGTTGTTTGAGATGCGAGGTGGCAATCGTTATTAATCACACGAGGATCGCGCCACTGGGTTCGAATCCCGGCTCCGGCCTTGGCACCGTCGGAGGAAATGGTTGTCTAATTTCTGTGTACTTTAATTATTAATTATTATGTACATAGACTATTGTCACTGCTCTTATTCTCGTCTCAATTTCTCAATGTAGACATGTGATATGTTTATTCAGGCATTTGCCACAACTCTAATTACTATTAAAATAACACAGCATACTTTTGTATAAGTTCTTGTTATTGCATCAAAACACTCAGTATATCTATAGTATGGTCATTACTATAGCAGCGCGGATTTTCCTATTATAGTATTCAGACAATTGTTTCAAATATTTAGATTATTTTGGTTTCATGTATAGCTATTTGCTACATAAATTTATATAAAATAAAATGGTTTTTTTTTACTATTTTTTCCCATCAATTATTGTCTTATTATTTCACCTTTATCTTTTCATCATATAAGTAATAAACTAAATAAATGTTTTAATTTCAAAAGCAAAATAGAAAACAAACTTCAACTATAAATATACAGTGCAATCTTGAGTAATAAGATACTACCATAAATAACATATATAATTAACTAAGTCTCTCAATTAATAGACAGTGTGTTCAAGTTTACCAGGTATTTCAATTAACAGAGTGATTAATTTTCTAAGGTATATAGTATCAGACAGGAACAAGTAATATTAAACTTTATATAAAAGAACCTGGGGTAAATTAAAAAAGGGTTACTACAAACACAACGAAGTTTGAGTCCTACACTAACAAAACTAGACGATCACGCAAATGGCCAATCTTATTTGTTTATCCTCCAGATAAATAAATAGTAATTAATTAACTAGAAAACAAAATTGCCAGGATTTCTGTTTATAAATATACAGGGTACCCACAAGTTCCTGGGTGTATTATTGTTTCAAATATTTCTTATTTTTATTCAAAATTTGAGTAAAGACTAGTTTCTACAACAACTATTAAACAGTAATTGCTACATTATAAATAATTAAATCTAATACTTTACAATCGAATTTCTAATGCATCTATAAAAATAGGTAATCACAATTTTGCATAAATATACAACTTTACGTTGCGGTATAGTGTGTAAAGAGTAGACCGTCTCCAAAACTCTGTTTTAGCCTGGTTATCATTTGGATTTTACGATGTTAAAATATACAATTGCATTCCAAAAGCCTGGCTGGATTTGTTTACAAAATCCACGTGTAACAGTGCAGGCTTTAGGGGTTACTTTGAAACTATAAGAACCCGGGGGTAGAAAAGGAGTAATAGGAAATACCATTATCTAATTACTTGTGTGAAAGAACTAGAAAAAATTTAAAAGTGAAATCCGTTTATGATGGATATAAAATAAAAAACCGCTGCCCAAGGAATCACTACTTCCACATCCAGATTTTGTATCCGTCTTATGCACACTAAATCCCAAAGTAATATTTTATTCCCTTTAATAATAGAGTGGGGGTGGTAGAGGAGGTGGCTAATGTAAAAAAAAATTAGAGTTCCTTGGTTCTCGTACACACACTAAATCCCAATTTAATTTTTTACTTCCTTTAATAATAAAGTGGGGGTGGTAGAGGGGTTAGCTAACGCAAAAATTTTTTTTGAGACGTTTCGTTCTTGTATATACACTAAATTACATTTTAATTTTTTGTACCCCCTTTAATAATAGGGTGGGGGTGGCAATGGGGTTGGTAGAGGGGGTAAATAACGCTAAAAAAACTTTTTTAGAAGTATTGAAACTGTTTTCTGGTTTCGGGGTAAGAAATTGACAATTTCTCGTGTTTGTGGTACCAAGATAACCAAAGATAACTCTTTGAACAAAACATTTTATTTGAATTTAATAAGAAGATAAATATTAATGCACTATCAGAGAATTTTCTCAACAATTATTTGCAATCAGAATAATTAAACTAGTTAAAATTTCACTATGTAGAATTATTGTTCCTTCGTTTTCATTTCAATATTTTATTAGGGGAATTCACGTTTGCTAATTTACAATTTGCTATCACGAATGTTGCATACAATTCAGAGTTGTGCAAAGACGAGATATTCTATCAGTGACTAGTTAACATTAACTTGTGTATGTTCAACACAAATATCTAAATCGGGATATTTTTCCTTTAAAATTCACGCATATTTTCAAGGGCACTATTAACTGACAATTATAATAATTTCTTGTCCATCTGCCAAGATGATACTATAGTTGTATAGTGTTATTGTATTTTTCATATTATCAGTGATTTTCACTTCAACAGAAAGATATTTCAGTAAAATGAAGGTAACAACAAACTATCTTATTATATGAAATCCATAGCACAACGGCGGCTGGAAGATCTTTCTTTAATAGCTATTGAACCTAAGGAAGCTTCTTTATTAGATACCACTTGACTGGCCAACAAATATTTTTTAATACCTATTAAAGGCAACCATAATTATTGTTTCTACGATAAGGTCTTTACGTTTGTTAAAACATACCTATCATTGCAAAAAGTGTGCAGTGTTTTTCATCATTCATTCATTCATTTGAGAGAGGGTTACGTTTTGCCTTTTTGCATAAGGACCTACAAATCCTACCTACGCCCCTGTTTTCAACAATAGCCTGTCTAAAAAACTGTCAGATCAATTACGAAAATATGAAACATTTTGACCAAATTTTTCTCGAAATGTTTAGGCGTTAATATAGATATTGTGTAAAATTTAACAAAAAATATACGGACGGCCTCGATATCAATTTCTGCGATTTATGACATGTTTATAAACAAATTATAACGATAGCATAAACTTTGACATAACTTATCTATCACGGTTTTGATGGTTGGAAATATTCCTTTAAATAAAAGGCGATACGAAATCTGTAAACAAATTACACAGACAATGTAACAATAACAAAGGAAAATATTCTTTTACAGTTTCATTCGGTGTCAGAAGCGTACTTGATAAGTATGACCCCACGACGTCAATAAATATAAGAGAGACGATCAACTTATCGCAAAAAAACAATATAACCGTTTAAGCCTTGTTAAGAGCAAAAAAGTCCATGTTAATTTATAAGTATCTTCAGAAGTATAAACACGACAACGGCATCTCATTTTTAGAAGCTAGAAAAATTAGGCATACTTTTTCTTTTTTTGGATTTTCGACCAGAAAAATCAAGAGAATGAACAACCAAAACTATTGGACATTGCATAGGCATATTATTTACGAAAAAAAAAAAAAAAAGATTAATTTGACCTTTCGTTACCGGCTTACCTACAAAAATAAACGCTGTGGTTTTTGCACGAGATAAATTAAGTGAAAACACTTTTTTTATATGTCGAACGAGTTTATTTCCGCGAGTGTCAAGGCCGTGAACAACCGAACGGTTTACACGGAACGCACAGTAACATTTTAATTATTTACCGCACGTATACTGTCAATAAAAAAAACATCTGTATGGTAATATAAATATAATAATGTAAATAACAGAAACAGTTTTTATTGCTGTAACAATCGTAAAAAAATATCTGATATATGATTTATTTTAATTCCGTGTGTGTGACATTTATTTTACCACATGATAACTTTATAACAAACGAACAAAGTTTAGGATTAGGATGATGACATTTACTGGGGTGCAATTTAACAAGAATATACGTATATAATAAAAATTCTTTACCTAATTAAGGGGATATTTCGTCAAGAATCGAGACATAAAACTACTAAACCTTCTTAATTTTTTTCTGTTAACAATAATCGAAAACAAAAGTAAAACGGTTTAATACTGAAGCATTTCACAGCTGATAGAGACTAGCCAAAGCATGAGCCCCACATAAAACCCCAAAATTTAAATTCAACAGGAAGATGAGGAATGAAAAAATCACAAAGGCACAAAAATTGTGCTACAATAAAATACAGAAAACTATCTCACCTCATCATTACTACTGTGTAAAGACGCTTTAGGGCCGGTTTATCGATGCAAGGTTAACTCGTAACCAAAGGATAAATGTCAAGCAAAAGAACAGATACCCATTGTTTAGTTTGATATTTATCCTATAGTTAAGTGTTAAAACTGTATTGATAAACCGGTCCTAATTGAAGTATTGATATGGATTACAACAGCAGACAATGCCGATTTTTAACTTAAATATTATTTTTTCACGCAAATACCTTACACTAATATTAACAGAGGTTTATTTTTTATTTGCTTTAAAATCAACAAATTTATACCTAAAAATATTCATTCTTCATGATGCAAATCAAACAATGACTAAACGTTGAGAGTTACTCTAGATAAAAGGCTCAGATAATTTACACTTAATTAAATATTTTAGGTGGTATTTTAATAAGGCAACCATGCAACCACCATGAAACTAAATTCCGAGTCTAAATCGTTCTATAAATTGTTGTATGGTTTATAGTTGACAACAAAATCAAATAACCGTAGATTCTTTATAAAAGTAAAAATATACGATCTTGGCAATTTTTATTTAGAGTAGTTGTTCGTCAACTTTTTCAGGGATGGAGCCGCTGTTCTCATTCAGCTAGAAAAAGTAAACGGAAACCTCATCCGTGTGTATAAAATAGCAACTACTCAAGATGAATATGGGTAATTAAAGCTACAATAGTGGTCTCTCACTGCTCTAACATCTATTTGTTTTTCAAAACATAAATCTTTATAACTTTCTACCATTACTAAGCAGAATCAAATTTAATACAATTTTCAACCAAAATTATAGCCCATTGAAGCAAGCCAATTTTATGATGTCAAAATAAACAAGTCTCTATTTCATATTGTCCGGTTTTAAAATGTAATTTTACACACACCGTTTTGATTTCGGGGCTGTACTTCTTATGACCTTACGTCTTGGTTTGTGGGTAGGACATTGGCGATTTCCCGGGTTTGTGGTACCAAGATGACAAGAGATAGTTAATAAATTCATAAAATATTTACTTGAATAGGAAATTAAGATAAATTTTATTGAAAATTGTTTCGACAATCACTTTCAATCAGAATAATGAAATCAGGGAAAATTTAACTTATGAGACGTTTATTAATTTGATTTTTTTTACACATGTATTGTATAGAATTCTAAGCTGTACAAATATGAGTGATTTTATCTTAAGAGTAACCTTAAATTATTTCTTAGCAAAGTATTACGGCGCCGAATGCCGTTTTTATTTTACTATGTAGCGAGGATATTTTGGATTCTAAAATGTTCTGTGAGAGTTATTTATCACTTAATACATATGATTTTGTTGATTATCACATACATGCAGCTAAATACCGGAATTCAATGAAATATGACCGATAATTAATAACGATGATTAGTTTACTTAATCAATTTGCTGTCAGTATTCCAATTGGGCATTTGTTCACCATGATATAGTAAATTATCAAAGCAAATTTATCTGTTAACTTTTTTAATTGAAGGATGATCCAAGGCAATCATCAGTCTCATGCACTCGTCTTCTGGCAGTTATACAGAATTGTGGATCACCACGTTGCCTTTAAACTTTGAGAAATGTCCCTAATATTCCCCCATAATTTAGCTAGGTAACATCATTCTTGTTATTCGCAATTTTCAGCAAGGTGTTTACACTATTATCTGCCGATTGTCACAACTTTAATTTAAACAAAATAACGTGAACATTCTATTGCACTAACGTTATTTTTGTTTGCATAGCAGTTCTGAATGTACAGTACGTTCATTAACGACTTATATAATATAACGTAGGCTTTTCTATATTTCGGTTAGAAAATGATCTCAATAAATATTTATATTGTTTAGCACCACATATGGATGTTTAATCCATCATTTTTATTTAAAGTAAAATTGTTAAGGTGAACATTGTCCCAACTTTACATCTTAGTTTTCAGGAAATTCAATAGATAAATTAAATAAGAAGCAATAAATAAGGCATTACACTTTAATACTAAACATGCCCTAGCAATCAAGTCATAATGCAATCCTTAGAAATTAAATAGAGTTAAGATAAAATAAGTAAATATAATTCTCAAACTAATAAACAATCTGTCAAATATTAACAGCAATTATAGTTCACGATTTTTCTTTGGCATTACACAGCTAAGTGTCTTTGTTGTGGCAAAATAATAAATGCCAATATTGAAGATATTGTATGTGCTGGATCAATCCGCGTTAATTAATTTTGATATTTTTGATACTTTCTACAGTGATGTATAAGTTTTTCATAAGCTTGAGGTCTAAATAAAATATATTGAAGGCGACTGGTGTGTTGCATTTAAACAATTCAAATTAATAAATAAATAAGGAAGTCATTAACAGAATAAAAGTATTCGCCTTTCTTCACAAGAGCCGTATACTCGATTGTTGTCTTTTGTAAATCAGGACCGAGAACAGAAAGAACATTAATTCTTAGGAATTTACCTTGAAGGTTACTGCATAAAAAGCACGTGTAAATGTTTTGCAAAACATATCATTCATAATTAAATCTTATTTAAACAGTAGCACGATAACCAACAAATATTTGTCCATTTTTGGCATATTCTTTCTTGATTGTAAATTAAGTTGTATCTGTGTTTAAATAATTACGATAATAGCATAATAATCGGTCCCATAAATAACAAACATTAATTTTTAAATATAGTTAAGCTTTTACTTTATGAACTAAAACTCGCTAATCTTACTAATATTTGTATTTGAGTTGTTTAAAAATTTCTCAATGATCAAAAAACCCAAGCACCTCACGAATATTTCTGTCGATTGTTTTGTTAACCGAGAAAGCAGAATTTTTGCAAAAAGGTATAATAAACTATCACAATAATTACTCTTAAGGTTGGCATATCAAGGAGAAAGAGAGATTCGGTAAGGAAATATTTATTATTTTTGGCCATAACTTTTTTTAATATATATATTGGTAAAAAAATGTAAGACTACCTAAGTAGAACTATGACAGATGTAGTAATATGAATAATTTCAGTTGTATGCAAAATTAGTTACCTAATTTAAATTAAAAAACAGTGCCAATCTTCATATTTTGGAGCAATGTTTTTTTCTATTTTAGGTACTCGAGTTGCATTGCTTCTATACCGGGTTTGATAATTATGAGCAACTTCATCTAGTTCGCTTTTATTTTTATGATGTCTAATTAGGATTGTCAAGCAAAATAATTGTCGAATGTTCGGTATTTGAGTTTCCATATATAATTCTTCTGAGACAGGGTATTTATATGATTCTTTAAAAAATATTTTTAATATAAATGTCTGTGTATTCTTTAACTGGGTTAGATTATTGTTGGCCGCACCTCCCAATGCTATTATTCCGTAATTTAAGTGAGTCTCCACTAGGCCAAAATATAAGATTTTTAACTGCGTTATATTTAGTAACTGGGATAAATGTTTGAATTTATACAATAACGATCTGAAATTATTAGTTACATATTTTGTGTGAATGTCCCATCTTAAACGATTGTCTATGTAAATTCCTAAATATTTAACATTTTGCGAGCTTTGTATATAAGTTTCATTATTGTCGATCTCTATATTTAATCTCGGGAAATCAGATAAATTACTGCTATAAGATGTAAAAGGGACATAGTAAGTTCTCGAATAATTTACTGTTAGTAACCTGTTAAAGAAGTGGATGATATTTTTAAAATCGAGTTCAGCATTTTCTTTAAGGCTCCTCCAGGGGCGAGCGTAGGTGCGTCTTTACTATGTACATACTTCGGTATGCGATGTAAAGCAACGACAGGCGCAGTTAGTACTTGGATGGTGACCATTCCAACGGAAACCGCGTTCTCGCCTCACACATCTTCCAGCGGCTTGTATATCAGTGTATGCGCGGAAGCTATACAACCTTAGGCGGGGGTTGTATAGGAGATATACCATCCTTCGGAGGGGATGTAAAGCCGTCGGTCCCTTGTCTATTAAATGTTAGGCAAGTAAAAGATCCCTACTTTTCTTAAGGGAAGAGGTTCGGAAAAATTCCTGGTTGGGGGTAGCTCGTCTACAGGCGTCGGTGTTAGGCCTCAGTAGCGGAAATAGGCCGACGTTAAAATAAATGTATATAAAAAAAATGCTCCTCCAGTTACTGTTAGAATATATTATGGCAATGTCATCGGCAAAACTTACTATGTCACCACTCAAGGGTAAATCAAATAGACCATTCAAGTATATATGAAAATGAATTGGTCCTAACACGGTTCCTTGTGGCATACCACATTCTACCGTCATTTTATTACTGAAGGTGTTGCCAATATTTACGCATTGTTGCCTATTTTATTAACGTGTGAAATACCCCTAAACCATATACACTCCAATATTTGCAATAATTGAACAACTGGATAAATATACCCGAAAAAATGAAAAGGAACTGATTCTAATTCTAAATTCACAGTTAAATATTGTAGAATCAGATAGGTCTGGAACGTCTTTTTTTAAACGATTTTTTTGCGAATTAGCGGTAGTATTAGCGGAGATATGCTAATTCGTTTAAAAGCGTTGTCTCAACTATTGCATTTATAAGGTGTTAATTAAACAGATACGCGGACAAATCGCAAAAATCGCGTAAATTGTTTATATAAACAACTAAAAAAGACAAAAATAGTTCAAATGTGCTTCTAGCGGGCAGAATATTAAAACATAATATTTTTAATCGCAAATTCCTCTATAAAATCCTTCTTTTAATATAAAGAACGTAACCAGACTGCAACCAACAGCTACTCCCCGGGCTATGTGCCCCGCCGAGCGCTGAGTTACAAGTTACAAGCCTGATCCTACTTAAAGGAGCTCTCGTGCCAGTCGTCTCACAGTAGGATCAGTTTTTCGGCTGGTGTTTGTTGCAATCGAAACATTAGCGTTCTGTTGGTAATATGTAATTATTACACTTAACGCGCCAGACTTGTAACTGGTAATTCAGCACTCGGCGGAGCACATAGCCAGGAGAGTAGCTGTTGGCTGCAGTCTGGTTACGTTCCTTATAGTAAAATAAGGATTTTATACAGGAGTTTCCGACTGAAAAAATATGTTTTAAGACATACAAAGTAGAATTTCCCTATTACTAAAAATTTACTCAATCAAACCGTATAGAATATATTTTTTAAATAAAACTACAATAATAATAATAATGTTTATTTGATTCAATTCAATCCTATTTTATACTATATAATGCTACATAATTGAATGCAACATATACTGAACAGTAATATACGATAAGATGTTATATTATACTGGAAGTTTTTTTTCCTTGAATATGGCTTTTGGAATCGCTCCATACAGCCAGTCACTATTTACAAAAAAAAAAAAAAAAAGAAAACGAAACAATAATCTTAAACTAGCATCAATTAAAAGATAACGAATGGGACGCGGATGTAGGATAATTTGGGAATAAGTACAGGGGCACACTTTCTTTTCGCCTAGGGACCCATCAACGCATTTTAGAATAATAGACATAGCACATTACTGGGCCATGGCATAGGGAAAATTAACATTAAGATTAGAAACGAAGCTGTCGCCATCTAGCTATTCAGACAATAATTGCCCATATTTCTATACATGTCCACACATATATAATATAACAACTTACGAGGAAAAAAGGTTTAAAGCTTTAGATTTGTATTTTTGATAAATAATAAACGAAAATATTTCTCTTCTGTTAAGGGACAACAGATATGGTACATTAAAAGGTGCTGGTGTGCCGTAATTTATTATATCATTATATAGAATGTTGCACTCATTATAGCTTTTCTCACAACTAAAAAATATGTGTTCTAAATTCCCCTCAATATTACAGTGTTCATAGAGGTTTATACTGGAAGTACAATACTAAATTTTAATTTTACCTAGTTAATGAACACAAATAAACAGAAATTAAACCGCAAAAGAAAGTTTTGTCCCTTGAACGCAGTTTCACTATTTACTAGTGATGGCAGCTAGTGTTTACAAAATTAACGGTAAATAAATAATAAGTTTAGGATGCTTCCTGCATTTTGGGTTAATAGACGTTAATAGATGCTCATGTAAGTTTTTGTTAATAATTGCTTGGACATGTTTCAGCCATTTGTAATTATTTTTTATGTCTAAAAGTTGGTGAATTAGATATCGTGGTTGATCATCGATCAACTTGTTAATTTTCTTTTTAAATAGATAAATTGAATTTAGTTTTTTTATTTCCTTGGGAAGTTCATTATAAATTTTTAGTCGCAAATAGTAAAAACATCTTTGCCCAATTGTCTTCTTGGGCTCTGGGAATGGTAGCGGAGTCACCTTTATACCTTGTATTATAAAGATGTTCGATAATGCCATATATAAGGTGCGATTCAACTAATGCAATATTCATTAATTTTAGATGAGTTACATCAAAAAATTGTTTAAAATACTTGAATGTTGTCAATAAGGTACACCATTTTTTAACTAAGTTAATTATGTGATCATACCATCTGAGGTGCGAGTCAAATATGATGTCTAAGTACTTAACGCATTTTGCAGATATAATTTCTACATCATGATCCTCACCTCTTACCGGGAGTTTACTAAATGTTGGCATGTTGTTTACATAGGAAGTAACGGGGAGAAAATTCGTTTTTTATCTTAATTGTGAAAAATTTTGATTTAAATAATTCAATTATAGTCCCAAAATCGCGTTCCACCTTTTCTTTTAAATTTAGCCAAGTTGTGTCTTTATAGAATACGCCGTGTCATCTGCAAAACTTATAATATTATATTACCAGCGATGTTTAGTTTAAAAATGTCATTTACATATGGTGAGAATTGAATGGGTCCTAATACGGTGCCTTGTGCAACCCCATTCGTAATAGTTCCTTAATCACTCATAAAGTCGCCCATCTTTACACGTTACGTTCTTCCTGTAAGGTAGCTTTTCATTAGGTTGTATGCAATTCCGAGGATGCAAATGTTCTCAAGCGTCACTACGTAACTAGTCAATCTTGGTGACTGACCGTGTCGAAAGCCTTGGCTAGATCAAAGAAGATGCAAAGCGAAGGCTGACGCTATTGCACTGGCGATCTACACTCCTTAAACCCATATATTGCTTCTCTAACATTATATTGTATTTTTCATACATTTCGTTAACTTATCTTTAAGAACTTTTTTGAATATTTTAGATAAATTGGATAATAGGGAAATCGGTCTATAACTCGATATTTGTAGTTTGTCACCCAAGGGCTTTATAATTGCAATTTTGAAAGCTGAGGGGATGATACTAGCATCTCACGATTTATTTATTATATAAGTAATGGTCTTTACGATATGCGCAACAATATGTTTCAAAAATTCGGTTTTAAAAGTATCTAACCCCGGAGTCTTCTTTAATTTATAGTAATTAGTAGTCTTAGTAATAATATGCACGTTCTAATTCGTGCGGAACACCAATCACCATAAGTTGAAACCGATTAAGTACATCAAATGGCGCAGTATGCAACATACCCACTCTATTGGCTTTAATTGTTCCCAGCGACCAGTTAATCAATCGAGTAAATGACGCCGGCAATTTCAAACTGTAAATTCTAATATACCGGACATGCATCCGCGACATTTAAAAAAAAAAACTTCTCTATTAATTAATGGGCCCCATCTTAATTTGGCCTTGCCTTGATCAGGCTATTAAATTAGTTCGCGGGTTCCTATTTAAAACAAAAGCACGTTTGTTTTAGGTTTAGCGTAACTAGAATGTGATTTATTTTTATTTATGATGTGGCATGATGTTGCGCTCGTGTAAAAATTAAGGTTAAGCTTCACAAATAAACTATATTAATTATGGTTGTTAACTTGGCCACATTTTTTAAACTGAAAAGTTGCTAATTAAAATCAAAGTGAATAAAATATGTGGTTTTTAAAAAAAAAGCGCGATGGCGGACCGAAGCAAATCAATTTTGTAAATGAAAATATTGTGATTGCTTCGGACGTAACGTAAGAAAACAATACGATTACAAAAAATATAAGATATCAATGAGAAAAATAAAAATATAATAATCATTAACATTAATAAGGTCGAACCTTTATTCAGGAAGTTGATAAATATATCTCTGTTTACTCTGATAATGTATTTCTTTTACAATTAACACATTTTGTATGGAGACGTTTGAAAATAATTACTGACTGGGTATCATAATTGCACGAATATATAGCTCATTAATAATTCACTATCCAATTTATTTCAGTACATTTACAGAGAATCCTTGCATGTGAGGACAGATAGCAAGTACTACGATGATGAGATGATTCTTAAAATTGACTGAGAGATTATAATTATTTGTCACTGCCCATTGATACATCATTAAAGTAACGTGATAAAACAATTGGATCGAGATATTGTGCATAAGTCTTATTTTGTTTGAGGTTAAGGAAGGAGAATATAATACTTTATTTCTGAGAAAATACCCACATACTACTTTATAATTTCCAATTAGCGGGCTTCTCGGCTAGAATCATTAAAATGATTCAGTTATATATTTCTAAGACAATTCCGAGTAGTAGTCAATCAACCCATATCCCTTATCCACTCGGGCATCCTCCAGGGGTCATCCCTTGGTCCGATTCTATTCAACCTTTATATAAACGACCTACCACCCCATCGCCTATGACACAGCGATACTCTCAACTTCAAAACTACCCCTCCTAGCGGCTAACTTTTACAAGACCAGACGGACGCAACAATTAACTTTTATAATAACTGGGGACTTAAAGTCAACCCAGATAAAACCTAGCCTATTCTTTTTACCAAAAAACCTATTCAAGCGCAAAATAAAATCACAATTAATGGATCAAGAAATAGACTACCTGGGTCTCACGTTAGATAGAAAATTCACTTTTCACTAATACCTCAAGGAAATACAAACTAAATGCTGGAGGCGCACTTCCACGATTTACCCACTCTTTATAAATTCTCCACCCCAACTGGCAACACTGCTGTACAAATCATACCTCAGACCAATTTTAACATACTTCTCATACCCCAATACGTAAATACACACTTCAAAAAATTCACAATAAACTTCCCAAAATAGCGGATAATTTTCCAACATACAATCCTACTCAAACATTGCACGATTTAACAGGCACTCCTACATTATCTGACTTCATATTCAAGTCCAGTTTCCTAACCCCGCCAGCTCTCTAGTACGGTTAGAAAATCCATCCCTTACTAATCGACTTATTCCTAAATTCCTCAATGCCCCTAAATATCCTTCCCTTAATTACATATACACACCCTAAAACCCTTATATAAAACATATTGTCAGTAAAAAAATTAAAAAAATAAAAATACAAAAAAAAATAAAAAACAAAACAAAAAAAATCTCAAAAATAAAAACAAAAAAAATAACACAAACCACAAAAACACAAAAAAAAATTAAGTAAAACAAAAAAAAAATTACTATTGCAATTTAAAAAATCGTTTAGCCAAAAGAGCCATCAACAAAATAAACAAGAGCACAAAAGAGCCATCAATTTACTAATATTCAATTAACTATCATTGTAGTATCCAACAAATATCATAAAACTGTAATTTATCGCATTAACATCTAACTATTCCCACAAACGTAAGCTAGCCTCAGAGCACGACTTTAATCCAATACAACCCAGGGCAAGCATCCAGAAGATTGAGAGCTCCAAGCGACAGCACACACTTTCACGACAAACTCTATTTATTATTAACACGCTTTTATTAGCTTCACCTGTATGTTTGTTTGTAACGGAATCTTTGAACATGATTCACACAAACTTCAAAACGTCAGATTAAACGGAAACTTTGCACACTTATCAAGGACCAATGACAATACAATAATTTGACAACTTCGTCCTAATGTCCTTACCAGGATCATTAGGATAAAATAAATTTAAAAAAAAAGCCTAACCCATTGTCGAGATTTTGCCGGAGGCGCCGCTGTTAATATATATTATTATTTCATGATGCTAATTCTAAAATTCACCCAATCCAATATACTGGTGAGAAACGTACCGAGGGATGAATGGCAAGAGAGTGACTAAAAATGTCAACGTCGCTAGTGTCAACCTCAGGGAACCGGGCACACCCTGTTGTATCGGACCGTTTTATTTTGCAACTGGTTTCGAGGTACTACACCTGACCTCATCTTCAGGCTTTACGTAGTGCTATTGCTATTGATATACTATACTTCAAAACCGGTTGATAGAGTTTGTGAAAGAAAGACCCATTAGTTATATCACAATCAAATAATATATTCTTCACTGACAGTAGACGAAGCCACACAAAAAGACTGGATTCGATTTATTAACTTTTGCCAAACATTTTTCTCAGTTATTTCAAATAACCGATGAGACCAGACATCACGGCATGTTGCAGTGTTTCTATCTTCTTGTAGACGAAATCAATATTAAACATAGCATACACATAGATTATGGTCTTAGCTTTTTTAAAAAAAGCGTTGGGAGATGATTCCTACGTAAATTTGAAGAGTGAAATTCGTTTGATTTACGCATATATATCTTAATGAAATAGGTGAGAACACGCCCATGTATGCAATGCGCCGCACGGTTGTATTTCAACTATCACCAAAAATGATGCCGACGTTATTGGCGAAACACACGTAGAGTATTTCTAAACTTTTCTTGTTCGTAGAAACTGCGGCATCGTAGAATTCAGCCAGTATAAAAATATAATTTAACGATAAAAGTGTAGGTGCAGGATCTTTTTCTAATTCACTTTAATAAATCTTAATTACCTAATAATAAAAAAAGCTTATGATTTTAAGATTTGCTTGAGTTCTAACATGCAAACAAGAAAAATTAACGTTCCGAGAATTGTTGATATGGTACATTTCATTTATCGTTCGCCATGACTTTGAAGAAATCCAATTAAAACGAATAAAATATGAAGTAATAAAACTGCACACAATAATCCATATTAAACGTTTTTTATGCTCTGTTCATAGTCATGGATATTTAAATATAGCAAATCAACACTAAAAGCAATTTTTAAATGTTTTGAAAAGTATATGTACCATGCAATAAGAAGCCATAAGTTTTCAATATTAACTACTATTAATAGTGGAAGCTATATGAGAATTTTTCCAAGGATTGGAATTTATTTTGTCTATTTTGACTGTATTATTATTAGATGTTCAATATGACTTCCACTGATCACCATGTAATGATACAGTTGGCATAATTACCCCGCTTTGTATATTCCTCTCTGATAAAGCCTTTAATTTAATAAACGATTAACTGGACTGATTTTCCACAATGTCGACAACTGCCTGAGGAATGTTATTTTTCGGTCTATAAGAAGTGGTTAATTTCTTGAATTTCTTTAGGCGGCATGAAACGATTTCAGTTAATTGTAAAACATTATTTTTGGGATATATATTTTTTATCTTATTTTACAAACAAGAAACGAGTAGAAAATAAAAGAATAATAATATTTGTAACGACTGTTGGTTAACGATGATAGATTAGGTAAATTTCTCGCAAAATAATGAACATACCAGTTCTTCTACGAAACTGCGAATGGCGTGGTATATGGTTCATGGGCATTGTTATAAGGACCCTGAGAATAACCATTTTCCTTGGTCCAAAACTTCGACAAGTTCTACTTGTAAAACTTGTTAATAGAATATGTAACAGACACCATATAAATATAATAACAATAACGTTTTGTAATTTAAAGGCTACTGTAACCGCTAATATAGATATATATTTAAGAAGAATGAGGCCCACACATTATTATCGCGATATTGTGTACTCTCGCGGTACGCAACAGGTGAATATGAAATAGAGACCATAATATTCCTATTGTCTTGGATTAAGAAATGAATCTTAATTTCGATGGCATTTAACCCAAATTAAAATTACATACATAGCAATGCTCACTGCTTTAGATATATTTAAAAGGAAGGATTTTTGCCACAAAATTCAGTAAAACTTTGGGTACAAAATTTGGGCTTCGCATCAAAACACTGCGTTAAAATATTTTACGCTTTTCTTCAGGAATGTTGTGTCATCATGTGGAAGTGATAAAATGGGAAAAAGTTTTAGGTCTGTCACAGAGAGCTCGAAATCGCCTCGTGTGAAGCCAGGGTGAGTGGTTAGTTAATAATAAATCCTCCAAAATTCGCAAATGCAATTAAAATCACATCCAAACACGAAGATTTGCAAGTATATTAATAATCAATTAACTATTCATTTGTTGCGTAGCGGCCATTTCGTAAATATTTCGAGGTGTTTGTTTCGTAGTGCCGTAACCAACTGATTAGCAGAAACCGGAATGTAATTAGCTGCTATTTGGAAATTATGTATTTCCTTTAAATTATTGGCTGAAATCCGAAGAATTTTACTCTTTTACGAAATCAAGACATCATCAATCATATATAGCGTTCTTTAGACATTCCATAACTTATGAGATATTTTTGTAGTAGGAGTGAATAATCTGCAGCAAAATCATTAGTAAACGAGAAGAAATTTAACAATACGAAAAGTGACGAAGTATTATTTATTACCAACCACTCCTGCTGTCTGATGTGTACCCCAAAATGACTGTGCTGAACTTAAAAAAATGCCAATAGATCAGCTTGCTAACTGTAAACATAAATAACCGTTTCCACTGCACTTAAACATGTCAGATATACAGGGTGTCTCACCGGGAACTGAATCGATCGATATAGAAAAGTACGCATCAGAAAATTTTGCTTATTGCAACTTGCTTATTTCAAATGGAATATCCTATATATTTTAGAGTTTTCGAAAAGAGCATAAAATTCTGAGTCGAAAATATGTAGCATATCCTATACCTAAACCTAGCCGTTTCAGAGATATTTGACATTTTATAGAAAATTTGACGGGTGCAACGGTTTGCAAGAACCGTTATAACTTTCTTCGTGTAAAAGATCCTCATTTGCTTCTTGTCACGTAAAAAGAACACAAGGAGAACTACGTTCTACAACTGAAATAAATTCAATAATATCATTCCAAGTGTTCCGTTTTTCGCGTTACATTTTGTCAACTTCAAACCGCGAAAACTTGTTTAGGTCAAATGGAACACCCTGTATTTTTTTAAGTCAAGTTGTGTAAAATTGAATTCCCTTTTTTTCTGATATTAGCATTGTGGGGGTTAAAGTTACAACTTTTTGAAATATTTGGGATTTTATTAGAAATTAATGAATTGTTGTAATCATTTCATCAAAATAGCCATGATTAGAAACAATCAGTCATTACCTTATGTCAAAAAATGCCAGCACGTTTAAATTACACCTACTAAGAATTTTAAATTTGTTTATTATTTATGGAGAATGTGATAAAGTAATATCAAGAACTTGCAGCACATTTGCTACTCGATATCCACCAAACACTGTAAAATGCATACTGGAAAATTTTAAAAATTATGGCTGCGTCAAGGCAAAAATGCAAAGAAGAAAGCCTATTGTTGATGACGAAAACATTGAAGTAGTCATTCTGGGATATTTTCATGCATTTTCAAGGATGTTATTAAGACAAGCTAAGCTGCTCTGGAATCGGGACTATGCAAGGATTCAATTCACAGAATCTTATTAAAACATAAGTTTCACCCGTTTTCGTTCCATATGGTTCAAGGATTAAAAGAAACAGATTTCCTAAGAAGACAGAATTTTTGTGAGTTTATTCTAATAAGGTCTGAGGGTCGCGATTCTTATTTGGGAAATATTATATGGACAGATGAAACAAAATTTACTAAAAATGGACTTTTTAACAGACACAATTCGCATTATTGGAGTGACTCCAAATCCTCATATGTTCAGAGAGCGAAACTTTCAGGAAAGTTGGCAGTTCAATGTTTACTGTGCCATAAGAAAAGATAGAGTGGTTGCATTACAATTTCATCAGGAAAATTTAAACGGTAAATTAAATTTTCTCTTTTGCTAATATGTATAGGTAAATTTCTTTTTTTTTTTTTAGGTGAAAGATATCTGGATATCTTACAAAATTTTAATAATAACTATTTAGAAAATTTACCTCTCGCCGAACATAGAAACATTCTTTATCAGCACGACGGTGCTCCCCCACATAACGCATTAATTAATAATTATTTACAAGAAACTTTTTATGATCAATGGATTGCCAATAATGGACCTTTCTCATGGCCTCCTCGCTCGCCCGATTTATCAGTTCTGGATTATTTCATTTGGGGAACTATTAAAAATAAAGTTTATGAAAGCCCTTTAACAACCATTGAAGATTGTATGCAAAGAGTAAGAAATGCATTTCAAAACATATCGCAGGATTCAATTAGAAGAGCTACCCATGAGGAACTAATCCGAAGGTGCGAAAAATGTGTCGAGGTTCGAGGGCGGAATTTTGAGCAATTATTAAATTAAAATGAAATCATATTTTAAATTGATCTTATCTCTGCTATTTTAGTTCATGCCATATCTTCAATTCGATTAATACGCATGTTACAGTGTTAGTGTTATTTCGCGTTTTTGTGGATATCGAGTAGCAAATGTGCTGCAAGTTCTCGATATTACTTTATCACATTCTCCATAAATAATAAACAAATTTAAAAAGTTTTCGTTGGTATAATTTAAACGTGCTGGCATTTTTTGACATAAGATAATGACTGATTGTTTCTAATCGTGGTTATTTTCATGAAATGATTACAACAATTCATGAATTTCTAATAAAATCGCAAATATTCCAAAAAGTTGTAACTTTAACCCCCAAAAAAAGAATTCAATTTTACACAACTTGACGTAAAAAATACAGGGTGTTCCATTTGACCTAAACAAGTTTTCGCGGTTTGAAGTTGACTAAATGTAACGCGAAAAACGGAACACTTGGTATGATATTATTGAATTTATTTCAGTTGTAGAACGTAGTTCTCCTTGTGTTCTTTTTATGTGACAAGAAGCAAATGAGAATCTTTTACACGAAGAAAGTTATAACGGTTCTTGCAAACCGTTGCACCTGTCAAATTTTCTATAAAATGTCAAATATCTCTGAAACGGCTAGGTTTGGGTATAGGATATGCTACATATTTTCGACTCAGAATTTTATGCTCTTTTCGAAAACCCTAAAATATATAGGGCGTTCCATTTAAAATAAGCAAGTTGGTATCGACTTCCGGTATAAGCGGAAATGCCAGCTGCTTGTAATTATTTTCAGTAATTTTAAAAGGTTTCCTGTCCCGTTTTCATTCTAATTCTTTTGTAAAACCTGTTTAATTTTCACAAAATAGTTGATTTCACACGACTATATTGGCGGACTAGTTGTTCAGAAAAGTAAAAAAGGGTCGGTAAAAACTGGAGTTGCTCTAGGTCAAGCATTTAAATTATAAAACGACAAGATAAACACGAGATTTTTAAAAGCATCACAAACTAAAAGTGACAAAAATATAGCGATATATTTTCATACAATTTGAAACAAGTCCAAATCCACCCACTCTACACATAGATTCATTGAGTGTTTCCTGATTTCACCAGTAGTAAGATTATAAATAAATCTAAATAAAAATAACATGAAACAAACTAGATAAAAAATTTCAGACATATTTAAGTAAAATCTTCGGAATATTAAACAGTTTCACAACCATGTTTCAATCTAACGCTCTTAATTATAGGGCAATTAAACTAATACGTGTAGCTTTCTACACATTACAATTTTAAGGACAACTGAATCAAAAACCCTATATCTTTCCACACATTTGGAAAAAAATTCGATATTATCCATTTACCACCAACATTCCCTGTGTCGGAAATGAGGATCGAACCCATAACACGACAGACTGTCTGACCAGCGTATTCGGAGCACAACATGTTCTAGCCGACCGTGCTGGTGCAAGTAAAATTCTAACCGGTTTCGTATAACTGACGCTTTATTTGAGGCAACCTCTACAAAATGTAAATTATGACAATAAGTTGGTGTTTATTGTTTTTTGGCTAGTTTATATGTAAGTTATAAACCACACATAATTTATTCCCGTTTACTACACGCATTTGGCATAAGGTAGTAGAACACTAAACAGGTAAACGTTTTCCTTATCGATGGCCATAGAGGAATGACATATGGTGTTAGGTTTTAAATATGATCAAGAATAATCTATTGCATAAATAATGTGACGTCTAGCGAGAATAATTATTTTTATCATAAATCTGTGAATCAGAAAAACATATAAAACGCCCACGATTTATTTAACAATGTTCAGAGTATTATGTGTACATGTGGGAAACAGAACAGGCAGCTGTCCATGACAGTATCGCGACATTATGCCAAATTCGATACAAACTGAGAGAACTTTGTGGGAAGTAATTATTTTTTTGTCCGTAAAGGTTGAACGATCTAACAATAGTACACTACATTAATATTTATATATCGACATTTAAGACAAGTTCACTGTTTTATTCGACTCTCCCACACGGCTTAAATACACTTTTTTATTTTGCTCGACAGGCCCTTCGATGTAAGATTGGACGAACTTCAGAATCAGATTATGAAGAATGAACATTGAGAACATAAACATTTACGAATACGCACAGGTACAGTATAAATAGGGACCGGCAAAGATTTTAACAAATAATGAAAAGAAAAACGAAAAAATCAGGAATTACTAAATGAAAATAAATGGTTATCTAATAGTTCTCCTGATTTTCGTACAATGTAATTACCAATACCAAGAAAAAAAAATAACAAACAAGATACTGAATGAAGTAGTTTCTTCCGGGTCTTGCCGTGGTCGTCGAACTTGACTTGACGTTTCGCTGATCATCCTGTCAGCTTCTTCAGAAAGATTCTAAAGATTATTGGTCTGAATATTCATAGTTTTTAATTTTGTCCATAATTCTTTAACATCACCATTCCTAGTAAGTTTTAGGTATGCTGCTTTTTTCCGTCTTAATTTTGTGAATGCGTTATTTATACAGGGTGTCTCACCGGGAACTGAATCGATCGATATAGAGAAAAGTACGCATGAGACAATTTTGAAAATTTAGATAATTGCTAATGTCGGTGTGGCCAATCTAACTAAAATAATTACAAGCAGCTGGCACTTCCACTTATACCGGAAGTCGATACCAACTTGCTTATTTCAAATGGAACACCCTATATATTTTAGGGTTTTCGAAAAGAGCATAAAATTGTGAGTCGAAAATATGTAGCATATCCCATACCTAAACCCAGCCGTTTCAGAGATATTTGATATTGTATAGAAAATTTGACAGGTGCAACGGTTTGCAAAGAATAAGTTTCTTCGTGTAAAAGATCCTCATTTGGTTCTTGTCACATAAAAAGAACACAAGGAGAACTACAGGAGAACTACGTTCTACAACTGAAATAAATTCAATAATATCATACCAAGTGTTCCGTTTTTCGCGTTACATTTTGTCAACTTCAAACCGCAAAAACTTGTTTAGGTCAAATGGAACACCCTGTATTTTTTTACGTCAAGTTGTGTAAAATTGAATTCCCCTTTTTCTGATATTAGCATTGTGGGGGTTAAAGTTACAACTTTTTGAAATATTTGGGATTTTATTAGAAATTCATGAATTGTTGTAATCATTTCATCAAAATAGCCATGATTAGAAACAATCAGTCATTATCTTATGTCAAAAAATGCCAGCACGTTTAAATTACACCCACGAAGACTTTTTAAATTTGTTTGTTATTTATGGAGAATGTGATAAAGTAATATCAAGAACTTGCAGCACATTTGCTACACGATATCCAGAAAAACGGAAACCGTCACCAAACACTGTAGAACGCATACCTGCTGGAAAATTTTAAAAATTATGGCTCTGTCAAGGCAAAAATGCAAAGAAGAAAGCCTATTGTTGATGATGAAAACATTGAAATAGTCATTCTGGGATATTTTCATGCATTTCCAAGGATGTCATTAAGACAAGCTGCTCTGGAATCAAGACTATGCAAGAATTCAATTCACAGAATCTTATTAAAACATAAGTTTCACCCGTTTTCATTCCATATGGTTCAAGGATTAACAGAAACAGATTTCCTAAGAGGACAGAAGTTTTGTGAGTTTATTCTAATAAGGTCTGAGGGTCACGATTCTTATCTGGGAAATATTATATGGACAGATGAAGCAAAATTTACTAAAAATGGACTTTTTAATAGATACAATTCGCATTATTGGAGTGACTCAAATCCTCATATGTTCAGAGAGCGAAACATTCAGGAAAGTTGGCAGTTCAATGTTTACTGTGCCATAAGAAACGATAGAGTGGTGGCATTACAATTGTATCAGGAAAATTTAAACGGTAAATTAAATTTTCTCTTCTGCTAATATGTATAGGTAAACTTTTGTTGTTTTTTTTAGGTGAAAGATATCTGAATATCTTACAAAATTTGAATAATAACTATTTAGAAAATTTACCTCTCGCCGAACATAGAAACATTTTCTATCAGCACGACGGTGCTCCCCCACATAACGCATATTTAATTAATAATTATTTACAAGAAACTTTTTATGATCAATGGATTGCCTGGATTATTTCATTTGGGGAACTATTAAAAATAAAGTTTATGAGAGCCCATTAACAACCATTGAAGATTGTATGCAAAGAGTAAGAAATGCATTTCAAAACATATCACAGGATTCAATTAGAAGAGCTACCCATGAGGAACTAATCCGAAGGTGCGAAAAATGTGTCGAGGTTCGAGGGCGGAATTTTGAGCAATTATTAAATTAAAATGAAATCATATTTTAAATTGATCTTATCTCTGCTATTTTAGTTCATGCCATATCTTCAATTCGATTAATACGCATGTTACAGTGTTAGTGTTATCTTGCGTTTTTGTGGATATTGAGTAGCAAATGTGCTGCAAGTTCTTGATATTATTTTATCACATTCTTCATAAATAATAAACAAATTTAAAAAGTTTTCGTTAGTATAATTTAAATGTGCTGGCATTTTTTGACATAAGATAATGATTGATTGTTTCTAATCATGGCTATTTTGATGAAATGATTACAACAATTCATGAATTTCTAATAAAATCGCAAATATTTCAAAAAGTTGTAACTTTAACCCCCACAATGCTAATATCAGAAAAAAGGGAATTCAATTTTACACAACTTGACGTAAATGCAGGGTGTTCCATTTGACCTAAACAAGTTTTCGCGGTTTGAAGTTGACAAAGTGTAACGCGAAAAGCGGAACACTTGCTATGATATTATTCAATTTATTTCAGTTGTAGAACGTAGTTCTCCTTGTGTTCTTTTTATGTGACAAGAAGCAAATGAGGATCTTTTACAGGAAGAAAGTTATAACGGTTCTTGCAAACCGTTGCACCTGTCAAAATTTCTATAAAATGTCAAATATCTCTGAAACGGGTAGGTTTAGGTATAGGATATGCTACATATTTTCGACTCAGAATTTTATGCTCTTTTCGAAAACCCTAAAATATATAGGGTGTTCGATTTGAAATAAGCAACTTGGTATCGACTTCCGGTATAAGCGGAAGTGCCAGCTGCTTGTAATTATTTTATTTGGATTGGCCACACCGACATTAGTAATTATGTAAATTTTCAAAATTTTCTGATGCGTACTTTTCTCTATATCGATCGATTCAGTTCCCGGTGTTATGTACAATAATCACAACCATTTTTGCCTTAACTCAGATATACACCGATATAAAACTCATGGATCAAACAAAATTCACATAGATACTATTCCAGTGTCATTTGTATATATATTTTTATATTGGAACAAAATTTTACTTCATGTAATTGTTTCAATACTTAACATCTTTACTTATTTTATCTATTTATTCATGAGTTTGTTTTTTATATGTCTTGTTTTTTATTATATGTTTTTTGTAACCTTGTTTGTTTTATACATTTTTAGGAAATATTTATAAGTCTACTTATGCTTTTTTTTTATATTATTACTATAAAATATTATATGTTTTTGTATTCTTTTACACTTTTGACAAAACCAATATTGTTCATTTTATGTAACAAAATTATGGTGAATAAATTTATTCTATTCTATTCTATATCCCTCATGATCTTGTACCACTGTGCTGAAGGTTTATTCATGAGTACCGTACTAATGGGTGCATGGAATAAAAAAGTGTAAGCCTTATGGCGGCAATGTCGAATCTACGATGGCTTTGAAGGGCCTTGATCAAAACATTTTTCCAAATGTCTTATTAAAATGTCGCAGTGCAATATTTTAAGTCGCAGTGCCAGTTAAAAAGTTGCACTGCGCGTTACAAAGTCGCACTGCGAGATATAAAGTCGCACTGCGAGTTATAAAGTCGCACTGCGAGTTATAAAGTCGCACTGCGAATTTTAAAAACGCACTGTGAGATTTAAAGTTGTATGGCGAAACTCAAATAATCGCGTATGCACAAGGATCCATTGTCATCTGCGTACGCTACGAGCTGGATGGATTTGTTGATAAGTGTCTTTGCCCACCGGCGGAAATTAGGAAACCTTAAATATATTAGAATGCTTGATTTGGTCAAGTTAGCAATTCTGGACCCGATTTCATCAACTTCGTATACAGAAGTTTACACTGCTTTGATTTTATATTTAACGATCCCTGTATTAGTAGCTTTAGCCGAGAGGTCATTTTCGAAATTGAAATTAATTAAAAACTACTTAAGGAATTTTTTATTACAAGAAAATTTGACAAATTTAGCCATAGTTTCCATTGAAAATGAAGCGGCCCGAAGTATAGATATCGACAGAGATATCCAACATTTCACCAAAATCAAAGCCAGGAAAGTAACTATTTCTTTGGCATTATTTTCCAAATCTATGTATGTTTCTTTGGCGGATGTAATTTTACGAGCCATGATGTTAATGTCGTCTGCGTACGCTACGAGCTGGATGGATTTGTTGATAAATGTGTTTGTCCCTTACGCAAACATTTATTTGCAGTGCAACTTTAAATCTCACAGTGCGTTTTTAAAATTCGCAGTGCGTTTTTAAAATTCGCAGTGCGTTTTTAAAATTTGCAGTGCGACTTTATAACTCGCAATGCAACTTTTAAACAGGCACTGCGACTTAAAATATTGCAGTGCGACATTTTAATAAGACATTTGGAAAAATGTTTTGATCATGGCCCTTCAGAGCCATCGTACGAATCCTATATTCTATTGTATACCTATTCATTTTCTAGTAAAATGTGTGGATACTCCACAAGCCTCTCTTATTTAAGGTCAATTGCTACCTATTTTTTACGCGACTATGTTCATGTAAACATATTTAAATAAAATGGCAACTTCCAAAGAACTGATTTCAATCAATTGACTTTGCTCTTTTAAACATTTATTATGCTCGATTTAATAATACAGCTGTCGACATATATATTGGATCAATTAATAAAAACAGGTCCGGTTTTAACTTAAAATTGTTTTATTTATGATTCACATACAAGGTTAGGTATTGACACCGACCTTATTACCGTTAACGGAAAGGTCAAAGAAAATTGAAAAAGACAAAAATATTCTGTTCAATCAACATATTAAAGCACAGCCTTAGACCAGTCAATGTGCCGCTTACGCTCTTATGGGCTGTTATTTCGTATACCTTCCGATGTGCTGAAAATGAAGCACACGATATCAGTTATTTCATTTTTACTATACTTACTGAATTTGCGCTTGAATTCGAAAACGTGGTTAGGTCTCCCAAAAACGCGCCAAAAATGTAAAAAATTATTCTGAATACAAAAATCAAAGCAGATACTTGAATTGACTTCCAAAACTTCAATGCAAAAGCGATTCGTACACATCAAAATTCTTTGAGAAAGATGCAACTACCCTAGTTTTAAGACAACTTCGTAAGATAATCAAGTGGATTAAGATCCGGAGATTTTGCAGGCCATTGCACTGGTTCTCACGTCCCAATCCTTCTTCAAAGAGGTTGGTTATTTAAAATCGACAGTGACAATGATTTGGTTGAAAGGTAAATTAATCATCTTCAAAATTATTTTACTCCTATAGCGACAGCTGTTTAACTATGCTATTTAGGAAGAACGTATATGTATCAAAGATATATACGTTTTCAGGGAGATTAGTTGAATCAAAACTTGTTTATTTCAAGCTCTTAGAGAACACGACATAAATCTAGCACGAAGCAGGACCAACACGTTTCTGACACACACGAATTAACAGACGATGTTTCCGGGAGATTAATTCCTATGGTCCCTCAAATTTAAAGGAAGCCTACACCTTTTAAATTCACACACAACTTGAGGTCAGTCGTCAACTGAATACCGATTATTCCAAATTTTAATTCACAATAAAACAAAGCAAATAAACTGCAACTAAATATGACTACTGGAATAAATTAACTGTATATTAATAAACTTCCAATAACAATAATTAAAAAATAATTTATTTAGCGTCAACGTTAAAAAAGTGAACAACTGAACATGCTTCCTCACATATACTTCCTCGTATAAATAAAATCGTACTACTTACTTACTAGTTGGCCAATCGAGTTCCGTTTTTTTTTTTTGCAACTAAATAACAAAAGAAGTACCAAGGCTTTCCCGATGAATCTATTCCAAAATGTATTTTTAATACAAAAGAATTAAATATTTTAGTTTCTCGCTAACAATAAAGAGTAGAATTCTACAGCTTGCGCAAAGTCCTATTTTTATTTCCAAATCGCTTGCGAAATAACAGATAATCCACAAATAGTTACTACTCGTGCGTTCTACAAATTCCATATTATCGAGGAAATGAATTTTTCTTTGTAACCTCTCTCGGAATCGGGTCAACTTTCCCATTTGAAATATATTAGATATTAGTGTCATAATATATAACCAGCAATTGCTACTATATTTTCTAATACATATTGCGATCGTTAAAGTACCCATAATTTACTTCACACCTTGCTATATGCTATACTTGTTAGTATAAAAGTACGTTAGGTACAAACAATAAAATAAAATTGCGAAATGAAATTAAAATGGATTGGATACTCCAATGGGTATGCGATAATCTACGATAATGGTTCTGTAACGGTGTGACGGTTAGTGGGCCGTTTAATTTTATTGCTTTTAAATGGATATGTCACATTTTAAGGATATGTTACATTTAGAACGGTTTAGAAATAGCTCAGGAGAATCGTGGTTTAACCCGGAGGAAATATTGATCAGGCGAATCGTCTTACCTTCTTATTCTGTAAGTTGCGGGGTTACCGTATCTTGGATAAGCTAATAACTGGAAACGTGCAATATGTTCACTGTATGAGCCAAAGACAGGGTGGGGCAATACTTGATATTTATTAAAAAAATCAAAAATCATTGATTTCAACAAAAAAAAACCGCTGCCCAAGGAGTCGCTACTTCCACATCCAGATTTTGTATCCAAGTCTTATACGCGCTGAATCCCAATGTAATATTTTATTCCCGTTAATAATGGAGTAGGGGTAGTGGAGGGGGGGTGGCTAATATAAAAAAAATGTTAGAAGCCCTTGATTCCCGTAAACACACTAAATCCCAATTTAATTTTTTATTCCCTTAAACAATAGAGTGGGGGTAGCAATGGAGGTGGTAGAGGGGGTAACTAATGCCAAAATAAATTTTAGAGTCCCTTGGTTCTCGTATATACTCTAAATCCCAATTTATCTTTTTACTCCCCAAGCTAAAAATGTCTGTCTGTTTAAAAAATATTTATATAAATTCATGTATATATAACTTAGTTCTTTTTACTCATTAGGCTTATTATAGGTATGTTGTATAAATTATTAGTATTGTTAAATGTAGGTAAATGTACTGTACTACACATGTATGTTACACCTCTGTAATAGCTACTTGTGCTAAATAAAGATTGTTATTATTACTCCCTTTAATAATAGGGTGGGGTGGCTATAGGGGTGGTAGAGGGGATAGCTAGCGCCAAAAATTTTTTTTGAGACGTTTCGTTCTTGTATACATACTAAATCACATTTTAATGTTTTTACTCCCTTTCATAATAGTGTGGGGGTGGTATTGGGGGTGATAATGGGGGGGAGGGTGGCTGATGTCAAGAACAATTTTGAGACCTTGACTTTTCGTACATGCCCTAAATTGGAATTTTATGGACTCTTACCTGCTTTTTTTTTTTTTTTTTTTTTTTTTGGCATTCGGCCATTAGCCATGCAGCCAACCGCTACTTAAATTAAAAATTGCTCGAAAACTTAATAAATATTGCGCTGCTGAAAATCATTCATTACATTCATTACAAACTAACCTACAACGACAGAGAAAATAACAATATTTGAAGATCACAAAAAAAGAAATAGAAAACAGGGACACACGCTTCTCGCCCTGGGGTCTGTCAGGACATTTTTAATGACAAACACTTTTAGAGGACCACTATAAATTAAGGATGTGGCTATTTATACATACTGTCCAGGCAATTCACGCCGCACATGCGCGATGACGTTCAAACATATTGATATAGTAAGAATTATAAGGTTAACCATCAGCAGTCTGTGGTGTAATACTTAGTGTTCCCGATTCTCACACGTGAGGTCGACGGTTCGAATCCGCTTGCTACAGTTTTTTTTTTACCACATTTTGTTAACTAAAATACGTAATACGAATATTTCTTTAGGTTAGTTCGTTGGGTTAAATATGTTAATATTTTTTGATGTAGTATAGTTGTTTATGATAGATAATGTCCCTTGCCCTCGACGGCTATACTGTATGTATAAATAGCCAATTGCGTATACATACAGTATGTATAAATAGCCACATCCATAAATTAAAGGGTGTTACAAAGGAAAAACAACAGAGGAAACGAAGCTAAACTATTCATACATTCACACAAAATTTATAACAAAATTTTCGTTTCTTCCAAAAAGCAGATGATGCAATCAAAAACTGGCTTATCAAATTGACTGAGAAGAGAAAGTATATTAAAAGGCGATTGACTTTTGTGCTTAATAAGGTTTGTATATAATCTGTCAGAAGACGTTTTGTATTTGGAGCACTGGAAGAAAATATGATCCAGGTCACATTTAACTCCACAAATGTCACAATTCTCTGAAGGCAGAACGTTTATTTTAAACAGATGTGCTGGAAAACAAGCGTGTCCAAATTTGAGACGTATTATGGTTGTCACGTATTTTCTAGGGCAAACATAATTTTCATGCCAAAACTTTGATGGAAGATCAGGGTGAATAAGCGTATATCTAGTGCGGTTGAAGTTGCAGTACTCTCGCCATATCTTCATCCACCTATCTCGCAACTTGGATTTTAAAATGTTAAAAGAGTCAGACAGACATATATTTGTTTCTGAGGGAATACCTGAGTCGATACTTTCCTTGGCTAAAAGGTCAACAATCTCGTTATTTTTTATGCCAATGTGTGCTTTCACCCATACAAAATGAACTTCTTTTCCCATTTCTATTATAGTACGTAATAATTTCTTTATTTTCAGTATATACGGATTGGTTTTAATATTGAACGAGACACTATTTCCTAATGAGGTTAGAACAGATAAAGAGTCAGATAATACTATGGAGGTATCTGCATTGTAATTGTAAATAAATTCAAGCGATTCGCATATAGCTATTGCTTCTGCTGTAAAAATGGAAACGTGCGGAGGCAATTTGACTTTTATTACATTATTGGTGGAAGGAATGTAGCATGCACAGCCGGTACCTAAGGGAGATTTGGATGCATCTGAGAATACCAACAAAGGGTTATCCCACTTTTCCAGAATTGAGTTTAGGATGTTCGAATTAAAATTGGGGTGATCGCTGTATTGAGGTGTTATTATTGACATGTTCGAAAAAAGATCGAAATATTCAAAATTCGAAATGTAACTGTAAGGGTTGTCCAATAGTGGCAAGATGTTACTGGAATCTCGAAAAGCAATACATAGAGGCGGAGAATTTTTATTACTCCAAAATTTATTTGTTAAGTCGGATGTATTTAGGGTTGATATGTCATGTAAAAGAGGTTGATTATTAATATGTATTTTGTGAATAAACTTTTCGCTAAGGTACTGACGTCTGAGCGAAAGGGGTGGTATCAAAGCTTCGGCATATAGAGCATCGACAGGAGTTGATCTCATGGCTCCCAAACATATACGCAGAGCTGAGCTTTGAATGAGATCTAGACGTTTCAAAAGAGTATTACATGCAGAACCATAGAGAGTACATCCATAATCCAAAATTGATCTTATGTAGGCTTTATAAAAAAGAAGAGCGGTTTGAACATCCGCGCCCCACCAGATCTCTTACCTGCTTATCATATCATAAACGGTTCCAGAGTAAACGTGCGCACAAAAAAGTTACAGACCAACCGACAGACAGGAAATTTTGTATCGATCAAATTTAAAATCTCGACGTTTCAAGACATTTTAAGCCTATTTCAGAAAAAAACATTTAATTTTTTCTTGCGTTACTATACTTCCACTGGACGTCACATTATTTATTTTCGTTCAATAAATCTTCTCAAAATTATTATCGGCTTTGATTTAAATAGTGATTTTTTTAAAATAAGTTGATTTAAATCAATTGATTTTGCATAAATTGTGTTTACATTGTTTAAACAATATAAATATTTAATTGCGCACATTGAAATGTTTTTGATTCCAAATAATATATAACAAACATTTTTTAAAAAATCATCAAAATCGGACTTGTCCCTGAGGATTAAGAGGTTTTAAAGATTTTGATGACTCGACTTAGTATCAATAGAAAAGTCATCACTTTATTTGATTGTACATACTGTTGTTCTATTTTTGATCATGATAGTTATGTTATAGTGTATACGAACTTAATTGAAACCGTATAAAAACTAAAAGCCGGCAAAAACAGTTGGCATCTCTTTATTGTACACGGGCGGAGGTAAATATAGAAATGCTTGTCATAAGAAAATGATAAGATTTTCGGGCGTTATTATATTATCCTCTGTTTCAAATGGTCTCCAGAAAGCCATGGTAAATTAGTAAATAATTAAAATATTTCTCCTTTTATATAGTAGTAAATATTTATAAATATGAACAATAACTAATTCCTACGCTTATATATTATAATAGGTATTTATGCACTGCACTGGCACATTGACAGCACACCTCATCGACTGAGAAACGATTTACGAGTTTTTTTTATGCTAGTAGGCCTGTCCGTTTTATTATCTTTAAACTAGTGCAGCCGTAGACGGTTCATTCAGGCTGATTACATTGCCAGTCTGGGACTCGCCTGCACAGTTTCAACTACCGTTCGAATCTCGATACCATTGCTAAATATATAGGACAAAATAGGTATTCAGTGCGCACTGTCCTGTGCTTTAACACTGACCAGTTTCAATTTTGCCCGTATAAAGTATATCTGTTAGAAACCCAAAAAAAGGAATTTTTCAAGCATATACTAGATAAAGACTACGTCAACCATTCACTCGCCCTTTCAGCTTGACTTGTCTTTTCTCCTTTACTTAGGCGGTATTCCAAATGTTCTTTGGTTGGATACAATTAAAATTTTTATACATAAAATTTAAAAGTTCTAGAAACCACTATTGAACATCGACTTCTGTACGCGATATAAATATAATCAATTTTATTTAATATTTATATAATTTTAGTATGGCTTCCAAATTTCACGAAAATAACAAGAAATTAATGATCCACTCTAGGAAAATTAGAGAAAATCATCCTGCCAAATATGTGAAAAGATACGTAAGAGGCGAGGGCGTTCTATAAATAATCAAGTATCTATAAAAAGAAAAGGGACATAGCAGGTTAAAAATAGAACCAAATTAACATATTTAAACTACATCTTATGATAAATTTGTTGTGACCGTTGGATATAATACCTTTATAACAATTTGTGACAAGACAAACGCGTCCAGTTTTACCTAATTTGGACAAGGTAATAAGTGAGTTATAAACATTATGAATAGATTGAGTATGTTTGCAGGAAAATGTTGCATTTATCATTTTCACAGTAATTTCAATTTTAGTTTTCGAACTTGGCGCAATAAAAATACGCAACGAAAATTAGCAACTTTTCTGATATTTATAACATTCTCATTTTAATAGTTACAACATAGATTATAAACTAAATCAGGGTATTTTGACACCGTTATCATCAGATTAATAGTAAGAGGAAGTGCTATATGCTACGAAAAAGAGATAAATGTTGATTGATTATGGATTTATAATTAATTACTGTGGCGAAATCACTTTAAATTAGCAAATAATAATGTTTATCCTTTACGCCGAATCAACAGAATCCATTTACTAAAAATATATTGGCTGTGGAGATTAAAATATGTAATTAAATGTTCAAAACAGAACAATTGTGAATTGTTATGCACTACTACCAATTTAAGAAATACAATAAGGTGGTTTTTATACATAAGATATAAGAAAAACTAAGAACACGATCATTGTAACTAATATTTCTAAATATAAGCGTTTAGATTGTTCATAAAACAAACTTCACTGTATAAAATTCAAGAATTGTCGATATAACAAGAAGATCAAACAACTTAGGTATTGTCGAACGTACTCCCAGTTTTTTCAGGTATTTCCGAAATGAAGTAACGATAAATTATCGTCTAAAATTAGACTGTTACTCTATCTCTAGGAAAATTAAAATCAAGATAATATCTTAGTCTACACCGGCAAGCATTTATCCTTTACTGTTGTTAAATAAATTAACAACAAGCAAGATGATTTAAAGACATTAGTTTATTTTGTCGAAATAAATCAGTATGCATAGACATTATAATTATCTTCCGAGATAAACATTTGATGTTTTCATTTTAAACAATATTGTTTTTGCGCAATTCTTTTAGCATTAATGGCCAGATGGCAACAAAATCTACAAAACAATTCAAAAGATTAGAATTGGGAAAGTTGCAGAAACCTATTTAATTAAATTAAACCGTCTGAATGTTCATCAAATACTAGCAACGTAGCAAGTCTGAAGAAAGTTTCTCCCAACTAACAAAAAAAACAGAAAATACTGTAATTTTAGTAACAACTTTGGTTGTTGAACTAAATTTCTAAATTTCTTTATAGTAAAAAGTCAAAATATCGTAGAATTAAAAAAGGAATTAGATAATAGTCAGAACCATTTTGGCAACAAATTGTACTTTCAAATATATAGAACATTATACTACATTGTAGGTTCCATGGATTTTTCAGAAGACAAACATGTAGTGATGGCCAAATGCTCTATCCGCTAAGCCACCAACCATCCTTGATAAAGCGAAGTTCTTTATGGTACTAACACTACAGTTGTGCATATATTTTCAAAATGTAATAACTCCAAAATATAGACCTATTTCAGTAAACGGTGCAAGACGTATATTTTACAGGCTTTATATTAGCTTCGCTTGTATGTTTTTTTGTTTGTATGTATGTAAATTTTTCAATCTTTGAACGTGATTCTCATCCACTTCAAAACATCAGATTGAAGTGAAAATTTGCACACTTATCAAGGACCAATGACAATACAATAATTTGACAACTTTGTCCTAATATCCTCGCCAGGATCATCAAGATAAAATAAAAAAAATGACTAATCTATTGTCGATATTTTGCCGGAGGTGCCGCAGTTAATAATATAACATATTTGCCATTGTATAAGCCCTTGTTAAGCGCTAGTTACACCTTTAATATTAATTATGTACTACTAGCGGATACTCAGCGGTTTCGAAAAGCAGGATGAATGGCGTGACTAAAAAAAAAATTATAGTTAAAAAAATTAAAAAACACGCTTTAATAGCAAACCGAACTAAAAAGTAAAAAAATAATGTTTACATGTTTTAAATATTTTATTGTAAACGGCGTGGGTGGGGTGTAATAAAAATATAGTAAAATATCCATGTGTTAATTTTGATCAAAATCGTTAGAACAATTATAGAGGAAATTATTATTTAATTCTGTAAATCTCACCCCCTGTAACATCCCTCCTGAACTTTCTAGAAGCAACTAGTCTCGTCACCTTATTACTGATGCTAAGGAAGTATCCATGTTTCAAATATAATCAAAATCATTAAAATCGTTTTAGAGAAAGGAAATAATTTAATTGTTTTAACCTCACCCCCACAGCCTCCGTCCTGGCGTTTTTAGGGAGTAATGGGTTATGTCACCTTATACTAATGCCAAGAGTTAAAATAGATCAAAATCGTTAGAGCCGTTTTTCAGTAAAATCTTATTTTACGTTTTAACCTCTCCACAATAAAATTGTGAGAGGTTACTAAAATTGGTTCAAAAACGAAGATTGAAATAACATCATCATTTGAGGTCCTAGGAACCCAAAAAAGTGCTTTTTGAAAAATGTGTGTATGTGTGTTAGCACGATAGCGTCGAAACTACTGAACGGATTTGAATGAAACTTTCCATGTGCGTTTCTTTAGTGCCCCAGAAGATTTGAAAAGATTTTAGTTGAGATCGAATTACGTTTAGTGCCATTTTGATGCAACAAGTTGCTTATTTTATAATTACTTTCAATTTGCAATGGAACCATTGAAAAGCAGTTACAATTCTGATTTCAACGATATATCACACTTCCACCTTTTCGATTTGGTTTCCGTGAAAAAAATTAAAAACAAAGCAAATATGAAGCATAGATCGCATTTCGCATGACATGATGGATGCGCGTAGCCGTTACCTCGTGAAACTCGTCACATCACGTGTCAATTCACTTGTGAGGGTTTCTTCACTGTTCTAGAAGTAGAGCGGAATTACGTTTAGTGCTGTTTTTAAATATATATACAGACAAATCGAAGAATTAAACTACAAATATTCCTCTAAAATCTAGTAAAATTACTGAAATGCTAATGTTTCATTTAACAAAGACAGCCGCGAGCGATCGGATTGCAATGAGTAAATTTTGACGATTGTCATTGTCATCGTTTGTCATCTGATAACGTTGGTGTCATGTCATGTCAATAAGATTTCGGCATATTTGTAACTTTTAGTGGATTGTCACAAACTTTAAAGCTATAGATGTAACATTATCAATATCATATGCTTTCTGTACCTTCGTTGGTGAGTTTATTATAGATTATCACTTTACCAATTTTCAGTTTGTTGCTTTACAAATCTGTAGTATTTAGGATAATTAGATTTTCTTAGTCGTTTAAGTGATGTTAAAGTTGTTAATATCCTAATAGTATATTGTTCAACGAGCGATAATGTAGGTAATAACTCGCATAGATGATTGTAAATTCATTAAGTTGAGGGTTTTTTTAGTGCCCCAGAAGATCTGAAAAGGTTTTGGATGAGATCGGATTACGTTTAGTGCCGTTTTGTCACACAATTTAATGCTCTTTTCGGCTTCAAAGATCCACCGAGTGGGGAGGTTCCAGCCGCTTCCAGTAGCTGCCGATTTTTTTTAGGGTTTAGGAGCTAGGATCGATTTTGCGATTTCGCCTAGAGATGCGGCCGTCCTGAACACACAAAATGTGAGCAAAGTATAGTATAGTTTGGGCACTATTTGCTACCACAGACAGCCATTCTTTAAAAACAACTTTTTTGACTTCATGTGTAAACTCACCAAAAACTCAGTCTATTTTTTGCACGATCACAATATTTTCTTATATACCTACTACGTATATAGGATAGGATAAGTCAAAATTATGGCTGAAAACCCAATATTTTAAAATATCAAAAGGTGTGCTTTTGCATTTTTTTCAATTGGCTATTAAAAAATGTATGTACATTTTAAATATCACTTCCGGTTCACACAGAAATGACGTCCTTATTTTCCATGTTCCATGACCTCAGCATTCTGTCCTACCTCAAAAAATAAACAGGAATATCGTGTGGGGAACTTAATATGACCTCTAGGTATATAATAAATTTTGCCGAAAATTTATTATTTATCTAATAATAATTCTGAGTCACACCTGTGAAGCGAATGATGAATAACAAAACAACTGATTAAAATAAATAAATATATAACAAAAAAAACCGGTTTACAATCAATCGCAACCATGCTATATTTAACATACATACATATGTAATGTACGTATAGTATGGATACTTTAGTCCAAAAATACGTAATTGAAAAAGTAAATAGACTGAAAAAATTCGAACTGGGATCCGGATAAAACTTTTAAGGATACAAGACAGATAACAAAAAAAATAGTAAAATTTAAAATTGAGCAATATTATTATACATAGCAGACCAAAAAATGAGGAAGAAGAAATGAAATAAAAGATCAATGAAAGTCGACAAGGCATAGACAGGGTCGGTCGGAGGTTAAGGGAAAACTGAATATACTAATTTTGTCATCTTTTTGAGTGGAACATAATTATATATTAAGCACTTATAAAATTGTACCTATGCTATCAATCGCCCGAGAATGAAATTTAAGTCCACCGCCTGTCTGTATCCGCTTAAAAAACACTCAAATTTGGGAGTAGGTTGGATAAAAGCGATCGGGAAACACAATTACAGGATTTTCTTCTTTGACAGATTATAAAATACTTAATAAATTCCAAAAGTCCCGAGAAGAATGTGCGTACATACGTATAGTTCAAGTAAGAAGAAACTGAGATATAAAAAACATAACAAAAACTTTACGACCTCATTAAAATACCAGTACTTTTTTTTGTGCTGTTCACAAATTGACTCGCTTACCTTTATAGGTTTTTAATGTGCGTCGGGAATGTTTCATGTCAGGCTTGGCGCTATGGCCCGCGGCGATATAATTATATCGTAAAGTTTTTTTACGTTTTTTATTTACTGGAATCTATTTATTTCAACTAGCGCCATGACTCGCGGCGATAATAATTATGTCGTAAAGTTTTTGTTAGGTTTTTTCTGTCTCGGGATTTTATTACTCGAACTATACCTCCACCGCATCTTCTATTAAGGTTAGGTTAAGGGTAGTATATGTGTATTATGTGCGATATGTGTGCAAGGGAGTATATTTGTTTATAAATTCTATTTTATTCAACAGCTACATAGAGAATAGGTCTGTCCATAAAATTAATTGGAAATGATAGATTTATGGGTGTTATAAACCTCTATAAAATTTTTAAAAATGTAGTCATTTTTGTTTTAAATCATTTATCTAACGTCGGCCTATTTTCGCTAGTAAGGCCAATCGCCGACGCCAGGAGATAAGCTAATGAGTGTCTGTGTAGGCACTGGGACCCCTAACCTGGAAATTTTGCCGAACCCCCACAGTTTGTCGTGGGGTAGGGATCTTTATCGTGCTCACATCTTAGACACACGGAACCCAGAGCAGATCCGCTCATTCACTATATCTCATCGACTTGCTGTGAGCTATGACTCGGTTTTGAACCCTGGCCGTCTGCATGGAAGGACGCGCCATTGTCCATCACACCACCAAACCGACAAATAGTCATTTACTTTCGGCGTTATTTGTAATAGAAATTACCTCAACGAGTCGAGGCTATAAAACGCTCCCTTGGCGCGAGGCTAGGCGGGTGACGTCATATGCCTGCTACGCGATATGCGCTGCGATACTCTAGGTGTTGCTATAGTGATGTAGTTAACTTTTCGATTGTCATGAGCTAGGAGGGGCCGGACATTTTTGCCGATATTTGTCATAGTATTTATCTGTGCTTTGAAAGAAAATTGGATACCATAATCAGATCTACGTTTGGCAAGTTATATCAATCTCCTTTCTGGAAACCTTTCTCCATATCTGACAACAATAAATAAACTTTATTTGACGTTCTAAATAGTAAAGGCACTGTTACTGCCATGAATTCAAATCTTGTTCTAACGAGAACGACACAGAATAAACCTAACGCGGCGTACAGTGCACTGATGATCTGGCGCCTGCCGAGCCAGCAAGCATGTGACGTCATACGCGTTTATCTGACTGAAATAAAGCAAATAATTTCTACGGCCACTACTGCTGTTCGGATTGACTTTTTTCAACCACAGTTCTAGTATTGTTTTTATTAGGTAAAAATCTTTATTTTGCATTACTTTTAATGTTTATTAACTTTTTTCTTTGGAAGTGATCTAGTACAGTAAAAACCAGTGTAAAACTCTATACGATCTATAACATATAGTACGGTTTACTATATTTTAAATATATTTTCTGTCTGTAAATATCTTATCTATAATAAATTGTATTTTTAGAACTGTTTTCTTTTATTCTTTCTGACTCACTAAAATGCTTAGTAAGACCTAGGGGCCTCATATATTTTTGTGAACTTAGACTTAGACCGTAATACATTGTTTAGTATAAGTTATTTCATTTTAATCGATAAGAGGTTATTGGGGTCATTATAATTTTGCTTATTTTGAATCAAATATATATAATGTGACACTGGAGTTAGTTAGGTAAATGCAAATTGAGCACAATGTTTCTCTGGTCGAACAACAGATGCGTTGTCTCTACTGCGTTATCTCTATATGGTTTCCTTGTTATAATTTGTTAACATGCATCCTCAACCTTTTCCAATTTAGAGTTTGATATCAAATTAAATAAGCAGAGCTTTTAACACCTGTACTATTCGATGTCACACTCAAATGTTGAAAACGATGCATAAAAAGTAAAACAAATATGCTATTGCGAGCAATAAACATGTTTATTTCAATGTTGTGAGATTGAATATCAATTTTACTTAAAACTACCGCATATTCAACAAAAATAACAAATTTTATTGTTTGGTTTCATTAAAAGCAAAGTTAAGACTTGTTTATGATCACTAATAAATGATCCAGACATAAAACGGAAAATTAAACATTTTTATGTAGCAGCAGAATGTCAGACACTTTCCGTATAACGCAATCTTAGTAATGGTTTCTTCACTCTTCTTATTTGATGAATGCCGGTCGAATTAAGGTGTGGTACACTGAACTTGTTGTTTCTATATTGATAGTAATTAAAAATATAATAATAAAATTCGCATATAAATCAACAGTGACAGGTAAAACGTACAATTTTAGTGTTTCGCAACACAAACTTGGAATTAGATCACATGGGATCAATGTTCTGCAGATTCTTTAAATGTTTAAGTAGGATTAACTTAAGATTACTATCCATATTTTACAAATATTGACGAAGATCTATAGAATTTTTCCGAGTTCCCCTTTATTGCAGGGAAAAAATAGGGAAATTCAATATGCTTCACATCAATTAAATGGCGAGACACAGTCTTCCATCATTTTTGGAAAAAGGAAGTCACTGTCTCCTTTTTTCGGAATGAGCCCACTGTCTACAAGGATAAGGTGAAAAAAAAGGGTACGTGCCTTTGGATTGAATTTGTCCAGAATGTTTTCAACACCAAGAGAAAACATAGGCGTTGCTACAACTTCACTATAACAAAACATTCTAAATTTTATATCACTGTATTTGTAATTTTGGTGTTCCTATTGTAATGTGCACGCCTACGCCACTGCCTCATGGAATGTACGAGAAACGGCCGGAGGCGCCGCGAACAACGGTCTGGATGATTCTAGAGAGTTCGAGTACATTCGACGCGGGTATAGAACTGGATCCAAGCGCACTGAGGACAGTTTTGTATGAGATGAACAAGTAAACAGATCAAGGAACAGTAATAAGTTGTGACATATAGTAGTGAGACTATAGTAGATCAATGTTGCAATTAGTGTGTTATGATAGCGATTTAATTATTGCAATTAGTGATTAATAAATCAGGGGTTTGTGAAGATTCTTGTTGCAATTTATTGAACCTGCATACAGGCTGTTTACTGGAGATTGTAAACACGTAACACTAAGTGTTTTATTTCCAATTACATTCTGTCGATTTTTAATACCAATTGTGTTGGCTGTCAGTGATATACACTTGCAGGGTTTTGTACTTGCGTTTTTTTAATATTCGAATTTTCAAATGCCCACATTTTATGAGTAACATTGTGGCTGCTTTAACCAATATAACTACTTTAACCTTCGGCGTACACAGAGCCCTTCCCTTGTGATCAATGATCCTTTTCCAAGTTTACATAATCGCCTGTCTTGTCGAACTGTGCTGTGCTTATTTGGTTTGATTAATTCGTTTATTATTGAAAACTAAATTAGTCCAATTTGGTCGATAAAATCGAGTTAATTATACATTCAGAAAATGTATTCAGTTATTCCGCAGACAATGATTATTAAATAATAAGTACTTGTCTCATAAATTAGTGTAATGGGCAATAAATAAGCGTGTTGTTGTTGTTAAATTAAGATAAGTTAAGAAGGTGAAAGGTGAAGAAGGATAATTTAACAAAAATATGGTATAATGCGCAACCAGTTAGAGGCAATTAACGTTGTTTTGATGCAAATATCTGCGATGCACTTTGTGACGTCATATACAGGGTGTTCCGTAGATAATGGATAATCCTATAAATGGCTATAGGCCAGGCCAAAACCTATCAGAATATCACAACTTGACCTTATTGAAAATCTTACCGTTTTCGAGATATGGGCGCTTTATTGAAATTTTTACAATTTCTACTCTAGGACAGTATTTTGCATGCCACTGTCACAAAATAAGAATTTTTTCATTCTGTTTTTTGGTGAGTATTCTAGAACAGTTGTGCTATCAAACGTGTATAGGAGTTTTTGGATAACGCCGACGGTATCTGAAAAAAAAAATGTTTTTCATAAATTTCCGTTCCACCAAGATTCCGTCTGCTGATTTTGACCTTTAATGGTGTAAAGAAAAGTGCCAAGCGATACTCGCCACGTATCCTAAAAACTTGAGCACTTATTATTAAATTTTAAAGTGGTATAAAAATTCTGCATCGTCCTGTTAGAAAAAAGGATACAGCTGTTTGAATGGTGGATGCGCTAAATTTATCAGTTGAAATTTTTAACAAGTAAGCCTTGTTTTTAATTGTATTGCTTGGTCAAAGCATTCATCGAGGCATTCGTCCATGGGCGTATAGCGACTTACGATTCTGCAAGTACCTGAGAGCGGCGACTTTGGAGACATCTATGGTGTATAGTAGCAATTGACCATTTGAGAGGTTTCATTTACCTCTCAAAACTACTCAGTTTACTATAGTTTGTATAAAACTAGCAGGTTGGCCACTATCATTTGTCTGTTCCATGACCTATGGCATACTGATGAGAAGTAATAAGTTCGAAACCGGTCTATGTCTGGTCAGGGAATGGACAAATGCTATTGGTTACCATTCTTTCATGATTTTTAAGGTGTAATTCAATGCAGGTCGGGATATTTGCCCGCTGAGTACTTGTTTCCTGCAAATCATATATTATAACAGTAGGTTAAGTCCACCTAGGACTGAAAGGTCGCCGCTTTCAGGTACTTGCAGAATCGCAAGTCGCTATACGCCCATGGAGACATCTATGGTGTATAGTAGCAATTGACCATTTGAGAGGTTTCATTTGCCTCTCACCCACTACTCAGTTTACTATAGTTTGTATAAAACTAGCAGGTTGGCCACTATCATTTGTCTGTTCCATGACCTATGGCATACTGGTGAGAACTAATAAGTTCGAAACCGGTCTATGTCTGGTCAGGGAATTGACAAATGATATTGGTTACCATTCTTTCATGATTTGTAAGGTGTAATTCAATGCAGGTAGAGGTATTTGCCCGCTGAGTAGTTGTTTCCTGCAAATCATATATTATAACTTATAATCAATTTTCGAATTGCTTTCCTCCAGCCCTGATGCAGGCTCTGCACCTTTTAATAAAGGAACGTTTTAAATTTCGTGAATATCCGGATCGGCTGATTTCTTCAGCGGCTACTCCGATGCGCTCATGCAATTCATTTGAGGATTAAACAGGTCGGAAGTACACCTTTTCCTTTATGCATCCCCAGGAAAAAGAATCTAAAGGATTTAGGTCTGGTGACCTGGGTGGCCACAGAATTGGAGTTAAGCGACCGATCCATCTTCCTGGATATTTCAAATTTTGGTATACTTTCATCTCTCTTCCATAATGTGCAGGGCATCCGTCGTCCTGTAGCCACATTGTCCGCCTGAGGGATAAACGAAAGTCTTCTAGTAAGACCGATAGGTTGTTTTGAATTAAATTCCAAATAATTGTCGGACGCTAATATTGGTGGCAATTCGAATGGGCCTACCACTTGACCATTTAGGATGCCTGTCCACAAATTTATTTAAAATTCGTATTGTAACCGATCTTCCCTCGTCAAGGGATTTTCCAACTGCTAACTATGCAGATTACGTAACTTTACAAAGCCATCTCCGCTATACCATGATTCGTCAGATCACAAAATTTTATTTAAAAAATCTGAATCCACTCGTATCATTCGCAGCATTCGCCGACAAAGTTCCACCCTCAAGGGATAATCTCTGGGTAGTAGAGTTTGCACACGTTGTACATAGAAAGGATGAAGTTGGTACCGTTTTAGAATCCTACGCACCGTTGTTTGAGATATGCCAGTGCGTCGTGATATGGTACGCACATAAGTAGATGGATCGTCGTTAATTTTATCAAGCACTTCGTCGTCAAAATCTTGACCGGGTCTTCCTTCACTGGCACTACCAATACCATGAAGACAAGGAATCCTTCCCTCGCAGTATGCGTTATGCACTCTAATAAACACACGATAGTCGGGGTGGAGTAGCTTTCTCGATAACGCACAATTGAATGCATATTAGCACGTTGTGTGTACTGGATAAGAGGCATTGGTGGTTCTCAACAAACGAGGCTTACTTGTTAAAAGTTTCAACTCATAAATTTAGCTCACTCACCATTATTCTGATAGGTTTTGGTCTAGCCTATTACCATTATCAGAATTATCCATTATTTACGCTTACGGGACACATAAAAATGAGGCTAGCTAGGTGTTTCTTCTTATTTCTAGTATTCAACAATACTATAAAACTAGTTTGTAATAAGAAATTTTAAATTTCTCCAAAGTTAATAAGAAATTTAATTTATCCGGTAATTTATTATATAACTTAATAAGTTGGATTATCTACATAAATTAATAATTTGCGATTCGGCAAACATAAATTGTCCTCTTTCCTAGTGTCACAATCATGATAGCTGTTATTAGTAACAAAGTTGTCAGTATTTTGCTTAATAAATAGTAAAACTTTCAATATGTAAATACACGGCACAGTTAACAGATTTAGTCGACAATTTAGTTCTTTAAATTTATTTCTATAACATGTATATTTAGATACACCAGCAATGGTCCTGCCTTTTTATGTAAACGAAAAATTCGAAGTGTATGATATGAACATCCCCAAAATTAAATGCCATATCTTATTCTCGAATACTCCCCTGCATAATAACATCCATTCTACTAATCTGACTTAATAGGGCGAGCGTAGGTGCGTCTTTACTATGTACATACTTCGGTATGCGATGTAAAGCAACGACAGGCGCAGTTAGTACTTGGATGGGTGGCCATTCCAACGGAAACCGCGTCCTCGCCTCACACATCTTCCAGCGGCTTGTATATCAGTGTATGCGCGGAAGCTATACAACCTTAGGCGAGGGTTGTATAGGAGATATACCATCCTTCGGAGGGGATGTAAAGCCGTCGGTCCCTTGTCTATTAAATGTTAGGCAACTAAAAGGTCCCTAATCTTCTTAAGGTAAGAGGTTCGGCAAAATTTCTGGTTGGGAGTAGCTCGTCTGCAGGCGTCGGTGTTAGGCCTCAGTAGCGGAAATAGGCCGACGTTAAATAAATGTATAAAAAAAAACCTGACTTAATCTATATAGGGCAGAACATACGGAGGACAAATTGTCAACATGTACTTCACAACTAAGGTCATTATCAATATATAATTCCAAAAAATTTGTACCAGTTAAACTTGCTCAATACTTATGCCATTATTCTATATTAAATAACTTTTATTTATTATTTTCGTTCTGAACGTGAAATTAATAAATACTATTTTATTTTTGGTGTACCATATATTACCTACCCATTGTTCTTCTCTTCTAACAACTGTGTATATATTCAAGTTTTATTAATATTTTTTTAGAGATTGCACAAAATTAATAGGTATGGATAGAACATTCATAGTAATTTTAAGGCCAGAAGAATTGAGGAAAGTTATATATCTGCCAAGAATTAAAAAATGTGGCTGCAAAATTTGACCTATATCCTGAGTGCAGCATTTCAAATTGTAAGCAGTTTAAATGAATCAAGTGATGTATATGATTAGGTACCTTACAGACGTTATTATGCCATTTAATTTAATCATCTACGTTTACCAGCTTTAAATCAATAACCGCATTAAAGATATACATTCAATTCTGTGCAATGCGGAATAGTTATTATTAGAATCGTGTGGGTTTTATTAAATTTATTTTTTTAAGTAGCACGAACATTTGTATAATATTATTTCTCTAAAGTAAAACAACAGGCAGATTACTAATTATAAATGTTAGCTTTTCTTGAAAAATACAATAGTGTTTATTCTTTTTTAATCTAGACGCATGTTTTTTTGCTTTAAATACATAACACCAATGCCAATTCTTGTGCATTTTATTCATTTGAGAATCAAAATTTTGGGGCATAATAATTAAATGAACATAATTTTTAGTTTTATGTCGTGTCTAATATCGTTTACGAAAATAACAGCATAAAAATTACAATAGTAGAAGTATTAATAACAAATAGGTTATTTTCTGTTTTTATGTTTGTCATAAGATTAAAAGATAAAGCATTTCAATCTAAGTAGGCTGCTTATATCAAAACCAATGTCAGAAGTATTAAATGTATTAAAAAGTTAGTACATGCACCGTTGTCTATTATAGTATCTTACTGTTAAAATATTTTTGTTTATTTTCTTCATACACACAAGGTTAATCAAAATGGCGCTGTTTTTTTACGAATGAATAATATGCAAACATAATATTTGAAAATGGAATGTGAACTTCGATTCGGTATCCAAATAGGCGAACACCAAATCATCAAATCCTTAGTTCGTGCCGATGTTTAAAAAATCTTTCCAAAAACACCAGGAGAATGTCCATGAACTTGGAGATTCGTATCTGAAAGTATGGAAAAACTTCGGGAAAAACAAAATAAAGAAAAAACGAATCCGTTTCATTTACAAACTGTTCAAAGATTAGAACCGGGGGATGAAGTTTCTCATTAAAATTTTTGTCGATGATTACAGAACATAAAAGTCACTTTTTAAAATTCTATTTACAGACAGCAAAAGGAATCCCAATCCATTAATACAGAAACATTCTGAAGCGGAAGCCATTTTATTTTAAAAATAAGTCTTATGTTTGTTTTATATTCAGGGAAACATTGCTTTTACAACTACATTTAACCAGAACCAGTGGTGTTTAAGGGCGAGTTGTTAATTCTTATATACTTGGAAATTTTACAACCCGGAAACGACATTAGCAAAGTCAGAGAATATCGAGTGTAATAGGACGATATTATGATATCTAAGAGAGAGATAAGACATAGTTATTGAAGCCCCATTTTATGTATCGTTCAGGATATATGGGAGAATTGGAACTGTGATTAGGTAACCGCGTTAGTGGAAGAACAGAATAAGATCGAGGCGACACTTTGCAGCGAGACAGAAGAAGCTCGATGCCGTACAAGTCTGCTGGTGGTAATTAATAGCTACTTTTACTACGTAAATGGCCAATTTGTTTATTTATCTTGACATAAATATCGAGATAAATAATTTCGGGTTGGGATTTAATCGGTTCTTGATTGCTTTACAATTAAGAATTTTTGCTACTAATTAACACACCTGGGGGAGGGTCTCTTCAATTTCCAGTACAAATTTTCGGTTAATGCCTGGTGTGGTTTATTTAAAAATAAGTTAGTAGGACCTCATTTGTTTAAAGAAAGACACTACAACTGCTTTACTTATGGAATTTCTAAAAAACGAATTATCCATTTTATTCAATCAACTGGAAGTCCAAAGAGGTATGATATAACATCAAGATGGAACACGTCTTCATTTTGCAAGGCGGCTTGGCAGAAGAAGAATAATATCTTGGCCGCCAAGGTCACCAAACATTAATCCGGTGGACCATCTTCTATGGCGCTATTTACAAGAGAAAATTTATCAAGTGGAGAGTTTAACCAGGGACGAATTAATGAAAAAATTGCAAAATTATACAAAAGCTACAAAGTATATTGTAAAACGAAAAATTATAATATGTTGAGACGAGCGGGATGATCGGGCGAACAGTAACTTCTAGTATTTTTTCAAATGTTTCCTCGTCCATGTTTTTATCTTATTTCATCGAAATACAAAATATTTTTAAAATTTGCTGTTGTCGAACTGTTAACTGCTTTTTCCGAATAAAAAAATAAATCAAGTTCAATATCGACATTTTACAGATACTCTTAAATAAGTGGAAATTATTCGATTGTGTCAACTGTTATCGACATGAACACGAGTTGCTTAAAAAAAATGTTAATACTTGTTTTACTGACAAAATGTGAAATGTGTGTGTACGTCGCGTTGCGAAATCTGATTAGATAATTCTATTAAATAAACGTAACATTTTTATATCGAGTGGGATATATTTACCTGTGCAAACAAAATACTAATAACTGTAATAGCGGCTTCTTTTAAGATTTCATGTATTTTACTTTCTCTTATTTTAACAAAAATCTGCTATATCTAAATTCCATAATGGATTAAAATTTAAAACGAAGTTGTTTGCTACAATTTAAACATGAATAGAAACATTTATTGGGGTAGTAGTAAATTTTTTATGATTCATAAAGATGGCGCACCCAGTCAAGAAACAGATCCTGAGTTGCAGCAACTTTAGGAAAATCGTTAAGAATATGTATTTCTTCGGGAAGATGTATTTTCAGTTGAATATGTAAAACTATGTTTTTGGATTATTTACTTTATTAATAAATAATAAAATTTTGTTGAAATCAAAGACTCTCACTGCAGTCGTGTCCGTTTAGATGATTCGGGTCGTTCGCCATTCAATTCTTCATTGCCATTTCAATGTCCTTTGTTTTACGCAATACCAATTCGCAAAATACAGAGCCATCAATGTCTGCCTGAATTACTTCAGCTACTTCTTCATTATCATGATTTGGAACATTGCAAGTTTTAAAGCTGGCAAATGATTGAGCATTTCAAGCCTATTTTTCTGAAACAACAAGCCGCTCAACATTTCGTTTTGCAGTTGCTGGAGATCAGAATAAATACAGGCGGGGCTGGATCTTGAAACTTCTGATTGGAACCAGCTCATTTCTGCTCCTTTATCTGTCGATGTTGTGTGGAACTTTTTCAATACAACTCAAGGCCTGAACTTAGGTCAGAACAACAGTGAAACTTTAGCCAAACAAAATCTGAAGGGAAATGTCTTTGCAATCAGTTATGTTTTCAATCTTTGTAAACGCAATAGCTTTTAAGTCAACATGTCTTATTTTCTGAAATGAACGTATTGGCCAATAATTGCTGCAGAGGGACATTATTGGAGGCAGCAAGGGTATCATCCGCTTTGTGGAAAGTAAACTGTGAAATTTGAAGCTATTGTCGCAAAATGAAAATGAAAAAAAATAGCATGTGATATATGGAGTAAAGTGATTTTTGGTGTCGAGGATTTACTTGACCGACGAGCGAAGCATATAAAACAAGGTACTATTGTTCGACGAAATTTTTCGACTGACTTATTTATAGTCATATCATAAAGCGAAATATTACAGGAAAGGTTCTGCTTAAACCCATGTCCACAAAAGGAACCTGACGTTGTGAATTGTAACTCGGTACGGTGTATCCTACTTCTTTTAGTGACACAGAAACGTGCTGTGCGAGCAATTTGTGGTATTCATCCGAGAGAATCCTGTAGAACGGCGTTTAAAAACTTACATACACCAACTGTAGTTAATCCTTATACAGGGTGTTGCATCATGAGAGGGATATAGCTTAATAGGAGGTAGAGAACATCAGTGGTAACCGGAACCTCCCATAGAAATGTCTCATTGGGCCTTCATTACGAAGTTACAGGGTGTTAAATAATTTTTGGCCAAACCTGTTTTTTGTCATAACTTTGACAGGGAATGAAATAACGGATTCATATTTGGTACGGCTAATGTACTAACGAGCCCCAAGAGGTACATGTATAAAAAAATATATATCCAGGTCCGGACTCACTATAATTTATGTTTCTTCTTTGCATCAATAAAACATCACCCTGTATATATTTTTTTGAAATTTCGATACGATATTCGAAAAGAGCAAGAAAAAACAAACAAAATGGCCTATTTCATTTTTTTGTTACACGTTCGTGGTTATTTAAATACGTTGTTAAATGTGCAAGAAAATGGATTACAGAACCTTATTAAATGAGAGGCACGTGAAATAAATAGTTTTATAACTAAAATTTGCAAAAATTCTATTGAGCCTAGGTGGTCTGGGTGAATCCTAATTCCGGCACGTTTTAAAGGTCCATTTTGGTAAAAAACTGTGGTCCTAATAAGTAATCGGGTATGAAATATCAAAAATTTTAATCAATCACAGTAGGCTTGTTCAAAGTGACAGATAATAAAAAAAAATCTCCTAAACAGTTGAATAATTGTTTGTTAGTAATTTAATGTGTCAATAATCCGCATTTAGTTAGTGAAAACTTGTAAAAATATTTTAACTATGCCAGTAAAATTTACAAACGTGGAATATGCTGACATAATATTCATCTATGGTTTCTGTAATGGAAATGGTAGGTCGGCGGAAAGAGAATATCGGCTGCGTTTTCCTGGTCGTCGATGCCCTAATCATAAAACCTTTAGTACGGTGTTCCAGTATGCAAGACAACACGGAAAGTTTCCTACTTCTGCAGTTGTGGAGCGTGTTTTACAACAAGGTGTGCAGGAACAAAACAATATTATAAACGTAGTTCAAGAAAACCCAAATATGAGCACTAGACGAATCAGTTTGGCAACTGGTATTCCTCATTGGCGAGTATGGAGAACCCTAAAAAGAGAACGTTACCATCCATATCATATCCAGCAGGTACAGCGTCTTCAACAAGGCGACGATATCCCCCGCCTGGCATTTTGTCATTGGTTGTCTAACCATCGCCCAGTCATTTACAGAACCTTATTTACGGATGAGGCACAATTTACAAGGGATGGAGTAAACAATTCACGAAATAATCATAAATGGGCACAGGAAAACCCACATGCGGTACGCCAACGCCGTTCGCAACACAGGTTTTCTGTAAATGTTTGGGTCGGACTTGTGAATATATTATTTGATAGGGTCACATTTTTTTGAAGAAAGATTGAATGGTGAAATTTACTTTGATTTTCTTCAAAACATTTTACCGAATATGTTAGAAAATATCGGTATAAGAGGCATGTTGCTTCAGCATGATGGGGCCCCACCACATTTTAACCTTCAAGTAAGAAAACACTTAAACAATGTGTATCCTAATAGATGGATTGGACGCGGGGGTTCACATGAATGGCCACCAAGATCTCCTGATTGTAACCCTTGTGATTACTTTTTATGGAGCCACTTAAAAAACGAGGTTTATAGCATTGAAATTGAAAGTAGACAACATTTAATCCAGCGCATCGTTACAACCTGCGACGAAATACGGAATAATCCAGAAATGATACGTCGAGCAATTGGTGACCTTTCTAAACGCGCAAGAAAATGCACAGAATGTGGGGGAGGACATTTTGAAAATTTACTTTAGTGTCAATTACGTTTTATTTTTAAACACATTTAGTTATTGTTTTGTTATTTATTGTTAATTGAATGGAAAATATTTTATTTATTTAGATTTTAGTTTGTTCTCTTTTCCAATTTTTGTTAAGTATAAAATGTTGATGATTTTCTTGATCAAAGTAACTGGTTGCTTAGGCCTAAATGGTTTAAATTATCTGTCACTTTTATTCTTTGAACAAGCCTACTGTGATTGATTAAAAATTTTGTTATTTCATACCCGATTACTTATTAGGACCACAGTTTTTTACCAAAATGGACCTTTAAAACGTGCCGGAATTAGGATTCACCCAGACCACCTAGGCTCAATAGAATTTTTGCAAATTTTAGTTATAAAACTATTTATTTCACGTGCCTCTCATTTAATAGGGTTCTGTAATCCATTTTCTTGCACATTTAACAACGTATTTAAATAACCACGAAGGTGTAACAAAAAAATGAAATAGGCCATTTTGTTTGTTTTTTCTTGCTCTTTTCGAATATCGTATCGAAATTTCAAAAAAATATATACAGGGTGATGTTTTATTGATGCAGAGAAGAAACATAAATTATAGTGAGTCCGGACCTGGATATATTTTGTTTTATACATGTACCTCTTGGGGCTCGTTAGTACATTAGCCGTACCAAATATGAATCCGTTATTTCATTCCCTGTCAAAGTTATGACAAAAAACAGGTTTGGCCAAAAATTATTTAACACCCTGTAACTTCGTAATGAAGGCCCAATGAGACATTTCTATGGGAGGTTCCGGTTACCGCTGACGTTCTCTACCTCCTATTAAGCTATGTCCCTCTCATGATGCAACACCCTGTATATATATATAAATTATCTATAATAATTTACAGAAAACGAAACACAATATCGACATCCGCTGATATCCATGATTACAATACCTGATCTAATACAAAACTAATTGCACCAAACTATAGATATGTCACAAATAGGAAAGGTCCTTTATATTCCGGAGTAAAAATTTATAATCACCTACCAAATTCTATTACTTGCATAAACAGCAAAAACTTATTCAAAATTAGGCTAAAGAAAGTTTTAAATAATTATGTGTTCTATAACTTAGAAGAATACTTCACTGCAAAATTTAATCCATAAAAGGTTTTCAAAGGGTTTACTTCTAAAGCATCGTATTATTGTATATTTATAATGTCTGAATTTATTTAAGTATGTGCATTGTATTTTTATTACGATTGAACCTATTTAAGTAAATGCTATTTTCCTTATGTTTTGATTAATGCGCACCATGTCATGTATGTACTTACATGAGCATATTGCATTATTATTGTTATGTAACATTAATTTTTGGGAAATAAAATCTAATCTAATCTAATCTTAACGGTATAGCTCTAAGGAATAACAAATGCTGTTAATGATACATTTCTATGTAAAACTAAAAAAATAACGTTCTAGCTCTAGTAACCTAGAAATACGACCGAAGTATATTTTCTGCTATTCTTCGCACAAAAATCGGATTCTCAAATCATAAATTAGTTCTTAAACCCAGAGCCTTAACCCATGACAAACTTATATAAAAATTAATCACGTTATTTAATAAGTTGGGCTTAATTTTTGGGCACCATTTTAGTCATTGCAAATACGAATCATTAATGGATTATAATTCTTTTTCAGCATGACCCCCAATAAATTACTTATTTATGAAATTATCTGCTCCACTTTTGGAAATAATCCGCGCGATTTACATGAACTTGTTTATGACTACTAAAATTATTGACGTAAAAAATGCATGTCGCTATTAGTAAAATACATGTCTTTTGGTAACGGTAACAAAATCGAGATGCGGAACGTATAGTACCTACGTCTAAAATTACAGTAGGTACTTGCTTTACACATCTTAAATATAGCCATTAAACGAAATTATTTTTAGATTTTCTTTATGACGATCTTTACGGTACTAAATATTTTATTAAAAGGTAAATAAACCTATGTACAACAACAATAAAAGTTGTAACGTCATTATTACAGTAATTGTTAGTTTCCAAGTTCTAAAAATTGTTTAACAAAGCAAACTCATTGGGGTATTGTTTTCATCGTTTTCTATAAATTAAAAACACATTAAAATTGTGTAATTGATATCGAGATTAATATTATTCAGGTCTGATTTTTCACTAAATTATATTTGTATGGGGACGAATGTTTTTTGATCATACGTAGATCCTAATGAGTTCTATATTTGAGTAAAATTTGGCTCAAACCGGAAAAAATATCAGTTGTTACACTTTTAAGTGCAACACATTGTATATTACGGCGGTGTAAAAATATATCATATAAAGCACATATTAAACTTTAATTTAAAAAAAGAGAGAGTATTTGAAGAATGGTCTGCCAGATATGCAAAAAAAATGCAAGGTAAACAATAAGAATCATTCTAGATTATATTTCTCTATAATCAATTCCATCGGTATTGAGTACTTCATGAGTAACATACCTTTTTCTACTAATTAATCAAATAAAGAATGATTCTTTAGAAAATTAGTTGAAATGCCACCGATTTGATGTTTTCCATCATGTTATCTGTTAAATTGGCGAATAAAATTTTAGTAGTGTTGTCCAGAAGACTTCTCGCCGTGTGAGCTGGGACTAACACGTAATAATAATTATTGTATAGTCCAAGTAAGAACTTCCCGAGACATAAAAAACGCAACAAAAACTTTATGACCTCATTAAAACACCATTTCTCTTTGTGCTGTCTCGCAATTAACTCGCTTACCGTTATAGGTTTTTAATGTGCGTCGGGTCGTTTGATGCAGCATGCCGCCATGGTCCGCGGCTATAATAATGTCGGAAAGTTTTTGTTGCGTTTTTTATGTATTGGGAACTTATTACTTGAACTATACTATTATACACTTTCTGTAACACATTTCCTTTTGCAGATATTTAGAGATATATTAAGTTTTACGCTAACAATAAAAAATGACAAATGTTTTTACTAAATATTTTATTTGTCTTATTTATGTGTTAATTATTAACAACACTGATAATTTGTCTAAAATATATTAATACATTTTCCACCAAGAACCTATATACCCTTATGATTTGTTGAAGGTTCCGGGCGATACGCGATCAACAAAACAAAAACTCATATTACTTGCAACACGTACATTGGGTATAATATATCTACAATGTATCTTAGCGGCTTGGTTGACATGAAACATATTTGCATTTAAAATTGCCCTATCGCTATCTTATTGTTTCCGAAGATATATTAATTCTTTTAAAATCATCAAGTCTCAACCATTTATTTATTTACGTGACTCAATAGATGGCGAAGTAAACATAATTTATCATCTTTTAAATAAAAAATATTTTCTTTCATTTTCAATAAGAATTACGTATTCTCATCTCTCTCACGGCAACCGTAAAATTCCCAGAGAATATATTCTTTGATATTGTAGGTATGCTCGTGCTAACATTAATTGAAAAATCAGCACACATTACAGGATTACTAAGAAATTTATAAATATCTTTGCAAAAATTTTTAAATAGTGATTTTAATACTTGTGTACATAGAGCGAGCGCCATTACTGTTTTGTTGTTTAAACCTGCCAAATTATCGGTTCTGTTTAATGAACGTTATCATTCACATATCCCCTAAGAAAATTTCAGGAGTTAAGTATGGAAACTAGAAAATGGAACACTAATTACTTTAATTATAATGTTAAAGAACACGATAAAACCCTCGATATACTTTTCGAAACTGTAACAAAATCCGACATTTCGCATGAAAAGCGTGCTTCACGTAAAAATATCGTTGGAAGAGGTTTTTATATTTTTCATCATACTTTCGCTCTACGGAGCGTTTTTTTATGCGAAAATTTCAATAACTCATCAAGGAGTATAATTTTAGAAAGTGTAGTAAATGTCGCTGCACGGGGACGTAATGTCGCCCCGACCACCAAAATTTAGGAACAGTAACAAAATTTGTGTTAAATATGAGGACCAGTTAATCCAGTCTCTGTCCAAAGTGTATCGAGAGTTTTAGCGAAAATAGCCTTTAACGACAAGGGTCCCCTATCCTTTCCTAGCAGTCGATTTTGACGGGAAAATGATGGGTTTTAACGGGATTTGCCCTAAACCGGTGCCTCAGTGATTCGGTGTCAGAAAAGTATAGTCCATGTACTCATATGTGCATGGGATCGCCTTGCCTGAACGTATGAAATTGTAATTGCAAAATATAATTCAAAGTCGTTGCGATTCAAGCATTTTTAAGCTCCGAGGAGCAATCAAAATTGATATTGAACTGTAAATACGTAAATAGACAGGCAAGCAAGAGACCACCAAAAATGTATAAACATTGAACTTTTCTTGAATCTTTTTGTATAATCGTTAGCTCAAAAACCGCATATTGGATGGTAGTTGGTACATTATAAGTCGTTCCGTTCCTCACCATGTGTTGTACACGGGCCAGACTATAGTTTGTCAAAAACATTTTTCTTGAAGTTGTTGTAAAACATGAATTTTTAAAGAGGTTTAATATATATTTTTGAACTTTATATTGTCTTTTTCTTGTGTTTTCAAAATTCTCTTTCAGGTTTAATTTTAAGAAAGTGTTAGTACTTACTGTGTTAGATTTATAGTGTTACGACGTCCAATTGATACCATCAGAGAAGGAGTTAAGCATAAACGAACAGTAAGTATAAATTTTGTATTATTCTCCGTCTGAAACAGTCGTTTTGAACCCTTATTTGTGAATGTTAATATTCATTTTTGGAAAATATATTAGAAGTCCTTCAGACGCAAAAGATGGATCGTTCACGATAACAACAACTAATGTTGCCCCGCCTTAGGTTCAAGAAGAATAGCCCGACATTCCTAGTCTGAATTTTGAACCTTTTAATTTAGTATATGTGTTTACATTTTGTTTATTGTTATTATTGCTTTGTGGTTGTTTATTTATTGTTATACAATGTGTTCACGGCAAAGCGGTATTAGGTGTAAATGACAACTTTTTTTGGATTACAATCACAATTTTTTGTATTCTGCTCTTGCTTCACTCAAAAACTTTGTTTAGTATGTTGGACTTTAAAAACTTTATAGAGGGCGAAAAAAATGTGTTTGTAATCCAAAAAAAGTTTGTCATTTACACCTAATACCGCTTTGCCGTGGACACATGTATATTTAAATTAATAAAGGCATTTACTATTATTAAGAACATTCTAACCGTTATCCCGCAATGAGGGCATGAGGCAGCCTGTGTAACCAAAAGTTTTTTGGTTCTTCTTCATCTTTATCCTACAAGACAGGAAGCATATCGTCCGGTAAGCCCTAAATAATTTCACAATGTTTAAGATTCCATTAATAAGACAGGTTTAATTATAAGTCTCTCATTTATTTGTTAGGATGTTAGGTGTGGGCTTCGTGAATGCAATGAATTTATGCCTTGCCCAAATACAACAATTATGCTGATAATTAATTGTGCCACTAAGACACAACGTTACTTCGAAAAATATCAAAGATTAGGTACCATTATTTGCATCATTTCTTCGAAAAAATAAACCTTGTCATCCGCAAAGTGCCTTTGTAGCGAAAACAATTATTTTAATCCAATTTCTGTCGAGTATATAAACGATTGAATATTAATTTTTCTCAGATCCTTCCATAAAAACAGATTTTGCCCTAAAAAATATGTGGACGGCGCAAGGTGTGTCACCACGACCTTAAATTGCCTATACTTCCGAAACTACTAAGAGCATAGGCTATGATTTTTGTTTTACACGGATTTTCGAATTTCCGTGGTGTTTCCAACGAGGTTTCCAAGTAAAATCCTACTTCAAGCTAATTTTCAATTATAAATTATCCCCATGAAGTGGGTCGGATCCCATTATAAACTGTAGGGTCCCGTTTCCTTTACTGACACAAATATAGATTTCCCAGTTTTATAAGGATCATTCAGGTGATCTGCAAAGTAGTAAAACGGGAAGTAGTCCAAAAATATAAATATTTTAGTTAGAAAGAACACGATGGGAAACCTGCATAAAAGAAAAATCGCGGTTGTATAGTTAGTAGTTTTGGAGACACAGAAAATTTAAGGTTGTGGCGATACAGCCTATACCTCAAACTGCTGAAAATTTCGAAAATAAAGAATAGCACCCATATAAACCGAGTTGTTAAAATCGCTATACCGATTCCAGAATTATAAAAAAAAATACTGGCAGTGAACAGTCGTTAATTTTGGTCAACACTGTACAAAGAAAGCGTCGGAGTTGTGTGAAGTCTACTGGAGAAAATAACGTTACTTTTATATAATTTTTTGTTAAGATGATAATGAAATGAATACCCAGAAAAACGCATGCAATGATTTGCAAACCAGAGCATCGGCCATAGACTGTAGAAAAATAATTATAAAAAACTAGGTGTGTTATAAATAGACGATTTCCGTACACAATAAAACATAGTACTTATTGTGGGTGTAACCACACCGGAATGTTACGTTCTCATTCATATATCATGGCCAAGTAAGAAAAATCACCTCAGGGGGTTCGGTAAATAAATATTGGCATACCTAGGCCATTGCTGAGGTGCGAATATGTTCCACCAAGAAGGTCGTTTCTGCCTGGCTTCCCCAGGAGATCCTGGTTCGACGACGCCTTTTCGTCGCTTTCTCTCGAACTTTATGGCATGCCACGATTTTCTCCTGGCCTTCTTGTCGACAATTTCGGGCACCTCTTCCTCTATGTTGGGCCAAGATGCCTCGTGGCGATGGGAGATGTTGGTGGTTTCTTCGATCCAGGGGTCCTTCTCATGGACCACCTGTAAAACTTCCTGGCTCATCATCGCGATAAATCACATGGCACTTTCTCTACAGGATACCGTGGCCCATTTCTTTCGAAATAGTCCAAGGCAGTATGCAAGTAGGGCGCACGACCGCGGCAATTTTTTTGGATTAAATCCAGAATATTACAATGCTTGTGCAACTGAAATTGTAACGGCACTTTAAAAGATACTTTCACACAATCGTCGAGGCGGAACGTTTTCGAACAAAACTCTCTCTCGGTTTAAAAAACTAGCAGCGCAGCTACTGGTTCTGAATAACACTGTTTTATCACTGAAACTGTTTCAACTGGCTCGTAACGCGGCACTTTTCATTTATGATAAGGACGATACGAAAGGTTGGACCCAGGGATGCCGTACAACGGCCAACTTGATAATGTCTGTATCGGCAAGCTGTTCGCGGTGCACTAACCTGGTGCTCTTGATGGTGACGGCCTATGGCTCGGACTCGGTGCAGCAGCAGCCAGAGACGGTAACTTTCACGAGACACCAGCAGCAGCGCATGTACACGGCGGTCAAAAATTATTCTGCGACAATTCTCAGGAACCCCAATAAGGATCAACGTTTGTATAAATTAATTTAGAATAATTTTTTCTTAGTTGTTTTTAAAAACGAAGAAAATTTTTATCCATTTTACTCTCTTCACTCTCTACTAAGGAGGTTAAGAATTTAGACGTCACACAGTGGGACATTTTCCCGAATAGCTGGCAAAAATTTAGAATATCTAGTATATATGTTAAAATTAATATTCATAAGTTTTTGAATTCGCTGATTATGAATTCGATGTTAGAATTTTCAAAAACAAAATGGCCGGTTCAATATGCCTAACTATAACCTCAAAAAGAAAACTAACTGAAAAATCTAAAAGAAAGTAGCCTCATCTCATCAGTTACGAATCTGAAATTATAATTTTCACAAGGTATTGCCAATTGAGGAACAATTAAAAAAAAAACTTCAATCCGCCATATTTATTTAAGTCTCTATTTTGTTTGTGAAATTATAATTTCAGATTCATAACTGATGAGATAAGGCGCATCTTCCTGTTTTCTTTTAGATTTTTCAGTTAGTTTTTTGAGGTTTTAGTCGGCCATCCGCCTTTGTGTTTTTGAAAATTCTAACATCTTATGAATATTAATTTTAACATACTTGCTAGACAGGGCCGGCGGCGCCCGCCCGGGGCGCTGAGTGCAAGGGGCGCCAATTTGATAATGACTTAAAAATACTCTTATGTATTTTCTGAGATTAAAAACTTACACAAACAATGTATAATGTAAACAAAGTTAAAAAAATAAAACATAATTGTGTTACTGAAGCTAGGACTTAAAATGTTGTCTAATATACTTTAACAAAAGTGTAGGTTTCAGAAAACATATGTCACACACGCAACCACCAGCAACATACAGCGTTTTGAGATACATATATTAAAACATAATTTTCTGTCGCAAGCTCATTGATAAAGTCCTTATTTTATTATAAGGAACGTAACCAGACTGCAACGAACAGCTACTCTCCGGGCTATGTGCCCCGCCGAGCGCTGAATTACAAGTTACAAGCCTGGCGCGTTACAACAAATACCAGCCGAAAGACTGATCCTACTTAAAGGAGCTCTCGTGCCAGTCGCCCACACCACTTGCAGACTGCAGTTTCGAGCGTTGGCTCTCGTCAGTGCAAGGTAGGCATGTGACGACCGACACGAAGATCCTTTGACTATTTGGTACATCTCGGTATTTTTACGATAGCGACATGCAAAATAGTCAGCAGGCGCCATCTAGCGGTCCAGTGTCTGTTGAAATCGAAAAATAAATAGCCTGACTGGGCTTAGCATAGTTCAAATGTGCTTCTAGAGGGCAAAAAATTAAATCATAATTTTTCTGTCGCAAGCTCCTCTATAAAATCCTTATTTTACTATAACAGCTACTCTCCTGGCCATGTGCCCCGCTGAGCGCTGAATTACAAGTTACAAGTCAGGCGCGTTAAGTATAATAATCGCATATTACCAACATAACGCCAATGCCTCTGCAACAAACACCAGCCGAAAGACTGATCCTACATAAAGGAGCTCTCTTGCCAGTCGCCCCACACCACTAGCAGACTGCAGTTTCGAGAGCCAACAGCCGGTATGTTAATGAGGTCGTAAAGTTCTTGTTGTGATTTTTATGTATCGGGAATTGTTTACTTCAACTATACATACACTTGTTTAGCACTCAACGCCGTCATGCCCAACTACGAGTAATTGAACTTAAATCCATAGCAAAATCTGCATAAAAAATATTGAATTGGTAATATTTCGAAAACAACTGAACATTTTCGGAATAGACATCTATACACAAACTTACCCTTAATTTTAATGGTAAATAAGATAAGATTATAAAAATTGGGGGTTTCCATTTAAAAAATTGATTTTTGACAGTTTTCTCAATTTCATTATTATTCTTATTTTTTGAACACTCTGTATTAACACTTATCAAAATATTATAAAAACTATATTAAAGTAAGTTGGTCTTCTTCAACAAAGAATCCAACCCAAATTAGATAATAAAGGCTTGTTTATAGGAAGAATTGATGATTCTTTTAGGGCCTGCAAAGTCATTTTTGATATAAAAATTGAAATATGTCAAAAACGGAGAGCCTTAGGTATAAGACATGATATATACAGTGTGTCCAACTAAGTCGGCACCATATGGAATTTTTTTTTATTATTGGTTTTATGAAAAAAAGTTATTCTTGATAAAAAGTTCTGCATGGCCTAAAACCCAAAATGAAATAATCAGATATCAATTTTTTGCAGTCGTATACGAGGTATGTCGAAAAATGTAAATTTTGCTCAAGAGTAAAGTACCTTTTTTTATTACAATATCAACAAACGTTATTAAGAAAAGTTGATCCTAATTGAAAATTACGGTCAGATATCCAATATTATCCATCTACCATGAAAAAACGATTTTTAATAATTTTTGGCTATAAATTATACATAATTTAATTTTGCAAATCATAAAACATTTATTGTATTGAAAAACATGATAAACTTTCGGTTCATCCTAGATTAAATGTCAACGTAGAGACAAATTACTACTATACAGAATTTGCCAGTGCATCCTAGATTAAATGTCGATCTGTAGACATAAATTATCAATGCTAATTACAGAGAAGAGTGTGTAAAAATAACAAAATCTGTTTTTTTTCAAACCAGCAGCGGTTCTGGAAATCTGAATTCCATTTTTCGAGAAATTAATTTTTCGTCTTAATTTTCATAAACAGCCGATAGGACATGTTAAGATTTCGACGACCTCTGGGCTTTTAATGCTCGTTATAAAATTCGCGAAAAACATGAGTAAGATAATTCATATTATATATACATTTATTTATGAGGTTAATTATTTAAATTTTCTATTGACACCATTCATTCAGTCAAGGACCCTATAATAAAATGTAAATAGAATAAAATATGTTACGAAAAAAATATCATAAATAATATAAGAACAGGATTGAAACTCGCAGAATTAATAAGATGAACGCTAGAAAGCAATTAAATTAGGTATCACTTTGAAATGACACTAATTAACAGATACACAAAGTAATGTGAGATGCCATTACCATTTGTCTCATACAAAAGCCACATAAGACTTATTTTCATCAATGACATAGACACCTTTGTTTTAACCTCGGTTTTAATACTACAATAATAGTTAGATTTTGTATATCTAAATACTAATATTTTATTTTATGTGTAGTCCGTATATTATGGAGAGCTCGCTCTTTTCAATAGGTAGGTATCAATACATCCTATTCTCGTTTTGCATATAAAGGGGTTCCAAATTATAGTAATCGATTAAAACTACCACTGGTGTAACCCAAAAAGACAAGTGTAAAGAAAAAGAGAGGTTAATGATATCCGCAAGATACGAAAAGGGGCCTGTATTCACATGCGAATATGTCCAGTGGATCTGTCCGACGGACAGATCCGCATATGTGTATCCACGCGCTCGACGTACATGTCTTGCTCGCCGTCCGTGGTCTAAGATGACGAGCACCGACAGCGAGCCAGATAGATACGCATGTGTGTGTAGTCATTTTCGACGGATTTGTTTGCCGGACGTAAAATTAAAATTGCATGCCACATTTGTTTTTAGGCAACTGGCTCAAAAACGACGTTTATCGGATCTGACAGCATTCCTAAAGTGTCATCACATTCTACTCATTTGTCAATCTTATTTTTTTGGCCGCTTTCACTTCACAACCTCATGTATTAATTAATTCATCATCATTAATATTTGAAATGGATTTAGAATTAAAAAAACTATAAGTAAGCAGTAGTTTCAAAAGCTTTATTATGAATATTCTATACAATTAATAAACTGAGCTATAGGAAAACAGCATATAACAGACTTTATAACTGCACGCCTGTTGAGATTTGTCCGTGAATGTATAGCAGCAACGGATCTGTCTGCAGACAAATCCGCCTAAATGTAGCTCACCACAGATCTGTCTGTCGGACAAATCCGCTGGACATGCTCGCATGTGAATAGACCACTAAAGACATTAGTATAAAAATTGTCCCTAGGCAAATGAAATGTTTAATAAATACTGTAATGTAATATACTCCGCATCAGAATCCGCAAATAACAACAACTCTGGTATGAAATATTTGAAAGACAATACCAAGAATAAATCTAAAACAAATAATTAGTATTTAATTGTCATAAATCAATCATATATATCATCTGGGTTTGACTTAATACATTTTTTTTTACAATTTACGACTAGTTTAGGTAAATATGAGTAATATGTGAAATGCATGACACATAACACAATCATATCTATTGGAAATTTTATTATATTACAGGGCATTAAAGATGTTTTTCAAACAGGATTTGAGATCAGGTACATCGATGGAAGTTAATTTTAGAACAATGGTGAATAAAACGATATTGGGAATTAATTTTAATATTAATATAGCTAGGCAAAACCCATTGCTAGATAGAATAACCTATTGCCGTTGCTCGGTTAATATATAAAGGTTTTCTAGGAACAGACTCGTACTATTTGTGATACATCACTTAAAGTCTAACATATTCTAATTTAGCATGGACTTAGGATATAATACAATAGCGTTCTTGAACAACAACAGAAAAAAACAGTTTACATGCCTTAAAGCCGTTCTTGGTGTATCATCAAAAAGTAATTGCAGGATTAAATTTAACCTAATACAATTTTCACGAAAACGTTTAGTGACATCACTAATAAGTAGTAAATTAGTCTGCGCAAATTACGAACGGCGTAGACAATGAGGGGGGGGGAGGCTAATTACACCCCCCGGAAGGGCTAGAACAAAAAAAGTCAGGCGAGAGTTAGAGTGGTTTATCTGCAGATATATTTTAGTTGTAATGGTTAATAATCCCCAATTAGCTGTTATTTTATTCGAAACGAATTATACAATATAGTACTTGTGACATTAAACAAAATCGATTTGTTTTATTTTTCATATCTCCCCTACAAGAAAATCTATTTGCGTCTTTTTATTTACTTTATAATAATAATAACAACAATAGGTAATTATTATAATCCCCATAAACACGAAAAAAACAGTATATTGCCCGTAAATATCGCTCATAGCAATTTGTTATAGTGTGTTAGTCAATAAATTCTGGAGGAAAAGACATCGTTTTTGAAAAAGATCGAATGGCAAATAGAAATGTTGACATTTTCCAAAAAAGGTACCTGAGGGAGTTAAACTTTAGATAATACCAAGCCTAAGTTGTTTCTACCAATGTCAAAATACCGTATAAAGTATATGACACACACGTTTCGCCGACACAGCCTGTATCATCAGAATAATAGGTATATTTAGCAGGTGCTTTTCTAAAACGGTAAGTATTGGGTGTGGAGGAACGGAGTGTGATGACATTGTATTAGTTATAGAATTCTGAATAACTTTCAAAATATGCAACCGTCTATCTCGTTTCCTATAAGGATAATAACTTAAGGAAAGACCCGATTACAATGGCAATATCTGAACAAACAAGTTGGTGTTGATTCAAGAAAGAAATTGTCAGCAAATGTCCATGAAGAGAATTGAACTTTTACGAGATCCTACAAAAGAAAATACTGCATAGCAAGTTAATGGTGTGCCCTATGGACTTGTGTTGGGCCCCCTTTTATTTTTAATCTATGTTAACGACTTCCAAATGACACAACTCTTATTTGTTCCGATAAAAATAAGTTAAATCTGGCAGAAAAACTGCTGAGGCATGGTTCTCTACCAACAAATTCTGTTTAAATCGTGTGGCAAAACCAAAAAATTAACATTTTCATCTGACAGAAATTGGGTCGACAATTTAGTGCTAAATTGTTGGATATCATTATCGACGACGTCTACAATGGGACAATTGTTGTTTAACTGTGCAACAAGGGGCGAGCTAGGTGCGCCTTTACTATGTACATATTTGATATGCGATGTAAAGCAACGTCAGATGCGACTAGTACTTAAATGGGTGACTGTTTCAAGGAAGACCGTGTCCTCGCCTCACACCTTCCAGCGGCTTGTATATCAGTGTATGCGCGGAAACTATGCAATCTTTGGCGAGGATTGTGTAGTAGATATACTATCCTTCGGAGAGGATGTAAAGCCGTCGGCCCCTTGTCTATTAAATGTCAGGGAAGTAAAAGATCTCTACTCTTCGAAAGAGAAGAAGTTCGGCAAAATTCCTGGTTGGGGCTAGCTCATCTACAGGCGTCGGTCGGTGTTAGGCGTCAGTAACGGAAATAGGGCGACGTTAAATACATGTTAAAAAAAACTGTGCATTAATTCTCTCACCCCTTAATTATGGCATTATTTTGAGTAGAAATTCCAACACATCCCAAAAGATTTTTGTATTACAAAAGCGAGCAATTAGGATTTTAGAAAATAGTTTTCAGGAGTATTGTAAACCATTATTTAGCAATCTGCTTAATAGACTCAAAAATAAAGAAACATTTCGCACACATACACACCCCCAGTAAAGACAAATTAATGAACTCCAGATTTAGACTGACCAAATCTAAAAATAACTCGCTAAACCTTGACATGTATAATAAATTGGCTGCACTTGGAAAACTAGAGAAATTTTAATAATATTCTTAAGAAGTATTTTATTAAAATTTGTTTCTACTCTGTTGAAGAGTACATAGACTGTGATGATAATAGCATTGTACTTGTATAAAGCAACCTACTTTATTTTATTGTTTATCTGCGACTTATTAATTTTATTTATACATTTATTTGCCTGTTATATTACATTATTTTGTTATTGTTTGTTAATACATTTACATTTTTCTATACCGTTCGTATATTTTACAAGGGCCACACCAAATACCTGGCTTTATATCTATTGTAGAAGAAAAAAGTTTTAGAAACAGTTATCCCATTTCTTGTGAGTTATATTTCAGTAAAAAGAAATTTGAAATCCATAGCCTACTTTGTGAGATATATTACAAAAACCTGAGAAATAGGAAAACCACAAACGGTTATAGTTTCCTTATTTGCGGAGATCCGAAAAAGTTAAAGGGACAATAAGAATAATAGTGTATCAAAAAATTCGAAAAACCCAGTAGGTTTTGACATACGCTCTTGTGTAAACATGAAAAGAACAAATCTCAAAATAGGCTATGACACCATTAATTCCGTCAATTTTTTCTATTTCCAACGATATAAAACATGTCACAAAAATTTTAACTGTTAGTGTCAATATTTAATATTTTACGAAAAGCACAATTCATATCATTGAATCGTAAAAATCAGCTATGCTATAATAGTAAAAATTCACTCTATAATAATTATAATTCAGTAATTATTTTTCACAATTTAATACAAACAAATATCTCATAAATAAAAATACAAATACAAAATGAACATCCAAAAAAACGAAAAACTATGCATAACAGTACTACTATGTAAGCAATGGAAAATGATGTAAGCAATGGAAAATCAACAAAATGGAATAGACGAGCAGCTGCTTCTAATATAGTGAACAAAATGCTATTATATAAGTCTAGTAACAAGAATCTGAAGTTTATCACAATCAGTGACCTTAATGAGGAATCGTTAATTCTTATTGATCATGTGCCTCATAGTGAAAATTCGGCAATGTCCTTTCAGCTTGGTTCAGAAGAACTATTGTCTATTCCAATATTGAATAGTGTGGATGACAGCCTGTTAGATGCTCTGCAAATCGCTCCTGCAGCTTTTTCTGTGAGTTGAAACGAAATTGTACCAAATAGAGAACATTTTTTATATCCCCGCCTATCACAAATGTCTCAAGTTTAGTGTGCAAGTTTAAAATAGTTCATGTATAGTGTATACGACCAGAATTGAAACCGTATAAAAACTAAAAGCCGGCAAAAACAGTCGGCATCTCTTTATTGTTTTTCTTATGACAAGCATTTCTATTTACCTCTGCAAACCGACCCGCAGGCAAACTCCTCTTTGTATCGTGAAAGAAAAAATAAGTATAAAAGGAATATTAAAATTGCTAAAAAATGTTACTATTCAAACAAAATAAATAAATCCCAAAACAAACAGAAAGAAACTTGGAATATTATAAATAAAAGATTAGGAAAAGACAAAAGTAAAAATAAAGAAATATATCTCAACATAAACGGTAATAAAATTAGGGACAACAAAGATGTTGCCAACTCATTTGCTGAACATTTCTCTACTGTTGCTGCTGATGCTATAAACCGTAATTTCTCTTATAATTTATCTCTACCATGTACCGTATCAAATTGCAACCAAAATTCAATGTTTGTGACGCTCGTAACAGAAAACGAAATTCTATGTCGTTAAAGAACTCAAAAATAAAAACTCGTCAGTTTGTGATGAGTTAACAGATAGAGTACTTAAGAACATAATCAATAATATAACTGAGCCTCTAGTTTATCTCATAAATCGATCTCTAACCCTTAGTATATTCCCTGATAGTCTTAAAACAGCATTGATAATTCCTATTCAAAAAAAAGGTAGCATAGACGACATAGAAAATTATCGACAAATATCGCTGCTTAGCAGTTTATCAAAGTTGATTGAGAAAGTAGTAGCAAATAGATTGCTATCCTTTCTTGAAAAAAACATTCTATCAAGTTTTAGGCCTGGTCATTCAACTGAAACCGCATCTACACAATGTTTAAATCAGGTATATAAAAAATTGGATGAAGGTTTTTATGTCGTAACGATGTTATTCGATTTATCAAAGGCTTTTGATACCGTAAATGCTGATTTTTTGGTGACGAAACTGGAAAATATAGGGATAAGAGGTCCTATATTAAATTGGGTTAGATGCTATATGCACGACAGAAAACTAAAAGTAAAATATAACAATGCAGTATTAGAAGTGTTTGATGTGAAACTAGGTGTGCCTCAAGGGTCGGTGTTGGGTCCACTATTGTTCTTATTGTATATAAATGATCTTCCAAATCATATAAAAGATGGCTTCACTACAATATATGCCGATGATACAACAGTTACCATATATGGTGAGAATAGTGAGTCTAAAACACAAAATAAGATCCGTACAAGAGAACATACATGACCTCATGGTGTCAACGTAATAAATTTATTTTAAATGAGTCTAAAACTGTCTCTATACGATTTAGTTTGAGGAGACCATTGATCATTGATAATATTGCTGTGTCCAATACAACAAAATTCTTGGGAATCCATATCGATTGTAATTTAATATGGGAAAATTATGAAACATGGGTATTTTCTCGTGTCCACTTATAATGCGTACTTCTATTGAAAAATCCATTATTAGAAGAATTTGATTCGTCCAACCAAAGAATTTTGCTACATATCGGCGGGTCATTCCTTTTTTTATTTAACAACCATCTACAAAATCTTACTCTCCTCGGCTTATCTCCTTCATTTAAATGTTGAACTTTATGTTGTAGCAACAAAATCCATTTTTTAAAATATTTTTCTTGCACTGTCTTTTTTTATGCGATAGTTTCTCTGAATTTGTCTCAAAGAGGTTTCTTCATTTTGGTTAACATAATTCAATACTCTATTTACTTTTCTTATATTATCCGCAAGATGCCCTCGCTTTACTACTTTTTTTGAAAATGCACCATGCGTTTTTAGATTTTGAACTATCTTCCTAAACATAGTTCGATTTGCCTGCGGAGCATCTGGAAATCTATCTCCGTAAACCGTGACTGCCATCTTAGCGTCAAAATTGCACTGATAATAAATCCTAATCATATAGAATTTGTTATTATTTGTGTACACCATGATTAGTGATATAAAACTTGTCCTAGAACTCGACAATGCAGCATGCAACAGTGACAATCTGTCAAATTTGTTAATAATTGTATGCATTGTTTTTCACTAATCATGGCATATAGCTGATTTTTAAGATTCAATGATATGAATTGTGGTTTTTGTAAAATATCAAATACAAATATTGACACTCTCAGTTAAAATTTTTGTGAGGTTTTATATCGTTGGAAAGAGAAAAATTAAACGGAATTAATGGTGTCATGGCCTGCTTTGAGATTTGTTCTTTTCATTTTTCACAAGAGCGTATGTCAAAGCCAACTGCGTTATTTGAATTTTTTATACACATTATTATGCTTATTGTCCTTGCCGTCAACTTTCATCCCATTAACCTTTTTCGTATCTCCTCAAATAAGGAAGTTATAACCGTTTGCGGTTTTCCTATTTTTCAAGTTTTTAGATTTTTGTAATATATCTCACAAAGTAGGCTGTGGATTTCAAATTTCTTTTTATTGAAATATAGCTCACAAAAATGGGATAATGATCTAAAATTTTATTCTTCTACAATAGATATTAAGCGAGATATTTGGTGAAGCCCTCGTAAAATAGACAGACGGTATATGTCTTAAATGTTTTCTTAACCGCCTCTCAAGTTACCGAAGTAACCCCCTGGAAGATCTCAAGGATCTTGTGCTAGGCAAAGAGAGACGAGGCCCTACAGTTTAATGTGGACTCCGAACCACTCTTGGGGCAATTTTTTTAATGAAAAATTGTTTCGCCTTGCGGGAATCGAATCCACTTCGCTAGGCAACTCAGTTTGCTAGCCAGTCGCTTTAACACACTGAGCTACCATTCCCCTCTGTCTGTTATATTACATTATTTTGTTAATATATCTCACCCTTTACATTCTACATATGCATTTATTGACTTGCCACAAATGTATTAAACATTTAACGTGGTTAAATAGAATTCTATCTATCTATTTAACGAAAATTTCTGCAACCAATCTGGCAATCATTACAACTTGATTAAAATTTAAGATATAGCGTTTACACCTAAAAAAACTAACCAATTTTATTTTATTTTACAAACCCAACAGAATTTACAAATTTCATTGAGAGTATAATACATTTCAAAACTTCGTGCACAGTATCCTATGGAACGATTAACAATTATATAAAAATTTCAATCAACCCTCGATGGGCATAATATTAATCAGCTGATATTTTACGTTTACTCGTTTACTTTTACTTATGGAGGGCAACACTGAACCTCAACATCCCCTTTTGCTGGATCACTGATTCTATTGCTTGTGTCGAAGAAAGTTAACATCGATAAAACCTGAATCAGCATAACACGTCTTTGATATATATTAATCAGATAGTTTCTGTGCTACTGGGTACACACGGTTTGCCAACAAAACATTTTAATGATACTCAAACATCCATAAATTATGACTCTATGTTAATATTAAACACTAAGCGTTCTACTTCGATTATTTATTTTAGCAAAAAACCTCAGCTTGCTTGCTTTACTGTTTTCTTCGAAAAATGATGCAGATAACCCAGTTCCTAGCAACATTTATTCGAGGTTATCATGCTAGTTGATGTAAATGATTTATTGCAATATCTTAATATACTGTTACTGCAAGCAACTACAATACAATAAACTCCAGTGGTAAAATTGTGCAATATGTTTTTTGAGAAACATATTAACAATATATGACAGATTTGATGTATTTAATTTAATTGATAAATGTTTCTTATATAATACAATATGATCTTCAGTAGCTGTATAACATAGTAAGTATGTATTTCAGAAAACCTTTCTCGATAACCTCATTAATACCTTGGATTGGATATATTTACGTTCTCAAAAATTTTGTCAAGTTGAAAATATACCAGAGTCTATTTATTTTCAGAGCCTTTCGTCACAATGCCAATACAAAATTCTCCAAAGTTTGCTCTGCAGTACGTAAGGGTCAGGTCAATTATTTTTGTTTCAGCTATATTTTAATTAGACTAATAATAATTCTCTAGAAAACAGTTCATTTACTACCACCAAAATAACAGTTTTAAGACTATAATTGCAACATATACATTGTTTTCTGAGGTTCCTCAAGGATCCATCCTAGAACCTCAATTGTTTCTAGTGTTTCTTATCATGATATACATAAAGCGCTAATAACAAATTCTTATTTATGAATTACATACGCTGAAGATATAATGGTGTTTATAGCTATGTCTAATTTTGATGAAACTGCTATTTATTAGGTATGTAGGTTTCTTATTTTAGTTTAACTCTTGACAATGGAATTATCATCAGTAGTAAATCTACATAATTTTCAAAATTCGTTACACTTTTAAGAAATTTTCCCGATTTTTTCAAGTGGAACACCAATAATTAAGTTTTAATGCAGAAAATTTGATCGAAATTGGTATGGTATCGTTCAAAGCTTCCCTGCAAATAAAAACGCAAAAACTTGAACTAGTCAGTATGGTGTCATCAAACAAACCGATGTACATTAAAAACCTATAAAGGTAAGTGATTCAATTTTCTGGTGGAATAGTATAGAGAATAACGGTGTTCTAATGAGGTCGAAAAGTTTTTGTTGCGTTTTTTATTTGCAGGTAAGCTTTGAACGATACCATACCAATTTCGAACAATAATGATATTAAATCAGTATACCTAAAATGCAGTGCAACAGAAATGAAATAATAAACATTAGGGGAACCCACAGGTTATACCTTTTTCATGGACTTATAAACTAAATTATCAGCAAGTAGTAACAAAACAATGATGAATATGATACAAACAAATACGAGTACACGCCCATACATAATTTATACTTATACATAAACTTAATGTTAATGAAGTCTAACCCACTGTAAAACTAAAATCGAATTAAAAATACATTAAGAGATTTTAATTATTTAATAAAATCTTCACTGATTTTATTGCAGTTTAATGCATATTAGTCATTAGTAGAATCGAGGAGTGGGAGTGTAAGTACTACATTGCATAAAAAAGCCAGATTTAAATTATTTAACTACTTTTCATGTTACTTGTTTTATTGAATCAATACATCTTTATGATTGGTTTCATATATCTATGATCTTTTCATACGTTTGTAACGAAGATTTTCTAAAAAAAAAGTTGTCTGGGATCAAGAACACCAATTAAGTAGGCGAAGATTATTAAATAAACAGTTGTAGCAAGACCTTTTAAAATTTCCACGACGAAAAATCTTAGATGTAGTAGAAAGTTGTTTGTTACTCACCTATTGGGGAGTTCTTAGACAACGATAAGCTATATTTCAATCAGCAAAATGTAGAATTTCCAAAATTTATTCAGACTGCAATCTGATATTGGACAGACGCGTCGATCATTTCTATTTGGCTGTAAAGGACACATATTGCATTTCTAATATGGAAAAGTGAAAAAGTCTCGTTGTCCTGTCCATATTCGAATATCTCATGATTTGCCGACTAGAAATCATCTACATGTGGCAATAGATAAAATTAGCAACATTTGTAATTTTAAAGTTTTTATTGGGGCGAGCGTAGGTGCGTCTTTACTATGTACATACTTCGGTATGCGAGGTAAAGCAACGACAGGCGCAGTTAGTACTTGGATTGGTGACCATTCCAACGGAAACCACGTTCTCGCCTCACACATCTTCCAGCGGCTTGTATATCAGTGTATGTGCGGAAGCTATACAACCTTAGGCGAGGGTTGTAAAGGAGATATACCATCCTTCGGAGGGGATGTAAAGCCGTCGGTCCCTTGTCTATTAAATGTTAGGCAAGTAAAAGATACCTACTCTTCTTAAGGGAAGAGGTTCGGCAAAATTCCTGGTTGGGGGTAGCTCGTCTACAGGCGTCGGTGTTAGGCCTCAGCAGCGGAAATAGGCCGACGTTAAATAAATGTATAAAAAAAAAAAAGTTTTTCTTAATCGACAAATTATATGACGAAATGTACTTCGTTCAATTACGAGTTCAATTAATTATGTAAGTACAGGCATACTGCATTTGCATCGCTATTGGTCATAACAGATTTCATATATTTGGCCTTTTACTAAGAAGTAAATCAAGTTAACGTTCTTTCGCCAAGCAAAACCGTTTACGATTTTGCTCATATCAGCATCTAATTTTATTAACTTTACCACTTAGTGTCACTGACTCGTGTATATTTGAATTTCTAAAACATTTTTATTTTCCTCCAAGACTTTTACAAATATGTGCAAGTCGAAAATATTTACCGTGTCTACGTGCCGAGTCCACAATAAAACAATTTCTATTTTTAATCTCGATAAGGAATGTTAAAAATTGTTTTATATTTGAAAGTGTCGTTTTATGCATTGCATATTTCTTATTTGATAATTTTTATAAGCTTAATTTTTATTAGAAGACTGTGTCACCAACCCAAATCAATCAGTAATTACATTGGTGTAAATACCTATGACAAAAAAAATAATTGCAAGTAATTAGATAAGTTTAGTTTTTATAACATACTAGCCAATTTACCCGGCTTCGTCCGGGTTATTTGAAATAAAACCAATAATCTGCAGTGCTCCCTTTATATTATTTACAGTGTGGAAAATGGATGGGGGGAGTGTGAAGTAACACATTGTTTCTTGAAAAAAATTGAAAATATTACATACGCAGAGTAGTTGCTCACATATTTACATATAAATATGGAAACATTATGTATGTATGTATGTATGTATGTATTATTCATGAACTTTTTTGTAGTATAGTATTTTTCTGCTATCTTCTTTTTAACACGCTTTTATTAGCTTCACCTGTATGTTTGCTTGTAATGGAATCTTTGAACGTGATTCTCACCTACTTCAAAACGTCAGATTAAACTGAAACTTTGCACTCTTATCAAGGATGGATGACAATACAATAATTCGACAACTTTGTCCTAATGTCCTCACCAGGATCATAAGGATAAAATAAAAAACTAACCTATTGTCGAGATTTTGGTGGAGGCGCCACTGTTAATAATATATATATATATTCTAACTAATAATAAAATGATTTTTAGTAAGTTTTAAAAAATTATAGTTTAAAAAAACTAAAAAACACGCTTTAAAAACCGAACTAAAAAGTAAAAAAATAATAATGTTTAAATATTAAGATTTTGTTCAACAGCGATAGATTATAAAAAGCGTGGGGTGCTTGATATCAATTGTTATAAATATTTTATCGGTAACTATTGATAAAAGTAGAATTATAAAATTGAACAAAATCTTAATATTTAAATATTATTATTTTTTACTTTTTAGTTCGATTTTTAAAGGGTGTTTTTTTAGTTTTTTTAAACTATAATTTTTTATTTTACTTAACAAAATGCTCTCAATTTTTTAAATTCATTTAAATTTATCAGAATAACAAATGATGACTATAAAAATAAATTCAAGTTTCACAATACTGTTGTAAAACATTATTGCGTAATATTAATATAATTCCAAGACACTGCAAAATATACTCCTATGTACATATTCATGAGTATAATTAATAATATAATTATTCTTAACATAACATGGATAATATAAAAAACATAAAATATGCATAATTCAAGAGATGATACACATTATTAAACAAAGTATGAAGTTGGTAAAACGGAAGTAGTAATAACAAAGCCAAGCGAAATTTATATTATTTTATATCACTCATCTGATCATACAGTTACATAAAACAGGCTCTAGCCTAAAGCAACAAGAGCCCAGACGTCGACGTCGTCGTCGTAATGGTTCATTTAGCTAAGCTACCAATAATTGTATCGACTCTCTATGCTAGATTTCGTTAGAATACTCTAGAAACTACTCTCTACTATTCAAAAATCGAGACATTGCTCAAACGTGACTTTTATGAAGTCAAGATGATATTGACAGCAAACTTTTGTGTCGTCAAAAGGGTTAGGTTAGGTTGAAATGTGAGTGGGTCTATACCAGACCCACCGACCAATTGTTGCTCACTCCTAATTTATATTTCAACCAATAGGTTCAGCTTTAACTGTAACCTTGTTGGGCGAGAGATTCTCCAGGTCCTCAGGCAAAAGCTGTCCTTTGCCAAATAATAAGAACCGGGTTCTTTCTGCAGCGGGACAAGTACACTGAACATGCCTTTCCGTTTTATCTTCCTCTAGACATTCGGCGTTTTCCACCAGTCCAAGTATGTGTAAGAGACGATTTAATCTGCAGTGTAACCTATTCAACTCTAGCAGTTCTTTAGATCTTGATTTCAAAGAATATGTGATAAATTCCTTCGAATGGGCTAATCCTGGTGGTTCCTGTCAGTGGTGGAGAGTCTTCCTCTCGGCTCAGTCTAGGATATTTGTTTTGGCAGTGCTTGAAGATATGCCAAGGACTAGTTCTCGACCTATAAATCTTGATGTCGCGCCGTCTATGATTAGGCCATCGGCAATTTCGTTGCCCTCCAGCCCAGAGTGGCCAGGTACCCAGACCAGAGTCAGTTTGTTGTTCTTACCCAATTGGAGCGTTTTGGCAGTTCCACACTGTTTCAGAATTACAGCGATAGGATTCAGGCTTTAAGGGTTGCTTGGCTGTCTGAGAAAATCTTTATCGATCTGTGCCTAGGCTGCATAAGTTCCAGCCTCCGTACACACAGTTCAATGGCATATATTTCAGCCTGAAAAATTGTCGCGGTATTACCCAGGTTCGACGTTATTCTCATTTTTGATTTACAATTTTAAACTCCAGCTCCTGTCCTCAAGGAGCTTCGAAACCATCTGTAAACCAACAGCTGTCTGCCTTCTGTAGGTCAGTTTTATTCCGATTCCACTCATCTCTGTCGGGAAAGAGAATATTAAAAGACAACCATCTGAAAGCATACCTAGGATGCTGTGTCTGTTTACGTCATCAACCAATCCATTGCGTTCCATGATGCTAGCCTCCCGCATGCTAATTGCCGATTGGAGTCTGTATGCTGTCCACCTAGCCTCTATCTGCAGAGAGAGACGGTGCGGTGCTTTTGGCACCAGTTAATGCCAGATACTCGTGACAAAAAACACTGTACGCACCACCCAGGGCAAAGGCATTTTCGTACTCGGGTTCTGTCGGGCCCTCGCCTTTCATCCCTAGGTATGTACTGTACTATTTTTTACTCTAAAACTGTTTTATATTAACCCAGTGTTTTATTTAAAAAATAACCGAATTCATAATCGTAATTAGCTTCAATTACGTAATGACACATACAAACAGTTTCAACAATTTTTATAATGGTCTATTCTAATTTAGGTTTTAAATAATTTTATTTTATTTATTCGTGGCTGTTACGATTTGTTAAAATTATTTGTTGTTTAATTTGTGTTTACCTTTTACAAATACTTTTATTATTACGAAGGATATCGCTAAGAAATGATTAATGGCGAAAAAATTAAAGTATATGAATCATTATTTCTGATTAATAAGTAAAATAGCATGGTTCCATTTATAGGACTCCTACGGAAATTAAATTCCTTCTTTTGAGAAAAACCTGAAAATAGTCGCATCTATCAGTAATCAAATAACTATTTTCTTCTTTACAGACAAGTCTACAATCTTAATAATAATTTCCATAGTTTACTTTGTAATTTTCTTCTATCCTTAGAAAAATCGAAAATGGTAACTAAAAATTAGTAATACTCGACGGCATTTTTTGTACACGTTAGTATAATCGCACTGATCCTTAGTCAAAAAACAGTACTGTTCGGCAGATTCTCTTTATTAAATCATTATTTTTAACTAAACTGCAAAACAAAGCACTTATGAAAATAAATACATTTTAATTATATTCATAATTCAAAAGATGAACCTTATTAAACACGAAAACAGGAAAATTATCACAATACAAATGTTTGCAAATCCGATTATTTTGTTGTGAATGCGTTAATGAAAAATTAAATACTGTTTTACAATAATCCCCAGCCCCAATGACGTTTATTCGGAAAAACACCACATAACAAAATAACTGTGTTTAAATAATATTAGTACAGGATGTAATGTTTTGATTTATTATTGATATTCAAATTATATTTCCCTTATTACAACTTTAAAACTTATCAGGTATTTAAATATTTGATGTATAGTCGAGTTAATCTGTTCTCGACACTCAAAAAACGCAACAAAAACTTTACGATATAATTATTATCGCCGTTGGGCCAAGCGGCATGGTGTCATCAAACGAGCCGACGCACATTAAAAACTTATAAAGGTAAACGAGTCAATTTGCGAACGAAACAGTACAGAGACTACCGGTACTTTAATGAGGTCGTAAAGTTTTTATTGCGTTTTTTGAGTGCCGAGAATAGATGAACTCGACTATAACTCGTTGACTTTGAAGACTGGGATAGATACGGAAGGCGGATCAGTTTTCTCCTACGGTAGTAAAAGGGATAATAAAACACCCTAGATGCCAAAAGTGTCAACAATAATATAAACCAACTAAATTCGTAAACTAATTCCTGCATCAACAGGTAATGTTATAACTTAGAATTTAGCTAACGCAAGTGAAAATAAGAGAACACAGGTAACGTCCTTAATAATTAATTAGGTTAGCGGCCGGGTTAACCAGACAGGCATTACTTCACAAACACAGGCTGATAAGACATATATTCCTAGCACTAGTATAAAAAACCGCTAAAGAATCACTACTTCTACATCCAGATTTTGTATCCAAGTCTTATACACACTAAATCTCAATGTAATTTTTTATTCCCTTAAACAATAGGGTGGGGGTGCTAGAGGGGGTAGCTAATGCCAAAAAAATTTAGAGGCCCTTGGTTCTCGTATACACACTAAATCCCAATTTAATTTTTTATCCCCTTAAACAATAGGGTGGGGGTGCTAGAGGGGGTAGCTAATGCCAAAATAAATTTTAGAGGCCCTTGGTTCTAGTACAGACACTAAATCCCAATTTAATTTTTTACTCTCTTTAATAATAGGATGGGGATGGTAGAGGGGGTAGCTAACGCCAAAAAATTTTTTGAGACGTTCGTTCTTGTATACACACTAAATCACATTTTAATTCTTTTTACTCCCTTTCATAATAGTGAGGGGGTGGTATTGGGGGTGATAGTGGTAGGTGGCTGATGCCAAAATTTTTTTTGAGACCTTGACTTTTCGTACAAGCCCTAAATTAGTTCAAATGTGCTTTTAGAGGGCGGAATATTAAACATAATATTTTTAGTCGCAAACTCCTCTATAAATCCTTATTTTACTATAAGGAAAGTAACCAGACTGCAACCAAAGTTACAAATCTGGCGCGTTAAGTGTAATAATTGCATATTACCATCAAAACGCTAATGCTTCGATTGCAACAAACACCAGCCGAAAGACTGATCCTACTTAAAGGAGCTCCCTTGCCAGTCGTCACACACCACTTGCAGACTGCAGTTTCGAGCTGTTGGCTCTCGTCAGTGCAAGGTAGGTATGCAACGACCGACATGGGAATCCTTTGACTATAGTACATCCCGGTATTTTTACAATAGCGACATGTAAAACAGCCAGCAGGCGCCCTAAATTGTAATTTTACGGACTTTTAACTGATTGCTTTGCCTATTTACCCTTATTTACCCCATTTACCGCCGAACCCTTCAACGGAACTAGATCAAAATATAATCTAGTTCCAGATCTTGTTATAATACATAAGTTTACCAAATTTCAAGTCAATATCATAAACAGTTCCAGAGTAAACGTGCGCACAAAAAAAGTTACAGACCGACAGGCAAAAAATTTTGTTCGCTCAAGACATTTTAAGCCTATTTCAACAAAAAAAAAAAAAATCCGTTACTATACGTCTACTGGACGTGTAAGTAAAATAAAGTGTGATCACAATATTTTTGGACTGTATTGGGTATTTTGATATTGAACTTATCCTTTATGATTACTAATATGTTCACTACTGAACCATACCTGGGCGCCAGTCGATAAATCAATGAGGAGGGGGACGATACGACGTTCAAGGTAGTTATTTTTTCAAAAATTGACAAAAGTGTATAATAGAAAATAACAATGAAAAACAAATGTAAAGCTAACGCGTAATCATTGAGCCACCGCACCACCGAGTCAGCCATAATAAGCAAATTTTAAAAAATGCAATATCACGCCAAAATATCATAGCGGCGCCCAATCAAGCCACCGAACAGTCATACTGACCAAGTTAATGCTTCAAACTTTTGTTGGCTCACTAAACGTTGAATTAATGTAATTGCCGTATTTAATTGCATGTAAAAAATGTCACAAAAAACAACCCTGTGGTTGCAATGTCACATTTTGAAAACAAAGCATTCTTGAAAGACCTTACGTGATATATGGCGGATGTGGGAATCACCCTTTTATCTTTATTTAACTGAAGAATAATTGAAATGAATGTTGACTGGTGACATAAAATATCTTGTCTTTGCATAACTCTGAATATACACAGTTTTTGTGATAGTTGCAATTTAGCAAATGTAAGTTCCCTCATATTTTTTTTTTCGTTACTATACTTCCACTGGACGTGGAAGAAAAATAAAGTGTGATCACAATATTTTTGGACTGCATTGGGTATTTTGATATTTTAGAAAACTTATCCTTTATATTTACCATTTCATTAGGCTAAGATTTAATTTAAAATTATTTGTTCATAAATCCAAATTATCCCTGCAATTTTAGCTAGTTACGTTTCCAATTACAGATTGAGGCCAAGGCGTCTAGGTAAAACTATGGCGACTCTTACATTCTGATACCCTCTTATCGATTATTAACAAAAATACAAACCTAGCATTTATTACTTTCAAAATATATTACAAAGTTACTGATAATAGTAATTGATGTTATATTCGAAAAACACTTGAGTAAAGTGCACTTGTGCTAACGAATAGCAAACATATTATGAAAAAAATATGTATTTGTCTATATCTTCACTAACGTTATTTCGCAAATGATATGTTCGAGTATAATAATTGATGATATATAGTACAAACATAGCCTTCGGGTGTAAAATATCGATTTCACCGAAAACTGACTCTAACAAAAGTAAGCAAATACTTAAATATATCTGATAATAACTAGAGTAAATATTATGTTGAACGAGTAAAATCAATGTGAACTATCGAATTTTACTGTTTCTTTCCTGGGAGTAATAAGAGATTTCTATAATGGCTGACTCTTTTTTCCAAATAAGAGATAGACAGCAAAGAAACATAAAAAAATAGGAATATTATTTTTGTAAAACCTAATGATCAACAGGGTTGGCACAAACCCAATAAATTTATCAACCAACAAAAATCCATCAAAGCCCATACAAAACACCAAAATCTTTCATCTTGTTTTTAAAATAATCATATTACCGTGCACTTGATTAAACAAAGGTAGAACAATGTATAAAATATCATAGCTAATTATGAAAAGGGACTTCAAATTTAAAATAAAGACAATCAATATGAATTAAAAATGCCATTCAATATTTTGTGATACTGAAAACTCTTACAAATATTACAAATAAAATTAAAGATTATAAAGGTGATCTTAATTCCTTGCTAATGCTATTAACGATTAATAATTGATTAATAAAATTATTAAAAGCCTTTAATTCCTAAAATACATCTATTTTATCATTTTTATCTATAGAGCTCATAATCTATAAACATCAAGTTGCATCTCTTCCTAATTTTTATTATCGGCTAATGAATAATACGAGAAGCGCCCTTTTACCTTTATTTAACTGAAGAATAATTGAAACGAATGTTGACTGTATAAAATATCTTGTCTTTGCATAACTCTGAATATACACAGTTTTTGTGATAGTTGCAAATTAGCAAACGTATGTTCCCCTCATAAAATATTTAGGTAGAGAAATTTTACCTAGCGTCACTATTCTGATTAAAATAATTGCTGAGGAAATTGGAATACTTTCTACTACTTTCTTGTTAAAGTCAAATAAAATATTTGATCAAAATATAGTGTTTCTTTTGCGAGGGGATAATCACTCGTGAAGTATATTGACCACCTTTGTGTGAAGTATCGTGAAGTATTCATGTAGTATCATTCAGTACCAATGTAGTATCGTGAAGTCCGATGTAGTATCATGAAGTATATCATGTAGTATTATGTAATGCCAGTGTAGTATCATGTAGTACGTATGTAGTAATGGAGCCTCGATGTAGAATTATATGGTGTGATGAATGTAGTGTGTTATCGACGAGTTATTTATGTACTACTTGTCAATGTAATGGAAAGTTCTTATGTAAATTGTACAACTTGCGAAGAGAGAATACGTTAATTATGTTAGTTATTTTATTAGAACTACAGACTTTATTAATTCACTCTTAATTCTCATTCACAAAAAATATAAATAATAAATATAAAATAAATATTTGGTTTATTGAAAAAAGAATTTTTGTATTTTTAAATAAAAGAAATTCTCGAGAAATTCAGTTGTAAATCCTTTAAAAAACGTTTTTTTAGCTCTACAACGCGTTACAGGTTTTTAGACCCTTGGCAAGAGAAGTACTCTTGACAAGACCTAAAATGCAAAAACACATGTAAAGTTTAACAAAAACTCTTTTGAATACTATAGTTCTTTTTTCAATAAACCAAATATTTATTTTATATTATTTATATTTTTTGTGATTGAGAATTAAGAGTGAATTAATAAAGTCGGTAGTTCTAATAAAACAACTAACATACTTAACGTACTCTCTCTTCGCAAGTTGTACAATTTACATAAGAACTTTCCATTACATTGACAAGTAGTACATAAATAACTCCTCGATAACACACTATATTCATCACACCATATAATTCTACCTCGGGACTCCATTACTACATTCGTACTACACTGGCATTACATAATTTTTCCCACTAATTTTATTTTAACAATTTGTGTCGTGAAAATGATATAATAAAACATTTTATTAATTTTCAACAATTTACTTTTCTAATAAGAATTATTTCTAAGAAAATATCGTTAAAACAACTTGCTGATAATTTCACTGCTTTTTAAAACAGGCATTTTTACGCGCCAGAATTACGTATCTACCCGGAAAACCAATGAGATATGGATATAATTAGTTTGTAATAGATTCTAACTGTGTGTTAAAGAAAGTTTTCCTCTAAAACTTTCAATTTGTAATGTTTGTACTGTGATTGGTCTAATTCAGTGGACGTGTAAATATTGGCCAATCAGAATCCAGATAAATGCCGCACAAGTTATTCGTGAAAGCATAGAATGTTAATATTTTGTACTGTAGTTTAGGTTTAACCTTCACTGACATTACACATCAGATGACTAACCTAAAACGTTAAATTTATATTTTTATGTTTGTATTGTTTGGAGTGAAAATATTATTTTATCAGTTTCTGGTTTATGTTTTATTAATTCTACAATCACAATGGAATCAAGTGGAAGAGGGATATGTTAAAGGTGCCGCTGAGAATTTACCTAAAGTAGAAAAGTGCTGAGTGCTGTCAATAAATAGAGGTTATGTTATGTTAACAGAGACCAAGATTAATAAACAATCTTGAACAGAGACGACCTCTATGATTGGATTTCAGGGTGTTGACGTCACAACGCGCCAATTTATGGCTGTTTAAAATGAACATAATATTTTTCAAACTTCAAGTTTTTTTTTGTTACTATTAGTAAAATTAATAAGATAATAAATATGCCATAAATCATTTTTTTACGTAAGTTAAGTATTTCAGCAATAATTTTTTTTTCCGGGAAAACCCTATTATTATTAATATTTTTTTACGTAGAATTAAAATGCAGTTAAATTTGTTTTTTTAAATAATTATATTAAAATAATAATCTATGTAATAGCATAAATATGTCTTTTAAAATTACTTATCAAATATAATGTATGATCTATAATAAGTACTTTTTTTTATATAAAAATGTATAATGAAGTATCGTGAAATATGTATGAGTTATCGTGAAGTATATGAAGTAGTATGAAATACTATGTAGTATGATAGATGGATATATTGTAGTCCATAGGAACCACCTTTCGAAGGGGTGATTACCCCCTCGGTTTCAAGGTCTAACAAAATTCGAAGTTGTTTATACAAACTTGGCTGTTCTCTCAAATTTAGAATGTTTGGGACAGTGTGCACGTACCCCCCCACAAGATTGCAACCCATAGCCTGGCCTATTGAATTGACGTATTTGATATCTTAGGTATATAAGGCAACGTTAAGAAGGGGTTTGCAAACACCAGCCAATCGTGAGTAAATTTGTAAGTAATCGAATTATATCGTCCTATCGATAACACAGAAGCCACACCAGTCTAGGCGGCGTACAGGATCGGACGAACTGTAATCGCGGCGCGAATTTATGTTTATACGCATAGTCCAAGTAAGGACTTCCCGAGACATAAAAAACGCAACAAAAACTTTACGACCTCATTAAAATACCATTACTCTTTGTGCTACTTCGATCGCAAATCAGCTCGCTTACCTTTATAGGTTTTTAATGTGCGTCGGGTCGTTTGATGCAGCACGCCGCCATGGCCCGCGGCGATAATAATTATGTCGTAAAGTTTTTGTTGCATTTTTTATTACTTGTACTATATCAGTTACAAACAAAATCTCGGCGACACGCAAAATATCTATTATATAATATATGTTATTGTAGGCTGCGCGTATTTAGTTGACATAAAAGACGAAATATCAGTAAATCACCGAATTTAGCTATCAGGAACACATTGGAAGCTCTCAGACTAAATGAAAAATTATGATCCCGACCCTGCTTTGACACACGTCTAGCAATGGTCATCGCTATGATGCTGCCTTTAGTAGCAAAACGTCCAACTATTTTACACAAAATTTAACAAATTTGTATTCGACATTTAAACTTTAATAGGAACAAATATTATGCAGACTTTTCACTTTTTTTATTTTCATTTTATTTTATTTTATGAGGATATTTTATGCACTATTTGACCTTGGAAATTGGAAAATCACCCTCTAATGATACGCTACCTATTAAAATAATTTTCTGAATAATTTTATTATGTAAATTATTGTAAATGCATTCAATCAGAAGTTTCATCTGATAACAACACAGTCAATTAAACCACATTATAACAGTAAATTCCAAAGATTACAACATCACCATGAGGTCTAAAAGTTTTAATTGAAAATACGCCTTCCGTTTCATTGACCTTTGTTCAAACCGCAGTAGTTTTAATCATTTTTATATGAAGCAAAATTTAGTGTGAAATCAGTGAACAGGCAAGTATAACAGTAAAGAAATGAGAAACATTCTGGAACATTTTTAGATCGGGCTTTTAATGCAAGCATCTAAATTTTTCATACATAATATGACAGCCATTGGTAATAGCGAGAAAAATACTTTTGTTATTTTTAAATAATTAGGTTACATACTCGGAATAGCACACTTTTTAAGCCCTCGCTTAAATAGAGATATTATTTCTTGGAACTGGACGTAAATAATGTGACATTCTCCAGGCGTTTCTCTTTTACGCTCTCAAGGATTCATAATAAATCATCCCAGATTTTCTGCAAACACTTTTCGTTCACAGATTTTCTTTTGATAATTCTCTGGAGTGTCAGAAAATAAATAAATCCAATCTGTTTACACCGGTGAATTTGCTTATTTTACGCCATTTTTAAACACCATGTACAGGGTGTCTGGCATGTAAAGGGACCGTTAACTGTAGCTTTCTGAGGTTGAATGGAGCCTTTTATACCAAACATACCTTAGTCCAAAAGTGCTTCCTTGAGGAGTTATAGGGCCTTAAACTTTTTTTTTTTTAATTTTATAATGGGAATAGTTCGGAAAACAAATGACTAATCAAACTGAAAATTGGTATAATCCAAGTAAGGACTTCCCTACACTCAAAAAACGCAACAAAAACTTTACGACATAATTATTATCGCTGCGGGCCATGGCATCAAATAAACCGACGCACATCAAAAACCTTTAAAGGAAAGCGAGTCAATTTGCGAACATCAGTACAGAGAGTCGTAATGTTTTTGTCGCGTTTTTTATATATCGGGAACTTATTACTTCAACTATACACATATAATTTGGGAGAATATTATGAGGATATAAGTATTTCTGCATATCATAGATGGCGCTGTCGGCATATTTTTTGATATATTTTTTATCATAACTTTTTATTATTATTATTTTGGGGTGATACAAAAACTAATTTGATGAAAATAAGGTCCACTTGTTTCATGTTGATAAAATGCACCGTTTTCAATACAATCGCAATTAAATATTTCAGCGCATGCCAATAGCTATCATGAATTTTGGTGCGATTGCATTAAAAATGGTGAATTTTATCGACCATTGGGATCCAAAATGATAATAATAAAAAGTTATGATAAAAAATATGTCAAAAGATATATGCAGACAGCGCCATCTATGATGTGCAGAAATACTTAAACTCTCATAGAATTTTATCAATACAATGGGCATCCGTAATAGTAATGGTAAGCTTCTTGACCTAGTCTTTAGCTCAATAAGTTCTACCTCAGTAACCTCCGCCTGTGATGCACCCTTGGTGTCAGAAGATGTCCATCATAAATCTATCGAAATAGATTTTGCCACTGAGATGGACAATTCTGACTTCAGGTTTAAACATTCATTCTATAAGCTGGACTTCTTTAATGCTGATTATCATATGATTTGTAGTGAACTGAATAAAATCAATTGAGATATTGAATTGACTTAATACAGATGATGCGGTAACTGTTTTTTATGATCGGGTAACAGGAATAATAGACAGTATGTGCAACGTAAAAAAATAGTACTGACTATCCCTTTTGGTATTCTATTTACACTAAATGCTTGTTGAAAGAAAAGTATAAATTGCATAAACGTTGGAAAAGGTTTAAGAATATATTAGATTACCAAGAATTCTCAAATGTTCGCAGACAAGTTAAGTCATAAAAATGATTACAAAAATTATATTAGTAAAATTGAGCGCGATATGGGAGACAGTATGAAATGTTTTTGGTCTTATGTGTCCAATAAAAGTCGTTCTAAAAACATTCCAAAGTTTAGACAACTTAGGGACGAGATAGCTTCTAATGACCTTCCAGGTATTTTGTCTCTGTTTTTGAACCATCTGATACTCCATCGTTAATCAAATTTTTTAACAACTGAGCAAATTAAAAATCAAATAGACAAGTTGAATATAAATAAGGGGGCTGGCCCTGATGGCATACCTCTTGTATTTTTCAAATCTTGCAAAGATTCTGTCTTATATTCGTTGTTTATTATATACAATAAATCAATATCTGAGGGGGTCTTCCCTGGAATTTGGAAACAAGCTCAAGTAATTCCTGTTTTTAAAGGTGGTGACAGAGAGATGGTGTGCAATTAAAGTCCAATTTCAATACTCTCGGTTCCTGGTAAAATGTTTGATATTTTTTGCAACAAAAAATTTGATTAGTGAGAATCAGCCTGGATTTTTCCGTGGCCGTTCTGTGGTGACCAATTTAATGCCTTTTATACAAAGTGTTTCGGACAGTATGTCAGATAGAAAACAGGTGGATGCAGTTGTGTATACCGACTTTTCCAACGCGTTTGATAAAGTTCATCATAATACACTCTTAGTAAAGTTGGAAAACATCGGTATACATGGTAATCTTCTAAGGTGGATTACATCATATATATTTAATCTGTTCTATTATCTATTGTGATCTATCACAATGTGTTAAAATTAACAACTGTTCATCATCTTACATAAGTATAACATCAGGTGTTTCCCACGGATCACACTTGGGTCCACTTTTATTCTCATTGTTTCTATATGAGATTCCCGGCTGTTTTCTTCATTCTAATTATTGCCTTATGCTGATGATCTCAATTTGTATATGACAATAAATAGTTTATTTGACTATATAAATTTACAAGAGGACATATATAATTTATATAATTATTGCACAAGGAATAAATTATTTTTAAATATTGATAAGTGCCACTATATAACATTTTCAAGATTGCATGAGATTGCAATCTTATTCTCATATCACATCAATAACTCATAAAGTGGATTCAATTAAAGACTTAGGTGTCGTCATCTTAGATTCCAAGTTAAGATTTGAAACCCATATAGATGCGGTAACTAGAAGAGCCTACAGAAATTTAGGTTTCATAATGAGAATAACTAAGTCTTTTACTAATCCTAAGTCTATTATATTATTGTATAATTCGCTTGTTCGTAGTCATCTTGCATTTGCATCTGCGATATGGAATCCTTTTTATGTCAAATATATTGAACGTGTTGAAAAAATACAAATCAAATTCGTACATTTATTATGGTGTTTAGTTAATAGTTTTTATCTGATTAGATACTATTTCAGCTTCTTCCCTAGGTTTTCTAAGACTGAGTTGAACGCTTCCAAATGGGGATGTTCACATGGAAAGTTTCAAACGAATATTGTGAATATTAATTTGTTTTTGACTTAAATGGGTATGTATATTTGTGTATATGTATATGTTTGTGCATGCGGGGTGACTGGTGGGTGGCGTGCTCCTCTGTGGGCGTATTGGTGGGCTCCGTTAGCACGTCCTTGGAGGAGTGCGTTCCCTTGCCGGTCTCCCTGTGTGTATGTATACATATGTGTGTATACACGTGAATATATATATTTGTTCTTCTCGGTTATCCTTTTTTCTTTTTTTTTCCTGTCTGATTTTAGGTAACTCGTAGTTTGATTAGTTCTTGAATTTTATTTTTATTTTAAGCAAATGTACACATTAATTATTTATGTACATGCGTTGTCCTGTTATTGGAATTATTATTATGTTGGATGACCTTCTTTATAAATAAATAAATAATATTCGGACTCCACTAAATTATATGTGCACCAATTATTTTTCCGAAATATGTCCATTATAAAATATTTAAAAAAATGTTTTAAGGCCCTATAACTCATTAAGGAAGCACTTTTGGACTAAGGTATGTTTGGTTTAATCTGCCCCATTTGACCTCAGAGAACTACAGTTAAGCTGGGTCCCTTTACTTTCCGGACACCCTGTAGGTGTTCTGATACAGGGTGTATCCAGGATTTTCTGAAATTTCGCTTACTACAACAAAAATAACCGATTATTTGCAGACTGAAATTTCTAACATAAAATGAATCACAGAAATACTATTTCGTACGTATATATCAATACATAACTAATTATAATTTGACAATTTATTAAACGTATGAAGCATAACAATTAGGGTTTTGATTAGTTTTAATAGCTGAGTCACTTTATTTCTCAAACATATTTATTAATACTTTCCGAGAAAGGTTATTGTCCTATTTACTGTATAAAAGTTCATATACATGGTGTCCATTAAACAATGGGCCATAACAAAACAGTAGGTTCCTTGACTAAAAATAAGTTGTTTTAGCTAAACATATCCTAATACCATATGCTGCTTCCTTAAAAAGTTCTGGAAAGTCAAAGCCATCTTTTTTTATTATATCTCTAAGAAGACCTAAAAGAATATGTAAAAATATAAAAAATATACCGTCTGTCACACCAAATACCTCGCTTAATATCTATTGTAGAAGAATAATATTTCAATAAAGGAAATTTGAAATTCATAGCCTACTTTGTCAGATATATTACAAAAACCTGAAAAATAGGAAAACCACAAACGGTTATAGCTTCCTTATTTGAGGAGATACGAAAAAAGTTAAAGGGATGAAAGTTGACGGCAAAGACAATAAGAATAATAATGCGTATCCATACGCTCTTGTGCAAAAATGAAAATAACAAATCTCAAAGTAGAGGCCATGACACCATTAATTCCATTTGTTTTTTCTCTTTTCAACTATATAAAACATAGTTCAAATGTGTTTTTAGAGGGCGGAATATTACAACATACTATTTTTAATCGCAAACTCCTCTATAAAATCCTTACTTTACTATAAGGAACGTAACCAGACTGCAACCAACAGCTACTCTCCGGGCTATGTGCCCCGCCGAGCGCTGAATTACAAGTTACAAGTCTGGCGCGGTTAAGTGTAATAATTGCATATTACCATCAAAACGCTAACGCTTCGATTGCAACAAACACCAGCCGAAAGACTGATCCTACTTAAAGGAGCTCTCGTGCCAGTCGTCTCATACCACTTGCAGACTGCAGTTTCGAGCTGTTGGCTCTCGTCAGTGCAAGGTAGGCATGTGACGACCGACACGAGGATCACTTGACTATTTAGTAGCTTTCGGTATCTTTGGGATAGCGACATGTAAAATAGTCAGCAGGCGCCATCTAGCGGTCCAGTGTCTGTTGCAATCGAAAAATAAATAGCCGGACTGGGCTTAGCATAGTTCAAATGTGCTTTTAGAGGGCGGAATATTAAAACATAATATTTTTAGTCGCAAACTCCTCTATAAAATCCTGTTGGTTGCAGTCTGGTTACGTTCCTTATAGTAAAATAAGGATTTTATAGAGGAGTTTGCGACTAAAAATATTATGTTTTAATATACCGCCCTTTAAAAGCACATTTAAGTATATAGAAGTATTTAGAATTTAATTTCCTGTATGACATCAAACTATAAGTACGGTAAATAAATCTCTTAGAAGATGCTTATAATGTCTATAAAAGATAATTTCTTTTGTCATAATGATATGCTGTTAATATTCTAGTTGGACAGTGAGATGCCAACACTGTACACTTCCGCCATATATCAACAAAGATCTTCACAAAATCTTTATTCTAAGCACGGTCTAACATTGAAACTTACGCTTACCCACAATATTATTTATGTGTACAGCAGATTATACTTTTAGTTTATTTACATATTTCTTATTTAAAATAGCGAATATATCTCAGACTACTTTTACTTTTACAATGACATTTAAATATTATGCACTCATCGGTAGTAATTAAAAATTCATTAGCTTTTAATAAGCGTTAAGTAATATAACAAAACAAGAATTTGTCGAAATGAAAGTAACAGGAAGTTTTATTATTGAAGAGTGGATAGACTGCATTATCTTTTAATAGTGAAGCACCTTTCTCACTATTTTGTCTGCATTTTCTCTATTAATCTAGGCAAGCAAGCGAAATAGAATTATTGATATTGTAACATCTCATACCCACCCCCTATTTATTATTGTGAAAATCATGGTCACGAGGCAAAAGTCAAAATTTCCCTCCCTCTAATTTTAACATACTGTCTATTAACTGAGAGATCTATTTAGTCAGTTATTTTATTTTGATTCTAATTTATTACTCAGTATTGCATTATGAACTTATGATTAACAACGTTTGTTTTGATTTCAAGTTCATTGATATTTTTTTTCGTTGCTAAAAAGTTAAAGAAAGAAAAATAAGAAACCATTTTAATATTTATATTGTAAAGTTACGACAATAGTCACAAGCAATTTTATTGTATTGTTATGAGCCGCACTCTTACGGAGAGAGGTTTAGTCCCCAGTAGCAGAGTAAAAGGAAGCCTTTAATCTGCTACCAGTAAAACGGCGCCATCTCTGGACCAACTGGCGAACTATCATTACCACGGATGGAGTAGAAAACAGTAGAAACATCTCGAATGACAGATTAGAAGGATCGAGAAGTTGTCTGGAAGAGCCAGGAGGAAAATAGACAAATCGAGAATAAGCGCCACGGATATATAAGGAGCGGATCCAACGCATGGAGTTCAGTTATGTATTAAATGAGCAAGTGATCACATAAAATAAGGAACAGTAACAAGTTGGGAATTAAAGTAGTGAATCTATAGTAGATTAAAGTTACAATTAGTGTACAATTATAAGGACTAATTATTGTTAATTAAGTGATTAATAAATCAGTGGTTAGTGATAATTTTTGTTACAATTATAGGACCTACGTTTGGGAGTGTTTGGTACAGGGTGTAAATACGTAACGGTATATAACAAATAGCCAAATATGAAGCTAAACAAACAAAATATTTAAGACAATTGTCTAACTGAGATATAGGAAAGTTTACATTGCTTCAGTAACGAACAAACTGTACACATTCCAAAGTGTAGGTTATACAAATAAGATTCCCATTAAGCAATAAGAATTTCAGTCTTATTTTGGTTAAAGTTGCTGCAATCGTCAATATAAATGATACGTTGTACATGAGTTGTATATAAGAGTTTAAACACAATACAATATCATAGAATGCTGTGGAAAACTTCTTAAAAGTAATAAAAACAAATGGCAATAAAGAATCGCATGACTAACGACACGAAAATTCGATTTCGCGGAGTTTGAAGGGTGCGTCGTATAGCTCTTCAATTGAACAAGAGTATAGTTCAAGTAGGAATATCCCGGGACATAAAAAAGGCAACAAAACTTTACGACTTCATTAAAATATCATTGCTCTTTGTGCTACCTCGACCGGAAATCAGTTCGCTTGACTTCATAGGTTTTTAATGTGCGTCGGGTTGTTTGATGCAGCATTCCGCCATGGCCCGCGGCGATAATAATTATGTCGTAAAGTTTTTGTTGTGTTCTTTATGTATCAGGAACTTATTACTTGAACTATGCTCTAGTAATTCTCCAGGCTGTGCCCACTGAGCGGTCCGTCAATCTACTCCCGCGTGTAGACAACAATAGCCTAGTTTGGACGTATGGGATTTTTGACGGTTGCGAAGCGGACGCACCACGATTGCAGGCTATTCTCGCGTGTGTAAACTGAATTCTGACCGTCCTGACCGTATAGATTGGAACCGCTTCCAACTTGTCAATTCCAGGAACGTTCGGGCCAGGCGTGTGTAAGCGTTTTCACGCACAGACCAGTTCAGTAATGAAGAAATGTAGGAAACTAAAATGGAGTCGACTGTGGATTGTCCTGCCTTTAAAATTTTCCAACAGACCAGAGGCCTGACCAGAAATGCCGGTTTTTTTTGTTTACACGAGCGATTTTGAAGCTTCCAGTCTGCACGAGAGACCAGATCGGCGACTCTAAACTGATGTACTAATTTGTAGCAAAGGACAGGAGCGGATGCGCCAGTACTGCGATAACGGCCGGAGATTTGGTCTGCCAGTACAATACTGTGGGTTTGGACTGCACGTCTAAAGTAGGCTAAATGCTCTACATTGGAATCCGAAAGCATAATATACTCTACGATGACGGATTTTCTGCGTGTTGTCTATTATTTACGGAAGCGCAGCCTCCAAACCTTATCTTAAGTACAATGTTTGCAACATGTACAAACATTTAGAAATAATAGATAAATAACAAAAGGAATAATGAAATCAAGAAACCGAAAGCCCTGTCTTTGAAAGCGTTTATTGATGGGCGTTAACGACTTCACTTGGGAGAGAATTCCAACACTCTATTGTTAACGAAGAATTTTCTATATCTGGTGTTATAGAATTCATGGCGTAGCGAGATGAAGTTGTGACTTCTAAGTGTTAATGTATCAGTGAGAGTACTTAGCCCGAATATGATTAGCCTCTCGTTGTAAGGCGGTCTCTGGATTCCATATGGAAGGCAGAGACCATTAACCACGGCGACCAGACTGCAGAACCGAACTCAAGTACAGATCTCACAGAAGTTTTATATAAAGCAGTACCTGGCGAAGGTTTGCTGAACACTTTTTTTTAGGACATATAACAAACTGTTAGCTTTCTTTACATGAGAGAGATATTGGTCAGACCAAGTTAAAGTATCGGTGATCATGATTCCTAGGTCGCGATGAGACAACATGGGTTTTATTTCGACACCATGGATGTTGTAAGACAATTTGGTGTTATCTTTACCAACATGGAGTACAGCGCACTTGTCAATGTTAAGAGGAATAAATCAGTTATCACACCACAAGGAGATTTTACCGAGGTCCGATTGGAGAGTGATAGCATCTATCTTTGGATTGCGGTAAACTTTTGTATCATCTGCGTACTGCGAACTTTTGCAATTGAGTAGTCTGGGACTGTCGGAAGTATACAACAGAAACAAGATGGGTCCCAATACTGATCCTTGTGGGACGCCACTGGTAACAGGGTAAGCGGGAGAAAGGTCGGCATCAATTTTTACTCTGAACGATCGGTTGGTTAGTTATTGCGAAACCCAAGACAATAAAGGCCCACGGATATCAAGGTTGAAAAGCTTCAGTTCCAGTTGTTTTTTAGAGACTTTGTTGAAAGCTTTGGAGAAGTCTAGGTAAATAATATCAGTTGGTTCTTTTTTATCAAGTGCCTGGATCCAATCATCTAAGCAGTGTAACAAATTCGTCGTTATGGACCTCTCAGGTTGTTGGTCAGGAATGACATTATTTGACATTAAAATGGGCAGTACCTGATCCACGATTATTCTTTCCATTGTTTTTAAGGGGATATGTGTTAGGCTAATTTGTCTATAGTTTTCAGCACATAATTTGTTGCTTTTTTAAAACTCGGAATAACAGTTACTTCAAGCCAGATTGGCCGTGCAACAGATCAATTAATGTAGTTCTGAAATATAATAGAGAGGGGTTTACAGATCGAGCTTGCACAGGATTTTAAAAATATTGCTGTTAGTTCGTCAGGCCCAGAGGAGCTAATAGTCTAGGGCATTTAGATCAAAATCGCCCGAATAGCGGAAATTTTTAGGCATAGCAGGTATCGAGATGCGGTTTTCTGCATTGTGTTCAGGAAGGTCCCAGGAAACGACTCTACATAGTCTGGTTTAGCCATTTTTTGAAAAATGCCTTCTGGGCCGGAAAATGCATTTTTCAATTGCATCATATTACTTGCACCATTATAGGAACGACTGGAAACTCGGAAAAATCGCTCGGAAATCGTTACTCAGGGGTTTTCGGGGCTGCCGAACTCGATTCTGGCATTGGAATTACCCGGGGGCGGCTCTGCGGGGGTATCCGGTGGCCATCTGGGGGGGAAATTGCATAGTCCATGAAAATCGCTCCAAACTCGTTACTCGGGGGTTTTCGGGGATGCCGAATTCAATTCTGGCATTGGAATTACCCGGGGGCGCTCGGGGGTCCCTCTGTGGGGTTGTCTGGGGGTCATTCTGGGGGGGAAATGGCAGCGTCCATGAAAATCTCTCCAAAATCGATACTCGGGGGTTTTCGGGGATGTCGATTTCAATTCCGGCATTAGACTTCCCCGGGGGTGTTCGGGGGTGGCTCTGTGGGAAATGGTAAAGGAGAAAGTGAAAAATCACAAATTATGAAAATAATACTTTATTCAAATAACAAATAGGAGTTTTTATTAATGTTGAATTATTCATTATAAACTTCAATTTTTAACTTAAATACTAAACATCTTGTTCAAACTCTTCTTCTTCCCCTTCATCTTCTCCCCCTTCTTTCTCGTCACTATTCTCGGCCCCGTTGGAAGTGCCTTTTTGGTTTGCCATCGCAATACTTGCATGCAAGTGAGCACTCCAACCCACTTCGGCGGCACCCGAACCTCGTGCCACAGTCGGTTTGACAAGAACAAGAAATTTTGCTTAAAATTTCCTCGGGACCGGCTTCCTGGGTCATGGTGACAGGACTGGGCTCTTCTCCATCCCAAAGAATTTATATATATAAATTCTTTGCTCCATCCACCAATTCCCACCCCCATTCCAACGGATCTAAGGTCTCGTCTTGACCTTGTGAACCATGCCGCGCCGGTCCCCGTAGTAACGATACTCTACTCTCTTTATAGCTTTGGCGCCTTTTTCAAATCCAGTTTCGAGGCACAAAAGACTTCCAAAGCAATTGTTTTTATAATATGTGTAATATTTATTTATTTAATATTCAATCTAAATTTTTATTATTCATACCCCCGGGGAAGTCTAATGCCAGAATTGAATTCGGCATCCCCGAAAACCCCCGAGTGACGAGTTTGGAGCGCTTCCCATGGACTATGCTATTCCCCCCCCAGAATGACCCCCAGACAACCCCACAGAGGGACCCCCGAGGAAATCTAATGCTGGAAATGAATTCGGCATCCCCGAAAACCCCCGAGTAACGAGTTTGGAGCGATTTTCATGGACTATGCAATTTCCCCCCCAGAATGGCCCCCCGGATACCCCCGCAGAGCCGCCCCCGGGTAATTCCAATGCCAGAATTGAATTTGGCATCCCCGAAAACCCCAGAGTAACGAGTTTGGGGCGATTTTCATGCACGCTGCCATTTCTCCCCCAATTCACCCCCCGCGCACCCCCACAGAGCCACCCCCGGGTAATTCTAATGCCAGAATCGAGTTCGGCAGCCCCAAAAACCCCCGAGGAACGATTTCCGAGCGATTTTTCCGAGTTTCCAGCCGTTCCTATAATGGTGCAAGTAATGATGCAATTTTCAAAAAATGGCTAAACCAGACTATGTAGAGTCGTTTCCTGGGACCTTCCTGAACACAATGCAGAAAACCGCATCTCGATATCTGCTGTGCCTAAAAATTTCCGCTATTTTTCCTAATTTCCCTGGACTATAAAGCTATCAAGGCTGGATATTTTTTTGAAAACTAAGTTTTCATTAAAGTTTATCGTATCTAATGAGTGTGGGTTTACTGCAATACTACAATGTGGCAATTGTCCCCCTTATCAGGACGGTACCCCATTTAGCTAGTATATCGGAGTGAGAGGGCCAGCGTATGCAAACACTTCTGTAGTCTGCACATGGACACTTGACTTATCTAATACTACCAAATAGCTATATCGTATATTGCTGAGGTGTGTGTATTTCGTTTATTTTATGTCAACAACATAAAATATCTAAAGATTTAGTTGTACTCTTACATTAAAATGCATCTTTTATAGCAAGTTCAGAATTTCACTTAATACTGATATACTATATTTTGACACCCTTTATTTCTGTTATTATTGAAGATTGATGGCACTATGACAATATTGTTATTGTTTGCCATTTTATCATTGCCATTACAATTTCATTGAAATGGGTTACACAGAAGCAGAATGCTCCACATGTTGCCCATTTTGATTGGCACACATCTTTAAAATGATTTAAAAATTTTTGCTCTCCTACCTTCTGGAGCCGAGATAATTTTTTTTTAATCGTGTGGCGCCATTTTTTAATATAAAGGACTAAAATTTGCGGGGGTTATTGTTGAATACTTATATTTTCAATAAAAAAATTCCGAAACTTGATCGGCCGTTGATGAGCATTGCAAAATCAATTAAACTCGGAGCTCGATGCTGCGGCGCGCGTTATCTAGCGCTAGCGGTGAAATGAGGGGAAAGCCAGCTTTCAGTGAAGCCTTGGGTAAAACTGATCTCGGATGTTTAAAATCGATTGCGCTTAAAAAATCTTCATTATGTAGACTTCTATTCAACCGATTGCTTTCATTTTTTTTTTATTGGGGTAGCTCGGCGAAATAGGAATTAATGACGGTGGTAAGATTAATAAATACAAAAAATATATACCACAGAAACATCAAAATTTTATTATTTCACATTTATGTATTCAAATTGTTGTAGAATACGTTGCATTACATATTAATTCTTTTTTGCTTTTTAATAAGAGACTCGTCTTCATTGCCAGTACTATCATTATAAATATTATTCAATATTATGTCTGGTCGATAGCCGAGTGGGTTAAGGCGCGAGGTGGCAATCGAGATTAATCATATGGACATCGCATCACTTGGTTCGAATCCTGGCTTCGGCACTGGCACTGTCGGAGGAAATGGTTGTATGTCCGCGTTTTTTCAATGTGTAACCCCTTTCCGTACAGGCTGGCTTCTCGAATTGGGGGTTGTCTAATTTCTGCGGTGTTTATTTATTTATTTATCTTATATGTCGGCATTATCTTCATCACAGTCATCTGTCACAGTCAACATTCATCTCTTTCTAGCTCAGTCTCTGTGATATTTCGCTCATCTATTTCTTCGTCGATATCATCAGCGATGACTCGTTCTCATCAATATTTGAGCAACTTTCATCGTCAAACGTTGAATACACGTTTGAACATTTTATTCCGTGCTTTCGGCAGCTGCGCCAATAGTTGCACACGTTGGGGCGCAACTATTAAAGAAACTTTTCGGACTGGTCCGGTATAAAAATATGATGGCCTATATGAGCTATTGAACATTTAAAAACGCGTTTTTGGAAAAAATCGATTTTTTCAAAAAAATGCAATATTTTGCAAATCTGTAAAAATACTCTTATTCGACTTATATTGGACTACACAACTTTGCTAGGTAACTTTTTTTTGTACATACTTTGAATTTCACGGAAAATTTCCGATTTTTTACATACCTTGGTTTGCTGTTAATAATTTTTGCAAAAAACGCGATATTCTCCACAGATTTCTTGGACTATAATTGGAACGCCAATTATTGACAATCAAAAAACAAGTTCTTGAGAAATGTGTTTCCTCGATGGTCTAAACTCTAAATACGAGTCGCAACTAAAACATTTTTATTGCACTTTGATGGTTCGACGTCATTAATTATAAAATCAAAATTAAAGGCTTCAATCTATTTCTAATTGCGCGTATGTCTACGCCGTACTCGTTTTCGCTTATTTAAAAACCATTTGTCTCGCCGTTTGTTTTATTGTCAGTTGATTATTATGTTTGGAATTGTTAAACCAAACGTTGGAGCTTGCCTTTTAGTTCGACATTATTTACATTTAGCTTGTTATTTTATCATCAATCACCTTTCAGGACGAACTTACTAACAACAAACTGGACCTACTTTGGAGAATTTAAGTGTAGAAATCGTGGTTTTAGCAAAGTTTTAAATTAGCTACGATTTTATTGGCATAATGAAAAATAAACAAGTGGCAATCACTGAATATGTTTATGTTACAAAAGTTGAGCTCACCCTTTTCCATATAGGAGAACAGTAACAGTAGTTTATTTTTGGGATTTTCTACTTTCTTATTTTAGTTTAAAATGTATATCTTATAAAAAATAAAATTCAAGGTAAGACGTTTGTGGGGTATGTCGTTTTATTACACATAAAATATTGGTCATTTCGTCACCAGTAAATTAATTACTATTCATTTATCGGAAGGGTAAATAACCAAAATTGGCCATTTACGTGATCGTCAAGTTTTATTAGTTTAGGACCCAAATTTCGTTGTGTGTGTAATAACCCTTTTTTAATTACCCCAGGTTCTTTTATACAAAGTTTAATATTACTTATTTCTATGTAATACTATATACCTTAGAAAATTAATCTCTCTGTTAATTTAAATCCTTGGTAAACTTGAACACACTGTCTATTAATTGAGAGACCTAGTTAATTATATATGTTATTTATGAGGTATTTTATTACTAATAATTGTACTGTACATTTGTAGTTAAAATTTTGTTTTCTACTTTTTTGATTTGAAATGAAACCATTTATGTAGTTTATTATTTGTATGAGTAGGAAGGTAAAGTTAAAAGAAAGCACAGTAATTGATGGGAAAAATAGTAAAAAAAAACATTTTATTTTATAAAAATCGATGCGGCAAATAGCCGGACATGGAGTCAAAACTATCCAAATATTTGAGACAATTGTTTAAATATTATAATAGGAAAATTTACGTCGCTATAGTAATGACCATACTATAGATATGCAGAGTCATTTGGTGCAACAAGAAGAACTGAGTTATACAATAGTATTCCGTGTTATTTTAATAGTAATGAGAGTTGTGGCAACGACCTCGTAATGATAATTTATAATTAAAGTTGTTAGAAATCGCTAGGTAATAATGGTTTATAATTAAAGTTGTCAGCAATAGCTAAGTAATAATAATTTATAATTGTTGTTGTTAAATTGTGTTAAAATAAACAAGATCAACTTACTATACATACACAAATAGGGGCGATCCCTACGTTGCGTTGGACGGCGTGGTATAGCGCCGTGCGCAAAAGGAAGTCTGGCTAGTAGTAATATACACATAACCAGTGTGTTAAAGGAGGTAAAAAAGTATCATTCCCTCCCTGCCGTTATCTGCCGCTAATCATATAAAAGGACGGGCTAGATACAATGTAGGAAATAAATTAACCCATAACTAACATAATCAATACTAACATAATCAAACGTAAAATAAAACAAGATAAAGAAGACTAAAACAACCACAACACACCGACAGCCAAAGAGCAAAGTAAATCTATAACAAATTATCCCAGGGTAAGCATCAATAGATGGAAACCCCAAGCATCGGCATACGCTTCACAGATGTAGGAGGTAGAAGCTAGATGTTCGTTGGATGAGCCATTCTCTCCGGACACATTACCAAAGTACTTGATGTACAAGTTATTACACAGAACTAGTCTTTACATCAATTAAAAATAATCTATCATTTTCGCATATTTGAGGCTGCTCTTCGGATTCACTATTATCACCCAAAATTGCCGTCATAGCCATCGACAATGAACGTATTTACTTCGACTTTATTTCAATATTCAAGGCGACGCTACTGGCCACTCCAACAATAAAATGTCAATTTACGCAAGCATAGACAAGGGCGTCGATAGAGCCCCGGAGAATGACAGATTTATTTATATTGACTCAGGTAGTTTTGCTTCAAACTATGCATTATTTAAAATTCAATTTACATTGTGATTTCGGATGGGAAATGTGTAATTTGCGTGTTTGAGGTACTAAAAGAAACATTATGAAATATTTAATTTGATTAGGATAAAATTACATTACAATATACTCAGTTATTATTTTCTATGATAATAATGAGACTAGGTAAAAGTTTCCATTCTAAATATTATTAGGGATGTTTGTTTACGTTTGCTAAATTACAAGTTTATATCATTCAGCTATATATTTTCAGAGTTTATGCAATGATAAGCGACTTTAACCTTCAATTATACTTCAGTTAATGTATGACCAGTGGCTTACCATATGCCTATTGACAGGTAAGATTTCCCAAAATGTTTTAACGTTCAAATTATGGTGTGAGGTTTCTCATAGGCGATATATCTAGTTATCTATGATTGTTTAATAACGATCCGTCACTATAATTATTCTATGAACTATAAACACTACAGGTCAGCCAGCGGTCAGTGCTTGGGTCCATTGGTCCTGTATATCTTACTCATTAGAGGGTTACTTTTTGATGAAGCTCTGAACCGGGACGTCTTGCCTGTTTAAATCACATCGATCAACCGCGTTCTACGTTGTTGGACAGTCTTACACAATTCGGTAGTTGCCGTTTGTGCAATCAATTAAAGGATATTTCCTCAACATTCTATGATATTTTACACGAGTATTTAATTCTCATTTACCACGTAAATTTTATAATGCACTAACATGTTATGATTATTTTCCTCTGTTTTGCATTAAGCTTTCTTCTACCACAACTTCAAACAATCATTCTACCGGCCATTTGCTGCACCTCTAATTACAACCAAAATAACACGGAAATTCTATCGCACAACATGGTTCTTGTTATTTGTATAACTAACTCTGAAACATGTACAGTATGGCCATTACTGTAGCAACGTCAACTTTCCTATATAATATTTAGGAAATTGTCTTAAATATTTGGATTTTTTTTAGCTTCATGCTTGGCTATTTGCTGCAACAATTGTTATAAAATAAAATGGTTTCTGTGACTATTGTCCCAACAATTACTGCATTTAATTTCCACCTCATCTGTCTGGTAATACAAGCAATACTAAATTAAATGATAATGATTTAATTTCCATCAAATAAAATCTGACAACAAACTTTACCTATAAATTGACAGTACTACCTTGAGTACTGAAACAGCAAATAAATAACATAAATGATTAATTAGGTTTCCCAATTAATAAACAGGGTGGTCAAACTTACAAGGTATTTAAATCAAAAATTGATCAATTTTTCTAAGGTAAAGGATATCAGATTGGAAACCGTAATATTAAACTTTGCATAAAGAACTTGAGTAAATATAAAAGGTTACTACAAACACAACGTAATTTGGGTCTTAACTTTGTAAAACTAGACGCTCACATAATTACCCAATTTGTTTATTTATCTTGATATAAAATTAAGGTAAGTAATTACTGGGTGGAATTAAATGATTGCTTGATCGCTTAACGATCGAAGGAGTTTCTTTGGTAATTGAAGAGGGAGGGGGGAGGGGGGTTATATTAACTCTTCAAAGACTAACTTTCAATCAAGCGGTCCCTTAAACAATTTACTAGATTGTCACCTTAGGGTTTCAAAGATTATATTAAAAAATGATTACCATAAATCTGCAATATCTGTAAAATTATTAATTTTTGTCCTTGGATCTTCTTTTTGTCAAGAAAAAAATAATTTTCCAATATTGTACAAGGGAGAAATTAATTTCTTTGGAATATTTTTAAACAAGTGACATTTTACTACCATATAAAATATTACGAGTTTTCTTATTTTATTAAGAAGCTGGGACGAATTAAAAAATATCAAAATTAAGTTATGGACGCAAAAATACCATACAATGGAGCTTATCTACTTTAAAAAATGCCCTTTCATTTATTAAAAAGTAGATATTTTTAAATAGCCATACATTTCAAGTACTGTGCCATTTGCCATAATTGATCTAATTACTCTGTTCACATGGCGAAAATAAGAAATAAATTGTTGTTTATTGGAGTGCAAAGCCACAGCAACTAACAAAAGACTTCGAAATTCATTCATTCAAGAGTTGTTTCACAGCCACGAGTTTGCAATTATTGTAAAATGCATGACGGTGCGAAAGATGGCTATTGTGTATCTATAGAAAGCGTATGACTGACTGAGCGAACAGAAAAGAATTGTAAAAGAGCTTGAGCTTTGACCGTGCATTTGTGTAAATTATTGACTGGTTGGTTTGAATTCATACAGTACGGTGTAGGTTTGACATTCACATAGGAATACACGCACAGTGTTTTAAAAATGTAAGCTTTGGTTTAGTGACATTTATTTTTTTAAATTGTCGTGGAATTACAAAATTCTAGGAAAGCTGTCGCACAAACTGTTGGATATCCCCCAGAAAATATACGCCTCCTAAAACGATTGTCAAGCCTAGTATTCTTCAGTGTGCATCTTTTTTAGGTACAATAACGGTTTAATGGTTCAGGGACAATGCGCAATGAAGACATTTTTCAATATGTTGAGCTGTTGTTATCAGTAGGCAGATAGAAAAAATTTAGTAAAACAGATTTTATAACAATTAACCGAGTAATCGTAAACTGTATACCAAAAGAGAAAGCTACGTTCATTAAAAATTTGTGATGTTACTGCAACAGAAATGTATGTTTTAAGCTGAAGTTGAGGCTGTAGGGACTAGGCTGGTGCCAATACCTTTTTTTTTTAAATATTAACAGGCAAGGACCAGCCGGAAAGTTTAGTTAAGGGATAAAACAAAAATTAAACAAGAGATAAATTGAAATTGTGAAATGGGGGTGCTGTTTAGGGGTTGAAAGTGGTTTTTTACGATTTTCGGCGAAACGTGATCTAGCGGAAAATGTCTTTTACAAAAGATAATAATAAAAAACTCTAAAACTTTCAAATCAGGCATTTTTCAACATAACCTCAAATTTTCTGAGAAAACGGCGGAAAGCCGATTTTTCGGTTTTTATTTTTTTTTCTCGTAAAAATAATTTAATTTACATGAAATTATGTGAAAATATACCTTATTTTGCTTTGAATAAGCATAATTTTTTTGGAATCTGGGAAACAAGTAGTTTCGAAGATATTTACATTTTTCGAAAAAGAAACAAAAATCTTCCACGGAAAACTTTATTGGTGTTTTTTTATTTAAATATTCTATCTGGGCTCATTTGAACCGTTAAAATGTCAACTTTAAAATAGTCTATATATGTTGACGGTGTATTTTTCATGAAACCGCTTAAAATTGGAAAAAACAAGAAAAATTACTTTAATTACGAATTTTTGAATATTTTTTATTTTAAATTTTTTTAAATTATTTATGTAAATAATAGATTAAATTTCAATGACAGAATTTACTTCAATGTAACATTACTAAAGTTGAATGAATTTAAATGAAGAAAGTGTGGGAAATCATTCGGAAACTTGGCAATGCACCGTACCGTACTGAAAGTCGTAAGCTACAGTTAAGACTCACTGGCCCAGTGTACATTTTTATTAATGTATATTTTACTATTTTTTCACTAGGTGCGTTTTGTTTGGAGCGACTATTGCGATGATCGCAGAGCGATAATCGCCAGCCGGAGTGTTTTGCTAACAGCGACTACTCTATCTCTGGTCAGTATTCTGTTGACTTTTATTATAGACACAGTCCCGCTGAATGTCGTGATAAGTGTAATAAAAAGTGATAAACGTAAAAATTGTTGTTGAAATACCTTTTAGTGGCAGAAATTGACGATAAAGAAATGTTGGAAGTATTGAGTTTGCCAAGACTTCCTAAACGTCCCATCTCCCATCTCTAAAAGAAGAATGAAAGAAGGATACTTCAAAATATTGATTGCAAATCATTTGTGTGGTGCCGACAGAAAATTTTCAGAGTTCTTCAGACTTCCTAAACCTCAGTTTGAATTTTTGTTAAGCTTAATTCAAGAGGACATTAAGAGGTTGTCTATGAATTCCAATCCTTACACAATCACAGCAGAGGAGATGAACCACCTTTCAATAATCGTTAGCGACTGGCGATCATATCTGCTCTAGACCCAGATGCCCGCGATTGACGCCAGCGACTCTAGCAAGGGTCGCTCGAAGGAAAACGAAATAATTTACAAAACATACTAGCAGTGCTCTGCGATGATCGTTGCGTACTATATCTCTGCGATCATCGCAATAGTCGCTCCAAGCAAAGCGCCCCTAGTTTATTGACCTTTTTTTTTTTTTACAAATTATGGCTCGCTTCGTCTTTAGAATAATAGTGTCGTGTCTTTTTTTTTAATTAAATTTTTTTTTTAAATTATAAAATTCTAATGAATTTTAGATCTTTTGCAATGTGGTTGTTCTTCTTCATCAATAAAACTTCAAATTCTAAAGGATTTTCGAGCTTATCGACGTTTTCGAGCTCTTCAATTTCAATATCGAGCCTCTTTGCCGGCTCTTCATAGATAATCGCTTCCGAATCACTTAAGTCTTCAAATAATTATTTATCTCTATTTGAGCAATTTTCATCACGATAACTGGTACAATTGGTACATTTTAAGCCACATGTTTATTACAACCATTTTCACAGCTGCAGCTAATACTTTTTAATATTTTTTCTGGAATTAAGTCTGAAAACTGTCTGGGATAAATTTGGGCACGAGTCTACCCAGATGTTCGTTCCAGCCCCATTGCTTAGCTTTTTTATTATCGGGCTCGTTGCCTAAATAAACAAGACAAGTTTGCAATTGGTAATAAACTCTATACGAGTGTTGTACAACTGCTCCTTCAGTAAGGGGAAATTTTTTCTAATGTAAAAGTAGATTTGTTAGTTGCCAGTTGGTAATGCTCAAATCTTAATTTAGGTATGTCGTTATAAGTTTTCATGGCATTATAGTTAAACATTTTTAAGAGAAAGATGCTTGGGTACACTAAAAAGCTGACAATGATGTGCAGAATATGCATGAATATCACTACCTTTAATCAGTTTATTCTATAGATAAGAGGACGTTTGAGTAGAACCAATATTAAAAACAAGGCATGCTAGATCAACTTTATTGCAATATGATCATGTTTGCAAAGATTGTAACAAAATTTCATAGACGTATTTTGAAATTTTTGAACTTGATCTCGCCAAATAAATTTGGTTGGTTAACATGAAAAATAAATTTGTGTCTCATCTTCATTGATGTGACTGACAATATTCCAAACATCTATAAAAATCAGCTATTTAAATCGAAAAGAGTAGCGGACCAAGAATACTCCCTTGTGGAACTCCTTGATATATATCAATAAACTGTGAAAAATTATTATTAACTCCCACTTCCCACTAAGATACTTTTGAAAAAATGATACAGTAAATATAACTAAGTACAAAGTAATGTAATTTTGTGCACAGAGTATTATGATTTAGAGTGTCAAATGCTTTACTAAAGTCTAAGAGTACCAAGCACATGTTTTTATCTGAATCGCTCGCTAATGACATCCATTTTTTCTTACTTTAGTAAATACCAGCTATAAGTTGAGATCCATTTTTTGCAACGGTTATTTGGTCTGCATTTAAAAAAAAATACTAGCTGGGCTTGATAAATTTTTGTTGCTCAATAATGCATAACTTAAAAGATTTCTCACTAATTTGTTATTCATTCAGAACGTTTCAGAATGATTTCCCCCCTTTCTTCATTTAAACTCATTCAACTTTAGTAATATTACATTGAAGTAAATTCTGTCATTGAAATTTAATCCATTATTTACATAAATAATAATAAGAAAATGAAAATAATCAAAAATATTGAAAAAATCGTGATTTGAAGTTATTTTTTGGTTTTCTCTATTTTAAGAGGTTTCATGAAAAATAAACCATCAACATATATAGATGCTCTATATATGTATTAATGTGGACATTTCAACGGTTAAAATGAGCTCGGATAGAATATTTAAATAATAAAAAAACACCAATAAAATTTTCCGTGGAAGATTTTGTTTTTTTTTAAAATGTAAATATCTCGTAAACTACTTGTTTCCAAGATTCCAAAAAAACATCCTTATTCAATGCAAAAAAGGTATAATTTCACATAATTTCATGTAAATTAAATTATTTTTACGAGAAAAAAAAAACCGGAAAATCTATTTTCCGCCATTTTCTCGGAAAATAATAATAATAATCCTTTATTAGTCCAAGAGGTCATACAAAATGATATGGGACAAGTCAAAAACAAGAAAAGAAAGGAAAAAAAGAAAAAATAAATAAAAAAGAGGATAATTTATGACAATAAAAAATAGTAAGCTTCCTTAAGTAGCATATGTTTAATTGTAGATATAAATTTCTTCACACTAATTATATTTTTAGTAATTTTATCTAATTTATTGTACAGTATGGCACCAATATAGTAGGGATTGGCTGTGTACAGTTCCAGCCGGTGTATATTATACTGAAAATTAAAACCATAACGTGTAGAATAAATATTCATGAGAAACGTTTTGCAAGATGAAGTCGGAAAGATTTTTTTTGACAAATGTTAGTATTTCTAAAATGTACAAAGATGGCAGACTTAAGATTCTGTGCTTAATAAATAAAGGTTTGCACGATTCTCGATGTTTAAGTCCAAACATGGCAGTATAAAAACACGATCAGACATTGTAGAATTTTCCCAAAAAATAACACCGTATCTTAAACGTGACTCAACATTAGAATAATAGAAATTTTTTACAACAAAAGTACTGGATATTTGACAGCCTTTTTAATACAAAACAGTTACTACAAAGTGAGTTGACGTGGAATTTCCAATCAAGGGAAAGATCAATATATATTCCTAATAACTTAAATTGCTGTACTTGATGTATACTTTTACCATTTAGTTTTAATAAAACGCTAGACAACCAATTCGATGCGATGCATGGGGTGAAATTGCAATGAGAATGTTTTATCTTGATTAAGATGAAGATTATTGTTTAGAAAATCATTTGCAGCAGCAGACAGATTTTCGTTCAGTTTGTTAATGGCTTCGTGCCCATTTTTGGCACTAACAATAATAGAAATGTCATCTGCACTATAAAATGTGGGGAATATACTTCCTATATCATTTATGTACAGCAAAAATAATAAAGGCCCTAATACACTCCCATGAGGGACTCCTATATCAACCGATAGCTCCTTTGATTTAACATTGCAGAAATCCATAAATTGCTTTCTATTATTCAGATATGATTTACGAATTTTTTGGCATTGACCATGTAGACCATAAGACTCTATTTTTTTTAAATAAAATGTCATGGTCCACACAATCAAAGGCCTTTGATAAGTCCACAAATACTGCCATCACTTTTGTTTCCTTGCTCCAAATTTTTATAAATGTAATTTAAAGTACGTAAATGTTGATTTTTAGATAGAATATTATAACTGTCAAGGAAAAGAACTATCCTATTTGCTAACAGTTTTTCAACAAATGGTCAACAATGAAATTGGAAATGTGAGGTTCTGTTGAAAAATGCCTCATATGAAGAAATTTTATTTTCTACAACTTTTGTGGACATCATTTTCCGCTAGAAGGTCACGTTTCGCCGAAAATCGCAAAAAAACATTTTCAACCCCTATACAGCACCCCCATTTTACAATTTCACTTTATCTTGTGTTTAATTTTTGTTTTTTTCTATTAATTATAACCTTACCTAAATATTTCGGCTGGCACTTGCCTGTTAATATATTTTTTAGCCTTCAAAATCCACTTTGGCACCAGCCTAGACAGAAACTAAAAAATGTGGACGAATCCGGACGATTTACAGCCTACTGTGCGCACCCCACGAATCCGAAAATGTGCAGAAAATTGACCATGTAAACCAATTGTTCTTTATTTTTATTTTTTTAAATTTTGTTTAATTTTATCCTTTTATGCTTTAGAAAACATTCTTGCAATATTTTACGTGATAAAATAAAGTCGTAAATTACTCTTCCGTGCTGATATGATTAACCAGAAAAATTGCTCCATACATCAACGAAATGATTATTTATCAACAGAATCGTGCGCTGCGACCTTGCGCTCTTATTTATAAAAATTATAAAAAAAACCTTTGAAATATATGCATAAAGTTTTTTTAATTCGTTGTATAAATAAATGCTCATAAAAACGTGTGAACGATGGTTTATTTTTAGCCAGACGTAAATTTCAGCAAACAGTTCTGAAAATAAATACCTTAATTATTGGAGTGTAAAGCGTTGTTGATATTTAGTGGATAAATTGGAGAAATCAAATAAACTTGAATGGGTTTTCAACAGTCTTAAATTTTTTTAATGGTGAAAATTATTTCTGCAAAATATTTTCTTTGAATTAATAACGCCGTTAAATAAAATGTTGGATATTTATTTTATACCGTTAAAATAACTAAACAAAGTAAATCGATGGGCTATTAATAAATTATTCAAATAAATAAATTTTACTGTGATGTTAATTTATTTCAAAGAAGATCCGGTTTATTAAATAATGTTTCCAACAAATTTACTTTCGATAATTATTTAATAATTTGTGTGCTCAAACGACTTGCACAGATGCCAAAAAATAAGTTAACAAAATTTGTGGGTTAAGCCTTCCTTGAACTTGACAAACGTTCAGTATAGTCAGAGTTTTGTCCTGAAACTACGCCTATTTTGTATTTTGGCCTTAAAATATGGGTATTACAAAGGATCTACTTATGGCCAACAAATATTCGCCCCTATACAAATACAAAGCCACCTGCGACACGAAAATAAAATGAGATTTAAAAAACATGGGCATTGCTTTATCGGAAAATTTTACTAAATATATTTTTTAAATGTCTATCAGGCTTGTGTTGGAGAGAATCCGGATAGCCCTATAACACAAAACGTCGAGTTTACTGCAAATGCAGCAGATAAGTTTCATTTTTGTATTATACAGGCATGCTAATCAAAAAGAACAAGATCACACAACTTTGCGATTGCCTCCATATCATTGTGAATTCAATCCTATTGAATTAATGTGGGGCCAAACTATTTTTGGCAGGACAAATTCCTAAAAAAGAATCAGTACAAAAAACCACCCCTTGATGATTTGCGGGGGCGGTAGTGCTGAGTACAGAGAAAATAGTTTGTGTATGATGACTTCGTCCCAAAGGCCATTAATTTAAACAAGAAACGTGCAATACGCCCAACTGTTTTATTTTACGTCATGACTGAAGAGAACGTGCACGATTAATACGTTAATGAAAAGTGTATAATTACAAGTATATTTTGTTTTTGCTACGAAAAAATTTGACACGAATTTTTCGTTCACAAAAACAGAAAAATTAATAAATTTTTTGCCGAACACTGCATTGCTACCCCCGTAAATCATCAAATGATGGTTTTTTTGGACTGATTCCTTTTCAGCAATTTGCCGTAATGGACATAGGAATTAATTAATGGAGAAATTAATACGTTTTTGTCCGTAAATCAAGGGATGGTTTTTTGAGCTGATTCTTTTTCAGGAATTTATCGTTCCACGAAACAATTTGTCGTGAAATTGAATTACGCAGAAATAGAATAATTAATACATTTTTCTCGAAATTCACCAGTATGACTCCCGTAAATCCGCATATTATTTGCTCACGATAAATTGACGACAAATTATTTTGATGCTCAGAGCCCTTTTTTCCACCATTTTAGCCCGTTTTGGAATGTGCTAATGCTAACTTGACTACCAAGTTGGCATTACCATCGATTTTTTTAAAATGAGGCGCGGCAATTTTTTCTTTTCACGACAAATTTACGGCAAAAAGCGATAATTAATTCATATATTGACATTGGAAAATTTCGATATGGTAATGCTAACTTGACGGACGTCCAAATAAAAGGAGAAGTCGCCAGGAACAAATACCACGTTTAAAATGAGATCTTCAGCCATTATTTCAGCAAGTTATTGGAAATGTTTCTGCCGAAAATTAGAAAAAGACCATTCGGCATGTGCAAAATGAACAGCCAAAAATGAGGCTGGTTGATATCGGAAATTATAGTAGAGCCATTGATAATTCATGTGTGAAGTGAAGTGATTTTTCTTCTTCGTCTGAATTAGAAATGGACTAAAAGCTGTATGACATGGTATTATTGTGAATAATTATGTAGAAATTGTAGTAGTATATATTTTGGATAAAATAAATGTAAATTGAGTAGTGGTGAGAGGTAAGCGAAACCTCTCAAATGGTCAATTGCTACTATACACCATAGATGTCCCGATGGGCGTATAGCGACTTGCGATTCTGCAAATACCTGAGAGCGGCGACCTTTCGGTCCTAGGTGGACTTAACCTACTGTTATAATATATGATTTGCAGGAAACAACAACTCAGCGGGCAAATACCCCGACCTGCATTGAATTACACCTTACAAATCATGAAATAATGGTAACCAATATCATTTGTCAATTCCCTGACCAGACATAGACCGGTTTCGAACTTATTAGTTCTCATCAGTAAGCCATAGGTTACCATTTTTTCATGATTTGTAAGGTGTAATTCAATGCAGGTCGGGGTATTTGCCCGCTGAGTAGTTGTTTCCTGCAAATCATATATTATAACAGTAGGTTAAGTCCACCTAGGACTGAAAGGTCGCCGCTCTCAGGTACTTGCAGAATCGCAAGTCGCTATACGCCCATGGAGACATCTATGGTGTATAGTAGCAATTGACCATTTGAGAGGTTTCACTTACTTCTCACCACTACTCAATTTACTATAGTTTGTATAAAACTAGCAGGTTGGCCACTATCATTTGTCTGTTCCGTGGCCTATGGCATACTGATGAAAATTAATAAGTTCGAAACCGGTCTATGTCTGGTCAGGGAACTGACAAATGATATTGGTTACCATTTTTTCATGATTTGTAAGGTGTAATTTAATGCAGATCGGGGTATTTGACCGCTGAGTAGTTGTTTCCTGCAAATTATAAATGTAACCTGTTTCACCCTATATCATATAAATGTATCACGTCATTTTCTATATAGAAATTCAAAAATTAAGCATAACTATATATATTCATTTGTTTTTTGTTATAAATAATAAAGAATTTTAGATTTCTATATATTTATATAAAAATATACATTTTATCACCTTAATTCCTCAAAAAATATTACGACATTTTTGAATTTTCCCGCTTTTATTAATTTGTCGCATATAAAACTGGTCCTTGCATACACTAGTCAAAGTAAACATAAATTAATGGGGAGTTGCTTAACTATTTCTATCCAGTAAATAGACTATAGTCGTTTATTCTTTCAATTTCTTAGATTATAGAGATAAAATCACAATAAAGAAAAAGAGATTTTTCAATACCGAGAAGACTAAGGCAAGTCTCGATGAGACTTCGGTTTCGCACAACAGTTATATCCTATTAGCATGGGTTATTGTTAAAAACCGTTGGTGGTCCGTTTATATTAGTTTATATTATTTACTTCAGGATGTTATGTATAAGCGAAGTATGGTATGATGGGTAATAAATGCTATTAATACTGTGTTTGTGTGGAGACTTCTTGTAGGTGTATTAATTGATTTTCGAAAAATCATCCTTCGAGTCACCGCACATAAAGACTTTTATTTCAATAAACTAAATACGTATTAGATATTAACTTTTGTAAAGATTTTGATCACGCTGATCACTACACCAATCTAATTTTTAATTTTCGAATTAATGACACTTCTAGCATCTCCATTTATATTGTGATAAGCTGCACCAAGTTGGTTATAGTTGTTCAAAAACAACCTCTTACGATAACATCTGGGATTCCTTCAGGTTTCAATTTGGGACCTATACTTTTCATACTATTTATGTTAATAACTGTGTATAAGAGGTTTATTACGTAAAACGTCTACTTACAAACGAATTAAGCTAACGAATTCGATTCAAAATTTGTCAGACACAAGAGATAACCTATAATAAAAAATATGTCGCTTCTAGTTACTAATTAAATTCATAGTTATAGTTCAAATAATAAATTCCCGAGACAGAAAAAACCTAACAAAAACTTTACGACATAATTATTATCGCCGCGGGCCATGGCGCAGGTTGAAATAAATAGATCCCAGTAAATAAAAAACGCAAAAAAAAATTGACGACATAATTATATCGCCGCGGGCCATGGCGCCAAGCCTGACATGAAACATGCCCGACGCGCATTAAAAACCTATAAAGGTAAGCGAGTCAATTTGCGAACAGCACAAAAAAAGAGTACCGGTATTTTAATGAGGTCGTAAAGTTTTTGTTATGTTTTTTATGTCTCAGTTTCTTCCTACTTAAACTATACCATTCAATGGAATCATTTTCGAAAGTCTAGATGGGTCGTTTTGTTAGATGGTCTAATTTCCGGATTCAGTTTAGTAGGACTGGTTATTGAATTATACATTTTTATTTTATTGCAAAATGTATAAAAAACGTAAAAGATTGAACAAGTATCACGAGATATATCAGTTTAACTTTATTTAATGCTTAAAATATAAAAATGTCCAACAAAATATCTTGGTTGCCATGGTGACGCTAGAGCAAACACATTTTATTTATTTATTTACTCATTAACTGGCCGATAGCCGTGTTGGTTAAGGCGCGAGGTGGCAATCGCGATTAATCACACGGGTATCGCACCATCGGGTTCGAATCACGGCTCCGGCACTGTCGGAGGAAATGGTTGTATGTCCGCGTTGCCTTATTAGTAATGGCAGATATATGGTTAATGAAACATAGCTTTGTATCAAACAAAATGCCTAGATCTTTTATTTCAGTAACCAATTTTAGAGAAATGTTATTTAAAGTATAATCGAAATCTACCGAGGAGCATAACCGATTAAAGTTCACACAATAACATTTGTCAGTATTCAATTTCATACAGTTTAGATCACACCAAATAATAAAGCTATTCAAGTCTTCCTGAAGTGGTAAACGGTCAGACTGATTGCTTATTTCTACATAAATTTTTAAATCATCCGCAAAAAGCAGAAACTTGGAATGTGTTATAAAACCAGCTATATCATTAATAAATAAATTGAAAAGTAATGGGCCACAATGGCTACCTTGAGGAACACCAGAGTGAACCTCAATGGTATTAGATAGAAAATTATTGATTTCGCCCTGTTAAAAAGCTTTCAATCCATGCAAGTAGAGAGCCACCAATTCCCAAAGAACCTAATTTTGATATCAGACGTTTATGATTAACGGTATCAAATGCCTTTGAGAAGTCACTATATATAGAATGAATCTGATGTTTCCTTTCAAATGCATCAAGTATACCATTTTGATAAATAAGTAAGTTAGTGAGTGTCGATTTACCCTGACGGAACCCATGCTGTTTATTAATTATAACATCCTTAAATTCCCAAGTTAACAGTTGAGAGACAAAATAATCTAGCATTTTTGGTATACATGACTGTAAACAAATTCCTCTATAATTTTTAATATCATTTACATCCCCACTTTTGAAAATAGGTCTTATGAAGCTGTATTTCCAGAATTGTGGGAAAACACCCAGATTTATAGACAAATTAAACAAGATATGTAACGGGCTGCTAAGAGTATAAATACCATTTTTTAAAAATATAGCTGGAATTCCATCAGGACCACAACTTAAACTGTTCTTTAACCCTTCAATTTTCAAAAATACTTCACCTAAGGTAATTTGACACATATTGACATTAATATAAACATTATCTATGCAAATGTAAATTGTAGTACTATACTATATGCTGATGATACGACAATAATTACTGACTTAAAATATTTACTACACGATATGGCAAATAAAACAGCAGATTTTCAAAACTGGTTCACAGCAAACAAATTATTATTAAACAATGAAAAAACAATGAACATGATATTTTCATATCGTAATTTAGATAACGTCAATAACTCGAAGTGCATAAAGTTTCTTGGAGTGTACTTAGATCCTCTTCTTACCTGGGAACATCAAATAGATTCTATGGTTAAAAAGCTGAATAAAACATTGTACTTAATAAGAAATCTTGTGCATGTAGTACCTATGCAAGTGGTAAAAATAGCCTATTTTAGTTTCTTTCACTCAGTACTTAGCTATGCAATAATTACTTGGGGTCATTTAGCACATACTGATCGTATATTTTGTATACAACGCCACGTCATTCGTTCTATGTGTTTTATGGGTTTTAGAGAGGATGTTAGGGAGAAATTTAAGGATTTAAATATTTTAACATTACCCTCTATTTATATTTATGAATGTCTTCTGTTTGTTAAAATGAACTTAAATAAATATAGCCTAGTAAGTGACACGCATCCTCATAATACCAGAAATAATTATCACGTTAAAATTAATTACGTCAGATTAAATCATAGCCGAGGAGCTAAAAATTATTACGGGCCATTATTTTTTAACAAACTGCCAAATACAATAATAAATTTTAATTTAAAGCAGTTTAAAAACAACATAAAAAATATTCTTATAGATAAGGCTTTTTATAGTTTTGACGAGTTTTTAAATGCTGAAATATGAATTTTATGTATTTTAATTTTGGTATGACACCATATCTGCCGATATGTAATTTGATTATATAATCAAGTTTCTATACTTTATAATTATATGCATGTTTTCTTTTTTTATACAATGTGTATATATGTGTGTATGTATGTATAATTTGTGTATTTATATCATTGTGTAGAATTATTATTATAAATTATATTATCTTTTTATATATTTATATTGCTGTATATTGACGTGTCTGATTGTGTAATTACACCGAAAAGACAAATAAAGAATCTATCTATCTATCTATCTATCATTACAATGATTGTTATCCACTATATCTGCAACAGCTGCAGTGTAAACAGAAGAAAACTGATCAGCGAATAAGTTAACCGTATCATAGCCATTATCACTGCTTATATCATTCAAGAAAATATTGTTCGGGTACGAGTAAGTGTTGTTACCATCGTTCACAAATTTCCAGAAATTTTACGGGTCCGAAGAAATATTAGCTTCAATTTTATACAGATAAGATTTATAACAACTATCCGTTAGAACTTTACATCTTGCTCGCAGATTAGAAAATTGGATATAATAATCATTATTATTAGTTGACTTATATAATATATGCATCCGTTTCTTCTCCTTCACACATTTTTTTAATTCAAAACTAAACCAACAAGGAAAGTTTGAAGATCTACGGATTTTGGTTGGTATAAATGAATTCATAGCTGTATACACAACATCATAAAATTGTTCGACAGCAGTGTCAACATTGTCTTTGCACAATTAATTATTCCAATCAACAGAAGCGATACAGTTGCTAATAGCAACATAAAGAGCATTGGCAAAATCAAATAGTACTTCTTCAAATTGGGTATACGTAGTATCATTGTTAGTTGGTATATCAAACGAAATAGCAGTATGGTGCATGGTATTGTTTAGTAAGACATCAATTGCAGGAGTAACTGTGATATTGTAAATATGTGAGAATAAAAGGTCCAAAAAAACACCACGGCTATTAGGTATGTTGTTGAGTTGACACATATTTAAAAAAACTAAAAGTTTCACTAAGTGGAATAGCTGACGAATTAGCAGGACATCTTACAATAACACCAAGCTCATCATTGGACCAGTGAGCTTCCGGAACATTATGATCACCCAAAATTATAAATTTATAATTAGGATAACGCAATGATAAGTCTTCGACAGATGACGCATGTGTATTGTAAACCTCTAGGGCTGCATTAGGCGGGATATAGACTGCACCAAAAATAAATTTGTCTTTATGTTCCACTTCGATGAATAACTGCTCAATGTTAACTTGCATATTAATCGCTTTAGATATCAATCTCTTCTATATGGATATTAGAACACCACCACCCCTAGTTTTCAAGCTTGTTAGACAAGATCTATCACATCTATAGGTTACATAATTAGGAATACAAATTTCATTACTGGCAATATTATCCAAAAGCCACGATGCAGTAATAATCAAAATATCAAAGTTGTTCACAGGCACTGCATTCCTAAAGTCCACAAATCTCGAACGTAGCCCACCAACATTCCAACATTATGATAGAAGCATGCAATTGTACGTTTAATTTTTTTAATACAGTAATCTTTGGAATACCTCTAAAATACCTTATCGAAATATCTTTCTCACCAGCAGCAATGCGTTCTTTGAGTTCATCTTTAAGCTTATTATACTGGTCTCTTTGCATAGGGGTTTGGTCAGCCGAAATGCGAAAGCCTTTACTAAGTAAAGGAGAATTACGTTTCAGAATTTCAGTGGCAAATCCTGCATCTGGAAATATTATTTTCATAAGACGTGTATTTTCCACTGACCAACACGAATAACTTTAGATCTTTTTCCCTTGCCTGCAATTACCATGGTGTTGTTGTAAGTCGTATATTTTAAAATAAAATGAACTTTATAACATTTCATCAAATTTTGGTAACTTTTCTTGTAAATGGATGTGACCAGTACCAAATTAAAGATACTGAAATGGTTTGACGAGTTCCAAATTAACGGAAATAACATAAACTTAGTTAGAAAAAACGCACCACCCCCTGTCTCTCTCTAAAAAAGAATAAGTTAAAGAAGGATAACCAAAAATAAATATCTTCATTATTCCCCAGATTTTTCCTTTAGATTCTATTCGAACTACTTCCTAAAGTAATAAATCATATGACCCTGAAATAGTTCGACCACATTTTAACATGAACGTATTTTAAAATTCGAATCGATGGCACAGAAACTTCAATCTTGTTTCACCCCAGTGAGAAAGAAGGAACAAAAACAGTAAGATTAGTTAATTTAAACCGACGAATCCAACAAACTCTACCAACTGTGTAACTACTTCATTTAATAATATGCCTTACCGGAACGACCCCTCCTCGCTCCCACGAGTCTGTAAAAATTGTCCAATTTCGCAATGACACGCCGTCACAGTTGATTCTGTTCGAAATGTGCTCGCTCACTTCTCGAGGAACATTTTAATTCATTCCTCGGAGATGAAAGTGGAAAAACGAAGTACAGCAACCTTCCTACTGTCTTTTCAATTTAAATATTCATAAGTCAACGCGAAATGGATCAAGGACAGTTCTGTTACAATTTATCGCTGCAGAAAATGTGTATACATACAGTGTGTTTAGGAAACACATTAAACATGTTATTCCGCCAACAGTAGTCAATTTACTTCACTATGCAGGATGTCTCACCGGGACTGAATCGATCGATATAGAGAAAAGTACGGATCAGAAAATTTTGAAAATTTAGATAATTACTAATGTCGGTGTGGCCAATCCAACTAAAATAATTACAAGCAGCTGGCACTTCCTCTTATACCGGAAGTCGATACCAACTTGCTTATTTCAAATGGAACATACTATATATTTTAGGGTTTTCGAAAAGAACATAAAATTGTCGAGTCGAAAATATGTAGCATATCCTATACCTAAACCTAGCCGTTTCAGAGATATTTGACACTTTATAGAAAATTTGACAGATGCAACGGTTTGCAAGAATCGTTATAACTTTCTTCGTGTAAAAGATCCTCATTTGCTTCTTGTCACATAAAAAGAACACAAGGAGAACTACGTTCTACAACTGAAATAAATTCAATAGTATCATACCAAGTGTAAAATTGAATTCCCTTTTTTCTGATATTAGCATTGTGGGGGTTAAAGTTACAACTTTTTGAAACATTTGTGATTTTATTAGAAATTCATGAATTGTTGTAAGCATATCATCAAAATAGTCATGATTAGAAACAATCAGTCATTATCTTAAGTAAAAAAATGCCAACACGTTTAAATTACACCCACGAAGACTTTTTAAGTTTGTTTATTATTTGTGAAGAATATGATAAAGTAATATCACGAACTTGCAGCACATTTGCTACTCGATATCCAGAAAAACGGAGACCGTCACCAGACACTGTAAAACGAATACTGGAAAATTTTAAAAATTATGGCTCTGTCAAGGCAAAAATGCAAAGAAGAAAGCCTATTGTTGATGACGAAAACATTGAAATAGTCATGTCATATCAAGTGTTCCGTTTTTGCGTTACATTTTGTCAACTTCAAACTTGTTTAGGTCAAATGGAACACCCTGTATTCTTTTACGTCAAGTTGTGTAAAATTGAATTCCCTTTTCTCTGATATTAGCATTGTGGGGGTTAAAGTTACAACTTTTTGAAATATTTGCGATTTTATTAGAAATTCATGAATTGTTGTAATCATTTCATCAAAATAGCCATGATTAGAAACAATCAGTCATTATCTGTTAAAAAATGCCAGCACGTTTAAATTACAGTCACGAAGACTTTTTAAATTTGTTTATTATTTATGGAGAATGTGATAAAATAATATCAAGAACTTGCAGCACATTTGCTACTCAAAATCCAGAAAAACGGAAACCGTCACCAAACACTGTAAAATGCATACTGGAAAATTTTAGAAATTATGGCTCTGTCAAGGCAAAAATGCAAAGAAGAAAGCCTATTGTTGATGACGAAAACATTGAAATAGTCATTCTGGGATATTTTCATGCATTTCCAAGGATGTCATTAAGACAAGCTGCTCTGGAATAGGGACTATGCAAGAATTCAATTCACAGAATCTTATTAAAACATAAGTTTCACCCGTTTTCATTCCATATGGTTCAAGAATTAAAAGAAACAGATTTCCTAAGAAGACAGAATTTTTGTGAGTTTATTCTAATAATGTCTGAGGGTCACGATTCTTATTTGGAAAATATTATATGGACAGATGAAGCAAAATTTACTAAAAATGGAGTTTTTAATAGACACAATTCGCATTATTGGAGTTACTCAAATTCTCATATGTTCAGAGAGCGAAACTTTCAGGAAAGTTGGCAGTTCAATGTTTACTGTGCCATAAGAAACGATTAGAGTGGTGGCATTACAATTTTATCAGGAAAATTTAAACGGTAAATTAAATTTCCTCTTCTGCTAATATGTATAGGTAAATTTTTTTTTTTTTTTTTTTAGGTGAAAGATCTGAATATCTTACAAAATTTGAATAATAACTATTTACAAAATTTACCTCTCGCCGAACATAGAAACATTTTTTATCAGCACGACGGTGCTCCCCCACATAACGCATATTTAATTAATAATTATTTACAAGAAACTTTTTATGATCAATGGATTGCCAATAATGGACCTTTCTTATGGCCTCCTCGCTCGCCCGATTTATCAGTTCTGGATTATTTCATTTGGGGAACTATTAAAAATAAGTAAGTTTGAATTTCTTTGATTGTTTTGTTTTGATTTCTTTGATTTATTATAGACACGTGCTCCCGTTAGAGGTTAATATTGAGGATTTTGTAACTTTAATTATAGACGATTTTGGTGCGGCCAAATTTTGAGTTAGAACTTGCCAACTGTTCTATTTTTGGATTATTTCGGTACACGATTTTTGATACATGATTTACCCTTTACGATTGCGAAAAGTTCTATTATGTTGTGAAGATTTCTACAACCTGCAAGGATCTTGATCAACAACAGTGAAGTCTGGAGCGCTTGGAAACCTTCCAAATTTTGTAAAATCTAAGTAATTACTGTATATATATAATTTTCATTTTAAAATTGTTTAAATTAATGATCCTTTTCCCACAGCGTTAGCTTTAAAACCCTAGACTTTGCTGTATTCTTGGTATTTATTTTATTGTAAGATTTTTATCTTTCATTACCGTACTTTGTTGATTTTTATAATAAATTGAATTGGTTTTTACTTGTTCTTTTCATTGTTCGCTCTCACTACAAGGATTTGTAAGATCTGGGACTTCGCTTGCTTGTCGTAATACTGTTTGGGGGCTCGACGCAGGGATCTTTGTAAGAGTAGCAATAAAAGAACATTCAATTTAACCTAATAAGAAACATACTAATTTAATTTTGAATTTCCTAGGTACGCTTTTTCAATAACCCTGGAGCGAAAGACTATACGGACACATTTGCTGGTTGAGGTATTGCAGAAATTTTTGTGAAGTAAAAGGAATCACCTTGAAAAACACAAATCTCAGGAGTTTGGAAAAAATTGTTTAGTTTGTTTTTATAAAAAAATTTCTGAAATTCTTAAGCATTTTTTAAATCTTGAAATAAAAACAGTTATCGTCTAATAAATTATTACAAAACGGTCGACATAAATACTTCACTGATAGGGAGCTTCCCATTTATGAATTAAATATACGGGGTCTAGATGTAAAGTTTGGTGACAAGAATAGCAAGATCTAGCGCATAACTTAACAGCATTTTTAAGACAAGAATCTCAGGGTAAAAGATTTACGATGCTTGGAGATTTGGATACCGATTCTGAATTATAAAACTGTGTAACAATTTTGAACATAGTTACTAACGCGTCTAAAGGCATTTTGACCCTTAATTTGATAGAGAGGCTAGATGCTTTATTCTGACATCTAAAAGGCAGAGTGGCTCGCTTACCATCTGAGAATGATGACCAGAGAACAACTTGCTGGTTTACTTGAAAATTGTAGTAAAATTTATGAGGATTTTGTTGAGAAAAAATATTTGGTCGGTTCACCAACAGCAGAAATTCCAGTTGATCAATCAACTGCTCTAGCTAACCTGCAGACACTTGTTCTGACAGATCCAGATTACGTTCCAGTGTCCAGTGAATTTTACTTTCAAGGGAGAATTTAAAAATAGTTTAGATGTGTTAGATTTTATAAGGAAAGTTAATCAGTTTTGTAAGATCAGAAAGGTATCCGAATCTAAATTGCCCAATGGTATAAGTTGTCTATTTGAGGATAGGGCTGATGTTTTCTATCGTTCTATCGAACATGAAATTGAGTCGTGGGCAGACCTGTGTTCACGACTCAAAAGGGAATTTTTGGCTTTTAATTTTGAAAACAATGTTAAAAATTTAATTAAACCTGGGTATCAACAGGGCGATGAAACTTTCATCGCGCACATTTTAGATTTATCAAATTATTTGCCAGTTCCATTCTCAAAAGAGGCTTAAAATAATAAAACAGAACATGTTACCTGAATATCAGGAATGATTAATTTTGGAAGGCATTTACTCAGAAGAATAATTGGTGGAACTGGTAAATAAAATTGAGGAACGTAGACTAAACACGCGCAATAACTTGTATGGCTACATTTGCTGTGCTAACTTTAAATACCTTTAAAAATCAACTAGTTATACTTTTGGCAGATTTTTGCTGTCATTTTGGACATTTCATCTACATAACTTGGACTTGTTAGTACAAGGAGATAGTTTTATTATGATCATATAGACAAGATGCCTCACCAAAGGATGTAAGAAATTAATTTGAAATGTGGCTGTTCTACTGTGACTAACGTTGAAGATAAATGTCTTAAAACCTTTTCTGTCTTTTCTTTAATGTATAACTTGTCCCAGAAATAAATTGTATAAAATAAAGTAACAGTTTTAGATACAAAAAGCAAAGTTCTAGCGAAAGTCAGTAAAAGAAAATAGACAATTAAAGAAAATAGACAATTAAATAAACTACAAAAATTCGCTATGCTCAGTTGCAACGAAGTGATAAATTAAAGCAAATAATATTAGAATGCAGAAAAAATAATATCAAACTTTATAAAAAGATTCAGGATTTAACAAAACTACTTTCACAACTAAATTTGGGACCTAACTGTTTTCAAAGTAGACGATCATCATGTAATTGGCCAATATTGTTTATTTTTCCCTAATAGACAGAGATAAATAATAGAGTGAGGGTTGAGCTATGTCACTAGTATCTTGTGACGAGGATTTTAAAAATAAAATATTGATAAGAACACGTGGGGGTGGGGTTGTTTCAGTACAATTATTGTTCAATATTTTAAAGATTTTAAAGCTTCATAAAAGCCACAGATATTTTTCTGTTGTAAAAAACTGAACATTCGTTGCTTTTTCGCGTCTCACATATGACGAATAATAAAAAAAAAACTTGTTGCTTCTAAATGCAGATCAATGTTCGATAACTACGAAATAGAAAAAAAAGAAGTCTAGACAATAATTTTATTACAATCACTAACCTAATTTTCAAATTAACACACCTTTTTATCGGCAACACATTTTTTCCACGGTAAATTAGTAATCAATTTCCAACAACAATTAAGAATAAGAAAGTTTTATTTAACGTCCGCAGGTTATAAATAAATCTAAAACACGTTTTAAAGGATTACGGGCGTGCAACTGATTGTTCATGAAAAAGTCAGTTAATGCCGTATTTGCTGTAGCTATATTTAGAACCTGTAGACGTGGTGGAATGTTCCAACCTGTACAGAAACATGTCACACTATTCATTTCCCATCATAATATTCACCGCATATAATGCGTTACACGGGCGTACGTGCATGTTTATCAAACAACTATTGTACTATTATCGTCTAAAAACCTAAAAAACCGAAAAAGGGAATGTTTGGTAACAATAGTTTTTATTTTCTAGACCATTGAAATCAAACTAATTGGTGTCTATTTTACTGGGACTTACCTCGGTTGTTAAATTAAAATTCACTATATTTTCTCACGTTTAGGTTTCATTAGCCTTCGTCAGAGACTTCAATAAATCTACTGAACACTGATTTCTAGGTTTTATACAGATTTGGCAAAAGTAGTTTTATATATCTCGCGAGTGCGAGAAAAAAAAAACAAAAATTAGGAACAGAAAGTCGGATATACTACTCCCAGCACGCTCCACACTTCGTAAAACCTTATTTTTATCACCTTGCTGTTGTATCAATGCAAGGTATATTGTATATTTAATAGCCCAGTCTGTAGGGAGTTATACCTTGCACGGGATTTGCAGTTCCTGATTTTTTGAGTGATCGTGAGTGTTATTAAGAAAAGTCTAAATTTAAGTGTATGGGGTGCTGCTGTTAACATACCATTCCAATTTCGATCATATCAGGAAAACTCAAATTGCTAAAAATAACTAAGTAAATCAATAAGTAAATTTGTAAATTCACAACAAAATAAAAAAGTTGTTTTACAAATTCAAAATTAAAACATAATATTTCTAGTCGCAAACGCCTCTATAAAATCCTTATTTTACTATAAGGAACGTAACTAGACTGCAACCAACAGCTACTCTCCGGGCTATGTGCCCCGCCGAGCGCTGAATTACAAGTTACAAGCCTGGCGCGTTAAGTGTAATAACTGCATATTACCATCCAAACGCTAATGCTTCGATTGTAACAAACACCAGCCGAAAGGCTGATCCTACTTAAAGGAGCTCACGTGCCAGTCACTACACACCACTGCAGACTGCAGTTTCCAGCTGTTGGCTCTCGTCAGTGCAAGGTAGGCATGTGACGATCGACACGAGGATCACTTGACTATTTAGTACATTTCGATATCTTTGGAATAGCGACATGTAAAATAGTCAGCAGGCGCCATCTAGCGGACCAGTGTCTGCTGCAATCGAAAAATAAATAGCCTGACTGGGCTTAGCATAGTTCAAATGTGCTTTTACAGGGTAGAATATTAAAACATAATATTTTTAGTCGCAAACTCTATAAAATTCTTATTTTACTATAAGGAACGTAACCAGACTGTAACCAACAGCTACTCTCCGGGCTACTTAACGCGCCAGACTTGTAACTTGTAATTCAATGCTCGGCGGGGCACATAGCCCGGAAAGTAGCTGTTGGTTGCAGTCTGGTTACGTTCCTTATAGTAAAATAAAGATTTTTATAGAGAAGTTTGCGACTAAAAATATTATGTTTTAATATTCCGCCCTCTAAAAGCACATTTGAACAATTTAAAATTGTCAAAAAATACAACAATCATAATATAAAAAATTTAAATTTCCAGTCCTTTCCGTAGTCTCGTAAACAGCACCAGTATTAAGAGCACAGACCGAGATCATAGATTGATTCTGATGTCTAACATATCAACCATAGGCACCAAGCTGATAACATTGGTTGAATCTAAAACAACAAATAGCTTTACAAGATTTTTCGAGAGCCAGCAGTACACCACCCCCTTGCTGAACCTACCACGTTCTTAAGATAAACAATATAGTCGTTGCAAAACAATTTTTTAACACTTATTTAACGTCGGTCTATTTCCGCTACTGAGGCCTATCACCGACGCCTGTAGACGAGCTACCCTCAACCAGGAATTTTGACGAACCTCTTCCCTTGAGAAGAGTAGGGATCTTTTACTTGCCTAACATTTAATAGACAAGGGACCGACGGCTTTACATCCCCTCCGAAGGATGGTATATCACCTGCACAACCTTCGCCTAAGGTTGCATAGCTTCCGCGCATACACTAATATACAAGCCGCTGGAAGATATGTGAGGCGAGGACATAGTCTTCTTTGAAACGGTCGCCCATCCAAGTACTAACCGCACCTAACGTTGCTTTACATCGCATATCGAAGTATGTACCAATTACCAATTAAAAGCTTTTTATTCAATTTTTTATGTACAGTTCATTTCATTCAAAATAGTAAAGACGCATCTACGCTCGCCCTTGCAAAACAATTCTGAATCAAATATATTGGAATCGGGCCGTGTCTCAGTTAACCCGAATAAAGGGTAGTGTGATGCTAACACTGAATTATAAAGATATGAGTTTTAGTTGTTAAGCCGGGGACCTTTTGATAGTGAACAAACAAATGTCAAGTTCGGTATTTTCACAAGAAAAATTTTTTTTTCAATATTCATATTGTATCGGATAATTGCTATTTATGTTCGTGACTGAATTAATTATAAAAAATTCACAGCTTTTGCATCCTACGCAAGTGTCTTAGGCTTATTGAAAATACTCGTGAAAATGCCATACACAATTTTTTCTTTACTGTAGTGCAGTGCTTGATTAGTTAGAAATGATAAAAAAAGAGAAACGCAATAGACACGAAGAGCCAGGAATTGCGCATAAGTCGTACTCCCCCCATTATTTCGGATTAAGTCAATACTACAATTTATTTGCAATTATGTATTTATTTTACATTCACTATAATTTATTTACTTGTCATTCATTGCTATTATATGTAAAACTTAAGCATTTTATATATTATAGTTAGTTATATGTCTTAAGCAACTGTTTATTCGAATATACCTAATTTTATTTTATTTCATAGTCAGCGTTTAATATTTCAGTCTCCCTGACCATAAGTCATAAATAGCACTAATTTACTATAGTCGAGGCAAGAATTCAAGCGATGCACGTCACAAATCGATTCTATAAATAAGACAATACTGCTAAGAATCATGAAGCCCCATTAAACTGTACCTATGTCTGAAAAAAGCTTAATAACTGGGTGTCAAGAATTACTCTTTTTAACGTAATTAATGATTAAAAATTATGTTAGTATTAACATTTCTTTAATGAGATCACTCGTGACGTGCATCGCTTGAATTCTTGCCTAGACTTTAGTCATCCTATAAATAACTTTATCCTTCGTATTCCATGACCTTGCTGACCGGCCTCCACAGACCTTGCAACATATGCAAATCCCGAAATACTCGTAACGTTTTTTTTTTAAGACAGTTCCATATACACACACGCGCGCCCAGAAGTATTTTCAATACTAACACTTGACTGTGGACTTACTTGATGTACTGAACAAGTGGTTAAAAAAAAACAAACCCGACTAAGGCCGTTCCTTGCCCCAATTTTTTCGGGTCCATGTATTTTGCTACTTTATCGCCTAAAATGCAATTCAAATTAGACTGTTAGAAAATGTCCATGTCGGTAATAAAATATTTAAAATATTATCGAGCAATCAAATAATTCACGATTCATAAATGTCACAATAATTTCTAAATGCATTTTCTGTAAAATCGGGGTTATAATTTATGTGTAACCAACCAAACTTTACGGGACATTACTTTGAACAAAAAAATATTACTGACGTTTTACAACCATAGGCCCAGACGATAGTTAAAATGTTATTTATAAACATTTTATTTGTTTTATGGAGTAAAAAGGAACTTTTATGTCGAAGACATTCGTTTTAAATTCGATTTTACTGCAAAAATATATTAGTCTATCAAATTCTACTAAAATTTTACGACCGAAATGCATTATTTTTTATTGCGTTCTATTTTGCCATGGTATTGTATATAATTTTAGCGGTCTGCTAACTTTTAACTACAGACAGTGCCTAAATACATTGTTGTAAGCAAAATGGTAGTTACATTATGTACTACGTAACGAAATATGCAAATGGTTAACAGATTTCAGTTGCCATTTTTTAATTAAAATTCGTTGTTTAAAGAAAATCAATTTTAATAATTGGTGCTGAAAGTCATTCTAAATGTATTGCAGAAAATATGCCACTTGTCATTAGTACTAAATCCCTGCATTAATTCTGCTACTTTTTGTCATTTTGTGACTATAGCCCCAACCAGGAATTTTGCCGAACCTCTTCCCTTAAGAAGAGTAGGGATCTTTTACTTGCCTAACATTTAATAGACAAGGGACCGACGGCTTTACATCCCCTCCGAAGGATGGTATATCTCCTATACAACCCTCGCCTAAGGTTGTATAGCTTCCGCGCATACACTGATATACAAGCCGCTGGAAGATGTGTGAGGCGAGAACGCGGTTTCCGTTGGAATGGTCACCCATCCAAGTACTAACTGCGTCTGTCGTTGCTTTACATCGCATACCGAAGTATGTACATAGTAAAGACGCACCTACGCTCGCCCCCTAGCATATAGCTATACGTATTAAAAATCTCTTCTTGGAAAATAATAAATAATAGTTGTAATGTCTTCTCAGAAAACACAAATGCAATGGAGACCTATTACAGAATGTAAAGACGGAGACACATCAATTACTAAAACATAATATTTTTAGTCGCAAACTCCTCTATAAAATCCTTATTTTACTATAAGGAACGTAACTGCAACCAACAGCTACTCTCCGGGCTATGTGCCCCGCCGAGCGCTGAATTACGTGTAAGGTAGGCATGTGACGACCGACACGAGGATCGCTTGACTATTTAGTACATTTCGGTATCTTTGGGATAGCGACATGGCGCTAGATGGCGCCTGCTGACTATTTTACATGTCGCTACCCCAAAGATACCGAAATGTACTAAATAGTCAAGTGATCCTCACGTATTATGATTAACTCTTTGCTGATATTCTTATTTCTAGGAAATAAATGTAATATTGCAATAGATTTGGGATAGCCAATATCTATCTCTCTCAACTAAATCTATCATTTTCGTACAGTAATTTACTTAGGAAGAACAAATACGGCGGAAATAAATCATTTAGTTTTGTCAACTAATTGAATATTTGGTATATTCTTGTTGGAACAAAATTTTCAAAAATAATTATTCGTCTGTATTAAATATAATAAAGGATAACAAATATTTACTAAATTGAAAAAACTAAGGCTTCTTACTTATTTCAAGCCTCATATTTCCCTCAGTGTAACATTCAAATCTGACCAAATAGAAACATTTAATGGTAGCATATCATTCGTGATAGAAACTACAATATAACCAGCATGATGCAATTTAGTTATAATATCGAATAAAATATCTTGGAACAACACAAAGGCCAAGATAATAAAGCCGCAAGATGATCCTTTTGGTCCGCGATTACATATGAATATGCGACAATTTGCCGAGCGCGCCAAATCTAGCTCCAAGATGACGTCATGCGCGTTTAGAACGAAACTGGGCGAGCTGATAACCACACCATGTCTAGTTACGTCATGGGCTTACCACAAATTCTACAGCTAATCTGACCTACGAGTTGCATGCCTTTGATTTCCCCCATCTCCTCCTTGAGTCATTGTTTTGATAACTTACTCTGTACACGTTTGCCTTGTCACTATTATAATACTTCACTTACTACAGCTCACAGCCTATTACAGCGTAATTTTCAATTGAAAGGTTAAAAATCCATACTGAGTATTATAGACCTATAATATATTATCAGCAATTTCTCTAAATGTTTCGAAATTTTGTTATATGAAACGAAATTCTCTTATGTCAAGTATCGTATCACTGAACATCAGCATAGTTTCTCCAAGGGAAGATCTACAGCGACCAATCTTTTCTGCATAGCTCAATATATATCTAATGCTATAGACGTTAAGCTCACAAGTCGACGTAGTCTGTACAGATTTCACTAAAGCATTTGACAGGTTTGATCAAGGTATCTTATGATCAAAATTTCAAATGTTTGGTTTCTCAAGAAAAAACTATTGCTATTTTTCAATTCATATCTTGACAATAGGCATCACTACATTGAGTATTATGCCAATGATCTGCAAAGGTATCTTATGATCAAAATTTCAAATGTTTGGTTTCTCAAGAAAAAACTATTGCTATTTCTCAATTCATATCTTGACAATAGGCATCACTACATTGAGTATTATGCCAATGATCTGCAGTATTTGTATCCAGGGTACTCCAGGGTTCTGTGTTAGGCCCATTACTCTTCAACATCTTCGTTAATGACATTATAGTCGAATGGGGTGTCAATTGTTTTTTATATGCCCACGATATAAGTTGTACAATAATATAAATGATGTGTATGATTGTGTTCCGTTACAAATTGCATTGATGAAATCGATGATTGGCGTAACTTAAATAAATTAATGGCAATGTTATAACATTTACTCAATGTACCGAATTTATTTATTGTTTAAAAGACTCAGTGGTTACACGTCCACCAACATTGTGCGTCCTTGGTGTAACATTTGATAGCAAACTATCCTTTAATAATCATATAACAACCATCAGTAATAAAAGCTTTAGAACACTCGGATTTATAATAAGGTGGTATCACGATTTTAATGACATTAACACACTAAAATATGGAGTCTACCATCCTGCTGTTGGTTTTCCCCAGACTGCATACTTAACAGATCTTCACTTTCGAGCTTAAAGACTAGCAGAATTCTAACACAACAAATATTTCTTTATAAAGTAATACATAATGTAACAGACTGTGGGGCTATCTTAAGTTTACTAAATTTTCGAATGCCTAGACCTGGTTCTAGGCAAAAATCATTTGCCGACTCCTAGAACTAAACTTCAGGAATTTTCGCCTCTATACAAAATGTGTGAAAATTACAATAATCTTCAAGCCAAGAATTTTGATATTTCTAATTTTTCTATTTGTTACATTCCTGTTTTTTTATTTCTTTGTCATATATTTGCAGTTTACTTAAATTAAAAATAAAATAATACTATTAAATAAAATAAAATAATACTATTTCAGATTAGAATTGTAATTGTGAGAAATGCACTGTACAGAGAAATAATTAAAAATAAAATTTAAATTTTGTTTTGATTTTGTTCACAGTATTTCTATTTTTTAATAACACAAACGCAGAATTAAATCCTTTGATTCCATTTTGATTAGCCTTAACAGATTCTAATATTACGAACAATTTTGGCTGTTGAAATATACCTAATAAACCTGAAAATTTTTCTGATCTCAGGCCCATTAGCATACTACCTTTACTTTCAAAAGTTCTGGAAAAAATTTTAAATGAGCAGATTACAGATTACATTTCTCAAAACAATATGCTGACAGGAAACGCAATCTGGTTTTGTCAAAGGTAAATCGACAACGTCAGCATTGTCAAAAGTTTATGATGATATTGTAAATAATTTTGATAGTGGCAAGGTCTCGGCTTTGATTTTACTGGATTTTAGCAAGGCCTTTGACAATATCAATCATGCACTCCTCTGTGCTAAACTATATCACATTGGATTTGATAGCAATGCTGTTAATTTTGTAAAAAAATATTTAACTGGAAGAACTCAGAAAGTGGTGTTGAATAATTGGGTGTCTAATGGTGTATCTATTAATAAAGGGGTTCTTCAAGGGTCCATCCTTGGGCCTCTCCTCTATAATATATACACCTTTGATTTTAAAGATGCAGTTATACACTCTGATGCTATGAAGTATGCTGATGACACTCAACTGTGCCATTCCTTTTCGCCTGAACATGTCCTAGTGGCAATTGATCAGATAAATGAAGACCTTAATAGATTAGTCACGAGATCCGAAAATCACAATCTTACAATCAATGCAAACATATCTTGTGTGTTGTTTTTTGGGAGCAAGTGTAATAGAAATAAGATTGTTCGCTATATAAACACAATTAAAATTAAAAATACTTCTCTCAATGCAAAAAATTTTGCAAGAAATTTGGGGCTGGTAATGGACGATAAATTAAAATTTGGCGCGCATATTAATAATCTAATCCGTATCTCCTTTGCCAGGCTCAAGTTTTTGTATAATTTTAGAAACACTTTTCCGATAAAGCTGAAAGCCTTACTATGTGATACCCTGATACTTTCTAGGTTCGATTATGCAGATGTTGTGTATGGTCCAGCACTGGAAAAATAGAAAAGGTACAAGAAGCATGTATTCGCTTTATCTACAAAATTAGAAAACATGACCCGGTATCGCACAAATTAAAAGATTTAAATTGGCTGACCATGGAGCAGCGGCGTAACCTTCATATGGCTACATTTGTTCATAAAATAATCACGACGGCTAAACCTAAATATCTAAAAGAAAAATTAATCCCTCGATCACACTTTCACCCGTTAAATATACGGTTTCACAACAGCTTACATATCCCAAATTTTAGAACATTATTTTTCAAGAAATCTTTTACATACGCCGCCTGCCACCTTTATAACAAAATACCTGATAATTTTAAGATAATGCCCTGTTTAAAGTTTAAAAATGCAATGCGCTGTCATTTGTCACAAGGTCCCTAAAAAATAAAAACAATAATGTAAAAAATAATAACAAGCATAACAAAATATTAAATAAAAATAACAAATATTTTTTCTATTTCTGTTCTTTGGATTTATGTAAATTAATGTCTCATACATGTTCAGATATAGTTAGTGTAATGTTTATAATTTATTTTAATAGATGTTGGTGTTTAGGGTTAAGTGTAAGAGAACCATAAGTGTAAGGTTAACTTCGCCCTTAATAAAAACATATTATTATTATTATTATATTCCTGACCGTGTTCCTTTCACTGCGAAAGCGTGTCTTCAAGTACAGCACGTGAATGCCCGTTTACGCCTACACATTAATTATTTACAAAAAAACTTCCATTCCTTGGCATCTGAATAATTAAACTCTGCGGGCAAATTCGGAGTGTGATATATATTTTTAATGCGCCTACATCCATTAGTTTGGCACCGTAATTATCAACAAAATGAGATATTATCTTTTATCTGTTATGATTTAATCATAATAAATTGCCACAGATGCGCGCTGAACAGTAAATGAGCGCCTCAAAACACAATTTGCGTTGATTCTGTATTAAAATCGGTATTTCTTAATAGCTCTGGGAATATTCGCGTTTTTATTCTACATGAAAAAATGCGAAATCGAGTTTATAGTTTCCGTTTTCAAATTTTAACTGAATTAAACTGGGGTTATTATTATTACTCATAAACAGAAACAGCTAAATAACCTTCTATAAAGGATGCATAAAATGAAGCACCTATTAAACATTTCTAGGATTCTAACTTTTCCTGTTATTCCATAATCCAGTCTCATTAGGGGTTTCATCTCGGAATGAGAGATAATAAGCTGTAAACTTGTATAAACCTTTATTTTTGCATTCTAAAAGTTGTCTCAAAAGTATCATGTGTATCATACATTTACTACAATTGACGTTCAAATGTGGGGAGGATTTACGTAAACTTTAATTAATAATTAGAAGGACATAGGTCTCAATTTTCTTCTTCTTCATCATCGTCTACTGGTCGCTCGAAAATTTCCAATTCATTATCATCACCTCAGTTGTCAAGGATATTTGTCTCTAAATCGTCAACGATTTCGGGGTCAAATGCACTTTCTTCATAGAGATCGCTTTGATACGATGAAGCATTGAGGCAAGCTTCCTCATTACACTGGCCACAAGCTAAATAATATTGCAACCCCGATTTCCTGCATCTGCAGCGTAAACTGCCACAACCATTCTTGCAGTTGCAAAATATTGTGTTCAGTAGTTCATCTGGAGCTGGTGGTAATATTGTCGTTATCGGTTCCAAGAGTTCATTTTGCAGCGCGCCCAACCCCATTCCTGGGGTTCTAAATCATTCCCTAACCAAGCTTGAATTTCATAGTATACACGGTTGATATGTTGATGAGCCGCTGCACTTGTTGGTGGATTGGATAGCTGCACAGATTTACAAAGGTGAGAATGTATTAAAAAAAGTTATGGCCAAAAATAATAAATATTTCCTTATGGGATCTCTCTCTCCCTTGGTATGCCCACCTTAAGCTTTGTTGACTTGATGAATTGTATGGTTAAGTGCTGCGCGCTCTCCGCGCTCTATCTCAAAAACGGTTAGGCGTATAAAAAAATGTTTAGAATAAAATTTGTAGAGAATTTTATGCTCTACAATATTCACAGTAGATGCAAATATCATTAAAACCACAGAAAGCGAGATATTTGCGAAAGAAACAACAATGATTTTTGTGACCTTTGACCTTGAATATCTTAAGACACGAGATTTTATGAGACTTTTGAGACAACTTCCGAGGTTGACCCTCTTTTTTGGCTTAGCTGCATTACCACCAAATTCTTGATCATTGACATATGGACACTCAAGAGACATTTGATTTAATTTTCAGTGACTATGATTTTACCTGGACAGAAAATGATTTCCACCAGAGCCCATCGAAGATGGTGTCGGAAAGTGTTCATTGATTATTATTTCTGAAACTCACAGAGATTCTTGGCATGCCTACAAATGTCACATACAGATGTCACTATTTACCAGTATTAAAGCAGGGAAAAATATTTCAACTGTACCTGACTGATGTAACTGCCACCAACAATCACCTGCAACCTAATATTACCGTTACAATAGTTCATAGATTCAGAGCCGTTGAGAATAACTATGAGCAAATCCTTAAGATTTATCAAATTGTTGAATATCTTGAAGAATATTTATCTTTACGTCTACGTGCGTGTCTTAAACCAACGCCAGCACCGCATACGTAACTCTTTGGAGTAAACGCAGAAATATGTGTATGTTACGGTACATGGGCTTCAATTGAGATAAAGCACTATTTGAAACGTACCGTATCTACTAAACTAAATTTCCACAAACCTTATAAACATAACCGCTTGACCTAACACTTTGGTGTCTTTGTTTTGTAAATACATCAAAAATAAGAAAAACCGATGGTGGTTATGTGAATATGGCATTTTTGACAGTTACAATGTCGGTGGTCTTATCTCCATTACTCGATTCGATACGATACGCAAGTATACGCCAGGCGTAAGTACAGTTGATTTAAAAAAACTGGTACATTTTCTTTTAGCTATGTAAATCATTCGTTCTTTGATTGATATTGATAATCTTACAAATGTCACTTTGACGTTAATCAGTGGCGTCATTATTAAAAACGGTTCGACATCTAACAGATATTCAAAAACTTCGAATTGTTTCTGAAATTGAAGACGGTTGGTCGAGTGTTAAAAAACAATGGGAAACTAACCAAACGGTATCCCGTAAAGTTGGTTCAGGTAGGCCCAGAAAGAGCAATAATCAAGAAGATGAAAATCTTATAAATTACCTAACAAAAAACCCTTTTCAGACTGCAGTAAATGCAATTTCAGAGACAAATTTCCCTGCTTCGGTATCTACTGCTTGCAGAAGAATAAAACTAGGAAGCGAATTGAAGAGTTGTTCAGCGGCTAAAAAATACAAACTTTCAGAAGAAAAGAAGCAGGGTAGGATTATTTTTGCACTGAACTATACAATCAATGATGAAAACTTCTGGGGACAAGTTGTCTTTTCTGACGAAAAGGTTTTTAAATCCTGTAACGATGGACATGTTCGCGTATATAGGCCTCCTTCCACTAGATACGATGAAAAATATACTTTCGATTCACAAATATCAGGAAGGTTTTCAGCCAATGTCTGAGCTTGGATGAGTCTAAATGGGTTAGGTGTGAGTTGGAACAGTGGTGGTCATCTCAATTCCATTAAATAATTGAAATATTAGACAATATTATGTTGCCGTCAGTAATAGAGGCGTTTCCGGAAAATAATTTTATTTTCCAACAAGACAATTGCTCCATACATACGGCCCATCGTGTCAGGCAATGGTTTCTTAATAAAAACATAGAGTTGATACCGTGGCCATCTAAAAGTTCGGATTTAAATCCAATTGAAAATGTTTGGGGACTAATGGTGAAACATATAAGAAAATTAAATAACCATCCAAATAATGCCCAAGAATTGGAAGGGATAATTGAAGACGCTTGGGAAAACTTGTCGCAAGAAGTTGACCTTGCAAGAAATCTGATTTTGTCCATGCCTGCAAGCCTTCAGGCAGTTTTAGACGCTAATGGAGCAATGACAAAATATTAGTTCATTCTGTATTACGTAGTTTTTTTTTTAACATTTATTTAACGTCGGCCTATTTCCGCTACTGAGGCCTAACACCGACGCCTGTAGACGAGCTACCCCCAACCAGGAATTTTGCCGAACCTCTTCCCTTAAGAAGAGTAGGGATCTTTTACTTGCCTAACATTTAATAGACAAGAGACAGACGGCTTTACATCCTCTCCGAAGGAGTCTGCATTGTTTACATTTTTTTTAATCTCAAGTGGTATTTTTGTGTTCTTATTTTAAAAATAGAATTATCATTATTCAGTTAGTATTTTAATTACAACCATTAGTAGAATTATCCGTAACAAATATTATTTTTTTAAACAATAATATGGCAGGCTTGAAAATGTTTTGAAAAAGTTATTTTCTAATTATTTTTAAAATTCCATTTGAATAAAATTAAAAAGAAAGGTTTAATAAGTTTAAAAACACTAAGAAAACCGGTCTCCTCCAAAAAACCCAGGTCAGGTGTAAATTCCCTCTTCTCTATCCTCCTCTCGACATGCCTGGCCAGCCCTATTTACAGACATATGCACACAACTAAACTATTCAGATTTTCGAGTACAAGAGTTGTACCAGTTTTTTTTTTAAATCAACTGTACAAACGTAAAACAATTCGCTATTGCGCGTCCATACCTGTCATTTTATACGTTTACGTCTAAGTTATTGTTGGTGGTTGGTCTGTTAGGTTTGTTTTTACATAGTCAGCAACGGTTTGCAAACCGTTAGGAGTTTGCGCACAAGGAATTTTATTACTGTAGAATCATTGTGCACACCCTCCCGACGGTTTGCAAACCGTTGCCGACTATGTAAAAACAAACCTAATATAAAGCTGTGGCACAGAAGACCTACCACAGAAGCGTCATAACATTTTTTATGACGGTCGCAATTTTTAGTGCGCATGATCCAGTTTCGGCCATTTTGCGGGTGGTATTTACTTCAACCTAAACGTTTGTTTATGTTTATTTTTCAGTTTGTACTTTCATAAGTAGTGTAAAATAATAATTTTAAATTCATGATGAGTTTAAAAGGTGGAACAAATTGTGCAGTGCGCGGTTGTGCTAGTTGCACCTCAAAAAAGACTATAAGCTTATTTAGATTCCTCAGAATGCAGAAAGGTAGGAACATAAGTAAACAATCTTATCATCAATAAGTAGTCTAAAAATGTAACAACACACATTAAATAATTATGTCAATTTTCAATAAATATAACGATAAACTGTTTATTTCTCTATATTACACTTGTTTTTTTCCAATTTTCCAGCGCAAGAACATGCTTAAAAGATTGCAATCGAGAAGGTATATTGCATAAGACTGGTGACGAATTGCATAAAAATTATAGATTATGTGATCTCCACTTTGAAAATAAGTTTTTCTTCAATGACATGAGAAATCGATTACAGCCGAATGCTGTCCCTACGATTTTTCCTTCTCTAGAAAGAAGCAGCACATTTGTTGAAAAGAGGAAAAATTTGGAGTGTGTAGAGAATGTATCGAAGAAAATAAAAGTATTAGGTATTTTGTTTTTTTTTTAAGTAGGTACATTTCAAAAAATTTTTTATTGCCGCAACTGTTATAACAATGGTTCATTTATTCTAGATTATTTCGTACTGCCACCACCATCACCAGAAAGACCCATTAGTACCGAAGAGGTTCTCCCAATAACTGAAGGAAATATAATTGATTGTGAAACTAGTAAGTAACTATATATTATAACCTTTATACATATACCCGACATGCGATCAATTTTTAGTAATGTTGATTTTATTTAAGTGTGTATTACTCTCTTGAGAAATAACATTTTACCAGATGTAAAGTTAATATTTATCTTGTCTTTGTGCCTGTATATAAATATTCACTATAGGTTTTTATTATTTCAGATATGCCGGGAACATCAAGCAATCCTGTGATGCTTGACTGCCAATTGAAAACTCCTAATGAAAAACCTAGTAAGTACTTTTTCTATTGTATAGCATTATTTTTTACGTCCAACATAGGTTTTATGACTTCACACTGTTCATACTTTTGACAGGTGGGGGTGAATAAATTACGTAGGTAAAGGAACTTATAATGTATATAGATGGACAACTCTCCTTCCTTTTTGTAAGTATAAGAATGTTCCTGACTTAGGTATGTTGCAAGAGCCGCCAAAAGTTTTTGGGGCCAATTATTATTATTAATTACTGTTATATATAAATCAGGGGTGAAAATTTTGTAAAAACTTATTAGGACAGTCAACCTCGAAAAGTGAAGTACAAAGAGGCACTCATTTAAAAGCTTTTACACTTGGTTTACATTTTTTAGGTAAATGTAGTAATATAATATTAAACTGGCTTGTTTTATTTAGAAAAATTCTAATCAGTTTCAACTAAATATTGATCTACACAATCATAACAAAAGGATGGCTAGGGAAATCCACATTAACGATTACAATTTAAGTAAATTTGCCTTAATGTGCAGGTCGTTTAATATTTAGCAAACTTCCAGTTAATGTGAAAACAATAGAGAATTTTTATTTATTTAGGAAGGCATTAAAAATTTTTTTAACTGAACGCTGCTTCTATAGTCTGCAAGAGTTTTACGATTTCAATAAAGCTAACTAATTTGTACTTCTTAGTTTCTTTTTATGTTAATATTATTGTGCAATTGGACTTTTACATTTTATGTGTATTTTGTATGTATATATATTTTATATATACCAATTCTATCATTTTGTCGTATTCTATTATTTTTATTTAGACAAAGCCTATATTGTACTTTGTACTACTTAATGATGAATAATTTATCTTGTGTTATGGTAAAATTGTTTCAGGTGGTAGTAAGGTTACACCTCCCGTACTTTTACCTGTCTCGACACAGACCAGCTTAAGTGTGTCAGCTCATACACCCCGCAAAGAGAAACTTCGGAGAACAGTTAGAAAGCTGAGAAGGAACAATGTAGCTGTTAAGAAAGTGGGAGAAATAGAAAAAAATCCAACCCTCGAAGATTTTGATAAACTTTGTGACAAATTTTTACACCCCGATTTCGCAAAATTTGTAAAATTTCAGACCCTTTTATATCAAACCAAAGGTCACAGATACACAACTGATATTAAAACATTTGTATTAACTTTGTAATTCTTGGGTCCAAAGTCATATCAATTTCTTCAAAGGTGGATGTATTTGCCAAGTAAGCGCACATTTCAAAGAATGACAAAGAATTCTGTGTGAACCGGGATTAAATAACGAGTTGTTTAAATGCATTGAAATGAAAGCAAAGAGTTTAGCACTTGAAGACAAACATTGCATTTTGTGCTTAGACGAAATGTCTTTGAAGTCAAATTTGTACTATGACATTGGAAGAGATGAAATTGTAGGCTTCGAAGACATTGGTGAAGAGAAAACTTATCTGCCAGCCCATAAATTTTTTGTAAATGTTTTTATTCTTACTGATTGTAAACCCATACTTTAAAGTTCAAAAATGTATATTATAGTTATATCTGCCTTATTGTCTTCTATTTACTTTTGACTAGAAACTTTCAGACTGTGTTGTTCGTCTTGAATATTTTATATATTATGTATGTAACTATTTTATCTCTCATAAATTTGTCATTTTGCTGACATCTACATATTTATAACAACAAAACCATAGTTATATTTGCCTTATTGCCATGAAATTATAATTATTTTCAACTTATTATATTATACTGTGTTCATATTATTATGTTTTGTGTTATTTTATATATCACTCTTTAATCTCATATTTTTTTAATTTTTACTTATTCTATCCCGAATCAATAAAGAATCTAATCTAATTAGTTGTATGTTGAATGTCAATAAATATATGTATAAATAAATGTTTGGTTTTACATGACAATGTTCAGTCGTATATAGTGTTTCACTGTTTTAATGAAAACTTCCATGAAACATTTACATACATATTCTAAATGTATCGTTACATAATATGTACTAATAGCCTGATAAACTCCTGCGGAAGATGCATTAATTTAGAAATTTATATTTTTGTTATTGCTTCAAAATACATGCTTTATAAGTTGAGAAATATAAATTAAAAGTAAAAAACAAATTTGCTTTGTAAATATTCAACTTTAAAATTGTAATTTTTATGTAAACAAAACCATGTGTCTGAAAATGGTGTGATTGTGGAGAACTCACTAATAATTCTAAATGCTTAATCAAGTTGGCAAAAATTTAGTGAGCATAAATTAGTAAGTTTTTAAATAACTGTTTGTTAGATATCTTATTTACATTTAAATATGGCAAAACTGATAAGTTGTACTTTCATTAAGCTTTAAATTACAAAAAAAAGGTTATATCAATTGTTTGAGGTTTATGAAGAATTTCTCAGTTGGAAATTATTATTCAATTTGTGATGTATCCAGATTTTTTTTGCCATCAAAATATTTAATATAGCCCCCTATAGAAACATTCCGGATGCGCCTATGATTTGATGATTTTGTTAAATATTAACACAATCCTTTGTAAAAACATACGGGGTGCGCCTATGGTATACCACCTAGAACATGGCGCAAGGTCACCCAGCGAGGTAACACGAACATCAAAGGATTTTGCCGCCTTGTCCGTTCTGGGTTAGGTGTTCTGTGGCTGTGGTACACCTTCCCCACTACGCAATAGAGACGTAGCCTAAGCGAAGTCATACAGAGCATAACCTAATTGGAGTGGGGTTAATCAGAATGATGGAGGTGGCCTTTTTACGTAGTTGCACGAAAATTGAAACACAAGGACCAGATTCCTGTATGTGATATGTTTAGCATACTCTGTGAAGGATTCATAATCACTAAGTTTGACAGAATCGTAATTGTCAGTCTAATATGGCTCTTTGCAGTACATACACATTTTTTAATTAAAAAATACAAGAAATTAAGTTTTATTAAAAGATAAATGAACGCTGTTAGAAAATTATCCCATTAAATAGCAATTTGACATGGGATACTGGTGACGCTATTATTGAATTAACATTAATTTGTAAAGGTTGTAATTACTTTCAAGAACGAAACATAATTCACTTACGCTGAAAGGGAAGTTATGAAGAATAATTATTATAGTTAGATAATATCTAAGTTCCTCGCGGCTTTATCACTACTTAAGGGTAATGAAAATTTCATTAAACTTCGTAATTGCATTATTTTATCGTGATATCAAATACACAAACAAATGTTCTTAATTATTGCTTTGTCGATTTACTTGGGCTGACTGGGCATGATTTTGTTATTTTGAAGTGAATTCTCAATTAATCCCGAAAATAAATATTGAAATTATGTACAATACTCTAGGATTGAACCTTAAATTGAAGACAAACTGACATAATTGTCGTGAACGATCTATAACATAGTTATTATATCTTGTCTTTTCTTGGTATAACGCTAGATAGTAAGTTAAATTGGGAAGCTTTTATACTAATATTTTAATATCTAGAATTAATTCGTCATGTTACCTAATACGATTCATGAGAAACCAACTATCAGTAGACTCTCGAATGTTTTATTTTCCATATGCACAAAGTATTCTAGAATATGCAATAATATTCTGGGGTTGTTCCCTACATTGGCAGAAAGTATTTGTTTGTTAAAAACGCATAATTATGTGTATGATGAAGGTATCTTGCAGAGATTCATGTAGACCTTTGTTTAAAGAATTGAAGATACTTACCATCCCGTCTTTTATTTATAAATTAGTTTTGTTCGTTGAAAACAAAAAATGGTGAATTTACAAGAAATATTGATGTGTACAGATTGATGAGAACAAGACATGGGAATGATCCCAGAATACCAGTACACCACCATAGTTTTTATGAAAAAAGTCTATGTTATAACGCTATCAAAGCCTACAATGCCTTATCACAAGAATTAAAATACATTTTACTCTTACAGTGATTTTTTTAAATGCATAAAACTTACATATTTTATACATATTATATATTTTGTGTTCTAATGTTTCTTTTATATTTTACTATATTGTAATAACTCTTAATATTTAATCACCCTGACAATGCTAATGTCTTTTTGTAGGATCTATATAGCAATAAAGTTTATTTTATCTATTCAATATTGTTTAATAAAATACAGGGTCGGGCGCTTAAAAATTGTAATAAATGTAATTTCCGGTTTAACCGGAAATTGTAAAAAAGTTTTATTGTCACATTAATCACATTACCTTTTTATGAAGAAAGTTTCGAACGAAAGGTCGTCTAAAATACAATGTAAGTAGAATAACTATGAGAGTACGGCGCCAAAATCACGTGTTATTTCTTATGGAGGTTCATTGTAGTTTTTAAAGGCCATTTTTGTAAAGAGTCGGCAGGTTTGCAGCTAACTTCACAACTTGCGCGCGCATGTCACGAATTGGCGGGAAATTCAAAAGTTAGCTGTCATGGGTGGTTCATGGGGGTGTTATGGCCTGTTTGAAAGCTGTACAGATCTGTTTAAAAACAAAAAATTATTTGTAGCGCAGCGACATCTACCCCTTAACATATTAAAAACTATTTGTATTCAAAACTATATTATTACTTTGTTTCAATAAAAGACGTTTTTTTTTTTAACAAAAAGCCAGTCACCCTAATCTGTGGCTCCGACCCTCACAGAGGGGAGTTGGTAATAATAAAACCAATGGCATGTCGGTATGATCTTTAGTTTTGAAAGCATTCCACCGAGGGCTCCTATAATCAGTACCGCTATTTTAACAGAATGGCCTGGATAAAGCCTGCGGAGTTCGAAGAGTAAATCTCGATATTTTGTCCATTTTTCCTCCTCTTTCAAGATAATGTTACTGTCAGCGGGGGCTGAGAACTCCACGACATACATTGTCTTGAGTTGATGGTCGAGGAATACTATGTCAGGCTTGTTGGCTTGTACTTGCCTCACGGTGGGAAACGAGTAGTTCCAATAAATTAGACACTTCTCATTCCAACAACGGGCTCAATATCCCCTCGAGCTTAAGACAGTACTGGTGTTTCGTCTATCCCACACGAGTGCCTCAGATGATAGTAAAGCACTCGTAATGCTGCGTCGCGTCTGTGAATATAGGCCGATACCACAGATCAGAAGGAACCAGATGTTTCGCTGATGACGTATTTTGGTTAAAATTTTAATCCACCCGTGGCCGGGTTTTGATGTATTCTGCGCATCTTACGAATCAGTTGGTCTTACGCTCTTCGAGGAACAAATCGCCTGTAGCAAGTGCTTCTGTCTTGGTTAATTTAGATCGCTTATCCGTTTTTTGTAGTGTTTTTAGTTAGATTTCAGTGACTGTATGCATTTTTACGCATATCCTGTAAACAAATACCTAAGTCCACCCCTATCTGAAGTAACTCTGTAGCTGAAGCCACCCGCGTGTCGCTTTTTCTGCGCAGAATGGTGGCCGGTAGCGTGACGTACCAAAAAAATGAAACTGCTTACATAGGGAATTGCATACATTAAGTGAAAAGTCTGGTTGATGTAGTCTGTGCCGAGACTGCGTATGTCGGGCAAGCTGACAGTAAGTGCATTACAGTCTCCGGCGCCCTGCGGCAGGCCCTGCAGCTGACATCAGGGACCTCCATACCCATGATACGACTTCGATAGACGAGAGTGTTAAATACACTCTCCTGGCAATTGGCCGCGTATTATTATTATCACCTGGGAGTTTCTATTGGTACACCCTGTATAATAAATGGTTTTATTTAATATGCATGCATCTCATGCCCTTTATAATGTGCACAGTAAAGCGTTAACTTCCTTTCTAATGGAGCGTTGTAAATATATTCTACTATTATGCTTTTCCGGTAAGAAATGTGGTATCGTTAAACATCATATTATTTAATTTCTATTATTTCGATTTTTTAGTCATGTAAGTTTCTACACCGTCGCCGGTGAATAAATCGTAGACGCATAATCATTCAGTCCTGTTTCCGTATAGAAATAGAGAAACGTGTTTTGCATATACTTACAGCTATTAATGTTAGAAATAAATTTGATGTTTCTTGAACCATGTAATTTTTAAAGAACTATTAAACGCTTTGAAGATAACTGCGCATCTTGTAGGGAGTCAAGAATCTTTTATTTTTTCAAATAAATAAAACATGGCTTGTTCAATTTGAATAAATAATCCTATACACTGTGTACCAAATTGGGGGTGCATGCATTGCTATATCTCTGTTATTATTAGAGATAGAGAAACGGTTAAATGGGAACTTTTTTGAAGAATTTTGTGATGCCGTTTTTAAATTTGGCATGGTAACAAGATCCATGGCACCTACTATTAGAAAAATTAATACCATTATTTTATTTTATTTGGACGGTCCAAATCAATTCAACAACTCATTTGAATATGTTTTAATTTTAAGTTTAAGCTAATAAAATCGGATTATTTTAAAATAAATTTTATTCATATCCTACTTAGAAAACTAAATTTTTTCATATTTTACACCAGTAAATAATTTTTTCCTGACATTGTGATACATCATTGAAAGGGGAATTAAGAACACTATTGAATATACAAAAAATCCAATATGGCGCCCATAAGAAAAAACAAAGTTAGCCGCATTAACTAAGAAACAAATGACGGTAGAAATTTTTTGGTAACGTCAACGAAAATACCTTAAAAAAGTGTCCTAACAATGTACTTATTAAAATATCACCAGTTATCAAATTAGGCAGATATGGGGAGTTTTTAAAATGCACCTTTCAGTTTTCTGAAAATATTTCGGAAACGAAGCTAAGCTAAATTTAAAAACGGCATCGAAATGGTCACAAAATTCTTCAAAAAAGTCCCCATTTAACCGTTTCTCTATCTCTAATAATAACAGAGATAAGCATCCCCAATTTGGGCCACAGTGTATAAGTGTCATTGATGAAGGTTATATCCACTATAATTTCTACTATGCCGAGCAAAGCCATTGAAATTGCTCCAGATTTTTTAAACGTATGATAATTTTTAATCTCCCATTCATGCTATTTTCAATTTCAAAATACTTGAATGCTTGTAAAGAATTCTCTAGGAACCGTTTATTTTTCCTGTTAAAAGTTTTTACAGTTTATAACAACCGATCAGCCATGTGTTATATTGCAAACAGTCCGTGTTTACATTAAGTGAAAATGGAAAAATATTTATACCTTTTCACTTTATTCCAGCGCAAAAGTTAATGACGTGAGGTATTCTTTCAAAAGAGTATTTGAACTATTTACTTCTTGGTATAAATTTTATTGTAAATATTTGGAATAACACTTAACTGCGAAGTTGTTTTTAAAACGACCCGAGTAGATTTTAACACATCTGTATCATCAAATAGTTTTTCTTGAAATTTAACGAAAAACTGTTATATGCGTCTAAAATTCAATTATGAGTAAATTGTGTACCGCCCAATCCTAATGTATTGATCTCTCCTGCTGAATAATTAATTAAATAAATCACAGTTCATTGACCCAGTCCAGGCTGGAAAAATCTCTTTCAAATTTTAAGACATTTGAAGAATATTTAATGTGCCTGTATTGTATTTTCTAATATACAGGATACAAATGAAGATATAATTGCTGAGAAGTTTAATTCATTCTTCCTCATAAGTATCGATGAAAGAATATCCAATATTAACTTTAGAAATAACTACGAGCAAGTTCTTAAAAATATTGACCAAAAATGAAATTTTCACTGATTTCAAGCAACAATTTTTTTCGCTCAAATTTAAAATTGCGACATTTCATGACATTTTAAGCATATTTCAAAAAATAACATATATATATTTTTTTGCGTTACACTATTACGTGGAAGTAATAAAATAGGGGAAAAAATCGCTGAAGTAAGTGTATAATACCTATCTAATTTGTGATATGAGTCTATACATAATAAGGCGGGTACAAAATGTATATAAACAGTTTGTAGATGATGTAGGATAAGAATGCAGTTTTATTTATTACCTATAATTAAATATAACATTCTGGAAGGTTTGAATATAGGGTAAGAAATAGTGTGTGACGCGCTTGTGTTACGTCATGATAAGTTGGATAGAAGTATAATGTAATTGTCTATCATATATTTCTTAGTTTCTATCCTGAAGAGCTTTTTACTCATTATTTTTATATGTGGTGGAAATTTATTATATAAGTTGATTCCGTTGCGTTTTATGCATTTTTGGGGGATTTTTATATTATAAAATGGTATCTTATATGCGTTGCTTGCCCTAGTTTTTGTTTCATATTGATGTTCAACAATGGATCCAAGAGTTTCCTTCTTATTATGTGCATAGGCCACACCAGCATGCATGTATAGACCCGCCACATTGAGTAATTGATTTTCAGTAAAGATGTTTCTACAGCTTTGTCTGCTTTTTTTTATTAAAAATTAATCTAAGGATGTAGTTTTGCGTTATCTGTAAAGGTCGTTGAACTACTTTATAAGTAGAACCCCATACTGTAATGTCATATCTGATAACCTGGGAGAGGGATCTTTTTTAATGACCAAGAGCACAAAAGCTGGCATTTTTTTCTACACTTTATTTAGCATTCCACGTACTATTGATATATAATAAATAGTCGATATGATTTCCCCATTTCAAATGTGGGTCTAAGACTATTTCTATATATTTTATGGTGACCGCACGATGTACACAACCGTTAAAACGTATTCGTTTATTAGAATGGTTCAAGTACATGGGACATTCTAACTTTAGTTGGGGAAAAGGAGATATATTTAGTTTTTGTAATGTTTAGCATAAGATTGGTGTCTAGTCAGGTTTTTCTTTTCTAATTACCACAGTGGCTTTTTGTTTTATCCCAAATCTCCTCCGCACAAATTAGTACCATGTCGTCTTCATACGATATAATATTGAATGCCTAATTTTTCTGTAAAATATCATTTATATATATAAGGAATAAGCTAGGACCTAAGATAGTTCCTTGGGGAATCCCAGTTATGATTTTTGTTGCGCTGTGAGCATTATCTATTTTGACTTGCTGTGGTCTGTTGGCTAGATAGTCTTTAAATAAATCATATATTTTCACTCTGATAGCTATTTTATCTAGTTTGCTTAATATATCAATATGAGATACTGTGTCAAAAGCTTAAATCTAAGAAGAATGGCTAAGACTTTAATTCGAAGTTACTTAGTACAGTGTCCGTTAGCAGTTGAAGAGGTTCCAATATTCGTCTGAGATCCATATTGATTTTTTTATATTATTTTATTTTTTCCAGGAATGACTGAAGTTTAGATACATTCCAAAATTTTTTGAAATATTATTTGTTAACGATATCGGGCGATAGTTCGTCATATCATTTTTACTGCCATTTTTATATATTGGTACCACAATACTTTCTTTAAAAATTTTAGGAATTTTTAAACTAAGATTAATAATGCATATGTGTTTGCATACGAGTTTTAAGATTTTCGTTATTATACCGTATTTCCGTGACGAGGCGTTGTTTTTCAGGTTGGATATTACTTCCTCTATTTGGCGGTCACATACGACATCCAGAAACATTTAATTAAGATTTCCATTTATGTTTTCGTCGTCTACAAGGTTTGTGTTTGACTGGTAATTTCTCTTATGATTTGCTCACCGACTTCAATAAAGAAATTGTTGAAAGCATTGGCTATCTCTTTTTTATCGGTTATTTGTTTATCATTCTCAATGATTTTTGTATACTATCGATACATTTTTTGTTACGATTTGTAACTTCATTGATGCAGTCTTAAAATTTTTTAGTTATTCCCAAAGGATTGAATTTTTTCTTGTAATGAATAAACTTATCATTACAATATGGTGAATTTCCAGAGGGATGGAAGACATCTTGCCAAAAGTAACAAATACATTATTGTGTGACGAACATAGACCTACAGTGAACAAAGAAAAATTATTGTAGGACATTATTTTCTCTATATTTTGGGTTTTGTTCAGTTTTAGATTAATTACCATGCAGTCTACATTTTTCTTTGTAAAAGTTGTTCTTTTGTAAATTTTTATTGATTGAGTATTTGAGTGTGCTTTTTCGTACCCCTAATCGATAAAAAAAATCACATTACACAATTAAGCATATCCGACCATATATACTTATTAAATAACTGGTATATTAAAGAAATTGCTATATTTTACGATTTATCTAAACTCTTAATATTTGGGAAGTCTATTTATATAATAACTTTCAATTTTGTAATCAGAATTCGTCGGTCTTTTTGCTATAATTTGTGCCGTATAATTTTGTAAAAATCGATTAAAATTACGAAAACATTACCGGATGTCTTCACTTAAAGCATTATATTAGTTTTTAATTTCAATCGATTAGTTGTTGAATAACGTGGATGACAATTTTTGCTATCCTACTGTCATTACTCTACGTTAAATTGTGCCTAGAACCGCCCTTGACTTTAATTAACAATTCTCAGTGACTCAACTGTAAATGCGTATGTTATTGTCATTTTTTAATGCAAGTATCTAAATAAATAAATAATACTGTTACAGACCACAACGATTGTATTAACCTTGGGATTCAATCAGCAGCAATCACATTATTGGATGTTGAGGTCGGTACAAAAATGTGTAATTTCAAAAATACGTTTGATTGCGTTATATGTTGGTTTTTTAAAACCGCTTCGAATTGATATTACGTAATATGATCCAATTCTTTGTTACCTTCCACTTCTTTATTTAGCTACACGATGAAGTAAAATATTGTACGGGAATATGTACGCTTGATTCCGTAATAAAGTAACTGAGATCGTATTATGAATGAAATCTGGCAAGTGAAGTCATCAGAATCATGTCACCGGGAAGAAAAAATTCCGTTATAGACGCAAATCGAATTAAACAAAGAATTTACCCAGTTTAGGCAAAATATCTTTGCGTTTCTTATATTGTTTGTCAGTACCAAAGTCTTGCTCTTATAGGAAACATGAATTGGCCCACATATCGCCGACTCAGAAATTATCTGTGTTGTCCCGGAGCCGGTGACACTGGAAGCTCCGTCATAGCGGAATCGAAATTTTTTTAGGTGAATTGATAGTTACGAACAAAATAAGCATGGTATGCATAGATTTAAAAAGCCGAAAAAATGTAAAAAAATATTAATTATAAAAATGCAATAATGTTTTACTGTCATCGCGAATATTGATTATATGTAGTGTATTTGATGGAAAATTTCGTACTCTTTCAGAAAAAAATTACGTAACGCACTTTATTTCGCCGGACGGGTCTGGCATACCTATATGAAGTGAGTGAAAGGGGATACAATTTCTCCATTATCACGTACATATCATTTTGTTATTTTGTTCGTTTCGAGGTGATCTTTAAACATATCTTGGTATGCGGGCCCAAAACTGCTGGAAGTATCCGGCATACCAGCTGTATTGCATGTTTTGATTCACATCTATTACAAAAAGTAGTAGTACGTTAAATAAATTTGTTTTGGAGTAAATGCTTCCTGTGAAACTACTCGTTTTATAATTATTTTAATCTTGTATATTACATTATAGTGGGGTCGAGCGCAAAATTTTTGCCTTGTAGAGGAGCAAGGGAAAGGGTTGGGGACTTCGGATTTTCAAGGACAATCAATTCTCTTTCAAGATTTTTTTACCCCGAAGCTCTAACTTCATTAGGGCCTGTACGCGCGCGTGATACATTTATAAAAACGAGTGCGGCAATTCAGCAGCCGTGCAGTGAGATGCCGGGGGAGGAGCCTACCGCTCCCACTTCTCTCCCTTCTCTCTCACAAATACACGTCCCACTCCGCTCTTTCCCCAATTCCAGAAGCCAGAGGTTTGTGCGGAAGGGGGTTACACATGAAAAACGCGGACATACAACCATATCCTCCGACAGTGCCGGAGCTCGAACCCGGTAGCGCGATACCCGATTTGATTAATCGCGATTGCCACCTTGCGCCTTAACCAACGCGGTTATCGGCTAGACATTAAGCTAAAACCTGTACTCAACGCCTCTAGCAGGGTATATACAATTGATTTTAAAGGAAAGAAATTTCAAGGATTTTCTCTAATCTATGTGAACAGCATCTTTTTGATAGTTGTAGCAAGAATTCCAAATTATAGAACCATATTCAAGCTTGGACATTACGAACGAATAATGTAACATTTTTAAAGCTTGCAAGTTATTAAAAGTTTTACAATGCCTTATTACGAAACCAAGTATTTTCAGAGCTTCAGATGCTTTTGACCTGACATGCAATGTAAATGAAAGTTGGTGATTGAAAATTATGCCTAAGTATTTGTACATCGTGATAGAATAGTACCATCAAATCCATAGTTATAAGTAAGACCAGGCATTTGTTCACATCCAAAAGAACTTTATTTAATACACACCAGTCTTGTAATTTATTAATATCAAGCTGTAGGCTATCACACTCATCCTCTGACTCGATACTCCTAAATAATTTAAGATAGTCTGCAAATAGTAGTTCGTTACAGGTAAATTGAGAGCACAAATCGTTTATGAATAGAAAAACAAGAGAGGTCCAAGATAGAGCCTTGCGGAACTCCAGAGGTGGCTAGGAAGATCTCCGAACTATAACCATTATACAAGACATACTGCTTGTCTAATAGTGGTGAGAGGTAAATGAATCCCCTCATATGGTCAATTGCTACTATACACCATAGATGTCTCCATGGGCGTATAGCGACTTGCGATTCTGCAAGTACCTGAGAGCGGCGACCTTTCAGTCTTAGGTGGACTTAACCTACTGTTATAATATATGATTTGCAGGAAACAACTACTCAGCGGGCAAATACCCCGACCTGTATTGAATTACACCTTACAAATCATGAAAGAATGGTAGCCAATTTGTAAGGTGTAATTCAATGCAGGTCAGGGTATTTGCCCGCTGAGTAGTTGTTTCCTGCAAATCATATATTATAACTGCTTGTCTAATGTTGTTAAAAACCCTCAATAACATTCCCACATGTGGCAGCAATAGTAATGGAACACCCCATTCGAGAAAAAATGAAAATATGGCAACGAGTTTTTAGAGAAAATGTCGCTATCAGACCGACGAAAGATCTGCTAAAACAGCTTTGCTTGTCTGTAGTAAATATTTCAGCCACGTGAAAAATATTTTCCTTAATATTAAACTGCATTTCTTGCGAAGTCAAGTTTTGCGTTTAAAATGGCACACCTATATATATTTACACATGAGGAATATTTATTAGTTCATCAAGATTAATATTAAGTATTAATTTTATTCACGGCGATTGATTTATTTTATGGTGCACAAATTCAAATAAACAGTTTTCTTCCGGTGTTCTGTAACTAATTGATTATTATTTAATAAATTATTATACGGTCTACTTTTATAAAATAACGTTAAATAACAAACATATAATGTTCACGGATAAAATAGAAAGTTCCAGACAGTTCAGGGTTTCAAACTGTTTACCATCAAGAATCATTGCCATAGGGTGAAGCGAATATAGAGATTACTTATTTTGAAGGCGTTGAAGGTCCTTGTTTCATTTGTAACATCAACTTTAACACATTTCATCCCAATATTATTATAGGTATCTTTCAATATCCGCTCATTTTTGCATTAGTTAGAATAAATATTCTAATTATGTATTTAATATTTATTGCATTTATTTTTTAATTTATTAAAACATTTTAATTGTACTAATCAAGATACGAGTCTCTACTAATAGCAAATTTGCAGAGTGTCGTATTTTTATTTGATATTGTAGATAAAATATGAAGATATATGGTATTTGTGAAATAAAAGTAAAACATTAACTATGATGAGCTCTCTGTGAGCAGCCTACTTCTAAGTGTGAAAAAATAAGACATACATGTACACAGTCACGTAATCGTTCATATTCAGCCTTAAGGTCAATTATGAAATTAATTTCGAAAGCAATCAGTGATTCTCCTATAGCCGGTTCCGTCGTCAGCTAGAATTTAGACACCTTCGCACTGCAATAAATACAAAGAGTATTGTTGCTTATTGTGCAAACTGTAGTAACATTATAAAGTAAATGAATATCTCTTCTGTCTCTCGAATGAACTTTTGAACATTATCCAGAATTTTTAATAAAATTTTATATAAGAAACCTTCTATTTATTAATTCTCTGAATTGATAGAAAATAATTACAATAGCTTCTTCAACTTCGAAAAGTTATATATTACAATTTCTTTTGTTATTTTTATTATCTGGTATGCTGTTTTCACCAAGCCGCAGTTGCTAACAAATGTATATAATGTAGACAGAGACGTAATAAATTGAATTTTCGATGACAGTTTTATGTTTTTTATATTTATTTTATGCATTGAACCAGTAATTCATCCAATATAAATTCTGTTTCAATTCAGTCTCTCAAGCTGTTCACCGATCAGACTCGGTGTTGTTTATTTAACGGTATCTTTACATTCTGAAAGCAACAAATACCATCATCTAATGCAAAATTATATTCGTTTATTAAATAATGCTCCACATACAGGCTGTCCATTTTATCAGGGCCCTCGAAAATATCTCACTTAATATCGGTCGTACAAAAAAAATTATTTTTACGAAAATTGTGCCGATTTATATAACCTACAAAATGTTTAAAGACATTTGAAATCCATGTCCTACTTTAAGAGTTATGGCGGAAAATATCGAAAATGTGGAAAATGTCTCTAAGGCCAAATATCTCCGTTATTTGAAGAGATACGAGGAAAATTCTAAGGCGAAAATTTTTTGCAAAACAGACTGTTTCAAGGAGGTTTTATCTAATTTTTTTCAAAACCGCTGTATTTTGAGATTTACTCTTCAGGCTGTTAAAAAAATTATTTTGAAACGGGCGGGAAATGGCGCCATTAAATAGAATATTTTCCTCCCTTTTCAACGATATATCACATGCCATATTTATTCATTGGGTCACAGCATCACGGCAGAAATATGGAAATAATGCAGCGTGTGAAGTCACAGAGACGCCGTAGAATCTGAATAAAAGCTCAAGGCATTCATAGCGTTCGGGAGAAGAAAATCGACGATGGACCAGTACGCTGGCGGCACCAAATAGCAAACTACTGCACGTTCTCTACCAGCCATCTTGGGGGAACAACTAGAAAACTACTGCACGTTCTCTACCAACCATCTTGGGGGAACAACTAGAAAATTACTGCACGCTCTCTACCAGCCACCTGGGGGAGACAACTAGAAAATTACTGCACGTTCTCTACCAGCCATCTTGGGGGAACAACAAGAAAATTACCGCACGCTCTCTACCAGCCACCTGGGAGAGACAACTAGAACATTACTGCACGTTCTCTACCAGCCAACTGGGGGAAAAACGTTAACTAGGTTTCTCAAATAATAGACAGTGTTCCAAACTTACCGTGTATTAAAAATAACAGAGTGATTAATTTTCTCAGGTATAGTGTCAGACAGAAACAAGTAATACCAAACTTTACATAAAAGAACCTGGGGTAATTATAAAGGGTTACTACACACATACAACGTAATTAAGGCCCTAATCACATAAAACTAGACGATCACGTTAATGGCCAATTTGTTTATTTATCTTGAGAGAAAATTGAGATAAATAATTTCTGGGTGGGAGTAAATAGATTCTTGATTGCTTCACGATTAAGGATTTTTCCTACTAATTAAAACACCTGGGGGAGGGTTATTTCAATATGTGCTATGAAACTGCAGCAAAAAAAGAACATTAAATATCTCGGAATTGTCATAGATCAAGATTTAAAATGGACAGAGCACATTCAACAATTGAACAACAAAATGCACAAGTTGGTTTGGAAATTCTACCACCTAAAAAATATTTTGCCTTTTAACACTTTAAAATCATTGTATCATCGGTAGGTGGTCGAATCAATTTTTAGATATGGAATAATAACATGGGCAAGTGCATATTCGACAAATTTGGAGTTTTTAAATATATCTCAAGAACATATAATAAAAATTATCTTAGAAAAAATAAATACTACTCCATTGAACTACTATTCAAACAATTTAATGTATTTAATCTGCAACTCTTGTATGCCAAGTCTGTACTAATATTTACACATAAACATTTACTTAGTACAATACAACACGTACACAACACAAGACAAAAATATAATTTAAATGTCAAAATACCTCAAATTAGATACACAACAACACAAAGATTTACAACGTATTATGGTCCAAAATTTTATAATATTTTACCTGTCTATTTTAAGCAATATAATAACAAAGGCATATTCTGTGATAAAACAACTGATTATTTAATAAATAACAAACAGAAATTTACGAAATTATTGGTAGGCTCGGGTAGGTGGTTAAAAGATTGAATATAAACATAATATAATAATGTCATCTACTGATCGTATATTTTGCTTGCGATCATTGTGTAGGGAAATTTTAAATAATAATTAAGGTTTCACAACATAATTAAGTTGTTGCTGGTACAGACGCAGAATGTTTATGCAATAACGATTTATATACATATGTGTCCCACTTTTCATGGCGCCACCCTCATATCTCGCTCAGGTGATATCCGAAAAAAAAAAAAGAAATATTAGCGATTTCTTTTGAGAAAAACTAGTAAGATATTCTCAATTAGCACCTTTAGAAACCCCTTTGTACAAGATTACATCGTTGTGGGTTCAAAGGTGTTTGAGATGTAGGCCGTCATAAAACAATTTTTTCAACTTAAAATAATTTGTATCTGTAAAACGAATTTTCATATGAAAAAGATGTATTATTTATTTTTTTGTTCAGAATAATGTATTATATAGTAAATACGGCCAAAATTGAAACTGGTCAGCTTTAAAGCACAGGACCGTGCGCACTGAACTTGATATTTTGTCCTATATATTTGGCAATGGTATCGAGATTTGAAGGGTAGTTGAAACTGTGCAGGCGAGTCCGAGACTGGCAATGTAATCAGCCTGAATGAACCATCTGCGACTGCACTGGTTTAAAGGTAATAAAATGGACAGGCCTACTAGCACAAAAAAACTCGTACATCGTTTCTTATCAGTCAACGTGGAAGTCTAACAACGTGCTGTCGATGTGCCAGTGCAGTGCATAAATACCTATTATAATATCAACCGTAGGAGTTTAGTTAGTTACTGTTCATATTTATAAATATTTACTACTGCATAAGAGGTAAAATATTTTAATTATTTACTAATTTACCATGGCTTTCTGGAGACCATTTGAAACAGGGGATAATATAATAACGCCCGAAAATCCCGAAATAGTTGAACCGGTTATTGTCGAAAAAGCAGAAATAAATTTAGAGTTTAAAAACCAAGATTTACACGTACAAAGTCAACGTATTATTTTAAATATACATGAATGTTTGAAAAGCGAAAATCCTGAACAATACGACGTATTAACGAATTAACTAAAATATGAAAATCAAAAATTTATCGCGTAATTCAAGGAGGCAATGTTATAGATCACAGCGCAAAGAGGAAACGGAAAAATACGAAATTAAAAAATATTGATGATGCCACTAAAGATGTAATACGGCGTATAATTTATAATATGTATGAAGAAAATATAGTTCCTACGTTAAAAATGATTCAAGAAAAATTGAGGGATTATCCTGATTATAATTATAGGTCTTTAGATACAGTACGAAATGTCTTATTAGAATGTGGTTTTAAACATAAAAAACTTGACAGTCGTATGGTAATTATGGAATCGCGACGTATAGTTTCACTTCGAGTAGATTATTTGGAAAAAATTAGAGAATATCGTAAACTAAACAGGCATATAGTGTATCTAGACGAGATGTGGTTTGACACGCATGGTGTTGTTCAGTATGGTTGGGTAGATAGTTCGCACAATTGTGTTTTAAATACTCCGTGTTCTAGAGGAAAACGCGTTATCATACTTCATGAGGGAAGTGAAAATGGGTTTGTACCCAATGCGTTGCTCTTGTCGGCCAAAAAAATATCGCAGTCTTCTGCAGACTATCACGAAGACATGACAGCCGATCTATTCGAAAAATGGTTTTCTCAACAGCTTCTACCAAATATTCCGCCAAATTCGGTAATTGTATCAGATAATGCTTCTTATCACTGGCGTATATTAAATAAAATACCAAATAACAGCACAAAAAAGGAAGACATTTTAAAATTCATGAGAAAAAAAAATGGAAATTCCTGTAAAAGTTCCAATAAAACGCGAATTACTGAAAAGAATAAAAGAACAGGATTTCAAAAAGGGATATGTTATTGATAACTTATCCAATATACACGGTCATACACTTTTGCGGTTACCTCCATACTATTGCATATTTAATCCTATCGAGATGGTGTGGGGAACACTAAAAGTATGCTTACGAAAATGTAATAACTCTCCAACGTTAAGCGCGATAGTAGTTGATCATATAAGAGAAGTAATAAATGACATTGACAATAATACTGATTTATGGAAAAGTTGCGTTAGGCATGTAATTGGAGAAGAAAATCGATATCCAACGCTACCCCGGTGCGCCAATTTTAATTCAACTGGATAATGATTCCTCCTCAGAAAGTGAAAATGCGGACGCGTCAATTAACATTTAACTTTTCTTAATTTTTTCATTCACTTTTTTATTGTTACATTTCGTGGAATATATTTTATTTAGTTGACAAGAAATTTTAATTTAAGTTACTTCATTCTAGAGAAATATTTTAATTTTGTTTTTATTTATGTTTTATATAAGTATACAAATATTTATTTTTGTTTTCATATAATAATTCTTTGCTTTGTTCAAGAAACTTTCGTTTTTATTTTAGAAGAAACTTAAATTTTTATTTTATTTTTGACTAAAATCGTTGCCCCTTGTTAATCTAACCTGTCCCATCTCCTCCTGGCAAGATATGTTCATACCTTCTCGTTGGTCCTTGCTGAGCAATAACATATTTTAATATAATATGGGTTAACTTTAAAACTAAAACCAATAAATTGAAATATTTAGACTTTATATCTAAAACTGATATAATACCTCAAAAATATGTTATTGGCGAAATGAACCTAATAAACAAAAAATAATAAAAATGAATACAATTTTAACATTTTATTATGACAATCATTTCTATTTACCTCCGCCCATGTACAATAAAGAGATACCGACTGTTTTTGCCGGCTTTTAGTTTTTATACGGTTTCAATTCCGGTCGTATATACTTTACTAATATGAAATGATTACAACAAAATTATTATTTATTTAATACGGCAAACATTCTAATTTGTACATACCTACCACGTTTCTAACAAAAAATTATAGTTTAAAAAAACTAAAAAAACACGCTTTAATAGCAAACCTAACTAATGTCAAAAATTTTTTTGAGACTTTGACTTTTCATACATGCCTTAAATTGCAATTTTATGGACTCTTACCTGCTTGCATTGCCTATTTACCCTTATTTACCCCCGAACCCTTCAACGGAATTAAATCAAAATATAATCTAGTTCCAGATCCCGTTATAATACATAAGTGTACCAAATTTCAAGTCAATATCATAAACAGTTCCAGAGTAAACGTGCGCACAAAAAAGTTACAGACAGACAGACCGACCGACAGACAGACAGGATTTTTTTTCAAATTTAAAATCTCGACGTCTCATGACATTTTAAGCCTATTTCAACAAAAAAAATATTTTTTCTGCGTTACTATACTTAAACTGGACGTGGAAGTAAAAATGATGTTTAAATATTAAGATTTTGTTCAACAGCGATAGAAAGCTACTAACTCAATATATTTAAATGATTTTTAATAAGTTTAAAATAAGAATGAAAGGATTGACAAAAAAAATCATTTTAATGTAAAAAGCGTGGGATACTTTTTACTATATTTTTATAATTCTACTTTTATATAAATAGCTACCAATAAAATATTTATAACAATTGATATGACGTAATATAAATGATAACGTACTATATACTGTAAAAAAACAGAAACAGAAAAACAAAAAAAAATCATTTATCAATGCTATCCCAACCATTTTTGCAGCAGAACGGCACTGCTACAGAGCATACTATCAAGTTCAACAGTGGCTTGGTAATAACTTAAATCCATTAGGGTGGGGTTGGGAGCTTACGAATGGCTAGAGCTGCAGTTGTACGAAAAACTGCCCAAAATCATGCAGCTGCATTAAGCATGTTTTAAAATGCTCTGATTATTATACCAATTGTCAATTTTGTAAAAATATTGATAATGTAAGAGCGGACATAGAGTTAGATTACCCAGAAAATTCTCTTGAAAAAGAAATGGAAGATTTCAAGCAAGAAAATATTTTTCCCCGCTAAGAGTACACGGATTGCTATAGTTATCGATAAAAAAGAGTAAATTGAACTGCCGCTTAAAAATCTTTTTGCACATCGCAAATGCAAATCGGACATGGATGTTTGTGAACATGCGATTTATGTGATATGGAAGCGACAAAGGTGCGCCACACCAATTTCGACACATAGACGTGTGGGATGAGTCAAGGTCAGCCACCGCCTAGTAAATAGAACGTTTATACCAGCGCAGAATTTAGAAAATTAGTTATAATTTATTTGTTTATGTTTTTTATTATTAACGTTGTTTGTATCATTAATTGCTGATCATTAATCATTATCTATGTTACATTTTAGTTCGCAGGCATAAATATGTATCGAAAGTTCCGAAGGCCGTCGGCGTTCTAGGCGCTCCGTTTTACTGAAAACATTATGTAATTTTGTTGTTGAAATTAATTATCGATACCATAGAACTGACTTGCTGTAACTATCAGTTACGTCACGAGTACGGAAGTTGGCAAACTACCAACCACAATCCAAAAGCGGACGAAAAAATAGACAGAAGCAGTACCGCATTTAAAAGAGCTACGGGCGTCTGTAATCGTAAAATGTGGGGAAAAATCTTGGAAATCTATGTAATCGGTTGTAAGGGAATAAAATGATGAGATTAAGGCATTAGTTAAATGATCTTACGATATTAAAATATAAACACCTAAGATATCTATCGGATCTGATATAATAATAATTAGTATAAATTTATTGCTTACGATACATTGAACAATGTTTAATGTTGTTCAGAAGTCGAGAAAGTATATAGAAGGTAATTCACTAATAATTCTCGTAATCGGGGAAGTGTGCTCATGAGAGAAAATTGGGCGGGATTCATGTAAAATGCGTAAAACTGTATTCTTGAGCAAAAGTATAGTGTATACGACCAGAATTGAAACCGCATAAAAATTAAAAGCTGGCATCTCTTGCGGAGGTAAATAGAAATGCTTGTCATAAGAAAAATAATAAAGAGATATCGGCTGTTTTTGCCGGCTTTTAGTTTTTAAGTGGTTTCAATTCTGGTCGTATACACTATAAATGATTGATCACATCGCAACATGATATGTTTCTCGCAATAGGCAACTCTGGGCGTTAATAAGGTCAAATAGTGCGTTAAATATCCTCATTCTTAGTTTACACAATTCTTAAAAACGAGCCAACAGAATTCAGAATTGATTTCATTATGTGAACTTAAGACAAGGACCTATTATATATTATATTGTAATCCTAGTTAAGCTTAAGTTTCCAAAATTTCCTCCTCCTTGATTATTCCACGTGCACGTACCATTCATTCGTCCTAAATTCAACATAAATTGTTTTATATTCTACAAAGGACTTAAATTCAAATAAAATATAATACTTAGTAGTATAAAATAAAATAATACGAAAAAAAGTGAAAAGTTTGCATGATATTTGCTCCCACTTAAGTATTGTGTCGAATACGAATATAGATTTTCCTGTGTAAAGGAGATTGCTCGCAACAAGCTTTTATATCATAAAAAAGTATATACCTACATAATGTAACAAAATGATGGGTTTGATTTACTTCAAAATTTATTTTCTACTTTTTAGAGCATCTAAATAAAAGCTTCTTTTAAAAATACATTTTTATATAATTTTATTTTTTACTTTTTTGTCTTTTGATATGCTGTAATCCCCAGATATCGATTTTGAGACGAGTCGGATCATAAATCTTGAAGTAAATTTTTGACTAGAAATTCGTAATCCGCGAAACCGAAAACATCCAGATATCGATTTTGATCGATTTGGACCATAAATGACAAACGTCGTCCGCCATATTGGCGCCGCAATTTTGAATTTCTAAATTTTGAACAAGAATTTATAATTGACGATCGGCGATCATAAACGATAAAGTCGTCCGCCATCTTGTTTTTTTCTTATATGAAAATGTTAAAGTGTATTGTCACCGGACTTATACACATGTGCAAAATTTCAAAGCTCTAGCTTAATTAGAAGTAATCGAAATTTTGATTGTAAAATTTGACCTAAACCAACTAACTAACTAACAAACATTGCAAGTTTAATAAAAGCTTTTAAAAAACAATAGATATCTGATACCGTAAAAGCTGAAATTTGATAATACAACAGGCAAGTTATACTTTTTACGAGGATAATTAAAACTGGTCAGTGTTAAAGCACAGGACCGTGCGCACTGAACTTGATATTTTGTCATATATATTTGGCAATGGTATTGAGATTCGAACGGTAGTTGAAACTGTGCAGGCGAGTCCGAGACTGGCAATGTAATCAGCCTGAATGAACCATCTACGACTGCACTGGTTTAAAGATAATAAAACATAACATAAAACTTGTAAATCGCGTTTCTCAGTAGTCAACGGTGGACTTATGAGATGTGCTATCAATGTACCAGTGCTCTGCGTAAATACCTGTTATAATGTCAAGCGTAGGAGTTTAGTTAGTTATTGTTCATATTTATAAATATTTACTACTATATAAAAGGTGAAATTTTTTAATTATTTATTAATTTATCATAGGTTTTTGAAGACCATTTGAAACAGAGGATAATATAATAACGCCTGAGAATCTTATCATTTTCTTATGACAAGCATTTCTATTTACCTCCGCCCATCTACAATAAAGAGATGCCGACTGTTTTTGCCGGCTTTTAGTTTTAATACGTTTTCAATTAAGTTCGCTTACACTTTAATAAGTTCAATGAAAGAAAAAATACTTCGCTTCGTATATTAAGCGAGGGCAAAGTGCTCAGCAGATGCAGTCAAACATGAACACGTAAGCTGAGCACTTATGCTCCGCGAAAAATTCAGCGGATGATTTTTTTCGTGTAATTTATTAAATTAGCTGTTACTGTATCAAATTTCAGCTTTTGTAGTATCAATTTATACCCAACGCATATTTTTCACATGTTTACATGGAAAGCTGAAGCATAATCCCCCACTCTAAAATCAGCTGATTATGTTTTTTAGTTATTTTTCAACATCATGAACATATCGAGCAAGTCTCGGTTTTTCTTGTATTAATTTTTTTTTTCAATTATTTTACGTGTGTGGGAGGCTGTTGCGGCTGTATATCCCAGAACCGCGCAAGCTGATTGTCCATTCCCGTGGAATGCCGAATAATGATGCATAGAAACAAAATTCAGCTTTTACTCCATGAAAAAGTTGCAAAAAAAAGTTCTGTTACAGGGATGAAACATGACCGCCCTGCCCCCCCTCCCGTTTTCGAAAATGCTCAACACGATGGTAATGTTCATTTCTCCCCCACCCTCCACCAACCACCCCTAAAACCACCTCCTTTTCATATTTCTTGATACTGGACATGTGGGGACTCGTTGGATCGCGGTTTTTAAGGGGATTTCGACATTATTGTAAAGGGAGTTGAGTGACGAGACATGCCATAAACCGCGGGGTTGAAACTACTACTACCCCTAATATTGAAATCCACCGAAAAATACAAAATAGGGAAAATGTTTTCTCCCTGTTTTCGAGGGCGCTAAACACGATGTTAATACTATTTCATCCCCCACTATCCATCAACCACCCCCTAATCCCCAAAATCACCCAATTTTCACATTTAGAGGTACTAGGCACGCGAGCAATAGTCGAATAGGATTTTAATATGGAACTCTGCATTCTATGGGCATACGTTTATGTAAGATATATGCTATATGCGTACATAGAAGCTTTTATTTTTATAATAGCTTATTAACATACATGATTCACATTCACAAATATTACAGATACATTTTTTATTATTAATCTTATATACCGAATCAGTGGCTGAACGCTTACGTGTTAGGCTTGCAGCCAAGGAGTCCCGGGTTCGAATCCTAGCTAGGGTATGAATGTTTAGTGGTGTTTTTCATGTGTTGCCGAGTTGGTAGCAGTGGAGTAGATGAGGTTGTGTGAGAGACAACACGGCTAGTAACTGTACCACTCCTGAGTTCGAGTCTCAGCTGCGACAGATGACAATGCATATACACATATATATCATGTAATATATTCAAATCCCCTTAAAAACCACGATCCAACGAGTTCCCACATGCCCAGTATCACGAAATATGAAAAGGGGGTTATTTTAGGGGTGGTTGGTGGAGGGTGAGGGAGAAGTGAATATTACCATTGCGTTAAGCACCCTCGAAAACGGGGATAAACAAATTTTCACGCATTTTGATTTTTTTTTGAATATTTTAATGTTAGGGGTGGTGTGGTAATTTCAACCCCGGGGATGGATAAGATGTTGTATGGTTAAATTTCATACGGTCTACCCGAATCCTGCTCAAAAAACCGATCCGCATATCTACTAGGGAAAAACGCAAAATTGGGGTATTTTTTCGAGTTTAGGGGTAGTTGCTGAGGAGTGGTGAAACGCCCAGTATATAAGGGCATTTACAAATTTAAATTTTTCCTATTTGTTTCCAAATTCAAGTAATTATTGCAGTTCAATTCATGTTATTTCAGCTTCTCATTTATTTAGTCATTAAATATTAAACACAGTAAAGTTACCAGAAATGCAATTTTAAAATTATATTCTTTTAAAGCAAAGTTAAACGCTACAATTTTGAGACAGAATTTATATAAAATCTAGTCGTGTCGCAGGGTTTGTTTATCGTATATTCAGATAAACGTCAAGTACTTCGTGTATTCCCATAGTATGGAATCGCCTACACGTTTCTAGCTTAACCATAGAAAAAGATAAAAAGTTGAGCGTCACTCTAAAGTGCTGCATAGTGTCGAATATTATAATAGCGTTAAAATAAACATATTCCCACAAGAAACAAGCGGAGATGCATACTCCGGGTAGAAGGGTGACATCAGAAACCATATAAAAGAAGACCAGATTGTTTACCAAAGGAGATGCCACTTCTATCACTCCCGAGTTACATCGACGAATGCTATCATTCGCTGTGCTCCTGAGTAATTGCATTTCAATATACCTAAGTCACATTGCTGACCCTCCGGGCTCGCTGTTCCTATGGTATTATTGTGTGGATATTTTGCCTGTCACATCGCTGACCCTCTGGGCTAGCTGTTCTTATGGTAGTATTGAGATTAATTATTTAAACTACAAGCCAAACGATCCAAGGAAATCCACATTTAATGTTGCTAGTCATCTCGTAGACAACCATTCTTTGGCGTACTATTTATGAAGTGCCATTTTAACCTCTCTGTTATGCTCAACGAGTACGTTAAACATGAAGAAGCTGGGGAAGAGCATTCACGGGCGATATAACGCTATACAGGGCGCACGGAAATTCTGCAGGCACAAATTTCTAAAAGGTGATCGCTTGCTTACTTCGAGACGCTATTTTATTATTGGCAATTGCATTTATATTCTGGTTTCGTCGGGGGTAATGGGGAAAATTGGCGCATTTGTGGTACTAAAAGAATATTAGATTTTTTTAAATGAAATATTAGCTTTGATTTTTAACTATCATAATATTATATTACCAGTTATTCAGTTATGATTTCATTCACGAGTTTAATTCATAAAATTTCACTTTCTGAATATTTTACTAGGGAAATTTGCGTTTGCAAAATAACAAGTTTATATTCAAGAACCATATATTTTTTGCGTTTATTTATTTATTTTTTTTTATACATTTATTTAACGTCGGCCTATTTCCGCTACTGAGGCCTAACACCGACGCCTGTAGACGAGCTACCCCCAACCAGGAATTTTGCCGAACCTCTTCCCTTAAGAAGAGTAGGGATCTTTTACTTGCCTAACATTTAATAGACAAGGGACCGACGGCTTTACATCCCCTCCGAATGATGGTATATCTCCTATACAACCCTCGCCTAAGGTTGTATAGCTTCCGGGCAGACACTGATATACAAGCCACTGGAAGATGTGTGAGGCGAGAACGCGGTTTCCGTTGGAATGGTCACCATCCAAGTACTAACTGCGCCTGTCGTTGCTTTACATCGCATACCGAAGTATGTACATAGTAAAGACGCACTTACGCTCGCCCCCTTCTGCGTTTATGCAATGACAAGACACTTGACTTCCATTATTTTTCATTTGATGTAAGGCTACTGTGTGCCTAATTTTGGACATGTAAAATGTCATAGTAATGTTTATCTTTCAAATGATTATCTGAGATTTCTCACCTGCTATCTATTTGGTTTTCTATGATTGTTTAATAACGATCCATCCATTTAATTACCTTGCGCTCACAAACTGTACAGGCCATCGGTCAGTGCTGTGTTAATTAGCCCGTAAACTTGTTCGTATTAAGAAGGGTTTACTTTTCGTTGAGTACTGAACCAGGACGTCTCGTCTGTTTGATTTACATGTACCCACCTTGTTTTACATTGTTGGACAGTCATACAAAATTTGGTAGACTGCTTGTTTTAATTATAATCAAAGGATTTTTCCTCAACATTCTATGATCTTTTACATGAGTATTTAATGCTCATTTCTCAACTTAATTTTGATAATGTATAAACATGACATGATTCTTGTCCTCTGTTCTGCATTCGATTCATTATTTGGCTATTGCTAACAACTTTAATTATAAATTATTATTATCTAGCGATTGCTAACAACTTTCTTTAATTATAAACCATTATGCCAACAGCTCTATTATAGATTATCATTATCAGGCCATTGACACAACTCTAATTACTATTAAAATAACACAGCATACTTTTGTATAACAAAGTTCTTGTTATTGCATTAAACACTCAGTATATCTATAGTATGGTCATTACTATAGCGACGCAATTTTTCCTATTATAATATTTAGACCATTGTCTCAAATATTTGGATTACCTTTGATTTCATGTTCGACTATCGTTGCATCAATTTATGTAAAATAAAATGGGTTTTATTTACTATTTTTTCTCATCAATTATTGTCTTTTCTATCACCTTTACCTTTTCCTTCATATAAGTAATAAACTAAATAAATGGTTTTGTTTCAAAGCAAAATAGCAAACAGACTTTAACTATAAAGGTACAGTGCAATCTTGAGTAATAAAATACTACATAAATAACATATATAATTAACTAGGTCTCTAAATTAATAGACAAGTGTGTTCAAGTTTACCAGGTATTTAAATTAACAGAGTGATTAATTTTCTAAGTTATATAGTATCAGACAGAAACAAGTAATATTAAACTCTATATAAAAGAACCTGGAGTAATTAAAAAGGGTTACTACACACACAACGAAATTTGGGTCCTACACTAACAAAACTAGACGAACACGCAAATGGCCAATCTTATTTGTTTATCCTTCAGATAAATAAATAATAATAAGTTTATTGGTGACATGATTACCAGGATTTCATTTGTAATTAATTGGGGTACTATTTGATTCGCTTTGTTACCTTTATAGGGGTTACTACCCCAAAATAATGCGACACAAAAAAATATATAAAACGTATTTTAGAAATATTGATTTATAAAAGTACAACTAAAGCAAATTTAAAAATTTTCCTGTTTTTCTCTGAGCTGACCGATCGAATTTCTTAACGGATTATAAGATTCCAATGGTCTCTAGCAGCTGTTAGTACTCAACTATTATCACACCATGTGTTTTTATTAATTTCTAACTGTATATAAAGACAGTAAATCCTACCTATATCCCCTTATTAGGTACGATCTATTATTTAAATCTATGTATGCAAACCTTGTAACGTATTTTATCTAGCCCCAACAACATTTACACAAAATATGCATAACAAGTCCTCGTCACAGCCCAAAAATATACTGATTTGTACATTCAACTTTTGTAGAAGCAAATGAAATCCTTATCAAAGCTCCCCGGAAAATAATCCCGCAGAGGCTGCTGTCCTAATCGAAATGTCGGCAGCGACAAGATAACATCTTGTTAACCCATTTTAACTTTCTCCATTTAATCCCATCCACGCGTTTATGCAAATGCTTTCATACTGTTCCCTTATTTTAAATGTTATCGGCATTATCAGGAATTGTGGTAAATGCCTGTCCCCCTTACGCTTTTAAATAATTGTCCAATGGCACGAACAGTCAGTTTCATTAGCGTTAATACCGACAAAATACTACGCATTCAAAGTTAAATCCCCAACTTTACCACCAAATTAGTGTCTAATCTTTTATTTTGTTCTCAGCTGAGCTGTTTGTACAAGAAGGGTTGACGAAATGTAAAATTAAAATTCTCATTAGACGAAAACGATACCAGAATACGGAGTAATAGTTCTTTTTTAAATAAAATTCATAACAAATTGGATGACACGCAGCTATTAAAAACAATTAGATATTCCCGATCAGTGAGTTGGTAGATGTTTACAAATTTCTTTATGTATTATATTACGAATTTAATTATGATGATTCAATAACTCTGGTTGTAGATATCGGGCGTGTGCCATGCGCTTAAAAACATGAATCTGCTGCTGTAAATTCAGTTGTACACGTATTTTGTACTGTCACTGCACATTGCTACAACATAACCCATCGAACTGTAGTTATTTCAATTAACCATTTTATAACAAAATCATTGAAAGTTAACAAAACCTGCTGCAAAATTGTCCTCGTATGTTGCAAGTCAGCTTCCAGCAATCTAGTAGCTTAGCAATAGTACAAGTTATGCGTTCAATTAAGAAGAAATTACCCTAAAACTATTCCGGAACATTAATGCCCACGAGCATTTCTCAACGCCCTCAGCAAATGGATGTAAATTGGCGGCAGCTTCTTACTTTTTCTAAAGCCGGTATGATCTTCCCAATTTTGGAGGCAGCATTTATGAACACATTATTTGTCTAAAAACTATAGAATGAATTCCATTCAGCTTATAAACTGAAATACCTACACACTGTTTATTGGAAAAATTCTAATGACCCGTGACTAATGGTTGTTGAAAGCAAAAATTCAACAGCTTTACCTCTCGATATTGCGAGAGCAATTTCGAAAATAAAACCTATTTCCGTCATGGGTGCAGATCACATCGCAGCACTTTTCATTTAATGGATTCAAATCCGGACACCCGGGTGGCCACATGATTGGATCTTCGTGGATTCGCTTGATTCAAATGCTATCTCACTTGTCGTCCATGGTATGTATGTACTGCACAACCGCCGTTTTTCGGCCACATTAACTATTGAAAATGTGCCCTTAGTCCCCGAAGATAGTTGTTTGCTTTTTCGTAAACATTGAAGGCGTATAAAAATACTTCATATTTAAAGTCTGTTTATTTATCTCAAAATTAAATGATAAAAAAACATTTAAAACGAGGTTATACAATTATTTTGCAAGTCTTTCTGCCTCTGCCTAATTACAATAGTATAAAAACGCATTAAAATATTTTCTTAAGTTCAGCAAACGACCTTTGCATTTACCTACTTCAAACGAGTCTTTTAAATCTGTTAAAAGTTAAATGATGAATGGGCCACACCTCACCCATATTGTACGGTTATTATTGAAATAACTACCAATTATAATTTATAAAACCGCCAGCAATTAACACGCCTTCAGTCTCTGCCGCAATATCCCGTGCTATAAAAAGAACGCGTTTAAAATATAATAATAAACACACGAAAACCATTCGTCTCGTATTATGCCTCTCATTTTACTGTTTTTTTTTTATTATGCTGGGTGGTCATTAATAAAGGCCACAAATATTATCAGGAAGCTGTACTCGAACCAGTCGGCACATATAAAAGTTGATCACCGAACAGATGGCATTGAAATTTTAAAGTGAGTGAGACGGGGATGTATCTTTCTCTGGTCTACTCCCAGGAATATCTTCAGGAAAGCCTTAAGATATAGCCAAGAAAGACATTAAAATCAATGGATGCTGGATAAAGGATATTCGATTCGTGGATGATCCTGGCGGATGACTCGTCCGATTTTTAGAGTATCCCCTTATGTGGGGATATGAACATTACCAAAAAAATCCAAAATGTAATGATCGTGCATTCCAGTGATGTGTGAAACTGAAAATTTGGGCATTATGTTTAATTGGACTGACTACGAGTTAGAAATCAGATGTAGCGCATTTATTGGATTTCATTATGTGCACGCCTACGCCACTGTCTCATAGAAAATTCGAGAACGGCGCCAGAAACGCCGCGAATGATAGACTGGAGCATTCTAGAATAATCGAGTACATTCGACGCGGGTATATATACAGTGGATCCAAGCGCACTGGGGACAGTTTGGTATGAGATGAACAAGCGAGCAGATGGAATAAGAACAGTAATAAGTTGTGAATTGTAGTAATGTAACTATAGTAGATGGAACTTGTAATTAGTGTGTACTAATGTATATAAGTACTTACTTATTATATTGTAATTAAGTGATTAATAAATCAGTGATTTATGAAAGTTCTTGTTGAAATTTATTGAACCTACATACAGGGTGTTTACTGGAGATTGTAACAATTGGTGTCAGAAGCGGAATTGCAACAAGATTTTTGAAGAATTCTAGAAAGTTCCATAGTGTTCCATTCGGAAACCACTAGAGATAGTGAAGTGCTTTGAACTGGAAAGTGATGGATTAGACAAGACATATTTGTGCTAGTGTGAGGAAATTTCTAGAATATTCTATTTGGAAACTAATGCAGTTAGCTAAATTCTGTCAATTGGAAAGTGATATAAACATCAAATAAGACCTATTTGTGACATTTCGAGAAAACTTCTAGAACATTCTATTCCGGAATTTGTGGAAATATTTGAATTGTACCTAATATAGACTTTAAAGAAGACTTATTAGTGCCGTTTCGAGGAGTTTAATGGAAACAAGAAGCATGGCTGCTGAAAAACAAATGCAAGACATATTGGCAGAATTAAGAAATGATGTTAGACCAGGAAAACAGACACTAACAAAAAAACAAGAACAGGAAGAGATACGTCACGAAAAAAAAACGTCAAGAGAAACGACGTCAAGAAGAAAAAGAAGAATAAGACAAAAAACGTCAAGAAGAAAAGGAGGAATTGAGGAAAATTATTCGGCCACTGAAGACCTCAAAAGTGAAATTAAAGAGGATATGGGCAACATGAATGTTGAAGTTAGTGTCATTAAGGGAAAAGTTACTAGCATCGAAGGGAAAGTAAATACAGTCGAAGAAGAAGTAAGTGAAGTCAAAGAAAAATGGGCAATATTGAAGGAAAATTCCAGGTAGTTGAGGGAGAAATGGAACGGCTTAAACGGCAGTTGAGGGAAAGAGGTGGCCAGCTAGTAGTATCATCAGGCTCTCGGTTACAACCGCCCTTCTTTGATGGGCAAGCTTCATGGACGATATACAAAAGACAGTTTGAGGCAGTTGCATGCGCGAACAACTGGACTGATGAAGACAAGGCTATGGAATTAGTTCTAGCATTGAGAGGGCAAGCTTTAGAATTGTTGGAGACGATCTCAGTGGCGCAGCAAAAGGATTTTAAAGTTTTAGAGGCTGCATTAGATCTAAGATATGGAGACCAACATTTTGTTCAACTATATCGGATTCAGCTGAAACCACGTATACAAAAAGCTGGGGAGAGTTTACGAGGATTTGAGGCTGCAGTAGAGAGACTGGCACACTTGGCTTATCCGAATGCACCAAGGCACTACCAGTAGCAATTGGCAGTTGACGCGTTTATTGATGGTGTAAAAGACGAGGAGATCAGGCGGGTCCTTAGACTATCTCAGTATAAGACTACTAATAAAGCATTGATTCATGCACTTGAGGTAGAGGCCGCCTATATGGATTCCTCATTGCACAGAGTACAAGCCATTTCTGTGGAAGAAGCCCAACCAAAGCAAACGAATTTGGACACCAAACTCAAGGATTTACACAAGATGTTTATTCAATTAATGATCAAGACAAATTTCCCAGGAAAACAGGAAAATCGACGAGGAGGTGTAAAGCCCCCAGCGGAGGTATCCGGTGTTACCAGTACAGCAAACCAGGGCATATGATTCGAGATTGTCGACAATGGAACCTTGGGGAGACGCTGCAAGGAAAGAGGAAATCAGCTTCGAAAGGACGAAAGTGATAGATAGCTGTGCTAAAGAACATACAGAAAATGGTCGCACAAGTGCTGAACGAATTAAGTTCGCGACCCGAATCAAAGCAGGGACCGCAACCGCCGGAACAGGAGCCGAAGCAGCAGCGAAGTGGTGAAAGGTTGACAAAAGGAATCCGTTGTTATAATTGCGGCAAATCGGGGGCATGTCAAAAGGTATTATCGCCATAGGCATCCTATGAAAATGAATGCCGAGGATGTAAAAAAACAACAGGATGTAGCAGCTGTGACGGTGGTTAAGATAGAGGTTCCGAAAAAGGAAATTGTAAGGAAAGAACAACTGAATGATGATGAGATTGGACCACTATTGAAGGCAAAAGAAAAACGAATCTGTCCGGAATGGAAGGACGTCTCTAGCAAAAGTATTGATCTGAAGGCTTTATGGGCGCAATGGGAAACCCTCGGATGGGAAGGAAGTTACCATGCGTTTAGTGATGCCCAGGTGCCGGGCACCAGAAGTACTCCGGGAAGTGCACGAGGGAATATTCGGAGGGCATTTTGATAAAATAACACCTTAGCTAGAATACGGGAATGATTCTACTGGATAAATAGCCGTCAGGATTTAGAAGCTTGGTGTCGCAGTTGCAAGGGTTGTGCGGATGTGGCTACCAAGTGGTCACTATAGGGAGTGGTGATTTGGTTTGGCTGTACTCGTACAACCCACAGCGGAGTGAAGAGGGATTCTCGAAGCTTCACCCACCTTGGGAAGAAATCTAAGATGATGAAAAGTTTGAATAGTAATTTTTGTACCAATTTTAAAGGACAGAACCTGATAATGTACTGTTTAGTAGACACTGGAGAGGGATGTAGTTTGCTCTCAAATATAAACATGAAACATCTACATTATCATTTTGAACCTACTTTGGCTATGCCGAAGAAAGACTTTAAATAATATAATCATGCAGGACTAGAAATTTTCTTTTAAATAGTGGATATAGTAAAAATACTGTCTAAATTAGGCATGTAAAACCATATTTAATCGGAAAAAGTGTACCTCGATGTAATAGATGTGGCAACAAATTTAAATTTTACGTATATATAAATTCGTTAATAAAGCAGAATAGCCGAACACTATTAACGAACCATACTTAATACTACCGTACAAAACCGATATATTATTATTATTAGATCTGAAAACTTGTTAGAAGTATTTAGTGCAGACATTACCATTTAAATGAAACTTATTAAAACCCACTGCGTATCGAACACGTCGGCGTCGCAGGCATAAAAAAGCTCTAACACACATATTATGCTACGCATACAAAGGGCCTACTTCCTTAGCTGTTCAGTGTACATATTAAATTCTAGTCTGTATTATGATGATAAACTGGCTCGCTTTGAATGTGAACAAAATCACCCGACAGAGCTTAACAAAAATGACCTTGCCCTTCGGATAAATGTCACGTATTACGTATGAACATAATTAGTCCATTATTAATTAATTGAATTCTGTCATCATCCTGTTCATATATATTATGCAAAGGGTTTTTTTTAGCAGTAGACAGGAACTACGAAAAAAAATACACTAGCTTAGAAAAAAACTAGTTAATCATCAATTCAAATTAATTTGTGAGGACTGCTGCTATAATAATAAAAATATTATAATAAAAAATACTTAAACATAAACAAAATAATAAATAACAATTAAAATGAGTAGTTAATTGAGTCCAGAAACTTTTCACACGCCATATGCGTACACAAAGACGGGTTTTCTTGGAACAAAAAAATTATTTCCTGTGAAAAAAACAAAATATTTACATAATGTGAATACCCCAGTTAGCCCCCAATTTTGTTGCCCACAAATATAAAAATGAAAGTTGTAGTAGGCTATACAAATTCTGCAGGTACAGCAGATACCGAGGCAGATACTGTTTCAAAATACAAAAGAATTCGATCAGAAATTTAAGAAGGTAATTTCTGACGTGCCCTCGTTTATAAAAACATATTGTCAACACAATAAAAATTAAATATTCATAAATTCTTAAAAGAAAATTGTTTTTAATCCCCGGAAGAACACTTCTCGTGTAATGAATTTTAGAGCTTTTATTTTTATATTTAATTCTGTAGTCTGCCACCTTTTCAATCATGTATGTTATACAATATTTTTATGTTTATATATATATATATATATATATATATATTCTTGATTAGTGAAGAATGTAGGTAGTTTTTTTTTTTTTTATTTTTTTTTAATACATTTATTTAACGTCGGCCTATTTCCGCTACTGAGGCCTAACACCGACGCCTGTAGACGAGCTACCCCCAACCAGGAATTTTGCCGAACCTCTTCCCTTAAGAAGAGTAGGGAGCTTTTACTTGCCTAACATTTAATAGACAAGGGACCGACGGCTTTACATCCCCTCCGAAGGATGGTATATCTCCTATACAACCCTCGCCTAAGGTTGTATAGCTTCCGCGCATACACTGATATACAAGCCGCTGGAAGATGTGTGAGGCGAGAACGCGGTTTCCGTTGGAATGGTCACCAATCCAAGTACCAACCGCGCCTGTCGTTGCTTTACATCGCATACCGAAGTATGTACATAGTAAAGACGCACCTACGCTCGCCCCAGAATGTAGGTAGTTACTTTTCACAATTATTATTTATATCAACTTTGACAGTTCCGATACTGTTGTAATCAGTCTAATGGAAATAAACCTATTCTATTCTATTCTTATCAGGGACTGGGTTTTAACGCGTCCAAAATGTTTGAATAAAATATCAAACACGTTAGTTTTCTTTTTCAATTACATCAGCATAACATCAGGCATGTAATTCTCTGATCAATTATTCTATAACTATTCAAATTTAACGTAATATACTATACAGTTTATCAGTAATGTAATAAGACAACAAAGAAAAATCCACCATAACTTGAATTTAAAGATCCATTCAGCTCACCGTTAGAAATGTAAATTATAAATTAAATCATCCTTGACTGTCAGTTATGAAACTTTAATAACAGTTGCCTTTAGTTTCACAATGTTACATCCAGAATTTCTAGATAAAACATCACCTTTCCCCAGAACGCTCGTAATTGCTCGATCTCCGCAATTTCCCAATAAATATTACATTTTCTGATATTTACACATTGTTCTTAGAATTACCTGAATAGAAATTCGTCGTTTGGTTGCTTGTTTATGCTTTTAATCAAGTGCACGTGACTCTAAACACGCACCTCCGTTATGTATGTGTATATGAATATGTTGATGTCGATAAGAATGACTAAACCTGCGTTTGCCGGCCAATAAACTTTCTTTGGCAACGATAGACAACATTTTATCGCCAAGTTAAGAACGACCTGCTATAACAGACCTTAATGTACCGATTTTTGAAAAATATGCAGACGTGATAATAAAATAAACATTAAAAATTAAACCAATGTATTGCTCTGATATTACAACAAAAAAAATGTTTTTTGTACATCTAATTGAAAAACTTATTAGGTGTTATAATTTTTATTTTTTTTTTTAATTAAGGTTAATCAGAGGGGGTTGGAACTACCCCAAAATAAAAAAATAAAGATAATAGAATAAAAAAAAATTAATTATGATTTTGTTTTCCAACTTTGTAACTCATGATATTTACAATGAAAAAATCCATTCCTACCCCGAATAGGGGCTTAAACTACCCTTGAATAAGAATAAACTGGAAAAATAATTTCACTTTTATATCAAATTTTCACTGAAGGAAGAGTCGAAACGACACTTACATTAAAGAAAAATAACGTCTGCACAAAACTTACTTTTTTAAAACATTGTCCTGTAAAATAAATAATATACGAATGAATATGTATATAAATTAAATAAATTGAATACGATTTGTTGGTAACTATTTTTATTCAGAATTATAATGGAATCTTGTTTATTTTATTTTTCAATATACAAAAATTATTTTCATATTACAAAAATTATACTTTTTTATTTATAGTTTATGATAATTTGTACTTATATTTACAGAAATATAGAAGACTAATGAAAGGGGTGTTTTTGCCCCAAAAGGGGTGTTTCCGGAATTCCCACCGAGCGAAACTTAAGAGCTAATTTTGACGATACCTTATTCAAAAAAGTTCACACCTTTGTTTTAAGATTATACAAGCAACGAAGAAATATCCTCAGTAAATAACTTACGTGGTATATTAGCAGTTTCAAAAACACCGGATAAATTACCGCCTACAGAAAACAGTTTAAAACAGCATTGCTTACGGGCTCATTACCAAACCATTATTTGGTTCAATGCTGTTAATCCTGTTATAACCCCCCCCCCTAATATGTTAGAATATGGTTGGCAACTTATCAATGGTAAACTGGTACCCTTATTTCAAACTATTTTTATTCAGAATTATAATGGAATCTTGTTTATTTTATTTTTCAATATACAAAAATTATTTTCATATTACAAAAATTATACTTTTTTATTTATAGTTTATGATAATTTGTACTTATATTTACAGAAATATAGAAGACTAATGAAAGGGGTGTTTTTGCCCCAAAAGGGGTGTTTCCGGAATTCCCACCGAGCGAAACTTAAGAGCTAATTTTGACGATACCTTATTCAAAAAAGTTCACACCTTTGTTTTAAGATTATACAAGCAACGAAGAAATATCCTCAGTAAATAACTTACGTGGTATATTAGCAGTTTCAAAAACACTGGATAAATTACCGCCTACAGAAAACAGTTTAAAACAGCATTGCTTACGGGCTCATTACCAAACCATTATTTGGTTCAATGCTGTTAATCCTGTTATAACCCCCCCCCCCCCCCCTAATATGTTAGAATATGGTTGGCAACTTATCAATGGTAAACTGGTACCCTTATTTCAAACTCTTCCAGCTTTTCCACAAGATCTGGCCATCTTAAGCAGTTGCGGATGTAAAAAAGGTACTTATACTTAAAAGTTATAATTTTTTCAAAGAAAACAATCATTTTACGTTCAGATTGTAAATATAAGTGGTGCAGCTGTAAAAAATAAAATCCGGTGTACAGGATCTTGTCGTTGCATGGGGCAAAAATCGTGTTCAGATGTTTCCTCAAACGAAAATAATGTCGAAATAATTGAAGAAAATATGTCTTTTGAGGTTGAAAGCACTGAAGACTTAGAATAATATTTATTTATTTATTTTATGTTTATGTATTTTAAATATACGATACTCCAAGCAGTGTTTAATAATTATTTATAAAACTACTATTGTGAGATAATTAATGCACGACAGATCACAGATCTTACGAGCAACACTCGATATCGGGGTAGTGCGGTACGGGAGACCGATCGAGGTGGGCTTCTGTTGAATTGAATTGATCGAGGTGGGCTGTTCTAAGCGCCTGGGGATTTTGTAACTGCGTTGGTTTTTAAATCATAACTCAGTTATTATTTCAGTAAAAATATTTTTAACAGTACTGTCGTAGTCACAAATCATCAGTTTTCAATTTATAAAGATTTTTTTTTTGAGACCTAGTTTCCAAGTCAGTAATGGAGTGAGAAATGTAAAAACACGCCAAAATGAATTAATTCTTAGCGAGCATCGAACGGAGACATAGACTCTTTTTCCCATAAGATGCAGGCTTTTTTTAAAAAAAATCTTTTTTTACATCCAAACGCTACAGAGAATATTATCAAATTTTTACCAAAGAAAGAACTGACCTTCGGCTCTATGACGCACTACATAACTCGAAAATTTTGACTAACGCCCTTTTGTACAGGACAATGCATGTACAACTTTTTTTTGGAACTTTACCAATATATAAGCTATCGATAGAGCTAGATGTCAGCTTTTAGCAGTGGCGGATTACCGCACAGGCGCATGAGGCGCGTACCTGGGGCCTCAGCAAAGCGGGGACCTCAGAATCGTTGGTTACCTTATCCTCAAAAAACAAATTTAATTAAATATTTATTGTCTGTTAATATGAGAATAATAAAATAATTATTGTAGGCAAATTTGAATACCTTCTAAAACTTATTTTCATAGTGTATAATGAAAAACATGATAAATTAAACAAAAAAGATAACTAATTTGGTTCCAAATCGCCAAAACTTTGAAAGAACATTGCAGTTTAGAGAAATATCCATAATGAAACACGGTTCGATGGTAGGCAATCTTTTATATAGTTAACATATGATATGTGATGTACTCATATCTGAGATATCCAGGAGATCCAATGTTTGCAGCGATATTTTGAATGATTTTCAAATTTTTTTTCAATGAGACAATGATTAGGGATGAAATTATTGAATGTGTGGATAGATTATCGTCGAGATACGGCAACTGTAGATTATTTCAGGGGTCGCTTGTCTTTAAGTAGCCTTACTCCTTACTTCACTTCGACCTAAAAGATCTTTTGTGAATAACCCTACAACTAGTTATTGCCTAGGACTCCAAGACTTTTTACAAAGCTTGTGCTTTTCCTGGGGGCTAGCTTCCCTATGTGTTCAGACTTTAATTCTACCTGCTCTAGGAACTTAAGCCTAGTGCGGAGTAATACCTTGCATTCACAAAGTACATACATGTTCCGCAGTGTCAGTTGCAGTAACCTAGTATCTGCATTTGTCGTTTACTGCCTTGTCCATATTCTTGAGATGATATCTCAAGGGGCAGTGGCCAATTAGAGCCTGTTATCAGGCTTAACTCGGACTTTTCAAGTTCGAGAAGCCTTGTGGCATTCTTTGTCGAATAAATCATACACTTTTTCACTTGTCTTTGGCCTGGAGTATTCCTCCAGTAAGACTTTCTTGTTCGAGGTAACCTTGTTGTTGTTGGCCAGTTGCTTCAGGGATTGTTTACATTCCCAGGCAATTTTAGACTCAAAGGTACAGGACCTTAGAGCTTTTAATGCTGCCTGGCTATCTGATAGTATATAGATCTTTAAATACGGCAATGGTATCGACATTAAATATTTCAAAGATGAAGTTTTCCATTTCATCAAATATGCTAAGGAAGAAAACGCATCCGACCCTATCGATATCTATAAATTATTAATTGACGGGCTGCAGTCTACATTTCCTAATATAGAAACTATGTTTTAGAATCTTCTTGACAATGCCTATCTCCAATGCAAGCGGTGAACATTCTTTCTCCGTACTTAAATGGGTTAAAAATTATTTATGCAATTCATTAGGTCAATTACGTTTCAGCAATTTGTCACTCATGTTTATAGAAAATGATGTACAATTGTTATTATTGATAAGTTCGTAAGAATGAAAGCAAGAAAAGTTCCACTTTAAACGAGAGATTTTTTTCTCTAGTACCTCGGAATATTTTTTGATTTCCGTATCTTATTTTTATGTGTTTATAGTTTTGTCGATACCAAAAATATAAAACGTTATGATTTTCTGCATTGTTCATTTTAGTAGGGTCAATAGGGGAGGGGGCCTCCAGATCAGGTTGCGCCTGGGGCCCCATAAAATCAAGATCCGCCACTGGCTTTTAGTTTTTAAAGCCCTACAGGATGACCATTTTGAGCCTCTGAGCTCTCTACTATAACCTTCGAACGATGATACAATTTAACAAAACGTTCACGTGGTGGGAATATTAACTTGTGCGTCATTTTAGGAGAACAATCGAGTATAAAATATCTCTTTCACATATTATCTTTATTAATGCCGCGTATCCCCGGAGTATTTCCCATAACGTGAACGAACTCTCAGCATAGTGGAATAATAAAAGTAAATAAAAGCCAATAAAACACAAATCACGGTCCTTCCGGTCATATATTACGCTCAATCGATTTTAATGTTATCAACTCTGTTATTATTAATGGCTGGGTATGGTTTTTTTAATTGAGGAACTAGCACATTGGTGAACAAGTTCGCAATCAGTGTGTAAGGCTAAATCTGCAGTATTTTACTCGGGAGTTCGACCTAGAAAAAGGCCAACGACGGCACTCTAGATAAAAACCAATAACCGTACATAACTGGGTGTTTTATCCTAGTAAATACTTTTTCTTGGAAAATAAATTTGCTCATTTTATACTTAAGGGTAAGAATCAAGTATATCTGACTGCCTAACAATCCGGAGAAATTAATTCAAATAACGAACTTTGTTCTTGGTAAAGGCAAAACAGAAAAAATAACTCGTGGCCAACTTAAAAATAAAACAAATAAAAGCCTCAGAGGTACACAACAAAACAGCATTTTTCGAAAAATTGTAATTTTACACAGAAAAAAATTATTAAGTGACCTACATGACGCAAATTTTAAATCGATGATTTATACCAGTAAACAAAAAAAATATGTTTAATAAAATAGGCTTCATTATATACAGTGTGTCCCGCTTTTCATAAATCCACCCTAATATCTCAATTATTAATAATGCGATATTCTTCAAATTTGGGTGGTAATTGCATGTTGGAAAAATGAATTATTTGGCATAGTAAACATTTTCATTTTTCATTGGAGTGCGGTTTTAGGGGGTAAAATAGGGTAGATTAGGGCTTATTTTAGACCAATTTTTCTATCATATTTAGATTCAGCATGTCCAAAAATCCCTTAATCAGTATTCTCAATGATCTCAAAAACGAATTGTGGCAGAAACGAAAAATTTATTAATTTCTTAAAAAACGCTGTTTAAATTTTTTATAACTTTATTTAATGGCTATAACAAACTAAAAACAACTTTTTTAAAATTCTGGTCTCTTCAACATCCAACCTTCCAACAAAATACACTTTTCAACAACCCTTCTTAACCGTTCAATCGCTTTTCTTAAAGTTTGGGGAGTAATTTCTTGACACGCTTGCCTAATCCTAAGGTAAAAGTTCTTGTATGTTACGCGGCCGAGTAGCATACACTTTATTTTTCAAGTACCCCCCATAATATCAGGCGATCTAGACGGCCACGGTTCGATAAAAAAATCATGTAAATCATTTTGAAGTTATCCAGGAAAAAGGAGCCAACAATTTGTTCGTTTAATATTACACACCACATGTTAAACTTTTTCACTGTATTGGTTTTTACAGTTAATTACAAAGTTGTGATTTTCGGCTGCCAAATATCTACAATTTTGACTAGATACCACACCGTTTGTCGTAAATGTTACCTCGTCACTAAACAGAATATTCTTTAAAAAAATCTGTCGTTAAGATAGTTACCTATCAACCGTAGACAAATACCAAACCGCCGTTCAAAATCATCTTCTAAGAGAGTATGCAAAAATTTTGGTTTAAATGCCTTAATCCTGCTGCGTTTCAAACATCTCCATATTTTATTTTTGGTTAAATTTAGTGTTCTCGCAACTCCCCTTATACTACCATTTGGATTGTTCCGAAATTCTGTTAAAATGCGTTCGTCGTCGTCTGGATATTGTAGTGGATTTAAATTGTACCTTCTTGGTCTTGTCTTGAAAATGGCTCCGGTTCTTGAAAATAGTTTGTTGATGTCACCAAAGGTTTTCTGCCAAATTGGTGCTCGATCACGATGACGTTGATTAAATATTCGAGCAGCCTGACGTGTAGACTGTAGATCTTTCATTATCACCAAATAAGCGGATAATTTCAACTTTTTCTTCAATTGTAAGAATTACTCCCCGATTTTCTGCCATTATCAGTAAGATTGATAAATTGAATAACAATAACTAACTAAATTAAATAACTTTTAACAATTCTTATGAATCGCCAAATGTCAGATAAAAACTTATTATTATGCCTATGGTACAAGGTAACTATCTTAACGACAGATTTTTTTAAAGAACATAATGTTTAGTGACAATGCAACATTTACGACAAACTGTGTGGTATCATTGGAAGGTGGTTATATTGAAGAGACCCGAATTGAAAAAAGTTGTTTTTAGTTTGTTATAGCAATTAAATAAAGTTATAAAAAATTAAAAACGTGTTTTTTAAGAAATTAATTAATTTTTCGTTTCTGCCACAATTCGTTTTTGAGATCATTGAGAATATGTATTAAGGGGTTTTTGGACATGCTGAATCCAAATATGATAGAAAAATTTGTCTAAAATAAGCCCTAATATCCTTTTACCAAAAAACCTACCCTATTTTACCCCCTAAAACCGCACTCCGTTGAAAAATGAAAATGTTTGCTATACCAAATAATTCATTTTTCCAACATATAATTACCACCCAAATTTGAAGAAAATCGCATTATTAATAACTGAGATATTAGGGTGGATTTATGAAAAGCGGGACACACTGTATGTCCGTACACACACTAAAGTCATTATATGTATAGAAAATCTAGAAAAAAGGGATATAAGAATTGTTATTTACCACAAAGATTTTAGTAAAAAATAGATGAGTCATCAGAATTTCTAAATATTTTGGAGTAGTGTGTCTCTTAGAGATGACAGTATCACTTTACAATATGAATTGGGAAAGTTATGAATGGGATAAGAATGCGGGAATTTTAAAATTATTGACAAATAATTCAGAGTCTCTTGATTTATTCCTCCATTTGTCTTTTTTAACGTTTTCATCGCGGGTTGGGTGAAAGCTTATTGGTTTTTGTTTTTCTGCTGTTCTGTATATTTGTAACAGATGATTTCCTTTTGAGGGATTAGTTAAAATTATGCCTACTATTTAACTATACTTTTGGTTGCAATGATATACACAAAATACTGCCAATTATTAAAAATATATAGGTTATATTACATTATAGTATTTGAGATATATATTAAAACAAAGTATTGTTGTTTGAAATATTTTTCTGAGTGATAATGATAATAGCATATAGTAACAGTCTTGATTGTGTTTAAATAATAATAACAATAATAATATTAACAAACATTCATTTGGTTCAAGAACTTAACGACGATGATCCTGATCCCCGATTGGAATTTTGTGAGATAATGGAACATAGATGCCAAGATGATCCGTTATTTATAAAAAAACATTATTTTTTCTGATGAAACAACATTTGTCTTAAATGGAACAGTCAACAAACATACCTGTAGATACTGCATAACAGAAAATTCACATTGGGTGATGGAGGCCAATACTCAATATCCTGAGAAGATGAACGTTTGGGCTGGAATTATAAAAATTCCCAAATATCGGATCATATTTCTTTGATAGCACATCATTAACTGGCGCGCGATACTTGAATTTCTTGCAAAATTTCTTAGTTCCAGAGTTAATAATACTTTTATGATGACAACCCTCATGAAACTGATAGAAATATTTGGTACCAGCAGGAGGTAGCTACGCCACATTTTGCATTAGAACTAAGAGCCTATCTCAATCAAGTTTTTCCCAATAGGTGGACCCGGTAGTCGCAGTGATACTGAATGGCCTGCCCGTTCTCCCGATTTGACCCCGCTTGACTATTTTTTATGGAGTTAGTAAAATGCGGGTTATTCTCTTTTTGCTATGTGCATAGGCTGTGGCAGCATGCATGTATAGACCCGCCACATCAAAGAGCTCCTTGTCAATAAAACCGTTTCTGCAGATTTCTTCTGCATTTTTTGTTAAAAAATTATTCTCAAAATATAGTTCCGTTACCTACATTGATCGTAACACTACTTTATAGGCGGAACTCCAAAGAATTAAGAGTTCCGTTAATCCGTTTATGTTTTCGTTACCTGTGAGATTCTGTGTTTTCCCAAGTATTTCTCTTGTGATTTTCTCACCGATTTCAATAAAGAAATTGTTGAAAGTATAGGCTATTTCATTGGTACCGTTTATCTGCCTACTGTTATCAATGATTTTGTCTATACTACGAATGAATTTATTGTTATATCATTTGCACCTTCATTGATACCAGTCCCAATTTCTTTGTAACTATTCCCAGAGGAGAATAATAAAAATTATAGTTTAAAAAACTAAAAAATAATGTTTAAATATTTTACATATTTTATTGTAAAAAAGCGTGGGCTGCTTTTTATTGCTATATTTTTATTGCACCCTAGGCTTTTTTACAATAAAATATTTAAACATTATTTTTTACTTTTTAGTTCGGTTTGCTATTAAAGCGTGTTTTTTAATTTTTTAAACTATATTTTTTTTTCCGCCAATCCCCTCTTTTTTGTTTTTGTGTTGTAGTTTCATTTTTCATTGCTGTTCCCACGAGTAATGGACATTTAAACGGTCAACCCTCCCAGGGGACCGATATTAATAACCCCGGCGCCTCCGGCAAAATGTCGACAATTAGATCGGTCTCTTTTTTTTTTTTAATTTTATCCTGATGGTCCTGGTGAGGCCAATAGGGCAAAGTTGTCAAATTATTGTATTGTCGTCGGTCCTTGATAAGTGTGCAGAGTTCCAGTTTAATCTGAAGTTTTAAAATGGGTAAGAACCACGTTCAAAGATTCAAAAAGTTACATACTTACGTAATACAAACAAATATACAGGTGAAACTAATATAAGGCTTGAAAAAATAAGGATCAGTGACAACAACCTATGTTTTGTTAATACCGTTAATTTTCCACTGGACGTGGAAGTATAGTCATAACCCCAATAGCGGATTACGTCCAGGAAATCTCTCAAAAATTCTATTCCTTCAAACTGGGCGATAGTCCGCTAACAAGAAACATAACATAGATTAGACAGCATAATACCCCATTTCGGATTAAACACACCCTACCATACCAGACGTTACCGATCTTCCGGGAACCTCTGTAGCCAAACTTCAACAACTATAACTTCCGCTTACCCTATCCACCTTTACTGATATTTCATACCTTTTGTATCTTTAAATCTTTCCTGTCCCCCTCTCTCTTTATGTTTGTTTCTTTTTGTTCTGTTGGTTTATTTTTGGTTTATTTTCTTTTTGTGCATTTTTGTTTTCTAAATTCATTTCACATAAAAATTTTCACCAAACCAAAATTTCGTAAAACCAAAATTTTTAAAATCAAAGTTTAGGCCAGCCACGCGCAGCCCAGCATTGACATACCTCGCGGAAGGCACCTTGTACAAGTTGAGGTGCCTGCGTCAGAATCAAAATTTGATAAGTGACAGTGCGTGAGTTTTTAAAAGGTGTAGTTTTAAGTTTTATTAAATTTGTTTTCAGATATGTTAATTTTATAACCTAATTTAATCCATCTGCGATGGAAGGTGTTTGGGTTTAACTTTTTTAATTGTCTTTTAGCCGAACCAGTCCCATTCCGCCCAACCCTGCAATCCTCCACAGCGAATAACGCGGTGATTGCACGGTAGGTCGCGGAGTGGGTTCTGGGGAGGCAGATGTAAATTTTAATTCTTAATAAAGTTGTATTGATTGATTGATTGATTGGAAGTATAGTAACGCAAAAAAATATATATTTTTGTTGAAATAGGCTTAAAATGTCCCGAAACGTCGAGATTTTAAATTTAAGCAAAAAAAAAATTCGGTCGGTCTGTCTACCTTGTCTGTAACTTTTTTCTGCGCACGTTTACTCTGGAACCGTTTATGATATTGACTAGAAACTTGGTACACTTATGTATTATAACGGGATCTGGAACAAGATTATATTTTGATCTAATTCCGTTGGAGGGTTCGGGGGTAGATAGGTAAAACAAGCAGGTAAGACTCCATAAAATTGCAATTTAGGGCATGTACGAAAAGTCAAGGTCTTAAACTCTTTCTTGGCATCAGCCACCCTCACTATATAAGAGAACCAAGAACCTCTAAAAATTTTTTGGCATTAGCCACCCCCTCTACCATCTCCACCCTATTTAATAAGGGAGTGAAAAATAAATTGAGATTTAGTGTGTGTACGAGAACCAAGGGCCTTTAAAATTTATTTTGGCATTAGCCAACCCTCTATCACCCCACCCTATTATTAAAGGGAGTAAAATATCACAATGAGATTTAGTGTGTATAAGACTTGGATACAAAATCTGGATGTGGAAGTAGTGATTTTTTGTTATAAGTATGGGAAATAAGACTAACACTATACTTATCATCCCGGACCGTCTCACGATCGGCCTGTTGTACAGATACCTAAATTTAGGGAAGTTACATGACTGCGCAATTCACTTTTCACATTACTGCTCAAATCGAAACATAATCCTTAAAATACCATGACGTATTGAAGCTTTTACATTTTATTGTTTTTATTGTCAGTCATGGTACAAGGAATTTTCTTTCGAACGTTGTCTATCTCTTCCACCACTAATTGTAACATTTTAATAACTGGAGCGAATTGAACTATAGCTAAGAGCTTAAAATAATTCGGTTAATCATGGTTTTATTAAGTTTAATAAAACTTAATAACCGTAGATCAGCTACTAATACAGCCAGTCCTCAATTTCACGATTGCATTAAACTATAATCCTGTTTATTATAAATTTCTACCGCAAGTTACGCTGCTATTCTTTATCACATAAAACCTTGTGCATATATATACATACGATAAAAATCAAATATAATTTATTCAGACAGTTGGCCGAAAATTAATATGGTGGCTTCCGGTTTCCTTTATTTACATCCTAGTAGGAGGATCTAGAATTATAAATCCGAGGCCACTACTTGACTGTAATCTGATTCTTATTGAGAAAGAGCGAAATAATAAATTATTGTGAAACCATTTTTATAGAGGCATAAGATTTCCATTCGATTAATATAGTTTGTATTATAATTATTATTTGCTTCTTTTTGCTGTTTTATACAATATTTATTACAATTTTCGCAGCCACTGGCGTAGCTTTAAAAAGAATGGCAGCGCACATGATTCAATGATATGAATTGTGATTTTCGTAACATATTAAATATTGACACTATCAGTTAAAATTTTTGTGACATGTTTTATATCGTTGAAAAGAGAAAAAATAAATGGAGTTAATGGTGTCATGGCCTACTTTGAAATTTGTTCTTTTTATTTTGCACAAGAGCGTTCTTATTGTCTTTGCCGTTAACTTTCATCCCTTTAACTTTTTTCGTATCTCCTCAAATAAGGAAGCTATAACCATTTGTGGTTTTCCTATTTTTTAGGTTAATGTAATATATCTCAAAGTAAATATAGCTCACAAAAATGGGATAAATGTTTCTAAAATAGCGAGATATTTACTGTGGCCCTCGTAAAATAGACAGACGGTACATTTGCTACACGATTTCTTGAATTATAACGTTGAATTGGTAAATAGTTACAACACATACATTAAGGTCGATTGATATCGGTATATTTCAGCTATAACAAGAATTTATGATAAAATCTACTCGACAGGAAGAATTACACCATCCAGTTTTACTTTACTCGTATATGAGTATTGTCCTCTAATTCTCCAAGGGTTCATAAAACTGAAACATTCACCTGACTTGAATATTTAACCAGTGCACAAGGTGGTTGGCTATATCACAATTTAAAATCAAAAATCTGTTAATGAATGATAAATTCTATTGTATTGTCCTCACGTCTTCCTAAATAAATAAAATGTTTATTTTTGCGCCTGTGTTTTTACAAATTTATAATATGTATACAATGACGTATGGTCTAAGGGACCAATAATGCAGCTATTTATTTATTTATTTATTTACACTGCTCTACCGATTACAACAATCCAATTACAGAGCAGGAAGTAGTCCCGCAAAATTATAAATAACATACCTAAATACCACATATAACAACATACATAATAACAATATAGTAAGTACTTAATATAAATCATAGAGGTAGAAGAAGAAAATTTATACATTATTTTAATAGAAGTGATTTTAACGTTTTAGGGCTGGTGTGAAAAATATCAATACTCGAACAAAAATTATCAAAATTGTGACATATTTTAGATAATGGCGAAAAGTTCATAGCATTAGTACGGGCATTTGGTGTATAAAAAGTTGCACGGTTACGTGTCGATACAGATGGAACTCTGAAATTAATTTGGTCGAGAATTTCTGGACAGTCTATTTTGCTATTTACAATGTTAAAGAGAAACATACACATGCAATAAATTCTTCGATGTTCCAGAGATTTAAATGACCATCTTTCTAGTAGTTGGTCCTGCGGTGTTCCGATAGCCGGGTAAAAACCATCATTTTTAAAACTAAGAAATTTCATTAATCGTCTTTGAATATTAAATTTTTCACGTGAGTCTCATATCCTGGACTCCAAATTATACAGGCGTATTCTAATTTCGATCTTCTGCATATGAAACCTAATTCACTATCAATGACAACACCTAGATCTTTAAACGTATCAGGTCTGTTGAGAGATATATCGTGAATTTTATAATCGAATATAATTTTTTTGGGACTTTTACTGAAAGTAAGAACATTACATTTTATCGCATTAAGGTGTAAGCCATTGTTTACACACCATGTATTTAATCTGCTGAGGTTACTTTGCAAATTTAGACAGTCATTAGAGTCTCGAATGTTTGTAAATAGTTTCATGTCATCGGCATAGAGTAGGGTATTACAATTAAGGTCTTTATAGATGTCATTTACAAATATATTAAAGAACAGGGGTCCCAGGACTGATCCTCGTGGAACTCCAGATTCGACGGTTATTTCATGAGATTTATAGCCATTATAGTGTACAAATTGGGTTCTACCTATTAGATATGACTTAAATAGCTGAAGCAGCCCATTAGAGAGGCCATTTAGATCAAGTTTGTGCAGTAAGATTTCGTGATCCAATCAATCAAATGCTTTAGAAAAGTCTGTATAGATGACGTCTGTTTGCACTCCCTCATCTAATGATTGCGATAAAAATTGGGTTATGCAAAATGGATTTGTTGTGGTAGATCTACCTTTCATAAAGCCATGCTGCTGTGTTATTATGTTTGGTTTTACATGATTATATATACTCTCATGTAATAAATACTCGAATACCTTTGCAAAGTTGCATATTATTGTAATGGGCCTGTAGTTGTAATATTAAATTTGCTTCCTTTTTTAAAAACGGGACATATTTTAGAGTTCTTCCAAACGTTCGGAAAACAACTGGTACTGACAGATAGATTAAATATAATAGTAAGTGGGAGTACGAAAATATGTGAACAGTCTCTTAAAATAAAAGCTGGTATTAAATCTGGACCGGCTGTCATTTTTGGTTTAAGTATATTGAGCGACTTTAAAACGTCATTTTCATTGAATTCTTTTATTGTGAGGATATTGTTATTGTATGGGGTATCATTAGTGATATTAAGATTAGTTGGTTTGGTATAAGACTCTTGAAAGTAATCAGCGAATGCATTTGATATTTCAGCTGGTTCATAAAAATTTTCATTTTTGTATGTAGCATAATTGGGCATACCTCGATCACTCTTAAGAGAATTCACAAATGACCAGAATTTATTCGGTTCGCTGCAAATATTGGATTCAACATCAATGATATATTCTCTATGTGTGTGTCTCTTTTTATATCGTTTTTTATGTTTTGCCTAAGTATTTCAAATTCAGTCATATACTTTGTGTTTTTTGTTGTTTCATACCATTTTAATAATTTCGATTTATGTTTAATTTTATTTATTATATCTGTCGTATACCAAGACGGATAATCATGCTTTCTGCTAACCGTTTTGGGTACGCAATAATTGAAAGTTTGCCATAATTTATTATAAAATGCATCACACGCTTCGTTTACATCTTTTAATTCGCTTAAGAAATCCCAGTTTATTAATGATAACTGCTCATAGAGAGTTGCAAAATTTGCTTTACGAAAATTATATCTAGGCTCAGCATTTAACGGTTTTTTATTACCAACGTTTTAAATATTTTGTTTAACTATTCTTAAAGCAGGGTGATGTAAGTCTTCCTTAAGTAAAACGTCAATTGCCTTTCCTACTTCACAATCATTTTTTGCAATAACTAGGTCCAGGATTCGATTATTTTGATTTTTCACCGAGTTAAATTGGAAGAAGCTATTGCTCTTAAAAGCAACTGTGAGTAAACTTTTTAGTCTTTTATTTAACATTTAGTATTCAAACTTCTTAGCAAACGGACGTTTATATTTAATGATAATGCTTTATAAACAGTGCTTGATTTTATTTTGCAAATTAAAACCCTATTAAACATATATGTGTGGTATCATAACTCAAAAAATTCATTGAATGCAGTATTCTGTAATATGGCGAGTATCACCTGTAAAAGGTAATAGTATAATACACCATAATTATCATCGCAGGACTATAAACTAGACGGACAGACATGAATGACATTACTCCCTTTACACTAAGGCAAAGTTGAAACCGATCTTGATTTCAATGGTATTCCTCTAATTTTTTTTTTCTTAATACAGGATCAATTATTAATTTAGTCTGTACTGCTTAATCAGCTTAATACATAAATTTTAAGTCCCCGGTTCGTTGTCGTTAGCATAATTAAATGATTGCCTTAATGACCACTAAAGAGACCTAACCTACACCTGCCAATGCCCTGGACAGCATCATTTGCATAAACGTACCTCGAGCGCACACAAATACATGCACGGCGAGGAAGAAACAAGAAAACATTTAAATCTGGGGCAAGGACTCTGAAGGCTGAACGAGACTGATTTGGCGACCTTCTGGCGGCGAACTCATTGTACCAATCAAGATGGAATTAAACGAAACCACGTGGATTCATTATCGATACTGTGTCTTGCACTGCACTGCTGGCTATAAAAATATAAATAATTACCGCAAAAATACCACTGTGTCACATTTAAGGACGACCCACAACCCGTTCTAGGTATCTGACGCAACCGATGTTGTTGGTGAGTGAACCAGCTGGTCGGACATTAGCGTCTTTTCAAAAGGTATAAATTTAATAGGCAATAAAACATGCAACGTAAAACACGCATAAAACTTAAAAGAAATATTTGAACCGTCTACAAAAAGTAAATAAATAAAATACGTACTTAAGAAGTATTCAAGTTGCATCAACATAGTCGCTGAAACAGGCCTAAAATTAGAGTTAGAATAATAATAATAACTGTAAGTAATACAGAAACCTCCTGCTTTAGAGAATATGAGCTACCATTACCACACTTTTAGTCATATTTAATCTGAACTATTCGAGAGAGAGAGAGCAACGAGGACCTGAAAATGACAGATCTGTTGAAACGTCGTTTAGACAACCAGGACTTCGAACCCAAAAGCTGCCACCCCCGCATTGCGGACCCATACGCATCGCCGCTGTTCTTATGCCGTTTCATTCGACTGCATCAAAATATAACTGAAGTTTGTTATTATAACATAATCCTTTTGTGCCAAAATTACTTAGGGATTGGGTTTACCAGCCCTGGCGATATTTAACAATATATTAGCATTAACATTAAAGTGGGCATATTCAAAATAGAGAGAGAGATCCAATAAGGAAATATTTATTATTTTTGGCCATAATTTTTCTAATACATATATTAGTAAAAAAAAGTATAAGACCTATAGTTGAAATCACGAATGTTATCGTTCACGTCATCAATTTATGTGCTTATCAATGGCATGTAAATTTTATATTTTTGCAAATACAAAGCGCATAGGATGTGAATAACAATTTTGTGCAAGATTTGATTAGTAGAATGCAGGTTTTTACGGCCGTTGTCAAATGAAGTAGTTTCTTCCAGGTTTTGCCGTGGTCGTCGAACTTGACTTGACGTTTCGCTGATCATCCTGTCAGCTTCTTCAGAAGGATTCTAAAGACTGAATTAGGTGTGTTACACACTTCGTTATATACCTAGGCGCTGCTTCGCTGGTTATTAGTCGTGCTTGGTTCGTTTCGCTGCTCATTCGTCGTGTTTGGTTGACCGTGACTTACTACGGTGCTGGTACTTGGCAATACCAGTTTCCACATGTTGCTAAGTCGATACCCATCCGTTAAAGTTGTTGATTCCCTAATGATTCACGGATAATAGCGCGTATTCCTGTCTAATATAAGGCCGTCCTCGTAGTCGATTTCATGGTTCTCGTTATTATGGACATGCTCTGCTATCGCTGACCACACGTGCACTTCGACCGTTTTAATAAATCTTGAAGGTAATTTTGTATGATAGAAAATCAATTCAAATTATTCAATGTGATGACATAAATTCCAGGATTTTACTGAAATTTCTTAGATTCTCTGACATTTCCAGGTCCCCAGAATCACTTTTTGGATTCCCTGACTTTTCCAGGTTTTCAGGTTAGTGGAAACCTGGGTTTTCGTAAAATATTAAATTTGTCTGGTCGATAGCCGAGTGGGTTAAGGCGCGAGGTGGCAACCGCGATTAATCACACGGACATCGCACCACCGGGTTCGAATCCTGGCTCCAGCACTGTCGGAGGAAATGGTTGTATGTCCGCGTTTTTTTCAATGTGTAACCCCCTTCCGCACAAGCCCTGGTTTCTGGAATTGGGGGTTGTCTAGTGGTGTTTATTAATTATTTATGGTGTTTATTCATTTAATATTAACATATTTATGATGTTTTGTACAGTTGGAAAGAGAAAAAAAACGGAATTAATGGTATCATGGCCTACTTTGATATTTGTTCTTTTCATTTTTGCACAAGAGCGTATGTCAAAGCAACTGCGTTTTTCGAATTTTTTGATACACATTATTATTCTTATTGTCTTTGCCGTCAACTTTCATCCCTTTAACTTTTTTCGTAGCTCCTCAAATAAAGAAGCTATTTTCCTATTTTTCTTGTTCTTGTAATATATCTCACAAAGTAGGCTATGGATTACAAATTTCTTTTTACTGACTATACCACATTAAAAGCTGTTTCTAAAACTTTATTCTTCTACAATAGATATTAAACGAGATATTTGGTGAAAAAAAGTTATGGGCAAAAATAATAAATATTTAACACTGACCAGTTTCAATTATCCTCGTATAAAGTATAACAAGTAGTAGTTGGGAATTGTTAAGACGGTGAGATCTCACGTCATGTTAACTGCAGAAATGCAATTAAACAAAAAATTGTTAAGAATCAGTTCATTTGCACCTAAACAAAAGTCTTTATTACACGAAAATATGCTTCATCAAAGAATAAAATAACAAAATTTTCTTCGGCGACACCAAAATGCACATTTTCGTGAGAATAACTTTTTTATAATTTTCATTTATTGCCCAATTTTTGGCTAAAAACTGATCTAAACCCAAAAAAGCCTATCAACTTAAAAATTTCTTAAAATAAATACTGGGACCCTAATTTCTGGTGGTAATTTTAGATTAACGTTAGCAGTGTTAATTCTCTTGGAAATGGTGCAAGGTACAAAATTAATTTTGGTGGTAGAAAATGACAACAAAATGTAATTTTGTCAAAATGGCTTGTTAACTTTATGTCGTAAAAACATCTGGTTCTTGAATGACACGTTTAGAAGATGCCTGTTTCACCTAAAAAGTCACGGAGTTATAAATGGCTACAAATATTTTTTCAGTTTTTTTTTCTACGGCAGTTGGATAAAATCGAATCGGCCAGAACCAAGATGTTTTATTATTTATTTCTAAAATGTTTAATAATTGTTTTAAATAAGGGCTAATTTAGTCACGTGTAAGTTTAAATTTTTTATTTTATAAAAATTAAGAAAGGTGTGAAGAATTTGACACCAATAAGCGCTACAGAAAAGTAACGCCTCTGTCTATACAGTCATATCGTGATTATTCTCAGAGCAACAATAAGAATACCACACCTAGTAATCCATATTCATTGGGTTCATGTGTTCGAAAGAATTTTAAAATTCCAGGTGCACTGCTGTACAATCCAGGATAATGATCACTACTAACTGTTTCCTTTTTTAGAAACCACATTTTACTCTTTCATTTCCATACCTTATATCATAGCAACTCCAAATAGTCAATCAAACCACTGCATATACGACTCTAATATATCCTTTCTTAACGACATCGGCATCAGTCTACAGTTCTACGATGTTCTTTTTTTGCTCGTTTTCACCGTACCAACTATTTTTGTCTCAATTTACAAGAATGTTTCGCCATCGGGAATATAATTCGTAAAGCTGTGTAGTATTATTATAAATGTTATATAGGGAAATCAATTAGACCTTTGTATGTTCGACTGAATGAACATACAAATAACAAAAAAGTGTTAAAATTGTGCAGAATGTGACTTGATAAAATATAGTAAAAGGGGCAACATCAGCTAAACACATGAATCATAGCATAAAATGAATTTAAATAGATTGCAAATTTTGTACAATGTAATTAATATATATAAATTAGAAATTTAAACATAATATTTGTGTAAAAGTAATAACAGAGTTTAAATATCTAGGGTTATAACATAAATAAACAAATTATATATATAATAAGTGAGTCTGTGCTCTACATGTTACATATGTTTTTCTATAAAAATAAAATAATAAAATAGAGAAACGACGATAAATATATATTTTATGCGCGTAAAAAATATTTCATTTTCTAGATTTAAATTATATATTCGAAAAGATATCAGCGGATCAGCAATACAGTCTGGTACAAAACCGAATCCCACTATTGAAATCTGTGTCGTAATTCGAGATAGAAGGACGATTAACCCTTCCTTTCATTGGGGATTCTAAGTGCAGTTACATGACGAGAGTTTTAGCTTTTCAGTAGAAACGTATAAATACGTCCTGAGCAGAATGTAGATTATCAAAATTTTAAAAATGCACAAAATAGGACGTACGATGTAAAAATGTTTCTTCAAATGTTAATAAGAAAACTCAACATAATTTTTTTTAAGGAAAAATTTAACTTTAATGGCTAATGGAGACACCAACATCACAAAAAAAAATGTATGCTGTCCTATCGATTATGTCCACTATCATGACAGAAATTTACCCCAGAAATAATTTCTTAGTCGAACGTATATGTCCATAGGAGTTTGCCTAGTAATCGTATTTATACGCCTGTACTGATGGATTATCATTCTGTTGATATTTACGAGCTAAATAGTACAATTATAAAAGAAATTGCACCTGTTAACAATACTGATAAATGCATGTTTTACCGCAGGAGTATATCCACTTTTTTTTTTATTTCAAAAATCATAGCTGTCTCCAAGAAAGGAGAACCAAATTCTGCAGGTAACTACCGTCCTATTTCCATTATTCCTATTTTGTGGAAAATCATGGAAATAATTTTAAAACCCAGGTTGACCAACTAATAGATTCCCGAGACAGAAAAAACCTAATAAAAACTTTACGACATAATTATTATCGCCGTGGGCCATGGCGCTAGTTGAGATAAATAGATCCTAGTAAATAAAAAACGCAAAAAAAACTTTACGTCATAATTATATCGCCGCGGTCCATGCCGCCAAGCCTGACATGAAACATTCCCGACGCACATTAAAAACCTATATAGGTAAGCGAGTCAATTTGCGAACAGCACAAAAAAGAGTACCGGTATAAAATACCGGTACTCTTTTTTGAGGTCGTAAAGTTTTTGATATTTTTTTATGTCTCAGTTTCTTCCTACATGAACTATACCTAGAAGACAACTTCCATCTATGTTCCCATCAATTTGGTTTTCGTAAAAATTGCTCAACCACATAAGCTATATTAAAATTGATGAGTGACATAGTCGACGCCCTGGAGGAGGGAAACCACACAATGAATCATTGTGTAACCTCACCAAGACCTTCGGCTGTGACAATCATGACATTCTGCTGGAGAAAATATCCTACCATGGTTTTAAAGGTGTTCCACTATTATTCTTCAGTACTTATTTAAATAATAGAAAGCAATGCGTTTCAATTAATAATAATACATCGGAAACGAATGGTGTGCCACAAGGTTCTGTCCTTGGACCCATATTATTTATATTAGATATTAATGACTTGTACAATTATTTGCTTCCCAATAAATGTGTTCCCCTTGCTAACGATACGACTTTGTTAAGTTCTGAAAAAAGTTTGCGAAATCTAACTAGAATTGCTAAATAAACAGAAGAAAGCTGAGAACTGGTTTACAGTAAATAAACTTAAATTAAATAGAGAAAAAATACAGAATATAATTTTTTCCTCAATTGTGAATATCGCTAAAGGTAATAATGTAAAATACTGGGGGTCATTTTGGATGACAAGTTGACCTGGTCTTCTCACGTGGATCAGTTGGGCAGGAAGCTGTCCAGCGTGATCTTTTTGCTCAGTCAAATCAAAAATATTTTAAGTCCTGAAATTCTGAAAAATACCTATTTTTCCTTATTCCACAGTCATGTCTGCCATACAACTATTCTGTGGGGTAACTCAACTTATGCGCATAAAATTTTCGTACTACAAGAAAGACCATTCGTATAATAGCAGATGCAGGAATGTCTGACCATTGCCAACCTTTGTTTATTAAAATGGACATAATGCTGTTCCTTCATTAATTATTTATTGTACCCTATTAGAAGTTCATAAAAATATTAGTAACTTCAACAGTCAATCTGATATACATCACTCTCACTAGATCTAGTAGTTTATTAAGAACTCGTTGCTTTAGATTAACTAAATCACAAAAAATTCACTAAATTTAAATATATATATAATAAATTGCCGGAGAATATTAAACCATTGAATTACAGCTGTTTCAACCGCAAAAAAAAAATATCTTAAGAAAAAATCTTTTAAAAAATGGTAGTGTTATATTTTCAAAAAACCTGTAACGAGTGCTGAGTATCAAGAGAATGTTCAACAATTACATACAGATTGGTGTCAGCAACTAGCCGTATAGGAAAATCCTATATACGTATGTACATGTACAATACGGAAGAGAATCACGAGATGATACGAAATAGATGGTGGGGCATAGGCATGGCAGCTGGTCGAGCTCGATCCGCTGCAGTAGCAAATGTATTTGGAACGGAAGTTGTAGGTGACCGATCGTCAAATAAGGAATTTATGAATTAACACGTATCATCCCGAAATATTCATTTGTTGAAATGAATTATAGTAGTCAACAAATTACCAAAATAAACAAAAGTATTCTTCTCAAAATAAGTGAGAGTGGGTCGATTTTCGTACGCTACATTATTTTTTTTTTTTATATATACATTTATTTAACGTCGGCCTATTTCCGCTACTGAGGCCTAACACCGACGCCTGTAGACGAGCTACCCCCAACCAGGAATTTTGCCGAACCTCTTCCCTTAAGAAGAGTAGGAATCTTTTACTTGCCTAACATTTAATAGACAAGGGACCGACGGCTTTACATCCCCTCCGAAGGATGGTATATCTCCTATACAACCCTCGCCTAAGGTTGTATAGCTTCCGCGCATACACTGATATACAAGCCGCTGGAAAATGTGTGAGGCGAGAACGCGGTTTCCGTTGGAATGGTCACCAATCCGCTACATTATTTATCACACAGTGAATGCCCACCATAGTACAATTTAATTATTTGTACTTTCTCTTCTGTTAAATAAATATCCACTTTAACAGGTTAATGTTATTTTGAGTGCAATATACTTAAATTTCGTAAGGTTACCTGAGACTTGAGCCCAACGGACTCTAGTAAATAATAAATAAATCCATAACATCGACAATCACACCAGCGCTAGCGTACAGCCCATTGGATCGCCCCACCCCGATCATATTCCATTAGATGAGATTCTCACCCGTATTGCACATGTATAGTCCAAGTAAGGACTTCCCTGCATTCAAAAAACGCAACAAAAACTTAACGACATAATTATTATCGCCGCGGGCCATGCGGCATGCCTGTCATCAAACGACCCGACGCACATTAAAAACCTATAAAGGTAAGCGAGTCAATTGCGGTCGAGACAGCACAGAGTGATGGTATTTTAACGAGGTCGTAAAGTTTTTGTTGCGTTTTTGTGTGCCGGGAACTGATTACTTCAACTATCCATAAGTATATAGGATTTTCCTGTACGGCTAGTTGCTGACACCAATCTGTATATAAAGCGATGAGGAAACTCAGGAAGAGCATGCTGGTTAAATCTAGTTTTCTCTCATGGGAATACTGTAATTTACATATAATATATAAGCTTGGCAAATTATCGAAGTGGAAATCAATTACATATAAAGGTCTCAGAATTCCCTACATAACATTTATCGTAGTGACACCAATTTTGTTAAATTTTTATTGTGAATTACCAAAAGTAACGATCGAATTTGAAACAGGCTGTACATCTATTTTAAAACGATCTTATTTTATAAAAAATCTATTTGTAGCGACTTAAATTTATTATCATTATCATTACTATGATTTCAATTCAAGAATAATTCTACAAGTGATGAGATGTCTGTGGCAAGCAACCTTGAAATTTTTCGAACATTTTTCACACGTTCCTCAGGCCTCCTGTATACATACGAAGTAAACTTAATATTTTTTAACGGTATAATCTTCTGCGTGTTTGCAACTGTTACATTATTTAATTTAAAAAATCAATTAACTGTGCTAAAATATAGGATCCGTATTTCTTTCTTGTATCAATATTTGGATAATAAAATGAAGATTTAAACTTACCCAATACAAATATATAAGAATAATATCATCTCGTAACGGAAACGGATAGTACTATATTTAAATTTATTTATATTAATGATTAACATTGTTATCAAAAAAAAATCCTAAGGGAAATATTTGGAACATTCCTGAATATTAATCAGCCGCGTAATAAGATAATTTATAATTGCCGCTGTAAGTAATCAATTTGCAGCAGTCCATTTATTTCCTACGAAAGACTGCTCTGCGTTATTCATATATTTTCACTTATAAATTTTATTTGCAACATTTTCGTAATTTTTGCCAAAAATACATCTTCAGGAAATCTCCAAAACAAGATAAGTCTAACTGAAAGCTGGTGATATTAATACCCCCGCTTTATTAACTCCAAATGCAGAAAACAGATTTGCAAGATGCAAGAAAAAACAATAACAACTATACTATTAGAAAAAGGTAGGCCTGTGTTCAAGTCATCGCGAACTGCCAACTTGTATAGATAGAAATTATAATTCAGTTTGCTATCAGTAGTCTTACTTGTCAGAAGTGTTTCATAGCTGTACTGTCGAGCTAATAGAAGACTATATAAGTCTGTTACCAGTGCTTATTCCTCTACGATTTTTCTCATCTTATCATCGATTAATTTGTTCTAGCAGGAATTGCAGGGGTTGATTCCACACCGACATGACAGTTCGAGCGCACCGACGTGCAGCAAGACACCGTGGAAGAAGTAAGGTAATAGGAAAAGGCTTGGCTATTGTAAGGAAACTGTTTTAATAATGTTTTCTCGCAGTTTTATTGTCGACTGTTGCTCAATGATTATATTGTATGGTACAAGATGATCTATTCAAATTTATCGGTGTTGATCAAGGTAGCTCTTTGCTTTATTCAACCAGAATAAAGTGAAGCGTGCGTTATAACTAATCATAAGTTCTTATTATGCCTGTCCGCAGCAACAATTTTAATCTTCATTTCTAGCTTTAAGGCACTGCGCATTAGTTAAGTATGTAGTTTAATATAAGCCTGTAATTTTGAATAATTATAATATGTGGTAGTGATTCCTTCTGCTTGGTATATGCGCATTAACATGCTTTCCGCGATTTTACTGAAATACCGCTCTATTAACCGTCACCTTTAACTCGAATGTAGGTTTGCTTTAGCCATAAATCCTTGTTAGTAGTTAATAAGTGTGGCTTGGCAGTCTTAAGTTATGTACTTCTGTAATAGTGTTGTATTTGAAACTGTGCCTTTTACTGTGGCATTTGTGAAGTGTACATTTTTTCTTCAACCAGTTGGTCATACCGTACCTCCACTGTAGTTACTCAAGTTCTACTTATCCGGCTTGTACCGTAGTGAAGTTCCAATATTCGGGAGGTGGGAAAATGCTTTTACAATTCCTTAGATATAAAGAAAAAATAGAAAATAAAAATGAGGAAAATGCAATTTATTTTTCGAATGACAAGGAATTTAGGGGTCGCCTCTTCGCGATGCATTCTGGGAAACACGAATGTGACTAAATGATCCTATGATCGTTCATTGTCCCAATTTGCATAAGTTTTTAAAATGCATGATAGTGCGGCAGATGAGTGATAGATAATAAAGGTATTTTCTATCATTAAAAATCAATTTTACTTTCTTGAACATGTTGATTTCTATTTCAACCCCGTACTGGGGTTGATCGGTTTTTCAAACATGCTTTAAAGATGGGTTCTTTGAGTGGTAAGTATCAGCTGTAGCTTGTAAAATATGCCTTGATGCATTTAATACGCTGTCTATATTTTATTTCGCAGATTATTATCCCATTTACACCCCCATGCAAGAGAGGTATTTAAGAAATGCTTGTCAGCGGGGTCACCAAATGATAACTAGCAATTTTGCATTCAAAATGGGATTTTACTTTATTTTGCAGGTTATCCCTTCATTTCTACTCCCCCCCCCCACTTCGTGACGATGGTTGTTAAAAAATAATTGCTAATGAGGTCTATGCATGGTAGTTAGCAGTTGAATGTTAAAGATACTTTTTTGCTTCATCGACTTTTACTTTGGATTGATTTTAAGGGGTTCAAGGAGTTGTTCAGCCCTCAAGACGGTTGCAAAAACATTTCCCCGTCTCCCCGACTGCTACAACGTAAGCCTGTTGTTCCCACACATATCGTTGGCACAACCGTGTTTTATATTAAAATAAATATTTAAAGTGGTTTGAAGGGGTTGTTTGCCCCTCCACGGGGTTCTAAAAACATTTCCCCGCCTCCCCAAGTGTTCTAGAGCCTACGCCTAATATGTTGTCACCGTATTTGGCAGTTCCGCCTTGAGGGTAGAAAAACGGCCATTTTTAATATTATCCTTTATATGAAGAACCTGTTACGACCGACTTGCAATTCTTAATGAAAATATGTAAAGAACTTGTTACATAACTTTTACCAAAGACGGAAATAAAATTTTGAACTGAACCTTTTGTCCGCCGACTGCTTTAAGTAATAAATTAAATGGATGGAAGTTGGTAATAATACGTTATGAGGTTGCTCTTACTCACAATGTATGGTATGAGACCAAAATAATCATATTATTTACTTCACATATACATATATATATTCTATATGTTGAAAAGAATCTGCAATATACATCTTTATTATTTTTATTATCAGTTAAGTCAGAGTTTACAGTCCTTAAGGGATTAGTCATACAAAAGTGACTTGATTTTGATGCAGTACGTTGGAGACAGCATTTATTAAACAAGAAACTTAAAAATTTTAATTAAAGCATAAAATTAAATACAATATTTTAAGTTGTCATAAACTTCTGGAGATTGTTGGCAAATCTGCTTCGCCAACATATTTCCAGTTCAGTTGAAAATATCACGGTTCAACATTATTTTATATTTGCCCCACAAACTGTGACGGTTGGTATGTCTGATAACGCGATTTGGCAAATTTGCTGCATAACAAAATCCCACGAAATTTGTGTATAAATACCTTGTTTTATTTTCAGACTAAAAATGCAAATATGTACACTGTTTCCATATATCATCTAAATAATGTGAAATAAGTAAACAATTGCAACAAACGTATATTAACAAAACACACGGTTGAATATTTTTTTATTTCCACAATTGCTACTGTGATAATAAAAACAATTTTTATTAATAATAATAATTAATAGAAGCACGCAACAGAATTGTGTATTATTTATATATTGCATGCAACAAATACAAAAAAATAAGATTGATATTTTTACATGTGGTTTTATAAAAAATGGTTGCATGCTGCGTCGACAATAAAATCAAAAACAAAGTTATATTATTGTATACACTTTTGTATATCGCTCTACAACTCTTTTTTTCCACAGGGATACCGACTGTATCCCATGGTCTCAATTAGACCCATTACCCTAAGAAATGCTCAGTGCATGTGGTGTTTCTGTTTCATCTTGTACAAACATCCAATTTCAAATCGTTATATTAACCTATTTCCAAAATAGAAGGGGAGTGTCACCTCACTCATAAAGTTTGTATAAACTACGCGACCTTGGAGCTGTGCATTGATAGCGTCATTGACACAGAATAAAATAAATATGGCCAATGACATCGTACAGGAATAAAAATATACGAAGGAGCAAAGATCAGAAGCAGTTAATTTTTATTTATTAGCTAAATATAAACACATACCAAGTTACTTTGTTGGCAACTAGCTATTTCTCTTTGTATCAGAAATTGTACTTAATTTCTTCAAAATGTTCATACATTATACATTTTTCCCAAAGAAGTGTGTTGAAGTAATCTAGATTTTCAAATACATTTTAACTTTATTTTTTTCGTTACTTCCATTTTTAGTAATGATACTTGTCCCTGAATTGTAAACTATATATATATATATGAAAACAGTAATTGTAGTCGCTGAATCAACTTCTGGAACTTGCAAGAGTTTCCAGTAATATTTATTCCTTTTTGTTTTTTGTGAATTAAAGGAAAGGTACTTATTTTTTGAAAAATTCGATTCGCAAAAAAGTAAAATATAACAAAATTTTACTTATCTATACAGGGTGATTTACTTAAACATGCGGAAAATTATTCAGTAGGTTGTCCCCACCAAAAGGAGTTAAAAAAAATTAAGAAATAAAAAAATAAAAAATAAAAAATTACATTTTTTTGTAGAAGTGCGCCCCCCTATGACTAACCAATCTGACGTAATACGGTGCAACGAAATCACTTCCTTTCTTATGTGGTATGGGTAAAAACGATTCTCGCCTATAGGGTACTTATTGGAGGGTCTTGTTCTAGTAATTCTAGAACTTCTTCGTCTACTTCAACAGGACGATTTACTACACGTTCTCTGTCGCCTGGTAAATAAAACCCGGTGTCACGAACTCGTTGCACTGCACTTACATTTTTTCTCTCATTAGGTTTGCGCCTATGGGGACATTTTCTCCCGTATTTTCGTACAGCCCCTGCAAGACTTTCATTCACTGCACCATAGGTTAATATCATATCGCAGTACCCTTGCGACGTGAGCTCTGGCATAATCGATATTTGCGAATACAGTTTAAGATTTAACAAAAATGGGAAATGCTCTACGGAAGTCGAAGAGTCACTGAACTGAACAGTGAACGCGTGGCGCACACACCTTAGACAACTAAGACAGCTGATATTACCTGGTAAACAAACAAGCGACACGTGTGTGAACGCGTCGAGATAGCATAACTCACCCGTTCAGAAGCGTATCTTTGCAGGTTTTAATGCAAACAAATATAATAAATTACCTCGGATCGCTTTTAATTTTACAGAGCCTTTCCCACATAACAGACTTGTATACCATTTTATTTTCCGCATGTTTACATAAATCACCCTGTATACCGGGTGTCCCATTTGAGTTGACGACAGAAAACAACGCATTTTCAAAAAATTTCAAGCGAAAGTTGTTTGGTTTCAGGAAAGAAATAAAACAGGGACCTATTGATTTTTGATTCGGTGAATATTTTTTAATCCGACTTCAATTTCTTCCTTTTCGGCGTCTTCCTTGACTCAGTTTTTATTTGGAGCTTATTGTGTCTTCGTCCATACCCTCCGCAACACATCCACAGCCGCCTACATTCTGAGAAGGCATTCTTAGTATCACTATTATTATTTTCCTGCAAGAAATTCTCATTACGTACATTTCCTTCTGAAAAATACAGTTGTGGTGTTACACACTAATAGTATGTTTTATTAATTAGCGCTACAATTATCATTGATGAGCATGAATGTATGTTAAGCTAACCGAAACTATGCCCGAAATCGGTAGACAAATTTTCTTCAGGAAAGAAAAAAGAATTAACAAAATATATAAATATTCCGATTCCAAAATTATTTATTATATGCAATATAACAAAATATGTATTTTTAATAATACAAAAAATATAAGGTTTAAAACTTTTCTGATGTGCTGCTTTTCCTTTCGCTATTGCACTATGCACTGAGAAAAGTTCAATGAACCACTAATTTTACTATCTTTTCTTCCTGTTTTACTCTTGTCGGACATTTAAAAACCACAATAAGCATTTTAGGTAGGTACTAAGTGCTCAGTAGAAATAATGTCACTTCAGTTAGCAGAACACAATTATTTCATAAGGAGAATTAAATGCACATTAAATGCTAATTAAATGCGCAAGAAAAAATTGTTCAGCTCAGAATATTTCTTTATCGCATGTTCTGCTAACTTGCAAAAAAGATAGCAGAACATTAACGTAAAATAACAAATTCGTGATTTTCAACCGCAGATCAATAAGAGCACATTAAATGCTAATTAAATGCGCAAGAAGAAATTGTTCAGCTCATATATATTTCTTTTATCGCATGTTCTGCTGACTTGCAAAAAAGATAGCAGAACAATAACGTAAAATAACAAATTCGTGATTTTCAACTGCGGAACAATAAGAGTACATTAAATGCTAATTAAACGCGCAAGAAAAAATTCTCCAGCTCATATATATTTTTTTCATCGCATGTTCTGCTAACTTGCAAAAAAGAGAACAGAACATTAACGTAAAATAAGAAATTCGTGATTTTCAACCGCGGGACAATAAGAGCACATTAAATGTGAGTGTACTCGAGCGTTTAGTATTTCTGTTTTTTCCGCAGAAGGGGGGGGGGGGGGGGGGTTCTCTAGAATGACCCATATCGGTTTCACAAGGAATATTAATTTAACATTAAAAACGTGAAAAATCGCCTCATTACATTGGTCGGTACCTTAGACACAACTTTGTAAGTGCATGCACATTGGGTTGACAAGTTGTACAGTTTTCAGTAGCTGTTTTATGGTGTTTTACAAACTATCTATTTTTTTTTATCAAAGAAAAGTAAGTTTTCCGCCATAGTGTGATTCTAACAAGGAAAAAGGCATTATACAAGTGCTGTTGGCTGTTGGTGTATAAATAGGCGCATGAAAAAGTGCGTGTCACGAAAAATTTAAAATTTTTTTTTTTAGACAAACTGTTCGTATACACCCAAAGCTAATTTCCTATTCGTGTTCAACGACCCCAAAATAGGGTATCCTGAAAAAATGGAGCAAAAATTCGAGGTTTCCGTTGTCCTTTAGAATCTCGTTTAGAATTACCAAAAAAATATATAGGTATGAGCTGGAAATTTTTTTCTTAGGCATTTAATTAGCATTTAATGTGCTCTTATTGTTCCGCGGTTGAAAACCACGAATTTGTTATTTTACGTTATGTTCTGCTATCTTTTTTGCAAGTTAGCAGAACATGCGATAAAAAAATATATATATGAGCTGGATAATTTTTTCTTGCGCATTTAATTAGCATTTAATGTGCTCTTATTGTTCCGCGGTTGAAAACCACGAATTTGTTATTTTACGTTATGTTCTGCTATCTTTTTTGCTAATTAGCAGAACATTCGATAAAAAAATATATATATGAGCTGGAAATTTTTTTTCTTGCGTATTTAATTAGCATTTAATGTGCTCTTATTGTCCCGCGGTTGAAAATCACGAATGTCTTATTTAACGTTAATGTTCTGCTATCTTTTTTGCAAGTCAGCAGAACACGCGATAAAAAAAATATATATGACCTGGACAATTTTTTCTTGCGCATTAAACTAGCATTTAATGTGCTCTTATTGTTCCGCGGTTGAAAATCACGAATTTGTTATTTTACGTTATGTTCTGCCATCTTTTATGCAAGTTAGCAGAACATTCGATAAAAAAAAATATATATGAGCACAAAAACTTTTTCTTGCGCATTTAATTCTCCTTATGAAATAATTGTGTTCTGCTTTTTTTGTTCTGCTAACTAAAGGGACATGTAGAAATAGGTGTATACTCCACGACGGACAGGAATAAACTCGAATAAACTGAATACCAAAAGTTGATAACAAAATTTGAAACAACTTTCTCAGATTTTATACGCAAAAATGACTATTTTTGTCTCTAGCACTTTTCCACTGATATTACCAGTTTCGAGTAAAGTTCAAAAAGTTCTATTTAGTATCTCGCAAAGTCGGAATAATATGCTTGGAATGGAAATTGCTTTGCTTCAGGCAGTTTTATTCATACAATAAAACTCTGTAATAAAGACGAAAGGTTTCCATTTGAAAAATTAAACTGACCTTGAAACGACCTTCAAAACATTTACCGAAATTTAAGTCTGCCGCCATAAGGTATGGCACGTAATTATAAACTTTTGATGTTTCAAAGTGAAATTTCCATGACGGCATGCATGGCTAACATTTTCCAGCTATTCTTTAAATTTATTTCACAATTTCAGGTCCTGATACCGATATGACGCCAACGCTAAACATTCTTTGTTAAATTATATGGAACACTACCGTACGTATATCTTTTAATGTAAATATTGATCGTTGCTCGGAAATTCATGCCAATTATTCTAGGAATAGTACTATGCAAGTCAACCTAGAAATCAGTGTCAGCGTGTGTGGATGATGCGCATCCCATATAAATAAAATGGAACAATGAAAAATTTAAATGTTCATAAACCAATCAAATGTGTCGGTTATCCGCAAATGCCACCGGTACGGAGGTTGTTTAAATATTGAGCAATTGAACATTTAGGGTACCCTAATATGGATAAACGATGTTTACGTCAATCTAGTGCTGCCAACATTAAATTTTATATGAGGTCATTCTGTCGGTGAAGTGAAATATATCCGGCCAGAAAAATCGGGTTAGGTTCAGGGTCAGATTTCGTTTTATTTGCAGCATTAATAATTTTAAACTAGCCTTCTTCTTCGTGGAAAATATGAAATTACAATTTCAAAAGGACATACGCGTATAAATATTGCTTGATAAACGGCTGATCATATTGCCAGTAGATTAGTTACCTGGAGATTTCAACACCATTGCTTTGGTCGAGTCACAGTCCTCACAGTTCGGTTGGAGAACAACCTAATTAAAACTTAAACGTAGAATGATTCAATCCATAGACAGACCCGAATCATACTACTTCGATTAGGACAGTATGTGTTAAACGCAAGTGTCCAGTAGATATGTCAATTAAAAATGTCGATTAAGTATGCGGATGGTACTCAGAATTTCAACAGCTCTAAGTTAAACAACTGGCTACAGACAGATTTATTACACTAGGGTATTAATACTCATGTTGTCAGACATAATATCCCAATGTGTTTCTTTAAATTACCCTATTTCAACTTCAAAGATCTTAGAAGAACAAGCAAAACAATGTTTGGCTGAAGAAAGTTAATTTACTACTACTACTCTTGTCTACTTCAAGTAGTTTTAGTGCTAGCATTATATAAAATACTTAGGTTTCGAATACAATAAAAGGTACTAAAATGATAAGTGTAGATCTTTTGGAGGCATTCAATATAGTTTGCTCTAGGTTTAAGTATGCAGGCATCCTAACCAACATGCATACACCTTGGGAAGATCCATGCATTAATAGATCCTTGAACAATAAAGAGTCCACCCTAGGTGCCTTTATAGACATAGAAGATGTGTTCGGCAGGACCAACTTTCCAAAAGTTACATAGGCCCTAGTGGAGATGAATGTCCGTCCCTACGATCATGGGATTCAACATAATCTCGAAGAGAGCTGTAGAAATCAGTGTGGCAGATGCTTTGTACGAGGAATGGTCACGAGAGGCTGTCTGCAGGGAGGTGTAATATCTCCTCGTTCTTGATAGCATCTTCAAGATTCTGTGGGATGAAACAAACAGCTATCGGCTTACTAGGGAACTACTAAAATATCCTAACAAGAGTACATCAATGAACTACCTGGCAAAGGAACCTACGTTTTATAACGGGTATCCAAACTGGACACTGTCTGTTAAACATCTACATAATATGAGATTAAGGCGAAACATCTCTCTGTAGAGGTTGTGAACCAGAAGATGAGACGGTTCAACATGTACTCTGTGACTATTCTGCCGTCTCATCAATCAGAGAATCCATTTTGGGAGAACGTTGGACTACTTTGGCCGAGGCAGCATCATCACCTATTTCGCAAGATTAAGTTGTTTGGAGGCCTAGGTGACGGTCTGCCTACAGGGAGAATGTACAAGGGGCCCAATGGGGCTGCTGTGGTTCAATAATTTTCATTGACCATCCTCCCAGCCAATTCCAGTAGTATGCAGGCAGCTCCTAGGTATGCATAGTATAATCGTCATAAGATAATGGTGGAACATGAGGCTATCAATCCATGGGTAAGTTATTTTTAAATGACTTCCTCTTTTATTATCATTAATTAATTATTAATCATTAATTTAATATTTTTCGACTATTAATTATCAATAGTCAACAGTAACTACGACAGAATAATAAAAAATTTATTGAATCTTATTTTGTAAAATCTAAGGTTGCTGTAAAAGATACATTCTAACGGAAAAGTTCAACCGAATTTTTTGATTTTATGATGTTAACATAAACAAACGAAATATACCACCCCCAGATATACGCTATACATAACGGTTTATTAATGTTAGATAAGTCAAGTGGACACGTTCAGTCTATGGGAAGATTTGGATGGATGCTTTCATTATCTCTCACTCCAGCGCATTAAGTAAATGACATCACGCTCAGATGGGGAAATAGAAACCAACCAAATCTACGGATGTCACTTACTGATCCAACATTCCCTGGGCAAAAGGTCGAGGCTGCTTCGCCCTGAACTAAATAATTGATCTACGCTTCGTCTAGTAAACAAACAAACAAAATTCCGCTGACATTACACTTGGGTTAAAATTAGAGGCAGTGATACAGGACGTAGAAAAATCTACCGTGGCCTGTTGATCCAGATATTGCTCTTCGATTACGACTTTTACCTACATACGTGACTGAAAGAACTGCCATAATACCTGGAAACGTGGGGAAGACAAATTAATGGTAATCTAGAGGCTTATCGACACGGTAAATACATTTCAATTCACTGGGAGTCTCTGCCATCGTTTTATTTGTATCCAAATTAAATAATCTAACTTATTTTAACTGGGGTTTTTCAAAATTTGTATAATCAATGGCAATGGATATTTTATAAATTTTATACAAAATATTTAAAAATTATACAAAATATGCAGGTTTTTTTTATGGTACCAAAATAACAAAAAGATAATTAGACATTAATAAAATATTTTATTTGCATTTAATAAGCAATTGGGATAGATTTTATTGTACTATCAGATAACTTTCTCAACAATAATTTTGAATTAGAATAATAAAGGAATTCTTAAAATATGCGACCTTATCCTAATGGAGCAATGAGTAATACCTATTTAAATTAAACTTAACTATAAAAAAAATACAAATGCTTTTGGATGATCAAATTTAGATGTTTTTACTAAATGCAATATTATTTTAATATACAGTACATTCCTCAGAATGTTACATACGCCTACGCCACTGCTATAAATTCACTTACTTAAACATTCAACTCGAACAATACTAATACAAAGGTAAAAATCCAAACGTAATACATTTATAGTCTTTATTTACACTTTTTTATTAAAATATTGCACAAATGCGCTGCACGAAATGGAGCCATGAGGTTTAGTTTTATGTGAAAAGCGACTTCATTTGACAACGTGGGGTGGAGAAATCGAATTTATGCAAGTGGAAACATGATCGGACTAATCAATGATACAACCGACGTTATTATATTATGTATATTTGTTAAACATCATTAAAGTTAACAGAATCTGATATATTTAATGTTTAGATTTTAGAAGTCGTAGTAGATCTATTTTTAATTTATACGAATTTTTATTTGCACTAAAATTTTACATGTATAATTTCCAACTACGATAATAAACATAATTTTCTACTGCTTTATGACTGTTTTATGTTTTTATATCAGTTTAACTTTCGTCTTGTGGCTTTTGTCTGGAAATAACATTAGTACTGTTAGTACATGCCCCAATCTACAACTATATTCTCCTATCTGGTATTCTTATTCAGATGTTTCATATCAGATTCTATTCCTCAAGGAATGCTCAGCATTGATAAGGAGCGATAATTCCGAAACAGCTAAAATTGAATATTTGTGCTGTCTCTAAATTTTCGCCCATTATTTAGCTGTATGTAAATAGATTGAAACGAATTTTGTGACTGTGCTGTTAGTTAGTTAGTAAACTGAGCTGTATGTCATTGCGGCCCGATTTTTAGTTCGAGCAATTAGTTCATGCCTTTATAACCTGAGTTGCTCCTTCCTGATTGCAATTTATCTATTGTTAGCAACATATGTCTCATCGGCATGTGTTTATAAATCAATGACTGGTTATGCCGCCGTCGCCGCCTATCAGCATTTGAGTCATTCTGGTCTAGAAGACTGCCTGGGTCAAATGAAGGCTAATCTAATTAATTATAGCCCAATAAAATGGGACGAAATTTGTCGATTTGGATGAAATAATTCATAGCGGGCGGAAATTTTGGGAACAGGCTTATTTTATGCTCCTTTTAACATATTAGAAGTCTCCAATCGTAAAAACCGACGGAGGGGAGGGAAGAGAAAATAGGTAAAAAAAATCGTTTTTTCGCAAAAATCTCGGAGGGTATCAATTTAACTGTAAAATATGTACACATGAAAATTATAGGTAATAAAAATCCACATAATTTCGTTTTCTTTTTAACTTCGTATGACCTATTGGGGTCGAGATAGGTTTTTTTGAAATTTTGACAGTTTTGCGACGCAAGGAGCAAAGGTGTGTGACGACTGGCAAGGGAGCTCCTTTAAGTAGAATCAGTCTTTCGGCTGGTGTTTGTTGCAATCGAAGCATTAGCGTTTTGATGGTAATATGCAATTATTACACTTAACGCGCCAGGCTTGTAACTTGTAATTCAGCGCTCGGCGGGGCACATAGCCCGGAGAGTAGCTGTTGGTTGCAGTCTGGTTAGGTTCCTTATAGTAAAATAAGGATTTATAGAGGAGTTTGCGACTAAAAATATTATGTTTAATATTCCGCCCTCTAAAAGCACATTTGAACTATTTTGAAATATTGTGTATTTTTTCGTTTTAACATTATAGCAAATATTAATGACCTTTAAGTCACGAATATTCTAATATATTAAATTGATATTATTTACTGACATTTCATCACAATGTATAGTCCTACAAAGTTATTTATATTTACACTAAACTTGCCTTCAACAAAGTTTAAATATTACAAATTAAATGAAGCATGGCATTTATTTATAGTTATTAATGTTTACTGTATAACTTATTAACAATTAATGTTAAGTAGGTATATAGAACGCTCATTTTGACCGTTACTAACACAGAATGTTAATGTCTCAGGTGCTGGGTAAAAACTGCGCCTATTGATAAATAATAGAAAACAAGCTATTAATAACACATAAGTAGATTTGCAGTGATAAAACCGTACTTAAATCATAGTTAATCGAGTTAATCGTTGAATAGGATGATAGTGTTATTTATAGTTAGCAAATAGATCAATAAACATTTTATATTTGTTTGTATTGAAGGATTGGTCTTAATTTTAAGACGCCGAGTTTACGTCATACAGAATACTACCATTGAAAACAATCTGTAAAATTAAAAAATGTTTATTTTACTTTTTAAACTTCGCTTTTCTCGCTAAAACTAAAAAGTGCAAAAATATATTCAGGGAATAATTTAAGTGAAGTCCACCCACGAAATGGCCAAAATCTAAATTAAATTCTTTGTGGGAATTTCTAAGAACGTGTCACAAAGATCAAACGACATACAAAACTGGGAAAATATTATGGCTGAGGAGAACAATGCATAGATTTTTATTTACAGATAATTTACTTTGCCTTAATTATTGTAGAAAAGCTAGATTTTGGTAACCAATTTGCAAAATTCAGGGCAGTTCCTCACCTCGGAGTTTATAAGCTTTTAATGTTCTTCTAACCCCCTAAATAAAACCAAGGCCGGTCGCCTTGAAGCTCAAAACTAGCTACCGCCTAGATAGGGAAAATCGGTTTTTCGCACATAAGCCTATCACTCCCACTTCTCTCCCTTCTCTCTCACAAATACACGTCCTATTCTGCTCGTTCGTGTGTCCCGCTGAGCGGGAACTCCCGGTTCAAACATATTTTTGAATTGATCGGTCAGATCTCGCTCGATTCTTGACCGATTTGATTCGTTTTTTTGTCTCCTTCTTCATCTCTTCAACGGCTCGTCGTTTTTCCATTTATTTTTCATGTCCCCTTCTCTGCGCGCATGTTTGTAGGTGTGCGTGTGTGCCGTGACAAACGCGGGCTGGATCATCGATCATTTACCTGCGCGATGGCGCGTTGTCCCTTTTTCTTTCAGGCGGCGACACAGGGGATGCATGTTTACAGACAACAGACAAGCCCCCAGGTATAATATCTGGAAGAGCCTGACTGCAGCTTACAGCTGCATCTCTCTAATTAAATAACGTTGGAGTAAGATTTCAAGGACATCGGAGCTTCGTTCGTTGTATTGGAGAAAAACCATGAACACAGATAGAATATGAAGATAAATAATTTATTTTATTCCGCGGGACACACACACGGACGAGCAGAGTGGGAGAAGGGAGAGAAGTTAGAGCGCTAGGCTCCAACCTCGGCATCTCGCTTCACGGCTGCTGAATTGCCACTCTCGTTTCTATAAATGTATCACGCGCGCGTGCAGGCCCTAATGAAGTTAGAGTGCAATGAAATTCGTCACATAAAAATAAGTTCTTGTCATGGATAAAGGTGTTTCTTGGATGAGTGTCTAAGAAGTGCTTCGGGGTAAAAAAAACTTGAGAGAATTGATTGTCCTTGAAGAAGTAGGTACATATGATACAATCTAACGTTTGCTGCGCGATGTGTGGAAAAATTGCGGAAGTTACAGCAGTTTTAATTCCATTTATGTTTACCCTTCCCCTCCCCCCTAATTAAATCAACTTAGCGACTTGACATTTAGACACAGTACTTAGGTCCTGAGTGTCTATCGGAGGAAGAAAAAAAAAAGTCGCCAAGTCACTTTCTTCCCCGAAAAAAACGTGAAAACGGCTCTCGGTACAGCAGCGAAAAATCCGTATACAAATCCGTATCTTCAAATCGCAATACCTCGAGAACCGCTGGGCCAATTTCGACGAGTCGAAATTCAGTTTACGCACATTCGCGAGCCCTTCATTTGATCCCTATACACTTTTTCGATCCGAATTAAACTAAGCAAGTTATGTCCGAAAAACTGATTTTGTCTATCTTTAGATGTAAATTTCCACCCCTCCATCACCCCCTGGCGCCCGCAAACATGACCAGATCATAGAGGGAGCCCGACTACATAACATACAGAAAAAAAAATTGAAAAAAACACTGTCGTTTCGAAACGCAGATCGATCCCACTATTATATCTCTTAAAAGGTGCACTTAAAAGCAGTATTAAAATGATACTTATCTAAGAGTGGAGATATACTAGTATCATCTTGTATTAGCCAAATTCAATATTGATTCACTGAATTATCAACATTTCTAGAACACATTTTTTAATTGGAAATAACTTATAAATTACTGTTTTATCTCGGCAGGTGACTGATCAATCAGTAAGTGGTTTAATTACTACGTAACACACTTGTAACACATTACGCATCCAATAAAACAATGAAAACGTCAAAATGTGTTTCTTAAAAGAGAAGTTTAATATAAAGAATCAATAATTTATAAATATATCAAACGAACGTGACATACATCTGTTTCATGACTCATAAATTAGTATTATTTTAATGAGGCTAGCATCGCACACAGCTCATTGATACTGATGAATTAGCATCTTATCCTACTCATGTTATCTTAAAATCAGGTAGAAGAAAAAAATGGAACCCAGCTAAATTATTTCTGCACTTTTATAAAAAATCCAATTAATAATATAATTATAGTCCTTGCACTCAAAAAACACAACAAAAACTTTACGACATAATTATTATCGCCGCGAGCCATGGCGGCATGCCTGTCATCAACGACCCGACGCACATTAAAAACCTATAAAGGTAAGCGAGTCAATTTGCGAACAGCAGTACAGAGAGTACTGGTATTATAACGAGGTCCGGGAACTGATTACTTCAATTATACCAATAATACGAAAAAGCACTTCATAACTCCTTCATTAATCTATTACTAAATAGATAGAAGTACTTAGAAGCCAAAAAGAAACACGAACATTTTATAAAAAGATTAACAACAACATGAGAAAGGAGTTCAAACCACAAGTAAATATGTGTAAGAACAAGCAGGGAGATATATTAAACGACAGGGATGACATTCTTCTAAGATGGGTGGAGGAACATTTTTCAGAACGTCTAGGAAGTAACGAAAATGTAACACCAGAACAATTTGAAGCTTGAAACAAAGACCAAATCGAAGACCCCAACATTGATGACATCCGGAAGCGATAAAGCGTCTAAAAATTAAAACGCCTGGCCAAGATGGAGTGCCCTCAGAACTGTACAAGCAGGGTGGAGACACGCTAGAAAAAGCGTTACTTGAAATAATATTAAATGTATGGCACCAACAACGCACGCCAGACAAATGGCATGTTGGACTGATCTACCCAATACACAAGAAAGGGGAGTGCAGTAACTACAGGGGCATAACACTACTAAACACCGCCTATAAAATACTATCTTACATCATCGCAGAACGTATCCAAGCATATGCAGAACCCAGACATGGAACATATCAATGTGGTTTTAAACCTGGCCCCTCTACAACGCATCAGCTCTTCATTTGACACCAAATTCTAGAAAAGGCCAACGAATTCAACATAGATACATTCAATTTCTTCCTCGATTTCAAGGCAGCTTACGATAGCATATTGCGTTTGAAGCATTTATGAAGCCATAAATGAGCTTGAGATACCAGAAACACTTATAAACCTCACAAAAATGACAATGTCTAGGGTAATATGCCTTGTCAAAATACAAAACAATATCTCGTACTCGTTTGAAACGGAGGTTGGCGTGACACAGGGTGATGCGCTGGTTTAACATAAGCCTTGGATAGGTAGATAATTAGTTCGAGATGCCCAACTGCATAATACTGCACTACTGTCAACAAACTACTCAAATCCTGGCCTATGCAGATGAAGTAGATATTATTACTAGAATTACACGACAGGCCAAAGAAACATTCACAACTTTTGAGGCTGCAGCAAACATGGGACTACACGAAAATGAACAAGAAACGAAATTTATGGCAATAACAAAAAACCAAAGAGTGCGAGACATTGGACAGAACATCACAATTAATGATCATAATTTCGAAGAGGTGAGGGAGTTTGAGTATCTGGGTGCGAGAATAACTGTAGATAATAACAACAGTGCAGAAATCAGAAGACGCATTATGTTGGCAAATAGGTGCTATTTTGGCCTTTCGAAATACCTTCACAACCGTAATCTATCAAGAATCACAAAAATCAGGTTATACAAAACACTTATCATACCCGTGTTAATGTATGGATCGGAGACTTGGACTCCGACAAATCTCTGTTGATGGTTTTTGAAAGAAAGATATTGCAAAAAATATACGGAGCAATCCAAAAAGTGGTATGTGGAGACGTCGGTAAAACGAACGAAATTTACAACACCTATATATAGACAAGCTGGTAACAAGGACATAGTAACTACAATCAAAATCGGCAGATTGCGATGGGCAGGTCATGTGAACACTGTGAACAGATATGATGATAATAACCCTGCAAAGAAGGTCCTTAAAGCTGAGCCCATAGGCACAAGAGGGCCGGGAAGGCCAAAGCTGCGCTGGAAGGATGGTATAAGCGAGGATGCATGAAAGATTGGTGCATCGAACTGGACGATGCAGACCAGAGACAGCAATGAATGGCGAAAGAAGCTGAAGAAGGTCAAGACCCTACTAAGGGTTGTATGGCCAATGATGAATAAATCTATTACTCCACAGCCAATTGGTAATAATACATCTACGATATACGTATCTATATTCTTACTGCTGAAATAGACATTTTCAAAAACAAAGATCAGGAAACGTTACAAATACTTAAGGCCTCTGTCATAGGAGCCGATTATTCCACAAGCTGTGAGGCCGATTTCAAGACAGGTTTTGCAGATACAACGACAAAATGGGGATAAGCCACAGAATGAAATAAAACTATTAAAAAAGTGACTTTCTCAGTCAGAGAATTCCAGATAGCTCTACAGTGAATCTGGACATGATAAAGGCGCACCAGCTTGTGTAGGTGGATGTTTTAAAAGAAATGCTAACAAAGCACCGCCATACCTCAAATCTCGAAATTCTCATTGAGGAATTAAGTAAAAATTGTTCAAGGATAAACTGCTTACCTATTAATAGCTCGAGAATTCCAGAAATAGGAGCGATTCTGCCAGCAAATTAAAAACCTTTTAAAGACAACATTAAAATTTGAGAACTTACTTGAACAAAAGAAAAGGAAAATATTATCCAAGCAAATTGATATGCTCGTTATGTAAAGAAATAGATATCTGTAGCCAGTACAGATTACCAACTATAGACTTCTTTCTTTACAAAAAAAAACAAGATACATTCAGTCAGAGATTCAGTCCTTGAAAGCAGTATCTCTTTTTAGAGATTTAGAGAAGGGGACGATTGTGTGATTGGGTGTGAGTACGAGATTGAAATATTATATAATATTAAATCCTTAACTAAAGGCAGTTCCTACACTTAAAGACAGCAGCAAGCGTGATAGGATTAACAATCATTGAAATAAAATAAAACTGTAAGAACAACATCTAACATTGGATTACACAAACTTCCATAATCGAGGATGGATAGAGACAGTCAATTAAATTGAAATTTTAATGGGGTAGCTTACGGACCTCACTGTAGAACTACGTATTTTAAATTTTCCGCCAACGTAATGTTCCTTGCAGCGAAAACGGTGTGTATAGATACATTATATATGACATCAGCATCCTACCAGGACAAACTCAAATTTGTCTACATTACTTATAAATAAACTGCCTGCATGAAAATAAATGATAAAATTTTAAAATAATCGCAATCAGTAATCATAGGGCTAATAAATATCTTTAGGAAATACACAAAAACATTTTTTATTTCCTGATTCAATATAAATAATTGTGGCGTAACTTAAGTATGGTAAACAAGCTTTATTGTTTTTCCCACAATAAAACTTTTAAAAATGCAGTAACGGTATAGCCGTATAAATATTATAATTAATGATTGTTAGTCATTGTTAATGGCGCGTTAATATAAAAATATGTTTCTATATTTTGACTAGTCGCAGTCGATTTGATTTTGGATCGAATAAAATTTATACCAGGCAGATTCCCGACGTGAAAGTGAATTTGCAAGTAATAAATCAAGAGTTGGTTATAACTTTCGAAAAATCGATGAGTAATAATTTATAACTCTATCGCAATATTTTGCGTTAAAACTGGGTGCAAACTAACTTGTATAATAGGGTGGGCCGAAAAAGTAAAAAAAAATTTTTTAAACAAATTATTTTAGACTATTAGTAATAATAATAATAATAATCCTTTATTGGTTCAAGAGATCACACAAATGATATAGCACAAGTCTTATACAAAAATATTAACAGATATAAGTAAGAAACAGAAAAAATATGCATACATATACCCATGAATGAATCCGTACATGCATTCATGCATGTATGTACAGATAGAAAATACATAGAACTGCAAACATAGAAATTAAAGAAAAAATGAGAAAAAAAAGGTTAATTATTACAAGATACATTAATTTAAGACACAAGAAATTCATTAACACACAGACAGTTGAACGATGTGTGAAACTCGTGACAGAAGCCTCAGGAGAAGTTTGCGAAGATGAGTCTAGGGTTGGTTTTATCAGAACGACTCTGCTGTTAAGGTCAATCATATCTAACTTCGCCCCTAAATCAGATTTGAAGGTATTGTCCAAGTAAGGACTTTCCGCCACATAAAAAACGCAACAAAAACTTTACAACCTCATTAAAATACCATTACTTTTTGTGCTGTCTCGCCCGCAATCGACTCGCTTACCTTTATAGGTTTTTAATGTGCCTCGGGTCATTTGATGCAGCATGCCACCATGGCCCACGGCGATAATAATTATGTCGTAAAGTTTTTGTTGCTTTTTTTATGTATCGGGAACTTATTACTTGAACTATACCTTCCTTCAGCTAAAAATTAGTGAAAATGGAGATGTTCAACTATTCAACATGCATCTCTTGGATTTACGACTCTTCACACAAACAGTTAGTTTTTCAATAAAAAAAAAATTGTTTATAGAAGTTACTAATGGTCTAAAATAATTTGTTTTTAAACATTTAACCCTGCATTCGATAAAGAAAACAATAAAAAGAAAATATGTAAGTTGTTAATATTTTTTTCCTTGAACTGTGCTCTACTTTTATTACTTCCACATCCAATGAAATGAAAGTATAGTAACGCAAAAAAAATATTTTTTTTGTTTAAATAGGCTTAAAATGTCCTGAAACGTCGAGATTTTAAATTTGAGCGAAAAAAAATTTTCTGTCTGTCGGTCTGTCTGTAACTTTTTTGTGCGCACGTTTACTTTGGAACCGTTTATGATATTGACTTGAAATTGATTTTGATTTAATTCCGTTGAAGGATCCGGGGGTAAATATGCAAAGCAAGCAGGTAAAAGTCCATATAATTGCAATTTAGGGCATGTACGAAAAGTCAAGGTCTCAAAAAGAAATTAAAATGTGATTTAGTGTGTATCCAAGAACACGAAACGTCTCAAAAACATTTTTTGGCGTTAGCCATCCCCACTCCAGCATTAAAAAGAGTAAAAAAATTAAATTGGGATTTAGTGTGTAAGTATACGAGAACCAAGGGGCTCAAAATTTTTTTTTGGCATTAGCCACCCCCTCTACCACCCCCACCCTATTATTAAAGGGAATAAAAAATTTAATTGGGATTTAGTGTGTGTGTACGAGAACCAAGGACTTCTAAAATTTATTTTGGCGTTAGCCAACCTCACCCTATTATTAAAGCAAAAGGGAGTAAAATATTACATTGGGATTTAGTGTGTTAAGACTTGATACAAAATCTGGATGTCGAAGTAGTGATTCCTTAGGCAACGGTTTTTGTACATTTTTTTCAAAATGCCATTAACTTTGAAGACAATGCGTGACCGGAAGATGTTGATGCATTTAAATATTTTAAACATTATTTTTTGTGGTTATGATACATAATAATCTGAGCTATTACATTTGGAAAGAGACTAATTTAAAAACGTTAAAAATTATCGTAAGAATGTGAATTTTTTCAAATTTCGACAAACTTTACAGCACATGCGCGACCGGAAGATATGAATCGATTTTATTTATTTCTTTGTCCCGTTTTAGTCTGCCCAATTAGCAACTTTTCCGCGGTATTACGACTTGATTTTTGATTTAAATAAATAATTTAAATAACCGTTTTAGCATTTAATAAATTGAATTGCAAGAGTAAATGTTTCTGACAATGGTTTCATAATAAACTGGAACATAATGAAATAAAATAATTCTTTATTTAAACTGGCGGAAATCCCACCTACACATCAGTTAACTTGATACTCGCGAACAAAAAAATCAAAATACGTAAGTATATACAATATAATGGGACATAGATTTTTCACATTTTTTTTTTTACCAACTGTTAATTTCTAGTGAGAAATATGTATGATATCGCTAGTTTTCGTCTCCAACGTTGCATATTATGTTCCGTACACAACGAATGGTAACTTTTCTCGTATTTTTCATATTATCATTCCACAGCGCGAGAGACGAAAAAACAATCGAATAAAAATAAGATGTAACATTTTTTTAAAAGTGGGTGCATAGTATGTCTAATAGTGTAAATCTTTTACATCGAAGTTCAACTAAGATAAATAAATAGAAACGACTGACATATTTGTATTTAGTTTTATTTTTTAGCTACGCAATTCCATAAAATAAACAATTTTATTTGATGTGTACGCAGAAATGCAGATAACAATTATTTCTTAACAAATTAATTTATTATATTCATGTTACTAGTAGTAAATAATGTTCAAATATTGTGCCACACGTATGCAACCATACAAACAGTAGCGAGTAAAATGTGGTTGCATAGATATAATATCTCGACCCACATGGAGCACTATTTTGATTCTCTTTGCAGGAAACTGCCGAGTGATGACCGATAACTGCGGTAAATATACATTTACGGAAGATAATTGACACCGAAATACGGTTTTATTGTTTGCCAAATATATAAAAACAACGAAAAAATTTATAAGCAAAACATTCACAAGAAATTAATGTATTGGTCGAGATAGAGACAAAAAAAAACACAAAATGAACTCTAAAAAATTCGTGCTGCTTTTATGGGCAACATGCGTAGCAATTATTATAATTTCTTCTATTGAATTATTTCAAAAATCCTCAAACTTTTGAAGTTAATTTTTCAAGTTTGTACTCATTGCTCAATAAATCGAAAATGGTTACAAATAGCCATGGGACGTACATACAAAAAAATTTCCATTTTTCATTTTTGGTCATCCTGTACATTTTTACAAAGAGAAAAACGATACAAAAACATCACACAGATGTCTCGTAACTGGAATTTACAATAGTTTTTTTCTTTCCTTTTTTTTTTTACCTCGAAAATGGCTTTAGGAATCGCTCCATATAGCCAGTCACCATTTACAAAAATACAGAAAATAAAATAATAATCCCAAACTAGCTTCACTTAAAAGAGAACGGATGGGAGGGAGGTGGATGTAGGAGAATTTGAGAATAAGTACAGGGACACAATTTACAGTTTTTCTTAAAATCAACAATTATAACTGTAGTGATTCTTGCAATGTGCATCTCCAGATGGTATTATTTCAACAAAAAAATCATTATATCCAAGTAGTTGGGAGATAGCCAGTAATAACACAGGAGTGAAAAAAGTCTAGAAAGAGGCTTGTACTATATAGTACATATAAACATACGTGTATATGTACTGATATTTTATAGTATTCCATTGTAGATTCCCCTGTACAAGTGTACAATCGTCTTGGCGCTCCCTATATATCCGAAAATAATTCCCGGCTATAGAGTCTTATCTATCTTACTTCTATTTTTTTTTATTTTTAGCTGTCAATAAATAATTCGAAACAATTCGGGAAAACTATTCGATAAGAAGAGTTACAGACTACGGACTAATTTACCTAGTTCTAGTATTTCAATTTTTACATCGTCAAATCTGTTATTGCTCAATCGATCTTGGCGAAATTGAAAACGTTTAGCTCTCAAATGCATATAGGTATACCGGTTGTCCATTTTATCAGGGCCCTCGAGAATATCTCACTTAATATTGGTCGTACAAAAAAAATGTTTTTACGAAAATTGTGCCGATTTATATAACCTACAAAATGGTTTAAAAACATTTGAAATCCATGGCCTACTTTAAGAGTTATGGCGGAAAATACCGAAAATGCGGAAAACGTCTAGGCCAAATATCTCCGTTATTTGAAGAGATACGAGAAAAATTCTAAGGCGAAAATTTTTTGCAAAACAGAGTGTTTCAACGAGGTTTAACCTATTTTTTTTTCAAAACCGCTGTATTTTGAGATTTACTCTTCAGGCTTTTAAAAAAATTATTTTTAAACGGGCGGGAAATGGCGCCATTAAATATAGTATTTTCCTCCCTTTTTAACGATATATCACATGCCATATTTATTCATTGGTACTACGTTAGTAATTATAAAAACATTTTTTTTAAACCAATAATTTTTTTTTAACATGCATTATATTTGCCGTGGAGAAGTATGATTAAATAAAAGGATAAAATAATTCAATAAGTTGTTCAAATCTTTGCTATAATAAAACATTAACACAATTAAGAAGAATAAAATAAATTCAGGTAACAAAAACGAAATAATAATAAAAAGAATATAGCACACAGAACATTAATATTTATCTAATCCTTAAAATAATTTTTAAGATAGCATATCAAGTGTTCAAAGTGTCTACCGCGATTTCTTATGCACAATCGAGCGCGGCGAGGCACTGCATTTAAAACATTACTCAGCATTTCGCGGGTAACTGTAATACATGCCTGTTGAATTTGAGCTTTTAGGTCCTCTACATTTTGCGGTATCGTCGAAAACACCTTATCTTTAATGTAACCCCAAAGAAAAAATCCAGTGGGGTTATATCTGGAGAACGAGGGGGCCATCGAATAAATCCGTTGGTACCTATCCAATGTTGAGGCAAAATTTCGTCTAAATAATCTAGGCAAATCTGAAAATTGTGGGGCGGAGCTCCATCTTGTTGAAAATATTGAAATTTGCGTCGATTTTTTAAAGGTGGGTCATCTAAAAATTTATTAAATTCATTTCTCAAAAAGTTTAGGTACCTTTGGCCACTGAGGTGACCATCATAAAAATAAGGACCTATTAAATTGGTGCTTAAAATACCTATTCACACATTTATTGAAAAACGATTTTGAAACCCAATTGGTCTATGCTAGTGGGTATTTTCAGAAGTCCATTTGTAATAAATATTGCGATTAAAAAATCCATTATTAGAAAAATTTGCCTCGTCGGACCAAAGTATTTTACTACATATTAATGGATCGGCACGCTTCTTTTCCAACAGCCACCTACGAAAAATCGTCCTCCTTGGTTTGTCCCCCGCTTGTAAATTGTGACTTTTTAGGCTTTATAACACCGGTAACCATTTTTCTTTAAAAAAATTTTAGCACTTGTTTTATTTAAGTATAGTCTAGTATACTTTAACTTGGCGTGCGTATGAATGAGTTTATATTTCCGTACGATTTCATTTTCTCCCATATTGTACACAAAGTTAAAGCAATAGTCCAGAAACATTGTCTACGTGGACAATATTTCTGGATCTTTGTGTACAAGAGAAAATGAAATCGTACGGAAATATTAACTCATACATAAACACGCCAAGTTAAAGTATACTAGACTATATATGACAAGCAATTTGAATTTCTCTTAATGGTGTTTCCAAATTTTCTGTATTTTTACTTCGTACATAATTAATAACTCGGTTTACCTTATTTACATTATCAGTAACACTGTTCAACCTTGTCTTCTTCTTTAAAAATAAACCATTATTTTTCAGTTTCGCAGCAAATTTTCTGAACAGAGTTTTATTCGGCTGTAGTGCTTGTGGAAATCTGTTTCTATATTCTACTTGAGCTAATCCAGAGTTAAAATTGCATTAGCAATATGTAACCAACATATTATGACGATCAATGTGAGTGAAAATCATTTTTAAAAACTCTAAATTCTTAAACGAGTGTGATTGAGTGAGAGTTTAAGTATTAACTGAGATGATCTGTCAAAAAATTAAATTGTCAAGTTTGTTCATAGCAAACTATTTTTAAATAATTGAAATAATAGTGAAATCATGAAATATAAACAAATGGATATTATACTTAAATTAACTGGTAAAGACATTTTAACTGTCTGAGCAAGGAGTGACGCTTTTATGGAGGACCTCTATACATTGGCATAACTGCGAATACTCTTTCCATAATTGCTCCATGTTGCTTTCTTGATTATTATTTTGTTTTTGTTACCTGAATTTACTTTATTCTTCTTAATTGTGTTAATGTTTTATTATAGCAAAGATTTGAACAACTTATTGAATTATTTTATCGTTTTATTTAACCATACTTCTCCACGGCAAGTATAATGCTTGTTAAAAAAAACTTATTGGTTTTAAAAAATGTTTTTATAATTACGAACGTAGTACCAATGAATAAATATGGCATGTATAATATCGTTGAAAAGGGAGGAAAATACTCTATTTAATGGCGCCATTTCCCGCCCGTTTCTAAATAATTTTTTTAACAGCCTGAAGAGTAAATCTCAAAATACAGCGGTTTTGAAAAAAATTTGTTAAAACCTCGTTGAAACACTGTTTTCCGCATTTTCGATATTTTCCGCCATAACTCTTAAAGTAGGTCATGGATTTCAAATGTCTAAACCATTTTGTAGGTTGTATAAATCGGCACAATTTTCGTAAAAATATTTTTTTTTGTACGACAGATATTAAGTGAGATATTCTCGAGGGCCCCGATAAAATGGACAGCCTGTATATATTTCCCCATTTAAATTTCACTTTGTTTACTACGTTGCGTCGGTTAATAATGATTTCAAAGAAACAAATCCTTGTACTGCAATCTCTTGTCCTATTATTAACTAATGTAACTAGTGATTTTACACATTGATTTTAAATGTGTGCTCTATTAAAGCAGACAACTCGTGATTTCCTATAGATCATATTCTAATATTACCTTGACAATATTCAAATCATTTACCTGTAGAGATTACATACCTAATGATCTTATTTAGTATTCTATTTTTGGGTACTAATTTTATTTGGATATTAATACATTACCCGCGTAACATAAACACTTTGCAGACTCATTCGTGGTTGGCAACAACCCTAAACCATCCAGAGTCGTTATACAAAGCCTCTGATGTCTCTTGAACGTTATTAGCACGCATTACTTCTAATTTATAACACGCTCCTTACAACTAATGCTTAAAAGCTGCGAGAAGTCTCTACAACTACTAGAAAACAATAGATTTTTCACATACCGATTGAAATGGAACATTTTTGCTAGTAAACATCCACACTGTCACAAATAAAAACATTCAACTGTAGAAACATCTAGGAATATGGGGATTATGATCGTTAATCCCCTATAAATAAACCTCTATCTGTGTTATATCTAATATACGGGTCTAATCGCTTTACCTAATAACAGATAATTTTAAGTCAGTCCTGCTAATGTACCTAATGCTATTTTTATCAAACGAATGGGTGATACATGATAGAGCTAGTGTCTAAAACAGTAGTTATATGGAAGAAAGTCAAATATATTCTGAAAGTTATTTGTGGCATTCCACGAATATTCTTTCCTATTATTTTTGTTTTCTACCACATGTACTATTATCCTCTTCAAAACAAATCATTTTGTAGATTCGGTGATTTGTTTTGAAGAGGATAATAGTACATGTAGTAGAAAACCCAAATAATAGGAAAGAATATACTTATAATTAATAAGTTCTTGCTTGTTATGGTAAAGTAAAATATCAATTAGTGAAGTACACATTATTTATTTATTTATTTGTTTACATAAAACCACGCAACAAGTAACCAGTTACCCGCTGGGGAAGTTACTCTACTACTAATGTAAATTTATAAAAAAATACACTAATATTAATTGTACGACAATTTTCAACTTCAATAAAACACAAACACTTAACAAAACGGCGCTGCATATTCACAATATTGTTTATGTATACCGGGTGTTAAAAAATTATGGGAACGGTGTAAAATCTCGAACAGTTTGCATCAAATCGAAAAATAAAAAAATACGTGTCAAATATTTCTCAAAAAACTATCTACTGATACCAAAATGACCTCCTCACCCACCACCCCGTGGGTGGGGCGAGGGGCAACTTTAAAATTTCAAATAAAAACCAATATTTTTTATTGCGGAATCGGATTCTACTGCAAAAAATACGTAAATTTTATTCCGGACATTTCCTTCGATTCTTGCACGGTGTCGCTGTAATCGCAAAAAATTAAAAGAAAACATTACTGTTTCAAGAGTAGCGTCTTGTGCCCATAAAAAACGTCCAATTCAAAAACTGTAAAACACGTATTTGTTATTTTTACGAAATCTATCCAATGACATTGGATTCGATTCTCCCACCCCTAACCCAGTGGGTGGAGTAGGGGGGGGCCAACTTTGAAATTTGTAATGAAAATCCCTATTTTTTATAGCGGATTCGCATTCTACGGCCAAAAATACGTGAATTTCTCGCAAGGTGTCGCTGCAATCGCACAAAATTGAAATGATGGGAAAAGATGGGGCTCCTCCACACTATCGGGATATCGAAAGTACCATTCAAGTAGTCCCTCTATTTGAATGGTACTTTCGAAAATCGATGCATTGGTCGAAGAGGAACTATTGAATGGCCAACAAGATCTCCCGACCTCGCGCCACTTGAATATTTTGTTTGGGGCTACGTGAAGGGTAAGGTTTATTTCACTAAACCTCGTGATTTGGAAGAGCTGAGGCAACGCATAATAAACATTTTTGCAGAAATACCACCTCAAATGATAAGAAGTGCTATTGAAAATTTTTACGTTCGTCTCGGACAATGCCAAGAAGTCAATGGGCACTATTTTGAACACCTGCTATAATCTTGAAATTAAAACCTGCTAGTGTAGCGTTAAGCCGTAAACTAATTGCCTCAACTGGCCGAAATCCTCACCTTGCCTTAAATGGTTGAGTTACCTCCTTGCCTTCACTGGCTGGGATCAAGAACTTGTTTGAAATGGCTGAATTAAGAGGTAAAACCACTGTTACTTTTTTTTTTAAATCGAGTTTTTTATTGCCCTGTAAAAAACGTAAATAATAATAATAGTGGGAAAGTCGAATCCAATCTCATTGGATAGATTTCGTAAAAATAACAAATACGTGTTTTTCAGTTTTTGAATTGGACGTTTTTTATGGGCACAACACGCTACTCTTGAAACAGTAATGTTTTCTTTTCATTTTTTGCGATTACAGCGACACCATGCAAGAATCGAAAGAAATGTCCGGAATAAAATTTACTATTTTTTGCCGTAGAATCCGATTTCGCAATAAAAAATAGAGGTTTCCATTTGAAATTTTAAAGTTGCCCCTCGCCCCACCCACGGGGTGGTGGGTGGGGGGAGGTCATTTTGGTTTCAGTAGATAGTTTTTGAAAAATTTTTGACACGTATTTTTTTATTTTTCGATTTGATGCAAACTGTTCGAGATTTTCCACCTTTCCCATACTTTTCTAACACCCGGTATAGCACATGCTGGGGACTATACCAGTGAGCATCAAATACATTATCAGCACAAAGGAATAAAAATACATTATATCTGAATTACTAAAACCCCTATACATTCTAATTACGAATCTTGGACTCTTTCAGAGTTGAAAACAGCTAAATTTACAAACTACACAAAACAAGCTTCTATCAAAAGTAACACAAAGATCCGATACAGTTAGTATCGGATCTTTGTAGTTCTTCGTAATTTAAATAATAATTATAACTGGCTGGGGGCTTTACAAAATATAAAATAAATGTGTCATTTTCGGTTATATTATGAGGTGAATAGCTTCTTATCGCAATTCCTCAATTTCGATTACATAACAGAGCGCCCGAATCTGTGACAATATCGTTGATAAAACTGTTAAAAAGTAAACGGCCTCAGGTACAGGCAACACCTGAGTTAAAAATAAGACGTCGAACGACCAGAAACCGTGGTGAAACCGCTCTACATAATAATAAATAAATAATAAATAACACCACAGGTAATTACGACACCCTTTATCCCGCCTATTATCTAAACATGAAGTGATTATAGGGAGTCCAGAAGCTCTCCTGACAAACGAAAACTGCAAATTCTAGACGTGATTTTATGTCGATTTGACGATTTGTCGTATACCACATTATCCAACAATGCTTCGTAATGGAGCTACACCCCTTTAAAGGTGAAACATTGTCATCAAAATCTTTTTAATATCTCCAAAACGGTTTTATTTAATCAAATAAAACTTGGTGCATTTATAGATTTGTCAGGACAGTGTCTGGACACCTTGTATAATAGCACCAACCACAATCCTAATTTACACATCTTGCATCAGAATTCTGTAGTCCGGGCGCTCAAGCGCCTTGGAAAAATGATGCTGTCAATGCGTATACTGTGGAATACCTACAGGTAAAGTTGCTTTCATTGGATCTACCTTGAAATACTTGCAACTTAAAAGACAAATAAAAAATGATTGTTAGCGGCCGAATTCAGGTATATTATCTGGTCCATTAGTAATATTATGTTAATCTTCTTGAGAGACTTTTACAAGGTCATTTCCTAAAAACTTAAATCCCACTGCTCTACAGCAGAATCCTACGAAATTAATGGGTATTCTCTATAATTTGGGCCACGTTTAGCCCACAAATGACCTTGAAATAACCGTATCACGCACTGATTGTGAGAGAACAAAGGTGGGCGGGCGCCGCAGCAATTGTGCTTATCTTAATAACCTCCACACAACAGATTTATTAGCGGATCACCTATTTTCAAGGGACAATTTATACATTCTTCAACCGGCGCCCCGGCAAAATATAAAATGCAGAAGATTTGCTCCTATCTGTTATAGAGGTTAAAGTTCACGGACCTCCCTCAAAATTGGTGAGTGATAGTTAAAAATGGATTTCATATTTTGATTCGGCAATACCAAAGATATTTGATTCACCAAAAAAAGTATCAGGGAGGGAAACAATTTTAAAGTGCAAAACAGTTGTTACAGGATATTTTTGCAATTAGTATACAACGGTAAAGAATATAGCAATGTTTTGTGATTTGTATGTAATATTATCAGAAATTGTGCTGCAACTTCTTTTATTATTTACATACTAGTAAAAAATTTTGGATATTTTATGCTGTTTTGTACAAACAATAAATAATTATCATAATACTGTCTTACGTTCTGTTTTATTTTCCTCCATATATTCCTTATACCTAAGTGAAGCAAACAGGAACCACAGAGCATCAGACAATCCACATACACCTATTTTTTTTTCACCTATTTTAGAATGAATAAACAATCTATAAAATTAGAAATTTAGGGTACATTTATGTATGTACTTGTTAAAAATATTCTTGTTTAAAAAAGTCCTATCAATTTTAAATAAAAAAAAAAAATAATAAGAATTGCTCACGAAGTTGCCCTAGAAACCTACTTTAAAAAGCTGCCCTGATAGCCTCATCCATATTTTCTATCTCCCAGTCAGTGGGTAACATGCAAATTAGTGATTATCAGCGAGGCATTCGTAACACAAAAATAACCAACTCCAATAATAGATACTGGTTGGCTAAAGAAAAGATAAGGAAATTACTGTTGAAAAAAGGAAGCAAAACACAAAAGAAAGTCAGTTCTTATTAACAAAGACAACATTATTTGCTGGAAAATAGCAAGAACAATTCGAAAGTTTCGTGAGGAAGGGAGGAAGAACATTATATGGACGAAACTTGGGTGAACCAGTGTGACAAAAGTATAGGCAAGATACTTAATATGAAAAGTTCTAGACAAGCATTCTTGGATCAACAGGGTTGAAGGCAGGAAAAGGAAAACGCTTAGTAGTCACGCATATCTGCAGGGCCAATGGTTTTGTGGATGGAGGTTTGCTCTCATATATGCATGCAGATGTTCTTAAAGAGTATTTTATAAGAATGTTAGATCCATTACATGTAATCGTAGAGCACAATGCTAGTTATCGCTCTAGACAGATTGAGAGAACCCCTCCGAACTTTTTGGAGGAAAGTCGATATAATTCAATGCTGCTTTTTAAATGAATATGGTAAAGAAGAAACTTTGAGCAATTATCAATCTCAATAAAGAGCACTTCAAAAAATTATTAATAAAAGATAGCCGAAGAATCCTAAAATAACTATACTTCGGTTACCACCCTATCACTGTGAACTTTAACCCCATCGAATTGGTGTGCGCTCAAATAAAAGGTGAAATATTCCGAAATGTTATCACGTTTAAATTAAAAGACATTAAAGTAATGTTGATCAATTCCTGACAAAAAGTAACAAGCAAGTAGAATTATATCTAAGAACAGGTCATAGTACGGATATTTCCAATTAAATTTATCTAAAAGTGCAGATTACATAAAATACAAGGAAATATTTATAGTTACTTATAAGCACACTCTGTCTGTGTAGGCGTTGCGATGTCTGGAAACTTTTAGTTGAATCACCCTGTATACAAACATTTTTTAAAAAAATTAACATTATTATTTTATTATATTTTAGTTTATGTTGTTTTTTGACATTTTAGGAGAGACTCTTATTCATAGTAGCTAGCGTAGCGTGTACGCAGTGTACGTCGTGCTATAATAGGAAAAAGCAAAACATGTACAACAATAAACATATCACTTATTGAGAGTCAACAATTATTATTAATCGCAATCAGAGTACATTGCAAGGTTAAAAAACAAATGAGTATAACACCCACTTGTTGCAATGCATAAAAAAAATTCATTAAAAAGCAACAGCAACAAGTAAATTAGCAAGTCGCTCGCATTTCCCGCTCACCAAACTAAAATTAGATGAGAACAAATTTAAATTTAAAAATAAACATAAAAATAATTTCAACTCACTGCCAATGTATGCCATCTCTGAGGAGAGAGTGTAAGCCACGAAAGGATAGCCTGGAGCCTACAGAGTTCGAGCGTTGTTGCCGGCATTCGCCGCCAGAATGTGCTGACATGTTTAAATTTAACACTGATTCAAACACTCACTACACAAAACTAAGATCTGAAAAAATACAAATAAAACAGATAAATTAAAACAAAAACAAGACGAACACAAAAATGTAATTAAAAGAAAAAGAAAAGAAAAAATAATTTAATTATATTGCAAATAAACAATAAGGCAATTCTTTAGGTAATATTTCTTATTCCTTTTCAAATTCTGAACATTCTGTTTAACAAAATTCAATGGAGGGACGTTACTAAACTCTACCGTGATAAACATGGTGAAATGGCTCTGTGAAACAACTTATTAAGTCGTTGTATTATCAAATGCGATGCATGTAGGTTTTACTTTTGCCCTTGACCTTCAATAATTCTAATCGAAGAAGTATGTGCTTGCAACACCATTTTACCAACTCGTTTTTCTAAGAAACTATTTTTGATAGGAAAATAAAACATAAATACTAATAACCATTACTATATGCAGTATATTGCATATTTTTTAAAGACTTTTCTAGCAGTTAAAAAAAAATTATTTATTTTAATATGCGAGTAGTTCCTTCATAGATGTACCTATCAAAAAATTAGATGATATGGCTTAAAGTGTTTTTACCACAAATGAAAACTGGTGATATAAAGGTATGTAATTAAAGAAAGGTCGAGAAGAATGAGGGAGACAAAATTCAACTACCCATCTCTTATCTCCCAGCCAAGGGGGTGAAAACTACTCCCTGCAGGGATTACGGCCACCCTCAATTTTTCTGATTGTTTTCCAAAAGGATGTCGATTAGGAAGGAGGTGGCGATCCCGGCAGGGGGTAGTTTTCATCCCCTTGACTGGAAATAAGGGCTGGATGAATGACTTCCCTCATCTATTTTGACCACTTCCCCCCAATCGAATTCCTTTTGAAAAAAGGGGCAGACAAATTGAGGAGGCCCCGTGATCCCTGCAGCAGGTAGTTTTCACCCCTTTGACTGGAAATAAGAGGTGGGTGGTTGATTTTACCTCCCTCGTCCTCCTCGACCCTTCATTAGTTACATTGCCTTCGAACAGCGCGAAAAAATCAGTTACGACAATTTTTTGCCTCAAAGGGGTGGTTTTCACCCCCTTTGCAATTTAATACCTATGTTATCATCGTAGATAAAGTATTGTATTTAACTTGCGATAATGGTAATAACTCACTTGATAAATTACAGCACGAGCCGCAGGCATACTTCATCTGCGTGAGATATTAGCTACATTACCGCTCGTTGAATAATATACTATTATTTAATTGCTTTGATTCATTGAAGCTGCCAAATTTAAGGATATGGCGTTAAAAAAATATATTTTTATTTTTTTAAGTGTTGCTACTTCTAGAAAAATGTTTAAAAAAATAGTTTACTACAAAGTAATATCCTTAATAGTGTTTTTGTTTAGTTTTCTTAGCTATAATGGTTTCTTAGAAAACCTAGTTCAGAAAATAGTGCCTCCAGTACATTATTACTCAAGGAATAAACATAACAGTTTCTTGACAGTTTCTGCTGGAGGCCGTTTCACCATGCTGGACTCTTTTAGTTCCCTCTGTGGAAATGCAAAGACCGTTAAAGTACTGGGAACGCAGCAAAAGACAGCTCCCCTCGCTCTCGAGGGTGAGGAATACTATGGTGACAATGGTACATCCCAATTAATGCAAGCCACCCCTTTATGTAAAAAACCACCCGCTTTTCCGTTTTTTTGATCTGGGCGTGCGAAAGCTTGTCGGATTGAAATATTTTTGCCCAATTTCAATAAATTGAGCTACCATCCACCACAAGCCACCCCGTCCGATCCCAAGGGTTGAAACCAGATCCCCCCCAATAACCGAAATACTTTCAAAAAGCTTCAAATCGAACAGAAATTGATATACCCCTATTTTCGAGGGCGAGAAAGACGATGGTGGCAAATTTTCAAACCACCCCCCCAAACGCAAAAACTTGTCACTTGTCAAAAATTGTCACCACCGTTTTTCTCGAACACGAAAACGGGGGTATACCCATTTCTGTTCAAATTCGACCTTTATGATGATATTGCGGTTTTGGGGGTGGGAGTCGTTTCAACCGGTGGGGTCGAGCGAGGTGGGTTGTGGTCGAAATATTCAGAAAATTAAGAAAAAAAAAACGATCCAACAAGTCTTCGCTCGTCCAGGTCCAGATAAGAAAAGTGAAGGGGTAGTTTTTGCATTTGGGAGTGGTTGGAGAAGGGTATGTGAGAAAATATTGCTGCCATCATGATTCTCGCCCTCTTAAACGAGAGTGTACCGTGTACCAATATCTGTTCGATTTGAGGCTCTTTGAATTTATTTCGGCTTTTGGGGGGTGTGGTTTCAACCCTTGGGGTCAGGCGGGGTGGCTTGTGATCCATAGTTCCTCAATTTATTGAAATTGAGCAAAAAAAATCCGATATGACAAGCCCTTGCACCTCCAGACCCGAAAAACCGAAAAATAGGGTGGTTTGCGCTAAAGTGGGATGCCACCATCGTATTTTTCACTCTGGAAAACGGGGGAGGGGGGTGAATACTTTAATGTTTTTCGCCTTTTTCTGTAGTTTCACAGGGGACTATTTCCGAAAGTAATGTTAATATTTTTCTTAATATATCATATCAATATCTCGAAAACCACCACCATGCCGTTACAAACCATATTAGTGAAAAATAATCAGTGTAAGGGTACACAGAGAAAAAGTTTACGACATTTTAACACAATAATTATAGCAAATTCTCATAGCCGCGTTGGTTAAGGCGCAAGATGGGAATCGTGATTAATCATATGGGTTTCGCGCCACCGATTTCGAATTCTGGCTCCGGCACTGTCGGAGGAAATGGTTGTATGTCCGCGTTTTTTCAATGTGTAACCCACTTCCGCACACGCCTCTGGCTCCTGAAATTGGGGATTGTCTAATTTATGTGGTGTTTATTATTATTATTATATAAGATTGTTCAAACGTGCTTTTAGAGGGCAAGATATTAAAACATAATATTTTTAGTCGCAAACTCCTCTATAAAATCCTTATTTTACTATAAGGAACGTAATCAGACTGCAACCAACAGCTACTCTCCGGGCTATGTGCCCCGCCGAGCGTTGAATTACAAATTACAAGCCTGGCGCGTTAAGTGTAACAATTGTATATTACATTACCAACAGAACGCTAATGCTTCGATTGCAACAAACACCAGCAGAAAGACTGATCCTACTTAAAGGAGCTCTCGTGCTAGTCGTCCCACACCACTTGCAGACTGCAGTTTCGAGCTGTTGGCTCTCGTCAGTGCAAGGTAGGCATGTGACGACCGATACGAGGATCCTTGGATTATTTGGTACATCTCCGTATCCACAGGATAGCGACATGCAAAACAATCAGTAGGCGCTATCTAACAGTCCAGTGTCTGTTGCAATCGAAAAATAAATAGCCTGACTGGGTTTAGCATAGCTCAAATGTGCTTTTAGTGGGCAGGATATTAAAACATACTATTTTTAGTCGCAAAAAGTGATTGATTGAATAGATTTTCAACTAGCTACTGATCTAATATAAACAAATAAACAGAGCCCACTCCGACATACAGTCTCTTGTGAATTTATTTGACATATTGCAGAGTACGAACACTACCAAAGTGCGTGTACAGAGGACATTGAAAATTTGTTAACTCGATTATTTTGTGATTTATTATAAATGACAGGATGACAGCTTTAATATTATTAACAGAAAAAAAAGTGCAATTTCTCATAAATTATAGAAACAAATTGATCTGTTCAGACATTTATTTGTTCCATAGATAAAGTAAATAGTAGATATATATTTTTGTGCAACCATAATTCAAAATAGTAAAGAATTTAATTTATGATTTCTAAGTCTGTACAAACATTTCAGATAATGACATGCAGTTTTATAATCATCCATAAAATATATTATTTATTTATATACCATTTTAAGAACAATTATTTGAAATAGTGTTTAACAACTGCGATGAAATATCACATAAATTTCCTCCTGTGTATATTTATTATTAAGGTGTAGCAGAAGTCTTGTATTACATGCCAGTTACACTACTTCCAGTGGCATTATCAATCTTATTTGTAATCTTATATGCTTATATGTCAAACATAACAACCATAGTTCCTGGTATCAAATTTATCTGCTATGGTGAATTTTGTATACGTCTGTTTATGTTGATTGTGCGCAAATTACTTTAAATGCCACGTGTTTGTGATAAGTTATATATTTACAGTTGAACTTACACCTGCTACTGCTAGTGCAAAATGTTATTCGATACTTATAGATTTGTTAAATTCCAAACAAAATGAAATTAAATTAAAAATACTTACAAAAATTTATACATTTTAAGCATTAAAAATTATCTTTCCAGCTATCAGTCTATACGGCAAAACATAAAAGCGTGGAGCCCCCATCATAAAATGTCTCTCCCTGGAACTTTTTCGATAGGGAAAAACTTTGTAAACACGCTTCTCATACTAACGATAGAAAATTTGGCCTATTCTAAAATTCAGTAGTTCCAATAATTATAGACATTGTTTCATGAATTGTTTCTTAATGAAGCACTTCTATTTTAACTAACCTCAAAAAAGGAAGTTCCTTATTCGATTCTTATTTATGTACATATATATGTTTTATTAATGTTCGCGCACCACTTTGTGATGTACCGACTGATTTCGATCATTTTTTAACAGGGAGCTTTCCAGGTGGTCCCATGCAAATTCCTTCTAAATAAAGCAGAGCTACAAAAAACGGATATATTCTAATATTTGCTGGAGGCGCCGGTAATATGACAATTATCACTAAAGCTCACTAAAATATTGTTAATTGTTATCTAACATAGGTATTAAGAGTCTGTGGTAAAATAAACAAATAGCGAATTCAAACTCATTTTTGTTCTTCTCGGTTTACAGAGTGTATTTGAAATGCATGTATGTAGTCAGATCTATGACTGATCACTCCTTCCTGATACAGGGAAGCCTGCTCATTTATTAAAAGGCCCAAAAGTAATCGAGAAAATAAATTTTGAAAACGGCAAACAGTTCACAGTACACTCTTTGGTAGGTAGTCGAATTTCCAATTTCCAACGAGGCTTTAAAGTACATTTTAATAAAAAAAACATGCCAAAACACACGAAAGTTAGTAATCTGTTTATGAATTTTGGTTCACGTCAACTAATTCAGAAACATACCCATTATAAAGAAGGTAACTGTTTAGACAACATTTTTGTAAATTCTAACTGTCCAAATGTATCAACTAATATTTCATATTTATTTAGTCAAATCATATTTCACAATTCATTACATGTGTATTTTCCTAGTACAAACCAATAATTAAACAAGTAAATATTATTAATACTAAAATAAAAGAAAAATAAAGTATATGACTTGAAGCACCTATGCTAAGAGCATGTGCTGTGCTATTTGTTTGTGAAGGTTTATTACTAATTACCTGTGACCGAATGCACTACGTGAACAATAGTGAATAGTATGGAGAAATAGACTTGCCTTTACATCTATACATTATATTATTAACTAATTAATTAAACAATCTAAGGATATTTAAAAATGTAATTTTTAACTTCAATAAAAAAAATAAAAAAAGAGAGCTTTATTTGAATAATTCAGAAAATTTTTCTTTACTTTCCAATATGAATGTTTTGGTTCTTTTAGAGAAATTGTGATATTTACTTATATGCCTAATTTCTGGAGGAATTTTGTTGTAAATTTTTGGCCCTAAATAACTTATAAATAACTGACAAACATTCTTACCGAATCTTGGCCTGGTTAAGTTTGGATTAATATTAGCTCGCGTTTCATATCTATGTAATATTGAATTTTTGTTATTTTTGCATGTGAAAAGGGATACCTCAAATATTTTATGTATTGTATAACAAAGCCGCCGAAAAAAATCTGTTTTTATTAAATATAAGCCTCATTAGATAATTTTGCGTAACTTGTAATGGCTGCAATGTATTATTGTAAGTTCCACCCCAGCAATGTAGACCATATTTGAGTAGTGATTCAGCAAGTGAACTATAAACTATCATTATATCTTTCCGGTTAAGGATAGATCTCAATGTGTAAAATTTGTATATTAGTTTCCTTAAGCGGTTGTTAACATAATTTGTATGATTACCCCATTTTAAGTGTTGGTCCACCATTAGTCCCAAATATTTAACATGATCTGATCTATTTATACTGTTCCCTATATGAATAATATCTTTTGATGGTAAATATGCTGATGTTGGCGAAAATGTTAAAAAAGTGGATTTTTTTGTATTTAATGTTCTAATAGTCTAAGCATATCAGACCATAGTCATTAGTCGTCTAACTCTCGAGCTACTCTATAAAGTTCTTAATAATACAGTAACAAACAATTTAAAATTAAACAGGAAATGTAGCAATAATAACATTGAACAAGTTATATTTTACTTAAGCAGGAAAACACGGTTCGATACTTGCAAAATACAACCAAAGGGAAATTTACTGCCTTTCACAATCTATTCGTACAGGGTGAATCACGTAGGCCTTTCGTTAGAAGTTCTTCAACTTTCAGTTGGATTACAAACTTGAAATTTGGTATGCAGCCATAATCGATTATGCCCCTTGTACCAAAAATATTTTGAGTTCTCCAGCTATAGAGGGTGCGCCAAAAGCCTGTACCAACTTTCTTATTTTAAATGTAAACTTACATTTTTTACATGGTTTGATTGGCCTTCCAAGTCTGAATTTAGACAACCCAAGTTATGTTAACCTGTTACAGGTTTTGACACGTCAATTTAATAAATAAATGTCGCTATAGTAGTTTACGAACAAATTTGTATATCACAAACTGTTCAAAATTATGAAACCAAATTGATAAATCAGTTAACTGGAAGTCCAGGCTAACATCTGATGGTCCCATTGGTGGTCCCATCTTTTACCATATGGGGGCAGGCGATTTTCATATGTCGCAATGAAAAGTCGTCAAAAAGTCGATTTTTTTCAAATGGCATCTACTGTTTTTTTAATATCATTCGAAAGAAAATAGAATTTTAGGGTGAGTTACTTAAACATTCCCTATACCTACTATGATCAGGAAAATTCTTCGCAAAAGTTGATCCTGCGTACGTAGTCTCCGGAATGTAGTTTTTATAGCCTTATAAATTTATAAGGATGTAACTTATGACAACAACGGATTCGTTGCAACGAGGTAAAAGAAATTCCCAAATTAGCAGATGCTGTTCTGATGGAAGCACGTGTATATGCTAGAAAATACCTCAGGGCATTAATTTCAAAATAATAATAATAATAATAATCTCAAGAGAGGACGATGCGGTGACTATGGAGAGGACGCGCAGCTCGTGGACGGAAGCATCTTACACCATCTAGATGCCGGAGAGTCGTACACTTACTTGGGTGTCGAGCAACGCTCCACCCAAGAAGTGAATGTAGTGAAAAACGCTCTCCGCGGCAAGTATCAGCACCTACTCCGACAGAACTGTCGGGGAAGAACAAGGTGTCTGCTACAAATATGCTTGCCGTTCCGATCCTTCTCTACTCTTTCGGAGTAGTGAAGTGGACTAGAGAAGAGCTGCGTCAACTCGATGTAGTAACCCGCAAGAAGATGCATCTCAATAGGAGCTTGCATCCTAAATCGTCCGTTCCACGGTTATATCTCCCACGACATCGGGGAGGCCGTGGACTCTTGAGCTTGGAGAGTCTACATAGCAGGATGGTTCTGGATGGAGCATGTAAGGTAATCAGGAGTTCGGATCCCCTCCTCTGCATGGTCCGAGACCATGAAAATGCAGAGGTAGGAGCTTTTCTCTTTAAGGCAGCACGGAGAGCAGCCGATGAACTTGGTCTCATCTTCGACGTCGAGCGGGTAAACCCCGACTCTGTCACCGAGTTGGAAGCCGTTCGACTAAAAGCCCACATTAGAGCTGCAGAACATAACATCCTTCTGCAGCTCCATAAGGATAAGCCATTGCAAGGAGTCTTTTATAAAAATATAGAAGACCTCGGCTTAACGATTCGCGGACCCAGTAGTCACTCACCCCACAGGCGTGGGGAGTGGCTATTGGTATTTATTACCAGCTCCCCTCTGTGAGAGTCGGAGCCACAGAGTAGGGTGACTGGTTTTTTGCAAAAAAAAAAAAATAATATGTTGTTGATATTCGTTGTTTACAATAATCTTTTATAAAGGAGGCGACGTTCAACTAGGCTGCTCTTCCACGTAACCCCCTATAATTCTGCAAAACAAGCAGTACATTATAAAATAAAACAGTATATGCGTACAAAATGTAAGATATATTACAGTACACGTAAATAAATCAAATCTAACTATAAAAACAAAATTAATTTCTTTATGATATTAAGTAATTTTTGATATGGGTTTTCAGAGTATGGAAACTAGAATTTGAGCTAATTTTACAATTCAGGTTATTATAAATGTAAGTTGCATTATATGTAAAAGATCTTTTAAATTGGGCTGTATTATGCTTAGGAACGCTGTATAGGCTACAATAGCGCGTAGGACAATTATGTACATCGGTACCTTTAATTAATTTTCCAAGCAAATATATTGGATATTTATTTATGTTCATTTTGTGGATGAGGCACGCCATATGCAACTTAAAACGTTCATCAAGCGTTAACCATTTACTTTGCGGAAGTGTCTCAGAGATATGGTCAAATTTGCGGAGGTTATAACAGAATCTTAAACGATTATTTTGAATTTTTTGCAAACTTTTTTGGTCCGTTTTAAGCAAAGCGGGCCAGTATACCACATCACAGTAAGTTAAGGCAGACAAAATTAAAGATTCACATAACTTAAGTTTCACATCGCTTCATAAATACTCCTTATGGAATTATGCATGTATGTCTTTAATTTAAAATAAGATTTTTTAACAAGTGTGTTAACGTGTTCATTAAATTTTAATTGCACATCTAAAATTACTCCGAGATTTTTGTAATGTTCACTAAAAGTTAAAGATTCATTATCAATTAGAATTTTAAAATCAGGTATTTCGCAGAATTCTTTATTGTTTTTCCCAAACAACAATACCTCAGTTTTTTTCTAATAAGACCGTGCGCGCACTTGATACTCTCACCACCTGTGCTAAATCTTCGTTGATTTTCAGCAGCTACTTTATATTGGTGCATGGAACAAAATTTAAGGTAGCTGTAAAAATCAACGGTATATATTGAAAATACTAGTGGACCTAGGACACTTCCTTGTGGAACACCTATTGTGTTGAATATGAAATTTGAAAAAATTTCATTTAGGAGCACCCTTTGCTATTTATCTGAGAGATAGTTTTTTAGAAATAGTACAGCAGAATGACTAAAACCAAAATATTTAAGTTTTTTACATAAAATCTCATGATCAACAGTATCAATTAATTTCCTGTTATAGGTTTAGTTCTCACAAGAGGCTTAACTACCTTCCCATGATCAAAAAAATTATTTTTAAGCCTAAGAAATTTATCTTTTGTCATTTCCGGTAGATGTGGATACTTGAAATTGAACGCGCGGCATATTCTGTCAACTATTCTGTTATTTTCACCATAAATTGCAAACAAATCAAAGACAACACCATTCGAATAATGTTCCATGATGAAAATTGCACGAATTAATTGATAACAATGACACAATAGAGGCTAGGTTTGACATTTGGCATTTCTTCCAAAGCCTACTACAAAAAATGTCAATAACCCAAGATATGCAAACATATTTTCAAGGGTAATATAACAAGACCTTGATAAATAGTCGGCTCTTATATTGTCATCAATTTTTGGAGAGTGGGATGGTTGTCAATTTGACGAGACCATATTTGGCGTTAATAATCTGACTTAAGCCGGAGAGCTTTAGCTCGAGGGATTTAGTCTTTGATTATTAACGACAAATGTGGTCGAGGCAAATTGGAGAGCACTCGAGAAAAATTGTGACAATATAATAGCCGCTAATTTATCAAGGTTGAGTTATATTTTATTAGATTATTTCTTGAATGAGTTAATAATTGGAGATATATAAATTTGACGTTTGAAAATATTTGTACGACACCAGTATGCCTACTTGTTATAAGTTCAAAATAGCCACTGATATTCCTTGTTTCTAAGGATTTTCAAATATTGTGATTGGTTAAAAAATTCGATTTGACACATAAAAGAAATAATCAAGTAAATTGTTAGAACTGTCATTGGTTTCCATGACATACTTGAAAGACCAAGCAATATCTTGGCAAGATAAGGTATTTCTTGATTTCTATTAAATAGATCGATTGGGGGTCCAGTTAGGCATAGGGAATGCTCAAGTAACTCACAATAAATTCAATTTTCTTTCGAATGATATCAAAGAAACAGTAGGTGCCATTTGAGAAAATCGGTTTTTTGACGATTTTTCATTACGACATTTGAAAATCGCCTGCATCCATATGGTAATGTAGTGAGCAGAAAAAAATAGGACAACTTTTTTTTTCTAATGTAAATCTGTCTCTATTTGAATATGTAATGAGTAGCCGAAATAAAACAGATATCACTTTTAATTTATTTTTTACTTTAATGCTGTAGTTATTGCTATAGTAAATGATGGATGCTTAATGAGACAAATTGCACTGCGTTATAACATTAACAAAAATTTGGTGTGTAACATTTTAAGAAAGTGGAGAATAAACGGTACGATTAGTACCGTTAAATCCTGGATCAAAGGACACAGGATATCATACTTAACAAGAAACTAACTATTAATATTTCGTTATTGCACCATTTCTTTTTATAACTTCTATAAGTCTGTTTGGAATAGAATTAAATAACCTTATACAATAATCATTAGTGATAATATTTTCCCATGCATTATTTACTGTTTCCAGTAATTCTTCGGCATTCCGTGGTCTCACATTTCGTTTTTGGATACTTCTTACGATTAGTCCCCATACTTCCTCCACAGGATTTATGACTGGGCCAGTTAAGAACATTGAAGTTGTTATCTTGAAACCAGTTATTAACGGTATGAGCAGTATGAACGGAACAATTGTCTTGTTGAAATATGAACTCATTATTAGGAAATAATTGTGACACAGAAGGGAGCATAATATTGTCTAAAATCCTAATATACGTTTCACTATTAAATCGTTCTTCAATATGCCACAAAACACCAGGACCACGTGCCGATATCCAAGCCCACATATGTGACAGAAAATCTACCACTTTTATCATTGTTAGATATATATTTCTCATCGAATCGAGTATTCAGAGGGCGGTAAACACGAATACGACCGCTGTGTGTTGACTGGAAAGTTTTTTCGTCTGTACAGATTACATTGTTCCAAAAATTTACATCATGCGCTAAAAATTCAAGCGCAAATCCTACTCGAGCTTCTTTATGTTCAGCTTTAAGTAAGTATTTCTAGGCTGCTGCATGACAGCGTAGCTCCGATTCTCGGCGACCAGTACTACTCGATCCAGGAAAACTCGTTTATTCAGCAACCTGAATAACTGAGTAAAATGGATTTTCTACTAAAGCATTTACCAATTGCAAATCTGTTGTTGAGTTGATATCCTTCGTCGCCCTGATCCAGGATTTCTACTAATCGTACCGTTTATTCTCCACTTTCTTAAAATGTTACACACCGAATTTTTGTCAATATTATAACGCATTTTGTCTCATTGACCATCCATCTTCTGCTTTAGCAATAACTCCAGATTTAACTAAATCGCTTATATGAGGCATATTAATTGTTGCACACTTGCAATAAATTATGACAACTAACTGACAATGCCACAAAAATTAAAGTTAGATGTACATAACTAGATTTTAGCAAAATACCGTTATAAGACTTGTCTTATTTTTTTTGACGACCGTACCTACTAATTGTGATCAAACGATTAACAAATTTATCACCGTTTCCTCTTTATTTTGACAGTAGGCATTGCTTCGTTACTCTCATAATAAAGAATATACGGTGATACTCATTAATGGTCTCATCATATTTTTATCATCTTTTCTTCAAAGATCTTAGTATTGTTGTTATTATTGAGCCACCCCACAGATCCGCCCTTGACAGTTTCTAATCAAAGCAAATAAATTTATAAAAAACAAATATTTAAAACATTTATATCTTGCTCTTGTGAACCGAATAAAATAATATCAGATCTTAAAGATTATACGTATTGTTCTAATATAGGCCACAGAATACAAATACAAACAAAACTAGAGACATTTGGAATGTAATACCAATCACTGATATAATTTATTAATGTATTTGATTACAGCACAAGTAGGTACATAATTATAGGATATGATCCAGTTTTACGTGCCCTCAAGGCTAGGCTATCGATTTCCACTTACAAAATTGATAAAGTAAGATGTGTGTCAATGTAAAAAGGGGTTGACAACGAAATTGTAGGTACGGTATCTATGGCTTCCATACAGAGCCGACCTGCTGTTGCTGCTGGATACTAATGAAAGAAAAATACAAAAGATCTCTGTGAAGGGAAGACGTATGAATACGATGTTATCCTCGACGAGTATTATGAGACCAGCGTTAATGGAAGAAATAATTTTGTGAAGGTGGGCGTTATTTTCACATTGTTTCATTAATTTCATTTCGTTTCATTAAACTTTTAAGGGTGTGCTATAAATACAGTGAAATGGTAGAAAATCGTCGAATAAAGAAATGCGTAACTTATTTTTTAGGCGTCCTAAAGTCCTTATTCAACGACAAATCGATGCGCCTCGAGCGTCATACGTTTCCTTTGTAAATTAAAACTGGTATAATAAAGACCAAAATGGGGTCTTTTGCAAACAAGCACAACAACAAATATTATTCTCAGCAATAAATTTTTCAGCTATTTGTAAATCTTATTTAAAAAAAATAGCATTTTTTTGTTGGTGTACGATAAAACTTGACTCAGGGTTTTTAAAGGGCTGGGCATTTTTAACAATACATTTAATCGAAAAAAGTGTATAGAAAGTTATTTAAATATTTATTTTAATATAAAACAAGGTTGTAAGCGAAAAATGTAATAGTACACGTAAAATAAACATAAAAGCATTGAAGGTTTTATATCACGTATATATATTCCTAATAGTGTTAGGAATAAGATCCTAAAAAGTTCCCATCTAACAACCAGTGTCCGCAACATTCCATATTTTGGTAAAAACCTCCCCCGAGTGGTACATTCGGGCGGTTTTTCTTAATTTTCTCGTAAACCGTTGTTCAAACGTAAAAAAACGTATAGGACAAAAAATGTTGCGCATTAAATTCTACACAAAAACTGTTATATCAATATTTTAGCTATTCCTTATGTTACATGGCCTATGTCCATTTAACAGTTTTATTTAAAAACTAGTGTTTTGTGGATATTTAGCAGGATTCAGTTCTTGTAAGTGAAACTGTTTTCAACTAACAGAATTTTACATGTATAACTGCTAAACCATTTCACACTGTTTATGTACTTAGTTTTATATCTTAGGAACTTAGTCCTGTTTTTCTATTAACACTATTATGTATCTCATTTCCGTTGTAACACAGCATCCCAGGAAACAATTAACAATTTGTCTACAAAATTTATTTACATCAGATATCTATTTTTCAATTTTTATATTTTTGTTTACTATGGAGTACATATGGTTATTTTCCTTACCTTTTCTCATTCTATATATAGTAAATCCTATAACATGTAATATATTTACTGTTATCTATACGTTTTACTATTTATTTACATCTGTTCATATTTGTGGTTATGTATTGTATTACGAATTGTGAAGCAAAGGCTCTGGTATGGAATAAAAACTTTTATTATAGATTCCCTTTATCGATTATATGCCACTATTTTAGTTGTGAGTAAAGGAAATTGTAAAATTGCGACCTGCAAGTTGGTGCGCTTAACTTAACCACTGACAGATGGCCATACTTGTACTATTTCTATATTTTTATGGCTTTCAATTTAATTAGGGAATTAAATTTGTCAGGTTAGTTTTTTTGGTAGCGTTGTTTTCCAGTAAACAGGACAAAAAGTTTACCTGATCAATAAAACTCACCAGGAATTCATTTGCTTGCAGCCTTTGTACTGATTCAAACGAATATAATTTCTAACTGTGGACTTCAGTAATTGATATTACAATTTTTATATCCCAGTTACAAAGTGTTTAATATACAGGTAATTTAATTTCATTATACTCATTAAAAAAAAATTTAATTAATCTTCAAATTTTGCCTTTGATATAATTTCAATTATTTTTAAAATAAATTTGAATTCAAAGTCAATTCTTTTTAATTTAATAAGTAGTTAAAATACTATATGTACCACATGGTTTTAAAAATATTTTTCTCTTTCCTTTTAATTTTTTTGGCAATTTATAGTTTTTATGAAATCAGCTTTTGTATAGCCAACTTTAATTAATTTCGTGCAGCTAATTTAAATATATTTTGTATAGCTAACTTGCTTATATATGTACTTTTAACTTGCTTAAATTTTGTACATGCATTCATGCTTAGATATTTACATGCTTACATGCTTCGCTGCTTATATTCTTAGATATTTAAATTCTGAGATACTTCTTCTACATTCCTGCATAGTTTTTGCACAGTTTATCTTTCATAGATAAAATTTCGTTATCTTTACATTAAACCACATAGTTGGTTAATTTTCCTATAACTTTCACCCCATTTCATTGAGAGACGTAAATTGCCAAGGAAACTTTAGAATTCATTCTTGCAACAAGAGACAATTGTGGGCCTGGATTGCTGTCCCAGAACCAGTCACCTCAACCATAATCAATATAGGATACTGGTATAAATTTGTTTTATATATATATATAACTGTCTTTTTATTTCTCTTACCAACAATTTCAGGCTGATCTATAGTAGACTGGTTATTCGAGAAAAAAAGGCAATTTTGCTTATTTTACTATAGATGGTGCCCAATTTAACATCAATTTTTCTTTGTCTCCTTTTCTCGAAATAAACAGAAATCTGTCGCTTATGCTGTACATGTCAGAAAGGGTAAGTTTCTCCACTCTTACGAATGCTCTGGACCCACGGCTCTCTGCTCCGACTTAAATCAGCTAGTCGTCCGCATATGTTGCCTCAATTCTTTCTCAAAGATAAATAATAAGAGAAAGGAGGTAACACTTACTCATTCTCGCCAATAGCGTTCAAAGTTAAGGGTAGTTTTTTAGCACGCAGTTTAAAATATGTACAATTGTATCCAGCGATCTTACGAACTTACTTATACAGTTATACATTACTCAGGCGATAGAAATCGTATTACATGAAACAGTACGATCATATTATCATAAATAATAGGTATAGTCCAAGTAAGGACTTCCTGAGACAAAAAAACTAAGCAAAATCTTTACGGCATAATTATTATCGCCGCGGGCCATGGCGCTAAGTTGAAGTAAATAGATCCCAGTAAATAAAAAATGCAAACAAAAACTTTACAACATAATTATATTGCTGCGGGCCATGGCGCCAAGCCTGACATGAAACATTCCCGACGCACATTAAAAACCGATTCAATTTGTGAACAGCACAAAAAAGAGTACCGGTATTTTAATGAGGTCGTAAAGTTTTTGTTTGGTTTTTATGTCAAAAACAAAATAATAATCAAGAAAGCAACATGGAGCAATTATGGAAAGAGTATTCGCAGTTACGCCAATGTACAGAGGTCCTCCATAAAAGCGTCGCTCCTTGCTCAGAAAGTTAAAATGTCTTTACCAATTAATTCAAGTATAATATCCATTTGTTTGTATTTCATGATTTCACTATAATTTCAATTATTTTAAAATAGTTGGCTATTAACAAACTTGACAATTTAATTTTTTGAAAGATCATCTCAGTTAATACTTAAACTCTCACTCAATCACTCTCGTTTAAGAATTTAGAATTTTCAAAAATGATTTTCACCCACATTGGTCGTTATAATATGTTCGTTACATATTGCCAATGCAATTTTAACTCTGGATTAGCTCAAGTAGAATATAGAAACAGATTTCCACAAGCACTACAGCCGAATAAAACTGTTCAGAAAATTAGCTACGAAACTGAAAAATAATGGTTCATTTTTAAAGAAGACAAGGTTGGTTGAACAGTGTTACTGATAATGTAAATAAGGTAAACCGAGTTATTAATTATGTAAGAAATAAAAATACAGAAAATTTGGAAACATCATTAAGAGAAATTCAAATTGCTTGTCATATAAATAAAACAAGTCCTAGAAAAATTTTAAAGAAGAATGGTTACCGGTGTTATAAAGCCAAAAAAGTTTACAATTTACAAGCGGGGGACAAACCAAGGAGGACGATTTTTCGTAGGTGGCTGTTGGAAAAGAAGCGTGCCGATCCATTAATATGTAGTAAAATACAGGCGGACGGGGCAAATTTTTCCAATAATGGATTTTTTAATCGCAATATTCATTACAAATGGACTTCTGAAAATACACACTGGCATAGACCGACTGGGCTTCAAAATCGTTTTTCAATAAATGTGTGGATAGGTATTTTAGGCACCAATTTAATAGGTCCTTATTTTTATGATGGTCACCTCAGTGGTCAAAGGTACCTAAACTTTTTGAGAAATGAATTTAATGAATTCTTAGATGACTTACCTTTAGAGAATCGACACAACTTTCAATATTTTCAACAAGATGGAGTTCCTCCCCACAATTCCCAGATTTGTCTAGATCATTTAGACGAAATTTTGCCTCAATATTGGATAGGTAACAATGGATTTATTCGATGGCCCCCGCGTTCTCCAGATATAACCCCAAGGATTTTATTCTATGGGGGTATATTAAAGATAAGGTGTTTTCGACGACACCGCAAAATGTAGAGGACCTAAAAGCTCGAATTCAACAGGCATGTATTACAGTTACCCCCGAAATGCTGAGTAATGTTTTAAATGCAGTGCCTCGCCACGCTCGATTGTGCATAAAAAATCGCGGTGGACACTTGGAACACTTGATATGATATCTTAAAAATTATTTTGAGGATTAGATAAATATTAATGTTCTGTATGCTATATCCTTTTTATTATTAATTTGTTTTTGTTACCTGAATTTACTTTATTCTTCTTAATTGTGTGAATGTTTTATTATAGCAAAGATTTGAACAACTTATTGAATTATTTTATAGTTTAATTTAATCATACTTCTCCACGGCAGGTATAAATGCCTGTAAAAAAAAAATATTGGTTTTAAAAAATGTTTTTATAATTACTAACGTAGTACCAATGAGTAAATATGGCATGTGATATATCCTTGAAAAGGGAGTAAAATACTCTATTTATTGGCGCCATTTCCCGCCTGTTTCAAAATAATTTTTTTAATAGTCTGAAGAGTAAATCTCAAAATACAGCGGTTTTGAAAAAAATTAGATAAAACCTCGTTGAAACACTCTTTTTTGCAAAAAATTTTCGCCTTAGAATTTTTCTCGTATCTCTTCAAATAACGGAGATATTTGGCCTAGACATTTTCCGTATTTTCGATATTTTTCGCCGTAACTCTTAAAGTAGGCCATGGATTTCAAATGTTTTTAAACCATTTTGTAGGTTATATAAATCGGCACAATTTTTGTAAAAATATTTTTTTTTTGTACGACCGATATTAAGTGAGATATTCTCGAGGGTCCTGATAAAATGGACAGCCTGTATATATATATATATATATATATATATATATATAAACTTTATAAATTATTTCTTCTAAAAAGTACTATTTGCGTGTACTATAAGTAAAAATAACAAAAAAATACTCTAGAACATTCAAGGAAGCGGAGAAAAGGTTTCTACAGCCCGCTGAAGGGATAAGTAACCCCTTTGTAGTATCAAGACACCTTAAATATTTATTTTAATATAAAATCAGGTTTTCGGTCTACAATGTAAGTGAAAATTCAGAAATAGAGTCTTTAATACACGAGAATGCGGAGAAATTCTTTTACAACCCCCTACAAGGGCTAAACAACATGTACTTGTCTTGTTTGAACACTATTCAGTCTGAGGATGAGGAGTAAGGTATAGAAGCGTTTATATTCAACCACAAAATGAAAAATATAACTTCAATGTCGCATCAATTATTTTTAATAAAAAGTGAAATTTTTAAAATACAATTTATAAGCCAAAACAAATGCTAATACCCTGCTGGAAAATCATACGATAATAAATTAAAGTATAAAAATGTTATTACCTATTTATTTATATTAGTTAAAGATATAATTAAATAATGTAAATATTTTTTATAAAGAGCGGAATTTTTTTTTCTATATCTGTGATTTAATATTCGCATATTTTTATAATTATAAATTTATAAGCATTACCGTTTTATGCTAATATTTATACTCACAAAATGACAACATATAAAAATAAGCTTACAATAATTCCATTGCTATGTTTATGATATGCCAATAATTTCCTTTTTCGTTTCTAAAATTTCAACTTGTCTAGAGATGAGGTGTCCTTCAAGGTCATCCGAACAAATTATTAAATTAATCTGTAAGGAAGATCAATCTTAATTATTTGAAAGTTGTCGTTTCATATGATTTCATCCTATAGTACATTATTTCTGCCTAATCTTGGCACCGAGACTAGGCAGAAATGATGTACTACAGGGCGAAATCATATGGAACGACTACTCAAAGAGTAAGTAATGTTATCATCTTATAAAAGTGGTTTTTGAGATATAAGACAGATTTTCGCTTTTGATATTGTATTTTTGTGTTGTAAGATATTTAAATCTTTTCCTATTTTGATTCTCTTTCTGAATTTAGGGCAAGTATATTACAAAATAAAACAGTGAATGTTGTACCACTTAAATGAATGCACAAGAACACTTAACAAAAAAGTGTGAAATTTTTTTTTTTTTAAATAAGTCATTAAAAATTCCCCCAGTCACTTGATAAACTGGGCCAGCAAAAAACAATAGTTGAAAGAATGTGAAATAGTATATTAGTCAACGAGCATAATGATGGGCTGTTATTCACAAGAGTGAAATTTAAAAAGTCAACGTTGTTTATATTCTACATATTGCTGAAAGCAGTTCAGTTCCATTTTCATATCATCAAAACTCCAGTAAAAATTGTTCCCACAATTGCAATTATGACAGTACGACGAATAAACTCTTCTAGTTCTAGTAAAAAGTTACGAAGTTGTACTCAAATTGAAGATGTACCTGCTAGTAGTGATTAATAATTAATAATCATTGCTCTAGTAGTGAATAATGAATGCTTGAGAAAATACATACATAATGGGTACATTATATAGTAGTCGTGGATAAAGTATTTATTATATGAAATGTGATGTTGATATCGTTTACAGATGTCTCATGACTTTAAATGACCCCCAAATACATTGGATTAAGCTCTGGTGATCTTGGTGGTAATGGAACTTGAAGAGGAGAAGTTTATTTGTCATTTCTTCAACGCGACGTTCCTTTTTTGTTTATATTAAAGAGGGATCTCAATCCTACCTAACTTTGTTAAAATAATTTGAGGACTTAAAGTATACTACAGTATATTCTGGGGTAAATAATTAAATTTTCAGTCACCAGCACAGTTTTATGGAGAATCGTTCTACAGTAGCAAATTAGCGTTGTTTAACTTAGTTTGTTTCAGAGTCACTAAACGATAGAGGCCAGGTCGATGTAGTGTTCAATTAGGTTTCAAAAGCTTTTGAAGTTGTTAATTGAAAACTAAAACTATGTTGGTTTCAGCAATTTACTATATTACCTGCAAAACGGATTGCAATAAGTTGAATATAATGGTTTTAAGTCAAATATTTATCTTGCGACATCAGGCGTGCCTCGAGGTTCAAATTTGAAACCACTTTTGTTTGATATATTTCTAAATGATTTAGATGACACAATAGATTGCGATAAACTTTTGTTAGCTCTAAATACATTGAATTTGTTGGTGTCGAATAGTTCGACACTGGAAATATCAGCGTTTAAGGGATGTGTGGTTTTACTTGGTAGTGTGTACTGAAGCCTTTTCGAAATCTGGACTGATTAGAAGAAGTTATTGAATTTAGAAAGGCATATTCAGAAAGTTGTTCATATATAACTGATTCTGCAATTTTTAGTGGAACAGAAAGCATGCTAATAGGGCGTAGATTCTTAAGTTGTTTACATATTTTTTTTTCTTAGGTATAGGCTTGATACAAGACGTTTCTCATTGAGAAGGAAAAACACCTAGTTCTAATGACATAATAATATAGGTCAATGGTGCCGATATCCACTGTAGTGCAAGTTGTAGCACCGTATGGGCATAGCGGAAAAGTCTATTTTGGACGTGAAGATACTTCGAAGTGATTTTTCCGAATAAATCATGTTTAAATTTTGTTAATCTTTCCTCATAGGCCGTACTGTTCCTATCTCAAGCCGAGTCACATCTTCAGAAAATAGGACCCAAGATAACATTAGTATTTTTGTACTCGTTATTTAACAATTTGATCGACTGTCCAATGCTATCGTCAAAAATTAATTTCAAAATCCCGAGGTTAGAAGCACGCCAAAATGTTATCTTCTATTGTTCTGCCAGCCATACAAACATTATTTAAAAGTCTCCTATTTACTCTATGATGTAATTGTATAATAGCCCTAGCGGTGAATGTGTTATACCTATTTAACATAAGTTTAAGTCAGTACATCAGAACTATTTCAACTGCTTATTGAAATTTTCAAGTATAATAACAATCTGAATCTGTAACCATATCTTTAATGATAGTGTTTAATTCGATTGTTCTTTACTATTTATGTTACACTTATGTTATCTCTGTTTTTAATATGGACTAGTTACATTCACTTATACCATAGTTCATATCTTTGTATTGGTATTTTGGAATACTCTGTTGGGTAATAAAATATGTTTCTATTATTATAAGAGAAAGTGAATTTTTTTCACTATACTATTACTATATAATATAATATAATAAACCAAAAACAAAAGTGGTAAATATTTTCTTATAAATAACCTGTACGTTAACATTCTAATATTTGTAAACACGTATTCGGTGCAGTCGCTAATATACAACGTCGTAGATTGACTGTGATTTCTAATAATACTATTGTCACCACGGGTGTCCGGCTCCAAAATTAATCTCTTAACCCGGCGGCCGGTACCAGTCCCGGCCTGTTTACGCCGACACTCCTTTGTTCATATCGATTTGCCTCCTACAAGTTTCCTCATGGAACACAGCATAGGTCTATTCACAGTAAACACACTCGATGAAATTTGAAAAGACTACTTGCAGCAGCACTTGAAAAGGTAGCTGCGTGGAAACAATATCCAACACTTGATCCGCCCCGTTCCAGGATTAGGTACACTAGTACAGACGTCTCCATGTTGCTGGAGAGTGGCAGGCGCAACGTGATTTAAAAAAATAATTAATCCCCCGCCTTGTGTTAATAATTATTTAACAATCCTAGCAAAATCTTGTTATGCAAAGTTGTGCTTAAGCCGCCTCCTGAATGTTAGGCAAATATGGGTTTGTAAAATAAAGGGTTCTTGCCTGCAGCAACGCCAGCTTCCGGGGAAAGTGCCTACTCCGAAAAGTGGTTTATTTGCCTGCAGCTACATTGCAATTAAACTACGAAGTGTGTTATTGTGTTATTATGAATGATAATTAACATTTTTTTCTAGCAATTAAGAAAGCCGTGTTGAATTTATATTTTTTAAATCCATAATAGTGACATCAAAATAATATTGAACACCTATTTTACAGTAACCACAACATGGCATTAATACACAATAAATTAACAATGTACACATAGAAATGCACCCATATGAAGAAAAAATTATAAAATAATAATAAGTAATAATAACTGTAGATATCAGTGTGGGAGATGCCTGTACGAGGAATGGTCCATAGAGAGATGTAATAGCACCACTGATATGGATCCTCGTTCTTGATAGCCTCTTGTGCCGCCTCAATTCAGAAGAATTACATATAATTGTCTACGCAGATGATTTAACAATAATGGTTAGCGGAAAATTCGAAGGAGTCCTCTGTGGAAGAATGCAAGGGGGGGCTAACAATAATCGAAAAATGGTACAGAGAACACTATCTGTCTGTCAATCCCAGGAAGACGTAGATGATTCTCTTCACAAGGAAAAGGAAACCAGGAGCACTGAAGGCGCCTGCCCTCTTGCATACAACACGAAGTTTCGCGCATCAGAATTGAAATACCTTGGGGTAACCTTCGATGCCAAACTAACATGGAATCTTCACATAGATAGAAGACTAAAGAAGGCTTACATTTTTTTTAGGCAGTGTCGCAGGACCGTGGGGAAAACCTGGGGAATGAAATCCAAAGTGGTTATGTGGATATACACTGCCGTCATAAGACCAATGATAACCTATACAGCTGTGGTTTGGTGGCCTACGAGCAAGTAGACTACAGCCAATGTCAAGCTCAGCCAAGTGCAAAGAGTTGCCTGCCTAAGCATAATCGGAGCTATGCGAATGAGAGTTATGGAGGTAATCTGTGCCTGCCACCACTAGAGATATATATCTAGGAGAAGTGGCTCTGACAACAATGGCACGCCTCAAATCCGTTGGCATACAACCAAATGTAGGCTGTGGAATGATGCTGTCAAGCAGACGCCTCTTCTGCAGACGTGCACAATGCACATATGGCATTTCTCCCCGGTTTGTCTTTGACAGACAATACACAATACAGAATAAACGAAGGCTGCTGGTGAAGGTATGATCAACATCTTCACAGACGGATCAAAAAAGAAGGATGGAGCAGGATGTGGAATATACTCCAGAAGTCTGCAACTTCAATATAAATGGGCTATGGATGGGCCAGCGTAGTACAGACGGAACAATAGCTGCAAAAGAGATTGTCCGTAGATAAACTACGGACAAAATAATCACGATCTACACAGATTGTAGACAATCATTACGAGCCCAGAGATGTTACAAAATTTACCACAGGAGCAGTATGGAAATGTCACCAAGCACTTGTAGGTGCCTCCAGCATGAATAACATAGTACAGTGTAGTGGGAACAAAGTAGCCGACAGACTGGCCAAGACGGTAGCAGGCCTAAGTATCTTTGGACCAGGCCCGGCCAGTCTGTTGCAGTTAAAGAGAACATCCACAATGAATTCAAGAGGCTGTGGGACGAAACAAACAACTGTCAGCTTGCTAGAGAACTACTAAAATAACTCAAAAAGGGTACAGCAATGGACTACCTGGCAATGTCCAGAAGGAACCTACGTTTTACAACGGGAATCCAGACTGGACACTGTCCGTTAAGGAAACATCTCCATAATATGAGATTAAGCGAAACACTTCTCTGTAGAGGTTGTGAACAAGAAGATGAGACGGTTCAACATGTACTCTGTGACTGTTCTGCCATCTCATCAATTAGAGAATCCATCTTGGGACCTACTTTGGCCGATGTAAGGGAGATGCCCCTAGGCAGCATCACCACCATTTCAAAAGCCAAATTGATTTTTTGGGTTTTAAAGTTCAAATAATTAATCCCCGCCTTGTGTGTAATAATTATCCTAGCAAAATTTTGTTATGCAAAGTTGTGCTTAATCCGCCTCCTGAATGTTAGGCAAATATGGGTTTGTAAAATAAAGGGTTCTTGCCTGCAGCAACGGCAGTTTTCGGGGAAAGTGCCTACTCCGAAAAGTGGTTTATTTGCCTGCAGCTACATTGCAATTAAACTACGAAGTGTGTTATTATGAATGATAATTAACATTTTTTTCTAGCAATTAAGAAAGCCGTGTTGAATTTATATTTTTTAAATCCATAATAGTGACATCAAAATAATTTTGAACACCTATTTTACAGTAACCACAACATGGCATTAATACACAATAAATTAACAATGTACATACACATAGAAATGTAAAAAAGAAATTATGCACCCATATGAAGAAAAAATGATAAAATAATAAGTAATAATAACTCGAAGAGAACTGTACATATCAGTGTAGGAGATGCCTGTACGAGGAATGGTCCATAGAGAGATGTAATAGCACCACTGATATGGATCCTCGTTCTTGATAGCCTCTTGTGCCGCCCCAATTCAGAAGAATTACTTATAATTGTCTACGCAGATGATTTAACAATAATGGTTAGCGGAAAATTCGAAGGAGTCCTCTGTGGAAGAATGCAAGGGAGGCCTAACAATAATCGAAAAATGGTGCAGAGAACACAGGCCTGTCTGTCAATCCCAGGAAGACGTAGATGATTCTCTTCACAAGGAAAAGGAAACTAGGAGCACTGAAGGCACCTGCCCTCCTGCATACCACACTAAGTTTCGCATCAGAATTGAAATACCTTGGGGTAACCTTCTATGGAGGTAATCTGTGCCTGCCAGCACTAGAGATATATATCCAGAAGAAGTGGCTCTGACAACAATGGTAAGCGTCAAATCCGTTGGCATACAACCAAATGTAGGCTGTGGAGAGACCAGAAGTCTCCTGTGGAATGATGCTGTCAAGCAGACGCTTCTTCTACAGACGTGCACAGATGGCAATTTCTCCCCGGTTTGTCTTTGACAGACAATACACAATACAGACGAATAGTGAGAACGAGGCTGCTGGCGAAGGTGTGATCAACATCTTTACGGACGGATCAAAAAAGAAGGATGGAGCAGGATGTGGAATATACTCCAGAAGTCTGCAAATCCAATATAAATGGGCTATGGATGGGCGAGCCAGAGTAGTACAGACGGAACCATAGCTGCAAAAGAGATTGTCCGTAGATAAACTACAGACAAAACAATCACGATCTACACAGATTGTAGACAATCATTACTAGCCCTGAGAAGTTACAAAATTACCACAGGAGCAGTATGGAAATGTCACCGAGCACTTGTGGGTGCCTCCAGCATGAATAACATACTGGTATACTGGGTGAAAGGACATGCACAATGTAGTGGCAAGAAAGTAGCCGACAGACTGGCCAAGATGGTAGCAGGCTTAAGTATCTTTGGACGAGGCCCGGCCAGTCTGTTACCGATTACGGCGATAACACAAATAAGTAAAGAGAACACCCACAATGAATACAAGAGGCTGTGGGATGAAACAAACAACTGTCGGCTTGCTAGGGAACTACTAAAATAACCCAACAAGAGTACAGCAATGGACTACCTGGCAATGTCCAGAAGGAACCTACGTTTTACAACGGGAATCCAGACTGGACACTGTCCGTTAAGGAAACATCTCCATAATATGAGATAAAGCGAAACACTTCTCTGTAGAGGTTGTGAACAAGAAGATGAGACGGTTCAACATGTACTCTGTGACTGTTCTGCCATCTCATCAATTAGAGAATCCATTTTGGGAGAACGTTGACCTACTTTGGCCGATATAAAGGAGATGCCCCTAGGCAGCATCACCACCATTGGAAACGCCAAACTGATTTTTGGGTTTTGAAGTCCAAATAAATAATTATTCTACAACTTTATTAAAATAACATAATTAAAAACAACTTTAATAGGATTTTCCTAAAATAAAGTAAAACAAAAACATTAACAAAATATTAAAAACAAGACTCGCCAAAAATATTTGTCTAAAATACCTTATCACAAACACTAACACTATCACAGCCTACCACCGTTCACACACTATCACTGCAACTACCGGTACATTTACAATCATTGGCCAAATTAGTGTGTCAGTTCGAATATCCGTATTGTACATATTCTAACCTCAACTTCGGTTTTAGCCAAAGCACGATACTTTTACCATCTAACCATTCTTCAACTTGTGCTTTTCGCCATGCACTGGTTAGAAAGTTTTCAGTAATCTGCAATGGTAAAGGACATTATTTACAATAAGGGTTTCTACCTTTGTCAGAAATATTGAAAACCATTGTATGCTCTAGGTACTGTTACATGGCCTATGTCCATTTAACAGTTTTATATAAAAACTAGTATTTTGTTTATGTTTAGCACGATCTGTGTAACATTCTGATTCAGTTTTTGTAAGTGAAACTGTTTTCAACAGAATTTTGCTTGTATAACTTCTAAACCACTTCACACTGTTTTATGTACATATTTTAATATCTTAGGAACTCAGTCATGTTCTATTAACTATAATGTATCTATGTTTCGTTGTAATACAGCATTATCCCAGGAAACAATTGTCTACAAAACATGTATTTACATCAGATACTTATATTTCAATTTTTATATTTTCGTTTACTATGTAAGTACATATGGTTATTTTCCTTACCTTTTCTCGTTACTATATATAGTATATCCTATAAGATGTAATATATTTAGTGAGTTCTCACAATACGTTTTACTATTTATTTACAGCTGTTCATATTATTGGTTATGTACAAAATAGAAATTACAAACTGAGGCAAAGGCAAATCAGCTGTGGTATGGAAGTAATAAAAACGTTTATTATAGATTCCTTTTATCGATCACATGCCACTATTTTAGTCGTGAGTAAAGGATTGTAGATTGTAGAATTGCGACCTGCAAGTTGTTGCGCTTAACTCAACCGTTGACAGATGGCCATACCTGTACTATTTCTACATTTTTATAGCATTCAATTTAATTAGGGGATTAGATTTCTCAAGTTTATTTGGTAGCATTATTTTCCAGTAAGTAGGACAAAAAAAGTTTACCTTATCAGTAAAACTCATCAGGAAATTATTTGCTTGCAGCCTTTGTACTGATTCGAACGTATATAAATTTTAACTGCGGACTTCAGTAATTGATATTACATTTTTATATCCGCATTAACAAGTCTTTAACATACAGGTAAAATTTCATTTATTACTCGTTTAAAATTTAATTAATCTTCAATTTTTTTCTTTGATGTAATTTCAATTATTTTTAAAATAAATTTAAATTCAAGGTCAATTCTTTCTAATTTATTAAGTAGTTAAAATACTATATGTACCACATGGTTTTAAAATATCTTTTCTTTTTCATTTTTTTGGCAATTTATAGTCTAAGAAATCAGCTTATTTAGATGCTTAGATATTTAAATTCTTAAATATTTATATATTTCTATATATTTATATGTACTTATGTACTTATATGTTTATGCACATATATACTTATACATTTCTGTATACGTTTCTGCATAGCTTCTACATTTCTGCATAGTTTTACATAGCTCAAAAAACCACATAGTTGGTTAATTTTCCTACAATTTTCACTCCATTTCATTAAGAGACGTAAATTGCCAAGGAAACTTTAGAATCCACTCTCGCAACAAGAGACAATTGTGGGCCTGGATTGCTGTTCCAGAACCAGTCACCTCAACAATAGTCAATCTAGGATCCTGGTATAAATTTGTTATATAAATATATATTTTTTAAATTCCAATTAGTCTTTATAAACCGATTTATCTATTATTCATGTAATATATTTTAACATTCATTTTAAACTATCTTTTTATTTCTCTTACCAACAATTTCAGTCTGATCTATAGTAGACTGGTTATTCGAGAAAAAGAGACAATTCTACTTATTTTCACTATAGATGGTGCCCAATTTAACATCAATTTTTCTTTGTCTCCTTTTCTCGAACTAAACAGAAATCTGTCGCTTATGCTGTACATATCAAAAAGGGTAAGTTTCTCCACTCTTACGAATACTCTGGACCCACGGCTCTCTGCTCCGACTTAAACCAGCTAGTCGTCCGCATATGTTGCCTCAATTCGTTCTCAAAAAATAAATAACAATGGAAAGGAGGTAACAATTACAATTTAAAACTCTTTATTCACATATACATACATATTATTTTTCTATTTCATATATTTCATTATATCATTATATCATAGTTTACAGTGAGATATATCCCGGCGCGTTACAATAAGTAGTTATACTTAGAAACGAAACGGGGGGCCGATCTTATGCCAAATGTGAAAGAAACGGGGGGTAGTAGGTGCAAAACCGATTACAAGATTTGACACAAAGAAACAAACACAGAAGGTGAGTTAAATAATAGAGTGCGTTAAGGTAAAGTCATACACATGTCGCTGGAAATATCTTTAAAAATATTTATTACAATTGAAGGATAATTGAAGGCCAAACGATAGAATAAAATTACCATATTGGTAAAAATTGGATTAGTTCGGAAATCAAATTAGCAATAAATACTGCTAACATGATAAACCCAAAGGTAAACATCAATTTGCGATTAATTTTAATTGGTAGTTAGTCAGTGCATAGATACGAAATCGCTCGTTAGTATATATTAGTCACTTTATAATGAAATCTGTAGAACAATCTATCGATCTTGAATGCTGCTAAAATAATAATAGAGGCCAAAGGTTTTGATTTTACTTAATCTCACCGAATCGATATGCAAATGACACATAGTTCGAGTATATTAGAAACACAGTAATTAATTTAAACAGGAATAAGATATACTGTAATCTATACATTTTGTAATCAATAAGAAGGACCACATTTTTTCGAATTTAAAATTCAGTCCTGTTTAAATTTTAATCTGATTTCTATATTTTATTCCGACTTTATTAAATAATATAAAACGTGGCTTTTTTCACTTTTTTCAAAACAATCGTTAGGAAATTAACAATACTTTGTTTAAAATCGATGAGAATTCTAAAAAAAAAAATTAAAAACTTGATTTTCTTAAAGACATACTGTTGTGAGCAGAAAAAAATAGGACAACTTTTTTTTCTAATGTAAATCTGTCCCTATTTGAATATGTAATGAGTAGCCGAAATAAAGCAGATATCACTTTTAATTTATTTTTTATTTTAATGATGTAGTTATTGCTATAGTCAATGATGGATGGTTAATGAGACAAATTGCACTGCGTTATAACATTAACAAAAATTTGGTGTTTAATATTTTAAGAAAGTGGAGAATAAACGGTACGATTAGTAGAAATCCTGGATCAAAGGATATCCTACTTAACTAGAAACTAACTATTAATATTTCGTTATTGCACCATTTCTATTTATAACTTCTATAAGTCTGTTTGGTATAGAATTAAATAAGCTTATACAATAATCATTAGTAATAATATTTTCCCATGCATTATTTACAATTTCCAGTAATTCTTCGGTATTCCGTGGTCTCACATTTCGTTTTTGGATACTTCTTACGAGTAGTCCCCATACTTCTCCCACAAGGTTAAGATCTGGACTATGACTGGGCCAGTTAAGACCATTGATGTTGTTATCTTGAAACCAGTTAGTTACGGTATGAGCAGTATGAACGGAACAATTGTCTTGTTGAAATATGAACTCATTATTAGGAAATAATTGTGACACAGAAGGGGGCATAATATTGTCTAAAACCCTAATATACGTTTCACTATTAAATCGTTCCTCAATATGCCACAAAACACTAGGACCACGTGCCGATACCCAAGCCCACATATTGATGGAAGATCTACCACTTTTATCATTGTTAGATATATATTTCTCATCGAATCGAGTATTCGGAGGGCGGTAAATACGAATACGACCGCTGCGTGTTGACTGGAAAGTTTTTTCGTCTGTAAAGATTACATCGTTTCAAAAATTTACATCATGCACTAAAAATTCAAGCGCAAATCCTACTCGTGCTTCTTTATGTTCAGCTTTAAGTAAGTATTTCTGTGCTGCTGCATGACAGCGTAGCTCCGATTCTCTTACTCGCCGGCGACAAGTACTACTCGATCCAGAAAAATTCGTTTCTTCAATACCCTGAATAACTGAGTAAAATGGATGTTCTACTAAGGCATTTACCAATTGCACATCTTGTTGTTGAGTTGATATCCTTCGTCGCCCTGATCCAGGATTTCTACTAATAGTACCGTTTATTCTCCACTTTCTTAAAATGTTACACACCGAATTTTTGTCAATATTAAAACGCAGTGCAATTTGTCTCATTGACCATCCATCTTCTGCTTTAGCAATAACTGCAGATTTAACTAAATCGCTTATATGAGGCATATTAGTTTTTTGCACACTTGCAGTAAATTATGAGAACTAACTGACAACTCAACCCCCCCCCCCCCCCTAACGAGACAGCTTCCCTCCCGGTATTTTCTAAGAGCAACTGGTCATGTCATTTCATATCGATACTAGGGGAACGTTCATGTACCAAATGTAATCAAAATCGTTAGAGCCGTTTTAGACAAAAAAATGTTTTTAGGCGTTTACTCCCCTCAATTTGAGCTTGGTTCGATTTTGCGATTTCGCCTCGAGGTGTGGCCGTCTTGAATACACATCTCGATCTAGTAGTTTGGGCTCTAGGTGCGACCACAGACGGTAGACCGTGCGGTAGACAGACATTAAAAAAAAACACTTATTGGGTTCAGGGGACTTGAAAACGTGTAAATCCATCAAAAATTCAAAATCGAATTTTTGCACGATCACCATACTACGTATATGAGAAAGTAAAAAAGGATTGTTGAGCCCAAAAGATACCTCATTGCATGTTTTTTAAACGCTTTTTGTTCTTTTTTATAAATTTTTTACTCGTTTTAAATAATGACAATGACAATTTTAGTTTTAATGTTTCTCTCTCCCATTCTGCAATACTATGTTTTTAGTTGAAGAAAAGCCTCAACATATGAAAAAATGGAACCCTCGACTCGTTCCATATCATTTTCCTTCATATCAATCGCTTTTTCATTAGTTTATGACAACCTTTGCAATTGAGGACGATGAGAGGTATCGCAGTTGAATTTTTCGGCACCACGCCCCTTCCCACGAGACCCAACTTCTATAATATATTACGCAATAGTAATATGGAGCAGATCGTTATTAGTACCAGTCTTGGCATCAGCGCAGAATTTTGGAATACCTATTCCCACTAGCCCAGTTGTCAGAGACTAATTGTGATGAAAAGTTAGAATTAATTGTTACCTCGCTAATTTTTTCATGAAAGGCTAGTCTAGTAGAAGATGACTCGAAAAAGTTTACCAAAATTTACCCCCGAAAACCCTTATAAACAACCCTCCGAAACGGAAAAATTCAGTTTTTGCTCGAAAAATAATGAAAAATAAAAAAACGGATAGCATCACGTGAAATTGTACAAAAAAATAGTATGAAAGTTTTTTTTAATAAATTTTTCCCTTAGCATGAGAAATTATTACAGTTCGCTCAATATTTCAAGCACGTCGCACAGGGAAATTAAGAATTTCTCGACCGTCGCGTCGCTACATAATAAAGACAATATTTGTACCCATTAAAAACGAAAAAAAAGGTAGCATTTTAAAGATTATATCGAAAATAACATAGATAATCTTCCTCTTAATCAAATGATTAGAGCTATCTGGCAGCATGATGGAGCCCGTTATCACAATAGTGTTAATGTAACAACATCGTTGAACCAGAATTTCAATCAATGGATTGGTAAACATGGACCTATAACGTGGCCTCCTAGAAGTCCCGATCTTACGCCGCTTGACTTTTTTTGGGGCTATACTAAAAATGAAGTCTAAAAAACAAGACCTGATAATACCGATCAATTGAAGAAAAAAATTATTGAAGTAATTCATCACATAAATACGAGCAATATTTTGGAAAATATGTCCAGAAATTTTAATAAAAGAATTAACTTGTGTGTAGATAATGAGGGTTCCCACATAGAACAATTACTTTAATTTTTCTGTTGCTTTCCTTCAATAAATTTCTTGGTTTGTTTTCGAAATAATTTTATTTTGGTGTTGTTTCATCAAATAAAATTAAACTTATTATGCATCAATAATTAGAAAAAGTTCCTTTCTGGCATTCCACTCCAGACTCGGCCATTTAACTTCGCCGCTAAGCGCCATGGATGTCGGAGAGCTGGTTGGAAGAGTAGAGGCAATTAAATAAATAATATAAATAAATAAACACCACAGAAATTAGACAACCCTCAATTCCAGAAGCCAGGGCTTGTGCGGAAGGGGGTTACACATTGAAAAAACGCGGACATACAACCATTTCCTCCGACAGTGCCGGAGCCAGGATTCGAACCCGGTGGTGCGATGTCCGTGTGATTAGTCGCGATTGCCACCTCGCGCCTTAACCATTAAACCATTAACCATTAAAAAAATCTTTATTTAGACAATTATAAGTTTTAAAATACATCTAACTATTATTTTTACTTCATTTATCATATTTTACAATGTTTGATAATCCTCCTTCGTTACATTGTGTTCGGGTGCACAGAAACAATGGAAGCCCAGAAGTATAGTTAAATTTTCCTGTATATTATTTGACCCAGCTTTCAGAGACAGCTGCTTTTTTATTATTATTTTTAATAGACGATTTTCAAGAAATGACATTTTAATGTTTTTGTGTTTAGGGTGTTGTTCTTTACGTTTCACGCAAGAAACTTGCTTCGATAGAGTTGTCTTATTATATACAGATACTTACAGTTAAAAATTTAAAATTAAAGTAAGTTTTAAGAAATTATTTGTTTATTTTTCATAAAGTTTAAGTATTTACAATTTAAAATGCAGGAAAGGAACGGGAAGGGTGAAGGGGAGAGGGAGGGGGGTTGGGGATATTATGAGCGGGTCAGTATTGTCACCGTCTTTCGTGGAAAATGGGAAGTCTCTGGTGGATTAGTCTGTGTGTGTGTAGGGTTACCATGTATTCGTATGTCCCTTAAGTGTCTCGTCATTTCCGATCGTTGAATCTTTTCCCGGAAGCACTTCTGAGAAGTCTCCATGATGAAGTCGCTCATCATGTGGACTCCAGCCCTCTGGTGCAACTCAACGATCGAAATGTATCTATTGAAGTTCGTGAGCAGTCTTAGTATTTTGTTTTGAATCCTTTGTAGTCGCTTGCACTGTGTGTCTGAAATGAAATTCCATGATACACAGCGCTTTAACCCACTCAGCTATCGACCAGACCAATTGGAAAATGTTTTATTGTTTTCAATGCCTACTTAAAATTTTCTGATCAGTTTCTAATTTATAAATTATCGACGTTCTTGTAAATATTAGAAAAACTATAGAAGATAACTATGTGAAATATTATAGTTTTGAAATCAGAGAAAAATGAGGAATGCGATTCTCGAGTTAGATAGTGTTCCATTTAAAAAAATCAAGTAACACCCTGTATATAGTTAGATTTGGACGTCATTATTTTCTCAATATGACGTAAATGCTAGAAAATGATTTAATCTGGTTTTTGAAATTCTCGAATCGGTCCAGAAATAACCAAGCTAGAGGAGGGGACATTTATAGTCAATCACGCTGTACTACCAAAATTAATTTCGTACCTTAAACCATATCCGAGAAAACTAACTAGTAACCGGAATGTCTGAGTGGCTATTAACGCTAAAGTAAAAATTATGGAGTCCGTTAATTAAGTACTTTAAAAGTGTTTTGCACATGCCGAGAGTATATTTTTGATTAGACCAGTTTTTAACCAATGATTTTCCAGTAAATACTTAAAGAACCTTGAGGGTGTAATAATAAAATCATTTTAAGTAAAATGCAAAAAAACTGTTGAACGATTTTCTACTTTTTTGTTATTATCTCGGTTATTATGGACCTTGAACCGTTCCCGAGAAAATTAAACACAGCTAACGTTAATCTAAACTTACGAGTAACTGCGATATCTCAGTAACTATTAACGCTAAAGTAACCTCACTACGAAGTATTGAAACTGTCCTCAAACTATTTCTGTACTAGGAAATAAAATCATATTAAAAAATTATATAAAAAAATATTTTAAAAAAAGCTTTTATTTAAATGACAAAAGTCGTCCGCCATATTGGCGCCGCCATTTTGGATTTCTAAATTTTGACCAAGAATTCATAATTGGCGCTCTTGAAAACCTCCTAGATATCGATTTTGAGTTGAATCGGATCATAAACGATTAAGTCGTCCGCCATCTTGAACCAAATTTTTTACTGGAAATTCGTAATCGGTGAACCCAAGAACCCCCTGATATCGATTTTGACCGATTTGGACCATAAATGACAAAAGTCCTCCACCATATTGAATTTCTAAATTTTGACCAAGAATTCATAATTGGCGCTCTTGAAAACCCCAGACATCGATTTTGAGTCGAATCGGATCATAAACGATAAAATCGCCGCCATCTTGAACTAAATTTTTGACTAGAAATTCGTAATCGGCGAACCCGAAAACCCCCTGATATCGATTTTGACCGATTTGGACCATAAATGACAAAAGTCGTCCGCCATATTGGCGCCGCCATTTTGGATTTCTAAATTTTGACCAAGAATTCATAATTGGCGCTCTTGAAAACCCCAGATATCGATTTTGACCGATTTGGACCATAAATGACAAAAGTCGTCCGCCATATTGGCGCCGCCATTTTGGATTTCTAAATTTTGACCAAGAATTCATAATTGGCGCTCTTGAAAACCTCCCAGATATCGATTTTGAGTTGAATCGGATCATAAACGATTAAGTCGTCCGCCATCTTGAACCAAATTTTTTACTGGAAATTCGTAATTGGTGAACCCAAGAACCCCCTGATATCGATTTTGACCGATTTGGACCATAAATGACAAAAGTCGTCCACCATATTGGCGCCGCCATTTTGAATTTCTAAATTTTGACTAAGAATTCGTAATTATTTGGCGATTTATTGGCGATTTCGAAAACCTCTAGATATCGATTTTGAGTCGAATCGGATCATAAACGATAAAGTCTTCCGCCATATTGAAGCCGCCATCTTGTTTTTTTTTCTTATATGAAAATGTTAAAGTGTATTGTCACCGGACTTATACACGTGCAAAATTTCAAAGCTCTAGCTTAATTAGAACTAATCGAAATTTTGATTGCAAGATTTGACCTAAACAAACTGACAAATATTGCAAGTTTAATAAAAGCTTTTAAAAATGGAAGGCTGCTGTTGACGTAGGTGGAACGTGCAGGCGTTTGTAAAACCTGTTTTTTGCATTTTTACTTCTAGAATCATCCTTCTTGTGAGTCTTCTGCTTCTTCCATGTCTAGATTCCTTTAATTTCATTATAGTATTCCTTTTTTATTTGCTGTTCATTTCCAATGTGCTTCATACTTTTTTTTTTTATATATACATTTATTTAACGTCGGCCTATTTCCGCTACTGAGGCCTAACACCGACGCCTGTAGACGAGCTACTCCCAACCAGGAATTTTTGCCGAACCTCTTCGCTTAAGAAGAGTAGGGATCTTTTATAATAATAATAATGTGTTTATTGCCAATTCAAATCTACATTATAATACAATAATTGCAAATGATATATAGAAGTTACAAACAGTATATAGAAATAATTCCAACATGTAGGAAATAAACAAAATGGGACATTATATGTCCGTGCCCCACAGAAGTAGCAACTACTAGTGAGTGGGTGTGGTTATTTCACATAGAATACACAGGGAGGTAAGAATAATTATTAGTATGAGTATTAGTATGAGTATATTCGTATATATATTTTTAGTAAAATTATATAAATATGTAAACACAAGTAAACAAAAAAGAAAGAAAGAAAAGAAAAAAGAAAAAAAGGAAATATTTATTTAAATGAAATTCTTTAAGTCAATGTATTGATGTATTTGTAACCGTGGGGTATTGATAAGCCATTTTTTATTGATTTTTTATAAGTTGTTATAGATTTGGAGTCTCTTATATTTTGAGGTAACACCGAATAAAGTCTTGGGCAAGAAAACTAAAGGATCGCTGTCCAACAGTTTTGCAAGCCCTATCCCTTTGTGTTTCACATTGAAATTTGTATCTCGTATTATATAAATGTTCTATGGGTTTAAGGCTGTTCTTCATTTTATGTTGTAAAATTAATGTTCTGTAGCAATATAGCTGTCGGATGTCAAATAAATTACTTTCTAAATACAGATTGTCAGTTGGAAATGTTCGTTCTTTGTTCATTATTATCTTTAAAAATATTTTTTGTATAATTTCCAAATTCTTTAAATGATGTTTTAAAAGCCCTCCCCACCCCGTTATGCCATAGGTTATATGTGTTTCAACAAGCGAATAGTAGATGATCTTCAACTGTTTTGTATCCAAGATATTTTTTAGTTGTCTGAATTTGTATAAAATTGATCTTAGTTTTTTTATGACTGTATTGACATGTACATCCCATTTTAGATGCTGGTCTATTTCAATGCCTAAATAGCGCATACTTACAACTGGGAAAATGATGTTTTCTGATTTTTCCGTTTTAATGGTTACTTGCCTAACATTTCATAGACAAGGGACCAACGGCTTTACATCCCCTCCGAAGGATGGTATATCTCCTATACAACCCTCGCCTAAGGTTGTATAGCTTCCGCGCATACAGTGATATACAAGCCGCTGGAAGATGTGTGAGGCGAGGACGCGGTTTCCGTTGGAATGGTCACCCATCCAACATACTTTTATAGTTTACTCGTTTGTGCATGACCCTGTCGACTGTTGTTATTCCCGTGGATCATCATCTGCCTATTTTAAATTTGTCGCTTTCTTCAGAAAAATGTGTTGCATTCCTTTTTGGGGCATGTCCCCAGTACTTCATTGCGCACGTGTCAATGCCTTTTCCAATTGTTTTCCCTCCTATTAATGTTGTTTAGAAAAAATTCATCACTTTTTTGAAGTTATACAATCCGAATGGAGCATAAATAATATTTTTAAATAAAATATGATATTCCCGAAAGAACGTAAAAAAATACCTCGATCTGAAAGACTCGCCCTTCAGTAAACAGCTCGATATTACTAAGACGCAGATTGTGTATTTCGGATGTTTGTGAAAACAGCAGATTATTATATAACAATGGATCAATCAATGACGATTCGTTTTATGTCTGCATTAATTTTATTACGGAATTTTTATATAATACATGTAAAATAGGTATTCGTATTTACAAACCCAAATATATATCGTGATGTACAAGAATTTCTACATTGCGTTTTATTCGATAGTATCAAGTTTTACGTGTTGACAGATTGGCTGATTCCGCAGCAGTTTAAAATGTAAATAAGAACGTTTGTTTTACTTATCTCAACTTCAACATTATTTACTCACACTGTTTTATTTTTATTGTTTTTATCTAATTTAATCTTAACACCTTGCTGACACAACTTTCACTCACAATAATTAACTAAAATTAAATTAAATAAACACTTGATAAATCTCGTGATTTGAAAATCTGGAGGATTCGATTTAAATACACGTTTATCTTTTGTTATAACAAACGATTTTTTTAAAGCTGCACCGAAAAATTAAAGGGACATTTTGAACATTTCCTTAGGATACACATATTTAAAATTCAAGTCTAATTATGCCTCTCACTAGCTTATTTGCTGACTATTTGCCAATAGGTGGAGATGGATCTAATTACTTCCACGTCCAGTGGAAATATAGTAACGCAAAAAATCATTATTTTTTTGTTGAAATAGGTTTAGAATGTCATGAAGCGTCGAGATTTTAAATTTGAGCGAAAAAAATTCCTGTCCGTCTGTCGGTCTGTAACTTTTTTGTGCGCACGTTTACTCTGGAACCGTTTATGATATTGACTTGAAATTTGGTACACTCATGTATCTTAACGAGATCTGGAACTAGACTATATTTTGATCTAATTCCGTTGAAGAGTTCGGGGGTAAATGGGGTAAATAATGGTAAATAGGCAAAGCAAGCAGGTAAGAGTCCATAAAATTGCAATTTAGGGCATGTACGAAAAGTCAAGGTCTCAAAATCTTTTGTGGCATCAGCCCCCCCCCCCCACTATCACCCTCAATACCACCCCCACACTATCTCCCCCTATACCACCTCCACCCTATTATTAAAGGGAGTAAAAAATTAAATTGGGATTTAGTGTGTATACGAGAACCAAGGGACCCTAAAAATTTTTTGGCATTAGCTATCTCCTCTACCACCCCCACCGTATTATTAAAGGGAGTAAATAAAAAAATTAAATTGAGATTTAGTGTGTACGAGAACCAAGGGCATCTAAAATTTATTTTGGCATTAGTTACCTTCTGGCGGGCTGTCAGTTATACGATCAACACTTTTAGCGGTTATGTAGAATTTTGCATACCTCTACTGAGTATTATCGCAGAGAGGAAAGTTGGAAGACTCGTCAAAACGAAGCCACTCACGAAAATTCAGCCTGTTAGTAATCGCTTTAAAAAATCGGTCTGGCACAACTCAGACAAACTTTCCCATAAGTATTTGCCTAGCATATTAGCGTGACCAGATTGAGATATCAATATACAGAAAGTAGGTAATTCCGTATTAATAAAAGGGTTGTGATTTACTTAATGCATAAATAATGTTTTCTAATCACTTTACCGCTCGAGGCTTTAAAGCACGTTGGAGCAATGTTACTGAGATCGTGGGTTCGAAATCGGGAGAGGTGCAATTTTTTTTTTATTTCTTTTTACATTATATGAAATTGAAAAAAGATTAAATATTAAATAAAGTAAGGAAGTAACCATATGTTAAATTTGATCAAAATCGTTACAGCCGTTTTAGATAAAAAAAATTATTAAATTCTTTAAAGCTCACCCCCTGCAGCACCCCTCTCTGCATTTTCTGGAAGCAACTGGTTATGCCATCTTATGCCGGTATTAAGGGAGTATTTATGAGACACCCCCCCGAATGAAACCTACATTACAGAAATAAGGGAAATAGGTAGCAAATTTAAGTTATCAACGTACAATCTCTCATTTTCTAATCTAAGTATAGAAATTATTGGTAACAAACTAGACAAAGTAAGTGAAGTCAGATATTTAAGAGCAATTAAATATTGACAAAAATCATTTCAAGTATACAGGGTGTCTCACCGGGAACTGAATCGATCGATATAGAGAAAAGTACGCATCGGAAAATTTAGATAATTACTAATGTCGGTGTGGCCAATCCAACTAAAATAATTACAAGCAGCTGGCACTTCCGCTTATACCGGAAGTCGATACCAACTTGCTTATTTCAAATGGAACACCCTATATATCTTAGGGTTTTCGAAAATAGCATAAAATTCTGAGTCGAAAATATGTAGCATATCCTATACCTAAACCTAGCCGTTTTAGAGATATTTGACATTTTATAGAAAATTTGACAGGTGCAACGGTTTGCAAGAACCGTTATAACTTTCTTCGTGTAAAAGATCCTCATTTGCTTCTTGTCATGTAAAAAGAACAAAAGGAGAACTACGTTCTACAACTGAAATAAATTCAATAATATCATATCAAGTGTTCCGTTTTTCGCGTTACATTTTGTCAACCTCAAACCGCGAAAACTTATTTAGGTCAAATGGAACACCCTGTATCTTTTTACGTCAAGTTGTGTAAAATGAATTCCCTTTTTTTTTCTGATATTAGTATTGTGGGGGTTAAAGTTACAACTTTTTGAAATATTTGCGATTTTATTAGAAATTAATGAATTGTTGTAATCATTTCATCAAAATAGCCATAATTAGAAACAATCAGTCATTATCTTATGTCAAAAAATGCCAGCACGTTTAAATTACGCCAACGAAAACTTTTTAAATTTGTTTATTATTTATAGAGAATGTGATAAAGTAATATCAAGAACTTGCAGCACATTTGCTACCCGATATCCACAAAAATGCAAAATAACACTAACACTGTAACATGCTTATTAATCGAATTGAAGGTATGGCATGAACTAAAATAGCAGAGATAAGATCAATTTAAAATATGATTCCATTTTAATTTAATAATTGCTCAAAATTCCGCCCTCGAACCTCGACACATTTTTCGCACCTTCGGATTAGTTCCTCATGGGTAGCTCTTCTAATTGAATCCTGTGATATGTTTTGAAATGCATTTCTTACTCTTTGCATACAATCTTCAATGGTTGTTAATGGGCTCTCATAAACTTTATTTTCAATAGTTCCCCAAATGAAATAATCCAGAACTGAAAAATCGGGCGAGCGAGGAGGCCATAAGAAAGGTCCATTATTGGCAATCCATTGATCATAAAAAGTTTCTTGTAAATAATTATTAATTAAATATGCGTTATGTGGGGGAGCACCGTCGTGCTGATAAAAAATGTTTCTATGTTCGGCGAGAGGTAAATTTTCTAAATAGTAATTATTCAAATTTTGTAAGATATTCAGATATCTTTCACCTAAAAAAAAAACAAAAATTTACCTATACATATTAGCAGAAGAGAAAATTTAATTTACCGTTTAAATTTTCCTGATAAAATTGTAATTCCACCACTTCATCGTTTCTTATGGCACAGTAAACATTGAACCGCCAACTTTCCTGAAAGTTTCGCTCTCTGAATATATGAGGATTTGAGTCACCCCAATAATGCGAACTGTGTCTATTAAAAAGTCCATTTTTAGTAAATTTTGCTTCATCTGTCCATATAATATTTCCCAAATAATAATCGTGACCCTCAGACCTTATTAGAATAAACTCACAAAAATTTTGTCTTCTTAGGAAATCTGTTTCTTTTAATCCTTGAACCATATGGAATGAAAACGGGTGAAACTTATGTTTTAATAAGATTCTGTGAATTGAATCCTTGCATAGTCCCGATTCCAGAGCAGCTTGTCTTAATGACGTCCCTGGAAATGCATGAAAATATCCCAGAATGACTATTTCAATGTTTTTGTCATCAACAATTCTTTGCATTTTTGCCTTGACAGAGCCAAAATTTTTAAAATTTTCCAGTATGCGTTTTACAGTGTTTGGTGACGGTTTCCGTTTTTCTGGATATCGAGTAGCAAATGTGCTGCAAGTTCTTGATATTACTTTATCACATTCTCCATAAATAATAAACAAATTTAAAAAGTTTTCGTTGGTATAATTTAAACGTGCTGGCATTTTTTGGTATAAGATAATGACTGATTGTTTCTAATCATGGCTATTTTGATGAATTGATTACAACAATTCATGAATTTCTAATAAAATCGCAAATATTTCAAAAAGTTGTAACTTTAACCCCCACAATGCTAATATCAGAAAAAAGGGGATTCAATTTTACACAACTTGACGTAAAAAAATACAGGGTGTTCCATTTGACCTTCAAGTTTTCGCGGTTTGAAGTTTACAAAATGTAACGCGAAAAACGGAACACTTGGTATGATATTGAATTTATTTCAGTTGTAAAACGTAGTTCTCCTTGTGTACTTTTTATATGACAAGAAGCAAATGAGGATCTTTTACACGAAGAAAGTTATAACGGTTCTTGCAAACCGTTGCACCTGTCATATTTTCTATAAAATGTCAAATATCTCTGAAACGGCTAGGTTTAGGTATAGGATATGCTACATATTTTCGACTCAGAATTTTATGCTCTTTTCGAAAACCCTAAAATATATAGGGTGTTCCATTTGAAATAAGCAAGTTGGTATCGACTTCCGGTATAAGCGGAAGTGCCAGCTGCTTGTAATTATTTGTTGGATTGGCCACACCGACATTAGTAATTATCTAAATTTTCCGATGCGTACTTTTCTCTATATCGATCGATTCAGTTCCCGGTGGGACACCCTGTATAATCAACAAAATGCCTAAAAAATAATTTTTAAGAATAAGGAATTGTCCACAAAAATTTTAATTTATAAAAGTACTATTTAGCCCGAATCAAAATGAAACATAAAATTCAAATTTATACAAAACAAAGCTATGTGAATAATTTTGAAATGTAACAAATATACACCATTAAATACAATGCTTGAAGTACTTCATTTCATGAATGTTGAACAACTAATTCTTGTCAGGACACTAGATCTTTAAAATAAAAAAAAAAGAATTTAATTTCAGAGTAATTATTAAAAGGGGCACAAGTGCACTTATGATAATTATTAACTTCCTTGTTGTTTTCCACCATATCTTTTGAAGTACTTTTTCCAACACATTTCCGATGTTATGCAATTATCAAAGCCTTCTAAGTGAACGTGAACAATTACGAAATGGATCGTACAAAATGAAAAAAAATTCGACGTTTTATGGATTATGTCAAACCAGTTTCCCGCAAACAAATCAGAAAGATCTATTTTTAACTTAGTGCAAAAATTTTAAAAATTCCTATATCAACTAAAAGAGCTAATAACCTAGTGGAATCTTGTTTTGAATAATAAGTAGGTACCTTATTTATTTATATTTGTTACTGACATTTAAACCAGCAAATAACAAAGTCTAGTCTTTGTTCAGGCAACTCTAATTTGTACGGAAATTAGTTCACTAATTTATGTTACCCAAAGGTTTCCCGAATGTTTGGTTGTATTTACTTTTTAAAATTATATTTTTGTTGAAGTATTAATTTTAAGTGTTGTTTAGGTTACAATAACTTTACAAAAATAAAAGTTTAGTTATTTGATATTTTGAAGTGCCCTAATGCTTAATTAGCGTCATTATTACACGACTACCAAGCTATGTAATATCCGACAATAAATAACTCGAATATAGGGTGATTATTATTGAAATTTTAGATGATTTTTTTTTCTAAAAGAATAAATATTTTTTAACGATTTTGGTATGTAGGGATTTTAGGTCATGTCGAACAAGATTCTATAAAAACAAAAACCTCTCTCAATCACTAATATAAATTCCTAATGTGGCTCCTAAAATATTTAATATTCTTCCGATGGGAACTAGATCACTAAAAAATCTAAAAAAAATTAACATCTGCAGATTATTAATACCAACGAATTCACAGAAGTTTATGGCACTTTTCTAGTTTTGGTATTAAATTATTGGGTACTAACTACTAACTGTTACTAACATTCATAGATTTATAAAAAACATATACTGTATTTTGATGTGCTGCAGCGAGAGGAGATACTCATTGCAATATCCAAATAGAATACAGCCAGACCATAAGATTTTCAAAGATCTGTTAAGTCGTTTGGAAGAAACGGGTTCAATTCGTCATAAAAACCATGTAAGACGACCGAAACGAATTACTCCAGATCAAGAACTAGAAATTTCAGTTCGTGTGGATGAAGATCATCAAGTCAGCTCAAGTTGTTTAGCAGCGGCAACAGGGGCGAGTAAAGAACGCTTTTACCCATATCATCTCACTCCTGTACAAAACTTACTTCGAAGGGATCTCCACAAAGGCTACAATTTTGTCTTTTTGTTCTAAATAAACACAACAGGGATCGAAATTTTGTTAAGAACACTTTATTCACCGACGAAGCAACTTTTACTCGCCAATGCGTTTTTAACTGGAGAAATACCTATTACTGGGAAGTAGAAAATCCTCACGCTGTTAAAGAAAGGCATTTTCAGCAAGAATTTACGATTAACGTTTGGTGTGGTATCATCAACAATCAATTATTGGGATCATTTGTCCTTCCTCCAAATTTAAATTGACAGTCTTGTCTGTTTTTTCTTCAAAATACTCTTGCTGATATATTACATGCCTTCATGCTAGACATACAGAACAGAATGTGGTTCATGCAAGATGGAGCTCCCCCTCATTTCTCCATTGAATGCAGGAATACGGGACAAAATACAAAACACACCGAATTTTATTAGAGGACAAGAACATGTATTATTTTGTATATTTAGAAAAGGCATAGAAGTAGATGGAGTGGAGACCATATCGAGTTGCAGCAATGGGATTTTTGCATGGGTGGGAAGTTTATAATGCCATTAAGTCAACTTTTACGTTATTTTGTGGTCTTCTAATAAGATTAGATTCTTATTTTAAGCAATCTTTTGATTTACGTGTCTCTCAAAGTCTGCCGCCCCTGTTTACGAAAAATATGAATTTGAATCAGGCGAGGTATTCAGTTTACTTTAACTTTTCAATAAATATTTTTATGATCTTTTGGAAAATTACCCCTAGATCCAATCATATAAACAGTGCATTTCATTTGCGATTCGATTTATACTCCGATTAATATACGAAAAATAAATATTTCATATTTACTCTACAAACGACCAGTCATGGAAATTAAATAGCTGTTTATAATCTTCAAAAAGAAATTTTTAATTAATATGAAACGACATTTAGGTAAATAAACATCAATGCAGAAGGCAATGGTAAATATTTTCGTTGGCAGAATTTGACACAACAAAAGCTTTTCCAAATTAAACCGGCCTCCTACAATTTTATGCCTAAAATGTTACTAAAATGATATTAACTTTTAAAGGGTGGAACTAAACGTACTAATGGCGTGATATTTAACGGGGGTATCCGCCCCCTTGTAACCTTGACCTCAACAGCTGAATATCTAGAAACATTTTTAGAGCGGCCTAGTAACAAAATCAAAACCACCTGCTAAGGGTTAGACATTATATAATTTAGGAATGTATTTGCTTATTGCACATAGCATAAACAATAATAGTACACCTACCCGGCGTGAATTACGTTTCATATTAACCGGGACGGGATTAAATGCACTGAAATGAATCAAAATGCTTAGCTTTATTAAATAAAAAACGATACTCTACATTTTTCTACTATCAAAACAAGTTATCGTATTACTTACCATGCAAAGTGATTATTGAGCAAAAAAACAAACAGTAAAAATGTGATATGGCCAACTTACATTATTGATGAGAATTATAGATGCGACGTTCTAACAAATAACCACACTCACATTTACTTAGATTAACACTACTATTAACAATTAGCTAAAATCATTTAAAACGTTCACAATCTATTTAAATAAACAAAAACATGGTTTGTTAGTTTTGCCGATATTCATTACAGGTTATGTGGTTAGTGACAGGATTACATATTACTCTGAATAATGAATTAGTCAATAGCAATTGAAACGTTAAATAAAGGTGGCTTTGATTAAAAATATTTGTCGAAAATATACGCACAATGTAAAATAATCAATATTTAAGTCGACTACACTCGCAACTCGCGGACATACACAAAACTCCGTTTAATTTTGACAGTTTCCCCCAATCCTTGTCTCTTTTGTTTGAGCACATGCGCATCGGCCACATTGATTATATTTTAAATCGTAAATCTCTAGGTGTGAAATGAAACGAAGGAGAATGACAATTTAGCAGTTCGTAATTAAAAAATTATATTTTTTTCGTCCATATCAAGTTGAGTTCGTGAAATTTAATCACATTTTTTAATTATTAGTGTATTGATCAGTCACAATATTTGCCTCAAGCCTCAAGAGCGCCCGATGTAAATCTTTGGAAAAAATGAACTACAAAGTTGCGTTTTAATATTTTTTCTAGAAAATATAGACATTGACAGCGATAGCACTAAAATAATTTTCGACTGCATTTCATATCGGCTTTTTTGACGGACTAGTAGATACCTCTCGTGCTTTCGCCGTTCCAAATCGATGAATCCTTCATGTGTATAGTTTAAGTAATAATAAGTTCCCGGCAAATAAAAAACGTAACAAAACCTCATTAAAATACCATTACTTTTTGTGCTACCTCGACCGCAAATCAGCTAGCTTACCTTTATAGGGTCATTTGATGCAGCATGCCGCCATGGCCCGCGGCGATAATAAATATAATTATGTCGTAAAATTTTTGTTGCGTTTTTTATTTGCCGGTAAGTCCTTACTTGGACTGTACCTAGTTTCATTAACATTAATAGGCCAAGAGGTATATTGCCGTTTTGTAAAGTATAGAGTTTGAGAATCTCTTGCAACTTTGTATATTATTGTCCGTAGTCCTGTTTAAGGAGACAACTCCACGCTAGGTCCAAGTCCCAAGAGTGGGGTGTTTTGGTATGAGAACTATTTTACTCAAAACGATGTTTAATGTATGAGAACAACTTTTACAAAACATCAAATCATTTGAACACTACGCTCGAATATAAGCACTATATTGACGCCCATTTTGCTAACAATGTTAGCATCATTGGGGAGTGATGAAAACGTTTCAAGTTCATATCATCCCCCATTAATGCTAACATGGTTAGCGAAACTCCAGTTGAATAGTGTATTGGAGCATAGTATATATATATATATATATATATCAAAATTAGTGTCACAATTGCCAAATAAGCCTTTCTCATGTCAGATTGAAGCTAGCAATCGGTCAATGTTTGTGAAAAGTGCCAACAAGCAAGAGATTATAAATATAGTAAAAGACTTGAAGAACAAAATGAGTTGTGGTGATGATGGGGTGCCCACAAATTTATTAAAATTTTGCATTGATGAAATAGTAAATCCTCTTTGTTATATAATTAATAACTCTTTAGAATATGGTATTTTCCAAGAATCACTAAAAGTAGCTGTGGTTATACCCCTGCATAAAAAAGGTGACCAAGCAGTAATTGACAACTATAGGCCAATTAGTCTGTTATCAGCCTTTTCAAAATTATTTGAAAAATTATGTCAAATAGGCTTATGGATTATATGTTGCTGAACAATTATTTCAATTTTATTTAAAGGGTAGATCGACTCAAACTGTGGTGTACCAATTTACACAGAAAATACTATACGCATTAGAGAAAAACGACATAGCTCTCGGAATTTTCTTATACTTGTCTAAGGCTTATGATTGTATATATCATAAGCTTTTGCTTTACAAGTTGGAGAAATATGGTGTACGAGGTAATGCACTTGAGTGGTTTCGGTCATACCTTTCAAATAGAGAACAAAAAGTGTCTATCATTAAAGATGGCCAAGTTACTAAGTCAGAATTTCAGTACATATTACGTGGAGTACCTCAAGGTAGTATTCTGGGGCCGATACTTATTATAACCTTTATAAATGACTTAGTAAATGTAGTAACTTAAGAAGATACATCCATAACAAACTATGCAGATGATGCTAACTTGCTAGTATCGGCTACAACATTTTATGACATAATTATTTCAACAAATACTATATTTACAAATGCTAATGAATGGTTTCATTCAAATAAACTTGTGTTAAATGAAGAAAAAACAAATACCGTATTATTTAGAACTAATCGAGCTGGTCTTGAGACTGTGAACAAAATTAAATTAAATGAGAATACCACATTAAAATTAACACAAGCCACAAAATTCGGTGGGACGTCCATATAGATTATATTAGCAAAAAATTAAATAGTGCATGTTATAGCATCAGAGTATTATCCAAATATATGAATTTTATTTCTCTCAAAATTGTATACTATGCAAATTTTGATTCAGTATTGCGCTATGGAATAATATTTTATGGAAACTGTGTAAATATAGAAAGATTATTCATAATTCAAAAGCGTAGCTTGAGAACTATGTTAATAATAAGACCACTTAAAACATGTAGAGGAAAATTCAAGAAAAACAAGGTATTGACTCTATGCTATTATATTCAAGAATGTCTGTTGTATTTTTTTAAGAACAAACAGCTCTTTTCCGACAATGAACCCCAACACAATCATAACACCAGAAATCTTAATTACAACTATCAACTATCCCATCCACAGGTTGACTATGACAGAAAAAAATGCCCACTATAATTGCATAAAATTTTATAACAGGCTTCCACAACCCATTCAGGCAGTAAACTGTTTAAGAACTTTTAAAAAACTTATATACGAATTATTATTAAATGTAGAGCCATACACAGTACAGGAATTTATGAATTATGCTTAAAATATGTCTATATTTAGATTCGTTTTACATGTTTAATTATATTTGTTGTTTATCTATCATTCATGTTGTTATTCGTCTGAAGATATGTTTGTCATTTACACATTTTATAATCATGTATGCGTTTTAATTGATTATTGTTTTTTTTGTTGTTGTTTTGACGATATTTCATCTTACTGTTATTATAACTTTTACTTTGAAATAAATACTATTATTATTTGCTTTACCTATAATTCTTTAGCAATAAAAACTGCTTAATTGACGCTACGTTTATAACCAGTGCTAATAGAAGACCAATACAGACGCTTACTCAGGATGTCAGTAAATATGCTTCTAGTAATAGTAATACAAAACTTGAAAACCCGCTTGACACCAAAAAAAAAGAAATCCAGGAAAGTCACTTAAAGAATTGTTTATTTTGCTTCAAATAAATGACCCATTTTTCTAATCTGTGAGAAAAGTTTACAACAGAAACTAGTACAATAGATTTCAGTATTTCTTCAATTTATCTTAACATACTAAGAGACTTCACAAATACAAAACAATTAAAATTAGACATATCTCACAAAACTTTTAACATTGTATCAAAACGGAACATGTAGGGACTATAAAAAGTGACGCTAGGGTATTACAAACTACCAAACAAAAGTATTAATTCAAATATATGTTAAGTTTTACCAACTTATTTAAACAAAATCATTCACTATATATTCTCTATGAAATATAAAAATCAAACGCTTATCCTAACTTAATCGCTATCCTCATGCCTCCTGGACTTCTTCTTCCTATGAGATCTGTGGCTGGGGCTTCTTGACCTAGACTTATGCCGTCTAGACCTGCTTCTTGATCGATCTCGCCTGTGAGACCTTTCCCTCTCCCTATCTCTCGGCTTCTCAGATCGACTCCGGCTCACTTCCCTATCTCTGTCACGATCGCGGCTCTCTTTGTGAGGACTTCCATCCCGCCGACTGCCAGGAGACGGCATCCTTATCGGTGCACTGACTGGGGGCGGACCCATATGCACAGGTGGCGGGCCCATAGGCGGTGGTCCAGTGAGGGTTTTTAGATCGGAAGGAGCCCACGTAGGTTGTGGCTCAGTACCTTAAAAAAATCCATTATTTAATGTTTCGTACTCTTAGGAAGTAAAATCGTTTATTTGTAAATAATTCTCTCACAAATTTTAAATCACGTTGGTTCGGTATTCACATAATCTTATGGTTGTTTGAAATGTTAAAGATTGTGTTTATCAAAACACCACGAAAACTAGTGGAGAATAAACTTTAATAGTCCATAAAGTGTAATACAGAAAATTTTGTTATATAAACATTTGTCGTTAGAGCGTACCTTTACAAGATACAGATATAGCGTATGAAGGTAACGTTTTTGCCTGAATTTATGGTACACCACTGAATAATTTTTTTTTTTGCAAATTCTAGATTACAAATTTATGTTTGAACAAGAATGATCTCTTGACTCGAATCATAGATCCTTTCACTCTACCAAAATTTGCTGGATGCTCGTGGACTTACCGGCATTCGGAAGAGTTCATTCATCAGGCATAAAAACAGCATAATAATAACAGTAATATGCTTTATTTCAAATTGCTAAAATGCGTTAGATATTTCGTCTACAAAGTAATTGCACACAATAGCATATACAGGGTGTAATTAGTTTCATGTCATAAAAAAAGACTGGTGATGGGAAACCACCAGACAAACCAAAAAGTCTTATGTAACAGGATCTAAATACCATAGTCTCGGAAAAAAAAAGTTAAAAAATTAATCAATCGTTAATAAAATTGATTGAGAACTTCTGGAATATTGAGGTAGGCAAAGTATTCCAGAGTAGAAGTGACAGTTCAATCAAGTTCAACTCTATTGTATGCTTTGCCGGCTGTGCATCACCCTAATTGGCATAAAAACTTTAAAGGCCTGCCGCTAAGTGTCGCCGATAAAGTAGCGGCGCCGGCGGCTACCTTTTTTTTTATATAATCGGTGGTTAGTGTAATTCCTGTTGCAATTATCGAATCCATGTTTGGGGTGTTTATTAAAAAATGTAGACACATAACAACTTCAACACCCTATATCTCTTAAACACTGTCTTATCTCTCTGACAAATTTTTTTTAAATTTAGACAAAGAACGCGCTCCTTCATTAATAGACATTCCATGATATATCTTGTATAATTTATCCCGTTGTAGTTAATGGAAGTTACTTTTAAATTTCCACCACTAGCACTGTTGATGGAACTGTCAAATGATAATTTCGACACCACTCATGGACTGCATGAGTGGTGTCGAAATCCTTCTATGATTCACAGAGTAACCTCTGACAAAATTAACTCAATCATAACAGTATCAACTCTCAAATAATGTTGAAAGTGATTAATATCTCAGGTTCAAAATAATATTACTAAACATGAACAAAATACATATTTACCCCATTGAGAATCTTGCGTAGGTTCATAGCCTCCATAAAACGGTTCCGGTTCAGGGTTAAAGCCATATTCGGGCTGGAAATTTTCGAATGTTGCAGGTGGAGGTACTGTCAAATCTGGGAAACCTGTGGGTTTTCGGCTATATTCTCTTCTATCGGCTGTCATTACCTAATAGGGATTTAAAGTGTTATAGGTTGGGGATTTTTCTGTCTGGAAGAGGCTAAGTAAAATATCAGTTTAGGAGAGCTGGCAGCCACCTCGACTAACGTGTGAGGTACAAGGCTAAAATTTTGTATATACTAGATTTAATACTAGTAAAATAAGAAAATCATACTCTGGAAGAATTGACGCGGTTACAATAGTACCTCCTAAATTTTTTTAAATACAAGATAATTATAAAAATTAATATACTCGTACAAGGCTGGTGTTCAAATATATCTTAATTTATACACTCTGAAATATAGAAAAAAATTACCAGTTGATTCCCTCGGTTACAAACACCTGTCAGGTGAGCCTAAAGTTGTTAAGAAGGGTATAGTATTCCGTAAGGTACTTTTACAAGGCTGATAGTTGGAGGAAATATTCTTCGAGATACCTTAAGAAAGTATATTAACAGCCAGACGATTTGAGTAGTTCCAAATACTCGCTAGCTCAGTGCATTGCATATTCAAAATCATGAAAAAATTCATGAAAGAAGATAATGAAAGAAGAATCAAAGAAGATAATGTCAATGGACATTACGGACACAATATATCACTAGCATATGGCGTAACGAGAATTTAAAGTGCCCTACAATCCTAAAATCAGGAAGATCATGGATGAGCAATAGAAAATGACCAATATAGCTTTAAGTGGCACAAGGGAAATGTACCATCGTCTACATATGATGTTTTGTTAAAATCGAATCAATCAAATAACTCTGTGTTAGGTAAAGAATTATTTTTAAAATTAACTTGATGTATTTGATTGGCATCTATATATACAAGTGCGTTTGTAAAAAAAATTTCTTACTATTGTCATTCAAATTCGTCTATCTCACATGTACCCCATTGAATATGGTGAACAATGCGCTCACCTGATGAGCATTTGTAACTACCCAAATCGTCTGGCTATTAATATATTTTCTCAGCCTTTTAAAAGTACATTATAGTTCATTTAAAGAGTCGAGATATATGATGAAATTGACTGACACATGTTTGCGATTCGGACTGGATAATCCCCCCCCCCCCCCGTTTTCGAGGGTGCTGAATCGATTCCCGGGGATCAAACCAATGTTTCCACCTCGGCAACCCCCTCAAATTGGCCAAAAACCGCCCCCAAAATGCCCTTTTCCGTGAAACCGTTTATTTTCCCCAGTTTTTCAACTAACTGTTATTCCCTCGAGTAGAATAGAAAATCCCTCGAGGGATTTGACCTCAGGCACCCCTTCACCAGGCATCCACCCCTCTAGGGGGTTGGAAAATTGATATTTTTTTTTTTGGGAAAAAAATAATATTTTGTAGGAGGCGTTTCTTTGAGGAAGGTGGTAGGTGACCAGGATTGTGTAACCACCACCGGGGCTTGTTTTCACCCTTCTAGGATGGAGGAGGTATGTAGTACATGAATTCTTCAAAATAGTGAGATGTTTCAAATGTGCAAGATATGGTCACTTAGCTGGAAAATGCAAAAAAATGAAACCTGCTTCAACTGCGCTGGGCCACACAAAACCAACGAGTGTAAATTAAAACATCAAAAATGCATAAATTGTGTAGAAACAAATAATAAACTTAAAAAACCACTAGTGTAAATCATGCAGTAATTGACAGCGAGTGTGCCTGCTATAAAAGAATACTCGGCATGGAAGCAAGGAAAACCAGGCCTATATAGCAAGTACCTAACCGACCTCGACATATACCAAAAAACACAGTGAACATATTCCGTCAAAATGTGCAAGGGATATCAAACCGTATAAATAACTTAAATGTGATCATAAATGATCTACAGGTTCAATTCATAGTCACCGAGCATTGGCAGACTTCAAATAACATTGAAGCATATCAACTGGAGAACTATAAACTAATTTCGAGTCACTGTAGACAAAATATCTCGGGCACATGGTGGTGTAGCTTTGTATGCTCAAAACTCAATAAACTCAACAACTCGACAAGATATTAACTAATTTAGTAAAAACTATGTCTTTGAATGTGCCGGTGCAGAGTTTAAAATAGATAATAAAGTATATGTAGTTTGTGTAGTTTATAGACCACCAAGCAAGCAAGAAATAAAAAGCCGGAGTGGATTACAGAAGAAATCAAAAATGCCATAGAAAGGTTAAATCCTATAGCAGAGTTATGTCAACAAAAACAAATACCTAAACAAACATATACAGAGTATAAAACTATGTATTCAAATTTATTGATAAAAGAGAAGAGCAGACACTGAGCAAAAAATTACTCAATCGGACACTAAAGCAAAAACCATATGGAACATTATAAATAAAGAAAAAGGTGAGGTGGGGCAAACAAGCAATTCATTTAATGGTATAAGTCTAAACAATAAAATAATTTCTTCAGGGCAAGAGGCGAGTGATATATTTAACGATTTCTTTTGTACAGTAGCTCCAAATTTAATAGGTCCTATACCTGGAAAGTCAGACTTAGAATATGTCAGAAAATTATAAATCAATATATCTGATGGAAGTCATGCATATCAAAGTCTTAGATATAATAATCAACCTAAAAAATAAGTGCTTCTCTGGTTATGATAATATAAGTAATAAATAGATTGATAAAACAAGTCCGACAGTACCAATAATCTATATCCTAAATGAGTCTCTTCTACATGGTATATTTCTTGAAAGATTAAAGCTAGCGATTGTTGTCCCGGTGTACAAAAAGGGTGGCAATCTGTTAATAGAAAATCATAGTCCGATAAGTTTATTGTCTAGTTTTCTAAATTATTTGAAATTGTAATGTATCGTAGGCTAACTTGGTTTTTAGGCATCTATAACATTGTAACAGTTAATCAACATGGCTTCCAAAAAAATAAATCCACTACAACAGCAATTTTCAGCTTCACCGAAAGAATCTACATTTCTTAGGCCAGGGTCAATTAGCTCTAGGTGTTTTCTTAGACTTATCAAAGGCCTTTGACACCATCAGACACTATTAAACAAACTAGAAAAAACAGGAATTCGTGGAACGGCATACAATTGGTTTAAATCTTACCTTACAAATCGAAAACAGAAAGTCTGTATCAGAGACAACGGAAGGGAATATTTCTCGGAGGAAAGAATTACAACCATGGGTGTACCCCAGGGGAGTATTCTTGGGCCTATACTCTTTCTTTTATATATATATATATATAAATGATTTACCAATTCTTTTTAACGACACGGCTTTAACATTAACCACCTATCCAGATGATACTAATGTTTTAATTTAATTTAAAAAAACTATGAAATACTTCAAGATAAAACAAACGAGATTATCAAAAAAATGACTGACTGGTTTCAGAAAAACTCACTATTATTAAATGCAGGGAAAACAAATTGTATTCTGTTCAGACATTCCAGAAATGGAACGGAATACCCAGCTGAGCTTAACTTAAATGGGGACAAAATTCCATACACTGATGCGACCAAATTGTTAGGTATAACAATAGATGCACACTTGGATTGGGAGAAACCTGTACCAAGCTACACAAACTATGCTAATCCTTAAAAATATTAAGCAAACTAGTAAGTCACAGCGCTCTCATTACTGTATACTACGGCAATTTCTACTCTGTAATGTCCTATGGTATATTGTTTTGGGGTAACTCGTCACAGTTCTGAAATTTTCAAAGTGCAAAAAAAAACAGTTAGAATAATAGCAAATTTAAAACACAATGGCTCTTGTAGAGGTTTCTTCAAAAAGCTTAATCTTCTTACGTTAACTGCGGTTAACTGCATATGAATGCATCTGCTAAGTTTTTAAAAATAAAGACTCTTTTAAAATATATTTATGTCACCCCACTTTTAATACAAGGCATAAAGATAAATTCTGTTATCCTAGGCACAAAACAACATTGTTAGAAACAGGCTGCAGTATAACTGCTTACAAATATACAATCTGCTTCCAAAAGATATAAAAGAAATAAAATCCTTCAGTACTTTTAGAAAAATTATAAAAAGACAGTTAACACTGGCTAAAGCCTATAATCTCACAGAAGTTACAGATCATATCTTTACTCAGAACAATATATAAGAATCTATACTGTTTATTTTATTAACTATTAAGTTTTAGCTATAACAGCAGTATCCTGATGCTCATGCTTTTAGAAAACGAAAGTCTATATATAGGTCTCATTATAAAATTTTTTGAAAATTTGGTATTGTATTTCTATTGCACCTGGTGTTTGTAAAATTTTCAAAATTTTAATTAAGTGTTTATGTAAGGTAACTTAAGTTGTAAATGTATGTACAGTGTTTTTAGTTGATGTGTACACTATACCACTCGCCTTCCGCAACCGAGCTGGTCAGTTGCATACCTGCTCCAGCTAAAACTTCAAATGCAGCTTCGTTTTCAGTCGATTAAGGCTTTAAAAAAATGATGGAGCGTTCAAGTGGGACAAAATCATCCGGAGGTAAAATACCCTCCCGATCGGATCTCCGGGGGAGGGTGCCCACAGGGACACCTCATCGAATGTCGAAAAAACACCGACAAGTTAAATCCAACAAAACTAATTCTTTCATCTACGGCGCTTGGAATGTTCGTACTTTGAACGACAGCACTCGCACCGATCGGCCTGAAAGAAGAACTGCTCTAATAGATAGAGAACTTCACCGACTCAATGTTGACGTTGCAGCTCTCAGTGAAACTCGATTTTTGGAGGAAGGCTCTCTCACAGAAAAGTACTACACCTTCTATTGGAAAGGTCTTCCCACCAATTCAAGAAGACAACATGGAGTAGGATTTGCCGTTCGGAATCAACTTGTATCCAACTTAACACAAGTACCACAAGGCCTATCCGAGCGTCTAATGCTGCTGCGCTATGAGCTATCAGATGGCAACGCGGTAAATCTAATAAGCGCCTACGCTCCCACTCTGGATGCAAGTCACGAAACCAAGGAAAGCTTCTATCAACAGCTGGAAGAAACCCTCTGTAGAATACCTAAAACGGAACGACTCGTTATTCTTGGCGATTTTAACGCTAGAGTAGGGAGAGATGCAGACACCTGGCCAGGCATCATAGGCAAGAACGGTTTGGGCAACATGAACGCTAACGGTCAACTACTCCTAACTAAATGCGCCGAACATGATCTAGTTATAACAAACACCATTTTCCGACAAAAGGATAAATTTAAAGGCACCTGGCGTCACCCCAGATCAGGTCACTGGCATCTACTGGACTATGTTATCGTACGTAGGAAGCATCTCAAGGACGTCCAAATTACAAAGGCGCGCATTGATAGCGAATGTTGGACCAATCATCGTCCTGTTGTCTCTAAAATGAAAATTGTTATGAGACCCAAACACCGAAGAACTCAAGTAAAACGCAGACTCCGTCTCTGTATTAGTAAATTGCGTGACCAACAAACCGTCGAACAGCTAAAGCAAAAAGTTCAAGAGAATTTGTGTGCACTAGAAGAAACCAATTCTGTAGATGTCGCTGCTACCTGGACACAAATTAAAGACAGTTTAAAAAGTGCGAGTGAGGAAATTCTTGGCACTGCAGCAAGTAAAAAACAGGAGGACTGGTTCAATGATAATGAAGCTTTTATACAAGAACTTCTTGACCGCAAATATACTGCCTTCCAAAACGCTATCAACCACCCCAACGACTCATCAAAAGCAGAAGCTTTTACCCAATCTAAGTATGAAACGCAACGCGAAATCAGAAGAATAAAGAACGAGTGGTGGGCAAGCAAGGCCAGAGAAATTCAAAAGTACGCCGATTCACACGACTACAGGAATTTCTTTCAAGGAGTAAAAGCAGTGTACGGCCCCAGTCGGAAAAATATGTGCCCTATTAAAGATTTAAATGGAAATCTCCTCAAAGAAGACCAGGAAATAAGAGCCCGATGGAAAGAACACTACTCTAGCATTCTTAACCAGCAAAGTCAAGCCGATCACGATATTATAAATCTTATCCCTCAATATGACACCTTCGAAGACTTAGATAAACCACTAACAACGGAAGAGATCTTAACCGCCATTGGGCAGCTAAAAAATAACAAATCTCCCGGCGCCGACTCACTCCCAGCTGAGATCTTTAAAGCTGTGTCGTCAGAGCTCATACCCTACCTCAAAAAACTGTTTGATGTCGTGTGGGAAAGTGGTCAAGCTCCGCAGGAGTTTCGTGATACACTTTTAATCAACCTCTTCAAAAACAAAGGGAGCGCTGCGGACTGTGGAAATTACAGGGGTATAGCTCTCCTGGCTGTTGGAGGGAAGATACTCACTAAAGCGATGGCAAATAGGCTAACACCTGTTATGGAAAAGTTACTTCCTGAAACACAGAGTGGCTTTAGACCAAACCGAGGCACATCGGATTTAATCTTCACACTTAAACAGCTTCAAGAAAAAGCACTCGAACATCAAGGAGAAATTCACATGGCCTTCATTGATTTAACCAAGGCGTTTGACTCGGTGGACAGGGAAGTGCTCTGGAAAATTATGTTCCGCTTAGGTATCCCTAGAAAATTTGTGGAAGTATGTCGCAGTCTACATACAAACAACAACGCCCAGGTTATGTATAATAATGAGGCAACCGAACCTTTCCAAACTCTCACTGGAGTTAGGCAGGGATGTGTCCTGGCACCCCTACTCTTTAATTTGTTTACCACTGCTCTAACAATTATTGTTGACAACAAACTGACAGTCAGAGGAATAGGTCTCAGATACCGTTTTGATGGCGGTCTCTTTAACATAGGGCGCTTTAGAGCTTTCACGAAGACACGCACACGATTCATTTGTGATCTCCAGTATGCGGATGACTGTGCACTTTTAGCCTCTACGCCGGAAGAGCTTCAAGAGCTTTTAGATGTGTATGCCCAAAGCTATGATTCTTTGGGACTTAAAATCAACATTGGAAAGACTAAGATTATGTCAACTCCTCATCAAGTGAACCAAATAGACATTACACTTAACGGAAATTCTCTTGAAGTGGTGGATCAGTTCAATTACTTAGGCAACGTTGTTAATGACAAAGCAAACATGGACAGCGAGATTCGCAATAGAATTAACGCTGCATCTAGAGCATTCTGGGGACTTAGAGAGAGAGTATTTGACAACCACGACCTTGCTTTGTCAACGAAAATGGCTGTCTACAGAGCAGTTGTCATTCCAACACTGCTATATGGATGTGAAAGCTGGGTCACTTACCGTCGTCATGTGAAAGAATTAGAACGTTTTCAGCAAAGACACCTCAGAAGTATGATGAAAATCCGTTGGTTCCATCACATATCAAACGTGGAAGTACTCAGGAGAGCAAACAGCCTTCCAATTGAGGTGCTTATTTCAAGAGCACGCCTAAGATGGGCAGGTCACGTTCATCGTATGCATGATAACCGCCTTCCTAAATGTACACTTTATGGTGAATTGCTAAGCGGTAGAAGAAAGCGTGGCGGTCAACGAAAGAGGTTCAAAGACGCTCTCCATGAAAATCTAAAATCCTGCAGTATTGCAGACGAGCAATGGGAACAACTTGCAGCGGACAGAACCGAATGGCGAGGGGTTGTGGCCAGCTATCAAGGAAATGTTGCTGCAAGAAGGCCGAATCCAAGACCTAACCAGGTCTATGTTTGTCCTGATTGCGGTCGACTTGTGCTCTCCCGAATTGGCCTCTATAGCCATAGTCGTGTGCACCGTAGATGAATGGAAATTACAATAGACTACACCTTTTACTTGTTTTTTATTGTACGCAATTTATCGACTGTAAAATTTCTATACTCGGACTCGAGTAACGGCTAATAAATAATAATAACACTATATAATGGATAAGTTTATCCCTGGTACGAAATATATTCTATTCTTACACAAAATTTTAGCTTTGTACCTCCACACACGTTAGTCGTGGTGGCTGCCAGCTCTTAGACTATTACAATATTATACTTTCGTTTTTTATACGGGGCACTTCTGGATTTCTTAAACAAATATATTTTGGCTTGGTCAGTAAGGAATTTTAACATTGCAAGAAAAAAATCAATAGACATTGTTTTAACTGTCTTTTTTGAAGTCTGTTAATAGCTCTTTCAAATGTATTGCTTATGAATTATGTAATAGGTTTAATTTCGGACTCAAAACAAACATTCCTTACCTGGCGAAAGTCACAAGATGCTTTTTTATGGCTGTTTACATATTATTGCGAATAAAATTTATGCAGTTTTAATACAACCAATTAGCATTAGATATCAATATAAATTCCAGAGACGCTGTTGGTATAATGCAAGAAGAAAAAATACAAAGTAAAATTACAAGTATCAAAATTACTCTTTCAACATTTTTATTTGCGTATTTTCCGTTTAAAATAATCTCTTGCCATTCTATATACAGGATGAGGAATAGTACGTGTGACTTTGATAGCTCAAGTTTTACGAAAATAAAAAAAAAATACAAGCAAACTACATAGGAAAAGCTTATAACTGGAAATTATTTTCGAATATATAGGGTGTACCAAGACAACACAGGACCAAGTACAATTTTATTAAACGAAATGCTATAAATATCAGTACATTTTTGGAAGCCTCGTTCTAGACCCCTTTTATTCCTATATTATTATTGACTACCTCCCAACCATTTGGATGTAGTGATTTTTTTTGTTGTTCAAATAATGCCATCTGCAGATGCATATTGAAAAAATCACTAGTCGCCATTATGTATTTAAAAAAAAATTTATAAATATCAGTTAAGGGTCGTGCACAAATTGCGTAACACAATCGGGGGGGGGGGGGTCAAGATTTGCGTTACATAACGATTTTAGAGCCAGAAAATAGCAAAATTTATCAATGTTCAAGTTTTGAATATTTAAAACTCGCGCGCTACGTAACGAATTTAGAACCGCCAGAAATAACAAAACTTATCGTTTAAAATTCGCAAGCAATTTACTGCCGAAAGTTGGCAGTTCTGCTAATATTAAAGTTCCCATTAGGTGAGTTATCACGCGGCACCAGTGAGAGCTACTATGCCAGTTAACACCTGACACGGTGGAGTGGGTGGCAGAAGATGTTACACAAGGTGTGACCACCGCCGAAGATGATGGCGATTATGACGATTTGCCTCTGATAGAATGTGTGAAAAAATGGAACGAAAATCCGTTCATAGAAGACATTAATATAGCATTGCCAGAATAATTTTGTCATCCTATTTTAAATGAATTTTTGTTGTTTAGTAATGTGGTGCCACACCTTAATAAATGTTGAATAAAAATTGTTATTATTTATGAAACATTGAATTATTATTATTGGAAACCAAAAAACCTTTCTTTTCCACATTAAAATCTAAAACTTTCACAAAGCATGTGTTACGTAACGCAAATGGGGGGAGGGGAGAGTCCAGTTGGGTGTTACGGTCATGTTAGATAGGGGGAGGAGAGGGGTCAAAAATTGGTGAATTTTGCATTACGTAATTTGTGGATGACTCCTTACGAGGCATCTGTGTGATGTTTTTGAATTATTTTCATTCCTCAAAAATATAAAGGGCGGCCAAAAATGATTTTTCAATTTAGAACTTTTTCAATTGAATTCTCTCAATTTTTTCAAATGGAAACCCTGTATATCTTTCGCCCATATGATGTAGGAATAAAAAACCAACATTTTTCGTATGCAATGTAACCATTTTCTAATTATTGGGTAGTAAATACAAAATTCAAGAATAAACTTTAAAAAATTAGAAGTTCTTCCAAATAATTGAACAGAAAAAATTGTAATAAGTGCTTCACATGTTGCCCATTTTGATTGGGCACACATCTCTATGCGTCTTTGAAATGGAGTTTCTGTTTTTAAAATTGTCAGCGTGTCAATCAAAACGGGAAAATGTGGAGCACTTATTATAATTTTCTCTGTTCAATTATTCGAAAACACCTCTAATTTTTAAAGTTTATTGTTGAATTTTGTACTTATTGCTCAATAAATCAAAAATGGTCACAAATAGCCATAAACACTTCTGTGCAATGAAATCTCGTACACTTAAAAAATATAGTAATCCAGTTTTTACTGATACTGAGTGGTGTGAATCAGTCTTTTTGAAATTTAGATTTTTTATTAACACATAGGTTATAAAAAAACTGTTAACGTCAATCCAGAAGAAGAACATACATATTTTTATGTTTTTTTTTTTTACACCATTTGATAGGTTGATTTAAACTCTTAACAAATGTAAAAATTGACGGTAAAAAATCACCGATACGACTGCACATAACTGTGATTGTATTTATTGTGTAAATAATGCAACCCAATATTTTGTCATGGCTCGGTTTCCTTCCAAGACGTGATTAAATTTTGTTAGCATAGAAGCAATTAATCTACGATAATAGTTTCTTAGCTCCTCCCAGCAATTTTCAATGGCCGATCACAATTCTTCTTCATTCCTTGGTCTGAAGTTTCGTCCTAAATTTTTTTACTAGCAAACCCCAGAAGTTCTCAATTGGGTTTATGTCGGGACTGTGTGAAGACCACGGTAATAATTCAATATTATTGTTCCCAAACCATTGAGTAATTGAATAGGGCAGTTGTTTTATTGATAAATGAAGGTGTTGTTTGGATATAATTGCTCCACCGAGAGAATAACGTTTTCCAAAATATCCCTATAAATCTACCATTACCCTTAATACGCCATGCTACACCAGGGTTATGCACAGCTATCCATGTCCAAACATTAACAGAAAATCGGCCGGACCTGTTCCGCAGAGACACATGACGTTTGTGAGCCTGGTATTTGTGGTACACCTGAATATGTCCATCATTACAAGATTGAAAAACACAACATAGTTCCAAAACTCCAATGGGCGATAAGACACAATTTAAACAAAACAGAATGCGGGCTTGCTTCTGTTAATATGGTCTTCTTGGCACTTGTACAGTTTTTTAATTCCGATTTTCCTGTCCTTCTGCTAGCTGTTGACGTCAATGCTGGAAAATTTGTAACTAATACAGTGTCTCCTGCTGTTTGAAATTTTCCCTCAAATAGACAAGGAGCACTTCATCTTGAACGAGATTTGAACTTCTCGATCAACCTGAACTGTCTTTTCTCTTTACCGCACCTTCCTCCTTCCACCTTTTTTCTAACTCATAAAAGTACTTTTATTCAATTGCTAATGGTTAGCAACTGCTCTGATAGACCATCCCTCTTCAATTTTAGACAGAACTAAAATTTTTTCATGTTTAGTTAATTCTGGCATTGCGAAAATATGACACTGATAAAAAATAATGAATGATTTAATATAGCGAAAAATATGTGTATGGGATTTTATTGCACTGAGTGTACATACATAAAATGTTCGTTTTTCATTCACACATCACATGGTAAACAAACATGTGTGTGTTCCGTTTGAAAAAAAAATGAGAAAATTGAGTTCAAAAGTTACAAATTGAAATATCATTTTTGGCCACCCTGTACATCTTTTGGAAGTGAAAATGATGCAAAGCATCATAGTCCAAGATACCAGAGCCCCCAGATCTACGTCATTTTAGCAAATCTAAGATTTTCACAATAAATGTGTAATATGTAGGTAAAAACGTATTGTGTACTTTTTAGCTTGAAAGGGGGCCCTTTTACAGGAAATAGGTACTGAAGGTAAATAAAAAAATCTTGCTCTTATGTTCATATAGCAAAAAGTATGTAATTTCATTAACAGCCGTCCGTGGTGTGGTGGTTGAGTTGGGCGATTCTTACGCGTGGGGTTGAGGGTTCAAATCAACTCTTTACATTATTTTTTCTACATTTTGTACGTGATGTGTTTAGGCTCGATTAGCTATTAAAATACCTAATACGAACATTTCTTTATAGAGTCAGATCCCAGAGCCCCCAGAACTACGTCATTTCAGTAAAGCTAAGATTTTCACAATAAATGTTGTAGATAAAAACGTATGCATACTTGCTACCTTGACAGCGCACCTTTCATCGTATCTGGGGAGATATTAGACCCTTCATATTGGTCTAGTCTTAAAATAGTCACCCAAATATATATAAAATTCAGGCTTGCTACTATAATATAGGTACCCAAATTTTTTATCCAGCTTTACAGCGTCTGGCGGAAGTTAAAGCCTACGGAAAGCGACTGGCAATAATAAATGTTGGCTTTTAATAATATTTTGTAAAACATATATAAAAATCAGCAATGCTACTTTAACGTACAAGAGTAACTAAGATTTTTATTTACCTTCAGTACCTGTTACCTACACATTACACATTTATTGTAAAAATCTTAGCTTTGCTAAAATGACATAGATCTGGGGGATCTGGGATCTTACTCTTTAAAGAAATGTTCGTATTAGGTATTTTAGTAGCTAATCGAGCAAAAAATATATCTCGTACAAAATATAGAAAAAAAAAAAAGTAGAATTGATTCAAACCCTCAACCCCACACGTGAGAATCGGGCAACTCAATCACTACACCACGGATGGCTGTTAATGAAATTACATGCTTTTTGCTATATGAATGTAAGAGCAAGAATTTTTATTTACTTTCAGTACCTATTTCCTGTAAAAAGGCCCCACTTTCAAGTTAGTAAGTATGCAATACGTTTTTACCTACATATTACACATGGTGAAAATTTTAGTTTCGCTAAAATCACGTACGTCTGGGGGCTCTGGGATCTTACTCTACCACACAGAAATCTCGTAACTGGTATTTACAAAAAATTTTCTTAAAATCCATAATGAAGACTGTAGTCATTTCCTCAAAATGCATCTGCAGATGGTATTATTTTGACAAAAAAAATCAATACATCCAAATGGTTGAGAGATCGTCAATAATAATGTATGAATTAAAGAAGTATAGAAAGAGGCTTCTAAAAATGTGCCTACTGATATTTATAGCATCCTATTTTAAAGGATGGTGCTTGCAGGGCTGGTGCATGGACCCAGTGATCCGGGCAAACTTGGTATTAGTACCACAAGGTTTTTAAAAATTGATGATCTCAAACACCTGATTAAGCCCTAGATTTGAAAAAATTTGAGAAGCTAATATTTTTAAAAGCTGGTGTGTTGATATGCTTAAATTATTATTGTTAGGTTAGGTTAGGTTGAAATGTGAGTGGGTCTATACCAGACCCTCCACCGCGACCAATCGGTCTATTGTGGCTCACTCCTAATTTATATTTCACCCAATAAGTTCAGCCTTTTAATAAAGCTGATAACTTTGTTGGGTGAGAGATTGTCCAAGTCCTCAGGCAAAAGCTGACCTTTGCCAAATAATGAGAACCGGGTTCTTTCTGCAGCGGGACAAGTGCACAGGACATGCCTTGCCGTTTCATCTTCCTCTAGACACAGACGGCATTCGGTGTTTTCCACCAGTCCAAGTCTGTGTAAGTGATGATTTAATTTGCAGTGCCCAGTATATAGGCCGATTAGAGTGCTTAGGTGTAACCTATTCAACTCTAGCAGTTTTTTTTAGCTCTTGATTTCAAAGGATTTGTAATGAACTCCTTCGAATGAGCTAATCCTGGTAGTTCCTGCCAGTGGTAGAGAGTCTTGCTCTTGGCCCAGTCTAGGATATTTGTTTTGGCAGTGCTTCAAGATATGCCAAGAGCTGGTTCTGGTCCTATAAATTTTGATGCCGCACCCTCTCTAGCTAGGCAATCGGCAATTTCATTGCCCTCCAGCCCAGAGTGGCCAGGCACCCAGACCAGAGTCAGTTTGTTGTTCTTACCCAATTGGGTTAGAGCTTTTTGGCAGTTCCACACTGTTTTAGAATTACAGCGATAAGATCCAAGAGCTTTAAGGGCTGCTTGGCTGTCTGAGAAGATTTTTATTGATCTGTGTCTAGGGTGGGTTGATTCCAGCCTCCATACACACAGTTCAATGGCATATATTTCATCCTGAAAAATTGTCGCAGTATCACCCAGGCTCGAAGTTATTCTTACCTTTGGGCAGCGACTGTAAACTCCAGCTCCTGTTCCTTCGAGAGTTTTGGAACCATCTGTATACCAACAGCTGTCTGCCTTCTATAGGTCGGTTTTATTCCGATCCCACTCATCTCTTTCAGGAAAGAGGATATTGAAAGGCAGCTCATGGTTGGTTCTGGTAGGCATCACATCAGAAGGCATACCTAGGATGCTGTGAATGTTTAGGTCATCAATCAATCCATTGCGTTCCATGATGATAGCCTGCGGCATATTGATTGCCGATTGTTGGAGTCTATGTTACCCACCTAGCTTCTCTCTTCAAGTAAATATGGAGAGGTGGTAAGTCTAGTAGGATTTCCAAAGCAGCTGACAGTGTGGTGCTTATGGCACCAGTTATTGCCAGGCATGCTAGTCTCTGTAAACCAGAGAGTTTGGCTTTGGCCGACTGTTGTAGCCCTTTCGACCACCAAACTATGGAGCCATAAGCTATCATTGGTCTAATGACCGTAACGTATATTCAGTATATTTGTTGGGGACCCATACCCCAGGATTTTTCACAAATTCTACGGCATGTCCACAGGGACAGCCTTGCTTTGTGGATTACCTTCTCCAGGTGGGAATTCCAGTTGAGTGATCTATCCACCGTAATTTCTAGATATTTCACCTCATCCAAAAATGGAATGGTTTCACCTAGTAAGGAAAGCGGTTCTAAGTTATCCAGCTTCCTTTCCTGGTGAAGGGTACTATTACAGTTTTGCGGGGATTGAAATTATCATTGTAGTGTGTACCCTAATACACTTTCCATGTCAAACTCACATCTCAGTCTAGCTCGTGCACATTTTTTTATTTTAAAAAATTATTTGTAAAATTTTTATTAAATAAATAATCCATGGTATTTTAAAATTCAAAAGTCTTTTATTCAAAACAGTAGTGCTAATAGTGTATTAGGGCCAGCAAGCTTCCAGCTCAAACAAGTTTTGTCTCGACAAATCTCAAAATAAAAATAAACAAAAAAAAAATTCTTTATAATGCCAATAACAATTTTAAGAACTTATTGAACTCAAAATTAAATAAATCTTGGCCTGCGGTGCTACAAAATGTATAGTCTAATCTGTCTAATAGGCATTTGTTAAAATGACTACCACCTTTCCCACCCGGCGTGCGTGCATCATTCTATTTATTCAAATCTCTTCGCAACATTTTTCAACCAACCTAGTTCAATTCTATACTACATGTAGAAAACACATTACCAGAGCATCATTTTTAAATTTTTGAAAAAGATTTTAGAAAAAAGTTCTTGTGGCGAAAGTTGCATTACGTTTTCTCATTTTATGCAAAAACTAATTACAATAAAAATCCAAAACTACCATCATTATCCTCAAACCTCTCTACATAAGTATACCAATTTTCTAACAAAACTATTGAACGGTGTAAGTGTATGCGCAAGGTAAAAAAAAGTATGCAGCGCCTTTTTGTTCGCCGCGCGTGCTTTGCCAGATGTCTAGCGTCTTCTGGTTATGGTACCGTCCACCATGAACTGACACACTGCGAGGTGCCCTCAAAGTAACCAGGGCCCCATGCTCATGATCTTAACATATTCTTTTACTTTATATAATAATATATGCGCCTCGTATTACCAGTAAAAAGTAAAGAAGGTGCATGCCGGAGAATCTTCGGCGGCTGTGCGCGGCGACTCGCAGACAAGGCTGAGGCGACTTCGGCGCCCTAGTCGTGTGTTAAAGTTGCTAATTGCAACATCAGTAACATTTGTGATTGGAGACTTTACATGATTACCATTTAGAATAAATTTAAATATTGGCAATCATTTTGCTGCCGATATATCAATCTTTCCTAAGGTATGCTGCATTTCTATACATATCAAAAATTAAAAGCATGGTGTAATTTCCCATAACAATTCACATCCCTGGTGTCTTCTTCCCCTGTGTTTGTTGTGTTGGCGAAATAGTCATGGGAATTACACAAAAATACAAACCTGAATGGTGTTCATCTTGGCTGGCTCGACCTTGTTCAGGGTTGGCGGTACCGACCTTTGGGAGGTTCCTCCTACAACATCAATACCACCTGTCAGTTTTCTAAATGGAGGAGGGCCAGCTTTACGTATACCTAAGAAATTTCCCGCATATTTACTGTTGTCATTCATGATAGGCACTGGTCCTCTCGGTAGACCTATTGGGTTCATAGGGGCTAGTCCCACTCCAGATTCATTCACCCTCATTCTAGAAACCAATTTCAAATTTGAAATATACGAATTTTAAATTCAGTTAAACCTTTACTTTCAATCTAAATGAAAAAACAGTATTTATAAAAGCCCCCTCCTTATTAGGATATTGAACATGAATCGATGTGATGGGGCAAACGGTGATTTTCTCATCACAGTGAGATTTGTTGTGGCTGTCCGTTAATCACTGTTCATTGTAGCAGTGATTATATCACTCTTTAGATCTCTTATTTACATTGCCATAAGCCCCTCTGCGCACCTCGCTGTCTTAAATCTTAACTGGGTGAGCAACCCTGATCAATCTAACGTTCTTAAAATTACGCAACACTTTACGTTAGCAGCTCCCAGGTGGAAAACTGAGCATACGACAATCAAGGTAATTGATGACAGTATTGTTGCAGAGAAAAGAGCGATTTAATCACTGTTAGCAATGGCTCTCGACAAAGAACAAATGATTAATAATAGTGATGGTGATCGTTACACCACTAAAGTCTGGAAAAATCACTGCATACAAATTAAGCTGATGGTGTTTCATCACTAGACTAGTGGTAATAAAACTGTATATAAAAAAAATTACAAATATTATCACATAATACTTCATATCTGCATGTATTGGGAAAAACAAATTCAATCAAATACCTTTTTTGACGTTCGCAGTATGCCCTCCAAGTATCCTCATTGAACCCATAATTAAAATAATCAGTGATATCAGCTCCCGGTTTTCTCCAAGGCTTATCCTCTAAGGAATCTAGATTATATTCGGTAGCCGGAACACCATTAATTGTACCGATTTGATCAAATTCCTCTACAGAAAACTTTCCCGGTTGCTGTTGCTGTATGGGCTTATTTTTGTCTCCAACAGAAGTCAACAACCCTCCCCTTTTGATATTCAAAGAAGTGTACGAAGGAGCTGTTGTTTTTATGTCTCCAATAACTACATTCACATCATCGTCGCTATCATCATCCAAATCTTCTTTTTCACTATCGTCTCCGTTCTGTCTTACTTCACCATCTTCCACACCGTCGTCGTTATCTTGCTCATTTTCTTTTTCATCATTATCAACTCCTGGAGGACCGTCATCTACTACCGCCTAAAACACAGCATATATGTTAGGTTATGTCTTATGTGAAACTTGCACATTTGTGATAATACTTGAGGCTGCGGAACACCTGGAGCTTCCTGGGTTTCGTTGGAAAATTGTTCTTGATTTCGAGGTGCATTTGAATTATCCCCTGTATTTCCTTCAGAGCCATCGCCATATAACCATTGATCGTCTTCCAGATCGTCAGCCATTTTTCACGATGTCAAGAAGTTGTGAAGTTGACGTTTTTTATTTACCACTCAATTCAGCGCTGCCAACACATAGATTTGAGAGTGGATTGTCCAAACTTCGCTGCCAACCTATAATTCTTCGCCAGATAGACATCGAGGGACACTAGGTCGTAGTGGGTATTCTATATATAAATGTTAAATTTTAAAGCGCTTTAAAATTTTAAAACCTATTAAAAATAATAAAAATAATCTTAATTATATTCTGCTTATTCCTTATTCTCGTCTTACATTGAGTAAAATTTAATGAATTTAGCAGGCGGTTAATTGACGTAGGTACCTATGTAGTTGCAGAATAACTACCATTTAGCGTTCTCCCAAATTCGTCAAATATAACTTGAAAACGTCTTGAAAGAACGTAAAAGGCAGTAAAATTCGACAAAAGGTACCGAGTGAAACATAGTTTTAATGTACGATTATATTTGCTAATTTGTACACAGTATAAGATTTAATATTCGCATCGCATCCGTTTTGAAATGATTGAGGTATCCTACCTGTATACTATACTGATCCGTGACTGGTACTGATGCACCGTTTTTATTTTAATCAAAATTTTAACAAAACCCTCAGTTTTCACAATAAATTCAAATACAACAACTTCGCACATATCGTCCCATCATGATGATGATACGACAGGTAAGATGAGCTGTTATCAAAGATGTACAGTGTAAATAAGAGTTAGCATTTACAATGTATGCAGATGAGCTGTCTTCCGCCCACATTATATCATTATATATACTTTATTATTTAGGAGAATATGTTATATATATATATACATATTTACCAAAGACGGACCACAAATGAAGCTGGGTTGTTGAAAATAAACTACGTTTTATGTAAAATTAGACATCGTATCATACAGCCTTGAGACAAAGATTAAATATATAAATGTTATAGAAATATATTTATTTAATATTTGCTCCAGATTAAACAAACACCTCTGTAACAATCTTTCGTAAAAAGAAAAGATAATAATCTAATATTTTTTAAACCTACTGTTCTTAAGAGCTCATTACAAACTAGATGCCAAAGTAAAGTCGAATCAAACAAGTTTTCAGTTATTTTTAAAAATTCACATTTTTCTACATTCCACAGTTATCTCCCCGGTAGAGAAACTGGTTTTAAAATTCTAATAAAGGTTGTGTTGCCTGCCTGCACTGTTCTCGGTTGATAAGGCGGGTACGAAACGGAAGGAATACGTTCAGTCGGTAACATTCTTCCTTTTTAGTTTTTCGCCTTAGAATGGGTAAGTACATGTGAAGATAAGTTTTTGTTAATCGGTGTTCATCGCGATAAATAATGTTTTTTTGCAAGAATTTCATAAATGATCTGTGCAAGGTTAATATTACTGAATAGTTTTTAGTTATATTTTCTTACATTTAGTAAAAAAAGTAAACTTAACATAACCAAATTAGTATTTTGACAACAAAACATGTACATGATGAGAAATATTGTTGTAGTCCGATGTGTTGTGCTGACGACTCATTCCCACAGCGTTCTGAATAAAATGACAATATTTTACTCATGATTGAAATGTGTTCTCGTATTGCATATATATTTTTTTAAATTCTAGGTATTAGCCGAGATCATTGGCATAAAAGGAGGGCTACGGGAGGCAAAAGGAAGCCTCTCCGTAAGAAGAGGAAGTTCGAATTAGGCCGTCCAGCCGCTAATACAAAACTTGGACCTCGCAGGATTCATTATGTTCGTACCAGAGGAGGTAACCTAAAATACAGAGCCTTACGGTTAGATACTGGTAACTTCGCGTGGGGTAGCGAAGGTACTGCACGTAAAACGCGTATTATTGATGTTGTGTACAATGCCAGTAATAATGAATTGGTGCGTACCAAGACTTTGGTAAAGAACGCTATAGTTGTAGTCGATGCTACTCCATTTAGACAGTGGTATGAATCACACTATATTTTACCTTTGGGACGTAAGAAGGGAGCTAAATTGGTAAGTTCACATGAAACTAAATTGATATATGAAGCCTGCAAAATGCATTTATTTATGTTATACTTGTCATCTCTTATAGTCGGTACTTACACGTGGCATTCGTTTTAACCACTGTATCACATGGTTGTTACTCTTTTATTAGTTTTGGTAATACTAAAGGAGAACAGAAACCTCGAATTTTTGCGTGATTTTTTCAGGATACCCTATTTTGGGGTCGTAGAACACGAATCCGAAATTAGTTTTGCGTGCATATGAGCCGTTTCTCCAAAAAAAAATTTGAAAGTTTTTCTTATGACGCACTTTTTCATGCGCTAATTTATACACCAACAGCACTTGTATATCGTCTTTTTCCTTGTTAAGATCACACTATGGCCTTTATAGAACAATAAACGCTTCACTTATGGCAGAAAACTCATTTTCTTTTACATAAAAATAAAAAAATTGTTTGTAAAACATCACAAAACAGCTACTCAAAACTATACAACTGTCAACCCGATGCGCATGCATTTACAAAGTTGTATCTAAAGTACCGACACCTACCAATATCACAATGCTTTAACGCCATCTACTCCAGATTTAATACGGTGCTAAATTACTATTATATATCCCTTGCCCTTCATGACACGTTCGCGCCCGTCGACGCTTCGAAAGTGTCTTGAAGGGCAAGGGATATATAATAGTACTTAGCATCTTATTAAATCTGGGGCAGATTATTTATAAACATACATATCCCTTGCCCTTCAAGGCGCGAATGTATGTACTTAGAGCCGTCTGCCTCAGATTTAATAAGGTGCCAAGTACTATTATATAATCCCTTGTCCTTCAAGATACGTTCGCGCTCGTCGACACTTCGGGATATATAATAGGGAATATATAATATAAGGGATATATAATAGTACTTATCACCTTATTAAATCTGGGGCAGACGGCGTTAAGTATTATTTATAAACATATATATCCCTTTCTAAGCGTCGACTGGTCGCGAATGTGTTTGGAAAAGTAACGTCGCATATGTCTTTCAACACTAAAAATGAATTAATTCAACCCACTAACTTTCAATTCTCTGTGCCTTTAGACACCAAACCTTACACATGCGCAAACAACGCATGCAAATATATGTAATCAAATGACAGATGGAGGTTAATCTAATACAGTTTCTGTGAATAAAATTCTGATTTTTATACAAAAGAAAGTGAGTTTTCTGCCATAAGTGAAGGGTTTATTGTTCTATAAAGGACATAGTGTGATCTTAATAAGGAAAAAGATGATATACAAGTGCTGTTGGTGTATAAATTAGTGCATGAAAAAGTGCATCATAAGAAAAATTTTCAAACATTTTTTTTTTTGGAAACTGTTCGTATGCACGCAAAACTAATTTCAGATTCGTGTTCTACGACCCCAAAATAGGGTATCCTGAAAAAATCACGCAAAAATTCGAGGTTTCCGTTCTCCTTTAGTATTACCTTAGTTTTATTAAAAAATACGAAATATGATACTACTAAAACTATTTTTTTTTTCCAAAAATTCTGGTGCATAAATGCGGTTATTTTAATTTTCATTCATTTCACTATTTTAAATAAATTTTTATCAGTAAATGATGTCCACATGCGTGTCATCTGATTCTGATGATTATAATCTCTTGCCAATTTCTGATATTTTTATTATTTTTGCACTAAAAGTTTCGTATGATTACTGATGATAAAGTATTATAAACTATCTTCTCTGTTACAGACTCCTGAAGAGGAAGCGATATTAAACAAAAAAAGAAGCAAAAAGGTCGAGAAAAAATACGAAGCCAGACAAAAGACGTCGAAAGTAGAACCTGCCCTTGAAGAACAGTTCCAGACCGGAAGGTTATTGGGTAAGTGTTTGTTTCATTTCTAAAAATGGTTTTGGTACCAATTATTTTGTATTAGGCGTGCCAGAGCTTTTTGTGGAACATTGTATGTTATATCTATCATCATTTTGTAAAACAAGCTAGGATTTAGTTCCGCCTTGAACACTACACTGGAATAATCTACTTGCCACGTTTCGCCAACATTGACTTAAGTCATTTTTGGGATCTAACATAATTAATGCAATACATGTTCAGTAGTGTATTTTTATACATGTGACGAAACTACGTCGGGGGAATAATAATTCAATAAAACAGAACTGGAATGTACGTAATTTTATTTGTGATTATCGTATTTTTCATGAATTGATATTGTGACATGTTTTACACCCTCTAGTAAACACCCCGAGCGTAGGTTCAATAATTGCACACGAATTGGTTTCTTTTAACTAAATTAACTTAAAATAATTAGTTCTTATAATTACATACTGCTTATATCTTTAAACTACTATAAATTCGTTACTTATTGTCACTGGACTAGTCTTTTCTTTCTTCTGACATGATCATGTGATTTATCTGAATTAGAACTACTTTGACGCGTTGGTCTCGCTTCTTATATGCTCCATGATCCAGATCCATCAATTTCATTCTAATCCATAACTCTCGGTTCTAGTCTTTTCGAGTATCTCTATGGTAGGAAGCCGTTAGCGCCATCTCTGGGTCGACAAGCGAACTATCATATTGCTAGGTTCTCTCTACTAGGGGATTACACCTCTGTTCGTAAGAGGACATGCATATAACAATATATATACAGGGTGTCTCTGAAAGCTTTGTACGAAAAGCTGTCACGTATTGCTGAGACCAAAATAGAACGACCAAATTTGCTACTATCTACACTCTTAGTACTCTGTCAAATGTGTTTTAATTACTTTTATACTATTTCGCTTTAAAATCCTATGAATTCTGTCATCCAACTGTATGCGTTCTCATATTAGCTGATAGAGCAGGGGTTTTGTTTGATTCTTTGACGTGTGAGCAAAGAAGTATAATTTTATTTGAAAAAAAAAAAAAAATAGATTTTCATGATGAACAACCTCAGCGAGGTCACGTTATAAGGTAATATTCGTCTTGAATACGCCTTGTGGTCGATGATTTAGCTTGTCATAGTTACTCTGATCACTATTCTGGAAGTATTACTTCTAGATTATTCCATATTGATATGTTTAAAGAGATTTTTTTTCCAGCTTGTTTGGCTTCAAGACCCGGACAATGTGGTAGAGCTGATGGTTATGTATTAGAAGGAAAGGAACTTGAGTTTTATATGCGTAAGATTAAATCTAAGAAAGCCAAGTAGAATGTTTTTTAAAGGTGTACAATAAATCTTGACGCCTGCTTTTGTTGTTTTATTTATTATGAAATTATTCCTTTAGTTTACTTTAGTAACCTACTCAATAGAATTCTGATATAGTAATATTATGTAATATTTAAATCCACTCAGCCAACTCCTTGGAATTGACAAAAAAAATACATATTGATGTAATATTGTCTTCATAAAATAAAAATCTATCATTAAAAAATATTAGTTTACTACACATTTAACATTAGTACAATAAATCTAGACCAATTTTTTCACATCTTTTGGATTTTACCTCGGATGATAATGATAACGAGCGACAACTAAAATTATTGAAAGAAAAAATACCGTGTAGTACAATGAAATTAATCTATCGTTTGGATTTTACCTTTCAGCAGATAATTTTATGATCAGTCAATGGGGAAAAATGTCAGGAATAACATATTAAAATGTTTTAGACTTGGATGTTGTAGCAATTTTGTAAATAATTGAAAACTATCAACAAATTGGCCTCACTCGACTTTAACACAGTACGACGGCCATAAAATGCTTCTAATAATTAAAAAAAATATCACAGAGAAAGAAATTCTCTATAATTTTGATATGGAAAATATCTCCCTACGATGCTTAATTTTCGTTTAAATCAATTTTTAAAGATTTTTTTGCAAAGTTATTTTCGTTCGCGCCGTTCCGCCATGTCACAAAGGGGTGTAGCGACAAAGGTCAGCTGACCAAACGAAAACAATTTGCCAAAAATCTTAAAAAATTGATTTAAAAGAAAATTAAGCATCGTGGGGAGATATTTCCTATATCAAAATTGTAGAGAATTTCTTGCTCTACAACGTGGTATATATATTTTTTAATTATTAAAGGCATTTTATAGCCGTTGTACCGTGTTAAAGTCGAGTGAGGCCAATTTGTTGATAGTTTTTATTTATTTACAAAATTACTGCAACACCCAAATCTTAAAACATTTCAATATGTTGTTCCTGACATTTTTTCCCACCGATTGATCATAAAATTATCCCCTGAGAGGTAAAATCCAAACAGATTAATTGTATTGTACTACATGGAATTTTTTCGTTCAATACTTTTAGTTGTCGCTCAGAGGTCGTTAGCGGTAACAAGTAAACTATCGCGGCCTGATATGTCTGGGCCCCAGGGAAAAGTTTCAAAGTACCCAGAAACGCGATTTTCAAAAAAGTTGAGTGGTCCGGCCATGTGTATTTTAGGGCCAAAAATAGTAGTTTTTTTATATGTAGATGATGAAAAATAAAAATCCTGATCCGAGACGTCTTCAAAAAGATACTTTGATATTTCTCCAAAAAATTTACCAAATTCAAATAGCTCTAGAATTTTCAAAAATGCATGAAATGATGTTGCAGATCAATGATACCCCCCGAATAGTTGGCAATATTTAATTATCATTCCTGACATTTTTACATGCTTTATATTAGCTTCACCCGTATGTTTGTTTGTATTATGATGTATGTAAACTTTTTGAATCTTTGAAAGTGATTATCACCCACTTCAAAACGTCAGATTAAACTGAAACTTTGCACACTTATCAAGGACCGTCGACAGTACAACAATTTGACAACTTTGTAATCATCAGGATAAATTTACTGCCGATATTTTGCCGGAGGCGCCGGGGTTACTAATATCGGACCTCTGGAAGGGTTCACCATTACTTGTGGGAACAACAATGAAAAATTAAACTACAACACAAAAACAAAAGAGGAAATTGGCAAAAAAAAAATTTTTCTCCGCTACTGAGGCCTATCACCAACACCTGTAGACGAGCCACCCTAACTAGGAATTTTGCCGAACCTCTTACCTTAGGAAAGGAAGAGTAGGGATCTTTTACTTGCCTAACATTTAATAAACAAGGGACCGACGGCTTTACATCCCCTTAGAAGGATGGTATATCACTTACACAACCCTCGCCTAAGGTTGCATAGCTTCTGCGCATACACTGATATACAAGCCACTGGAAGATATGTGAAGCGAGGACACGGTCTTCTTTGAAATGGTCGCCCATCCAATACTAACTGCGCTGCCTAACGTTGCTTTACATCGCATATCGAAATATGTACAGAGTAAAGACGTTTATGCTCGACCCTAAGAAAAAAAATAGTTTCAAAAAACTAAAAAACACACCGAACTAATATAAAAAATAATGTAATTGTGGAGTGCAATAAAAATATAGTAAAAAGCCCCCCCCCCCCCCGCTGTTTTACAATAAAATATTTAAACATTTTTTACTTTTTAGTTCATTTTGCTATTAAAGCGTATTTTTTAGTTTTTTTAAACTATAATTATTTAAAAGAAGAGAAGGGGAATTTTACATTAAAAAATTTAATTGAAACTGCTCTAAATTTAGAAATGTGTACTGTCAATGTACTGGACATGTAACAAATTCAAAATTAACGAAAAAACTATTGTGGTTCGAATTAATTGCAAACAAAATGATGGTTACCCGTGGGGTTTTCGGTTCTACGTTTTACCAATTTTACTATGAAATTTTGAATTAAAAATGGCTACTTTAGTTGAAAACAACTCATTTTTAAATTATTTTACCGATATATGATTAAAAGTAAAATAAGGTAATGAAATTAAATAATAAAATATGAACCGCAATATAGTTTTTTTGTTAATCATTTTTCAAACGGTTGGTCATATATTGGGTCGGTCATTTTTAATTCTAATTTTTCACAGTAAGATTGGTAAAGGAACTGAAAAGCCTACGGGTAACCAGTTTATTAAAAATTGTTAAAATATATACAAACCACAACATAATTTTGCTCATTAACAATTTTTCAAATAGTTCAAATGTACTTCTAGAGGGCAGAATATTAAAACATAACATTTCAGTCATAAACTATAAAATCCTTATTTTACAAGGAACGTTGCTACTCTCCAGGCTATGGGTCCCGCTGAGCGCTGAATTACAAGTTACAAGTCTGGCGCGTTAAGTGTAATAATTGCATATTACCAACAAAATGCTAATGCTTCAATTGCAACAAACACCAGCCGAAAGACTGATCCTACTTAAAGGAGTTCTCGTGCCAGTTGTCCCACACCACTTGCAGCCTGCCAACAGCTCGAAACTGCAGAACATACTAAATTTAGACCTGTTTATAATGAAAGATTACGTTGTTTTTTTAGAATTCTGATAATGGTAATATTTAAATATTGCCAACTTTTAAGTGACCAAAAAAAGGGCAGGGGTTCAAATCAGGATAATTGTAACATATTTTTGATTTATGGGGCTTCATTGACCTACGATTAAACTTTCACATCTTTTCATGGATTTTTTAAAGTTCTAGAGCTGTGATTTTGGTAATTTTTTGTTAAAAAAAAAAATTAATTTTTTTGGAGATATATCCCCATGTATCTTTTTAAGTCAGTTCGGATTAGGATAATTTTTTATTTTTCATTATCTGCATGTAAAAAAACATTTTGACTACTTTCGATCCTAAAACGCTCATGGCCGGATCATACAACTTTTTTTTTGGAAAATCGCGTTTTTGAAGCACTTTTGGGTTCTCCACTGAAACCCAGATACATGGGGACAGGATTCGTGATCGTATTTAACCCCCTTAACCCTTCAAGTAAGTAACATAGGAAAGACATGTTGACTAAAATGTTAACTTTGCACTCAGTTTGCCAACCTTTAAAATTATATTCCTACAGGAACTACTAGCCATACATACATCAAAACCACAAAAGATTGAAACTAAGTTGTGTCTCTCATCTCCCAATAATTCCTACTTGCTTGTAAAACATATAGTCTTATATTTGTTCAAGTTGTAAAGGATTTAAATAAAACCAAACCAGTTGAACTTATAAACTGTATATAAATAAAAATATACATAATGATTTAATCAATACACATTTGATAATAGGGTACAGTACACAAGGAACATCACAATTTAAAAAAACTACTGCATATTGTAGGGAGGAGGTTGATGATATGCGTTCGGATTCATTTGCTGTTGCTGCCTTTGCAAATGTGCAACTAGAGCAGGTGATGGCTGATTCGATTGCGGACCACCTTGCTGCTGTTGCATGGCTAACATTTGTTGCCTCATCCGCTGTTGCTGCTGCTGCTGCTGTTGGAACTGATTCTGATTCTGCACATTAGGTTGCATAGTTTGTGCACCAGTCCGAGAGTAAGGTGGAGCAGGTCCACCTTGGGCCATGCCACCCATAGTATTCATAGTCACATTTGGAGCTTGCTGCATGTAAGGGGCTCTCGGGTTCTGACCCATCTGCCGATAATCCGGTTGAGCAGGCCGCGGTTGGCCGAAACCTTGCTGTTGCCCAGCAAACATACTAGTTTGCGCCCCTTGCATCATCTGTTGGCTGCTCTGTAAGTTACTCGGCATCATAGACTGCGGATTTCCTCCATAGCTGCCATACTGCTGTTGGCCCATGCTATTTTGCATGCCACTATATTGTTGGGGAAACATTGCCTGAAAATGAAAAATGTCAATTCCCTCAGTTTGATTTGTGGTAACTAAAAAGTTTAAAATTCAGTGTCCACCAAAATATATGTAGCATATGTGGAAAAATTAACTTCAGAATTATCTTGTGCATCAAACCAAAATTTAAAAAATCTTAATAAAATAATGACTCTCATAAGCTATCCATACTTTATTCGAATATGAGACAAGTATCTATTCTAACACAAAAATTGAAAAAGATCACACAGCTAATGTAGCTTCTGATTTTTACCGTTAGTTTTACCTGGTTTTGTTGAATTGAATTAGGATGTGGTTGCCTTATAGCCTGCCTCGAAAAGCTTCTTTGCATTTGGCCGTAATTTGCGTTCTGTGGAGCCGAATTCGGAGTATTCTGCATGCCTGGTATGAATGTGTTAAGTGGGTGCCTTGACCGAAGCATATTAGAAAGAGCCTGTTTTGATTGGTTGATTTGCTGGGGAGGCCTTTCAAAACGATTGACTAGAATAGAGTAACATACGAATTTATGAAGTGAATCTAAACGAATTGAGATAAAGGGAAATGAACCATCGGAGAAGGGATTTGATGGGAAGAACTGAATGAGTGGGATATGAGGTGGGAATTGGAATCAGTATAAACTGAAAATTAGAAAAACAGTATTAAAAGTAACCTCATTATAGTATAAGCAATCAGTTTAGATGCTAACACATAGTATTGGACAAGATATATTACCAGTTGTAATTGTATTTGTTAATAACATCCATGCAGGTTGAACAAACATAGTGAAACTGTAACACTACCAATTTTCAGTTAAAAGTGAGAGATTTGTTAAGGGAAATAAATCAACATAGATTAAAATTGATGAATCAAATTTTAAAAATTGGAAGGAAAAAAATCTTAAGTTTTTTATTAGATAATTGGAGGCATACATCTATAAAAAAAAACAATTATTACTTCCTGTTTGTAGTTGTTTACTTATAGATTTACAAATGTTTTTATGCGAATAAAAAATGTTTACAGCCTTCCGATTTTTTTATATTCATATATTCTTGTGAACCTCTCTTCATATATTTAATGTTTTTATGAAAACCTCGAATCATTAACTTTATGGACACTTTTTACTTGTTTTTTTCATTATGATATGTTCAGAACCTTTCAATTAATATAATATTTAATATATATTTATACATTTCTGAAAAATTTGACAAATCTTTATTTGAAAATATCACATCACATCCTAACATTTTTAAATACACTGTTTTTCCTTTTTTAACATGAATTTCAGGTCGAGAATATGCCTCAATCTGCAGCTTATTAAGTAATAAGTAAGAACCGATAAGGAAAATTTTTAGGGCAAGCTATTTTTTTTTAATTTGTAAACATCAAAAACGACCAGAAAAATACGTTTTCCCGCGTGTCCTACATAAGTTGAATTCTTTCATTTTTCATGAAATATCTCGACTTCTATTGGACGAATTGACCTAAACTAAATGGCAAATTCTTTGTAACAAAATTGCCTAATACTCTGAATGAGTTTCAAGTTTAAATTCGAACGACATAAACTTAAAACCACCTAAAAACGCATATAATCTGATTTTTTATATTTTTATCTATAACTCCAGGGAATAAACCAATTTTATTTCAATTTCGTGGAGTAGGTAAAATAGCTTGTGGTTATAGACCGGCGGTACATGACCAGTCAGATGCAGCATTTTTAAAATGTATGCCAATCATTTATATATGAATGTAATTATCATGAATATGTCAGAAACAGGCAGTCGTCGCGTGCAGAAAGGTGTGCAATTCGATTTTCCGTTTGCATGGAAAATCGATATCTGTGATCGATTTTAAAATGTATCCCAATAGTGCCAAACGAAAAGAAGTGAAAAAAAATCCAGTGGAAACTTATTGGCATGCAGTTTGTGCACGTACAACAAATTTTGGTACACACATTAAATCGTAACATTTTTTGGTATCTCCGAACGAAGTTCAAATGCATGCCAATATGTTTTCTGATAAATTTGTACTGTCAAACGACGATTTGCCGATTGTCATGCAGTTTTATAATGCAGAATGTTATTAAAAGTTATTCCTAAAAATGCAAAAAATTCAGGTCTCTCCGAACGAATTTAAAACATACATTAATCAGTTTTGTGAATAATTTGCACTATCAAACAACGATTTACCGATTGGCATGCAGTTTTCTAGTGCAGAACATTATTAAAAGAAAAGAACTACGCACGAGCAAAGCGAGCGAAAGGGCTTATTTCAATTTTGGTCGCTAATAACTTTTTTTCAGTGCATCGGAGATTTTCACTATAAAGTCAATTACCAACGGCGTCGGTTGTATTGCTGTGGAATAATTATAACGCGAGGTAGGTAAACAATAAGAAAATCCAAGATGGAGGCTGACTGGATGACTCTGAGACTGCGAAAACTCAAAAGTTAAGGTTCCTATCGAAAACCCTTTCGAATAAGCAAGAAAGCTACCTTATTAATTGGAAATGAAAAGTATCAAGACACATTTTTCAACATCATTATACCGAAAAGATCACAATCGGCCTTTAAAGATCTGATGGAATGCTTTGCGTGTAAAATGTATTCTATAAAAACTAATAAACTGAAAGTATTGAGCAGATGTAATATCTGAAGAGTATAAGGTCAATATGGGTGTACCCCAAGGTTCGGTCTTGGGTCCACTTATATTCCTACCCTTTATAAATGATCTTCCCAAAAATATACCCCAAACACCGGTGGCGATGTTTGCTGATGATACGTCGATGGTAGTAACAGCAGCTGATGTTGAGACACTGCAAATCATGGTCAATACATAGTGAAAGAATCTTATGAATGGAGCAATAAGAATATGTTAATATTAAATTTAGCTAAAACTGAATGGATATTTTTCTCAAAAGAAGCCTTACATGACGATATTGTGGTTCAAATTTCTGAATTAAATTTAAATCAAACTTTAATAAAATTTTTAGGAACTTACTTGGATAACAAGCTGTGTTGGGATAGCCATATTAATGAATTATGCAAGAAACTGAATAAGGCATGTTTTGCATTGAATCAACTCAAATCTACATGGAATAAATTAAATGTCTATTATTCATTAGGTTACTGCCATCTAGCGTATAACATTATATTAGGGGCCAGAGTGTCGACGGTCAAAGGGTGTTTATTTTGCAAAAAAGAATGCTCAGAATCACCATCTATTTATATTTTTTCTGTATTGAAATCTGTCAAATTAAACCTAAATAATTATGAACTAAATGTAGACTATCACTCTCACAACACAAGATGTCGAAATATATTAAGGTATCCATATCATTCAACAGCTCTCTACAAGAAATCGCCTTATTATAACGGAGTTGTTCTCTATAATAAATTGCCGGATGATATTATTGATATTAAAAATATCAATTCGTATAAAGTATATAAAGACAAAGTTACACATTTTTTAAATGAAAATTGCTTTTATAGTGTAAATGAGTTCCTCAATATGTAATTTCTAATTTATTCTTCTTATTATTAGATATATTTTTGTTCTTATCTTTTAATATTTTAATATGTACCTTGTTTTTTAAAGTGCACTTTTAGATATTTTAGCTATGAGACATTTTTTTAAATTGTAAATAATATCTATGTTTTAATGTATAAACTGTATATTCTCTGTATCTATCTTGACGATCACATCAATTATTGTAAAATTGCACAGTGATTAAATAAATTATTATTATTATTGACGAGGCTGGACTACATCTGTTTACTAGCAACTACTGCATGAAATATACCGTCAAAGAAGCGTTCAAGAAAAAAGTTAAAACATTGGATACATGCAATTTTCCGCCGTCGAGAGCTTCTGCAACAAATCCAACGAACTATTTACACAGCATCACTGTGGAATAATGCCCACAAGTCAAATCCGACTAACCATTCTCTGGACTGTGGTTGGTGTATTAACGATGGAGGATTCATGTCATCTAAATGGTTTAAATGTGACGAAATGTCGGAGAGTGCAATGGATGTAATATGCGCGGAACAAGATAAAATGCACATCAAAATAATAATACAAACTCTAAAATTCTTAATTTCAAGGTTAAAATCTGAAGTACAACTAATCAAAATAAGCATTTTCTATTAATTGCACTATTTTTATTCACTATTGTTCTTTAATTAATTAAATAAGTTACTTAATTTCATTATCAATCATTTTGCTAATAAAAATTTCTTATTTCGTTGATTTGCTAAGAAAATGCCTTATTGGAATTATAGATTCTATCAAGACTTCGGAAGAGAGTAACGAGATGATGATGAGGAAGATGATGGCGACGAAGCTGATGAAGAAGATCGATTGTTTGATTACGATTACGATGATGATGATGATGATGATGAAAATATTCCAGAGGATGACGGTTTTGACATTGAAGATGTTGCTAATGAAGACATGCTTATAGAATAAAAATAAATTATTTTATTATGGTTTAAAATATTTTTTAAATATGACTTATTAAAACCTCCTAATTAATTGTTTGAGTCAATTCCCTTAGTCAATTAATATTATTATTGTTGTTTCTGCAAGCTTCCATCAACAAGTTGTTATACATCACTTTGTTTTTTCTTTTATATTACATCTCTTTCTTCCATATAATATAGATATAGAAAATGTAAGGGGCACTTGAAAAGATGTATTTTAAAATTCGCAATAATTTTTTAGGATCCAACACACTTTAGTACACGTTACAACTGCATGCCAATTTTTAATATTATTTTTTCTTTTCATTACCTATAACATACTGCAATGGCATACATTTTAAAAATGCTCAGATATACCTGAATTTTTTTGCACGGTTTGCAATAACTTTTTATAACGTTTCGTACTACAAAACTGCATGTCAATCGGTAAATCGTCGATTGGTAGTGCAAATTTATCACAAAATATATTGGCATGTATTTTAAAATCATTCGGAGATACATGAATTTTTTGCATTTTTAGGAATAACTGTTCATAATGTTTTGCACTAGAAAACTGCATGCCAATCGGTAAGTCGTCGTTTGGCAGTGCAAATTTATTATAAAACGTAATTGGCATGCATTTTAAAATAGTTCAGAGATACCTGAAATTATTTGTGTATTTGGGTGACGGCAAATATTTTAGGTATCCCAAAACTGCAAGCAATTGTTAATATCATCTATTCTTTTTCATTACCAATAAGATACCTCAATGGAATGCATTTTAAAATCGTTGATTTTTTGCATTTTTAGGAATAACTTTTAATAACATTCTGCATTATAAAAGTGCATGGCAATCGGTAAATCGTCGTTTGGCAATGCAAATTTATCATAAAACATATTGGCATGCATTTTAAGTTCGTTTGGAGATAATTTTTTTTTTTATGATTTAATGTATGCACTAAAATTTGTTGTGCGCGCGGAAACTGCATGTCAATAAGTTTCCGCTATATTTTTTTTTCACGGCTTTTCGTTTGGCACTATTGGCATCCATTTTAAAATTATTCACAGACATCGATTTCCCCGAAAACGGAAAATTGACTTGCACATTCTTCTGGTCACGACAACTGCCTAAAATTCGGGTTTCTGGCATATTCATGGTAATTACATTCATATTGGACGTAAATATAAATAAGGCAAATAAATATAAGTAAATATAAATAAGGCATTAAAAAAAAAATAATAAAAAATAAGGCATTAAAAATATATATGATTGGCATGCATTTTAAAAATGTTGCACCTGACTGGTCATGTGCCGCCGATTTTTATGAAAACGTGTGCCAAATTTCAAGACGACACATAACCTAAAATTGCTAATAAATGCATTTTAACTCAAAAATTGGGAACAAACCATCGTGGGCTTTTTCAAATTGTAGAATTTTGTATGTACTTTTTATGGTGGAAACTGCTTTTTACATAACTTCCAAAAATATCAAAAAATTTGTTTTTTTTTATTTTTTCAAGAGGATTTCTGTTTTTGAATTTTTTAGATTTTTTCATAGATAATGACATTATTCAATTTCAAAACGTACATGTTTTTAAAATACATCGAAAATTGCCATAAAACAACTAAGTCTAATGAAAGTTTCATAAATTTCACTTAAACTGTTTATGAGAAAATTGAAAAAAGTTAAATTAAAAATGAAATTGCATCATGTCAAAGATCCATGTTACGTGAACTTGTGAATTAAATTGTCTTGAATTTGAAAAAATTCCATAGAACAAAAATAGCAGCAATGAAATCTGTTATTTCCATTCAAGTAAAGTACCATTTGTATATTTAGGGTTTACATACCTTACTATAAATTTTATTTCTCACAAATTTCACAAAAGGCTAAATATCAATTTTGACAATGAAATTTTAAAGTCAACAGCCCACTTTAATTTTTATGAAGTGGAAAATGAGAATATGATTTATAATTAAAAAAATATGTAATTAGTGGATATATATTTCCAGAGGAAATTTTACATGGAGCAATGCGACAGAAAAATAAGTTTGTTTTGGTGAAACTAAGAATACCCTGAGTTTTCTGCTTCGAGTAGGTGGGGAGCCTTGTTTTTTCGCGGAAAAGGGGTAAAATGGTCATTTTAAAGGGTGGTTTTTCAGTTTTAATTTATTTTGGACCCTTTAAAATGCTAGTTAAGAAACGAGAACGGTACCCTTTTATTATAGATGTTCAAGGAACCTTCAGTTTAATCTTCATGAAAATCGGTTCACCGCCCCCCACGATATGTATATAAATATACCGAAACAACGTAAAAAATTGAATTACGGCTAACTTGACCAAAACTAAACCGAATTTGATGAAATTTTAGACGAAAGTAACCTATATAACCAAGAAATAACCTGCCAAATTTTAGCAAAAAATATCCAATAACAATAATAAAACATACAAGTATAACAACAATATGACATACAGTACTGAAACATATTAAGTACAATATATTACACTTTAAAATTAAATATAACACTAAGAGTGTAAATAGTCATCTACAGAATAAAAAGCTCTACTCATTAAAAATTTTAGGAGGGCATTTCTAAATAAATTAAAATTATCGAATTGGCCAAACAGTTGGGTAAATTTATTATAACAATTAATGCCTTGAAAGATGTGAGAATTTTGGCCCACACTTAGTCTCGAGAAAAGCACCCGAAGCTGATTGTTGCTGCGAGTAACATAGCATTACTATTTTTTAAAAAGATATTTTCCTTTTTTTTATATTTGTTGTAATTAAGAATATGTACAGAGATGGTAGTGTTAAAATTGTTAGTGTTATAAATGCCTCTTTACAGTGAGTCTGAGCAGGTAAACCAAGCATACACCGTATAATTTTCTTTTGTGCTACAAAAACTTTGGAAGCATGTGGAGAGTTTCCCCAGAACATCAATCCATAAGATATCTTCAAAAAACTCAGGGTATTCTTAGTTTCACCAAAACAAACTTATTTTTCTATGTTGTGTTGCTCCATGTAAAATTTTCTCTATCGCCATATTTTGGGCTATTTTTACTGCATTGTATATATTTTAATAAAATGGTACTATAATAAGCAATAAAGACAAATCTGGTTTAACATCGAAGGTAATGAGTTTTATTAATTTTTAATTTAATTTAGTTGATCATTTCCTTTTTCTTTCTTTTTTTTTTTTATTTCTTTATTTCAAGGAATGTTTTACAATTTATATTTACAATAAAAGGTAGAAACATAAAATGAAATGACGTCATGATTTAACTAATAGTGATATCCTTCTATTAGTTAGAGAAATACTCTCCAATGGTATATGGTTCTAAATTAATCAAAAAATTCTTAATGGATGTTTTAAATTTTTTTGTTTTGAATCATTTTTAAATTTTGTGGCAAACTATTATATAATTTAATAGCCATATAATATGGGCTTCTCTCTGTTAAACTTAACCTATGCACAGGATAATTAATATTAAGTGTCCTAGTCGGATAATTATGATTTATATTAGTTACTTCAAATATTTCTTTATTTTTGAATACAAACATTAATGTTTCATAGATATACAGAGCTACTACCGTTAATATTCTATTCTTTTTAAAAACAGTTCTACATGATTCAGTATAATTCATTTTGTATATGAGTCTTAAGACTCTTTTTTGTATAATAAGAATTTTGTTTATATTCGTATTACTACCCCAGAAAATTATTCCAAACTTGGCTGTCGATTCAAAATTTGCAAAATAAATTATCCTTAATGACTTTTCATTTAAATAGTTATGAATAACTCGTATGCTATAACATATTTTATTCAGTTTTGGGCACAAATAATCTATATGAGCTGACATCTCTAAATGCTCATCTATCTGTATTCCTAAAAACTTAACATTTTTTGATAACTGTATGCTTTCATCATTCATTTTTACTTTATTTGGAGTTTCAGATTGAAGTTGTTTTGTTCTAAATAACACAATATTTGTTTTTTCTACATTTAATAAAAAATCATTTTTAGAATACCACATCCTTGCATCAGAAAAAAAATTGTTACTTTCATTTATGAGGTGAGGAAAATCTTCAGCTATGATTGATAAATTTGAATCATCAGCATAGTTAGTAATGTGATGATTACTGACCTTTATTATATTGCTTAGATCATTCATATATATTAAAAACAAAATAGGTCCGGTAATACTGCCTTGCGGAATGCCTCTGGAATTTGATTTTATCTCAGATTTGTATTTCTTGCCATCTTTTTCTATTACGACTCTTTGACTTCGGCCAGATAAATATGATTTAAACCAATTTAATGCATTCCCTCTGATGCCATACATTTCTAACTTAATTAATAAATATTCATGATTTAAACAATCATAAGCTTTTGATAAATCTAAAAATATTCCAAGGGAGATATTGTTTTTTTCAAGAGAAACTAATATATATTGTGTAAATTGAAAAACTGCTGTTTCTATTGATTTACCTTTTATATAACCATGTTGGTTTTGGTTTATGAGCTGACAAGTTGTTAAAAAACTTACTATCTGTAACACATGGCCATTTCAAACAATTTTGAGAAAGATGGTAATATATTTATCGGTCTATGGTTTTCTAAAAGTTCTGGATCGCCTTTTTTGTATAATGGTTTAATTAGGGCCGATTTGAATTGATCAGGAAATATGCCATATTTTAATGAATTATTAATAATGAAACATACTGGTTTTACTATAAATCTTATACAAAATTTTATGATCCTGTTGGGAATCTCGTCTTCGCCACTAGTATATTTATTTTTTAATCTATTTGATAAATCAATTAATTCATTTTCACTTATGGGTTTTACAAACATTGACTGTTGGTTCTGTACAATATTGCAATTAAATTGAAATTCGGTTAGCTTTGTTTAATAAATTAGGTATAATATTTAATAAAAAGTCATTGTAATCATCCGTGATTTTAGAAGGGCAGCCTGCAACTTGAATTTCGTTTTTGTGATTTTTGCCAGTTATTTCATCATGAATACTCCATATGCATTTGTTTTTGTTGTCACATTTTTATTCGATTTTCATACATTTTTGATCTTAGCTAGTAAGTTGTATTTTTTCTTTGTTAAGTTATAACTCTCTATGTAGTTTCGATCACTTTTTGACATTACAAACAATATATCTAACTGATTCTTGCATTCTTTTATTTCTGGACTTGTTGAATCATTACAATTTTTATTTTCTCTATTTACACAGTATGTTAATGGAAAACTTTCATTGAAAACAATACTAAAAATGTTTATAAAATAATTCCACTGTTTGTTTATGTCATATTTTTCGAACTGATACGATACAATTCACTCCAAGTTTGTTCCTGTAATCTTAAAATGAGATTGTTTTTATTATATTCTGAAAAAAACCTCCGATATGTATGTTTATTCTCATATACTTGATTTAATGAATAAGTTTTCTTTTGTGCAGTATGGTCTGAAATGAAAGAATGCAAAATACTTGTTTGATATTCATATTTATAATTAGTAAATATATTATCTATGCAACTATTTGTGTTGTGTGTGATTCTGGTATATTTGTTAATTGTTATTGCGAAGGAAAATGAATTTAGTAATATGGTAATATCTGACAAATGTTTATTGCTGTCCTTTAGTTCAATATTGGAATCTCCTGCGATGAATGTTAACTTGTTTTCTGTAAATATTGTTGTTAATAGATTTTCAAGCTTCTCTAATTCTATATTCCCATTTGGCGGTCGGTATACACTTACAATTATAATATTTTGGTTATTTATAAATAGTTCTACAGCAGGACATTCAAATTCATTACAAACGGATAGTTTATTTAAATTTTGGCGCACTTTGCACTTCACAGAGTTCCGACAGAACACAGCAGCTCCACCGTGTTGACCCTCTTTTCTACAAAAACTTGCTACCAACTTGAAATCATTAATAGCATATAGCTGCAGTTGACTAATGGATTTCCAATGTTCTGTTATAGCGAGGCAAATACAATTCGAGTGTTCCGACAGAAACATATTAATTGCATCTACGCTGTTTCCTATGGATTGTACATTTTGGTGTATAATGCAGATTTTTTCCCTTACTTCTCTTCTACTATGTCTTTTTTCTTTTTCTGCAATAAAAAATTGAATTTGTCTACCCTTGAATCTTTTGGCCAAAAATTTGACTGTTTTGATTGCTGTTCAAATTCCAATGGTATACCGACTTTAAATGCTCTCTGAAAGTCATGGTACAATTTAATCTTTTCCACTATTATCTCTGAGTTGGGGCATTTCTTAAGGAATATATCTCGCAATTCATGTTCTGTCATGCCAGGTTTCAGCCGGGATACAAAATACCAAGACCTGCGGGGTAATCCTTTGATTGTATCATCATCTGATGTTCCGTAGAACAACGGTTTCTTATGTTGTTTTGAGTTGCGCCTACGACTTTGTATCTGGGTCCATTTTTCTTCCTCTCTCAGTCTAGTTTCTGAATGTATGTCCCTATTTTGTTCATTGATAGTCCGTTCTAATTCACTCCCTGATTCTGTAAGTTGCTGCGAGGTGGAGGCGATAGCATGCTGAGGGTGTTGTCTGACGTTAATGGGACCATGATTCTGTGAGATCCTGTTTTTTTTTTTGCTTGAAATTTCATTTGCACATATGTCAGGATTAATTTGACGGGATGTTATTATACCGGGTGTGGATGGATAGTCTTTTAACTTTAGTATTTCACTAAATTTATTTTTTGTGTAAGTTTCGAGTTCTTTGTATGATGATTGTTTACTTTTGTTAGTACAGGTATCCTTTGTAATAGTCATGTTTTTGTTATTTTCTCTATTATCAGTTATTTTATTTGTATATTCTTTTTTGTGGTGTGTATTTCTGTAATTTTTTTCATTATCTGTGGCTTTTATTTTTTGCTCTTCTTTTTTTGGATTCATTGGAGTTAATTAAATTTAATAAATATATTTTATCATTTAGCAGAGCTATTTTTTTCCCTTAATTCATTTATTATTATATCTTTCTGTTGTATTATGTAGTTTAAATAACAATTTTCATTGTAGTTAAGTTCATTATTAACAATGTTCTGCATGGACTCACCCAGTGTTAAATCGCTATCACTTTGTTCTGAGCCCTTGATTTGGATATCACAGCAAATTAATCTTGAACCTGCTATGTTCATACCTTTGACACGTTTAGCACAACTAGGGTGATAATATAAGTTGCATTTTTTACATTGTAATCCCTTTATCACTTTATTATTGCAGTAATTACAATATTTACAAGGAGCTACTGAAACTAAATTGTCACTTTCAGCCATCTTGAAAACTTATTCTCCTTTATAGTTACAATGAAAAATGTAATCACACCATTTAAAATAATAAGCGAAAGTGCAAAACAGTGGGAAAAAAAGTCGCTGATAGTTTTAATACTCCAGTAAAATTAGACATTGACTTTATAAAAATTCCAGCCCGGCTGGACATTTGTAGACTTTATTTTGTTGTTCTATTGAAATTTTGAAAAGTATCCATAATTTGACCCATGGGGTTTTTAAGAAGTAAAAAGGAGTCAAATTTTTATTTTTCGCCATTAGCTTAAAAACTAGCAATTTTCACAACACACTATAGTGCGTATTATGTGCGATTATAAGGTGCAAAAAGTATAAAATCAAAGGAACAATATCGTCAATATTCACAATTTCCTGGATTTACTGTTTTGTTTGATACGTCCATAAATGTCCCTATAGAAAAAAGATAAATTTCTTAGCAACAAAAGAAACCAAAGCAGCTTTATTTCTATCTTAGGGCTAAAATAGGATGTTACAAAACCTACAACCATCTGAATCTGAGATTTCTTTCTTTTTCCTGTATTAAATCTCACAAAAGCATTTAAACTACTTTCTCAAGGTATCTGCATAAAAAAATTCCCAAAATTACATCTCCACTTTGGCTATTATTTTTTCACTAACTTTTGAGTTTTTTAAAATTTCAATCATTGCTAAATATTTGATTGTTTCTTAACTGTCCCAAACATGGCATTTTAAAAACATGATATAGTGGGTGTGCTTCAGTTATATTTAGAGGAACACAGTCACAAGAAAATTGTAGCTACATTTGTAAATTCCACTGATTGTGACGTTTCACTCCAATTACAAAGTTTATGAAACAAATTAATATTAGATAGACATATACCTATAGAATAAAATGATGTACATAAAATATAAATAGCCCATCTTACCAGGGATAGGCGGATAATAACCCTGCTGCGGATTCTGATTCTGGTTGTACCACTGCTGCTGACCAGCATTACCCCCATACTGCTGACCTTGCTGTTGCATTCCTGACGCCTGCCCGTACGCTCCCATATTGTGTCCCATTTGAGGATTATTTCCCTGCACTGGCATAGGCATTCCGGGATTTCCCTGACCCAAAGGGGACTGTCCCATGGACATGGGATTCACATGCATCTGACCTGGTCCCGTCTTGGGTTTACGAGGCTTTCTGCCCTTGCCACGCCCCTTCCCGATTGTCCCGGCAGGGCTCTGATCCACTGACGATGGAGTATCGGCCTTCAGGTCAATGTCCTTTAGCTGTAGGTTTATAGTGAACACAAAGCTAACACAAACTAGGGAAGCATTCGAAAGGTTTGTAGACAAAAAGGGGGTTTTAAGCAAGCAAACATTTTGAATTTTACATTTAGGGAGGCATTCAAAAAGTTGCAAAGAATAAACTTAAAACAGGAAAGCGCTTTTCATACAATATTGTGCTTTCATTCTCTGTGGTTTGCGATATGTAAGATGGGAAGTTGTTTTTGAGAAATAGAATGTATTTTCAGCATATTTTAATTAAACAGTTATAATATAGAGCGACAATCCAATTTTTTTTTGTGAGACTCACTTTGAGATAGTGTTTCAAAGAAAATTTTATAGATGTAGTATATCTGTAATAAGCAATATGAAAATCGTCCGGGGTATACAAAATGTTTTTGGGAATGGGGTAATTTTCTAAGATTTCCACATCACTGGGTTTTTAAAAACACAAGAAGAGAAAATTTCACAAATTTCGCCTTAACTACAGTACAAATCATGAATGTTGTCGTTCATGTTATCATCCTTTAATTTCCAAATTCATCTTCTAAGTCACACAGAATGGCATGCATGGGCGTATCAACGTATGCAAAAGACAGATATTTTGTTCTGGACAATAATAGCATACGATACGATGAATTTTAACATTCGTTGTCGCATTTAATTTTACAATTCTCCTCATGGATTTCTTACAAAGATAAAAGGGAACATCCGTTACGTTTTTTCTGATTAAAGCACTCGTTTAATTTCACCACCATGTCTCTGGCTACTGCATTCGGTCTTTTATCCACCGCACGCTACTGAGTTGACAGATAAGTGACAGAATGCTCAATGTTGGTTGCAGCCGCGACTAAAGCTTGTAATATTCATTTGTAAAACGAATTGCTACGCTCGGAACTTCTATCGTAGCCTCAGCAGACGTGATTTTCTGTTATTCACATCCTATGTGTGTGATATTTGCAAAGATAGAAAAATCGCATGTCACTGATAACTACATAAATTTTGATAACGTGAACGACAACATTCGTGATTTCAACTATATGTACGAGAAAATCGAAAATAGGTAAATTAAAGACGAAAATTTTATGCTAAATATCTCAGTATAATATATCTCTTTCCTTAAAAATTTAGTCAATATGGTAAATACCTAATAACAAATTTGAAAAACATCAGGGGCGTATGACATGTTTTTGAAAAAAGGGTCTTTTTATAATACTACTAGATCACTGAACTTTTAAAAACATGTGAAATTACACAAAAAGTTGCTTATCGATGAGATGTACTTGTAGTAAAATTTCACAAATTTCCTTTTAACTGTATATAATCGAAAAAAAATAAATTGAAAACGAAAGTTTTAACATGTCATAGTAATTTTCCGGACATACGGTTGCTTATACATATCAAAATTTTACAAAATGGCTTTATTCTCGCAATTTCCAAGTATATAGTCAATTTTTAATAAAAATTTCGAAAATTATTATGGGCGTATAGAAATTTTTGCACAAAGGGTTATTTTATATCTTTTCTATATCACTAATTTTCTAATTTTCAAAAACAGATGTTATCACACTAAAAGTTGCCTAACATTGAGATTTACATGCAGTGAAAATTTTACAAATTTCCTTTTAACTGTCGAAAAAAGGAAAATTAAAAATAAGTCTTATTCCAGATATCTTAGTAACTATAGACATACTTCTACTCGTATGAAAAATTTACAAGACAAATTCTATGTACGCGGAAAATATTCAAATAAAAATTTGAAAATCGTCATGGGCGTACGGAATCAATATATATTAAAATCGTGTTGGTGCGTGCCCCTTGCATTTTGCAATTTTGCTGGCGCATATTCTCCGGTTTGCGGCAGAGCCAGAGGTCGGGAGCGGGACGAGCGGAAGCGGGAGGCCGAACTACGTCCCAAGTTCTTATTGGCGACGAGTGCCTTTCGGGGTTGATATTTTTAATTAGGCTAATAATGTCGGCCATCTCTTTCCCTACACGCTTTTACGACCCACAAAATGAATTTGCGTCGCTCCTTTTTGATGACGTAGGCGCCCGCTTATTTTGGTAAACGTCAAAAATTTCCGTTTTTGTTTCGTTCCTGGCGGCCTTATAGTTCGATTATGCCGGTGGGATTTACGATTTGCTTTCATTGCCATTCATGTACTTTCCGTATCGACATCGTACGGCCGTCTGCGAGGTGTTTTTCGCCAGATATGAGCGTTTAAAAATTGCGTGTTTGGTGGTTTTTCACGATTCTGGCGAAATACGCACACTTTCGGTTTTCCTTGAATAACTTCTAAACCGCTGGAAATTTCTTAAAAATAAAAACTCCCAAAGGACAAGGTTATTTAATGAGGAATCGTTTCCATTTTTCAGATATCACCTTCGACGAACCGTTTTCGAGCTAGAGCGTTTTGAAGGAAACGACGTCGGGTGGCCAAAATACGTAGCGTTTTCGTTAAAAGCCGAATATCTCGGCAAATAGGCCGTTTTCGGCGAAAATGTTCGTACCTAACGAAAATAAAGCTAAATAAATTATCTACCGCTATGCAGAGTTTCATTTCTCTACTATAAATATTAAGAAAGTTGTGGCCTTTAGAAAATGCTACTTTATAGTAAAACGGAATATTTTGTTGCCGTCAAATAATTCCTTCTGAATCTCATGATGTACGTGAAACATTTTGGAAAGGCGACGCGGTAGCCGGACGGTTATAGTCGACGCTTGGAAGCGGCAGGTCCCCGGTTCCATCCTCACCCACAGCAGCTTCTTTTTTTTTTGCCGTACATTTTATCTTAATTGAAAATTCATCTTTATTTCTGTCTTTTAAATTTTTAACCTTATTATGTATATAACAGATAGAATACCCTTATTTATTTTTAGAACTAATGATTAATTTAAGTAGGTTTGAATAAATTTTCCTACACAATAAAATGATAAATTAAAACAACAATAAATAAATCTAAAGCATATTGATTTCGGCTACCACCAGCCAACCTGTATCTATGAGGAACTACCTATCTTAGAACAGGATAATTAGTTTTTGTATGCACATTGTGCAGGTTTATAAAAACGTTAGCTCAGGGAAAAATCAATATAAATAGAATGAATTGTACTTAGAAAACAATAAAAAAAGCTTTTAATTGGTAATTGGTTCCATCCTCACCCACAGCTCCTTTTTTTTGCCGTACATCTAAAATTTTGTCTGTATAATGATTTAAAAAATATTTTCAGTGATATACCGTTTTTTGGGAAGATTAGCTGTGATTGACTGATTTCATATCCATTCTATAGACTGTTCGGCAAACGGCAAATTTACGCAAGGGAGTAGAAAAAAATTTAAATAGATTTTCCTCATCTTTCATTACATTTTATCGATATTTCTTTCATGAATTCGTGCCTCGAACGATTCGGGGAATGTCGTTTCAATATTTTATAACGTATACGAACTTAAAATATATGTTCGGTTAATATTGAAAAATGAAAAACTGAAAAATGAAATGCTGCAAAATGAAATAGGTACTGAAAAATGAAAAACTGAAAAATAAAAAACTGAAAAATGAAATCCTGAAAAATGAAATGCTGAAAAATGAAATACTGAATATTGGCTTTGATATTGATTTTAATATTGACTTTGATACTGGATTTGATGTTGATTTTGATATTCTTTCATGTTCATTTCGACATCCTTTCATGTCGATTTTGATATTGATTTTAATTCTGATATTGATAATAATAATGATTAATATTGAGGCGCATTCAGGGACAATTCCTTAGAATTTTGAGGCTAATCCGAGGACCGATCCTAGAATTTTGAACATATCTCCGACTTTCATGCGTCCTCAACTGCGGGGATGCGACCGGAGGGAGCATCCCCGCGTGGCGCCGCAGGCGCCACTATGAGCGCGAAGCGCGAATGCCTCTGCAAGAGCTAGAAATGGCCGTAGGCCATTTCTAGTATTTTTGAAAAAGGGGTCATTTTATACTATTTCCACGGCACTGGATTCTCAAAAACAAATGAAATTACACCAAAAGTTGCTTAATGCTGAGACTGAAGTGTGGTGAAAATTTTGAAAATTCTTCAATTGTTGAAAATCGAACAGATGTAAATTGAAAACTAAAGTGTTATCTCGACTTTACAAACATATGGTTGCCTGCATCAAAATATTACAAGACGGCTTTTTTCTTGGAAATTCTATGTACATAGAGAATACCTATAAAAAAAAAAAAAAAACCGAAAATCATCAGGAGCGTCACTAATGGGGTCTTTTATACTATTTCCACGCCAACAGATTTTCAAAAAGACATGAAATCGCATTTAAAGTTGCCTAACATGTAGATGTATGAGTAATGAAAATTTCGTAAATTTTTCTCGAACTGTTTATAAGAAAATTATCTTAAACAGTTTTACCGACATAAGATTGATGTTTAGTTCTAGTAATTCAGAAAAATAAACAAAAATTGACAACTTCCCAACTATCAAACTATTAATATTGTATGAAAGGCATAAAACACATACAGGCAAATATGAACTTATTTTACTTACAGGCTTATCAGGTATGGGCTCCAGGTCCTCAGGAGGTAGTGGTGGAGGGTCCAAATAATGAGAAGCTGGCCTTTGGAGGTTGTGCGTATGAAATTTAAGAAGTCGATGTGTATCTTCACAAGCCAACGGTTTCCTCTCCAGTCTTACAGCTCCAAACCAAGCCCAAGTAAGGGGTGCCGGGTTCTTCATACCTTCCAAAATATCCCAATTGCTGACACGCTGTTTATCTGTGACCTACAATTAAAAGAGAAAAATTATAGTGGAATTTGGACAAGGCCAATGGCGTCTCTTACCTGCAAATCGTGTTTTTTGTCAACACTATCGAAACTTATCTTGTTTCCTTTACTGTCGGTTATGGAACCAGCAGGTTCAACCGCGATGACTTCAGTGGTATTTCTTGGTAAAGGCAGAAGCTGCCTGATGTGCTGTAAAGAAGCGTTTTGTCTCTCTCCTATTTCTTTCTTCAATTTCTTCAAAAGGTTGGGATACATTTTTCTACTATCATCCTAAACAAAATTTAATTAACGATTTATTGGAAGATCACCAACAATTTTTATATCGTTTTGGTCATACCTGGCTGTCAGTTGCTTTTGCAGAATGTATCAAGGTGGCCAACATATCAATGACGACTGTAAACAAGTCATTATGAGTGTGGAGGTCAATGAGACCATTAGTTACCAACTGAACCAAGAGCAGAGCCCAATCGGTTGTTGCAGATGGATTTCTTTGGAACGCCTCAAACACACCGCCAACTAATGCAAAACGTAACTGTAAGCCGTCCAATGTTCTCTCATTGCTACAGATGTCCTGTAAGTTACCCTCTTTTGCCTGCTGCACGAGCTAAATGGAACAAATATCAAACCCATCAAATATTAAAACATGCTTCCTATCAAATATTTAAATATTGTGATACCGATCAAATATTTGACAGATATTACAATATTCAAAAAGGTTATATGGATATTTGATAGATATATAATATTAAGTATTCGATGGGCATCACAATATTTAAATTTTATGCCAGAGGCAAATGAACATGTTAACCTACCTGTGATAGCTGTTGATGCAATGATGATAGCAGTCCTTCGCGCTGCCCTTCCTCTTGCCCCTTGAGGCACGTTAACACCAGACTCAAAAATGGCTGGTGGCTCAATAAACTCTGGCTTTCGCCGCTACATCTGCCCTTGTTCTTTTGTTCCTTGCACCACCCACCACTCTCTAGCACCTGCCCCGCCACCTTCAGAACCCTACCTTGCACTGCGCTTGGTAATTTTGAAACGAGTGGCGCTACTAGCCATATCGAGTTCTGTTGCTTCTTGCTTTCAGTCTTTTTCTCTTCTGATCTGGGGGAGCTTCCGTAAGGGGCGTTTAACTGGAACACATCTATTGCTGCTTTGGCGACAGTATCCAGCCACAGGGAAAGCTCCGGAGAGTTTGGGCTGAACTGCTTGAACATCAGCTGAAGATCAAGCCAGGACATTCTAAGAGTCCACTGTTCTAAATTCTGAAATATATTATTATAATTACTGTATGCGAAAAATATGCATTTTTAGCAACCTCTAAAATCCTGCTAATCATAGATTTTTGATCCAAGTCGTCAATGCTGGAGCCAGCGTCTGGATAACAAATCATATGTAACAGCCGTTGAGCTTGAGAATGGGATAGTAACGGATCCAATAAATTGTCCATGTCACATAATTCTTCGGGATGACAGAGGCATCTTTCGAGTACCCATTGTTGCGAACAAATTTCTCGAAGCACATGACACGCAAAGGCTGATAGTGATGCGGTGCTTTCAGAGTTACCTGTGCTGGATTGCCTAAAATAAATCCACAATAAGTTTTGGTTCATTTCGAACAACAGAGTGTCTTGTCAATATTTTACAGGAGCACAGCTGCCTTGTGTCTTTCCAGTTCAGTTTATTAACGCAGGCTTTATTATATGGAGAATTCTCTTTAGTTTTGTATTTAAAATGAAAATCTAAACATTTTAAGAAATTGAGGTACTCCATAAGAAAAGAACTTGCAATTTATTGCTTTGACCATATTCTAGTATTCGACATATTGGATTCAAATTTTTAATTCAGGAGTAACTCATATTCTGAACTGGCTACCAGAAAGGCACAAAAGGCGAGCCATTTTCTATACGAAACATTTCAAAGATTAAATACCTCCCCCTTCTTACCAAACCTGTGAGACCACTTGTAAAAATGTCACCTCAAAAAAAACATTATGTAAAATTCCTTCACAATAAGTACTTTCTTTTTAATGAGGCAAGTCTACACACAGAAATATATTGTTAATCACTTTCAATATTGTACAAAACACATAACACACAACTATTATTATTCATTAGTAAACGACAGATATATTAACACATAAGAGGAAGAAAAGTGAATAACAATCATAACACTCATTCTATTTCTAAATTTTTCTCTTATATCTAGTAAGACTATATACAAAATATATTTTTGGAACACAAATCTTTAATATCTCTGTTTCTGTTGTGAATAATATACTGTAATTAATAAGTTCGCAAAGATATGCGAAATAAAAATTTGTTTTTTAAGAGCGACTTCAAAATTATTTATATAAAAAAAAAGGGAAAATGTGAATATTTTTCTTCATACCTTGGAATATATTTACAAAAATTCAGTGCTAATTAAAAATATGGCTAGTGGATTAGGTATTATTTCAGATCTCTTAAAGTGTGTATAGCTTAGCAACTGTACATCGCAATGTACACCATCACGCCTCCAGTCTAAGTAGCAATCCATAACAGTGTCACATTAGGGATCTCGTAAGTTATTAGTCTGGTATAAGTGGCTTTAGTAAACAATAATGATTGGACAGTTGAACAACTCAGTTGAAATGGAAGCCTACTGGCAATTTGACCTACTCGATTAACTTGGAGAGCTACCGGACATTTAAACTACTCTACAATGATACAAATATATACCCTCTCAACTGAGAAGTTTGGTGGAATATCTATGGAGCAGCACAATAGGTTGATTCTCGAGGTTCGAGCGCATATTCCCTCCCATAGAACAATCCAAAACTCAGAAAAAATAAGACATGCTTAGGAATGAGTACAGTTACAAAAAGTTTTTACTTGTCTTATTAGTAGATCGGGAAATTCTAATCGAAGTGGCACTTAAATCACTTCATTCTTTATTACAAATAACCTCAAAAATAATTAATGTAGCCCATGTCCATTAAAAAAAATTTAAAAAAGTTGTTTTTGTCCTTGAACAATTTTGTGATATCAAGTGCCTTAGAAGTAAGAAGAAAATGTAATTCTACTATCAACACTTCATTTAGTAGAATGCAGGTTTTCACGGCCATTGTCTAATGAAGTAGTTTAGTAGCTGACAGGATGATCAGTGAAACGTCAAGTCAAGTTCAACGACCACGGCAAGACCCGGAAGAAACTACTTCATAACACTTCATTTGTAGTTCGCGTCTCTTAGCAGCAAATTTCATAGGGTATGTTACACTGCACCTTACACTTACGAGTCAAATAACCCTCAAAATGACCCTTTTGTGAAGTCATACTAATACCTGCGCTAAATTATTGAGATCTGAAATAGCTAATATTTAACTAATTATGGATTATTTAAGACTGTAAATATAATCCAAGGAAAAAATCTATTCTGGGTCACATAATACTTGGTAAAATAGTGTTTAAAGAGCGGAGATATTTCCATTGAACTAAATTTTCTAAGTTTATTGTGAGATTTGTTAGACGGGACATAATGGGTGGATGGACTAGAAAAAACCCCTAAATTTTAGGTACATGTGTGTATGTAAAGCATTTGCGACCGGGATAGAGACAAACAATAAAATGTGCAAGCATAGGGGTGACACAATCAAAGCAAAGCTTATGATTATTATTATGATCTTATCGACAAACCTATGCGTCGTCCTTGATCCGCACACATCCACGTTTATCCTGACAGGACAGAAAAATAACCAAATTCAACTTAAAAATCTTCTTCATTAACGAATGCAATACTTCTAGTCTTAGTAAAAAATATGAAAGAAAATCCAACTCATTAAAATAAAAATGGAGATAAACTGATAACGCTTAAATTTGTATCAATATGAAACATAAAACAGAGAATTATTAAATGCCTAATGTGCAATAAGAAAATGATTTCAATACTATAATAGGACTACATCATCGGTTAAATTAGAGTCAACTAGTCTGTTTTATAAACATATAACGTAGATATTTAGATAAAATCTATAATAATTTTCTGTAAATCTTTTTGTAGATTAAAGTAATCATCTAAATTAATAATGGCTGAATAAAATACTAAATAATAAATATTATAAATAAGAGAGGTCAAAGAACGGATCCCTGAGGGACATGAAACAATGCTGCAATTAGTTACGTCAATTTAAAATCACAGGATTGTCCTACACTAAGTTTCCTGAGAGGCAAGTAAAAAATAGTTATTCATTATATTACATTATGAATGGAGATATAGCCGTTATTTATCTTCTTATTACACAAGTCGTAGCACATATAATAAAGAACAAATACCAACCATTTCTAAACAATCTAAACGTCATTCAGTTTACCCTTAAAATTAAACTACTGTACCAAATCTATACAACTCACGGTAGGTCCAAGCTAGGTCCGTCTGTACCGCTATGCAAATCGCTAGTCCCCAGGATATTACTGAGGCTTAGCTCTGTACCCTCCTTGGCGGTGGCATCGCCAACAATTAACACAGCTTTCAACACAGCCAAGACAGGTCCTACGTGTATATTCCTATGTGCAGCGGCTAGGAGATGGCGGTCACAGCTTAGTCGGACACCTAGGGGTGGTCTGGGAGCTGTTAGAGGAGGTGAACCAACAGAATAAAGGCCAGGTTGAGGGCCTTCTGCAGTGCGGAATAGTCGTAGGAGCAAATGGCAGGTTAAGCGCATGCCGCCTTCTGCTCGTCCCTCGCCATTGTCCAAGGATTTGACCTAAAAATATTTTGTGAGAAATGCAATTTTCATCAAAACTTGACAAGATACAAAAATACAGTAATAAAACATGAAGAAGGTTAGTGATTCGAATATTATGAACGTGTCTTGCTGCCGGGAGAATGAGATTTTTTTACATTAAAAATGGAATTATAGAAAGCTATTTTTAATACAGTAGGTTTTAATAGTAAACTATCAAAGTACAAATATTTCATTAGAAGTGGATGCTAAAGCAAACAAATAAAGAGCAACGAATAAGAAATAATAGGTGTTACATCATAAATAGCAAAAGATCAGATCATAATATTCGACTACCTAAACCTGAAGTAAAACTTAAAACATGACACTAGGGAGAAGAGTTGAAGAGGAGGGTAATGTTCACGAAAGACACACATATGTGGATAAATGGAACAACACATATAATTTAAATGTAAACTTTTTCCATATGCTATTTAACCGTGCATACATTGTAAAAACACAAGAACACCAAACAGCAACACATTCACTACTAACGTCTGCAGCGGGGGGCATGTTAGCAGCTCCCGATTGTTTATCTGAAGGCTGAAAATTATTATGAATATATAATTTCATGTTGAAATGAATGGGTACATTAAATTTGAATTATGATACAATCATGATATGAATATGAGTATGATTAGTGGAGCAGATCTGGGGGAAACCAGACTCGAATAAGGAAACGTTCGATTGTGATTTTTATTTTGCCAATAAAAAGAGTTGGGACCACCGAATATTCTGACATATTTGTGCAGCGGATGTCAAGGGGGGGGGGGGGGAGGGGGAAATGACACATTAAATGTATGGGAAAATGGTTTTTCAAAGATAACTCGGTGGCTTTTGCTCTGACGAAAAAAATCTACAGACCAAAAATGAAGAGATCATGAAAATAAGCAAATTTTGTTCCCAGCCTCATCGAAGTCAGACCATTGATTCGCGAGATATCGTGATTCCAAGATGCAAAAAAAAAAAAAATTGAATTCGTTTTTTGTCATGAAAAAGTGAAGTTGAGGACTTAATTCTTTTTCAATAGAAGGGTATTGGCAGATATTTTGTTGAGCCGGAGGCTGGGGGCGGTGGAATAATTAGAAGGGGAGGGAGCGGGAGAAAACGAAAATAATTCACATGCTGATAACTCCCCATGTAATTGACCTACCGCGATCAGGTCAACGTAATTTTTTTTATTTGCTTCAAGCTACAAGATAGCACTCTCACAGAATGATTTTTTCGCAAACAAACGGTTGGTGTGCAAAATAAAAATTGCGCGTTTTTTCAAACAGTTCTTTTGGCACGAAGGGAAAGGGTGGGGGAAAAATCCTTTGTGCCACTTGATAGCTTCTTTATTAACGTTTAATTTTTGCTTGGCCAGATTGCGATAGAATGATTAGGAAGGGAGATAGTGAACGGCAAAAAATCTGTTTGAAAAAAATTATAGTTTAAAAACTAAAAAAACACGCTTTAATAGCAAACCGAACTAAAAAGTAAAAAATAATGTTTAAATATTAAGATTTTGTTCAACAGCGATAGAAAGTCCACTACTCAATATAATTAAATGACTTTTAATAACTTTAAAATAAGAATGAAGTGATTGACAAAAAAATTCATTTTATTGTAAAAAGCGTGGGGTAGTTTTTTAAACTATAATTTTTGTCGCCAATCTCTTTTTTAATCGTCTGTAACGTATTTGCCGTTATATAAGCCCTTGTTAAATGCTAGTTCCAACTTTAATACATACATTATGATGTACTATTAATTATGTACTACTTGCGGATATTCAGCGGTTTCGAAAAGCAGGCAAGTATCAGCTGGTTTCTATATGTATCGGTGTTCATGTTCAATCCAATATATTGGTGAGAAACGTTCCGAGGGATGAATGACAAGAGGGTGACTAAAAGTTTCATGTCGCTAGTATCAATCTCAGGGAACCGGGCACACCCTGTTGTATAAGAGCCTTACCCTTCTATCGGACCTCTGGAAGGGTTGACCGTTTGTAATAATATATATATATATATATATATATATATATAACAGCGGCGCCTCCGGCAAAATCTCGACAATAGATTAGTCATTTTTATTTTATCCTGATGACCCTGGTGAGGACATTAGGACAAAGTTGTCAAACTATTGTATTGTCATCGGTCCTTGATAAGTGTGCAAAGTTTCAGTTTAATCTGACGTTTTGAAGTGGGTAAGAATCACGTTCAAAGATTCCGTTACAAACAAACAGGTGAAGCTAATAATAATTAAAAAAATAATAAAAAAAGCGTGTTAAAAATGTGCAATTTTTATTACACGCACCAAACGTTTGTTTGCGAAAAAAATCATTTTATGCGAGTGCTATCTTGTAGCCAAAATTTACGTCGGTCTAATCGCGATAGGTCAATTACACAGGGAGTTATCAGCAAGTGAAATATTTTCGTTTTCCCCCTCTCCCTCCCCTCCAAATTATCCCACCACCCTCAGCCTCCGGCCCAACAAAATATCTGCCAATACCCTTCTATTAAAAAAAAATGTGTCCTCAACTCCACTCCTTCATGATAAAAATGAATTCAATTTTTTTAATTTTTGCATTTTCGATTAGCAATATCTCGCGAATCAGTGGTCTGACGTCGATGAGGTTAGGAACAAGATTTGCTTATTTTCATGAACTCTTCATGTTTGGTCAGAAGATTTTTTTTCGTTAGATCAAAAGCCGCCGAGTTATCTTCGAAAAATCATTTTCCAATACATTTAATATGTCATTTCCCCCTCCCCCCCCTTTGCCATCCGCTGCACAAATGTGTCGGAATGTTGGGGGGACCCAACTCTATTGGCAAAAAAAAAATCACAATCGGCGGACGTTTCCTTATCCCAAAACCAGATCCGCTCCATTAGATGTGAACTAAACATTTAATTGAAGTTTTCTACAACTGTGTTAAAATGTCACAAACTTTTCTCTGTGTATATTTCCAAAGATCAAAGGGGTGTAGAATTTTAACAATTGTTATAAGCAGACTCATTATTACTGGTTTTACTACAACTAGTAGATCGATTATTAATATTATTTTTCTTCACTCATAAATGAAATATATTCAATAAACATGGAGAAATGTGACATTTCCAGTGTCGAGGATGTACTTGACAGATGAGCTAAGTGAGTCCGGCAAGAATGGCCAAGATGCAAAAAATCACTTTACTCCTCATAAAACATGCTATTTTTTCTTCAACTACTTTTACTGTCTATTGTCTAAATGTTAATTGTGATTGCTCTGTTTATATTCATTTCTTCTTCTTATGGCTTTTTTTAAGTGCGGTAGAAGAAGAAATGAATACTTTTACTGTCACTCAGAATGATGAGAGCAGAAGTCTCCTACTTCCGTTCAGATGAAGTACTAGAGAAATGACAGTTTAAGTTCATAAAACTTATCATTAAAGTTATGTTCCTTTGACACTTGGAGAAAAAATATTTTATACGGATTTTACGAAAAATTGTGGTATGTATTGTGACTATGTATCATGTGTGTTGTTATGTATAGATTATTTTAAATGTTTTATTATTTATACAGGACATTTACTGAATGTGCAACTTTTTTTTCCTTTTATTCTATTTTATATTTTGACTTTTTATCTTATTCACATTATCTTAAGTTTTTACTAATTATAAATGTTTATTATTGACTTGCCATATATACTCAATGTATCTGAAATGGCCAATAAATATTATTATTATGTATAACACAATTTCACTGTGAACTTCATATGAACATGTTTAATTTGACATAAAAACTACAAGTTTAATATTAATTTTTGTCAATTGTGTTTTCAGTGATTAAAAATTTACAAAATTTTTCCAAGTACAAATTGCAATAGAAATATTTAAAAGAAATATGTAGATTGTGTTAGTGACTCATCGTCAATTTAAGTAAAAACCTAGTACCTACGCTAACCTACAAACTAACGACTATGCAAATAATTACAAATGGAATGAGATGTTTGATTGTGGCACTACTAAAAAAATGTTAATTAAGGCGAAATATAAAATTCATAGCTCACCTTAAGTAAACTGGGTAGTGCGACTCTTCCAACAAAATCTTCGAGAGAGAAGCAATGTCTTGCTATTAAAATGCAAGTAAATACTGCTAAGGCATTATGAATACTAACATCCTGAAAAAAGAAACGAAAACAAAGTTTTTAAATGAAAGCTAATAGCCCACTAAACATTCCATGTTGTAATATTACTCCATTAACCAAAGCATTCACATCTATATTAACCCTACATTTTAGTTAAAAAATTTGAAGATAGTCAAATTCATAACAGTAGTTAGCTTTAATTACATGGAAAATTGCTGTCAAGTATGTTAAGTTTTAATTAAGAGCCATACAAACATTTTTAGCATAAAAAAAATCTTATTTAGACCATTGGTATTGATATTACACCCTCTGCAAAGAACAGCTTGCTTTTAACGGCCTTGCAAAACACATTTTTGCATATTAACCCTTTCGGCAACACAAAACATTGCTGTCAATAAGTATGTAGTAATGTTTTTAAGAATAAAAGTAACAAATGAAATGTTTGCAACCCCGACGAAATATAGTTGTACAAAGATGTACGTACATACTTTGTTGTGGGGTTTTGTGGGTCACATATCGCCAATAGTCGCGAGCCATTGGAGGTTTGGCTCTTCTCCACTAGGAGCAGGTCGCATGCCTCCCAGCTGGGAAGAACGGTGACGTGACTTCCGTCTGGTGTAAAAGGAAAAGTTCTAAAAGCTTGTTTATTTGACCCATCTCAACGGATTTTGGATTATCGGTAATGCTAAAATTTCCTTCGTTTTAAATTGTTGCTGTTCATCAGAATATCTCGTTGCTACGAGGGGAGTTTAATACACATTTGTGAGGGATTTATATGTGCACACGTGAGTAACCTTATCATCGCCATCTTTTTCGACCTTACCCACGTATTTCAAATATTTATAGGCTAGTTGGAGTATCTTCGCTGTCAATTGAGCTGCAGCATTGTACAAGAATTTTGGTGGGTGAATCCCTAAACACGTCAGAGGTAAATTACTTCTTTTGTTGGTTACATCTGTTTTCAATCACTCTCATTAGGCACGTATAACATGCATTTATGACTTACAAATTAAATGGGTATATCTTGGGGTTCACGGGCTGGGTTAGAACATTCCACAGACTAGATTAGACAGTTCCACAGACTAGGCTGAACGTTCCACGATTTAGGGAGGCTATAAACCCACCATCACCATCGTCTGTACCCACCGTAGGGCAGCAGTCTCATCACTGGTTGACGTCTGGGTATCGCACCAACTTTTTTGATGTGTCATTGTGTCTTCTACCAAGAAACCACCTTCAGTGGTTCTGTGTAATAACATTTGTTTTATTTTAACTTACGTTGTACATATTTAAACAAAGATTTTATTCACTCATGTTGATTAAGCAAGTTCTTTAATTTAACCTATTGCGGCCAAATTTTACTTTAGTCAACCCTTGTAAACCAAGTGTAGCTACACGAGGGGTATTTATCTTTATTTTATGCTGTAACATATTTATCAGAATATAGCCACATAACTGAACATCGCCACGTTCATATTAGAGAACCATAAATTGTAAATACTGTAATATAGTACATTTCATGTTGAAAGAAAGTGTTATTATTTCGTCTGCAACCACTATGAATGAAACCCTCAGTGATTTTATGTTAAATAAGCAACAAACTTCTAATAGTTTATGTTAAACTTGGGCTTAACGCCCTGAGATTTCTGAGCTAGTGAAATTTTGTCGTGGGCACGTTACATCACTTATCCGGGCTAGGTAGTGTCTACGATCTACTACGCACAGTAGCCCAAGGTGTGTTTCTGCATTATCTAACAACCTTAATAGTTCATATAACCAGTAGCAACTTTTTCTACTCATAGACAACATTACAAAGTTAAATTGTAACATTTCTATAACAGTTAATGTTTTTATGTTTAGAGGAAGTAAGGTTTATCTAAAAAATGAATTCTATCATCCCCCGATGATGCCACCATGGTTGGTGAAATGGTGGTGTACAAGCCATCATAGCTACCCATTTCATGGGAAATAAAATCTTCACTGATACTTCTTTGGTGTATTGTGAAGAGGAAGAGTGTAAATTCAAAAACTTACGCCCAACTGCATCTCTGACATAGGAGTGTGACAAAAGAAATATTATCTTCACTTTGTATATTTCAATGCCCGTAAAATGTATGTTTTGTCTTAGCAAATGTGTTAAACAAACTTTGTGTTATTTCATGTGCAGTTAAAAATACATTTATTATGCATAACTGAAAAAATTATAAGCAGATGCATAATTGGAACAATGAGTAGAAAACAAACCTTTATCATCACAACATGAATAATAAAAGAGATTAAAATCAATAAGTAAATCGTCAAACCTCCATATTCAATGTTTTTTCTTACCTGTATGTCAAGTTGGTTCAAAACATCTGCATAGTAACCGGGGTGAGATAATGGACAACAAAGCGCTAACAGAACTCCCAACCATTCGGATGCCAAGGAATTACAGCATGCAGTCATTTCGGCACACATTATTGCCAAATCGTTCAGTCTTTCATTGTCTGTTTCACGACAAACATGTATCACAGCATTACTGACAAACGAATATCTGAAAAACGCACCCCTTTAGTGATAAACTACACTTCTACAAAATTTAACACAAAGTTTGTTCTAGGATCCTATTTACTAACGTACCTGTTATTTCCATTTTCATTCAACTGTTTAGCTAAGACGCTATCAATTCTACCTGCCCTCCTAGGACTTAATAATAATTCCTGCATATATTGAGCATTGTAAACGTAGTTATTGCTTGGTGTGGGCTGAAGTGCGGTATATAATGCTTGTTTTATTTTAGGATAAGCATTTCCAAATGGCTCAACTGTGTGCGGTTTGGATTTAAGAAGGTTACAAGAGGAATACAGATCATAGAGGTGGGCCAGGATACATCGTTCGGCTGAACTACAATCTCCTGGATTCGACACGTGTTTCACCACTTTGCACAGACCCTCAAAAACAGCCGATGTTTGTTCTGGAGATACTAAAATTAAACTCAGTAAGAGCACACTGAATGTAAAAAGTAACCTTTGTAATTTATAGTATATTGTTTTATTTGGAGTAAAAGACACATTTTCTTTAACGGACGACTGAAGTGAGTGATGAATTAAATAAATCGTTATTTTATCTTCAAATACTTTTGTGCCGCAGGTGGGAGGCAGTAAAAGAAATTTAAACTAGAATAGATACAATAGATACAATAGAACAATAACTAGAAATTTGAACCATTCCACTTAATTTGAAGATCTACTGAATATTTGAGCTACTCAACCAAAATGGAGTACAGGCAAGGCTTAGCTCACATTATTGCGAAATGCAAATTTTTTTCGTCCGGAATATCAATAAATTTGATTTAAAAATATTCATAGTGAGAGACCTTATCAACTTTTCGTGTATCTTAAAAGCTTACAAAAAGAGTCTTGGGAGTACACATGCTATTTTGCTATTCTTAGATTTATTATGCGTTACAAAATGCCCGCAGAAGGAGTTTTGGATTCATAAATAATATTGAAAATTTCCCGCCCCGAATGTTTCTAAATAAAATTTACAGGAATTCCGCACCAAAAAATCACATTTTGTATCTGTTTAAAAGCAATCTAAAGTGTATAATTGGTGGACATCTGAACTACTACATTATATTGGCGATTTATGTACATTTGAATTACTTAATTAAAAACTGAAACCTACCGGTCATCTGAACTACTAGAATAATGAACTGTTAAACGATTCGGCTAGATGAGTACCTGCTCGGCATTTGAACTAATCAACTAAATGAAGAGCTACCAAAATGGGGGACTACGGGCATTTGTACTGCCCGATTAAAAATGAATAGCAGATGAACACTTGAACGATTTGATTAGCAATGAAGATTGACTGGATATTTAAGCTACTCTACTAAAATGGAAACTACTGAACATTTCAGCTACTCTGCTAAAACGGAGAATTGCTGGAAATTTGCATTTCTGTACTAAAAATGGAGTACTGGACATTCGAGCTACCCAACAGACAATGAAACTACTGGACATCTGAACTAATAAATAAAAAACGGAGGCCTGCTGGCAGTTAAACTACTCAACTTTAACAATTCGAATATAAATCTCATAGGCATGTCTATATTTTTGAGATTATTTATTAAAAAAATTGAATATTATTAAGCCTATAGTAAATTCTGACATAAATATATCATATCATGCTAAACAAATTTAACAAAAACGTAATCAATGTAATATAACATGTTTCTGGCCCAAATAACCCCAAAAAGTAAGACCTGAATGCACCACACGATGGCCGTTTCTCAATGCATGTGAAATTTTTGGAATGCTGCAAATGCAAGGTGCTGATAAAGTAAATAGCAAACATAAAGCAGAACATATGATAAGGATGGGCACTACTTTCCATTTCTCGGTCATTAAGTTTCAATTGCAACATATATTTTTGACAGTATGGTGTATAAAACGATTTACAGAAGTGATACTTACACAAGAGGCAGCAATGATATCTTCTTAAAACCCCCACCACATACAAGCTTAAAGATGTAGTATAGTTTCTACTCAATACTGAATTTTTATTATATAACTGGGTCTCAACCTCCGGCAATTCCTTCAGGATTTGTATACAAACATCAATCAAACCATAAATATTCAACGCCAACTCCATGAGATCGAACAGAAAGGCGACATGCTCCTGTACTGGTAGATAATTCGAGTTCCCAGTGGCAAAAGAGTTGAGCATTTCGATCACGGTAACGCTACACTGCCACGTTACCACGTGTTGGTCAAAGTAACTCAAGCTTTGACATTTCTGAGTGGTAGCTTCGAAATTAAACTCATTCCTTGAATGCTTCTTAACTTTCCCACCTTCGGCAACGTCCACACTGAATTTCTTGGAAAACAATTTACAAATCTCTTTCGACATTTTTTTAACAGTGTGACGGGCCTCGTCCCTTATTTTACCAACTCCATAAAGTAAAACGTGACGCTGGTTGCAATCGTGTTGCGAAAACGGGTCATCTTGACATAAAGGAAAATGGGTGGTATATAACAAGTGACGTGAAGGTTTGACCTTATACTCATTATGGTCAGTTTCCATTGGAACATGACCCATCGACGAAGGAACATGTGGGTGGTGTCCGTGATCGTGCTCCTTGGGACTGTCAGGAACGTCCATGGAGTTCTGTTGGTCTTCTTTTATATTCTGGAGGATTTTGTCCAAATCGTGATCTATATTCGCATCGTCATAGTCCATAGCCTAATAAGAGTATGTCATAAAAAGCAAAACTGACGAGTGTAAATTGTGGAGAAAATGTTTATAATCAATAAGGAAAACTTTTAGGGTAGGATAATTTTTTAAACTTGTTGTAAACATCAAAGAACCAAAAAAAGTGTGTTTTCTGGTGCCAGAATGTTCCGCGCGTCTTCCCACACAGGTTTTTCTGAAAAATGACCATTATTGAAATACCTCGGATCGACCCCCCAGACTAAACAGAAAATTCTTTGTAACAAAGTTAGTTGAAGTTAAAAAAAACTTAGCCTATCCCAAACATTTCCCTTTTCGATTATAAGAATTGGTAGATTTACTCCGCTAAAAAGAAAATTCAAATCAGCACATTGAGGTATGGATTGTACAGCTTGTCCTTTTATCTTAATAAGAGGATGATGCATTGGATTCATATTTTTTAAATCATGAATAGCATTCATTCTTCCACCATTAAAAAAAAAGGCATTCATTTGTAAGTTTACTGTTATTTTTAAACAAATTATCTAACATTGTTATGCCACGACAATAATTACCATATACATAGAAGATAATTTTGATGGTTCTAATATGAATATTTGACAAGTCATGCTTAGAAATCATAAAGAGAGGATCCAAAACGGATCCCTGGGGCACTCCCGATGTAATACATTGTAAGTGTTATGTAAACCTGTCTAAAGTTACCGTTTGTATGCGTAGACAACAGGTGATAATTTTACAGGATAGACTTAAGCATACAGTATGATTTTGACTGGCGTTAACCAAGAGAATAGTGCTTTATCACATTAAAAACTTACCTCCATTTTGGTATGATGATTGGAAATATTGTCCGTAGTTTCCTCATGACCCAAAAGATCTCCTCTTGATATTAAAGTACACATATAAGCATCGTGTGAAAAAACATCTCGACGAATCAACTCAGAAAACAGATGTACCAAATTCGAGAATGCAGTTTTTTTCTAAACAAAAAAAAAGGGAGCGATTTTTAAGAAACCTATGCCTATGAAACATATTAAACAAATCGAATACCTCCGTAAAGGTAAAAAAATAATTGTCTAGCTAGGCGAAAGAAAGATAAGCTCATATTTTACCATAGTGCAATCATCAGGTGCTGGTACAGGAGCATCGTTATCCAAGAACTTCATCAATAAAGACTGGAACATTGGTGGCCCTCCGGGAATCGAGCTATTTGAATCTTTATCGTCTCCGGGAGCCGCTTCTTGATCTCCGGTGGTATTTGTGTCGGACTGTCGGCGATCCAATAACGCAGCCACTGCAAGAGCCCTATGCTCTCCTGTTCTCTCTGGGGATACTGCCCACTCACAAAGAAGCTTCACGACTGCATTTTCTTGATCAGGATTGCCGCTGAAGACCTAAAGATAGTAGTTGCTAGTTTCATAGGGTGCGATAAGGTTTGTTAAATCACTTACTTTGGCATATAAAGTATCTAGGGAATTAGTCGCATCCATTTTATCAAAACGATGTCGATCTAGAGCATCCAGAGCAGCCAAAACACGCGTGGTAACTGTTCCTAAAAATTAAATTTACAAGTTATATCAACGCCAAACATTGTAATTCATTCAACCACCTGTAGATGACGCCTGCCACTTATCTGTGCACCAGCGACCTTCCGCCTTCTTGCTCCTCTCACGGATACAGTTCTCAGCTTGCAGTATTTGTTTCCTGTAAGTATTCATATCGCAACGAGGAGGCACAGGTAACATGGATGGAAGAATTGGAAGATTGTCGAGGGGAGAACCGTGCCAGATGGTTCCTACACCGGTTCCACACCAAACTAGCGCAGTTGGGCATTCCAATGTAATAGTCTGAATTGTCGTGCTTAACTGCAAGACTAAAGGTAAATATATGAGTATTTGTGTTACATATCATACCTACTACGTTATAAATGAAAGTGTTCGCTTGTATCAACATGCTAATTTGTTACCTATATCCCGATGATGTGGACAGTTCTGATATTCGATTAAAGTGCTCTGCATCGGATTAGGTGGTACATTTTCCTTCTTCTCTTTGTCGGCATCTTTGGGTTCGATTTTGGTTTCGCTAGTTGGAGAAGTTATCAGATTAGTCTCTGCGACGTTATTCAACATATAACCTAACTTTTTGGCACACAAATGAGCTAGTCTCCTAGATAAAAGTTCCGATTGAACAAATTCATCCAAGTACTGAATGGTTAATGGTAAGAATATCCTTAATATGCCATCGTCAGCGGGTTGAGATTTTTGTTTTTCTAGTAATTCTATTATCCAATTTAATACTTCTTGGCGATCCATCAGACCTACACAGATTTAGGGTCAATCTTAGAATTGAAAAGGAAAATAATCGTAAAATACCTTCTTCATACATGTACTTCAAAAGTCTCATACAGTACCCCCAATGTCGAACGGCAAGTTTTTGTTCCGTTTCATTTGTGTGAACTGCATTTAGAGTTGCATTTGCTTGAGATGGCTTCTCAAGTTGGGAATAGTATTCCTGTAATTTGGGTATTTGATCTTTTAAAAACTTTAAAAGCGTGCCAGTCCATTCTAAACAGAAAGAAAATGATTGTGTAAACATGGGATTTGAATATAATTTAGACATCTAGGCATGGAAAATTATAATTAGACATTTTTACCAAAACTATTTAGCTGTATTTTACCTGTAGTTGGATCTGGCATTTGTCTCTTCTTAATTTTTGCTTCTGACACTGCAACCGTATAAGCAGAACTCAATTTTATGAACCATGCAGCTCGAATCATGGGTACCTGGTATTCTGTGAGCATCATAAAGATTTCTTCTTTTTTATTGAAATTTGGGGCCTTCTTAGATAAATTCATTAACGGTTTGTTACCGGCAAGATCTTTAAACCAGGCTTCTATATGATTCTTCGTTCTAATAGTCGCTGGCCAAAAATTATCTTTAGGATTAATTTGTTGTCTTTTACGACCAGAATCTGGTAGCATTGACAGTTCCTCCTTTCGAGCTATAATTGCGTTAAAGTACGCACCAACCTAAGAAATATTTAATGTGACTAATAATTATTGACCATTTATCCTACATACTACCTTGCTTGCGGTAACATTACAATTTCTAGCAGTTCCAAATTCGTCGCTAAGATGAGTCATGGTAGGAAAGCCATGTTTTACATTAATACTGGTAAGTTCATCTTCTTTCTGTTTCGGTTCTTGTGGATAAACATCTGGAGGGCCTATTCGCGGCTTTTTGAGAGGCCTCTTCTCATATAATAAACTACTGTTAAACATTGTTACAGATAAAGGTCAATCACCAAAATTTAGGGAGGTTTGTTGTTCTTGACACTAACTTAGTACATTTTTATTTAGTTTTAAACTATCGTCTATTAAGGACAACATATTAAATAGTTAATATGCATTTAACAGAACTTAATTAATAATAACAATACATCAAACGTCACCGAAAGCCATTTTCCTACTGACGAGTGTACGAGTACGAGTGACGAACTGACGAGTGGGAATGACGGCACTCACTCGACACTCACGCCACTCACGTCTGTGCACTCACTAACATAGACCATAGATTAGATAGTTGTATAGGATATAGATAGGAAACTCCTTTACTTTTTCACCAATACCTGTTTGGGTTCGTACTATGAACACCTGCGGCGCCACCAGTACATTTACTCGATCGGCGGTATGGTTAAAATTCATTTTTGAAATTTGGGTGAAGGCTGATTTAGTGCATAGTTCAAATAAAATAAGAAATATCGACTGACAAAATATATTTCAAAATATAAGCTTGAAATTTCATCCTAAAGTATAGTCTATAACATGTAACATGTACATAAAATATGCCTGAATTACAAGAAAACTAGGTATATCATACTACACTCTCAATTTTTCTAACTTCTTTGTTCCTTACTTTGTACATTTAACAGCAAGTTTTTCATTCGTCAGATGAATGTTTTTGCTTCTGTCCTCTAAGATTTTATGACTGTATCTTATCTACAGTAACATATAGAATCTACAATCTACGTCTCTTTTCGAATAGCACAGCGATTAGGCACACAAAAAACAAGCACCATAATAGTTCCTGGCTCTCTCGATAATAACAAAAACAGCAAATACAACTTCAAAGCAAATTTTAGCCACACTTGAAATCATGTGCTCAGATATAATCATCCTCAGATAATCAGATAAACTTGTCAGAGTAATCATCAACACGATGACATTTGACAGTTAAACAAAAAAACAGTTAGAAAATATTTTACATTGAGTTAGCATAGCCTGCGCTAGACGCACGGATCTATCGTGACCGCTCCTCAGCGCACCGTATCGCACTACAATATGTAACCACCAGATGGCACTGGAAGCGTTATTATTATTTTTTTTTAGAGAACTGCCATTTTTGTCTACTTTGACAAACATGGACTAGGACTAGATGAATCAAATGCTAAAAAGTTTCTTTTGCATATCTCTGGGCTGGGAAGCCACAGTAAATAAATATTAATTTAACTAATTTGGATTCCCATTTATTGCAAAATTAGGTTGCAAACTTTTAGCTCAGAAGCAGAGTACTTCCTATAATACAAAGCAGAATATTAGAAAACAAAACAAACAGTAAATTAATTTCATTTTAGTAGTAGGTCTGTGGTAGTAGTAAAATATTATTTCACTTATACCGACATACAAAAACCTCTCTTAAAATATATAAATGTTTGGGCAAAACTAAATAATATTTACATATTTAATCTTTGGCCATATATTCAAAATTTAACTATTTATAGGTAGGTATAGGTACATCAATTATGAAAATTTGATGTTTGAGTTTGAATACTCATATAATGAATAATAATTATATTTCAGTGCAATTAAATTCGGGATAGGTAGGTACTTCACAAACAGCAAATAAAGTTGGAACAAAAATATCTTTGGGAGTTTACCCTCAAATGAGAAGCAGGTCTTTTGTGTTTTTCTGGAGAAGCATAAATTATTAATTTATGTGAAAATTATCCAGTATTATGAAAAATCTCCGTAAAAAATAGACGTACATGGCATGCCTATTAATTTATTTTAACAAATGTAGAAAAAAGCAATGGTTAAATATTGAATTATAATTAGATAATATATAGTGATGGCGATTACCATCCTTGCTTTGGAGTTTGTGGACACTATGATCTCTCCTATCCTAGAAGATGAATCGATCACAGATTTCTGTAGTTTGCTTTTTTAATTTGTTTTTGCGTTGCGGACGTTGCGGTTGCGTGATAACGTAACGTAACGGCATGGGATAGATCCTTTTTTACACGTGAACGTGTTAAATGAGTCTTTCGCCGGAAATAATTTTGTAAAATAGGGAATAATGTCTGATACATCTAGCGAAAAGTTGTCTAAAAAGTAAGTTCATCACAGTATTTTGCTAGAAACAATCCGCAAAGCCCTTGTCTCGTTAAATGTTTTTAACCTCAATGATATGATGCAAACTCTATGCATACTTAGGAAACAGTTTTTTTCTAATAGCTCAAGATTATGTAAAATAAGTAAAAGGTACGTACGCAAACTATAATTTAATACTAATTAAATTTGTATTTGTTTACAGTGAGCTGAAGAGACGATTGAAGGCTGAGCAAAAAGCTAAAGAAAAAGCCGAACAAGCTGCTCAGCAACCAGTCCAAGCTCATAAACCAAAAGAGACCAAAGTGTCGGAGGAAGATATAAGTCCAAATGAGTACTTTAAACTGAGAAGTACTGCAATTGCCAACCTCAAAAATCTTGGTGGTGACAATCAGCCCTATCCTCATAAGTTTCACGTATCAACTTCCTTGGAGGAATTTATTGAAAAATATTCCGGTTTAAAAGATGGCGAAGTATTAGAAAATGAAAAACTCAGTGTTGCAGGCCGTGTACATGCGATTAGGGAATCTGGATCTAAGTTAGTCTTCTATGATTTACGTGGTGAAGGTGCTAAAATTCAAGTAATGGCGACAGCAAGACAATACGAAGATGAGAGTAAGTTTGCTGAGGATATCGCTAAAATTCGAAGAGGGGATATAATAGGTGTGCAGGGTGTCCCCACTAAAACTAAAAAAGGAGAATTGTCTGTGATGCCACAAAAAATTAAGTTATTATCACCCTGCCTTCATATGCTTCCACATTTACACTATGGACTTAAAGATAAAGAAACTAGGTTTAGGCAGCGATATCTGGATTTAATTTTAAATAATCGTGTACGTAAAATATTCGAAGTAAGAGCCAAAATAATCGCGTACGTCCGAAGGTTCTTGGACGAAATGGGATTTCTAGAAATTGAAACACCGATGATGAATATGATAGCAGGTGGCGCTACTGCCAAACCTTTTGTTACACACCACAATGAACTTAATATGGATTTGTACATGCGAATAGCACCTGAGTTGTACCATAAAATATTGATCATTGGAGGGTTGGATAGAGTATATGAAATCGGCAGACAATTTAGAAACGAAGGCATAGATTTAACACACAACCCAGAATTTACTACTTGTGAGTTTTATATGGCTTATGCCGATTATAATGATCTGATGACAATAACTGAGTCCATGGTGTCGGGAATGGTTTACAGTATTCACGGTACCCATAAAATTAAGTACCATCCTGATGGCCCTGAAGGAGAAGAAGTTGAAATTGATTTTACCCCCCCGTTTAAGCGCATTCGTATGATTCCTGCATTAGAGGAAGTATTAAAAGTGGAATTCCCTCCAGCGACAGAAATGGCTAGCGAGACTACCAATAAATTTTTAAGTGATCTCTGTGTTAAACATAACGTTGAGTGCCCAGCACCTAGAACGACTGCGAGGCTGTTAGACAAACTTGTAGGGGAATTCATTGAGGAACAGTGTGTCAATCCAGCTTTTATCACGGAGCATCCTCAAATTATGAGTCCCCTCGCTAAGTGGCATAGATCGATTCCCGGACTAACGGAAAGATTTGAACTTTTTGTCATGAAAAAAGAAATCTGCAATGCTTATACAGAGTTGAACGATCCGGTTGTTCAGAGGCAACGGTTCGAGCAGCAAGCTGCAGATAAAGCAGCCGGCGATGATGAGGCCCAGTTGGTAGATGAAAATTACTGCGTCGCATTGGAATATGGATTGCCCCCTACTGCCGGTTGGGGAATGGGCATTGATAGATTAACCATGTTCTTGACGGATAACAATAATATCAAGGTAAAGTGATATTTTATAAATTATTTCAAATGCATAGTTCAAATCACGAATGTTGTCATTCGCGTCACCAATTTATAAATAAATGTTTTTTAACCGCCCGAATAACCCTCTTAAGTTTGTCTGGGTAGAGGAGACAGTGCCCTACAGTTTAGGGTGGGATTCGAACCACTTCTTAGGGATGATTAATATTTGAAATTTACTGAGTTACTGTCCTCCTATAAATTTATTACATTTCTTATTGCGATGTTTTACTTTTCTTGTTATTGCTCTTATTGTCCATATATTTTCATTAAAAAATACTTCTCTTTTGCAAATGTTGATACGCCCATGTGTGACTCAGATATTAAAGGATGATGACATGAATGACAACATTCATATTTTGAACTATAGTTCAATCAGAATCATGTTTCACATATCAAGTTATGTAATGTTTTTAAAAAGTAACGAGCGTTAAAAATACGTTTTGTTGCGTATGCAAACGAAAACAGATGGTTTAAATTTTTGCAAAATGTGTTTGTCTATAACTTTTAATTTTTCTACTGGGGCCATTTCATTTAGGCACATAAATTCGAATCCCATAAGTACCAATTTTGTATGCTCGAAATTGGAAATCCGATGATTAGTTTGTGAATGAACGGCTGTGCGAGTGGAAACCCTCGACATTTACAGATTGTATTTTATTTAAATATTTTTTAGGAGGTTTTACTTTTCCCTGCTATGAAACCAGATGACCCGAATAAGAATAGGGAAGAAGAAAGCGCTCTAAAGGAACAACAGCAATAAAAAGTATTTTGTTGTCTATGAATCGTATTTACACCGATTTTTAATTTATTTAGAACCGCATTCATCAATTTCTTTGCGAATGTTTAAGGTCAATAAACAAAAAATTATGACTGGTAGTTTTTCTTTATACCTGATAGTTGAAAGGATAAATTGCATTTTTATTAACCTCCCGTGCTATAAAAACCATCTCTAGTTAATCAGAAGTGACTCCCCAACTCTCTTACTTTAAATAACACCCCAGTAACATCTTTGTCTATACTGAATTTTTCATATTTAAAATTGGTTCATAAATAATCCAGAAAGTTACATTTGATTTTTTAGGCTGATCTAATAAACAGCTAAAAGTGAATCGATACTCGTTTGCAAGCGCCAATATAAGAATAAAAACAGTTTGGTTTACAAATAACACATCTGTGATAATAAAATTTTAATATTTTACTTAGGTATATGTAGATTTTGTCGCAAATATTCGTTAATAAAAATTGGTATTTACATTAAACTTACACTAAATTGCATTAGTAATCACTAACAGAGATATTACTTTAACATTTGATATATGCCTACAACTAAATGTAAAAACAATTCTTAATATTTAATAATAAATAATCTCTTCAAAGATGTAATTACTCATTTGAATTTTTGGCAAGTTCCGCAAGACAACATCCAGCTATTTTATGCAAATTATTTATGCGCATAAAAGTTTCTAGGTAGGTTAACAAATTTCTTATACAGAACTGATCCGCAAATATGAAGTCGCTAAACACAATACATTAATTCTTTTATGATTGTTGCATTTGTTAATAACAACGTACGAATTGTCATATATATTTATTAATTTTCCTAATTAAAGCTAAGGGCAGTGATCATACATCTTCATCGTCCTCAGTTGCAGGTAAAGTGGAATTGTAATGTTCGCCTAATCTGTACAGATGTCTGTGGTACGTCAATATTAACTCAGGTCCTTTAAAGGCTTCACCTTGAACAGTAGGAGGGCCACTCGCTTGAATAATTTTTATCGGACATTTTAAAATATTAGAAAGAGCTCTGAGCTCCAGTTGACCACCCCACAGTTTTGTCATAGCCACATCTTTACAATAGTTCTCGAACTGTTCTTCGCTAACAATTTCCGATTCGTCCAATTCATTATACATAAAGGGAAGAAATTCATCTTTATTTTTAAGCATAAAATCGGCGGTTATTTTACGTAGTTCATTCACCGAATAAGTTGGTCTGTCTGTGACTTGCAACTGGTGATTTATAGCTAAATACAAACAATTCCCGTCCGCAGGTATATTATGCAGTTTTAAATTAACTGTTCGAAGAGACTGCTTGATCGCATTTGTTTCTAACGTCCGAGGACCTTCCCTGTTCTTTTCTGCTTGCTCGGATATTCTTTTTTCACGCTCCTTTGCTTCATTTTCCTTTTTGTTTCTTCGTTTTTGGGCTCGAGACACACGGTTATTTGTTGGAATTTCAGCTTCGGATATATCTTCCGCGTTTTCATTTTCAGAGCCATTGAACGACTCCGTGCCTTCGTTGACCTCAGACGAGCTAGGCTGAAATTCATTAAGTTCTTGTCTATGTTTTTCATCCAGTTCGCGTTCTAGTTTTGCAATTTCTTCTGTTATCTCTTTCTTTTTCTTTTTATCACCCTTTGGAACACTTTTCTTTAAACCTTGTACCTTTGACTGTAATTCTTTCTTTTCTTGTTTATGTTTACTTAATAATTCATCTTCAGTCAGTGCCATATCCCCAGAGTCCATTTTCGACTAATCTAATCAATACTGCTTCGAAAATAAATTAACTAACGCTAGGAGACACTTTTAAAATTAGGTTACAAAAAAAAATTAGGTTAGAATATTTGCTGCGCGAATGCGATGTGTTCCGATCATATAATCCGGAGCATGACAATACAGCATAAAAAATAAACCGATTTTTTTCTTTGGGAAATCACAATTTTCATTTAAAAGGAATAAAACGAGGTGATTAATACCATGGAATACATGTGATTTAACAAACAGTACAAACACCAACGGAATCCAAAGAATTCTTTGACGGAATCTCACTATTCTGAACGTACCTACAGAGAACATATCCAAATCAGACCGTTTCCAAAAATACATCGCAGATCTAATTACTATGAACGGTCGGATCAACCGACGCTTTTGAGCGGTTAATGCTCATTTCTACAGGGTTTCTACACTTTCTACCTGTTCAGGGTTTTTTTTAACGCTAAAAGGAATAAAGAACTAACTCGGGTTAGCTAAAGAAGAGAATATCCCTAAAATTTGTGATGTTTTTAGTTAGGAATTTACTAACTTTGAATGGTGGATGCGGATCCAGACTCAAATTAATGAGCGCCATACAAAATATTGAGAGAAACATACAAGTAGAATGCGCTGAAAATAGGACAAAAATCTTATTAAAACCAGTTTTAGGAAGAACAACATAATTTGTATTTTTATTATTGCTTCATAAAATAATACACCGAGGACCATTTAATAATAGGCCATAAAAACGAAAAAATAATTTGAAATTTGACACCCTGTATCTTTTTCCACAGCAACATTTTACTAAAGCATATTTGGTTATATCGTCATATTTTGGCTCAAAGAATCTACCCATGAACTATGGCCTATTATTAATGGTCCACCCTGTATAAGATAAAATATAATTCCTAATTATGAGGGTTTTGTGTATCGCCACGTAAATAAACAATTTTTTAGGATACCTTATTAGTCTTTAAAACCATATGTATGATGCCGGGCGCCGGAAAAATTGGTCATTTTAATATTGACTTTTTAATTTTTTTCGATCTAGGGGGCATGGCCCTTCTCTGGATCCGCGTCTGTTGAATGGTAGAATTTTATGGAGTTAAATTAAGAAGTCCCTATATTTTAGTGGGTATTCTTAATTCGACTTGGTTTAAACGGTCTGTCGTCGGCGACTGGAGTAATTCGGAGAAGGCGCCCTAAGCAGTTAGATATTTCTTAAAATGAAAACATCTCTTTATTGATCTCCACGTGACGTCATCCCATTAAACGGCACGTGTGCTCGTAAAAAATAGACTTGGATGGAACTCGTTGGCGACAAGATTTGTCACTGTCATCTGTCTATTTTTTAGGTTAAAAAGTACCAAGTCCGAATTCGTAAAAACAGTTATTTAATGAGAGAGCAAAGTCCATTTTTTTTATTTTAGACTGATTTTAGTTGTCGGGTTTTGTGTTCAGGCCGAGGTGGTGTGTGTAGGAGATTTTTAAGTGGAAGTAGATTTGATTGCATTTAACCAAAATGTCATGTTTAAGGCTATTTGGGGCACTATCTAAATTTTCGGAAAATGGCATTAAGTTTAGCACAAAACGTACGTACAAACTTTGGTATTTGTGTATAATTTAAATTGCACTGAAAACCTATTTTTCTGCACTTTGCACCTTGCACCTGAACATTTTTTTTTTTTCAGTACAAGCACGATATATGTCTGCAGTCCAATTGAAGCATTTCAAACTAAAGATAGTGGACAATGTTGGAGTCATTGTGGTGGATTCACCTGGGGTGAAAGTAAGGTTTTATCCATTTCATTTATATATTTTTTTTCCAAGTCCCACATAAAGTTAAATTTAATAGTTGAAATCTCCTTCAAAAGGCAACGATTTATTAAGAGGGGCATTTTTTTTTTCATCACTAATGAATAAAGTAGCAACTTTTTCATTATAAGCAAAACATGCAGTCATTTACCACTACTGACATTGACATGTACGTCAAATTTTATTTTAACTAAAAATACATACATTTTCGGTATTTTGGAAAGGTATTGGAAAAATTTCATATGCCACAGATGAACAAATTACACTGTGCCTGTCACTCGTGGATAAAACGTTTTTATTCACTTGTACCAAAAATAACTGTTCTTTGACATTAATTGTTTACCCTTTTTATAAGATATAATAAACACAAATTAGGTATTTTATTTATCAGAAATCTAGTTAGCTATCAATGTAATGATTTGAAATGACAAATGTCAGTGTAATTTAAAAAATATTTCAACCACCGTAATGACCACAAATACTTTAACTATTGGTTCCTCCATTGCAATTAAACGAAGCGATGGTCGAACTCAGCTTGCTGTAGTTTCTTTAATAGACTACGAATTAAATTGTGTAAAAGTAGAATGGTTTGAAAATGGAGAAACTAAAGGAAAAGAAATCCATTTTAGCAATATCTCTGCGTTAAACCCTGACGTGGCAATTACTAAATCTGCTAAATGTGATAATTTAAACTCAAGTTGCTGTGAAAAAGTAGATGATTCTTTAGTTAACAAACATAAGAGGAGGATTTTATCAGCTGGCCAAGATTACCGTGCACAATCTGCCAAACCTAGACTGACCCAACAATGTTTTAACAATGATTCTTCTGTTATAAATGAGCTAGTAGTTGAGGGCAAGAATTTACAAAACTCGAAAACGCCCCGAGCTCCACTCGATAACATTTCCAGATTTAAAGAAAGTGCCATTTTAAAGAAGTTAAGCAAATTAGAGAGGGACAGAATTGAAAGACGCAAGAAACAGGCTGAAGTTAAGGCAGAGAAAGTGGAAATTTGCAAGAAAAATCAAAGTAGCCCACACTGGGAACTTCAGAAAATGATTTCCGACTATCAAAATACGGTTGATTTTAAACCATTGACAAGATATGATGAGATTGTGGAGCACTTGATTACTGTTGCTGTTAGAAAAAGACCATTAAATAGTTCCGATTTGGAAAAGAAAGAGATTGATATTTTAACAATTCCCAATAAAAATATGTTAATCGTTCACGAGCCTAAATATAAAGTGGATTTGACAAAATACTTAGACAATCATATATTTAAATTTGACTATACATTCAACGAGAGTTGCTCTAATGAAATGGTGTACAAATATACTGCTCAACCGCTAGTAAAAACTGTGTTTGAAGGGGGTTTTGCTACCTGCTTTGCGTACGGACAAACAGGCTCAGGAAAAACCTACCTGATGAGCGGCACTTTTATGCAAAAACAGGGTGAGCAGGGCATCTATGCCTTAGCGGCTACGGACATTTTCCAGGAAGTTAGCTCTCTTAAATACAAACATTTAAATCTTACTGTATCCTGCAGCTTCTTTGAAATTTATGTAAAGAAAGTGTTTGATTTATTGAATAATAAGAACAGCTTGAAAATTTTAGAGGATGGGAAACAGCAAGTGCAGGTTGTTGGATTAACTGAGAGAGTTGTAACGTGTGTAGATGAAGTGTTAGATGCTATTAAACAAGGAAATGATGAACGGGCATCAGGTCAAACGTCTGCAAATTTAAATTCTTCAAGGTCCCATGCTATTTTTCAAATTTACCTACGAACCAAAACTGAGCCGAATAGAGTGTATGGAAAATTCTCCTTGATCGACTTAGCAGGTAATGAGCGAGGAGCAGATACGTTTTCTTCCTCGAAGATAACCAGATTGGAGGGATCCGAGATTAACCAGTCATTATTATCGCTTAAAGAATGTATCAGAGCGTTGGGTCGGAAAGGCGCTCATCTACCGTTTAGGGGATCAAAATTAACTCAAGTCCTGAGAGACTCCTTTGTCGGCGCCAACTCTAAAACTTGTATGATTGCGATGGTTTCTCCAGGTGTCAGTTCATGTGAGAACACATTAAACACTCTAAGATATGCTGATCGTGTGAAAGAGCTTGGCGGTGGTGGCGACGCACATTTAAACAAATCTGGGGATGATTTTAATGATAATATGACTAATATATATAGTACACGTAGTGCCAATACATACACAAAGCAGAAGAGCTTCGAAATGGCTGCCAAAATCAAATTGGAAGAAAAAATTTTCAATCAGCATAATAATTTGGTACAGAAGTTATATGACTGCGCAAAGGATGCCGAGAATTTGTTAAACTCGTCCAAGGATGATGTTGAAAAGTACAGCCTGAACTGGAATCTACTAATCGAAGATACAGTGTCATATTTATTGCGAGCTAAGATATGATTTATGTACCTTTTTAAAAATATACTATACTGTATAGAAATGTGCTTTCTTATGCTGAGAGAAATAAGTTTTGTTTTAATAATTGAGTAGAGAGAGACTCCAAATATTGCTAAATAGAGTAGAAATTCCTATTCATCTTATTCAATTATGACATTTGAAATAATTATGTCCCCATTGAAATAAAAAAACATCAAATTTGACCAGTAGCTATTATAATACCAAATATTTGGGTGTTTATTAAGATGATAAAGTAATACTTATGCTGTAAAATGGTTTTAAAAATGCATATCCTGAGCAGAACATTTTGGAGCATAATAAGAAATAAGAGATGCACAAACACATTTGTACCTATACCTTCTCTCCCTCTTATTATAAAAATAAGGAACAGCAAAAAATACAGCTTGTGATTATTCCCCGGTTCTATATGATACTCTACATTTAAACAAATGTTTTTTAGGCATAATTTATACTTGTAATTGTAATCCTCTACTGATGATTCCAGCTTGATTGGCGAAACACTAAGAGTATAGACAGAAATGTTTTTGTGTATTTAAATATGCAACTTTCAAAAAACATTTAGTAATGGGATGTTTGCATTCCATATCAATTTACATTTTATCATGGACATCAATTTAGATCAACATCCGTACTTGTGTGTTAAATATGTTGTTTCTTTTTGTTGTTAGATAGTTAATTTAAAAAATTCGCGTGAAATCACTGAATAATAATAATAATAATAATAATAAAAGAATTTTATTGAAATGAGAATTACATTTCATTCCAAAGGGCAATTGACCGAGGTCCTTCAGCCCATTTAGTGTATAAACCTTAATATAATATATAACAAACATACATATACATATATAACAAACACCAGCCGAAAGACTGATCCTACTTAAAGGAGCTCCCTTGCCAGTCGTCACACACCACTTGCAGACTGCAGTTTGCAGTATTAGCGTTTTGATGCAGTATTAGCGTTTTGATGGTAATATGCAATTATTACACAACGCGCCAGGCTTGTAACTTGTAATTCAGCGCTCGGCGGGGCACATAGCCCGGAGAGTAGCTGTTGGTTGCAGTCTGGTTAGGTTCCTTATAGTAAAATAAGGATTTATAGAGGAGTTTGCGACTAAAAATATTATGTTTAATATTCCGCCCTCTAAAAGCACATTTGAACTATGCTAAGCCAAGTCAGGCTATTTATTTTTCGATTGCAACAGACACTGGACCGCTAGATGGCGCCTGCTGGCTGTTTTACATGTCGCTATTGTAAAAATACCGGGATGTACTATAGTCAAAGGATTCTCATGTCGGTCGTCGCATGCCTACCTTGCACTGACGAGAGCCAACAGCTCGAAACTGCAGTCTGCAAGTGGTGTGTGACGACTGGCAAGGGAGCTCCTTTAAGTAGGATCAGTCTTTCGGCTGGTGTTTGTTGCAATCGAAGCATTAGCGTTTTGATGGTAATATGCAATTATTACACTTAACGCGCCAGGCTTGTAACTTGTAATTCAGCGCTCGGCGGGGCACATAGCCCGGAGAGTAGCTGTTGGTTGCAGTCTGGTTAGGTTCCTTATAGTAAAATAAGGATTTATAGAGGAGTTTGCGACTAAAATATTATGTTTCATAAAGATGTAGCATCTGTGAGATTTTGGAGATTTTCCATAGCTGCATTTATAAATTTGTCGTGTGCTATCAAGGTGGTATCATCTGTAAATTGAAGTATATATGCTTGATGTGAAAAATGTTGTGGGTTATCGTGGTAGATATCTGAACAGTAGATATTGTAGAGGAGTGGTGAAAGCAGTGATCCTTGTGGAAGGCCTTGCTCAGGGGTAAATTCATAAGATATGGTGTTAACCAAAAGTAGAAGATGTCTAGAACATCTTCGTGTGTACAATTTGTATAGTAAACCCTTATGCCAAACACTGTCAAAAGCTTTGTTGATGTCCATGAACAATGCTACCGATTTGTTTCCATTTAGCTTAGATGTTTCGACATTGTTTGTTAGTATTGCTAAAGGCTGAGTTGTAGAGCTGTTAGTTTTAAATCCAAATTGATAACTCGGTATCTGGTGACCAATGCTTTCATGAATTTTGTTGTTGACGTCACTGATTTATTTAAATTATTGTTTCTGCCTTTGTCAATCTTGGAATTCTTCTTCTTCTCTTGTGGACTGTGGTTTCAATTTTGACAAGTTTACAAACTATTATGACCTAAAGTCAGATCAAGCACACAAGGTTCCAGATCTTATGAATCCTTGTAGTGAGAGCGAACAATAAAAAGAACACGTAAAAAGAATACAATTTATTATAAAATCAGCAGAGCACAGTACAAAAATTGAAAGGTAGAAATTTTACAATAATAAGTACCAAGAATATAGCAAAGTCTAGGGTTTTTCTCAGCTTACACTGGGGAAAAGAATTCATAATTTAAACAATTTTACAATGAAAATTATATAGTAAGTAAAAGTAAGTAAAAGTTTATTGGTTTTTAGAGACCTAAAACAAGGTATAAAACAAGTCACATACAATTTTAATAAAATACATGGATAAATAAGACAGATTTACAAGAAACAAAAAATAAAAACATACATACACTACATTACACTAATGACAAAATAATAAAATAGTGATTTCAGTTATCCACTGTGTGTATACAGGGTTACTGGTAATTCGATACATTCCTTTGTGATGGGGCATGAGCTAAGGAGTAAATCTAGCCCTAACATACATTATGCAAAACTCAGTAGTTTTTGAGATATTTCAATTTTTTTGTTTTTCTCAAAAAAGTAGATCTTAATGTCTTAAAAGTTAATTTCCGAAAAATCTACTTGACATTTTAAATTTTTTTTTTACTGGATTACTTGTCCAATATTATAGATATCCGTTTGGAATGAAAAATATCCGGAAACATTTCGATCATGCGAACATTTAAAATAAAAACTTGTAAAATTTTTTTTTTTTAAATCAGATGAAATTTACTTCTTAGATCATGTCCCATCACATCTCCAAAGGAATGTATCGAATTACCAGTAACCCTGTATATACAGTAATTACTTAGCTTTTACAAAAATTTTGAGAGTTTCCAGGCGCTCCAGACTTGAAGGTTGTTGATCGAGGTCCTTGCTGGCTGTAAAAATCCTCGCAATGATTACATAGGTTTTTCTCAATTGTAAAGTCTAAATCAGGGCAATTTCGTATACCAAAATTCGTGTACCAAAGAATAGCAAATGATCCAAGAGTCCAAAATTGGCAAGTTCTAACTCAAAATCTAGCCATACTGAGTCATAATCTGGTCTTACCAAAATCGTCTATAATTAAATTTACAAAATTAGTCTCAAAATTAACATTTACCCATAATAATACTTCTAGACGATAAACTCTCTAATTAAATCCAAATAAATCGAAATTTCAATTAGATAATCCAAAATATTAATTGAAAATTAGATTAAATTTAGTTTTTGATTCGGTATCAAACCGACTAGCAGCCACATGCCTTTTAACTATATTAATCCCTAGCAAAGTTTTCGGCTCAATTTCTTGATTTAAAAAGGAAGTTTAAAAGATCTTGGCTGATAGTTACAACCATTATAAATCACAAAAACAAGAGGATATGGCTTCAACTGACAGCTCGACAATGGGGAACAATCCAAGCCAGTTCCTAGTATATCCAATAGATGACGCCATGCGCACTCGGTTTAATGTAATTCTCAACTTGCTTCATATATAACCTTTAAATAGTTTAAATTTCCCGAGTTTCGAGAGTTTCCCAATCTCCTATTTGTAGAAATGAGCCAAATTGATAAAAAGGATTGCGGTAGTTGGTTATTAGATCCTTTAAAAGTGGAACTGAGAAAAAGAGGTGCTAGAGTTCATGGAAGAAAAGCTGATTTGGTTCAAAGGTATATAATTACGTTTATGAACTAAATCATTTATTAAGGACTCTTTCGACCATTAACTATCTTTATGTGCTATTAGTTTATATACAATTTTTATGCACTAATAATAATAGTTTACATTTTAGATTTCCCATGATATACACAATTATTTTATAACTTGGTAAAATTTTACCTAGTGAGTCATCTGTAGACGCAAATCTTAAAAGTGGTAATTGAATAGTAAATTAGAGTGTGGTAACATCTATTGCTAAATGGGCTATTTATTACTCCAGATATTTAATTTCTTAGACTAAGATTCTCTATTCTTAATTTGTGGAAACCAGCGAGAGATGGCATGTCACAAAACCCATTGGTTGTGATGTTTTGTTGTTTAAATGTCAAGTGTAGATAGAAATAGTTTTTAATAGGACACTGAAAAATATACACACGGTACTGAACACTGCTGAAATAACTCAAAATAAAGTAAAAAATACTTCTTTTGCTGTTTATCAATTTACAAAGCAATTGATCACATGCATTTAATTATTGGCAATGCTTTCAGTGTTGTCATCTGTAAGAAAATAGGTCGTTGTTGTATATTGCCAGTATAAATAAATTGATATTTTAAATTACACGCCATTATGCTCGCACCTAATTGGTAGAATATCAAATAATTCTTTCAGCATTTATTGGCTGATGCGTGAATCGTACAGACCAGGTTCCAAGAAGCATAAGTTTTTGTTGCGTTTTTTGACTTCCGGGAACTGATGAACTCGACTATACCAATATATACATAGTGTTGCGTGCTTACAATTTTCAGTAAACACTTTGTGGATTCCAAATAACTTGCAACAAGAATTTTCACAAACCACTGATTTATTTAATCACTAAAATTACACTAGCAAATACTTAAAAATCACACAACTAATAATAACTTAATCTAATATAATTTCACTACTTTTAAAACACTAAGCACTTTACTTTTCTTCTTAAACTTGTCAACTCTTGTCTAACCTAAAAACTCTCTTGTCTGTTTACTTCACTAAACTGCATACTTCACTCAACTGAACTGTTCCCCCATCTGCTGGAGTCACCTCTTTATATACACACTTGGAATCCTTCTAGAACTTTTTTCTAGAATTCTCCATAATTTTCTACCATGTAATAGATGATTGTTCGTCAATTGGCTCATAGACGGCGCCACCCTACTAGTCAGGGAAGTAACTAAGCTTCTGAGGAAAACTTTGAACATGAACTTAATCACATCTTTCCTTGTTAGAGGGCAGCACATAACAATAGAATATATATTTTTTTGATATAGGTTAATTCATTTAATGAAGAAGTATCGAGAGAATTTCAAAGCTTGCTCCCACAAATCGAATCTAATTCTCAAATTGAAGCATGCGTTTTAATTTCTGGAAAACCGGGATGCTTCATAGCTGGTGCCGATATCGGCATGTTGGAAAATATGAAGACTGCAGAAGAAGCTTCCAAAGCTTCTAGAGAAGGTCAAGAAATCCTGAGCCAAGTTGAGGGTAGCAAGAAACCTTTTGTGTCTGCCATTCAGGGATCGTGCCTTGGTATGGGTATGGAAACTGCTTTAGCTACGCACTATCGTATTGCTGTCAAAGACAAGAAAACTGCTCTGGGCCTGCCAGAAGTAATGCTGGGACTTTTACCGGGTAAGTTTAAAATTCATTTAACTAATATTGATATCGATAATCATTTGCCATTTTAGGTGCTGGTGGTACTCAACGCTTGACCAGACTAGTTTCCATTCCAAATGCTTTAGATTTGATGATGACGGGTAGACAACTTAGATCAGACAGGGCTAAGAAATTGGGTGTTGTAGACCTTTTGGTAGATCATTTGGGTCCTGGACTGGACGAGCCTGAAGCGAACACGAATAGATATCTTGAGTCAGTAGCTATAGATGTAGCTAAGCAACTAGCTGCTGGTAAATTGAAGGTCGACAGAAAGAAGAGTCTTACTGATAAAGTCTTTCAATATGCATTAAAGTATAATTGGGTGAAAGATCAAGTATTTGGAAAAGCCAAAGCGCAAGTTATGAAATTGTCTGGTGGTTTATATCCAGCACCTTTAAGGGTACGTAAGCTTAATTTACTAGAATGAAATTTTTCGTGGCAAATTTTCTGTGAATTATTTTTGAAATCTAAAAGATCGAGTAGTATCAAAAAAATGCGATTCAATGTTTCAGATTTTAGAAGTGGTACGTACAAAACTGGATAAAGGTGAAACTGCAGGATTTCAGGCTGAAGCCAAAGCTTTTGGAGAGCTAGCAATGACCCCACAAAGCAAAGGACTCATAAGCCTCTTCCGAGGACAAACTCAATGCAAGAAAAATAGGTTTGGCAAATCTCAGCAGCCTGTCAACACAGTAGCAGTTTTGGGAGCCGGTTTGATGGGAGCTGGCATCGCAAGCGTATCGGTAGACAAAGGTTATCAGGTTATTTTAAAAGATACAAGTAATAACGGATTGGCAAGAGGATTGAACCAAATTCAAACTGGTCTTAATGGCGCTCTGAAAAGGAAGAAAATCTCTTTGTGAGTTTGATATTGTGTTTAGCTTCTCATTTTTTGTTTTGCATGTTCATAATAGCTAAGAACATTTGATTTATTGATTAATACTTATGTAGTTAGGCTTCAGGAACTTAGTCAACTAATTAACACACTTAATTTTACCTCAGTTGTACAGGGCTGAACTTAAATCTAATATTAAGAATGCCTTTAATGTTTTAATCATTCTTAACTACTACATGTAAGTAAATAGAAATAAGATTTAATAGTATATTTTTTATAGACTCGAAAAGGACAGATTTTTGTCGAATTTAAACCCCACTTTGAGCTACAACGGTTTCGACAAAGCTGATATAGTAATCGAAGCTGTGTTCGAGGATATTAATATTAAACACAAAGTTATAAAAGAAGTAGAGGCTATTACACCAGCTCACTGTGTGTTTGCTACCAACACAAGTGCCATTCCTATTACGAAAATCGCTGCTGCCTCTAAGAGACCAGACAAAGTTATAGGTACGTATAATTTTTGAGATTAGACTAGTGCGTGCTTGATTTTTGTTTTTCTTCTCGCCTCTTCCATATCAAGATACTTGGATTATGGTAAATCCTGTCCACTCTCAAGAAACATAGTGCTTAATTATTGTGAGTCCACGTACCTTTGAAAATTTGGGGTGTACAATAATTATTGTATGACATTAGATTCCAAACAATCCATGAAATATGATTTAGCAGTATTTGGTATAAACAATTCGGGATTCCATTATCAAGTTTCATGTAGATTTTGCAAATGTTGCAATTATGCCAGCTGTATTGTATTCACCATCTTGAATTTTTAACTTTTGGTGTCAAATTCCCGGTCAGTGACCTTGAAAACTTCCTATCTACCAATTTTTATGCAAATCTGAAATTTAGGCAGTTTTAGAGAGTATTTGGCCCACCATAACTTCGTCAACAACAGAAATGGTTACATTTCTTCTGTAAGTATATTATATTCACAGTAACAAACATTTTTCAGGTGCAAGATTCACTGTGCATCCTTAAGCTGTGGTTTGCCAAGTAGTTGACAGTGTATTGGCACATGGTTCACAAATGCGAATTTCTATACCAGATGATAAAGAGATTGGTCCCGTACCAATTTCTAAATTTATCAGTATTTTCTGAACATTTTAAGTCATTTATTTGTTATATCATTTTAAATATTTCTTATTTCTTTCAACCTGCAACCTGAATATATACATGGTGATATCTGGAACCCGAACCATCCCAAAAAGGATGCTCTGCTGGCCAAATTCATTTTTTATTTTAGCATCACCTTGGAGTCAATTAATACTGACTGAAACAGTTTTTCTGATGTTCGTATTTTTGCTGTAAAATTACAGACTTGTAAAAAGATTTAACTACATCCAGTTTTAAAAGTCCCTAGTATTTACTGTTAACGATATGTCGATTAATTATCTCAAAAATAACTCAAAAGGATATTTTATGAGAAAAGCAGGTTTTGGTTCAGAACACTCATTCCTATTCTACTTACATATACTGTCTGTCTATTTTAAGAAATATTTCGCTTAATATCAATTGTAGAAGAAACAGTCATCCCATTTTTGTGAGCTATATTTTAGTAAAGAGAAATTTCAAATCCATAGCCTACTTTGTAAGATATATTACAAAAACATGAAAAATAGGAAAACCACAATTGGTTATAGCTTCGTTATTTCAAGAGATCGAAAAAAGTTAAAGAGATGAAAGTTGACGGCAAAGACAATAAGAATAATGATGTGTATCAAAAAATTCGAAAAACGCAATTGGCTTTGACATACGCTCTTGTGCAAAAATGAAAAGAACAAATCTCAAAGTATTCATAGCCATATTTATTAATGTTAAAGTATAAAAATACATACACAAGTCAATACCATTTATAAAGACGGATTAAAATTTAAATAATAAAAATATACATTTTGTTTACTTACAATAAAATCATTTAATAAAACATATATGCAATAATACTAACAAAGACAGTTGTATATAGATAAAATTAGCTCATATATTTTTTAAATTGTTAATTATTTCTTCTAACGAAAAGTATGCTCTGTTTAAGAGATATTTAAACTTTGTTGCAGGGAAGGTTTTTATATAAGATGGGACCTCATTGTAAAGTTTAATACCGTAGTAGCTGGTAACTGTTTGACCTCTAGTTAATCGAGTGTACTCAGTACACACATTGTTTCTATTTCTAGTATCGTGTTCATGATTATCTGAATGTGTATGGAATTCATTTATATGGTTGTGAACATAGAGCAAAAATTGCAGAACATACATACTCGGTAGCGTTAGTATTTTTAAGTTTATGTATAAATCTTTAGTTTCATCACAATGTTCTACCCCTCCTACAATTCGGACAACCCTTCTTTGCAGTCCAAAGAGTCGACGTTTTCTCATAGCATGCATCCAAGCAAGCATTGCGTATGACAGTCTGGAATGGCATAAGGCAAAATATGCCGTTCTTAACACTATCTTTGATACAGAAAAGGAAAGTTGTCTCAAAGCATAAATACTTTTTGTGATAGATTATCAGAGACATTGTTATGTTTTTAAATAAAACATTAAGTTCGTTTTTAGAACAATTTATTATCGTCGACTTGATAATTACTTTATACATATATACAGGCCGGTTACAATTCATACGTCGTGTTACTTCGAGGTAGGTAGACATAATGCCGGTAGGAAAGTCTTTACATCCGGGCGACCACTGCGCGTGTCCTGTGAGTATGACAGGATATGACACCCTGACTCTTAATTTAAAAGTACATATTTGTATATTTAAAATCGTTACAGTTAATATTTTGTAATATTTAACATTTTCTTATAACTAACATTTTGTAATATTTAAATGAAACAATAACTCCTAAGTTTTATTTCCAACCTAAGCGATATAAAATTTGTATTTATCCTTTTCTAGTATTATTTCCACTATTACATAATTTTTCTTTTCTTGCCCTGCCTTTTACATAAATCTTAAATAAATTTGCACTCGTTTAATACATTACATTTTAACATTTTAGTTTATTTCCTTATGTGTATACAAAAATATGACACGATTTACCTCCTCTATACCATGTATATCAGTTCCTGACACAATATATGTATATTACGACTAGTCTACCCTTTTACATTATAATCTACCCTACTTCTTCAATATCATTTTCAACAACGTAGTCATTAAATTTAACAGGTTTTTTTATTGCTCGGTTAGACCTGCGCCTCGTCATTTCATTGCAGCAAGGCGAATTACCTGACTTGCTGCCTCTATTTGCTCGTTTTTGTCTTAATACACTACCTACTTCCTGGAAGGGATTATAGTCATATACATCAGAAGCTTGACCTCCTTTGTCAGCAGTTTCAGTCACACCGTTAAACGACCTAGGACTATCAACAGAATTTATAACATTCTCGCCTAAGGAACAATGAACCAAATTATCACATTTATTATTTCCCTCTCCTACAGAGGGCTCTACCAACAGATCTACCATACTGTCTGTGTTACTTACCATGTTGTTCTCGACGGGGGACCTGGAGGTCGGCAAGTTAATAAAATAATCATCATTAATAAATTTTCTAGTTTGAAATTTAAATGAATTGTTCTCACTTTTGCCTATTTCCGTCTGCAAATTTCTCTCCAGACCATCCACGTTTGAAGATAAGTTCCTCTGAATTTGATTCGCATGTCGCTTCCACTTTTGACCTGTTATTACTTCACAAGTATATGTAGTTCTTCCTATTCTTTTTAGTATTTTTGCGTCAATCCACGTCTTACCATTTTGTCTGTAATCTCTTACTAACACATTCTCCTCTCTCTCGAATTCTCTTCTTTTCCCTTTATAATATTTCTTTTGTCTTTCTTGGGCTTCTATCATCTTTCTTTTATGCATTTGATTTTCTTCCGTTTTCTCTTTCATGTCTTGTGTTCCATCTTCTCTCAACTGTGTTAACCTCGTTCTTCCCTCTCTTCCGAACATCATATAAAATGGGGTCTGACCCGATGTTGAGTGAACGCTTGTTCTATATATTAAAAGAAATCGTTGAATTAACGTTTTAATTTGTATACCTTCATTCCGAGGATCTTCCAAAGCAGTCTTTATTTTGTTTTTAAAAATTTTCACAGCAATTTCTGCACTACCATTGCTCATAGGATTATAAGGTGGTATCAGGATATGATTTACTCCATTCATCTTGAAAAAATTTTGCATGCTTCTTGAAGTAAGTTGTTGAGCATTGTCGCTAACCACCGTTTTAGCTATTCCAAACCGTGCGAACGTTTCCCTCAATTTTTCTTCTGTCTCGAACGATGTAGTACTATTCATCTGAAAAACTTCGATCCATTTAGTGAATGTATCGAATATAATTAAATACATTTTTCCTCTTAAGGGTCCCAAATAATCAATGTGTATGCGCTCAAATGGTTTATTTGTAATAGGCCAAGAGGTTAAGTCTGATTTTGCAGGATTTGACATATTCATTAAGCATGGAGTGCAACTTTTTATCATAATTTCAATATCTTGATCAATATTTGGCCAATACACAATGGAACGTGCTAAAGCCTTAGTCTTTACAATGCCAAAATGACCAGTATGCAACTCATCAAGTATTCTTTTTCTTAATATCTTAGGGATTATAATTCGATGTCCCCATAACAAAACACCATTATCGACTGTTAACTCATTCCTTCTATTATAATATGACTTAATATTCTCACCTATATCCCGGGGCCATTTTTCTGTTTTTGTATACTGCATAATTTCCTTCAACTTCTCATCTACGGCTGTTTGTTGACGAATCTCCTCGTTATTTATTGGCCACGGCTCCAATGTTTCCGTAAAATTGATATACCTAAAATTATCGTTGTTTTCGTCCAGGGTTGTGTCATCTTGCAATGGTTTTCTTGAAAGATAATCTGCAACAATGTTATTTGAATTCTTAATATACTGGACATTATAATTAAAGTTTGATAAGAATGTCGCATAACGTTGTAGCCTACTCGCTGCCATCTGTGGAATCCCTTTATGCTCTCCTAAAATGCTTACTAATGCTTTGTGGTCCGTCCTCAGACAAAATTTATTGCCACAAAGGTACTGATAAAATTTACTAACCGTGAAATATATAGCCAAAGCTTCTTTCATTGTAGTTGAATAATTTTTTTCACTAGGTGCTAAAGTGCGTGATACACAAGCTATTGTTCTTTCTTGGTTATCTTTTATACATGATAAAATCCCAGAGATGCCTACATTTGAAGCGTCCGTTGTTACTATTAAAGGTAAGTCTGGATCAAAGTGACATAAAACTGTGTCTGATGCTATTAAGGTTTTAATTTCTTGAAATGCTTTATCACATTTGGTAGACCAAAAAAATTTAGTATCATTTTTTAATAATTGATATATAGGATTTAATATAGCCGAAAGTCTTGGCAAAAATTTTGAGTAATAGTTTACCATGCCTATAAAACTTCGAACTTCTGATACATTGTTGGGTTTAGGTGCTTCTACGATTGCTTTTACTTTATCGGTTGACTTCATTAAACCATTCTTCGATATTTCATGCCCCAAATAAGTTATTTTGTCTTGAAAAAATTTACATTTCTCCTTATGAACAGTCAATCCTGATTCTTGAAGTTTCCGAAATACTTTTTCTAAATTTTCTAGATGAATTTCCGTCGTTGGACCAGTCACCACAATATCATCAAGAAAGTTGACCACACCGTCTAAGCCTTGGAGTAATTGTTCCAACAGTTTCTGAAATATACTACTTGCTGGCGTTATGCCAAAAGGCAAACGATTAACTTTATATAGGCCTCGATGTGTATTCCATGTTAACAGCTTGGCAGTTTCCTCTGTTACAGGTATTTGCATATAGGCTTGACGTAAATCTATTTTTGAGAATTTTTGACCTTTATTTAGTTTGGCGAATACTTCTTCTATTCTAGGTAATGGATATCTTACCTCTTCCAAATGATTGTTTAAGGTTGTTTTATAATCTCCACATAGCCTGATTGTTTTATTTCCTTTCAGTACAGGTACCAAAGGAGTAGCCCATTCACTGTTCTCGACCGGAATAATAATACCTGCCTTTTCCAGATTCTCCAATTCTTTATCTATTATTTCACGATACGCTAGAGGAATGGCTCGAAACTTGCAGAAAACTGGGTTTGCATTAGGCTTAAGATTTAAAGATACTTTATTGTGATTAAATTCACCTAATTTATCATTAAAAACTGATGGATATGCATAAATAATTTTTTTTACTTCATTATCAACAGATATGCTGTTAATAAAATCTAGCCTTACATTGAATTTTACCATCCAATCTCTCCCCAAAAGTCCAGGTCCTCCGTTGGGAACAACATAGAATTTGGCTTCCTTCACAAGGTTTTTGAAGGTTACATTTGTTATAAAATATCCCTCTGGAGTAAAGGTTTCACCATTGTATCCCCTAAGCAAAATGTTATCTCTTCTGAGCCTACAATTAGAAAATTCTGTTAAATACATTTCATGACTACAAGCAGATATGGATGAACCACTATCCAAAATAAACCTGAAATTCTTACCATTTATGACAATGTCTACGTTAAAGTTATCATTTTTTTCATCTGTAACATCACAAATATTATTTAAAGATTGAATATGGGGTAAGTCGTTACAATAATATAAACTTTCAGATTCAGTGGTATTACTATCCGTTAAAAAATTTACATTTCTAGATTTCTGACAGTTCCTCGCAATGTGCCCCACTTTAAAACAAAGTTGACATTTAGAATTTTTAAAATAACAGTCCCCTCTGTGTTTTAGATTACAATGTTTACACTTTTCAGGATATTTTTTTCTAAAAGTTGGGTTACCTTTGACACTAGGGTATTTTCTGTTGCCTAATTTGCCAGCCTGCTGAACAGCGTCTGTCTCTGTCAGATTGGTACGTCCATTTCCTCCATTCATCGGCTGATGGCGTTTATGCATCCTGTTACCCCTGGGCGGGAAATTCGAACTAGATACATATCGAATGCTTACTTGATTTTCCGTCTTTAAGGCCAAAGACAGTAATTCTTCCATCGGTTGATCCACCTCTTCTTCACACAGTCTGTCCAAGATTTTGCCTGAAGCTAAACCAGTGATGAATTTGTCCTTTATCACCTTTGTTAAATCTGCTCCAAATTTGCAGTTAACTGCGTAGCTACGTATTTTCGCGTACCACTCGGCGATGGTTTCTTCTCCCTGGCGTATATCAAAAAACTTTTTACGCTCTCTCCATACACTGAATTGGACACTGAATTGATTTTTTAGAAGCTTACAGAGTTGTGCATAGGTTTTGTCCTTGGGAAGGTCGGGAAACGAAAGATCTCTTAAAAGCTTGTACGTTGATGGCCCAACTGAACTGAGCAATACCGCTACTTTAATAGATTCTTCCTCAATTTTATTAGCGGTAAAGTGCTGCTCCAGCCTCTCCACATAAATTTCCCACACATCGACGTCTGAATTAAATTCAAAGAATTTCTGGGCGGTGCCGGACATCTTGTATATTCTCGTAACCACGTGCTCTCAAAGAAAATGCACTTTCAAGTCTAACAATCTTCCCACGTTATATTCCAATTTACACTCGTCGCCAATTGTTATGTTTTTAAATAAAACATTAAGTTCGTTTTTAGAACAATTTATTATCGTCGACTTGATAATTACTTTATACATATATACAGGCCGGTTACAATTCATACGTCGTGTTACTTCGAGGTAGGTAGACATAATGCCGGTAGGAAAGTCTTTACATCCGGGCGACCACTGCGCGTGTCCTGTGAGTATGACAGGATATGACAGACATAATTAATATGAGCATCCAATTTCAAAGTGGGGTCTAGGTGACACCTAAGAATTTGGCACTGCTAGGGTTGTCAATGTCACTAATATCTCGTGTGGATGAAATCAGTTTTATTGTTTTTGTGTGGTTTGTGTCTGGTCGATAGCCGAGTTCGAATCCTGGCTCCGGCACTTGCACTGTCGGTGGAAATGGTTGTATGTCCGCGTTTTTCAATGTGTAACCCCCTTCCGCACAAGCCCTGGCTTCTGGAATTGGGGGTTGTCTAATTTCTGTGGTGTTTATATATGTTATATATATGTTTCATTCAAGGAAAGCTTGTTTGAGCCAAACCATGTTTTAGTAGTTGACTGTGCTTCGCTGCACTAAATTTCTAGTTCTAGATTGTAATGAGATATCAAGAGGGTCGTGTCATCAGCATAAAATAAGCCAGAGAAATTTTCAAAAGCATCTGGAGAGTCATTGATGTATACCATGAAAAGCACAGGACCCAATATTGAGCCCTGAGGGACTCCAGCCTTGACATATAGCTCACTTGACATCTCACCATTCAATCTTACTACTTGTTTTCGGGTATCTAGATAAGATTTGTTAGATTGAAGTTGTATTTTTCTATCTTTTTTAACAGTACTACATGTGAAACACAGTCAAAAGCTTTACTGAGGTCACGAAACAATGCTGCTGAATAACTGCCTTTCTCAAAGCATTCCAATGTGTGTTGTGTAAATTTTACAATTGCTTCTGTTGTGGAAAATTTTTCCCTGAAGCCATACTGAAAGTTATTGAACAAGTCATGATTTTCTAGATATTCTACTATTTGTTTGTTTCTTAATTGCTTTTTCAAAAATGTTAGACATTATTGGTAAAATTGAAATAGGCCTATAGTTATTAAGGACGTTTTTACTACCTTTTTTAAAGACTGGTATAACACATGCTACCTTAAGGGCATCAGGGAATATCCCAGTTTTTAAGCATTCATTTATTAATTTAGTTAGGGGAACCTCAGTATAAGTAACCTCACGAAACCTGAGAAAAGGCACTCAGAGTTATAGGAGTTGTAGTCATCTAACGAAAAATATATGATGTTATCAATGAAATTATTTTCCCTTGTATTTTCTTTGATAGTTTGCTCTAATCCGAAAGTTTTTAAAAGATCGATTAGTATTATCTTTTGGGGGTCCTCTGTATTAAACTTTACATTGAAATCACCACAGATGATTATTTGATTGTTAGTATTAATATTGTTTAGTACTTTTTCAAGAGTATCTATAAAAATGTTGAAGTCTCCGAGAGGAGATCGATATATAGTTAAAATTGCAGTATTACACATTATTATTTTAGCCGCTGCTATTTCACAGTATTTTTCTATGGATAGTTTATTTAAATTTGTGAGGGGGTGAAATTCTAAAGATTTTTTTACTAGTATTAGTGTGCCACCATTGTAAATTTAGTTCCAGAAAAATGGCTTGCCACACTAAAGTCTCCAATTTAAGATATTCTTGTCCAGTTTCTTGTGACCAATGTTCACTTACACATAAAACTTCACAGTTAGGTTCCTTGTCAGCAAGATATACTTCAAGCTCATTTACTTTATTTCTTATGCTCTGAGGTAGGTCATGACACCATTAATTCCGTTTATTTTTTCTCTTTCAACGATATAAAACACGTCATAAACATTTTAACTGAGTCATTCTTCTACAATAGATATTAAGCGAGATATTTGGTGTCGCCCTCGTAAAATAGACAGATGATATGCTCTCTTTTTGGAAAATGACAGATTTTGTTTAATAATCCGAGACGAGGTAGTGAGGAGGTTGATGTACAACTACTAATTTTGTAGGTATGCACTATTTCTCACCTGTGGAAAAAATGCAGCTGCTGGAAATCATCACGACAGATAAAACAAGTAAGGAAACTACTGCTCTAGCCGTAGATGTTGGTCTGAAGCAGGGCAAGGTCGTCATCACTGTAGGCGATGGCCCTGGTTTTTACACCACCAGAATCCTGTCAGCTATGATGGCTGAATCTATAAGACTGCTCCAAGAGGGGGTTGACCCCAAAGACTTAGACTCTCTTTCCAAGAAGTTTGGATTCCCAGTAGGTGCAGCTACTCTTTCCGATGAAGTCGGTATTGATGTTGGCTCCCATATTGGACCTGATCTCTTTAAGGTAAATATTTTTAAATCAAATAGTAATTTAATCAAACAAAGAATAATCTAGTTCTTATAATATAAATTCCTTAGTCGCCATGCAAAACCACAAAGATAACTCTGTAACTATACTTCAAGTATACAAAAATAAACCTACCTAAAACTGCTTGTTGGCACGTTACTGTATACATATGAGTTATATATATTTCTTATATTTTAGGCATTTGGCGAGAGATTTGGTGGTGGCGACCTTGGTATCATGCACGACCTCGTCCAGGCCGGCTTCCTTGGTCGTAAATCAGGAAAAGGTATTTACATTTACGAAAAAGGCAAAAAAAGCCGCGATGTGAACCCCGAAGCATTAGAAATATTCAAAAAGTATTCCTCACAACCAAAGGGTTCCTTTGATGATGAAGCCAAAACTATGAGACTGGTGTCGAGATTTGTTAACGAGGCAGTGCTGTGCTTAGAGGAGAAAATTTTGGCTAATCCTCTGGAAGGAGATGTCGGTGCTGTTTTCGGTCTTGGTTTTCCCCCATTTACCGGCGGTCCGTTCAGATGGGTCGATCAATATGGAGCTGCAAAGTTAGTTACTAAAATGGAGGAATACCAGAATTCGTATGGGTTACCTTTTAAACCAAGCCAAACGCTTTTGGATATGGCTAAAGATCCTAGTAAGAAGTTTTACCCTAAGTAGATTTAAGTATTAATGTTGTGCCTTGTTATATTCGTATTTTTTACCTTTATAAGGATACTTTTATACAATTATTCTTCTACATGAGCGACAATGAGCGTATACAATATTATATTTTTCTGTAAATAAACTTTATTGTACTGGTTAGGTCGATATTTTGTTAATTCTTCCTTCCTTTACATGTTCCTTAAACCTGACCCCCAATAAATCCGTATGGTTAAATCGTACTCAATTAATTTAGCGATTTGCTGTCAAATTAACACCAACAGGTGATTGAATCGTCAGTTAATCAGGGCTGATGCATAGTAATTGGGAATAATTCTCCACATCAGGTTTGTTTATCATAAATAAAAAAATAATTTTACTCATAAAAAACATGAATATCTTGAATAGTAAACAAGGAAAGGTAAAAAAACTATAAATGCATTTTTTTGTATTACTTAAAATTATTAGGCTGGGGCCGTTACCTTTTTGAGATGAAAAAATTAATAGCAGGTAACGGCCGGCTGGAATATATAGTTGAGGTCATAAAAAATGAAAAAAAAAACTTTGGAACTTGAGATGAAAGGAAGTAGTGAAATGGGGTGCTATTTAAGGGATGAAAACCGTTTTTCATGATTTGTGGCGAAACGTGACCTCCTAGAGAAAAGTGTTTCATACAAAAGTTGTAGATAATAAAAAAATCTAAAACTTTTATTGTATATAATTTTCGACATTACCTCAAAGTTTGCGTGAAAATGACGAGAAACCAATTTTTCCGTTTTTATTTTTTTTCTCGCGTGAAAATTATTTAATTTAAATGAAACTTTGTGAAAGTACGTAATTATTTGCATGTAATAAGCATGAATTTTTTCAATTATGGGAAATAAATATTTTTCGAGATTTTACCATTTTTCCGAAAAAAACACCCCTATCTTCGGCGAACAACTTTATTGATTTTTTTTTTTGGATATTGATATTCTACTAGTGCCCATTTTTTTCGTCGAGATGTCTACTTTCAAATGCTATGTCGATGTTAGTGATTTATTGCCATTTGGCAGCTTAAAATTAAAAAAAACCAAAAAAAAAATTTTTCGAATCTCGAAAATGTCGATTTTTTTTCATTATTTTCAATTTTTTAGCATATTTATGTTAATAATTTATAATATTTTAATGAAAAAACTTACTTTGGTATAAAATAAATGAAGTTGAATGAATTTCATCACGGAAAGGTAGAGAAAACTTCATGAAACTTAACATTTAAAGGAAATCAATAGTACTTTATTAATTTTCATAAGCTACAGTTAAGCTTCGAAAACTTTATATGCCTATTAAATTATCCTAAATACATATGATAAAATACAACATACAATTTATTTATATTGGCTACGAATTCTTTACTTTATTTGCAAATATTTACTTTATTAATATTGGTTGTGTATAGCTTATAAAAAGAAAAATCAATAAAATGATTGTTAAAATCTAATCAATTTTAGGCCTTTTTTGTTGTGGTTCGTTTTCTTCATCGATCAAACTCTCAAATTTTATATTATCTTCAAAATCATTTTCATTTTCAGGCTTCAATTTCGATGTCATTATTCTTTGCTGGCTCTTCATCAATATCTTCAGAATCACTTAAATCTACAAATACTTCTCTGTCTCTATTTGAACATTTCTCAGTGCATGTATTGCATAGATTGATACATTTTAAGCCGTGTTTTCGGCAGCCACACCTTTGATTATTGCATCCACTTTCACAAGTACAGCTAACGCTTTTTAACAACTTTCCGGGAATCAAGTCGGAACTGTCAGAGATGTATTTCGGCACGAGTCTTCCTACATTTTCGTTCCAGCCCAAGTCCTTTGCTTTTTTGTTGTCCTGATCGTTGTCAAAATTACCCAACCAAGTTTGCAATTGGTAATAGACTCTGTAGGAGTGTTGTGCGGCTGCTTCTTCAGTTGGAGGGAGTTTTTCCAATTTAAAAGTGGATTTGTTTGTAGCTTGCTGATACAGCTCAAATCGTAATTGATTCAATGAGTTATAAATTTTCTTACTTTTGTAAATACTAGCTGTAAGTTGAGATCCATTTTTTGCTATGGTTATGTGGTCTGCATCTTTTTGATAATAAACACTGGCGAGGTTTAATAAATTTTTATTGTCCAATAAAGATCTTACTATTGTTTTTTTCTTTTCCAGCAAAACTTGAAGTTGTATCACACCCAGAGAAAGCATGAAGAAACGCTATTACACTTGTGTATGGTTCGTGTTTAAAACAATGGGGTGTATAAAATGAATCTTTGACGTTGCTTGAGCCTGGTTTGTGAAAATAAATATCCAGCCCATTTGAATTTAATTGGTGTAAAATAACTAGTAAATCGATGTCTTGACCCACGATTATTACAGTTTTATGTTTAGCTAATTGGATCGCAGTATTAACAATCAGTGCGTCGGCGTCTTCAGGAGCTCGCTTACACAAAAAGCCCTCGGACTGTAATTTATTTGATATTGTGATAATTAAATTGTTTTTATTATTTTGATTTGATAAAATTTTTTCTTGTGAAAAGGGTAATCGTTTAATTTTAATCGAAAACTAAATCACCACGTGCGTTTACAAAGGACGCATCACAAACTGAAAAAATACTTTTACACAACTAGACGAATAGAGATTTACTACTACAACAGAACGAGCTCTGCTGCTCTTGTGCAGGCTCACTTTATCCTACCCCTCAGTACCCCCAACCTTCAGTCGTTTTGGGCGGGCATTTCAAATACCTGTATGCTGAGAAATTTAAAATTTTGTAAATTTTTTTTTTTTTTGAATACGTAATAGTATTTTTTTTGTTTGTATTCAATTTTAGCGTGGTTTCCAATAACTAAATTTATTCAACTTTACTTATTTTATACCAAAGTAAATTTTTTCATTAAAATATTATGAATTATTAACATAAATATGCTAAAAAATTGAAAATGAAAAAAATCGACAAATTCGAGATTCGAAATTTTTTTTTTCGGTTTTTCTTAATTTTAAGCTGCTAAATGACAATAAATCTCTAACATCGACGTACCATTTGAAAGTAGACATCTCGACGAAAAAAATGAGCACTATTAGAACATCAAAATCAAAAAAAAAATCAATAAAGTTGTTCGCCGAAGATAGGGGTAATTTTTCGGAAAAATAGTAAAATCTCGAAAAATATTTATTTCTCATAATTGAAAAAATTCATGCTTATTATATGCAAATAATTACATACTTTCACAAAGTTTTATTTAAATTAAATAATTTTCATGCGAGAAAAAAACTAAAAACAGAAAAATCGGTATTTCGTCATTTTCTCGCAAAGTTTGAGGTAATGTCGAAAAATATATAAAATAAAAGTTTTAGATTTTTTTATTATCTACAACTTTTGTATGAAATACTTTTCTCTAGGAAGTCACGTTTCGCCACAAATCACGAAAAACCGTATTCATCCCTTAAATAGCACCCCATTTCACTACTTCCGTTCATCTCAAGTTCCAAAGTTTTTTTTTCCATTGTTTATGACCTCAACTACATATTCCAGTCGGCCGTTGCCTGCTATTAATTTTTTTCTTTTCAGCATTAAAAATCCGTAACGGCCCCAGCCTATATCTAAAGTGCTAAGAACTATTTCCATCAAGTGAGTTGTTAGATCTTAAAAAATACCCTTCATAGCATAATAAATTTAGATTAGATTTTTTACTTCCTTCTCTTACAGAAAGGAAATATAATAATCTGAAAAGTTAATTTTCCAAGACTTGTTAACTCATTAATCACCAAGAAAGAAACTTGCTATATGTTAAGTGAAAAATATACAGGGTGGACACATTAAAAAAAGAATGAAAAATGCTGCAGGGGGCAATAATTAATGTGTAGCTAACGCAATTGCCAAGGAAGAAACCTGTGCCTTTAATCGAAAAATATACAGGGTGGACAAATTTTAAAAAGAATGAAATAATGCTATCGGACAATAATATTTAGTACATAATTAACGCATTTGCTGAGAAACGTGTTTTGTCTTTAGTGAAAAATAATCGCCCTTAAAAAGTAATTAAGGAGAAAAATGTAAATTGGCAAAGAAGAACCTAAGATTTTAGTACAAAAACATACAGGGTGGTACAAAAATAATTGAAACGGCGGAAGAAAATATACAGGGTGGACACAAAAAAAATGTAACAATAATGTTTAGAAATTAGTTAACGCAACTGCCAATGAACTATACTTTACTCCTTGACTATTTGACGAGTGGACACATTAACAAACATTGTCATCACATCAAGCCTTATATATTCCATTGAGGTTTGATGTACATTCTCACAGTATCTTATATATACTCATAAAAAGAACTTGTCCAATTGCTTGGATATAGCTCATTCAGGTTTTAATTCCCAGAGAGATCCTCATACACACCATTTTGAGACCACAGCAAGCCTCATGTATTCCATTGAAATTTCAAGTACGTTCTTACAGTATCTTATGTATACTCATAAGGTTTCAATTCCCAGATAGATCTTCATATACCATTTTCGAACCACATCAAGCATCACGTATTCCATTGTGGTTTCACGTATATCTTATATATACTCATAAAGGGAACTTATACAATTGCATAGCTACAGATTAACATCATGCTGAGCCTAGTCTGATTGCAATAAGTTGCAGTAGGTGGCTCTCTTTGCAATATGCTTGTACAAATGTACTCTATAGTTTAGAGACTCTAGCTAGTTGCTTGAATAATGTGATTCAGTTATGACAGGAGAAATTCACTTGTTTGGTGATACTCATCTATAGCCTCCAGTGCCGGTTTTAGCACTACCCGCGCCCTGGGGCGAGATTTCTACGGCGCCCCTTATTTGCTATTCAAACCCACGTGAAAAAAAGGAAAGAATAAAACAAGGCAAAAACTGAAATAATAATCATTTATTTATTAAACAAAAAAAAACTAATAGAATTTTATTTTTCTGGCCTTTCTAGTGGCAAGCTATCTTATTAAGACACCGAAATCTATGTTTTCCGCAATTTCATTTTCGATTGACAAAGTTGCCAAGTTTGTCAATCTAGATTGAGATATTGTCGATCGCAGATAAGTTTCTATCAGCTTAAGCTTTGAAAAACTCCTTTCCCCACTAGCAACCATTACAGGTATAGTGATCAATATTCGCAATGATATCCATACATTTGGATATAGTTTTTGTATGTTGTGATCTTTAATGAAATTTAAAATATAGATAGGAGTAACATCATCTTGATCAGGCAAAAACGATTTCAGGCTTATGAGTTCATCACACAACATACAACCATCTATATCTGATTCCGAGCCTACAGTTAATTTTAATTGGAGGTCACCACAGATTTTGAGAAGGTCAGGTTTTTCTGAAATTTTTTAATATTATACAAAAAAGACCAAGATTCGGAGTACTCATGTAACTGTTCAAATCTTTCATTGAGTGAAATTAAGGTAGTGTCCAACAAACAGTTGAAAAATTCAACTTCAAATTCCTTTTCTGGAGAAGTTATAGGCTCATCGCGAGCAGTTTCACCAGCTTGGCGTTTGGCGTTGGCGCCGGATGCAGAATCGCGATGGGCACGAGATTCACAACATATATCTCGTAATTAATTGAAGATAGAAAAAAATTATATTCATCTTTTTTGTAGTGAAGGCACAATTGCACATTTTGATCGTGAAAAAAACATTTTTTTCGCCGCATTAAAACGTACTCTTCGGCGCCCCTTCATGTTTGGCACCCTGGGCGGTCGCCCAACCGCGCCCTACCCTAACGCCGTTACTGTATATCCTATACTAACAAGGGCCACAAGATTTAGTGATGTAATCTGACATACAGGTTAAATATTTCTGCTGGAGATTTCAGATATATAGATCCTCATACCATTTTTCGACCACATTAACATTACGTCTCATAAATACCACTTCATTAAAAAAATGTACTGATATTCATAGCATTCCATTAAAAAAAAGGCGCTTGGTCCAATAATTTCGTCTCGGCTCGCCCTGTATTTTCGAAAATAATTTCCCTTTATATACTTTTATTTAGTTTTCGTGCAATTGTAAAAAAAATTTCTAGCTATCGTAGAACTCGAGATATCGAGGTCCGACGCACTATTACCCCACCCTGTATATGCAAATCCTGTTATAAACTAGTAAAGTTCAATGAGGGCTAAGAGATTTAGTTTCACTATCCAACTTGAATCTTATAAGTCCATGTATATATATTTTTTAAGTTTCTATGAGCCATTTTTGGCAGGATAGTAATATTTAACATGTAGTTAACACAATTGTCAATCTGTTATACTTTAAGTGAAAAATATACAGGGTAGACACAATAAAAATTTAACAAAACGTGACAGCCAATAGTATCAGCATGAAGTTAACACAATTGCCAAGAAATAAACTGTCATATTGTTCGTATTTGGAATGGAAATCTCCTCAAAGAAGACCAGGAAATAAGAGCCCGATGGAAAGAACACTACTCTAACATTCTTAACCAGCAAAGTCAAGCCGATCACGATATTATAAATCTTATCCCTCAATATGACACCTTCGAAGACTTAGATAAACCACTAACAATGGAAGAGATCTTAACCGCCATTGGGCAGCTAAAAAAATAACAAATCTTCCGGCGCCGACTCACTCCCAGCTGAGATCTTTAAAGCTGTGTCGTTAGAGCTCATACCCTACCTCAAAAAACTGTTTGATGTCGTGTGGGAAAGTGGTCAAGCTCCGCAGGAGTTTCGTGATACACTTTTAATCAACCTCTTCAAAAACAAAGGGAGCGTTGCGGACTGTGGAAATTACAGGGGTATAGCTCTCCTGGCTGTTGGAGGGAAGATACTCACTAAAGCGATGGCAAATAGGCTAACACCTGTTATGGAAAAGTTATTTCCTGAAACACAGAGTGGCTTTAGACCAAACCGAGGCACATCGGATTTAATCTTCACACTTAAACAGCTTCAAGAAAAAGTACTCGAACATCAAGGAGAAATTCACATGGCCTTCATTGATTTAACCAAGGCGTTTGACTCGGTGGACAGGGAAGTGCTCTGGAAAATTATGTTCCGCTTAGGTATCCCTAGAAAATTTGTGGAAGTATGTCGCAGTCTACATACAAACAACAACGCCCAGGTTATGTATAATAATGAGGCAACCGAACCTTTCCAAACCCTCACTGGAGTTAGGCAGGGATGTGTCCTGGCACCCCTACTCTTTAATTTGTTTATCACTGCTCTAACAATTATTGTTGACAACAAACTGACAATCAGAGGAATAGGTCTCAGATACCGTTTTGATGGCGGTCTCTTTAACATAGGGCGCTTTAGAGCTTTCACGAAGACACGCACACGATTCATTTGTGATCTCCAGTATGCGGATGACTGTGCACTTTTAGCCTCTACGCCGGACGAGCTTCAAGAACTTTTAGATGTGTATGCCCAGAGCTATGATTCCTTAAGACTTAAAATCAACATTGGAAAGACTAAGATTATGTGTCAACACCTCATCAAGTGAACCAAATAGACATTACACTTAACGGAAATTCTCTTGAAGTGGTGGATCAGTTCAATTACTTAGGCAACGTTGTTAATGACAAAGCAAACATGGACAGCGAGATTCGCAATAGAATTAACGCTGCATCTAGAGCACTCTGGGGACTTAAGAGAGAGAGAGTATTTGACAACCACGACCTTGCTTTGTCAACGAAAATGGCTGTCTACAGAGCAGTTGTCATTCCAACACTGTTATATGGATGTGAAAGCTGGGTCACTTACTGTCGTCATGTGAAAGAATTAGAACGTTTTCAGCAAAGACACCTCAGAAGTATGATGAAAATCCGTTGGTTCCATCACATATCAAACGTGGAAGTACTCACGAGAGCAAACCGCCTTCCAATTGAGGTGCTTATTTCAAGAGCACGCCTAAGATGGGCAGGTCACGTTCATCGTATGCATGATAACCGCCTTCCTAAATGTACACTTTATGGTGAATTGCTAAGCGGTAGAAGAAGGCGTGGCGGTCAACGAAAGAGATTCAAAGACGCTTTCCATGAAAATCTAAAATCCTGCGGTATTGCAGACGAGCAATGGGAACAACTTGCAGCGGACAGAACCGAATGGCGAGGGGTTGTGGCCAGCTATCAAGGAAATGTTGCTGCAAGAAGGCCGAATCCAAGACCTAACCAGGTCTATGTTTGTCCTGACTGCGGTCGGCATGTGCTCTCCCGAATTGGCATCTATAGCCATAGTCGTGTGCACCGTAGATGAATGGGAATTACAATAGACTACACCTTTTACTTGTTTTTTGTTGTACACAATTTATCGACTGTAACATTTTTATACTCGGACTCGAGTAACGGCTAATAATAATAATAATAATTTGGAATGCAGTTTACAAAGAACAAAAGATAATGTACATTTAGTGAAAAATATACAAGGTGTACACTTACAAAAATTGAGAAAATGTGGCTGAGGGCAAAAATATGTAGCATGTAGTTTACACAATTGTCAGGGAAGAGACCTGTTATATTTTATATTTTAAGTGAAAAATCTACAGCTGAATAAAATATGGCAGTAATATTTAGCAAGTAGTTAACACAATTGCCAAGACAGAAACTGTTATACTTTTAGTGAAAAATATACTGGATGGTCATCCTAAAAGATACTTGAAATGGTGGAAAAAAATATGTAGTTGTACTAATGCAAAGGAGGAAAATATGTTTTAGTGAAAACTATACAGGATGGACACTTTAAAAACAATATTTAGCATTTATTTAACAAAATTGCCAAGGAAGAAACCTGTTCGGCTTTTAGTGGCTGGACATTAACAAATATAATGAAAGAATGTGTCAGAAGGCAAAAATGTTTAGCATGGAATTAAATTTATCAAGAACGAAACGTGCTAAGCATTTTGTGAAAATATACAGCGTGGACAAACATCAAATGATTAAAACTAAAAAACAGTCTTATTGATCTTCCTATAAAGATGATGACATGGTTATTAGCGATACGCGCGTCAAGTAGTGTATTCGAATAGCGTTCAATTGTTTTGACGTTTTGTAAACATGAAACATGGTTTTAAGACACCAATGATACTGACTTGTAAAAAATAATCCTCATACGAAAATGCCTCCACCGCCAATACCCGGGCCCAACTTAGTGTTCTCTCCTTAAACAGGACTACGCACTATGGACGTTGAAGAAGGTTCTCAGAGGCTCATTGATATGTTCAGTAGCTGTTGGTCTATAAGTGATGATTACTACAATATACACCACACCTTGCTTATGCTACTTCCATGGAAACGTCGCCATGTTGTTATTAGATCTAAAACCAATATAACAAATTTTTCAATACCTTCTTTATTATTTTTTCAACTGTCGTGTATGTTTATCTATGTATAAAACATATAAAACATACCATATATTAGACAACCCCCAAATCCAAAATGCTGTCCGGAAGGGGATTACACATTAAAAAAAACTCAGACAAACATCCATTATCCACTGACATAGCCAGTGAGTCAGTGCCGATGCCGAGATCGAACCCAGAGAACAACAGTGTCATACCGAAGCGAATTCGCCATATAACGCGCTTTACCCGATTGAGCTACCGTACCGGCATGTTTACCCTACACTATCCATTGCAAAAAAAATTTTGAGTCTCCGATTTGCATTAAATCATGCTCAGTAATAAGCAATTTACAAAATAGTTTCAGTATCGCAATTGTTTTCAACGCCTTATTTAGATTAACGTCCTGGCGGAGCATAGCATTAGCTATTCCACCACTCAATCACATACACATAGACAACTATACTACGACATTGGCACCTACCGCAGCTGGAACTCGAATTCAGGAGTGGTATAGCAACTAGCTGTGTTGTCTCTCACACAACCTCGTCTAGTCCACTGCTACTAACTCGGTAACACGTGAAATAGACCACTAAACAATCATACCCTAGCCAGGATTCGAACCCGGGACTCCTTGGTTGCAACCCTAACACGTAAGTGTTAAGCAACTGAGTCGGTATTTGGTATGTATATTGTGTACAAGTTTCAAGTATGCAACTAAATACTGGTCAGGCTACACTTGTTGGTCCTCCTTACCAGTACTAGCCCAATGAGGGCAAATACTTAACGATATTCTTGCTGCATGGATTCAGACACCTATTTTTAGTACCTGCAATAGACGCAAAAAGTAGACGTTTTATGAACGTCTTGATTTGTAACACTGGACGTGCCTTGGGCGTCTCCAAGTCGCTGGATCTAATATGAACGTTCTCCAGATTTTCGAATATCCTGGGCGCATATTTTTCAAACGTCCATAGGACATGTTTGAAAGACTTATTGATGCATTTTGAATTTTAAACAGAAGATTGCCACTACGTACATTTTTATTATAAATTTATTTAATTAATATTTTTTTCCTCACTTTTACTTGGGCCACGAGATTAAAAATGATTTTTATACATTCGTCTGTTCCCTTTTATTTCAGACTTAATTAGTGATGGTTTAATAATAAACCACTTTTAGTTGTTCTGTGTTGAATTAACCGTTTTATTTCTCATTATAGAACAGAAGCCTCACCAATAAAATGGTTGGTCATTTATGGAGAAGTTTAATTTTGGGTATGAAAAGTTGGAAATTCTGAAATTTGAAAAGTTGCAAAAACATTACTAGAGTGCGTGATGGTACATCAAAAACAAATGTAAGTACACTTCATTATTAATTTACCATACAGGTAAAAGTAAGCGTCCACTGATCGGCATCGCACACTGTGCCATGAATGCCCATTCAAAACTCACAACAATGTTTTTGAAAAAGTTAAGTTGAAAATACTTACCCCCACCTTGCAAACTTTGGAGTCACTAGAATATTTTATAGTGTTTTGTGTCTTGGCTCACACACAATTTAAAAAAATTAAAGTCAATAAAACCTGCTTTACTTTTATAGAAGAATTCGATAATTTGCTTTAATCACTCTTGCAACTTAAGTCAACCTCTGTGGAAAACTGAACAGTTGAAATTATGACAATGTTTGTTAAATTCAACAGTACATATAGTGTCATCTATCCATCATAATATGAACGGATCATTCCCAAACATGCTATAGATACCTGCACTGTCCCGCTCAATACTTGTCCCATTCATGGCACTCCTCCCATACGTATCAGGATTTTATTAGAGGATAATGTGAGATGTATTTTGTTTTTTTTTTTTTTTTTTTTTTTTATACATTTATTTAACGTCGGCCTATTTCCGCTACTGAGGCCTAACACCGACGCCTGTAGACGAGCTACCCCCAACCAGGAATTTTGCCGAACCTCTTCCCTTAAGAAGAGTAGGGATCTTTTACTTGCCTAACATTTAATAGACAAGGGACCGACGGCTTTACATCCCCTCCGAAGGATGGTATATCTCCTATACAACCCTCGCCTAAGGTTGTATAGCTTCCGCGCATACACTGATATACAAGCCGCTGGAAGATGTGTGAGGCGAGAACGCGGTTTCCGTTGGAATGGTCACCAATCCAAGTACTAACCGCGCCTGTCGTTGCTTTACATCGCATACCGAAGTATGTACATAGTAAAGACGCACCTACGCTCGCCCATTTTGTTTTATTAAATGTGGTCTTAAAATATCTAACACTACTTCAAATCTATCATGCGACATTCGAAAATATTGAAAGAACTCCATATTTTCTTGAATTAAATCGTAAAATAAAGTGTGATATTCTCAGAACTTCTCTCTCTTTTTATGTTTATATTATACACCTATCAGCTTTTCTTCTTTTTCTTTTTGTTTTCTTCTTTCTCTCATAATAAGCAAATTATTGTTATGTGCTGCCCTCTAACAGAGAGGAGAGTTGTAATTACTCCCTGGCCAGAAGGGTGGCGCCATCTGTGGGCCAACTGACGAACCACCATTTAGTAGTGCCTAAGAAAATTATAGAGAATTCCAGTATATTTCTGGAAAGTTCTACAATGATATTCTGGACATTCCAAGTGGGTATATAAAGAGGTGAAGCCAGCAGATGGGGGAACAGAACAGTACAGTTTAGTGAAGAATAAGGAACAGTTTAGTATCCAGTACAGTTCTGGGCAATCTGTGGTTCTGGTTACAGAGACAGTTTGTAGAAGAAGAGTTCAGTTGAGTGAAGTAGGCAATACAGAGTTTTTAGGTTAGATAAAGTTGTCAAGTTTAGGAAGAAAAGTACATAGTGTTTTAAAAGTAGTGAATTCATATTAGATTAAGTTATTATTAGTTGTGTGATTTTTAAGTATTTACTAGTGTAATTTTAGTGATTAAATAAATCAGTGGTTTGTGAAAATTCTTGTTGCAAGTTATTCGAATCCACGGAGAGTGTTTACTGAAAATTGTAAGCACGTAACAATTGGTGTCAGAAGTGGGATTGCAACAGAATTTCTGAAGAATTCGACGAAGTTCCATAGTGTTCTATTTGGAAACCACTGGAGATAGTGAAGTGAGTCGAACTGGAAAGTGATATAGACATTAGACAAGTGCTAGTGTGAGAAAATTTATAGAACGTTCTATTCTGAATTTTGTGGACATATTTGACGTATACCAGATATAGACTTTAAATAAGACTTGTTAGTGTTGTTTGTTAGTTTTTGAATGGAAACAAGAAGCATGGCCGCTGAAAAGCAAATGCAAGACATGTTAGCTGCATTTAGCAAAATGATGCTAGAAGAACAAGAAAGACGTCAAGAAGAACAAGAAAGACGACGTCAGAAAGAAAAACTAGAAGAAAAAGAAGAACAAGAAAGACGACGTCTGGAAGAAAAAGAAGAACAGGAAAGACGACGTCTGGAAGTAAAAGAAGAACAAGAAAGACAACGTCGGGAAGAAAAAGAAGAACAAGAAAAACGACGTCTAGAAGAGAAAGAAGAATTAAGGAAAATTATACAAGGGCAACAAGATGCTATCCTGTCAGCCACTAATGAGGTCAAGGAAAAAGTAGATAAAGTTGAACAAAAAGTGACTGGCGTCGAAGGAAAAGTGACTGCTGTCGAAGAAGAAGTGAGTGATGTCAAAGGAAAAGTAAATAAGGTTGAAGAGGAAGTAACTGAAGTCAAAGGAAAAGTTACTGGCGTCGAAGGGAAAGTTACCGATATAGAAGGAAAATTTCGTGCAGTTGAAGGAGAGGTAGAGCGACTTAAGCGACTGTTAAGAGAACAAGGAGGCCAGCTGGTATTATCATCATCAGGTCCTCGATTACAACCGCCTTCCTTTGATGGTCAAACTTCTTGGTCAACCTATAAAAGACAATTTGAGGCAGCGGCATATGCAAACAATTGGAGTAACGAAGACAAAGCTATGGCATTGGTGCTAGCATTAAGAGGTCAAGCCTCAGAATTGCTTCAGACTATCCCAGTAACGCAGCAACGGGATTTTAAAGTTTTGGAGGCTGCACTAGATTTAAGATATGGCGACCAACACCTCGCCCAAGTATACCGCACTCAGCTCAAATCACGCACACAAATGGCTGGGGAAAGTTTACAAGATTTTGAAGCAACTGTTGAGCGACTGACATACCTGGCTTACCCGGATGCACCCAAAGAATTCCAGGAACAATTAATAGTTGATACTTTCATTGATGGCATAAGAGACGAGGAGATCAGGCGAGTCCTTAGATTATCTCGAGCTAAGACTGGTAGCGAAGCCTTGATCCATGCCCTCGAAGTTGAAGCCGTTTATGAAGAGACTCTACATCCGAGAGTACGAGCCATGAAAGTAGAAGAAGGGAACCATTTAGAAAAATCAAATATGGAATCTTTGATGGCTGACATGCACAAAATGATAAGCCAGTTGATGACCAAACCAGATGTTCCAAGGAAGCAGGAGAGAGAACAGAGCGATGGACAGCCAAGGAAGGTGATTCGGTGTTATCAGTGCAGCAAACCAGGACATATGATGCGGCAGTGTCGAGAACGAAATCCTGGGGAAGTAAACACTGCAAAGAGAGAGGAAGTTCGCTCTGATAAGATGAGATTGATTGTTATGTTAACAGACATACAGAAAATGGTCGCACAATTACTAAACGAATTAAGTTCGCGACCGGAGCTGAAACAGAAACCGCAACCGCCGAAACAGGAGCCGAAGCAGCAGCGAAGTGCTGGAGGTCCGACAAAAGTAATCCGCTGTTATAATTGCGGCAAATTGGGGCATGTCAAGAGGTACTGTCGCCGGAGGAGCCCTAAGGAAGTGAATGCCGAGAATGTAAAGAAGCAGCAGGATATAGCAGAAGTGAAGGCAGTTAAGATAGAGGTTCCGAAGGACTGGTCAAAGAAAGTTCTAAGAGAGGAACAACTGAACAACGATGAAATTGGACCAATGTTGAAGGCGAAAGAAAAAGGAATCCGCCCGGAATGGAAGGACGTTTCCAGTAAAAGTGTTGGACTGAAGGCTTTATGGGCGCAATGGGATTCACTTAGGGTTATAGATGGACTATTACGGAGAGCATGGGAGAGCCCGGATGGGAAAGAAGTTACCATGCGGTTGCTGATACCCAGGTGCCGAGTACCAAAAGTACTTCGGGAAGTGCACGAGGGAATATCCAGAGAGCACTTTAGCAGAAATAAGACTTTGGCTAGAGTACGGGAGCGATTTTACTGGATAAATAGCTGTCAGGATGTGGAGGCTTGGTGTCGCAGTTGCAAGGTTTGTGCGAATGTGGCTGCCAAGAGGTCACCTACAGGGAGTGGTGATCGAATGAAGGCTAGATATGACCGCAATGCCAGTTCAGCAGGATTCAAGGTGGGGGACTCGGTTTGGCTGTATAACCCACAGCGGAGTGAAGAAGGATTCTCGAAGCCTCGCTCACCTTGGGAAGGACCGTATTCTGTCATCACTCGGATCAACGACGTTGTTTATAGGATTCAACGTAGAAAGAAGTCCAAGATGAAGATCGTGCACCTGGACAGGTTGGCAAAGTATACTGGGGTATCTGAAATGCCTGACCGGGACGTTCAGGCTTAAGGAGGGGGCAGTGTTATGTGCTGCCCTCTAACAGAGAGGAGAGTTGTAATTACTCCCTGGCCAGAAGGGTGGCGCCATCTGTGGGCCAACTGACGAACCACCATTTAGTAGTGCCTAAGAAAATTATAGAGAATTCCAGTATATTTCTGGAAAGTTCTACAATGATATTCTGGACATTCCAAGAGGGTATATAAAGAGGTGAAGCCAGCAGATGGGGGAACAGAACAGTACAGTTTAGTGAAGATATTCCGAAAATGCCTCACATTATAAATTTCTTCACATTCCTGTCCGGTCGTGAGCAAAAAAAATAGGACGTCTTATAACGGTATTTTGCGAAAATCTAGTTGTGTACATCTAACTTTAATTTTTGTGACATTGTCAGTTAGTTGTCATAATTTATTGCAAGTGTGCAAAAAACTAATAAGCCTCATATAAGCGATTTAGTTAAATCTGGAGTTATTGCTAAAGCAGAAGATGGATGGTCAATGAGACAAATTGCACGAATTGCGACGAAGGATATCAACTCAATAACAAGATTTGCAATTGGTAAATGCTTTAGTAGAAAATCCATTTTACTCAGAGTTATTCAGGCTGTTGAAGAAACGAATTTTCCTGGATCGAGTAGTACTGGTCGCCGGCGAGTAAGAGAATCGGAGCTACGCTGTCATGCAGCAGCACAGAAATACTTACTTAAAGCTGAACATAAAGAAGCCCGAGTAGGATTTGCGCTTGAATTTTTAGCGCATGATGTAAATTTTTGGAACAATGTAATCTTTACAGACGAAGAAACTTTCCAGTCAACACACAGCGGTCATATTCGTGTTTACCGCCCTACGAATACTCGATTCGATGAGAAATATATATCTAACAATGATAGAAGTGGTAGATTTTCCGTCAATGTGTGGGCTTGGATATCGGCACGTAGTCCTGGTGTTTTGTGGCATATTGAGGAACGATTTATAGTGAAATGTATGCTCCCTTCTGTGTCACAATTATTTCCTAATAATGAATTCATATTTCAACAAGACAATTGTTCCTTCATGTTCAGAGCAATCAAATAGTATTGCAGATATTTACGGGCGCTTATTAGATTTAGTGGAGTCAATTTTGATTTGATTTGTCTGGAAAGCTGAATTTTATTAATGAAATAAATAGGCCGGGTAGGTAAAAGTTGTGGAAAAATATTTTGTCCGATACTCTCCCTACGGAACATCTTTTTTTAAACAATTTATTTTTTTTAAGTAATTTTTTTTTCTCTTTTTTTGTTGAATATCTGCGGTTGTGTTTATCATGCCGAGAAAACATATATTGGGAATTCTTTGCAATTAAGTTTTTTATAAAACTAGGATAGTAAAAATTGTTTCTGTTTACTTATTAATCACCACTTTATAAGAAAATATCTTAGTTAAACTAGTTACTGTAAAATATGGACAAGTTAACATTATTAAAGTGAGCTATGAAAATGACAACTATTATGTTTGCTAAGTGGCATTTCTTTAATGAAATAATCAAAATGGTTTACAGTGAGGTAGAAAAAGTCCAAATATTTACTTGTTATATACAAAATTTAAAAAAAAAAGTGCAGCAAAAAGAGTTTAGAAATGGTCCCACTAAATGGCCTCATTTCAAAATTACATAAAGACGTGTGTTAATCAAAATGGGCAACACGTCGAACATCTATTATAAATTTTTCTAACGAATTATTTGAGGGAACCTCTTTTTTTAAGTTTATTCTTGAATTTGATACTCATTTATTTATAAAACGAAAATGGTTGCAATTAGCCATAGGGAAGTACTTACAAAAAATGTTCGTTTTTCATTTCTACGTCACATCGTCGAAAAATATACAGGGTGTTCCTTTTGAAAAAATTGAGAAAATTCAATTTAAAAAGTTCTTAATTGAAAAATAAACACTTATTTATTTATAAAACGAAAATGGTTGCAATTAGCCATAGGGAAGTACTTGCAAAAAATGTTCGCTTTTCATTTCTACATCACATCGTCGAAAAATATGCAGGGTGTTCCATTTGAAGAAATTGAGAAAATTCAATTTAAAATGTTCTTAATTGAAAAATAATTTTTGGCCACCCTGTATATTTTTAGGAAATGAAAATGATTCAAAATCAAAAATATGAATTAGATGTCTCGTAACTGGTATTCACTTAAGTTTTTCTTAAAACCCATAATTGTGACTGTGGTGATTTTTTTAATATCCATCTGCAGATTGCATTATTTCAACAAAAAATTCATTACATCCAAGTGGTTGGGAGATATTCAATGCTAATATAGGAATGAATAGAGCCTAGAAAGAGACTTCAAAAAATGTACTGATATACATAGGATTCCGTTTAAAAAGGCATTTGGTCCTGTAATTTATTTTTGGCTCACCCTGTATGTTCGAAAATAATTTCCATTTATAAACTTTTTTATCTAGATTATTTGCAATTTTTTAAAAAATTTCTAGCTATAGTAGAACTCGAGATATCGAGGTCCGACGCACTATTTACCCCACCCTGTTTGTATGTTTCAGAGGTAAATAACTTGTTTATTTTATTTATTTAGTGTCCAGATGGGCGTATCACTAAGTTTAAAATATGAATTTGATATTTTAAGGAGGTCTGAAGATAATGCAGAAAAACTAAAATTTATTATAGGTACTCCTTTCTTCTTCTGTTGAAAGCATTAAAATTGATTATTTGAAATATTTTAGACAAAAATTTAATTTTTGTATTTAAGCTAGCTAAGTATTTACTATTTTAAAATTTTTCAAAAAGTTTATCACAAAAAGATCCAATGAAGTTTTTAGTTTACAATAACCTTTGGCAAGTTCTACGAGAGTTTCTTTTTTAAACTCGTTTTTTGTATGCTCTGTAACTTGAAGAATTTATTTAGTTGTACAGAAATTGAAGAAATTATAACTTAACAAGTTTTCAACGTTATAGCAGGCATTTTTGACTTAAAATTTAGTAACTGTTTTTAAGATACCAAGAAAATAATCTGTGACAGTCGATCGTCTGTAACATAACAAGAACTGTTTAATTTTTCTGCAGTTTGAAAAAGAAACAAAAAAAATTGTATCTACGTAATTTTATGCTTCATTTTTGATATCATGGCTTTCCTTGATAGTCCCCATAGTTCTTAAGACAATACAGAAAACTCTATTTGGCGGTCATTTTAGTTAAATAACGGGGTACTTTGTAGTTACAACAAACGAGGTAGTAGATTTTTTTTATCATGTATATATTGTAGAGAGTATATAGAATCCAAGTTTTAAACCTCTAAACCCTTGGCAAATTTTCGTGTGGCCAGAAAACCACAAATTTTTTACGCTTTTTTCAGTTTGTGGCCTATAACTTAAAGACAATACATCCAATCGAAAAGTCATCTATTATCAAAATTAAAGAGCATTAAATTTTGCTTCGAATGAGTATCCCAAAGTTGAAATTTCATCAAGAGGTATGGGCGTAATTGGCAGTCGAATAACAACAATTATTACCAACTTGTAAAAAATCGTTTGAAGACACGAAGTTCTTCAACATATATCATTTTCAGTGAAGAAAAAAATGCTGCAGTGTCACAGGAAAAGTTTCTTGCAAACGAGAGCAACAAGAACCATTTGATTTTGATGCTTATACAAAAATTTAAGGAAGGAGGAATCCAAGCGCAACAGGCAGAAGAAGATGCGGATTTATTAATTGTAGAAACAGCTATTTCCCAAACAGCAAAATCCGACAGTATGGTAATTGTTAGCGAGGACATTGATGTTCTCTCGATTTTTATAAGATCCGCCTCAAAAAAATGGTTCAACCTAGCACGATTGTTACCAACATCGGATGCAGCAAGGTGGCACTCAATGCGCGCTTACCACCAAGTGCAAACTTGGCTGGGAAACGAAACAAACCCATACCAATGGGGTTGGAAGAAAGGTTCATCAGCTTATTGCCTATAACAATGTTAAAGGATGCTGCTGAAAATGGTTTCGTGTACTTACATGCAAAAAAAGTTACACTGCAGTATGCAGCTGTTGGAAATTAGGCCTGAACCACTCTTGGACCTGTAAACACATTTAGATTAACTACTTTAGAGCTGAAGACGTTTAAAAAGTTACCCACTGTGCATTTTTTACCAGTTGGAAAAAATTGTTGTTATTCGTGCCAATTACGTCCAGGGCCCTATTTTCGAATGTAATCGAATACAAAATGGTTTAAAGACATTTTAAATCCATGGCCTACTTTAAGAGTTATGGCGGAAAATATCGAAAATGCGGAAAACGTCTAGGCCAAATATCTCCGTTATTTGAAGAGATATGAGAAAAATTCTAAGGCGAAATTTTTTTTACAAAACGGGGTGTTTCAACGAGGTTTTATCTAATTTTTTTCAAAACCGCTGTATTTTGAGATTTACTCTTCAGGCTGTTAAAAAAATTATTTTGAAACGGACGGGAAGTGGCGCCATTAAATAGAGCATTTTCCTCCCTTTTCAACGATATGTCACATGCTATATTTATTCATTGGTACTACGTTAGTAAATATAAAAACATTTTTTTAAACCAATAATTTTTTTTTAACAAGCATTATATTTGCCGTGGAGAAGTATGATTAAATAAAACGATAAAATAATTCAATAAGTTGTTCAAATCTTTGCTATAATAAAACATTGACACAATTAAGAAGAATAAAGTAAATTCAGGTAACAAAAACAAAATAATAATCAAGAAAGCAATATGGAGCAATTATGGAAAGAGTATTCGCAGTTATGCCAATGTATAGAGGTCCTCCATTGATCGTTATAATATGTTCGTTACATATTGCCAGTGCAATTTTACCTCTGGATTAGCTCAAGTAGAATATAGAAACAGATTTCCACAAGCGCTACAGCTGAATAAACTCTGTTCAGAAAAATTATCCACGAAACTGAAAAATAATGGTTAATTTTTAAAGAAGAAGACAAGGTTGAACAGTGTTACTGATAATGTAAATAAGGTAAACCGAGTTATTAATTATGTAAGAAATAAAAATACAGAAAATTTGGAAACATCATTAAGAGAAATTCAAATTGCTTGTCATATAAATAAAACAAGTGCTAGAAAAATTTTAAAGAAAAATGGTTATTGGTGTTCACAATTTACAAGCGGGGGACAAACCAAGGAGGACGACTTTTTGTAGGTGGCTGTTGGAAAAGAAGCGTGTCGATCCATTAATATGTAGTAAAATACTTTGGTCCGACGAGGCAAATTTTTCCAATAATGGATTTTTTAATCGCAATATTCATTACAAATGGACTTCTGAAAATACACACTGGCATAGACCGACTGGGTTTCAAAATCTTTTTTCAATAAATGTGTGGATAAGTATTTTAGGCACCAATTTAATAGGACCTTATTTTTATAATGGTCACCTCAGTGGTCAAAGGTATCTAAACTTTTTGAGAAATGAATTTAATAAATTCTTAGATGACCTAGTTTTAGAGAATCGACACAACTTTCAATATTTTCAACAACATGGAGCTCCTCCCCACAATTCCCAGATTTGCCTAGATTATTTAGACGAAATTTTGCCTCAACATTGGATAGGTACCAATGGATTTATTCGATGGCGCCCTCGTTCTCCAGATATAACCCCAATGAATTTTTTCTATGGGGGTATATTAAAGATAAGGTGCTTTCGACGACACCGCAAAATGTGGACCTAAAAGTTCGGATTCAACAGGCATGTATTACATTTACCCCCGAAATGCTGAGTAATGTTTTAAATGCAGTGCCTCGCCGCGCTCGATTGTGCATAAGAAATCGCGGTGGACACTTTGAACACTTGATATGATATCTTAAAAATTATTTTGAGGATTAGATAAATATTAATGTTGCTATATTCTTTTTATGATTAATTTGTTTTTGTTACCTGAATTTACTTTATTCTTCTTAATTGTGTTAATGTTTTATTATAGCAAAGATTTGTACAACTTATTGAATTATTTTATCGTTTTATTTAATCATACTTCTCCACGGCAAGTATAATGCTTGTTAAGAAAAAATATTGGTTTTAAAAAATGTTTTTATAATACGTAGTACCAATGAATAATGGCATGTGATATATCGTTGAAAAAGGAGGAAAATACTCTATTTAATGGCGCCGTTTCCCGCCCGTTTCAAAATAATTTTTTTAACAGCCTGAAGAGTAAATCTCAAAATACAGCGGGTTTTTAAAAATATCAGATAAAACCTCGTTGAAACACTGTTTTGCAAAAAAATTTCGGCCTTAGAATTTTTCTCGTATCTCTTCAAATAACGGATATATTTGGCCTAGACGTTTTCCGCATTTTCGATATTTTCCGCCATAACTCTTAAAGTAGGCCATGGATTTCAAATGTCTTTAAACCATTTTGTAGGTTATATAAATCGGCACAATTTTCGTAAACATATTTTTTTACCGATATTAAGTGAGATATTCTCGAGGGCTCTGATAAAATGGACAGCCTATATACAAGATGATAAAAAAAAATCTACTACCTCATTTAAAGTAAATATTACCCCCTTTCGAGGACGCTGTTCCTAGACTATTTCTTCAAAACGGCATTTTAACGTAGCAAATAAATGGTCCCTAAAATCGTACATATTTATCAGTAAGACCCAGTCAATTAAATTTCAAATTAGGAGAAATTGACCAATGTATGTAAACCAGCGAATGACATTAGAATAGAACACGCAATGTTAATTTAAATAGAAGCAAATGCGTAACACCGACAAATTGTAACCAGTGTCTCCTGATTATACCATCAAGAGCAGACAGGAAAATCCATAAAACTTTATCTAGTACAACTCAAAACGGGCGAATCGTGCAGGGAAACCTTGAATAAGTGACTGTAATTTATGTTGGATTGTTTTGAGGTCAGTTTTCCGAGCCCCAACAGCTGAAAAAAGCAGCAGCGGATCCACGACGTGGACATCTCCGTCGGCTAGAGTGGCGCCGCGCGATCCTCCAACTAAGCTGCGCGTGCGTCGCGACGCCGAAGTTGGCGTCGAGACGTCCGTACAGCTGGGCCCGGGGGACTCTGGGCCAGTACCGCGTCGACTTTTTCGCACGACGAATCGAAATGCCGAGCTGATAATAAACTATCAGTATCCGAGACACCGAGAATCCAGAGTGTGCGTGATGACGATGATGAGGCCCAGAAGTGGCCGAAAGTGAACAGTGCGTGTGAGGAGCATGCAACAGGGTACACAAGTGGGAGACAACGGGGGGACCGCCACGTCCCCCGCGGCCACCGGAGCCACGGGAACGGCCACCACAAGGAGTCACGTGAACGGTGGCCGCTTCGACTTCGACGACGGTGGCACCTACTGCGGCGGCTGGGAGGAAGGCAAGGCACACGGCCATGGAGTTTGTACCGGCCCTAAGGGACAGGGAGCCTACTCCGGGTCGTGGCATTACGGATTTGAGGTGTCAGGAGTCTATACTTGGCCAAGGTAATTTTATATGGACCGCTTTCTACGGTGTTTCGTTTAACTACACGTTATCGTTTGAAGTTCGATCTTCGGCTTATTATAATTTACCACAAATTATTTAACGTCAAATTCTAAGCACATTACTAATCGCACCTGCTGCCCCAGCCAACTAAAGAGCTGTTTATAAAATTAGATTAACAACAGAATGTTGTTATGTGAATATTAACTTGTATCCGCACAGAAACTTGTGAAAAGTGTGACATATATACGGATGCCGCATGTGTCAAAAACAAAACATATACCTCAACGTCATAAGGTCACATTTTTCAAGTATTTTACCTGTGATTTAAATCTAATAGATAAAAATATTGATACATATACAACCAATTTTTTTATTAATGACCTTGAGTGACTTCGCCATTTTCAGTTTCGTTTAAAGCTCGATATGTATACAATTTTATATCCGTGTGTTGGTATTTAAAAAGCGCTCACATTCTTTCATAAAGAATCTGGCGAATACAATTTGGTTTTTTAAAAGAAGCTTGCTTAATTTTTGACTTTACAAATATATTTATCTAACGGAAGGTTTGTTGTTTTTTGTTTTACGTTATGTATATAATTATCAATAAATTTTACGTACCTACATCCGTTAACGAGAAACTAAGTAAACGTTATGAAACTTGCCGCCAAATAGTGTTTAATGGTTAACTCACGTATCAGTCGATATTAATTTTTAGTAACATTTAGACAAAGTGTTGTAGATAAGGCTGTTGTTAATTTGACAGTTATGTGAATTCCTGTTATTATTTTAAATGCCAGATATAAAATTAGAGGAAAGTGAATCATATCCAAAAAATAAAAACAAATTGCTGAAAAGTACAACATAAAATTTTACTCAGTTTCACATATGCCTGTTTACTGTCTATATATTAATGGAAATAACAATGAATTCCATTTAATTAACCTAATATCAAAGCAGTTAAAGAATCGGCTATATAACTTAGGAATTTATTATGGATTTTTATCCGCTCAAATAAATACTTTGACCGAGAGATATTGATTTAAAAATTTGCATGATGGTTAAATTCAATTATCATAAGTTTCATTAAAATCTGTATATTGTTATCATACTATTTACTACTAAATGCATCTAGCTGTCTTTTATTTGTTACATTCTTCATTAATATTAAGTTATTAATGTCTCTATGGGTACTGTCAAAGGCATGTCGAGTAACACGAAATTTTTCTGTTCTAACGTATTTGAGATGATCCATAATATGCTCCTTGAATCTAATTATCATTGGAAGTTTAGTTTGCCCAACATACTTAAATTACAATCTTTGCAACTGGTTTCTAAATCCCGGACCTTTCGTTTAATTAAATTTTATCCTTTAGATGGCCTAAAATCGGTGACTTATTTCCAGGCCGATGGACAACTGTCATTTATAATCTTTCAAAAACCCTCGGTAAATCGGGGTCCATAATGAATTGATACAAATTTTATATCGTTCCGTTCAGTATGAAATGTCGAGGAAGGAGATTTAATAGGTGATGATGAAGAAATTAATAGGAGCCATTTTATGCTGGGCGCAATGATATGAGTCATTAGGAATGTACCTAGAGAGATACTAATATGCAATTATTACACTTAACGTGCCAGGCTTGTAACTTGTAACTCAGCGCTCGGGGCATATAGCCCGGAGAGTAGCTGTTGGTTGCAGTCTGGTTACGTTCCTTATAGTAAAATAAGAATTTTATGGAGGAGTTTGCGATTAAAATATTGTGTTTTAATATTTCGCCCTCTAAAAGCACATTTGAACTATGCTAAGCCAAGTCAGGCTATTTATTTTTCGATTGCAATAGACACTGGACCGCTAGATGGCGCCTGCTGGCTATTTTACATGTCGCTATCCCCAAGATACCAAAATGTACTAAATGGTCAAATAATCCTCGTGTCGGCCGTCACATGCCTACCTTGCACTGACGAGAGCCAACAGCTCGAAACTGCAGTCTGCAAGTGGTGTGTGACAACTGGCACGAGAGATCCTTTAAGTAGGATCAGTCTTTCAGCTGGTGTTTGTTGCAATCGAAGCATTAGCGTTTTGATGGTAATATGCAATTATTACACTTAACGCTCCAGGCTCTAACTTGTAATTCAGCGCTCGGCGGGGCATATAGCCAGGAGAGTAGCTGTTGGTTGCAGTCTGGTTACGTTCCTTATAGTAAAATAAGGATTTTATAGAGGAGTTTGCGACTAAAAATGTTATGTTTTAATAACACTTGTTGCACAAATTTGCATACAATATTTTTTCTATGGTCATGTAAAAACCGAAAATATTCAAGCTAAGCTGTGAATTAATGATAGGTAATTCTGCTGCTTGCCAAAGAACTTTCTTGCCAGCCGTCACACACCACTTGCAGACTGCAATTTCGAACTGTTAGCTCTCGTCAGTGCAAGGTAGGCATGTGACGACCGACACAAGGATCCTTTGACCATTTGGTACATCCCGGTATTTTTACAATAGCGACATGTAAAATAGTCAGCAGGCGCCATCTAGCGGTCCATTGTACTTGACATGTTGTCGAAATTGGTCTAAGGCTTTGTTGGACAATTTTCTCGAGGCGTGCAATAGATACATACTCACCTTTTGCATAAATGACCATTATGAAACACTCCGATTTTATTTATAATAAAAAAATACTAATGTTTATTTAGCGAAAAGTAGATAAAATATAAACATAAATCATTAACTTTATAAAGAGGTTTTCCATGTAATACTGTAGTAGATAGGAATGAGATACTCAAAATAATTGATGATATGAATATAAATAAAAGCACCAACTGTACCAACTCGATAAAATATTGCATGATGTTTTTTAAACGTAGAACATTTTTCATAATTCATGGTGGCGGGCATCTCATGCGATGCGCAATTCTTTATCGTGTACTCTAGGTTCTGAAATATTAAGCATTATTATAATTAAATTGAATAGTCAATTATAAAATTTGTTCGAAATTACCCCAATTCTCCTTTATGGACAATTTCAATCAAAAGTAGGCCATGACACCATTAATTCCGCTTATTTTTTCTCTTTCCAACGATATAAAACATTAAAACATAATATTTTTAGTCGCAAACTCCTCTATCAAATCCTTATTTTACTATAAGGAACGTAACCAGACTGCAACCAACAGCTACTCTCCGGGTTATGTGCCCCGCCGATTACAAGTTACAAGCCTGGCGCGGTAAGTGTAATAATTGCATATTACCATCAAAACGCTAATGCTTCGATTGCAACAAACACCAGCCGAAAGACTGATCCTACTTAAAGGAGCTCTCGTGCCAGTCGTCACACACCACTTGCAGACTGCAGTTTCGAGCTGTTGGCTCTCGTCAGTGCAAGGTAGGCATGTGACGACCGACACGAGGATCCTCGAACCTCGATGTAAGATATAAAATACGCGGGAAAAGTGTTATAGCATATTAACTAATACAATAAATTACAGAATTATCTATATTAAGAAATTAACAAATCTACATATTGTCTGAAAGTTATTTGTGGCATTCTACGAATATTCTTTCCTATTATTTGGGTTTTCAAATCTACATTCTAAAAAAAAAAAAAACAACCATATATACTCACATAAACATACACAGCTATTAAAAAAAAAAGAAAAGGTAACGTTTAAGTACAGCAGCACTTATTGTTCATCAAAAAGTTGATTGAAAATCATTTTTTTAAACTGGTAAATGGTTAGTGACATATATTCAACGGGACACTCATTAATTGTTTTTGCAATGTTGTATGACAGTGACCTTTCAAAAGGAGCGGTTTTGTGCAGGGGTATGGTAAGCAAGTCTTTTCTTCTTATGTTTATTATGCTTCTTATGTTTCTACTTATGTTTAATTTAACCTGTGTTACACAATATCTTTCCGAAAAACTGAATGACAACAAACAGGTTGACATTATCTATACTAATTTTTCCAAAGCATTTGATCGCTTGGACCACGGTATTCTGATACAGAAACTAAGTAATTTCGGATTATCGTTAGCATTATTAGATTTAATCATTCATATTTAACAAACAGGCGACAGTATGTAGAATAACGCGGTTTCACGTCTTTTGATATTATAGCTAGCTCAGGTGTTCCTCAGGGATCGGTACTGGGACCACTACTGTTTAATATTTTTATTAACGATATTGTTATAGACCTGGATGTTTCAAGTCTATTATACGCAGATGACTTGAAAATCTATCATGTAATTGAAACTGAGTCAGATTGTGATAAGCTGCAGAATAACTTGGATAAGATAAATTATTGGTGTATATTAAATCAATTACCTCTTAATGTATCTAAATTCAACGCGTTTACATTTTGTAGAGCCCGCACTCATGTCACCTACAATTACCATTTAAATAACCAAGAGTTACAAAGACCTGATCTTGGTGTTACTTTTGACAGAAATCTAAGTTTCAATGAGCATATGAACTTAACTGTATCGTCAGCGTTATAAAACTTAGGGTTCGTAATTAGGAATTGTAAGGGTTTTAATAATACGGACATTATGAAACTGTTATATTTTTCCTTTGTGCGGTCGAAACTAGAATATTGTTCACTGGTATGGTCTCCGGGATATGCTACATACATAAACAATATAGAGAACATCCAGCGTCGTCTGGTTAAGTATTTATGTTTTGTTGAAGATGGCAACTATCCTACAATCGGTTACCCACAAAGCATTATGTTAGAAAGGTTTCACATATCGAGTCTACAAAACAGAAGAATGGCACACTCCGGGGTATTCTTATATAAAATTATTCACAATATCTTTGATTGCTCATCTATTTTGGAACAAGAGTACCTCGTATAGAAAGTAGAAATCGTGAAACTTTTTATCTCGTTACCCCTCGGACTAATCTATTAAAAACTTCACCCATATATTTTATGTGTAAAAATTATAATTCGCTGCAAAATGAGCTTGATATATTTAATTGTAGCCTTGCCTCGATAAAAAATCTATTATTTGTGTAACATGAATATTAGTGTATAATAAGCTTAATACTATTTGTATGATAATTGTATCTTTTGTCTTTTCTCTGTCTTTTTCACCTATTCTGTTTTCTATAACTCTACATTCTGTTTATTGTATTATATTCTACTGATCTGTAGTATATTTGTACCTTATATACATTATTATTGTAATTGTTCCCACCCTGTAACTGGTTACCTGTTGGGTGGTTGTATCTAATAAATAAATAAATAAATAAATAAATAAATAAATAAATAAATAAATAAATAAATAAATAAATAAATAAATAAATAAATAAATAAATAAATAAATAAATAAATAAATAAATAAATAAACAAACAAACAAACAAACCAATCAATCAATCAATCAATCAATCAATCAATCAATCAATGAATGAATGAATGAATGAATGAATGAATGAATGAATGAATAAATAAATGTTATGTTGTGCACATCGGTCCTGTAGTTGATTTTTTCTCTTAAATAAGAAGGTGTATTATTATGCGAAAATTTAAAGAAAAATATGTTGGCGTGCAATTTTCTTGCCAGCGAGTAAGTGATAGAGTATGAGATATTCTGTCAAACTTACGAATGCCGTGGATATATCTCAGACATGAATGGACTTTTTGTAGCCTACTAGTATCTCTAGTTGTTCGACATGGCCCGTAAACATAGTCACAGTAATTAAACTGGGAGAGAACAAGTGATTCGCCAGAGTTGTTTTGATAGTTTTGCTAAGTATGTGTCTGTGGGTATACAATATCTTTAGTTTGGCATATGATTTTTGTAATAAGTAGGTCACATGATCTGTGAACCTTAGATTTGAATCAATAATGATACCCAAGTATTTAGCTTTATCCGCGATTTTCAGATTTTCATCTCCCAATTTAATTTCTCTTCATTATGTTTGATATTGACAAATAGCGTCATTGAAGACTTGGAGGAATTAATTTTTAGATCATGCTGCTCCAATAAACTAATTAGATTACCTAAATCATCATTTGTTACCATAGTTTCAACCTTGATGTCAACCTTATTAAAAAAATCTATAAAATTGTGTATCATCGGCATACATGTGGATTTCACATGTTTTGAGAATAGAGGGAAAAATTGACGTATACAGTGTATATAGAAGCGGACCTAAAATTGATCCCTATGCAATTCTTCTCGTCGTATTGCAGTATCCCGATGATTCTCCTGCTAAAATTACTTTTTGAGATCTACCTGTTAGGTAATTCTTAAATAAGGTAACTGCTGTTGTATCTAGGCCAATATAATGCAGTAGCGATAGCAAAATTTGATTATTTATTATATCAAAAGCCTTAGTGTAATCTAGCAGTATCAAAACACCACATTTTTTGTTACCAACTTCCCCCAACATATCATCAGTAATAGTAGCCAGTGCCGTAGAACAATTATATCCTGGTCGGAAACCTGATTATGTTTCGGGCAAGATGTCATGTTCTGCTAAAAAATCTCTTAATTGAGCTTCCATGAATCTTTCCAGAACCTTAGATAAACATGGCAAAATTGTTATAGGGTGTAGGTCTTTTAGTTCATTGGGAGGGATTATCTTTGGTATAGGTGTAATACGTCCTTCTTTCCACTTATTGGGAAAAACCGAATTTTCTAAACAATAATTTATTAAATGCGTTATATAAGGCAATGAAAAAGGGTATGAGAACTTAATTAAAGTTAAGTTAATTCCATCCAACCCTGGAGCATTAGATTTCATTTTTATGATGACTTTGAGAGCATCTTGTTCTGAAACTGGAATAAATTTAAACTTCTCGGTTAAATTTGTTCTCGAATTATTTTGGTAAAAACTTAGACATCTACATTAGGTAGTTGTTGTGAGCAAATGTCTGAAAAGTTGTTGTTGATTTCGGTAGGAGTTTTGTCTAAGTTTAGATTGAAGGTTTTGTTTTTGTTACTTATATCCAAGTCGCTAAGATATTTCCACGTTGGTTTACTATTTGAATTTTGAAGTCTAAATTCCATATAAACTTTGTTTTTCTGTTTTTATTGCATAATTTGTATAGTTTCTGAGTTGTTTATATTAATTCCAGTAATTTACATTTTTAGTTCTTTTATAATTGTTTAGAGCCTTATCTCTTAGCGTCATCATGAGCCTGATATTTGCAGGAGCCAGGGAGATGGTGGTGTACTAAATCTAGCCGTTTTTAGTGGTGCATGTACGTCAATTAAAAATAACAAATTTTCATTTAAAAAGGTTACCTTATCATTTACATTTTCAAGATCATAAATTTGATGCCACGGCACCATAAGTAAATCAGCCTCATACCTGTTGACGTCAAATTTTGAAAAGGTCTCTGTAAGTTCGTATTATAGGTTCCGGAATTTTGCATTTAATTTCTATATAGCATGATACTACACAGTGGTCTGAAATGTTTGGCACATCAAATACAGTACAGTTACTAAAATTTAACGTTGAGTTTATTATTATAAAATATTATATTATATTTCAGTGGCTTAAGGTCTGTAAAACGGGGTGGTTGATTGGTTCAAGTTTTATTGAGATGTCTTCATACAACGGCATATGAACATTCATAAACATTCTTCGATCTGGATGACATCGATTTGGAAAACGATCCGTATAAAGACTAGCTGCAAATACACTATTATCATTAGCAGACCAGTGACAGAAATACATATCTGTCAATGCTTTAAAAGAGTAAATTTGTTGAAAAGGTATTTAAAGAATCAATTGTAATTTTTGACAAATTTAACTGTATCTTGTAAACGTACGCTCTAAGGACAAATATTTATACGACAAAATTGTCTTAAATTTGGACGAAAAATACGCTCATTCATTTATAATATTCCAGCATGATACACCCTGTATATTTTTTACTTTAAAAACATTTTTGTTTTGTTGCATCAGGATTTTCCTTAGGCCAGAAAATGCATATTCCTGGAACTAAACATACCAAACCTGTGAATGTAGCATCGTCAGTAAACAGAATTTTACGTTAAAAAATATTTTGCATTGGTTCAAACAATTCACTAAATTAACTCTTTAACAAATTTTCATGTAATAATCCTATATTTATTAAATACTTATTAACTTTAAAAGAGGTTACGTCCTTTACTTGCTTAGTTTTATCCACTGTAATAAAATTGTCAAACTGAATATTGAGAAAATAATCTTCTTTTATTTGTGGCGGATACTAGTTATTTAGACTTTATCCTGGGAACATGCCAAATCGAAAAATAAAAAGCACAAGAAAAAGGTCAAAATGAATTGGCTAATACTTTAGAAATAACTGCACAATAGGAAAGAATAGATTATATCTGGTATAAGATCACGAAATAGAATAAAAGTGGGTATATAACGCAATGTTTATATATACGATGTACGTCATTAAACTCATAAATTCCAAATAAATGTTCAAACGGTACGTAAATATTTATATTTTATTATAAACGATCATCATTCAATATAAAAAAATGCACTGTACGTTTTAGTAATCAATTAAAAAAACTAAACTAGAAGTACTATGCTATGAATGTTTTTTCCAATAATTATCTCGTGAATCATACGAATAGCATGAATTGAATTTCGTGAACAACAGAAATTTAATACGTGAGTATAGGGTATTCACGTAATGTAGAAATGCATCGACGAGTATTTTAGAAAGCATCCAATAATTCGTGTGGATTGTTGGGCTAGGATACAGATTAAATATATATTGTATCTTTTTTAATTTTAGTCATAGAAGGTTCCGTTTTAGCCAAAATTGTTAAAAATCGGTCTGCAAGGACCTTTAAAATATTATCTCTTCAGATACTATCATTAAACACGATTTAGTCCTCATTAGAAATCATCAAAATTATGAAAGAGAAGAATAGGCATAGGAAAAGTTATAAAAAAAAACAAAAATCCAGCATCATTTAAATAAATTCAGGAAACTCTGATCGTTAATCAAACAACAGATAGACAAAGCATATCATAGCTATCTCATAAAAATTCAGAATTATATATCTTCAAACTGTAAACAATTTTGGTCATTTGTCAAAGAGAAAACAAACAAGGATATCAGGTAAAATGAAATATATGGATAAAACCTATGAAAATTCGGAAGAAATTGTTGACGTATTTAGTAAGTTCTTTAGCCCAGTATTTGCAAAATCACACGATAATATAAACATTAACAACAACAGAAATAAGAACTTTTTTAACTCACATGACATTAACAGAAATTGAAGAAACCATAAAAAAAATTAAAAAACAAATTTACATCAGACCCAGACTTAATACCATCTTCCGTGGCCAAAGACTGTACATATGTGTGTATATGAGTTCCGTTGTATATAATATTTAATCTATCGTTAAAACATCAACATTCCCGAAAAACTGGAAAATAGCAAAGGCGCGTCTAATTTTTAAAACGGGAAATCCAGCTAACGTAGACAACTACAGACAAATCTCTGAGTAACTTCGCGAAGGTTCCAGAGATGATTTTGTATAACCACATCTATTTGTCTGCCAAAATAATTATATCATCATATCAACATGGTTTTATGGCTAACAGATCGACTAGCAAAAATTTAGTTCTTCTTCCCAAAATGTGTCAAATGTCATCGATGATCAAAGACAGGTAGATTTCGATAAAATTGACCATAAAATATTACTAAACAAATTAGAGAACTTTGGTTTTAATAACCAGCTGTTAATCTTCTTTGGATCATATCCGAAGAATAGATATCACTTTGTATTCTATAATAGTTTCATATCATCTATATACTCATAGATATCTGAAGTACCTCAAGGTAGTAATCTTGGACCCTTGCTATTTCTGTTATTTATTAATGATTAATGTGAAACTCTTGAATGTGACGAATATATGCAGATGATCTGAAACTCTTTAAAAATATAAAATCTGAAGATGACTGCAGAGGACTTCAAGAGGAACTTGACAAAATCAGTCAGTGGTGTTCATTTAATAAGCTAAACAAATGTAAAGTGTTTATCATATACGAAAAAGAAGAACAGATTTCAGGACGATTCTATAAAGATAACAATATTAGAGCGTGATACATTGATTAAAGACTTGGGTATTTACTTCCTTCCTGAGCTGAGTTTTGGATAACATATAACAATTAAGTATAATGAAGCAATTAGAGCGTGTTTTCTTAGTCTTTTAAACTATAATTTTTTTTGTGTGTGGTAAATTCATTTTTCATTGTTGTTCCCACGAGTAATGGACAATTAAACGGTCAACCCTCCCAGGGGTCCGATAGACGGGTAAGGCTCTTATACAACAAGGTGTGCTCGGTTCCCTGAGGTTGACGTTAGGGACATGACATTTTTAGTCACCCTCTTGCCATTCATCCCTCTTACCAATATATTCAATTGGGTGAATTTTAGAATTAGCATCATGAACGCCGAAACCAGCTGATACCCGCCTGCTTTCGAAACCACTGAGTATCCGCTAGTAGTACATAATTAATGTTACATCATAATGTATGTCTTAAAGTTGGAACTAGCGTTTAACAAGGGCTTATACGACCGCAAATACGTTACAGACAATTACGAAGTTACGTATATGTACTCTGGTATGCAATGATCACAAACTGTACCGCGGTTGCTTAACTCTCGTCAGGGTGTTGATGCTTGTATAATAATACGAGAAACATCCAAAACTCATACCGTTTTTGCATTCTGTCATGTTAGCTTAAGCGAAGGCGGAACAAATAAACAAACAAACAAGCACACGTGAAGCGAATAAAATAAAAAAATATATATATTAATAACAGCGGCGCCTCCGGCAAAATCTCGACAATAAATTAGTAATTTTTTTAACAATCCTGGTGAGGATATTAGGACAAAGTTGTCAAATTATTGTACTGTCATCGATCCTTGATAAGTGTGCAAAGTTTCAGTTTAATCTGACGTTTTGAAATGGGTGAGAATCACGTTCAAAGATTCCGTTACAAACAAACATACAGGTGACGCTAATAATAATAAAAAAGCGTGTTGATAAATGAATTGTGCAATTTAGATGTGTGTTCCCAAAAGAAATTGATAAAATATACAAGGCAGATTTTTAACATATAAGTATTCCTGTTGTTAAGAATTTTATATGTGTATATAAACATATAGTTAATGTGTAAATGTAGATATGTTTTGTTTTTTGCTTTCTACTTGCTTATATTATATTTTATGTTATAGAATTTCACTGTATTATAAGTTTTTAGGTCAAAATTGTTTATTCGTGCTTTTTGAAACAAAAACCAATTCCAGTAGTTTACTCTAACGCTGTTAATCATTCTCATAGAGATGCTGGTGTACGCTGTATTTGTATGAACAGTAATTGTATTCTTTTAAAATCCTTGTTCACCATTCCTTATTAACATTTACTTGCTGTTCAACCTCTCTGATTGAAACACTTTTGTTAAATTAAATATAAGCCAACACATTTATCTCTGCTTCCTCACTTTTTATAAACGTATTAACATTTTCTTCGGGTTCCCTTCTAAATTTCGATTCAACATTATAAAAGTTACTTCTTGCAGGCTACTATCTGTCATGAGCTGCTCCTGCTTTTTTTTATCTCCTCTCCTCAAAAATTAGTAGCATATCTCTTATTCACTAAATGTAAATTGCATCTAAACTGGAAATAGGCTATTTTGGTTCTTTACATCACATAATTGGAAATATCATCCCATATCACTACACCAAATTTAAAAAATATCCATTCGCCCATTCAAAAGCTACAAGAGCGACCCTATCGGCTGAGCCACTCGATATACACTACAGAATAAAGCCTTGACATCTGCTTTTTAGATAAGAGCTCCATAATCATATTTTCTATTTATTAAGAAGCGCGTAGAATATCATATTGCCTAAAGCTTTTATGCCTATATTCGAACTCAAGTAATCTTCGCAAACGAACGTACGGCGTATATGAGTAAATTTATTTTCAATAAAAAACAATAGAACAACGTAGAGGTACTGTTCTGTACAAATTAATTAGCGATATTGATGAAATGATGTATGCTCGATTCTGAGGAGCGTGAAATAATAACCAATATCGATTATTCCTTGAGATAAAAGTTATCCTACGTAATCACATTAGTGTCAGGTTTGTTTATAAATTTCCTATGTAATATAGACTATGATATTCGATGCTTTTACCTATATTAGTTCTATTAACTTGGACAAATTAGTGTACAGGGAATATTGTGCGTTTTCTTGATATAAATGTTTTAATAAATTAGTTTGGATCAATTTATATACTAACAACGACGAGTACTTTACCATAATAAGCGAAGTATATAAAGTAGCGTGGGAGTTAGGGTTTAAAAATTTTTTTTTTTCTAAAGCAGCTAACAATATTGATTAAATTTGACACATGTATACCACCTTAGTATTAGTATAAGAAGTATGATAATGTTGGAAAAATTATTTGATTTGGTATTTAAAAGGAACTTGATTTTAACTGTATGCTTTGCAGAAGTAAATACTTTTGTGTACCTAATTCTATTAATCAAGTTTTGATAGTTACTGTTGTATAAAGACTCCTTAGTACTTCCTATACATAAAAATTTTCAAAAAGTTGTAAAAATTATGTTAATGTCTTATTTAAATAAATATGAAATACTCTCAACAAACAATACAGTTTTAAAGAAAAAGTCTATTCAAGATGCTATTTTAAACCTAATATCGAATATACGTGCCTCTCTAAACAGAGGTACGCCATGTCTATGTGCTTTTATCGATCTCTCGAAAGCTTTCGATACAGTCAGCCACTCTCTGCTTTTACAAACATTGGAGTATACTGGAATACGGGGTGTATGTTTACAATTGTTCAAAAATTATTTATCCAATAGAGACCAATGCGTAAGAATTGGTGACGTGTGTGGCAATAACTTAAAAATAGAATATAGTGAACCTCAAGGCACAGTTTTGGGGCCTGTGCTATTCCTTATATACATAAATGACTTATTCGGAATATTATAGGTTTTGCGGATGATACCGCAATTATCTACAAAGCTGAAACGCGTTATGAATTACAGATAATGGCAGAAAATGATCTAAAATATATTAAAAGTTGGTTTGATAACAAACTACTAACGTTAAACTTAGAAAAAACAACCTAACTGCTTTTCAGTTGTTCAATTTACCACCCTTTAAATCTCTGAATATTGAAATACAAGGAAAAACATATAGTATAAAGCCAGAAACCAAAGTGAAATATCTAGGTATAGTCATTGATCAGCACAGTTTGTAATAAAAAAAGCTTCAGTTAATTTTGTACAAATTTAGATATTTATGTAATGTCCTTGATCAGAAAAATATGAAATCTATATATTATGCCTTAGTTGAAACTCACTTACTTATGGTATCTTAGTCTGGGGAGGAGCGGCTAAGAATCACATAAAACCACTTGAAATTTTATAAAATAGGTTTATAAAATTAATGTTACATGAAAAACTTACATACCCAAGAAACCTCGTATACAGTGATGCAAGTGAGTTTGACGTAAGACAATTATTTTATTTTAACAGCAATTTTAAATATCATAAATGTAAAAAACCATCCTTATTAAATCGTCATGAATACAGTACGCGTAATAAACATCAGCATGTATCCTCATTTATGACAAAAGCTATAAGACAGAGATCTTTTGCATTCTTAGGCCGAAAACTGTATTACACTGTTCCTGAAGTAATAAAGCAGGGGAGGGAGTGTATTATTATAATGAAGTCATTATGTTGTGTAATACAATCATCCACAACATGCCCTCGCCTTACTATTTTTTTTTAAAGTGAACCGCGCGTTTTTAGATTTTGAACTAACTTCTTAAAAATAGTTCGATTTGGCTGCGGAGCGTCTGGAAATCTATCTCCGTAAACCGTGACTGCCATCTCAGCATCAAAATTGCATTGACAATTAATGCTAGCCATATCGCAATTGTTGTTATTGGTGTACACCATAATTACTTATATAAAACTCGACAACGCAACATACAACAGTGATAATCTATCAAATTTGTTAATAACTATTTACATTGTTTTTCACTAATCATGGCAACAAAATATTAAATATTGACACTATTAGTTAACATTTTTGTGACACGTTTTATATCGTTGGAAAGAGAAAAATAAACGGAATTAATGGTGTCATGGCCTACTTTGAGATTTATTCTTTTCATTTTTGCACAATAGCGTTTTTCTAGTTTTTTGATACTGATTGATATGATTATTATTCTTATTGTCTTTGCCGTTAATTTTCATTCCTTCAACTTTTTTCGTATCTCCTCAAATAAGGAAGTTACAACCTTTGTGGTTTTCCTATTTTTCAGGTTTTTGTAATATATTGTTACGTGTTTACAATCTCCAGTAAACACTCTGTATGTAGGTTCAATAATTACAACAAGTATCTTCACAAACCACTGAATACTACTATTTCATAACTCATTACTGTTCATATTCCATCTGTTCACCTGCTTGTCTCATATCAAACTGTTCCACTCCGCCGATCCAGCCCTTATATATACCCGCGTCGAATGTAGTAGAATATTCCAGAATGTTCCGGCATAACATTCGCGACTTTTCTGGCGCCGTTCTCGAACTTTCTATGGTTCCAGTGGCGTAGTCATACTCATAACAATATCTCACAAAGTAGGCTATGGGTTTAAAATTTCTTTTTACTGAAATATAGCTCACAAAAAATGGGGTAACTGTTTCTAAAACGTTATTCTTCTACAATAGATATTAAGCAAGATATTTGGTGTGGCCCTTGTGAAATAGACATACGGTATGTGAACAGTAAAGGAACAATGTATGTCTTATTGTTTAATGAATATAGGTTGACATACTCGAAAGTTAACGTACACGAAAATTCTTATACTTTTTTCTTGTTGACAAAAGTTTTTAAAGCACAGTTATGCAACAATAATTATAACACCGTTTTAGTGGAAGGAAGAAAACAAAGTATTTTTAACGTGTCTCCATGCAGATTAGTACTTAAAAATTTCACATACGTTCCTTTAATTTGTTGAGGCAAGTCATTAACATATACCGTAAACTATAGTGACCTCAAAATAGAGCTTTGATGTGTCACATGAAGGATGTTTAATAAGTTGAAATTTCCCTTTATAGACATACTCCTTATGGTAGAATGCAGGTTATCTATTGAAGTAGTTTCTTCCGGGTCTTACCGTGGTTGTCGAACTTGAGTTGACGTTTTGCTGATCATCCTGTCAGCTTCTTCAGAAGGATTCTAAAGACTGTATTTGTTGTGTTACACTCCTCGTTATATACCTAGGCGCCACTTCGCTTCGCTGGTCATTGGTCGTGCTTGGTTCGCTTTGCTGCTCATTCGCTGCTCGACCGTTAGAATAAACAGCATCCAAGCTGGCCCACGGCGTCTACAGAAAGAAAATGCACACCGATCGTTACCTACATGCGACATCTCACCACGATCCACAACAGAAGAGAACATTAATTAGAACCTTGGTCCACAGAACCAACACAATATGCAACGACGCGACGATAACAAACACGAGGAACTACAGTATGTCCAACAAGCTTTAAAGAAGAACGGATACAGTCAATACAACAATACTATACAACGAATCGCGGGAGTCACAGATAGGCTGAAGAAGATTTTATTCAAAAAGAAAGTAGGTGTACGGTTTCGAACAGTGAAGAATATGCAGCAGATGCTTCCCTCAATCAAAGACCCTGTCCCAAAACTGTTATCAAAAGGTGTTTACCAGTTGAAGTGCACATGTGGTAAGAGCTACATCGGACAAACAGGACGAAGTATCCAGTGCAGAATTAAAAACACCAGGGAAATACCAGATTTGGATACACGGATAAGTCGGCGATAGCAGAGCATGTCCATAATAACCAGAACCATAAAATCGACTACGAGGAGGTCAGTATATTAGACAGGAATACGCGCTATTATCAGCGAATCATTAGGGAATCACTGGAAATTATGAAAAAGCTGAACGAATTTAACAGAGAGGATGGGTATCGACTTAGTAACACGTGGAGACTGGTATTGCCAAATACCAGCACCGTAGTAAGTCACGGTCAACCAAAAACGACGAATGAGCAGCAAAGCGAACCAAGCACGACCAATGACCAGTGAAGCGAAGCGGCGCCTAGGTATATAACGAGGAGTGTAACACAACAAATTCAGTCTTTAGAATTCTTCTGAAGAAGCTGACAGGATGATCAGCGAAACGTCAAGTCAAGTTCGACGACCACGGCAAGACCCAGAAGAAACTACTTCATCATACTCCTTATGGCTTAATACTTTTTTCTGTTATTCACTTGCAAAACTATGTTTATCAAGACAGTACAGAAACATTGAAAATCACTTTTAACTGACTAGCCAGGGTAAAAATTTTACACCGGCAGCTGTCAATTTTACAAGTTAGTAGTGTTGACATTAGAAAATTGTGTGTTATAAACTTAAATTGTTCTAATAGTACGAAATGTCTTAACAACACATCGAAAAGCCTGTTCGGAGCTACTAGATCTCCATGTTCTGTCTTTAACTTTAACATATCTATCACGCTTGTTCAAGTTCGCAAAATAATTCTGAAAGTGTTATACCTAATACTTTTCTCATTGAAGTGATATCTGGGAATTAAAATCAATTCTTCCTCCTGTATCTTCATAATTAATAATTTTGCTTATCGAAGTGAAATTTATCTCACTATCTCAGTCAACAACTAAATTGGCATGTTTATAATTTATATTCCTTTTTTAAAAGTCCTTGAACTTGGTTTTCCGGCTAAAAATAGTTCAGTGCCAGATGAAATTTTACCACAACTCTTCGGATACTTTGCATATTACTGTTGGTATAAAGCACGTCTGTGTTTCATCTCTACCCCTTTTACCAAAGATATATTTGACCCTAATGGCTAAAATGCTCCTGTTCAAAAGTAATCGATGAACCAATGTTAAGTTGCCTTAGTAATCGCGGTGGCAGACAAATTATATTTTAAATCGCACCTTTTATGTACACTAATAAAGAATGATTAATGTTTAATGCTTTAGCTAACTTATAGGGATTATATTATATTGATATGATAAACAAACCATAATAAACCGTTAATTGCTAAACATACGTAATTTATCAAAATATTAATTAGGTAGGTACATAATAGTAATGCCGGAAGTATGCTAATTTGTAGTAATTAGTTAAGTAATGGAATTTGGAATTGTAAAATTAGCCAAGGCCAGCGTCGAATAAAATTTGATACCAAGGACGCCAAATGTTACTGATTAATACAGTGCTATATCCAAAGAATAATATACATTAAATAATATACAAACATAAAATTTTATTGAGGTTGCAGTCAGTGGTAAGGTATTTTGGCCAATAAAAAGAAAAGTCTTTGTTATTGGCAAGCTTTCGCTAATGTTAATAAAAAAAAATTATTTTTTATACTTACTAACTTGAGGTTAATTGGATAAACCTGCGTCGAAACACATGGCAGGAAAATAACTTATACGTTACTAGTGGTCGATCCTACACACATAGCTACACTGCTATTGTTATACATATTGATAAAATATATGATTAAAATTTCATTTAAAATAATTTACAAAATGGACTCAGTTAGTTGAAACTGTGCTGAAGCACAGAGATAAGAGGAAATGTTTTTTATTTCGAGTAAAAACTCATTTTAAATTTAATAGGAATGGGAAAACTTAGTGATATTGATGATACCAACTGTGTTGCCAACTTAATTTTCGCGGTTATTTTGAAAAATTCTATAATTATCATGTTCTAATTTTAAAATGCAGGTAAAAATTTTACTTAAATTGTTGATGTCTGATTTTTTGTTTAAGCTGTTAACTTCATTATTAATATGAACCATTTCAAGGAAAATTCTTTTTTGATAGTTGTTCTCTACTGCCAAAACTTTGACATTTTCATAATCCATTTTGTGACCAGTTGTAATGAGATGTTTTGCTAAGGCACAAGATTTTACCATTCTATTGCAACCACTTTTGTGAGACGTTATTCTACCATGAAGTGTTCTTGACGACTGCCCAATGTACGCTCGACTACAATTGACACATTCAATACGATAAACGATACTAGATTTTTCTTTAATCCTTAAGGGAGCCTTCGTAATACTATGTAATTGTGAAACAGTTTTTAGATGTTTATTAGCTATTTTAATATTAGAGTCTTTAAAAAGGTTTATTAACCTAGACGTAACATTTTCTACATAAGGTAAAGATTTATAAATTATTCTATTTTCTGTGTCGTTACCATGTTACCATCCGTCTCGTTAATGTTCTCTTCCATAACATTTATTGAAACTTGAACATTGCCATTGTTAATTGAACCAGTATGATTGACACCATTAAGGGCACGGGTAAAGTTATTACGATTTTGTTCGGTGTTAAATAAGAGTTTGTTAACTAAATTTCTTGGAAAGAAATCTCAACTAATATACCCTTCAATTCATGTAACGATTCCATTTTAAATTGGGGGTGTGTGACTTTGGTAACTCTATTTTTCAGTACAAATATAAGATTCATTTTCATCAGTGGATGATGGTAAGAGAAGTAGTTTATGTATCTACCACTGCTTATAGGTTTACGATACCATTTGGTACGTAATGTGTTGTTATCGTCACTGATAACTATCATATCTAAGAAAGGTATTCAGTTATCTGTTTCTTTCTCCACTGTGAACTGTATATCTGGATTATAATTGTTAAATGTGTGTAACACATCATTTATTTTATCATGTGGCACTGAGAGTAATAAGTCATCTACATATCTTTTTATAAAAGGAACGTTGAAAGGAATCTTAGTTAAGCAACTCCTCACCAAGTCATTCAGTACAAAATTTACTAGGATAGGGGATATTTTAGATCCTATTGGAGAATAATATACGTTAAATTGCAGTAGAAACATATACAGGGTTGCCAAAGAAGGTTGTTAATATTCACATTACACGTTCTCATTTGTTTTACATACATATGTTCAAAATGACATTGGTTATTGTTGTTTTTAAAGAATTTTCTAATGTATCCGATGTTATATATTTATTTAATCTGCAGATACTCAACAGATTACAATAATCCAATTACAGAAAGGGAAAAAGAATACCTTAATAGAAGGCGTACACAAATATAAATGCTAATGTAACAATACAACAGGAATAACATTAATTAAACGAATTAATATGAATGTAATACAATAAAAGAGATACAGTATCGTGAATATCGTATATAACCTTATGTTTATAGCACTTCGCCTATATTGTGGTACGACGTACACATTCTGTATAATGGGGAAAACTTTTTTTACATTGGTTCTGGGAATATCTAAATGAAAAGTTGTTCATTCACGTGCCGATAACCTTGATACGTGAAAATTCAACATTGACAGGATTTGGAGACAGTCTATGATGTTGTTTAATAGTTTATACAAAAAGATAATTTGAGACTTCTCTCTCCTAATCTGCAGGCTATCGAAGGAAAATCTGTCAAGCAAATCTGAATTAGGGACACCTACCGGTAGGTATATACTTTCAAAATTTTGGAAATCTTCGCTGGACTCTTTCCAAATTTTGAATATGAATAATATAAATAGGATACCAAATAATTGAGGCATACTCAAGTCGTGATCTTACAGATATGTAAAGAAGAGCAACTTTAAGGTACTAATGCTAGTAAAATCAGTTGAGCTTCTAATAATAAACCTAAGAGCTTTAAAGCCATCAGAAGTTAAATTGCAAAATAAAAAATATTTTAAAAAAGCCCTTATTTAAATGCTTTAGAAAGTAGAAAATAAACTTTGAAGTAAATCAAACCTATCGTTTTGTTACATTATATAATTTTTTTTATGATATAAAAGCTTGTCGCGAGATTTTCCTGTGTAAAGGAGATTGCTTGCGACAAGCTTTTATACCATAAAAATTATAGAATGTAACAAAATGATGGGTTTGATTTACTTCAAAGTTTATTTTCTACTTTTTAGAGCATTTAAATAAAAGCTTTTTTAAAAATATTTTTTAGATAATTTTATTTTTACTTTTTAATCTTTTGATATGCTGTAATCCCCAGATATCGATTTTGAGACGAATCGGATCATAAACGGTAAAGTTGTCCGCCATCTTAAACTAAATTTTTGACTAGAAATTCGTAATCCGCGATCCCAAAAACCCCCAGATATCGATTTTGATCGATTTGGATCTAAATGACAAAAGTCGTCAGCCATATTAGCGCCGCCATTTTGAATTTCTGAATTTCGACCAAGAATTCATAATTGGTGATCTCGAAAACCCCTAGATATCGATTTTGAGTCGAATCGGATCAAGGACGATAAAGTCGTCCGCCATCTTGAAGTCGCCATTCTGAAGTAAACTGTTGACTAGAAATTCATAATCGGCGAACCCGAAAGTCCTCGAATATAGATTTTGATCGATTTGGACCATAAATAACAAAAGTCATCCACCATATTGGCGCAGCCATTTTGAATTTTTAAATTTTGACAAAGAATTCATAATTGGCGATCTCGAAAATTCCAAGATATCGATTTTGAGTCGAATCGAATCATAAACGATATAGTCGTCCACCATCTTGAAGTCACTATCCCGAACTAAATTTTTGAATAGAAATTCGTAATCGGCGAACCCGAAAACCCCTAGATATTGATTTTAATCGATTTGGATCTAAATGACAAATGTCGTCAGCCATATTGGTGCCGTCATTTTGAATTTCTGAATTTCGACCAAGAATTCATAATTATTGGCTATCTCGAAAACCCCCAGATATCGATTTTCAGTCGAATCGGATCAAGAACGGTAAAGTCGTCCGCCATATTGAAGCCGCCATCTTATTTTTTTTCTTATCTGAAAATGTTAAAGTGTATTGTCACCGGACTTATACACATGTGCAAAATTTCAAAGCTCTAGCTCAATTAGAACTAATCGAAATTTTGATTGCAAGATTTGATCAAAACAAACTATAGTTGAGTATAATTTTGCTGTGCAAACAAAAAACGCAACAAAAATTTTACGATACTATTACTCGCTGTGCTTTCTCGACCGCAAATTTAATTGCTTACCATTATAGGTTTTTAATACGTCGGCATTAATGATGAGCTCGTAAAGTTTTTGTTGCGTTTTTTATTTGCACAGCAAAATTGTACTCAACTATAACTAACTAACTAACTAACTAACTAACTAACATTGCAAGTTTAATAAAAGCTTTTAATAAATAAAGGAGAGCTTTTGACCAAAATTTACACCTAAATCCTGAAGTGTTTTATGCTCATTTAATAGTTATTTACGTTACAAGTCCGGAAAGTGATGTGTTACGGTACGAGTTAGATGTTTACAGTTTATGGAATTTCTAAACGAGTACTGTAACATCACTTAACGGATGTGTAACGAACAACATTTTATTTCATACTGTGCTTTTGATGTTCAGCGAGTTAACTAGTCGAGTCATATCTTATTTCATTAGTACTTTCGATATTCCGTGATTTAACTAAAGTCACATTACCTGCTTTTAAAGTTGCATAGCGACGGCATGTTTTATTTGTTAATTTATTTATTTGAATGTCATTTGAATTGTGAAAAATGGAAGCTAACTTAAATTTAAATATTAAGAAAACAGTCCGGAAAGTTGCCTAGCAACCTTTTTCCGGCTCTGATCCCGTAATAACCCATTTTCCGGACTCAAATTAACGACGTAATCAAACAATTACATGACAGTATGAAATAAAAGTGTATTATCCCGAGAATAGTTGAAGGTAATTACATTAACCTTATTAGAATATGTCATCACATTGCACTTGGCTGCATTTAATGGTAATTTCTTCGCATAACACCATTCATTAATTTTATCAAGATTATTTTGGCGAATTATACAATCCTCATTGTTTTTGATATGGCAATATATTTTTAAATCATCTCCTCCCTCTCCAATAATTCCCATTATATCTTGAACTACACCACAGGTAATGGCGATCCCCTTTATCCCGGAAGGCTCTAGAAGCGCCTTGTGTGGGAGGGGGCTACACATTTAGAGACAAGGGACACACACACCCAATATTCGTGTATAGTGGAAAGATCCCTCTCACAGTATTTTCCACTGCCATGACCGGGGATCGAACCCGGAACTTTTGGGTGAGAAGCAAGTGCGCTCACCTCTCGATCATCAGTCATACAATAACTAAAGGAATACCTTTATTAAGGATGCATCGCGATATAACTTTGAACCATTATCATGTATAATTTAATCGGAATACATAGCACTGCATGTGGCAATTGTTGTTTAATCTCTTTGACTATAATTTTATTTAATAACTCACTTTGTATGAAGATAAAATAATCTAGCACTCAACGGTTACACAAATTAGAGACATTGCCAAGATTTTCACCGTAGAATCCGAATGTCCCTACGATTTTACACAAATATAACTAGATCAAATATTTTAGGTTTATTGTCTATACATTTCGATAGGACAAAATGTATTTAATATTGGTGATGAAAAATAGTATTAAATGGTTTAAAAACTGTGAAATAAATTGATCAACTATATTTAAATTATCATGCTTTATTTTTTATTCTAACTCACCTACGTGGGTGTGGTATATTGTAGACGTACTACCGTACATATGTACAAAAAATAAAAATAGTTTATAAATGCTTGTTCCACGGCTGGGCTCCTACATTATAGTTCAACATATTATTGTCTGAATCGTAATCTGTCCGCTAGTGCAGTTCTAAATTTAGCCGATATCGTACACACTCTGAAACCAGAGGGGAAGTCGCTTAATTCGAACTCGATTGCAGGATTCTCTGCATCTTTTCAGTGAGTTTTCAGCACGGCATTATCAGGGAAACTTGCGAATCTGCACGGGTCAGTTAAATGAGATGCCTTGTGACATAGATGGGAAGTGATTTATTTATTATATTCCTGATCGACATGTGCCGGACTCCAGTTTTTATTATTGGAAATGTAAAACAGAACAGCATCTACAAAACTATGGTATTATTTTAGATTGGCTGCACAAAGTGGAATTTGGGTTAATGAGTTGGAAAGAATGTTACTTAAAGCAGAATTTTAGGTCTGTTATGTATTATTAAAGAACTAGATGGATGGCATTATCCTCCTCCCTGGTTTGTTAAAGTTTTTTGTGGAGTAAATTCTGCCAGATTTTTATAATCAATATGGAAAATTTTTAGGGCAGGTTCATTTTTTCTAAATTATTGTAAACTTCAAAGACAACCAAAAATATGTGTTTACAGGTTCCGGAATGTTCCCCACGTCCTCCTACGTATGTCTGACAATATGGCTGAATTCTGCCGTTTTTCTGGATCAGTTTTGGAATATCTCGGGTTCTATTGGACGGATTGACCAAAATTGTCTAATACTCTGATAGTCCAGGCAATGGGGGAGTTTTCACTTGCAAAAGGTTAGACAGAAATGAAATTTGGTAGAATGGTAGACATGTGCATCGCCGTATATTCTTTCCTATTATTTGGGTTTTCTACCACATGTATTATTGGCCTCTTCAAAAATAAATCACCGAATCTACAGAATAATAGAATTATTGGAAAAAAGCCTCTGCGCCCGTGACGTTTACGCCAAAGGAATAGTCAGAGGTTATGTTTTGCAAATAATATAAATCGGAATAAACACAGAAATAATGTATTTTGCTGACGTTTCGGAAAGTAATCTCTTTCCGTTTTCAAAGCTTTTTTTGGAAGAACTCTTATTTTGCTGTGTATGTCAAATACACAGCTTTAAGATTCTGTTTATGTTATTTCCATAGATACTTACTACTTACACAGAACATAGAACTCATGATATTTTCTTTTAGATAATGTTGAGTTTGTTAAGTTCTTCTTTTAACATTGGTAGCCAGGTTGTACAAATATCTACAGAACAATTCGATACGCACTTGTCTTCATTTAATAAGATTATTGCTGATTCTTTAATTTTTCTTTTTTTTTGGTATCTGCTTCTTTTGTTAAAATTTTTGCCGAGTCCCAGTTTATTCTATGTCCGTTTTCCCAAGCATGTTCACAAATCTTTGATTTCTGAATTTCATTCTTTTTAATGTAATTCTTGTGCTCATCCAACCTCACACTGAAAGGTCTGGATGACTCACCCACATAACATTTATCACATTCGCACGGGATATTGTGAATACAGTTTTTTGAACTCTGCTTCCTGTTTATCGGTTTTGTTTTTGTTAAAATAGATCTTAAAGTGTTCCCCGTTTGAAATTCGTTCTAACATCAAATTTGTCACCTATATGGCGTAGCTTTTCCGATAGTCCGTATACATAAAGAATTATTGCTGTATAGTGACGTTCAGGTTTTTGTCGTACCTGATTGTCCCTATTTTCAACATTTATGAAAACTCTATCAACAAAGGCTTCAGGATATTGATTTCTACTAGAACCTTTTTGATAAATTTTTTCTCGTTATTTAATATTTCATTATTAGATGAAATTATTTTGGCCCTATCGTATAAACATTTTACAACACCCCTTTTAACATTTATTGACTGATTTGAGTTAAAATTTAGATATCTATTAGTATGTGTTGGTTTTCTATAAACGCTTGTTTCAATTGTATTATTTACCCTTCTAATTAAAACATCTAAAAACGATAGTTCATTCCTACTTTCTACCTCTAATGTGAATTTAATAGACGGTTCCTTACTATTTATATTTTCCAAAACACTATCTAGTAAATCGACACCATGAGGCCAAATTGCAAAGATGTCGTCAACATATATCCACCAGACAACCGGTTTATTTATACAATGTTGAACATGTGTGTTCTCAAAATTCTCCATAAATATGTTGCTTAAAATTGGTGTTAATGCAGACCCCATAGCCATACCAAAATCCTGCTGATAGAACTCATTGTCCAATTGAAAATAGGTTGTTTTTATACACATTGTTAAGAGTTCCATTATGCTACTTACACTTAATTTAGTTCTAGTTTCCAAATTATTATCATTTAGCAACCTGTCTTTAACTATTTTTAAGGTCTCATCTACCGGAACATTGGTAAAAAGACTAACTACATCAAAACTAACCATCAGGTGTGATTCATGAATATCGTTTTCATAAATTTTTTGTATAAAATGTTTACTATTTTTAATATATGAATCGGTATATCCAGATAATGGATCAATAATTTTAAGTCCAAATAATTGACATTCAAATTTTTCTTTCTTGCCTGTAAATACTACCATCGGATGGAGTTAAAATCATCGATGGGTGGATTTTTCTTTAGATATACTATACTTACTAATATTAAAGCTAATTTACATAGGTCACATGGGGGAGCTCGGGATTGATTCAAATATAGATGGAAAGCATTATTCACCCCCTTACAGGGTGAAGCCAACCCCCGTGGTTGGTTACATACTCCTGATTACCTACCACTATTCTCAAAGAGATGCCTCCTATAAAATATTAATCCCCCCCCCAAAAAAAATTAAATCCCTTTGAAGGCTGAAAACAACCCCTGGTTACACAACCCTGGCCACCTAACCACCTTATTCAAAAATACACCTCCTGTAAAATATCAATTTTTTTCTCACAAAAAAAATATCAATTTTCTAACCCCCTACAGGGATGAAGTCTGCGGTAGGGGTGGCTTAGGTCAAATCCCTCGAGGAACCTTCCGTTCTAACAACAATTAGTCGAAAAACTGGGGAAAGTAAACGAGTTCGCGGAAAAGGGGATTTTGGCCAATTTGATTGAATTGCCGAGGTGGAAAAATTGGTTTGATCCCGGAAATCGATTCAGCATCCTCGAAAACGGGGAAGGACATTGTCTAGTCCCAGGCGCAAACGTTTGCTAGTTCGTCCGACTCCTTCAATGGACTAATCAATATATATGATTTCCACCGCGTCGTAAGAATTTTTTTTATCCAACAGCTCCAACAAAAGGCGCCTCATTACATACCAGAAGTTAATGTTGGAAGAACATAATTACATGGTTAAGTAGGCAGTCGAAGACGCGGATTCTTTGATTATTCAGCCTACCACTGAAATGTCTCCTTTTTCTTGCGTTCTTTATTGGAGAAGACGTGGATTTGATTGTGTTGTTGACCGCTGAGGCCAGAGATCTTCCAAATGTTTATTTGCAAAAACCGGCTAGGAGGAACAAGGAGGAAGTGTTCTAATCGCATCAGAGTTTCCGATATAGTGATGCTTGTTGTACATGCCTTCAGTGGCTGCAATACTACATCGGCTCTGTTTAATCAGAGAAATATCCAGTTTCTCAATACCCTAGCGAAGAACTATAGCTTAAATGACACAGTTCAGGTATTTGAAGACCCCAATGCTGATATAGCGGAAGTAGTTGCTGCTGGTTTTTATTGAACTAGTATCATGCAAGGCATATTTGTTTAGATTCCCTGCGATATCATTCTTGATAAATTCATTCAACTTCGCCGCGTTGCCACCAACATTAGACGCCTGCCAATAACATTCACTGCGTACTTACTGTCAAGTACAGAACTAGCGGGGTGTGCAGAAGGTTTCCGAAGAACACGGATGGCGGCGGACAAGCAGAGGACTAGAAGCAACACGGATCACAAGGGAACCATCTCCAGAGGTCCTTCTTAAGGGCATTTCGTGCAGATGCCAGAAAAGATGTGGAACAGCTTGTGGTTGCTGTAAAGCAGAATTAAAATGCTCGGTATGTGCTTGCACGGCAATGGGACGTTCTGTGAGAATATTCCCGATGAACTTTTGGAAGATTAAAATGACGAAAACGACGCTGCGGAACATTTCGATCAGCAAAGTTTTGACGACCTTACTTCAGAATTGATTCCTGAAGATGATGAGAATGAAAGCGAGTCTGGTTTGCGTCATCGTAAGCGATGCAAGGTGAATTAAACATCGATTTCCCCCTATTGGGAATTCCACATAATAAACGCACCGATCAACTATACCTCAAGGGCGGTGTGGAAACAAGTTGAAAGTAATTTATTTCATATCATGTATGCCTAAATATAATATATTTGTCGATTATACAAAAATATATAAACATATATTGACCTTAGATATGGATAATTAAAAAATCCACATATTTGAGTAGGTCGCGGCGCGTTCCAAAAAATCATATCTATCGTTGTATACAACCAAATCTTGCAAATGAGGCATCATCAGATTCACAAAATATTGCTCTTTCATAAATAAAAATATTGGAAATTGCAGGAAATTTAATCCTCTACAATAAACTAATTTGAAATTGTCCGCTCAAATCAACATTTTCGAAATATTTCAAAAAAACCTAAAAAAGTGCAAAAATTTTGGGGATTTTCGTCCCTCCCTAAAATTCCACAGAGTTTTTTTGTTGGATAAATTGGGTGTAGCGCTACTGAACACCCACAAATAACATCCCAAATTTCGGAATTTTTCGAAGGTACTGTCGTGAGTAGAAAAAAGTAGGACGACTTTTTTTTTCTAATATAAAACTGTCACTATTTGAATATGTAATGAGTAGCCGAAATAAAACAGATATCATTTTTAATTTATTTTTTATTTTAATGCTGTAGTTATTGCTATAATAAATGAGGAATGGTTAATGAGACAAATTGCACTGCGTTATAACATTAACAAAAATTTGGTGTGCAACATTTTAAGAAAGTGGGGAATAAACGGTACGATTAGTAGAAATCCTGGATCAAAGGACAAAGGATATCCTACTTAACAAGAAACTAACTATTAATATTTCGTTATTGCACCATTTCTATTTATAATTTCTATAAGTCTATTTGGCATAGAATGAAATAACCTTATAAAATAATCATTAGTAATAATATTTTCCCATGTATTATTTACTATTTCCAGTAATTCTTCGGCATTCCGTGGTCTCACATTTCGGTTTTGGATACTTCTTACGAGTAGTCCCCATACTTCTTCCACAGGGTTAAGATCTGTACTATGATTGGGCCAGTTAAGAATATTGATGCTGTTATCTTAAGACCAGTTAGTCACGGTATGAGCAGTATTAACGGAACAATTATCAACTCATTATTAGGAAATAATTGTGACATAGAAGGGAGCATAATATTATCTAAAATCCTAATATACGCTTCACTATTAAATCGTTCCTCAATATGCCACAAAACACCGGGACCACGTGCCGATATCCAAGCCCGCATATTGACGGAAAATCTACCACTTTTATCATTGTTAGATATATATTTCTCATCGAATCGATTATTCGGAAGGCGGTAAACACGAATACGACCGCTGTGTGTTGACTGGAAAGTTTTTTCGTCTGTAAAGATTACATTGTTCCAAAAATTTACATCATGCGCCTAACTGACAATGTCACAAAAATTAAAGTTAGATGTACACAACTAGATTTTAGCAAAATAACGTTATAAAACTTGTCCTTTTTTTTTTGCTCACGACCGTACAAAGTACATGGTGATTGGATTATGGAGCCGAGATAGATTTTTTGAGATTTTGACAGTTTTGCGGCGCAACGGAAACGCGCGCATTCTTCGCTAAAATCTCAAAAATGGTCATTCGGATTTCAAAATGTTTCAAATGAAAGTTGTAGAGAATTCGATTACAAACAATTCCCTTTTATTTTTCATTTCCATTCGATCAATATTGGCAGAGATATGAATTTTTAAATATCTTTATAGCGCCCTATCAGACAGAACACTTGTTTCATGATAAAATCGATAAAAATTCGAAACCGATAGATCGTACTCATATTATAGCGTATCTAATGAAAATTAAGGAGAATCAAATTTTGAATATGTTGGCGTATATACAAAATCGTTTTGATAACGAGTGAATGAAGATAAAAGGGAAAAACATGAAAAATTGTTATTTTCAAGTGCATTTAGACAAATAGCTATTTCTTGATTGACTTTAGGCAATAATAAATTACACTAAAGATTTTTTGAAGAGAATCAAATTACCTGTAAAATGAGCTCAAGTAACCTTCACATGATGAATGGTTCACGAGTTACAGCTGTTTAAAACTATGAGCAAAAATTTCTTTTTATTATAAATTAAGATTTTCCTGCAAGAACTGTGCATAACAATGTTTTAAAAATTGGTTTTGACCTATTCTTATTAGCTTATTCACATATGAAAGTAATGCAACAGCATAAGTCGTTCGCAAGGTATATTTTCTTAAAAAAAAGGTTCTTCAAAACTGTTTTTGCTGAGAAAAATTGAACCAATATTATTTTTAAATTCCTTTTTTTGTATATATCATCATTTCTTTTGACTTTACGACAAAATTTCATAAGACTTAAATGAAAGCTTACAAAATTTCCTACAAAAACACTTTTTCGCGTATGATTTTCAATAAGTAGCGACAAGGAACTGACAATTGAAGATGCGGTTGGTTTTTAATTTTTAGCAAACAAGCAATTTTCGTCACGTTTAAAGTACAAAAAACTACATTTAATACAATTTTCTCACTTTTTGAAGTATCAGAGCATTTCTGAGTCGTTTCATACTGGGCCCATATTTAAAAAAAAATGTTATGCACAGTTCTTGCAGGAACATCTTAATTTATAATAAAAAACTTCATAGAACTGTTTCCCAAACTGTTCATAGAAGATTTAAACAGTTATAACTCGTGAACCATTCATCGTATGAAGGTCATTTGGAGCTCATTTTACAGATAATGTAATTCTCTCCAAAAAACCTCTAGTGTCATTATTACATAAAGCCAATAAAAAACACTACTTTTCTAAATGCACTTGAAAATGACAATATTTCATGTTTTTCCCTTTTATCTCCATTCACTCGTTATCAAAATGATTTTGTACATACATCAGCATATTCAAAATTTCATTATCTTTAACTTTCATTAAATACACTATATACGTACGATCTATCGTTTTCGAGTTTTTATCGATTTTATCATGAAACAAGTGTTTTGACAGTGCGCTATAAAGATGTTTAAAAATTCATATCTCTGCCAATATTGATCGAATAGAAATGAAAAACAAAAGGAAATTGTTCGTAATCGAATTCTCTACAACTTTCATTTGAAATATTTTGCGATCCGAACGACCAAAACTGTCAAAATTTCAAAAGAATCTATCTCGACTCCAATAGGTCGTACGAAGTAAAAAAAAAACGAAATTGTGCGGATTTTTATTACCTATAATTTTAATAATAATTAATATTTTATAGTAAAATTGATACTTTCCAAGTTTTTTGCGAAATACCGATTTCTTTACCTACTCCCCCCTCCCCTCCGCCTGCGTCTATGGGTGGGAACTTTTGATTTGATATGTTAAAAAGTACGAGAAAATAAGCCCCTTCCCAAAATTTCAGCCCGTTCTGAATTATTTCATCCAAATCGACAAATTTCGTTCCATTTTATTGGGTTATTGGGGCGCATAGTTTCCGTTGAAAGGCACTTAAACATTGAAACACCACGAAAAAACAAAGCCGCCTTTTATTTTTTTAAGTGAATAAATAGTACTCCTGTAAATAATAATTGACAATCAATAACACTTGAAAAAATGTGAAAACGTAGTTTTTGATGTTGATAATCCTCTAAAAATACAATCAGATTATTCTTTCAACTTATATTATTTAAAATTAATATATTTTTGAATAAAAATATCAATTTTGTTTAAATAAATATCTGATTACAATGGATCATGTAACTATTAAATGATTTGTGAATGAGATATTTTTAAGAGAATGAAAAATAAGAAGTTTCACAATATTTTCAGCACTACTATAAAATGAGGCTTTAGTGGAAAATCATTGGTAATAAAATAAAACAAATTGGAATAATAAAATTAATGTGTGGAATGCCTGTGTGTGTGCATGTTATGTTTTGTTTTATTACTTTCATAATCTTTATTTCCAAAGGCCATGCAATTTTCTACACGTTCTGAGCTGGCTACCTAATTATTTACAAAAAAGAGAAAAACTATAGATGCAAAATTAATACGCGATATTTCTTCTTTATCACGAACAATTTTCAATATTCTCCTGTCGTCCATCCTATTTACATGTGCATTCCACTCTTTTTTTCTATTTGATACCCACTCATTAATGTCTTCTATTTTACGCGCATTTCTTATAGTCTCACTTCTTTCTTCGTCTAAACTAAAAGTGTTTTCCCAGTAATTCTGCGAAGCACTTTCATTTCCATTGTTTTCAATAATTGGTTTAATTTTCGATATTTGTGGTCTAGTTTCTGCTGTATATGTTATGATAGGTCTTACTGTTGTTTTGTAGAACCTAGTCTTGGCCTAAATTCCTATGTTCTTATTGCATCATATTGTGTTATTGAAACACTCTGCTATTCTTGTTGGTTTCGTTGCTTATTCCCATACCTCTGCCTCAATATCGCCAAAGCCCGAGATTTCAACGCTGATATACTTCATTTTCGTTTTCTGCTGAAGAACTTCTACCTCCAGATTCTTTATCACCACAAAATCTCAGATGAATTTCGAACCAGCACCATTATCCTTATGTTCAAAATTAAAGAGGGATAAAGAAATACTCTCGAATTACGGAGGAATCAATATCTTAAGCACCATATTGAAATTAACAACAAAAGTAATAAGGAACAAAATTAACAGGAACACTTCGCTGGCAGATGAACAAGAGGGATTTAGGTAGGGTAGATCGTGCAGAAATATTTCAATGTGCGCAATTAAATATTTATATTGTTTAAACAATATAAATACAATTATGCAGAAACTAATTTTTTTCAGAGTATTTATTAACTTTTAAATAGTAAAGGGTTACAAATTTTTGTTTCTTTTTTATTTTATAGTAATTAAAACCTGCAAAGTATATGAAAATTGTAAAAAAAAACTTACAAACAATAATTATAAATGATTTTTTCTTCATTTTCCATTTAAATATGATATATAATTTATATGTTTAAGAAAATTCGAAATTTTTTAAATATACAGGTTGTCCATTTTATCAGGGCCCTCGAGAATATCTCACTTAATATCGGTCGTACAAAAAAAATATTTTTACGAAAATTGTGCTGATTTACATAACCTACAAAATGGTTTAAAGACATTTGAAATTCATGGCCTACTTTAAGAGTTATGGCGGAAAATATCGAAAATGCGGAATGCGTCTAGGCCAAATATCTCCGTTATTTGAAGAGATACGAGAAAAATTCTAAGGCAAAAATTTTTTGCAAAATAGAGTGTTTCAACGAGGTTTTATCTAATTTTTTTCAAAACCGCTGTATTTTGAGATTTACTCTTCACGCTGTTAAAAAATTATTTTGAATCGGGCGCCATTAAATGGAGTATTTTCCTCCCTTTTCAACGATATATCACATGCCATATTTATTCATTGGTACTACGTTAGTAATTATAAAAACATTTTTTTAAAACCAATATTTTTTTTAACAAGCATTATACTCGCCGTGGAGGAATATGATTAAATAAAACGATAAAATAATTCAATAAATTGTTCAAATCTTTGCTATAATAAAACATTAACACAATTAAGAATAATAAAGTAAATTCAGGTAACAAAAACAAATTAATAATAAAAAGAATATAGCACACAGAACATTAATATTTATCTAATCCTCAAAATAATTTTTAAGATATCATATCAAGTGTTCAAAGTGTCCACCTCAATTTCTTATGCACAATCGAGCGCGGCGTGGCACTCCATTTAAAACATTACTCAGCATTTTGGGGGTAACTGTAATACATGCCTGTTGAATTCGAGCTTTTAGGTCCTCTACATTTTGCGGTGTCGTCGAAAACACCTTATCTTTAATATACCCCATAGAAAAAAATCCATTGGAGTTATATCTGGAGAACGAGGGGACCATCGAATAAACCCATTGGTACCTATCCAATGTTGAGGCAAAATTTCGTCTAAATAATCTAGGCAAATCTGGGAATTGTGGGGAGGAGCTCCATCTTGTTGAAAATATTGAAAGTTGTGTCGATTCTCTAAAGGTAGGTCATCTAAGAATTCGTTAAATTCATTTCTCAAAAAGTTTAGGTACCTTTGACCACTGAGGTGACCATCATAAAAATAAAGGCTTATTAAACTGGTACCTAAAATACCTATCCACACATTTATTGAAAAACGATTTTGAAACCCAGTCGGTCTATGCCAGTGTGTATTTTCCATTTGTAAAGAATATTGCGTTTAAAAAATTCATTATTGGAAAAATTTGCCTCGTCGGACCAAAGTATTCTCCTACATATTAATGGATCGGCACGCTTCTTTTCCAACAGCCTCCTCTTTGGTTTGTCCCCCGCTTATAAATTGTGAACTTTTTTGGCTTTATAACACCGGTAACCATTTTTCTTTAAAAATTTTCTAGCACTTGTTTTATTTATATGACAAGCAATTTGAATTTCTCTTAATGATGTTTCCAAATTTTCTGTATATTTATTTCTTACATAATTAATAACTCAGTTTACCTTATTTACATTATCAGAAACACACACTGTTCAACCTTGTCTTCTTCTTTAAAAATTATTTTTCAGCTTCGTAGCTAATTTTCTGAACAGAGTTTTATTCGGCTGTAGTGCTTGTGGAAATTTGTTTCTATATTCTACTTGAGCTAATCCAGAGTTAAAATTGCATTGGCAATATGTAACGAACATATTATAACGACCAATGTGAATTAAAATCATTTTTGAAAATACTAAATTCTTAAACGAGTGTGATTGAGTGAGAGTTTAAGTATTAACTGAGATGATCTGTCAAAAAATTAAATTGTCAAGTTTGTTCATAGCAAACTATTTTAAAATAATTGAAATAATAGTGAAATAATGAAATACAAACAAATGGATATTATACTTAAATTAATTGGTAAAGACATTTTAACTTTCTGAGCAAGGAGTGACGCTTTTATGGAGGACCTCTATACATTAGCATAACTGCGAATACTCTTTCCATAATTGCTTCATGTTGCTTTCTTGGTTATTATTTTGTTTTTGTTACCTGAATTTACTTTATTCTTCTTAATTGTGTTAATGTTTTATTATAGCAAAGATTTGAACAACTTATTGAATTATTTTATCGTTTTATTTAATCATACTTCTCCACGGCAAGTATAATGCTTGTTAAAAAAAAATTATTGGTTTTAAAAAAATGTTTTTATAATTACTAACATAGTACCAATGAATAAATATAGCATGTGATATATCGTTGAAAAGAGAGGAAAATAGTCTGTTTAATGGCGCTATTTCCAGCCCGTTTCAAAATAATTTTTTTAACAGCCTCAAGAGTAAATCTCAAAATCCAGCGGTTTTGAAAAAAGATAGATAAAACCTCGTTGAAACACTCTGTTTTGCAAAAAATTTTTGCCTTAAAATATTTCTCGTATCTCTTCAAATAACGGAGATATTTGGCCTAGACGTTTTCAACATTTTCGATATTTTCCGCCATCACTCTTAAAGTAGGCCATGGATTTCAAATGTCTTTAAACCATTTTGTAGGTTATATAAATCGGCACAATTTTCGTAAAAATAATTTTTTTTGTATGACCGATATTAAGTGAGATATCCTCGAGGGCCCTGATAAAGCCTGTATATGAATAATTTAATAATTCATACAAAAAAAAAAATTATTTAATTTTAATTCCCATATGAAGCTTTGGGGACTTCATCCAGTTGTGGCGCGTTATCGCAATCCGTTCCACCGCAATTAATGCATGCAAGTGAGCAATGTAGACCACTTTTCTGCATCCCCAGGCTGTACCGCATCCAATTTTACATTTGATGTGATTTTTCACTGCATCTTCTGTTGGAGGTAGTGAACTAATTTGTACGCTTTTATCTTTCGACACAAATGTTATAAAACATTTAAACTTTTTGCCGCTTTAGCATGATACAGTGTAAGAATACAGTGAAAACCTGCGTTATAAATCTATTCTTCATTTATATTTTGAATCATTCATGGAGAAATATGTTTTTTTTTATATTTGCCAACTGCTTTAATTTATTTTTTTTTTTCGTTGAATAAACTCACTGTAAGACATTATTTCTTGGCGGTTTCAAAAAGAACAATTCCTTATCATCTGGCGATAAAGCCATCAATAGCACTAACGCATCAATGCCCTCTGCCACAACAGCTACATGAAAGAGACAATCTAGAGCAGATTGTACAATTAATGCCTTTAAAGACCACTAAGGAAAAGTTCTTACCAAACATCTGTAATAAAGTCAGTTAATTAATCTTATTGAAAATAATGTTGAGTGTTGTCAAGCAGAAAGTGATGCTGATCGTTTAATTGTACAATCTGCTCTAGATTGTCTCTTTTCTCGTGTAGAAGTTGTAGCGGAGGACATTGCTGTGTTAGTGCTGTTGATGGCTTTGTCGCCAGATGATATAAGGAATTGTTTTTTATGAAACCGCCAAGAAATAATGTTTTATAGGGAGTTTATTCAACGAAAAAAAAAAAAAAAATTAAAGCAGTTGGAAAATATAAAAGAAAGCATATTCTCTTTATCCATGCCCCTACAGGGTGTGATACTACATCGGCTTTTTATAATAAAGGAAAATATCGATTTTTAAAACTATTTTCAATTCTTATAACAAATTACGTACAGCAGCTGAAACTTTTATGATTGAAAATATAAGTGAAGAAGAGCTTACAACGCAGGTTTTCATTGTATTCTTACACTGTATGGTGCTAAAACGGCGAAAAGTTTAAATTAATAAATATATAAACATTTTATAACATTAGTGTCGAAAGATAAAAGCGTACAAGTTGTTCGTTATTTCTAACAGAAGATGGAGCGACACAGCACATGAAAAGAGTTTACCTTTAATTTCCGCAATGGAAAAATAATTCTAAAATATCTTCCGAACATTGGGGTTGTCAGAAAAGGAATTATTTAACACCAATAAAAATGCCAATCAGCAGCACTAAATAACATCTTAAAATTTATATTTTGCTCTTGCAAAACTGGATGCAAGAGAGCTCCTTTAAGTAGAATCAGTCTTTCGGCTGGTGTTTGTTGCAATCGAAGCATTAGCATTTTGATGGTAATATGCAATTATTACACTTAACGCGCCAGACTTGTAACTTGTAATTCAGCGCTCGGCGGGGCACATAGCCCGGAGAGTAGCTGTTGGTTGCAGTCTGGTTACGTTCCTTATAGTAAAATATGGATTTTATAGAGGAGTTTGCGACTAAAAATATTATGTTTAATATTCCGCCCTCTAAAAGCACATTTGAACAAAATCGAACCTGTCCGTAAGGACTAAGAAGTAAAACCCTTCATTGACTCGACTATTTGGCCTATCTTGCGTCCATTGTGTCCAGGAAAAAAATTGAAAAATTTTTGTTTATTTACCACGCCTATGTCCTTGGCTCTGATGATGGTTTCAGAATAGAATAGAATAGAATAAACTTTATTGCTATAGATCTTACAAAAAAGACATTAGCATTGTCAGGGTAATTAAATATTAAAAGTTATTACAATACAGTAAAATATAAAACATTAGAACACAAAATATATAACATGTATAAAATATATAAAAAAAAGGAGCGCAGCAAAAGAAAACACACAATTAAAACAACCCTAAAACTAAAACTGTAGAAAACATTATAATTAGTTGCACTATTGAAGTTACTAACAAAAGTTTTATGCATTTAAAAAATCACTGTAAGAGTAAAATGTATTTTCAAGTAAATACAATTTAAGTTGGTTTTTGAAGGTATGAATGTTATTAATAGATTTTAATTCTTGTGGTAAGGCATTGTAGGCTTTGATAGCGTTATAACATGGACTTTTTTCATAAAAGCTATGATGGTGTACTGGTATTCTGAGATCATTCCCATGTCTTGTTGTCATCAATCTGTACACATCAATATTTCTTGTAAATTTACCAGTATTTTTTTTAACGAACAAAACTAATTTATAAATATAAAGAGACGGGATGGTAAGTATTTTCAATTCTTTAAACAAAGGTCTACATGAATTTCTGCAAGATACCTTCATCATACACCTAATTATGCGTTTTTGACAAACAAATACTTTCTGCCAATATAGGGAGGAACCCCAGAATATTATCGCATATTCTAGAATACTTTGTACGTATGAAAAATAAAACATTCTTAGAGAGTCTACTGATAGTTGGTATCTCATGAATCGTATTAGGTAACAGGATGAATTAATTCTTGATATTAAAGTATTAGTATAAGCTTCCCAATTTAACTTACTATCTAGCATTATGCCAAGAAAGTTTACATTTTCCGTTTGTGTGATTGAAGAACCATTTAATTGAACATACAACGAATAATCAAGATTAGATGACTGAGGTCGAGCAAGACTATTGCTCTTTACCCCTAGATCATAGCTGCAGAGCGGGACCGGCCTCGCTTGGGGTGGGCCTGCTTTTTCGTCAACCCCCCTCGTCAATGTGAGAGGCGTGAGCGATGTCGGCAGACCTCTCCCGGTCCTGTCTTATGGGCCCTGTCGCCTGGGCCGTTTCTTCTGGCACTCTTCTGTCTTGTCTACTTTCTTCGCCGGCATTTCAGCTCCTGGGAGCGTCATTGTCGCGAACGGGGGCGACTACTGCCGTCCGTGGTGACTTCAATATCTCCGAATGGCAAATCATATAAATCATTATCAGACATATTGACTTTCACTAAGTACTTACAATGTTAAATTCAAGGTTATTAGATTTAACAATCACTTCACTTACTGTAAATGTGTCCTTAGGTCGTAGTATGGAGCCACTTGTCCAGGAGGATGCACAACATCTAGCGTTACTAGAGGAATATTTTATTTCCAATGACATAACTTTTCCAACTTCTGAAATAAATAAAAATTATTCTAATAGCTTTAGAAAATGTGGCTCAAGCCTAAACTAGCTATGTGTCTAGATTTGCCAGTATTCATTGAAAAGGACTGTATTTCATGTTTTGTTAGTCCCATCTCTTACATCTACGATATTTGTTCCAAATCTAACACATTTCCAAATAAACGTTAGCAAAACAGCGCATAATATATTTCTGACGCCCTGGATAACAAGAAGCAACTTCATGATATAAATTATATACAGATATATCAAAAGATTTTGATGAGGTGGATCACCCTACCTTACGCCGTAGTATTACGTAGTAAGTTGCGTGGTTACAATGTCTTGGATAATCTAATAACATTTTTACCTCTTGTGCTTCAGCTCCTTTTTTCGCAAGGCTGTCAGCAAGTTCATTACCTTATAGTCCCTCATGCTCTGACATCCATATTAAGGTAACCTTGTTGTTGTTGGTCAGTTGCTTCAGTGATTTTTTCCAATCCCAGGCAATTTTACACTCAAACGTATAGGACCTTAGAGCTTTCAATGCTGCCTGGCTATCTGGCAGTATATAGATCTTTGATCTTCAAATGCCTTTATTTAGGCATTCCTGACCACACAGATCTATGGCATGAATTTCTGCCTGGAAGATGGTTGGGGTGTTATCGATGGCTTTGGATAGCCTACAGCAAGGCCCTGTTACGCCCACTTATGCCCCTTCAGCCATCTAAAGCCTTCCCCACAGGGTGCGATCTGATCGCGCGGTCCAAACGCTTGCGATCTCGTGTTATAGTTATCACATTTGTACTCAGTATACCTCCTCCAAAAGATTCGGAATTGATCGTGACGATCTCGGTGGAACGAAAACGCAGATTGCGCTCTGTGTAGAGGGTATATACTGAGTACAAATGTGATAATTATAACACGAGATCGCAAGCGTTCGAATCGCGCCCTGTGGGGAAGAGGCCTTAGATCTATCTGTAAATCAGATGAGTGATTCTTGTTCCAATCGCAGTCCCTCTATCTTGCTCGCCTGACGGCTTTCGATCAACACCTCGAACGGACGGTCAAGGTCCTACTTGATTGGCATAGAGTCAGTGGGTTTGGTCATGGATTTCAACTGGACTAACTTCAGAATCCTTGTGACCAACCAGATCGTCTGGTTTAAATTTGTGTGCCTGATGCTGCCTCCTTTCTCCCATGCAAGTGAAAAGGAAGTAGGTCAAGCATTATTGCCTCCATAGTTGCTGTGGGACACGAGTACATTGCTCCTGTAGTCCCTAAACAGGCAAGGTGTTGCAGTTTCTGCAACTTTCCTTGTGCTATGTTTTTGAAGTACTTAAGTGGTGTATTAATAATAACCTGAAAATCAACATAAGAAAACGTACAGTAATTCCTTTCTTAAACAGTTTGACTATCAAATCAATGGTCAACTTGTAACCAGAGTAACTGTAGTTAAGGACTTGGGTGTTATATTTGACCTACAACTTTTCCAAAAATTTCACTTGTTACATAACAAAATTATATGACCTCTATTCTGTAATTATGGGTATATTCATCGTGTGAAGCGAGAGTTCACATCACACGCATCTCACCTGATTGTCTTAGACTATATTCTGTAAGTGCAGTGAAATAGGTGGTGAATGTGAAGGGATTCAGCGAGAATATCCGAATTTACAACCAATTAAGTTGGCGCAAAAGCATCAGTTGTTCAGTGCTCAGTTGTTGTCATTGTCATATCACATGTCATTAATTAAATTAGGTAAAAGGTGACAGAATACATTTTTATTGATAAGAAATTCAGTAGGGATATACCCTCATTATTGGTAATATATATATTTTTAAACATGACTATAATAAACTAAAAGAGTAATTGTAATATTTGCTAAGAATTATATTGTTGTTACTTCGTTGGCGATGAGCAAATCCGCAATGTCCATTCTGTTTCAAAGATTTGACAACAATAATTTTTGGCTGACGCAAACTGTCATAAAAGTACGGTAGTAGTAGGTTAGTAGTTACAGAATAGACTTTTATACATTTTCAAATATACTTTTCACGGGAATGGGCTTTCACGCTTTTGCAGAATAGAGGTCCAGAGCGTTACATATCTCGTGTGTCATACGGTATATTATACTCTACAAGTGCACACCACGAAAATATGACTTAAATTAAAATTCTGCGTAACTAACAGTAAAAAAATAACTTTCTACTGACGCTCCTACAGCTCCTAAGGCTGTGAATGCTCGCCACAGGAATAATCGTAACATCAATTCCGCCTAACACGGAAAACTTTTATTGTTGCGATGTTTATGGACAACACTATAAATATGTTTGGCTCCGTTTCCAAAGCCCCTCTCCGTAGCGGTATGCTTGCGTATTACCTCTAAAATAAATCACGGATTGTCTCAGAATAGCAATGAGTAATTCGCATTAAACAAGCATATCTTGCTAATGTGGAAACACTTTCTCAAAAAGAAAAACAAATTTGGCAACGCATTATAGGCACAAGCGTTAATGTAATCGCTACTTGTAAAATTAGTTCACAATGACCTGAGATGGTATTTCTACTGTACAGGGTGGGCAACGAAAAATGGAGGTCACCCGTAGCTCCGAAACCAATCATCGCACAATTTTAGAGGAACCAATGATCTTGAGAATAGTGGTCCTGAAAAATTGCTGGAAATATTTTCGAGTTTCTAAAATGGCGGCTAGGGGGCGTAACAGTCACGACCGAATATAAAATTATCTCTTGCGATCTCTAATACGGAATAACATAGGCTAAATACGGCGCCGAAACGCAAGCTTAGAAGTCTCTAAAACAAAAGCTCAAGATTATAAAAAATATGGAAAGTGGAATCAAAAAACAGGCGATTGCTGAAGCCCCCCAGTACATTATCGACGATTATCAAAAAGAAAACGTCCTTATTACAGTTTGTTCAGAATATTAGAATTCCAGCTAATTTTAAATGAAACAAATCCCGAAAAAGCGTAAACACAGCAGTTTTCAAGTGGTTTGTATCTGCCAGAAATCAAAACCTACCTATATCGTGTCCAATTTTAAAACAAAAGGCACTGCAATTCTACAAAGTTTAGGGGAGGAAGCATTTAAAGCTAGCACAGGGTGGTTTGACAAATCTAAGAAAAGGTAAGGTAAGATAATGTTTTTTAAATTCTTCATTTTTTTTCTTATTGATACGACATAGCTCAGAAGAAAGCTTGTGACGAAAGCGCAGCAGTTAATGAAGAACAGTGTGGCACTTGAATTAAAGATACTTTACCAGGGCTCTTGCACCTTACAATGAGGACAACATCTTCAATGTAGACCAAACAGGCTTGTTCTTTAAATGTTTACCAGACAAAATTCTGACATTTAAAAATGAAAATGCCACGGCGGTAAGCTCAGTAAAGAAAGAGTAACATGTTTATTAGCAGTTAACAGAGTGGTACTGAAAAATTGAAAATTGCTCTGATTGGAAAAAGCGCCAAACCACGATGTTTTAAAAGGGTCAAGTGGTTTCCAGTGGATTATAAAAGTAATAAAAAGGCTTGGATGACAAGTGATCTTTTTGAAATTGGCTTCTGAAGCTGCATTTTTAAGTCAAAGCCGAAAGGTTTTGTTTCTTATTGACAACTGTCCTGACCATCTTCATATTCAGCAAAAAATGAAGGCGATTAAAATTTTATTTTTTCCACCAAATATGACATCTAAATTACAACCCCTCGACCAAGGAATCATCAGAAGCTTAAAGTGTTATTACAAACGCAGGATACTAACCAAAGTCTTGGATAGTTATGAAAATTATAATGTAATACCTAAAATTAATTGTCTCGATTGTGTCAAGACTGTGTCCGCAGTATGGAATGGCGACATCTCTCAAAAAACAATTCAGAATTACTTTAAGGAGGCCGGTTTTGGCAAACATAGCATTTATGACGAGGATGATGACATTTCATTAGCGGAACTAAGAAAGCAGATTAATGATGCAGATAAAGAAAAAGCAGACAATAATTTGAAAATTGGGTATCGTTACAGAATATCGAAAATGTGTGCCATGTGATGACTTTTTGAGTATTGATATTGACCTCGTAACCAGTAAACATCCAACAGATCAGGAAATTGTTGATAGTGTTAGTTTGGTTCAAAGTTTACCTGCATCGCAAAATAATAGCGATGACAGCGATGAAGAACTTGTACTGTGGAGAAGCCTTCTCATCAGGAAGTTCAGATTGCCTTTGAGGCATTAAAACTTTTTTTTACCATGAAAGAAAATACAACAGATTCGATTTACAACTCGTTAAATAAAACTGAAAAATTGTATGATAGAAATTGTATAAGAAGAACTGTACATCAAAATTTAATCACTGACTATTTTCAAACAAATTAGCATAAATACTCACTTTAGCCTCCTTGGGAATTCGAGTTATGGAAATTCGACTGTATGTTGTTTCTTCATTGTGTCATTTTCACAGCTTTCTTGTTTTCAACAGATATTTTGCAAATTCTGTCACCAAAATCTGATAATTCAAAATTTCAAGTTTTTTTTGTTAATATCTACTGTTAGAAAAAAGTAATCGAGTTGCGGTGAACATCTGAAACATTTAATTCTCTATTTTTCCGTGTACAAATAAACATACCTTGTAATTCAGCGCTCGGCGGAGCACATAGCCCGGAGAGTAGCTGTTGGTTGCAGTCTGGTTACGTTCCTTATAGTAAAATAAGGATTCTATAGAGGAGTTTGCGACTAAAAATATTATGCTTTAAATAAACATACCATTCCATTTAAATTTTTAGAAAAAGCGCGATATTTGTTGATATGTTAAATAACGCTCTCTAGCGACGTCAATAATAACCAAATGAAAACAGTGTAAAGCACCCTCGATAGATTATGAAAAGCCCTTTGTAACGAGATCAAGTTTGTTAAATACCGTTAAGAGTTGTTCGGAGTGTATTAGTCATCCATGCTTCCAATTTTAATTGTAAATGACTTCACGTCAATAAAATGACGCAGCTGAATGTACGGTGTGCTTGGAAAGCGAGAGATAGAGATGTAATAGAATATGACATTGGACAAATTTATTATACCTAATCTTTAAATTTCTCGGTACATTTAAGGACATCCCAATTTTATTTTAGTTATACAAAAGGGAAAATGTTTATTTTAATAATACCTATGTGGGATGACAAGAATTATTTTTGCAAATCGAAAATAGAAGAAAAAAAAATATTTTTTTACATATACTTTTTTTTCTCTCGTCATCCCACATTGTAACATGTTTTTAATGTCTTTTAATGAAAGCCGTTTTTTCAAATAATGATTTATATGAGAGTAAATTGAACCGTCTTTCCGGCTTATATCCGGAGCGCTCTTAAGGCTAATCGCAGTAATCGACATATAAAAAACATATTTTGGCATCTCCCCACCACTTTATTTTTGAAGGTACAAAAAAAATAGAAAACTAACAAGATTCAGAAGTGTATCAGAATTACGAGGCATATATTTTCAATACCACTTAATTGCGCAAAATATGGAGAACAACCTTATTTTCTATTCGATCATGGCTATTATTACGCCCCCTAGCGGCCATTTTAGAAACTCGAAAATATTTTTCAGCAATTTTTCATGGTCACTTTACTCCAGGTAATGTTTTCCCTAAACTTGTGCGATGATTGATTTCTGAGATATGGCTGGCCACCATTCTTAGTTGCCCCTGTACACTTCTTAAATTATCTAGCGCCGGTGCAATAAGCAGGCTATAACTCTGTCCTTAATTTATGTAATTGAGTATAATAAAATATGGAATGAAAAATGGAATTAATTAAACTATTTATCGATTGCAGTATGTCTCAGTAGAATCGAAATTTTTTAAAAAAAAGTGCAGACAGTTCAAAAAGAGTGCAAAATCGTTGGTAAATTGTATTTAAAAAGTGATGAAAGTGCCAGATATTTAAAAATGTGGTTAAGTTAAACGTTATTTTTAGATGACTGGTTAGGCAGCATATCTGAAATGGGGATGAGGGTCTAGTTCAAAAACAAATTACCCATTATTTATAGAATCTAGAGAATAAATATTATACAATGTATTTTTTCCACGACCGGGAGTAGAAATCGATTTCTATGGCATCAAAATTGTGGAAGAAGTAAAGCATTTACTCCCTAGGGGCGAAATAAGACAATAATTTCCCTAGGGGAGTTTTTATTACATTTTGTTTAACTATTGGGCATGAAATAAAAGCTCCCTAGGGAAATTATTGTCTTATTTCGTCCCTAGGGAGTAAATGTTTTACTTCTGTCACAATTTCGCTCCAATTTATTATAATTCTTTATTTATCAAATAAATGTTTCTACTCCCGATCGTGGAAAAAATAGTATATACACCTCGGGAGAGGCCGCCATTTTTCCCTCGATGTATTTGTTGCCCTCCGGCTTCGCCTTCGGGCCTCAAATTACACCTCAGGAAAGACGTTTCTCTCCCTTAGTGTATAATGTACTATTGTCTTCCTTCACACTTCTGTCATATTTTAATAATTAAATGTATAGGGTGTCCCAATTAACGCACTACCATAGTCTAAGGATATATTAAGTCGGCTCACTTCTTTCATCTCGCTGGAAATACCGGCGTTTTTTGCAGCAGGTCGTAAATTAATGTCAACGCGCGCTGAACTGCTGTATATGAGGGTAAAATTATAGCGATAATTAGTTGGTGATTCTACGGGAGTCGATCATTAAGATTGCTGGCTAAAACATAAATTTGTATTGGCATTTTTTATTAAATAGTTAAAATTAGAAATTGTATACAACATCAACTTATTCGATATCTACATTATAAATCTAAGTATTTAGATAACAGTAATAGAAATACAAAAACATCTTAATTCTATTTCAAGAAAATGTATAAAAGTACAAACATATAAATTTTTTATTTTGGATTTTCTTTTTTACAAGAATTATGTGATTTTATTCTCTATTTGCAAATTTTAGCATATAATAAATTCTAACTCTTGTATATAAGGAGATCAAATTAATATTTATATGGAAAATTTGGGCATGGGTTTGTAAATAATGCAACTTTAGAAAATTCTTTCATCAAGCTATTTCCTACGCCATCTTGAATACAAATATTATTAAAATTTGATATAAAAACATTTTCTAAAGGTATTATGTTACATGGCCTATGTCAATTTAACAATTTTATATAATAACGGGTATTTTATTTATATTTAGTACGATCTGTATAGCATTTTGATTCAGTTTTTCTAAGTGAAACTGTTGTCAACTATCAGAATTTTCCTTGTATAACTGCTATATCATTTCACATTATTTTATGCACATATTTTTATATCTTAGGAACTCAGTCATGTTTTTTGTTACACTATTATTTATCTTTGCTCTATTACAGCATCTCAGGAAACAATTGTCGATTTTAAGTCTACAAAACATTTATTTACATTCATATACCTACCTATATTTCAATTTGTATATTTTTGTTTACTATGTTAGTATATATGGTAATTTTTCTTACCTTTAACTTTCTAATTAAGCTGTTAAATAGTCTATCCTATAAGATGTAATATATTTGCTGAATTCTCATAATACGTTTTACTATTCATTACTGTGTTATTACGGTAGTTCGTATTCGTATTTTTGGTTATGTATAGAAATTACAAATGGCAAAGTAAATCAGCTGTGGTATGCAACTAATATCAAACTATTATTAACTATATATAGATTCCTTTTATCGATTCTGTAATTTGCTTGAGTTCGGGAATCTAGCTAAGACGACCTGCTGCTTGTGCGCTTAACTCAACAATTAACAGATGGCAGCACGTGTACCATTTCTACATTTTACAGCTTTCCATTTAATTAGTGAAAATGGATTTTTCAAGTTTTTGGATTGGTATTATCTTGCAGAAAGTGAAATAGATAAAGTTTACCTCATTAGCAAAACTCACCAAGAAATCATTTTCCTGCAGCTTTTGTACTGATTCAGACCTTAGCAAACAAACTTAGCCGTGTGGCACCAGTAATTTATATTACATTTTTATATCCGCGTTAATAAGTGTTTAGCATCCAGGTAAATTTTCATTTATTAGTAATTTAAAATTTCAGTAATCTTTAATTTTTGTCTTTGATGCAATTTCAATTTTTTTTAAATAAATTTAAAATTCAGATTCAATTCTTTTTAATTTAATAAGTAACCACATGGTTATAAAATATTTTTTTCTTTCTTTTTCATTTTTTTTTTTGGCAATTTATAGTTTATGAATCAGCTTCTGTATATCTTCTGTATATTTTCTGTATATTGGAAATTCTAACTTCTGCATATTGCTAATTTCAAAATTCTTCTTCATATTGAAAATTTTAGTTTCTTCAAAATTGAAATTCAGCTATATATATTTTATGCTTATGCTTTAAGCTTTATATTTTATATTGAAAACTTTTTTTTTATATATACATTTATTTAACGTCGGCCTATTTCCGTTACTGAGGCCTAACACCGACGTCTGTAGACGAGCTACCCCCAACCAGGAATTTTGCCGAACCTCTTCCCTTAAGAAGAGTAGGGATATTTTACTTGCCTAACATTTAATAGACAAGGGACCGACGGCTTTACATCCCCTCTGAAGGATGGTATATCCCCTATACAACCCTCGCCTAAGGTTGTATAGTTTATAAATAAATACACCACAGGTAATGACGACCCCCTTTATCCCGGAAGGCTCTAGAAGAGCCTTGTGTGGGAGGGGGCTACACATTTAGAGACAAGGGACACACACCCAATATCCGTGTATAGTGGAAAAATCCCTCTCACAGTATTTTCCACTGCCTCGACCGGGGATCGAACCCAGAACTTTTGGGTGAGAGGCAAGTGCGCTCACCTCTCGACCATCAGTCATACATACATACATTCCGCGCATACACTGATATACAAGCCGCTGGAAGATGTGTGAGGCGAGGACGCTGTCTTCGTTGGAACGGATACCCATCCAACTACTAACCGCGCCTTACGTTGCTTTACATCGCATATCGAAGTATGTACATAGTAAAGACGCACCCACGCTCGCCCCATATTGAAAACTTGAGCATCCACATTTGCATTCATTGTTAAAAAAAAAACATATACCTAGTTGAACACTTTTTCCACAATTTTTAAACTTCACTTAATTGAGAGACATAAACTAAATTGCCGAAAACTTTTAGATTCCATTTTTGCAAGACACAATTGTGGGCCTGAATTGCTGTTCCAGAACCCGCCCGTCGTCGATACTGAATCCCGGAATCTAGGATTCTGATATAAATTTGTTGTTTTTTTTTTTAATTCTAATTAGTCTTTGTTAGCCGATATTAGTAATTAACTTGAAAATTTCAAATTTCACGTTATACAAATTGATTTATTTATTCATGTAATATATTTTATCATTCATTTTGCAACATATTTTTCTTTTTCTCTTACCAACATTTTCAGTCTAATCCATAGGAGACTGGTTATTCGAGAAAAAGAGACAACTCTACTTATTTTCACTATAGATGGTGCCCAATTTAACATCAATTTCTCTTTGTCTCCTTTTCTAAACTAAACAAGAATTTGTCATTTATGCTGTACATTCGAAAAGGGTAAGTTTCTCCACTCATACGAATACTCCGGATCCACGGCTCTTTGCTCCGGCTTAACCCAGCTAGTCATCCGCATATGTTGCTTCAATTCTTTCCCAAAAATATATAATAAGGGAAAGGAGGTAACAAGAACGGGCTAGATTGCAATAATCTAAACAAATGTCACATGAATGTTTTACAAGACATTTGCGTAAAAAGTTTGCACCAACATAGACAAGTGCATTGCCTTCCTCTGTTATTAAACTTCTATAATCGCTTGTATGTATTTTCAAAATAGCGGTTATGTTTTCATCTTTTTTTCTTCGAGAAATTCACTTCTTTTTTAAGTAAATCCGGTGTTATGGCCAGTAGAATGTCACTAGCATCTTCCAAACAATTGCTACCTTCATTATCAACATCAAAATATTCAAGCAAATAAATTTTTGATTGATCATCGAAATGTGAACTACATTTTCTTATTCGATTATGGGCCTCCTCAGGTGTCAATTATGCATATTTATGTCCTCCAATAAAACCTAAAATACTTTTCCATCGCTGACACCTAAAAAAATGTATCCAGCTAATAGTTTATTTACAAATCATTAACATTTAAAATTAGTACTTTCAAATACTTATTAATATATTTTTTAAACATTTATATTACCTGCAAAATCGTTAGGGCAACGAAAAAACGAAAGATTATTTCGTACATTATTATTATTACAATCCTTGACACAACAATAATAACCATGAGAAGGCATCACAATAATAATTATCAATATTCTCTTAAACACGTTATTTGGCGCACCTAGTACAACTCTATGCGAGGACACTGTGTTCAATACTGTAGAGAAAGGCTGCTTGCTGAGCAAGCGAATCTCTGGACGAGAGACGGGTGTCAGCAGGAGGAGGATTTTTATTGCATTTCACGAGTGATCGGACTTAATATATCCTTAGACCATAGTCATTTCAAAAAAATCGAGCGTAATGCCATAGCACTATGCTCGATTTCTTTTGTGTAAACCGAAAATAGTATTTAATGTATATTTTACTAGCCAATGAGGGAAATACAAGAATCCACCATTTGAATTTTCTTACAAAATTGGTCATTCGATCATTACTTCTTTTATTGATGCTTAATTATTTATTTCTTAGCGACATCAAACTCCCGAAAAAAATAATAATAATAAAAATAATGTCAAACTGACTACTAGCTACTCTACCGAAAAGTAGATTTAGTAAAATTCTCAATATTTCTTAATTGCTCCTGTGAATAACTAATAATTGTTACAAAATTATGGCGAGGCCCGTTTGTTTTTCGTAAGTATCTTATATAACAAAAATAATAAATATGTAGTTAAGTAAAAATATCTACTACGAAAGTCGAGTATTCCAGTATTTCCTATGAAAAGAAATCAATTTATTGCAACCAATCAAGGTGCACAATGTGCGTTTCCAAATCAATTGAAAATAATGTCGTATAAGTTGCGACATACTACATCTTCGATCGGAAAACGCAAAATAAAATCTCCCCAGCAGGCAGATTAATTCTAAAGAAAAGACTACAGTCCAGGGTTGTTGTGAATCGCCAACCGTAGACTAGTTTCGAGCTTGTTAGCTCTCATCAGTACGATATAGGCGAATGCACAACACTTCACTGTTCCCTTAGGTATACACAACAAACAGCAAGTTTATGTTTTTGAAGTTTATCAAATAACGTTGCTGAGGGCAGATTTAAAGCAAGCGGTAATTCTTGTTCCATACTCAAATTAAGGGGCAGTTTTTCGTAGTAAATTTTCTCAGTTTTAAGATGGTATAGTTCATTTTTACTTCCATTTGCCTATAAACTTATATTGTAGTATTTAATTAATGAGAAACAGAAAGCACTAAGAAATTAATAAACCTAAATAAAACTTGATGATTTTGTTAGATGGCGTTTGAATTTTACATGTAGTAAGTTATTTTAAAAAATTTACTTTCTAAAAACGTCCACGTGTACAACAGGTTTTAATATGCAAAAATAGTCAATCTTATTAGATTTAAATCATTAATAAATTATAAGATGAACCTCAATTTCTCAATTTAGTGAAGTGTGTGACTCGGAAGAAAAACCGAAGATTGTAAGTAATTTGCTATGCAATAAGAGTACCTCTCCCCTGTTTTCGAGGATGCTTCTTTGGAGTTGCGCAACTTCCCCAAACGTCCAAAAACCACCCCCAATACGAGTTAAACGCTTATCACATCTTTTCCAACGGTAAAACTTAGCGTACTCCCCGTTTTCGAGGATGTTAAACACGGTGGTGATGCTGAATGTTTCTTCCGACTCCCTCCAACCACTCTATTGGCTAATAAACACCCCCGAAAGGGGTGAAAATCTTTTTTTTGTGGGCGGTATATACATTTTGCCGATAAGAAAAAGATTTTCACCCCTTTCGGGGGTGTTCGTTAGCAGTTAGAGGGGTTGAAGGGAGTCGGAAGAAATGTTGACCATCACCACCGTGCTCAGCATCCTCGAAAACGGGCGTTACATATATTTTGCCGGTGATATATTTAAAAAAAAACGATTTTCTCCCGTTTTGGGACATTTATTAGCCGTTAGATAGATTGGAGCGAGTCAGAAAAAATATTGAACTATATGTATATGTTTTGGAAAACAAATTTTACTTATAGACCAGGGCCAATCCTGTTTAAGGCAATGCATCCTATCGAAAAATATTGAATATAAAAGTTGTAGATAATGAAAAAATCTAAAACTTTCCAATTGATCATTATTGACCATAACCTCAAAATTATCGAGTAAAATGCAAAAAACCGTTTTTTCGGTTTTTAATTTATAACTATCGCAAAAATGTTTATATTTTCATTAAAATTGGTGAAAATGTTCTGTTTTGTGTTTCAAGCAAGCCAAAATTTTTTAAAAGCGAAATATTTAATTTTCGATGTTTTATGAAGAAAATAAAAAAAATAGACCTAATTTTCAATCGAAAAATTTGGTTAGCAAATTTTCGATTAATGAACTTTACTAGTGCTCATTTTTTTTCGTTGAACTTTAATATAGAATTAAAATATAATATTGTTTATATACAAAAATATCGTTAAAAAAGCGAAAAACTGAAAAACTACTTTTTAAAAATCGAGTTTTCGGTGAAAATCATGAATTTCTTTTTCTTTATTGTAAATAAACGTTTACATTCATAAAAAGCGTTAATTCTCATACACTACTATATTATACAAGTAATGTACATGTACCTAACTATTTTCGGATTTCAAATTCCCATTACATTATTTAAACTGCAATTAAATAGGTAAAAATTCAAAAGACACAAAGCCTGTGAACTGAGAAAATTTGTTAATTATTTCTTGTGATTCGTAAGTATTTACAAATTATCACGTCAAAGTCTTATATTTGATTATAAAATACAAAAATTAAAAGTAAAATAATTTTATTGAAATCTTTTTTCCTTCGTGGGCAATTCTTCATCGCCAGAATTCAGTATCATTATTTTTATTATTATTTATTAGACAGTGGGTACTGTCTTCGTCTTCGATGTCCTTGAGACTACAATTTTATTCGTAAAACGATTTTTCGGCATTAGAACATTTATCAGAACCGTGACAATTGGAGCACAAATTTGTGCACTTTAAGCCATGCTTGCGACACCCACATTTGCTATTACCGCATCCTGTTTCGCAGCTGCAGCAGATAATTTTCAATAAATTTTCAGGAATTAATTCTTGTCCTGTAAATATAGGTACGATGCCATTAACGTGATGTTTCCATCCCCAATCTGTAGCTGTTAATTGATTACCAAGCCAACTTTGTATTTGAAAATACGCCCTGTAACAATGTTGCTTAGCTGCCCCTTCAGTTGGAGGTAATTTTTTCAAATGAAATGAGGACTTAACAGTAGCCGTTCGGTAGAATTCAAATCTTTTGTAAACAGAAGCTATTATTTTCGGTAATCTTCTGCAAGATTAGGTAAATGTTTATCGACCAATAATGATTTTATAATTATTTTTTTTCCTTTCTCAGCAAAACTGGAAGTTGTATCGCAGCCAGAAAAACAATGCAAAAATGCTACAATATGTTTATGTGATTTATGTTTAAAACTATTAGAGGTGTAATAGGTATCATTAATATTTCCTGCATCAGGTTTGTGGAAATAGATATTCAATTCATGTGAACTGAATTTATTTAAAAGAACTAAATGATCTATGTCTTGACCAACAACTACCACTATTTTATCGGAGTTTTTTTGCTACTTCAAGGGATGTATTGATAATTAGGGAATCTGCATCTTCTTCATATAACTATTTTTTGCGTAGTGGTTTTGTACATAATGTAAATATTTTTGTGTTATTTCATTAATTGTATCGTTTTTTTGCCAGATTACTTTGTGTAGGAGAAACCCGCCATCAACAACGTGTACAATATTCCTTGAAGTTGGTAACGAATCGATGCTCGCAAATTCTGTATATAAATATGACTTAACATTTTTTCTGAAGCCATTCTAGTAAACTACGACACAGGAAATGGAGCAAGCTCGTGCTGTAAATAATTTTTTATATCATGTGTGCTGCTGATATTTCGCGAAATTCTCTGAAATAATAGTAATGGATCAATTGTAACAGTCTTGCCTCAGTTAGGTACATGCATATTACTTGTATAACATAGTATTGTATGAGAATTAACGCTTTTTATGAATTTAAACGTTTATTTACAATAAAGAAAAAGAAATTCATGATTTTCACGGAAAACTCGATTTTTAAAAAGCAATTTTTCAGTTTTTCGCTTTTTTAACGATATTTTTGTATATAAACAATATTATATTTTAATTCTATATTAAAGTTGAGATTTCAACGAAAAAATGAGCACCAGTAAAGTTCGTTAATCGAAAATTTGCTAACCAAATTTTTCGATTGAAAGTTAGGTCTATTTTTTTTATTTTCTTCATAAAATATCGAAAATTAAATATATCGCTTTGAAAAAATTTGGGCTTGTTTGAAACACAAAAGAGAACATTCTCACCAATTTTCATGGAAATATAAACATTTTTGCGATAGTTATAAATTGAAAACCGAAAAAACTTTTAGCGGAAATAGCGAAAATGTAAAAAAAGGTGTTTCCGAAAAACGGCGTGGAAATGGTCAAAAATGGTCATAGAACAATTTTTCAAAAACCTGTTTGTTCCTGATGAAATTCTCTACAGCTCTATTATCTTTAAATTTTCGTAAGGTTTCGTTTAGTACCTTAAAAACGCATTTGAAAATCAGGCTATATCTGAATTTTGGACATTCGGGCACTCGAGCGGAGGGGAAGTGACGCGCGGTCGGGGAAGTCTCTCCCGCCGCCGGATTTGAATTGCACGCCATTTCCACGCCGTTTTTCACACCTTTTATTACTAAAGGTTATTAATATTTTTGCATGAAATTTTTAGACTAGGTACCAACAAAAGCTACAATTAAACTCCGAAACAACTTCCTACGATAATTACAGTCCCTGTAATTAAATGGTAAAAATGGCCATATTTAACTGTTAAAATTGTGAAAAATCCTGTTTTCGGCACTTTCATGCCTTTTTTTCAACAGGCTCCAAATAAAATTTGCTTTCCAAAACATATACATCTAATTCGCACTATTTTTCTCCTAATTATCATGGTAACAAAATCAGGAATTCAGGAATTTTTCGAAAAAATAAACTATCTAACCTGCATTATGTTTCACTGGTGGAAAAGATGTGATAAGCGTTTAACCTCCTTTGGGGGTGGTTTTTGGCTGTTTGGGGGGTTGCCCAACTCCAAAGAGAAATTCTACCTGCACCATCATATTCAGCATCCTCGAAAACGGGAGGGGGAGTTACTCTCGTTGGATATTTTATTTCACTCCACACCAAATAACCAAATATGCCAAGTAACGGTAATAAATATGTATATATCTATCATAGCTATACTCATAGTACTTACACGCAGTCATACCTCCCATAGACTTATATATAAGTCTATGATATCTCCTAATTAATTTATTGAATAGGTTAAAAAAAAAATTGCCATCGATTACTGTGAGCCTCACCATTCAAATTTTACTTCTCTTTCCATTAGATCGGATGTGCTTGGCCATTTATTTAATTTACCCTTCATCAACACGTATGTTATGTTATTCACACGTGTTCTAGCGCTCCAAACCTCGTATTTTTTCCGTGATATTGTTAGTTTTATGCTCCTTGAATGTAACCTCGGGTCAAGTTGATTGGCCTTTTTACATATTCTCTATATCCACATTTGTATTGCCCTGAAACAAGTTATTTTATTTTGCAAATATAATACTAGAAGAAAACTTAAATTAATCAAATTAGAAAATGAAACTGAAAACTCTATAGTTTAAAACTTTCTCCCAGAATTCTTATATCAGATAGAAGATCCGTTGACATCAGATGCTGATCATAAAGAAATAGAAGGAAAGTGAAGATTTTTAGATATTTTTGCCATGGATATTTTTAATATACTGGACTGAATTTGTGGCGGGTTTCTTGTCAAACATCTTGACAATAATTGTTTTTAAGTAAACACTGCCTTTATATGTATCAAATTACTACATTTAAAATTCTCTACAAATGTTTTGGGTTTTTAGGCCTTTATCAAGAGTACAAAGTGTATACCAAGGTAACAAAGGTGGTTATTCTAAATATATATATATATAGTTCAAGTAAGAATATCCCGAGACATGAAAAATACAATAAAAACTTTACGATCTCATTAAAATACCAGTACTCTTTGTAGTGCTGTTCGCAAATTGACTCGCTTACCTTTATAGGTTTTTAATGTGCGTCGGGCATATTTAATGTCAGGCTTGGCGCCATGGCCCGCGGCGGTAATAATTATGTCGTTTTTGTTGCGTTTTTATGTATCGGGAACTTATTAAGTACTTGAATTATACCTAAAGACATTTATGACTTAATATATTTATGACTTAAACTTTAGTTATGGAAGTTGTTGTGGTAGATCTAATAGTCCATTTAAAGAGTCGGGATTTATGATGAAATTGACAAATGTTTGTGATTCGGACTAGACAATGCCCCCCTCCCCGTTTTCGAGCGTGCTGAATCGATTCCCGGGGTCAAACCAATTTTTTCACCTCGGCAACCCCCACAAATTGGCCAAGAACCACCCCCAAAGTAGTTCCGCGAACCCGTTTATTTCCCCCAGTCTTTCGACTAACTGTTATTCTCTCGAGTAGAACGGAAGGTCCCTCGAGGGATTTGACCTGAGCCACCCCTACACCAGGCTTCCACCTCTCTAGGGAGGTTGGAAAATCGATAGGAAAAAAAATTATATCTTACAGGAAGGTGAGGTGGTGTGAGGAAGGTGGCAGGTGACCAGGGTTATGTAACCATCCCCGGGAGTTATTTTCACCCTTCAAAGGGGTGGAGAAACAATATATTCTTTTGGAAATAAATAATATTTTGTAGAAGGCGTCTCTTTGAGGACGGTGGTAGGTGACCAGGATTGTGTAACCACCATCGGGGGTTGTTTTCGCCCTTCAAAGGGGTGAAAATTTAATTATTCTTTTTTTTGGAAAAGAAATTAATGTTTTGGAGGAGGCATTTGTTTAAGGAAGGCTGCAGATGACTAGGATTCTGTAACTACCCCCGAGGGTTGTTTTCACACTTCGAAGGGGTGCAAATATTTTTATACTATTTACCCATACATGTTACATGTTACCCTCAACTGAAGAGGCAATTCGAGAACACGCTTTAAGAGTGTACTTTTAATATCAAGCATGGCTAGGAATTGAACTTAGTCCTACTGAATGGGGATGGATATTACGAAACGGGCTTTTGAAACCGAAATTTTCAGAAAAGGCCGAGGAATAGACATTGGTACCGGACTTTTTTTTCAAGGATTACAACTGTGCTTGTAAAAACGAATGTACCAAGCGGTGTAGTTGCGTGAAATTAGATTTAGCATGTAGTGTTTTCTGCAAAAACTCTAAAATTACCGAGTGTCAAAATTCTATTATAGAGGATGAACCTGACGTACCACCTGCAGAAACAGAGGATCATTGTGATTCAGATAATAGTTTTATAAATCTCCAACAATTTATCGCCGACATCAGTATTGACGTTTATTCCCCGAGAACGGATGATGCATGCGATATGCAAGAGGATGACAGTACTGAATGTCACGAAAATTAGGAGGAAAATGAAAATTGTAACCCTTCTTGTAAGCGCCTACGATTTTGTTGATCCATTGTCACACTATGCCTGTAATTACAAAATTCATAAAAATACTGTAATAAACATATTTTTTATACTATTGGTCAATTGTAGATGAACAAAAGTTTTCACAACTTAGAAGGGTGCAAACAACCCCCGGTGGTGGTTACACAATCCTGGTCACCTACCACCTTCCTCAAAGAAACTTCTCCTGTAAAATATCATTTTTTTTGCCACAAAAAAATATCAATTTTCCAACCCCCTACAGAGGTGGAAGCCTGGTGTAGGGATAGCTGGGGTCCAATCCCTCGAGGGACCTTCCGTTCTACTCGAGGGAATAAACGGGTTCGCGGAAATGGGCACTTTGGGGGTGGTTTTTGGCCAATTTGAGGGGGTTGCTGAGGTGGAAAACTTGGTTTGACCCCGGGAATCGATTCAACACCCTAGAAAACGAGCGGGGGGGGGGGACATTGTCTACCGCATCGCAAACATTTGCTACTTCGTCCGACTCATTCAATGGACTATAACGTAATTATGTAAATCAACGAGTAATTGTTAACATTTTATCTAAACTGCTGGCCACTCGAACTTACACATAGAGAATTTTAGGCAAAATTTAAAGTTCAATATTTCCAACAGGAATGCAAATTTTTGAACGCGGCTTGCAAATTTTAAGAGCTAGTTTTTTTCGGATTAAGCTGCATGACGTATATTTATCGTAGGACCATAAGTTTATTATATACGGGGTGATCAATGAAGTCATGCAAAAAATCAAAAAGTTTGTATGAGTGAAATTTCCGCAAAAAATTTTTTTGGTCGTTGCAATATGGTTCGTTACTAAGGTAACATCAATATCTCTAGACGGTTTTGTCAGTTTTTGGATTAAGGCCCTTTGGCCTTGTACACACTACTCAACATAAAATTTGGATACCGAAATTTTTAAAATGCTATAACTTGACATTGGATTGACGGTTCTTGATGATTTTTGCGGATTTGGAATCCTTATTTCACGTAGATTTTCCATGGTCTAAGCATTTTATTTGAGGGTTGACATTTGCACATTATACCGGGTCGATAATAAACAAAAACGTAGCGACAAGAACAAGTTTATTACATTATATTCTACAATGTACAAGATTGCATAACAACGGCCAAAAGTCAATTCTTAAAAAATTTATAATTCTAATTCTGGTAATTTTTAATAATTAAAAAAAAATTTAACTAAAAAACTAAAAATGAATTTAATTTAAACTTAAATTAAAATTACCTAATTAAAATTAGGTACATTAATTAAAAAAGAGAGAAGCTAATATTTTGTTGGTCCTCCTGCTCGTAATATTATTTCCCGACATCGATTTGGTAGAGTATCCACAAGATTATTTATAAAATCTTGTGGAATATTCTCCCATTCTTCACGAATGGCCTCACTGAGTGTTTCTAAGGTTTCAGGGGGTACATCAAGAGATCTTACTTAAAGTTTTAAATAAGACCAAACGTGTTCGATGACATTAACATCCGGAGACTTTGCAGGCCAGTCCATCCTATTGATGTTTTATGCCTGCAAAAACTCTGTGATCCTTCGCGCTCTGTGAGGTCGAGCGTTGTCATCCACCAATAGAAGTTCTGGGCCGTAATGTCGAGCAAAAGGAACAACAATAGGTTCCAAAATTTCCTCCTGATAAACAGTAGCATTAATGGTTTGGTTGGTAATGAATAGCTCGGTTTTACCATTTCTTATGATATCTCCCCACACTGTAACACCTCCGCCACCAAATGCTTCTTGAGGGTCCATATTTTCCTCCAAATATCGCTGATTTGGCCTTCTCCAAACTAAAATTCGGCCATCGGAGTGAAACAAATTAAATCTTGTTTCGTCAGTAAATAAACAATGGCTCCACTCTGCATTACCCCAATTCGCATGCCGATTTGCCCATGCCCGCCTATTCGCTCTATGGTGTTGTAATAACCGCACACATTTTGCTCTGCGACGGGCTCTGTAATTTAAAATGTTTGGCATTATGTTATGTTTAAAAAAAAAAATCTCACCTCAAGTTGTTTTTATTTAATTTTCTTCTCACTGTTCTGTCCGAAACTCTCACCCCAGTTTGTTGTCTTAAAGAGTCATTTAGTTTTCTAGAGTTCTTTGTTGTATTCCGCATAGTTTCTCTCATTAAAATTCTTTCGGTTCTTTCGTTTATTTTTTTTGTATGTCCACCCCCATGCTCATAAACATGATCACCAGTAGTTTCGACGCGGCGGATCAAATTATAAATTGTCTTTCGGCTGACATTGTAAATGTGCGCAATTTGCTGTTTTGACATTCCTTCGTTGAGAAGTCGAATGCAATTTTCCCTTTCTGCCGTGGTTAAACGCCTCATATTAATTAAACTTTACAAAATTATAACATTGAAATGTGTCAGATTATTTCTAAAATAATGTAAACAGTTTTTAATTGCATAGCAACAAATTAGTTTTTCCAATGCCTACTTTGAAATTGACGCGTCGCGTAGAAATTACACCCGATCATAATTATGGGCTTGGGGGTGGACAAAGAACTCTGTAAAACTGAATGACTCTTTAAGACAACAAACTAGGGTGTGAGTTTCTGACAGAACAGTGAGAGGAACATTAAATAAAAACAACTTGAGGTGAGAATTTATTTTTACAAAAACTTAAATAATGCCAAACCTTAGAGCGCGTCGTACCCTACGTGTCTGTTTATTATCGACCCGGCATAATGTGTAAATTTCAACCCTCAAATAAAATTCTTAGACCATAGAAAATTTACGTGAAATAAGAATTCCAAATCCGCAAAAATCATCAAGAACCATCAATCCAATGTCAAGTTATAGCATTTTAAAAATTTCGGTATCCAAATTTTATGTTGAGTAGTGTGTACAAGGCCTAAGGGCCTTAATCCAAAAACTGACAAAACTGTCTAGAGATATTGATGTTACCTTAGTAACGAACCATATTGCAACGACCAAAAAAATTTTTTGCGGAAATTTCACTCATACAAACTTTTTGATTTTTTGCATGACTTCATTGATCACCCCGTATATAATAAACTTATGTTCCTACGATAAATATACGTCATGCAGCTTAATCCGAAAAAAACTAGCTCTTAAAATTTGCAAGCCGCGTTCAAAAATTTGCATTCCTGTTGAAAATATTGAACTTTAAATTTTGCCTAAAATTCTCTATGTGTAAGTTCGAGTGGCCAGCAGTTTAGTATTTAAGAAATTTTGCTGGTCATTTTTGGTACAAGGATTATTTTTAAAGTATTTTTTAATTTCTGATTGTTCAACTGGTAAAATCTATTGCATACTGGAGAGAACAATGTTCCGCTTTCGGCCGCAGAGGCATGCAGTGCGACATATCTGAAAACTATGTTAAAACACTATCGACAGGCTCTCACATCGTTCGATGTATGTCGAAAATCATTGAAATAATACAGTGAATAAAAACGTATATGTGCACAGAAATTGCATTGCTGTTAGTGAAGTTTGTTGCATTTTGCATAATTAGTCCCTTCAAATTAATAAAAAAAATCACTGTTTTATGGAAAATTTTCACCCCCCGCAGTTCTGAAAACGGGTTGTTTTTGAGAAATATATACATATATATGAATTTTAGCGTTTTTTTCGCCTTTTTCCTTTATTTTCAGGAAAACTATGCATTTTGGTGAAAAATATAAAGAGAGCAAAGTTATAGAGCATAACATTTCTTACAATATCATGATGGCATATTAAGTTATAAAAAAGGAGATATTATTGCCCAAAATTTCTTATGCGTTGTTCTACAACCATGGCCAGCTTGTTGACATTTTACTACCTAGATATTTCATTTGTGGCTTTTCTTAGTGAATTTGAAGACCGAAAAAGGATTGTAAACAATTGAATTTCCCATTGGATTCGTTATGGATTAACCGGAAATAGAAAAAAAAACGGTTGGTGTGGCAAAAGTAGCGCATTTATACCTTAATAAACATATCCAAATCTAAAAATTGTACTTTGAAAGATAAAAAAGTTACCAGGCGTTATATGACCCTGTATCACCCGGTATACCGTCTGTCTATTTTACGAAGGCCACACCAAATATCTCGCTTAATATCCATTGTAGAAGAATAAAGCTTTAGAAACAGTTCCCATTTATTGTGAGCTATATTTCAGTACAAAGAAATTTGAAATCCATAGCCTACTTTGTGAGATATATTACAATAACCTGAAAAATAGGAAAACCACAAGCGGTTATAGCTTCCTTATTTGAGGAGATACAAAAAAGTTAAAGGGATATAAATTGACGGCAAAGACAATAAGAATAATAATGTACATCGAAAAATTCAAAAGACGCAGTTGGCTTTGACATGCGCTCTTATGCAAAAATGAAAAGAACACATCTCAAAGTACACCATGACACCATTAATTCAGTTTATTTTTTTCTTTCAAACGATATAAAACATGTCACAAAAATTTTAACTGATAGTGCCAATATTTAATATTTTACGAAAACCACAATTCATATTATTGAATCGTAAAAATCAGCTGTGACATGATTAGCAAAAAACAATTTATAATAATTATAATTCAGTAATTATTTATTACAAATTAACATAAACAAACAAATATCTCACAAATAAAAATACAATTACAAAATGAAATAAAAACAAAGCGAAAACCTATGTATAACTACGACGGCTCTGAATGGCCACGGCAAAAAATTTAAAAAGTAGACATTTCTAGTTTTAAAGTAGAAATTTCTACTTAATTGGAAATTTCTACTTTAAGACTACAATTTCTCTTGTGGTGATAAACGACTTCTCTTGTGGTGACTTCTCTTGTGGTGTAAGGTTGATCGATCATACGTAGATAGGTAGATAGATGATCTTATTCCCATTAAAAATATGGTGTCCCTTGAGGTTTGTAAAAAAATGAGACTAAATTTCTACGATTTTCCTGTGACAAGGTCGACAAGGATGTCTATCAATTATGTGAATTAATTTTAGAAGAGAAAAAATGGAGTTAAGGCAGATCCATTCGATACAGTTGATATTTACGTTTGTTTAAGAAACGAGATAAAATTATTGTTAAATTTAGAATAGTTAGTAATATCTAATAAATGTGATGAATGTTAATAAATTTCAGTTGCAACTATACAACAAGATATTAAATAAAAAATATCTAACTATTTTTACTTTTTACATCAAACTTTTGTGCCGTTTTTTATACTACATTGCAATTTTAAGTGTCGTTTTACACATTGTTCTGTTTTATTTATTTTAGTATAATTTCGAAAAATGCAATTTAAAGTCAGTATTTATATCTTTACAAGACGGTAACCTACATTTTAAAAGGACAGTTCAAATTGGCTATATCTATGGGCATCAAAATCAATTGATTAAATGTAGATTCTGCGGGAACTAAATATTTTAACAATTTATACTATTCTGATGTCACATAACTAGAAATTTTACTAGATTACTCAAAACTTCTAGTATCTGATAGATGTTGCTGTAAAAATCTGTGATATATGGATACGCACTGTCTAAAAGATCATGTTTGTATTATGTGAGGAGGAAAAGTAAGCCCAGATACAATTTATTATAGGAATTATATTTTTTTCACATAAGTGCCGTTACGTATGATGTCATCTATAACGATTTTTGGGAAGATACTCTTAATTTAGAAAATTTCAACTCAAAGTTAAAATAGGTCTTTCGTCGGTAATTGGATAAAAAAACATATTTTAAACAACGAAATTCATAGCATATTAGAAAAAAAATTCATAAACTAAGTTTTGCTACTGGATATATATTTATGTTTTATGTTAAACTGGTAACGATGATATTATGTCTGATTTTAATGACTGATAACTTTTAACTAGTCCTGAGAAAAACAATAAAGATTATCAAAACGTCGACTCTAAAGAGAAAATAAGGTTTGCTTTTTTATCCAATTACCGACGAAAGGCCTACTCAACATTCATTTTGTGGATACGAAACCTATGTACTAAAAATTAAAATATTTTGATAGTATATATATATATATATATATATATATATATATATATATATATATATATATATATATATATATCTGTTTTAATTGTAATGCCCCATTATGTCCTCTTGGCAAAAAACGTAAATACTGTCCTTATGTAAGATATAATTTTAAGCAAACGATTAAAGAAGAAACGAAGATCACAAAAATATTATTCCCAGTTTTTATCATCGATCTCCCAAGGTACTTACTCATTGTCGTGTTCACTTTTATGCAGATGAGAGATTGAGATGTACTTTTCATTCTCACTAAATGATTGTATAATAGCCGTAAAATATATAAATGCTGACATACTGAAATTTAGGGGTCATAGTAGATGGATTTTTATCGTTCAATGACCACATTGATGGATTTGAATCTGAATGATTTCAAATTATGGTCAATTATGATTATTTTTAAACTTGAAGTTCCAAAATCTATCACCGATATATTAGACCATAAAACTGAGTTCATTTGAGCTCTAAAATCGGTATAATTATCATGTATAATAGGGGCAACTCTAATTTAGAGCTGCAGGTATGAGCTATTGATCTTCGATTTATCCCCTTCGATTCGTTAAAAGTTATTTTTCGATGATTTTCTGTTAACAAATCTGCGCGCCAGTGCAGAATCTCAAAATTTTTGTTAAATCTTTCTCATCGCATTCATGTATGAATTTTTTAATAATTGTTAATATTTTCGATTGTTCTAAATCGAGATGTTCATCAAAAATTATGTTATTTAAAATGTTTTCTGGCGTCGCCTCTCTTTTCGAATAAATTTCAGATAAAAGTTCATAAGGTATAAAATTTTTTAGAGTAGTTTCCCAGTAGTCAATTATAGTTATAATTACTTAAAAAACGAAGAACACATAAAGTATGACGGCAAATAACACTAGAAGACATTTCTGTCTTGAAAATTTTACTACTTTTGAAAGTAGAAATTTCTACCTTAAACCTAGAAATATCTGCTTTGAAAAGTAGAAAGTTCTAATTTAAAATTAGAAATTTCTACTTTTAAAGTAGAAAGTTCCATTTTTTAAATCTTTTGTGGCCCTTCAGAGCCATCGTATATAACGGTACTACCTACTACCGTACTGAAAATAAAATGTGTGTATTTATTTTTCTAACTACAAATGCTCAAATTGAGCACCATGATTCTAATACACAAACGTGCTCTAGGAGACACTTCGCATTACATTTTGGAGCATTTCAAGAGTAATTGCCTCACATGCGTTTCTAATTCTGGTTTTGATGTCCTCAATATTTTCAGGGGCAGTTTGAAATACTTTGCCCTTAATGTAACCCCAGACGAAAAAATCCAAGGGAGTAATATTTGGTGATCGAGCTGGTCATAAAATGGGTCCATAGGTGCCAATTCAGCTATCTGGCATAACTTAATTTAAATAATTTGTACATGTACAGCAGTGTGAGGTGGAGCCCCATCTTATATGAATAATTTAATATTTCAGCCACTGTTAATTCATAAAGAAAATCTTGAAATTCGTTTTGCAGGGAATTAAGATATCTACGAGCCGTTAATTTGTCATCATAAAAATAAAGTCCAATTATTACAGTCCCTAAAAGACCCACCCAATCATTCGTAGAAAATCTTTCTTGGAAAGCGGTCTCTCTGCACCAATGTGTATTTCCTCGTGTCCACTTATAATGCATATTTCTATTGAAAAATTCATTATTAGAAAAATTTGATTTGTCCGACCAAAGAATTTTGCTACATATCAGCGGGTCATTCCTTTTTTTATTCATAACCATCTACAAAATCTTACTCTCCTCGGCTTATCTCCCTCATTTAAATGTTGAACTTTCCTCATTTTGTAGCATCAAAATTCGTTTCTTTTTTAAATATTTTTCTTGCACTATCTTTTTTATGCGACAGTTTCTCTGAATTTGTCTCAAAGAGGTTTCTTTAGTTTGATTAACATAATTCAATACTCTATTCACTTTTCTTACATTATCCACAACATGTCCTGGCCCTACTATTTTTTTTTTTTTAAAATGAACCATGCGTTTTTAGATTTTGAACTAACTTCAGTATTCAGTAACTGCATAATAAAATTTGCTAACAAGGATGTTCTTTAATATTTTCTAAAGGAATTATAATTTTCCCTTTTGTAGTGTTCAGGAAGCTTATTGAATAATTTTACTCCTACATATGACGGTGAATATTACTTAGACGTAGGTATTGTGATTTACAGCGCTCAGTTCATTCTTTTTTCTTGTGTTATAATTGTTATATTTAGAATTTATTTCGTATAGATGCATATTTTTTTTTTGGTGTATAGTAAAACTTTAAATATATATATACATGGTAACGTCATAATTTTATTGTCGGCAAAAATAGGTTTACATAATTCTGTGCACCGCATGTTAAATATAAGTCTTAAAATCTTTTTTTGCATAATAAAAGTTCTTGTGCTTTAATGTGTATTACCCCAAAGTAAAATATCGTACGAAAGATGGTTATAGACCAAAGAATAGTAGATATTTAGTAGACAATGTGTAGAGAGCAGGTCTTTTATTTTTAAAATAGCATATACATTTGCATCAAACGCTAAAATAAAACAGTCCTTCAATGCTCATAATTTTAAACTTAAATTAAAAGAATATTTACTGCAAAAGAACTGTTATACCCTTCAAGAATAAAAAAGTATGATCTGCTAATCGTTTTGCTGACATGTTTTATGTGTTCTGACCAGGATAAATTATCATTTAAGAAGACTCCTCTATACTTATTACTGAGCTCTCGTTTAACCTGACAATCTTGATAACAATTTCATTGATAGGGTGTTTCTTTTTGTTGTAAAAGTTGAGGCATATAGTCTTTGCCGTCAACTTTAATCCCTTTAAGTTTTTTGTATCGTATTTTTCAGATTTTTGTAATATATCTCACAAAGTAGGCTTTGAATTTCAAATTTCTTTTTACTGAAATATAGTTCACTAAAAATGGGATATCTGTTTCTAAAACTTCCCCGCGAACCCTTAAAAACAACCCTCTGAATAGGAAAAGTTCAGTTTTTTACTAATATCTCGAAGAAAAATAATAATAATAATAAAACATACATAAAAATAGTATAAAGGTTTTTTTAAATAAATTTTCCCTTAACAAGAAACATTATTGCAGTTCGCTCAATATTTCAAGCGCGTCGCACAGGGAAATGAAGCATTTCTCGACCGCCGCTACATATGAAGAAAATTTGTATCCATTAAAAACGAAAAAAGGTAGCATTTTAAAGAGGAAGAATTCAGCTTTCCAACGGTATACTTATTTTTAATTTTTAAAATTTTTGTTTCTTATAAATTGCACGTGAAAGTTAAGCTTTATCATTTTTTTTCCATTCTCTATTGAAACATAAATATTAAATAAAATACTAATTTAAAAAAATCTTTGTTGATGTAGCTTGTTTATACCTTAAAAGTTGTTCGGAGTGTATTAGTCATCCATGCTTCCAATTTTAATTGTAAATGACTTCACGTCAATAAAATGACGCAGCCTAATGTACGGTGTGCTTGGAAAGAGAGTGATAGAGATGTAATAGAATATGACATTGGACAAATTTATTATACCTAATCTTTAAATTTCTCGGTGCATTTGAGGACATTAGGGCTAATTTTATTTTAGTTCTACAAAAGGCAAAATGTTTATTTTAATAATACCTATGTGGGATGATAAGAATTATTTTTGCAAATCGAAAATAGAAGAAAGAAAAATATTTCTTTATATATACTTTTTTTTCTCTCATCGTCCCACATTGTAACATGTTTTTAATGTCTTTTAGTGAAAGCCGTTTTTTAAAATAATGATTTATATGAGAGTAAATTGCACCGTCTTTCCCGCTTATATCCGGAGCGCTCTTAAACTTCAATCTAAGATTAATTTTTATGCCCTAAAGTATCCAGGGTAAAAAAAATTAAGTTTTAAATCATTGTTATTTCTTACATTTGTAGCTAAAGTAGTTTTTTTTTACCTACAACTCTTTTTGACCGTTTTAGACAAGTTTTCAAGTGCAAATTTCCTAACCTTAAAAAATGGAAAAAAATACCAATGATTTAAAAGTTAATTTTTTTTTACCTCGGATACTTACAAATTAAAAATTAATCTTGGATTGAAGTTTAAGGTATAAACAAGCTATATCTACAAGGATTTTTTAAAAATTAGTACTTTATTTTATATTTATGTTTTAATATAGAGTGGGAAAAAATGATAAAACTTAACGTGCACGTGCACGTGCAATTTATAAAAAATAAAAATTATAAAATTGGAAAGCTATTTCCCGCTCTTTCACGTGGTGCTATCCGTTTTTTAATCATTACTTTTCGAGATAATAGCAAAAACTTAATTTTTTCGTTCCGTTCGTTAAGAGTTCGCGGGGGTAGATTTTAGTAAACTTTTTTAAGGCACTTTCTACTAGCAAAAAACTAGTCTTTCTTGAAAAAATTAGCGAGGTAACAATTAATTCTAACTTTTCTCAAAATTAGTCTCTGACAACTGGGTGATCGATCGAAAAACAGTAATTAGTCATTCTTTCATATTTTGGATTATAGAACAGTAGAAACTTCATTTCAAATACGCATAAAGATGTGTGTCAATCAATATGGACAACATGTGGATCACTTATTATAATTTTTTCTGTCAATTATTTGAAAACCTCTAGTTTTTTAATTTTGTACTTATTTCTCAATAAACGGAAAAATGGCTATAAATAGCCGTAGAGATGTAGGTACAAAAAAAATTGGTTATTCATTCCTACATCATACGGCCGGAAAATATACCGGATGTTCCATTTGAATAAATCGAGAAAATTCAATTTAAAAAGTTCTAAATTGAAAAATTACTATTGCCCACCCTGTACATATTTAGGAAGTGAAAATTATTAAAAAATATCACATAGATGTAACTGGTATTTACAAAAAAAATATTTTAAAATCCATAATGGTGACTGTAGTGATTTTTTCAAAATGCATCAGCAGATAGCATTATTATCATTACCACTATTAATTTTTTCATAGTTGAAACTGAATCCTGAATTAACAGAAATAGTATTTGCAGAATTTTGAAACATTATTTATCATTTCTCTGTTCACTAACCCTTGCTCGTGCATTATATAATTTATATAGTTATGTATAAAATATTCACGTATTTCAAAATAGTAGAACTTAAACAGAAGTTATCTGTTGATAGTGTAATAATAACAATAAATATTAAAGTTATCAGTTCTCAGTTTGACATTTAACCACGTTCTGATATAAATGTATAGATGTATAAATACCTCTTAAGATATGACTATCAGATTTAGTTAACGTTTTATATAATCAGAGGACAAATAAAAAAATTATCTGCCTTAATTTGATTAAAATACGTTTAAAAATCAAGCAGCAATTATAGTACTTGTTCCATGTAATAAAAATCTAAGGAAATGGCTTCTGATGGGCGAAATAAAATATACAAATTCAGTGATTTAAGAAATCGCTGAAAAATTCGTTCTAAAATACTCTTATTCGAAAAAATCTTATTTTTACTTATTCATAAAGCTGGATTCTTGGAATTTAATTACGTTGTCATTACTTTATGTGAGAGGAGATAGGAACAAACAGAGTCTCTATGAAATGTTCTTTATGTTATTTTAAATTGTAAATAATTATAAATATATGTAAATATTAAAAAAATGTAAATCAGCGATTTTAAAATATGTATTTCTAGGTTTGTTCTATTTCATTTTACTTGTAGGCTGTTTGTAATTTTTTAAATGCATTCCCAACTAAATCTACATAACTATACTTGTAATAAATTTCTTCATTAAGAAAATGATTAATTCTATTTAAAAAATTGTTTCAAAGTATACAGATTATTGTAAAGCAATATGAGTGTTTCAAGGTGGAGAGGTTATTCACACAGTACTTAGACACTTACTTTAAAGAATTTTTTGCACTACACACTGGTTTTCGCTCCATATCAATATTTAATTGAATATTGATAACAATTATTCCCACGTAATTCCGCGAATAAAACCTTGGTTTATAATTTAAGCAACAGTATTTTGTTAATCTATTATACTCATCTGTATATCTATTAACAGAAATAATTATTACTTTGGAATATTTTGCATTATCACATCGTCGGTTATTTTTCCGGCATCAACATCTATGTAAAAATTATAATTATCAGAATCGTGACTTTGATACCACTATTTTACAATTTAACCAAAAACATATAGATTTTAACTGAGATTTACCTTCGGGTCAATGAATTTAAATATTTTGCTATAGTCAGCCTAAGTTAGCCATGACCTTCTCTACTTTACGATAGAAATGCGTAAACATTACTATGAATATTTTTAACATCACGCACAAATTTTATCAAATATATAAAAGACAAAACATATATTAATTCGCGCACATTCCACGATGAGACTGTTCCGACTATTAACCTTATTGTGCGCGTGCTTTCTGTGGGTAAATTTAGTCGACTGTGCCCCGACAAATTGTAATTGTCACGATTTGGTCATAACCCCAACCGAACAGTCATGCCTCCTAGGCCATTTGTTGCAAATCATTACGCAATTAATCAACAACCAAAGCGGGAAAGATTGTCCCAAAGTAATATTACCCGGGAAAGATTGCCCCAAAGTAATATTACCCTGTTCTGGCACGAAGGATACACCGCAACCGGCAGAAAAATCACCTCCAGAGAAAGAGCCGATTCCAAAACCAACACCAATTATTTGCCATTGCCCTAAAATTGATTTAAAAACAAGTAGCCCAGAAGTAGCATCAGAACCCCCAACTGAAGCAGATTGTGAGGAAGAAGCAGTTTTAGAAACAGAGGTAGAACCCGAAAAGAATACGGAAACAGAATGTGCAACAGAAATTGAAACAACAACTAAGACAGAAACTGAGACCGAATGTGTAACGGAAACTGAAGCAGCAACTGAGACAGAATGCGAAATAGAAACGACAACTGAGTTAGAAACTCAAACTGAATGTGAAGTAGAAACTGAAACTGAATGCGAAGCAGAAACTGAAACCACAACTGGAACAGAATGTGAAACAGGAACTGAAACAACAACCGAAACAGAATGTGTAACGGAAACCGAAACAGAAACCGTGACTGAATGTGAAACGGAAACAACTGTAATGACAACTGAAACAGAAGCTGAAACTGAATGTGAAACGGAAACAACTGTAATAACAACCGAAACGGAAGCTGAGACTGAATGTGAAACGGAAACAACTGTAATGACAACCGAAACAGAAGCTGAAACTGAATGTGAAACGGAAACAACTGTAATAACAACCGAAACGGAAGGTGAGACTGAATGTGAAACGGAAACAACTGTAATGACAACCGAAACGGAAGCTGAGACTGAATGTGAAACGGAAACAACTGTAATGACAACTGAAACAGAAGCTGAAACTGAATGTGAAACGGAAACAACTGTAATAACAACCGAAACGGAAGGTGAGACGGAATGTGAAACGGAAACAACTGTAATGACAACTGAAACAGAAGCTGAAACTGAATGTGAAACGGAAACAACTGTAATGACAACCGAAACAGAAGCTGAATGTGAAACGGAAACAACTGTAATGTCAACTGAAACAGAAACTGAATGTGAAACGGAGACAACTGTAATGACAACCGAAACAGAAGCTGAATGTGAAACGGAAACAACTGTAATGTCAACCGAAACAGAAGCTGAGACTGAATGTGAAACGGAAACAACTGTAATGACAACGGAAACAGAAGGTGAAACTGAATGTGAAACGGAAACAACTGTAATGACAACCGAAACAGAAGGTGAAACTGAATGTGAAACGGAAACAACTGTAATGACAACCGAAACAGTAGCTGAATGTCAAACAGAAACAACTGCAATGACAACCGAAACAGAAGCTGAGACTGAATGTGAAACGGAAAAATCATCAGAGGAAAACAGCACAGATAATTGTGTATCAGATTGGGATACGACTGAAAGTAGCAGCAGTAGCAGTAGTATTTCCTCTTCATCCTCGTACTCCTCAGACAGTACAGAAAGCTCTATAACAAAATGTCCACTTCCTACTGCTACTAAAACCATAGATAGTAGTGAGGAAATAGAATCTCACAGCGATGAAGACTCTTGTGAATGCCTTAAACCAGAAACATTGTTTGTTCCAGTGATAAAATTCCCCGGAATGACTTGCCTTACAGCCGACGACCTAAAAGAATACATATTTAACTTATTTAATAATCCCGCTGAATGTGTCAAAGTACCAAAGAAAAAGAAGAATAAGAAACTGTAGAAACGACAATATTGTAAATAATTTATTTATGTATTTATATTTTATACAGCTAGTTTTAGTATATTTTTATACTTGGAAAAATAGTGTTAAATATTTTTTTAATAAAAATCATAAATTTTGTCCTGTGAGTTAACTCATTAAAATTCAATTAATTTATTAATATATTTGTGTTTTTTTACAATGTCCTAAAACATCCCACCAGAAAAACAGAAAAGTTGTTTTAAAGGGTCTTTATTATACAGACTTAAACAATTAAAAAAACATATAATACGGTATTTTGGGGTATTCTTCAGAGGTTTCTCATTTCCTAGGGGATGACTTCCATCCCTTTATTAGGGGTGATGCACCAACCAAATAAATAACTATTGGAATTGATATAAAATGTAATTCTAAGAAAAAAGTCTCATACAAATCTTCATAATAAGAAATTTCATTTTCATAAAAAAACGAATGCTGGAGACATTCGTCTTGCCTCTTTACTTTCCATATACGTGCTAGATTGTAGATTGTTTTACGGGGTCGTTTGGCTTCGAACAGCCTTACTTCACTTCGACCTAGAAGATCGTGCTATATAGAAAAGTACTGAAAAACTGGTAAAAATATCTAAAATAATGTTTTTCTCAAAAACGACTCTAATAATTTTGATCAAATATAACACATAGATATGCCTTAGTACTAGTATGAGATAGCATGACCCGCTGCTCTTAGAAAATGAAGGGGCGGAGGTTGTGGGGTTAAAATTTAAATAATTACGTAATTACTTCCACGTCCAGTGAAAGTATAGTAACGCAAAAAAAAAATTTGTTGAAATAGGCTTAAAATGTCATAACGCATCGAGATTATAAATTTGAGCGAAAGAATTTCTGTCTGTCGGTTGGTCTATCGATCTGTAACTTTTCTTGTGCGCACGTTTACTCTGGAACCGTTTATGACATTGGCTTGAAATTTTGTACTATTATAACGAGATCTAGAACTAGATTATATTTTGATCTAATTCCGTTGAAGGGTTCAGGGATACATAAGGGTAAATAGGCAAAGCAAGCAGGTAAAAGTCCATAAAATAACAATTTAGGGAGAGAAAAAAAAAGTGATTTCTCCTTGTACCGGGGAGACTGAAATAGAGCAGAAAGGGGGATTGGCGGATAATCAGTACGGCTTTAGGAAAGGCAAATCGATGGTGGATGCTGTAAGGGGGATTACGGAGATTGCGAGAGAGGCCATGAACTCTAAAGGATCTGTGCAGTAGTCACCCTGAATGTCGGAAATGCGTTTAACACAGCGGGGTGGGCTGAGATTGTCAGTAGTCTGAGGAGTGTGGGAGTAGGTCCTTACTTGCTCAGAATCACTAAGAGCTATCTGGAGAACAGAAGAATTGGATGGGAGGCAGAGAATGGTGCACACTGAAAGAAGGTGACCTACGGGATTCCACAGGGATCGGTCCTGGGTCCGATCCCGTGGAATTTAATGTTCAATGACATTTTACAGTTGTCACTAGCGGGCGATGTTACGATGACAGGGTACGCCGATGACTTGGCCATAACAGCTACAGGAAACTGGGTGGATGGAGTAGAGTAGGGGGTTAATAAAACCATTAAGAGAATATGGTTAATTAGAACTAGCATCATCATTACCAGGAAAAGAATTCTACCACCTTTCACAATAAGAGTAGGGTAGGTGGAGATTAGACCTAGCAGGGGCTTAAAGTATCTAGGAGTATGGTTAGACCCGCGGCTAACCTATGAATTACATGCATTGAAGACAGCAGAAAAGGCGGGGAAAGCCTCCTCTGCCTTAGGGAGGCTTATGAGTAACACGTATGGGTCTAAGGCTAGCAAAAGAAGGGTATTATGCAGTGTGGTGCATTCCATTTTACTGTATGCGGCCCCAGTATGGGAGAGTTCGATGGCGGTACAGAGCACCAGAACGAGGCTTGAGAGAGTACAGCGGAGTGCTGCACTCAGAATTTGCAGTGTTTACAGAACTCTGTCGTACGAAGCAGTCCTGGTGTTAGCGGGGGTCCCACCGATAGATCTACTGGCCAAGGAGAGAAGAGAGGTATATGAAGGGATGGGGAAGCAAGAGGCATGGGAGAGGCTCCTCGAGAGATGGCAGACTAGTTGGAACAACTCAACTAAAGGGAGGTAGACAAGACGACTTATTCCAAATACAAGAACGTGGATGGAGAGGGGCATGGGGAGATTGAGCTTCCACCTCGCCCAGGCTCTCACGGGACATGGAAGCTATGTGTGTCTACTGTGGGGAGAATGACGACGCAGAATATATCGTGTTCTACTACAACCGGTGGAGGACAGAGAGATCAGGGGACCATTGGAATCTTGATAACCTAATTAAGTATATGCTGGAATCGGAGGAGAACTGGGAAAATGTAGCACATGCTCTAAATCGAATAATGAGGACAAAGGAAGAGGACAGAAGAAATCTAGTCCCGAACCGAACTCGTTTTAACAGATGAGGGATGTAAGGAAAAACGCGGGAAGTTTTACTAACACCAATACACGATGAATGACCCGTGGCCTAATGGAATGTGAAAGCAATTCCAGGTTACGTGGAAACAAAAAGGGGTTGTAGTCAGTAGGAGCCCGACATTATCCGGTACGGCAGACCCTAGCGTGTATATACAAGAACGAAATGCCTCAACAAATTGTTTTGACGTTTGCTACCCCCTCTATCACCCCCATCTCCACCCCCACCCTGTTATTGAAGGAAGTAAAAAATTAAATTGGGATTTAATGTGTGTACGAGAACCAAGGACCTCTAAAATTTATTTTGGCATTAGCTCCCCCCCCTCTACCAATTTTTTATCAGTATAAGTAGACAGTACTTTTGCGGTTTCAATTTTGAGTATTTTGAAGACGAATTGACAGAATTTGAAAAGTTCTGTTGTTTCCACTACTATGCGATTTAAAATTTTAGGAGACGGTATAAAGAGATTTATAGGTGATATATTGCGAAACATACCCCTCAAAAATCAAGTTGATGTATTGTCGGGTAATTTCTCTATTTCGTATTCATTGGTCACAAATTGTTATTATTTTTAAAATTACATGGACGCTAACTTTGTTATTTTTGTTCCAGTGGTAGTTGTTTCGAAGGACAATGGCAAAATGGAAAAAGACATGGACTGGGTGTGGAAACGAGGGGTCGGTGGATATACAGGGGGGAGTGGACGCAGGGTTTCAAGGGCCGGTACGGGGTCAGGCAGTCGAATACGTCCACGGCCAAATATGAAGGAACTTGGGCGAATGGACTACAGGATGGATATGGCTCGGAGACTTACGCTGATGATGGTATGTACAAATTATAGGTTCTCTGTTTAGAAAATCATGATATTTGTTAAATACAGATACTGTAAGAGAATATGAGAAGCTTATAAACTATTTCTAATTTAAACTTATTAGATATAATCATTGTATACAATCTACAATTTACTGTCTGATGAAAGTACTTTTCCAGCGATGAAGTATGTTGTAATATTAGTGAAAAAGTGCAGACGAATGTGGAGGGTACGTCACCACGTCATTATAGTGCAGTCATTGAAGCGAAAAATAGGGTCTTACCTCCGAAATATTTTGCTACGAACCGATTTACATGAAATTTTGGAATTAGGCTTATCTTACCCTTAACTTCAAAAGTGATATTGACCCGACCTCCGTTTAAGGGGTGAAAACGACCCCTTAATGAAAAAATTGACATTGAGCCATTTTATCGCTAGAAAACGTATTTAATAATAAGGAGTGAAATCGTAAAGTGTTCTCTAACACAATTATCTCATGTTTAACCCATTTTCAACCCCTAAAAAACTTTACAACCCCTGCAAACGACCCCTAAATTGAAAAAAATTACAAAAAATACTTTTGTATAACTTAAAAAGATTTAAATATAGAGTAAATATTGTTTTATGTTCTCTACCTTAATTATCATATTTTTAAACCCTTTTCAACCCTTAAAAACAACCCCTCAATTAAAAATTGTATAAAAAAATTTCTTTTGATGAACTCAAAATGATTTAAATGTTGTTCCACGTTCTCGAAAATGACTATCATATGTTTAGCTTTTCAACCCTTAAAACTACCCCTAAATTAAAACATTGAAAATATATGTTTATACAATTAAAAATATTTAATTATAGAGTAAGTAATCAGACACTTTTTAGTGAATAAAATATAAACTTACAAGTTATCTGGAAATGTACTAGATTAAATTAGGAATTAATTATAAAAAAATCTGCAACAAGAGCATTACAATACATAAAAAAGCTATTACACCAATCGTTCATGATTCAATATCGGAGTTGCTGTCGTAATCAAGATCTTCTTCTGGGTCAATTGGAGGGCTATTCTGGCAGTTATCTCCACTGCATGTTCCACAAGTTACATTGCAAAACAGCCCGACTCTTCGGCATCCGCAAGTGGCTCCGCAACCTTTTTTGCAGTTGCAAAAAATCATTTTAAGTAAATCTTGCAGTGCAGGTGGATCTGCAGTTTTTATTGAATTGGATTTTATTGGATATACATATATGAACGTTTGTATGTATTCGTGCGTATGTTTCCGATATATATATATGCCATATATGGATATATATATATATATATATATATTTTTTTTCATGATTTGTAAGGTATAATTCAATGCAGGTCGGGGTATTTGCCCGCTGAGTAGTTGTTTCCTGCAAATCATGTATATATATATTTTTCATGATTTGTAAGGTATAATTCAATGCAGGTCGGGGTATTTGCCCGCTGAGTAGTTGTTTCCTGCAAATCATGTATAATAACCATATATATATATATATATATATATGTATAATAACCTATATATATATATATATATATATATATATATATATTGTTATTATACATGATTTGCAGGAAACAACTACTCAGCGGGCAAATACCCCGACCTGCATTGAATTATACCTTACAAATCATGAAATATATATATATATATATATATATATATATAAGACAATAGTTTTGGGTTCATATTATTCTTTAATTTCACTCTGCTCCAAATTTTTGTGCTCCGAAATTTTCATTTTGCTAAATAGAAAAAAAAAGTTTATTTTTTGGACCATAACTCCTTCAATTTTAAAGATATCACAACTTTAAAAAAACCATTTTAAAGGTAATTGAAAGAGCTACAACTTTTTTCATTATGATATGTAGTGTAAAACCCTTCATTTTGAAACGGTGAAGGGTCAAAGGGCTCGAGAGAGACTGTGATTGCGCTACCGCGCGCTCTTTAAACAGTCATATCTCCGTCAATTTTGGTCTGACAGAAAAAAAGAAACAAAATTTTTGTCAAAAAAAAAACCTACATTTTTTATCATTACAGTTTTTTACGTATCTTTCATTATTTTTGAAATATTATGAACAAAAGGTGTTTTTTTTAAAATGAAAAAATTTTTTTTTTCTTAAAATCGTGATTTTTTTGAAAAGTATGCATTCCAAAGCAGCCAAACGGCTGGAATCCAATAAACTATTCATATTAAAGTTAAATCTAGACGGAATACGATTAATTTTAATTTTGGTGGAAATGGCACTTATGAAACACATCGATTTAAAAAAAATATATTAGATATCCCTCTTTTTTTTCATTACAACTCACTCACTTTGCGTGCAAAAGACTTTTAACGCTGCTCATTTTAAAGATTATTTTAAGCACTATAAAAAAGTTTCTCATTGTCATATGGATAAAATGTATCCGTTGTCCGCTAGATGGCATTGAATACACCGATTAAAGTTCAGACAAAAAAAAAACGTCTTTTATCTTCAATATCTCGCTTAATATTGCACTTAGAACACTCTTTAAAAAACCAATTTGTTCATTTTCTTACCTTATACAATTTTGTTTATTATAAAATTATCGTTAAAACGCATATTTTTTGAAATATTTGCAAAAAACCGTTGAAAAACGTGAGAAAATTTCGAGTTTTCAACCGCCAATAACTTGAAAAGTATTGAGTTTCTGAAAAAACTTTATAGAACATTTTTTGCTTAGAATTGGGTCTTCTATCGATCCCCGAGGATTTTGACCAAAAAAATTTCCACTAACGAGAAGGGGTGGCAACCACCCCCAGGGTAAGAACGGAGGTCGGGTCAATATCACTTTTGAAGTTAAGGGTAAGATAAGCCTAATTCCAAAATTTCATGTAGATCGGTTCGTAGTAAAATATTTCTGAGGTATAAAGCTTCAATGACTGGACTATTAAACTATCTGTAGTTCCGAAACTACTAAAAGTACAGGTACGATTTTTATTTTACGCGGGTTTTTCAACTAAATTCTGTTACTTCCGGTTGTACCAGAAAACTGTGTTAGCTTCCATATAGGGTGCCATTTTTATGATATTTACTGTTATAACGAAAGTTTCATAGGGGCGAGCGTAAATGCGTCTTTACTATATACATACTTCGATATGCGATGTAAAACAAACGTTAGGCGCGGTTAGTACTTAGATGGGCGACCGTTTCAAAGAAGACCATGTGCTCACCTCACGTATCTTCCAGCGGCTTGTATATCAGTGTATGCGCGGAAGCTATGCAACGGGTATGCGAGGGTAGGTGATATATCATCCTTCGGAGGGGATGTAAAGCCGTCACTCCCTTGTCTATTAAATGTTAGGCAAGTAAAATATCCCTACTCTTCTTAAGGGAAGAGGTTCGGCAAAAATTCCTAGTTGGGGGTAGCTCGTCTACAGGAGTCGGTGATACGCCTCAGTAGCGGAAATAGATGAATTCTCAAATAATAGTTTATAAATTGTCAACAATTTTCAAATTAATGATCATGTTCAAAGTAGCTGCCATTCACTTCTAAACATTTAAGAACTCGTTTGTTTACTTTACGCCTTGTAGCGCCGCTAATTTGCGAGTGAGTGAATAGAACGCATTTCAAACTCTTTCTTGGCAATTTTGTTTTGCCATTAAAAGATGAGCATAGACAATATTTTTATATGACTGCATACAATAAAGTCCAATAGGGTTATATCCGGAGAACGCGGAGGCCACAATTGAGGACGGCTATTTGTAAACCTCATTACCGAAATTATTGGTATTTTTTTGCTTCAAAACATTTGAAATATTTTTGTAATATTTTTTGTTATGTTTAGCTGAATTTTTAAAAGATTTCACATGTAACTTCTGTTATAACAGTAAAAATTTCTAAAACGGTACACTTTGGATATATGGAGGCTAACACATTATTTTTTAATGAAGATTCATCCATATCCCTCACAAGTCCATGTATATTTCGAATATTCTAATAATGTGTACAGTATATCAAAATGGATTAGCTCGACCTTCATGTTTAGTCTATAGAAGACCTACAGATTTTCCCAAAAAGGATCATTTAGAATAGTTCAATACCCCGTTAGTACACGCAGATTAGATTAAAAACAGTGAATAGAAGAAATAATTTATAAAGAAATAATTTTAGAGACGCGTGCTCTCGATAGGGTTAGAAATAGATACCCGAAAAGTTCCCACCCCATTCAGTCCCTTTTTTTTTTGCAAAAAAACACTTCTAACAAGGACTTAGCGATGGTGTTCCACTTTTATCTTCTAAACCGTTCGTTGAAAGAGAAAAAGTATAAGAAATAAAAAATTTGTTGTTCAATTCTGTATAAAAAATGTTCTATTAACCTTGTAACTTATCTTCACCAATTTTGTAGTAACAGCGTCCAAACTGAGATGTAGTTTAGAGCGCAAAGGTAAACATCGACCTTTCACGAAGTTTTTTTTTTAATGCCTTGTTTATATTTACGTCCTGGCGGAGTTTAGCTACAGCTAGTCTTCCACTCAACCAGGACGGCAAAATGAGATGCCGTTCACCCATCCAAGTAACGGACGGAACGCTGCTTAACTTCGCCGATCGAGGTCTCAGCGCTTAAACCGATGACGGTACCTCACTTTTACAGCGAATATATCAAAACCGGTTATACTTTAATGAGAAAAATGACCAAGAATGAATTTATAGAGCGGAATTTTCTCTATAAGATGTATGTCTAGTGGATTTGGATGCGAGTGATTTTTATTTATTTCTCCCCTTTTTTCCACGTTTGTTGTTTTTTGCGCGTTTTTTTTATTTGAGCTGGTTTCCAAACCACCCTTGAGGAAAAGCTCTCGGTGAGTTTCTTTTAAGTGGTTTTTCTCTGTAGGCCTATTCAATTTTACTTATTGGAGGGTTCTTCATCGACGAACTGTCAAATTCGGTATTTAAACATCCTTGCCCATGGAAATTAGAGCACATTGTTGAGCAGCGCAATCCAACATAACACAGTTGCATCGTTTTCCGCAACCCTTTTTGCAGCTGCAGGGTGTAGTATCCTGCAGTTGCAGGGTGTAGTATCCTGCAGTTGCAGGGTGGGGATTGGTAGTGGTAACTCGTTGGTATAAATGGGTGCTAAGAATGGTGCTATAATTGGTGTCACTTTCTTTCAACCCCGTAAAATTCCATGCATATATAAATATGCCGACTCAATGTCGCCGAGGTTTTTAAATATTGGGGTAAAAACCTAGATAAATTTCAAGTGGTGCTTGAAAGCGTCTTTAACATGAGTTGTTAAATCTTATACTTATAATATACTTGGAAATTTTACAACACGAAAAGACATTAGCAAAGTCAGAGCATATCGAGTGTAAATAGGACATTATGATGTATAAGACAGCATAGTTAGTTATTGAAGCCCCATTTCATGTATTGTTCAGGACATATGGGAGAATTGTATCGGTGATTTGGGAACCGCGTTACTGGAAGAACAGAATAAAAGCCAGGCGACGCTTTGCAACGGGGCAGAAGAAGCTCGATGCCGTACCAGTTTTCTGGGGGCAACTAACGGCTAATTTACTGCAATTGCCGTATCAGTTCGCTGGGGGCAACTATCCGCAAATTTACTGCGACGCCGGACCAGGTATCTGGGGGCGATTCAACGAGTTATCTCTGTGTATGCTATACCAATACGCTAGGGGCAACACAACGCAGTTAATCAATATTTACTTCAACGCCGAACCAGGTATCTGGGGACGATTAAAGAGCTATTTTTCTGTGTATGCCGTACCAGTGTGCTGGGGGCAGCAAATATCCGCGGTGCTGTGAATCGTGCCAGCACACTCCTGGAGCACATTCCGCGGTTGAGGTCCATAGGTCTGCGGAAGAACATAACTTGGCGATTTACACGATGGCAATTCACCGACATAACTATCTAAGTATCATAATCTACTTATTTCTCTGCGTTATTAGTTAAAATTGACTTTACGTTCTGGTTGCGAGGGAATATGAGAAATTTGCTTATTTTGGTACCAAAGATATTCATTTTATGCCAGGTTCTTTGCAACTAACTTTTTCAATGTGAATACACTTAAACTGATTACTAGTCAGTTAAAGCTTTAATAATGTTTATATAACAAAGTTTTTCAACAATGCATAACAGGCCCATATGTGTTGCATTGCTGCGGGCATTTGTTTATGTAAGGGGCTCACTGAAATAAGCGCATTTCGAGTGAACCAGGCCCAACACATTACTTTTACTCTTAAAATCAGCTGTTACAGCATTATACTTGACTCGACTTTCCGTATAGTCGTCGGTTCCCAGATGGCCTGATGTTTAGTAGTACACTAAAGCCATCCCCGGCACAGCTGGAGGTTTTGAACGACACAATGTTAAAAACCCCGCAGTTGAAAAATCTCATAAAGCTGTTTTGCTTTCAACTACGTAAATAGGAAATAATCTCTTGGTATATTTTCATTGTTGTTATAACTACGACCAGTAGGAGTGCAAATTTCGCAGTTGTGGGTTTGTTCTCAACTACGACAAGTGGTTGTTGTGACAATTAAAAGACACCCGGAGATTTCCAAGTTTAATTTCAATCTTAGGGACATTTCCCTACAGCTTATGAGCATTTACACTGAGTCCTGGCACGATGGCCACTTGCGCCGGAGACTTTTGTCTTGTTTAGCCAAGTATGCACCTAGTTTGTTGAGCTTTTTACTTTACTGGTCTGCAGCAATGGCATCACTGTGATTTTGTTAACAGAGTGATTAACGCTCTGTCATCACAATAATTAATTGTCCAGTTAGTTTTCATTCGATACTTTTTATGGAATATTAGCTTTGCTATTCAACAAGAAAATATGATAAAATTATATTACAATTTACTCAGTTATCATGAGGTTCACCTGATGAATGTTTTGTTAGGAAGATTTACGTTTGCTAAATAACAAGTTTATATTCTAGGACTGTATATTTTCAGAGTTTATGCAATGACAAGCAACTTTAGCTTCAATTTTACTTCAGTTGATGTACTATCCAAGGGCTACTTTGTCCATTTATATGTATGGTTTCACAAGAATGTTTTACAGTCAAATTATTGTGAGATATTTCTCCCCTGCGAATGCCTAGTTTTCCATGATTGTTTAATCGATCCATCAAATTACTTACCTTGCGAACTACAAACTGTACAGACCATCGGTCAGTACTGGGTCAAATTGGCCCGTAAACCTGTTCTTATTCTGAAGGGTTTACTTTTCGTCGAGTACTGAACCGGGCCGTCTCGTCTGTTTGAATTACATCTATCCATCTCGTTCACGTGCTTGAACAGTCATATACAATTTGGTAGTTGCAGTTTGTGCCATCAATTGAGGAATATTTTCCTCAACATTCTATGATATTTTACATGAGTATTTAATTCGCATTTATCACTTAAATTCCATAATGCACGAACATGACATGATTTTGTCTTCAGTTTTGCATTTAGTTTTGTTTGCATCAAAGCGTTTGGTAACACCAAAAATTTCAATTACAGTTTAATCGGCTATATGCTTCATCTTAATTACAACTTCAAAATGACACGGCATACGATTGTATTAACTGGTTCTTGTTATTGCATAGCAACCTTGAAACATGTATAGTATGGTCATTACTATAGCGACGTGAGTTTTTCTATTATAATATTTAGACCATTGACTTAAATATTTGGTTTGTGTTAACTTGTACGACTATTTGCCTCATCTATTATTATACAATAAAACGGGTTTTTATGACTATTTTTCCAATCAATTACTGCCCTTTCTTTCAACCTTACCTTTCTTGTTATACCAATAATAAACGAAATAAATGTGATTATTTCAATAAAATAAAATAGGAAACAATTTCCACTATAAAATTACAGTACAATCTTGAGTAATAAAATATGAACTAAATAACATAAATGATTAACTAGGTCTCTCAATTGATAACCAGTGTGTGCAAACTTGTTTGAGTGTTTAAATTAACAGAGTGATTAATTTCCTTAGGTATATAGTATCAGATAGAAGCAAGTAATATTAAACTTTATATAAAAGAACCTGGGGTAAATAAAAGGGTTACTACACACACAACGTAAATTGGGTCCTAACCAAATAAAACTAGACGATCACATAAATGGCCAATTAGTTATTTATCTTAACATAAAATTGAGATAAATAATTACTGGGTAGGATTAAATAGGTTTTTTCAAAAATTGGGTCCATATAATTCCATCAACGCGTAGCTTATTAAGTGAAACGAATATAAAGATATTTTGTGTATATGCTAGAGGTATGTGATTACATATTTCAGCGTAACTGATCGGTGCCTTTCCATCCATTGAAGTTGGCTTTGATGTGACCTGATTTGAGAACAAAAATCAACCAGGGCTACGGAAAGCGTGGACTATAACATTCGATGACGATCCTCGTAAATAATAAAAAATGTTTGTGGACATTCCTGGAAAACGTGCCAACCGTTAGCGTATAACGTTGTATATGGCTTCGCAGAAATTGAGTGTGCTTTAAGTCATTCACACTAAATTAGCTCTTCATTCAACGTAAATACGGCGTACGATGAGCTGTGGCCTATTGAGAGATCGCGCCTTGTTAAGCCATTGGCATTTTAATTACTGCAATGTTAGGTAAATAATTATTTATTGCCATTGAGGATTGGATTAATATTAATTAGCTGTTATGCAAATTAAAAGCAAAATAGGTTAAGATATGATAAGGGTTTACATATTCATGAATTTCATTTTATTTATTGCGGGGGAATTACACTGCGAAAAATTGACAATGTGCGAGTGCAAGTTAATATTTTTTAATTGATATGTATTTGTTATGAATAATATCAACTGTCATATTCGTCAGTTGTGTTCTTTTCATGATTTTGTTTAAACAATCGGAAATAATTCTTAAATCCCTTATTAAATATTATTTTGTTTTTATTTTTTATTTAGTGATACACTACCCAAACAGATAATTTTAATTATAGTGGAGTAAATATGGATTTGTAGAGAAAATTATACATGAAGCAAGCGCGACATAGAAAAATAAGTTTGATCTAAGTCGTTTACATATATTTCGACATTTGTACATGTTTGTCATTGACATCCTCTACAAATGACGGAACATCTTAGTCTAGCTTTCCTACAAGTACGTGCCGCTTTGCAGCCTTTTCTACACTTGCGGCTTATCGTTTTCAAATGTTCTTGTGGAGTAGCTTCGTTTTAGTAGTAATAAGAAACAGAGCATTTTTTTTTATCCAACTCCAATCTTGAGGACTTTCGGTATTGCCATACCACTGTTGAATTTGATAGTATGTTTTAAGATAGTGTTGGCGTGCACCAGACTCAGAGGTAACGATGCAAGATTACATGCATTTTTTGCCACAAACTTAATAAAGCATTTTTTGTACCTGAATTCATTCAAAGAATGCTGTTCTATATATACATCAGGGTGAGAATTAGGTCTTTAAGACATTCCACGTATTTTTGTCATCCTGCATATTTTTGAAATAATTTCACGAATTTTGGTTTGCCTTGCCTAAAAAATGCAGAAGTTGTGTCACATCCATTGAATGCGTGGAGTAATAATATGTTATCCGCAACTTCTTTTGGGTATTTAAAAGAGTTCGAAGAATAAATTCGTTCGTGTTCCCTTTGCTTGGCTTCATAAAATAGTTTGAACAACGTGCGGATAATCCTGTCATAAGAATTAAAAGGTCAACGTCTTCACCAACTATAATTACCGAATCGTAATGAGGTGATATATCTATATCTATTGTTGTGTTAATAATAAGAAAATCAGCATTTTTAGAAGCCTGCTCAACAACGATACCTGCAGTGGTAAGACTTTTACCTAATAGTGAGATAAGCCGATTTCCATTTTGATCATTTGATAAGAAACTTCTCCTGTTGCATTGTTGCTGTCATAGACACGTCAAGTGTAACAAGTGCATTCATTCACACGTGGGATGTAGAAAGCTTAGAAGTGTATAAGGAATGTGTCGATATACAGAGTGAACGCGACACGGTTCTTGACTTTCCCCATCTATAACCCCAAGAATATTAACGTAAAAATGTGCCTGAATCATTTCGATAGATAATTTACTTATCTTTAACTTTGATAACCATCTTTTTGCTTTCCCATATACGTAGTCTACAGGGTGTCTCACCGGGAAATGAATCGACCGATTTAGAGAAAAGTACGCATCAGAAAATTTAGATAATTACTAATGTCGGTGTAGCCAATCCAACTAAAATAATTACAAGCAGCTGTCACTTCCGTTTATACCGGAAGTCGATACCAACTTGCTTATTTCAAGTGGAACACCCTATGTATTTTAGGGTTTTCGAAAAGAGCATAAAATTCTGAGTCGAAAATATGTAGCATATCCTTTACCTAAACCTAGCTGTTTCAGAGATATTTGACATTTTATAGAAAATTTGACAGGTGCAACGGTTAGCAAGAACCGTTATAACTTTCTTCGTGTAAAAGATCCTCAATTGCTTGTTGTCACATAAAAAAAAAACACAAGGAGAACTACGTTCTACAACTGAAATAAATTCAATAATATCATACCAAGTGTTCCGTTTTTCGCGTTACATTTTGTCAACTTCAAACCGCGAAAACTTGTTTAGGTCAAATGGAACATCCTGTATTTTTTACGTTAGGTTGTGTAAAATTGAATTCCCTTTTTTCTGATATTAGCATTGTGGTAGTTAAAGTTACAACTTTTTGAAATAGTTGCGATTTTATTAGAAATTCATGAATTGTTTTAATCATTTCATCAAAATAGCCATGATTAGAAACAGTCAGTCATTATCTTATGTCAAAAAATGCCAGCATGTTTAAATTACACCCACGAAGGCTTTTTAAATTTGTTTATTATTTATAGAGAATCTGTTTCTTTTAATCCTTGAACCATATGGAATGAAAACGGATGACACTTATGTTTTAATAAGATTCTAGGGTGTAATGGGGTAGTGAAGCGCAAGTTATAGCCTCTCCTACTCAATTGTTAACCTCACCTTCGCGATGAGTTCAATTTGAACTTGGTGCACCCTGTTTTCACTAACGAGGCTCTAACGACCGAGTAAGGGCGGAATAACCCTTACCTTTTGCCGTGAGCACATCCACCTTCTCACGAAGCGTGCGGTAAAAATAACCCACCGCACACAAAGGTTGCTTTTGGAATCGTTTGGTTACCCCATCGTCGCAGTCTCCTTCTGTGCCATGGGACCACACCACTCGCCTTCCGCAACCGAGCTGGTCAGTTGCATACCTGCTCCAGCTAAAACTTCAAATGCAGCTTCGTTTTCAGTCGATTAAGGCTTTTAAAAAATGATGGAGCGTTCAAGTGGGACAAAATCATCCGGAGGTAAAATACCCTCCCGATCGGATCTCCGGGGGAGGGTGCCCACAGGGACACCTCATCGAATGTCGAAAAAACACCGACAAGTTAAATCCAACAAAACTAATTCTTTCATCTACGGCGCTTGGAATGTTCGTACTTTGAACGACAGCACTCGCACCGATCGGCCTGAAAGAAGAACTGCTCTAATAGATAGAGAACTTCACCGACTCAATGTTGACGTTGCAGCTCTCAGCGAAACTCGATTTTTGGAGGAAGGCTCTCTCACAGAAAAGTACTACACCTTCTATTGGAAAGGTCTTCCCACCAATTCAAGAAGACAACATGGAGTAGGATTTGCCGTTCGGAATCAACTTGTATCCAACTTAACACAAGTACCACAAGGCTTATCCGAGCGTCTAATGCTGCTACGCTATGAGCTATCAGATGGCAACGCGGTAAATCTAATAAGCGCCTACGCTCCCACTCTGGATGCAAGTCACGAAACCAAGGAAAGCTTCTATCAACAGCTGGAAGAAACCCTCTGTAGAATACCTAAAACGGAACGACTCGTTATTCTTGGCGATTTTAACGCTAGAGTAGGGAGAGATGCAGACACCTGGCCAGGCATCATAGGCAAGAACGGTTTGGGCAACATGAACGCTAACGGTCAACTACTCCTAACTAAATGCGCCGAACATGATCTAGTTATAACAAACACCATTTTCCGACAAAAGGATAAATTTAAAGGCACCTGGCGTCACCCCAGATCAGGTCACTGGCATCTACTGGACTATGTTATCGTACGTAGGAAGCATCTCAAGGACGTCCAAATTACAAAGGCGCGCATTGATAGCGAATGTTGGACCGATCATCGTCCTGTTGTCTCTAAAATGAAAATTGTTATGAGACCCAAACACCGAAGAACTCAAGTAAAACGTAGACTCCGTCTCTGTATTAGTAAATTGCGTGACCAACAAACCGTCGAACAGCTAAAGCAAAAAGTTCAAGAGAATTTGAGTGCACTAGAAGAAACCAATTCTGTAGATGTCGCTGCTACCTGGACACAAATTAAAGACAGTTTAAAAAGTGCGAGTGAGGAAATTCTTGGCACTGCAGCAAGTAAAAAACAGGAGGACTGGTTCAATGATAATGAAGCTTTTATACAAGAACTTCTTGACCGCAAACATATTGCCTTCCAAAACGCTATCAACCACCCCAACGACTCATCAAAAGCAGAAGCTTTTACCCAATCTAAGTATGAAACGCAACGCGAAATCAGAAGAATAAAGAACGAGTGGTGGGCAAGCAAGGCCAGAGAAATTCAAAGGTACGCCGATTCACACGACTACAGGAATTTTTTTCAAGGAGTAAAAGCAGTGTACGGCCCCAGTCGGAAAAATATGTGCCCTATTAAAGATTTAAATGGAAATCTCCTCAAAGAAGACCAGGAAATAAGAGCCCGATGGAAAGAACACTACTCTAACATTCTTAACCAGCAAAGTCAAGCCGATCACGATATTATAAATCTTATCCCTCAATATGACACCTTCGAAGACTTAGATAAACCACTAACAACGGAAGAGATCTTAACCGCCATTGGGCAGCTAAAAAATAACAAATCTCCCGGCGCCGACTCACTCCCAGCTGAGATCTTTAAAGCTGTGTCGTCAGAGCTCATACCCTACCTCAAAAAACTGTTTGATGTCGTGTGGGAAAGTGGTCAAGCTCCGCAGGAGTTTCGTGATACACTTTTAATCAACCTCTTCAAAAACAAAGGGAGCGCTGCGGACTGTGGAAATTACAGGGGTATAGCTCTCCTGGCTGTTGGAGGGAAGATACTCACTAAAGCGATGGCAAATAGGCTAACACCTGTTATGGAAAAGTTACTTCCTGAAACACAGAGTGGCTTTAGACCAAACCGAGGCACATCGGACCTAATCTTCACACTTAAACAGCTTCAAGAAAAAGCACTCGAACATCAAGGAGAAATTCACATGGCCTTCATTGATTTAACCAAGGCGTTTGACTCGGTGGACAGGGAAGTGCTCTGGAAAATTATGCTCCGCTTAGGTATCCCCAGAAAATTTGTGGAAGTATGTCGCAGTCTACATACAAACAACAACGCCCAGGTTATGTATAATAATGAGGCAACCGAACCTTTCCAAACCCTCACTGGAGTTAGGCAGGGATGTGTCCTGGCACCCCTACTCTTTAATTTGTTTACCACTGCTCTAACAATTATTGTTGACAACAAACTGACAGTCAGAGGAATAGGTCTCAGATACCGTTTTGATGGCGGTCTTTTTAACATAGGGCGCTTCAGAGCTTTCACGAAGACACGCACACGATTCATTTGTGATCTCCAGTATGCGGATGACTGTGCACTTTTAGCCTCTACGCCGGAAGAGCTTCAAGAACTTTTAGATGTGTATGCCCAGAGCTACGATTCCTTAGGACTTAAAATCAACATTGCAAAGACTAAGATTATGTCAACTCCTCATCAAGTGAACCAAATAGACATTACACTTAACGGAAATTCTCTTGAAGTGGTGGATCAGTTCAATTACTTAGGCAACGTTGTTAATGACAAAGCAAACATGGACAGCGAGATTCGCAATAGAATTAACGCCGCATCTAGAGCACTCTGGGGACTTAGAGAGAGACTATTTGACAACCACGACCTTGCTTTGTCAACAAAAATGGCTGTCTACAGAGCAGTTATCATTCCAACACTGCTATATGGATGTGAAAGCTGGGTTACTTACCGTCGTCATGTGAAAGAATTAGAACGTTTTCAGCAAAGACACCTCAGAAGTATGATGAAAATCCGTTGGTTCCATCACATATCAAACGTGGAAGTACTCAGGAAAGCAAACAGCCTTCCAATTGAGGTGCTTATTTCAAGAGCACGCCTAAGATGGGCAGGTCACGTTCATCGTATGCATGATAACCGCCTTCCTAAATGTACACTTTATGGTGAATTGCTAAGCGGTAGAAGAAGGCGTGGCGGTCAACGAAAGAGGTTCAAAGACACTCTCCATGAAAATCTAAAATCCTGCGGTATTGCAGACGAGCAATGGGAACAACTTGCAGCGGATAGAACCGATTGGCGAGGGGTTGTGGCCAGCTATCAAGGAAATGTTGCTGCAAGAAGGCCGAATCCAAGACCTAACCAGGTCTATGTTTGTCCTGACTGCGGTCGACATGTGCTCTCCCGAATTGGCCTCTATAGCCATAGTCATGTGCACCGTAGATGAATGGGAATTACAATGGACTACACCTTTTACTTGTTTTTTATTGTACACAATTTATCGACTGTAACATTTTTATACTCGGACTCGAGTAACGGCTAATAATAATAATAAGATTCTGTGAATTGAATCCTTGTAGAGTCCCGATTCCAGAGCAGCTTGTCTTAATGACATCCTCGGAAATGCATGAAGATATCTCAGAATGACTATTTCAATGTTTTCGTCATCAACAATAGGCTTTCTTCTTTGTATTTTTGCCTTGACAGAGCCATAATTTTTAAAATTTTCCAGTATGCGTTTTACAGTGTTTGGTGACAGTTTCCGTTTTTCTGGATATCGAGTAGCAAATGTGTTGCAAGTTCTTGATATTACTTTATCACATTCTCCATAAATAATAAACAAATTTAAAAATTTTTCGTTGGTATAATTTAAACGTGATGGCATTTTTTGACATAAGATAATGACTGATTGTTTCTAATCATGGCTATTTTGATGAAATTATTACAACAATTCATGAATTTCTAATACAAACGCAAATATTTCAAAAAGTTGTAACTTTAACACCCACAATGCAATATAAGAAAAAAGGGAATTCAATTTTACACAACTCGACTTAACAGGGTGTTCCATTTGACCTAAACAAGTTTTCGCGGTTTGAAGTTGACAAAATGTAAAGCGAGAAACGGAACACTTAGTATGATATTATTGAATTTATTTCAGTTGTAGAACATAGTCCTCCTTGTGTTCTTTTTACGTGACAAGAAGCAAATGAGGATCTTTTACACGAAGAAAGTTATAACGGTTCTTGCAAACCGTTGCACCTGTCAAATTTTCTGTAAAATGTCAAATATCTCTGAAACGGCTAGGTTTAGGTATAGGATATGCTACATATTTTCAACTCAGTATGTTATGCTCTTCGAAAACCTTAAAATATATAGGGTATTCCATTTGAAATAAGCAAGTTGGTATCGACTTCCGGTATAAGCGGAAGTGCCAGCTGCTTGTAATTATTTTAGTTGGATTGGCCACACCGACATTAGTAATTATCTAAATTTTTAAAATTCTCTGATGCGTACTTTTCTCTATATCGATCGATTCAGTTTCCGGTCAGACACCCTGTATAAGGAAAGTGTGGTGATCGTGTAAAAAATTGATTTTGAGTTATTGATGGATTTACACGCTTTCAAGTCTTTTGAATAAAAAAAGTGGTGTTTAGAAAATGTCCATCTGCTGTCTATGGTCGCACCTAGAGCCCGAACTACTGGATCGATTTTGTTCAAATTTTACATGTGTATTCAAGACGGTTACAGTTCGAGGCGAAATCGCAAAATCCTAGCCCAAATGTGGGAGGAGTAAACCCTTAAAAACAAGAAAAAAATAGAACATAGTTTTTTTCTCTAAAACGATTTTTAACGATTTTGATTAAATTTGATACATGGATGCTCCCCTAGTACACGACCAGTTGCTTTTAAATACCTGGAGGGAAGCTGTCGGGGGGGGGGGGAGGGGGTTGTGAGTTTTAAATAATTTCATATTTTTTTTCTCAAACGGTTCTAACAATTGTAATAAATAAATAAATAATAATAAATAAACACCACAGAAATTAGACAACCCCCAATTCCAGAAGCCAGAGGCTTGTGCGGAAGGAGGTTACACATTGAAAAAACGCGGACATACAACCATTTCCTCCGACAGTATCAGTGCCGGAGCCAGGATTCGAACTCGGTAGCGCGATACACGTGTGGTTAATCGCGATTGCCATCTCGTGCCTTAACAAACCATCAGCCATCAAATGTAATACATGAATACTGACTTAGTAGTAGCATAAGGTAATATGATCGGTTTTACCTAAGAAATGCAGGGAGGGGGGTTGCGGGGGGTGGGGCAAGGAATTAAATAATTTTTCCTCTAAAACGGTTCTAACGATTTTGATTAAATTTGGCACATGGACACTCACCTAATACCGGTATTAAATGACATGTCCAATTGCTCCTAGAAAATGCAGGGAGGGAAGCTGTGGGGGGTGAGTTTTAAATAATTTCATAATTTTTTTCTCCAAAACGGATCTAACAATTTTAATCAAAATTAACACACGAATACTGTAGTAGTATCATAAGGCAAAATGACCAGTTGCGCCTAAGAAATGCAGTGAGGAGGTCGCGGGGGCAAGAAGTTAAAACACAATGTTTTAAATTTCAATAAGATTTGGTTGAGAAGAAATAAAGATTTGACAATGAAAAGATTCGATGCCGGAACCAGGGCACATTATTTCGGTTTACTCCTAAATGGGAAAGTTTGTCTGAGTTGTCGCGGACCGATTTTTTTAAAGCTCTATTGCTTAAGATTTGCAAACTCCATAAAATTCTTCAGTGTAACCACATAGTTACTATGGCATTGTAAATTAAGCTGGATGCATAACTGTCATTACTGACAAATTTGGTATTTTTTATGGATAATAAAATGTATCATCCTTAATTTTGAATCAACTTTTCCAACCTTAGGCAAAATGTATTCTACCCTTTAAAATTTCGGAGCAGCAATATTTAAAAAAAAATTTAAAGAATGTTCATTTGTTTAATACCCAAATAATTTTTTTACTCATGAATACTAGGATCAAGGTGTTCCGAAAAACTTGTGCAACAATTGTATAAATAAGACAGCAGCGAACAGCGAAACTGTTTTACACAAGATTAGTGCTGTACGGTTATTATCATTTGCGTTGTTTGCAAACACCTAGACATGAAGTCGTACAACATCCGAGTGTCATATTTCAATGCATTAAGCGGAAACAGTAAGTCATTCATGTATTGTAGTTTAGTAGTTTGCAGGTTTGATCAAATAAAACACATAGAGGTCATTTAAGTCTATCCCGGAATATACATAACATTTATATACAGGAATTCAAATGAAAATATTACAGTGCGTTAAGTATTTATAAAAATATATTTTTTAATAACGCAACGCACATATTTTTCATATTTGCTTGTGACGTTTACGTCAAAGGAATAGTCAGAGGTTATTTTTTTTAACAAATAATATAAATTGGAATAAACACAGAAATAATGTATTTTGCTGACGTTTCAGAAAGTAGTCTCTTTCTGTGTTCGAAGTTTTTTCGAAGAACTCTTATTTGTTGTGTATGTTAAATACACAGTTTTAAGATTCTGTTTATGTTATTTCCATACTTACTACTTACACAGAACTGATGATATTTTCTCAACATTATCTAAAATGAACGTAACCAGACTGCAACCAACAGCTACTCTCCGGGCTATGTGCCCCGCCGAGTGCTGAATTACAAGTTACAAGCCTGGTGCGTTAAGTGTAATAATTTCATATTACCAACAGAACGCAAATGCTTCGATTGCAACAAACACCGGCCGAAAGACTGATCCTACTTAAAGGAGCTCTCGTGCCAGTCGCCCCTACCTACCTTGCACTGACGAGAGCCAACAGCTCGAAACTGCAGTCTGCAAGTGGCTATTATTTGATGAAGTTTTAATTTGCTTGTGATTTATTTTACGGTCACGGTAGCTCAGTCGACTAGAGTGCGCTATTTGGCAAATTTTCTTTGGTCAGACTCTATTGTGTTCTGAGTTCGATCTCCTTCACCGACACCGGCAATGTCATTGGGTAACGGATGTTGTCTGCATTTTTTCAAATATGCAACCCTCTTCCGAACAGGCCTTGGCTTTGGATTTAGGAGTTGTCTACTATATATGGTGGTGTGTGTTTCATTTGCTGATATAATTATTTAAATTTAAAAAAAAAACAAAATGGTAGTATTTACTCAAAATGAAAAGGTGGACATGTTATTTATTTATGGGGAATCAAAAAGGAATGCATATCAAGCTTAGAGGATATATGCAGAGCAGTATCCTGGAAGGCATCACTCTTATAAAAAATATTTTAAGATTTTAGTAGAAAAATTTAGGGCCCAGGCAAATGAAAACGAAGAATATACGTTTGTTATTGACGAGGCCTCAGAGATTAATGTCTTAGCATGCATGGAAATTATTAAAAATGCAAGTAAAGTATATACGATTGGAATTGAAACCGTATAAAAACTAAAAGCCGGCAAAAACAGTCGGCATCTCTTTATTGTACATGGGCGGAGGTAAATAGAAATGCTTGTCATAACAAAATGATAAGATTTTCGGGCGTTATTATATTATCCTCTGTTTCAAATGGTCTCCAGAAAGCCATGGTAAATTAGTAAATAATTAAAATATTTTACCTTTTATACAGTAGTAAATATTTATAAATATGGACAGTGACTAACTAAACTCCTACGCTTGATATTATAATATTTATGCACTGCACTGGCACATAGACAGCACGATATTAGACTTCCACGTTCTAAGATAAAGAAACGATTTACGAGTTTTTTTGTGCTAGTAGGCCTGTCCGTTTTATTATCTTTAAACCAGTGCAGTCGTAGATGGTTCATTCAGGCTGATTACATTGCCAGTCTCGGACTCGCCTGCACAGTTTCAACTACCGTTCGAATCTCAATACCATTGCCAAATATATAGGACAAAATATCAAGTTCAGTACGCACGGTCCTGTGCTTTAATACTGACCAGTTTCAATTCCAATCGTATATACTTTACACGTGAAATTGGAAATGCTCTTGATATTAACTTGATAATCTATTAGAAAAATATTGAGAAAACATAGATATAAATTATATAAATATCCAACTTCAGCACTTGCAGGTAAAGTCGGGTGTATATTTACTGGGCAGTCAAAAAACGCAACAAGAATTGTACAATCTCGATAAAATATCGTTACTCTCTGTACTATCTCGCCTGCAATTGAAAAAATTGCTTGTAATGGATCGGTGTGGTGTCAGAAAAATCAAATCGAGCATAAAAGTTTGTAGGCCATCGGCCTGAACAGTTAATTTTTTCAAATGGAACTACAATGGTAGAGTACTACCATAAAATAGCGGATAGTCTAAGGATTCTGTGAATGTAGCCTAAAGCAATATTTTGTAGTCATGTCACAAATTGACACCCGGTATACGTATTGTAAGATTAATCACATATTCGATTTACTCGGAACAAAAACAAAAGATAAACTCTTGATAATAAAAATATATCTTATTACTAATTAACCCCATTCCGCCCTTGCATTTCCCTAATAATACCGGATGAAGTGCATTCTCCTGGATAAGTAGTCCTTACTATAAACTAAGGACATATCTACATTAGATGAAGTGAACGTTACATTCAATAACCTTGAAATTGAATTAAGTCTAATAATAGTTTATATGGATTAGCTTGCTGATTAAAATGTCATTCGACAGTATTGAAATCATCAGTTATTATAATATGCCCATCAACCTTTAAAGAGTTATTTAAGTTATCTTTAATTAATATAGAAAAAAGAGATTACATATTTCCATGTTGCTTATATCCATATCATCGCTTTTAAGGGGCCCCTACACGTTCAATTATATTGCGCAGTATAATATTGCGCAATATATTTTAACACAAACGATTCAATATTCTTGTGCAATATCTAGTAGTTTCAAAAGCAAATTGCAAAAGTTTAATAACAAATTCGCGGTCTTCAGTTCGCTTCGCCATGGTGACTGATACAAATAATTATTGGGCAAATTGTCCCTGCACGTGCAAATAATGCAATATTGTGCAATAAATTTCAAACAAGCTCAATCTTTATTCAATACTTGCGCAATATACACAATATACTTCTCAGACGCACAATAATATTGCGCAATGTCAAATATTGCGCAATATAATTGAGCGTGTGTATAGAGATCGATTCGCATAGCTCTGGATCTGTTAGTTGGATCACCAAAGTTAAATTAGTTTTCGTAATTAGTATCGGTAATTTTGCAAATCTGACGTGAAAATTTGTATGTCCTTGTACGGTTTTAGTTGTTACAAAGAAGCCAATGCTCTTTACAACATGCATATATATTTAAACGTTAAAATTTGTTTCATGAAAATTTTACCAGTATATCGCGTGATCCTGCCTTGTTAATGTCTGCGTCACTTTGAAACGGCGAATAAAATGAAGTGTGGGTATTTAATGAGTAAATATTACACAGATAAAATCAGCCAATAAAAATGAAAGTTTTGTTAACACGAATAGCGTTGACCATACGTGCCTAGAGACTGCTTACGAACTTTTCCTCCACATTAACATTTTTTTTTAAATACTTCAGGCACCAACGTTTGGCCTAGAACTGTTTCGCACAATCGTGGATACAAGTATAGAGAGGGCATGGTAATTTATGTAAGGTTTACAGGCGAATTGATGCTGCCTTCCCTATTATACAATAGAGTCAACCACTGAAAAAAAATTAATGCTGCCCTATACAAATATACGACAAAAGGTTGTAAAAACATAAGAATGTAATTTATTGCATAAAGTACAACTTTGTTTTGTTTTTATCGTTGTTTCCATCTATTTAGATAAGAACAAAACAAAGTTTTTATTTATGCAGTCAACTTTTTATCAGGTTTTTTTTATAGTTCAGTCGCATTTTATATATGACGAGAATTTCTGAATGTATGTTTGTTCTGGAAACAGATTAATGAATTTTGTATAGAACCTGGTCTAGATGTTCGAAAAATTAATAAACCGTCTGGGGCGAGCGTATGTGCGTCTTTACTAATTGTTGTAAAGTAAATACGGCCAAAATTGAAACTGGTCAGTTTTAAAGCACAGGACCGTGCGCACCGAACTTGATATTTTGTCCTATATATTTGGCAATGGTATCGAGATTCGAACGGTAGTTGAAACTGTGCAGGCGAGTCCGAGACTGGCAATGTAATCAGCCTGAATCAACCATCTACGACTGTACTGGTTTAAAGGTAATAAAACGGACAGGCCTACTAGCACAAAAAAACTCGTAAATCGTTTCTTATCAGCCAACGTGGAAGTCTAACAACGTGCTGTCTATGTGCTAGTGCAGTGCATAAATACCTATTATAATATCAAGCGTAGGAGTTTAGTTAGTTACTGTGCATATTTATAAATATTTACTACTGTATAAAAGGTAAAATATTTTAATTATTTACTAATTTACCATTGGAGACCATTTGAAACAGAGGATAATATAATAACGCCCGAAAATCCCGAAATAGTTGAACCGATTATTGTCGAAAAAGCCGAAATAAATGTAGAGTTTAAAAACCAAGATTTACACGTACAAAGTCAACGTATTATTTTAAATATACATGAATGTTTGAAAAGCGAAAATCCTGAACAATGTGAGAAAGAAATAATACGACGTATTAACGAATTAACTAAAATATCAAAATCAATAATTTATCGCGTAATTCAAGAAGGCGATGTTATTAGCGTAAAGAGGAAACGGAAAAATACGAAATTAAAAAATATTGATGATGCCACTAGAGATGTAATACGACGTATAATTTATAATAGGTATGAAGAAAATATAGTTCCTACGTTAAAAATGATTCAAGAAAAATTGAGCGATTATCCTGATTATAATTATAGGTCTTTAGATACACTACGAAATGTTTTATTAGAATGCGGTTTTAAACATAAAAAACTTGACAGTCGTATGGTAATTATGGAATCGCGACGTATAGTTTCACTTCGAGTAGATTATTTGGAAAAAATAGAAAATATCGTAAACTAAACAGGCATATAGTGTATCTAGACGAGACGTGGTTTGACACGCATGATGTTGTTCAGTATGGTTGGGTAGATAGTTCGCACAATTATTGTGTTTTAAATACTCCGTGTTCAAGAGGAAAACGCGTTATCATACTTCATGCGGGAAGTGAGAATGGGTTTGTACCCAATGCGTTGCTCTTGTCGGCCAAAAAAAATATCGCAGTCTTCTGCAGACTATCACGAAGAGATGACAGCCGATCTATTCGAAAAATAGTTTTCTCAACAGCTTCTACCAAATATTCCGCCAAATTCGGTAATTGTATTAGATAATGCTTCTTATCACTCGCGTAGTATATTAAATAAAATACCAAATAACAGCACAAAAAAGGAAGACATTTTAAAATTCATGAGAAAAAAAATATGGAAATTCCTGTAAAAGTTCCGATAAAACGCGAATTACTGAAAAGAATAAAAGAACAGAATTTCAAAAAGGAATATGTTATTGATAACTTATGTGTTTACACGGTCATACACTTTTGTGGTTACCTCCATACTATTGCATATTTAATCCTATCGAGATCGTTTGGGGAACACTAAAAGTACGTTTACGAAAATGTAATAACTCTCCAACGTTAAGCGCGATCGTAGTTGATTATATAAGTAATAAATGACATTGACAATAATACTGATTTATGGAAAAATTGCGTTAGGCATGTAATTGGAGAAGAAAATCGATATCCAACGTTACCCCCTAGTGCGCCGATTTTAATTCAACTGGATAATGAGTCCTCCTCAGAAAGTGAATATTCGGACGCGTCAATTAACATTGAACTTTTCTTCATTTTTTCATTCACTTTTTTATTGTTACATTTCGTGGAATATATTTTATTTAACTGACAAGAAATTTTAATTTAAGTTACTTCATTCTAGAGAAATATTTTAATTTTTTTTTTATTTATGTTTTATATATACAAATATTTATTTTTGTTTTCATATAATAATTCTTTGTTTTGTTCAAGAAACTTACGTTTTCATTTTAGAAGAAACTTAATTTTTTATTTTATTTTTGACTAAAATCGTTGCCCCTCGTTAATCTAATCTGTCCCATCCCCTCCTGGCAAGATATGTTCGTACCTTCTAGTTGGTCCTTGCTGAGCAATAACATATTTCAATATAATATGGGTTAACTTTAAAACTAAAACCAATAAATTTAAATATTTAGACTTTATATCTAAAACTGATATAATACTTCAAAAATATGTTATTGGCGAAATGAACCTAATAAACAAAAAATAATAAAAATGAATACAATTTTAACATTTTATTATGACAATCATTTCTATTTACCTCCGCCCATGTACAATAAAGAGATACCGACTGTTTTTGCCGGCTTTTAGTTTTTATACGGTTTCAATTCCGGTCGTATACACTTTACACGATGGTGGTCAGGCCGCCCATCACATAATATGCGGCGCCGGTGTGGTCCAGCATACCGGTCACGACAATGAGAAAACTGAATCACCGAAATATCAGCACCTATTTCCACCCTTCAGCTAATATCCTGCAGCTCAAAAAATCGGAAGACGATGCAACTGTGTTAAAGTTGGATTGCGCTGCTCAACAAGCTCTAATTGCCATGGGCAAAAATGTTTAAATTCCAAATTCGAAGAACAGTTCGTCGATGAAGAACTCTTTAATGAGTAAAATTGGACAGAACTTTAGTGGAATAGGGCTATAAGGGAAACCACTTTAAAAAACGCACCGAGAACTCTACCTCAAGGGTGGTGTGGAAATGAGCTCAAATTAAAAAACGCATTTTTGTGGAAAAAAGGCAAAATAAATAAAAATTACTTGCATCAAAACCCGCTTTTATAGAGAAAATTTCGCTCTATAAATTTATTCTTAGGCATTTTTCTCGTTAAAGTAACCAGTTTTGAGATATTCGCTGTGAAACTTCGTATAAGATCGATAGCGCAGTAAAAATAGGACAAAAAATCAATATAAATGAACTTTTTCCATAAGAAATTTTATTATTGGATCCAGTTGGGGAGGTGCTCAGGAAAACCCAAAAAATTTTTGTGCTTCAAAGACTCTCTGCTCCAATTCCAAACAAATTTTACGGCGTCAAAAAACTGGCGTCGAGACCTAACTTTTGAAAAAACAAAATGATCCGTTATGAACTTAATGGCATAAAATGGCGGCCAATTCAAATCTTACATAACAAATTCAATTGCGCACACTGGGTTTAATATTTTTGCATCAAGTTTTCAGGGTATTTTTCTTAGAGCAAAAGGCAGATTCTCTGAAAGTTTGAAGTTGATCGGTTCACCCAGCGGCTCTGGGCAGCAAAATTTAGAAAAAAAGATTTTTTGGCCAGTTTTTTTCACTTTTGTAGGTTATGGTTGCGCTCCTAAGTCCTACTCTAAACGTAGATTTGTAAAAAATTTAATTATTATTTTGCTTCTTTTATGTTGTCCCGATCTAACTTATACATCTCGAGTTATTCACATTTTTTGGTTGAAAAACGCGGTTAAAAAAAATACAAATATTTTTTGGGTACTCTTTAGCACCTCGCCAACAGGAACCAACCATAAAATTGCTTATGGAAAAGTTCCACTTCAAATCAGATTTTGACGATTTTTAATAGCTATTTATACATCAAGTCCATAATACACAACTCGCCCTCTTTGTAAACCGAACTTGTTCATAAGCTTTATTATGGACGAGTTGCACACAAAGCTTTATGTCCAACTGCTAAATTTGGTTTATTAACGAAAAAAATTTATTGAATGACATATTTGACATTTTTATAACTGTTGTACATATTTATTTGAAAACGGCAAAATCTGACATCGGCTGATCGGAAACGTCTAAATCCGACATAATAGCAAAAGTAACTTTATTTTACTAGTACAATAAAAATAACTTTATTTATTAGTACAATAAAGAAATACTTTATAGAAGCAAAACTATATCATAAACAGTCCTTTATAATGTGGTCGGACATAAAAGTTTTTATTTAAGTTGCAATTTTGTTTGTTAGTTAGAAATTCAAAATGACGGCGCCAATATGGCGGACGACTTTTGTCTTTTATGGTCCAAATCGATCAAAATCGATATCTGGGGGTTTTCGGGTTCGCCGATTACGAATTTATCGTCAAAAATTTAGTTCAGGATGGCGACTTCAAACTGGCGGACGACTTTACCGTTTAAGATCCGATTCAACGCAAATCAATATCTGGGGGTTTTCTAGGTTGCGGATTACGAATTTTTAGTCGAAATTCAGACATTCAAAATGGCGGCGCCAATATGGACTTTTGTCATTTAGATCCAAATCGATTAAAGTCAATATCTGGGGGTTTTGGAGTCGCGGATTACGAATTTCTAGTAAAAAATTTAGTTCGAGATGGTGGACGACTTTACTGTTTATGATCCGATTCGTCACAAAATCAATATTTGGGGATTACAGCATATCAAAAGACTAAAACTAAAAAGCGAAGAATAAAATTATATAAAAAATATTTTTTCTACTCCCTTATGTAAATATGCTGTTTTCCGTGCAGTCTGTAGAATGGATAAGTGGGCCATTCCAGTTAACTGAACGGATATATTTCATATACGTTCTAGGATGGATATGAAATCGACCAATCACAGTTCGTGTATTAAGTACATATGCAACTATTCGTTTTAAAAAATTCAAGTTAGTGCGTAAGCTGTCAAAGTAATTGTCAGTGTGTATTCGCGCAGTTTGAGCTAGAAAATAATTTAAAATGAGTGATTCCAGTGAAGAATCGATAAACGGTATACCACCTAAAATTTTATTGAAATTATTATATACAGACAAAATTTTAGGGATTGAACCTATGATCTCTTGCATTTCGAAGCAATTAGCAATTAAAATAGCTTTATTTTTTTTTTGAGTAACAGCGTTTAAAAGGATATTTCATTTATATCATTCTTGGTTTACATTTGAATGAAAGACACCGACCCGTTACAAATATTTGAAATAAATACGAAACGAGCCGGCCGGCTGTTGGAATGCCAATTCAAGATATCCGATTCCACATTAATCCATTAATATTGCTGCTCTCCTGATAATTTAAAAGCGCATTTTCTTTTGTTATCCAGCAAGCTGGTTATGCAAGCGTGCATATAATTGCTAGGCTACTGAAGCTTTTATAAAATGTTTGCATCTAGAACATAAGATTTAGCAGAAGTTAAGTTTGTATATTAAAATTTGATCAAAACTATTATTTGTAGTTTTTTCTTAATCCGGTCGTAGAAAAAGTATACTGTACAACTCGAGTGGATTATCCATATCTACATCTATCATATCCACTCTTGTTGCACAGACTACTATTAAAAAAGCCTTTATTTAAATGCTCTAAAAAGTAGAAAATAAACTTTGAAGTAAATCAAACCCATCATTTTGTTAATATATTTTTTTTTGTGGTATAAAGGCTTGTCACGAGCAATTTCCTTTACACAGGAAAATCTCACGACGAGCTTTTGTATCAGAAAAAAAATTATATAATGTAAGAACATGATGCGTTTGATTTACTTCAAAGTTTATTTTCTACTTTTTAGAGCATTTAAATAAAAGCTTTTTTATATAATTTTTTACCTGTGTGCTCCAAACTACCCCTTAGTTTGAACGCTGTTACTGCGAAATAGGAGGGGATAAGCTACAAAGTCAATACATATTTTTTTACAGAATTTAACGGCAATTTTTTTATTTCCTATACTTTTTTCTCTTCCAACAAATTATGTACAAGACAAAAGTGAAAAACCAGCGTCAAGTCCCCGTTAGGGGTGGTTTTGCTAAAAAGGGACTTTCTGTTCCTGAATGGGATGGGAGCTTTCCGGTTATCTATTTCTGACCCTATCGATAGTACACATCTTAAATATTATTTCTTCTAAAATGTCTAATTTGCCTGGACTAAAGGTAGTGCATATAATTTTTTTCATAATATAAAGAATTACTTAAATAACAGGTTCCATTAAAAAAAAAAGCTTTCGTCGAAAAACCTATATCGTTGAAGAATGTATCTTGTTTAATGTTAGTATCTGAAGAGATAATATTTTAAAGGTTCTTGCAGACCGATTTTTAACAATTTCGGCAACACCGCGACCCATGATTAAAACTAAAAATTAAAAAATTTATATTCTTCGAAAATTAAAATAATATTTGAGTCAGAACATTTGTATTTTGGTAAAAAAGAAGAGGAAGCGGAGGTTGACAAAAATTAAACCGAACACTTTCGACTAATTAAACAAATTGTATTAAAAAGGACCAACCAAGCTGGCTAATTCTGTAACGTTCCGAATCCAACTTTCACTATATTCTTATTTAGTTGCAGTTGAGATACATTTTGCGTGCGACAACAAATGACCTTTGTGGGACAGATAAATTGCGGGTTAGTCTACGTTTGTTTGTGGTAGAGATCTGAGAAATTCGAATTCCAGAGGGAACCCGAAGACTACTTAGTGGTCTCCCCTTATTCACGTGGAGGCAGCCCGCATTGATCGTGGTGGCCATTTGCAGCGCATAGCGCGACTTGTCGCCTCGAAACACAGTTTAGTATCTGAGCCAACGGCGACGATAAATCCTCGCAATCCTCCTGTGACTGACACGTTGTAAAACCGAACATATGCTTATTTACCTAGGTCAAAAGGGCGCAAGGGAGGGAGCAGCGTCTGGAAATCTGGCAGCAGTAAATCGCTTTAATTGATAAAGCCTCTACGGTTTTCTATGAATGTGATTTTAAAAGTGTTCTTGAATACTACGAATATATACTGAATATATCATTAGGAGGCTTATAACACATGCATCTGAAGAAACGTCATCTATAGGATGTAAATAAATGAATTAAAAGATGCCACTTTCAGTTAATGTAAATTTTTGAGATTAGAGGTAGTTGTCCTTAAAGCGAAAAGTTATTGAGTTATTCTTACACATCTGAAGTAAATCGACTTAACATTTGCAACTTGCAAAATTCTATGCGCACAAGTAAAAAAAACTATTTTATAGGCCAGGAATCAGGGCACCAAAAACGACAGAAATCATAAATTGTATTTAGAAAGCTATAGAAGATTTGAATCTCTTCATTTTAGTCTTCAAATGAACGCACAAAGTTATACGTACCTATTACTGGATAATTTTTATACCGGATAGAAATTTTACATGAGTATGCCGGAAAATTTTTGTATAAAAGGCCATGAATATTATATTTATCAAAAATTATTAATTACAGTTGAGCTAACTGCTGTTAAAAATAAGACATAGACAGACTTATTAATCCAACAAACATATCCATGTAAAGGATATATCTTACAATTACATACTGTCTATACCAAACCATCCCTATAATTTGGTTATTTGTAACTGGATTTTAATTTCTTTTACAATACAAGCAACTAATGAGGAAACTAACTTTGGAAGGTAGAACTGCTAGGCTATTGATTATGACATAAAAAACAGGGAAATAAGGAACTAAAACGTTCAAGGATTTCTATTGCATAAATCGTTCAATTGGTCATTTAACATGAGAAAACCGCGGAGTGCTATTAAGTTAGAGGGTTCAAATTGGGGATAGGGGTGAAAATGCAACTCATTCAGTTTCTTAAATATAACTCGAAAACGAAGCAAAATTCAGGTAGGAACATTTTTGTAGAGAATCAAATTTCCCATCGAAATGGTTATTTAGAAAAATAAAAACATTTTTTTATACGAAAGGTATCAAAAAATATAATTAAAAAAGCAGCCATTTTGGGGCCATTTTCGAGAGAAAAATTGGGTCAAGAAAAAATTGTCAAAGAAAATAATGCTCTATTTCCCAGAACGACATTTTAGTCTGTTTCGATATTGTGTCATTATTCATCAATATCCCACTCACTGAAGCCCTAAACGTTCTCAAAACTAAACACAGTATTTCTCCCAGCACTCTGACCCTTCTAGAACATTGTTTGTCCAACACCTATTTTCTCTTTCAAGGCAACTACTACAAACAAGTGAGAGGAGTTCCAATGGGATCACTTCTGTCCCCCGTCATAGTCAACATCTACATGGACAACTTCGAAACCCAAGCCCTAAATTCATCCGAACTGAAGCCTACCTGCTGGCTAAGATACGTAGATGACATCTTCGTTATCTGGCCACATGGTAGAGATTCGCTAAACAACTTCCTATCTCACATTAATCATATACACCCTCAGATCCAGTTCACTATTGAAATCGAAAACAATTGTTCTCTCCCTTTCCTAGACGTCCTCATTACAAAACAAAACAACAATCAATTCTCCTACTCTGTGTATAGAAAACCAACCCACACCAACCGTTACCTTAACTCAAAATCACACCACCATCCATCACAAATAAATTGCGTTGTCAACACTCTTGTAACCAGATCCCTCAGACTAACAGACAATCACAACAGACAATCCGAACTACAAACATTAGAAGAAGCACTTCTACAAAACGGTTACGACAAAGGACAGATGACAAAGCTTTCCTACCCTACATCAAAGGTGTCACAGACAAAATTTCACATAAAAACCATATTCACAACACACCAAACAATTTCCAATTTAATCAGAACTCCAAAAGACCAAATACTTAATGATTCCCACGGTGTATACGAAATACCTTGCTCAAACTGTCCCTAAACCTACATTGGACAAACCAATAGACGGATTAACAATAGAATATATGAACATCGTCTTGCAGTTAGAAAATCGGATCCCACATCATCACTTGCCCAACACCGCCTCCTAACAGGCCATAATATAGACTTAACACCAAAACCATAGCACCATCATTTTTCCAGAAACCGCGAATCATCCGCGAAGCAATTGAAATTGAAAAACGTCCCAATTGTCTAAACAAAATGGATGACGGTCATCGTCTTCCAGTCGCTTGCAAATCATTGATCTCCAGGCTAGCCCCACAATCTTCATCCACACCTCATAATCCTGATAGCAGCCGTTCTGCTCTGATGCCTCCATCAACAGACCCTCAACCCCCCACCACTCTCCCACCCACAGACAGCTTTCGTATAAATAACACTTCGTCCGATACTGCCAGCGAGTTCGCTCTAAGGAGTAGGCAGATTGAGGCCTTAGAGACGGATCGTGGTGAGATCTGGGGAGTAGGCGGATTGGGACCCCGGAATCGAACCAGTTCCACGAACTCCTAGTATTATTTTCTTTGACAATTTTTTCTTGACCCACTTTTTCTCTTGAAAATGGCTCCAAAACGGGAGCCGAAACGTCGAGACATTAACAATCTCAGACGCGGTTCAACCCGAGAACCTAATATTTTTCATATATATAAATATATATATATATGTTGTTTTTTAGGTTTTCGCGGGTGTTAAATGAAGTATTGTTGTACTTCCGGGTGCTTTCCCGCGTCGATGATCGACTCCTCCAGGAGTCACGGTTGTCTAAACGACGTTTCGGCAGAATCTCATCTGCCATCTTCAGATTCTCACTGAAAGCTGCCTACTGCTGCTTCTCGTTGCTCGAACTGAACTCAAATTGTTTTTATTTTTTTAAATAAGCCATTTTGGTGGGAAATTTGATTCTATACAAAAAGCTTCTTATTAACTATACATGAGTTTTGTTTCGTTTTCGAGTTATATTTAAAAAACTGAAAGGGTTGCATATTCACCCCTACCTCCAATTTGCATCCTCTAATTTAATAGCACTCCGCGGTTTTCTCATCTTAAATGACCAATTGAATGATTTATGGAATAAAAACTCTTGAAACTCTTAGTTATCAATAGCCTATGCTACTCAAGCTCTAAACCAGGACCAACTATAATTTTTTCAAAATGGAAATTTTTCAAAAACACAACACAACAAAAGTTGATTAAATAAGTTGAGTTCCACAAAAGCGCAAAAGTTTTACTTTCCTTCTAATTCTTTTTTATTATGGTTCAATATTTTTCTTAATTCTTTAGAAGATATTGATCAACAAGCTTGCAAAACATTGTTACAAAATTCCTGTCATGTTAGTGGTCTGCTTTTATAAACTATGTCTATATCTAAGTCGATGTATTTAATTATGAAAGCAAATAAGTTACTTATTTTCGCCATAGAAATATTTCAGGGCGAACAATGTTTCTTTCTTTTTTCCTCAGTCATTAATCTCTCAGTTCATGCTGTAAGCAGAGTAACAATAAATTTAGTTTGTTTGGTTTAAAGGCTAAAGTACAATTAATCCAGGTTAAATTTAAATTTTATCATACGAAAGAAATTTCTCCAAAATAGAGGTTTAGGTATAGTATTACACATGAATTTAAATACACTGTCAAAAACAAGCTTGTATTTCACATAATCTTATTTAAAATTTAATACTTATTAAATTCATATATTTTATCTATCCTGATTTATTAGTTCGTGTCAGGTAGATATTTGTATGTATGTGGATACAAATGTGCAAGTGGCTTGCCGAGCTTGTCAAATATTTCTTAATTTAGTTAATAATAATAATAACAATAATAATAGGCTTAATCTAGCAGACAAAAACTGTCCATAAGCAGGAGAAAAGTTACAAGATAACACAACTTCATATATAAAAATTTCAGTTGCGCAGAATAAATACTATCAAATTTAGGAAAATTACAGACGAAGGTATGTTTCTACTATATAATAACTTAGAAGCAGTTGATTGGAGTTGGGTGAGCGCATCAAACAACATTATTCGTCTTGGACATCCCTGAAGTTAGCTTCAGATTTAGATTTTTCCTCAGATTCATTTTTATTACAGTCGGCCAATCAAATAATTGTGAAAAATATAAAACAACGGTATTTATATTCCCAAACTATATAGTTACGAAAAATAATATATAAAATGAAACAAAAACATCTGGAGTCACAAATCAAAACAATGAATTAATAAACAAATATAAAACATTGGCTCCTATTCAAGTAGTTCCATCAATAATCAGTTGTTTGTTCACTATGTCGCCAATTGAACAGTAGGACACCGTTAGAAGAATAATATAGTGAGGGAATTCAATGCTTATAAAACATATATTTTTTAATTACATAAATTATAACTCGCTAATTGTTAGAATAACGCGCTGGTCTTAGAGTGAGTTATGGGGGTCTCATTGCTCATGCATTCATAAGTATTTATATCGATATATCTGTGTCCTTGAACTACTATGATTATGTAATATATTCCATAGTTAGTCTATTTACGGCTTGCGAAAGTAAAATAAATCTGTACTTGGTTTACCGAATGCGCCAAATTTCGGGGAGTGATATTATAATTATAAAAATACAAACTCATAAAAACAAGCCCGAAAAGTAAGATGATTTAAAAAAATTCCTTTTCGTTGTCCACCATTCTGACTAACAGCTGCTAATTGTAATAGACATACTTAACTTAATGCATCAATGGCAATTCCCAAATAACCGTCCGGGCGGAAATATCGACCGCTATACAATTTAGAAATAAAATTGACTTAAAAATTTTCCTTTCGTTGTCCACTATTCTGACTAGCAGCGGCTAATTGTAATAGATATACTTAATTTACTGTATCCATGGCATATCCCAAATAACCGTCAGGGCGGAAATATCGACCACTATACAATTTATAAATGAAATTGACTTAAAAAAATTTCCTTTCGTTGTCCACTATTCTTACTAGCAGCGGCTAATTGTAATAGATATACTTAATTTACTGTATCCATGGCATATCCCAAATAACCGTCGGGTGGAAATATCGACCACTATACGATTTAGAAATGAAATCGATTAAAAAAAGTTTCTTCTCGTTGTCCACCATTCTAACTAACAGCTGCTAATTACAATAGATATACTTAATTTACTGTATTCATAGGATATCCCAAATAACCGACAGGGCGGAAATATCGATTTGAAATTTTCATTATTGACGTATCACCAGATCCTCCGCCATTAAATAAAAATATTTGAAAACTACCAACAAATTTAAAAATGAAATCGATTAAAAAATTTCTCTTGCGTTGTCCACTATTCTGGCTAGCTGCTGATAATTGTAATAGATATACTTAATTTAATGTATCAATGGCAATTCCCAAATAACCGTCAGGGCGGAAATATCGACCACTATATAATTTAGAAATGAAATTGACTTAAAATATTCCCCTTTCGTTGTCCACTATTCTGACTAGCAGCGGCTAATTGTAATAGATATATTTACTTTACAGTAACCATGGCATATCCCAAATAATCGTCAGGGCGGAAATATCGACCACTATACAATTTAGAAATGAAGTTGATTTAAGAAACTTTATTTTCGTTGTCCACCATTCTGACTAACAGCTGCTAATTGCAATGGAATTAGAATTAGAAGCTGTTAGTCAGAATGGTGGACAACGAAAATAAAGTTTCTTAAATCAACTTCTCTAAATTGTGTAGTGGACGATATTTCCGCCCTGACGATTATTTGGGATATGCCATGGTTACTGTAATGTAATTATATCTATTACAATTAGCAGCTGCTAGTCAGAATAGTGGACAACGAAAGGGGAATTTTTTAAGTCAATTTCATTTCTAAATTGTATAGTGGTCGATATTTCCACCCTGACGGTTATTTGGGAATTGCTATTGATACATTAAATTAAGTATATCTATTACAATTAGCAGCAGCTAGCCAGAATAGTGGACAACGCAAGGGAAATTTTTTAATCGATTTCATTTTTAAATTTGTTGGTAGTTTTCAAATATTTTTATTTAATGGCGGAGGATCTGGTGATACGTCAATAATGAAAATTTCAAATCGATATTTCCGTCCTGTCGGTTATTTGGGATATCCTATGAATACAGTAAATTAAGTATATCTATTGTAATTATTGTAATTAACAGCTGTTAGTTAGAATGGTGGACAACGAGAAGAAACTTTTTTTAATCGATTTCATTTCTAAATTGTATAGTGATCGATATTTCCGCCCTGACGGTTATTTGGGATATGCCATGGATACAGTAAATTAAGTATATCTATTACAATTAGCCGCTGCTAGTCAGAATAGTGGACAACGAAAGGAAAATTTTTAAGTCAATTTCATTTCTAAATTGTATAGCGGTCGATATTTCCGCCCGGACGGTTATTTGGGAATTGCCATTGATACATTAAGTTAAGTATATCTATTACAATTAGCAGCTGTTAGTCAGAATGGTGGACAACGAAAAGGAATTTTTTTAAATCAACTTATTTTTCGGGCTTGTTTTTATGAGTTTGTATTTTTATAATTATAATATCACTCCCCGAATTTTGGCGCATTCGGTAAACCAAGCACACATTTATTTTACTTTCGCAAGCCGTAAATAGACTAACTATGGAATATATTACATAATCATAGTAGTTCAAGGACACAGATATATCGATATAAATACTTATGAATGCATGAGCAATGAGACCCCCATAACTCACTCTAAGACCAGCTCGTTATTCTAACAATTAGCGAGTTATAATTTATGTAATTAAAAAATAGATGTTTTATAAGCATTGAATTCCCTCGCTATATTATTCTTCTAACGATGTCCTACTGTTCAATTGGCGACATACTGAACAAACAACTGATTATTGATGGAACTACTTGAATAAGAGCCAATGTTTTATATTTGTTTATTAATTCATTGTTTTGATTTGTGACTCCAGGTGTTTTTGTTTCATTTTATATATTATTTTTCGTAACTATATAGTTTGGGAATATAAATACCGTTGTTTTATATTTTTCACAATTATTTGATTGGTCGACTGTAATAAAATGAATCTGAGGAAAAAGTAAATCTAAATCTGAAGCTAACTTCAGGGACGTTAATCACGATGCAAATGAAAAATTTGAACTTTTCATGGACATTTTAAACCAACAGGTATAGAGGGCCTTTCCGCAAATAGAAATTAAAATTAACAAGACGAAAAATCCTAAAAAAGATTGGTTTACCCCAGATTTGCATAAAGTGAGGGAAAATGTATGCTTACTTACTGAATTATATAATAATTTTTCAGCTATCAACTTAAAAGAACACCTAAAAAAGTACAAAGCGGAATACAGACGTCAAATAAACATAGCAAAAAGCGATTACTATGATAATATATTACATAAAAATGGTAATACTCCAAAAACGTTCTGAAATATCATAAATCAAAATAGGCAACAAATTAAAAAACCTGTAAATGCCACTCTAGACGCAGAAGACATGAAGAACTACTTGATAAACATAGCTGAAAATATTACACAAAAATTACCCTTGGTAAATAGGAATTATATAGATTATCTTTCAAGTGCAGACTTTTCAGAAGCAAATGTACCAAATTTCAAATTCCATGCAATTACTATAAATACAGTACGCGATGTAATCAATAAAATGAAAAATAAAAACAGCAAAGAGCATAATATGTCAATAAATATTATAAAAAAATATTAAAAATCTAATAGTTGTTCATCTTACCAGTTTAATAAATCAGTGCATTAGCGCAGGTATCTATCCAGATACCCCAAAGGGCACAAAAGTGATACCAATTCATAAAGGAGGATCTTTTAGTAACAGTAACTTTCGACCTATCTCACTTGTTCCTATATCAAAAATTTTTGAGACATGTCTAAAAAATCAAGTAACGTATTATTTTGAAAACAACAGTTTATTTTACAGTAAACAATTTGGTTTTACAACAAAAATGAGCACAAATGATGCAATTATTCACTTAATAGACAAAATTGTTAAAGGAAATGAGAATAGAGACTGTGTTGGAGTCACCTTTTGCGATCTGCAAAAAGCATTTCATTGTATTTCTCACCAAATTCTAATAGATAAATTAAAATTTTACAAATTCAACACGAGCAGCCGCAATATAATAAAATTATTTTTACATAACAGACAGTAGTATATAAGTGTGAATAATACAAATTCAACATCTCAATATATAAAGAGCGGAGTGCCACAGGGATCTGTCCTTGGACCAACCCTATTTCTAATCTATGTAAATGACCTAAGTATGTCCATACCTGATATTGAATTGGTATTATTTGCAGACGATACCACACTCCTGGTACCGGACAATAAACCGGATGTCGTACAAAGACGACTAAGTGAAGCTAAATCAAACGCTTTTGAATAGTCCTCATCAAATAAGTTGTCATTTAATGAAAATAAAACCACAAATATGATTTTCAGTCACAGACCACTTGAAAATTTTGAAAATCCGGTAAAAGCCAAATTTTTAGGTGTATATCTTGACTCAAATATAAATTGGTTCCATCATGTTGATTATGTAGCAAAAAAAAATCAAAAAATATATCCTTGTTAAGAAATCTAAAAAATGTCGTAACTTTTAAAATATTAGTAACGGCTTATTACTCACTAATAGTGTCTCATATGTCTTATGGTGTGATAAATTGGGGTCATGCTTCGTAAGCTAATCGAATTTTTGGGTTACAACGAAAAACGATGAGAATAATTACGAATCGTGGATGTAGAGAGGACGTAAGAGATAAATTTGTGGAATTTGGTGTTTTAACGTTTCCACAGCTTTATATTTTCCATTGTTTGATGTATATCTATAAAAATATTCATTTTTACAAAAATACAAGAGGATATTCATAAATAGTGCACGAGGACTCAACAGAATATAGCGATAATTTTAATAGGCTTAAGTCAAGTGACTGTGGCTTTAATTATTATGGTCTAAAAATTTTTTTACAAAATCCCAAATTCAATGAAAGCCTTACTACAGGTGAAATATAAACAGGTAATAAAGCTATTTTTAATGAAAGAATCCTTCTATAGTTTACAGGAATTTTTAAATTTTAATGGGATAGAATCCAAGATAGTGGATAAGTATTTTATGTAATACTCTTTTTTGTATGTATGTATGTATTTATTATATATTTGTGTATAAATGTTTATATATTTATATATGTTATATTTGCAGATTTTAATATCTATGTTTTATATATGTTTATTTATATAAATATTTTAATATGTTACCCGTTGCTCGTATTACAATATTATAGCATTGTATGTATATTATCATTATTTGACTTGTGTAAAACATATTTTTTGTTAGAGGCACCAATAAATTGATTGATTGATTGATTGATAAAGTCTTGAAAATATTTTGAAGAAAAAGATGAAGTAAATACGTAGTAATGAGTTAAAATAATAATGTAGAGTTAAAATAACATACATAATTAGAAACGAAAACGTACGTTTTACATTCATCGATTTAGAATCTCAATAATAGCAAAATTTACCGATAATAATGGGGCGAATTACTTATATGTAAAAATTTTGCGCCCCATGTGATTGACTAAAGTTGATGGAATAAGTAGAAAATTATGAAAAAATGAAAATTTTATTTGAGCATACTCTATGCAGAGAGATGGCAGTAGAATTCAGATATAAAATATTCTTATTCTGTTTAAAAGTATATGAAAAAGGGAACAATTTCAGAAAATGATGTTCTTTCTGTGATGCATATTTGCCGAGATATCTTAACGTTTTACCATTTTGTTAATGACCAAATCAACATATTGACTTAAAATTTGTCCTGGCTGATTACAAGCATATATTTTAATTTATATATTTTTAATTTTTTTAAGTCACATTACAGATAAAGATAAAAATTAAACATTAAAATTTGTAAATTACACACAAATAAAAACACCTCGATAACAAACAAACAAGTATATAAGTGAATTACGGTATTATCCTTCATTTGAAAATTCAGTCGTCAAAAATTCCTGAAAGGAGCAGAAAGTCCCTTTTACTACCAAATTATTTACATGGCAGGAAAATTATTGCTCTGAGAGAGAGGTAATATGCAATGCCAGCTTACTAAAGAAAATGGGACCATAATAATTAAGTTCATTTCTGCTTGTTTCCAATCCAATGAGCTTTTACTTTATTATCAATATAAGTCATCAAATATTAGGATTCAGTATGCTAGTAGTAAAAGAAGAACAACGTATACACCATAGTTGAGGATACTGCTAAAATCCTTTCGTCTTATACTCCATGGTCTCAGGTAACGGTCATTTTTTCAACCTTGATGTATAATATACTAATTCTGCATGCGTATGTGTAATATTATTATTCACTACATGGTACATTTCTCGGTTTATTTCAGAAACAGATGACCTGATTTCAATTTCTTTTAGTAGAAGTATAGGACTTCTATGTCATTTAAAAAATACATCAGAAGACGGGGTGCCAATTTAATTCCAAAGTTGGGATGACTGGTTTGAAGTGTTGGATCTTTCGCCGGATCACAGTGAATTTTGTATGTTTTCTCCCTAAAATTTGTTTGTTCTTTTCATGTTTTCGTCCTGTCAATTTTGGCGCCTCTCCAACTTTGGCGCCCTAGGCGACCGCCTGCTTCGCCTGCACCTTAATCCGGCCCTGGCTCCAAGTGACGGTGTACAAAAACTTAAATAAAAAAATGTTTACATCCAGTTTTTCTCATTTTACTAAGCTAATAAAGAATAACTTCGGACTCATATATCAGTTCCAAACCATCTCAAACAATCAAGTGTGTTTAAAATTATTTGCGTCAGGAATTTTATAGCCTTAAAAAGAGATAAAGGTGAAATTGAAATTATGTCTGTCTATTTTTAAAGTCTGGCATAATTCGAAACAGCCGACACACATGCTTTATTTCACATTTCATTTAGTTGTATAAATTTTCAATGTCAATTTATTTTGTTTCACTAATCTGAAAAATGAGCGAAGTTAAATTATTATTATCAATTGTTGTGCCTTATTCATTTTCATTTATTTACAGAATTCTTTCTCCGTTTTATTTTAGCCATCTATTCATGTAATAAATTTTATTGAAAGAATCAGAAAACGAAAATAATTGTACTTAGTAATGTGGAAAAATTGATGCCTTTCTTTGTATTTAATCGAGCAAAAGAAACAGCGAGTCTGAAATCCGCACAGTATTTCTGGCATTTTTTATGTACCACTATGTTGATGCTTAAATCTTTCAATAATTTTTCGTTCTCCCACGGGCTAACCTCGCTTCGATGAGATTATATCTGGCTTGTGATCCTACGAATTTTTCTTCGTTGCACTGAAAAATACCATTTGGAATGAGTCTAAACAATATAATATTTAAAACATAATATTTTTAGTCGCAAACTCCTCTATACAATCCTTATTTTACTATAAGGAACGTAACCAGACTGCAACCAACAGCTACTCTCCGGGCTATGTGCCCCGCCGAGCGCTGAATTACAAGTTGCAAGCCTGGCGCGTTAAGTGTAATAATTTCATGTTACCATCAAAACGCTAATGCTTCGATTGCAACAAACACAAGCTGAAAGACTGATCCTACTTAAAGGAGCAATCGAAGCATTAGCGTTTTGATGGTAATATGCAATTATTACACTTAACGCGCCAGGCTTGTAACTTATAATTCAGCGCTCGGCGGGGCACATAGCTCGGAGAGTAGCTGTTGGTTGCAGTCTGGATACTTTCCTTATAGTAAAATAAGGATTTTATAGAGCAGTTTGCGACTAAAAATATAATGTTTTAATATTCCACCCTCGAAAAGCACATTTGAACTAATATAATATTTATACGTGTGCATATTCAAAGATGAAAAATATATTCCACAAATAATTAAAATAAAAAACCTCGATGGCAGGGGCCAGTCGGAAAGATAGATCTCGTCCTATATTGTTTTGCACTGCTTTAGGCCTCTACTATTTTTGTAAATAAGTGATTAAGCTAGTAGTTAAGATTAACTGCCAGTCAATGTTCTAGTTAACGTTGTGACCGTTTTTGAAAGCAATATTTAGCTACCAGCTAGCTAACTTTTGGCCAGCGAATTTATTACAACGATTGGCAATCCTGACAGCTGGAAAATCAAACTTACGCATGCGCTCATAGCTTATCAACAAGTGTTGACGCTCAGCCCTATTCTATAACCTATAAATACTGGCACGATTTGCCGGGTGACAGACAGTGACAGTGTTTTTATGTAAATAAAAGATATTAATCGTTTTTATATAGTCATGTTTGTAGCAAAGTATAAGTTGAGTGAAATATAACATAAAAAAGTTATCAGTTCCAAATAAATAACAAAATATTCCTCTTTGCTGGGTAATTATATAATACAGAATGTATATCCATAACACAAGAGATAATACCGGTCTTGCATGTTCTATGTGTTCCAAAATTAATAAAACGGTCCTACTTTGTCTTGCAACCGATTTTATTATATTTATGTTTCATTCTTACATATATGATTCTTGTTCTCGTTCATTTCCCTAACTCAGAAACTTAAGAGAGCATCAGAAGAGTAATATTAGATACTTAGAAAGCAAAACTTCTGCTATTTTCCAATGATCTAAAGGTCACAATTAAAACTAATGCAATTTTACTGACAAATATAATGATAAAACGTCCGAATCTAACCACGCGCCTAAAAATTTGCATTTCTTAATGAAAATATTGTCTTTAAAATATGTAATGTCATGTGAAAATATGACACAATAGAAGCCGAAACCTATTTTTTATTGTTCTTCGGAACTTAAAACTAATTTTTATGTATTCATTTGTTATATTTGGTGCAGAAATGGCGATAAATTAAATTTTATAGTCAATTGTGAAATTATGGTTCATGCGTTATAATAATGGCGTCGAAAATTTTGGCCATCAAAATGGCGTATTTCAGAAAATATCACTTTAAGGTCGTTTTCACCAAGAAATGCTACTTGAAAGTAATCGCTACTTGGCGATAGTGACGAAAACTGTAAATACGTAACTTTAAAGTTATTATTACTACAAATTTGCGAATGGGACTGTAGCACCATTTTAAAGTCGTAGCAAAGTTGTGACTACCACAAATTACTTCTTCAAAGTTGCCGCTGTCACTTTATGGTTACATTTTCCCTGATGTTGATTCGGAACGTCTCCTTGGTATGTGTTAGCAGTACGTTGAAGTCTAAACTAAACGCGCTCCTAATTTTAACTATTTATTATTTACCTAACTTCACATTGAAAAACCTGTCAGCTGTCGCAATTTACTTGTATGGTTGTATGTGGCATATGTATCTTTAATTCTTTAATCTGTGTATGCGGCCATATACATTTATTACCGTAATAGATAATTTAGAAGAAAAGGTAGGCGAAATATTAAATTTTGTTGCCTTATTTTGAATGATACGGATTCTTTTAAAATTGTGTCGACGCAGGAAAAACGGGATTTATTTTACTGTTGTTCCACATTAGTGCGAAAAAACGGAATTTTGTTGTGGACTGATAATTTAAGCCATTCCCCAAGGAAAATCTTGAGGTCGAATGTCGCCAGTGGACCAGAACAAGGATGGTCAAATTATCCGTGTGTTGTCAAATGTACCGGAATTTTTCATCTCAGCGATGCTTTGCAACTTGAGAAACAGCTAACACAGTGCATCGACACGGATTCAAAGGAAGCGTTGGTTTTTTTTTTATTATGTGGCTTCAATTAACATGCGTCACTATTTTTTAGATTGTTCTTGGATCTGCATACTAAAAAGCATACTAAAAGGAAATCAATTATTGAACAATTGATAGATAGAAATGATTTATTTGCTGAATATTCTGATAATAATGATTTTCAGTTGTTGTTGCACGACATAAATATAACAGCATATAATTCTAGGTTAGGCAAATATATATATATATATATATATATATATATATATATATATATATATATATAATGTTAGGTTTCTTGTTTTAATTTTATCTATGGTCAACATTGGGAACTAGACGGTGAAATTTACTTCATGGTAAATTTCAGAGGTGACGTGCACTTTGTAGTAACCGTTGCAGAGTTCTATAAGTCATTAACACCTATGAATATTACTTACAAGTTCCACTAGTGAAGGTTTCCAGAACTTTGCAGCTACTATTAAAGTTACTTAAAAGTGATTGTAACTTTGAAGTCACATTTCAGTGACACAAGTTAGTCGCTGCTACTATCGTTTACCCCTTTCAAGTTCTGAAGATCCGAAAGTCGTCCCACTGGTAACTACCACGTTCCCATGTATTATGAAAGTTACATAGAAGTTGCATAACTATTAAAGTAATCATTAGTGGTAGAAACTACGAGACAGAGACTGTAGACTTGTTAAATGAAGTTATTTTTACATAAAAGTCGTAAATTTAGTCGCAATTACGTAATGATTACTCATACGAGGTTCCCGTCTCAGTTACTGTCACTTTGGTGCTAATTGGGAAGAGCAGCTGTGCTGCGAAATTCTAAACGATCTGCAAAACAAACACTGTTAGAGATTCTATGACAATTTTGCGAAGAATATTTCTTGGTCATGTGATTTCGAAACTTGGGGACATCAATTGGGCGGCCTGGTCACCTAATCCCTCAGCTTGTAATTTCTTTTTATGGGGCTACTTAAAGTCAAAAGTGTTTTCTAATCGACCGTAAACTTTGGAACAATTAAAATATAATATTCGAACAGAGATTAACGCAATCCCAATTGAAATGTTGGAGCGGGTGATGTAAAACTTTCGTGCTAAGCTTCAAGAATGTCAGCAACGAGGAAGAGCTCATTTGACTAATGTGACATTTAAAAAATAATATTTCCGGATTTCCTCAAGAATCCTGTGTTTAATTTTTACATAAAAATTTAGCCATTAATAAAACAACTTAGTTCAAAACGGATACTTTATTAATACGGTTAGTTATTATCTTGTAAATTTAACGTTACACGTAATTCAATGCCTGTGACTTTTCATCACGAAATACCCACATTAAGAAATTAAAACGTTTTCTGTATAAACCAGGCTATAAATTAAATTGTAGGCGTTACGGATCCGAAAACTATTATCGTTTATTTCATTGAATTGCATATACATTTATAAGCAAACTTAAAATATTGGTACGCTGTTTATAAACAAACTCAATTTGAATGAAGCTAGGCGTAAGTTATTCTGAAATGGCAATATGAGAGCAGTTACTATTTACAACATTAATTTAAATACTGTTCTCTAACATCTAGATGGTAACATATATAGAAGGAAAACAATTTTTGGTTTTGAAGAAGAATTCTTCTATTAACTTACACCCGGGTATAAGAAAACAATAATGGATAGAAAGTATATACATTTTTTCACAAATTCTTAAGATTTCAGAGAAAGATAATGAGAGTGGAATAAACCCTACTTCAAAACTGACAAAATTTTTAAAAAATGTTGGAAACATCATCGGGACACGAAGAAATCCTCAATTTGATTTGTGAAAAATAGATTTCACACGAAAACGCCCTCACCGCTAGGACCCAGACTCAGCATAGAGTTGTTTCCTTAAACAGGACTACGCGCCATAAAAGTTGAAGGAGGTTCTCAAACGTTCATTAAAAAACTCAGTAGCTCTCGGTCTATTTGGTTAATAAATTATTCTGATATTACTTTCTTATCTATAGATAAATTCCTGATTTTAATGGAAGTGCGTACCTACCAGTCTGTCTCTCGAAGTCGATTTAACCTGAAAATCTGAAATTTTAGACATAAGACCTGTGAGGTCTACGGAAGAACGCTATTTAATATTGGTAAAATCGATGCACCAGGGACGGCTCTAGGCAAGGCCAAAAACAATTTTTCATCATAAATATATATTTAGAATGGAAATATTACTGAAATGGCCCATTGCAAAGTTCTTGTCGGAGTCCAGGAAAGGCCCAAGAACAGTGTATCAGGGAATCAAAAATTTTCTTAATACAAAGGTTCATGAATGGAAAATTGTTGCGAGAGGATTTATTTAATTTCCCGCCAATGTAGCAGGGCCAGCACTAGGGAGGGCCCAAAAACAAGCAATTGTTTAATCAAAGATATCTTAAATAATTTTTCTTTGAGATATTTTTAAATTTGATGGATAATTATTTATTTTTCCCTGCCTAGAGTCGTCCCTGGTGCACCCATTTAACTAGAATTTCAGATTTCCATGTCGAGCCATCTTCGAAATTCATGTAACACACACATACATACTGATAGACACACAGACGGTACGTCGGTTTGGATATATTTGATATATTTTGGCTTTATAGCGTCCGCTTTCATCAAAATCTGGAATTTGGATTTCTTCAAAACGCCAATATTTTATCTATCTATAGATAAGGAAGTAAAATGGATTCTAAATGTTACCGAACGCATTAAAACCAGGAAATTAGTTATAGACCGTGACACTGGCAACTGGACTGGCGTTGGGTTGATGTAGATTTCGCCCTTATGGCGATGGGTCGTCAGGAGCTCGGTACAAATTCCTTAGATAAGTATGTGGGCGCCAGTACCGATTCCAGGGGTTTGCAGAAGTACCCAGTATCCAGCTGCGTTGTATCACAGGGTGTCTTCTCTTTGGATCGGGTTCGTGAGAGAGACCAGGGATTTGTTTTGTATAGAGAGAGTTTGTTTGTGCCCAGCTTCGGCGTAGTCACTTAGATATTGTTTTTAGATTTTGGTCAGGGAAGAAGTCCCTGATTATGCTTACTTTATATTCAGGAAAGCTAGCTCTACTAAGGAAGGTGTCCCTAGGTTGATAATGCGAATACTTTATAAGATATTCAGAGAAAGAGTCTCTGTTAGGATAGATGTCCCTAGATGTAGGCGAGTGCCAATGGAATGAAAGTCACTTTTTCCAAAAGCCAGTATATTAACATCTATTTAAAATATTTATAAAACGGAAAAACGATTTATTTTGTTTATTTAGTATACAGTTGGATTTTAGCAAGCACATTTTTGAAGCTAAGACGCGTTTAGAGGTTTTTTACTTGGTGCAGCCAAGGAAGCAGCTGCAGTGGCACGGTTATAGAGATAACGTTCGCGGCTCACGTATCGAATTAGAATAGAGATATTATGCGAGTTTATTTTTTGTCTTCATGGCACAAGTGCGTGGATTGAGCCACTGATCTCCAATATTAATAACTATTGGAGTTTAGAAAAATCGCAGATGAATCCACACTAGAAGCTGTAGAGTTGATTGAAAATTAGGTGTTAACTTTTTTCGATAGAAGGTCTAGTTTTACCGGTTTTCCACCCCCACCCTACTTCCCGTTATTTGTTGGGGTCCAATCGATTTTTTCCCATTTATATATCATTAATCTTAAATTTTCCGACCATCCATATACTGCTAAGAATTTTGTCGATTTTTGGCCTTTGAAATCCGTTTCGGCACTGCACTATTATGGAATTCTGAACTGATGAGTTTAAATTTAGTGCTTTTTAATTACTTTACATTGACCATAATTTGGGTAAACAATCTGATGCCGTTTATAACCTCTGAGGCCAAAAATAGCATGCTACAAATATTATTTGCATCTAAAAGAGTAATTATAGTAAAATAAACCATTTCCGTCTGCAATTTTTAGACATATATTTAAAAATAATAAATCTGGCACACGTTCAATGGCGACTCCGGATTTCGCTCAATTTTAGTTTGAAGTAACGTAAATAAAAGAAATATTGGAATGTTTATGTCTTTAAATTGTTCTTACTATATAAATTCTGTTGTTAAATTCGGATGAATCATTTTACAAAAACTCAATGGCAAATCATATCTTTGTCTCATTTTCTAAATCAACAATAGTTTTTATTTTAACGAATAATAGAATTCTTGTAGCGTTAGTTATAAATAAAATTAGTTATTTGCAATGGTGTTTGTATGTGACAATTCTATTTTCGTTTCATATTAAATATTATACCACCTTCGGCCTTCAGTGGGTGATCGCCAATAATTCTCTTCAAATTATTGTTTCCTATATTGATGCATCGCGGTCAGGTTGCCTATCGAAGTCCTACTTTAGCAACGTCGCCAAAACGATGATTTTAAGAAGGCTAGTTTTTTATATCTCCTCTCTTGCACTATCTGGGTAGGCATGAGAGTGATCTGGCTGGCGGGAAAAGTTATGTTTACCTGTGCGCCTAACATTTATACAGACAAAAAAAAATTAATTTTAAAAATAATGTTAGGTACAATTTGTTTTTCATTGGTTTTTATTGACTTTTAAGAACACAAATTTATTATTGCCAGACATTTTCGTCCTTGGTAGATCCACTTTTATAATAATAAAAAAAATTCAAAGAATTTCAGTATTGCTAAAATTTTGATATGCTGTAATTTAGCTATAAACATATATAATTAATATGCCAGACAATAATTCGATTTTATAAAAGGAGCCAGACCGATTTAAGTCGGGGAGACTAGAGAGCAAGTGTGCTAGAAGGGCATAGTCGATTATGCATTGGTAGCGCGAAAGATAGGCAGTGACAGGTGGTACGGCTGCTAGTTTTTAAAATGTCATCGCCGTCGTCCCTACAACCGCGTATCTGTACCTTTTTTTTATGGTGGAGGGGAAACCCTGCATGAATACCCGGCGCTAGGGTCTACCGCACCGGGTAGTGCTGGACTCCTACCGACTAAAACCACCCCTGGATCAGTGTTTCCACGTAACCTGGAACTGCTTTCTCTTTCCATCAGACTGCGGGTCATTCATCGTGTGCTGGTGTCAGTAAAACTTCTCGTTTTTCCTTACATCCCCCATCTATTAAAACGATTAGGGGTTCGGGGGTAGATTTCTTCTGTTCTCTTCCTTTGTCCTCATTATTCGAATTCATTTATCCATCTGGATTTTATAGCTGAGGTCTCCATCCTCTTTCTTCCCTTTCGTATATCATGCCCCTGTATTTTGGACATTTCATAGAGTCACTTCTGTGTCCCCCTGCTTTACAATTCTCACAGTACTCTGATTTATTACATCCTTTACCCTGTGTCCCTTTTCCCCACATCTTAGGCAGTCCTCGCTTCTATCCTCCTCCGTACAGTTCTTGCCCTGTTCCCAAACTCCAAGCATTTAAAGCACCTGACGATATTAACCTTTGCAATTTAACCATCCAATCCTTGCGCCTCCCCTCTTTTCAAAAAGCCCTCTTAAAGAATTCTCTTTGGAACCTGCACTGTTGCAGTCTGACTCCCATTCAACGTCTCCCTTATTGAGGATATTTCGATATCCTTTACTCCGAAGCCACTATTTTACGATGGCCTCCTTGATTTCATCTCCCGTCGCTGCTGCGTCAATATCCCTGATGAATATCGTTTTGCTCTTTCTTTTTTCCTCCACCATTACCTGTTGTAGATTTTTCCTCACGGCTTCTTTCAAGGCTTTACACTTAACTGCACCTCCCTCAACCGTAACCAATGTTTTTCTTCATGTTCTTTTCTTTTACGTTAATCTCCTCAATATTTACATTCCATTCGCAGAGCTTCCTTAGCGTTGCTCTGTCCATCCCATCTTGTGCGGCAAGGATGCACTTCCTTTTCCCTAGTTCTTTTAATATGGCTGCCCATTTCTTCAGCATTTCAGATATATCTTCATTTTCCCATGTTTCTTCTACTCCCAATTTTCCCGATAGAAGGAATGTATGTGTTGCGGTGTTCCTGTGCTCTTCCTCACGATTTAAGGTTAGGTGGATACTACACGCCCTGTATTCCACCTGGCCTTCCCTTAGTCCTTTTTCCAGGAGGGCCTTTGTTATTGAGCAAGCTACTCTCGTCTGTCTTATTAGACCTCTCTCTCCCTGCTGTACTCCGATATCGATTACCAATGCTAGATCCTCGTCCGTCTCCCTCCATTTGGGGCTACCCTCCTCGCATTTTGTCTTTCGGAATGTTCTCTCCGGCCAGTCCTCTTTAATGGTATCGATCAGGTCATTGTACTTCCACGACCACCCATTGATTTTTCCATAATCCGCGCTATCTCTACTTCCTCCTCCTTCTCTTTACCTGTACAGTGCCAGGGATCTTCCGTCTATGTAGAAAATTCTCTCGTTTCCTTGAAGACCTTAGTATTGGTGTTAATTTTCACCAGCTCTCTCAGGTTTTTGGCGTTTTCCTCCAGCTTAGTAATTAGCCCCATCATCTCCGCGGTAGCCTTGTCCCATACATCTTTCTCCTTTTCTTTAATTTTAGAGGACTCAAATCGTCTCCTCTTCCTCTCCTAGTCTTCGCCCCAGATATTTCCCATCGAAGAGCTCCTGCTCCTCGGCGGGCCCCTCAGTATGGGGTTTCTTCTTGCAAATATCTCCTGTTCTGTCAACATTTTTGTTCCATCGTCCATGTCCATTGTCTTTGCCTTTTCCATCGACTCAATTTTTCCGTCCTTTTGATTTTGGCTTTCGTTGTTTTCCATCATTTTAAATCCCACGAGCTGGGTCCAAATCTTCGTTACCCTCGAGCAGTGGGCCTATACTGGAAGGAAGGCATTAATACTGTGAGGTTAAATTAAAATTTTTACTTGTATAAATGTTAGGCGCACAGGTAAACGCAACGTCTGCCGCCAGCCAGATAGCCCTCATGCCTACCCAGATAATGCAAGGGAAGGGATATAAAAAAACTAGCCTTCTTAAAATTCTCTCTCGAAAACGTTGGCAGCTCTTAGACTAATATCCTTTCAATTTATTCAGGAAAAATAATTTCTCTTCTAAATTTTATGTTTTTTCACAAAGTACAATTTAACAAATTCACCTAAGCTGAATGTAAACAAATTTAATTTTTACAAGCCATTTAAATCCTTTCTTACCATACTCGCTTATTCGGTGATTTATACGCCTTGCTGTATATCAACTGCTAAAGGGTGAAATATATGATTATCCGAAAGGGGCATGAAAAAAGAACAGAAGATAATAACTTCCAAGAACTTCTGCTTGATTCAAGGCGAAACGATTCTCACATCGCCGCAAGTTCAGATAAAAAAAAATTTATTGCGTGAAAGAAAATTGTTCCCAATTATTTCAATAAAAATTTTATGGTATCCGGTAGAAAATAAAGCACATGTCAAAATCTTGTTTACATAGTAAAAAATTAATAGGACGTCAATCAAAATACTTCTTTGACTAGTGGTTTGTTTTTTACTCTCATAAATATTTACTAACACATAAGAATGGACTTTTCCAGATTTTTTTAACCCAATATTTTATGATTATAAGAAACAATTGCCAATTCTTTTAAGTATACTGCGATATATTTCCTCGTTGAGTCAGATCCTAATTCATTCAAAATTTAAATAGTGATGTGTATAAAATCTTGATAACACATCATTGTTGGCACTTGCCGGTTGAATATGTTTTCTTTATCATTCCATGTTAATATCACGCAATATGGATTAACAACTCGTTTCTATACGTAACCCGGTTTTGTATCATTAATAAAGTAATAATCATAATGTATAATATTTCAGTGAAGTACAATATTTTTATTCAATTTAGTAACTTTGGTAATAATCTTGAAGTCAATCTCAGTTTGAAACTAAAATGGGCAGAACAGAGAGGCGTGATTTTGTTTTATTTAAACTGCTTCAGGCTTTCCTCCGACTTTAATAGCTAAAAAGCAAACTAACCAAACGAATTATAAACATTTTATGAAAATCATAATAGCCAGGGATACAGAGACAGTTTTCTATCAGTCATATATTCAAAAATTTTGTGTTAAATTTAATTTTAGAGGACGCGATATAAATGTTATTTTAAAAGCATGCCCAAGAGTTGCATTGCGATTAAGAACTAAGTGCTTCACATGTTGCCCATTTTGATTGTCACACATCTCTCTATACGTCTTTGAAATGAAGTTTCTACTGTTTTTAAAATTGCCGGTGTGATCGATTGAAAACCAGCTATCATTCCTTCTTTCATATTTTGGATTGTAGAACAGTAGAAACTTCATTTCAAAGACACATAGAGATGTGTGTCAATCAATATGGACAACATGTGGATCACTTACTATAATTTTCTCTGTTCAATTATTTGAAAAAACCTTTGATTTATTAAGTTTATTCTTGAATTTTGTATTTATTGCTGAATAAATCTTGGGTTGTTTTCCGATCAATACCTACAGTTATGTTTTGTAATTGTGCCGTTACTGTGAAATATACTTTCGTCACTCCCAAGTATATTTTTAATTACGATTTCCTTCATAAAGCACAGAAAACTCAGCAAGGAAAATAAGCGACAATCATAACCCGTAGGTAGTAAATGATGTAATAAATGTAGCTTATATGGAAAGTACTTATTTTCTTTTAAGATTCTTTTTCACGATGATAGTGGTGATATATTGTTGGAGACTCTTATTTGTAGCAATTATGAGTGGGGATCATTGTTAACTGTTTGTAAAACTAGGACCGTATTCTTCTGGGTTCTTGCTTTTCGTATTCTTTCACGTTTTAACTTTTTAAAACTACAAAACTACCATATTGTAATAAATTGTTACACAAATTGGAAAAAGTCTGCGATCTCGTTGTGGTCTGTTCTGAAATTGCAATTGTTACATATGTTTGGGTGCTTTTGCATTTTTATTGCTTTTTCCATAAATGAATAATATATTAACTTTATCAACATTGGTATGGGCCATATTTTGGACAAATTTTACAAACGTATGCTTAAAATTGCACACGCGAACGAAAATTAAACTTCTGACAGCAGTTAATAAATAAACAGTTGGGTACAATTGTTCAAAGGCAAACGAGAGTTAAAAGTCAGAACTTAATATATGTTTGTAGCAAGATATACATTTCACTTCATTTCAATTTCAAGTTTCAAACTCCAATTCTACTTGAATTAAATTTAGGAAGTTTCCCTGTCAAGAGTTTGTATTGGAAGAAATTTGAAATGACTAAATCACAGGAAACTTATCTCTATTTTGTATATGCGTCATATAACTGCCAAGTGGCTGTCGACCAATTTCCCATGATGTTTCAATAAAGATGTCTCCAGGGTAGGGCAATGGAATTGGACTCTTACATTTCCGTTTATAAATTTTTGTTTATTATCCGACTTTTTTTATTTTGAGTTTAAATGAAAGCCAATATTACGTGAATTACATATATGGAACATGTACAATACGGGGATCGCTACTAGGCATTTAGTAAAATCCTATACACTTATGTACATGTGCAATATGGGTGAGAATGTCATTTAATGGAGTATGATTGGAGTGGAGCGATCTAATGCCACCATAGACAAAACTTTTGTGTGTGAAAAAATCTTTAATACGGGCTTACGTGGGCCTATAAATACATGGATAAAATCTTTTTTATCGGAAAGAAAAATTATTGTTAAAATAAAAGATGTCGAATCTGACATGTATGACATCAACATTGGAACCCCGCAGGGGAGCGTATTGGGTCCATTAATTTTTTTATTATTTGTGAACGATCTCCCTAATTATATAACTGGTGGTAAAGTTTTCATGTATGCAGATGATACTACGATTCTAGTATCTGATGCGGATCCTTTAAATCTTAAAAATAGAGTTAACGAACTTTTAAAACAATTTAGCGGCTGGTGCCATAAAAACTGTCTAATAATTAATTACTCAAAAATAGTTTGCATTGAAGTTAAAAACAGGTACAGAATGATAGATAACGATTTCACATTTGCAACCATGACATCAAAACAGAAAACTCAGCTTCTTTTCTGGGAATAACTCTAGATAGCCATTTAGATTGGAGTCACCATATTGAAATTCTATATGCAAAATTGAACAAAAGTTTTTATGTAATAAGTTCTCTCAAAAATTCTTTAAACAACCAAGCCCTTTTAAACGTAGACTATGCTTTCGTCTATTCCCCTATTGCATACAATATTATAGTCTGGGGACAAGCTAGTGACATTTGCAGAATATTTATACATCAGAAAAGAATACTCAGGCTTCTGTTTAGTCTTGGCTATAACGAATGGTGCCGCGAAATATTTAAAAAGTTTAAAATTCTTACTGTGACGTTTATATATCTGATGAAACTGTTGACATATATCTATGTAAATAAAAACAAATTTATACCTAACGGAGATTATCATAATTATGATACAAGAGGAAGAAAAATAATTTCCTTAAGTAAACATAAACACGAATTTTATAAAAAGTCGCCTATTAACTCGGGTTGTCGCATTTATAACCTTCTACCAAAAGAAATAAAAGACCGCATATCTTTGGTTAGTTTTAAAAACAATCTAAAAAATTTTTTAATAAAAAACTCATTTTATTCAGTAAGTGAGTTTATACTTTTTTTACAAGCCAAATGACTTATTACATTAATATCGTATGTTATACTTTTTAACTATATATCTTCGGATATAGTATGCTTTTAATGTCACTATTCATTATTTACCATTTTACCATTTATGTTATACCCTGTATATGTCTGTATTTACTCTTTTTTACATATATATGTATATAATATATTACTTCTGTAAGCCATTAACATGGCAGTATTTTGACATGTCTTATCTATAATTTATTATAGCTGAAAAGACCAATAAAAATATTATTATTATTAATGCGCTGTACGCTGGCGCTGCTGTAATTGTCGATGTTATAGATTTATTTGTTATTTGCTAGAGTCCGTTGGACTTAAGTCACAGGTAGCCTTACGAAATTTAAGTGTTATTGTACTGAAAATAATATTAACCTGTTAAAATTGATGTTTATTTAACATAAGGGAAAGTACAAATAATGAAATTGCACTATGGTGGGCATTCACGGCGTGATACAATAAATTTATTTATTGTAGCGTACGAAAATCGACCAACTCCCACTTATTTTGAGAAAGATATTGTCAAAAGGAAGGGAAAAGTTTTTATATATTTTTAAAAATATATGAAAACTTTTCCCTTCCCTTTGACAATACTATCGTTTATTTTGATTATTTGTTGACCACCATAATTAATTTCAACAATTTAATATTTTGGGATGACATGTGGTAATTCGTAAATTCCTTATTTGACGACTCGTCACCTACAACTTCCGTTCCAAATACATTTATATTACTAACCGCAGCCCGCAGCGAATTGACCAGCTGTCATGTCTATGCCCCACCATGAATTTCATATCAGCTCGAGACTCTAACCCATATTGTACACGTACATAAGTGTATACGATTTTCCTATACTCCTAGTAGTGCTCCTCATACTTTATAAATAAATAAATAACACCACAGTTAATTACGACCCCCTTTATCCCGGAAGGCTCTAGAAGAGCCTTGTGTGGGAGGGGGCTACACATTTAGAGACAAGGCTTATAAATAAATATTGAATTAAAAATAATAATAATAACAATAACAATAATTTATTTCACCATTTAGAGAAGATACATTTAAGTATATATGGTAAGTCAGTACAATAAATATAATAAAAGTAATAAAATAAATAAACAAATAAATAACAATGAGAAAAATACAACACTAACAATGTATAAAAACAAATGACAAACAACATGTAAGCAACATGTAAATGTAAAGTCATTTGACTAGATAAAAAATATAAAAATAGCAAATTAGCACTAACAGAAAATTAAACAAACAACATTCAGTATAAATAAAACAACTTTTATAATAATTCATGTATTAGATATTCGTCAATGTTGTAGTAACCATTTTTCAATAATATATTTTTAACAGTATTTTTGTATTTTGGTACTGTCATACTTTGTACGTTACTTGGTAACTTGTTATATAATACAGTGCAATTATACTGGAGAGAATCTTTATATGTTGAGGTCCTATGTAAGGGGATGGATAATATGTTTTTGTTCCGCGTATTATATAAATGATGGTCCGATAAACTTTCAAATATTTCTAAATTGTTCTTGACTTAAAGCAAGCATTTGTATATATAAATACTCGGCACTGTAAGATTTTTTTTATTTATAAATGTGGGCTTACAGCTCTCCCTGAAATTTAAGTAAACAATAACCTTATTAATCTTTTCTGCAAGATAAATACTCTGTTAATATAGGAAGATCGACCCCAAATAAATATGTTAATAGGTAGTGAATACGCCAGAGCGTAATACACATTTACAAGTCCTGTTTCATTTAAATTTTCCTTAACTTGGAATAAGGCAAAATAAGCCTGATTCAACTTACTACATACATAATTAATATGTTCTTCCCACGATAAGTTACTATCAACTAAAGTGCCTAAAAACTTTGAACAGTCACTTAGTGAAATTCCAGGTAAGCCTTAGGTTAAAATTCATGAATACTGTCTTATTTTCTTTCAGCATTATCTTGTTACGATCACACCAGGTACTCATTTCATTCATGACAATTTGAACTTTATTATAAAGTTCCTCCGGATTCCTAGCCGATACCGTTACCGTAGTGTCATCCGCGTACATGATGGTATATCCGTTTTTAATAGACATAGGAAGGTCGTTGGTATATATCAGAAATAGTAACGGACCTAATATAGATCCTTGAGGGACACCTAAAATAATATCGAATCGGTCAGATTGCACTTCATTATATTTTACATTTAGACTCCTATCTTGCAAATAAGAAATCAAACAATTTAGTATATGACCTCTTATGCCAATTGCCTCTAACTTACTAAATAAAATGTCTTTATTAACCGAATCGAAGGCTTTAGAAAGGTCAAAAAAGATAGATACAACATACCTCCCGTTATCCAATTCCCTGTAAACAATCTCAAACATTTTAGTATACAGTATAGTATAGTACATAGTTATTAATATAACCACATTTCGAAAGTTTTATAAAGTAATGTAAAATCTATCTATTGTTTAAAAAAGAGTGATTTTAATTATCGATTTCATCAAGAAAATTCTTCTTTTGGTGATAATAAATAAAGCATTTACAGAACACGTATTTTAAAAATAAATGTACATAGTTGAAAATTCTACCTTGAATTAAAGTTAAATAAATCCCTTTAAGGGCCGATTTATCAACCTAGGGCTAACACTTAACTATAGGATAAATGTCAAATGAAACAAAGGGTATCTATTGTTTTGTTTGACAGTTATCCTTTGGTTACGAGTTAACCTTGCGTTGATAAACCGACCCTAAGGCGGATTTAACGTTAATTACGGAAATAGTCCAAGATACTGGAGCCCCCAGACCTACGTTATTTTAGTAAAGCTAAGATTTTCACAGTAAATGGTAATATGTAGGTAATGCGTACTTGCTAGCTTGAAAGCGGGACCCTTTTAAAGATAAGTACTAAAGGTAAATAAAAAAACTTACTATTACGTTCATATAGCAAAAAGTATGTAATTTCAATAACAGCCGTCCGTGGTGTAGTGGTTGAGTTGCCTGATTCTCACGCGCGAGGTTGAAGGCTTGAATCATGTCTTTTTTTCCCTACATTTTGTACGAGATGTATTTCGGTTCGATTAGCAACTGAACTACCTAATACGAACAGTATTTCTTTATAGACTAAGATCCTAGAGCCCCCAGACTTAGATCATTTCAGCAAAGCTAAGATTTTCACAATAAATGTGTAATATGTAGGTAACTTACTTTTACGTTAAAGTAGCACAGCTGGTTTTTATATATGTTTTCCACAATATTATTAAGAACGAACATTTATTATTGCCAGACGCTTTCCATAGGCCCTAACTTCTGCCAGACGCTTTAAGCTGTAGAATCTCAATAAATGTGTAATATGTGGGTAAAAACGCATGCGTACTTACTTTTACGTTAAAGTAGCAAAACTGGCTTATATATATGTTTTGCACATTTATTGTGATTCTCCAACTTTAAAGCGTCTGGCGGAAGTTAGGGCCTACAGAAATCGTCTGGCAATAATAAATGTTCGTTCCTAATAATATTGTGTAAAACATATATAAAAACCAGCCATGCTACTTTAACGTAAAACAGTAATTAAGATTTCTGTTCACCTTCAGTACCTGTTACCTGTAAAAGGGCCCCGCTGTCAACGTAGCAAGTACGCATGCCCTCTAATGCTCTCACTCACACTCATATGCATGCATAATGCCATCACACTCACAGCGGACATTTAATGGTGTCTGGGTGGGATGTTAGACCCAGTACTGGTCTAGCCGCTTACAAAAGTTCTTAAAATGGTCACCCAAATAATATATATAAAATTCAGGCTTGCTACTGGCAATAACAAATGTTGGTTCTTGATAATATTGTGTAAAACATATATAAAAACCAGCTATACTTTAACGTAAAAGCAAGTATGCATGCGTTTTTACCTACATATTACACATTTATTGGGAAAATATTAGCTTTGCTGAAATGACGTAGGTCCGGGGGCTCTGGGATCTTACTCTAAAATAAACATCAGATACTTTTAAAGATGTCTGTCACATTTAGTAGAATATTATTTTTAATCCAATGCTTTTATAATTAAAAAAACAACTTAAAAAAAATATATTTTCGATTTGGATTGTTTCGAGACTAACGAGAGATGGCGCTAGTTACGCTCTACTGCGGTGGAACTTACCAGTGTCTATGAGATGCGAACTCCGGGTATTGAAGGTATCACTTGCACTGCACTGATGAGACCCAAAACTAGATCGAAACCGGTCTGCAGTTATCCTGAGATGAAGGAGGCCTCGCATCTTCCTCGTAGCATTCGAGCATTCCAAGTCATTGTATTTTAGTGCTAACTGTGTTTAGACAAAATACGCAAAATTTTACCATATCATTCAGCGCTCGTAAAGGGAATAGCTGTTTTGATTTAATTTGTTGAGTCCTTATTTATATAAGGCACTTGCAGATAGGTTGAAATATTATAACTCCTATATTTTATATATTCAGTGACTTTTATAATTTTATGAGACACAGTATTTAAGCAGAAATCTGTTAATGTATCGATGTATATTTTTGTAAAAATTCCTTAGACACATATTAGTTTGCTAAAATTAATTGTGAATAATTTGTTTGCCAAAATATAAAAACTATGATTAATACTATTTGAAAAGACAGGGATTAAGTGGAATATAAATAACGCTTATTTCAGCAAGTTTCGAAATAAAAATTAATTCATCTAAATTTCACGGAGCCATTAAAATGTTTAGTTTAAAGCCTCATTTAACAATAAACAGTAAGGAACCAATATTAAGAATACAGAATTAGGGACAACCAAACCAATTCTCTGAAAGTGTAATCCTGGATCGTAGAAATTGTTTCCACAGCTGAGAATGGAAATCGCTTTATACGTCTTGTTTTTTAAGTTTTTGTTTTAATTTTTATTAACTTCTAACATTCCGGAAACGTAGAAGTAGATGATCAAAACTGAAAACTAGTCTCAGTATTCAAATATTTTGGCATTTGGTAATGGAGGACCCAGAATTGGTTAGAAATGATGCAGTCCCACACATTCATTATAAAGGAAGGAAATAAATGCAAAAAAGGGTATACGTTCTTAATTGTTACTTCTTCAATGTAAAGATTTGAAACCTTTTGCATTTGTTAAGTTTTGGCAACATATGAAATGTATGCCTTTGAAAATTAGTGCACTCACCCCGGAGGGGCTGCAGCCCCCATTTCACACCCCCAATTCAATAACTCGCAAAGTTTTCAACGAAATCGGATAAAATTCATGTCATGGGGGTTTTTGGGGTCGTTGATTACGAATCCGAAGTGAAAATTGGAAAATTCAAAATGGCGGACCTAATATTTATTTTATTTATTATTTTTATTTTATTTATAAAGAACGTCACCCAACAGAAAAACAATTCCAATAACAGGGCAACGCATTTACATAACTAATTAATGTGTACACTTGCTTAAAATAAAAACAAAATTCAAGAATTAACCAAACTACGAGCTACTTAAAAACTGACAGAAAAAGAAAAAATGATAACCGAGAAAAACAAGTATATATATTCACGTGTATACACACATATACATACACACAGGGTGACCGGCAAGCGAACGCACTTCTCCAAGGCCGTGCTAGCAGAGCCCATAAAATGGGCCCGACAACACGCCCACAGAGGAGCACGCCTGCCCACCAGCCACCCCGCATTGACAAACCTGCACATACACACAAATACATACCCATGTATATCAAAAACAAATTAATATTCACAATATTCATTAGAAACTTTCCATGTGAACATCCCCATTTGGAAGTGTTCAGCCGGAAAATGTCCCTACAACATAATCTTACCTAACCTGGGAATAAACTGAAACGGCATCTAATCAGATAAAAACTATTAACTAAACACAATAATAGCTTCACACCTGATATGATACAGTGATTTGCAAAGTATATTTATATGGCTAAAATATTCATTATAATTTTTTTTGAAGCAGAAAAATAGGCCAGTTATTGGCATAATTGGTTGAGTGTGATTTTAAATAAAATAGATTATTTGATAATCCTAGAGTCAATCATATTATTGCAAACTTTAAATAAGAACAAAACATATGCTATGGTCCTTCTAGAAGACAACTTCAATATTCTGTAGTGTTTAAGGACCACTTCATAAGTATCGTAGTGCAGATTCCTGTTAAATTTGTAATTTAATAAATGTACGAATTTGATTTGTATTTTTTCAACACGTTCAATATATTTGACATAAAAAGGATTTCATATCACAGATGCAAATTCAAGATGACTACGAACAAGCGAATTATACAGTAGTATAATAGACTTCGGATTAGTAAAAGACTTATTTATTCTCATTATGAAACCTAAATTTCTGTAGGCTCTTCTAGTTATCACTTCTATATGGGTTTCAAAGCTTAACTTGGAATCTAAGATGACACCTAAGTTTTTAATTAAATCCACCTTATGGAGTTCTGAATTATTGATGTGATATGAGAATAAGATATTCTCATGCACTCTTGAAAATGTAATATAATGGCATTTATCAATATTTAAAAATAATTTATTCCTTGTGCAATAATTATATAAATTAGATATGTCCTCTTGCAAATTTATACAGTCAAATAAACTATTTATGGTCATATACAACTTGAGATCATCAGCATACAGGCAGTAATTAGAATGAAGAAAACAGCCGGGAATATTATATAGAAACAATGAGAATAAAAGTGGACCCAAGTGTGATCCTTGGGGAACACCTGACGTTATACTAATATAAGATGATGAACAGTTGTTAATTTTAACACATTGTGATCTATTAAATATATATGATGTAATCCACCTTAGAAGATTACCATGTATACCGATATTTTCCAACTTTACTAAGAGTGTATTATGATGAACTTTATCAAACGGTTTGGAAAAGTCGGTATACACTGCATGGCGGACTTTAAGAATTAAGTCCCGATTTACGCCGTTTTTATTGATTTCACTGAAAAATATGTAGAGTAAAAAAGTGTTTAGAATGCCATTTTGCATTAGAATACACCATTTTGGTAACCACATTATTTAACTCTTTAGCTTCTCCTCAGTGAAAATCCTACTACGCCTGACCTTGTCTTGCAAAAATTGCGATAAAATTTATTTTTTTATTTTTTTATTATAGTTTGATAATATTGGACTAATAAAGTTGAAATAACCAAAAAAATTAACCCTACCCGTTTCAACCCTTTACTGGCGGTGAACATAGGGTGATCTCCCAAAAATAAGATTTTTTCTAAATTTTTATTGCAAACTGATGCAAAATCGCATTCTAAACACTTTTTTGTCCTTATTTAACAAAATATCAAAAAATCTATTTAGCTTTTTTATTAGGTGTTAATGTAGCTATGTATAATCAGATATTAAATAAAAAGTTTCGTTTAAGTTGGGCTACCAACAACTTTTTTTTTAAATACGGTCCTGTATTAAATTTTTTTTTTGTATAATTTGTCATTGTCAATACGGCTATCATAAAAAATATTGTGCTGCTTTTAAACCACTAATAACGTATGTGGCTGAATACGGCACTGAATTATCGCAAAAAAAGTACATTTGAATTTATATGTATTATTTACTTAACAATAATAACAAAATGTAACACTTGTTTAATTTAGTACAAATAATAATTTATAAAAACTGTTTAAATCTTAAATTTTCCATTTCTTAAGATATCTCGAAAACTATAAAAGATATTAGGAACCTCAAGAGGTCGTTTTATTTATTCCGAAATTGTGAAACTTTTTCCCCATCTAACCTTTGCTGCATCTTCTATACTTTACGAAATACCAATACTGTCCCTGTGTATTAGTTGGGACCCTGTATATTGTGCTCTCCTAAAGTACTCCCCTGACTTTTATACTTTTGGTATACTTGCATGCACAAAATATCTTTAATTGTACGATATTTGTGACGTAATAAACGTCAGGTGGTTTTCATATTCTATATTGAATTGCGCTGGAATTTTGCCAGGCATTGTACACAGTGTATTTTATTCAAATAAAAATATCTTGCAAGATATTTTGCTTTATAATAAGCTACCAAATGCAACAGACGTATACAGTTTTCTAAAATTTACAGCGTTTTATTCATTGTAATAAATTCTTCAACACATTGAATAATAAACGCAAGAAAAGTCTACAGGAACTCGAGTGTGGCTGCATATTGATATAAATAATCAAATTGGTTTTATGCTCTCGATAGAGTTTTCCCTTTGAATAATTTGTTAATTTCTCTAACAGGAAGTTGCAAAAATTTATTGGGTCTATAATAAATATCTAACGAAATATAAACGAGTAACAACTGTTTACATTTTCTAATATCTGACATCTCTTACACTCTTGTTTATTTATTTTGAATTAAAAAAACTTGTTATATGTGATGGAACAGTTAAGGATATATTTTTAGTGGTTCCCGAGTCCACTAAAGTATAGTTCGCAATTAAACAGAATAACTATTTCATTCAGTTTTATTTATCTGTGTTTATTCTGATAGGTCGGTATCAAAGTATCAAAAATCAGACACCTTAAATATGTTTATTTTGGCTACAGAAATTCACATAAAATCAATAACTTTATAACTTCATAACAATCATTACAGGATCCAACCTATGTAGTTCCTTGAATAGTACGTGCACTTACTAGTAAAAGCAATGCATTGGTAAGGTAGTGAGCTCCCGCCTTTCGCTCGGTAGCCTGAAAATATAGACCTTTGGCCCTACGGACAGAGGGTCATGGGGTAGAGCAGAGGCCAAATTTTTTTAACGAACTCCCTACTCCGGTAGTACTTACTGTACGTATTAGGCATAAGGAAAAAATAAATGCAAGACACCGCAACAATGTGGCGCGCGCGCGAGGGAGTTCTTTAAATATTTAAATGGGAAGGCAAAATGCGTCGTATTATCGCAAAATTTTTAAATTAATTTTGGTTAATGCTGAGGCATTGTCGGCATGTGGATGGAAATCCTCATGCCGGCACTTCACTCTCGCTGAGGCGTCTCGCCGAGATACTCGGCGAGGAAAAGAACCCCGAACGGTACCATCCACATTCTCGAATAGCGCAACAGATGTTCTACAATAAACCAGCATGGACGACGTCGAAGTAGCCGCTGCAGCAGCTTATTGTGCATAGAACTATTATTCTTTTTGCGTAAGTGGCTTCTGAAGGTAGCCATTAGTGAATCCTTTTCTTTTTTAATTCAGCTACAAGCATTTCTAAAGCTCTACTTAAACGAAGCCATGCATCATTGATAAATTTTTTATCCTTATGATAAGCATGCATTGACTCCCATACAACAGGTTCACTGTGATACAATCCAATGAATTGAAGGGTTAACTTATCTGCCCACTCACGATTCATGTTTGAATCTAAATAATTTAAGACGTGCATATCCGAGAGAGAGAGAGAGAGAGAGAGATCCGATCAGGAAGTATTTTTTAATCTACAAGATATGGAGTTTGACACTATTTTTTAATTTAAATTAACTAATTTTGCAAACAACTGAAATTATTGAGTCAAAATTCATATTACTACATCTGTCATAGTTCTATTTAGGTAGTCTTATACTTTTTTGAAATAGTACCTAGCCATTTTAAAACTACCATCGTCACTCTAATATACAAAGCCGGCAACAAAACAATCATTAACAACAATCGTCCTATCAGCCTAATAAACACCTTTGCCAAAATATTTTAAAAATGCTTGAAGGATAGGCTTATAAATTTTCTATATGCTAATAACATCTTGAGCAAAAATGATGAGAGATGTATTGCAGTATTCCTAGACTTGGCAAAGGCGTTTGACACAGTGCCCCACGACACACTTCTCAATACATTATCACAGTGTGGTATAAGGGGGAACGTGCTGAACGTCTTTAAGAGTTATTTATCTAATAGGCAACAGATGGTCAAGATCAGAGATGACTTAAGTGAACCGACTTTAATAAAGATGGAAGTCCCACAAGGGACAGTTCTAGGTCCAATCTTGTTTATAACATACATAAATTCATTAACTGAACTCGACATTACTGCCTGCATCATATCATACTGATTATACGGTAATTATATTTAAAGGCAACTCATGGGCAGAAGTAAAACATAGAGTAATTTGTGGTATTAGTAAGGTTCAAAGACACACAAATTGTCTTTCAATGTAAAAAAAAACAACTATATAGCCTTTTCACTAACTATGACAAATATACCAGATTTTGACTCTATTTTAATTGACAACTTACATAACGTGATTAAAGAAACACGAAATATAAAATATCTAGGTTTAATTATAGACAACAATTTAAAATGGGAACAACACATTTATAAACTAACTAATATAGGAAATTAACTCACAAATTTTACCTAGTAAGGGAATTTTTGGATAAGAAACTACTAATACTAATCTACAAAATAATAGTAGAATCATTAATCCGTTATGGAATAATAGCTTAGGGTGATACGTATGACAATAAAATAAAACAACCCAAGGTAGTGCAAAACTATATACTAAAAGTTATCTAAAAGAAAAACAAATTATACTCCACATGTCTACTATACTCTAGTGAAATCTTACGCTCACTTTATATATTGGCGACTTGCTTATATGTACACAAATGTAATAAATTTAAAAAAATATGGATCTCATAAATACGAAACCAGAATAAAAACCAATAAACACTTGAAAATACCAGTCAGCAATAGAAATATCAACTTCAGATTTATAAATTAGTTAGCAACTAAATTTTGCCACTAGATATCAGAAATAAAAATAACATAAAATTTTTTTTAAAAAATGTAGGAACTGTATCTCCAATAACTATGAAAATTTTGCAATAGTCTTCTAAGTCGTTACCTTATTGTTCTTCGAGATATTTTATTTTGTTATTAATAACTATGTATTCTTCTATCGGTATTCCAGCTAGTGCAATACATTAGATTCTATAGTTTTGTTACAAATAGTATTTTATTATTGTTATTATAAGTTTAATTATTATCTAAAATTTTAATTCTGTAGTTAGATATACTACTCTTTATATTAATTTTAACATATCTTAAACCATAGTTTAAACTGGCATCATTCACTTAGGTGCCATGAATCAATTTATTGCGTAATTTAAACATTGTAATTATAAAGCATTATTGTATATTATACACTATCTTTTTTAATAAACTTTTAATAATAATAAACTTAATGACAATACTCTTATACAAACTACAACACAACTATAAATATAAACAAATATATAGTTATATAAATATTCAATATGCGTTATTGCACAATCCAATAAATAGTCTATTTTATTAAATAATACACTTTTAATGTGAGTTGGTTTGTTTGCGTGTATTTATGTACTGTCTAAAATATAGTTAATGAACCGGTACGAGAAAGTTACTTTCTCGTACCGTTTTCTGATGGTTGCTCAGCAACGGACTAAAATACAAGAATAAGACATTTTTTAGGCAATTGTCGCAAAAAATGACGTTAACGGATCTCACAGCATTCCTGATGTGTCATCCCTTATCTAATTTTTTAATCTTATTTTTTTGGCCACTTTTTCTTCACGGCCGCATGTATTACTTGATCATCATTAATATTTGAAATATGTCACGGCTTGTCAATAAACTATCTAGTGACGTTTTCATTTGTTTTCGTTGAAAACGAATTAAAACTGTCAGCTTAGCCTTATTGCAAAATTTTATCCATGTTTCCAATAATTTGCGCGAAACAATTTTTTAAATATTTTAATCTACCTTTTGAAAGTTGCCTAAAAAAATGTTGTGTGCACCTTGACCAAATGATCTTTCTCGACCGTATCCGAAGTTTGCTGGGCCTCGGCCGCAAACTTCTCATTCGGTCGAGAAAGATTAACTTTACAACCTTGATACACAAATAACTATTGGTATCTGAAATTGCACCGAGAAAGTAGATATTCTTGACCTATTTCAGAAAAGAGTTATTTGTTTAACTAGGCAGCAAAATGGTAGATTGACTGCCGCGGCTGATAATTCCTAGCCGAGCGTTTAAATATATTCTAAAATAATTAAATTATTGCAATTCTCAATCTCTTTATTTTTGTTGTAATAAATTCAATAAAAATTCATTAAAATCGCAGTTGTTACTAGTTGGTTACCATGGAAACTAAGTGTCACTTTCCCTGCCTAGGCAGGAAAATGCTCATTTTCCTGCCTAGGCAGGGAAAATGAGCACTTTTCTGTCTAGGCAGGGAAAGTGACACTTTGCTGATTGACATTTGTCAGCAAAGTTAGTACTTTGCTGTCAATCGGCGAAAAAATAAATTCATATACATTTCGTTTTGTCTAATTCAAAAGAGAAAATTAAGTACAAATGTTATATCACATTAAAGGATCAACTGATGTGAAACTGACTAATTTAAACTTGAAAGTGACACAAACCAGAGTACAGTTAAAAATATTTCATATATCCTGTAATGAGACATCCAGACGCTGGGACTCCCCCCCCCCCCCTTCCGCCACTATGTGACCAACCTGTTTCTGTTATTTTTTAGTTATTTATAATAACTAATATTGGTAAGCAAAGCTTGGGATAGTTGGCGTGGCGATTATCTGACGAATGGTACTATTAATGAATGAACGAATTGACGCACTTTCGTATAACGCGGCCATTACATTTGTATATAACTACAAACCACTATCTATTCTCGTGGCCGATGATTTAATTACCGTCCGAGATCTAAGCTGAAATATTTATCAAAATTGAACAAACCGTCTAGCATTGATATACGTATATACATTAAACACCGATTATGGGCCAATACCGCTTTCAACGACGTATACCTATATTTTTTTATAAATAGATCTTGAATTCAGTAAATTCTGTTTAAAAATAGATGGTTAAATAAAAATAACTGCACAAAATATTTTATTTATTACATCGCTTCCATTTAGCAAGTGTTTAAATATGTCGCATGGCATGGTACTAAAAATATGCTAGGTAGTTTATTAATTTGTTTTATTTCGATTTGGAATTTATGGATTGGTCCTTATAAAAACAAATCGTTCAGTAGGTGAATCAACCAATCCAATAGTGCTATTTAATTGAAAACATATTTGGTTTTTGATTTATTACTAACACGTTTTATTTCTTACTTATCTAGTCACGTGTCTCAAATCGCAAACAATCTGTAAATAAAAATAGTTTGATGTTGATCATTTTTGCCATTTGGAATTTTCTTGTTAATTTTTATGTACACAAAAATGGAGAGAGTCACATATTTATATTTTATGTCATAGGTTAGTACGGGCATGTCAATTAATAGTACACGCAAATTAGATTAAAAAATCGGCAGCTACTGGAAGCGGCTGGAACCTACCCACTCGGTGGATCTCTGAAGCCGAAAAGAGCATTAAATTGTGTGACAAAACGGCACTAAACGCAATCTGATCTCATCCAAAACCTTTTCAGATCTTCTGGGGCACTAAGAAAACCCTCAACTTAATGAATTTACAATCATCTATGCGAGTTATTACCTACATTATCGCTCGTTGAATAATATACTATTAGGATATTAACTTTAACATCACTTGAACGACTAGGAAAGTCTAGTTATCCTAAATACTACAGATTTGTAAAGCAACAAACTGAAAATTGGTAAAGTGATAATCTATAATAAATTCACCAACGAAGGTACAGAAAGCATATGATATTGATATTGTTACATCTACCTTTAAACTTTGTGACAATCCACTAAAAGTTACAAATATGCCGAAATTTTATTAACATGACATGACACCAACGTTATCGGATGACAAACGATGACAATGACAATCGTCAAAATTTGCTCATTGCAATCCGATCGCTCGCGGCTGTCTTTGTTAAATGAAACATTAGCATTTCAGTAATTTTACTAGATTTTAGAGGAATATTTGTAGTCTAATTCTTCGATTTGTCTGTATATATATTTAAAAACGGCACTAAACTTAATCCGCTCCACTTCTAGAGCAGTGAAGAAACCCTTACACGCGAATTGACACGTGATGTGACGAGTTTCACGACGTAACGGCTACGCGCATCGATCATGTCATGCGAAATGCGATCTATGCCATATTTGCCTTGTTTTTAATTTTTTTCACGGAAACCAAATCGAAAGGGTGGAAGTGTGATATATCGTTGAAATCAGAATTTTAACTGCTTTTCAATGGTTCCATTGCAAATTGAAAGTAATTATAAAATAAACAACTTGTTGCGTCAAAATGGCACTAAACGTAATGCGATGTCAACCAAAACCTCATTCAAATCCGTTCAGTAGTTTCGGCGCTATCGTGCTAACACACATACACACACACAGACATTTTTCAAAAGCCACCTTTTTGGGTTCCTAGGACCTCAAAACGTAAAGATTTGATGTTATCTCAATTTTCGTTTTTGAACGAATTTTAGTAACCTCTCACAATTTTATTGTGGAGAGGTTACTAAACGCAGCGAGAGCTCTACCACAAGAGTGGTGTGGAAACACTCAATTTAAAAAACACATCTTTGTGGAAAAAATAAATAAAAATCACTTGCGTCAAAACCCGCTAGACATGCGTCTTATAGAGAAAATTCCGTTCTATAAATTCATTCTTGGGCACTTTTCTCGTTAAAGTAACCGGTTTTGGTATATTCGCTGTGAAACTTCGTGTAACATCGATTTTTAACTGTGCTCTCCACACTACCTCTCAGAATTTGTTTATTCCTTATACTTTTTTCTCTTCCAACGAACGATTTACAAGATAAAAGTGAAAAACTAGCGTTAAGTCTCCGTTAGGGACTTTCCGTTCTTGAATGGAGTGGGAACTTTTCGGATATCTATTTCAAACCCTATCGAGAGTACACATCTCAAATTTTATATATTATTTTTTTTAAATGTCTAATTTGCGTCGACTATAAAGCTCATTTTTATGTCTACCTTTTTCATTTTTCTGTATCGATATCAATATTTTTCTCTGTATTACCTCCTCCCCCCAAAAAATTTCCTAGATACGGTGTTGATAGGGACGAGGACGGAATTTAAGAAATATTCAAATTAAACCAAGTTGTTACGTAAAAAGTAAATATCAATATTGTATATAAAATATTCAACACTGATTTAATTGAACAAACAACCCAAGTACCAATAAAATCGATAATTTATATGTACTTCAGCAGTACATTTACTACAAGCGAAACATAAATTAATAATTGGCATTTGAAAAATGTATATAACAGCATACATATTAATTTTTGTAATTCTCTTATTTTATTTACTGATATTTTATGTCAGAAAATTAAGCCTACCATCAATTTGAATATTGTGCTTTAGATTTTATATTTATTTATGTTATCATCTTTTATTTTTGCGCCACGCTTAATTATACAAAAATAAATATTACTCTAAACAAGCTAAAATATTCAGTCTATTTTAACATTTGGTGTGCAGTTCGCGGAAATCCAGGCAATGGACTAACTACTTCTGTAAAATACATGTGCATGTATGCTTTTGGTGATTAATTCGTTCTGAAATCTGAACACTAATTTTACATTACTTTTTTGTTTCATCATGCGAAATAATAACGACTGAGTGTAATTTCTAAATCAAAATACGAAGCTTTTGAACAATTTTTGTTCAAAAACTTCAGTCAGTAATCCAGTTATTTTATGCCAATTTGCCAAAACCCAAGTTAGAGTTGTTCCAAGTCACAAGAAAATGTCAGAAATGGCATTTTTGCCATGTTTTAACCTCTCCACAATAAAATTGTGAGAGGTTGCTAAAATTGGTTCAAAAACGAAAATTGAGATAACATCAAATCTTTACGTTTTGAGGTCCTAGGAACCCAAAAAAGTGGTTTTTGAAAAATGTCTGTGTGTGTGTGTGTGTGTGTTAGCACGATAGCGCTGAAACTACTGAACGGATGTGAATGAAACTTTGCATTTGCTTTTCTTTAGTGCCCCAGAAGATCTGAAAAGGTTTTGGTTGAGATCGGATTACGTTTAGTGCCATTTTGACGCAACAAGTTGTTTATTTTATAATTACTTACAATTTGCAATGGAACCATTGAAAAGCAGTTAAAATTCTGATTTCAACGATATATCACACTTCCACCCTTTCAATTTGGTTTCCGTGAAAAAAATTTAAAAAAAAGCAAATATGAAGCATAGATCGCATTTCGCATGACATGATCGATGCGCGTAGCCGTTACGTCGTGAAACTCGTCACATCACGTGTCAATTCACGTGTGAGGGTTTCTTCACTGCTCTAGAAGTAGAGCGGATTACGTTTAGTGCCGGTTTTTAATATATATACAGACAAATCGAAGAATTAAACTACAAATATTCCTCTAAAATTTAGTAAAATTACTGAAATACTAATGTTTCATTTAACAAAGACAGCCGTGAGCGATCGGATTGCAATGAGTAAATTTTGACGATTGTCATTGTCATCGTTTGTCATCCGATAACGTTGGTGTCATGTCATGTTAATAAGATTTCGGCATATTTGTAACTTTTAGTGGATTGTCGCAAACTTTAAAGGTAGATGTAACAATATCAATACCATATGCTTTCTGTACTTTCGGTGGTGAATTTATTATAGATTACACTTTATCAATTTTCAGTTTGTTGCTTTACAAATCTGTAGCATTTAGGATAACTAGACTTTCTTAGTCGTTCAAGTGATGTTAAAGTTGTTAATATCCTAATTCAACGAGCGATAATGTAGGTAATAACTCGCATAGATAATTGTAAATTCATTAAGTTGAGGGTTTTCTTAGTGCCCCAAAAGATCTGAAAAGGTTTTGGATGAGATCGGATTACGTTTAGTGCCGGTTTGTCACACAATTTAATGCTCTTTTCGGCTTCAAAGATCCACCGAGTGGGGAGGTTCCAGCCGCTTCCAATAGCTGCCGATTTTTTAATTATATATTTCAAAAGTAATTGCGAAATGACAGCATCTCATGAATAAATCTACATTGAATCACTGTTGAGACTAATCTGTGTTGAGATGTGAAAACTACGCCAATCTATCCGACGCGTCGTATCAAAAACGGACACTGAACTGTTAATATCCCTGTATACTGTATTTCTCTTTATTTTGTATTATTTGAAGTCTTTCTATTTCATTTTTACATACATTATTCTCATTTTTAAGGACATGTTATGCTTTTAGGTAGATTTCTAATCTATCTATTGCACATTGCAGAGTGCTGCATGTCACCAATTCGTTAAACTTTCACTATAGTTTCTTCGATTATGGTTCCCAGACCCCAAAAACGCCCCCCGTTCAAAAGTCAACTTGTCATGTAACTTGTAATTCAGCGCTCGGCGGGGCACATAGTCCGGAGAGTAGCTGTTGGTTGCAGTCTGGTTACGTTCCTTATAGTAAAATAAGGATTTTATAGAGGAGCCTGCGACAGAAAAATTATGTTCTAATTTTCTGCCCTCTAGAAGCACATTTGAACTATGCTAAGCCCAGTCAGGCTATTTATTTTTCGATTGCAACAGACACTGGACCGCTTGATGGCGCCTGCTGACTATTTTGCATATCGCTATCGTAAAAATACCGAGATGTACCAAATAGTCAAAGGATCCTCGTGCCGGTCGACACGTGCCTACCTTGCACGAGAGCCAACAGTTCGAAACTGCAGTTTGGCAATGGTGTGGGGCGACTGGCACGAGAGCTCCATTAAGTAGGATCAGTCTCTCGGCTGGTGTTTGTTGCAATCGAAGCATTAGCATCCTGTTGGTAATATGCGATTATTTAACTTAACGCGCCAGGCTTTTAACTTGTAATTCAGCGCTCGGCGGGGCACATAGCTTGGAGAGTAGCTATTGGTTGCAGTCTGGTTACGTTCCTTATAATAAAATAAGAATTTTATAGAGGAGCTGCGACAGAAAAATTATGTTTTTATATATATATGAAGTGTTATATATTGTACTTCCAGGTGCTCTCCCGCGTCAATGGTCGACTCCTCCAGGAGTCACGGTTGTCTAAGCGACGTTTCGGCGGAATCTCATCTGCCATCTTCAGGTTCTCACTGAAAGCTGCCTACTGCTGCTCCTCGTTGCTCGAACTGAACGTTCAGTTCAGTTTAATCTGACTTTTGAAGTGGGTGAGAATCACGTTCAAAGATTGAAAAGGTTACATACAAACAAACTAACAAACATGCAGGTGAAGTTAATATAAAGCGTGTAAAAAGCACGGTGTCCTGAAGGGATCCATCTTGTACTATAAGGTTAAGTTGGAACTTCCTGTAAAGATGGCCAACCTGTCAAATTGATTCCTCAAGGATAAAAGTAACTAATCTGCACTTGTACCTGCTGTTTCATCAAGTGTTACACCTTTGGATTATATTGATTGTTACTGTCAAGTAACTTCTCACACTGCTAGGGATTCTATGATAATTTTGCGAACAATGATCTCTCAGATTTCTCAGCTTGTGGTTTCTTTTTATGGGGCTACCTAGAGTCAAAAGTGTTTTCTAACCGACCGCAAACTTTGGAACAACTAAAATATAGTATTTGGACAGAGATTAACGTAACTCCAATTGAAATGTTGGAGCGGCTGATAAAAAACTTTCGTCATTTGACTGAAAATTTCCGCATTTCTTCAAGAATCTTGTGTTTAATTTTTTAATAAAAATTTAGCCATTAATAGAAACAGCTCAATTTAAAATGGATGGTTCATTCTGTCAGACTAGTTATATTCATAAATAAATACCATATCGAATTTTAAAATCTGGCATCTATATTTATGTCAGATAATAAAAATATTTGGCAAACGCATATGCAGTGAATTGGTTTTATATTAAACGAGTATGAGCAGGCCACCCTGAACAAAATTAATTACTACAAGTCACGATTTAATTTTAAGCACATGTATGTTTGTAATAACATGTGGTTTGAAAATATAGAATAAATGAATTCGGACTCAGAAGATTGAATGAATACTAAAGAAAAAAGTAAATTGATTTAATATACACTCAAATGTGCTGTTTAGGTCTTTTTTAGAAACCAAAAGAAATATTTTACCAGCTAAATAGCTACGGCAAATTCTCCAATGTCTGGGGTGCATCACTCTCGAGAGAATTTTTCATTTTAAATGAGACCATACAGGTTCAATGAGGTTCAAATCTGGTGACATTGATGGTCACTCCATTCTCGCTATTTGTAGTTGGTCCAAAACATCGTTTACTCCCCTTGCTCTATGGGGCCTAGCATTTTAATCTACGAGATTAAAGTTATCACCAAAGTTTTCAGTCAATTGTGCAACTAATGGTCGAATACACCTGTCTCTAAAAGTTAGCTGATTCATAGATTGGTAAGAAATGAACAAATCTATTTTTAAAAGCTTTTATTAAACTTGCAATGTTTGTTTGTTAGTTAGTTAGTTTGTTTAGTAACCCAGTTGTCAGAGACTAATATTGATTGAAAGTTAGAACTAGATTGTTACCTCACTAAATTTTTCATGAAGGACTAGTTTCTCAAAAAAGTTTACCAAAATTTACTCCCGCGAATCCGTGAAAGAGCGGGAAATCTCTCTCCCTGCTCAGGGAAAATGTATTAAGAAAAACTTTTATACCACTTTTTTGTACATGTGTATAAGTTCGGTGACAATACACTTTGACGTTTTCATATAAGAAAAAAAATAAGATGGCGGCTTCAAGATGGCGGACGACTTTATCGTTTGTGATGCGATTCAACTCAAAATCAATATCTTCGAGTTTTCGAGATCGCCAATTATAAATTCTTGCTCAACATTTAGAAATTCAAAATGGCGGCGCCAATATGGCTGACGATTTTTGTCATTTATGATCTGATTTAACTCAAAATCGATATCTGGGGACTTTCGAGATCGCCAATTATGAACTCTTGGTCACAATTCAGAAATTCAAAATGGCGGCGCCAATATGGCGCGACTTTTGTCATTTAGGTACCCATTTAGGTAATCAAAATCGATATCTGGAGGCTTACGGGGTCGCGGATTACGAATTTATAGTAAAAAATTTGGTTCAAGATGGCGGACGACTTTACCGTTTATGATCCGATTCGTCTCAAAATGGATATCTGGGGATTACAGCATATCAAAAGACTAAAAAGTAAAAATAAAATTATACAAAAAAATATTTTTAAAAAAAGCTTTTATTTAAATGCTCTGAAAAGTAGAAAATAAATTTTGAAGTAAATTAAACCAATCATTTTGTTACATTATATAATTTTTATTATGATATAAAAGCTTGTCGCGAGATTTTCCTGTGTAAAGGAGATTGCTCGCGACAAGTTTTTATATTATAAAAAAAATTATATATTGTAACAAAATGATGGGTTTGATTTATTTCAAAGTTTATTTTCTACTTTTTACAGCATTTCAATAAAAACTTTAAAAAAAAATATTTTTTTTATATAATTTTTTTGATTAGTGTTTATTCCGTCCCACACCGTGACCCGGCCATCACCAAGTGCTTCTTGTTCCCCTCGCACCTATGTAGTGCGATGTAATAAAACCCATATACATTGTCAAGAACATTTTGTATTCATAACAAGAAAATAATTACCTACTTAGTTCCTTACCTACATAATATACTAAATATATATTTTTTTCAAATCTATGCAGTTTTTCATTCATTAATCATTACAATGCAATTTAGCGCTTAATAATTTATATCATGTATAAATGTTTATTTGTGAAACTTTATTAGTTACTCCACGTTATTTATTTTGTGCAGGCATACACATACCTAAACAGTAAGTCAGTTTATTTTCTTTATTAACTATCAAATTATTCATATGATGCCACGTTTATTTTACCAAAATAATTAATTGGAAGCTTATGATCATTTATTATGTTACTAGTTATTAAAATCGCGTCTGTTCATTGATCGTGTCATGTTAATTTGCTCTACATACCTACCTATGTAAATCAAATATTTTTGAGGTGCATGAGGGGAATAGCCGTTGAAGTACCTTATTTTTCTTATTTTTTCGGTTTCTCTACCACTTGTATCTTCTTCTGAAAATTATGACAAAATCGTAGTATTTTGGAATAATACCCTCCATATCTCGCAATTTATTGAAATGGGAACTTATACAAAATATTCAAATATTTTTACGTACTACATGACGTTTTGAACACATGTAGAATGTGAGTAAAAAGCTTTAAATATTCCATATAAATATAAATTTATATGATATATGGGACGACTGTTTATGCGATTTAATTGTGGTAATTATATGTAATGCACATAAAGTTCACAATAATACACGACAAATTTTCGTTGAACGCGCTATGACTTTATGTACTACAAGATTGCTTACTTTGAGGTGCTTTATACGTCACACTAAAATGGTCCATTACGCAATTCTACTGATAGTGGGGTCGATCTGGCATTAAAAATGGCTTGAAACGGACTCGTTTTTTTCGAATAATTTTTTTGTGAAGTTATAAAGTCGGACCCCTCTATAATCCGGAAAATTTTTCGGTCGAACTTTTCACGAGGGGGGGGGGGGTTTAAATATATAAAAAATCGGATATAACTCGTTTAGTTTGATTCGGATCGAAAAAGTGCATAGAGATAAAATGAAGAGCTGGCGAATGCGCGTAAACTGACTGATTCGTCTAAATCCGTCCAGCGGTTTCCCAGATATTGCGTTTTGAAACTACAAATTTGTCTACGGAAGTGACTTGGCGACCTTTTTTCTTCCCTCGATAGACACTGAGGACCTTAGTACTATGTCCAAATTTCAAGTCGCTAGGTTGATTAGAGGGCAGGGGTAAACGTAAATAAAATTAAAACTGCTGTAACTTCCGCAATTTTTTCCACAAATCGAGCAGCAAACGTGACATTGTGTACTAATGTGCCTACTATGAGTTAGGCTCATGTATTTTCAATTTTCGCCATAAATAAACAAATGGTTTTGAAATAACCAATTTATTGTTGTTATTATTTTTAGAATGTCATTTTTCGCCAGGAAGAAAAGGGGTGGGGGAGATTTTTTTTTTCGCCATCGAATGTGGACTTTTTTCTCTTTGGTTTAAACCCGACCAGATTGCGATCGGAGGATTATGAGGGGAGAGGGGGGCCCGCAGTTTTTGCCCTGTAGAAGGGCAAGGGAAAGGGTTAGGGACTTCGGGCCAGACTCATGTTCAAGGGCAATAAATTCTATTTCAAGATTTTTTTACCCCGCATCTTTAACTTTATTAGAGCCTGCACGTGCGCGTGATACATTTATAAAAACGAGTGCGGCAATTCAGCAGCCGTGCAGCGAGATGCCGCCAGGGGAGGACCCAGCGCTCCCACTTCTCTCTCGAAAATACACGTCCCACTCCGCTCATCCGTTTTTATAAATGTATCGCGCACCCGTGAAGTTAGAGCTTCGGGGTAAAAAAATCTTGAAAGAGAATTGATTGTTGTCCTTGAAAAGGAATCCGGCCCGGGTCCCTAACCCTTTCCCTTGTACAGGGCAATATTCCAATCTCCTTCTGCGTCTCCTTCTTCCATACATTCAAGTTTAGAGATACATCTCTGACACTAACACGTGGTTCAGCATTAACAGCATCTAATATTATTTGATCCAATGGACGATAAACAACGTTGTATTTTTTGGCTATAAGTTTGGATACATCTCCAGTTCTATTAAATATTCTATTAATTGAACCAACCGTGCTGTAATGAATCTGTGGGTGTTCTGGATGTCTCAAATTGAAGGTACTGGCTGCATCTCGATAAGAGTGCATACTGTCACCAACAGTAGTAAAGCTAAACAGATCCTGGGCCACTTCCAAGGTCAATCGCTCCGGTTATACAATGATGTCATGAACTGGATGGCATGTGTCCATCAGGAGACTTTGTGAGTTAATCCCTGTTTATATCTTTAAAACCTGTTCAGACCTGTCTGAGACCTGTTTATTTTTTATTCAGACCTGTTTATAGTTGCTGAAGACCTGTTTAAAACCTGTTCAGAACTGTTTAAAACCTGTAGAGACCTGTTTAAAATCCGTTTTATATCCTGATGGACACATGCCATCCAGTTCATGACGTCATTCAAACCAGAGCGATTGACCTTGAAAATGGCCCAGGATCTGTTTAGCCTTACTACTACCAACAATTCTTATTATTTCAATTTTATAGCAATTCTTAATTGTTGCGCAGCCATGTTTAAGTTTAATTTGACATTCGATACAATTGTCAAATCCATTCCAAAGCACTCCATGTTAATAAAGATATTGGAATGCCGAGTTCTGAATATTTTAAAAAATAGCTACCAATTTTCAAATATTCATTTCATAAATTTTGATAAAAAAAAAATGTATCCTAATGCTTAATTAGCGTCATTCTTACACGACTACGTTATGTAAATATTGGACAATAAATAACTCGAATAGTAGGGTAATTATTATTGAAATCTTAGATATGATTTTTTTGTAAAGAAATTAATATTTTTTATCGAAATTTGATATGGATTTTAGGTCATGCCGAACAAGATTCTGTAAAAACAAAAACAATCGCTAATATAAATACCTAATTTCATCTAAATCGATCAATAAATGGCCGAGATATTGGAGTGTAGTCGTGAAAAATGAGACACACTGTATATTAGATAAAAATCATTAATACCATTAGGAGCAGATACATTTTAATGAATTTGTTCTTATTTCTGATGCTGAAAGAGTAAAAGATTCTGAAATTTCTCGAAGCAGAATTAGAAACAATTGGAAGTAAATAAGTAACCAAAATTGCTCTAATATTTTCTATAAATTAAATTGTTTCTTGGCAGGATGAAGAATTTGCGTACTTACCCTCCAAAAATTAATTATACACTTTGATGAGCTCCATGTTGTAACCAATTAATTGAAATTAACAACGATTTACAACAATATATAGATGTTATAATTTGAAGCGTCTCTAATTGGGTCGCGACGTCTCGACAAGAGACGCCAACGAAAATTATTGCCATATAACGATTATGTACTCAAAAATTCCGACATAAATAAATGCCTGATAACGTTATGCGATATAGGTTGTAATAAAAATTTTATGAAAGTATTGAAATTGTGTTTGCTGAAATATTGTTTGAGAAATAAAAAGATAATGTATTTTCACCGACTAAAAAAGAAAAAGTCTTGTCTCACTAAATTCATTTTGTTTTTGTTAGGGCGACCTATTAGCTAGTAGAAAGTGGCTCAAGAAAGTTTACCAAAATCTACCCCCGCGAACCATTATAAAGAACCCTCTGAATAAAAAAAAAATCAGTTTTTTTAGCCACTTTCTACTAGCATGAAAAAAATAGCGAGGTAACAATTAATTCTAACTTTTCATCAAAATTAGTCTCTGACAACTGGGCTATGTTTTGTATACTACAATTTTCCTTTCAACATCAGGCCACAATAATTTCTATAAAATTTAAACAAAGCATTGTCATTGTATAAAATATTGTTTCATTAAAAAACATGTCAAATAAGATAAAATGCAAATTGTAATTCCTATTTTTTCTTCCTTATGGATTATTAAACAGCAAATAATCACCACAATATTTAAACATGAGTACACCAAGGATAACAACAGATTAACTTGTTGTAATGCGGGGCAACAGCTTCCTCTAAAGCAAAGTTCAGGCACAGCATATACTTGAGAATAATCTGCGGAATTACGTGCTAGAGTACGTTGGTGGCTTCCTTCGTCGTATTTTTATGATATGCGAGATTTAACGAAAGTAACTTTTGTCGCAGGGCTTGTTCTTTTTTCGAGGTTTACATATCTTTTGATTGCTGCTTAATCTCCTGTTTTTCTTCTCGTTAGTGGCATGTACACTATGTACAATCTTCCAACAGTAGTCTTTGGGTGATGCAGCCTAAGCTTTGTAAGTATAATCCTCGTACTTTTGTCCAAGTCTCTCATGTCTGTAACTGAATACTTTAGTATAATTGCCAGACTGGGGGCTATGAATGCTGCATATCGATCGCTATAATCATGTTCCCAGTTCTGAGTTTGACATTGAGGAGTTTATTTAAACTTTGTTTCTTTTTTTACCCTTTTATCTGAGTATGGTCTATCCTCCCATCTCTTGCAGAATTTCAAGGTTTCTGAAGCATTTGTTCACAATAATGTACATTATCCGGCTGCTGCATCAACTATTTCTTTGTGGGGTGTACCTCAACCCAAATTTCATTTGGATGTCGTAGCGTTAGGCTTTATTTTTGCCATGAGCCATGAACTCGAGTTCAAATGTGCTTTTAGAGGGCGAAATATTAAAACATAATATTTTTAGTCGTACTATTTTATTACACTTAACGCCCCAGACTTGTAACTTGTAATTCAGCGCTCGGCGGGGCACATAGCCCAGAGAGTAGCTGTTGGTTGCAGTCTGGTTACGTTCCTTATAGTAAAATAAGAATTTTATAGAGGAGTTTGGGACTAAAAATATTATGTTAATATTCCGCCCTCTAAAAGCATATTTGAATTATGCTAAGCCCAGTCAGGCTATTTATTTTTCGATTGCAACAGACACTGGACCGCTAGATGGCGCCTGCTAACTATTTTACATGTCGCTATTGTAAAAATACCGGGATGTACCAAATAGTCAAATGATCCTCGTGCCGGTCGTCACATGCCTACCTTGCACTGACGAGAGCCAACAGCTCGAAACTGTAGTCTGCAAGTGGTGTGTGACGGCTGGCAAGAGAGCTTCTTTAAGTAGGATCAGTCTTTCGGCTGGTGTTTGTTGCAATCGAAGCATTAGCGTTTTGATGGTAATATGCAATTATTACACTTAACGCGCCAGACTTGTAACTTGTAATTCAGCGCTCGGCGGGGCACATAGCCCGGAGAGTAGCTGTTGGTTGCAGTCTGGTTACGTTCCTCATAGTAAAATAAGGATTTTATAGAGGAGTTTGCGACTAAAAATATTATGTTTTTAGTGACTCGAGTTGTTTTTTGTTCTCATCGTATAATTTAATGTCGTTCACAAATAACAAATGGCTCAGTTTCAGATTTCATTGCTTGGAGCCTAGTCGAAAATCGTAAGCAATGTCGTTTAATACTTCTTATGGAGGCAGATTTAGTGGCGGACAAAACTACAGTGAATTCAGCGCATCCTCCTGGTATATTTCTCTGCACATTTCTCTGCACATTATATAATTTTGTCCAAGACTACTATATAATGTATCCATTATGTATGTGTTTTCTCAAGCATAATGCTATTCATTATTCACTGCAGTGAATGATGATTTTATTATTCCATTATTTTTAAAGTTTTTCTACGTACTTGTTATTTTGCCTGATTTTTTTAGTAAGCCATGACAATCTGTCAAGTATAATTTTGTCATGGATTTGAAACATCAAATCACATTCATTATGTACCTTTGTTGGTTATTTCAATTAAAAAACTACAAATATGAATACTAATAGTGAAAATGAAATGTCTTGAATACCGCCAGAAATTACCTCTTTGAATTTATTGTCATAAAAATCAAAAAAGTTGTATATGTCAATATACAAGTATAATGCTCTACTCGCATACAATGGCTACTAACTTCACCCTCGTGAGTAATAGCCATCATTATATGCTCGTTGAATAATATACTATTGTCCACGACTACTCTATAATGTATCCATTATGTATGTGTTTTCTCAAGCATAATGCTAATCATTATTCACTGTAGTGAATAATGATTTCATTATTCTATTATTTTTGAAGTTTTTCTACGTGCTTGTTATTTTGTCTGATTTTTTTAGTAAGCCACGACAATCTGTCAAAGTATAATTTTGTCATGGATTTGAAACATCAAATCACATTCATTATGTACCTTTGATGGTTATTTCAATTAAAAAACTACAAATATGAATACTAATAGTGAAAATGAAATGTCTTGAATACCGCCAGAAATTACCTCTTTGAATTTATTGTCATAAAAGTCAAAAAAGTTGTATATGTCAATATACAAATATAGTGCTCTACTCGCATATAATGGCTACTATTCACTCAGGAGATTTATGGCACTCGCCTGCTGCTCGTGTCATAAACTTCACCCTCGTGAATAATAGCCACCATTATATGCTCGTTGAATAATATACTATTGTCCACGACTACTATATAATGTATCCATTATGTATGTGTTTTCTCAAGCATAATGCTAATCATTATTCACTGCAGTGAATAATGATTTCATTATTCACTGTAGTGAATAATAATTTCATTATTCCATTATTTTTGAAGTTTTTCTACGTGCTTGTTATTTTGTCTGATTTTTTTAGTAAGCCACGACAATCTGTCAAAGTATAATTTTGTCATGGATTTGATACATCAAATCACATGCATTATGTACCTTTATTGGTTATTTCAATTAAAAAACTACAAATATGAATACTAATAGAGAAAATGAAATGTCTTGAATACCGCCAGAAATTACCTCTTTGAATTTATTGTCATAAAAGTCAAAAAAGTTGTATATGTCAATATACAAATATAGTGCTCTACTTGCATATAATGGCTACTATTCACTCAGAGATTTATGACACTCGCCTGCTGCTCGTGTCGTAAACTTCACCCTCGTGAATAATAGCCATCCTTATATGCTCGTTGAATAATATACTATTGTCCACGACTACTCTATAATGTATCCATTATGTATGTGTTTTCTCAAGCATAATGATAATCATTATTCACTGCAGTGAATAATGATTTCGTTATTCACTGTAGTGAATAAAATTTTTAGAGCAGGACAATTTTTTTAACTTTTTGTAAACATCAAAGAATCAAAGTTTCTTCCTCACTGTAAAACATTTTTATCATTTCGTTAAAGAAATGTCACTTATCAAACATAATAATTGTCATTTTCATAGCTCACTTTAATAATGTTAACTTTCCCATATTGACAGTAACTAGTTGAACTAAAATATTGGATGTTCATTAACTCAAAAACAGTATATGGTAGGAGTAACATATGGTATATTTTTGAAATCAGGAAAAAAGGATCATTCCAAAAATTTAATAATATACAAGGTATCCCATTAAAAAAAAGTTCTTTTTTGTATCCGTTGAAATCTGCATGCTGCTGTACTTTGATAGCATTTTAACAAAATTCGGTCGTAACCACATAACTTTTATTTAAAACTTTTTTTTCTATTGGCGATAATGATGATAAGGTGTGGGTAATTTATAATGAATAACCCTATACAACAATTATTGTATAAAGCCTGAAATAAATGTTTACATACATCTAGTTATTATTTACAGTTAATCTTGACCTGTGCATTGTCTCTTATTTTTCCTTGCTAAAAAAGTATTTCACGGAAAATAAAACATCTAATTTATTTTCAGGCACATACCAAGGACAATGGATGAGAGGTATGAGGCACGGGTACGGTATAAGGAAAAGTGCGCCTTTTGGAAAGGCATCCAAGTACAGAGCGAATAAGACCCTGAGGGCGTCACTGACGTCGCTACGCAGTAACGAAGGCCAGAGCGGAGCCAACCCTGAACCCACAGACAAACGAGACCGACGAGTTGACGATTCCCGGGGCGGTTTCGTGCTCAAGATGAGTTCAGCGGAGCCTACTGTGCGAAGGAGATCCCTTGGCTCAGGGAACATCAAAAAGGGGATTTTCACCGTAAGTCGTTAATTGCCTGAAGGCGCTCTTTGAATTTTCAGTTACATAAAGTACGAATATCGACGTACAGCGATGTATGCCATTAAATATTAATTAACAATGTGTACCTTTGATGTTTTCAGTTATGTATATTTCAGTTGTATGATGATCGAGATAAAAAATATACTTTATTGCTTGTTATGAGGAAAATTTTGTCTGATATTATCTCTTATACGTTTAATATTTGATATAAAATAATAATACTCCATAAGTGGCTAGTCCAGTGCCAATAATTTTTTTTCAAAAAGAATTCTTAACATGGTCGGCAAATTTAGGATTAATGGTATAAACCTTACTTCTGGTTATTTGTTGTGGTCCAATCGATTTTTCCCCACTTATACAGGGTGTCCCACGACGAACTGCCGCGATCGATATCTTGAAAAGTAGACATCGGAGAATTTTGAAAATTTGGTAGTAAACTAATGTCGATGGGGGAAACTCGGCTAAAATATTTTCAAGATGGTGGCACTTCCGGTTATACCGGAAGTCGATACCAACTTGCTTATTTTAAATGAGACACCCTATATATTATTACATTTTTGGATTGTACGCAAAATTCTAGGCCGATTTTGTGTATCATGTCCTATTCCTAGGTCTCTCCTTTTTTGACATATTTCAATTTTTATGTCAAAAATGACGTTTGCGGGCCCTAAAAGAATTATCAATTTTTCCGATAAGGAAGCCTTTATTATCTAATTTGGGTTCGATTCTTTGTTAAAAAAGACCTCCTTTAATAGAGTTTTTATAATATTTTGATAAGTATTAATACAGAGTGTTCAAAAAATAAGAATAAAAATGAAATTGAGAAAACTGTCGAAAATCAATTTTTTTAAATGGAAACCCCCAATTTTTATAATCTTATCTTATTCGCCATTAAAAATAAGGGTTTTGTATATGGATGTCTATTCCGAAAACTTTTAGTTTTCAAGATATTCCCAATTCAATATTTCTATATGGGTATCTTGTTATGGATATTAAGTTAAATTACTCTTAGTTGGCTATGATGGCGTTGAGTGCTAAACAAATGTATGTAGCTGTCACTTACCATTTGACAAATATCAATTATCATGCCGGGGCGCTTAAATTATAAGCACGAAGATTATTTAAATTTGTTTATAATCTATGGAGAATGTAACAAAGTTTTATCAAGAACATGTGAGATATTTGCTAATAGATATCCAAATAACCAAAAACCGTCTCCGAACAGTATTAAACGAACAATGGAGAATTTCAAAAATTTTGGCAGCGTTAAGGCAACAGTTCATAAAATAAAACCAATTGTCGATGATGAAAATATCCAAATTGCTATTTTGGGATATTTTGCGGCATATCCTATGACATCCTTAAGACAAGTGGCCTTACAAACAGGAATCTCCAAGAACTCTATTCATAGAATTCTTTTGAAACACAAATTCCATCCCTATTCCATTTCTATGCTTCAACACCTAAAGGACACCAATTTGACCAGAAGAGTTCACTTTTGCGAATTTATTTTAACAATGTTACAAGGCGACTTTCGATTTTTGGACTATATAATTTGGACTGACGAGGCAAAGATTTACGAAAAATGGACTTTTCAACAGACATAATTCCCACTTTTGGTGTGATTCAAATCCCCATGCCTTGAGATTGCGAAATTATCAAGAAACCTGGCAATTTAATGTGTACTGTGCTGTGAGAAATGATGGAGTCGTAAAACTTAATTTTTATGAAGAAAACTTAAATGGTAATTAATTAATACTTAAATAGTTTCAGTTTTTCAAATTACGTATCAACTTTTTTTTAGGTGAAAGATATTTGAATATATTACAAGATTTAGATAATGAATATTTGATCAATTTACCGCTAGCTGAACATAGACAAATATTTTACCAACACGATGGCGCGCCACCACACAGCAGCTTCATAGTTAACAACTTCTTGGAAGAAACTTTTTACGATAAGTGGATTGCTAACAATGGACCTTTTCTGTGGCCTCCCCGTTCTCCTGATTTGTCTGTCTTAGACTATTTTATATGGGGAACAATAAAAGATATGGTTTATTTTAATCCAGCCACAACAATGGAAGATTGTCAGGCAAGAGTAAGGAATGCTTTTGAAAGATTATCTCCAGGTTCCATTAGAGCGGCCACCCATGACGAACTAATCAAAAGGTGCGAAAAATGTTTGGAAGTTCAGGGTGGATACTCCTGAGTATAAGTAGTTATACTGTTAGTATTTTATGTAAGAACCTTTTGTATCTAAGTTACATTTGTTTAATTATTTTATGAACTGTTGCAGTGCTAAATTTTTTGAAATTCTCCATTATTCATTAAATACTGTTCGGAGACGGTTTTTGTTTCTCTGGATATCTATTAGCAAATATTTCACATGTTTTTGATAAAACTCTGTAACATTCTCCATAGATTATAAACAAATTTAAGTAATCCTCGTGTGCATAATTTAAGCGCCCCAGCATGATAATTAATACTTTTCAATTAGTAAGTGACAGCTACATACATTTGTTTAGCACTCAACGCCGTCATAGCCAACTAAGAGTAATTTAACTTAATATCCATAACAAAATACCCATATAGAAATATTGAATTGGGAATATCTCGAAAACTAAAAATTTTCGGAATAGACATCCATATACAAACTTACCCTTATTTTTAATGGCGAATAAGATAAGATTATAAAAATTGGGGATTTCCATTTGAAAAAATTGATTTTTGACAGTTTTTTCAATTTCATCTTTATTCTTATTTTTTGAACACTCTGTATTAATACTTATTAAAATATTATAAAAAGTCTATTAAAGTAGGTCTTTTTCAACAAAGAGTCGAACCCAAATTAGATAATAAAGGCTTCCTTATAGGAAAAATTGATAATTCTTTTAGGGCCCGCAAACGTCATTTTTGACATAAAAATTGAAATATCTCAAAAACGGAGAGACCTAGGTATAGGACATGATACACAAAATCGGCCTAGAATTTTGCGTACAATCCAAAAATGTAATAATATATAGGGTGTCCCATTTAAAATTAGTAAGTTGGTATCGACTTCCGGTATAACCGGAAGTGTCATCATCTTGAAAATATTTTAGCCGAGTTACCCCCATCGACATTAGTTTACTACCAAATTTTCAAAATTTTCCGATGTCTACTTTTCGAGATATCGATCGCCGCATTTCGTCGTGGGACACCCTGTATAAGTGGGGAAAATTCGATTGGACCACAACAAATAACCAGAAGTAAGGTGGGGGTGGAAAACGGGGTGTTGTTAGGCGTGAAACGTTCTCCTATCGAAAAAGTTAAATAAAAAAGTTGTAGATAATTAGAATATCTACAACTTTTATTTCAATCACTTTTCATCATAACGTCAAAACTATTGAGAAAAACGCCAAAAACAAGTTTTTTGATTTTCTTTAATTTTTATCTCCCACAAAAACGATTCGATTTTAATGTTTGGTGGAAACGTACATTTTTATGTCCCAAATAAGCTGTAATTCTTTGAAGCGAAATATTTATTTTTTGATTTTATGCGAATTTAATTTGAAAAAAAGGCCTAATTTTCAATCAAAAAAGTTGATTAACAAAATTTTGATTTTTGAAAATTGGTAGTTTTTCTAAATGGAATGAAGTTTTTACCGTAGCGGATTAATGCATTTCAAATCTTAATTCGTTCAGAGATATTTTTTTACATTTATAAATACCTGCTATTAGTTTCAATCCATTTTCAGCAATTGTTTTTTTGTCTGCATGTTCCTGATCAAATATGCCTGTTAGACGTAAGGGCAGGGCCTAGGAGAGGTGGTGGGGGCAATTGTAGTGGCTGGTGGCAATTAAAGTGGTGTGGTAATTAACGTGGTGAGATGGTAATTAGAGTGACATGTGGTAATTAGAGTGGTGGGGGCGATTTAAGTATAATTAAGTGTAATTGCAGTAACAATGAGGGTAATTGCAGTAACAATGGGGTAATTGCAATAACAATGAGGGAAATTGCGGTAACAATAAGGGTAATTACAGTGAAAATAAAGATAATTGCAGAAACAATAAGAGTAATTAAGGCAGTTATGGTCCAATAGTCGATCCGCCCGCGCGCATCCCCATCTGTCCGTTATTGCATTGTCGTATTGCACTTTGTATTTTTTTACAATGAGATAACCAAGGGGGATGGGATATTGTCTACACCACAATGAATTCGTGTAACAATGTCCAAATAACGTAAATTATGTTACACTATCAGGTCATTCAAGCGTGCTCAGTGCCGAATTTCATCCACCCATTGAATTAAATACCGCTAGCCGATATGGACTGGGGTTGATTGGATTCTATTCTTACAACGCCATATTCAATGTAGACGAGACGAATAATCGATTTTGTTATAAAACTAGATCGAAAGTGGTCCTCACAGTTCTCCATATACCATGCGGGGCCGATGAAATTGATGAAATATATCGTCACAATACTAAAAGCAATGCCAAATGATAAAAATGAAGAGTTATTCCAACTACGAGTTAACAATAATACGCTAAAGTGTGAAATTTGGTCAGAATATACAATTGATTTTACACAACCAAACTCTATTGGAAGTCTATTAGAATTTGAATCGATATATTTACATCCAAACAAGAATCATGAATCAACAGTCCCTGTTAATATTATGAAGGTGCGAATAAGACGGGTGGATTGTAACATTATTTCTGGGGCCTATTTGAATACTCTTGAATCCCATACCCATTCGAATTGGACATAGATGCTAAACCCTATTACAAACTTACTAGGGAGCCGGCTAACACTATATATTTGCCTCTCGCACCTGACGGGCGTCAGTATATCGACAACATCACACTAAGCATATTGGATGACAAAGGTGATTTAATTAAATTTCGAGGCGAGAAAGTTATTGTAAAGCTAGAATTGAGGATCATTTTCAAGGTCTCATACTCGACGTTGCAGAGAGTTATATAGAAGAAAAATTTACATCTAACGATGCTACCAAACGGTGTTACTTATCTAATAATGCACTAGCTTTTCTATTCGACGAGATAAAATATGAAATGATAGACAGCAAGTGACCGTCGTTAGAAAGCCTGGAATCACTACAGCAATGAAAACTTTGGTATCATATGGAAAATCACATCTCCGTTCACTTATAACTACAGGTTGGGGGCTCACACAACAGAAGCAGGATATTTTAGATACTATCAGTCACTCGTTCAGTGATAGACTTCCTCTTAAATACCTCATGGATTTTGCTGAAGATTACACCAAAGGTATTTTAAATGCAAAGCAAGAATTAATTCTAATCATAGCTTGATCCTTCAACTGCTGTTATATTGGTGAAGTTGATGCAGGGCTGGAAATTAGTAAAATTGAGTGAAAGATTAGATATATTGTTCCTGAAAACAGACAATGACTTAAAATATTAAACAGAATTAATAAGAGTGGTAATAATACTAGAATTCAGATGGCTTATCGTATGTGGGATTTATATGAGCTACCTACTTTATATGATACTGCTCCTGACATATGGACTGTTAAAGTAGCTAGCAGTCTCGAGAAACCTCGTTACATCATTATTGGTTTTCAAAACAATGACACTTCGAATAACAGAACCAAAGATGTCAAAAAGCTTATTCATGCAGATATTAGTAATATTTTGCTATATGTGAATCCTGAAGTATTTGCATATGAACATTGGAATTTATATTTTTCAAAAAAACTCGACTCTGCAGCCTACTATGCATACGAGAGCTTTCAACGCAGTTATTATGGTAGAAACATGGGTGAACCTCTGATGGATCTTGAGGAATTCAGAAAACATCCATTGATTGCTCTTGTCAACCAGATGCAATTAAATCATTCACTGTCGATATTAAAATAGAATTTGAAACACGAAAGAAGAAGTTCCCCGAGCAAATCCGAGTATATGCGCTTACACTTCACGATGCTTATTTAATCTACAGTACATTGGATGGTTCAGTCCAGAGCGGCTTTGTCGAGGCTAGGTGAACAATGGTGCGTACATTTCCTACTTTGATCATTGACTTATAAGATTTTCAATACAAGGAATATGAGTTTATAGTCAAAGAATTGGCTGCTGTCTGCTGTAATACTAAACAACAAACACATTATAATTTCAAACCACCATATCCATTCTCATCATTAACAAATGGCGAAAAGGCACAATATCAATGGTTGGAGAATAATCATCGTGGCTTAGAATGGGGCATGGATACATTCAACTGAAAGAATTGCCACTAATTTTGAGCAAATTTGTCAGGATGCTGTTAATAACTATCAATATAATTTACCATTAAACGATGTTATAATACTATGCAAAGGTGTGTTGAAGAAGAATTTCCCACTACAATATCTACAGTGGAATAAAATTATAGATCTTGATGACTGTTCACCGCTTTTACCTAGCCTTAAATCATTGACAATACCATAATGCCTGGAACATTGCTAGTGTAACTGTCATTGTGTTCTCGCAAATGGTAATTTTCTATACAAACGTATTGTAGATTTGAATATAAATGTCTGTAGTTATGGGTAATAAAATGAATGTATTTTACTAACCTTTGTTTTATTTCTAGCCTCGTGCAAATAATGAAAAAGGGTACTTAAAAAATGCATTGCAGATAAAACATGTAGGCACAAAAGGTTCATCAGCGTAAAATTTAATTTAATTTTATGTCAATTTTTTTTCTCATAGATAACGCTGAGAACAAATGATATATTGTGTATTTGTAATAATGTCTACAAAAACGGTATTACTTAAAACTTTTCGACAAAATTTAGTACACGCCCGTTTGAGAGGTGGTGAATCTAGTGGTGTGGACATACTTTTTCTAAAAATATCGCTAATATGAATTACTAAAATTTTACTCCTCAAAACTGACGTAGTAGGTATTGGATTTTGTAGGAATCTGGAGCATTTTGCCCGAAAAATGCAGTTCAACAAGTTCTACAATTAAAAGAAAAACGGTGAAAATCGCAAACTAAATTCATATTGTACAGGGTGAGTCCAAGACAAATGGATCGCACTGTGTAACAGGTTTCATTCAAATCTGAAGCCTTAGGGATGGCAAAAATTAAATCTCAACAATTTTATCTAAACACATTTGACTGTAAAATTTCTTTACTTTCAGGGTCTAAAGATTAGGAAACAACGAAGTACCGGTGACTTAGAGAAGAGAGCAGGTTCCGGAAGTATCAGATCAACAGGTTCGTCAGCATCTTGGGTTAGCACTGATTCCGCGCAGTCAGCAATGACAAACGCATCTGTTCCGTCCGATTCTAATGCCAGTTTTGTTATAGAGGTAAGGGTTGACAACATTTATCTTTATCGATTGAGGTACTTTTTCTGACAGACCAAAGAAGCGTTTAGACTGAAAGAGATATGCTTATAAGCAAAATTGCAGAAGTAGGTATCTGCTTTCCTTGATGTAACAATCTAATTCGTTTTGTATAGTTGTACATTTAGCATCACTTTTCAAAGATTTTTCCTCACACTTTCAATGTATTTATAACTAACCTTAAAAATTAAATTTGCTATGAAACTTTGTAAAGAAAATCTACCTACATTTGAGTTGAGAACAGCTTCATTAAAATATATACAGGGTGTCTTACCGGGAACTGAATCGATCGATATAGAGAAAAGTACGCATCAGACAATTTTGAAAATTTAGATATTACTAATGTCGGTGTGGTCAATCCAACTAAAATAATTACAAGCAGCTGGCACTTCCGCTTCTACCGGAAGTCGATACCAACTTGCTTATTTCAAATGGAACACCCTATATATTTTAGGGTTTTCGAAAAGAGCATAAAATTCTGAGTCGAATATATGTAACATATCCTATACATAAACCTAGCCGTTTTAGAGATATTTGACTTGTTATAGAAAATTTGACAGGTGCAACGGTTTGCAAGAACAGTTATAACTTTCTTCGTGTAAAAGATCCTCATTTGCTTCTTGTCACATAAAAAGAACACAAGGATAACTACGTTATACAACTGAAATAAATTCAATAATATCATACCAAGTGTTTCGTTTTTCACGTTACATTTTGTCAACTTCAAACCGCGAAAACTTGTTTAGGTCAAATGGAACACCCTATATTTTTCTACGTCAAGTTGTGTAAAATTGAATTCCCTATTCTCTGATATTAGCATTGTGGGGGTTAAAGTTACAACTTTTTGAAATATTTGCGATTTATGAATTGTTATCTTTTCATCAAAATAGCCATGATTAGAAACAATCAGTCATTATCTTATGTCAAAAAATGCCAGCACGTTTAAATTATACCAACTTTTTAAATTTGTTTATTATTTATGGAGAATGTGATAAAGTAATATCAAGAACTTGCAGCACATTTACTACTCGATATCCACAAAAACGCAAAATAACACACACTGTAACATGCGTATTAATCGAACTGAAGATAGGGCATGAACTAAAATAGCAGAGATAAGGTCAATTTAAAATATGATTTCATTTTAATTAATAATTGCTCAAAATTCCGCCCTCGAACCTCGACACATTTTTCGCACCTTCGGATTAGTTACTCATGGGTAGCTCTTCTAATTGAATCCTGTGATATGTTTTGAAATGCATTTTTTACTCTTTGCATACAATCTTCAATGGTTGTTAATGGGCTCTCATAAACTTTATTTTTAATAGTTCCCCAAATGAAATAATCCAGAACTGATAAATCGGGCGAGCGAGGAGGCCATAAGAAAGGTTCGTTATTGGCAATCCATTGATCATAAAAAGTTTCTTGTAAATAATTACTAATTAAATATGCGTTCTGTGGGGGAGTACCGTCGTGCTGATAAAAAATGTTTCTATGTTCGGCGAGAGGTAAATTTTCTGAATAGTTATTATTCAAATTTTGTAAGATATTCACCTAAACCTAAAAACCCTATTCACCTAAAAAAAAACAAAAATTTACCTATACATATTAGCAGAAGAGAAAATTTAATTTACCGTTTAAATTTTCCTGATCAAATTGTAATGTCATCACTCTATCATTTCTTATGGCACAATAAACATTGAACTGCCAACTTTCCTGAAAGTTTCGCTCTCTGAACATATGAGGATTTGAGTCACTCCAATAATGCGAATTGTGTCTATTAAAAAGTCCATTTTTAGTAAATTTTGCTTCATCTGTCCATATAATATTTCCCAAATAAGAATCGTGACCCTTAGACCTTATTAGAATAAACTCACAAAAATTCTGTCTTCTTAGGAAATCTGTTTCTTTTAATCCTTGAACTATATGGAATGAAAACGTGTGAAACTTATGTTTTAATAAGATTCTGTGAATTGAATCCTTGCATAGTCCCGATTCCAGAGCAGCTTGTCTTAATGACATCCTTGGAAATGCATGAAAATATCTCAGAATGACTATTTCAATGTTTTCATCATCAATAATAGGCTTTCTTCTTTGCATTTTGCCTTGACAGAGCCATAATTTTTAAAATTTTCCAGTATGCGTTTTACAGTGTTTGGTGACGGTTTCCGTTTTTCTGGATATCGAGTAGCAAATGTGCTGCAAGTTCTTGATATTACTTTATCACATGCTCCATAAATAATAAACAAATTTAAAAAGCCTTTGTGGGTGTAATTTAAACGTGCTGGCATTTTTTGACATAAGATAATGACTGATTGTTTCTAATCATGGCTATTTTGATGAAATGATTACAATTCAAGAATCGCAAATATTTCAAAAAGTTGTAACTTTAACCCCCACAATGCTGATATCAAAAAAGGGAATTCAATTTTACACAACTTGACGTAGAAAAATACAGGGTGTTCCATTTGACCTAAACAAGTTTTCGCGGTTTGAAGTTGACAAAATGTAACGTGAAAAACGGAACACTTAGTATGACATTATTGAATTTATTTCAGTTGTAGAACGTAGTTATCCTTGTGTTCTATTTATGTGACAAGAAGCAAATGAGGATCTTTTACACGAAGATAGTTATAACGGTTCTTGTAAACCGTTGCACCTGTCAAATTTTCTATAAAATGTCAAATATCTCTGAAATGGCTAGGTTTAGGTATAGGATATGCTACATATTTTCGACTCATAACTTTATGCTCTTTTTGAAAACCTTAAAATATATAGGGTGTTCTGTTTGAAATAAGCAAGTTGGTATCGACTTCCGGTATAAGCGGAAGTGCCAACTGCTTGTAATTATTTTAGTTGGATTGTCCACACCGACATTAGTAATTATCTAAATTTTCTCTATATCGGTCGATTCAGTTCCCGGTGAGACACTCTGTATACAATTAACAAGTAGGTTTGCAAAATAACATCAACATTTTTAAGGGGTGTATTTCTTACTCCAAAATAACAATAAAAATTTGAGTTAACAGAGGTCTAAGAATGTCTGCTGAGGAAGCTATGACAGTAAGAATATTCGTAGGTTGGTGTTTGTTGCAATCGAAGCATTAGCATTTTGATAGTAATATGCAATTATTACACTTAACGCGCCAGGCTTGTAACTTGTCATTCAGCGCTCGGCAGGGCACATAGCCCGGAGAGTAGCTGTTGGTTGCAGTCTGGTTACGTTCCTTATAGTAAAATAAGGATGTTATAGAGGAGTTTGCTACTAAAAATATTATGTTTTAGTAGGAATATGGTACCCAAAATCTTAAATTTTTGTATGTCAAAAACTATTTTGATAAAACCAGTGCCGTTTATTACGAAGAGTATATTTTTTATAAGGAATCTAATGGTTTATCAGGAAGATGAGGACCCATGGGAAGTTGTCTCCAATTTTATCATATATTTTTCTCTTAAGCATTCCAATATTCAATATTTATTCTTTGGGTAAAGTCAAGTAAAACAAAATAAGCAAATCTCTTGGTTGAAAGGTTTAAAATATTTTATTTGTGAGAAAAATATAACTGAAAGAAAAATGTCCATGTCCATTTTTCAAAGAAACCAAAGTAGGCATCTGTCAATGTCAAATTGAACACATAGTTTGTTATTTATGCTCTAATGAGTTATTCGTTAGGTGCTTGCTAATATCCAATTTTATTATGGAAAAGCCAACGGAAATGCGCTATATTTAAAATTTTCCCAACCGACAATTACCCTGAGAGCAAACTGTTCCAAACATCTATCACATATTGACAGAAATTGTTATTTTAAAGTTAAGAAAACAAGACTAATGACTGCAGACAACGACTCGGAATCGTATGTTGGAGAGATAATCCTATAAGAAGTGGCCGATAGTGCCCGAAGATTAACCGCTCGAGAGGGTATTCCAAAAATTATTGTGGGACAATTCTTCACGAGCTAATGTTTTACTCATATGTTGTGTAGAAATTACAAGCCGTGAAAGTTCAAAGTACATGTGTAGGCTAAATTTTTTCGATAATTGAAAGAAAGATGCTGTATAGGTCCAACATACATGATTAAAATTCTGTTTATTGTTGAAGAAAATTGTAGATGTTCAAAACATGTGTTGTAAAAAGAATAACGTCACTCCTTCTTTGAATCAGCTGTCAAGATACTTTTTCTGTTAACGATTGGGAGCTGTGTTTGATAATTTTTTAGTTAGGCGACACATTTTCTCCAAAATGAGCTAAATGGATTATTAAATGTTGTACCTCATCAGACACAAGTAGCAATGTGGTTTATGGAGATGGAGTATCACTAAGTTTTAGTATAAAAGCAAGGCGACATTTGGATAATGTCGTCTCTGCTTGGCTAGCTCACCCACCGGATCTGATAGCCTTGGATTGTTTTGTTTGGGGTTACTTGAAATCTCGTAGTCCAGGCTTTTTAGCACTGGTCTTAGGCTTGAATGTAGTTGGAAAATGGATTTTGCCTCACATGTTCCACAAGATTATTGTCGTTTACTGCAGTCGTCTTTCTTGTCCTGCTAGAACCCATTGTCTTACTCAGATTATGAATTTCTATCCTCTTTCGGATTAATTTTTGAATCGTGCCCTTGATGCAGTTAACTTCATCTGATATGCGTTTTTGAGACCAACCTTGTTCAAGTTTCACGATAATATATCCTTCTTCTGCTTCACATTGTAAGATTACTTTTTACAATGTGCTGTAATGAAGTAATAAGTAAAAATATATTTTTACTTAATATGACAATGACACTGACAGTAAAACAATAATGTTTGCCACCGAATATATAATCCAGTCTGTGTATAGAAAATTGATATACAAAAAAATAATAAAGGTACCTGAAGGTTGTAGGTCATGGTGGGGGGGGGGGGGGATATAAGTCGGAAAATTCAGTTTACAAGAGTACCTTCATTCATACTCATTGCATAATAAATTGCATACTTATCAACTGAAGTCATAAGCTATAGGTCTTCATTGAAAATCTGTGAAAATTTCAACTATTAATGTTTTTCACCATTATCTCGATATTAACTCATAAGAAATGAAATTAAAGGCCTTTTTAATACCTACAACTTTTACTAGTACAACTTTTCTGTAAAACATAATTTGAAAATTGTACGGCCCAAAAACTGAATTTTCCGACATTGGTCGTTGTTTATAAAAAAATTGGGGAAAGCTGACTTTGGTTCATTTGAAAATGCCAATAACTTTTTCATTCCAATTCTTCTCATAAGCGGCATATCCACAGCTATTTTTCAAATGAACTTTTCCACTCGCCAAAAATTCTGATGTTATTGTCAGACACCCTGAATAAAAAAAATAAATGAAAGATCTCCTTGTGGTTTTGAGAATAAATCTGCTCTCATTCTTGGTACCAAAAGTAATTAAAGTTTTATTTGTAAACATGTCAATCAATTTTAACTCATTATATTTTGATTACTTAGGATGAAACGATGGACCCAAGTGTAACTGAAACTTATATGGGTGAGTGGAAGAATGATAAAAGGTCTGGGTACGGCATAAGTGAGAGGTCGGACGGTTTAAGGTACGAAGGCGAATGGTACGCGAATAAGAAATATGGCTATGGAGTAACAACATTTAGCAACGGCGAAAAGGAAGAAGGGAAATATAAAAATAACGTTCTAATAACTAGTCAAAAGAAAAAGTTGTTTCTAATGAGAAGTGCAAAATTTAGAGAAAGAATAGATGCAGCGGTAAACGCCGCTCAAAGAGCCTCAAAAATAGCTTTACAAAAATCCGACATCGCGATCAACCGAACTGCTACAGCAAGGGGGAAGGCGGAACAAGCTGATATTGCTGCGGCGCATGCCAGGGAGGATTCGGATGTTGCCGAAACTGTCGCCAAGCAGTACGCACCAGACTTTAGGCAACCTGGTTTAAGCCGGTTGAAAAACGCCAATAGAGCTAAATATGAAGAGATGCAAAGGCATAATCAAAATCTAGTAGAAATAAATTTAGAGAAAAACACTAATCCTAACCCTGACTCCACTAACCTAGGCTCGACTCCAATGGGAAATGCAATTCCAAATCACAATATTCCAAACAACATTGCAAACAAACCTATTGGATTTACTAACCAAAATATACCTAATCAAACTACTTATATGGGGGAGACACATAATAATCCCACGAATAACCCTACGTATAATCCCACGTATCAACAAGGGGAAAAGTTACCCTTAAACAATCCAAATTATGGATGGAACCCTACATCGAATAATCCTTATAATAATCCCACGATGCAGCAGCCGTATATGAATGAAATAGGCTCAAAGTTGCCGCAAAATACCAAAGAGAACAATCCAGGCAACGAGAATCCTCCATTGATGAAACAGAGAGCATCTCTTACCTCAGCGGAAAATTCAAATAATCCACATCATGGCAGGTCAAGGGCGCCGGCCATCGGATCGATAGGACCACAAAGTTCTAAGGGCTACGATGAACAGTACTCGAGGCCCCCAAGCAGGAACACCAGCGTAGATAGGTAAGAGTAATTAGTTGTATGAATCTCAACATCGATACATCAAATGTATATTAATATTTCATGAGCTTACACAACTTGGTGGGTGGGAACCAATGTTATTGTTTACATGACCGTACGTCCATTTAAAGAGTCGGGATTTACCGGATGTTTGCGACTGGGACTAGTCAATATCCCCCCCCCCCATTGTCGACGGTGCTGAATCCTTCAAACTCCTTCAACTTTGTCAAAAACCACCCCCAAAGTCCCCTTTCCGTAAACCCGTTTATTTTCCTCGGTTTTCGACTAAATCCTACCCCAGGCGTCCATCCCTTGTAGGGGGTGGAAAATTGATATTTGTTTTTGTGAAAGAAATTGATATTTTATAGGAGGTGTTTTTTTGAGGAAAGTGGTAGGTGACCAGGGTTGTGTAACCACCCCTGGGGGTTGTTTTCACCCTTCAAGGGGGTAGAAAATTGATTTTTTTTCTGAGGAAAAATTAATATTTTGTAGAAGGCGTTTCCTTGAGAGAGGTGGTAGGTGACAAGGGTTGTGTAACCGGCCCCAGGAGTTGTTTTCACCCTTTAAAGAGGTGGACAGTCAATTTAAGAAACACTTTAATAAATATATTTTTTATGCTATTTTTCAGTTATAGTTGAAAAAAATTTCCACCCCCTTGAAGGGTGAAAATAACTCCTGGGAGTAGTTACACAATCCTGGTCACCTACCACCTTTCTCAAAGAGATGCCTTCTACAAAATATTATTCCCCCCCTCCACAAAAAGGGTGAAAACTACCCCCGAAGGTAGTTATACAAACCTGGCCACATACTATATTATGCAATGAAACACTTCCTGTAAAATATCAATTTTTTTCTCACAAAAAAATATCAATTTTCCAACTCCCTACAGGAATGAAAGCCTGAGGTGGAGGTGGGTGAGGTCAAATCCCTCGAGGGATCTTCCGTTCTAGTCGAGGAAACAGCAATTAGTCGAAAAACTGGGGAAAATAAACAGGTTCACGGAAAAGGGGACTTTGGGGGTGGTTTTTGTCCAATTTGAGGGCGGTTGCCGAGGTGGAAAAATTAGTTTGACCCCGAGAATCGATTCAACACCCTCGAAAACGGGGGGGGGCATTGTCTAGTCCCAATTGCAAACATTAGGTAGTTCGTCCGACTCAATGGGACTAATCATGTTCACATCTAATTCGTATGAATGGATACTGAGTGTGTCTACACCTTCAACAGTGATGGGTAAGAAAACATAGAAAGACAGAAGAAACTAATTTCGTTTAACATTTAAATAATACTGAAATAATAAGATTTTTTGCCACCGGGTTCTGGCAGAAATTTCCACAAATCAATGTCTTTGGTGTTTAAGAACACCTTTTACAAAATTCCAAAACATTTAAACATTACACCCGAATATACTACTCGTCGTGCGTTTCGCTAACCATATCAATATCATCTGGAAGATTGGTTTTCAGTTTAATCATCTCCTGATGATGCTGACATGGTTAGCGAAACGCACGTTGGGTAGTATATTCGAGTGTAGTAGTAAATGCTTTGACGTTTTGTAAAAGTGGTTTTTACATACCAAATATGTAAAAAATAAAGATAAAATATATATTAACAACATTTCTTCCCCCTCTGAAGTAACAATTGCATGAGTTTTCAGCATCAATTTGACGTAAATGGCTCAATGCTTACATGTTAGGCTTGCAACCATGGAGTTCCGGGTTCGAAATTCCGAGTTCCGAGTTAGTAGCAGTGGACTAGACGAGTTTGTGAGGGAGACAACACGTCTAGTCGCTGTATCACTCCTGAGTCTCAGCTGCAGCTGCTGTAGTATTTTTATGACAGCTTGCATCGGTCAAAAATTATTGTTCTTAAATCTGTGAATCAGAATGGACATTGCGGATTTGCTCCTCGCCAATGATGAGATAATACTATAATTCTTAGCGAATATTACAATTATTCTTTTAGTTTATTGGAGTCATATTTTTTTAAATTAAATATGTAATATGTGTTACCAGTAACGAGTAGCATATTCTTACGGAATTTTTGGTTAATAAATTCTAGGTATCTAGGAGAATGCCGAGGAGGATTTGCAAGTTCTTCAGAAGATTAACCCTTTTGTGTTATTAACCGGCCAAGCATCTTTTATATGGAGATTGAGGATTAGCAAAGAACTTGCTTTTACGTAATTAATGAAACGTGATAACTTTTCACTTATATGCTCGAAAGTGACGACCATATACTTTAAAAAATAATAACCACAATAAAACAACAACTGAACACTTGAAAAGCTGATGATTTTGCGCCAACCTAATTGGTTGTAAATTCGGTCATTCTCGCTGAATCACTTCACGCTCACCACCTATTCACTGCACTTACAGAATGCAGTCTAGGAGGGCCGTGCGAGATGCGTATGATGGAGGCTCTCGCTTCGCATAATGAATGCTCACTCTCCCCATAATTGCAGAATAAAAGTCAGATGTTTTTGGTGATCTGTGCACTTCGTTCGTTTAGTTAATGTAGATAGGTACCACTCAACTCTATTACAGTAAATGGAATGCCAATGCCCACAAAAATTTCTACGTACAATTGAACATCGCGCAAGTATGGCGGCCACATAGTAGCGCGCAATCGCACTATGAAATACGTCAGGGCCGGCCTTATTTTTATTGCGTGTTTCATATTTTTAACTTTTTTTAAAAATCACATAAATAAATATAACAATTTATTTGCCTTGAGAGTTATAAAAAAAATCAAAGTTATCGTTATTCACAAAACAATCATTTTATTTTCAATTTCTTGTAGCAAATGTCGAATATGTATGATCATAAGTTCAATATATAGTTCACAAAAAACAGTCATATATTTTCTATCTCTAGGGTCGAAATATGATTTCAAAATTAATAAAAGCTAAAATTGAGGCCTGAAAAAAACCTATACTTTTTTTCTACGATCAATCAGTAAATATATGAATGAGTAGGTACTAGTGAATTTTTATTCAAAACTAAAATCATGCATTTTATATTCACAAATATGTTTGAATTGTCAAATGAAATGAAGAAAAGGTAATAATTAACTATTTTCAAATACTTGGTGTGGTATTATTATTTGAATTTCAAGATAACTTAGCTTTTTTGTTTAAGATCAAATGCCTTGATATATAAGTGATAGATTGTTTTACTCATTTGTTTATAAAAATACGATATACTCATGAGACAATGAATTGTAAAAGAATATGTAAAGGTGTTTACGTAAAACTTCCTTCTCTATTTGCAAGAGAAAATTAAAGCATAATGTCCATTTATATTTTGATTGAAAGTATGTGGTTTCATCCCCGGTAGTAGTGTACATATACCAAATGTTTACTTGCTACATTAAATAATTTTTCTGACAAAGTAACTGAATAACTAAAATTCGTAATATACTTCGTCTGAAACGTGGAAAATCTGATAAAATCTTGTACTGTACTCTCTATTCTCAATTTTTTTTTTTGATTTTGTTTTGGATGATTTCGTTAATACATATTATCAGTTCTTTCGAGACTCCATGAAAGTTTGTGCCATTGTTCGTACAAATCTTTCTAGCCGTCCTCTTCTACAGACCATCCTTTGAATTTATATCAATATTTTGTTCGATCTAGACTTGAATATTCGTCGATTATTTGGTCCCCTCATTATAATATACATATAAAAAACATAGAGAGAAGACTTTATGCTATAAAGAAGATAGTGTCTAGCCTGCTATTGGTTTCCCCAGATTGCACTCTTAAACAAATTTTCACTTTCGAGCTTAGAGACTAACAGAATTCTAACACAGCAAATATATTTTTTTAAAGTCATACATAATATTATACACTATAGCGCTAGACCTAGACCTGGCTCTAGAAAAAAATACATTATTCTATTTGCCGACCTCTAGAACTAACTTTCAGACATTTTTGTCTCTCGCTTAAATTTTTGTATTTGTCCTACGAATTGAGGGCATTAACGTTCACTTACCGAAAACCCATTTCTCTTAGCAACAATTGCAATGTTGTTTCTTAAAATTATGAATGCTTTCATGTTCCTCATTTCTTTACACACCTTTTCAATTGTTGGTGGCTCGTTATATGTTACTATTCTTCTTATACAGCTTTTAGTTGCTTCAACAATACTATCCAAAATGGCCCTTTTCTACTGTAGAATTTAGATGGTTGCAGTCCATCTGTAATTCTGTGTTCTCTAAGTATACACGCTGGCAATACCAACGCTTAGAATATTATTATATTTTAGTGACATTTTTTTTAGATATAACAGATAATTGATAGGCAATCTGCGGTCAGATTTTGATAATAATCCACACTTCCTTACAATCCAATCCTTGCGATATAAATTAGACCCGTCTAATACAGTTCCTTCTATTTTACCTCCATTAAAGTTGATTTATGTAACAAAATAACAAACGCAGCAACAGCTTGGTCACATTTACTACATGTAGAGATATTGGCGAGCAACATAGCTTTAAATGAGATTTTGTTTGGGTTGCGTCATAGGGATGTGAGTGCCAAATATTTCGAAGAAAGAATTAAACTAAAGTAGTCTCGGTATATTCGACGAGAGCAAATTGAAATCATTGAAATGGTGGAATGTTGACGAGTTACCGGCGTATTCGCCATTTCTTAGACAACTAACAAGAAAATGCAGTTAATAAAATTTTTCTGTATTTAAATGTCTCTAGTACAGTCGATTAATAAAAAGTAGCTGAAATTTTATATTAGCAGCTCTACTAGAAGCTGAAAGTGTTTATATTAGTTAACTAAAAACTGTCCGAAGTTAATACATAATTTTTCCAATATGATTCAGTTGCTTGGTAATAATAAAAACCAATTCAATTCAGAACTTCTTTATTTAATAGTAGCTTATGCAATTACCTCCCCAAGGCCTAGCCCGGGTCCGACCGTGCAACCACTGCGTTATTCGCTGTGGCGGATTGCAGGACCGGGCGGACTAGGCCTGGTTCGATTTTAAAACAATTAAAACTTATACCTAGGCCCTTCTGCAGAATGCAGATTTAAAAAGGTGATCAAATTTACAAACGTAATAATAAAAACCTGCTCAAGGAATCACTACTTCCACATCCAGATTTTGTGTCCAAGTCTTATACACACTAAATCAGAATGTAATATTTGGCTCCCTTTATTAATAGGGTAGGGGTGGCAATGGGGGTGGCAGAGGGGGTGGCTAATGTCAAATTTTTTTTAGAGACCCTCGATTCTCGTATACACACTAAATCTCAATTTAATTTTTTATTCCCTTAAACAATGGGGTGATGGTGGCAGTGGTGGTGGTAGAAGAGGCCCTTGGTTTTCGTACACACGCTAAATCTCAATTTAATTTTTTTACTTCTTTAATAATAGGATGGGGATGGCTAATACCAAAAAAAAATTAATACTAAATCCCTATTTAATTTTTTGCTCCCTTTAATAATAGGGTGGAGGTGGTTGAGGGGGTGGCTAACGACAAAAAATTTTTTTGAGACGTTTCGTATTTGTATATACACTAAATCACATTTTAATTTTTTTTACTCCCTTTCATAATAGTGTGGGGGTGGCATTGGGGGTGATAGTAGGGAGTGGCTGATGCCAAAAAAAATTTGGAGACCTTGACTTTTCGTACATGCCCTAAATTGCAATTTTATGGACTCTTACCTGCTAGCTTTGCCTATTTACCCTTATTTACCCCATTTACCCCGAACGCTTCAACGGAATTAGATCAAAATATAATCTAGTTCCAGATCTTGTTATAATACATAACTGTACCAAATTTCAAATCAATATTATAAACGTTCCAGAGTAAACGTGCGCACAAAAAAGTTACAGACCGACAGACAGAAAAGGTATTTTACAATATTTTTTGAAGACTTTGAATCGCCGCCATTTTTATAATTTTTCCTATGCGTTTTAGCAAAAAAAATGTTTTATATAAAAGTTACAGGGCTAGATGAGCACTCACCAATGATGTATCGCATGTGCATATTTGACTTGATTTGATAAAATTTAGAACATTTTTTGAAGAATTTGAACCGCTATCATTTTGAAAAAGTAGAAGGCGATTTGGCCCATCTTCGAAATTAACCGAGATATCGACCCAAAGTATATGCCTGCCAAATTTCCGCTGAGAAATGCGCCCTCTACAGTGTTTACAAATTTGCACATTTTGGGATCTGGGGACCATCCATAACCGAAGAAACTATAGTGATATTTTCCCAAAGTCGTGACATGCTGCACTTTGCAATAGGTAGATTAGAAATCTGCCTAAAGATCTACCTAAAAATGGCAGTTGGTGGCTTGGTCGTGTGAATCTGTATTGGTTCACCCTATTTATTCGAAAATTATTCCCATTTATAGACTTTTTTATGTAGTTCACCTGTATTTTTCCTTAATTTCTAGCCATCATAGAACTCCAGCTATCTAAATCGAACACACAATTGCCCGACCCTGTATAATAAAACAATTTTAAAAATGTATGTACATTTTCAATATGGTAGATAAAGTTAATAAATACTATCGAGTACCAAATTTAGTTCGCACGTTTGATGGCTGATAAGTATTGATAATCCTTGAGTATCAATTAAACCTTTATCTTAGGAAGGTTTCCTTGTTTGCTACAATTATTTATCACTTTTTCTTTTATTTATAATACTGAATTAATCAAATTAACGATGTTAAAATACTGCAATTAGTGTTCGCTATTAATGAACTTTCGCAAATTTCAGATACACCAAAGCGACAGGAAGACTAAACAGCGCGATGAGCTCGAGGCAACCATCGGTGGATCGAAACTCGGCCACACTTCGCCCCTCGGAGACACCGGACAGGACGCTGAGGGCACCTTCTGCAGTAAGAGGCACCACTCCAGCACCCATGGCCAACAACATAGGGGCGAGGAACGGTTCCGTCATGACTGGCAATCCGACGAAACCCGCGAGTAATAATTCAGTACCTGCACAACCCCCACCTTTCGAGGATATCATTTTGAGGAAGCGGGGGCTAGGCCAGGACATCATTCCCTCCCCGAACCAGCCGAAGCGGACGGAGAGTCTTTTCATTCCTGGGCAGCCGACGCCTCAAGCTGCTAAGGTCAGTACGAACCAGGTCAGTACTAGTGAAAGAGTTGGATTTGGAGTTGTGGATTGATTGCTGATATAGGACGCTTTCTTATTTAGTATATTATAGCTTTTGCCCACTGCTAGGCTTATGTGGAAATTCCTTTTTCTCATCATCTTCCCCACTATCTTTCTTCGCCTATTCCCCATTCCCAACATTTTTCTTTTCATAGTCCAGTGGAATTAGCATTTTATTAACACCTAAATCTGAATGGATAATTGTGAAGTGATTCATGAACAGGGAGTATCAAAGATGATATGTACTTACTTTCTGGATGAAAATTCGGCGATATTTGTTTACAACAGCACCTTGAATGTTCTAATAAACAGTTTTTTCTTAATAACTTTGATCGTAGCGCTGGGGGTGAAAAAAGTTTATATAAAAGATGTAGGAACTAACAATACGAACATTTTAAGCCTATTTTATCAAAATCGGTTCAATAGTTTATTTGCAAATCGTAAAAATCCGTTGAAAATCAATGATTTTTAGATTGTTATTATTTAATAGAAAAATAAACAATATCCACGTGTAAACTATTTGAAAGTATGGTATGTGGTATCCTTAAACTACTATTCAAATTTGATCAAAAAATATTCAATATTGTCCTAGATAATTTAATTTGTTTATAGAATTATGATAACTTTATCGTAAAATAACGTTCAATTTTTCAATCATACGATTACAAGAATGGGCTCATTTGAAAGATAACGGTTGCTACTTCTTAATGCAATTGTTACCCAGTCAAATAATAACTTTTTTGAGTGTTTAAAATGGTTTTAAAAATGGCGTTATAGACTAGGGCCAAACCGTTTAAAATATCGTAACAGACGATAAATTCTTGGCAGTATACGAATGGTCGGAAAATGTAGTTAATGGTGTAAATAATTAAGGAAAAATTGTCCAGGCTGAGTAAAAGTTCGGGAAGGGGGGTTGGGGTAGTAATATATACGTTTTTAGGGGTTGGTACTCGTTTTTTGCGATTTGTGGCTAAACTATGCATCCTATCGAAAAATATTCAATTTAAAAGTTGTAGATAATGAAAAAATCTAAAACCTTCTGATTGATCATTATTGACCATAATCTCAAAATTATCGAGAAAAATGCAAAAAACCGTTTTTTCGGTTTTTAATTTATAACTATCGCAAAAATGTTTATATTTTCATGTTCAAACAAGCCCAAATTTTTTCAAAGCGAAATATTTAATTTTCGATGTTTTATGAAGAAAATAAAAATAAAAGTCCTAATTTTCAATAGAAAAATTTGGTTAGCAAATTTTCGATTAATGAACTTTACTAGTGCTCATTTTTTTCGTTGAAATCTCAGCTTTAATATAGAATTAAAATATAATATTGTTTATATACAAAAATATCGTTAAAAAAGCGAAAAACTGAAAAACTACTTTTTAAAAATAGCGAAAACTCATTTTGAAAATGAAAATCATGAATTTCTTTTTCTTTATTGTAAATAAACGTTTGCATTCATAAAAAGCGTTAATTCTCATACAATACTATGTTATACAAGTAATGTACATGTATCTAACTGAGGCGAGACTGTTACAATTGATCCATTACTATTATTTCAGAGAATTTTGCGAAATATCAGCAGCACAGATGATATGAAAAATTATTTACAGTGCGAGCTTGCTCCATTTCCTGTGTCGTTGTTTACAGAGAATGGCTTCAGAAAAAATGTTAAGTCACATTTATATACAGAATTTGTGAGCATCGATTCGTTTCCAACTTCGAGCAATATTGTATACGTTGTTGATGGCGGGTTTCTCTTACGCAAAGTAATCTGGCAAAAAAACGATACAATTAATGAAATGACATAAAAATATTTACATTATGTACAAAACAACTACGCAAAAAATAGTTATATGAAGAAGATGCAGATTCCCTAATTATCAATACATCCCTTGAAGTAGCAAAAAACTCCGATAAAATAGTGGTAGTTGTTGGTCAAGACATAGATCTTTTAGTTCTTTTAAATCAATTCAGTTTACATGAATTGAATATCTATTTCCACAAACCTGATGCAGGAAATATTAATGATACTTTTACACCTCTAATAGTTTTAAACATAAATCACATAAACATATTGTAGCATTTTTGCATTGTTTTTCTGGCTGCGATATAACTTCCAGTTTTGCTGGGAAAGGCAAAAAAAACAATTATAAAATCATTATTGGCCGATAAACATTTACCTAATCTTGCAGAAATTTTTTTACAATACAAATGCAGACAAACAAACGATTACCGAAAAGATTTAAACTCTACCGAACGGCTACTGTTAAATCCTCATTTCATTTGAAAAAATTACCTCCAACTGAAGGGGCAGCTAAGCAACATTGTTACAGGGTGTATTTTCGAATACAAAGTTGGCTTGGTAATCAATTAACAGCTACAGATTGGGGATGGAAACATCACGTTAATGGCATCGTACCTATATTTACAGAACAAGAATTAATTCCTGAAAATTTATTGAAAATTATATGCTACAGCTGCGAAACAGGATGCGGTAATAACAAATGTGGGTGTCGTAAGTATGGCTTAAAGTACACAAATTTGTGCTCAAATTGTCACGGTTCTGATAAATGTTCTAATGCCAAAAAATCGTTGTACGAATAAAATTGTAATCTCGAGGACATCGAAGACGAAGACAGTAAGGAAACATTTTTGCGATAGTTATAAATTAAAAACCGAAAAAACGGTTTTTGCATTTTTCTCGATAATTTTGAGGTTATGGTCAATAATGATCAATCAGAAAGTTTTAGATTTCTTCATTATCTACAACTTTTAGATTCAATATTTTTCGATAGGATGCATAGTTTAGCCACAAATCGCAAAAAACGAGTACCAACCCCAAAAAACGTATATATTACTACCCCAACCCCCTTTCCCGAACTTTTACTCAGTTTGGACGATTTTTCCTTAATTATTTACACCATTAACTACATTTTCCGACCATTCGTATACTGCTAAAAATTTTTATTGCCTTAAACAGGATTGGCCCTGGTCTATTATATTTTCCCTATGAACAAATTGAATTACTCGCTGAATTTTTAACTCAACGTACTGTCAAACTAATCAAATTAAAACTAAGGTCTTGAACTTTATTTTTGGTCGAACTAGAATTTTCCAAATTGATTTGGAGAAAAGATACTTTTTTTCAAAAAATCGTAGCTCCCATGTGTATTTATATGAAGCTATGAAATTTAACCCGTATGTAGAGGTTTAGTTGAATTATACTTGGACAGTATTTTCAACTTCAGTCGAATAAATATATTAATAGTAATGAAAAAGAAAATATAGCTTTGATGCGCGTCACAGGAGAGGGGGCAGGAGAGGGGATAGACGCGCTCCTGGGCTCGCGCTGGTGTAATTGATAGAAAGAGAATTAGCAAGAATGGTTGTGAAATAGTCGCGCGTATGTACAGCACAAAAAAAGACAAAGGATCTTTGCATGAAATTCATTTCATTAATTACGAAAAGTCTATAACGAGGCCGGATTTTAAATTGGAATCACTTCCTCCAACAGAAGGAGCAACGATCCAGCATTAATTTCGCGCATATCAACAAATCCAGAAGTGGTTAGGAAATGAAATAGATCCGAAACAATGGGGTTGGGAGAAGAGCCAGTATGACTTGAGGCCTATTAATAGTGAAGAGCCTCTTGCACCGGAAAATATTTTAAAAATAATAACCTATCGGTGTACGACAGGTTGTTTGAGAGCATGTGGATGTTGTGGATGTAGGAAGCATAGATTACAATGTTCAAATTTGTGTACTAATTGCGAAGGGAAAAACTGTTCAAATGCAAGTGCAGTATCGATTAATAGCATATTGAATAAAAACGATGGTATGGATGATGATCTATCGACTGACTCATATGGAGAAATTGTTAGTATTTTAAATATCGAAAAAGAGATAGAAAATGAAGATAATATAAATAATATTGATGATGACAATGAATACGATGAGCGTGATGGGTGTGATGTGTCTGAGGATGATGGAAATGAATATGTAAATACAATAAAAAGGCGTAGATTATGATATATTTATGTATTGTTTAATAAAATATGAAATAAAATTAAATTTTGTCATTTCTTTTTGATAAATTTGGAATGGGCTCGTCAAGCTAGTGCAAATCGAAAAAAAAAAACATGTGTGAGTGTGTGTGTGTGCCTTGGGTTAATGACTATGGTTACAAATACCATTCGACAAACTTCCCTTTTTTTTTCTTTAGGTTATTCCTTGGGTACTATTGTATTAAATTTGATTGCAATGTTATTATGTATACTAATTATACAAGTGACAGACAGATATGTATATTCTCTTAACCTATAGACTTTTTTTATTTGATATCGTTTGTTTTAAAAAAATTTCTACATTTTTTTCCTTTTTCTTTTTTCCGTTTTTTTATTTTAATAGTTTTGTTTGTTTTTTTTTTGTTTTTTTTCTACTTGTTTTTCGATATAAATGGGAATTGACAGTGATACAATTACGTCTATGGGTCCGTATAGACGATGTTTATTCACAAACTGACTGGACCTCGGATGGGATGATATAACTAAAAGGAAAGACAGTAGGAAACAAAAAAAAAACATTGAAATCGGATGATTAGAAGCCGATATATCGACGATTCATGCAGCGAGAAGCAGTTTGAGTAAATTTTGAGTGAGCGCGAGCCCAGGGGCGCGTCTATCCCTCTCCTGCCCCCTCTCTAGTGACGCGCATCAACGCTTTCATTATTACTAATATATTTATTCGAGGGAAGTTGAAAATACCGTCCAAATATAATTCAACTAAACCTCTACATACGGGTCGTATTTCATATGATAAAAATAAACATGGGAGCTATGATTTTTTGAAAAAAAAGTGTCTTTGCTCCAAATCAATTTGGAAAATTCTAGTTCAGCGCAACATAAAGTTTAAGGCCTTAGTTTTAATTTGATTCATTTGACATTGCGTTGCGTTAAAAATTCAGCGGCTAATTCAATTTGCTTACGCGGAAAATATAACGCCGCTTTAAACACTCAAAAAAGTTATTATTTGACTGAGTAATAATTGCATTAAGAAGTAGCAACCTTTATCTTTCAAATGACCCCATTTTTTTAATCGTATGATTGAAAAATTGAACGTTATTGTACGTTAAAGTCATCGTAATTCTATAAACAAATTGAATTATTTCGAAAACTATTGAATATTTTTTTATCAAATTTGAAGCGTAGTTTAAGCATACCACATACTAAACTTGATTTGCGGATAAACTATTGAACCGATTTAGATAAAATATGGCTTAAAATGTTCCTATTGTCAACATATACCTACATCTTTTATATTAAACGATCAAAGTTATTAAGAAAAAACTGTTTATTTCAATATTCAAGGTGCTGTTATAAACAAATAAATGCTACCGAATTTTCATCCAGACTATCAACATCTTCCCACAATCTTAGTATAATTTCTCTCTTTTTCATTACATTCCCTAAATTTTACATATTTTTTTCTTTTTTAACTTTTTACCTCACAGTGGCCTTTCATCTTCCCCAGCACCTTCTTCTAGTTTCCAACCACGTTCACTTTCTTTTTCACTATCTGATCGCTTCCTCCTAAACTGCCACATTTTAATTTTTTTGTCAGTTTGAAGTTTGTAAATACTCAAGGTGCAATGAATTAATCATTTTTGTAAACTTAAACTTTTTGCCAATTTTTCATAATGGTTTTCGGATAAGAATTAGTTCCAAGTGAATGGTCTATAAGGGAAATTGCCACTGAATAGAATATAAGTAAATGCACTAACTAACTAACAAAAGTTAAAAAACGATGGGAAAATGAAGAAACTGTATCCCGCAAGCATGGATCTAGTGGACATAAGCGAAGCCATGAGCAACAAAATGAAGCTCTTATAAATTACCTCCAGGAAAATCGATTTGAGACCGCAGTTAAAAGACAGTTTTTAAACAATTTCCTGCCTTAACATCTACTGCCTGTAGAAGAATTTAAAAAAGCATTCTGAAGTGTAGTTGTGTTGCTAAAAAATACAAATGGACGGCAGATAAAATCAAGAACGGATAATTTTTTCTCTCAGCCATATGCTGAACAATGAAAACTTTTTCAAAAGTCATATTTTTCCGATAAAAAAAATTCTTGTTAGTAATGATGGACATTCGTGTTTATACACTTCGTGAGCATCGACAAAATCAAAACTTTACATACGATCTAATTAAATCGGGACGTTTTTTTGTTAATGCATGGATTAGTCAAAGAGCAATAATTAGTGTTGGTTTCTTAATGGCCATCTTAAGTCAATAATTTTGTTGAGATACTTGAAAACGTTATGTTACCCTCGGTAAGGGAAGTATCTTCATATGATAATTTTTCTCTTCCGACAAAGCGATGACTTCGAGATGGTAATGTGGACGGTTTGTCATGGTCTTCTAAAAGGCCTGACATTAATCCCATTGAGAATATTTGGGGAATTGTGGTGAAGCATGTACAGAAGTTAAATTATCGTCCTCGAATATGGGACAACTTCAGGCCATTATTGAATATGCATAGGAAAGTTTATTTAATACCTAAATTACAGAACATTTAGTTCTTTCAATGGCATTTGTAATACAATTTATTTTTCGAGAAATATACGGTCGTGGGCAAAAAAAAATAGGACAAGTCTTATAACGGTATTTTGCTAAACTCTAGTTGTGTACATCTAACTTGATTTTTTGTGACATTGTCAGTTAGTTGTCATAATTTATTGCAAGTGTGCAAAAAACTAATATGCCTCATATAAGCGATTTAGTTAAATCTGGAGTTATTGCTAAAGCAGAAGTTGGATGGTCAATGAGACAAATTGCACTGCCTTATAATATTGACAAAAATTCGGTGTGTAACATTTTAAGAAAGTGGATAATAAATGGTACGATTAGTAGAAATCCTGGACCAGGGCGACGAAGGTTATCGACTCAACAACAAGATTTGCAATTGGTAAATGCTTTAGTAGAAAATCCATTTTACTCAGTTATGCAGGCTGCTGAAGAAACGAATTTTCCTGGATCGAATAGTGCTGGTCGCCGGCGAGTGATAGAATCGGAGCTACGCTGTCATGCAGCAGCACAGAAATACTTATTTAAAGATGAACATAAAGAAGCTCGAGTAGGATTTGCGCTTGAATTTTTAGCGCATGATGTAAATTTTTGGAACAATGTAATCTTTACAGACGAAAATACTTTCCAGTCAACACACAGCGGTCGTATTCGTGTTTACCGCCCTCCGAATACTCGATTCGATGAGAAATATATATCTAACAATGATAAAAGTGGTAAATTTCCGTCAATATGTGGGCTTGGATAACGGTACGTGGTCCTGGTGTTTTGTGGCATATTGAGGAACGATTTAATAGTGAAACGTATATTAGAATTTTAGACAATATTATGCTCTCTTCTGTGTCACAATTATTTCCTAATAATGAGTTCATATTTCAACAAGACAATTGTTCCGTTCATACTGCTTATACCGTAACTAACTGGTTTCAAGATAACAACACCAGTGTTCTTAACTGGCCCAGTCATAGTCCAGATCTTAACCCTGTGGAAGAAGTATGGGGACTACTCGTAAGAAGTATCCAAAAACGAAATGTGAGACCACGGAATGCCGAAGAATTACTGGAAATAGTAAATAATGCATGGGAAAATATTATTACTAATGATTATTGTATAAGGTTATTTAATTCTATGCCAAACAGACTTATAGAAGTTATAAATAGAAATGGTGCAATAACGAAATATTAATAGTTAGTTTGTTAAGTAGGATATCCTTTGTTCTTTGATCCAGGATTTCTACTAATTGTACCGTTTATTCTCCACTTTCTTAAAATGTTACACACCAAATTTTTGTTAATGTTATAACACAGTGCAATTTGTCTCATTAACCATCCATCATTTACTATAGCAATAACTACAGCATTAAAATAAAAAATAAATTAAAAGTGATATCTGTTTTATTTTGGCCACTCATTACATATTCAAATAGAGACAGATTTACATTAGAAAAAAAAAGTTGTCCTATTTTTTTCTGTTCACGACAGTACAACTTGATAAATAATCAACTACTTCTTTTCGGCCGTAATAGTATGTAGATTTACTTCTAAAGCCGTATTAAATATATTCCTGAAATAATTTTCATATTTAGAGGCCCTTAACTCAGCAACGAAGCTGTGTAGAAAAAAAAGTTTTATGAAGAAGTGACAATATTTTTATCCAACGTACTCTTCCTTGAATTCTGGGGCATTCTGTATACAATAAATATATTTTAAATTTGTTGAATCTATCGGCGATGTAGCTTTAAATAAACTGGCGAATGCGCAAGTGGTACCCATGCAGACTTCTCCTTTTGGGTTTGGCGGGTTTTGGCTTGCTCAACTATGTTCCTCCATCTGTCTTTATCTACCGCTATTCTCCTCCAGTTTCCTGTTCTTAGATTTTTAGTTCTTCTTCAACATCGTCTATCCACTTCTTCTTGGGTCGTCCTTTTGGTCTTGTATTTTGGGGTTTCCAATTTAAGGATTCTCTTCATTATTCTTTCATCCTCCATCCTGTGCACACGTCCTAGCCACCTTATTCTTTGACTTTTTACATATCTTACTATGTCCTCTCCTTTTATAAGTGCATCAATTTCGTAATTCATGCTTATTCTCTACATACCGTTTTCTTGTACGGGGCCGTATATTCTTCTAAGGACCTTTCTTTCAAATACTCTTAATTGATTTTCATCGTTGATTGTTAATGTCCATGTTTCACATCCATACGCTACGACGGGTCTTATAAGGATTTTATGTACTGCGATATACCCTTGCAAACTGCCACTAATAAATTTTAGGGCCTATATAGCGTGTTTCGCAGTTAAATATACATACGATGGCTGCGGGTACTTTGGTGATTTCAAATCACTCGTTTTTAATGTATCTGGCTTCTTTCTTGACTAAGATAAAGAGCATTTTGTTGATTTTGGGTAAATCTTGATGCGCGAACAAAAAAATTACCTTGTCGATTAATTTTTTCCGCTCTTTTCAAATATCGAAACTAATCTACAGAATCACTGATTTTGTTGATGTCTTGATTTTGAAGTATAAGAAATTGCTAGTTTTTTTTATAAAGATGGAACTGGATTTCGAGTTTGGTTTATATGCAGCTTTGTTAACTAAAATAAGTGAAATATACGTGCTAATAATTATACAATATAGTTCAAAAGTTATGGCCAAAGAAATATTTGGCTAAAACCAATAAAAGCCCTGTATTTCAATAAAGAAGGACGACATCTATATTAGATAAAAAAAAATCTCTATTATCAAGTTATAAAAAAATTACAAATTTGTATATTTATGACAACTATGTGTCGCAGTTAATTAAAAAAACGCATTGACTATTCTCATACAAATTATCAAAAGAAAATAGAAAATGACCTTAGAAATAATCCCAAAACTTCTAGTCTGCTAAAATCTCTACTACAAATAAATCTAATAAATAACAATGACAATAAACACAGTGCAACCACATGACAAGTTACCGACCAATATCATTGATAAGCAATATAGCAAGAATTTTTGAAAAATGTTTAAACTATAGGCTTCGTTAATTCTTAGAAAAAATAAAATTATATCAAGAAATCAGTATAGGTTCCAAAAAAAATTAAGCACAGAAGATCTTCTCCGATTACTAACAGACACCATCATAACAAATTTTGAGAAGAACGAAAAAGTTATAGCTATTTTTTTAGACTTACAAAAAGCATTTGACACAGTGTGTCACATAGCCAGCTACTAGACAAACTGAACAAAGTGGGAATCAGGGAAAATATCTTCTACAATTTATTGAATCAATAGTTGTCAAATAAACTTCAGCAAGTAAAAATAGACAATACTCTTAGTGCAAAGAAAATAATAAAAATCGGAGTACCTCTGGCACTGTCACTGTATCAATTAGCCATAGGGAAGTACTTACAAAAAATGTTCGTTTCTCATTTCTACGTCACATCGTCGAAAAATATACATTTGGGAAAATTGAGAAAATTCAATTTAAAATGTTCTTAATTGAAAAATGATTTTTGGCTACCCTGTACACTTTTAGGAAGTGAAAATGATTTGAAAACATTAATACATGTCTCGTAACTAGTATTCACATAAGTTTTTCTTAAAATCCATATTTGTGACTGCGGTGATTTTTTTAATATCCATCTGCAGATTGCATTATTTCAACAAAAACATGCTTTTTACTATATTTTTATAATTCTACTTTTTACAATCTATCGCTGTTGAACAAAATATTAATATTTAAACATTATTATTTTTTACTTTTTAGTTCGGTTTTTAAAGCGTGTTTTTTAGTTCTTTTAAACTATAATTTTTTTAAACTTACTAAAGATAATTTAATTAACACTCTTTTATTATTAGAATATATATTATTAACAGCGGCGCCTCCGCCAAAATCTCGACAACAGGTTAGTGTTGTTTTTTTTATTCTATTTTATCCTGATAATTCTGGTGAAGACGTTAGGACAAAGATGTCAAATTATTGTGTTGTCTTCGGTTCTTGAAAAGTGTACAAAGTTTCAGTTTAATCTTCCGTTTTGAAGTGGGTGAGAATCACGTTCAAAGATTTTATTTATTACAAGCAAATAAACAAACAAACATACAGATGAAGCTAATAAAAGCGTGTTAATAAATAGAAATTGCCTCTCATATGCAGGATTAAAAATATTTAACATCTTACCAGACTCGACAAGGAGACACCAACCATCAAGAAATTCAAAAACAATTTAAAATCACTACTCCACAGCCACATATTTTATGATATCTGAGTTTTAGGCATGTCATCTTTTGTAATTAGATCTCTTTTCATATCTAGATTAAGACAGTATTTAGATTCAAGCATAATTAAATTGTGCTCTACTTGCGCGCTTTTATAGGAAACTGTACAATGTTGAGTTATTTATAATTTAAATACAATAATATAATAATATAATTTGAAATATTCAATCCGAAACCTTACTTTAAAATATACAAAGCAACATATGATTGCTCGAGATTCATCGATTTTTAAAAGTTTTTATTACCTATTAAACTTAGTTTGTTTAGGTCAAATCTTGCAATCAAAATTTCGATTAGTTCTAATTAAGCTAGAGCTTTGAAATTTTGCACATGTGTGTAAGTCCGGTGACAATACACTTTAACATTTTCAAATAAGAAAAAAAAAACAAGATGGCGAACGACTTTACCGTTTATGATCCGATTCGACTCAAAATCGATATCTGGGGGTTCTCGAGATCGCCAATTATGAATTCTTGGTCAAAATTTAGAAGTTTAAAATGGCGGCACCAATATGGCGGACGACTTTTGTCATTTATGTTTCCAATCGATCAAAATCGATATCTGGGGGTTTGCGGGTTCGCCGATTACGAATTTCTAGTAAAAAATTTGGTTCAGGATGGCGACTTCAAGATGGCGGACGACTTTACCGTTTAAGGTCCTATTCAACTCAAAATCGATATCTGGGTGTTTCCTAGGTCGCGGATTATGAATTTTATAGTCAAAATTCAGAAATTCAAAATGGCGGCGCCAATATGGCTGACAAATTTTGTCATTCAGATCCAAATCGATATCTGGGGGTTTTCGGGGTCACGGATTACGAATTTCTAGTCAAAAATTTAGTTCAAGATGGCGGACGACTTTGCCGTTTATGATCCGATTCGTATCAAAATCGATATCTGGGGATTACAGCATATCAAAAGATTAAAAAGTAAACAATAAAATTATATAAAAAAATATTTAAAAAAAAGCTTGTATTTAAATGCTCTAAAAAGTAGAAAATAGACTTTGAAGTAAATCAAACCCATCATTTTGTTACATTATATAATTTTTTTCATGATATAAAAGCTTGTCGCGAGCAATCTCCTTTACACAGGAAAATCTCGCGACAAGCTTTTATATAATGCAACAAAATGATGAGTTTAATTTACTTCAAAGTTTATTTTCTACTTTTAGAGCATTTAAATAAAAGCTTTTTTTATATATTTTTTTGAAAAATACATCAAGGCATATGTGTGTGTAAAATAAATATTGATTTTTTTACTATACTATCTTATATCAATATTTTAGCCTTTTCTTATTCCACTTTATTTTTTCGGATTTGCTGCACATTCCCAAAATAAAATAATGAATAACTATTATCCCAAAAATAAATTATAAACAAACTGAGGCTGTTTGAGCCCTGAAAACATATCTTCTAACATTAATTTGGGAATCGATTGACGTGAGTTGATGTGGGAGAGTGAATACACCGAATATTGTTTATAACAGACTAATTTTACTGAACTACGCTGGGCAATATAAAATACAACCTCAGTGCGCAAATGGTATCGTTTATATAAGATTGTAATTTTTATATTTTATTATAAATAGAAATTTTAATTATATGATAAATATATTGATCATAACACTGAAGTAATCAGCTTCTTACGTTACCAAAGCCATTACAATTACAACAGAGTCAATCTATTCAAGATTTTAATAATAATAAACTTAGGTTTTATTAAAATAATTTCTATTATTTGGGTTTTCGCAGCAGACCACAATACTCACAATTAAGACGAATGGTTTCAATAAAAAAAGGTAGTCAAAATCAAGCTTACATATAAACGATATTTTACGGCGATTGGAAAAACTTGAAGCCATAAAATCTCGGGCGCTATCGCAAAAACCCTATAAAATATATATATATATATATATATATATATATATATATATATATATTTATTAAAATATCATGCGAAATATCGGATTTTGCTATAGTTTCGAAAAATTTATCGAGGGTTTTCGCGTGTTCTTTAACAAGCCGGAAGTCCTTAATTAACGATGGCGACTAATATGGCGAATATGTTTGTATTATGGCGAATATGAACATATAAAGAGAATCCAGGACGTATCGGGGGGTTTTCGACACCGTCGAAGCCAAATTCAATAATATCTACTAATATAGCCAACCGGAAGTTCGCAATTTAAGATGGCGGCTATTCTTATAGGATTGATATGTGTACTACTGGCATTGTTTGCGTTCAGGAGAAAAAGTCAACACATTCAGGAAAAATTATCAGATTTATTACTCATCTAGTAAGAAAGGCAGTAAAAAATGTATTAATTTAAGCTGTTAAAAACTAAATAACGGGTCACATTGTCATGTTTATGGCACGCTAGAAATAACACTGAAGCGTTAAAAACCCTAAGACTAATTGCACGTATCGAATCAAGTGGCACTTAAGATACAGTACAGGTACAAGTTTCAAAATATTTGAGACTAGTAATATCTCAATCCTGTTTACGCATTGCACGTTGGAGGCAATGCAGGTGCATGACAAGGCAATTTCCGGCAACCACAGGTCCGGGTGGCGCATCCCGTCTTGCACCCACAAGTTATGATGTCCTTGCGGGCTTTCGGAACTGATTCCAATGTTCAGGACCGGAACAAAATTCCCATCTACAGCTTTCCATCCCATTTTTCGAGGGTAAGGGAGGGTCTGGCAAGTGGGCATTTTTCCAAATGCAGCACTGCAAGTGAAACATGTAATTAATGGTGTGTATTAAGTGCTAGATATGCGCGATCTTTAAAAGATTATTTGATAATGATAATTCGGATTTAATTTAGGGTTGTCACATTCCATTTCTGAATTTGTACAATTCACATACAGAAAACGATTAGAATGAGATGTCAGAGTGCAATTTGCTAACCGAAAATGCCATAACGGAACGAAAGTGTAAGTTGATGGTAATTTGCCGGAACTATTATCTGGGGCACAGTTAAAATACTAAGTCACACACAAAACACTCTCTACATTTACTTAACACAGTAGAGTTCACTTGTAAACTGTCAATATAGCGCTGCAGTTTACAATAACGCATAATGCCACGCATTTGTACAGATTGCAAATATCAGCATCTGTCCAGAGCAGTAACACTACTTCCGATTGCTAAGCAAGAAGCCCAAACTTTCCGATCACTTTTGCTGTCACGTGTTTCACAACTTTATGACATCACCTCTTCTTGACTATTTCACTAATGCAAGTTTACACTTGTAGGCAGGTCCTGGGCCCACCGCGGTCTGAAATGACTTGCGCTGCAACTAGAAAAGTTTATCGTAAATACTTGTAAATATGCTGGTAAACTCTTGATCGTAAATTTTTGTGCAATACTTGTTATATCCCGATATCTTCAATATTCACAAAATCGCATGGGCAATTTCTTTTCCCTTGTACATGGAGACAAAATAATGTTAGTAAATTCTTATTAATGATTCGTTTTAAGAATTGCTGACGTCTTATAGTTGCACTTAAAGTACATCAAGAAATTGACGTCCCAAATCTTTAAAAACGCTGTTTATAATTTCCTCTAGATGCTTATAAAGTACTTAATGCAATATCTTCTAAAATCGTTGTTACACATACTTATTTTCAATTCTTATATTATAAACTCATGAAGGAAAGCGAGCAGAATCATAATAAATATTCATAAAACTCTATCGATCTTAAAAGCCTTCAAATATCTCATGAAATCTATACAGGGCGTCTCACCGGGAACTGAATCGATCAATATAGCCATCAGAAAATTTTGAAAATTTAGATAATTACTAATGTCGGTGTCCAACTAAAATAATTACAAGCAGCTGGCACTTCCGCTTATACCGGAAGTCGATACCAACTTGCTTATTTCAAATGGAACACCCTATATATTTTAGGGTTTTCGAAAAGAGCATAAAATTCTGAGTCGAAAATATGTAGCATATCCTATACCTAAACCTAGCCGTTTCAGAGATATTTGACATTGACAACAATCAGTCATTATCTTATGTCAAAACACTCCAGCACGTTTAAATTACACCCACGAAGACTATTTAAATTTGTTTATTATTTATGGAAAATGTGATAAAGTAATATCAAGAACTTGCAGCACATTTGCTACTCGATATCCAGAAAAACGGAAACCGGCATCAAACACTGTAAAACGCATACTGGAAAATTTTAAAAATTATGACTGTCAAGGCAAAAATGCAAAGAAGAAAGCCTATTGTTGATGACGAAAACATTGAAATAGTCATTCTGGGATATTTTCATGCATTTCCAAGGATTCAATTCACAGAATCTTATTAAAACATAAGTTTCACCCGTTTTCATTCCATAGGGTTCAAGGATTAAAAGAAACAGATTTCCTAAGAAGACAGAATTTTTGTGAGTTTATTCTAATAAGGTCTGAGGGTCACGATTCTTATTTGGGAAATATTATATGGACAGATGAAGCAAAATTTACTAAAAATGGACTTTTTAATAGACACAATTCGCATTATTGGAGTGACTCAAATCCTCATATGTTCAGAGAGCGAAACTTTCAGGAAAGTTGGCAGTTCAATGTTTACTGTGCCATAAGAAACGATAGAGTGGTGGCATTATAATTTTATCAGGAAAATTTAAACGGTAAATTAAATTTTCTCTTCTGCTAATATGTATAGGTAAATTTTTGTTTTTTTTTTTTTAGGTGAAAGATATCTGAATATCTTACAAAATTTAAATAATAACTATTTAGGAAACTGACCTCTCGCCGAACATAGAGACATTTCTTATCAGCACGACGCTGCTCCCCCACATAACACATATTTAATTAATAATTATTTACAAGAAACTTTTTATGATCAATGGATTGCCAATAATGGACCTTTCTTATGGCCTCCTCGCTCGCTCGATTTATCAGTTCTAGATTATTTCATTTTGGGAAACTATTAAAAATAAAGTTTATGAGAGCCCATTAACAACCATTGAAGATTGTATGCAAAGAGTAAGAAATGCATTTCAAAACATATCACAGGATTCAATTAGAAGAGCTACCCATGAGGAACTAATCCGAAGGTGCGAAAAATGTGTTGAGGTTCGAGGGCGGAATTTTGAGCAATTATTAAATTAAAATGAAGTCATATTATTTTAAATTGATCTTATCTCTGCTATTTTAGTTCATGCCATATCTTTAATTCAATTAATATGCATGCTGCAGTGTTAGTATTATTTTGCGTTTTTGTGGATATCGAGTAGCAAATGTGCTGCAAGTTCTTGATATTACTTTATCACATTCTCCATAAATAATAAACAAATTTAAAAAGTTTTCGTTGGTATAATTTAAACGTGCTGGCATTTTTTTACATAATATAATGACTGATTGTTTCTAATCATGGCTGTTTGGATGAAATGATTACAACAATTCATGAATTTCTAATAAAATCGCAAATATTTCAAAAAGTTGTAACTTTAACCCCCACAATGTTAATATCGGAAAAAAGGGAATTCAATTTTACACAACTTGACGTAAAAAAATACAGGCTGTTCCACTTGATCTAAACAAGTTTTCGCGGTTTGAAGTTGACAAAATGTAACGCAAAAAACGGAACACTTGGTATGATATTATTGAATTTATTTGAGTTGTAGAACGCAGTACTCCTTGTGTTCTTTTTATGTGACAAGAAGCAAATGAGGATCTTTTACACGAAGAAAGTTATAACGGTTCTTCCAAACCGTTGCACCTGTCAAATTTTCTATAAAATGTCAAATAACGGCTAGGTTTAGGTATAGGTTATGCTACATATTTTCGACTCAGAATTTTATGCTCTTTTCGAAAACCCTAAAATATATAGGGTGTTCGATTGGAAATAAGCAAGTTGGTATCGACTTCCGGCATAAGCGGAAGTGCCAGCTGCTTGTAATATTTTAGTTGGATTGGCCACAAGTAAATATCTAAATTTTCAAAATTTTCTGATGCCTACTTTTCTCTATATCGATCGATTCAGTTCCCGGTGAGACATCCTGTATATTCAGCTTATAGGAACTTCATTAATGGTTACAGAAACTAATAAAAGTATAGTTGTGATTGTGTGTTGACGAGACATTTTTAGCAGGGTAAACAGACTATGACTCAAATATTCATTATTGGCAACGCCCAAATGCAACTCTTTCTGCGAGATAATATTCTGCCCTCGCATATAAAATAACTGGAGAGAATATTAGTCTCCAAAATTAAATTTACGATATCTTAACGATGTTTTTCCATCAACTAGTATGTCCATTTCTTTTACTTGTTCAGCAGCTATGATTCAACAAGGTTTCTGGCATTTGACCGTACAAATATAAAATAAAATATAAATTTGACATTGAATGACGAATCTGCCAGTTGTTTAGCAAGGCTGAAACACCTCACATTTAGAGATGGACCGTCGGCGACGGTGACGGCGCCCGATAGTGGGGATGGCATCTAAAAGCGTCGCTACTGGCGAGCTGGCCGCGATAATTTTAACATGCCTTCAACACAGTAATACGAGTCGCGTTGGATAACGCGTTTAATTCTCGTTTTCCGTGTTGTCCGGTTTCGAGCGATGCTGTGGTACCAGGGAGATGATGACGATGAGGAGGATCTCATGTTTTCCCCCGCCTTGCTGGCCAGACGAGCTTCGGAAAGTTGGATTGATACGCCGCCTGTGGAGGTTGTCCAGAATTAACGTTGTATTCGATAAGTACTCGCAATGGACAAATTGTTTTGAAATAACGGATCTATTTTACTCATTGAAGTGGAAATTTTGTTTCTTTTGAGTTAGTGCCTATTTTTAGGTCTTGGTGGGATTTCAAGTTTTATCTACTAGTTGTAGTTGTTGAATTTACTTGGATGTTTTCCATAAGAAATCGCAACGAAAATAAGACAAATAAATCTTAATTTGTCACGCTAATTACAAAGCAACTTGATTTTTCTAAGGGAGAAGGCCATATACTTTCGTATACTGAAACATTAAAGAAATGTGCCTATGGCTCGACGCCGTATTAAATAAAGTACACTAGAGGCAAAATTCAAAAAGTCGGTTCCTTATTATTGGTTCAAAACAATTTGTCATTGTAATAAAAAAATCACCTTAAAGATACACACTGCCAGTTTTTTACTATATTATTCCTTTTCTATATTTAATTTTAATATTTTTTTATATTCTTGAACAGAACGAGATTATAACTGTTTAGTTATTTGAATTATCAGATTCATAGCAATAAATACTAACAAAACAATATCCAATGCTCTCTCCTACGCGCGAATCTATGAAGTGGGTGATAAAATTATAGTTCGGTATAAATTATAAAATATAGCAACTGAAATCTTTAAATAGCAAACCGCATAATATGAAGTATAACTTACTAAAAATATTTACATACATTCATCATATTGAACTTTCTGCAATCCGGTTCATAATTTATTGAATCCCGCCATATTCTTTAGAATTACCGTTAATATGTTTTGATCAATCGCTCTTTAAGTTTTGGATTGGCAATATTTAGCTATATGTGTTTTTTTAAATTTTGAACTTTTTTTCAATCTTTATCTCACTTTGAAATAAAATTTCTCGAAATTATTTTTTTCTAAAAGTTGAAGAGATTTAATCGCCACTAGTCCATTGAAGGAGTCGACTAACTACCGAATGATTGCGCCTCGGACTAGACAATCCCCCCCCCCCCCTGTTTTGAATGGTTCTCAATCGCTTCCCGGGTTAAACCAATTTTTTCACCTTGGTATCCTCTCGTATTGGCCAAAAATCACTCCAAAGTTCCCTTTTCCGTGAACCCGTTTATTTTTCCCAGTTTTTCGACTAATTGTTGTTCCCTCAATTAGAACGGAAGTTTCCTCGAGGGATTTGACCTCAGCTATCCCTACTTCAGGCTTCCAACCCTAGTAGGGGGGAGGGAATTTATATTTATTTTTGTGAGAAAAAAATTATATTTTGTAGGAGGCGTTTCTTTGAGGAAGGTGGTGGGAGATTGAGAGTATTTTTATAAATTCATTTTCTACTCCTGAGTGAAAACAACTCCGGCCACCTTTCACCTTTCTCAAAGAAGAGCCTCCTACAAAATATGATTCTTTCCCCAGAAAAAAAATTAATTTTCCACCCGTGTGAAAACACCACCTTCCTCAAAGAAACACTTCCTATAAAATATTAATTTTTTTCTCACAAATACAAATATCAATTTTCCACCCCCTACAAGGGTTGGAAGCCTATTATAAATTTTTTAAATAAATTATTTGAGGGAACCTCCTTTTTAAGTTTATTCTTGAATGTGACACTTATTTATTTATAAAACGAAAATGGTTGCAATTAGCCATAGGGAAGTACTTACAAAAAATGTTCGCTTTTCATTTCTACATCACACCATCGAAAAATATACAGGGTGTTCCATTTGAAAAAATTGAGACAATTCAATTTAAAAGTTCTTAATTGAAAAATAAACACTTATTTATTTATAAAACGAATATGGTTGCAATTAACCCTATTGAAGTACTTAAAATGTTCGTTTTTTATTTCTACATCACATCGTCGAAATGTAGGAAAGGAAGCTGTGGGGGGTGAGTTTTAAATAATTTCATAATTTTTTTTTCTAAAATGGATCTAACAATTTTAATTAAAATTAACACATGAATACTATAGTAGTGGCATAAGGTAACATGACCAGTTACACCTAAGAAATGCAGGGATGGAGATCGCGGGGGTCAAGGAGTTAAACAAAATGTTTTAAATTTCAACAAGACTGGTTGAGAAGAAAGAGTGACTCGACGATGAAAAGATTCGATGCCGGGACCTGGGTACATTAGTTCGGTCTACTCCTAAATGGGAAAGTTTGTCCGAATTGTCGCGGACCGATTTTTTCTTCTCTTCTACGGCAGTCTTGCATTTATTGTCATACCAGTAGTCATTTATTGCTCTGCTAATTTATCCTACTGTTTCATTTGCTGCTTTTAGGACAGAATTTTTACAACTGGTCTCAGAGTTCGCTTTGCGGAACATCCTCACACTCTCTATATCTGTTGCCCATCTCTTGGATGCCAGCATGTGGTCAGTGTGGTTTGGGTTCATTTGTTTCTGGTATTTTCCATGTACCTTAAAAATATCTTTCCTGTGGAACCATGTATTATGCTCATGACTTTTAGGTGATAATAGCTGTCTCAATGTTCCTTTTGCTCCATACAAAATGATACAATGCTATTTTATATAGAGTAAATGTGATATTTTTTATCGAGGATGTACTTGACAAGAACAATCTGGACACAATAAATCAGTTTACATATAACATGCTATTTTCTAATCAAACGTCGAACATGAATTAAGTAAATACTATTATTTTTTACTCAAAAGTGTCGCTCGTGCGCTGCAGTAAAAGACTTTATTGTAACTCAAAAAGAGTGTAAGAGAAATGGCAGTTTAATTTCACGTAACTTGCCAATAAAGTCATGTCCTTTGGCGCTTGAATATACAAAATACCGATACTTATGTAAAAATAATAAGCACTCCAGTGTATGGTATAAAGTAAGAATATCTGTCTAGTTATTGAGCAAATAAAAACTTAAATAAATACCGAAATATCCTGTTTCCTATGAAAAGTGTGGAAAATAGGAGACCATTGACCTACAAATATTTCACACTCAATACTACGCAATGTCTAGCATTTTTCTTATTGGCAATATTGCAATGCAAGTCACAAAAATGCTTGGTTACCGAATCTACCACATCCGGAGAAAAATAAAAACATATAAAAATATTTTTTAAATAATCTAAATAGCTGAAATAGTTCTAGACTCGCCTGATTCAAAATAAGCCGATCATAGTAAATAAATTTATTTGTATCGTGGATTGTCTAATAAAATTCTATATAAGAAACTAAACACTGCAAACTAAAAGTATTTAAATATATAAAAAATGGATACTCGATAATACATCTATGCACAAATATGATTCCTATTTAATTAAATAAACATAAATTTATTTTATTATCTATTTAACTCAAGCTAAAGTTTATTTTCGTTCATAATCTCTAAACATATAATGGTGACTATTTCAAAAATATGTGTTGTTTTTATTTAACATCAATGTTTCTTTTTATAGGTTTTACGATTTGATAAATATGTTTTAAAATTATGCGAACATTCAGACGAAATTTTTGAAACCGACTTGTTTTACATGTTTGAAATTGTTAAAGTCGTTATAAAAAAATTTGCAGACGATGACCCACCTATTTTTACTATTTTAAACTATTATTAAACATTCTATAATAATAATATCTTTATATACCATAAGTCCCTTTTCACATTGGGCGACTTAGCAGCGCGACTTAGTAGTGCGACTGAGTGAAAAGATAGGCGACAAGTCGCGTGGTTCTAATCTAAAGACACGAGCCGGGTTAAGTCGTCGGGGCTATCGCCTAATGTATAAAGAGGGACATCACGTACAGATGGTGTGCACGACAGCCGCGTTACTAAGTCGCGCTGCTAAATCGCCCAGCGAAGAGCTAAAAAAAAATTAAGGCAGAAGATACGCAATTTTAATAATCGAGATGTCCGAGGATTTTTACAAAAGATTTTGTATTCAGAAACAATGTTTTATTCCGTACTTTATGTACACACTGTATACAGGGTTCCGAGTAATTCACAGGTACAGTATTGGTATTCCGTAAAGTATAGAATATACAGCAAAGGTTACATAGGGAAAAAGTTGCGCAATTTCTGGACAAATAAAACGACTTCTTGAGGTTCTTAATATCTTTTATAGTTTTCGAGATATCTTAAATAATGGAAAATTTAAGACTTTCGTTTTTTTCACTTTTTTGCCCTTATTTAACAAAATATTAAAAAATCTGTTTAGGTTTCTTATTAGGTGTTAATGTAGCTATAACCCTGTATAATCAGATATTAAATAAAAAGTTTCGTTTAAGCTGGGCCACCAGCATCTTTTTTTTTAAATACGGCCCTATATTTTTAATTTTTTTTTGTATGATTTATGATTGTCAATACGGCTATCATAAAAAATAATGAAAATAAAGCCTTGTGCTGATTTTAAGCCATTAATAACGTATTTGGCTGAATACGGAACTGAATTAGCGCAAAAAAATAACATTTGAATTAATTGAATTAATTTACTTCAACAATAATAACAAAATGTAACACTTGTTTAATCTAGCACAAATAATAATTTATAAAACTTTTCAAATTGTCCACCGTTATTCTCGATGCAAATACATAGGTAGGCTGTGAAAAACAAATGAAGTTCTGAATGTCATAGAAAATTGTTATCCCTCTAGTTGTGACGTGGCAAATAACTGCATTACTGTTCAACATTATTTGTTACCATTTTTCAGTCATTTTCATTAAGTGTCTTTGCTTAATATGGTTCGTTTTTCTGATAGTGAAAAAATATATGTACGATGTGTACATCAGAAGTTTAAGAAATGTTTCCCGGGCTGTTCAAGAATATATACGTTTGTATCCCGATAGATATCACCCTCCAAGAAAATCTTTTTATATTATGTCAAAGAATTTAACTGAAACAGGCAGCGTTGCAAAAAAAAAGAGGAAAATATTATTTGCAGGAATACGATAAATGAAATAAATGTATTAGCACAAATTTATTTAAATCCGGAAAACTCCTCTAACAAGATAGCATATGAATAACGGCAAGTGGTGTTCAAAGAGTTTAAAAAATATATAAATATCCTGATTTTAAATTTAAAAGTATACAGAGATTACATCCAGGTGACCAAAACAGAAGACTCACCTTTTGCAATTGGTTCAGCATAAACTTAAATGCCAATCAATGTTTTCATAATAAGATCTTATGGTAACGTTTACAAATTGCGGAGTCTTTAATAGGAGGAATAAACATTTCTGTGCCACCGTTAATCCTCACCTTACCCAAGAAGTCAATTTATGGTGTGGTTGAATTCGAAACACTCCAATTGGGCTCAAATTCAAATTCATAATTTAAGTAGTGTAAAGTACGGTCGTGAGCAAAAAAATAGGACGTCTTATTACGGTAGTTTGTTAAAATCTAGTTGTGTACATCTAACTTTTTGTGACATTGTCAGTTAGTTGTCATAATTTATTGCAAGTATGCAAAAAACTAATATGTCTCATATAAGCGATTTAGTTAAATCTGGAGTTATTGCTAAAGCAGAAGATGGATGGTCAATGAGACAAATTGCACTGCGTTATAATATTGACAAAAATTCGGTGTGTTACATTTTAAGAAAGTGGAGAATAAACGGTACGATTAGTAGAAATCCTGGATCAGGGCGACGAAGGATATCAACTCAACAACAAGATTTGCAATTGGTAAATGCTTTAGTAGAAAATCCATTTAACTCAGTTATTCAGGCTGCTGAAGAAATGAATTTTCCTGGATCAAGTAGTACTGGTCGCCAGCGAGTAACAGAATCGGAGCTACGCTGTCATGCAGCAGCACAGAAATACTTACTTAAAGTTGAACATAAAGAAGCTTGAGTAGGATTTGCGCTTGAATTTTTAGCGCATGATGTAAATTTTTGGAACAATATAATCTTTACAGACGAAAAAACTTTCCAGTCAACACACAGCGGTCGTATTCGTGTTTACCACCCTCTGAATACTCGATTCGATGAGAAATATATATCTAACAATGATAAAAGTGGTAGATTTCCGTCAATATGTGGGCTTGGATATCAGCATGTGATCCTGGTGTTTTGTGGCATATTGAGGAACGATTTAATAGTGAAACGTATATTAGAATTTTAGACAATGTTATGCTCCCTTCTGTGTCACAATTATTACCTAATAATGAGTTCATATTTCAAAAGACAATTTTTCCGTTCATACTGCTCATACCGTAACTAACTGGTTTCAAGATAACAACGTCAATGTTCTTAACTAGCCCAGTCATAGCCCAGATCTTAACCCCGTGGAAGAAGTATGGGGACTACTCGTAAGAAGTATCCAAAAACGAAATGTGAGACCACGGAATGCCGAAGAATGACTGGAAATAGTAAATAATGCATGGGAAAATATTATTACTAATGATTATTGTATAAGGTTATTTAATTCTATGCCAAACAGACTTATAGAAGTTATAAATAGAAATGGTGCAATAACGAAATACTAATAGTTAGTTTCTTGTTAAGTAGGATCTCCTTTGTCCTTTGATCCAGGATTTCTACTAATCGTACCGTTTATTCTCTACTTTCTTAAAATGTTACACACCAAATTTTTGTTAATGTTACAACGCAGTGCAATTCGTCTCATTAACCATCCATCATTTACTATAGCAATAACTACAGCATTAAAATAAAAAATAAATTAAAAGTGATATCTGTTTTATTTCGGCTACTCATTACATATTCAAATAGAGACAGATTTACATTAGAAAAAAAAAGTTGTCCTATTTTTGTCTGCTCACGACAGTACCTAAATTTATTAGAAGAAGTTGTTGACAAATTCTAATTGGTTTATGCAAGATGGATGTGGGCCACATAATCCAATAGCCGTCCGGGCATATTTCAGTATGCGATTTCATCGAAGGTGGTTGGGCACCAACGGACCTGTAAGGTGGCCACCTTGCTCTCCTTGTTTAAACCCCTTGGACTATTTTTTATGAGGGTATTTAAAAAATAAAGTTTACTACGAAGTCGTAGGCAACGTACACCAATTGCGTCAAAGAATTATTTACGCTTTTAATGACATAACTCCAGATATGGTAGCTAATGCCACAGCACAAATGTCAGCGAGAACACACATGTGTATCGAAAATAACAGTGGACAATTTGAACAATGTTTATAAATTATTGTTTGTACTAAATTAAACAAGTGTTTACATTTTGTTATTACTGTTGAAGTAAATAATAGAGAATATTAATTCAAATGTTCTTTTTTGCGATAATCCAGTGCCGTATTCAACCAGATAAGTTATTAATGGTTTAAAACTACACAACGCTCTATTTTCAATATTTTTGATGATAGCCGTATTGACAATAACAAATCATACAAAAAAAAAATTAAAAAATACAAGACCGTATTTAAAAAAAGTTGCTGGTGGCCCAGCTTAAACCAAACTTTTTATTTAATATTTGATTATACAGAGTTATAGCTACATTAACACCTAATAAGAAGAATAAATAGACTTTTTGATATTTTGTTAAATAAGGACAAAAAAATGAAAAAACGAAAATCTTAAGTTTTCCATTTTTTAAGATATCTCGAAAACTGTAAAAGATATTAGTAACCTCAAAAGGTCGTTTTATTTGTCCCGAAATTGCGCAACTTTTTCCCCATTTAACCTTTGCTGTATCTTCTATACTTTATGAAATGCCAATACTATTCCCGTGAATTAGTTGCGGTCCTGTATAGATAGTTCATTTCTTCACTTCTTTCTGCAAATCACGCATTTAACAAGATTGGTTTTTGTTCATGTCATGTACATTTTTAAATGAATCTGCGCTGCTTTTTTCCATTATTTGGGGATTCTATAACATTCTAAGGAATAATATTTATTTATTAATAATCACCCTCTACAGGAATGACGTACCGAAATACAGAGCTGTATTTTTTTCACATACGCATAGATAATAATACAACGGCCATTCCCTACGACAATTCCACCTGCCGCAGCTGAGACTCGAACTCAGGAGTGATACAGTAACTAGCCGTGTTGTCTCTCACACAACATCGTCTAGTCCACTGCTACCAACTCGGTAACACATGAAAAACGCCACTAAACATCCATACCCTAGCCAGGATTCGAACCCGAGGCTCCCTGTTTGCAAGCCTAACACAAGCTTTGAGCCACTGAGCCGGTATACTGAGTTAACTTTAAAAGAACATACCTAATATAATACCCCTATACAAACTGTTAAGTCATAAATAATTTATTCAGAATAACAAAATAGGATTTTTCAAGAAGAACTTCTCTTGACCTCACTCGTTGTATATTTTACTAAATGAAAGTCTTGAGTATTTTGTAAAATAAAAACATGTAAATAACCGTATTTAATATTAAATTTCACGGCACAAAGATACATTTTTTTTTCATTGCAGAACTTGGTGACTCAGACCTCGTTGCAAAGAAAGAAATCACTGCCCGATGTACAAGACCTTCCAAGATCCACCGGGGCCATGTCCAGGGAAGAAGTATCGTATTTAGGGTCGGCACGCAGGGAAGAAATTAGGAGACAACAGGACGAGAATGAGCGACTCCGTGCCAATCCCTTGCTGTACCTTGTCAGTCCACAAGTCAAGGTAATTTCAAATTAGCAGCAACTTTAGTATCAGCTGATGCTCTCTGTTAGAATACAATGAAATACCCACCCAAATTAGACGTGTACCTTTCGCTGGTGTGTCACTTCGTTAGCTACAGAATCATATGAGTAAAATCTAAGCCCACATTTAAATGCAAATGTCAGAGGTTGCAGTATATCTTCTATAACAGAAGGTATCTATCTGAGGTATGTAAAAATCCTTTTATATTTTTATAGAAATCGACATCTACTGTTGGCAGTTTTCAATACCCTACTTGTACCCACATAGTTATTATTATTAGCCTTTACTCGAGTCCGAGTATAAAAAAAAATGTTACAGTCGATAGATTGTGTGTAATAAAAAAAAACAAGTAAAAGGTGTAGTCTATTGTAATTCCCATTCATCTACGGTGCACACGACTATGGCGATAGAGGCCAATTCGAGAGAGCACATGTCGACCGCAGTCAGGACAAACATAGACCTGGTTAGGTCTTGGATTCGGCCTTCTTGCAGCAACATTTCCTTGATAGCTGGCCACAACCCCTCGCCATTCGGTTCTGTCCGCTGCAAGTTTCCCATTGCTCGTCTGGAATACCGCAGGATTTTAGATTTTTATGGAGAACGTCTTTGAACCTCTTTCGTTGACCGCCACGCCTTCTTCTACCGCTTAGCAATTCACCATAAAGTGTACATTTAGGAAGGCGGTTATCATGCATACGATGAACGTGACCTGCCCATCTTAGGCGTGCTCTTGAAATAAGCACCTCAATTGGAAGGCTGTTTGCTCTCGTGAGTACTTCCACGTTTGATATGTGATGGAACCAACGGATTTTCATCATGCTTCTGAGGTGTCTTTGCTGAAAACGTTCTAATTCTTTCACATGACGACGGTAAGTGACCCAGCTTTCACATCCAGCAGTGTTGGAATGACAACTGCTCTGTAGACAGCCATTTTCGTTGACAAAGCAAGGTCGTGGTTGTCAAATACTCTCTCTCTAAGTCCCCAGAGTGCTCTAGATGCGGCGTTAATTCTATTGCGAATCTCGCTGTCCATGTTGGCTTTGTTATTAATAACGTTGCCTAAGTAATTGAACTGATCCACCACTTCAAGAGAATTTCCGTTAAGTGTAATGTCTATTTGGTTCACTTGACGAGGAGTTGACATAATCTTAGTCTTTCCCATGTTGATTTTAAGTCCCAAGGAATCATAGCTCTGGGCATACACATTTAAAAGTTCTTGAAGCTCTTCCGGCGTAGAGGCTAAAAGTGCACAGTCATCCGCATACTGGAGATCACAAATGAATCATGTGCGTGTCTTCGTGAAAGCTCTAAAGCGCCCTATGTTAAAGAGACCGCCATCAGAACGGTATCTGAGACCTATTCCTCTGACTGTCACTTTGTTGTCAACAATAATTGTTAGGGCAGTGGTAAACAAATTAAAAAGTAGGGGTGCCAAGACACATCCCTGCCTAACTCCAGTGAGGGTTTGGAAAGGTTCGGTTGCCTCATTATTATACATAACCTGGGCGTTGTTGTTTGTATGTAGACTGCGACATACTTCCACAAATTTTCTAGGGACACCTAAGCGGAGCATAATTTTCCAGAGCACTTCCCTGTCCACCGAGTCAAACGCCTTGGTTAAATCAATGAAGGCCATGTGAATTTCTCCTTGATGTTCGAGTGCTTTATCTTGAAGCTGTTTAAGTGTGAAGATTAGATCCGATGTGCCTCGGTTTGGTCTAAAGCCACTCTGTGTTTCAGGAAGTACTTTTTCCATAACAGGTGTTAGCCTATTTGCCATCGCTTTAGTGAGTATCTTCCCTCCAACAGCCAGGAGAGCTATACCCCTGTAATTTCCACAGTCCGCAGCGCTCCCTTTGTTTTTGAAGAGGTTGATTAAAAGTGTATCACGAAACTCCTGCGGAGCTTGACCACTTTCCCACATGACATCAAACAGTTTTTTGAGGTAGGGTATGAGCTCTGACGACACAGCTTTAAAGATCTCAGCTGGGAGTGAGTCGGCGCCGGGAGATTTGTTATTTTTTAGCTGCCCAATGGCGGTTAAGATCTCTTCCGTTGTTAGTGGTTTATCTAAGTCTTCGAAGGTGTCATATTGAGGGATATAATATCATGATCGGCTTGACTTTGCTGGTTAAGAATGTTAGAGTAGTGTTCTTTCCATCGGGCTCTTATTTCCTAGTCTTCTTTGAGGACATAGCGCGAATAGATCTTTTGCATCAAATTCTTCTATTCCAATCGTGATACCGCTGCAAAAACATATCTCACTAGGTTTTGCTAAAGGGCTTTTTGCTGTCCATGTGATACATGTTTTCAGTTGTCTGAATATTCCAACGATATCCTTGACAATGATTTGGTGGCCAGGGGTAGCTTCCAAGTCCAACTTCCGGAAATTTTGTCAAAAATCGAGATATTGCTTAAATGTGGCTTTTATGATGCTAAGATGTTATTGACAGCAATTTTTTGTGTAGTTGAAAGGGTTAATATGCAAAAATGTATTTTGCAAGCTCGTCAAAAGCAAGATGTTCTTTGCAGATGATGTATTATCCGAACCAATAGTCTAAATAAGATTTTTTACTCTAAAAATGTTTGTATGGCTCTTGCTAAAGCTTGACAGCAATTTTCAATGTTGTGATTTTACCTCATTAATCACTACATTCATCCCTATATTAACCTCGTGTTTTAATTAAAAAATTTGCCAACCAAAGAAATATTAATAATAAATGTGGTTGTTTTGTCAGCTCGATTACGACCGTTGATGGTTGACAGAATTAAGGGGTAGTTTTAAAGGGTCAATAGCGTTTTATACATATAAACTACATATTGAAATTCATAAACAAATATTTATAATACATTCAAGCTTCCTAAGGAATATATATAAAAAAATTAAATTTGCGAAATAATCTTTTACCCTCATTTAAGGATGGAGGGTGGTAAAGTGGGTGGCGAATATGTTTTTGTTTTATTTATATGATGAAAGATAAAATATTAAAACATAATATTTTTAGTAGCAAACTCTTCTATAAAATCCTTATTTTACTATAAGGAACATAACCAGACTACAACCAACAGCTACTCTCCGGGCTATGTGCCCCGCCGAGCGCTGAATTACAAGTTACAAGCCTGGCGCGTTAAGTGTAATAATTGCATATTACCATCAAAACGCTAATGCTTCGATTGTAACAAACACCAGCCGAAAGACTGATCCTACTTAAAGAAGCTCTCGTGCCAGTCGTCACACACCACTTGCAGACTACAGTTTCGAGCTGTTGGCTCTAGTAGGCATGTGCCGACCGACACGAGGATCACTTGACCATTTAGTACATTTCGGTATCTTTGGGATAGCGACATGTAAAATAGTCAGCAGGCGCCATCTAGTGGTCCAGTGTCTGTTGCAATCGAAAAATAAATAGCCTGACTGGGCTTAGCATAGTTCAAATGTGCTTTTAGAGGGCGGAATATTAAGACATAATATTTTTAGTCGCAAATTCCTCTATAAAATCCTTATTATACTATAAGGAACGTAACCAGACTGCAACCAACAGCTACTCTCCGGGCTATGTGCCCCGCCGAGCAATGACACGAGAGCTGCTTTAAGTAGGATCAGTCTTTCGGCTGGTGTTTTTTGCAATCGAAGCATTAGCGTTTTGATGGTAATATTCAATTATTACACTTAACGCGCCAGGCTTGTAACTTGTAATTCAGCGAAGCGAAGAGAATGACGGGGATTGGAAAATAAGTAAAAAATATCGGTTTTTCGTAAAAATACTCGGAAAGTATAAATTTTACTGTAAAATATGTGCACATGAAAATTACAGATAATAAAAATCCCCACAATTTCGTTGTTTTTAAACTTTGTACGATCTATTGGAACCGAGACAGGTTTTTTTGAAATTTTAATATTTTTGTGACTCAACGGAAATGCACGCGTTTCCGTTGCCTCGCAAAACTGCCTAAATTTAAAAAAAATCTATCTCGGCTCCAATAGGTTTTTACGAAGTTAAGAAAAAACAAAATTGTGCGGATTTTTATTACCTATAATATTCATATGTACATATTTTACAGTAAAGTTAGTACTTTCCGAGTTTTTTACGAAAAACCGATATTTTTTACCTATTTTCCAATCCCCCCCCCCTTCCCTTCGCCGCCGTCTACGGGTGAGGACTTTTGATATGTTAAATAGAACCACAAAATAAGCCTGTTCCCAAAATTTCAACCCACTCTGAATTATTTCATCCAAAGTTTCCCATTTTACTGGGCTATAAGAGCCACATCAACATTTTTAGAATAAAAAAAATATATTTGGATCATCGGCTTTGATATTACACCCTCTGCAAAGAACCGCTTGCTTTTGAGGACTTTGCAAAACACATTTTTGCATATTATACCCCCTACTTCCTCCCTCCCCCTTCCCATAGTGATTAATAGCCAGTTAAATAGTTTGTGAAAGACCTTTTTGCAGCAGTATCACGGTCTATTAGTAACTTTCACATTTTGGCATGCTCGTATCATAGGAAAATCCTCCGCCATCCCAGAGAATTATTTATTGTGTTATTTATAAATTAATCATGGTAAAATTCCTTTCTCGTCTTAAATATTGGATACTGGAGGTGCTCGTTGTCCGATAATTCTCCGAATAAGGTTTCAGATTTTATATGTGACGTTTTAAAAAAATTGTAACAAACATAAATATGTACGCTACAAATTCAAACATAATTTGTACAAATATTCAGTATATTACATCACAAGATTTAAGTTGACAACTCCTTGTCAAAACCAGGTATCTTAAAATGAAACAAGCCGCAGTAATTTCCCTCATCTACCCTGACATCAGTGTACAGACTTCACATTGACACGCTTTTCTAAGTATTTCTAGAATTGCATAACCCAAATACATATTTTATTTAAATTTCCCTCAAGTACCTTCTTTTACAAACAGAAAAAATGTCAGGCGACCATGCCTCTAATAGACGTCAATGATTTGTTTTCTGTATTTCATTGCATGCAGAATAAAGAATACATCATAGCTATTTATAATAAATGGGTGGAAACAGGATTAACTCATATTATTTTGTATTATTATATAAAAAAGTGACACACAATCCACATCCCGGTTTCAACTACTACTTTATACAATGCCTCGCACTGTTTTCCTTGAGTTCGACTTTACCTAGGTTTTATCTGAGACTGTAGTCCATATTTAAACTATTAGTCAATTAGGTTAATGTACCCACGGATTACCATTACAAATTTCTAAATTGAAACTAATACTAGATCAATATTTTTTCCTATTAAAGATATTTTTGAAGCTACTTCATCTAAAATAATGCTTCATAGAATTTAATACATAAATATCTAAGGTGCATAATAGAAAGGACACTCATTGAGGAAGATGCATGCATTTTGAAAATACTTAAAATAATTATTTTTCCATAATAACATTATATAAGTTGATAATATAATAAAAGACACTCATAGAAAAATTTCATTTTGTAAATATTCGACATTAAAATTTGAGTTTTTATGTAAACGAAACAACGTGACTGAAAACGCTATGATATTGCCTTGACGTCATTTTGACGTCACTGATTTGCCCTGAGTTTGCGAATTCACGTTGTTACCCTTAATCTTGTTATTAACTGTGGGTTAATATGACGGATAATGATTTCATAAGATGCTTAGCGTATTAATCTATAGCCACATCATTCCTTTTAGATGTTTCAACATTTCAATAATAACAACGTGACGTCATCTGGCACATACGACGTCACTTGGCACGGACAGGTCGTTTCATTGGTTTTATATTGACCCAAAACAAATAATTTTTTGAGCCTTAAATTTTAACAAAAAAAAAAAGGAAAAATACGAGGAAGCATATTTTTCTGTCGTCTATCTACCTGTGATACAGGTGCATAAATAATCAATCAAGCTGACGATGACAAGATCATTTGCTGATGATGTTTTATCAATGTGACACCTACGTCGCAATAGCAGTAACAATAAAAACAAGTTAATGGCTCAAAGTAGGACAAATAATATTTAGTCTCGCCTACAAGTCCCTGGAAGATATTTGTTATACTCAAATACCTTTAACGCTCATGAAATCTTATAATGGAGTAAAAATAGCCCAAAACAAGGCGATAGAGAAAATAATAGAGAAAAAATAAGTTTGTTTTGGTGAAACGAAGAATACCCTGAGTATTGCGATTCGAGTAGGTGGGCGAACCCTTTTTTTCGATTGGTCATTTTTAAGGGCGGTTTTTCAGTTTTAATTTATTTTGGACCCTTTAAAATACTAGTTAAAAATCGAGCACGAGACCCTTTTATTGTAGATGATCAAGGAAGCTTCAGTTAAAGTTTCGTGAAAATCGGTTCACCGCCTCCCACGATATTTATATAAATATACTAAAAAAAGGTCAAAAATGGAATTACGGCTAACTTGGCCAAAATTAAACCGAATTTGATAAAATTTTAGACCTATATAACCAAGAAATAGCTCGCCAAATTTCAGCAAAAAATATCCAACATTTTGGCTGCAATTCCATTTTTAGTCCAAATTCCACAAAATTTCCAAACTTTCCCCAATTTACCCAAATGATCGAACAAAAATTTTTTTCACCAAAATGAAAGTATTCTTATGTACTTTCACGTGATGTAACTAAAAAATTACTTTTTTTAATTTAGCCGGTTTTTTGTCATTTTTGGTATACAGGGCTACTGGTAATTCGATACATTCCTTTGGAGATGTGATGGGGCATGAGCTAAGGAGTAAATCTAGCCCTAACATACATTATGTAAAACTCAATAGTTTTTGAGATATTTCAATTTTTTTGTTTTTCTCAAAAAGTAGATCTTAATGTCTTAAAAGTTAATTTCCGAAAAATCTACTTGACATTTTTAAATTTTTTTTTACTGGATTACTTGTCCAATATTATAGATATCCGTTTGGAATGAAAAATATCCGGAAACATTTCGATCATGTGAACATTTAAAATAAAAACTTGTAATTTTTTTTTTTTTAAATCAGTTTTGAAATTTACCTATTAGGTTTTTTCAAAAAAATATTAATGTAGCACGCGTACAAATTATTATAAAAACTTCCTTATTTCAATAGCTATCTAACTAGGTAGAAATGTTTAATGTACCCTTGATAGTTCTAATAAAAAATTAGTAAAGATAATGCTGGTGGCGGAATTTATTAAACGACTAATCGTTCATTTTCATCTAAGTCAGTCAGTCCTTGACTTTGACGTTTGTGTATATATGTCATTAACTGACATTCTTATCTCCGTGTCCCTTAAGTTTGTTGGTCTTGTTAAATTAGTTATCGAAGATTTTGATTTTGCTCGTAGTTGTTGTTATTGTATTTTCTGTGCCATGGCCGCGTATGCCAACGCAGAATACGCTGATATCTTGTTTGTCTATGGATACTGTGGCGGCAACGCTGCTGAAGCTCGCCGAGAATATGGTCTTTGGTACCCTAACCGCCGCTTACCAAATGCACGTGTATTCAGTACGGCATATCGAAATATCGCTGAAACTGGCTCCGTGAAATGTAGAAGAAGTGACGCTGGTGCTCCTCCCGTTTATGAACCAGATGATGAGGAAGAAATATTGAGGTATTTTGAGGAAGACCCAACTATTTCAACTAATAAAGTCGCAAGACTAACCGGAGCGTCACAATGGAAAGTTTGGTCTACGATACGTAGAGTTGGATGTCATCCTTACCACTATACCCCTGTCCAAGGCTTGGAGGAAGGTGATCCTGGAAGGAGAGTGGAATTCTGCCGCTTTATGTTAAATTCAGATGCAGAAAGTGCAAATTTTTTAACAAGTATTTTATGGACGGACGAGTCGAAATTTAATCGCGAGGGTATAACAAATTTCCACAACCTACATTATTGGGCAGAGGAAAATCCCAAGTTAACACGTGAAACTAGTTTCCAAATGAAGTTTTCTATTAATGTGTGGATGGGAGTCATTGGCCACTATTTAATAGGGCCACACTTTCTTCCTCAAAATTTAAACGGAGAAATTTATGAAAATTTTTTAAGAAATGATCTGGCGGTGGTTTTAGAAGATGTTCCTCTCGCCGTCAGACAGCGAATGATGTTTCAGAACGACGGTTGTCCAGCACATTATCGGCTGACAGTACGACAGTTACTTGATCAACGTTTCCCTAACCGTTGGATTGGAAGAGCGGGCCCAATACCTTGGCCAGCGCGAAGACCTGACTTAACACCCCTTGATTATTACGTATGGGGTCATATGAAGGAGATGGTCTATGCCACATCAGTCAATACTATAGAAAACCTTAGACAAAGGATAGTCGATGCTGCCCAACACATAAGGCATAATCTGACAACCAGAGTAACAAGGATGGAAATAAGAAGACGCTGCCGTGTCTGTATACGGAATAGGGGCTCCCATTTTGAGCAAGGCATATAAAAAATAAAGTACAACTTTGAAATTAATGAAGAATTAAACTCTACTTTTAAAATGTTTTTTACTGTTTATCTAAAAATGAAATTCGTACTACTTGTGTTATTGTTACTAGTATTTTCTTAGAACTATTAAGGGTACATTGAACACTTGTGCCTTGTTAGATAGCTATTGAAATACGGCAGTTTTTATAATAATTTATACGCGTGTTACGTTAATATTTTTTTGAAAAAACCTAATAGGTAAATTTCATAGCTGATTTAAAAAAAAAAAATTTAAGTTTTTATTTCAAATGTTTCCAGATATTTTTCATTCCAAACGGATATCTATAATATTGGACAAGTAATCCAGTAAAAAAAATTTAAAAATGTCAAGTAGATTTTTCGGAAATTAACTTTTAAGACATTAAAATCTACCTTTTTGAGAAAAACAAAAAAATTGAAATATCTCAAAAACTATTGAGTTTTGCATAATGTATGTTAGGGCTAGATTTACTCCTTAGCTCATGCCCCATCACATCTCCAAAGGAATGTATCGAATTACCAGTAACCCTGTATACATGCGCGCGGCGATTTCCCGTGATTTTCGGTATTATACGTATGCGCGCACAAGTATACATGTAATTATTCATTATAAAAATTTCAATATTAATAATAAAAAGTGATTGTGAGCAGGTTTTAAATATTTAGATAAAAAAAACTATCGAAGGTAAGATATAATTTTTTTTTCGAAAAATCACTTGATTTTTATTAAACTTTTTACATAATATTATTTTATTTTATTTTATTCATGTTTTCTTTTTCTAGTAGTTGTACTAGATGTGCTACTGCAAGAATGTCTACTTCCGAATCGGTAACTGGAGTTTGGAATATTTCTTCACCCTTGTCATCGTTAAAGTCGTATGCATCTGAGATATTCTCTGAAATTTCACGAAATTTTAACTGAAGGTTCCTTGATCATCTACAATAAAAGGGTCCCGTGCTCGTTTTTTAACTAGCATCTTAAAGGGTCCAAAATAAATTAAAACTGAAAAACCACCCTTAAAAATGACCAATTTACTCCTTTTTCGCGAAAAAAAAAGGGTTCCCCTCCTACTCGAACCGGAAAACTCAAGAGTAATCTTACTTTCACCAAAACAAACTTATTTTTTTATGTCGCATTGCTCCATGTAAAATTTTCTCTGAAAATCTAATTTTACTCCACTATTAAGACAATTTCTCTTCAAGCCGTTTATAAACTCCTGCTAATGCAGTCAAGGCAGTGTCAGTAAATTCTTATTAAGGATTCGTCTTACTCAAAAGCGTTCTTAGCGCGTATGATTACTCTTCATAGATATTCATGAAACGGTTCTGTTCTTAAAAACCCGCAAAAATCCTGTACGTATATGGGGTCTCCGTGGCGTTCGGTATACGGACGCCCAGTGGCCAACCATTATATGTCGAAAGCGAGTATAAATCTAATTACAAACACTTCGCTGTTAAAATTTTGGGGGGCCAAGTGTGCTCTAATAATATCACTTTAAGAAAAATATAAATACCAAAAATATAAAGTATGTAACGCCAATTTAAAACTTTCTGAGAAAACTCCTACATATTACAAAAAATATATGATAATTATTTCTTAAAATAATAACCCTGTTTGTATGGCGGAGTTTGAATATTGGCAGAAAAAAAAACGTAATAGAAAAACTGATGCGATCAGAGTGTGGGTCTGAACGGTGTCCTGGTGCGCCAAGGGGGTCATTACCGTAGGGACACGCTCACTAACACGTTCGATCGCCTCAGTAAATTGCTGTAATTCTAATCCTAATAATTCACACAAATATCTTTGAAAAGGCCATCCTATCGGGGAGAGGTATGTACAATGTCTCTGAATTAGATATTTGTTACGAATTAGCTATTGCCAAGCGGGTATTTAAGTATTTATAATCATTTGTAGATTTACCGGCTTTTTTCTGGTAGCTTTTTGGGTATTATACTGGAATTTTTCCGAAGACGGGCTCTTGTCAACAAATAGGGGACTTCGCCTACAAGATACACCTACTTCGTTGGATAACAACAATTGTATGTAAGCCACCTATAATTCCCTGCCGATATCGCTATGTTACAGTCTGCAAACAGGAGGAAGGAGTCTCTTATATAGGGGAAAGGTCACATTAAATAATTCTTCCACCAAATTATGTCATGAACTCGGGGGAAGTGGATAACCGAATTTAATTTTTTTTTTTACAACTTATTAAATATATAATAAGTAAGAAACTATATTTAATATTCATACCATTGGGAAAACGTTTTTTGTAACTTAACGTTTTCGTAATAATTTTAATTTTTTTGTGAACTTGACAATAGTACAATTGACGGGGCTCTCTTTTGTTTTCTCAGTAACATAATATCTAAGCATTTATTTGTTTCAATTATATTAAGCGAGAAGGTTTGATTTTCTTCCAAATTTAATTAGCCATTAAGGCCATTAGAGTCCCAATCGGTATTTTATTTGCAGTAGCTTTATCATAAAGATTGTTTTAGTAAGAGGGCAGAGCAATATTATTTTCTTAGTTTTTAACATTACAAAACTAAGTGGCGCCCCAAAATTCAATAATTAATTAAGTAAAAAGAACATCAAAACAAAAATCCTTATCCACCCTTAGTTCTCGCCGATGAAAAGCTGTTTTCCCAGAAAACGCCACAAGTAATATTAAGAAACATTCTCAAATTCGATTTTTCCATTTCACATAAGGTAAACTGTAGACCAATTTATGTCTAACGTGCTTTTGCTTGCTTGCTTTTCTCAATGAAATGCCTCCTACAAAATATTTTTTTTTTCCACAAAAAATTTTGTTCACCCCTTTGAAGGATAAAAACAACCCCCGGGGATGGTTACACAACCCTGGTCACCTGCCACTTTCCTCACAGAAACACCTCCTGTAAAATACCAATTTTTTTCCACAAAAAAATATCAATTTTCTAACCCTCTAGATGGGTGGAAGCCTGGTGTAGGGATGGCTGAGGTCAAATCCTTCGAGGATCTTCCGTTCTACTCGAGGGAATAACAGTTTGTGGAAAAACTGAGGAAAATAAATGGGTTCACGGAAAGGGGCACTTTGGGGGGAGGTTCTTGGCCCATTTGAAGAGGTTGCCAAGAAAAAAAATTGCGGGATCATGTCCAGCGACCTCAAAAACGGCGAGGGGTCTCTAGATTGGCGCTCTGGCAAAAAAGGTACCCCTTCCAACTCCTGACCTCGACTAATAATGTCTACTCATCAACAATGAATCATTAATTTGACAGCCATTTTAGTCAAGGCACCCTTTTCATAAATACACATTCCATGCAACAGTTAAATTTCTTCGGCAATTTCTGAATTTTTATTTCTCTCAGGAAAAATTAAAAAACGAAATTTGGTACAAACACATTTGGGGAGGGGGGGTTGCTGAATCCAGTGGTGCACTTAGACGTGAAATAAAAAATTGCTAATAAGATTTCACCATGTTCTGACCTGAAAAAAAATGATAGTAGGCCACGCTATTATGTTTTGTAAAATTTAATATAACACAAAGATGTCCTTTTTTCAAAGATCTATACTTTAAAAAAAATATCTATATCGGACATTAAATAAACTTTTTATAGGGGTGGTTTCAAGCAAAATGTGATACGCCGTATATATCTTGTAATGGTAGAAACAATGTTTATCCGACTACGCCCCTTATGAGATTCCAAAAATACTGTTTTGGTTGAAAGAAATTTATAATGGAAACACGAATCCGTCAGTTACTAAATCATTAATTTATTAATTAGTGCACTCCGTCTTTCTACGATCTAACAACTCAATATTTTAAATGTTATTTTTGTTTGACGCCCGTGAAGCGAACGATTAAACAGGATGATCTTGTAATAAATATTATACGATTGATACCCTGCCAATAAACAATATACATCGAGGCCTTGCCAAATATTCAACAACGTTAAGACTTTCCATTTTATTTAATGGTCAAAATTAATACAGGAGGTATTCTATTCTGTATAGGCTGGGTAGGTACCTTCTTATAATATGGACTGACTGAAAGGTTAGAAGTACATTATTTTTGATACAGTGAGCGATTCGACTAGATGTCATCAAAATAAGCCTCTTCACTTAATTTACTGAAATAGATACAATTTCCAGCTTAATATCGTATGAATATCGGCTGATGAAAATATCGATTATACAAAATTACATCAAGAAGTGGAGATTACATCAGTTTGACTGAAATATAATTATTATATTGTTCTGCGGCGTATGCGTTAAGTAAAGTAAAATGGTCCTTGAAAATGTTGGTTAAAATCAATAATTATATGCGACACTTGGCATAGATAAAACGAACAACAAAAATAGGACGTAATTTTTATTTGCATTACAGCATGAGGGAAAGGTAGAAAGAATTGCATAGAATAAAGCAGGAGTACATCACAATACAACTCGTAATTTTTGTATTTATATGAAAATTAACTTCATAATTATTCAGAGTAGGATGACTTAAAGTAAACATGCCAACAGCTGAAAATTGAAATGCCTTCCTCCATGGCTGTCACTGTTAATTATTTCTTTTGCTATCTTGAATTTGATTTCAGTTTGGAAAGAACCTCTTTTATCATCAACTGTCACTATATGAAAATGTAAATTATACTTAAATAGACTTGCAATATAATTATTTGGTAGTAGTGGAGCAGATCTGGCTTTGGAAGAAGGAAACGTCCGATTGTGATTGTTTTGCCAATAAATAGAGTTGGGTCCCCCCAACATTCCAACATATTTATGGCGCGGATGCCAAAGGGGGAGGGGGGGGGGAAATGATTTTTCGAAGATAACTTGGCAGCTTTTGATCTGACGACAAAAATCTTCAGACCCAAAATGAAGAGCTCATGAAATTAAGCAAATTTTGCTCCTAACCTAATCGACATCAGGCCATTGATTCGAGAGATATCGCAAATCCAAAATGCAAACATTAAAAAAATTGAATTAATTTCTTATCATGAAGGAGTGAAGTTTAGGACTCTTTTTTAATAGAATGGTATTGGCAGATATTTTGTTTATTTCGGAGGCTGGGGGGATAATTAGTAAGGGAGGAAGAGGGGGAAAACCAAAATATTTCACATGCTGATAACTCCCCGCGCAATTGACCTATCGCGATCAGACGACGTACATTTTTTTGTTTGCTATAAGATATCACTCGCACAAAATGATTTGTTCCCCAAACAAACGCTTGGTGCGCGAAATAAAAATTGCACGTTTTCTCAAACAGTTTTGTTGCCGCCCTCTATCTCCCTTCCTAATCATCTTATCGTGATCGTAAACTTTAATAAAAAGGCTATCAAGAGGCGAAAAGGATTTTCCCCCCGTCCTTTCTCTTCGTTGTAAAAGAACTATTTGAAAAAAACGTGCAATTTTTATTTCGCACACCAAGCGTTTGTTTCCGAAAAAAAATCATTTTATGCGAGTGCTGTCTTGTAGCAAATAAAAAATGTACGTCGGTCTGATCACGATAGGTCAATTACATGGGGATTTATCAGCATGTGAAATATTTTCGTTTTCTCCCCCTCACTCCCTTCCTAATTATCCCTCCATCCCAAGCCTCCGGCTCAACAAAATATCTCCCAATACCTTTCTATTAAAAAAAAAAATGAGTCCTCAATTCCGCTCCTTCATGATAAAAAATTAATTTAATTTTTACACCTTGCAAAAAAATCACAATCGGAGGACGTTTCGTTGTTCGAGTCTGGTTTTCCTCCAGATCTGCTCCATTATAAGGACATTATGCACTCATTAGTCCGATTGAAATCTAACATAAAATAACTATTTATCAGATTTATCTATCGAATTATCAAACACTTCATAATTTTGTATTTCTTTAATGTTTGACCTGTTTAAGGCTCTCCAAAATTCTTTGTTGAAAAAAAATTCGGATATCGTATGCTACTTTTCACGTATAGTCGAGCTAACGGTAAGGTATATAATCAAATACATTTTTTACATTTTCGTATTTCAGTCAAAAAAATTGCGTCAATAGTTAGTTATTTTACTCACGGAATAATCTATAGCACACATATGGTTTACCGATTCTAGATGTTTTATATGGTGCATGTTTGTGAAATTATTGTATTATATTTTCTCTTAAGGGGGTAATGTTCATGAAATCATGTCGAAAATTATTTTTTGAGGAACTACTGTAACTTTTGTAATTAAAGGAACTTGGGTTTAATGATGCGCAATGAATCAAGTTCGTAATAAATTGCTTTATGGTCAAAAATACCGTGCTGGCATTTATAACCAGATTATATTTCTTGACAAATAATATAACATCAATGAGATTTTGACTGAAGACTGATTTAGATTTTATTCGCGAAACTGCTCCCTCAATAGATATAGTGGGAGCTAGAATCAAATTAAACTTCTATACATTTTTTATTTTCTTAATTTATATTTCACCTGGTCACATTGTTGACGATTTTAATATTCCGATGTATCGTGATTGCTGACAACGCAATATTTTTGCGGATCAATCATTATTGCTGTTAAAAGCTTTCTCCAATTTTTATAAGTTGCAACAGTGTAATGATATAGTTAATATAAACAACATGGTGCTGGATCTAGGTTTATCTAATTAAAGAGTCGGGATTTATGACGAAATTAACAAACATTTCTCCCCATTTTTCGAGGGTGCTGAATCGATTCCCGGGATCAAACCAATTTTTCCAACTCGGCAACCCTCTCAAATTGGAATGTGTAACCAACAGCGGGAGTTGTTTTCACCCTTCAAGGGGGTGGAATTTTATTCCATCTACAATTGAAAAATAGTATAAAAATATGTTTATTAAATTGTTTTTATAAATTTTGTACATAGAGGCATTGGTGTATTAATACATGTGTTAATACATATGTGTATAGATACTTATATCTTTTTTTTTATTTGTGACAGTTGATCAATAAAATCGTAGGCGTTTACAAGAAGGGTTCCTTCCATTCTTCATTTTCTTCCCAATTTTCGTGACATTCAGTGCTGTCATCCTCTTGCATATCGCATGCATCGTCTGTTCTCGGGGAATGAACGTTAATACTGATATCGGGAATAGTCTTTAAGAAATTTATGTAACTAATGTCTAAATCGTGGTACGTCAGGTTCATCATCAGTCGTACAATTTTGACACTCCATACCTTTACAGTTTTTATATAAAACAATACATGCTACACCTAACTTTACGTAACTGCACCGCTTGGTACATTCGCTTTTACAAGCACAATTTTAATCCTTAAAAAAAAAAGTCCGGTACCAATGTCTTTTCCTTGGTCTTTTCTAAAAATTTCGGTTCCAAACGCCCGTTTCGTAATATCCATCCCCATTCAGTAGGATTAACTTCATTTCCTAGTCATGCTTGGCATTGAAAATACACTCTTTGGCTCGGGATTGATGGAAATTATAGATGGAAAAAACCAACCCCCGTGGTTGGTTACACAATCCTGGTCACCTACCACCTTCCTCAAAGAGACGCCTGCTACAAGATATTAATTCCCCCTCAAAAAAATCACCTACCACCTTATTAAAAAAAAACACCTCCTGTAAAATATCAATTTTTTTTCTCACGGAAAAAATATCAATTTCCCAACCCCCTACAAGGTGAATGTCTGAGCTATGGGTGGCTGAAGTCAAATCCCTCTTCCATTCTACTCGAGGGAACAACAATGAGTCGAAAAACTGGAGAAAGTAAACGAGTTCACGGAAAAGTGGACTTTGAGTGTGTTTTTTGGCCAATTTGTGGGGTTACCGAGGTGGAAAAATTGGTTTGGCCTCAGAAATCGATTCAGCATCCTCGAAAACGAGAGAGGGACATTGTCTAGTCCCAGGCGCAAACATTTGCTAGTTCGTCCAACTCCTTTAATGGATTAATAAAGTCTGTGATGTACCCAAATGTGAAAATTTTATTTTAAGAAACATGAAAGTTACATACCTCATGTGACACCAGGTATATCGGATAATCGGATACATATTACTATTTATTATAAAATATCGCATTATTTATGAACCCCAATAGCTGTAGTCAACAAAGGCAAAATTAGACCTAAAACAGTAGTAACCAATGAAACTATAGATTTTTGAAAAGACGGTATAAAATGGCGAATGCGCCAGTTTAAATCTTTACTATTCCGCATGAAGTTATTTTCTGATAATGTGCGCAATTTTCCTAATTTTTTTGTTACAAATGTTCTCTAGGCGTAACGTTAGATCTTACCGTTACTACACGCGTAGTTCTAAAATTGTTCTTTCGATATATGGCTTTTAAACAAATTATACTAAATGCGTACATAGGATAAACCGGCACCCATATATGTTTGTTACTAAGAGAGCATAGCAGCCATTCAAAGCATAATTTTCATTAACATATCGGTATGGAAAATCATCAAGATGAAAGAACCTCACTTCAAATAATATTGCTTAGAAGTTTTTAAGTATAACGATTTCTTAAATATAGATATAAGAAATAATTTTACGCACAAATGGTAATCCAAAGGTACATTGACCTTGAAACGAAACGAACCTTTCATGTAACATGTTTGTTTCCCTTTGCTATCGCATTACAGAGATCCAATAGGTATGTTAGATCTAGAAATGTTTACTTACTGCTACATGTATCTGTTCTTAAGGTATGTCCATTTGTGAATCGTTGCCTTTACTGCTTTAATTATCATGATCGATGCTTTTGTTCTTAGAACTCAAACTATAACCGGTTTTCAATGTAAGTTTTTGGAAACAATCCATAGGTTTTAATCCATTCCATCCATACAAAACTTTCATGATATTTTGGCTTGCGGAGAAAAGTCTAAATTTGTTTGCTGGCGGATGAGTTCAAGATATTTTATTAAAATATCTGCAATTTTTTTACCCTTATCATACAAAGCATTAGTCGTATCGCATCCCGAAAAAGCGTGTAATAACAGGATATTTTTCATCAATTCAGGATATATAAAACTTGAGTGAAATATTTATCCTTGACTCGGCTCATTTTAGGTTTAAAAAATTAAATATCCTCATTTACTACCGGTCCAAAATGTGTTAATAAAAACAACAAATCAATATCTGCACCTACAATTATTACATTTTCATATTCTTGTTTTTTTAATATTGCCATATTCACAAAATTTGCATCAGCATCTTCTTATACTTTAGTTTAAATTTTAGCTCTTTTAAGTTCTGTTAATAATGATTTAATAAATTGTTTCTTGTTGCTGCTATTACTTAGGAATTCTTTCTGAGCTATAGCAACACAAGTTGATTCAGAAAAATCTATACCTGGGCAACAATTTCTTCCTAGTCTCCGCAGTTTTTCCGTATTTTTTGTGCTTTTGTTTATATTCATTTGGATAACCATCAAATACTATGGTACATTTTTTATAATGGTTATTCAGATAATCAGTATACTTATTAATAACTTCGCTATAAGTAAAGCTTAAACGTTTGGGGTCATCCCAAACAACTCTATGTAGCAAAAATCCGCCATCTAATACATACATTGCATTGACCATAGGAGCAATTGAATCGAGCGAACTAAGTTTTTCATCGTATTGCTGGGAAAAAATAACATATTTAAAAAAAAAGTCCTCCGAATTTTAAGAAAGAAGGGGGTTATTGTATTTTGCAACTAAATCACTTTTTAGCTCAATTAATAATACTTACATTATCATGCTTGTAAATAAGTTTATATAAAACTTAAAATCTTTTTGAATTTATTACATGAAATGAATATGTTTCAAAATGATACAGTCCAAGTTTTAGCTCAAAATATGCATTTGTTAATTAACAATTGTCCAAGATGCAAAAAGTTAAATATCTCGAGTTCACGTTAACAAAAATGAACTTTATTATTTTTTTAATTAAAGGTTCTCTATCAGATCTGATAAAAGAAATTAATTTTTTTTTAATATGGCCGAAAAAAATAAATGTAAAAAAGGTAACCAAAATTACATTAATCGCATTCGAAAGCTGGCATCCAGATCTATATTTTGAAATTTCATTTTGGACTTAGGGCGGATTGTATAAACGTGGTTCAACTTTGAACTAAGTTCAAAATCCAAGGTTACAATTGTAGCAACAATGGTAGTCAAGGATTTTGAACCGAGTTTAGGCTGAACTGGAACTGAACTTTGTTTGTACAACTCGCCCTAAATGGCATAAAATGGCGGGCATTTCAAATTTTAGATAAGTAATGCAATTTTGTTCAATGGGTTCAATATTTTGACACCAACTTTTCAGAGTCTTTTTGTTACATCAAATAGTATATTTTCTGAAAGTTTGGTGCAAATTGGTCTAGTTGACGGTCTTGGGCACTAACATGAAAAAAATACTGTTTTTTTCTCATTTTTTCAGTTTTGTATTTTAAGTACGGTCGTGAGCAAATAAAATAGGGCAAGTCTTATAATGGTATTTTACTAAAATCTAGTTGTGTACATCTAACTTTAATTTTTATGACATTCTCAGTTAGTTGTCATAATTTATTGCAAGCGTGCAAAAAACTAATATGCCTCATATAAGCAATTTAGTCAAATCTGGAGTTATTGCTAAAGCAGAAGATGGATGGTCAATGAGACAAATTGCACTGCGTTATAATATTGACAAAAGTTCGGTGTGTAACATTTTAAGAAAGTGGAGAATAAACGGTACGATTAGTAGAAATCCTGGACCAGGGCGACGAAGGATATCAACTCAACAACAAGATTTGCAATTGGTAAATGCTTTAGTAGAAAATCCATTTTACTCAGTTATTCAGGCTGTTGAAGAAACGAATTTTCCTGGATCGAGTAGTACTCGTCGCCGGCGACTAAGAGAATCGGAGCTACGCTGTCATGCAGCAGCACAAAAATACTTACTTAAAGCTGAACATAAAGAAGTTCGAGTAGGATTTGCGCTTGAATTTTTACCGCATGATGTAAGTTTTTGGAACAATGTAATCTTTACAGACGAAAAAACTTTCCAGTCAACACACAGCGGTCGTATTCGTGTTTACCGCCCTCCGAATACTCGATTCGATGAGAAACATATATCTAACAATGATAAAAGTGGTAGATTTTCGGTCAATATGTGGGCTTGGATATCGGCACGTGGTCCTGGTGTTTTGTGGCATATTGAGGAACGATTTAATAGTGAAACGTATATTAGGATTTTAGACAATATTATGCTCCTTTCTGTGTCACAATTATTTCCTAATACTAAGTTCATATTTCAACAAGACAATTCCATTCATACTGCTCATACCGTAACTAACTGGTTTCAAGATAACAACATCAATGTTCTTAACTGGCCCAGTCATAGTCCAGATCTTAACCCTGTGGAACAAGTATGGGGACTACTCGTAAGAAGTATCCAAAAACGAAATGTGAGACCACGGAATGCCGAAGAATTACTGGAAATAGTAAATAATGCACGGGAAAATATTATTACTAATGATTATTGTATAAGGTTATTTAATTCTATGCCAAACAGACTTATAGAAGTTATAAATAGAAACGGTGCAATAACGAAATATTAATAGTTAGTTTCTTGTTACGTAGAATATCCTTTGTCCTTTGATCCAGGATTTGTACTAATCGTACCGTTTATTCTCCACTTTCTTAAAATGTTATACACCAAATTTTTGTTAATGTTATTACATATTTAAATAGACATTACATTAGAAAAAAAAAAAAAGTTGTCCTATTTTTTCCTGCTCATGACAGTACGTACTTCAGATACTTGAAACCAACGAGGATTTATTGCAAATTTTATTACGAAGAGATTGGTTTTTAGTTTGCTCCGTTCCGACTTATAGAACCGGAGTTATTCCATTTTAATCTCGAAAAACGCGGTAAAAAAATTTAATTGTTTATAAAAAGAAGTAGCACAAGGTTTTCGAAGTCCAAAGCTTAGGAATATACTTCGGGTGATAACCAAAACAGGATACAATCATAATCTTGCTCTTTCCAGACTGTGCAAATGCTTACTGCGCTATAATGATTTATTCAATTCCATAGTCCTTCAAAGTGTTCTAAAAACGAAATTAATAGGTATATAATTTATCCCAACGATTGTAGGTAGCATGACATACAAAGGTACGAGTAATCCAGATGGACAGACCTTATTATTATCTGTTATTTACTGTTTAGCCCTTGATATTTATTGATTGTTTAATGTAGGCTATGTTAATGTTTTAGTGTTGGCTAACAGCGTATTGTTTGTCCCCTTTGGTAACTTACCTAGGTCGAGTCTAACATTTAATGCCAGAGCATGTAGGCTTCAGCTTCATGTTTCCACGCTATTAGCAAGAGGCATGTATGTACAAGTTATTAGTTTAGGGCTTGACCTGCTTACTATGGCAGATATATTGTGCACGTTTCAGATAAAATAGTCGCCAGAAACTCCTTTAGGACCTAAATTTCTGACATAACCTCACAAATTTTACTTTTCTAAACTAACTTTCTTGTATTATTTACACTACGAAATACCCTCGGAAGGCGATATAAGTGTTTATTAGATTTTCTAATAAATAGTCATATCTCCTTAATAATAAATTGAAAATACTTCATTAGTTCGCACTAATAATTCATAGAATTTTTACAAATTCGTTAAGCATTTTATAACATTTTTTATTGGGATTATAGCAGATTTACAGGTATAAATATTTAGGAGAGATTTTAGCAGAAACAAAATTAATTTTTTTTATACATTTATTTAACGTCGGTCGGTCTATTTTCTCTACTGAGGCCTATCACTGACGCCTGTAGATGAGGTATCCCTAACCAGGAATTTTACCGAATCTCTTCTCTTTCGAAGAGTAGGGATCTTTTAGTTAATAATAATAATAATAATAATAATTGCCTAGCATGCAATATACAAGAGACCGACACAGTCCAAGATCCCAGAGCCCCAGACCTACGTCATTTTAGCAAAGCTAAGATTTTCACAGTAAATGTGTAATATGTAGGTAAAAACGCATGCGTACTTGTTTTTACGTTAAAGTAGCGTAGCTGGTTTTTATATATGCTTTACGCAATATTATTAAGAACCAACATTTATTATTGCCAGACGTTTTACGTGGGCCCTAACTTCCGCCAGACGCTTTAAAGCTGGAGAAAGAATTGGGGTACCTACGTTATAGTAGCATGCCTGAATTTTAATATATTATTTGGGTGACTATTTTAAGACCTTTTGTAAGCTGCCAGACCAATACGAAGGGTCTAACATCCCCCCAGGCACGATGAAAGGTCCGCTGTGAGAGTGAGCGTGAGGGTTTTATGAATGTATATGAGTGTGAATGAGAGCATTAGAGGACTTTATTAAACAGATTCATGAAATTTAAATTGTTTATTTGTCTTGATGGAATTTTTTTAGTAATTATTCAACAATATCTCGTACAAAATGTGTTTAAAAATGTAAAGACTTGATTTGAACCCTCAACCCCACGCGTCAGAATCGGGCAATACAACCACTACACCATAGCCGGCTGTTAATGAAACTGCATACTTTTTGCTATATGAGCGTAAGAGTAAGATTTTTTTATTTGCCTTCAGTAAAGGGCCCCGCTTTCAAGCTAACAAGTACGCAATGCGTTTTTACCTACATATTACACATTTATTGTGAAAATCTTAGCTTTGCTAAAATGACGTAGGTCTGGGGGATCTGGGATCTTACTCTAACAGCTTTACATCTCCCCCGAAGGAAAGTATATCCACTACGCAATATTCGCCTAAGACTGCATAGCTTCTGCGTATACACTGATATATAAGCCACTAGAAGATGTTAATTTACTAATTTTAATACACAGAGCAAAACAGGATATAGGTACAGTAATTGTATTGGACAAAAATAAAAGATAAATAAGTATTTTTTAAGTCAAATAAAAAATGGGTTTCCTATCTTGATTTTTATATCATGGGTTGTTCGCAGATTTTTTTAAATAATAAAAATCTTGTTAATATGTTCAGCTACTGTTTGATACCAAGTAAATATGAGGCACAAAGTTACGTACCAGAGATCTTTCGATATCATGGCACACTAAGCATCAATATCTGTCAAAGTTCAATCAGGGCTACCTAGACTTAATAAATGGCTATTAACTGTCATTTTGAAAGCAAATATCATGTTGGAAGACATGGTTGAAAAGAGAATTTAAAGACGATTAGATGGGTAAAAAAAATTACAGGGTACCATTAAATGATAAAGTTTGAATGGGTCACTTCTGCTTAAACCGGAAATTGAAGAAAATGTTTGATCGGCTGAAAACAAGAACAATTATATAATATATATATATATATATATATATATATATATCCCAAAATTCAAAATTTTGACTTCTTAAGTAGCAAAGTTACATGTCTGCTGTGTCACACGATATACAATGTGTCTCACTTTTCACCACTCTCTCGGCCATTTGTTGATTGATTTAGATCAAATTTGGTATACTTCTTGTTTTTCAGATTATGATTAAAAAGTTATTTAAAAATTTTTTTTTCAAAATAAAATACGCCTACTATGATCAAAGGAAATTGGCAAAAATTAGAAATTTATGTTAGCGATTGAGATAGGGTTTTTGTTTTTACAGAATCTTGTTCGGCATCATCTAAAACTCCTGCATATCAAATTTCGTTAAAAAAATATTCATTCCTTTACAAAAAAAACATATCTAAGATTTCAGTTATTTATCGCCGTATATTTGCATATCTTGGTAGTTGTGTAATAATGATGCTAATTAAGCATTAGGACACATTTTTTCTTTAAAGAAAATATCAAATAACTAAACTTTTATTTTTGTAAAGTCATTGTAACTTAAACAATATTTAAAATTATTACTTAAACAAAAATGTAATTTTAAAAAGTAAGTATTAAATATAATCTTTCTTCACTAGTCCTTCATCAATTCTGATACATTTTTCAATTCTCTTCTTACTATTTTTAACAACTTTTCTTAATTCTTCAACTGTTACTTCACATGCTACTCTAATTCTGTCACATACTTGCGTTCTATTTTGTGGCCTATTTTTATAGACTTTATTTTTTATGGTATCCTAAAAATAAAAATCCATAAGTTTGACGTCTGGTGATCTAGGTGGCCACGCAATTAAAGGACTATTTCCTTCAATCCAACGCATAGGGAAGTTGTTATTCAACCAATTTTGAACTATTACTGCATTATGAATGGAAGCCCCATTTAGTTGGAAAAAGAGGTTTTGTTGTACGGCTACAGGTAAATTTTGAACGGAATCTCGAAATTCATGTGTTAGAAATGTAGGAATCTCACACTATTTAACGTGTCATCAAAGAAAAATGGTCCAATCAAGGTCTCATTTGAAATTCCACACCAGACATTTACTTCTTTAGAGTATTGCCGTTTACAATTTATAACCCAGCGTGGGTTTACCGTTGACCAATACCTTGAGTTTTGCGATGAGACCACGCCATTTGTTGTAAGAGTAGCTTCATCACTGAAAATAATTTTTTTCAAAATATTTGTGTGATTTCAAAACAAACTCTGTGCTCAGAAGCAATATTCCAATCTGCTCTCTTCGTCTTCTTCTTCCATACTGTGTAAAAACTTGGACTTATATGGTTTTAAATTATGACGTTTAAGGCACTTCCAAATTTTATTTTATCCAAGTTTAGAGATAAATCTCTGATACTAACACGTGGTTCAGCATTAATAGCATCTAATATATTACTTGATACAATGGTCCATCGACAACGTTGTATTTTTTGGCTCTAAGTTTGGATACACCTCCAATTCTGTTAAATATTCTATTAATTGAACCAACTGTGGTGTAGTGAATCTGTGGGCGTTCTGGATGTCTCAAATTGAAAATACTGGCTGCATCTCGACAATAGTGCAACACTGTAAGCAACAATTCTTATTATTTCAATTTTATCAGCAATAATTAATTGCTATGCACCCATGTTTAAGTTTATTTAATTTGACATTCGATAGAATTGTCAAATACACTCCAAAGCACTCCATGTTAACAAAGATATTGGTTTGCCGAGTTCTAAGTATTTTAAAAAATAGCTGCCAATTTTCAAATATTCATTTCATAATACTGATTTGGATAAAAAATGTGTCCTAATGTTTAATTAGGGTCATTATTATACGACTACCAAGCTATGTAAATATCCGCCAATAAATAATTCGATTTTATTATTGAAATCTTAGATATGATTTTTTTTTATAAAGGAATGAATATTCTGTAACGAAATTTGGTATACAGCAGTTTTAGGTGATACCGAACAAGATTCTGTAAAAACAAAAACCCTATCTCAATCTCTAATATAAATTCGTAATTTTTGCCGATTTTTTTTTATCATAGTAGGCGTATTTAATTTCGAAAAAAAATCACATTCTGAAACACAATAAGTACACCAAATTTGATCTAAATAGTGGCGACCCGTGGCTTTTAGCTCTGGGTGGGCAGGTTCACTACACTTTTTTCTGCTAAAGTAGACACTTACTCTCTATTAAATATCAACAAAGATCACAGATTACAAATTAAAAAAACATAAAATTGAGAGAATAAAACGTTACACAAACCTTAACCAAACACCAAAATCTCCCAATTCTAAAACAGCAGCAACAATTTCCAACGTTTGAGATTCACGAATACTGGCTTGATTTGACTCCACACATCCGAAAATGAAACGATTCTCGTAGAAACATCACGACACTGTAAAAAAAAGGGAAGGGGTCCCACCGAGCGCGAAATCCCATATTTGAATATTATACATTTATTTCATTTCCATTACTTATATTAATTTCACATCTAAAACTGCTAAAATAAAATTAAACATTATTTTAGTACTTTCATAAGGGATTGATTAATCAATTTTAATACACAGTTATTTTTTGTGTTTGATATCTTTTCAATTGTGAACATATTCTATTCAATATTCATAGTTTATTACAAGTTTTGCTCAGGGATGGCATGCCCGCTCTAGGTTGTAAATAGCCTAAGCATGTAAGACGTACATCTCGTTTTGATATGTATTACAGGCATAAGATCGAAGTGAATAAAAAACATGCGCGTAGACGTATTTACGATTTCTGAGCGATGCTTGCCCGCCCTGGCTTGGCGCATGACACTTCGACAGTATTACGCCCGGTTTCTAAATGGATTCATAAGTGTACCTATATGAGCATTAATATGTAGTAAAAATAAAACTAACTTTTTAATTTTAATATTGCAATTAATTAACCGCAAAATTTTACTTGTTAATTTAAATAAATATATAATATAAAAATATAAATATACCTTTATAACTTCCGCTTATGTAATTGGGTGGGCACTGCCTACCCTACCATCCCTGACGGGCCGCCACTGGATCTACATCGATCAACAAACGGCCGAGATACTGGGATGTAGTGGTGAAAAGTGAGACACACTGTATATTTAATATTTCAAAAAAATTTGTCTATTTAAACACAGAAGCTATAAGCTTGAGCCCAGTCCACCCAATATAGTAGTGGGTGCTTAAATTGTTGTTTTAGTTTCACTACACAGTAAACAAAGTAAGGGACTTAATTGTACAATGTAATACGTAAAACAAGATAAATAATTATTTTTTGTACGTTGCTGGCAGTGGCGGTCCGAATAGGGGCATATCCCCCCCTATGGACACATGAAATTTGTAACTATCGATTACCAATTATTAAGATCTCTCTACCACAGATTTTACTTTCAACAGATCACAATAAAATAAAATGTGCCCAGTAATGCTGTATTACTCAACTTTAATATAGATAAATTTGGTAATATCATGTATTACTGATTACTTAAATAGTTGGAGACAGGACAATAAAAAAGAAACACACTATTTTGCCGACATTTCACGTATCTGGCACACGCTCCTTTATGGCTTAATAATTATAATACAACATCTGTAGGCAAAACAATTTCATAAACACCAATATTCAACATTAATAATGGAGGAGAGCTGTGCTGCCCATCTTTGATGCCCTCCCCCCATGTCGAAATTCTAGGACCGCCATTGGTTTATATACACCTTCTGCAGTAGTCTTAGAATGTAAAGAGTTATAATATATTAAAATTTCACATAATTTAGTATAGCTTCCAGCTTTATTTAATATTGGCGCGAAATATGTCTATTAAAGAACTTGAAAAAACACATTTATCTAATTTTTAATTGCATGCTGTTCCAGGACTGGTTTTCGCGCCAACAGTTGGTCCTTGTAGTGCTCTTCATCAACATCTCGCTGGCCATAATGTTCTTTAAGCTACTGACATAGTACAGGTTGAGCGTCGAGGGACGCGAATTCCGGCCGCTATCGAAGAAAAAACAACTAGACAATTAATATATTGTTCTCTATTTAAGGACATATTTTTACAGCATGCATTGTCACGCTTGCCGACTCCAGTGTCGACTACATAATTTATATTCGCGTGTACTGTTGGATAAAAAAAATATGCTGTGTCGTTTTGGGAACATTTTTCGCTGTTGGATTTTTGTCAGATTTTATCTAATGTTTTTTTAAGCCTTGTTTTACTACTACTCGTTTTTAATTTATATTTTATTTAGTATGTTATAGCTAGTTGTTGTTTCGGTGGGGCTGTTTTTGTGATACCTATTTATAAGTAAAATATCTTAATGTAGCAAGTATGTCAATTGATAATCCACATTTTCTTAAAGAAAATACGTATCTATTATCGATTGTGTGTATTATTTGGTATAATGAAAATACGCTCATATCCAAAAGTGAGACATCCAAAATAGGTATAAGTTTGTCGATAAATAATATATTAGGTATAGTATTGAAAATGTGGAACTTCCACAGTTAACACGTTGACTCTAATTTGTATGATATCAGCGTTTTCCATATCCCCATTCATTAATATAGTCAGGCCCTAGTTAATACATAGATATTTTCATTTAGAACTAAACATCTGTGATGATTATCACGTTATAGCCCCTTCAAATTAAGAAAAATTAAAGAAAATTTTCCAACAGTTCTGACACCTGTAAAAAGTTAAGTATTTGGGTTGTGTAACATGATTTTCACCCCCCGCGGTGGTTTTTGAGAAATACATACATATATATGAAGCGTTTTTTTACTTTTTCTCTATTTTCAGGAAAAACTATGCATTTTGGTGAAAAATACCAAGGTTGTAGAGCATAAAATTTCCTGCAAATTTTGGCTCTAGCGATTTTTTGACTAATTTGAAGGGAATATTATGTCAATGTGTTAATGTTTTGCAAGCGAAAAGATATTGTTTGTTGTAAATAATTGTTAAAATGTTTTATATAATCTCTATCTGTTAACTATGTTTCGTATGGATCTTATAAGAATGTGTCACAGAAGCAAATGCTTAATATTTAATTAAAGCCAGCCCCAAGATGATTTTTGTTATCTAGTAGTAAAACAGGACCTAAACAACTTAAATAATTTATTATATTTGACTTGTTATTATAAGAGTTAGAAGCATAATATATTTTAGTTTTAGCTTATATATCTTTATATCAGACTTTAGCCATCCAAATTATAACCATGAGGCAATTCTTGCAGGTCGATATTTTCAAAATGGTATATTTTTACAAAATGAGGGCTTGCGGATTTTCAACCGCTTCTCTCTGTGAAATCTCAAATAATCTGGTACTTACCTATATAACCTTTATATTAAAATAAGAAAAGCGGCAAATAAACAGGGTATACAAGAAAACAGGCTGGTCCCATCACAGATTTGTTTCCCGGATTGGTGAACAAATGTAAAATAAAATTTAAAAAAATTAGAAAAAGTCTGTCTTTCCATTCGATCAATTAGTGATGAGGTAAGGAGAATTTTTCATATTTTTAGGGAAAATGTAATTGTAAAATATACAAAATTATTTAAAAAATTATTCCATCGGGTGTAAAGGTAGGCGAAAAAAGGTCGATTTGCAATTGAAATTTGATTCTAAGGTTCGGGAGGTTATTTTCATTTTAAAATTCATGACGATCGTGTAAAACTACAAGGGTAGTCCAGATCAGATAGCAAAGTAGTATGAATTTTTTCGAAAAATTCCTCAGTCCATTTTGTGAACGTGATAATTAGGAGAAAATAGTTGGAATTTGATGTATATGTTTTGGAAAGAAAATTTTATTTGGAACCTGTTGAGAAAAGGGCATGAATGTGCCGAAATACAAAAAAAAATTATACAAAAAAATATTATGAAATAGATCGTAAAAAGACGTAAAGAATGAGTTTTTGACTATTAAGATTGATCAATAACTTTTTGCACAAAAAATTAAAAACCGTTAAATATATCCATCTTTTGCCATTTAATTACAGGGACTGTAATTATCATAGGAAGTTGTTTCGGTACTTAAATTGTAGCTTTTGTTGGTACCTACCGACTCTAAAAATTTCATGCAAAAATATTAATAGCTGTTAGCGGAAATAGCGAAAATGTAAAAAAAGGTATTTCCGAAAGATGGCGTGGAAATGGTCAAAAATGGTTATAGAACGATTTTTCAAAAAGGTATTTGTTCCTGATGATATTCTCTACAACCCTATTATCTTTAAACTTTCGTAAGGTTTCGTTTAGTGCCTTAAAAACTCATTTGAAAATCGGGCTATTTTTGAATTTTGGACGTTCGGGCGCTCGAAGTGGAGGGGAAGTGGCGAGTGGTGTGGGGAGTATCTCCCGCAGCCGGACTTGATCGCGCTTCTCTCCACCATTCGTCACTTCCCAGGTCCGTCCAAAATTCAGAAATAGCCCGATTTTGAAATGCGTTTTTAAGGTACTAAACGGAACTTTACGAACATTTAAAGATAATAGGGTTGTTGAAAATTTCATCATCATCTATGACCATTTTTGACTGTTTCCACGCCGTTTTTCGGAAACACCTTTTTTACATTTTCGCTATTTCCGCTAAAAGTTATTGATATTTTTGCATGAAATTTTTAGAGTAGGTAGGTACCAACAAAAGCTACAATTATTTAAGCTCCGAAACAACTTCTTACGATAATTACATTTCCTGTAATTAAATAGCAAAAAATGGCTGTATTTAGCGGTTTTTAATTTTTTGTGCGAAAAGTTATAGATCGATTGTAATAGTCAAAAACTCTTTTTACGAGCTATTTCGTAGTATTTTTTGTATGTATAAAAAAAACTCTTTCGCATCGAAAACGTGAAGAAACCTGTTTTTGGCACTTTCATGCCCTTTTTTCAACAGGTTCCAAATATTTTTTTTTTCCAAAACATATACATCTAATCCACTATTTTTCTCCTAATTATCACGTTCACAAAATGGACTGAGGAATGTTTCGAAAAAATAAATTATTTGACCCGAGCTAGGGTGTAGGAGGGCCACTTTAAATTTTGTTTTTATTAACCTCGAAATTTCAATTTTAAACTTCGGGTTTAACCTTGAAGTCGAAATTTTGAATTGGAAAGTTGCAAAGTTCGATATTTCGAGTGCAATTTTGAAATTTAGAATCTATAGTAGAAAGAAACTTTACATTTAAAGTCTTTAAATTAACAAAAATAAAATTTCTGGGCTCTTCTATGCCTTCGTTAAACCTCTAATAATGCTTAAAATAATTCTTCAATATCGTTATTTTGACAAATCTGCATATTGCAGGGTTTTACTAGCCTTATACGAGTTATTGTTATGTTCTGACATGATAGAAGTTGTTCACAAATATTTTATACTGCAACTTTTAAATCTTTGTGCATTCTTAGCCCGAAAAATTCTTTAATTTTTGAGTCTGCGAATATATTTAATAGGCAATTATTGTTAATATCATATTAAAACAACTGTTAGGCGCTCATAACTTACACACCAAAGTGTACTGAAATGCTAGAAAGTTCTTACACGTGAAAAAAAAATGGTTAAAAGTAGAGTATCAATGTAAATGACGTAGTAATTCCTGGTCCAATATTGATCAACAAATAGCAAAAAATCAAAATTTTAGTATCTAATGCAAATAACGGATGTTTTATATATTACTGAGGACTTGGTGAATAGGAAAAGATAAATGTATAAAATAACGTCCGCACTCGCACATATGAGGCCGTTTCTCTTGAATTTCCTAGAGCTGCGATTATACATATCCACCACAAAAGCCACTATGCGCTAAATCAGGTGATCTAGCTGGCCAAGGCATGGTTCCACGTCTGCGCAAGGGAAAATGCCGACTTGTCTGTAAACACAACGTTTTCGATCATCTAGATTTGATATTTCCAAAATTTTTTCACTTTCACTATTTGCATTCGTTTGCAAAGTTGAAGATCATAAACTTAAATAATGATTTTTCTTCGCTGATGTTTGTAACTTGTTCACTCTTATGCATTTCCATTACTGACAATTCTTAATATAACCATTTACTAATTTACGCAACTGTTTCAAATATTGAAAAATTTACTCTAAATATAATCTCGAAAACGAAACATTTGCTATTGCTTATAATGTTTTACATTTGAGTCCCAAAGAACTTTTAATTGTTACTTCTTAATCACACTAGCTACAAGCTTTTCTGGTTACTCATTTTCAACGTTTTATGATAAACGGAAAAATAGTTCTGACAAGTAAAAAAAATGCTAGAATTCATTAGATTTCAATTCCATGTGACTGTCAGTTAACCACAGCCTTATATTATGTTAACACCTACGAAGCCAAATGGCCTGGCACTAAGCTTGGCTTAACATTTATGGATACACGTCAACACTTTTTTGTTTGTTTTACACAGTTTTCATATTTACCAAATCTTAAATTCCCCATTCAGCACATAAGGCGTCAGAAATGGAGCACAATGTACACAAGTCATCAAACGAATTGAATAAGTGAGATCATAATCTAACTTAATATAAAGAATTTTCTAGGCGTACCTATGTAGACAAACTTTGTCTGTGAACTCTACTGTTCAAATGTAATATATACATATATCTTTCTGACAGAGCTATCTAGCATTTTTGAACACCAAGTCTTTTACGACGATTGCGGGAGTTTGCCGTTTTATAGATCAAATTTCAGTACTTGAATTTGTAATAAACCTTAGTCGTGTATAACTCGATATTTTAAAATAATTTTAGGATTATATCGACTGAACTTAATTATTCCGATATACTAAAGGCTTTAGCTATCGGAATATATAGGATAATATATTATGAGACAACATTTTTATTTTATAGTATTAGTGAAACCGTAGAACAGTTATTAAGAACAAAGATGCGTCGCGTCGTATGTCGGATAAGGCGGAGTTTTTAACCAGAGACAAAACGTTGATTTTATAATAGGTTAATAATGAAATGTTTAAAGTTTCATTATTAAAATTCAGCAAGTATATGCGCTAAATTTCTTTTACTTGATGAACTATTCTAAAAAACAAAAAGTCACTCCATTTGGAATAGTTCTAATTTCATTTTTCTTGAAGAAATACTTAATGACTGCCGTAATATTTATATTATCGCTTTCTTCTTAGTAACTGATCTAAGGCAAAATCTTATCGATTTACACACGATGGCGTTTCATTAGAAATACTGAATTTTGATTTAGTTTTGTTAATACGTTTTTTTGTAATCATCTCTTGCAGGCGGGAGACATACGAAATGGATGTAGATAAGTATAAAATTATATATGATAAATTGTAAGGTATAAAATTCAAAATTTTTAAATGTTTAGCTCCTTTATATAAGTGAATACTTATACATTTGTAAGAAAGTTTTTCTAAACTATTTTTGCGTGCCTTGTTCAATCTTTATAAATGAAATAGTGTTTGTAATTTGTGCAAACATATTTGTATGATATGAGCATTATAAACAAAATTTCTAGATTTATATGGAATCGATAATATTATGTAATACGATGTGTCTATCACTTTATATTTTCAATTAAATAAACAAAAGGGCCGACTACATTCTTCCCTTAGTCATATTGACTTTTACCATTGTGTTTTATTTATCATTTCTTCCAAATCCCAACAAATTCACACCTCAAAGAAATTTTCCTAGGACATATCGTCTTAAACCTTATTTAATATATATTCATAAACAATTTTCATAAATGAGTATATTTTGAATTTTCATTTGCAGTGAATTAATTGTTTTCGACGACAAGTTTCTAGGGGAAATTTTCTTGATTATTGCTATGTATATTATTCTGAAAAAATGTTTTCTAAAAAAAGTGGCTGAAACTTCAAACATTGTAATATATCACGTACTAACTTGTTTATTTGTCTATGCGTACTAATTATTATTATTATTATTATTATTATTAGCCGTTACTCGAGTCCGAGTATAAAAATGTCACAGTCGATAAATTGTGTACAATGAAAAACAAGTAAAAGGTGTAGTCTATTGTAATTCCCATTCATCTACGGTGCACACGACTATGGCTATAGAGGCCAATTCGGGAGAGCACATGTCGACCGCAGTCTGGACAAACATAGACCTGGTTAGGTCTCGGATTCGGCCTTCTTGCAGCAACATTTCCTTGATAGCTGGCCACAACCCCTCGCCATTCGGTTCTGTCCGCTGCAAGTTGTTCCCATTGCTCGTCTGCAATACCGCAGGATTTTAGATTTTCATGGAGAGCGTCTTTGAACCTCTTTCGTTGACCGCCACGCCTTCTTCTACCGCTTAGCAATTCACCATAAAGTGTACATTTAGGAAGGCGGTTATCATGCATACGATGAACGTGACCTGCCCATCTTAGGCGTGCTCTTGAAATAAGCACCTCAATTGGAAGGCTGTTTGCTCTCCTGAGTACTTCCACGTTTGATATGTGATGGAACCAACGGATTTTCATCATACTTCTGAGGTGTCTTTGCTGAAAACGTTCTAATTCTTTCACATGACGACGGTAAGTGACCCAGCTTTCACATCCATATAGCAGTGTTGGAATGACAACTGCTCTGTAGACAGCCATTTTCGTTGACAAAGCAAGGTCATGGTTGTCAAATACTCTCTCTCTAAGTCCCCAGAGTGCTCTAGATGCAGCCTTAATTCATTGCGAATCTCGCTGTCCATGTTTGCTTTGTCATTAACAACGTTGCCTAAGTAATTGAACTGATCCACCACTTCAAGAGAATTTCCGTTAAGTGTAATGTCTATTTGGTTCACTTGATGAGGAGTTGACATAATCTTAGTCTTTCCAATGTTGATTTTAAGTCCCAAGGAATCATAGCTCTGGGCATACACATCTAAAAGTTCTTGAAGCCCTTCCGGCGTAGAGGCTAAAAGTTCACAGTCATCCGCATACTGGAGATCACAAATGAATCGTGTGCGTGTCTTCGTGAAAGCTCTAAAGCGCCCTATGTTAAAGAGACCGCCATCAAAACGGTATCTGAGACCTATTCCTCTGACTGCCAGTTTGTTGTCAACAATAATTGTTAGAGCAGTGGTAAACAAATTAAAGAGTAGGGGTGCCAGGACACATCCCTGCCTAACTCCAGTGAGGGTTTGGAAAGGTTCGGTTGCCTCATTATTATACATAACCTGGGCGTTGTTGTTTGTATGTAGACTGCGACATACTTCCACAAATTTTCTAGGGATACCTAAGCGGAACATAATTTTCCAGAGCACTTCCCTGTCCACCGAGTCAAGCGCCTTGGTTAAATCAATGAAGGCCATGTGAATTTCTCCTTGATGTTCGAGTGCTTTTTCTTGAAGCTGTTTAAGTGTGAAGATTAAATCCGATGTGCCTCGGTTTGGTCTAAAGCCACTCTGTGTTTCAGGAAGTAACTTTTCCATAACAGGTGTTAACCTATTTGCCATCGCTTTAGTGAGTATCTTCCCTCCAACAGCCAGGAGAGCTATACCCCTGTAATTTCCACAGTCCGCAGCGCTCCCTTTGTTTATGAAGAGGTTGAAGAGGTTTTGAGAGGTTGAGGCGTACTAATAATCAAATTGAAATAACAAAAAATCGGCAGATACTGGAAGCGGCTGCAACCTCCCCACCTAGTGGATCTTTGAAGTTTCGAGTTTCACGGCGCAAAGGCTTCGCTCATCCACCGTGGCACGCGAATACTTATGCTTCACATTTGCTTTGTTTTTAATTTGTTCATGGAAACCAAATCGAAAAAGGGTGCAAGTGTAATATATCATTGAAATCAGAATTTTAACTGCTTTTCAATGGTTCGAATGCAAATTATAAGTATATAATAAACAACTTGTTGTGTCAAAACGGCACCAAACATAATCCGATGTCACCAAAACCTCTTCAGATCTTCTGCAGCGCTAAAGAATCCCTCATACAAAATTTCATCAAATATCCGTTCAATACTTTCGGCGCTATCGTGCTAACACACATACACACACGCAAATATTTTTCAAAAACCATTTTTTTGGGTTCCTGGGATCTCAAAACGTAAAGATTTGATGTTATCTCAATTTTCGATTTTAGACCAATTTTAGTAACCTCCCACAATTTTGTGGCGAGGTTAAAATATTGACTTGTTCATAATGAAATTCTTAAGAAATCTAGGTTTGTATGATATTCAATAGTCAATGCGTATTTAGACACCAAATAAGATAATGATTTATGAAAAGTAACCCTCATACGAAAATCCCTGCATTGCCAAGACCCGGGCGCAGCGTAGAGTTTGCTTCTTAAACAGGACTATAACGTAGCACAAAAGTTGAAGGAGGTTCTGAGAAGCTTATTGGAAAAGTTTAGTAGTTGGAAGCACTGAAAAGCACTATCAAAAATTACGTGCAGTATGGATAATTTCAGTTATTTTTTTTGCCACTGTCAGCCTATAGATATACAGGGTGGACCATTAATAATAGACCATAGTTCAGGAGTAGAGCATTCTATGATCTAACGTGATGTAATCCATAAGTTATTGTTTCTTAGAATAATAGCAAATTTGGCGAAGATCAGTCAAGGGGCTGTTGAGTTATTGCAAAAAAACGAAAAAATAATTTGAACTTTGACTCTTTCTCTTTCCACAGCAACATTTTACAAAGGCATATTTGGTTATATTCTCATATTTTGGCCCAAAGAGTCTGCTCCTGAATTATGGCCTATTATTAAAGGTCCACCCTGTATGTACCGATTGGGAAGTGCTGGTGTCTGATATAGTTGTAAAAAGAGAATGTCAGATCCTGTAGTCGCGTCACTTTTAAAAGTCCACCCTGTTATCTGCATCTGAACTTCTGTTTGAAATATGTATAACGTAACGTAAGACTCCGTTCCTTCTGTATATATCGAATAAAATGACAATTATAACTAATCATATTTCGTACTAGTGAGAATTCTATGTTGGGACCTACGTCAGTGTCATTTTTATAGAAATCTACATGACATAAGACATAACCTCACTTTTAGCATTTTACAAAACACAAAGCACCGAGGCAGATATTATGATTAAAACTGCAAGGAATGTTTCCAAAAAAGTGGTTGGGCTAAAAACATTTTCATCGCATGGTTCAAATGTGTTTTATTTCTGAATTGCTTGAAAAATTTAAGCCATGACCATGTTTTTTTAGGTTCTAAAAGAAGAACCACAGTACCCTAAAAGGATATTTTCAGGTATTCAGCCAACGGGCGCCATACATTTAGGTAATTATTTAGGAGCTATTGCACAATGGGTAAAATTACAAGACCAGAAGGAAGAGCTGATTCTAAGCATAGCCGATTTGCATTCAATGACATTACCGCATGTAGGAACTTCACGATTTTATTAATATTCCTTAAATTATGTTGGACTGTTTTAGAAACCTAAAGTGCTGTCAAAAAATATTTTAGAAATTGCAGCCACACTTTTAGGCTGCGGTATTGATCCAGACAAAGCTATTTTATTTCAACAATCAGCTGTGCCTGCACATACAGAACTTTGTTGGTGCTTGGGATGTATTTCAACAATGGCTAGGTAAGCGGCCCAAAGATTATTGCATTTAGAAAGTGATATATTTTAAAAATACATATTTTGCTGAAATTCAAGTGATACTCCTATTCTGATAACATAATTTCTACAGTAAATAGCCTGAATTAAAAAATGTCAAACATAAAGGCGGTATGCTTGACATTGGCGGCAATTTTTTGTAGATTGGCTCATCTTCCACAGTATAAGGAAAAGTCAAAGGACATGAAAGAGATACCTCTAGGTTTATTTGTTTATCCTGTCCTGCAAGCTGCTGATATTCTAGCTTACAAGTAAGTAGGTATTATTTCATTCAGGTGCTGCAGTTGTATAAAATATGTTAAATAATCGAATCTGGTTGCCGAATTCTTATATACAAAAATATAAGCAGTAGCAGATTCCCCATTAAATCATGTTATTAGCTATAACGTAGCTAAAATTTTAATTTAATTTTTATATGTTAAAATCTTGTTTGCTGATAATATTCAAACATTCATAAGTATGTAAACCACAAAACACTATTGGTTTTCCTCCATGCATTACATACCCTCCAAAACTTAAACTGTTAATGTTTGTAAATATAACAAATATGGAAGAGAAACCGAAAACAGAAGTTTTAAGAAAAATCTGTATGGTATATTCGCATTTCAAATTCATACGATATAGACAAACGCATGCGAGTTTATGACCGATCAACCAATAACACTGCAATATTTATGGTTTTAGATTTAAGAAATCTACATTAACAGCAATTGCAGAACTTTGCAGCAGTGTATATGAATGCCTCAGTAATAAATAATTTCCAGTCGCTCTGTACTTTGACCTATCCCCGGCTTTTGACACGTTTGACCACGATTTGCTTCTGGAAAAATTATCTCGCATCGGTGTGCGAGGTGTTGCCTACGATTAGGTGGCATCATACTTACGAGGGCGAACACAGATGGTGGTCATAGATAAATTTAAATCAGAATCGAAGAATGTTACTATTGGGGTTCCTCAAGGATCAACTCTGAGACCTTTATTTTTCATTTACATTGATGGCATGATACAATCGTGCACTTCACAAAAAACAATAATCTATGCAGATGATACTAACCAATTGGTAACAGGGAATAACTTAATACAATCAGTCGCAACAGCTAATACATCTGCAAAGGAATTTTATCAATGGTGCAAGTATAATGGAATAGGTGTAAATGTAAATAAAACATTCTTTATGGTATTTCAACCAAAGAACAGTAAAGGCGATACTAGTCAACTTATTAAGCTAAATCACAACACCATTGAACAAGTGAACTTTATAAAATTTTTAGGGATTTTGATTGATGAAAAAATGGCTTGGGAGCAACATATAGATAATATTTCTTTAAAACTAAGTACCATGTGTTCTGTAATAAGGCAGCTGCGAACTACAGTATCTTTATCTGTTCTTAAACTGGCCTATTATGGGCTTGTGCAATCCGTTTTAAGCTATGGCTTAATTTTTTTGGGGGCGCTCAGCTCACTTTCATAAAGTTCTTATTATACAAAAGAAAATTATCAGGTGTATGATAGGAGCTCATCCTCGAATATCCTGTAAACAAATATTTATTATCTTGTAATTACTAACTCTACCCTCACTTTATATATATCTAATCATATTAAATATAAAAATAAGAGAGAATTCGTTTGTGAAAATAAATAATGTGCATAAATATGATACACGTAACAACGGTAACCTATGCCAACCTTATTCCAGATTAGGCATCTCTCAAAATTCTCATACTTATCAAGGCATTATGTGTTTCAATAGGTTTTAAATCTTTGTGGTGATGTGGAAAATTTTAATCATTTTAAGCAAAAATTGTATGAGTATTTAGTGAGTAAAGCGTTTTATTCTGTAGATGAATTTTTAGGTCATTGACTATTTTATTATTTTTATACGTATGTGTATCATAGTATCGTGATGTACTTGGAAATGTCTATGTATGAGTGAGTGTATTGTGTATGTGGTGTGTGTGTTTTGACTAGTTGGATAAGTTTTACCTGTATATGTAAACTTCATTAATGAATAAAGTACTAAAGCCGGGGCAAGAATTCAGGCGATGCACGTCACAGATCGACAAAATTACTATAATTATATGAAGATTATAAAGTCGATCAAAGCGACTGCATCTGAAATAGCCGCAACCCCCAATTCAGATCACATGCAAATTGTATTGCCACAACTGAAAATGTATCATTATAATGATGAATTGTGACACAGCATAAAGCTTTATGCTGTGCCTGTGATAACTGCAACGTCTGCAACCCACAATACATATAACAAAAATCTATCAACATTCGATTAATTAGAACAAAAATAGATTACAAATAATTTCTCAAATGAACTTTATTTAATAACTGGACAATGAGTTTTATAATATATATTATTGCACAATCATAATTATAATTAAATTCTGCTAATTAAATAAAATTACTACGATATTAAACAATTAAAATTTTTTTTGTTATTTACTATTCATGGTAAGAGAAAAAACATTTACATATTTATTGTCGAGGATACCCCAATGAAATATTTTTTACATATTTCTGCAAAAAAGTGACGCGGCTGAAAACAATATTTGGCAGTTTCATTAATCCTATACGTGGATTATCTTTTAGAAATTTGAAACCTATTTTTTTCAATGTTTTGCCCAAGCTACTCAAACTTCCTTTGTAAATGTCCCGTTCAATCAACAGCTCTGAAAGGGATTGTCTGGTAATATATTGCTCTAAAACAATAATAAATACTTTAATAAATATTTCCATACGTTATTTTAATAAACACTTACTGTTTCTGTACATTTCATAAATAACATTACGAATTGCTGCTTGGTCAAAGTTATCAATGTCGCATATAGGTTTTGTTGTTGGTCCAGTTCTTTAAGGGCTGCCTAAAGCTTCCCCAGTCTGCATTTTTTTGGAAACGTTGCTAACAGCACCCAAACTTATGTTTAAAGCATTAGCAACTCTCTGAAATTTACTGGTTATGTTACGATATATAGTTAACTTCTAGAATTATACTTGCCTCTCTTACAGCAGTTAATGGTAACAGTGGTCCATCTGGCATCAAATAATTTATTAAAGAACAAATTAATTCCTGGATATCTTTACCAAATGCCTTCGGCATTATGACATATAACCCAAAAATATAATGCATTAATTTGTTTCCACACAAATAAATCTTGCTCCACTTACCAGAATAACACTAATAATACAGTTATATTAGTTCTGAAAAGAACTGATGGTAAATAAAACAAGGAAACAACAATTAATTAAAAGCACCAGAGAATGAAATCAACAATAAAATAATTCGAATCACTAAAATCGACAGTAAATCGATTTAAAATATTGGTGCTTTTGTAAATTTAGTAAATTTATACTACCAACCTTTCGTGATGAAATACGATTTAATTAACTTCTATTTCTAAAAATAAGACAAAAATGCTAAGGATTATGAAGCCACATTGAACTGTACTTATTTCTGAAAGAAGCTTAATAATTAGGTGTCAAGAATTACTCTTTTTAATGTAATTAATACTTAAAAATTATGTTGGCATTAAAATGTTTTCAATTAAGTCACTCGTGACGTGCATCGCCTGAATTCTTGCCCCGACTTTACTTACTTACTTATTTGGCATATCAGTTTTTGATATTTTTTTACATGGTCTGAATATGAAATGTGAATATATAGTAGACAGTAAATCAGAACAAAGCCAAATTTATGACTGACACGATATTTAATTCATAAAATCTTTTAAAATTCAAATTCAAAAAATGATCTAGGTTTTCGGTTTTTACTTTTTGACAATCGTAGTTCATGGAAAATGTGACCACCAGTTCCGATTTTTAGAAATGGCTAAAAATCGGTTAATTTGTTTGTATGTAATAACATATTTTTAAATTTATTGAGAGATCAACATTTGTAGTAATACCATTGCATAATGTCACAGAGCAACTCATGTCCCTGTAGGAGAAGATCAGATTCAGCAAATTCAGCTTACACAAGATCTGGCTCGAATGTTCAACAGTCGATTTGGTAACACTTTCCCTATCCCACATACAATTGTCACAGGTAGGGGCACCGAGTTTCAAAACCTTCAATTGAAAAGTCAAGGAGATTTGTTTCTTGTTTTCAGGTACCGAATTTGCCAGGTTGAGAAGTCTAAGGGACCCAACTAAAAAGATGTCTAAATCGGACCCTGATTCTAAAAGCAGGATATGTCTAACCGATAAACCAGACGATATAGTCAGGAATATAAAGAAAGCAGTGACAGATTTTACTTCAGAGGTAATGATGAACATATTTGATAAATTGAGTATGCAGATGTAACGTTGTATGTATTAAACCATAATAATATAGTTTTTTTGTTATCAATACAGGGTGTCCCACGACGAACTGTGGCGATCGATATCTCGAAAAGTAGAGATTGGAGAATTTTGAAAATTTGATATTAAACTAATGTCGATAGGGACAACTCGGTTAAAATATTTTCAAGATGGTGGCACTTCCGGTTATACCGGAAGTAGATGTCAATTTGCAATTTTGTGTATCATATCTTATACCTAAGTCTCTCCGTTTTTGACACCTATTTCAATTTTTTTTTGCAGATCCTAAAAAAATTATCAATTCTTCCTATAAGGAAGCCTTTATTATCTAATTTGGGTTGGATTATTTGGTGAATAAGACCTACTTTAATAGAATTTTGTAATATTTTGATAAGTATTAATATATAGTGTTCAAAAATAAGAATAAAAATGAAATTGAGAAAACTGCCAAAAATCAATTTTTTCAAATGGAAACCTCCAATTTTTATTATCTTATCTAATAAGGGTAAGTTTGTGTATGGATGTCTCCAAAATTTTTAGTTTTCGAAATATTGCCAATTCAGTATTTTTATATGGGGATTGTGCTATAGATTTTAAGTTCAATTACACTTAGGCTATGACTGCCTTGAGTATATAGCTGTCACTTACCATTTGATAAGTATTAATTATCATGCCGGGGCTCTTAAATTATATGCACGAGGATTATTTAAATTTGTTTATAATCTATGGATAATGTAACAAAGTTTTATCAAGAACATGTGAAGTATTTGCTAATAGATATCCAGAGAAACAAAAACATTTTATTTTAATAAGTGTTCAAAGTACCCACGCTGAACTTCCAAATACCCCCGAATTAGTTCGTCATGGGTGGCCGCTTTCATAGAACCTTTCAAAGGCATTCCTTACTCTTGCTTGACAATCTTCCATTGTTGTGACTGGATTAATATTGTTAAATTAAAGTTTTTGCAACTGTACGAAGGGTTGTACAGGAAAATGTAGCCATAGGAAAGTAGGACTGAATTGTTCAACATCTTGTGGACATTTTCACGGTCACTCCTGCTTGAATACCGCACCTATAATTGCTATGAATGAGGAAATGGACGACGTATAATCTTATCAGAATGAAAGTAATGACAACGAATTGTCATTGGACAATAACGTTTCAGATACCGAAGAAGTTGCAAATATTGACTTATTTAAGATCCGGTATGGATTAGGGCTCCTGGGAAAACCATGTAAAAAAAAGCGTGCCGAGCATTCTATCTCTAAGGTGGTGCGGAAAAGAATGTTTGCTTTATTCACTGTAAATAAAATGTATAAAATATTCTAGTGAAGAATAAAGATCACCGAGCTCTATAACAGCAATATTTAATATTCATTCTGAGACATAGAAAGCAAGATAATTGCGAAATATGTCGTGCAAAAGAGATTTGGAAATGCATTTTTCATTTACTCCGCGTCGTATCTTCAAAACATTTAGGCATACCAAAAAAAAAAAAAATGCATACAACCTTTAAGTTAGAGAATTTACAGATGCACAACTTTTATAATAGGTGTTGTTCCCGTTTGGGCAATAGAAACTGAGTAATCGCGAATCCGCGATCTTCTGAAGCGATTTTCACGAATTCCTCCAGGTGTATCGTGGCGTAACTACCAAGTGTTATTCAGGACTTCCAAATAAACACAGTAAAAAGAATTTTTTTTCGTAGAGCACGAATTTAGCACAGAGGTCAATTTTACAGCTAAAACGCCTGGAGTATATGATTTCTTACATATACAAGTCGTTTTTTATTAAATAATAAAGCATTTTTACTTTTCTAAGCAGACCTTTCGTTTTTGACAACGTTTTACAAAATTTAGACCAATTATAACTCCATGAACAATTGATCATCTTCATGGACACGCGTTTTAAATTTTTTTAAATAAAAACCTTAAAATCTAAAAACGATCTCAATTTTAGGTGAGTATCAAACATATCTTGTCCCTTGAGAATGATGATGTAATAATTTAATCAATTTTCTAATTTTAAAAGTAAAAAGGCTGAAGGGCCTCTGTCAATGGCCATTTGGGCTTTTGCTCAATAAAGGACTTTCATTATTAATATTTTTTAAATTTTATAAACGTATTTTTTTTACAATTTCGCTGGAATAACCCATTATTACTTATCAAAATATTATAAAAACTCTGTTAAAGTAGTCTTTTTCAATAAAGAATCCAACCCAAATTAGATAATAAAGGCTTCCTTATGGGAAGAATTGATAATTCTTTTAGGGCCTGCAAACGTCATTTTTGACATAAAAATTTAAATATATCAAAAACGGAGAGACTTAGGTATAAGAATTGATAGACAAAATTGGCCTGGAATTTTGCGTACAATCCAAAAATGTAATAATATATAGGGTGTCCCATTTAAAATAAGCAAGTTGACATTTACTTTCGGTATAACCGGAGGTGCCACCATCTTGAAAATATTTTAGCCCAGTTGCCCCATCGACATTAGTTTATTACCGAATTTTCAAAATTTTCCATTGTCTACTTTTGAGATATCAATCGGCGCAGTTCGTTGTGGGACACCCTGTTCACAAACAAGTTAAACCCTATTTAAGCATCACAAAATGTTCAAATGCATATGTTTTTTTGTCAAGTCATGTCAATGTATGATATTTATTAAGGTATTATGAATTATGAACAGCCTTCCAATTGAGGTGCTTATTTCAAGAGCACGCCTAAGATGGGCAGGTCACGTTCATCGTATGCATGATAACCGCCTTCCTAAATGTACACTTTATGGTGAATTGCTAAGCGGTAGAAGAAGGCGTGGCGGTCAACGAAAGAGGTTCAAAGACGCTCTCCATGAAAATCTAAAATCCTGCGGTATTGCAGACGAGCAATGGGAACAACTTGCCGCGGACAGAACCGAATGGCGAGGGGTTGTGGCCAGCTATCAAGGAAATGTTGCTGCAAAAAGGCCGAATCCAAGACCTAACCAGGTCTATGTTTGTCCTGACTGTGGTCGACATGTGCTCTCCCGAATTGGCCTCTATAGCCATAGTCGTGTGCACCGTAGATGAATGGGAATTACAATAGACTACACCTTTTACTTGTTTTTTATTGTACACAATTTATCGACTGTAACATTTTTATACTCGGACTCGAGTAACGGCTAATAATAATAATAATAATAATAATAATGAATTATATGCTCTTTTAAGGTTAATTATGATTTGAATGAGCGGCCAGGAGTATCTAATCTTATTAGTATACACTCTTTTGTTACAAACAAGCCTGTGGATGGTATATGTAAGGAAGCAGAGAATCTTAGTACTGGAGAGTAAGTAAGCTTTGGTTATTTAATATTCGTATTTCAACTTTAAACCACTTTTAACTTAAATATTTTTATCAGAAGTTATGTACAGAGCCCTAATCCTAGTGAAAATGTTGTTAAAGCATGGACGGACTTTAGGTGTGATAAAATTGCATACGCAATATTTTTTCTTGCAGTTTCCTTAGCGAATGCTTTAACATCTGAAGTTATTAATACCGTCCTTATGTTTTTTAGAAATTATTAATTCGCCATGTTTGTGAAAAAAATATATTATGACAGTTGACATCAATAGAATTTTAACTACTTTTTATTTATGTTTTTTTTTTTTTAGGTATAAATTAGTAGTGGCTGATGCAGTGGTGTCGTATATAAAACCTATCCAAGAAAAAATATTCCATTACTTATCAGACGAACAATACCTGTTAGACTTCTTAAGGCAAGGAAGCAAAAAGGCTGCAGAAATATCAGAACGGAATATGGAAGAAGTTCGATATAAATTAGGACTTAAGTTTAAAATTAAGAGCAAGGAAAAAGTTAAAATAAACGTTTCATAACTTTGAACGTTGTGCATTATTAACATATTTTATAAATGGTTTCATACTGGCTGTATACGATATTCATCTTGTATGAATGATTTCCGAGAGCAGAGCAGAAGCAGCAGAGAACCAATAAACTATGTAAAAAAAGGGGGCGTAATAACTGGGTAAAGTTTAATTCATTATCTTTATTTGGATTAAAAAGAGCAGGAAACTAGGATAAACGATGTTTGGTCTCTGATTTCTTAGTCTTTTAGATCCAAATAAAGATAAGCCAATATTAAGCAGTTTCTAGACACAGTTTTTTTTACACTTAGTTTAATGGTCCTACTGTGCCCACTCCCATTGATTTTCCTTAAAACGACTGACCACTACTCTCCTCTCATTGGCTGATCATTCATTACACATTTTAAGTGGTTCTGGGACATTCTAGATATCGATTTTCATAATGAGCTTCTTCTGGTGTTTCCTGTTTAAACAGGTATATGAGGCACAAAAAGCTGAAGGAGGTTTCAAAGAGTTTTTCAAAATTTCGGTAGCTCTTGGTCTGAAAACCTAGGAAATATGTAGTTTGCAACTTACTGTATAATGTCTTTTCTGGATAATTTCTATTACAAGGGGCGCTGTAATATAGCAGCGGGAGATCTGACAGTGTATCAAGAATAACTTCATTTTCACTCAAAGTAAGTACATAAGAACAAAGCATTAAGCAAATTTCTTTAAAAAATTATTGAAGTATTGTTCAAAAGTTAGCCATTATCCACCGTAGCATTGTGGAAAATTTGAAAGACGGGTAGGCTTGAATTCGCCACAATAAAGCACCTCGCACCAAATGCATGGATAGTTTGTTGTCGACGGAATCGTTCCAAAATCTAGGAACAGAAACTTTAGGTCATTCTGAATAAAAGTTGTCATGTACATAAAGTTACAAAATGCCTTTATTTCAAGCATTTTGCGATTTTATGTACATGACAATTTTTATTTAGAATGACCTAAAGATTTTTCCTAGATATTGGAATGATTCCGTCGACAACAAATTACCCATGCATTTGGTGCGGGGTCCTTTACTTTCTTTTTTCAAATCGCAATTAAAAACCTCTGCCCAAGGAATCACTACTTCCACATCCAGATTTTATATCCAAGTCTTATACACACTAAATCTCAATGATATTTTACTCCCTTTAATAATAGGGTTGGGGTGGTAGTGGGTGGCTAATGTCAAAAAAATTTTAGAGCCCCTTCTCGTATACACACTAACTCCCAATTTAATTTTTTATTCCCTTAAACAATAGGGTGGGGTTGGTAAAGGAATAGCTAATGCCAAAATAAATTTTAGAGGCCTTTTCCCTAGTGGCACAAATTGCTTTTTAAAAACTCTATGAATATCTACTCCACCTTTTTATAAAGCTTAATACTTTATAATTAAGAGTTAACAACAATAGTCCAGTATTAATGAAGTATCTATATACCCAAAATAGGCACAGTTTTACAGCCTCGGTAAACTCTGTAAAAGGTACATAACTGCTTGTTAAAGTAACATTGTTTCATCTTACCAGCTGTTACAAATCATACTAAGAAGTTGTTATATAATTGCTGCAAGTACGTTTCTATACAGTAAATATTCCTCTAAATGTGAGTTGCTCTTTGCAGTTATAAAGCAGCATTGATATTACAATGTCTAGCAGCTTCAATGTAATAACTTTCTTATGGCAAATTATTAAGAAGCCGAATGAATATTGCCTGTGAATTTGTGTATACTGTGGTCCGTAGAAAACTAAATTTGTCATGAGATGAAAATTTTTCTGTAGAAATATGCCATTCTACTTCGAAATAAATAGACGCGCACCCAAAATTCCTTGAATTTGATGTTGAAAATTATTTAAATTTTTTTCTACAGAAATGTTTTAAAATGATAAAGCCACATATTTTGAACACCCCATAAGTGATTGCTGCAAATATTTTGCAAAGTTTTCTTTTTCAAGTGATAAAAAGTTAATTATACTTCAAACCGGTAACGGTATCGCTGCCGTGTTATATTTATTTTTAGAAGATACAATATGGTTCCCTATTAGTATTCAAAGAAGGTCACTACAGAAGCAGTTATAAATTCTTAAAACAGCACGTTGGCTGTGTAGAAGTTGTAGTAGAAGACAACATCCTCGGACAGGTGAATTTTCTTTGATAGAAATCCACATTTTGTGTAATAATTGAATTCATGACAACGTCGTTTTGATTTCGAGGGATATAACATTATCACTTTTGTTTAAATCTCAGACCTATACTTTTAATTGATTTTGGTAGATTTTTTTAGTTTGTAATGAGAAAATGACTGAATAAAAATGTTTGCTACATAACAAGAAAAATTTGAAAGCAAATCAAATGACATCGGAGATTATGAAGCGAAGTAAGTTTAGCTGTATAAGAGTTCTATAATAGCGGAAGATTGCGGCTACATAGCTCCAAAACAAAATTTTAGTTGAATAAATGCTTTATAAAATACTCCTTCTACTCTATGTAAAAAGCATTTATAAATAATCTATATTAAGGCTGACGTAAATGGCATTTGGCTTAAATAATTATATTGCTGTAAAATTTAGCTCTAAAAACCTTTAAAACTCAATGTTATAAAGCCATTATAGAGAAACTGCTAAGCTCTAAAACGGATGTATAAATGTTATATATATATATATATATATACACCTGTTATAAATATACATGGTGTGTATCTGTATCTGAACCTTACTAAGCCTCTTATAAATAAATAAAAAACTGTATAAGATGCTTTAATAAAGAAGCTTTATATTTATGCTGTGAAATCATTTTACCAGCAATCTTATTCAGCCAAGTTACTTTATAAGCAGTTTAGTGTTGAATAAAGCTTTAATATAACCAATTTTCTATACAAGTTGCCATAATGTATTATTTTCAAAGCTTTAAGCATAATAAGGGGACGACATGTGTTACTTGGGTTGGTTCTCATACACACACTAAATCCCAATTTAATTTTTTACTCCCTTTCAGTATGGGATGGCTGATGCCTAAAAAAAAAAAAAAATTGAGACCTTGACTTTTTGTATGTGCCCTAAATTGCAATTTTATGAACATACATAAGTGTACCAAATTTCAAGGCAATATCATAAATGGTTCCAGAGTAAAGGTGCGCATAAAAAATTTACACAGAAATTTTGTTTCACTCAAATTTAAAATCTCGACGTTTCATGACATTTTAAGCCTATTTCAACAACAAAAAAAGAAAAAAAAATTGCGTTACTATACTGCCAAATGGTGGCAAGCTAATTTTTAATTTTTCACAGATATTTCAACCTTTTTTTGAATATTCCAGGGACCCTAGCAACCTGGAAAATTTAATGAGAAAATCCAAATGCTTAAGTTCCGATATATCGTTAAATGTTATAATTAAGATATCATTTATGTCAAGTGGGTTTATTCGATCTTTTTTTTTTCTCATTTCATTAAATCTTTTAATTTGGAGTATTTAATAAAAATATATTTTAAGTCAAATTGCCTACCGGCTGAAACAAAGTTGGTCAATTGACTTGCCGTGAGTCAGTTGACCTACTTGGCTGCCGGACAACCTGTGTTTATTGGAGTATTGGGGATTTTTGAAATAAATAAAACAGCAATGTTACTAATTTTTTTAAATATAATTAATAAACTAACAATTCTTGTGGAAAAAAGTCCTGCTATAAAAATAAATAAACAATTCACATATCATATAGTTAAAAACATTTTTTTTGACAAAAAAGCAAATTAAGAAAACTCATAAACTGGCCTTAAAAATCTTTTTATATACACTAAATAAATTTCATTCCACATACATTGATTTGGTAGAAGATAATGGTAAGTAGATATATACAAAAAACAAAGCAGTGATGAAAGTAATCTCGTTCATTTTAAAATGTGTTTGTAGAAAAAAGATTTAAAAATGTGGACTTCCCAGTGAGTGACATTTGAAAACCTTGCAACAATAAAATGTTACAAACAGACATGGTAGCTCGTGAGGCCTTTGGTTTCTGGAATCTTTTGCAAAGTGGCCAATACTATTGCGTAGTTACTTACTACAAAAGTTGTGTATACATAATGAATTCGTTAGATTGTCACTTGAATTGATGAAAGCACACCACAAGACCTGTTTGGATTTTGTATCATGATAAAAAAGAGATCTTTCCAGTTCAATTCAAGTTGCTTTGAAGCACAGAATATAAAGTGAATGAGTAAACCCCCTTTTTTGATTGCAAATGCTTGCTGGAATATCTTACACTTGCGATATGACCATATTTTAAAAAGGGATGCACTATAGGGGAAATATTTATACCGGGTGACCCAGGAAGTACCTACCCCCCCCCCCACTTTTTTCTATAATTTTGAAAATGAAATTCTCAAATTTGGGAAATTAAACATAGGTATCAATGGCCACATTTTGACCATTCGGTGGTCACTTCCGGTATGGCCGGAAATTGCCACAACTTTGTTATTTTAAATACCACTCTGTATATACTTTCCTCATAAAGCTGTAATTTCTCTTTCCAACGCTTTTTTCAAATTTAAAATCGGATGAAAAATAACCTTGCAAATGGCATTTATTTGTTATTTCTAGTTGGCTTTGGAATTCAGTAGCAAATTTAGAAAATTTCTTAGTAGACTTTGAATTTGAATAAAAGGGCATTTCTCAACAAGTTAAATGTAAAATTCATGCCTATTTTGTTCATTTGCCTAGATTTAGAAATGTTTTTCCCATTTTCCATTTCATTGAAATTCACTTTGTCATAACTCCAATATTTCAAATAGTACCCTGTATGTTTTATTTTGTATTTATCAGATGGAGTGGTAAATTTGCTTTAGGCTGGTTTTCCCGATTACAAATTGAATGTAAATTAAAATAAATATTAAGCTTTTTGTAAAAATATTTCTAATTGTGTCCATATCTTGCACCAATGTGTCCTGCCTGTCATGACATATGGAGCCGAAACCCTAACATTAACTAAGAAATTAATTAATAAAATAAGAACAACACAAGCAGCATTGGAAAGATCGATGTTGGGGATCTTACTTAGAGATAGAATACCCAATGACTTCAGAATAGGATTCTGAAGTCATTGAGAATACCTAACGGAGAAATACGGCACAGGACAGGAGTTACACAAGCAGTACAGAATATAATTTCTTTAAAATGGAATTGGGCAGGTCACGTTGTGAGAATTAGAGACGATCGATGGACTTATAAATCATCGAATGGAGACCACGATATGCGGTGTATCGAAGTAGAGGACGACCTCCAACGAGATGGATCGATGGCATAAAGAGAATCCAAACGAACTGGATGCAGGTCACGCAGAATAGACATGAGTGGCACAGTTTGCGGGAGGCCTATGTTCAGCAGTGGACGCTATAATGGGCTTCTGAAGAAGAACTTAAGTATATAGAGTGCTAGTTAAAATAACAAAGTTGTGGCAATGTGGGGGGGGGGGGGGTTACTTTCTGGCTTACCCGGTATAAGAGGCCAACAATATTCATTTCCAAATTAAGAAAAATTTTAAATACACTGAAAGCCTTTAGACTTTTTAAGAATCCTTCAAACTTCAGAGACCTTTAGATACAATGTAATGAATCTTTTACGGTTTATTATGAATCAGATCGTTTCAATGACTTTATTATGTCATCTAGGATCACTCCAAAGACAAAAAAAATAGCACAATGTCCATTATCCAATGGTGAATTATTGCCTAGAATCAAAACTGTTCAGAACAAACTTAATGACTCTAAGCTAAACAAATTATTTAAATTTATACCTAAATTAGACAGAATATATTTCAAAACCTTATATTATTGATATATGAATGAAAATAATATCAAAAAGCTAGCCAAGGCGATAATGAAAGATAGCATAACACCCAGAAGAAACAAAACGAAGAATGTGACCAAATCCAGAAAAGGCACTAACAAAGTTACTGAAACAGTAGAAGAAAGAAAGAAAGACAGACAGACAACTAAAGAAAAGGTCAGTCGGGGAAACAAACCATGTGTTTAAAAAACAATACTTAAAAAAAATACTTGTAAACAATTATGTAGGCAATAGGTATGGCAAAAAAATTCTTTATCAGATCTCTCTGCTTCATATGTAGTTGCCCTAAAATATTTGAAAAAAAATGAAGCTACATGATCAGTTTGTAATTTTGTGTAAAAAGTTGAGGATTTTATTGCCTCGAGTGGTATCAAAGTGGACGAGAAAAAATAAATCAAATATTTTCGCAGTAATGCTGGATTTTTTTATTTCTTTAATTGACTACTAGTAAAGGGAAGTAAAGAAATAAGTGTAAAGTTTAAATATCACTTCCGGTTTACACGAAAATGTTATTTTTTCTGAAAATATGTAAATGACAAAAACTGTCTTGATTTTAAACACAATCTACTGTATTCCGCTCTTGTTTCACCCCATACCTGTTTTTAGTACTAGGGATCGACCGATACATACAACTCAGCTTTCGTAGCAATATCTCTTTACACCTATTGTAAATATCTGACAATATTGTGTCGATAATATTTATCTGAAGGAATCTGATAAGAGGAGATTGCTTTCTTCAATAAATGCCCAAAGCCCATATCATTGACAATACTGAAGGGTTGATTGTCTATCGCAATTAATTCGTCCAGTAAATAATGATATTCTTTGGCCTTAGAAGAGTTTATTTCCCAAAAACATATATTTTCAAATGATTTTAAAATGGTTAATTGGCTATGACTATGTAATTGAGCAGATATTGATGGGCTTCTGCTGGCGACAGAACATAACTTTCTAAAACGGCAGAACGCGCAAACACCTATGAATTTATATTGCCGATAGTATCGGTATCGGCAAAAATATCTATATTGGTCGATCCCAATTTAGTACCCAAGTTACTATTAGAAATAGAAGACGCTGATAACAGCTTAAAAATAAATATCGCATCAGGTCTAGTTGAAATTACAAATGTTGTCCGTCACGTCATCAGTTTACATACTTATCAATGACATGAGATCTTTCTATCTTTGTAAATATAAAGCGCATAGAATGTAAATAACAGAGTCACGTCTGCTAAGGCTACGATAGAAGTTCAGGGTGTAACGATGCGTTTTACAAATGAATTTTACAAGCGTTAGTCATAGCCACAATCAGCGTTCAGCATTCTGTCAATTCAGTAGTGTACAGTGTATATAAGACTGAATGCAGTAGCCAAAGATATGGTGGTGAAATTAAATAAGTACTTTAATCAGGGAAAAAGTAACGGATGTTCGCTTTTACCTCTGCAAGAAACCCATGACGTGAATTGTAAAATTATATGCGGCAACAGATGTTAAAATTCATTGTATCACATGCTATTATTGTCCAGATATTTTCATTACAAAAGACTCGTGTTTTGCAAACATTGATACGCACATGCGTGCCATTCTGTGTGAACTTGAGTTGATTTGTTTCAGAAATTAAAGAATGATGACGTACCGGACAACATTCATGATTTCAACTATAAACTGCCCTTTCTGTGAGATATTTAAAACTTATATGATTTTTTTTTACTTTACTAGTCAATTAAGGAAATACATAAAAATCGGTCATTTTGATTTTTTAAATAAAATTTGTTTTTGCCCTTAACTCATTTCTATGTTGTTCTATTGTTTGTTACTTAGCGAAATCAGATTCCTTTGAAAACTACACCAGAGTAGGTTTTGAACAACAAAAAATGTATCTCAAACACTATCGAAAAAATAGAGCGTAACGCGTTAACTAGGACACCCTGTACAGCAATTGATGTAATATTTTGGATATTTCATACACTTTTGCACTTACAAACGCCATTTATACAATTTTACATAGCTATCATGCATCTACATAAAACATATACAATATGTCCACATTTGACTGACTCACCATTGTGTTTTCGGATATTATTCACGGTAGATGATTCATGTATTCTGTACAACTGAATCATCTTTCCATTGTTCATAGTTATCGAATACCCAATGGAGAGCAATGAATGTGAATCAAGTATAAAATAAATATAACAGAGATTATTTAAATAGTCCTAGACCGTAATAAAATGTGCAACAAACAAAGCTACAAGGTATTCTCCGTCGTCATGCAAATCAAAAGCAACAATCTTATTAAAGAGAACATCCAGTAGAGCCCCTCACAGAGAGTAACATAATAAACCACGTAAGTCCTAGTGTTCTATCTTTGACCGTGTACCTCAGGAAGAGATAGACATAATGTAATATGAGGGTGTATTTTGTATCGCTTTACAAACTGCTTGATGTCGCTGGTGGGATTTTGCTCAGGTCCGGACTTGTTTAGTTTCAGAATTCAATAAAAGTCTAAATAGTGAAACGTATGGTTTCATTTAATGAGATTGCGCTCAACTTTTTTGTATTTATAAACCAGGCTGCTTTAGCAAATTATGGACAATTTTTTTGAATTGTTTAGTTTTAGTTAAAATGTACACATAAAATTTCGTAATTATAAGAAATTTAAAAAAAAACCCTAAAATACTTCGTCCGTACCTTTGATTCTAGGAAGATCTTCAATTTCGTGTACCTGACGAAGACATTCAATAAATACAATAAATTTTGTGTATTTTTTTTAAATTCATAATTAATACCATTTGTATTTCAAAATGGTGTCTTACAAATAAATGTTAGGTTAAAGTTAGCTTTCTGTGATCATTTAAAGTAATTTAACTAAGCAGTCACAAACTAAAAGTCGTGATCATCAGAATCTAAAGAGCTAGCTCTTCTCCTATCAAATTTAACTAATATTTTGTTTTGTGTTTGGTTACTAACATTTTCTAATAATCTTATCAGTTCCTTTTCTCCAATTATTGTATATATTTGTCCTGTTTGTGCCATTTGTATAAGCATACTTTCTACCATTTTTCTTTTTTCAGGCTTCTCCAACATTAACGTCTTCAATCATGCTCTAGCTGACTGATCTAATATCTGGGATAAAATAGAATTTTTGGCATCGTGAGCACTCATTTGCTCTTCCTTCAACTTCTGTGTATTTTGAGTAGATTCATCTCCCTCATATTAAGATTGTAATTGAGCTAGTCTTTGTTTTCTTATTTCTTCTAATTCGGGATCTGCCAAAGGATGGTTACTTGCGAATTTCTTGCCTATGATATGTTTGCAATGGAGAATGATGATTCAAAGCTGCAGTTTTTTTCTTGCACGTTTTTTTTGCGGCCGAGGACTTTTTAAATAATCCCCACTCTACATACAACTACCAAAAAGAGGTATATGTATTCTGTGTAACTTATTGTGAAGGTTTCGTTGGGTTGGGCCAGTAAAATACTTAAAATGATTATATATAGGCGAGATATATGGTCAGTCGTATAGTATATAGAAATAATTTTTATCCAATTTACAGGGTTTTTTGCAGTGGAGCTTTCTCCAAATGACTATGGAGAAACCACCATTGGGTTCATGGGGGCAGATTTCGGTTCAAAATCAGTGAATACCTTGCTTTGTTTATTCAAAGTTCAACAATACATATAACTTTTCTTTAAAACCCCTAAATAGCAGTTATTATAAAATGTGGAGCCCTTTGCTACACATAACTTTTAGATTTTATTTTCTTCAGCAACTTAACACAAATTTTATTTAAAAATATGTGGATTGAATACCTGAATACAATTTTCCCTTTTTCAATTATAAAATTAGGGAAGGGATCCCTCAACCCACAAACTATAAATTTAGAAAACCAGATCCTTATGTCTCAAAGTTTCTTAAAGAATTTTAACTGCATCCAGATACCCATTCTTTCCCTCATTCTTTTATTCTAAACGACGAGTTGGAGAACTTAAAAACAATTACGTATATTTATTTCTTAATACAGTAATTGTGATCGCTAACATGTCCGTAGGAACCAGGTTTATTAAAATCCCCACTACCCATCACATATCTACAAAACAGCCCTGAGTCTACTAGTTTTATATAGCCCAATTCTAACGCAGAAACAAAACTGTCGTTCTTTACAATACTCAATGGAAAATGTCCGTTTTCTTTCACTACATAAATGATATTACTTTTAGCAAACTGCGTAGAATAATTTACAATACCGAGATTGTGTTCGTTTATCATTAGAAGTGGCTTAAGGTAATTCATCTCCTTATTAAATTTTTCCTCCGATTTGATCGTCCTTTGTTTAAACATGTTAAGAATTGCCTCCATATATTCTTCTATATTTTTACTTTTCTTTAATTCAGTTGCTTTTGGGGTGATAGTGGCTTTTATATTTGCTGTGTTACTGTTCACTTTCGGTGTTCTTTTACGCCCCACTTTTGGCTTACAATCGGCATTTACCTCGGGTTTCTGGCTGTACGTGAATCCCATAGTACCCACATATTTCCTATATGCCTCCTCGACAATCTCGTCTCGAACCATATGCACATAACAAGGCTTCAACAAGAACGACTTGTTACCTGCGATAATTTTCTTGTGTTGGGCTAATTTTCTCGCATAAATTTTCTTTAGTTTCATTTTCTTAGTTGTTTTTCTTTTTTGCCTGGTAAATTTGTTTTTTTTAAGTTTCCTCTTCTTAACAACAGATGTTGTATCTCTACCATTCAAAATTACAACTTTTTTGGTCAATAGAAGATCACAATCATAATCAGTGTCTCGTCCAGCCGTGTCTGTATTTTGTGGATTATACGACGTGCACTCCAAAGCCATGTTCATGTCCTTCGGAATGTTAGGGAGCGGTGGTAGCAGCTGATTTTTAGTACGTCTCTTTCTAGAAGTTTTTCCAGTTGCATTGGATTTTGATAATTTTCTTTTGTTTTCTTCTTTAACGGATTCTTTGAACATATTAAACTCATGCATTTGGTCTATTAACTCAGCTCTTTTTTTATTTAGAATGGAGTTGAGTATTGTTGAACATTTCCTAGCTCTTTGATAATCGGCTCTGGTAAACCCTAATCTATCAGTGTAAGAAAAACCTTCCAAATCCCTCTTCTTTCCTTTGGGAAACGTCCAGCAGAACCTCTTGTCACATAATGCAATCTCTTTACGACTCGCTTCTGTTGCTTTTTTGGATTTCTTGGCTTGTTGTGCAGAATTCTTTGGTGGACCTTGTACAAGGTCTAAATTTAATGAAAATGGTTGGTTTACTGGGATTGAGTTTGTTTTTGTTACCTGAGGATCGTTCCTAATGACCAACGGACCCACTTCAGGTATATTTATCAAGACTGGTCCTATAGATTGGTTAATATTAGGCATTACATTATGTGGAATAACAATTTTATAATACTTGTTATTCTTTTTAATTATAACGACTTTGCCTGGTTGCTTCCGTGAATATATTGTTGGATTTTGGGAGTCGTTCGCTGTAACCTGATGTCTTGCTGGAACATTTTGTGATATTGGAACTCCACTATGTTTCCCTCCATCCGAGTCAACACAGATAGTTTCCGTTGTTTTAAAGGAGTCCACATCTACAATATCTTGAGTATCTGCTAGTACACCAGGTCGGGGCTTGACCTTTCTTAACTTTTTCTGGGATAGAACAGACTGATTAGTTATGACCTCGTGTTTTCTAATTATGTTAGGTACATTTTTATGTTTCACTGTCTGCTTTAGAGGTATAAGAGGCATAACTTTTTTTATAGGAGTTAAAGGTGGAGGTGAAAGGCTAGTGAATGTAGAGGAAATAGTCTCGGTAGTACTACAGTCTACAAAGTTCAATGGACCACTTTCAGCGGCGTAATTTTCTTCTGAACTTTGTTCATCTTCTGTTAAATCTACTGATTCACATTCTTCGTTATAATCAGTTGGTTCACTCATGTTTGTATTGATATGAACCCTAAAATATTAAGTTACAATCAGGAAGGAAATCTTACTTCCTAGATACAATAATCAACCTAAAGGTTATGTTACTTACTACTTACATAAAACAGATGTACTTAGTTAATGAATTCGTATAATCTTTACAATTCCATCTTCAATTATCTTATACGTTTGTATAAACGGAACAGAGAATTCAAAGTTTATTTATCTCTATAATAAAATACAATGTATAGTTTACTTATGTTAACAACACAATATTCCACAATGCTCGGTGTAAACAGCGCTAATTTGTTACTTTTGCATCAATTGTGTCACCTACTTTAGTTATTTCAGCCAATGCGAATCATCTGTTGTGTATGCCCTCTATATTTCCTTGGATAAAAATATGCGATATTTCAATGGCATTGGCTGAACTAACTGTCGCTGGCGACACGTTTCTGTTCTCTGAAGCCTGCTTTACAAGTTTTCTAGATCAAATAGAAAAAATGTACAAGAACGCATGAAATATTTATTGGACACACATTTTTTAAGGACATTCTGTGATCTCGTACGCATACGATTACATAAGAACCGATCTGAAAGTGAAACTTTTTGTCTTTCATAAAAATAATAAAATAAAATTGTTATGATATACAACTTTAATCGAAAAACTAACTGAAGGTTAACGGGGCATACATAAAAATGCCGAGGATCTTGTATTATACATTTCATTCTGTGTTAGTGTTACCATGTTACCATTCGTGGCGTAAGCAGACATGCATGTTATTCTAGATTGATTGATTCACTTTTCACTATACCTGTCTGCATCTGTCTACAGATCAGTTAGTCTTATATTTGATAAAGTGGAATATGCATGTGACCTAGGTGTTTACTTCAGTTTGTGGCTCTATGAACTTAGTTTCTGTTCCACGAGTGAGAATCAGTAGGACCGTGGCGGATGCTGTCGTTAGATGCACAGACTTCCTTGTTTCCCGCTAATTCCTAGTAATAAGGGGTTAATGATCCTTTAGTTATTGGTACAGTAAGAATAATAAGGATAAAACAATCCACCGCCATTTATAATTGATGCACTGGAAATTCGATATATAGGTATTCCCAGTTAAAATGGTAACAAAATAGGAGTAATAGAACATCTACGCATGACATCATGATTTCAAGAGGTCGTTGATCGGAGGAAAAAAATAGAGCCTGTAGAATAGTCTTACCATTCGAGGTCGAGACACTGATTGGTGCGTATGAAAAGTGGATGGATAATGGCGGCGCCAATAGGAGTTGTTTTGTTTTGACGAGAATTGTTAGTGTCATATACTCAATGTAATAGATTATAATCTGTCCGTTATGACTGATTTGGTCACGAAACAATTGGTAATGGTAACATTATTACTTATATACATTTTTCCACTTTGTCAAAACAAATACTGTAACCTGCTTTTTGACACTTGCGATACGATATAAAACATTGAAATCATCGCCGCCATTATCCATCCACTTGGGTGGAGTGGAGGCCGAGTGGCCACACTCTACTTTATAGGAACTCTAGAAAAAAATGACACAATCACTTTTTAGTTCTATGTAATATCACATATAATTATTATAAATGTTTTTTTTAAATTACTCTATACACGATATTGTGTATGCTAGCTGTACTTCCTCATACGTAAATAAAATGTATACAAAATTGGCCATATTTGCACGTAATTATTGACAGTAATTAATTTGTCATTCGTACGAAAATAGAGCTATATTTTTGCGCATTAAACGCGATAAGCGGTGCCATTCGAGCGAATAAGTCATGACGTCACGCTTAAAAGTACTTGCAGCAGTATCGCGTGGCTTCAGGAATACGCTAGAAAATGACGTCACGCTTCAAGACGCTTGAAGACAGTAGTGTAAGCTGCGAGATCGCAAAAATTTAACTTAGATTGTTATTGGCTATTGCCAATATATAAAACTAGTATTTTAAATTACGTACCGTAAGTATTCTTTCACCATTTATTGGCTTATGATTTGATGGTTGTTTTTATTATATAATATATTTTTTAATCGGTTACCTGAGTTAATAAAAGTTATAAACTAGGAATAATGATAATCCCTAGCTAGATTATTGTTTAGGGACTTATTTATACCTTCGCTATATTATCATCCATATGTCCGTCTTTGTTTAGAAATTCACAAATTGAACGCCCCTATTTATGCTTCTTGGAGCACGTTCAGAAAGTATGCCCGACCAGATGATTATTACCAAGTGGTTATTTATACAACTCTGGTAGTTACTAAATGGGTATGATTGTTGAACTGCCATGTGCTCTGTCATTAGTGTTAGAAATAGTCAGGCCTTGTTATGACGTTCAAAGTAATCTGTCGAATTTGTTTTCGTAATGGAGAACGCTCAGGCAGCCTGTGTTGTTATTTAAAATGAAAAATCTTTTTTGATTCATTCGAGTTTGACGACGAGGAAATTGAAGCCTAACTTTATTAACGTTAGCACCTTTATCACAGAATAATAAACTAAAGGTGCCAATGCGCCTGTGGAAGAATTTCTATTCAAATTTTTACCTGGGTAAAAAGTTGCACATCAGACAAAAGACCCCACTTACTGAACGGTGAGATTTTTTCCTAGCTATGTTCCCGAACGGGCAAAATTTGATTGATCATTGCTCGGTGCCTTTACTGAACGTGCTCCTGATCTTCAGTAACTATTCGTTTCCTCAGTTTAATATTTAGCCAATAGGTGGCGACAGGTGAAATTAAATTGATAATTATATGAGATTGCCAACAGATAACGCCACTTCCATGATTTGTATATCATGAAGACTGTTCCGCTTACACGGTAAAACAGAATGTAACGTATGCGCCAACTTTTATTCGCGCCACAGTGTCATATGTGTTTACACGCAACTCTGTTGTAAAATTTGGATGCAATAAAATAGCGTTTCGGTGAAATTTGAATTTTGAATTTCGACTTCAGTGTTTTCTTAAATTATATGTTTTATTGTTGCTTTAATTAATAAAGTAAACTTTAAATACAATTTAAGGATTTTTTTTCTGAGTTTAATTTATAACATGGGTAAACACTACCAGAGGAAGACAAAGAGACAGCAATGGTCCCGCCAATCGATGATTGAAGCTATGAAGGAAGTGAAGAGAGGAGGAGCAGTGAATGCAGTTGCTAAAAAATACGATGTACCAGAAGTTACATTAAGGCGTTACGCCAAGAAGAAATACTCGGAAGATGTAAGTATAGGTACCTATCTAGGTAATGCTAGGTGCTCTCAACTTTCCTTGGTATTCGGTAGAAAACCATATAGGATTTCTGTCGTATATTATCGTTTTGTATCTAACTTTTTGTCGGGGGTTAAGCTCAAAACGAAGCTTTTTTTTAAAAAAACTTGTTTCTTTTTCAGAATTTACCGATAAGTGCTGGACGGTTTAAATCTACATTTACAGAGGAGCAGCTTCTAAACCTCAAGCAATACGTAGCGGACTTGGACAAAAGAGCTTTTGGATTAACAAGGGAACAATTTTCAAGAATCGCATTTGATTACGCTGAGACCCTGAAAATTCCTCACCGTTTCAATAAGGACAAAAAGAAAGCAGGTAAAGATTTCATCCAGAACTTCATGATCAAATTTAAAATGTCTCTCAGGAAACCAGAAGCTACCTCTGCAGCCAGATTAGCTGCTTTCAATAAGACAAATGTTGAAGCATTCTTTAAAGTATATGAAAAGATTTTAACTAATAAGAAGTACGAACCCCATCAGATCTATAATGTAGATGAAACGGGCTGCTCGACTGTTCCCACTAAGACTCCTAACGTGTTAAGTCCAAAGGGGAACCGCCGCGTTATCAAAATATCATCTACAGAGAGGGGTACGAACGTTAGTGTAGCGTGCTGTTTTAGTGCTGTTGGCCAATATGTCCCGCCATTCTTCATTTTCCCCAGGGTGCGAGTGCAGCAGCATTTTATGAACAATGCACCACCTGGTTCTTTAGGTGTATGTTATGAATCGGGCTGGATGAATACAGAAGCTTTTATCCAATGGTTAGAAGATTTCATAAAAAATGTTAGGCCTAGTGAAGGGAATCCTGTTCTTTTATTAATGGATAACCATTCATCACACATTACTCTAGAAGCCGTCAATCTATGCCGAGAAAATCATATTACCTTATTGGTGTCTCCTCCACACACAAGCCACCGCATGCAACCGCTGGATGTCGCTTTTTACGGTCCGTTTAAAACTGCTTACAGCCGGGCATGTAATTACTACTTAATGTCACATCCAGGACAAGTTATCACTATCAAAGACATAGCTGGGTTATTTAATACGACTTATAGTAGTGTTGCCACAATTAATAATGCTGTAAAAGGGTTCAAAGCGACAGGAATTATTCCAATGAATTCTCAAATATTTAAAGACTATGATTTTGAGCCGTCGAAGACGACAGATAGGCCATATAATGCCCCAGAAGTTGATGCCAACAAAATGAAAGTACAAGCTGGTCCATCATGCATATTCTCTAGTCAATGATACTTCAGCTTCCGTAGACATTGAAGTAGCTGGACCATATCATGCCGTAGTCAATGCTCCTTCAGCTGCCATAGACACTGAAGTAGCTGGACCATCTCATGCTGTAGTCAATACTACTTCAGCTTCCATAGACATTGAAGTAGCTGGACCATCTCATGATGTGGTCAGTGCTACTTCATCTACTGTAGAAACTGCAGTGGCTAGACTATCTCATGCAGGACCACATTTTGGGCTACCTCCGTTACCCAATGCAGCTCCAAAAGGTAGAAAGCAAAGGAAAACGCTACCTTCATTGCACATCACAAGCACTCCTGTCAAAAATGCCTTGCAAGATAAAAAAGCTGAAAAGGAAGCCAAGGAGAGAAAAAAAGAAGAAAATCGGAAGAAAAGAGCTGAGAAACGGGAAGGGAAGGAACAGAAAAGAGATAAAGGAAGAAAAAATAAAAGTCATGTTAAAAAAGTGTTTAATTCTGATATCGAGGAATCCTCGGATTCCTCGATATCAGTCAATTATATGGAAGGTGACGACGACGAGTCCATGGAAGAAGAACTTTGCCTAATTTGTAATGATGTAGGGAAACGTGAAACTTGGTATGCTTGTTCCATCTGTCAGAAGCGGGCCCATGCTGCTTGTACTGGGGTTACACCAGCAGAGGCAAACCGCAAAGCCTATGTATGTAACTTCTGTCTTTAAAAATATATCATTTGAGTCTGTTTATTTGTTTCTTTTGTCCTTCGCCATCTTAGCCACCTAGTGAAGTCATCTTATCCGCATCTGAGGGTAAGATGACGAATTTGACATCAAGCCAAAAAAGTGCAAAAATTATGATAAATTTTAAATTTATGAAAGCCAGAAAATTAGTAGTTCAAGGAGAAACTATAATGATTGCGAAAAGTAAAGAATTAAGATTTTAGGTCAAAGCCACGAGGATTTAAAAATTATAAAACCTTACTATCGTCATCTTACCCTTCTTTCCCCTACACAATGTCACGTTTGCTGCGCAATTTGCGGGAAAAATTGCGGAAGTTACATTGCAGAAGTTTACATTTTATCCCTCGACACTTTTTCGATCCGAGTCAAATAAAACGAGTTACTTATATTCGAAAAACTGATTTTCCCTATCTTTATATGTAAATTATTACCCCCCCCCCCCCCCACAAAAGCTTCAACCGGAAAATTTTCCGGATGATAGAGGGGGTCCCACTTCATAGCCATTTTTAATGCCAGATCGACCCCACTGTATTATTTGAATTTAAAATTGATTGCAAAAATATTATGCATAAGTTTCAACTATCACCAATTAAAGCTGTCGTCATGCATGTATCTAAGATAAATCCTCAATAAGATAATCTTTTTGATGTTCGCCACAATTTACCTCTATCAATTTCGGTAAGCCATTCCTGAACTATCTACCAACTTTTCAAATTTGTACGTCTATATACCTTAGTACAGTAAAAATGTACCAAAATGTCCCATGACCTGTAAAAAATTGCATACTCGAATTTTTGTCATGCTCAATGATATCAGGATCGCTTAGAAGGTCTAAAACCAAAAAGGTGACCTCCCTCCTCTTTTGCTTCAGCCGCCATCTTGAAAAATTTTTGGATCGTTTTATCTTGTGTTCTATTGGTCGCACGGAAAAAGTTATCGAACAAAAAATGTAAATAAAATTCTGCATATTTGCCGTGATACCGAGAAGTTAACATTCAAACGGTAGAGGGCGCCAAAAAGCAGTTTATTGAAAACTGTTTAGGTGAAATATTAGCCATATACACATACCCAAGTAAATTCGATTCCATTGATTTCAGATTTCCAATTAAATTTAAAACTGTTAAATTCAATCCAAGCAAAGACGTATATGACATGAATATCAATATCATAAAATGCGTACAGGACATTGTCATTAACCTTTCACCAAATTAGTCATCTGTGCATAAAAAGAGTAACTTTTCCGAAGTAACTTAAAATATCTAAAGTGATTCCGCTCTTCAAAAAAGGAGACATAAATGATATGAACAATTATCGTCCTATATCTATCATACTTACACTGGGTAAAATTATAGAACAAGCCCTATTTCAGAAACTTGTTGTTAAGTGTTATTTTGAAGAAAATAATATTTTATCAAACTCTCAATATGGTTTCCGCTCTGATAAATCTACAACGATGGCAATTTACAAAGTGGTTGAAAGTATAATAGAAGCTTTTGGGAACAAAAACTTTGCTGGAAGTATTTTCTGCGACTTGTTAAAAGCTTTCGACTGTGTGCAGCATTATATTCTCATTTCTAAACTATACAAATATGGTCTTCAGCCTACAGTGCTTAATATTTTAAAATCGTACCTTAGTGACAGGGATCAAATAACGTAATATAATGAATTGGTGTCATCATCGGCAAAAGTAAAATTTGGGGTTCCACAAGGTTCCGTACTAGGACCACTTTTATTTTTAATTTACGTAAATGATTTACCTGACAACGTCAAGAACACTTCGGTTGTACTATTTGCTGATGATATGAACATGATAAACGCTAATGAAAATTCTAACGAATTATAATAGGATATGCAGCGGTCACAGTTAGAGGCTTCTGACTGGTTCACAGCAAATAAATTAAACTTAAATGAATTGAAAACACAAAGTATGATAATATCAAGTTTTTAGGAGTAATTGTGGATGCTAAGCTTTGCTGGGATCAACATGTAGATAATCTGGCTAGTAAATTATCAAAGTAGTTTATCTGATTATGAATTTAATAACAGAGTTACCTCTGAGTGTGATAAAAACTGTTTATTTCTCGCTATTTCAGTGTGTATTTTCCCATGCCATAATAATTTGACTCAGCTCATCTAAGCTACAAAGACGTGTTGTGAGAATAATGCCAGGTTTACCATTTAGAGAGGACATCAAACAAAAATTTAGTGAGCTGGATATCTTGACAGTTCCTAGTTGTTTCCTTCCTTCTGTGCTGAATGGAGCATACTATTCATTTGACGAGTATTTATGTGATATTGCTATATAATATGTTATTTCCAATGTTTTATTTTGTGGGATGTATTATACAATATCTGTATTTCTGACTTATGTAAAATAGTCGATGTCGGGAGTCGGGATTTTTTGGGGTTTTGCTATTTTTTGCCACAGCGCCAATCTAGAGACCATCTCCTGTTTTCGAGGTCGCTGAACAGGATGGTGGGGGTCCCACATTTTTTTTCCTCGGCAACACCTTCAAATTGGCCAAAAACCACCCTCAAAGTTTCTTTTTCCGTGAACCCGTTTATTTTCCCCAGTTTTTCGACTAACTATTATTCCCTCCAGTAGAACGGAAAGTCTCTCGAGGGATTTGACCTTAGTCACCCCTATACCAGGCTTCCAACCCTCTAGGGGGTTGGAAAATTGAAATTTTTGCCGTGGAAAAAATGACGCCCTCATCAAGATTTTCTGGTCAGAAGTACCACAACCTTTCTAAAAAAAAAAAAAAATAAGAAAAAAGTTCATCATCTGATACAGATCCTGCGGCGCCCTCTATGATCTAACGTGATGTAATACGTAAATTATTGTTTCTTAGAATAAAAAAGTTCCTCTAGAAAATTTGGCGAAGAGGCTGTTGAGTTATTGCGAAAAAATGAAAAAATTATTTTAACTTTGACACACTGTATCTTTTTCCACAGCAACATTTTACTAAAGCATATTTGGTTATATCCTCATATTTTTGCCCAAAGAATCTACCCCTGAACTATGGCCTATTATTAATGGTCCACCCTGTATAGTGATCATTTTTCTCTGTGTACATCCATTAAAATCTAGTAATTTTAAACGTGTATGCGTTTAAGTATAGTTTTTTTATTCACTAGAGTATACAAGGAGACAAAATTAATGTTCGGTAAATTTTCATTATATTGCCTAGTTTTTGTGACCATATCAGAATATTGCAATGATTTCCAGAGCCAGATGTCTGTTGAGGAAGTGGACATGGTATACGTGTCGATCAGGTCAAAATATGACTTTCCTTTATACTAGCTTTCACCTCTGAGAAGATATAGTTTTCCAAAGTTTTCTAGGAATGGCCACACCAACTTTTTATCCACCCATTAATCTACAAATCAGAGTTCTTAAAGGTTAAAAGTATATTATTCAAAAAGCATATGATGGCTATTAGATGAAGTTTATGACACGAGCCGCAGACGAGTGTCGTAAATCACCTGAGTGAATAGTAATAATAATAATATTTATTATGTAACAAACAAACGTTGATTACATAAATGGTAAGAGTTCGCCTACGTCGGTCTTCCACTCATCTACCAAAATACAGAGAATAAAAAAACAATAATGAGAAAAGAGCGTTCACAATAAAAAAATATATAAAAAAATACTAAAAAAGCTTTTATTTACATGCTCTAAAAAGTAGAAAATAAAATTTGAAGTAAATGAAATCCATCATTTTGTTATATTATACAGGGTTACTGGTAATTCGATACATTCCTTTGGAGATGTGATGGGGCATGAGCTAAGGAGTAAATCTAGCCCTAACATACATTATGCAAACAATAGTTTTTGAGATATTTCAATTTTTTTGTTTTTCTCAAAAAAGTAGATCTTAATGTCTTAAAAGTTAATTTCCGAAAAATCTACTTGACGTTTTTAAATTTCTTTTTACTGGATTACTTGTCCAATATTATAGATATCCGTTTGGAATTAAAAATATCCGGAAACATTTCGATCATGTGAACATTTAAAATAAAAAACGTGTAAAATTTTTTTTTTTAAAATCAGTTATGAAATTTACCTATTAGGTTTTTTCAAAAAAATATTAATGTAGCACGCGTACAAATTATTATAAAAACTTCCTTATTTCAATAGCTATCTAACTAGGTAGAAATGTTTAATGTACCCTTGATAGTTCTAATAAAAAATTAGTAAAGATAATGCTGGTGGCGGAATTTATTAAACGACTAATCGTTCATTTTCATTTAAGTCAGTCAGTCCTTGACTTTGACGTTTGTGCATATAGTCATTAACTGATTCTTATCTCCGTGTCCCTTAAGTTTGTTGGTCTTGTTAAATTAGATCGAAGATTTTGATTTTGCTCGTAGTTGTTGTTATTAGTTGTTGCTATTGTATTTTCTGTGCCATGGCCGCGTATGCCAACGCAGAATACGCTGATATCTTGTTTGTCTATGGATACTGTGGCGGCAACGCTGCTGAAGCTCGCCGAGAATATGGTCTTTGGTACCCTAACCGCCGCTTACCAAATGCACGTGTATTCAGTACGGCATATAGAAATATCGCTGAAACTGGCTCCGTGAAATGTAGAAGAAGTGACGCTGGTGCTCCTCCCGTTTATGAACCAGATGATGAGGAAGAAATATTGAGGTATTTTGAGGAAGACCCAACTATTTCAACGAATAAAGTCGCAAGGCTAACCGGAGCGTCACAATGGAAAGTTTGGTCTACGATACGTAGAGTTGGATGTCATCCTTACCACTATACCCCTGTCCAAGGCTTGAAGGAAGGTGATCCTGGAAGGAGAGTGGAATTCTGCCGCTTTATGTTAAATTCAGATGCAGAAAGTGCAAATTTTTTAACAAGTATTTTATGGACGGACGAGTCGAAATTTAATCGCGAGGGTATAACAAATTTCCACAACCTACATTATTGGGCAGAGGAAAATTCCAAGTTAACACGTGAAACTAGTTTCCAAATGAAGTTCTATTAATGTGTGGATGGGAGTCATTGGCCACTATTTAATAGGGCCACACTTTCTTCCTCAAAATTTAAACGGGGAAATCTATGAAAATTTTTTAAGAAATGATCTGGCGGTGATTTTAGAAGATGTTCCTCTCGCCGTCAGACAGCGAATGATGTTTCAGAACGACGGTTGTCCAGCACATTATCGGCTGACAGTACGACAGTTACTTGATCAACGTTTCCCTAACCGTTGGATTGGAAGAGCGGGCCCAATACCTTGGCCCTGACTTAACACCCCTTGATTATTACGTATGGGGTCATATGAAGGAGATGGTCTAGGCCACACCAGTCAATACTATAGAAAACCTTAGACAAAGGATAGTCGATGCTGCCCAACACATAAGGCATAATCTGACAACCAGAGTAACAAGGACGGAAATAAGAAGACGCTGCCGTGTCTGTATACGGAATAGGGGCTCCCATTTTGAGCAAGACATATAAAAATAAAGTACAACTTTGAAATTAATGAAGAATTAAACTCTACTTTTAAAATGTTTTTTACTGTTTATCTAAAAATAAAATTCGTACTACTTATGTTATTTTTACTAGTATTTTCTTAGAACTATTAAGGGTACATTGAACATTTGCACTTTGTTAGATAGTTATTGAAATAAGGCAGTTTTTATAATAATTTATACGCGTGTTACGTTAATATCTTTTTGAAAAAACCTAATAGGTAAATTTCATAGATGATTTAAAAAAATATATTTTTAAAGTTTTTATTTCAGATGTTCACATGATCGAAATGTTTCCAGATATTTTTAATTCCAAACGGATATCTATAATATTGGACAAGTAATCAAGTAAAAAAAAATTAAAAATGTCAAATAGATTTTTCGAAAATTAACTTTTAGGACATTAAGATCTACTTTTTGAGAAAAACAAAAAAAATTAAATATCTCAAAAACTATTGAGTTTTGCATAATATATGTTAGGGCTAAATTTACTTCTTAGATCATGCCCCATCACATCTCCAAAGGAATGTATCGAATTACCAGTAACCCTGTATATATATATATTTTTTATATAAAAGCTTGTCGTAAGATTTTCCTGTGTAAAGGAGATTGCCCGCGACAAGCTTTTATATCATAAAAAGTCTAAGCTTATTTATTATTAATAACAACAATAACAATACTCCTACATTAACAATATTACTTATAAAGCAATATATATAATTGAGAATAATACTAGTAAGATGAAGTCTTAGCAATATTTCAATTTACGCAGAAAATTTTGTAATTTATGGAGAATAAAATTGTTTTAGGCATGTTCTTGGATTTACCTAAGGCATATGATTGTTTGGATCATAATTTGCTATTAATAAAACTAGACAAATATGGAATTAGAGGAAATGGACTTGAGTGGGTGAGATCGTACCTTTCAGATCGCCAGCAGAGGATAAAAATAATAAGAAATAATGAACCTGTTAAATCGGAAACAAGTAATAATATTGGAATTCCACAGGGCAGTATAATGGGTCCAATTTTATTTATTATATAGGTAAATGATTTATGAAATGCCGTAACAAATATAAATCACAGTAGTACAAATTATGCTGATGATAATACTATTTTGGTGGGGGCAGAAACCTATTCCAAATTAATACAGGAATGTAATAATTTATTTTCAAGCACTAGTGAGTGGTATGATAAAAACTGATTTATTTTAAACAAAGAGAAAAGGAATATTATTCTATTTGGGACAAAACAAGCAAGAATTGAAACCCCCTATAACATTACAATATTGGGAGAACACAGAAATCTGGTGGAAAATACAAAATTTCTTGGCATCCAAATAGATGAATATCTAGATTGGGGAATTCAAATCGATCATTTGTGTTTGAAATTAAATAAAATCTGTTACAGCATAAGGATAATTACAAAATATTTAAATTTTAAAAGTAGTAAAATTATATATTTTTCTAATTTCGAGTCGTCAGTTAAATATATGATAATTTTTTGGGGTAGTATTGCGGATATTAAAAGAATTTTTATTATGCAAAAGCGAGTTATAAGAATTATCCTCTTCAAAACAAATCACCGAATCTACAAAATAATAGAATTATTGGAAAAAAACCTCTGCGCCCGTGACGTTTACGCCAAAGGAAAAGTCAGAGGTTATGTTTTGCAAATAATATAAATCGGAATAAACACAGAAATAATGTATTTAGCTGACGTTTCGGAAAGTAATGTCTTTCCGTTTTCAAAGCTTTTTTTTGAAGAACTCTTATTTTGCTGTGTATGTCAAATACACAGCTTTAAGATAGAACATAGAACTGATGATATTTTCTTTTATATAATGTTGAGTTTGTTAAGTTCTTCTTTTAACATTGGTAGCCAGGTTGTACAAATATCTACAGAACAATTCGATACGCACTTATCTTCATTTAATAAGATTATTGCTGATTCCTTAATTTTTCTTTTTTTGGTATCTGTTTCTTTTGTTAAAATTTTTGCCGAGTCCCAGTTTATATTATGTCCGTTTTCCCAAGCATGTTCACAAATCTTTGATTTCTGAATTTCATTCCTTCTGATGTAATTCTTGTGCTCATCCAACCTCACACTGAAAGGTCTGGATGACTCACCCACATAACATTTATCACATTCGCACGGAATATTGTAAATACAGTTTTTTGAATTCTGCTCCCTGTTTATCGGTTTTGTTTTTATTAAAATAGATCTTAAAGTGTTCCCCGTTTGAAATATCGTCTTAACATCAAATTTGTCACCTATACGGCGTAGCTTCTCCGATAGTCCGTATACATAAGGAATTATTGCTGTATAATGTCGTTCAGGTTTTTGTCGTACCTGATTGTCCCTATTTTCAACATTATGAAAACTCTATCAACAAAGGCTTCAGGATATTGATTTTGTACTAGAACCTCTTTGATAAATATATAAGAATTATACTTCAAATGAATTACTATGACTCATGGCGAAGTAAATTTAAATCGAATAATATTATGACTATTTATGGATTTTATATGCCATGTTGAATGCCTAATATTTATATTTAAGAATAAGGACACATTTTTGGTAAACAATATTACACATGAATATAATACAAAGACACAAGATATTACATATCCTCAACATAATCTGACAAAAACAGAAAAATGTCCATTCTATATGTGCATAAAGCTGTATAACAAGTTGCCATTGAGTTTTAAAAATATTGTTAGCATAAGTCTATTTAAGAAAAAAGTTTAAAAAATGATAGTGAATCTGGAACCTTATAGTATAGAAGATTATTTTTGTAATGATATAATATTATAGTTAAGTATATTTTTTGTTTTGACGTCATTTCATTTTTATGTCGATCAATTAGTTAGTTAATTGTGAAGCATTTCTTTGAAATAACGTTTATTATTATTATTATTAAACTTCCTTCCCGTCTGGACTTTCCCATGCTCCCTTTAACAGTCCATCTATAACCTGGAGAGAGTCCCACTGCGCCCATAATGCCTTCTTTAATTTCACATTTGAGGTCTTCAGTGGCTGGAAGAATGACATTTTGTTGCACCTGTATAATATTTCTTAATTCTTTCTGGTGCGTCATTTCTGCCTGTTTTTCCTCATCACGTCTCATTTCCAGGTCTCCCATCATTTTTCTCAACTCTTTCCGACGTCTTCTTACTTGATCTTCTTCACGTCTTTCTTGTTCTTACTTTTCGAGTTCTTTTTCTTCTTGATGTCTTCTTTCCTTCTATTCTTCGCGTCTTTCTTTTTCTGCTTCGCGTTTTTGTCGTTCTTTTTTTCTTCTTGTCGTCGTTTTTCTTGTTCTTCTTTCTGGTCTAGTATCATTTTTTTGAATTCCACGAACATGTCTTGCATTTGCTTTTCGGCAGGTATGCTTCACGTTTCCATTAAGAAGTTCTCGAAACAGTACTAATAGGTCTTCTTTAAAGTCTGTATTAGGTATAATACGAATACTTCCACAAATTCCGGGATATAATGTTCTAGAAGTTTTCTTAAAATATCATAAACAGGTTTTAATTAATGTGTATATTACTTTCCAGTTGACAGAATTTAGCTAACTGCACTAGTTTCCAAATAGAAGGTTCTGAAATTGTTCTTAAAATATCACAAATATGTCTTACTAGATGTCTATATCATTTCCCACTTGACAGGATTTAGCTAACTGCACTAGTTTTCAAATAGACGGCTCTGGAAATTTTCTCAAAGTGTCACAAATAGGTCTTATTTGATGTCTATATCACTTCCCAGTTGACAGAATTTAGCTAACAGCACTAGTTTCCTAATATAATATTCTGGAAATTTCCTCACACTAGCACAAATAAGTCTTGTTTAATGTCTATATCACTTTCCAATTCAAAGCACTTCATTATCTACAGTGGTTTCGTTTCCAAATAGAACATTCTCGAATTTCCTCGAATTCTACAGAAATCTTGTTGCAATTCCGCTTCTGACACCAATTGTTATATGTTTACAATCTTCAGTAAACACCCTGTACGTAGGTTGAAATAATTGTAACAAGACTTTTCACTATTGCTTTATTAAATACTTAATTACAATAATAAATCGTTATTATAACACACTAAGTACAACTATAGACAATTCACAACTCATTACTGTCCTTATTCCATCCGTTCGCTTGTTCGTCTCATATAAAACTCCTCCGTGCGCGGCTTTCACACCTTATATACTGAGGCGCTTTATTTTCAAACGTTCCGGTCGAACCTTCGCGGCGTTTCTGGCCCCTTCTTGTATTTTTTATGACAGTGGCGTAGGCGTCCATATAACAGTATGCTTTGTTTCCGATCGTGCTACATCATATGATAAAATAAAACTGACCTCTACTAAGTACAGAGAAATCATATTCAAAATTATTAAAAATTGACTATTATATGCAGGCACTTCTCGCTTTATCGTGACATCACGCGGTAGACATACTAAAATCCACCGTTTTCGCGACACAAAATTTAAAAAGTAAGTCCACCTAAATATATAATTTAGACAGATGCAAGTATAACAGATAATACTTCACAAAAATAGAAATAAACAATTAATATATCTAGTAAAACTGTCAATTATTTTTACCTTACACACTTCGGTCTACCATATTTCAATTAACTTCAACTTATTATTAACGAAGGTTTGTAATTTGGTTAAATTACATCAAATTGGAATCGTTGTAAGTTGGAATAGTTTCCAAATGGGCTAGATTTCTTCAGGGATGTATATGGGCAAAGAAAATCGTCACATTTTGACCTGATCTACATGTTCATTTACTTTCGGGACATTCTGAGTATCAAGTTAACGTTTTTTAAATTTGGTGCAACATTTTATACTTTTCTGTCTCCTTGTTCCTGTCATGAGCTCAATTTGACATAATTATGCGAAACATTTTACCTGCAAAATCATTTGGCAAATGGCAAATGTTGCAGTTTTTTAGAGTTTAAAATTTAGACCTATGTTTTCTTTCTTTTTTCTTTCGTTCTATATGGTGGACTGTCTTGTCTCTATATGTGCCAGGTTCTATATGCGGTGTTTCATTATCTATCATAAACAATCTCTCCCAATAGCTAACTCTTGGCGGCGATAAGTTATACTCCACAATGGTGGCCATGCGATGATCAATAATCTCATTCTTGTTTCTTAAGAGTTTGAGGAAAAGCAATATATTGAATATTAGCAGGGAAAACATTGTAGTAAGGAATATGACAGTAACGAGACAGAGAAGTTGCCACACAAAATGCATACCTCGACTTTCCATATCGCTCAAACTGTCGTGTGTTGCTAGAAAGGGGACAAGTAAGGCTCCTAGAAAACCACACATCAGATGTGATGAGGTTATGTTGCAATCGTCCTCTATGGCTGTGTTGTGTATTAGTATAGCAAAGAAAAAGAAGAAAGCGGCAGCAATTATAGATACAACAATGACAACAAAAAATGAATATATGTCAATTCCTGCTGCCACACATATCAGTCCAGCTATGCCACCTTGGATGCATCTTAATATCATCCAGTAATTAAGGATTTTTCGGAAAAATATTGCTTGTAGTAAAATAACTACAATAGTACCTGAAAACAAAAAATGCTATTACTGGAATCAAATTAGGAAATGTGTATTGTTTAGTCATAATCAGGGAGGCAGGGGTATTTTTAGTCATCGCATGCCGGCTGATTTTAACAGACATAGCAGATACTATGTTAGCCCAATGAAATGGGACGAAATTTGTCGATTTGGATGAAATAATTCAGAACGTGTTGAAATTTTGGGAACAGGCTTATTTTGTGGTTCTTTTTAACATATCAAAAGTCCCCACCCGTAGACGCGAGAAAAGGAGAGGGGGAGAAATTAGTTTTTTGCAAAAAACTCGGAAAGTATCCATTTTACTGTAAAATATGTAGGTACACATGAAAATTATGGGTAATAGAAATCCGCATAACTTCGTTTTTTTTTTAATTTCGTACGACGTATTGGACAATAACAACTTCCTTTTATTTTTCATTTTCATTCGATCAATATTGGCAGAGAGATGAATTTTTAAACATCTTTATAGCGCGCTATCAGAACATTTGTTTCGTGATAAAATCGATAAAAACTCGAAAACGATAGTTCGTACGCATATAGTGTATCTAATGAAAGTTAAAGAGAATCGAACTTTGAATATGTTGGTATACTGTTGGCTTACACAAGAAGAGGTAAAAGAGTTAAAAATTGACAAATATAACATAGCAGGCTGTCACTGCAGGGCAACCTGTCCTGGTGGAGGGGTAGCCATCCTAGTGAAGGATGATCTAAAATATGAAGAAAGGAAGCTGACAAGTGTTGAGTGTACTGACAAAATGTTTGAAGCTGCCTCAGTAAACATTAATATAAATAAGGTAACGATAAATGTAAGCTGTATCTACAGGTCCCCTGGTGCAAGTGATGTACATTTTATTTCGGCATTAGAAAATCTACTACAAGTAACTAATAGAAACAAATGTATCAAATTTTAATTATAATTTTCTATACCGAAATAAAAAATCTAATGATATTGTAAATTTGTTTGTATCCTATGGTTATAGCCAATGTTTTCATGATTTCTCTCGCATACAAGGTACATCGAAGACCCTAATTGATAATGTTTTTTCTGACATAACCCCGAAAGACTTAAAGACAGAAACACTCTACAATATTCTATCTGATCATAATACTCAAATAATAAATCTTAAACTGGACAGCTCTATACACACACACCTAGAAAATTACATAAACGTTTTTTTAACGATGAAAATAAAAAATATTTCTCACATTTACTCTCAAATGAAGACTGGCAACAGATGTATAGCGAAACTATTTTTTTAACTAAATTCAATATATTCTTTGCAACTTTTTTAAGTATTTTTAATATGGCCAATCAAAAGTATAAATATAAATATAAAGCAGAAGCATACACCCTGGATAACCCCTGAAATTATTGAGGAAGGACGACTGCTTAAAGATATATATCTTGTATATCAGCAAACAAGTGATAATGAAGTTAAAATCAGATATAACATATTAAAGAAAGTCCATAAGGCAAAAATTAAAAAAGCAAAAAAGAACTACTTTGACAAAAAAATAAATGATTCTGGAAATATATCACAAACTGCCTGGAATGTTATCAAATCAAATATCACTAGTAATAAAAAATGCCCAAATCTACCTAAAATATTAACTTTAGACAACAAGAATTACCTAGATAGAGACGAACAAGCTAACATGTTTTTGTGATATTGTCAGCTAGTTGTCATAATTTATTGCAAGTGTGCAAAAAACTAATATGCTTCATATAAGCGATTTAGTTAAATCTGGAGTTATTGCTAAAGCAGAAGATGGACGGTCAATGAGACAAATTGCACTGCGTTATAATATTGACAAAAATTCGGTGTTATATTTTAAGAAAGTGGAGAATAAACGGTACGATTAGTAGAAATGCTGGATCAGGGCGACGAAGGAGATCAACTCAACAACAAGATTTGCAATTGGTAAATGCTTTAGTAGAAAATCCATTTTGCTCAGCTATTCAGGCTGCTGAAGAAACGAATTTTCCTGGATCGAGTAGTACTGGTCCCCGGCGAGTAAGAGAACCGGAGCTACGATGTCATGCAGCAGCACAGAAATACTTACTTAAAACTGAACATAAAGAAGCTCGAGTAGAATTTGCGCTTGAATTTTTAGCGCATGATGTAAATTCTTGGAACAATGTAATCTTGACAGACGAAAAACTTTCCAGTCAACACACAGCGGTCGCATTCGTGTTTACCGCCCTCCGAATACTCGATTCGATGAGAAATATATATCTAACAATGATAAAAGTGGTAGATTTTCCGTCAATATGCGGGCTTGGATATCGGCACGTGGTCCTGGCGTTTGTGGCATATTAAGGAATGATTTAATAGTGAAACGTATATTAGGATTTTAGACAATATTATGCTCCCTTCTGTGTCACAATTATTTCCTAATAATGAGTTCATACTTCAACAAGACAATTGTTCCGTTCATACTGCTCATACCGTGACTAGCTGGTTTCAAGATAACAACATCAATGTTCTTAACTGGCCCAGTCATAGTCCAGATCTTAACCCTGTGGAAGAAGTATGGGGACTACTCGTAATAAGTATCCAAAAACGAAATATGAGACCACGGAATGCCGAAGAATTACTGGAAATAGTAAATAATGCATGGGAAAATATTATTACTAATGATTATTGTATAAAATTATTTAATTCTATGCCAAACAGACTTATAGAAGTTATAAATAGAAATGGTGCAATAACGAAATATTAATAGTTAGTTTCTTGTTAAGTAGGATATCCTTTGTCCTTTGATCCAGGTTTATTCTCCATTTTCTTAAAATGTTACTTTGTCTCATTAACCATAGCAATAACTACAGCATTAAAATAAAAAAATAAATTAAAAGTGATATCTGTTTAATTTCGGCTACTCTTTACATATTCAAATAGAGACGATTTACATTAGAAAAAAAAAGTTGTCTATTATTTTCTGCTCACGACAGTACGATCTATCGTTTTCGAGTTTTTATCGATTTTATCACGAAACAAATGTTCTGATAGCGCGCTATAAAGATGTTTAAAAATTCATCTCTCTGCCAATATTGATCGAATGAAAATGAAAAATAAAAGGAAGTTGTTATTGTCCAATACGTCGTACGAAATTAAAAAAAAACGAAGTTATGCGGATTTCTATTACCCATAATTTTCATGTGTACCTACATATTTTACAGTAAAATGGATACTTTCCGAGTTTTTTGCAAAAAACTAATTTCTCCCCCTCTCCTTCTCTCGCGTCTACGGGTGGGGACTTTTGATATGTTAAAAAGAACCACAAAATAAGCCTGTTCCCAAAATTACAGTTCACTCTGAATTATTCATCCAAATTTTCCCATTTTATTGGGGTATGTCGCTTGATTGTGCGTGAATTATTTTTTTGGGGGAAAAACATTGGGACATTTTTATTATAGCAAATTTACTGAATTTTGAATTTCTTAACAACCTTTTGGCAGCGCCGACGGCAGAGTTAGTTTTCTTAATGGCAAACATTTAACATAAAGAGAGTGCCATTTGATTTTCATTATAAATGATTTTCAGAAGAGGAATATCACAAATAGTATCTTCCAAAACGAATTTACGAAGCTTTTAGCTGAAACTGGTGATAATTACCTGTTGCTACAGCCACTACACTGTTAACTGCAACAATCCCAGCGCAATTACCGGGCGCTCGTAAACCCTCGAAAATCGGTGAGGGCAAACTCAATCCAATGTATCCAGTAATGACGAGAAGATAGCCTACCAAGGTACTTAGCGCCATGGTGTGACCAATTGATAAGTCGTCCAGATTTCTCATCCTTACCAGCCTTTTTCCGAGAAATATTGCACCTGTCAACAATGCCGATGTTATTAAATAATATAATAATAATAATAATAATAGGTCTTTATTTTCTCAAAAAAAGTAACAAGATTAGATAATATAATTTAAAAGAATACGAGAAAAACGCCGAAGATCAGGTGGCCGCACAAGACGAACCTCTGTATTTAATCTTAAGCGTAGATAATAGCAATATGGCAAAAAAAACAATGAGTATTGCTAATAACAGATAGTATGTATGTAGTAAAATGATATTTGTAGGCACTAGTGTATGAAAAAAAAATAAAATTATATTTTTACACTAATTAAAAGAAGAATTCACCTATGGAGCATTAATTTGATTCATTCAAAAGATATTTTCTTAGTGTGAATTTAAAAGCTGGTAAAGATTTACTTTTGATATATGAAGGAATGGAATTATATACTTTAGTTATTTGATACGTAAATGATCGTTTGAATAATTCTGTACGATGGAGGGGAGGAGTAAGTGTACCTTTGAAACGAATATTCAAATTGTGGACGTCTGTTCTATATGAGATTTTTTTGCTCAAGTATTTGGGAGTTTTATTATTAATAATTTTATGGTATAAACAAGCAGAATGCAGAAGTCGTCGCCTAGACATATTGAGCCAACTTAACTGGATTAGTTTATGTGAAATACTTTGATGGCGCCTAACTCCAAATATTAGTCTCAAACAAGAGTTTTGTAGAACTTGTATTCTACGCGTATCCTCCGCATCCAAGCAAGGACCATATACAGAATCGGCAAAATTAAATCTTGATAAGACTAACGACTCGCATAAAATTGTTTTAATTTTTTTATTCAAATAATGCCTGATATTATATATTACTTTTAAATTTGTATATGCTGCACGTATACAATTATTAATATGCGAATTAAATCTTAAATTCGTGTCAAATGTTACCCCCAAATTTTTTGCATTTTCTTTAAAAGGTATATAATGTCCGTCAACATATAGTTGCATGTTTTCCTTTACTGTTGATGTGATATTATGTTGACCGAATACTAAAACTGATGTTTTACTGGCATTAACATTTAATGCATGACATTTAGATTTTTCAATTAGAGAATACAAGTCGCTATTAATAGCAGCCATTGCCTCAACCAATTGCCCTGAATCAAACGAGAGGTAGAGTTGAGTGTCGTCAGCGTAGAAGTGAATTTGACAATACTCAGCCGCCTTTTCGAAACCTGACGTATATAACGTATATAATAGCGGTCCTAGAATCGACCCCTGTGGGAGTTAACAACACTAACATGAAAGCTCATAGATTCCAATATAGCGAAAAGTATTTCATGGTTAATCGTATCAAATGCTTTTGTAAAATCGACAAGTACTAGCACTGTAACTTTTTTTGGTCCAATCCTCTCAAAATGTCATCCGTGATATTTAAGAGGGCAGTTTCACAACTATGCAAAGGGCGGAAGCCAGATTGTATTTCAGGTAGTAATTGAAATTTTGTTAAGTGATCCCGCATCTGACACTCTACCTCTTTCTCTAAGACTTTTGATAGGGTTGGCAAAATACTAATTGGGCGGAGGTCCTTAAATTCTTCAGGGTTGTTTTTTTTTGGCACTGGTTGCACTAAGGCTTGTTTCCAGGAGCCTGGAAAAATGCAATTCTCTAAGCTAAAATTTATTATGTGGGTAACAAAAGGCAATATTAAAGGACAACACATGAGTAATAATTTAATATTAAGACCATCATTTCCCTGCGCATTGGTTTTTATACCATATAGAATTTTCTGAACATTATACTCAGAAGTAGACTAAAATTTAAATGAGTCGATATTTGGTTTAATATTATTTTTATAATGACTTATGGTATCTTGATCTGCAGGTAATTTTGGGATGCAATTCATGAAATAATGATTGAGGTCATTAACATTTTTTAATTCGTCCGGAATACTATTTACCCGCTTAGCTATATTTAAAAGGCGCAAATCTTTCCAGGTTTGATTTATGCCGTCTACCCTCAGTCTATGTTCAAAATATATTTTTTTTTCATTTCGGCAAACTAGCGTTGTATAATTTTTTAACATTCTATAATAATTATGATGAGCTTCGTTCTTTGTACGACGCCATTTACTGCAGGCTTTATCTCTTAGGGACATAAGTAAACGTATATTATCAGTGATCCATGGTGCATATTTTTTTGTAATTTTTATTGTTTTGATCGGAGCGTGTATATCAAACAAAAATAATATATTTTCATTTAGAAAGTTCACTTTCTCAGCAATATTATTTATATCATAAATATTTTCAAAAGGGATAGACATAAGGTCGGCATAAAATTGATCCTCGTTAAAATACTTAAAGTCCCTAATTGTTTTATATACTGGGTTCAGTTTTTTATGAGTGATATTTAATTTGCAATAAATAAGTTCGTGATCAGACATATGATTTAATGAAATAACTTCTACATTTTCTACAATATTTTTATTAGTAGTAATTATAAGATCAATAAGGGTTGCTGATGTGAGGGTAAAGCGAGTTGGGGAGTCTACAATTTGGACCAGACTATAGGTGTCAAGTAGCGTATTAAGTTTATTAGATGCCGGGAAATCCGTTTTTAACATATCTATATTAAAATCACCTAAACAAAATATTTCATCATAATGTGGCAATAAGTTAGTTATATCTTGTTCCAGATTATTTAAAAAATCATTATAAGAAAAATCAGGCGGTCTATAGGTGACCTGCATGAAAATTTGACCACCTTCCTTACAATTTAAAAAAATTGTAAATGAGTTTTTCAGAACTATAATACCTATATATACACTAGGAGGCAGCTACCGAAATTTGCTGATGATTTGTAACATATGAAACCTCAAGTTGAAAGGTCAGGGAACACGATAATACAAACGCCATACCACGACACTGGGGTATTTGCAAGTTACAACACTTTGAACATGTAATTAGTGGAGTATGGTAAACTGAAAATAGCGGAGAATAATAAAATTTTTCGTAGAGATTCCAAACTGTGGGTAGTTGTTATTTGTCTTAAAAAATATATATTCCTAGAATATCTACCTCTTGCAAGTGTCGGAACATTGTTTTAACTCGAAAAAGGGTTAAATTAACCTCACTTAAATTTTCGTTCACACCCTCCCTCCTGTAGTTTATATGTATGCACGTTTGTTTGAACCAAAAATTGATTTTGGGATAACCTGGCCAAATCTTGCCTGAATCAGATGAAATTTTGGGTGAAGGTTATATACTTACAAAGCTCCATTAGTTTGGCTACAATGCAATGATTTGGAAGACACACACACACGCACAAAAATTTATTTTGAAAAACCAGCACCACTCAAAGTATTTCAAATACGCTGATCTTGCGTGTATAATTGGATTTCTCCATGCATTTTCTGGGTGCTACACAACTTCTGCGTTCTCACAGATGGGGAAATCCAAATTAATAAACATATTTGTCAAATATCCAGCGCTGATCCAGGACGTCCTTCATAATTTCTATAATGAGAAGTATAAAATGTTGTGGGCAGAGAATAATAGCCGCTCTTTATGGTTGTTCCATCAAGAATATGAAAATATTAGGTTTGCTAAGGTATGAATGTTTCGGAAAACTGAGCAAAAAAATGTTGCAATTGATGTCAAGCTGTCCTCTCTACCACCAACCGAGGGTGCGGCTGATTATCACAGCTTAAGAACATTTTATCAAATTCGTCGATGGTATTGTGAAAGAACTAAGAATGCAATTGATTACGGCTGGCGTAAAATGGAAAATGGACTGATGCCAGAAAACTACAGACAAACCACTCGTTCCAGAAGATTTGTTAAAAATCATCGCCTATGATTGTAAAGCTGGGTGCAAAACGAAATCTCGTTCATGCAAGAAATTGGATTTAAAATGTTGCAGTTTATGCCATTCGCGCGTAGCTCTCACAGTAGTATTTCGAGTACATCCAGCATAAAGAGTACAGTAAAGCGACCAATACAAGTAGCATCAAAGTCCGTAAAAAAAGAAATCAGCTTAAAACATTTTTACATGTAGATAAATAAATTATTTCGCCGATTAACAGCAAAGTGCTAACTTTGCTGACTAATATCAATCAGCAAAGTGTCACTTTCCCTGACTAGGCAGGAAAGTGCTCATTTTCCCTGCCTAGGCAGGAAAGTGAGCACTTTCCTGCCTGGGCAGGGAAAGTGACACTTAGTGTCCATGGTAACCAACTAGTAACAACTGCGATTTTTAATGAATTTTTATTGAATTTATTACAACACAAATAGAGAGATTGAGAATTGTAATAATTTCATTATTTTAGAATATATTTAAACAATCGACGAAAAAATTATATGTTCAACTCAGCAGCAAAATAGATTGACTGCTTTGGAATTATCAGCCGCGGCAGTCAATCTACCATTTTGCTGCCTAGTTAAACAAATAACTATAACCTAATATTTTCATTGTCAATAAAATGTGGTTTGTGTCTTTTACCATCTCTACCATTCCTGCGTTAAATCAGATATCCTTTTGTACATTTTTTTGAACGTTTTCTAGAGCACCCGAGTTATATTTACATATACATACATCTATATAGTTATATGTACCTTGTGCAACGAAAAATCACTGTGCGCAAGTACATGTATACTGTAAATGGCCGAAAATGGATCGAATTTTTATATTAAAGATTTTTTGAATCATGCCATCCAAAAGTACATAAAAAATCTATATTTTGATGGGGAGAAAATTGTCGTACGATAAACGGCCAAAAAGTTACAGCGTTTTAAAAATTTTGTAAAATTTTCGAAAAAATGGCATTGTAGCCAAACTAATGAAGCTCTTGCCTTGAAATATGGCAGGCTATTTGTAGATATTATGAGCCACCTTCACACAAAAGTTCATCTGATTCGGGCAAGATTTCACGGAATCGGTATGGCGTAATTTTCATCAATTATTAAGAATAAATAAGCGATCATATGAGTTTCACAGTGTTGCAAATCATTAAAATTAAATTATAAACATACATGTTCCATCGACTATGGTGGATCACCAGATCCGCCGAATCGATAGAGTAGTGTTCAGTGTCATAACTTGCAAGCGCCCCAGCTTCGTGGTATGGCGTTTGCATTATCGTGTTCCCTGGCCTTTAAACTTCAGGTTTCAACTGTGTATGTGTTGCAAATCATCAGCAAATTTTTGTAGCTGCCCTTTAGTCTAATAATAAGGAACAATTCAAGCCAGTTCCTAATACATCCAATAGATGGCGCCATGAGTACTCGGTTTAATGTCACTGTCAACTTGTATCATAGAACCTTTAAATAGTTTAAATTTCCGAGAGTTTCCCAATCTCCTGTTCGTAGACATGAGCCTAATTGATAAAAAGGATTATGGTAGATGGTCATTAAATGTTTTTAAAGCGGAAATAAATGTCCTCATGTGTTAGAGCACAGAGTGCAATCTGCGTTTTCGTTCCACCAAGATCGTCACGATCAGTTTAGAATCTTTTGGAGGGGATATACTGAGTACAAATGTGATAATTATAACATGAGATCGCAAGCGTTCGGATCGCGCGATCAGATTAGGGAAGAGGCCTAAACGCTGCGCGCTCTCCGCGCTCTATCTCAAAAGACGGAATGCGCAGTGTTGAACGAAATTTGGAATTTTAGAGGGTATAACTTTATATCCTAATATCATGGGTTTTGCCATTAAAGATGATACCAGAGAACACCCTGTATCATGAACTTACCCACCATTCCAATTATGCTGCTTGAAATATGCACAACGAGAACACCAGCATGATCTTTAACTGAAACCTTCTGTCCAAGTTCTGCTGTGGCCATCCAACCTTTTTTATGCCAAATCCAGTGCATCAGTATCGGCTGATAAAGGCAGGCATATAAGACTATAATCAATATTTCGCCTCCAATATGTATTCTTCCCATTATAAACGTCAATATCTGTGCTATTCCTATTAGAGTAGCAGATAAACCTTGAAAAATAAATTTGATTGTAAACATCTATTATAACAAGTTAATCTTGTTAAACGAATCGTTCTATTTTGGAAAATATCTAGACAGAGATCTCTCTTACATACTGCGGCCCAATATCTGACGGAATTTCTCAAATTTTCTGTTATATTAATGCAACTTAAGTATTGAATCCGCTCAAGAGCTATCAAATGTATTGTTAAATGCTGAAGATAAAACACTCAAGTCTAAAAAAACTGGAATTTGCAAGTTTAAATGTCAAGAATGCAGTAATTACTGTACCAGGTATAACAGGATCATGGTATACCCTCCCTTTTCTTCGTTAGTTTTGAAGATAATTGATTGAACTTTAGGATATACTACATACATAATAAGCGGCACTTTTTGAAATTCAATTGATTTTTTCACTTCCGGTTTCGCCGGAAATGACACTAACTTTCGATTTTTAAATGGAACACCCTATATATTATTGCATTTTTGAATTCTGCACAATTTTCTAAATCCAACGATGCCAAATAAGTGACATTTCAAACATCAAATTTTTTTAAATATAATTTTTAGTTTTCCATTTAAGTGTGCCATGACGGTTCCAATTTATTCTAAATGACCCGTGTAATGCTACAAAAATCGAAATCCGTTAAAAACACTAAATTACGTGATTTATGAGCAAATAAAATTCATCAAAATTGTTTTTGGGGCAAAACTCAATTTTTTCAAATGGAAACCGTGGTACCATTTATTAGTACTATTAATAAGGAATTTATTCATATGTTGTGTTGGTATTAAAATGTACGATAAATACAAACAAAATTTACAGCTAAAAGAAAATAAGAAAATACAATTTTGTTCTAATTAAATGTTAACAAGTAACTAAGGTGGCTTTGAAAACAATGAATTATTTAGGTTGTCATACACCGTTAAACCAACAAATGTTTGACAAGCTAAATATTTCATTGTTTTCAAAGCCACCTTAGTTACTTCTTAACATTTAATTAGAACAAAATTGTATTTCCTTATTTTCTTTTAGCTGTAATTTTGTTTGCATTTATCGCACATTTTAATATGAATAAATTCCTTATTAATAGTACTAATAAATGGTACCAAGGTACCGATATGGTTCAATTTGAAAAAATTGTGTTTTTGAATTTTGGAGAATTTTATTTGCTCATAAATCACGTAATTTAGTGCTTTTAACGTGATTTCGATTTTTGTAGCATTACACGGGTCATTTAGATTAAATCGGAACCGTCATGGCATACTTAAATATGAAACTAAAAATTATATTATAAAAAAAAGTATGTTTGAAATGTCACTTATCGGCATCGTTGGATTCAGAAAATTATGGAGAATTAAAAAATGCAATAATACACAGGGTGTTCCATTTAAAAATCGGAAGTTAGTGTCACTTCCGGCGAAACCGGAAGTGAAAAAATCAATTATATGTCAAAAAATGCCGCTTAATATGTATGTAGTATATTCTAAATTTCAATCAATTATCTTCAAAACTAAAGGACAAAAGGGGGTATACCATGACCCTGTTACACCTGGTACCTATAGGGCAGACTGGAAGAAATTTGAAACTAGATTTAAGAAACATATTTAGGAATTTATATATTAATCCAACCATTAGAAATGCGAGCCTTGAACGAGATAAAATTTATTAACAGTTTTACCAACAAATCATGATTTTTTTACTGCACGCTTTCATTTGTACAATTATTAAATGAAATCGAGGATAAAACGTAACTAAATACTTGTCTTCTGACACACTTACCAATCATATGAAGAGCCGATCCAAAATGCTCGCCTCCTGTACCACTTCGTTGACGGATTACCCAGTACCAAGGGGTTGTACCGTGTCTTATTGGATCGAGGGTTTGAGTGTGTCCTGTTTTCCCGCTTTGTCCTCCTCCTCCTCCTCCTCCTCCTCCTCCTGTTGATCCCGCAGGAGGGATTAAATTTTTATTTGTTTTGTTGAAAAAGCAACTATTTTGCATAAAATTAATTTTTTACCAGAAAATTCTTTTATCTAAAGAACAATCCCAAATAATCCAGTCAGTAGGGATCATGAAAGGCCTTTGCCTTACAAAAGGTGGAGTAGTAACAGTTTTTAAATATGTTGTTCAGGTTTGGGCCTTGATAAAAAATACAAGTTTTTGACCTTAGGGGGGGGGGGGGACCGCTGGAGCCGCCGTCTTGAATAAAAGTACAGAAAATTAATTTTTTGAAAGTAACTCCGTAGCGGTTGATCCAACGACGAAGATGTCTGTAACAAAGCTAAAGAAGACAAAATTCTTCACATTTTTTGTATAAAATTTTTTTTGTAACTCTAATATGTAACGAGTTACAGAGGCGGGAAGATGAACATGTTTCCCAAAAAAAAGTAAAACCCCATTTTTGAATGTAAATTTAGTAAGAAGAAGTCACACTTATTTTAATGTTTTCCGCACTACAATGAGATTATACAGTGATATATATTTCAAATTACAGTGATTTTTATTGTAACATATAAATTTTCTTATCTTACTATAAGTTAGAATATTTATTCATTTGAAGTTTCTTTCTAGTTTGTGGAACAGAAGATTCCTAGAGCTGGTGTAATAGGTATAGAACTTTCCTAGTGCGTGTTTTTGTTTCTCTTCAAACAGGGCGAGGGGTACGACAGGCTATTGCGCGCTCAGCATTACGACACTTTGTAGATTTTTACTTTTTTATTAGATCTTCACTGTTCAATGAGAATTTCCAGTAGCCAAATAATAGTACATTTCGATAGATTTTGATCGTTTTAGTGTTTTTTTTAAATGCCCTATAATGGTAATGATTTATTTTTGGTTAAAAACTCAGATTGACACTCAATATTAACGCTTTGGTGTTGGCCATTTACTCTACCTCCTCTACCTCAAGGTGGTGTGGAAATGAGTAATACTTTGAATTTACAAAATTAATATAACTATACAATAAATAGCGAGAAACAATTGAAGAAATCACAAAAATGGAGTGTTTCCATCTTCCCGCCGCTGTAACTCGTTATATACAGGGTGTCCCACGGCGAACTGCGGCGATCGATATCTCGAAAAGTAGACATCGGAAAATTTTGAAAATTTGGTAGTAAACTAATGTCGATGGGGGCAACTCGGCTAAAATATTTTCAAGATGGTGGCACTTCCGGTTATACCGGAAGTCGATATCAACTTGCTTATTTTAAATGGGACACCCTATATATTATTACATTTTTGGATTATACGCAAAATTCTAGGTCGATTTTGTGTAACATGTCCTATACCTAGGTCTCTCCGTTTTTGAGATATTTCAATTTTTATGTCAAAAATGACGTTTGCGGGCCCTAAAAGAATTATCAATTTTTCCTATAAGGAAGCCTTTATTATCTAATTTGGGTTCGATTCTTTGTTGAAAAAGACCTACTTTAATAGAGTTTTTATAATATTTTGATAAGTATGAATACAGAGTGTTCAAAAAAATAAGAATAAAGATGAAATTGAGAAAACTGTCAAAAATCAATTTTTTCAAATAGAAACCCCCAATTTTTATAATCTTATCCTATTCGCCATTAAAAATAAGGGTAAGTTTGTATATGGATGTCTATTCCGAAAATTTTTAGTTTTCGAGATATTCCCAGTTCAATATTTCTATATGGGTATTTTGTTATGGATATTAAGTTAAATTACTCTTAGTTGGCTATGACGGCGTTGAGTGCTAAACAAATGTATGTAGCTGTCACTTACCATTTGACAAATATCAATTATCATGCCGGGGCGCTTAAATTATACGCGCGAGGATTACTTAAATTTGTTTATAATCTATGGCGAATGTAACAAAGTTTTATCAAGAACGTGTGAAATATTTGCTAATAGATATCCAGGTAAACAAAAACCGTCTCCGAACAGTATTAAACGAATAATGGAGAATTCCAAAAATTTTGGCACCGTTAAGGCAACAGTTCATAAAATAAAACCAATTGTCGATGATAAAAATATCGAAATTGCTTTTTTGGGATATTTTCCGGCATATCCTATGACATCCTTAAGACAAGTGGCCTTACTCCAAGAACTCTGTTCATAGAATTAGGGGGCGAGCGTAGGTGCGTCTTTACTATGCACATACTTCGGTATGCGATGTAAAGCAACGACAGGCGCAGTTAGTACTTGGATGGGTGACCATTCAAACGAAAACCGCGTTCTCGCCTCACACATCTTCCAGCGGCTTGTATATCAGTGTATGCGCGGAAGCTATACAACCTTAGGCGAGGGTTGTATAGGAGATATACCATCCTTCGGAGGGGATGTAAAGCCGTCGGTCCCTTGTCTATTAAATGTTAGGCAAGTAAAAGATCCCTACTCTTCTTAAGGGAAGAGGTTCGGCAAAATTCCTGGTTGGGGGTAGCTCGTCTACAGGCGTCGGTGTTAGGCCGCAGTAGCGGAAATAGGCCGGCGTTAAATAAATGTATAAAAAAAAAATATTCATAGAATTCTTTTGAAACAAAAATTCCATCCCTATTCCATTTCTATGGTTCAACACCTAAAGGACACCGATTTGACCAGAAGAGTCCACTTTTGCGAATTTATTTTAACAATGTTACAAGGCGACTTTCGATTTTTGGACAACGTAATTTGGATTGACGAGGCAAAATTTACGAAAAATGGACTTTTCAACAGACATAATTCCCACTTTTGGTGTGATTCAAATCCCCATGCCATGAGATTGTGAAATTATCAAGAAACCTGGCAATTTAATGTGTACTGTGCTGTGAGAAATGATGGAGTCGTAAAATTTAATTTTTATGAAGAAAACTTAAGTGGTAATGAATTAATACTTAAATAGTTTCTGTTTTTCAAATTACGTATCAACTTTTTTTTAGATGAAAGATATTTGAATATATTACAAGATATAGATAATGAATATTTGAACAATTTACCGCTAGCTGAACATAGGCAAATATTTTACCAACACGATGGCGCGCCACCACATAGCCAGCTTCATAGTTAACAATTCGAAACTTTTTACGATAAGTGGATTGCTAACAATGGACCTTTTCTGTGGCCTCCCCCCGTTCTCCTGATCTGTCTGTCTTAGACTATTTTATATGGGGAACAATAAAAGATATGGTTTATTTTAATCCAGTCACAACAATGGAAGATTGTCAGGCAAGAGTAAGGAATGCTTTTGAAAGATTATCTCCAGGTTCTATTAGACCGGCCACCCATGGCGAACTAATCAAGAGGTGCGAAAAAAGTGTGGAAGTTCAGGGTGGATACTTCGAACACTTATTAAAATAAAATATTTTCCTGAGTATAAGTAGTTATACTGTTAATATTTTATGTAAGAACCTTTTGTATCTAAGTTACATTTGTTTAATTATTTTATGAACTGTTGCAGTGCCAAATTTTTTGAAATTCTCCATTATTCATTAAATACTGTTCGGAGACGGTTTTTGTTTCTCTGGATATCTATTAGCAAATATTTCACATGTTTTTGATAAAACTTTGTAACATTCTCCATAGATTATAAACAAATTTAAGTAATCCTCGTGTGCATAATTTAAGCGCCCCAGCATGATAATTGATACTTGTCAATTGGTAAGTGACAGCTACATACATTTGTTTAGCACTCAACGCCGTCATAGCCAACTAACAGTAATTGAACTTAAAATCCATAGCAAAATCCCCATATAGAAATATTGAATTGGGAATATCTCGAAAACTAAAAATTTTCGGAAGACATCCATATACAAACTTACCCTTATTTTTAATGGCGAATAAGATAAGATTATAAAAATTGGGGGTTTCCATTTGAAAAAATTGATTTTTGACAGTTTTCTCAATTTCATCTTTATTCTTATTTTTTGAACACTCTGTATTAATACTTATCAAAATGTTATAAAAACTCTATTAAAGTACGTCTTTTTCAACAAAGAATCGAACCCAAATTAGACAATAAAGGCTTCCTTATAGGAAAAATTGATAATTCTTTTAGGGCCCGCAAACGATATTTTTGACATAAAAATTGAAATATCTCAAAAACGGAGAGACCCAGGTATAGGACATGATACAAAATCGGCCTATAATTTTACGTACAATCCAAAAATGTAATAATATATAGGGTGTCCCATTTAAAATAAGCAAGTTGCTATCGACTTCCGGTATAACCGGAAGTGCCACCATCTTGAAAATATTTTAGCCGAGTTGCCCCCATGGACATTAGTTTACTACCAAATTTTCAAAATTTTCCGATGTCTACTTTTCGAGATATCGATCGCCGCAGTTCGTCGTGGGACACCCTGTATTAGACTTACAAAAACATTTATACAAAAAATGAGAAAAATTTTGCCTTCTTTAACTTTGTTGCAAACATTTTCGTCAATTTTTGTCAAGGCCCAAACCTAAACAACATATTTAAAAATTATTACTACTCCACTTTTTGCAGGGAAAAACTCCCTATTGACTGGATTAAAAGGTGTTTTTCCAAATTTGATCAAAACCTAAATGAACGATTTTTTTGTTTTCTCAAAATTAAAGCTAACAATTATTTGTAAGGTCACTGTTACATTTGTTTCTACATCTAATAACACATTATAGTGTAATATTTTTGATAATCATTTATTGTAAACATTTTGAGGAATGTATAGTATCATTCAAAGTTTCCGTGCAGTTAAAAAATGCAACATAAACTTTACGAGCTCATTATTAACGCCAGCGAACCAGTCTGTATGGTGTCATCAAACAAGTCGTATATTAAAAACCTATAAAGATAAGTGATTCAATTTGCGGTTGAGATAGTACAGAGAGTAATGGTATTAGGTCGTAACGTTTTTGTTGCGTTTTTTATTTGCACGGTAAAATTGCAAACGACTATAACTATAAGTTTAATTTACCATTGCATATAATAGATAAGAGTATTGTAACGAAACATTCTTCGTTACGGAAATCTGCATAAGACTTATATTTAACTTAACTCTGTATAATATTTTCTGTTAAACTAAAATCTATATTGTACCGCCTTAAGCACACAATAGTATATTAGCAGGCAATATTTACTATTTGAGCACCAGGATATTTATTTAAAATAGCAAATATTTGTAAACAGAATTATTGTTTATTATTTGAAGTAATTAATCCAATAATTAGTTACCTGTCGCCGATTAAATCCGTTCCTTTTTCGCAGTTGGTTAGAATAATTATTTGAAACCGATTCCAGGCATTACAAAATTCAGACTACTTAGTTTATACTAACCAACGCACGTAATGACAATTGACCGGGACATTAAAATAATTTAAAGCGGCGGTCTTCACTATCTAGTATTCACTGAATACACTGGGCCATGCGCGATTCTAAAGCACGTGGGGATCCTCACGATACCCTGAGTGGGAACGTGGCTATAAATCTGACTGTAACGGCCCGTAAAAGCAGATTTTGTTCCAACGATTGAATTCAACAGTCGACCTCCAGTGTCCACCGCGAACCAGGAAAGAGTAATAAAACTTTTATATATTTAGCTAGTACCATTATTATTTCATATTTAGTGATTTTTACACTTAGTCTATAAAATTTCACTGTTAGTCTGATTGAAATTGTATTTTATTCTTACCGAATTTTATTTTCTCTTAAACTGATTTGACCATTTTCTGATATTTTACTTAACTTGATATTTTAATAACTTGTTTATTTTGTGACATCCTTCTACCCACACCTGATCTTTTGACATTTGTACGTCTGGCTGGTGTCCTTTCCTTCACGATATTTTGGCTTTCATATAGCTGGCTGGTGTCCTTTCCTTTACACCTGATCTTTTGGCTTTTATACAGCTGGCTGGTGTCTCAACCTAAACCCAAGTTACCTTTTGTCACAACACTGTTCGTTACGGGTTAATACTAAATATTTAACTTTTGGTCTTGTGTATTTTATTGAGTCCGGGATTAGAACTCTCACGACTGAAATCTCAATAATTGCTCAATGCTTAATATCTAGCTCAGTATATCGTTTAACAATATATATTTTTTTAATGTTAGCCAAGTCTCCGATCTGTTTCATATCTTGCTTTTTGTACTGTAAATAATTTTGCTTGCTTCGCATTTTCTGGTATCCGTACATTGTCTGCTTAACAACCGTTTTATAATAAACTCGCTAAATTTGCCACTAGGATTACTGTAATATATTAAATATTATTGAATTTCTGCGTTTTACTGTTGGGTTTGTGAAAGTTTAATTTCCTTTATTGACCCACTGGAACTGATTGTTTCTTCACTGAGCTGCTCAGTCTCGCTTATCGACTTTTGGGTAGTGTTGTTCAAACACTTAACGCTTGAACTGGTGCCCGAGTAACAAGTAAGAAAGCTCGAGTGTCGAAGTGACAGCCTTAGTTCTCGTACTGTACGAGAAAAAGAGCGTCACAGTATGTGATCGCTTCTCAGATCTGTATCACAGAATCATATCACCTAGCTGTAGAATTCCATCAATATTACTTTGCCTAATAGGATCTTCCGATTATGAAAGAAATGTTTTCTCCAAAAAGTGGGCGGAGTTTCAAAAGTATGCACGTTCTACTAATTGAATTGGAATAATAAAAATACCGGATTATTTCCAATGAAATTCTTTAGAAACCTAGAGCTGTACCATATTCTGCTGTCTTGAAACCAAAACTGGTCGAAAAATTCAAAATCGAATTTCTTTACGATAAGAGGGAATGATTTCACCGATGTTGGTGAAAAAGAAAGGCCGCTCGGCGGAAATAAATTGTGTAGTCCCAGATTACAGTGGTAGGGAATACTTCCCTGAACAACATACTAAAAGTCCTGAGCGTTGGGAGCGGGGAAGGTCAAAAGGTCCGTTTTCACGTTTTTCGTGAATATTTCGAAAACGGCGGCCTCTAACGGAAAAAGATCATATACAAAATTAAGAATTTTTCTCTACGATCAATACTTACCGAGATACTGGGGGCGGAAACGGGAAAATTCTGACTTTTTAAATAATCACTTATTATAAAAACTTTACTATATAAAACATAAATGCATTTGGGCTATGTCGAGGTCTTATCCGAAAACGACAGCCGAGCTTACTCTTTTGTATTGTGCGCATCTTCATTGTGTAAAATGGTAAACTGGAACGTGAGCACCAAGGTTTATACCATCTGCGATCAGTACATACGCTATGTGGAGAAACATTACAGTCACCACTGTACAGTGATTTTCGATGGATATGGTGACGCCAATAGTACGAAGCGGGCTGACCAGAAGCGAACAGGCCTCACAAAAACTTTAGTTGACATTCATTTTTTTTTCTTTTGCACCACCACACCAGGGAGAAACATATTCCTCTTGAAACCTGCCAGGAGCAAAGTGGAGTCAAAACTCTACTCCACAACTAAACTCCAACAACTGTCTTTTGCTGAAACCATCCGCTTTCTCCACTCCTTCAGCGGCTGAGATATGACCTAAGCCATTTATAATAAGAAAAAAGGAGATTTTATTCTAGAAAGTCGTCCCCAGCCATTCCGTGCGAGAGAGGATTACATAATATTGCGCAATATTGCATCATCTTTGTAAAAAGTTAAGTTTTGAAAATGAAAATCATACGATTGTTTAGGCAATAAAATAAGAAATCGTTTGGTAAGTGAATGAAACTTGAATCGATTTTAGTTTAAGAGATATTGAATAAAAAAGAATTTGAATATATTGATTCGTCCTCGTATAAACATAGTTTACGCACGCACTTAAATATGGATTGCGGTTATCTCGCGTGCCTATGTTTGGACGGGGGCAATTATGGAGTTGATGTGAAAGGAAATTGTGCTGATGCGTTGGAACAAGATTAATTTGTGACATTAATTTGGAAATGTGGAGGAATAGAAAATGATTTGTAAAAAGTTTACGAATGCGAATTTGAATTTATAGCGGAGGTACGAAAGGTTGGACGTTGAATGTTATTATATGGGGGCAGTATTTTTTAGGTGAGTAATTTGAATAGTTTATTTCTTAGAATTGATGTATGGAATGCTATAACGTGTTTTTCGGTTGTTTTGGGATATTTTAGAATTAACGGTGTTTCGTGAATTTTTTTATTTTTTATGACGTAATAGTAATTTATGATTGAAATGAAAATGAAAGATACTTTTTTATTAGGGTTTGCCTTTTTGAAAAAATTGAATTTTTCTACTATTTTTCACATTTTCTGTTTTGTATTTTTTATAGGGAGTGGAATGTACTATAACAGGCGCCATAACAGAATCTCAAACATTCTACATGAAATCATTGTAGATTCTTTGACCTCTCAGATTTTTGAAATAATTAATCTGCCAATTTCCACCTAACCATCTTATCTGAGACCACGAACATTAAATTTTCTGATTAGACGTACTCTTGTCCTGTACGAAACTATTTTTACATGACAGTGAATCTTCCTGAGAATATCTGAAATAAATTTATAAAAGACCAATAGTTACATTTTCTGTTCCTTGATTTGTTCTTAGTAGCGTAGGTATACCACTTTGAGCTTCTTAATTGCATTAAGAAAATAACCTGCAATCATTCGCGGGTTATTGTTGGTAGTTGATACATTCAATCATAAAATACGTCTTGAATATCCATCTATTATACAGCCATGAATTGCGAATCCAAAAGGTTTCAATTTGTCATAACCATCTATACGGAGCAGGCGAAGGAAAGTCTGGCGCAATGGCGGTTCGTGAGTTTTGAAAGCGAGGAAGCAGGAGGGCGGGTGGGGGTTCGCGCGCCGCAGGCGGAAATTTTCAGAAAATTCAAGGTCATTGTGTCTTTCTAGCACTTTAAAAATGTCTACCATTACACAAATGTATTGTATGTAACTTTCTCTTCATGTTAGTCGGTTTAATTCTCGTGATATTCTCTTCTTTCGTGCTTAACTCGCGATATCTCAGCCAAATATTAATATTTCCTTTTGAAATCTTCAGGGTATAATCTTCAACCGATCCTTCGAAAATTTAGACCAGACCGAATTTTTGAAAGCATTTGCCAGATGAATGGCAATTATTAAAATATTTTTAGGTATGATTTTATGAATTCCCGCATATAATTGCAAAAGTTGAGCGACGAAGTTTTGAATTTGAACTCAACACCTAAAAAGTATTACAATATAAGGTGTAGAGAAGTTTTTCAAAAAGTTTCAGCTCTTAATATTAAAGAAAAAAAGTTATAGAGGTTTAAAGATTGCTAACCGTGGGAGGAGGGCACTTTCAACCCCCGGGGGTTGCTTAGGTCAACTACTATGGTTGAGTAATGGTTGGTTTCCCTGATATTCTCACAAAAAATCCCGACCCGGCAAATCCCCGCATGCCCAGAACCGACTGCATCGAAGAGGGGGTGGTTATTATACGGGGGTAATTGCGGGAGGGTAGGGTGAAATATAACACCACCATCGTGATCCCTGCCCTCGAAAACCCATAAAAAGAACTTTTCCGAGTCCGCATTTTCTTATTTTTGGGAGATATTGCTATTACGGGTGAGGATAAGTTCAACTCCGGGGTACTCTAATGTAAATTAACTGAATTTATTATTATTTTCAAAAAAACCGATCCGACGATCCCTCGCAAGCCCAAGACCGAGAAGCCGAAAATTGTGGTGGTTTTTCCTTGATAGGAGTAGTGCGCAAGGGTTTCAGCACTCGAAACCATCACCATCGTTTTTCTGACCCTCGAGAAGAAAGGAGGAAATGTATTGCAAAAGATCCTACAAATTTTTGATGTTCGGGACCTCGTTAAAAGGACTAGTGTCATGAGGTACGAGAAGCTTTTTGTCGATAATCGAGATATTGCTTAAACGTGGCTATTGACAGCAGTTTTTTGTGTCTCTGAAAAAGTTAATATGCAAATATGTATTTTGCAAGGTCGTCAAAAGCAAACTGTTCTTTGCAGAGGGTATAATATCAGAATCAATGGTCTAAATTAAAATTTTTCACTCTAAAAATGTTTGTATGACTCTTAACTAAAACTTAAAATACTTGACAGCAGCTATACTGATATTTTGCTGAGATATTGCGAGTATATTTGCTAAAACGTCTATCCTGACAATGTTCCCCCAACTTAAGATGAAAATAAACTCCATATTCGGATTTAACACCCTCAAAAACATAAAGCATGACCAACATTAGCGATTAGTTTTGATCTGGTCACTTTGGGGCCAGCCCCCGCTTGCCTAATATAAAAAAACACTCAAACACAAAATTTTTCAAAAGTTTTGGAGTTCCAAAAATTATCTTATAATTCTAACTTTAAATAATTGAATATAACAAACACACATATTTTAATATCAAAATCGGATCTAATGATTTTCTCGCTTCATTGACTCGGATATAAATTTTAACTAAAAATCAATCAATATACCCCTATCTGGTAGATCCTCAAAGCCATAGCTGAAGGTGTCACCATAACCAAAAATTCCGACGACATCATATGGGCCAAATGAAATCATATATCCGGACACAGTATAACAGATAGTCGCAAGACCCATTTCCAGCAATTGGTACAATAGTAATCGGTAAACATTTTCCACAGGTATACTTCCCACTCTGATCAAACAGAAGCCTACTATCGTTACAAATGCTGAAAACAAGTATAAAAATTATTATTATTAACACGTTATATAAGTAATGGTGAGAACTTTCATAATTTAAGTCTATACGCAGTATAGACGCTGAAGGGGGTTCGAAAGATTTCATAATCGTTTTTGATATATTGTTTCGCGTAGAATTGTTTGGGATACGTCTCCTTGCCTTGTTTCAACAAAGCAAAACTAACAAGACAGGAATCCGGTCGAGAATCATACAAAACCAATCTGAAAGAGTTTAAGAAGCTAGTCAGATAGAGACAAAGAGATGCGTGGAGAACCTACTGTGAGGAAACCGAAGATTCACGAAAACGGGGAGGAAACATAGTTTCGTTAGATTAGAAAATATTTATATTCCTGTCCGACTTACAGAATGCACTATGAAGCTGTTATCCGACTTGCGCTGAATCCAGAGTTTCATCGAAGAACGAAACATATTCGTACAAGACATTTCTTTGTTTGCGAGTTGGTGACTGCTGGCAAATTTACAATTTTAAAAGTGGATACGGACAAACAATTCGCCGACGTATTATTGACAAAACCGTTGTTAGGTACTGGATTTTGACAAGAATGTAACAATATGTTTGTTAGTTTTTAAATAAGGGAGAATGTTGATGTATTTATGTTTTTACTGCATCAGTATTATTTAATAACGTATGTATTAAGAATATTTTTGGTTTAAGAGTTGGTATCAATGATATATCAATTTATAAATTGATTCTGTTTCATTAATACCAACCCTTAAATGAAAAATACTGTTAAATACATACGTTAGCGTGTTAATTAGCCCAGGAGGTATCTGCCTGTAAGGCCTCCATGGCCTACCCCTATCCGCGACCTGGGGACGCGCCTTGTGGGTAGCTCAACCCAATGGGAATAAAAGGTGTGCCTAAAACATCCTAAAGGTGTAATATACAACCTGAACTTTTAAAATCAAAGTTTAAGCTAGCCATGCGCAGCCCAGCATTGACGTATCTCGCGGAAGGCGCATCGTTCAAATTGAGGTGTTAGCGTCAAGTACGAAATTAAAAGAGATCAGTGCGCGAGTGTTTTAATTTAGTATGTAGTTTTTGTTCAGTTTTGTTGTTTGTTCTTTAAACATGTTCCTAATTTTAACACCTATTATAATCCGTCTGCGAAGGTTTAGTTGTTTTAATTTTCTTTTTAATCGAACCAGTCCCACTCCGCCAGGCCCTGCAATCTGCCACCACATTAGCGCGGTGGTTGCACGGTCGGACCCGGTGTGGGTTCTGGGGAGGTACTTTTTTGTATTAAAACTTAAAATAAAGTCTTATTGAATTGGTTTGATTGAAGTAGAAATAATGGGCTACCGTTCCGTGTGAAATAATAGGATTTCGCAGCGGATGTTTTCATTTGAATTGTTCGGCAACTTACTCTACTTGTTTGAATGCCATCACCAAATAGTTTGATTATTTGCACTTAAAGCTAAATGCATTTCTTTGGTTTTGTTGCAAAAATTGAAGTTGACGTTGAGTACTAGTTTATTTATTTCTATGAAAATCTAATCAAAATTGAAGATCAAAGCTAAAACTGTATGCGGACTTAATTTTGCTAAATTAAAAGTTTTAAATCAATTTTAAAAGTTTCTTTAATTATCGGCCATACAAGTAAAGTGTTGTGACCGCTAAAAAAAATTGTACAATATAAATCATGAATGAAATATAATTAAGTGAGTTTTAACTTTCATGCTTACCTCCTATACCCCTAATTGCAGTATACGTAGGATAATGATATTGAACATAGTCTCCCCCTCCACCTCCATCTTTAACATGTGAAAATATCTCAATAGGAACTATTGGGTAATCGACAGAATTGTCGTAATCGTAACTATCATAAAACATCGTGGCTCATGACAGAATGTCGCTGTGACTTTAAAATGAATTCGAACTTCTAGATTTTCTAGTATGAAAGATTTGTTTGTTGTAACTTCACTAATTGCACGTTAAGTGAATAGTTCGACTGGTTAGAGTCAGTGGCGGTCATATATCTTCTTCAGGGGGGGGGGGGGCGGTGGTCACTTCAACACGTATAGGTAAAAATTTAATCACTAAATAAAATTAATTCTATTGAAATTTAATATATAAAAACGATTACAAAATAAACCTACTCGTAATTACAAAATATCTGTTATGAACATAAAAAAATATATAAAAAAAAGCTTTTATTTAAATGCTCTAAAAAGTAGAAAATAAACTTTGAGGTAAATCAAACCCATCATTTTGTTACATTATATAATTTTTTTTATAATATAAAAGCTTGTCGCGAGATTTTCCTGTGTAAAGAAGACTGCTCGCGACAAGCTTTGATATCATAAAAAAAATTATATAATGTAACAAAATGATGGGTTTGATTTACTTCAAAGTTTATTTTCAATAAAAGTTTTTTTTTAAATATATTTATATAATTTTATTTTTTACCTTTTAGTCTTTTGATATCCTGTAATCCTCAGATATCGATTTTGAGACGAATTGGATCATAAACGGTAAAGTTGTCCGCCATCTAAATTTTTGACTAGACATTGTAATCCGCGACCTCGAAAACTTCCAGATATCGATTTTGATCGATTTGTATCCTCGAACCTCGGAGAAAGCAAACCACTTTGTTTCAACACCAAATTATGTCCAAATTTATTTGCATACCCCATTGACAACAATGATGCGAAGCCCGTCTCTTCAAGAATCTCAAAAATCCTGCCAGAAAACTGCCAGACGTCATTTATCATCAGCCAAGGCTACAACGTCCAAAAAATAGACGAAAACACATGGTTAGTTATTAACGCAGAATCTCTACAAACAACCATTAACTGTCCAGAAAGAAATTCAAAAATAAAGTCATCTACAAAAATTCAATAGTAAAATTACAACCTAATTGTTACGCCTTCATAGGCCTAGCAAACCCTACAGGACATTTGCTAACCTATTCCCTTCACGAAGACGACCTACCTTAAGGAGAGAAGACAACGAAGCCCAAGACATAGAACTTACCTAAAGACAAACTGTTTTGTGCCTTTTTACTGATTTTTAGTGCTAGACTCTTCAGTGAATTTTATTTCATTTGTTTAATCATTATATTTCATCATTTTTCTATCCTTTGTTAATTTCAATTTTATTAACATTTTTACGTCATTTTCATTCAAACTTATCATACTTATATTTTATGCTTTTATAGTAAAGCTATATTTTAACCTTGGGAATATTTTATCCCATTTTACAATTCAAACTTAGTATGTTTGTATTTTACGCTTTCTTGCTAAAGCTATATTTTAACTTTTAACATTTTTATGTTATTTTATGAATCAAGCTTAGTGTGCTTGCATTTCATATTTTAGACGCTAAGGTTATATTATGTGTTCTAACCTTACAATTTAACATTTTGTACTTTTTATATTTTTCCAAATTGTACCATTACTTTTTATATATATTTTATATCCATTTCAAAAGTTGCTGCATAAAACACCAACTTTTTTATAAGGGGGAAGCTGTTATATTAGAAATATACCATGATATATAATATCACCGAGACAGGCTTAACCTTCTCAGACATATCACATTACAAAATGCGTAACAGCTCTTCTCTAATAACCGCTCACGCTAGCTGAGCTTAACATTTCTTTCTCAGTAATCTGTTATCATGCTGAATTGCAAATCCAATGTTCTTTGTTCTCCAGACATTATAAATGTTACCCACTGTCATTGTAAACCTCATTCTTATACTCACATTTGGTCAAATACATTCTAAATTTATTATCGTTTTTAATTATACAGTGAAGTGAATAAAAGTTTTTAAAAAGCTATTTCAAGAATCCAAAATCCATATTTTACTCTAAGGAATGTAACCAGACCGTAACCAACAGCTACTCTCCGGACTATGTGCCCCGCCGAGCGCTGAATTACAAGTTACAAGCCTGGCGCATTAAGTGTAATAATCGCATATTACCAACAAAACGCTAATGCTTCGATTGCAACAAACACCAGCCGAAAGACTGATCCTACTTAAAGGAGCTCTCGTGCCAGTCGTCCCATACCACTTGCAGACTGCAGTTTCGAGCTGTTGGCTCGGCAGTGCAAGAGTCAACAGCAGCAGTATAACATTACAGCTTTAATTTTCATTAGGAAAATATGTTTTTAAAGTTTGTATATTGGTACCGCATTTTAAATTGTAATATATAAAAGTTTACCTTATATACCTTTAGTAGACATAAAGTTTAAGGTATACAAGTCCCTAGATTTATAGTGAGAGAATATGGCCAATCCATTCTCTGGGGTATTTGTTATATAATAAAGTTAGGTACTGTTGGAATCATTATTTCAATACTAAAAAGTAAAGAACTTATTACATGCATTATAAAATAAATAAAAGAGTAAATGCCCCCTTCCTTTCTATTCGTCTGTGATATTATTTTTTATATAATTTTGCGCCATAGTTATAAATCTCACTTAACGCGGAGCTTGCACACTTGAACGATCTAAGCTCGAGACCAAATCAATACACTGATGATATCAATAAAAGAAATATTTTTTTATTAAATATTATAAAACAATATAAATTTAACTTAAATGCATATTTACATCGTTTCTCATGGTGAATAAAAAGCTATGCAACTAAACTAGTTTCACTAAAGGCGTGTAGAAAGAGACAATAAAATTAATGTTCAGTAAATTTTCATTATATTGCCTACTCCTTTGCCTTCATATAAGAATATTGCTATAATCTGCAGAACCATATGTCTCTTGGGAAAATGAACATGACATAACTACGCACCGATCAGGTCAAAATATGACTTTCTCTTATACTAGCTTACACATCTGAGAAGATGTAGCCCCCTAAGTTTTCTAGGGATGGCTCAAACCAACTTCTTATCCACCCATTTATCTGCAAATCAGATTTCTTAAAGGTTAAAAGTATATTATTCAACGAGTATAACGATGACTATTATTCACGAGGGTGAATAGTAGCCATTATACGCGAGCAGAATATAATAGAATAGAACCCAAATTGTTAAATTAAACCATGATGCAAACAGTAATATATGTGATATAACACAAGGTGTACCTCAAGGATCTGTTTTAGGTCCTCTGCTTTTTAATATATATGCCAATGATTTGATATCATACATAAGTATAACACGAAATGTCCATACCGTGTGCTATGCTGATGACACGAATGTACTGATCATATACAGTGATTTGAATGTGATTGAAAATACTGCTGAACTAGTGTTTTCAAACATAATTAAATGGTCTGAAGGAAATAAACTCAACCTGAATAAAAATAAAACAAAAACATTGTTATTCACTTTGCAAGAAAACATAGATATATCTCTCTCTGACAGTGACATAAGAGTATATGACACAGTTAAAACATTAGCAATAACTTTTGACAAGCATTTACGATGGGGAAGTCATGTTGACACTCTGTGTAATAAATTACGCAGTAGCTGCTACGGGTTACGCTATATGTCTATGCACTGTAGCAATGATGTTCTCTTGAGTCTCTACTATGCAAATTTTCACTGCCATATAAGGTATGGTATCGTAAACTGGGGAAACAGTACACATATACAGCGCATTTTCATTCTGCAAAAGTATGCCTTAAGAATTATTGCTGGACTAGGCTTTCGTGAGAACTGCCGTAGTACATTTAAAAATTTAAAAATTTTAACTGTAACTAATTTATATATTTTTGAAGTTTGTGTATATGTTTACAATAATAAGCATAAGTTTCTTGCTAATAAAGTCAACCAAGATTTACAGAGCTACTGCAGCCAAACTCTTGCCGAACAGCTTTTTACCAAAAAAACTTTTTTTACAATGGGTGTAAATTTTTTAACTGTTTATGTGATGACATTAAATTGTCTAAGAACGTCCATGTTTTTAATATAAAATTGAAAAAATTATTGCTGGAAATGGGCGATTTTTTTTACATAATTTCTATCGTCTCTGTCTCTGTTTGTTTTCCATTGTTATTAATGACTGAATTTGTTTGTTTTTTACAATGTATGTGTATATTTATAAATATTTTTATATGCTGATTGCATATCCATTGTGTACTGATTTTTGACTTGTATAAAACAATTTTCTGTTATATAATAATAATAATATTATTATTTATTATTATTATTATTCTTTATCCACGACTATTAAATATTTTTGTTACTATGCAATTTATGAATATAGTGGAGTAAAGATAGATTTTGAGAGAAAATTTTACATTGAGCAACCCGATATGGAAAAACAAGTTTATTTTGGTGAAGCTAAGAATAACCTGAGTTTTCTGCATTGAGTAGGCGGAGGAATTTTTTTTTTCGCGAAAAAGGGGTAAATTGGGTGGTTTTCAGTTTTAATTTATTTTGGACAGTTTAAAATGCCAGTTAAGAAAGAATGGTACCTTTCTATTGTAGATGTTCAAGAAACCTTAGTTCAAAGTTGTACAATTAAATTTTATGTAAAATACAAATACAAAAAAGCCATAGGCGTACCACTGAAAAAGTGGATAGGGTGTTTACCCCCAAATCAGCTCTTTAGAAAACGTAATTTTAAAAAGTTTTTACTTTAAATTATTACCTTTTGACATACATTTCATTGTACCAGAATTGAAAAAGATATCTAGCCATTTGCACAATATTAAAAAAATTAATATTTTTAATTCCAACTTTAGAGGGCTGTATCTTCATAGGGCTGTGATTTAATCAACTTTTTTTTGATATTCTGAGTCCGTGGTTAAGTGATTGACATACTGTTTAAAAACACTCTGTATATATAATATGTAAAAAGTTTAATAAAAATCAAGTGAAATTTCGAAAAATAAAATGATATCTATTCACTTTTTATTATTAATATTGAAATTTTTATAAAGAATAACTGCACGTATACTTGTGCGCGCATACGTATAATACCGAAAATGAGAAATCATCGCGCGCCATATATATACCAAAAATGACAAAAAATCAGCTAAATTAAGTTAGTTTTAGTTACAGCATGTGAAAGTACATAAAAAACCTTCATTTTGGTAAAAAAATACCATTTGTACCATTTGGACAAATTACGGACCGTTTAGAAAATTTTATGGAATTTGGATTAAAAATTGAGTTGCGGTCAAACCATTGGATATTTTCTGCTAAAATTTGGCAGGCTATTTCTTGGTTATATAAGTTACTTTAATCTAAAATATCATCAAATTCGGTTTAATTTTGGTGGATTTTCACGAAATTTAAACTGAAGGTTCCTTGAAGAATATCTACAATAAAAGGGTACCATTCTCGTTTCTTTACTAGCATTTTAAAGGGTTCAAAATAACTTAAAACTGAAAAACCACCCTTAGAAACGACCAATTTGCCCCTATTTCTCGGTAAAAAGGGGTTCCCCCACCTACTCGATTTTCACCAAAGCGAACTTATTTTTCTGTGTCACGTTGTTCTACGTAAAATTTTCTCTATCGCATTGTTTTTGGCTATTTCACTAATAGATAACGTTATTTAATGTTTCACAAACAGACCCTTACGGCCATACTGAAATCCGCTGTTTTAGCGGCACAAAATTTAAAAAGCAGGTCCATCCGAATGTATAATTTGGATAGAAGTATAACGAATAGTACTTCACAAAAAGATACATAAACAACAAAATTAATATATCTGTAGGGGCTAATGAAAAACTGAGAATAAATCTTGATGTTAACCATTCCATACAGGACAATAATTGTCTTGTATATCTGAAAAAAGCTGAATTGCAGAAACAAAAAAATTAGATATTCAGCTACTAGTGATTAGTAGTTAAAAGAAGGTCTCAGTAATTGTAATGACGATATTAATAATCTGTGGATCTTTCATCAAAATGTCCAGTGCCTAAAAAATAAAGTGGAATGTTTTGAACTAGAATTAGAGCAGCAACATATTAGACGTTGCTTGTTTCACTGAACATTGGATGAAAGGCTCTGAAGTGTTTAATATCTGATTAAAGGGGTATACATTAGCTAGGACCTTTGAAGATTCAATTTTAAAAAATGGTGGGGTTGTAATGTATCATAAGTCAACATTAAACGCTGATATTAAGCAAATCGCATTTGTTAACAAAAAAACTTCTTAAATGAACTTTGAAATTATAGGAATTGAATATTAAATAATAGTATGAATGTAAAGATTCTAACAATATATAGGTCACTATCTGCTAGTTTAACTGTATTATTTACGAAACTTGAAGCAGTATTAAAACACGTATGTACTGGTAAATCGAAAATAATATTGTGTGACGACTGGAATATTAATTATGTATTAAAATCTCCTGAAAATTTTGAGCTCTGTGATTTACTTCACTCTTATAACATTAGCTTTTATGTAGAGGGACCAACACAACTTGCTTCAAATTCAAGCATTGGTTATATTTGTAGTAATTTGGATATTGGTATTGTCAGATGTGATGTAGTAGGAAATAGTCTATCGGATCATACTGCACAAATATTAAATATTAATATGCCAGTTAATTCTTCAAAGTGCTTGATATTAAAAAAATCAAGGCTTTTTACTGACTCAAATTATAAAACATTCAAATATTATATAAATAGAGAAAAATGGCAAGAAATATACGAGGCAGGTACTGTTGATGATGGGTTTGATAAATTTGTTAGTGCACTTTTATATTTGTTTCCCCTTTAAATAAGCTAATCTGATAAAAGCAAGAAAGTATGGGTTACCCAAGGAATTATTAATTCATCAAAAAAATTAAAAATGCTAAATAAAATTATAGGTAAATCTGAAAATCCAGAACACTAAGCTATTATAAAACTTATAAAAAAAATTATAAGAAAGTAGTCTCCACAGCTAAACGACTATGTAATGATCAATTTTATAATCGGGCTAGTAACAAATCGAAAACTGCTTGGAAGATTTGGGGAATAAAAGAAAACAAAATTCTATTAAAGAAATTGAAATTGATGATATTTCACAAACTTACCAGTAAACTTAAGGAAGAAATTTTGAAATACAAACTTTATATCGTTATCTATAAAACTTAAACATTCAACAATGTTGCTAAACCTGCCACAGAACCTGACATTTTTAATGTAATAATAGAACTTAACCAAACAAATTCTTCTGGAGTGGACAATATCAGTTCAAAAATGTTGAAAGTTGTCAGTTATGTTGTGAAGCCTTTGGATTTCCTAATAAAAAGATCTTTAGTTGAGGGCATATTTCCTAATAACTTGAAATTAGCTAAAGCGATACCTTTGGATAAGAAAGGGTCCACAACATTAATTCATAATTATCGTCCAGCTTCTTTCTTTATTGTCGACAATTTCAAAAATTGAGTGTACTCACGAATGATATATTTTTTAAACACGTTCGATATAGTGTTTGATGCTCAACATGGATTTTGGGAAAAGAGGTCCATAAATAAAAATGATGTGGAATTTTCATGGATTAAACAAGGCATCCGATATGGTGTATCATGATTTACTTATTAAGAAACTAACTAAGTATGGATTTAGAGGAAAAATAAACAGTTGGCCGCAGTCCTATCTCTCAAATCGAAATAAAGTCATTGAATTAGATAATATAAAATCAGTTGAACTGAACGTATCATGCGCTGTTCCACAGGGATCTGTTCTTGGGCTACTGCTGCTTCTATTATTTATTAACGATTTACCAAGTACTGTATATAATGGTAATTTGATCATGTTTACCGATGATAATATATATTTGAATATGAGCGATCTAATAGATGTATCACAAAATTAAATTAAAAATTTTATATTATGATTTAATGAAAACAAATTATTTTTAAGTACATCGAAGACTGTTTTTATTCATTTTACACCTAGAGTGTCGAACTATAATATTAGCCCAATAAAATGGGAGAATTTGGATGAAATAATTCAGAGCGTGCTGAAATTTGGTGAACGGGCTTATTTTGTGGTACTTTATAACATATTAAAAGTCCCCACCCGTAGACGCCGGTGGATGGGAGGGGCGGGGGCAGAAAATAGATAAAAAAAATCGGTTTTTCGCAAAAAACTCGGAAAGTAGTTGTTTTAACTTCGTACGACCTATTGGACCTGAGATAGATTTTTGAAATTTTGACAGTTTTGCGACGCAACGGAAACGCGCGAGTTCTTCGCTAAAATCTCAAAAATGGTCGTTCGGATCGTAAAATGTTTCAAATGAAAGTTTGTGTGGATTTTTATTACATATAATTTTTATGTGTACATGTTTTACAGTGAAATTGATACTTTTCGAGTTTTTTGCGAAAAACCGATTTTTTAACCTATTTTCTCCCCCTCACACGCTGTCTATTTACGAAAGGAGTCCTCAATATGTATGTAATAAACTATCACAAAAAATTTAAATATAAAGTTAAGAAATATTATATTTAGAAACACAATTTTGATTCATTTGTTTTAGTATTTATAACCTCACTTTGGCCTTATTTTTGTATATAAATAATTTTGTAACTGTTTTTGCATTTTTTTTGTTGTTGTTTCCATTTATACATGTATTTTTATCTTTCTAATAATTGTATTTGACGAGTCCGACAAGATTTATTGTAATATGGTATATGGATAATAAATATTATCATCTAGTAAAACTAATTTAATTACTTTTATCTTCCACATTCTATGCGCCAAGCAACATAACCCGTCCACTCGTCGTTTTTATTGAATTTTTTAAATTTCTACTATATCTCTTCGGTCTACTATATTTCAGTTAACTTATTATCTATGAAGGTTTTTAACTTACTTAAATTATATTATACTAAGTTCGAATCGCGTAAGATACAACAGTTTCCAAAAGGGCTACATCTCCTCAGGAATGTATAGGGGCATATAATGTTGAACTTAATCAAATCGTTATATTTTGACCTGATCCATATGTTCACTTACTTTCGAGACATTCTGCATATCAAGTTATTGTTTTTTAAAATGTAGTGCAAAATTTGATATTTTCCTGTCTTGCTGTTCCAGTTATGATCTCACGTTTACATAATCATTGGAAACACTTTGCCTGCAAAATCATCTGGCAAATGATAAGGTTTTATTCGATTTATTTCTTTCTCGTTCTAGATGGATGACTGATTTGTCTCTGTATGTACCAGGTTCTATATGCGGCGTTTCGTCATCTATCATGAACAATCTTTCCCAATACTTCCTTGGTGATAGGTTATACTCCACAATACTAGCCATACGATGATCAACAATTTCATCTCTGTTCCTTAAAATCTGGGCGAAGTGTAATATAACAAATATTAGCAGGGCAAAAATTATAGTAATGAATATGACAGCTATGAGGCAGATAAACTGCCATGCAAAATGCATACCTCGACTTGCTATGTTCTCCAAAGTGTCGTGTGTTACCAGAAAAGGAGCAAGTAAGGCTCCTAGAAAACCACACATCAGATGTGATGAGGTTATGTTGCAATCGTCCTCTATAGCCGTGTTGTGTATTAATACGGCCAAGAAAAAGAAGAAAATGGCCGCAATTATAGATATACCAATGACAATAAAAAACGAATACAAGTCAATTCCTGCTGCCACAGATATCAGTCCAGCTATGCCACCTTGGATGCATCTTAATATTATCCAGTATTTAAGGACTTTTCGGAAAATTATTGCGTGCAGCAAAATAACTACAAGAGTGCCTGAAAACAAGAAATGCTATTATAGTACAGCAAATAAATGCAAAAAGGGTATAAGATATTAATCATTACTATCTCAATTAACCCAAGCAATGGGGGAGTTTCTATCTGTATATCTATTCGCAAAAGGTCGGAAAGAAATGAAATTTGGTGGAATGGTACATAGGTCCCCTGATAGTACATCTCAATTTGCGACCCCGGGGGATTGCCGCTTGAGGGGTGCGGGGGACGAATACTCTGTGTCGCAACGCTTTTCGGAAAATAGCGCCGTTGTGGTAAGTGCTATCGAAAAAAGTTCGCCCCTACATACTCCGATACGTCCGTTTTCTAATTATCATTATCTACGGTCAATATTTCCTTATACCCTAGTCATTAAGTAAAAAAAGGTACGAAAAATTGCGAAACTTTTTAAATTTTGAGCCAACATTGGAGTAGGTCAAGTACAGAGCTGGCGAAGAGTTCAGAAACCTCCAGAAGATCATGGATGGCGAAGAACAACCGCAGGACTGGACGCGATACGGATCGCAAAGGAACCAGCTCCAGAGGTTTTACTGAAGAGCATCTCGTGTAGATGCCAGAAAGGTTGTGGGCCTGCTTGTGGTTGCCGTAAAGCAGGATTAAAATGTTCGGTTCTGTGTTTACACTGTACTGGGATGTCCTGCGAAAACATTCCCGACCAGATTGCGTTAGACAACGACAATGCTGAAGATGCCGAAAACGTTCCCGATCACATACAGGACGATGAGAACCAAACAGACAACGCCGAGTTTGCCGATTCTGGCTGGGAATCGGGATGATGACAACGAAGGCGAATCAGTTTACAACGTCGCAAGCAACTCAAAGTGAAATAAACTCCGAAATCGACCGTGGATTGGGCCTCTTGGGGATACCACATTTAAAAAAGGTAGAGCTGGGGGTCCGGAAATTGCGTATCTTTATCATGTTCACTGGGAGTCCTCAAATGTGAAATATATGGACAGTTTGCGGACCTCTATTCTGTAGGTTACAATTCCGTAACATGCGTTCCCGTATTTCCATTTGTTCAAAGTCCTCAAATAGCGGACTACTATCTTATTTTTGTAGGGATCTGAAAATCATAACCATACTTTTTATCGCTGGATGTGTGCTGTAGACTTGTAGTGTGTGGGTAAAGAAAATCTATTTGAAGTGCAATAAAATTAGGAAAATTAATTACCTTTAAGTAAGGAGGTAATAATTCAGTTTAGTGACTTCTGTGAAAATGGCCAAAATTTAATAAGAGTTTTTTGCTAAAATTTTTGGTTTTGCCGTAAAAGGCGATTTTAAGTTGGGGGAGCAAGGTTTTGTCGCTAAAAATGCAAAACGATGCGAAATATTTGATTGGAAATATTCACTAAAGAACCCAAACTAACCTTTGAATGGAGATATTAGGAATGGAAATAAGTTAGGATAGGTTCTTCTGCTTTTATGTTCATGTAAACAATCCAGATTTGTACTTTGTGAATTTGCGCTGGCGTGCCTCTTATTTAATACTGCCTTAGAAAAGGCAATCAGACAGGCCAATGTCAGGGTAAACAGAATAATATATAACAGATCAGTGCAGATTCTTGGATACGCAGATGACCTAAACATTACAGGTCGAAGCAAACGCGATGTAGAACAGTGTTTTATGGCTTTAGCAGAAGAGACCAAAGAAATGGATATGGAGGTAAACCAGGAGAAAACCAAGTACTTGTTGGCAAGTAAGACCGCGGTGCCAATTGTTCAACGGGGTATTCCATTTGGAAACTATACCTTTGAACAGGTTAGCCAGTTTACCTACCTTGGCTCCCTGGTAAGCACAACAAACACAAATACCCCTGAAATACAAAGAAGAATTAACATCGCTAACCGAACTCTTTATGGTCTCCAAAAACACATCCGCAACAAAAACATCCAGCGAAGAACAAAAATAAACATCTATAAGACACTGATAAGACCAGTTCTTACATACGGGGCAGAAACCTGGTCCCTCACGCAAAGCAATGAAAGGCTCCTGGGTATTTTCGAGAGGAAAGTTCTCAGGAAAATCCTCGGAGCAATAAACGAGGGAGGACTGTGGCGCCGAAGATACAATTTTTAATTATACCAGACCTATAAAAACACAAAGATTAAAATGGGCAGGACATCTAGCCAGAATGCCAGGCAACGACGTTACAAAGCGACTCACTATGACTACTCCAGAAGGCAGGAGAAGTAGAGGTCGAACACGTGCAAGATGGATGGACGGAGTCGAAGAAGATCTTGAGAGTCAGAAGATGGAAAGAAGTCGCTAGGAACAAAACGGAATGGAGACGAATCTTAGAGTAGGCCAAGATCCACCTGGGATTGTCGAGCCAAAGATGATGATGATGATGATGAATTTATATGTAATTCGTTAACAAAGAAACAATTTCTTAGAAATTATTGTATTTTAACTTTTACATTTTTAGGGTTCCGTACCTTAAAAGGAAAAATGGAATCCTTATAAGACCACTCTGGTGTCCGTCTGTCACAGAGGTTTTTCTCGAAAACTATGTAAAGTAGGAATTTGAAATTTGGTATAATGTTAGGTCTTGATAATGCAATTTACGGAACTCTATTATACTTAATACAGGTCCGCAATTTGCGGAACTCTATTATACATAATACATAATTTAGGTACGCAATTTGCGGATCCCGAGACTCTTCCTTAAAAAGGAGCACCGATCAACTCTACTTAAGGGTGGTGTGGAAATGAGTTGAAAATGACATTTTCTTGTATCACGTATGCACAAAAATGGTAAATTTGGCGCCTAGGTCAACAATAATAAGAAAATATTGACCGTAGATAATGATAATTAGAAAATGCACATATCGGAGTTAGGGGCGCGCTTCAAAAAATCATATCTTTTATTATACACGACCAAATGTTTGATACATCGGGCATCTGCAGACTCAGAAAACATTACTCTTTCGGAAAAAAAAAATATTACAGGATTGTTTGATAGCAATCTTCGTCTTAATCCGCGATGAAATTCTGATTTTGTTGAAAATTGCAAATCAACCCCCAACTTTGGCGCGCCGTGGAACGGAAACTATCGGTCGCAGACGAAAAGTGCAAACACCAAAATTGTGCACAATTTTGTTGTCTACATATTTCATTTGAACTTTTCTCGATAGTACAACGGCGCTATTTTGCGAAAAGCGTCGCGACGCAGAGTTTTCGTCCTCCCACCCCTCAAGTGGTAAGTAACCCTCCGAGGTAGCAAACTGAGGTGTACTATCAGGGGACCTATGTCTACCATTCCACCAAATTTCATTTCTTTCCGACCTTTTGCGAATAGATATAAAGGTAGGACCCACCCATTGCTTGGTCTAAATGTAAACCTTTTGCATTATGTTAAATTTCGGCAACATATGAAATGCATACCTTTGAAAATTCGTGCACTCACCCCGGGAGGGTTGCAGCCCCCATTTTACACCCCCAATTCAATAACTCGCAAAGTTTTCAACGAAATTGGTTAAAATTCATATCATGGGGGTTTTTGGGGTCGCTGATTACGAATCCGAAGTGAAAATGGAAAAATTCAAAATGGCGGGCCTAAAATGGCGGGCTTTAAAAAATCATTCCTGATTTACGCCATTTCTATTGATTTTACTGAAAAATATATAGAGTGAAAAAGTGTTTAGAATGCTATTTTGCATAAGAACACCATTTTGATAACCATTATTCAACCCTTTCGCTTCTCCCCCGTGGAAAACCTTCTACGCCTGACCCTTTCTTTTGCAAAAAATGCGATAAAAACTTTCAATTCAATTTTTTTATTATAGTTTGATAATATCGGACTAATAAAGTGAAATAACAACAAGAATTCAACACGAATCGTTTCAACCCTTTACTGGGGGTGAATATAGAGTGATCTCCCAAAAAATACGATTTTTTCAAAATATTCAACTGGTGGTGGTTTGGAAACGGGCTCAAATAGAAAAACGCATCTTTGTGAAATAAAGGGGAAAATAAATAAAAATCACTTGCGTCAAAACCCACTAAACGTGCATCTTCTAGAGAATATTCATTCTTGGACATTTTTCTCGTTAAATAGTCCAGTTAACGAATTTTTCAATATGCGGTTGTAGAATACATGGAGAGCGGCAAAATTTTTGACTTCAAGGATGGGTTTGAGGTAGTTAGAAGTAAACACCCTAAAAGTCTTGCTTTGCGGGGAAGGGCTTCTGGAAGGCCCTAAATTTTGACTTTTTTTTGTTTCTCACTAATAACTCGAAAACTATTGGTCCTAGAGCACGAATTATTCTTACCTTTTTGAAATGTCCTATATTCTTTATTTTCGACTAAAAGTTTTCTATCTTCAACCGTTATCGAGTCACTTGCTTCCGAATATCGCCGATATCCGGAAAACACTGTTTCTGATCACAATTTTCTTCATACTCTGCTCCTACCACCTCAAATCTTCTTTGTAAAATAAAATAAATTAATGGCTGAGATGGTGGATAGACAAGGGACCGCCGGCTTTACATCCCCTCCGAAGGATGGTATATCCCCTATACAACCCTCGCCTAAGGTTGTATAGCTTCCGCGCATACACTGATATACAAGCCGCTAGAAGATGTGTGAGAAGAGGACGCGGTCTTCGTTGGAACGGCCACCCATCCAACTACTAACCGCGCCTAACGTTGCTTTACATCGGATATCGAAGTATGTACATAGTAAAGACGCACCTACGCTCGCCCCCTTCCTCAGCTGCTTCTTTGACCGATTTGTCTTTCTTGTATAATTTTGCAAACCTGACGCTTCCTGAAGGTCGCGGAGATGGTATCCACAGCCTGTGAAAACATGTACAAACAGAATGTGCTCTAGCCCCAGCTGCTTCAGCTCTTGTGAAGACTATGTTGCTGTGCATACTTTTCCTCTGACAGGTTTCACTAGGACTATGTCAAGCTGGGGAGGGGGTTTTGCCAACGACAGGACTGTCAAATCCACATATTCGCCTATCACAGCTATAGAAGAGAAAACTGACTTTTCTATGGCTGTGGATACAATTGCCACATCTGCATCATCCTCTGCTTGCAAGGTATTTTCTTCCAGCTTGTAAAGATGTAGGTACGATTTCAAGCAATAACCCTATCATATTACAGCAAATAATCTTGAAATCCATCATCTCAGCCATTAATTACATGTAAAATAGATAATTTTTTAAGTCAATTTAACCCTCTTCGCTTGATTTGATTGTATTTTATTTTACAAAGAAGATTTGAGGTATTAGGAGCAGAGTATGATGAAAATTGTGATCCGAAACAGCGTTTTCCGGATATCGACGATTTTCAGAAGAGGGTGACTCGATCACGGATGAAGATACAAACTTTTAGTCGAAATTAAAAAACGTAGGAAATTTTATCAGCTTTCAAAAAGGTAAGAATAATTCTTCCTTTAGGACCAATAGTTTTCGAGTTATTAGCGAGAAACAAAAAAAAAGGTCAAAATTTAGGGCCTCCGGAAGCCCTCCCCCGCAAAGCTCACCTTCTAGGGTCGGGGACTTTTAGGATGTTTTTTACTTCTAACTACCTCAAACCCATCCCTGAAGTCAAACATTTTGCCTCCCTCCATGTAGACTACACCTACATATTGAAAAATTCGTTGACTGGGCTATTTAGGGCCTTCCGAAAGCCCTCCCCCGCAAAGCTCACCGCCTAGGGTCGAGGACTGGTATCTGGAATTGGTTGGGAGGGTGGTCAATAAAAATTACTAAACCATAGCACTTAGGCCCCATTGGGCCTCTTGTACATCCTCCCTGTAGGCATACCCTCGCCTAGGCCTCCAACCAACCTAATCTTGCGAAATAGGTGGTGATGCTGCCTAGGGGCATCTCCCTTATATCGCCCAAAGTAGGCCAACATTCTCCCAAAATGAATTCTCTGATTGATGAGACAGCAGAACAGTCACAGAGTACATGTTGAACCGTCTCATCTTCTTGTTCACAACCTCTACAGAGAGATGTTTCGCTTAATCTCATATTATGGAGATGTTTCCTTAAAGAATAGTGTCCAGCCTGGATTCCCGTTATAAAACGTAGGTTCCTTCCGGACATTGTCAGGTAGTCCATGGCTGTACTCTGGCTGGATATTTTGGTAGTTCCCTAGCAAGCTGACAGCTGTTTGTTTCATCCCACAGTTTCTTGAATTCATTGTGGGTGTTCTCTTTAATTATTTGTATTATCGCCGTGATCGGTAACAGACTGGTCGGGCCTGGTCCAAAGATACTTAGGCCTTCTGCCTTCTTAGCCAGTCTGTCGGCTACTTTGTTGCCACTACACTGTGCGTGCCCTTTCACCAGGCATATCAGTATGTTATTCATGCTGGAGACACCCACAAGTACTTGGTGACATTCCCATACTGCTCTTTTGGTCATTTTGTAACTTCTCAGGGCTAGTAATGATTGCCTACAATCTGTGTAGATCCTGATTGTTCTGCCCGTAATTTGTCTACGGACAATCTCTTTTGTAGCTATAGTTAAGCCCGTCAGTTCCGTTTGTACTAGGCTGGCTCGCACATCCATAGCCCATTGATATTGGATTCGCAGACTTCTGAAGTATATTCCACATCCTGCCCCATCCTTCTTTTTTTATCCGTCTATGAAGATGTTGACCACGCCTTCGCCATCAGCCTCGTTCTCACTATTCGTCTGTATTATGTAGGGTCTGTCAAAGACAAACCGGGGATAAATGCCATCGGTGCACGCCTGCAGAAGAGGCGTCTTTCTGACAGCCTCATTCCACAGGCGACTTCTGGCTTCTCCACAGCCTACATTTGGTTATATGCCAACGGATTTGAGACGTACCATTAGATATATATCTAGTGGTGGCAGATCCAGCATTACCTCCATAGCTCTCGTTGGCGTTGTTCGCATAGATCCGGTTATGCTTAGACAGGCAACTCTCTGCACTTGGCTGAGCTTGACCTTAGCTGTAGTCTGTTTGCCCTTAGGCCACCAAACCACAGCTCCATAGGTTATCATTGGTCTTATGACGGCAGTATGTATCCACATGACCACTTTGGGTTTCATTCCCCAGGTTTTCTCCACGGTCCTGCGGCACTGCTCATAAGAAATGTAAGCCTTCTTAAGTCTTCAGAGTCGAGGACTTTTAGGATGTTTACCTTCTAACTACCTCAAACCAATCCCTGAAGTCAAAAATTTTGCCGCCCTCCATGTACTCTACAATAATTTGTCGACAGGACTAAAAGTTTTGAGATATTCGCTGTGAAACTTCCTATAAGATCGATTTTTACCTGTGTGCTCCAAACTACCTTTCAGTTTGAACGCAGTTACTGCAAAATAGGTGGGAATTTAACGACAGCTTTTTAATTTCCTATACTTCTTTCCCTTCCAACGAACGGTTTACAAGATAAAAGTAAAAAAAACAGCGTTAAGTCCCCGTTAGGGGGTGTTTCTTTTGCAAAAAAAAGATATTCCGTTCCTGAATAGGGTGAGAATCCAACTCCATTGAGAGTACGCATCTCTAAAATTATTTCTTTATAACTTAGCTTCTATTAACTGTTTTTTAAATCTAATTTGCGTGTACTATTTATGACATTTTTTCGACATTTTTCTTAATGGCAAAAATTTAATGCAAGTAGAATACTATTTAATTTTGATGATGAATGATTTTCGGAAAAGAAATTTCACAAATAGTATCTTCTACGACTTTACCAAAGCTTTTGATTATGTACCTAAGTCTTAAATAATCCAAAACTCAGCTGTTTTAATTGGTGATAATTACCTGTTGCTACAGCCACTACACTGTTAACTGCAACAATCCCAGCACAATTACCAGGTGCTCGTAAACTCTCGAAGATCGGTGAGGGCAAACAGAATGCAATATATCCAGAAATGATGAGAAGATAGCCTACCAAGGTACTTACTGCCATGTTGCGACCAATTGATAAGTCGTCCAGATTTCTCATCCTTACCAGCCTTTTTCCGAGAAATATCGCACCTGTTAATAATGCCGATATTATTAAATAATATGACCTGCATGAAAATTTGACCTTCCTAACGATGCAAAAAAATTGTAAATTAGTCACATAACTAATTTCACAATCGTTATCTTTTTGGTTGAATAACCTGAATCTGGGCGAAGTATTAGTAAGTATTTGTGTTTCCTAACATTTGTTTTATACTTAGTACATAATATTTTAGTCGCAAACTCCTCTATAAAATCCTTATTTTACTATAAGGAACGTAACCAGACTGTAACCAACAGCTACTCTCCGGGCTATATGCCCCGCCTAGCGCTGAATTACAAGTTACAAGCCTGGCGCGTTAAGTGTAATAATTGCATATTACCATCAAAACGCTAATGCTTCGATTGCAACAAACACCAGCCGAAAGACTGATCCTACTTAAAGGAGCTCTGAAGCCAGTCGTCACACACCACTTGCAGACTGCAGTTTCGAGCTGTTGGCTTTCGTCAGTGCAAGGTAGGCATGTGACGACCGACACGAGGATCATTTGACTATTTAGTACATTTCGGTATCTTTGGGATAGCGATATGTAAAATAGTCAGCAGGCGCCATCTAGCGGTCCAATGTCTTGCAATCGAATAGACACTGCAACAGCAGACTGCAACCAACAGCTACTCTTCGGCTCAAAGACCAAGTTAGTGGCGGGCGATGACATTTTATTTAACACTTTTTTTTTCTATATAGCCCAGTTGTCAGAGACTAATTTTGATGAAAAGTTAGAATTAATTGTTACCTCGCTAATTTTTTCACGAAAGGCTAGTTTTTGCTAGTAGAAAGTGACTCAAAAAAGTTTACCAAAATTGACCCCCGCGAACCCTTATAAACAATCCTCTGAAACGGAAAAATTCAGTTTGTTGCTAATATCTCGAAAAATAATTTAAAGAAACGGATAGCACCACGTGAAAGAGCTGGAAATAAAAAAAAAATAGTATAAAAGTTTTTTTAAATAAATATTTCCTTTTAGTGGAGTCAGGCAAGCAAAATATAAGCAATTATTTCCAGTGCCAATTTTTTCGAATATATACATCAATACTATACGAAATTGTCATTTTCGCAAGTTATCGGCCATTTTGTGAAGAATCGACCATTTGGATCGTTCTTTCTAAATATAAATGAGTATATCTCGGTATGTGTAAGTCCATGAAAAGCGAAAAAAATTGAGGCTATTCGTTATGGTATAGGCTATCAGCGGTTACAATATGAAATTTTTATCTGCACACATAACCTCAAAAAAAAATAACTGAAAGTGCAAAATTTTGGTTTTTTTGTTATACTTCGGATGTTTTAGGTGAAATTCGAAATTATACTATATAATGAACAATAACTGGTTAAAATTCCAAGTCAATATATCTAATACAAGTCTCAAAAATTGACTTCCAATTTCAAAATTGATTGGCCAATAACTTTTGTGCATCGCATCGTATAAGGTTATTTTTTTTTTAATTTAGGTTCTTTTATGCACTTTACGATGACGAACAAGAATAAAATTTTAATCTTGGACAAAAGTGAAAAAAAATCGATATTTTGTATTTTTGCGTCAATTTTTCTAAAAATGTCACTTTTTCGCTTCACTATTAAAAAATTTTGATTTGCAGCTTGTGAGGTGGATGGTAGGGTTTTTCCAAACTTGTTTCTTAAATTGGGTTCGATCCGTATAACCCTTGTATGCAACCCGCGGTTGCTGAAAATAGCACAGTCTCTGTTGCTTCAAGATCATAGAAAACAAGTGTCTTTAAAAAAAAATTATTTTTACAAAGACAAATTTTATTTTTTCCAATTCCTGGAAATGCTGACGTAGTATCGCAACCACAAAAAGCATGTATAAATAGCACATGTTCTTTTAAATCTGTTTTTTGAAATACTGTGAATAATATTTGTCTTTCGTTTTTCCTATCATAGGTTTGTAAAAATAAATATTTTCTGATAAAGATGAATCAAAATGTCTTAATAAAACTAGCAACTCTATATCTATATGACAGTTCTCATATTTTTAGTTAACCAGTACCCTATCTATTGGTATTCTTAACCATAAGATAACCACGACCTTGAAATGAACCAGACATTGTGAAACAGATTTTTATAGAAAAACCATTGCTTTTTTCTTAATTATTAGATAACCAATGATTGTGAAACAGGCTGTTAGAAAGACAGTATTCACTATTGCGGTCGAGAACAAGTAATAATTGATTTTCTTTTCAAGTAATATGTTTTTACTGCCAGTAAATAATATATAATAATAAAACTAGCCATCAGGTTTCATGAACAATCACATTTTTAAAACAAAAAACTGACATTGATCTTTTTGAAGACTGCGATTTTGGCATTGAAAAATTGGTACCCTGAGACAGTGCAGGGTTTTTTGACATTAAAAGAAATACCACCAATCAGGGGACACCCTTTATCATGAACTTACCCACCATTCCAATTATGCTACTTGAAATATGCACGACTAGAACACCACCATGATCTTTAACTGCCACTGGCTCTCCAAGGTCCCCTGTGGCCATCCAACCTTTTGCATGCCAAATCCAGTGCATCAGTAACGGCTGATAAAAGCAGGCATATAAGACTATAATCAATATTGCACCTCCAATATGTATTCTTCCTACTAAAAATGTCGATATCTGGGCTAATCCTATTAAAGTAGCAGATAAACCTTGAAAAATAAATAAATAAATTCGGTTATAAACTTTTATATATATATATGAAAAATACTAGGTTCTCGGGTTGAACCGCGTCTGAGATTGTTAATGTCTCGGCGTTTCGGCTCCCGTTTTGGAGCCATTTTCAAGAGGAAGAAAAAAAATCGCTCTAAGGAGTAGGCAGGTTGAGGCCTTAGAGACGGATCGTGGTGAGATCTGGGGAGTAGGCAGATTGAGACCCCGGAATCGAACCAGTTCCACGAACTCCTAGCATTATTTTCTTTGACAATTTTTACTTGACCCACTTTTTTTTTTCCTCTTGAAAATGGCGCCAAAACGGGAGCCGAAACGTCGAGACATTAACAATCTCAGACGCGGTTCAACCCGAGAACCTAGTATTTTTCATACCAACGACTGCGGAAGCTTCTCGGAACATTATATACATATATATATATATATATATATATATATATATATATATATATATATATTGCTCAAGACCTAGCTACTATATAGGGCAGACTAGAAGGAATTTAGAAACTGGATTTAAGAAACATATTTAGGCATTTATACATTAATTCAACCATTAGATATACGAGCCTCGAACGAGAAATTAAAATTTATTAACAATTTTACAAAAAAATCATATTTTCTTTTACTGTATATCTTCAATATCGCTAAACGTAAAGAGGACTGCGTAAAAGCTACAAATAACTACCTACATTATCTGTAATGAATTATTGTCTATAAAAAACTTATCCCTTTCTGGTGAGTCGTTTTTACCAGCGGCCGAAGGTGAACGTTGTTGTATATTTCAAGCCAACGTGTGAGTGCCCCAACGAAAAAAATTGCCAGTCCGACACTCACTCTTTTTAAAAGGCACTACATTTTTTACGTACTTTCACTAGTGCCGTGAATTAGTTTTCCAAAGCCATTTCAGAATTATAATGTAGCGTACTTTCCCACAATTAAGCACGGATATACCGTAATCATAAAACTAACAAAGGTTATATCTTGAAGGCAAAAATGCTGACAGGCTGGAGATGTAATGGCCAACTATAATAGCCTACCGTAAAACCGTAATTTGGAAATTACGCTCATTTACCCATCCCTCGAGAGATATACGAGAGACCGCCGAAATGCAGGCAAAACAGGTCAGTCTTATTTCTGTTCTCAAAGAATTCACTTAGTATATATAAACTTAAGATTCGTAACCACTTTTTGTTAAGTTTTGTTTAATAAATAACTTCTTCTGAAGAACATTTAATTAGTTTGTACCCACACAACAATAATTATGAGATGCGAGATGACTTTGATGATAAATTTAACGTTTTGCTTACACTTTATCTGTTGACTTTACAAGCAAAGTGTTTTACCTTTACCATCAAAAAATTTGCACAATTACAACAGAAATCGAGGATAAAACGCAACTAAATACTTGTCATAACTGGTACACTTACCAATCATATGATAAGCCGATCCATCCTGTTCCTCTCCTTTACCACTTCGTTGACGCAATACCCAGTAATAAGGAGTTGTACCACCCCATCTTGGATCAAGAGTTGTAGAAATGGTTGTAGCAATGGTTGTAGAAAGAGTTGTAGCTTCGCTTGATGCAAGGGTTTCACCAGTGGTGTCAGCAGCGGTTGCAACAGCGATTTCAGAAATGTCTTCAACAACACCTTCAGCAACGTCTTCAGTATCGTTTTTAGCAACGGTTTCAGAAACGGTTTCAGCAATGGATTCAGCCATGGTTGTAGCCAACGATGCAGCCATCGATGCAGCCATCGATGTAGCCATCGATGCAGCAATCATCGTATCGAGTGTTGTTGGAAAGGCACCTACTATTTCGCATAAAATCAATTTTTCTGGTAAAAAAATCTGCCCATTCAACCTTTTGATTGGATGTATAATGCAGAACGGAAAAGGTTATAGACAGGTAGGTAGTGAGAATACATCAATTATTTGAATTTGCCAAATTCGACAATATACTGGCCACTGCTTTCGGTACTTGAAAAAATAGACTTTTTTCTTCAAACATCAGAAAATCATGACAGTTCTTACTCATCTCATGACATTAAAGTTTGATATTTCAGACGGCTGCATTGCGACTGTGCGTTGCCATTAGTAACGGAAGTAAAAGTACTTTTTCATCCGCTCGAGCGGACTTTTACTTCCGTTGCTTATGGTAACGCACAGCAATATTTTTTATCTTAATTTTTTTTAAAGCGTTTGAAGAAAAAAATAACGTCTTATTCGGAGTAAAAGCCACTTTTGTGACTCGTCTGTAATTAATCCGAAAACAGGATTTTTCGCGTCTTCGATGCGCAAGAAAAATTTTTTTTATACAAAAAATACTACGAAATAGCTCGTAAAAAGACGAAGAAATGAGTTTTTCACAATTAATATCGGTCAATGACTTTTTGCACAAAAATTTAAAACCGTTAAATATGGCCATTTTTTGCAATTTAATTACAGGGACTGTAATTATCCTAGGAAGTTGTTTCGAAGCTTAACTTGTAGCTTCTGTTGGTACTGTCGTGAGCAGAAAAAAAATAGGACAATTTTTTTTCTAACGTAAATCTGTCTCTATTTGAATATGTAATGAGTAGCCGAAATAAAACAGATATCACTTTTAACTTATTTTTTATTTTAATGCTGTAGTTATTGCTATAGTAAATAATGAATGGTTAATGAGAGAAATTGCACTGCGTTATAACATTAATAAGAATTTGGTGTATAACATTTTAAGAAAGTGGAGAATAAACGGTACGATTAGTAGAAATCCTGGATCAAAGGACAAAGGATATCCTACTTAACAAGGAACTAACTATTAATAATTCGTTATTGCACCATTTCTATATATAACTTCTATAAGGCTGTTTGGCATAGAATCAAATAACCTTATACAATAATGATTAGTAATAATATTTTCCCATGCATTATTTACTATTTCCAGTAATTCTTCGGCATTCCGTGGTCTCACATTTCGTTTTTGGATACTTCTTGCGAGTAGTCCCCATACTTCTTCCACAGGGTTAAGATCTGGACTATGATTGGGCCAGTTAAGAACATTGATATTGTTATCTTGAAACCAGTTAGTTACGATGAGCAATATGAACGGAACAATTGTCTTGTTGAAATATGAACTCATTATTAGGAAATAATTGTGGCACAGAAGGGAGCATAATATTGTCTAAAATCCTAATATACGTTTCACTATTAAATCGTTCCTCAATATACCACAAAGCAACAGAACCACGTGCCGATATCCAAGCCTACATATTGACGAAAAATCTACCACATCCTACTCGAGCTTCTTTATGTTCAGCTTTATGTAAATATTTCTGTGCTGCTGCATGACAGCGTAGCTCCGATTCTCTTACTGGCCGGCGACCAGTACTACTCGATCCAAGAAAATTCATTTCTTCAGCAGCCTGAATAACTAAGTAAAATGGATTTTATACTAAAGCATTTACTAATTGCAAATCTTGTTGTTGAGTAGATATCCTTCGTCGTCCTGATCCAGGACTTCTACTAATCGTACCGTTTATTCTACACTTTCTTAAAATGTTACACACCAAATTTTTGTCAATATTATAACGCAGTGCAATTTGACTTATTGACCATCCATTTTCTGCTTTAGCAGTAACTCCAGATTTAATTAAATCGCTTATATGAGGTATATTAGTTTTTTGCACACTTGCAATAAATTATGACAATTAATTGACATTGTCACAAAAATTAAAGTTAAATGTACACAACTAGATTTTAGCAAAATACCGTTATAAGACGTCCTATTTTTTTTTGCTCACGACCGTACTGTCGTGTGTCGAGTAGTTCCCATACTTCTTCCACAGGGTTAAGATCTGGACTATGACTGGGTCAGTTAAGAACATTGATGTTGTTATATTGAAACCAGTTAGTTACCAATTTAATAGGTCCTTACTTTTATGATGGTCACTTCAGTGGTCAAAGGTACCTAAACTTTTTGAGAAATGAATTTAATGAATTCTTAGATGACCTACTTTTAGAGAATCGACACAACTTTCAATATTTTCAACAAGATGGAGCTCCTCCCCACAATTCCCAGATTTGCCTAGATGATTTAGACAAAATTTTGCCTCAAGATTGGATAGGTACCAATGGATTTATTCGATGGACCCCTCATTCTCCAGATATAACCCCAATGGATTTTTTTCGATGGGGGTATATTAAAGATAAGGTGTTTTCGACGATACCGCAAAATGTAGAGGACCTAAAAGCTCGAATTGAATAGGCATGTATAACGTAGTACCCATTAAGAAATAGGCATGTGATATATCGTTGAAAAGGGAGGAAAATACTCTATTTAATGGTGCCATTTCCCGCCCGTTTCAAAATATTTTTTTTAACAGTCTGAATAGTAAGTAAATCTTAAAAAAATTGATAAAAATTAGATAAAACCCCGTTGAAACACTCTGTTTTGCAAAAAATTTTCGCCTTAGAATTTTTCTCATATCTCTTCAAATAACGGAGATATTTGGTATAGACGTTTTCCGCATTTTCGATATTTTCCACCATAACTCTTAAAGTAGGCCATGGATTTCAAATGTCTTTAAACCATTTTGTAGGTTATATAAATCGGCATAATTTTCATAAAAATATTTTTTTTGTACGACCGATATTAAGTGAGATATTCTCGAGGGCCCTGATAAAATGGACAGCCTGATGATGTATAATTTCATAACAAATATTTTAGGTTCCATTCATTTTCCTCGTCAGAGTAACAGTTTTTGAGAAAATTTTTAAAAACTAGCGCGAGGTCACACTAGAAGGTGATTTCTGAAGCAAAAGGGGATGAAGCACCCTCCTGGGAGGTGGGAACTCTTTTGATCTGTATTTAGATTTCTATTAAGAGTCTGTACTCAAATTTTTAAAACTTTATAAATTATCTCTCCTATTTGCCATTTTAATTGCTAATTTATTGTGACTAAAGTTGTTAAATTTTTTTATATAAGTTATCTACTGAAGATAATTTTATCTACTGAGAATGGTAATACCACCGATAGGAAGATTAAGCTACTATCTTCTTAAAAGGAGATAACTTCATATCTCTAAATTAAATAATTTTGTGCAAAATATAAAATGAAAATTCATATACCTTCTCCTGTTCCTTCACCAATAGTAACAATACCAGTCATATTTACTACATATTGACCTTCACCCACTTGTGATCTAGCTGGATCTACATTGGATGCATAGCGACCCCTGCCACCTGATCGACCCGAACCTGAATCATCAGAGCCGATTCCTCTGTAGCCATAACCCATAAATCCGACCACATCATCAGTGCCAAATGAAAACATAAATCCCATCACACTATAACAGAGTGTCCCAAGGCCTAGTTCCATGAGTTTGTACATGAGTATTCGGTAAAAATTTTCCACCGGTATACTTCCTGCTTTGATCAAAGTGAATCCTACTATCGTTATAAATGCTAAAAATAAATATAAAGATTATTATTTTTTTAACAAGTAAAATACACGTAAATAATTATTGTGAAAATAGGCTACTGAAATTTGGATTGTGAATAATAGGTCACTAAGAATCTGATAATTGTACACAACATACTACTTTAGATTTACGCGGAAGTGGCATCAACTTTCTTATTTTAAACGGGAATTTATGGAAAACAACGAATTTTAAATGGAATCATAATTTTTTCTTGCGATAAACAACACGACACGACGTATGTCAAATCCTGCTGCCTATAAAATTCGAAAATAAAATCCCAGAGGCCTACTTTTATTTTTCAGTTTTTTCACATTTTCGACGCCATTTTTTAAACAAGTGGCAACTTAAGACATACCTCTGAAATAAAAACTTCATGGAGAATAAGATAATAAAAACTAATTTTGTTACCAAAAATAACTATAAGTATACTGTTTTATGTGGTGATCTCAATATAAATTTGTTAGACAGGGGTTTACCCACTAAATTGTTATGTGACACATTTGAATCCTTTCAACTGAATATTACTACTAATGAGCCAACAAGAATATTTCAGAATGTAAATGGTCAAACTAGTTCTCCTGCATTGGACTACTTAGTAACTAATTTGCCTTTATCAAATTATAAAGTACAAGTGTATGATCCATTGTTGGCAGATCACTTGGCTCATTTATTTTCTTTCAGTATTAGCTTAGAAAAAAAAATGTGAAAAGTGTACATATTAAAAAGAAATATTAGTGAAGAAAATATTCGTGAATTTAATGTACGGTTATTAAATAACAATTGGGACTATGTCGTATCATTAAATCCGAGAGATGCCATTAATAATTTCCTGAGTGATGTACAGTGGTATTTTGATGTAGCTTGCCCTCCTAAATATGTCGAATATAAAAATCATAATAAAATTGATAATGGTTGGCTAAAATAATTAAAGATGGACAAGTACTCAGATATTTAAGAAATAACTATAACGTAAATAATGTTATTACATACAAAAATTTGAAAAGGCAGCACAAGTATAATATCAAAATTGCTAAACAAACATTTTATAATAATAAAATTGAGTATGCGGAAAACAGGTCTAGAGAAACATGGAAAATTGCGAATCAGAGACTTGGCAAAATAAACAACTTAAGGAAACCCATTCAATTAAATATTGGTGACAGGTTAGTTTCTGATGATGTTGAAATTGCCAACTGTTTTGCGGCCCATTTTGTTACTGCGGCCTCAAATAATGTATATAATCACTTCGCTTATAATTTATCGTTACCGCATACAGTTTCTGTAAATATGGAAAACTCGCTATTTTTTCATGAGGTTATAAAATCAGAAATGATCGAAATTGTCAAGAAGCTAAAAAACGAAAGGTCATCTGGTCTGGACGGGTTAACTGCACATGTAGTAAAAAATATAATATTAAATATAATTGACCCCTTATTATACTGTATTAAAAAAGCTATCATAAATGGATACTTTCCAGATGCAATTAAAATTTCATCAGTTACTCCAATATTTAAAAAAGTTGTGAAACTGACATACATAACTACCGACAAATTTCTGTATTGAGTGTACTATCAAAAATTATAGAATAAATAATAAGTAACCGTATAATACTATTTTTAGAAAAATATAATTTATTAACAAATTCTCAGCATGGTTTTAGAAAGGATAGATCGACTGAGAGTGCATCTGCTAAAATGTTTGAGTTTGTTTACAGGGAACTGGATAACGGAAGGAATGTTGTATCTATCTTTTTTGACCTTTTAAAGCCTTCGATTCGGTTAATAAAGACATTTTAATTAGTAAGTTAGAGGCAATCGGTATAAGAGGTCATATACTAAGTTGTTTGATTTCTTATATGCAAGACAGGAGTCTAAATGTAAAATATAATAAAGTGCAATTTGACCGATTCGATATTATTTTAGGTGTCCCTCAAGGATCCGTTACTATTTCTGATATATATACTTCCTATGTCTATTAAAAACGGATATACTATCATGTACGCGGATGACACTACGGTAACTGTATCGGCTAGGAATCCTGAGGAGCTTTATAATAAAGTTCATATTGTCATGAATGAAATGAGTACCTGGTATGATCGTAACAAGCTAATACTGAATGAAAATAAGACAATATTTATGAATTTTAACCTAAGGCGTCCTGTTGTCTTACCTGGAATTTCACTATGTGACTGTTCAAAGTTTTTTTGATAGTAACTTATCGTTGGAAGAACATATTAATTATGTATGTAGTAAGTTGAATCAGGCTTATTTTGCTTAAGGAAAATTTAAACGAAAGGACTTGTAAATGTGTATTACGCTTTGGCGTATTCACATTTATATCTCTTAACATATTTATTCGGGGTCGATCTTCCGCTATTAACAGAATATTTATCTTCCAGAAAAGATTAATAAGGTTATTGTTTAACTTAAATTTCAGGAAGAGTTGTAAGACCACATTTATAAATAAAAAAATTCTTACAGTGCCGAGTATTTATATATACAAATGCTTGCCTTATGTCAAGAACAATTTAGAAACATTTGAAGGTTTATCGGACCATATATAATACGCGGAACAAAAATATATTATCCATCCCCTTACATAGGACCTCAACATATAAAGATTCACTCCAGTATAATTGCATTGTATTATATAACAAGTTACCAAGTAACATACAAAATATGACAGTACCAAAATAATATCTGACACATGAATTATTATAAAAGTTGTTTTATTTATACTGAATGTTGTTTGTGTAACCTTCTGTTAGTGCTAATTTGTTATTTTTATATTTTTTATCTAGTCAAATGACTTTACATTTACATGTTGCTTAAATATTGTTTGTCATCTGTTTTTATACATTGTTAGTGTTATATTTTTCTCATTGTTATTTATTTGTTTATTTATTTTATTATATTTATTGTACTGACTTACCATATATAGTTAAATGTATCTTCTCTAAATGATGAAATAAATTATTATTATTATTATACAGGGCGTTCCATTTAAAACAGGAAAGTTGGTGTCACTTCCAGTTAGACCAGGAGCAGTAACTTGTGTACAGTTGTGTCAGATTCTGGCTGAGTAACCTATTATCTACGATCCTAATTTCAGAAGCCTGTCTTTCATATTAATCGAGTTATTTCGTAAGCGGTGCTTTCAAAACCACCCGGTATATCAATAATTAAAGAAACAAACGTTTGAAATAAAACATAATCTTAGAGTTTTTCTGTCTATATAAGGTTTATCTATAATTTATATCATTATAATGAAGAAGACTTTATAACTTTCGATTTTGCCATTATGTCTAATAAAATGGGTCGAAATTTATCGCTTTGGATGAAATAATTCAAAGCGGGCTGAAATTTTGGGAACAGACTTAAATTGTGGTACCTTTTAACATATCAAAAGTCCCCACCTGTAGATGCCTCCGGAGGGGAGAGGGATGGGAGAGGGGCGGGAGAAAATAATTTAAAAAAATCGGTTTTTCGTAAAAAACTCGGAAAGCATCAATTTTACTGTAAAATATGTATCAATGAAAATTATAGGCAATAAAAATCCGCACAGTTTTGTTTTTTTCTTAACTTCGTACGACCTATTGGAGCCGAGATAGATTTTTTGACAGTTTTACAGTTTTGCGACACAACGGAAACGCGCGCGTTCTTCGCTAAAATCTCAAAAACGGTTGTTCGGATCGTAAAACGTTTCGAAAGAAATTTGTAGAGAATGTGATTACGAACAATTTTCTTTTATTTTTGATTTCCACTCGATCAATATTAGCAGATATATGAATTTTTAAAACATCTTTACAGCGATAAAAACTCGAAAAAGGTAGATCATACGCATATCTAATGAAAGTTAAAGAGAATCAAATTTTGAATATGTACAAAATCGTTTTGATAACGAGTGAATAGAGATAAAAGGGAAAAACATGAAAAATTGTCATTTTCAAGTGTATTTAGACAAATAGCTATTCTTTGATTGACTCTATATTAGGCAATAATGACACTAAAGGTTTTTTGAAGACAAGTAAATTATCTGTAAAATGAGCTCCAAGTGATTTTCATACGATGAATGGTTCACGAGTTACAGCTGTTTAAAGTTAGGAGCAAAAATTTTTTTTATTATAAATTACCATTTTCCTGCAAGAACTGTGCACAACAACACTTTAAAAAAAATAAGGGTCCAGCATGAAATGTCTCAGAAATGCTCACAGAATAACTTCTGATACTTCAAGAAGTGAAAAAATATTATTAAGTGCACTTTTTTGTACTTCAAACGTGACGAAAATTACTTGTTTGCTAAACATTAAAAATCAACCGCATTTTCAAAAAAAATCATACATGAAGAAGTGTTTTTTGTAGGAAATGTTGTAAGCTTTCATTTAGGTCTTATGAAATTTTGTCGTAAAGTCAAAAGAAACGTTATATACCGGGTGTAGGAGGATCAAACATTTGTTGGTTTAATGGTGTTTTTATTGTGTCTTTAAAAATTGTTTAAAATTCTTGTTAATCGAGTTCAAAATGCCGCGAGATGAAAAAGTGGACACGTTAACCTCTTGTATAAATTTGCGGCATTTTGAACACAATTAACAAGAATTTTAAACAATCTTTAAAGACACAATAAAAACACCGTTAAACCAACAAATGCTTGACAAGCTAAATATTTCATTGTTTTCAAAGCCACCTTAGTTACTTCTTAACATTTAATTAAAACAAAATTGTATTTTCTTATTTTCTTTTAGCTTTAATTTTGTTTGTATTTATCGCACATTTTAATACGACATATGAATAAATTCCTTATTAATAGTACTAATAAATGGTACTACGGCACCGATATGGTTCCATTTGAAAAAATTGAGTTTTGCCCCAAAAACAATTTTGGTGAATATTATTTGCTCATAAATCACGTGTTTTTAACGGGATTTCGATTTTTGTAGCATTACACGGGTCATTTAGAATAAATCGGAACTGTCATGGCACACTTAAATGGAAAACTAAAAATTATATTACAAAAAAATTAATGTTTGAAATGTCACTTATGTGTGGCACCGTTGGATTCAGAAAATTATGCAGAATTCAAAAATGCAATAATATACAGAGTGTTACATTTAAAAATCACTCACTTTCACTTCCAGCGAAATCGGAATTGAAAAAAAAATCAATTGTATGTCAAAAAGTGCCGCTTATTATGTATGTTGTATATCTTAAATTTCAATCAATTATCTTCAAAACTAACGGAGAAAAGGGGGATACACCATGATCCTGTTACACCCGGTATACAAAAAAAGGAATTAAAAAATAATATTGGTTCAATTTTTCTGAACAAAAACAGGTTTCAAGAACCCTTTTTTTTAAGAGAACGAACGACTTATGCTAATTCATACTTTCATATGTACATAAACTAACAAAAATAGGTCAAAACCAATTTTTAAAAAATTGTTATGCAGAGTTCTTGCAGAAAAATCTTAATTTATAATAAAAAAGAAATTTTTGCTCATAGCTTTAAACAGCTGTAACTCGTGAACCATTCATCATATGAAGGTAAGTTGGAGCTCATTTTACAGATAATTTAATTCTCTTCAAAAAACCTTTAGTGTCATTATTGCCTAAAGCCAATCAAAAAATAACAATTTGTCTAAATGCACTTGAAAAGGACAATTATTCATGTTTTTCCCTTTTATATTCATTCACTCGTTATCAAAACGATTTTGCACATACACCAACATATTCAAAATTAGATGTTCTTTAACTTTTATTGGATACACTATATGCGTACGATCTATTGTTGATTTTTATTGATTTTATCATGAAATAAGTGTTCTAATAGCGCGCTATAAATATGATTGAATTGAAATGAAAAATAAAAGGAAATTGTTCGTAATCGAATTTTCTCTACAACTTTCATTTTTTAACCTATTTTCTTCCCACCGCCGGTGTCTACGGATGGGGACTTTTGATATGTTAAAAAAGTACCACAAAATAAGCCTGTTTCCAAAATTTCAGCCCCCTCTGAATTATTTCATCCAAATTTTCCCATTTTATTGGGCTATCATCATTTTTTAAAAATTTAGTCGGATTCTTTCATTACTTTTCACTCAGAAAAATAATAAGTCGTGTGTATGTACATTTTCTACAAATCTCTCAGATTTCAAAGGAAAAAAAATACTATTGAGTGAGGGAATAGCTAATGCTAATTTCCGTCAGGATGTTAATTCGAGATAAATCGTTTAAAAAATTGAAAAATAAATCCTGCTTCAAAACCAGAGAAATAAAAAAAATCGGTGTGGTACAACTCTGATAAATTCTCCATTTAGAAATAAATACATTTTGATATTAATATTTTTATTTAAAATTATTGTAAATCTACTGAACTAAGATGTCCTGTTCCCGCAATAACTTTTTATTTCGTTAAATCGCCGTGACTTTTCAACCAATCTTGATAAAATATTATACACAGAATTTTAAAAAACACCAACAAGCGAAGGGAACCTTACAGCAGGGATTTAATTAATTTTTGCCGATTTAATTTTTTTTTCTGATGAAACTGTATCATAAATAAAGAAATACGTCTTGCTCTGTTTGTTTGAATGGACCTAGTTATTAAATTTTGGAAATATAAGCACAACCCTTAAATGCCAGGAAGAAGAAGAAGATCAGTAAGGAAGATTAGTGGATCGGTGTATACTGCATTAACCTATCGCCTAGATAATTGGGATCCAAACACCACCAGGGCTTTCTTCTTATGGATAAATTTCATTGCCAATTGATCTATTTATTTTAATAATCAGGCATTTGTGTTAATATTTTGAATTATTTCTCTAGTTTTACAGGAAGAAAATGATGGAAATCGATAATTCCCAGCTGTAAGGTCCACTTGCAAGTTGAGTTTCTGCACCAACTATAGTTTTTAGGCCGGGCGGCGGCAGCAAGAACCGTGTACCCATCGATTTAAAGAAAATTTCATTTTTGTAGTAATAGTTTTTTACTATTAGTAGGTACATACCAGGAAGCTTGGTCGTACCCTGGTGGGATTTGTCCTCTCTGAGACTGCACTATGTACCCATGTAATTAAAGAACAAAATTATGTTTTTCTAATTGTACTTCAGTAGCGTAACAAAGTAAAAATGGTCTGCCGCGTGATACCCTGGTGGGTGGCGCGAACGAACCGAAAAGTACCACCCTTTTCTAATGGGTATTTTTTACCCATTGATTTAAAGAATTAACTTTACACCAAATTCAAGGTTACCTTTAACTTTTTTATCTCATTGGTCTTGCAGGCCACAGCTTGGCGATTTTTTCTGGCCGAGGGGAGAAAGTAGGTAAAAAATCGGTTTTTCGCAAAAAACTCGGAAAGTATCAATTTTACTGTAAAATATGTGCACATGAAAATTATAGGTAATAGTAATCCGCACAATTTCGTTTCTTTTTTTTAATTTCATACGACCTATTGGAGCCGAAATAGGTTTTTTGAAATTTTGAGTTTTGCGACACAACGGAAACGCGCGCATTTTTCGCTAATATCTCGAAAGTTCTCGTTTGGATCGCAAAATGTTTCAAATGAAAATTGTAGAGAAATAAATTATGAACAATTTCCTTTTATTTCTCATTTCCATTCGATCGATATTGGCAGAGATATGAATTTTTAAACATCTTTATAGCGCGCTATCGGAACACTTGTTTAATGATAAAATCCATAAAAACTCGAAAACGATAGATCGTACGTATATAGTGTATCTAATGAAAGTTAAAGAAAATCAAATTTTGAATATGCTGGTGTACGTACAAAATCGTTTTGATAACGAGTGAATTGAGATAAAAGAGAAAAACCTGAAAAAATGTCAATTTCAAGTGCACTTTGACAAACAGCTATTGTTTGATTGGCTTTAGGCAATAATGATATTAAAGGTTTTTTGAAGAGAATTAAATTACCTGTAAAATGAGCTCCAAGTGACCTTTATAACGATGAATGGTTCACGAGTTACAGCTGGTTAAAGCTATGAGCAAAAATTTCTCATTTATTATAAATTAAGAGGTTCCTGCATGAACTGTGCATAACAATTTTTTAAAAATTGGTTTTGAACTATTTTTTAATTAGCTTATATACGAATGAAAGTGATGCAATAGCATAAGTCGTTCGCAAGGTATATTTTCTTTTAAAAAAAGGTTCTTGAAAGCTGTTGTTGTTCAGAGTAATTGAAGCAATATATTTTTCATTTCTTTTTTTTGTATATATCATCGCTTCTTTTGGTTTTACGATAAAAAAAGGAAAGCTAACAAAATTTCCTACAAAAAACACATTTATTTGTACGATTTTCAATAAGTAGCGACAAGGAATTGATGACATTGAAAACGCGGTTGATTTTTAATTTTTAGCAAACAGGCAGTTTTCGTCACATTTGATGTACCAAAAAGTACATTTAATAATTTTTTTTGACATTTTAAAGTACCAGAAGTTATTCTGTGGGCATTTCTGATACTTCAAAAAGGGAAAATATATAATTTGTGGTTCAAATGTGACGAAAATTGCCTGTTTGCTAAAAAGTAAAAATCGTCAAATTTTCAATCGTCAATTCCTTGTCGCTACTTACTGAAAATCATACACGAAACAGTGCTTTTTATAGGAAATTTTGTAAGCTTTCGTATAGGTCTTAAGTCAAAAGAAGCGATAATATATACAAAAAAAGGATTGAAAAAATATTGATTCAATTTTTCTGAAGAAAAACATTTTCAAGAACCTTTGTTTTAAAGAAAATATACCTTGCGAACGACTTATGCTGTTGCATTACTTTCATATATATATATATATATATATATATATATAAGCTAATAAAAATAGGTCAAAACCAATTTTTAAAAAATTGTAACAGCCAGTACCATAAACAATGCCAAAAGAATCCATTAACTAAAGGGCGCTTTATGGTTAAAGTTGACTTTCAATCACTTTTAAAGTCTGTCGTGTATCATAAAGCAAATTCCATCGTCTGTTTAGTAAAGGAAGATTTTTGTAGTATTTTCATGTTGGCTGAACTGAAAAACCTGTGAGAATACCGATTTGTGCAGTTCTTACGGCGCTTACGGCGTTACGTGATCTAGTTTTTGACAACTTGTCAATTAGTCAATTTATATAACTTAACTTTTTGCCCCCACGAAGCAACGACTGTAATTGTTTACAATCCTTGCCTACGAACACCGAGTTTAAACGTATTTTTTAAAAAATAAGAATGTATATGCAATAATATAAGTGCAATAAATTTTGTATTTTAGTGTGAGAAAGGAAAATCCAAAATAGGGACGTGGAACAGTTACATACCGCGAAACTTGAAGGAACCCGTTTCAAAAAAATTAAGGCCCACAATCATTAGTCCACTTGTATTAGCTAAAAAGGAATATTATAAAAAGAAGGCATTGTATTTGGAAGCAGAGACCGAATTGCGAAAAGCTCAGAACATGAGAGAACAGGAAGAACATACAAAAAAGTTATTACTACTAGATATAGAAATAGCGTTAAAAAAAGAACAATTACGTAAAGTTAAGGACAATAAATAGACATAATTATTTTAAATAAAAATATGTTTATTAAAAAAACTTTATAAATTTGCAAAATGTTCATTAATAATTAATCTTCGAATATTGTATCCTGCGATACCAATATTTGCGTTCTCAGCGTCATCAACATTTTGGCCATTTTCTTCACCTCCGTCTAGATCGTTAAACCACTCCTCAGGAATATGTTCGTTCATATCTAAAGCTATGTTATGCAACACAGCTGTTGCCACAATAATAGTCATAATTGTCTGCAAGTTGACCCTCATTCCAAACCGTAATATTGGAAATCGTCGCTTCCAGACTCCATATTGTCTTTCAACTGCATTTCGTGTTCGTATTATCGATTCATTATAAAGATTTTCTGCTTCAGAATTTACATGAGCCAACTTTGTCATCAGATATGGTGCAACTGCGTAGCCACTGTCACCGACCAAAAGAAATCTACCATATCTGCCGGTTTCAAATTCTCGTTTCACACGACTGTTGTCTGATCGTGAGAAGAACCTGGCCAACGTGCCACTATGTCCCGAATTTTTAATGATGCGTCACAGATTGTTTGTACATTTAAGCAAAAGTACCCCTTTCTTGAGCGATATATTTCAGCTTCAGGACCTCCTACAGAATCTATTTTCACCAAGGTGCAATCTATTGCACCAATTACCCGTGGAAAACTCGCAATTCTGTAAAATTCTGCAGAATTGAATTCCATTTCTTCATTACTACTACACATTTTTATGTATTGGGGTCGTAATGATGCGATGGCCGAAGAAACTCTTCGTACAATTCTGCTAGCAGACATTTTTGAAACGCCAATAAAATCTCCAACAGAGATTAATAAATTTCCAGAAGCATAAAATCTTAATGTTAGTAGTAGCTGCTCCATCGGCTGAATACAGCCCCCCCTAAAAGTTATTTACATTTGATCTAGGTAGGTACAAACATGAGACATTAGGTAGGTAGATACTTTAACATACCTATTTGTAGGAAAACTTATCACATCCGCTATTTTTTGTAGTAAAGCTAAAGCGGTAGACTTTGTTAATAGGAATCGGTCGAAAAAATCTATATCATCGTATTTCGTAAAATACTGCTGCCGCGGCCTGTAAATTTTCGGTCTTCTCAAAACAATATAATCTTCTTCTTCAGAAGAACTGGAACTACTGCTTGACACCCCATTATCTCCCATTTTATTATATTTTAAAATTGAATACAAATTGAAATATTGCTGTCATCAAATTTGTAGGTTATATTTCACAATAAAGTGACTTTTACTATCGCAAAAGGGCCAAAATCGAGACTTTATCAAAAAGGAAGCTTTATTGCTTAATCCTTCTTTAAAACCGGTTTATGGTAAAGGTCTGACAGGTAAAAAGAATCCTTTACGTTTAAAGGCACTTTACTGCCCTTTATGGTACTGGCTGTAAGGCACAGTTCCTGCAAAAAAGACTTAATTTATAATAAAAAATAAATTTTTGTTCATAGTTTTAAACAGCTGTAACTAGTGAACCATTCATGGTATGAAGGTCACTTGGAGCTCATTTTACAGATAATTTAATTCTCTTCAAAAAACCGTTAGTATCATTATTGCCCAAAGCCAATCAAAAAATAGCTGTTTGTCAAAATGCACCTGAAAATTACAATTTTTCATGTCTTTCCCTTTTATCTCTATTCACTCGTTATCAAAACGATTTTATACGTATACCAGCATATTCAAAATTTGATTATCTTTAACTTTCATTAGATACACTATATGCGTACGATCTATCGTTTTCGAGTTTTTATCGACTTTATCATGAAACAAGTGTTTTGATAGCGCGCTAGGAAGATGTTTGAAAATTTGTATCTCTGGCAACATTGACCCAATGGAAATGAAAAATAAAAGGAAATTGTTCGTAATCGAATTCTCTACAACTTTCATTTGAAACATTTTGCAATCCGAATTTTCGAGGTTTTAGCGAAAAAAACGCGCGTTTCCGTTGCGTCGTAAAACTGTCAAAATTTCAAAAAATCTAACTCGGCTCCAATAGGTCGCACAAAGTTAAAAAAAAGAAACGAAATTGTGCGGATTTTTATTACCTATAATTTTCATGTGCACATATTTTACAGTAAAATTGATACTTTCCTAGTTTTTTGCGAAAAACCGATTTTTTTACCTATTTTTCTCCTCCCCCATAAAATTGGTCAGCCAGAAAAAATCACCAAGCTGTGGAGGTAAAAAAGTTAAAGATTTAATCTTTAATTTGTTGTAAAGTGGATCCTTTAAATCGATGGAAATTACCACCCTTTTCGGTTGGCCCGCGCCACCCACCAGGGTATCACGCGGCAGACCATTTTTACTTTATTGCGCTATTTAAGTATAATTAGAAAAACATAATTTTATTCTTTAATTACATGGGTATTTAGTGCAGTCTCAGAGAGGGGCGAAATCATCCTCTTACACAAATCCCAAAGGGCAAGGGTTAAACGACCAAGCTTTCTCGTATCTACTAATAGTAAACTATTACTAAAAAAATGAAATTTTCTTTAAATCGATGGGTACACGATTCTTGCAGCCGCCGCCCGGTCTATTTATTTATTAATTTTCTTGAAGCAACTAGTCATGTCATATTATACTGGTACTAAGGAACTATATCTATGTGCCAAATTTGATCAAAAACGTTAGAGTCGTTTCAGAATAATGTCTTTATTTAATTTACGAGCTTTCAATCTTACAGATCCTACGCAAAAATGGTCAGATCTATTTATTAGATCTCTTTTAATCAATATTTTACGCATTCTCTCAATTAGGAATGGCTTTCCGATCATTGGTGGGGACAGAAATGTTAAATTATGTTAAACGTCTAAATTTACATTAAAGGTTTAAGACAAAATTTCGTCATTTCTTGATCTCCTCATACAAGTAAAGTGTTTTGGCCACCAAAAAACTTGTACAATATAAATCATGTACGTAACATAACTTAGCGGGTATTAACTTTCATGCTTACCACCTATACCCCTAATGGCAGTATACGTAGGATAAAATGATTCAATTTGGTCTTGTCCTCCGCCTTCTTCTCCGCCCTCAGCACGTGCAAATATCTCATAAGGAACAATTTGGTTTGCGTTTGGAATGTGGTAATCAACTGGAAAATCATCATAAATATCGTAGTTCATGACGGAATGTCGCTGTGACTTTAAAATGAATTCAAACTTCTAGATTTTCTAGTATGAAATGTTTGTTTGTTGTAACTCCTTAGTGCAGTGCCGAACTGGTTTTCAAAGGCCAAAAATCCTAAAATTTTTAGCAGTATGTGGATGGTCGGAAAATTTAGGATTAATGGTACATAAATGGGGAAAAATGGTGTGCTTTTAGGGGTGAAACGTGGTTTTTACGATTTACGGCAAAACTAGACCTCCTATCGAAGAAAGTTAAATACAGAAGTTGTAGATCTACAACTTTTATTCTTATATTCTTTCTCTTATTTTTCAACATAACCTCAAAACTATTGAGCCCAATTTTTTGATTTTTTATTTTTATCTGTCACGGAAAAGATTCGATTTTAATAAAATTTTGTGAAAATGGACATTGTTGTCTCAAATAAGTTGTAGTTTTTTTAACCGAAATATTTATTTTGTGATTTTATGCGAATTTAATTTGAAAAAAGGCCTAATTTTCAATAGAAAAAGTTGATTAAAAAAATTTTGATTTTGAAAATTTCAGGACTGTATTTTTTTCATTGAAACGTCTATTTTAAGATGGTGTAGAAAATCATACTGTTACCGTGGAAAAACATTGTCAAAAATGGGAAAAACCAAAACAAAGATTGTTTCAAGATCGATTTTTCCGTAATTGTCACGAATTCTTCATTGTTTATTGAAATGAAGTGTTGAGAGCGAAGCAAAATGGTAATTTCAATGTAATATCAAATAAGGAAACTTTGATTAACCTTTTAAGGTTCGGGCTGTTGAGAAACAAATTGTTTAAACAATAGTTTTACATAAAAAAATTGCTATAAGACAGTTTTTGCTCAAGAAAATGTTGTTTATGCTTCATATGTATTGTCACAAACCAGGCTCAGGTAATACAAAAGACACACAGCTTCAAACATGAATAAAAAGCAATATTGTCTGAAAGTTATTTGTGGCATTCTACGAATATTCTTTTCTTTTATTTGGGTTTTCTACCACATGTATTATCCTCTTCAAAAACAAATCAGAATCTACAAAATAATAGGATTATTGGAAAAAAGCATCTGCGTCCGTGACGTATACGTCAAAGGAACAGTCAGAGCTTATTTTTTACAAATAATATAAATCGGAATAAACACAGAAATAATGTATTTTGCTGACGTTTCGGAAAGTAGTCTCTTTCCGTTTTCAAAGCTTTTTTAGAAGAACTCTTATTTGCTGTGTATGTCAAATACACAGCTTTAAGATTCTATTTATGTTATTTCCATAGATACTTACTACTTACACAGAACTGATGTTATTTTTTTTTTTGATAATGTTGAGTTTGTTAAGTAGTTCTTCTTTTAACATTGGTAGCCAGGTTGTACAAATATCTACAGAAAAATTCGATACGCTCTTATCTTCATTTAATAAAATTATTGCTGATTCTTTAATTTTTTTCTTTTATTATCTGCCTCTTTTGTTAAAATTTTTGTCGAGTCCCAGTTTATTCTATGTCCGTTTTTCCAAGCATGTTCACAAATCTTTGATTTCTGAATTTCATTCAATCTAATGTAATTCTTGTGCTCATCCAACCTCACACTGAAAGGTCTGGATGACTCACCAACATAATATTTATTACATTCGCACGGAATATTGTAAATACAGTTTTTTGAATTCTGCTCCCTGTTTATCGGTTTTGTTTTTGTTAAAATAGATCTCAAAGCGTTCCCCGTTTGAAATACCTTTCCAACATCAAAATTTGTCATATATACGGTGTAGCTTCTCCTATAGTCCGTATACATAAGGAATTGTTGCTGTATCAGTTTTTGTCATACCCTATTGTGCCTATCTTCAACATTTATGAAAACTCTATCAACAAAGGCTTCAGGGTATTGATTTTGTACTAGAATCTCTTTGATACATTTTTTCTCGTTATTTAATATTTCATTATTAGATGAAATTATTTTGACTCTCTCATATAACCATTTTACAACACCCCTTTTAAAATTCATTGATTAATTTGAGTTATAATTTAGATATCTATTAGTATGTGTTGGTTTTCCATTAACGCTTTTTTCAATTGTATTATTTACCCTTTTAATTAAAACATCTAAATACGGTAGTTCATTCATACTTTCATAGTTAAAGATAGGTTGCTGAATGATAATAATAATTTGGAAACTAGAACTAAATTAAGTGTAAATAGCATAATGAAACTCTCAACAATGTGTATAAAAACAACCTATTTTCAATTGGAAAATGAGTTCTATCAGCAGTATTTTGGTATAGCAATGGGGTCTCTATTATCACCAATTTTAGGCAACACATTTATGGAGAACTTTGAGAACACATATGTTCAAAATTGGATAAACAAACCGGTTGTCTGATGGAGATATGTTGATGACATCTTTGCAATTTGGCCTCTTGGTGTTGATTTACTAGATAGTTTTTTAGAAAATATAAATAGTAAGCAACCGTCTATTAAATTCACATTAGAAGTAGAAAGTAGGAATGAACTACCGTTTTAGATGTTTTAATTAGAAGGGTAAATAATACAATTGAAACAAGCGTTTATAGAAAACCAACACATACTAATAGATATCTAAATTTTAACTCAAGTCGGTCAATAAATGTTAAAAGGGGTTGTATAGTTATTTGTTTAACTAGGCAGCAAAATAGTAGATTCTCAGCTAAGGCAATAAATCTATTTTGCTGCTGAGTTAAACATTTATATTTTTCGCCGATTGTTTAAATATATTCTAAAATAATTAAATTATTACAATTCTCAATCTCTTTATTTTTGTTGAAATAAATTCAATAAAAATTCATAAAAAATCGCAGTTGTTACTAGTTGGTTACCATGAAAACTAAATGTCACTTTCCCTGTCTAGGCAGGAAAATGCTCACTTTCTTGCCTAGGCAAAGAAAGTGACACTTTGCTGATTGACATTAGTCAGCAAAGTTAGTACTTTGCTGTCAATCGGCGAAAAAAATGTTTATATGATAGGGCCAAAATAATTTAATCTAATAATGAAATATTAAATAACGAGAAAAAAATTATCAAAGAGGTTCTAGTACAAAATCAATACCCCTAAGCCTTTGTTGACCGACTTTTCATAGATGTTGAAAATAGGTACAATCGAGTACGACAAAAAACCTGAACATCATTATACAGCAACAATTTCTTATGTATACGGACTAGAAGCTACGCCGTATAGGCGACAAATTTAATGTTAGGACTGTTTTTCAAACGGGGAACACTTTGAGATCTATTTTAACAAAAACAAAACCGATAAACCGGGAGCAGAATTCAAAAAACTGTATTTACAATAATATCCCGTGCGAATGTGATAAATGTTATGTGGGTGAGTCATCCAGACCTTTCAGTGTGAAGTTGGATGAGCACGAGAATTACATTAGAAAGAATGAAATTCAGAAATCAAATATTTGTGAATATGCTTGGGAAAACGGACATGGAATAAACTGTCAAAAATTTTAACAAAAGAGGCAGATAACAAAAAAAGAAAAATTAAAGAATCAGCAATAATCTTATTAAATGAAGATAAGTGCGTATCGAATTGTTCTGTAGATATTTGTACAACCTGGCTACCAATGTTAAAAGAAGAACTTAACAAACTCAACATTATCTAAAAGAAAATATCATCAGTTCTGTGTAAGTAGTAAGTATCTCTGGAAATAACATAAACAGAATCCTAAAGCTGCGTATTTGACGTACACAGCAAATAAGAGTTCTTCTAAAAAAGCTTTGAAAGCGGAAAGAGGCTACTTTCCGAAACGTCAGCAAAATACATTATTTCTGTGTTTATTCTGATTTATATTATTTGTAAAAATAACCTCTGACTGTTCCGTTGGCGTAAACATCACATGCGCAGAGGCTTTTTCCAATAATTCTATTATTTTGTAGATTTGGTGATTTGTTTTTGAAGAGGATAATACATGTGGTAGAAAACCCAAATAAAATTAAAGAAAATTAATAGTTCTAACTATTGTAACATCTATATGTAAAGTTTAGGTTACAAGTGAAATATTGAATTATTTTGTGATTTTTTAAGCTTTTAAAAATGTTTCCTTTTGCCTATTTATGAAGAGTACTATAACAGTACCTACTACGTGCATATTTATTTATATTTGCAAATTGAAAGTTAAAATATACAAAAAAAGAGTATTTAAAATCATATTTATTTTCAAATAATTAAAGTAAAACCCACGTATTGAAAGAATAAAAAATATCATGTTTTTTTTACTTCTTCAACAAAATCATTGATTTTTATTTTTTTAAATCATGATTTTTTCCAACCCTCTTGGCTACCATTCTCTAACTTAATCAATATTTAATAATTTAAAACTTAAATTTGTACAAAGAAAACACCACTTTGGCAACAAATGTATATTTATATTATAAGGTAATATAATATTATTTACAAACAATATACACAATGAATTACAATGTCACAAACATATTAATAGACTTACACGAATGCAACTTCAAACAATTCAACATACCGACAACGTATCTTTTAGAATTGTTAAAATCAAACAATTTACACTCAGTATAAGTTGCGTTATAATTTCAAATGAGCTTGGAAGCACTTTGTACCCGATGCAGGATAAAATATCGTCGTGTTATATGAATCACTCAAAATTTAAGTTAAACCCAGTTTCGAAATTAATAAAATATTCTTTGTGCTACTTTTGAAGAAGACTTGGGACGCCTAACCCCGTAATGAATGATTCAAATAAACGATTGAAAATATTAGGCAATAAAATCTAGCACACCATATGTCTTCGACTAACTAAAAGTCGAGTTATTCGGTGGGAATGTCATTTGCAGTAACAATAAAATTAGTAGACAATGACTCCAGCACAGTATATCTTGAGAGTCCACACGTCGCGTCGTCGAAATCTAGTAATTCACTCTCAATCGGCCGTTATGAAAATTACGAAAAGTTTTTTGCCAGCAAGAAAAACGAAACAATAATCTACGTGTCTATGAGTTTATTTTTCTTTTTAAACATTTTACAATGTTTATATATGGTGCGCAAAAGTTCTGAATTTGATCGAATACGGCTGCACTTGTAATGTAGATATAAAAATTCTGTCAGTAGAGTATTTTCTTACTTTCAATTCTACATAACCCAAGAAAATGCCACAATTCGATTTTTTTTCAAATTGAATGTGCTATTTTCAGTCTTATCATCTGATGAAATGTTAAATTACCTTGCCATTGATGTATCATGCAAAAAAAACGCAACAAGTTAATATTGGGTAAGATTTGAGGTCTTATAATATTTTTATTTTTAGTTTAATTTTCGTAAACTGTAGATGAAATGACTAATTTCAACTTGCATATCCATTCTTATGTTAAATGCTGGCGTATTAGTCATTATGCAGGGTTAATTAAAAGTTCGTTGTATAACCTTAATTTTAAAACACTCTGTGGAATAATTTCGTAGCGAAATTCTATCAAAATACCAATTTTTGATAAGAACCATTCCTTTGTTTTTTGGTTAATATCTTTAGGTGCACTGGTACGTTTTTAAGAGCGGAATGAACTTGTCACCAACAGTTTACTTTGAGAAATGTTATTTTTTGCCGGTTTTGCTCTAATGTCAGTTTGATAGCTTAGTTTATGAGTCTAGCAATGAAATGGCAACAATCTATTGTTTAGTTTTATTAAGCAATTATTACAACTTACATAAAAAGAAAAAAAAAAATAAGAAAATTTATTTATGCAAACAATTCAACTTCAAAATCAAACTTCAAATCAAAACAATTCAACTGTAACTTAACTAACCTAAAGAAACGTACTTTTTACAACAAATTTAGCTTAATATTTTGTATTACCACCTCTAGCCCTTATGACTGCCTGCATACGTCGGTTCATACTGTCAATAAGGTTACATATACCATCTTGAGGAATATTTTGCCATTCCTCCTGAAAGGCTAAACGAAGCTCATTTACCGTAGCCGGAGCTACTTCGCGATCTCTAACGCGCCTACCAAGCATGTCCCATACATGGTCTATGGGGTTAAGATCAGGCGAACATGCAGGCCAGTTCATTTTGTTAATACCAACTTCCGCGAGATATTGTGTAACACGCAATGCTGAATATGGCCACGCATTATCCTGCATTAGGATAAAGCGATCGCCGATAAATCCACTAAAAGGTACAAAGTAATGTTAATTAATATTTTCTCAATATATCGGTAGGCCGTCAAGGATCCATCGATGACCACCAGATCAGTGTAGGCCTCCCGGGTTATTCTTCCCCACACAATTACTGAACCTCTTCCATAGCACAGACGGGGACTGAACGTGCACTTTGCAAATCTTTTTCTGGCCCTTCTTCATACCCTTTTCCGTCCATTTGGAGAAAGTAAGCAAAATCTGGGTTCGTCAGTAAAAAGAACATTGTTCCATTGCCCTAAGTTCCAAGGTAAATGTTCAGTGGCAAACTGCAGTCTAGCTACTCGGTGATGAGGAAGCATTTTGGGTCCAGTTGCTGGTCTGCAAACTTTCAAACCAAACTCCTTCAATCTTCGGCGAACTGTCCACACACTAACATTAGTACATCGGACTTCTTGGAGTTGATTTCTTGTCTGCACTGATGTTAAATGACGATCCCGCAGAGTGTTAACGTGAAGAAATCTGTCATCCATAGCAGTAGTTTTTCGTTTTCTGCCACAACCTGCCCTACGTTTATTTCTGCCAGTTTGTCTAAAACGTTCGACTACTCTTTTGATGGTAGAGCGATGAACATGAAGGATTCTTGCAACATATTTATAATTACGTCTCAACAAGAGCAACAGCTTTTGCGTAATTTTCCGCGCTTAAAACCATGGTAGGAGTATAATAAGTCTTGCGTAACAAGAATCACTGTAAAACTGACATTAAAGCAACAACGAGCAAAGCCGGCTCGTCAAAAAATAACATTTCTCGAAGTAAACTGTTGGTGACAAGTTCATTTGGCTCTTAAAAATGAACCAGTGCACCTAAACACATGAACCAAAAAACAAAATGTTGGAAAGGAATGGTTCTTAACAGAAATTGGTATTTTGAAAAAATTTGGCTACGAAATTATTCCACAGGGTGTTTTAAAATTAGGGTTATACAACGAACTTTTAATTGATTAAAAAAAATTATAAGATCTCAAATCTGACCAAATATTAACTTGTTGCGTTTTTTTTGCATGTGAGTGTAGATATGTTAAATGTCTACGTCAAATCGAAACACACATAAATACTTTATAAAACTGCATTATTTTTCGACAGTTTATACCTCTCATTTTTTACAAAGAAAACTGCAGAAGCATCCATGTTTGCGGCCATTTTCTTAAAATGGCGTCTCATAAATTTAATGTGAACAAAAATTATTAGTTTATTAATTTCGCATCGCCATTTTTACGGACTTGAGCAAGTTAACCACGAACTGCATAAAATATGATCATTCCTACAAAATAAGTTATTGTAGTATGAACATGTAACAATAAACGATTTATAAACGTTTATTTACAATGCTGCACATGGTTATCGTAACCTGCAGTCTTACGGTGCAGATGAAAAAGGCAATAAAACTTTACGACTGTATTAAAATACTAAATACTAGCCGTAAAACTAATTGCAGGAACGCACTTTAAATATTTAGATCAATCGTTCAATTTTACGGTCTAATATTATTATGTACATTTTGATACATACGAATGTTAAATACGGTTCTGTACTATTTCGTCCGCAAATTGTGTCGCTTACCTTTATAGGTTTTTGGTACGTTGGCTTGTTTGATGATACCATATCGAATGATTCAACGGCGTTAATAATGGAGTTCGTAAAGTTATTTTTTCTATGTGCAGAGAAGGTCTGAATTATACTAAAATTCTTCTAAATTTCTTCCTATTGGGAAGGTTTGAGTTGAAAAAAACAAATAAACCGTCAGGGGATTTACAAATAAACTCATTTGAAATTTTAAATTATCTGAGTGTAAAATATTTACAAGAACAAATATGCGAATAAATATCTACCAAAATATATTTATCATAACAATTTTAGTAAAGTGTCAAAGCATATCTTTCCTAAATATAATAATTATAGTTTGCAGAAATACAATAACTAAATATTTAAAAATTTGTTCATGCTATTCATATATAAAAGTATCAAATAGGTATATATACAAATTTAAATGATAAATATGAAACTAACCCAAAATGTTTCTAATCGTGGAGAGGAACGAAAAACTTGAGTAGGTAATTTTTATGAATGCTAATAGCTTCGAAGACCACGCTTGTGAAACGTTGTGAATATAGTTTCAAATTTGTAGTAAACATTGACAGAAAATAAGACATTTATTTTTGTGCCATTATTCTTTATACCTATTTTTTTAAGAAAAATCAATTCGAGGAATCTAGTTGTAATTATAACTATAACTTTGAGAATGGAATTTTAACATTAGAATATAAAGGAACGCATAGTTTATCATTTCTTCACTTTACTGGTATATTTATAAAGATTTTCACCAACTATCATCAGACACGGGAACATATAATATTGGCGCAGTCGGTAGGACCTGAAAAACACCCTGTGCACTTCGTGAAAACATAGCCGAGGGAACAAGACCTACATCTACAAAAGGTGCCTAACCACCGGGAACTGCTGCATACAGGTGATGGATTTCAAACAAAAAGAACTTATAGACAAATCAAATCACGGAAATGATTTCAAGAAGAAACAATTCAAGAAATACAAGCAACAAGTAATAAACAAATACATAATAGCAAGATATAATTGCTAGGCTTGTTATATAAAAAACAAACTGTATCATTGAGACAAACCTTCTCAAATTACATATTGCATAACAGTTCGGATCAGTAACAGCTCATCTTAAGCGTCAAATATCATTCCAACTTATCATAATTTCGTACTGAACTGTTATCTTACATTTCCCCTCTTTCAAAAATTATAAATACTACCGTCAGTTCATTGTAATCTCAGTTTATAAACTCACTTTATATTAAACGTTTATCACACTCAATACTGACTATATTAGTACCTAAATGAAATTGTGTTTAGATGTGAACTAAGTCATTCAAAATATAACATTGGCACAGTCGGTAGAATCTGAAAAAACTCTGTGCAACTAATGAAAAACATTCGAAGGAACAAGCATAACACCTAAAAGTGTGCCTAACCAGAGGAAAAGTCGCATAAAGGTGGTGGGATATAATCTTTCAATCAAAAAAATAATTTATGCACAAATCAATGAAGTACAGAAAATAATTTTAGGAAACGAGTAATTATTTTCAAGAAATACAAGCACCAAGTACAAAATAATAAGTGGCGCAGTTGGTAGCACAGTCAGTAGGATTGTTATAAATTCCACTACCATACCATTGTAACGACAGTTCACAGTCACTTTATGTTGAATGCTTAATTTTATTATATTTTTCATTAGAGTCAACGTTTGAGTTTAGAGTCAGTTTAGTCAGTCAGTAGAGTTTACTGATAGAGGACCAAATAGGCTGTTAAAGTGATTGTTAGTTAGAGGGTAGATACATTTTGTTCTTCTGTTAAATGTCTTTTCTAATATCATATTAAAATTGACCTGCAGATTAAATACAAACAGACAGATGAACCGGCTAATAAATAATGTTCATGTTAGCACCATTTTATCTCTAGTTATCTTTAACAGGGTATTTATAGTTTCTATTTTTATACTAACAGGGAGATATCTTTATCATATACCTTAACAGCTTTAAGAATTTGATTCTTTCATCAATAATAAAACTTGTTTTTAAAAAGTGAAAGTGATTCAAGATATAACATTGGCGCAGCCACAAAGATATGAAGAATACACTGTGCTGCTGGTGGAAAACATATCCGAGGAAACAAGGACAATATCTAAAAATATGACTAACCGAAAAGTCGCTAAAAACCGTTGCACAAACATGGTGGAATGTAATTTTTAATCAGAAAAACAGTCTATGCATAAATCAAACAAGTACAGAAAAAATGAGTAATCATTTTCAAGAAATACAACCAACAGATAAGAAACAATAGCACAGTTACGCAGATGAACACAAATAGGATTGTTATATAAAAAACACGCTGTACTGCTGAGACATAGGCTTAACCTTCTCAACAGTATCAAATTACATATTGCATAATAATCCCTCTAGAATTTCCTTTGATCAAAAATGTTATAAATAGTATTATTACTAGACTATTGTAACTTTAGTTTCTGAACTCATTTCATATTGAATATATAATTTTATTGAATTTTTGATTATGTTAGTCCAGTAAATAAAAATTGTTTTCAAAACGTTAAGTGATAAAAGATGGCGCAGTTGGTAGGACTTGAAAAACACCCTGCGCAACTGGCGAAAAATATATCTGAGGGACACGGACAGCATCTACAAAAGATGTTTAACCTGAGGAAAAGGGCTGCTAGTGGATTTCAATCCTTCAATCAAACAAAGAACATACAGACAATCAAAGAAGCTCAAAAAAGGAAGAAGAATAAGAAACAAGGGTCAATTTTCAAGAAATGCAAGCAATAAATACAAGCAATAAATAAGAAACAATCACAATTACCAAGACATATATGCTACATACAAATTTACTTAAATTTTCATTTTGCATTCGATGTGTTCAAATAAAGTAACTATATTGCTATGTATTCGCATATTGGACGATTACGAAGATTGCATGTTTGTGTTATTTGCTGAATCAGGGTTTGAATTTGTTTGTTTCCTTTAGGTGGTTTTCAAAATTTATTTAAATTAGCTAAAGATCCGAAAGGTATGTGTTTTAGAATGTTAATACTTGTTTAGAGTTGTTTTAATAGTTTTTATTTGATGTCAACAGTAAGTTTGATACTGACATCTATGTTAGTGGTTATTAAGTTGTAGTTGAAATAATTTCAGACATTTAAGTCATTATGAAATTTCTTTTAAATAGGAAATTTTATTTTCATAGTTGGTAAATGTTTTCCTGGAGAAAGACAAGGAGGTTTAAGTTAGGTTATGTTTGGAATGAAATTAATCAAAATTCATATGGTGTTTTGTTTTGTTTATTTTGGGCACTTTGATATTTAGTGAAATAGAAGAAAACAACAGATAAAAGAGAGGTTGTAAAATGGGAAAAACAAATTTAAGAAAAAGAAGAACAAGTGAAAATTAGGGAGTGAAGAAAAAAAATAATAGAAAAGAATTAATAATTTGAAATTGGATAAAAAAAGTCAGAAATTGTGGAGATCAGCGAAGAAGAGGTGTTATTGTGGTATGAGAAAAATAGACTGTAAATAAGAAGGAAGAGGTGTTATTGTGGATAGGAATTGCAGAGGAGATAAGGACGAGATAAGGTGAAGAATTAATGAAAGGAGAATTGTTGGATTTGGAAAGAGAAGAGTTTAGCTACGAAGAAGGAAGATTTTGTGTGTTTAATTTTCTACAAGGTTGTATATTAAAATTTAAATAGTGAATTAGACTTTCGAACCTGTTATAAAACTGCTAAATTATCTAAATATCAAGGGAAAATAAATTACTTATATCAGATTAAAAATTTTACTTTAATAAAATTTCATTTTAAAACAGGAATTGAATTTGAGCCTGCTCCTGAAGGAAAAGATAAGCTAGCCGGCCCAATAAATAAATTTGACACACTTTCGGATCAAAAGGTAAGAGATTTTAATTTGATTTTTTTGGTTTTAAAGTTTTTTTTTTGGGTTTATCTATTGGAAATAAACAAGTTAAAGTTTGATTAGAACTGCAAATTATTAAGTTCAATAATAGTAAAACAGTACAATATATTATACAATGATGCTGATATATTTTATACTACTATTAACAAAATTAAGCAATATGTAATGCATTTGATCGAGAAATGCCATTAACTATATATATGTAAATATTAACCTTCAATACGTATTTATTGTATAAAATTCTATAAAAATGTTTATTTTATCCCATACTGTAATTGAATTTCTTATCTATTTGGGTAGTTGTACGAGAAATAAAATAAATGTCGCTAATGCAATGTGAAACACCATGTAGATTTTACTTATGACCTAGCGCTTGTGTCTATATTGACAAGGTTACGGATATAGCAGAGAGAAAATACACAATGGTGGAATATGCCGTACTTAGAACGAGATAACAATTAAGACAGGACTAAGTTTTAATGCCAAAGTTTTACGTTTTACGAAGTTTCGTGTTTAATATGTTGCCTAAGTGTTGTTGGTGAAAATATTAGACAACTTCTGAATGAGTTTGGTTGGTATCAGTTTACAGTTTTATGCCGCAAATGTAATTAATGTTCAGTTGTCGTGAAAAAGAAATGATAAGCTATACGGTGTGCGTGTACAAAGTGAGTTTTTATTGTATTTAAATTTATTGACCTCAGAAATAGAGTTTTCCGTTTTATTTACTCTTTTGAGTGGTTTAATTAAAATTTTCAAGGTGTATCAAATGCAAGAGAATCCACAAGTAACACCTGAACAATTTAAGTTTAGTGGAAAATTATTTAAAATATTAATTACTAAAAATTTTCTTAGATTTTTGGTTTTCGAAAGAAAAAACCGACAATGGGTAACTCACCACGCACAATATCGGAGGGAGAAAAATTAATACCCTTATAACTTCTATTAAATCGGAAGAGCAGGAAGAGGAAACTGTTGTTTATATACAAGCTGTATGCTTCTTTTATACGCGATATCAAGTTTACAAAATTTTCGTAAGAACCGTAGAGCGATATCTTGCTTGGCACTATAATAGGTATAAGTGAGTCGAAAATTCAAATTTAATAAGCCTAACGTCGATCCTAAAATAATCCCAAAAATACAACATCAAGATATATTTACACGGTTTTGAGAATACTTTAAGATCAGACTTCATAATTCCTTTTATATTACTTATATATATTAAAGCTTTAAAACATGCAAAAATGATTGTTTGTCACTTAAGTAAACAGCTTTAAAATCACAGCGAAATGTGCGAAATTTTACAAGTGCATGGAGTGCGTATGGTACCTACAGGTTAACTCTTATAATACAACTTGTAATGCTATAATAAATAACATTAAGGAGTTGATTGATGTCAGCAACGTAAACTTATTGTTGGCATTTACTTAATTAATGTTTATTTGCCTTTGGGAAAAGAAATATATTTGGAAAAAGAGATTCGGTACCTCGAAACTTTAGTTCGTAGTCGATGAGTAGCAGTATGACAAGAAAAATGGCCTTAAATGAAGAGTAATATTAAATTTGGATTAAAAAAAAATATGCAAAAGGTAAAAAAATCGAGTTTATTAGAACACAAAAGTTATACAGGGCTTTTTTGAAATACATGCATATAGACAAATCCATGAATAATCGCCTCTTTCTGATCCCTGAAAATATAATTATTTATAAAAATACTCAAAAATAACCGAGAAAATAAATTTAGAAAAATATACAAAAGTAGATATCCAGTATTCACCTGAGCAATGAATAATTTAAATAAAATAACAACAAAATCGAAATCTACGAGAAAAAACAATCAGTTATAATAAAAATTGCCACACGACAAAAATTAACAGACTATACTTAATGAATTGACGATAGGATTTCAATTCTTTTTTGCCTCGTTAGCTGTTTAAGTTAATATTTTGACAGAATAAATATCTCCGATTCTATTGATCCTATCAGAGCGGATCAGGTCTCAAAATCTTTCTTTTTGAAAGGGAAACAAAACCAGAGCAGTTAGAAAGTTCAAAAGTTTAATATAATCTTAAAAAACCAACAAACGCTCGTTAACGAGTTTTTTTATAACATTTTTCTATTACTCGTGTTCTAGCAATCTGATTTTGATGAAAGGACCTCGCACATTTCTTATGGGAAATGGCCCCTGGTAATGGAGTAAAAATGGCCCAAAATAAAGCGATAGAGAAAATTTTACATGTAGCAACGCGACATAGAGTAGAGTGGGGGAACCCTTATTTCGCGAAAAAGGGGTAAATTGTTCATTTTTAAGTGTGGTTTTTCAGTTTTAATTTATTTTGGACCCTCTAAATGTTAGTTAAGAAACGAGAATGGTGTCCTTTTATTGTTGATGGTCAAGAAACCTTCAGTTCAAATTTCGTGAAAATCGGCCAAGTTAGCCGTAATTAAACTTTTGACGTTTTTTCAGTATACTTATATACATACAGTGGGAGGCGTTGAACTGATTTTCACGAAATTTGAACTGAAGGTTCCTTGATCATCTACAATAAAAGGGTCCAGTGCTCGTTTTTTAACTAGCATTTTCAAAGGTCCAAAACAAATTAAAACTGAAAAACCACCCTTAAAACTGACCAATTTACCAATTTTTGGAGAAAAAAAGGGTTCCCCCACCTACTCGACGTGGAAAACTCAGGGTATTCTTAGTTTCACCAAAACAATGTAATGTTACTCCACTACGGTGAAACTCGCTGGAATCGATATGTGTTATTCCTTTTGATCAAAAGTCCTTATGGGCACAACGTTGGAAAATGTACAATTTTCCAGATCCGGGGGGGGGGGGGGCATTTTTCGAGATTGATTTTCTCACTTATAGGAGCCATGATCCTTACAGGGGTTTTTCGGGTCGATGATTTCAAATCCGATGTCAAAAGTAGATTTGACAGTTGACAGTTGTCAGTGGCACTGTCAACTCGCCTTATTTTCTGGAAAATATTTATCAGAATATATACAAGGGGTTTCTGGATCGCTGAATTCAAATCCGATGTCGAAGATGACATTTGACAGTTGACAGCTGTCAGCAGCAATGTTGACTCTATTACCCGGAAAAGATTTAGTATTCTCGGGTCACGCTAAAAGCAGATGCAAACAATCCAATTAACATAATTGCTACTGACAGCTTTCAACTGTCACATGCTACTTTAGAGATCGGATTTGAAATCAATGACCCGAAAAAAACCCCTTCTATATATTTTGATAAATCTTTTCCGGAAAATAAGGCAAGTTGACAGTGCTACTGACAGCCGTCAACTGTCAAATGCTACCTTGACATCGGATTTGAAATCAGCGACGCAAAAACCCACCGTAGAACACTAGCGAGGCCGCATTGAAAGGACCATGGCTCCATATACTATTAGTGGAAAAATCCCGAAAAATCTGGGGTAACACAGGTTTGGATGGTAGGAGACGGCGAATACGCGGTTTACCCCTTTCGGGGGTGGTTTTTGTCCGTGTAGGGGGTTGGGTGACCTCGGAGAGAAATTTTACCACCGCCATCATGTTCAGCATCCTCGAAAACGGGGGAGAGACATAGTCTCGTTAGATTAGCAAATGTTTACATTTTTCGAGGTTCTATCCGACATAAATGCACTAAACCTTTTTTGTGTATTTCTAGCCAAGGAATCATATTCCGATCACAGAATTTTGGACTACGCCATGATGTGCATGCATTTCTTAGATCAATTTTACAATAAATTTGGCTGTAAGACTAAGGGGTCTGTTTTTGTAAAAAGATGGGTCTTACATGCAGTTATGTATGCAAGAATTATATGGGACAAAGTTATCTAGATGCCAAATGCAAAGTAAAATGTCTCCACAGCTATCTATTATAAAAATCGGTATTATAAGAGTTAAAGATAATAGAGATATATATATTTAACAATAATATTTTATAAAAAGAATTTAACACATTAAGGAACATATTGTATATGTGGTGGGAAAATGTATCATCTTCTTTTTAGGTTTCTTATTTGTAAACAAAATAACATGTTACAAGTCCACCACGTTTTCAGTTCATTGGAAATACGTTTTGCACCAAATAATTTTAAAATTTCTAAGATTATCAACCCTTCAATGTACTAACATTCGTTACGAAGCCTTTAGGACGGATTTTGTGCTGAAATTTCTATTTTCCTATGTCAATATTTAGGGAAAGCTTAAGCGAAAATGTTCGTAGTAGTGAAATGCAATTTAATTTGTTCACATTAAAGACCAGGCGTCGGCGTCGGGTAGTTTAGTTATAAGATTCAAATCTTTTCCAGATCTCGAAAAATAATTTATGAACTCACTTCGACGCCGACGCCTAGTCCAAAATTCGAAAAATACATATCTGAGTCGCATCCAGTGAATATCATTAACATTATTAGAATTTGTAAACATTTTAATACGTGAAAGTGTAGACGAAATGATACAACGTCGTCTTCAAGAAATATTAAAGAGTTGTATTTACTATTAATGCAGTCGAAATAGGATTTGAAGTGAAACTTTTTCCATAGGCAATTTTATGTTTGGATACGGTTGGGGAGGTGCTCAGATCAGTTTCAAATTTTCAGAAAATCTGCCTTTTGCTACAAAAATACTCTGAAAATTTGCTGCAAAAATATTAAACCCAGTGTGCGTAATTGAATTTTATTAAAATTTGAATTGGCTGCCATTTTATGCCATTAAGTTGAAAGTAGATAATTTTTTTTCAAAAGTTAGATCTCGACGCCAGCTTCTTGATGGTGCAAAAAATGTGTTTAAACCTATTTTGGCAATTATTTGCATTTGTTTAAAACCCAATTAACAAAAAACGAATTTTTACGGCCATTTCGAAAAATTTTTGCAAATTTGTTATCAGATCAGAAACAAAATTGTAATACCTTCATTTTAATCTAAAAAAGTTTATTTTGGTCAAACTAGACCAGATATTCAACTTTTTACATTTTAGCCAATTGTTAATTAAGAAATGTATATTTTTGGCCAAAATTTGAAGTGTATCATTTTGAGACATATTCAGTTTATGCAACATATTCAAAAAAAATTTTCTTTTCATAAAAACAAAGGATACTGCACATTGGCCCCCGGTGAAACTCGCTGGAATCGATATATGTTATTTATCTTGAGATCTTGATCAAAAGTCCTCATGACCACGAGGTCGGAAAATGTACAGTATTTTAGATATGGGGGGGGGGGGGAGTAGATTTTTTGGGATTTTTTCAATATGTATGGAGCCATGGTCTTTTCAATGCGGCTTCGCTAGTGTTCTACGGAGGTTTTTCGGGTCGCTGATTTCAAATCCGATGTCAAAAGTATCATTTGACAGTTGACAGCTGTCAGTGGCACTGTCAACTCGCCTTATTTTCCGGAAAAATTATCAAAATATATACAAGGGGTTTTTTGGGTCGCTGATTTTAAATCCGATGTCGAAGGTGGCATTTGACAGTTGAGAGCTATCAGTAGCAGTGTTAGCTGTATTATCCGGAAAAGATTTATCGGTGTTCCCGGGTTACGCTAAAAGCAGATGCAAACAGTACAATTAATCTTTTCCGAATAACACTGCTGAAGCTGTCAACTGTCAAATGCCACCTTCGACATCGGATTTGAAATCAGCGACCCAAAAAACCCCTTGTATATATTCTGATAAATCTTTTCCGGGAAATAAAGTGAGTTGAGAGTGCCAGTGACAGCTGTCAACTGTCAAACGCTACTTTTGACATCGGATTTGAAATCAGCGACCCAAAAGACCCCTGGTATATATTTTGATAAATCTTTTCCGGAAAATAAGGCGAGTTGACAGTGCCACTGACAGCTGTCAACTGTCAAATGATACTTTTGACATCGGATTTGAAATCAGCGACCCAAAAGACCCCTTGTATATATTTTGATAAATCTTTTCCGGGAAATAAGGCGAGTTGGCAATGCCACTGACAGCTGTCAAATGATACTTTTGACATCGGATTTGAAATCAGCGACCCCAAAAACCTCCGTAGAACACTAGCGAAGCCGCATTGAAAGGACCATGGCTCCATACTATTAGTGAAAAAATTCCGAAAAAACTACTCTCCCCTCCATGTCTGGAGAACTGTACATTTTCCGACTTTGTGGCTATGCGGACTTTTGATCAGGAGCTTAAGAAGAATAACATATATCGATTCCAGCGAGTTTCACCAGGGGCCATTTCCCATAAGAAATGTGCGGGGTGCCTTTACATACATTTAAATGTAGTTGTTGTTAATTTGCCTGAAAAGAACTTTTTTCATTCATTTATCGATCTTGCAAAATGCAGTAACTTCCTCGTTTTTGAATCTTTTTAGGACTTTTTTAAAAATAAGTTATTTTTTTTCCAAGCAATGCAATGAGCATTTTGTTATGAATCATTATTTAATTTTTAAATGAATCATATTTATGGATTTATTTTTTTATCGAGCTTATTTTTAAAATACAATAATTCTTTTGGTTATAAAATTTTTCTTTCTGATCTGATAAAAAAAATTCAAAAGTGGCCGAAAAAAATTATTTTTTTGTTAATTAGGTTTTAAACAAATGCAAAAAATAGTCAAAATAGGTTTAAATTTCTTTTACGGCATCAAAAAGCTGGAGTCGAGACCTAACATTGGAAAAAAAAATAATCCGTTTTGGACTTAATGGCATAAAATGGAGCCAATTAATATTTTAAATAAGAAATTCAATTGCGTACACTGGGTTTAATATTTTTGCACCAAATTTTCAGGGTTGAAGGTGATCGGTTCACCCGGCTGCTATGGGCAGCAAAATGAAAAAAAAACACGACTTTTTGCCAGTTTTTTTCACTTTTGCAGGTTATGGCTGCGCTTCTAAGACAAAACAAACAAAAAGTTTTGCTTTTTTTTGTCCCGATTGGACCTACATATCTCAAGTTATTCACATCTTTAGGTTGAAAAACGCGGTTAAAAAAATTAAATTGTTAATAACAACTGGGGCACCAGGTCTTTGAAGTACAACATTTTTTTGGGTACTTCTGAGCACCCCCCAACAGGATCCGACCATAAACTTGCTTATGGAAAAATTCCTTTGTATTGATTTCTTGTGTTATTTTGACTGCGCTGCATTAAATTGTTCGTCGCGAGACTCAGATTTTTTATAAAATTTATTAGTACTATATTCTTATCAAAGCGTCGAATAAACATTATCACGGAAAATATTCCTTCTAAAAACAGTTACAATTTTTCTAGTTCATTCTTACAATTCCTCTGAACATCCACAAAAATGTTGCTAATTATTCACTTGGTCTTAATAAGCATTTGTCTCAACTAAGATACTAATTAGCTTATAATAAATATACATTAAACTAGTACCCTGGGTGCTGTCCAAGGTTCTTGCATTGTTCTCTGTCATTTGCTCTGTTCCAAACAGGGAGACATACATATCGGTGTATTTTTATCACAACAAAACACGTTGGCTCCTTCGTTAATAGGTGGCATCAAAGTCAAAATTTGAGTAAACAGTCGTTTATTGGTAAATATTTTCAAACTAATGGTAAAATATCTTTTAACTTTTATTAGCCAGCCAATAGTTTTAAACGATTTTACTGAATTTTGGAATTGCAAGATAAAAAAATAGTACTTAATTGCAATATAGTGGAGTAAGACTACCGATTTTTTTTAAAAGTAATAAACTGGAATGAAGGATTATAAAAACATTGTTCTCGGCATACGCAACCGAATTTATTTCATGAAACACATCCAGACCAATCTGAAATATCCCCCAATCTGCTGTAGTAAAATGGACAGAGAATTTAGAAAGCGATCAGTAGAAATCGCAAAAATAATCATTTTTACAGAAAAATCAAAACAAAACAACTTCCTAATTAAGTTTTTAGTAAAATTTTTTAACAGTATTTCTTTCTTTTTGTTACAGTAACACAAAACAGAATTTCACCAACTTTATAGCGCTGTTACGCCCTTTCAATCCTTCGAGGATCGAGTCTCCAACTTTCGACAACTCTGCGTCATAAAAAAAACAAACGTGAACGAAACCAACGTGTTCTGAATTTACAACGAATGTATTTATCCGAAAAGGCCCCTTCAACATATTCCAAAGTCATCGTGCATATTCAGAGAATAATACTTTAAACATTATAAATGTAATATATAAATTTGAGCTTCTATAAACATTCCATTGCTGTCCTAAGCACCTTGTAATGGTTGCTTTGAAACCTATCCTTAATAACAGTCAATAAATAAATATAAAATAATTTAAAAGTTGTTTTAGTTTCAAATTAAAACATTCATCGGTACTTGCGTCTACCCATCATTTCTTGGGTGTCGTTTTCGGTGCTTCCTTGCTTTCTTTTTTCTCGTTAGTAGGCTCTTTGGCGGGTTCTGCTTCTACTACAATAGTTGGCCCTGCGACTGTTTGAAATGGCGTAGAAGGCGTCACAGGTATCGCAGCTTTCAAGGATGAGCTAGGTTTTGGTTTCAGCGGATGTCTGAGCTTTTTCAGCACATACTGGATCCTTGCCGCTTCCTGTTTAAGCATGTTGTACTGGTTTAGATCCAGGCCGAGCTTTTTCGCTTTCTTGTGTATGATTAAGAGATGTTGCCTGTCCCTCACGTCTTGTAAAACGTATTCCTAGGAGCAAAAAATATGACGCATTATTTTAGAAAATTTAAGGTTAGGTTTTAGGAAATAGAAGTATCTTTAATTCGTTCAACACAAAACTGCTCAAATACATATACAGGGCTGACCTTGTCTTAGAGAGTTTTTCTTTAAGTGTTCCCCACAAAAAGAAATCTAAGGGTATGATGTCCGGAGACCTGGGAGCCCACTCAATGAGAGGGCTATTGCGACTTATCCATCTTTTGTAAAAATGATCGTTATAATTCACTTCCATGCAATAAGAGTGTTATGAATTGAAGCTCCATCTAGCAATGAATAACACTTGACGATATTTTCAAAATATCACAGTTAAAAATGTGGAAAATATCACCTATGACTTTTCATTATTGGCAAATACGGTGCAAATTACCAAAAATTGGTTTTACAAGTTCTGTCAAGCCGCCTATGGATACTTGTTTATTTGCCAATAAAGAAACAGTCCTTAAAGAGTCGAGATTTAAGACGAAATTATCAAATGCTTGCGACTGGGACTAGACAATGTCCCCCCCTACCCCGTTTGCGAGGGCACTGAATCGATTCCCGAATCCAAAGCTTCTCCTAACCTTGGACGTGGGAGATCTGCGGTGAGGAGGTTGGAATTTTGTTTATGGCTTCAAGGAGAAATTTTCAGTGATCGTGGATTTTTTAAAAAAATTATATGGACTGATGAAGCAACTATCACTACTAATGGCACCGTATCTGCTTAAAATAGGAAATATTGGTCATTTGACAATCCTCAGTTAGTAATGAATTGGAAAAGATAGTATTCTGAAAAAGTGCATGTGTTTTGTGGGATTATTGGTGATAATTTGATCGGTCCATTTTTTTATGGAAAATTTGACGCCAGCTAGACTATTGCAATTCTTTAGGACCACTTTTACAGAGGCGCTAGAAGAGCTTGTTCCGCGCAATTTATACTTCGACATGTTTCATCAATTAAATGATTCATAACGCTCATATTGTACGGCAGAGGATTAACGATCATTTTTACAAAAGATGGAAAGGCGCAATAGCCCTCTTTGAGTGCCCCCCAGGTCTCAACATCATACCCTTAGATTTCTTTTTGTGGGGAACACTTAAAGAAAAAGTTTATAAGACAAGACCAACAATAAATTTTCGATAAAAAAATGCCTAAGATGACTTCCTCACTCTCGGTATTTCATATCATGGTAGGACTTGGAAATTCATAAGGAAGTTGTTAATGCTCAAAACAAGGGACATCCAGTTATAAGCCAGTAGCGGTAGGCACAAAAATCACCCAATTCTGAAATAACTCCTACAATTTTTTTGTTTCAATGGCTTCATGTGTGACCCAATATGACTATTCCAGGTTTTCCTCCTCGGCGGAATGGTGGAAAAATGATGGGGGGTAAAAATGTTTTCGCGGTTTTTCGCTTATATCTCTTAGTCAAAATTTTGAAAAAGTGCCGAACTATAAACTCACATTCTCATTTCAGTATACGACAGTAAACGTTCGGTGATCAACATAACGGACGCGTGTCCTGTGTATGGAGAGACGATAGAGAAGGATGAAGCAGTGACTGTTCTGAGGAATCAGAACGTTGGGAACTCGTCAATGCTTGGTGGACCAAAACTTTGACCAAATTAAGTTAGTCAGAAAGAAACGTGCCATGAATATTCAAGGTTTCAAGTCAAAATTTACCATTCATGAGGAGGATGTACCAGTCAATACTGAGACAATATTTCACCGTACCGCACTCCTCAAGAAATCTAACGACGAGCTAAGGGAATTCTTCCAACACGAGCTGGCACCATACTCTCTGTCTCTATTCGAAGAGGTCGGAATGAGGAAGACTCCTAAGTTTGTACTTTATGACTTATTTGCTCCTCTGGGAGAAGTCAACTTGATGGAGGATTTTTATTACACAGAGTAGTATGGAAAAACGGTGATACTTTTCAAGGTATAATCAACAAGTATGTTGACTACTTGAAACGCCACTATAACAGAGAAGCAGCTACTGCGGTTTTTGATTGGTACCACGAAGACCTACCTACCAAAAGCATCAAATCTGCAGAGTGGCTCCGCAGAATGAAGAGGCACATTGCTCCTGAGGTCATCTTCACCAAGTCAATGTTGGTGACAATGACTCAAGAGCAATTCCTTTGAAGTGACAGGAACAAGGAGCGACTAATCAGCTTGCTTAATGATAGGTTGGACAGTGAAGGCATCGCAGTCAAGTAAGTTCGTGAGGACGGTGACCATATGATCGTCACCACAGCCATCGAAGTTGCCCAGAGTCATGAGAAGGTTGCTCTAGTCGACGAGGATACGGATTTGTTGGTCATCTTCACTGCTCTAGCCACACATCGGCCAACATTTACTTCCTCAAACCAGGAAGAGGAACAACACCACAAAAAATATTCGCCCACCACAGCTGGAAACTTGCCGACGACCTCAAAAAGGTCCTCATCTTTCTCCACACCATAAGTGGTTGCGACACCACTTCTGCACTTAACATGCTGGGCAAGAAGAAAATAGTGAAACTTGTGGCGCCAAGAATGAGCACCTTTTGAAGGACATCAAACCCTTCTTTGATAGCAATACACACTTTGAAGCAATTGCGGAAGCTGAGCAGGGGACAATCTGGACAAGCTAGGGTTTGACCTGTTTGCCAAATCCCTTATTAAATCAAGATTCAATTTGGCTTCTCTATCACCAAACACGGAAGCAGCTAGCCAACATTGTTTCAGAACCTACCTCAAAGTTCAAATGTAGTTAGGGAGCCAAATGGATCCGCTCCATTGGGGATGGCAGCAGTCCAACTTTGGACTTGCCCCTGTTCGTACCTCCAAGAAACCAGCTCCGCAGTTGCTTCTGACGAAGATTTCCTGCAAGTGCACCAATGGGTGCGACCTCAATAAATATGGGAAAGTTTATCTGATTTGTGTCAGACCGATTATTTTACAACATTAATACCTGAGTGACACCAAAGGAACCACTGGCCAGACTAACGAGTTTCCATCTCATGTATAGCACGTATGGGAGAATGAGTAGAAAATATGAAGCTTTATAAAATACCCTAAGTCTGCCGACCACTGGCTCTTAGACTATACAATAAGCGAAAAACCGCAAAAGCACGCTTTTTGGGGTTACACTTTTACCCCCTACCCTTTCTCCACAACTCCGCCGAGGGGGAAAGCCTAGGATATCTTCATATTGGGTCACAAATGAAGTCATTAAAATAAAAAACCTTTTGTATGAATTATTTCCGAATTGGATGTTTAACGCTATTGGCCTATTAACCTACCATTGCCAAAAAATCGTCTATATTCTCTGCAACGTTGCGTTGCAAAATTAGTGGGGCGTTGCGATCTTATTGGGCATAGTCATATAAATAATTGTGGCTATTGACAATTTCAACTTCCTGTAATACACAAATGTTTATTTTCTGAAATAATGAATTATCATTAATTGTGCTCTTAAAAACTTTAAGTTGTAGTTGTTTAATGAGGAAAGCCTGAGGGTATAGACAAACATATTTTTGTTTACAGAAAATAGAAGCGGAATATTGGCCAAGCAGATGTCTGTTACTGTTTTATTTGTCAAAAGAACAAACTTGTAGAAATATAGAGCGTGGGTTCGTGGCTGGGAGGTTTACTGTAACACTTGTCTTTATTTATTTTTATTCAACGCCTATGGCTACGTAAGATACAAATTTTACTATCTGTAAAAGGGAATATTAAAAATATGTCACGCTGCGGCAAGAATCTTTTAGAAAGTAGAGTACAGTTTATTGAAGCTATTATTTCAAGTTTATATTTCTATGACGCATTTTACTTATAATCCAGGGTGTCAGGAAATAAAGTGCGAATATTTCGGTGGGTGGTTATATACCAAAAAATATGAAAATGGGAGGCAACTACCAGCGGCTCATGAAATAAGGGGCTCCTGATTCAAATGCCCATGACTTTGTTTTAATTTAAAATCTTTTCTATTTTGACTATAAAAATAATTTCTCAGCCGTATGGTAAACCCCTGGTCGTTGCCTCCCGTTTTCATCAGCATCAAACGATTCCCCATATTAAAATTACTACATATACGACATTTCATCCCTCTAGTAGTAGTAGGAGGTTTTAAAATAAACAAGAAAAAACATATTATTATAGCACCTACAGAGAGGCGCAGTTCTGTTACAAATCTTCAGAGTTTCAGGTGTTGAACTGCCCACCACCTACCCACATTTTTTTCTTATCTCTCTTCTTACTTGCTCACCTGTTTTTTGTGTTTCTGTGTTATATATGTGATTTTAAACTATATTTATTTTTATGGTTTATATTTATTTACTTTTACTTGTTTTTATTTTTCTGACATGTATTCGTTTAAGCACTTGACATACTTTTGACTTCTACATTTCTTCTATAGTGAAGCAAAAACAGCCAAAAATAAGGCGATAGAGAAAATTTTACATAGAGCAATGCGACATAGAAAAATAATTTTGTTTTGGTGAAACTAAAAAAAACTTTTTTACATCGAGTAAGTGGGGAAACTCTTCTTTTCGCGAAAAAGGGGTAAGTAAATTGATCATTTTATGGGTGGTTTTTCAGCTTTAATATATTTTGAACCCTTTAAAATGCTAGTTAAGGTATAGGTACCGGAAAAGGATCATGGTATACCCCCCTTTTCTCCTTTAATTTTGAAGATAATTGATTGAAATTTAGGATATACTACATACATAATAAGCGGCACTTTTTGACGTACAATTGATCTTTTTTTCACTTCCGATTTCGCCGGAAGTGATACTAACTTTCGATTTTTAAATGGAACACTATATATTATTGCGTTTTTGAATTCTGCACAAATTTTGAATCCAACGATGCCAAATAAGTGACATTTCAAACATCAATTTTTTTTATAATATAATTTTTAGTTTTCCATTTAAGTGTGCCATGACGGTTCGGATGTATTCTAAATGACCCGTGTAGTGCTACAAAAATAGAAATCCCGTTAAAAACACCAAATTACGTGATTTATGAGCAAATAAAATTCACTAAAATTGTTTTTGGGGAAAAACTCAATTTTTTCAAATGTAACCATATCAGTACCGTGGTACCATTTATTAGTACTATTAATAAGGAATTTATTCATATGTCGTATTAAAATGTGCGATAAATACAAACAAAATTACAGCTAAAAGAAGATAAGAAAATACAATTTTGTTCTAATTAAATGTTAAGAACTAAGGTGGCTTTGAAAACAATGAAATATTTAGCTTGTCAAACAGTTGTTGGTTTAACGGTGTTTTTATTGTCTTTAAATTTTTTAAAAAATTCTTGTTAATTGTGCTCAAAATGTCGCAAATTTATACAAGAGATGAAAAAGTGGACACGTTACTTATTTATAGGGAATGTAAAAGAAATGCAGTTGCGGCTACCGACTTTTATGCCCAACGATATCCTGATAGACAATGTAAAGCGAAAAATTATTTTAAATATGTTGAAAAACCAATTCCAACGAGAGCCCAACAATTATTCCGAAGAAAACTTCATTATTGACGAAGGAACGAATTAATGTTTTGGCTCGAATAGAAGTTGATAAGAATGTTTCTTTAAGGCAAGTTGGGATTGAATTGGACATCAGTCACCAAACAGTAAACTAAACTAAACGAATTTTGCACAAATACCACTATAAATCTTTTAAATACCAATTGCACCAGCATTTGTACGAAAGTGATTACAAACGTAGGATGGAATATTGCAATTGGATTTTGTATAATAACGTGCAGCCAAACAATGATTTTTTGAGACTGATTTTAGTTTCGGACGAGTCTAGGTTTACAAATTTGGTATCATTTAACCGACAAAATACAAAATATTAGTCACAATGTTACTGTATAAACGGGCATTAGGCAATAATGATAACCAGTTAAAAAAAAAATAATTATTATTAATTGAAATTGCAACGCCGATGACTGCCCTAACCAGACTTGATTGGTTAGGGAAGAAGCTCTTGCTGGCTAGCTTCTTTTCGTGGTAATAACAAAAAAAATAGTATTTAAAGTGCCCCTTCCGGATACAGTTAATAATTTTTTTTTTTGCGCGGAAGCGACACTGGCTAGCTCAGTGGGCGGTGGGGTGAGTAAGTGGTTTATCGGGTGATTAATGATAAATAACTTTCAACACCAAGTAAGAAAAATAAAATATATATACACATATACATAAATCTACTCAAATCTCACAGTGCACACTACACAATATAATAGGAAAATAAAGAAAATGCAGAACTTTTCAATTCAAAAGGAAATTATGAGCATAAAAATTTGATACCTTGAGTGATCACTCGGGTGTACAATTTTTTATTTTATTTTTTTTTTATACACCTAGTATTGGTAATTTAAATAAATTAGGTAGGTAACTTAGGAAATTACTAACCATACATATATGTAACAATTATTGTGATGGTAAGTGTAAACTTATCTGTATGATAAAGATGGCGGTATGCAAATGGCCGCTGTCCACGTCGAAGAGGGGAAAGGTTTCTCAAACTGATGGCCGTCACGATGCTCCCTTGTAATGTCTCAACCTCTCAAAATTCTACACCAGGAAACCACAGAGCGAACACCACTCCACAATTTCAAAAGGGTTCTACCAGACCCAAGCAGTCACAAGGACAGTCGGCCTCCAAGACAGTTTCAGACAACAACAGCGGTCTACAAATGGTAGAAACAATTTGGAGTGAAGATGGTAATACGAAAGCCAAGACACAAAGCCCTAGGGGTGTTAGGCGGGCTTTTAAAAGTGATTGTCCTCAGCTTTGCCTCTAGTGAATATATTAAATGAATCAAAAAAAAAAAAAAATTGATAAGTTGGTGGCTAACTTTCAAAATCCAAAACTCAATCGGCCACAACTTACTATCAGTGTAATTTTTCTTAATCCTTACACAGTAAGAAATTTCAACTCTTCAATTACACCAATTCCAATCTATCTCATTAGAAAGCAAAAAGGAAAGTGACGACCCTTATAAAAAGACTACATACCTTTCTTTTTTGCTGTTCCATAAAGTTCCATGCGCGATAGAAAAATATTAGAGTAAGTTAAAATATGAGATCATGCGCCTACATCGTAGAAAGGAACTATTTTAAAAGAATTTTCACGAGGAACCTCTTCCGTCACCGGGACAGGTATTCTTCTGAAATAATTTATAAATGACACTTCGTATAATAAGGAGGATTGACTACTACAATGCAATTTAAACTAGGCAACTGTGATGTCGATGGTCCAAAAGTGTACTATTTTGGTGATCAGAACTGGTACAGCAAGCAATATTTGCGATCGCAATAACGTCACGCGGGAATAACACGGCGATGTCAACCATGTGACCAGCTACTATACGCATCGCATCAACTTGACTATTGCTTTCTACTCTAGGTTTGTTTCGTAGCCCGAAACGTACAGAATTAACTTAATACTATCGAGAATAGGTCGAGACAAATAAAACAAATCCTGATATTTTGATTGACGAAGTAGAACTATTTGTTCAAAATAAAGATATTATTTAGTCATAAATACACAATTTATTGCCCTTATATCGTGCCGCCAAAATATCCTGTAACAACAAGAGAATCAAAACTTATTACGGGAGGGTAACTTTCAAGTACGGTTCGGTTTCAATGTATGGCTTGGAATAATCGGTAGTAGAATCATTGGTGCAATAATATTTAAAGGACCTCTGATTGGTGTCAAATACCTGAGATTAACGGAAAATGAAATTGAGGACATTTTAGATGAGTTACCTTTAGATTTAGGACAGCGAATGTATTTCCAACAAGACGGCGCTCCTCCCCATAATTCAAGGACAGTAATTAATTACCTTCAACGGATATTCGGAGAAAACGTAATTTCGACGAATGGTCCTATGAGGTGGCCTCCAAAGCCTCTTGTTGGAAGCCCGGTCTCGTAGGAAGTATTGACAAACAGTGAAGAAACACAGCACAACCTGCCCGAAATGGACCTATCACGAGGAGCCAGAGCCGAGCGCTGACCAATCAAAGAGAACCACGGCATTCTACGGCAACGATTGGACACGAGGATGCCCAACCACCAACGAGAAGTCACGTGGATCGTGACGTTTCAGCGAGGCCACTTGCCGGGTTAGCTCAGGCGCCAGCTACCCCTCCCATAGGTAGTAGGGGACCAGTAATACGTAGCCAGTCGCGCAAGCATGCCCTAGACCACAGCATATATAAGGAGCCGCACAACGCGGAGAATGTCAGTTAAGTTCGAGCAACGAGTAGCAGCAGTGGGCAGTTTTCAGTGAGAACCTGAAGATGGTAGATGAGATTCTGCCGAAACGTCGTTTAGACAACCGTGACTCCTGGAGGAGTTGACCATCGACGCGGGAGGGCACCCGGAAGTACAATAACATTTCATTTAACACCCGCGAAAACCTAAAAACAACATATATATATATATATATATATATATATATATATATATATATTATTATTATACATGATTTGCAGGAAACAACTACTCAGCGGGCAAATACCCCGACCTGCATTGAATTACACCTTACAAATCATGAAAAATTGGTAGCCAATGTCATTTGTCAACTCCCTGACCAGACATAGACCGGTTTCGAACTTATTAGTTCTCCTCAGTATGCCATAGGTCATGGAGCAGACAAATGACAGTGGCCAACCTGTTAGTCTTATACATACTAATGCAAATGGTGTAGTGGTGAGAGGTAAGTGAATCCTCTCATGTGGTCTAATGCTACTATACACCAGACATCACAGATGTCTCCATGGTGTATAGCGACTTGCCATTTTGCAAGTACCGAGAGCGGCGACCTTCAGCCCTTGGTGGACTTAACCTATATACTGTTATTATACATGATTTGCAGGAAACAACTACTCAGCGGGCAAATACCCCGACCTGCATTGAATTACACCTTACAAATCATGAAACATTGAATTACACCTTACAAATCATGAAAAATTTTCATGATTTGTAAGGTGTAATTCAATGCAGGTCGGGGTATTTGCCCGCTGAGTAGTTGTTTCCTGCAAATCATGTATAATAACAGTATATAGGTTAAGTCCACCAAGGGCTGAAGGTCGCCGCTCTCGGTACTTGCAAAATGGCAAGTCGCTATACACCATGGAGACATCTGTGATGTCTGGTGTATAGTAGCATTAGACCGCATGAGAGGATTCACTTACCTCTCACCACTACACCATTTGCATATATATATATATATATATATATATACATATATTCACGAAATTTGGACTGAAGGTTCCTTGAAGAACATCTACAATAAAAGAGTACCATCTCGTTTCTTAATTAGCATTTTAAAGGGTCCAAAATAAATTACAACTGAGAAACCACCCATAAAAATGACCAATTTACCCCTCTTTCACAAAAAAAAGTTCCTCCACCTAGTCGATGTACAAAACTCAGGTTATTCTTAGTTTCACCAAAACAAATTTCTTTTTCTGTCGCGTTGCTCTATGTAAAATTTTCTCTCAAAATCTATCTTTACTCCACTACTACCTCATCGATAACTTAATAACAGGGAAAACTATTCAAATTGATAATATCATATTTTTTTACGAAAAACAATCACAGAAGAAGCGCTTCAAAACCCACTTTGATAGAGAATATAAAATGTATTTATTTATCTTTATATATCTGAATCTTTTTATTCAAACCAGTATATTTCACAGAAAATCGCATTAATTCTATCGACGACATTATTAATCTGTCTAATTAATATGCTATTTGCGCTCGAAATACCAGATATAAATGGGATAATTGCTTACCTCTTTAGTCAGAACAAAGTAGGCATAGCAGGCCATTGCAGTGCCATATGTCACGAAATAGGTGACGGGCTCCATGATGTCCCAAGAGTACTCCCACCACGTTAGTCTCGCTAGAATTCCGAACTGAACAGACATTAGACCCAGGCCAGCCCATGCTAACCAATTACCCCGCCGATGGGCGACTAACTCAATTTGGTTCTTACGCTAAAACAAAAGAATATGGTTAGATTGAAAAACACATGTAACATTATTACAATAATTGCGTATAGATTTTTACTCAATAAAATGAGAAAATTATCTCTTCTTTATTGAGTGGGTTTCTATGCATCATCTATTGCACTTGTTTAATAAATCAAATGTGGATAATAATTTAATTATAGCGGGTGACGGGAACATAAACCTATTTAATCTGGAAAACACTTTTTGATATTCATGGTAACACAAATTATAAATTAGCCATCAGGATTGCACAAAATAATTTTACCTTACTAGAATCCATTTTCATTAATATATGTCGAACTTTAAATGCTTATTTCTTTAGTGATCATGTTAAAGAACGCTATAACCCCGATATACTTTTCGACGTTGTAACAAAATCCGACTTAGGAAATACTTCGTAAGAAAAGTGTGCTTCACGTAAAAACGCCGTGGAAGAGGTTTTTAATTCTTGGAAACATATTTTTGCTCTTCGGAGCATTTTTTATGCCAAATTTTCGCTAACTCTTCAAGGAGCGTTAATTTAGAAAGTGTAGCAAATGTCGCTGCACAGGGACGTAATGTCGCCCCGACCACCTAATTTTAGAAAGTATACTAAAATTAGACTTGAACTTCAAAATTTTCAAGATTAAAAACCCTTTTACGAATCCACGTTGTCAAGCACTGCAACTCTTACGAGGTATTGAATATGAGGACAAGTTAGTCCAACGACTATTCAAAGTATATCGGAAGTTATAGCGAAAATAGCCCTTAGCGACATGGGACCCCCATCATTTCCTAGCAGTCGGATTTGACGGGGAAATGATGTGTTTTGACGGGGTTTGCCCTAAACCGGTTCCTCAGTGATTCGGAGTCAAAAAAGTATCTATACCATGTACTCACAACGTGCATGGGATCCGCCTTGCCTGAACGTAAAAAGTTGTTATTGCATAATACAAACGAAGTAGAGACGCTTCAAGCAATTTTAAGCTCCGAGGAGCGACCAAAATTAATGTGAATTAATAAATACGTTTATAAGACAGGCAAGCAAAAGCCCACCAAAATTTCAGTTACATGAAACTTTTCCTGAATCTTTTTGTGCATCGTTAGCTTATCAAACTGCATATTGGATGGTAGTTGGTACCGTATGAATCGTCCCGTTCCTCACCATGTGTTGTACACGGGTCAGACTAATGTTTGTTAACATTTTCTGTTGAAAAAATTGTTGTAAAAACATGATTTTTTAAAGATTTAATATATATATTTTGAACTTTATATTGTCTTTTAGTTGTGTTTTCTAACAAAATTCCTTTTCAGGTTTAATTTTAAGAGAGTGTGATACAGACAGTGTTAGATTTATAGTGTTACAACGTCTTCCAATTGATACCATCAGAGCAGCAGTTAAGCATAAACGACAGTAAGTATGATTTATTACATTGTTCTCCGTTTGAAACAGTCGTGTTGAACCCTAAAAATTTTGTGAACGTAATCATTATTATTTAGAATTAAGAAAAGGTTGATGAAAAAGAAAATTAATTTTTTTTTCCTATTTTTTTTTTAATTTTTCTAAGTTTTTCGAGCAGAAAATACGTCCTTCAGACCTCCATTAAAACATGGATCGTTCACAATCACAAACTGTCCTAGTTTATTATAAATTAATATCCCTTACATTAAAAATATTCAAAAATTTATTACATATAAAAATTTCAAGCAATTTAAGTAAGAGATTAACTTAGGAATCAAACAAGGTGCCTTGGTGGATAATATTAGATAGATAGATAGACTTTATTAGCAACTTCTGCTATAGAAAGATAATACACTATAATATAAAACGTAATGTTGATCCAGGGCCGGTCATAGACTCAGGCAACTACCTAAGGCGCCACGAAGCATGTTTTAATTTTTTTTTATTTTCTACTTTTTAGTCGTACTTTTGGGGGGTTTACCCCCTCCAGAGAGCGCTCTTAACGATTTGTTTTGATTTCTCGCCCCATCGTTTTGCAGATTTTTCAATGTTCACCCCTTATGTGAGGATATTTGAAAAAGTAACGGTACTGTATTGTCATCCGATCTTATTAACTGTGCAAAATTTCATCACTTGATTATATCAGGAAGTGCGTTAAATAAAGGATGCAAGATTTGAACACAAACATTGTGCACCCATTGTGAGTTAAAGAAAACAAGTAAAAAACAAAATGCTTTGTATATCACGTAATTAGACAAAAAAAAATCCGATAACACTGTCTGGTATAAATTACAGAAGAAACTATTTTATTATTTTACTTCATTGCAAACATATATTTTAAAAACAAAGAGCTAGCCTTGTTTTACTCTAATGCCTGTTGAATTAATGTGAACGATCGCCTTGCTTTTTGACCTTTTTTACAAAACGATTTGAAAAGAAGGAGGCGCCAGAATTGAACATTGCCTAGGCTGAAAATAGTTACTGGTTTTTAATTTTATACATAAGTATTAAGTATATGGCACACAACTGACGTGTGTATACTAATGTCTCACATTAATAAACTCTCTCTCTCTCTCTCTATAATACCCAGGTACTTAATTTCTTTAATTTGTTCAAGCTTATAATAATTATTTATCTCAATATACAAATTTGTTACATTTAAACTACAACTACATAACCTACATTTTTTTCCTATTAACATATATTTTGATTATTTAAATTAAGACGTAAACTATTTTCACTCAACCATTTTTAAATACCTCTAACTCCTTATTTGTAGTTATATACGACTGGCTGAGATCATTACCACTTATATATAATATTATATCATCTGCAACAAGGGCAGTTTGCAGTTGCTTGCACATTTAACAATATTATTTTTTATATAATGAGTAAATAGAATAGGGCCAAGAATAGTTCCCTAAGGAACGCAATCTTCTACCTCTAGCTCATTTAGTTACTGAATTTTTATATTTAACTTTTTGTGATCTGATGCTTAGGTAACTTTTAAACCAATTTAGCACGTTACTTCTCAGTCCTATTTCCTCTAGCTTGGATATTAACAACTCCCTACTTATCGTTTCAAATGTCCTTATCAAGTCACGAAATATAACTAAAATCACTTGATTACCTTCTTAACATTTAAATCATTCATTCCATATATTTATAACAGCGGACTCACAGGAAAAATGTTTGCGAAATCCAGACTGATTTTGAACGATTGCCTCATTATTATCACAACAATTAATAAGTCTGTCTTTAACTGCCACTTCCACAATTTTTTTAAATATTGACACTGTATTTATTGGTCTACGGTCTTCATATAACACCACAGATAATTACGACCCCCTTTATCCCGGAAGGCTCTAGAAGAGCCTTGTGTAGGAGGGGGCTACACATTTAGAGACAAAGGACACACACCCAATATCCATGTATAGTGGAAAAATCCCTCTCACAGTATTTTCCACTGCCACGACCGGGGATCGAACCCGGAACTTTTGAGTGAGAGGCAAGTGCGCTCACCTCTCGACCACCAGTCATACTTCGACGAATTTAAAATCTTTTGTACTGGAATAATGTCGGAAGTTTTCCATGTGCCAGGGAAGGTACCATATGTTAGCGAAGTAGATAGATAGTACAAGATAAAGATCATCATCTTTAAATACGAAGATTTAATACGCACGATAATACGAAGATTTAATACGCACTAACATTGATGGATATTATTCGACACCAACCCCCCGAAGAACAATAAGCGAACCTAGCACCCCTATAACAACGGAACTTACAGAAGAAGAGATAATAGAAAAATGTGGGGCTGAAAATAATAAAGAAACTGAAGAGGAAGACAATACTAAAGCTGAAATGGTAAAGAAATCAACTGGGGCAATACAGAAGACACTCATATCTAACATAAGATCTTCTAGTAGAAATCGCAGAAATAGTAGAAATAGCTAAAAATGTAAATTGCCCAAAAAAATTGTGGAACTGTGTGAAAACCATTAAGAATCTACATATGGACAATACTACTAATATAAAAAATATTGCAGATGATAACGGTATCATTATTTCAAATAAAAAAGATATTTCTAATAAGTTTTGTAATTATATCACCGAAATTGGACAAAAAATAGCAAGTAATATTGAAACAAAGCAAAAAGTAAATTTTCCAAAGACTACTATTCAAAATTCTATCTACCTGGAACATACAAATGAACGAGAAATTAGGTCAATTATAGAAAACCTTAAATTAAAGAAGGCTCCAGGGTAAGATACATTTAAAGCTGAAACTTTGAAAAATATTGCTGCGCATATCGTAAAGCCCATTACTTATATAATAAATAAATCATTAGATACTGGTATCTTTCCCTCAGCGTTCAAAATTGCAATTATAAAGCCCTTGCATAAATCTGGTGACAAACTTCAAATATCGAATTATAGACCAATTTATCTAAAATATTTGAAAAAGTTCTTAAAGATAGGTTAACGAAATTTATGAAAAAATACAATACAATGTCAGAAAAACAATATGGGTTTAGGGAGGGTAGATCGACGCAAGATGCAATAGCGGATCTCGTAACGAATATGTATAAAGCTGTTGATGCTGGTGAACCTTCGCTTTGCATCTTCGTCGGTCTAGATAAAGCTTTCGACACACGGTCAGTCACCAAGATTTGCTAGTTACGCTTGAAAACATGGGAATTCGCGGAATTGCATACAAACTAATGAAAAGCTACCTTACAGGAAGAACGCAACGTGTAAAGATAGACGACTTTATGAGTGATGAAAGAACTATTATGGGGTCCCACAAGGCGCCGTATTAGGACCCATTCTATTCTCAATATATGTAAATGACATTTTTAAACTAAACGTCGCTGGTGATATTATAAGTTTCGCAGATGACACGGCGGTATTTTGTAGACACAACTTGGCTACATTTAAAAGAAAAAGTGGAACGGGATTTTGGGACTATAATTGAATTCTTTAAATCAAAAATTCTCACAATTAACGCAAAGAAAAGGAATTTTCTCCCCTTCACTTCCTATTTAAACAACATGCCAACATTTCATAAACTCCAGATAAGAGGCGATGGTCATGATGTAGAAATTATATCTGCAAAATGTGTTAAGTACTTGGGCATTAAAATTGACTCGCATCTCAGATAGAATGATCACATAAATAGCTTAGTAAAAAAATTGCGCACCTTGCTGACAAAGTTCGATTATTTTAAACAATTTTTTGGTGTAAACCACCTAAAATTAATGTACACTGCACTAGTTGAATCACACTTTATATGGCATTATCGCATGGGGAGGGGCAACAAAATCATGTTTCAAAAACTTGGAAGTTGTATAAAAATGGATAATTCGTATAATATTTAACAAAAGTCGCATGTACCCAGGGAATAGTTTATATAATATTACAAAAATATACGATATTAGACAACTATTCTGTAAATGTCTGCTATTATATCAATGTAAAATAAAATCTAGTAGTCACCTTATCGAACATCTTTATAATACAAGGTATAAAGTTGATTCCACGACCATTCCCAAAGCTCAAAAAACAATTTGACAAAGAAGTTTTTACTATTTGGGACCAAAAATTTAGAATGAACTTCCCAAAGACATAAAAAGATTAAATTCAATTTCTCTTTATAAAAAGAAAATTAAAAAATGGATCGATGATCAACCACGGTATCTAATTCATCAACTTATAGATATAAAGAACAATTATCAATCAATAAATGGCTGAAATATGTCCAAGCAATTATTAACCTTTATAAAAACTTACATAAGCATCTATTAATATGTATTAATCCAAAATACAGGAAGCATCCTAATCTTATTATTTATTTACTGTTAGTTCTACAAGCACTAGCTGCCATCACTAGTAAGCAGTGATACCGCGTTCAAGGGATAATACTTTCCTTTGCGGTTTATTTTCTGTTTATTTGTATTCATTAACTAGGTAAAATTAGAGTTTGGTATATGTACCTCCAGTTTAATATAACATCGCACCGTATATTATTGTTCTGTACATGTTTAATTTAATTATGTAGGTATATTTCAATGTACTATAAAGTAGAATTGAACCAAATAAACATTATTATTTTTTTTTTTTAACAAAAAACCAGTCACCCTACTCTGTGGCTCCGACCCTCACAGAGGGGAGCTGGTAATACCAATAGCCACTCCCCACGCCCGTGGGGTGAGTGACTACCGGGTCCGAGAATCGTGTGCCCTGAGTAGACGCAATGAACCGAGGATGATAGCCTTCTGCATTCTGCCGGCTAAGATCTCTGCCGAATCTCGGCATGCCGGTATGATCTTTAGTTCTGAAAGCAGCGTCTGTCTCATTCCACCGAGGGCTCCTATAACCAGTACCACTATTTTAACAGAATGGCCTGGATAAAGCCTGCGAAGTTCGAAGAGCAAATCTCGATATTTTGTCCGTTTTTCCTCCTCTTTCAAGACAATGTTGCTCTCAGCGGGAGCTGAGAATTCCACGACATACATTGTCTTGAGTTGGTGGTCGAGGAGTACTATGTCAGGCTTGTATTTGCCTGACGGTGGGAAACGAGTAGTTCCAATAAATTAGGCACTTCTCATTCCCCATAACGGACTCAATATCCCCCGGAGTGTAAGGCAGCACTGGTGTTTCGTCTATCCCATACGAGTGCCTTAGATGATAGTAAAGCACTCATAATGCTGCGTCGTGTCTGTGAATATAGGCCGAGACTGCGTATGTCGGGCAAGCCGACAGTAAGTGCATTACAGTCTCCGGCGCCCTGCGGCAGGCCCTGCAGCTGACATCAGGGACCTCCATACCCATGATACGACGTCGATAGACGAGGGTGTTAAATACACCATCTTGGCAAGCCATTATGAATCCCTCGGTCTCAGACTTCAGTCCCGCTGACCTTAAGAAGGCGAAGGTCCGCCTTTCGGATAAGCCGAGGTCTTCTATATTTTTATAGTACCTCTGCATTTTCATGGTCTCGGACCATGCAGAGGAGGGGATCCGAACTCCTGATGACCTTACATGCTCCATCTAGAACCATCCTGTTATGGAGACTCTCCAAGCTCAAGAGTCCACGGCCTCCCCGATGTCGTGGTAGATATAACCGTGGAACGGACGATTTAGGATGCAAGCTCCTATTGAGATGCATCTTCTTGCGGGTTACTACATCGAGTTGACGCAGTTCTTCTCTAGTCCACTTCACTACTCCGAAAGAGTAGAGAAGGATCGGAACGGCAAGCATATTTGTAGCAGACACCTTGTTCTTCCCCGACAGTTCTGAAGACCAGATCTGTCGGAGTAGGTGCTGATACTTGCCGCGGAGAGTGTTTTTCACTACACTCACTTCTTGGGTGGAGCGCTGCTCGACACCCAAGTAAGTGTACGACTCTCCGGCATCTAGATGGTGTAAGATGCTTCCGTCCACGAGCTGCGCGTCCTCTCCGTAGTCACCGCATCGTCCTCTCTTGAGATGGACGTTATTATTATTATTATTATCTCCTATTAGTTCAAATGCATGTCTGACAACTGCATTTTTTAAATTTAAATTGTATTAAAATGTAAGTAGAATTATTGTTTTCCATGTTTTCCATCATTTGTACGAGCGATATCGGATGGGAAAAATATCACGCTGATTTTGCATGTGCCAGTAGGGAGTAGCTATTATGTGCACTAGGGCTTGTTGCGAGTAGATGGCACACGTGTAATTAACTAGATTAACTGTCTCCCGACTATAAAACTTTCTTGCACCACACACCAGAATTTACTGTGTAAATGTGCTAGCTACACGTACATACGTTGTGGTTTATTCTTGATACGGTAATTAGTTGTACCTACAACTGTTAGCGGTTCAATTTAAACAGAATGAAGGTAATATCTGACACTTATTGATCTGAAATAATGGAATGCTATTATAAAATATTTATAAATATAATAAAATAAAGAGAATTACTGGCATATATATGAGAAAATCGTCGCTTAAGGACGTGTCACACAACTACTAAACAATTATGGGTTTTAAGGGTGGGAATGGTAGCTCAGTGTGTTAAAGCGACTGGCTAGCAAACTGAGTTGCCTAGCGAAGTGGGTTCGATTCCCGCAAGGCGAAACAATTTTTCATTAAAAAAATTGCCCCAAGAGTGGTTCGGAGTCCACATTATGTAGGGTCTCGTCTCTCTTTGCTTAGCACAAGATCCTTGAGATCTTCCAAGGGGTTACTTCGGTAACTTGAGAGGCGGTTAAGAAAACAAGAAAACAAACAAGAAAAACTTATGTGAATACCAGTTACGAGACATCTAATTAATGTTTTTGAATCATTTTTATTTTCTAAAAATAAAAAATGTGCATGAAGCACCCAATTTTTTTGTTAAATATATTATAAGACAGCCCTATTTTAGGTTCTTCTCAATTACAATTCCTAAGTACTTAGTACTTGTGTTCTCCTTCATTTAAATTGTTCGCTTTTATGTTGTTCTAATCAGGACAATTTGTAGATGTTACAGAAAAAGTAATATGGTTTATTTTATATTTAACGATAATTTATAACTACCAAGCCAATTCTCCATTCTTTTAATTTTTGATCCAGATATTACTCGATCTCTTGTATCATCTCAGATAGCTCTATAAAAAATCAGTAGTCAAAGTATCATCTGCATATAAAATGATAATACCATTTTGATGCGTATAAATAAATTAATAAATAAACACCTCTATTGCCCAACAGATTACAAAGGAATCCAATTACAGGACAAAATTAATAGTTTATATTTAACTAAGCTAAACTACAGTAAGCTAAGCTAAATTAAAATTATTGAATCTTCAAATTAAATTACAGAAAATAGAATTACATTAAATTTAGCAAGTTATGTAAGATAGAACAAATAAGGAAGTACACAAAAATGGTAAATATTAACATAAGTAAGGGGTAAAAATAAACAAACGAAGAGTAAAAAACGTAAAAAAGGGAGAAAGAGAAAAATAGAAATAAAAAATATACAAGTAACAAATAGAGGTACAAAACTGATTAAATTGATTTAAGTTAAGCAAGTTAATCAAATAAGAGCAAAGAGACAAACAGTTAGGTGAGGTTGCCATGATCTATGACAATTTTGGTCAGCTCATTTAAACTATTGTGGTATATATCTGGCAATGAATTATGTATTAGCTTGTAGATAAAGCTCACTGCAAATAAAACTCTTCTTAGATGTAGCGATTGAGTATTCAAAGAATTTAACGACAGATGTTGAGGGTAATCTCTAACAGGCTAGACGCCTGAGATTTTATATTGTAAGAACTTGAGAAATTTCCTCTGAACATTTTCAACCGCCAATTCTTGTGCATTATAAATAGGACACCAAATCAAGGAATTAATATAGACATAGAATCTTAATATGGAACACTAGAAGATTTTTTGAACGACTCACCTAATACGTTTCTAATTTTAACACACTGAGTTCTGTTTGTTAAGTAGAATTTAAACACTTATAGCACGATGCTCTTAACCCCAAGACACTAAAAAGTCTATCATGAGGTACCATGTCGTAAGTCTTAGCCAAATCTAGAAAGACTGGTATACATCTTTTCGTCTTATCAAGATGATATGTTAGCTAATTTATACATCTCATTATAAGTGCTTAATCTATAATCCAAACTGGTGAGGAGAGAGTAAATTGTTGATCTTCAGGAAGTTAATCAGTAGTCCCTGATACATTTTTAAATTCTTTTCCTATATTATTGATTAGGTGTATTGGTCGATAATTACTAGTCATTTTAGAATTTACAGATTTATAAATGAAAACTTATACAAAAGAAACACTGAACAATTTTCATAACGCGCAGTTTTGTTTGAGTTTAACCAAATTTTACATAGAATGACTGGGTTAGGATGCTAATACCTAATTTAAATAGGTTGTAAATCATTCCACATTAATTTACATTATTACTTACATGAACATAAAATTTATTTATAACGCATCAACTAAAATAAATCAACAGCAATTGCGGAAAATTTATCTTTTGACACCTTTACGATTTTCCGATACTAACAGGAAATTCCAGTAGCATTTTAAAATGATAAATTGACGTTTAGAGTAAAATATTAACGTTGACACTGATAGTCATAATAATCTAAATACGAATTTAAATAGCATTTCAAGATTACTATGAAGGTAAGGTTTTATTAAGAAAGATTAATCATCGTTCATCAATACTATTCGAATTTAGGTTTAATATCCACTTGTCCAGGAGGATGCACATCACCCATCACTAGTAGAGGCATGTTTTATTCAGTGACATAACTTTTCTAGCTTTTGAAATTAATGAAAACGAATCTTTGAACTCAGAGACAATGTGATTTGCGTGCTCTATACGATGGAAAAATAATAAAATGCTCACAGCCACAATTTCAATTCAAAATGGTAATTTTTGCACGAAACAAACTTTTATTGAATTGGGACAAAAAAAATTAATGTAATACATCATATTCAAGGCATACTGACTAAATTCTTTGAAAATACAGTCTTGCAGTAGCCAACTTAGTTTTTCACTTTTTCGAATTTATGGCGCACATTTTGAAAACAAATACCTACTTTTGATACATTGTTATAACGAAAGTTTCATGTGGGATGTATGTAAAAATTACGGGGTGCTATGTGCTTTTATTTATTTGTTAATGACAAAGCAAACATGGACAGCGAGATTCGCAATAGAATTAACGCTGCATCTAGAGCGCTCTGGGGACTTAGAGAGAGAGTATTTGACAACCACGACCTTGCTTTGTCAACGAAAATGGCTGTCTACAGAGCAGTTGTCATTCCAACACTGCTATATGGATGTGAAAGCTGGGTCACTTACCGTCGTCATGTGAAAGAATTAGAACGTTTTCAGCAAAGATACCTCAGAAGTATGATGAAAATCCGTTGGTTCCATCACATATTAAACGTGGAAGTACTCAGGACAGCAAACAGCCTTCCAATTGAGGTGCTTATTTCAAGAGCACGCCTAAGATGGGCAGGTCACGTTCATCGTATGCATGATAACCGCCTTCCTAAATGTACACTTTATGGTGAATTGCTAAGCGGTAGAAGAAAGCGTGGCGGTCAACGAAAGAGGTTCAAAGACGCTCTCCATGAAAATCTAAAATCCTGCGGTATTGCAGACGAGCAATGGGAACAACTTGCAGCGGACAGAACCGAATGGCGGGGGGTTGTGGCCAGCTATCAAGGAAATGTTGCTGCAAGAAGGCCGAATCCAAGACCTAACCGGGTCTATGTTTGTCCTGACTGCGGTCGACATGTGTTCTCCCGAATTGGCCTCTATAGCCATAGTCGTGTGCACCGTAGATGAATGGGAATTACAATAGACTACACCTTTTACTTGTTTTTTATTGTACACAATTTATCGACTAACATTTTTATACTCGGACTCGAGTAACGGCTAATAATTTAGAACTCAAAAGTTGTTGCTATTTCCCGTTGGACCGGAAGTGATATTTGTCTCTTAATAAATGCACTACTCTGTGTTACAAATGATGCTATTCCTAAAATCAACCGAGAAATTGGAACTGGACTAATCTTGCTATCATCCGGTATATGGACACATCTGTTGGATTAGTAAATTCATTATTATTATTATCATCATCATCATCCAGCAAAAGTGCCGATTTTCAAATTTCTCATTAAAGAAAATACATTTAATATTTACTAAAGCATTACTGTCTGTATTTGAGGAACAAATACGTACAAATTGTATGACTTGTATAAGTTGTTGGGTCCGGAAAAAGCAAATATGTAATATTTTACTTATATTAGGGAATCCTGTAGAATTAAAAATATTTAATTTGAAATGTTTCAAACACAGTATCATAACTTTTGACTGAAATATGACTCTAATGATTTCTAGAATAGTTGCACATTGTCTAATTTCTATGGTGGTGTTTATATATATGCACACACTGTAGTATCATATAATTCTCTTGGAACTTAGATATCTACGAAACAGGTGTAGTACTGCCTCTTTGTGTTTATTTATCTGATTTATGATATAGACCCCAGCAGAACGGTGCATTTCCGTAAATACATATATACAATACAAGATAATATTATGCAATATCTTTTGAACATACATTCAACTCGGAATCGTGAAATAACGTGAAATGGGCATGGAAATATAACTTTAAGCTAAAAATATATTACGTCATACATTTCATTTCAACCTAAAGAAAGTTTGTTGTGCAATAACTACTCTTTTGGTTCATGAGTATACAAAATGCGACAAATGCATTGATCAGCAACATCAAATGTTACTATCTACAAATTCTTTAGTATGTTTGATTATAAAACGCAAGCTTTTGTAAGAACTAGCCACTGTATCATTTTAGTGATGGTTAAAGGTTAACTTCTATGGAAGGCGTTGATATTCATAGTTCAAGTTTATAAACACTCATAACACTACCAAAACAATTTAAAATCAGTCCAATTTGACGCATCATCAAAGTTTATAAGGGTAACATCTTTCACTAATAAATGCAATGAAAGCTTAACATACTACACCACTTAGACTTTTTATTCAATATGTTAATAAACCAGGGTTGCTTTCCTGATATCCTTGAATTAGCTAAGATTGTCTTAAAAAAGGGGTCACCAGAAGAAATGGAGAACTATCGGCAAATCTCTCTATTAAGTGTAATTTCGAAGCTATTTGAAAGAATTGTTTACAGCAGATTCATATTTTTTAGCAACAAATATAATATTCTTACTGCTTTTTACCACGACTTTACAGCTGGAAAATCAACTGAAATAGCGACCTGCCATTTATTACATTGTGTATACACCTGCTTAGACGATGGTAAGTACATTATTTCAATAATGTTTGATCTGTATAAAGCTTTAGATACTGTACAAAGTTCTTTTCTTGAACAAAAATTATACAGCATGGGTATAAGGGGAACTTACCGTCATGGATAATTAGCTACATGGAAGGGAGAACACTAAAAGTTCAACTAAATAATATCCAATCAGAGACACAAAATTTAATGTATGGAATTCCTCAAGGCTCTGTTTTAGGACCACTATTATTTATGCTATACTTAAATAATCTTCCAAACTGCTTAACCAGTGGACCCGTTGAACGATATTTGCTGACGACATAACAGTAACGCTAGCAGCAGATACAATTGAGCAGCACCATTTACTCATTGACCAAACATTCCAAGAGGTCACTATCTGGGAGCAAATAGAGAATAGAGATCCTGAACGAGAATAAAGCAGTTATTGTAAACAAAGAACATGATTGCCTCACGATGTGGTGCAGCATGACAACATTTTATTGTCTCATAACATGAAATTGCTCGGTACTTACCTTGACAATAAGCTGTTGTGGGACAGGCACATTGAACCTGTATATTCAATGCTAAATAAGGCCTATTTCGCTATATTGCAAAAAGTGCGCCAGACGAAGCGGGGTTATTGAGTTATGCTCTTACTTATTCATATATTTCATACTATATTATTGCCTAGGGAAGCGCAAGAGATAGGGATAGAGTATTTATTAGCCAAAAAAGACTCGTTAGGCTTAAATTTCATATGAATTATAACGAGAGCTGTAAAAATATATTTTACAGTAAAAAAATATTAACTACTCCATGTTATGCTAAAATGTTTGATGTACACTAAGAAAAATGTTAATTTATTTACTCCGAGAAATAAGTATTGTCATGCATACAGTACAAGAGCTAGTGATCTACTTAGTATGTCAGTAGTATGGAAATGTGAGAACCTCGGAGCAGGAGTCGGGCATGATCATGATCAATGATCAGATTAGGGGTGGGAGGTAAATAGAGAGTAATTAAGGGTAATTTAGGTACAAATATGGCTAATTAAGAATAATTAAGGGTAATTCCAGTAAAAATGAGGGTAATTACAGTAATAATAAGGATAATTAAGGGTAATTGCAGTAATAATAAGGATAATTAAGGGTAATTAGCGTAACAATATGGATAATTAAGGGTAATTACAGTAACAATAAGGTTAATTACAGTAACAATAAGTATAATTAAGTGTAATTGCAGTATTTCAGTATAATTGGTGATTAAAGCAATTATGTCCACCCATCCGTCTGTGCGTTTGTCCACCTGCTCGTCTGTCTGACAGTCATTGCATTGTCCTATTGCACAATTATAGTATCTGTCTATTTTTTGCTTACAATGACATAACAAACATTCATTCTTGATTATATACCTGAAGTTACAAAATTATTTTACATGCCTTATCTTTAGGGATATCTTGTACTGATTTATGAGTTTGAACAATTGCGATCCTGCCTTTTCCTTATGATGACGAAGAATTGCGACCTGCCTGCTTTATCTTTACGCCCATCAACAATTGCGGTATAAATTATTTTACCTACTTTATCCTTGCGCTGATGAACCTTTTGCGCCTACCTGTCTTATGTACCGAGAGTTTATGAAAGAGAACATTTACATTGATATTTAGTGAAATATTGCAGTGCATTTAAGTACCCTTTTTCATTATTTGCCTTATGATTGCAGATTATCTACTTCAAGGGTTTGATTTATATTATGAGCGCACCCCCCTTTAACGGCTTTAGGTATAGAAACATCCTGACGCCACAATGAAGATGGGTGTGAAATGCTGTTCTTTGATGTTATATTGCGCAATATTACATCACATACATAATTGGCTTAAATTTACGTTCGTGTATTTTTTAGTTATGTAATCAAGAATAAGTAATAAAATGAATGTATTATGTTAATTTTTCATATGCAATATTCATGTCATTGTATTTTTGATAAGTGTAGACGCATAGGTAGTCGTGTTGTATATCATGTCTGGGATTTTTTTACACAGTACGTCATGACCTCTTGGATCCATCCGGCCGTAGTGTCGTAGGCGAAGACCTATATGTTTCGATAAAGTTCAAGACATTTCTATTCCATTATAAATACTGCAGTTCATTCTATATTTATATAGCTGTAACAATAATTAAACCACGTTGATAGGTGTTAATTGCATTTTGACAAAGTCAATCACCTGCTTAGTAAACATATTAAAGAGTTCTTCAGGGCGCTGTAAGAGGATGTTATGATTGACGCGAGTAAAAACCTTCTTTATACTGGTATTATTGTATAGAATGAAATTAATATGTGGTAAATAAAGGGGGGGGGGTTAATTCTTAATTTACTATACAGGACGATGTTTCATTATAATTTTAATGTAAAATATTGGTAATGTTGTTGGGAGCTGATTCTATATCCGGAAATATAAAGAAAGGTTTAATTGAACCAGACATGTTTATTGAGACATGGCATATAAACTACAATATACAGTACTTTCTCAAGTCATGTTCCATGTCATGTCAGTCTCCCAAGACCCCCATGGACGGGTTTTAAGGATAACCAATGATAATTTATGTAAAATATATAGGCAATGTAGGGTACTTAAGGTTAAAATAAGTATACTGTAGCGTAATTAAGGTTAAAATAAGGATAATTAAGGATGATTCAGGTAGAGATAGGGATAGTTAGGGTATTTAAGGATGCTAAGTGTTGGGATATTGTTACTGTTACCACTGAACGCTATTAAATCCTAGATTTTGTAAATGTAATTAACGACACTTTTATATAACCCGGATAGTATTAGTTTTATAATGAGGTAACGGCAAGCTTTATACAAACTTGTAATATATATTGCGGTGACGGTTACTGTAGGCTTAAAATGATGATGGAAATATTTATATCACAGGTATATAATATACTTAGAACTAACAGTAATCTTATAAAGTCGAAATAAATCTTGGTAACTATTGACAACTAGTGGGACCTTTCTTATATGCCTTCGTTACCTTTATGTATTCTTTTATATACCTAAATGTTACTGTTAGAAGCGAAAAATGTTTATTGGGAACAGATATAAAAAAAAATTTAAAAAGGGAACTTATTTTACCATATTTACTTGTAAACACAAATAATTACAGGTAGGTACGATATTTTATTTATTTATTTAGTGTATTATTCTACAGGCAAATAAACCCAATAACAAAACAGGAGTATAAGCAAAGACACACTGACTGACTGATTAATGAGATAAAAAGAAAATAAAATATATAAAAAGAAATGGTATTAAAAGTGAATGTGCACAAAAGGAATAAAGACTAAAATGTTAAGGAAATACAAATTACCTAAAATAAAGAGTCCTTATGTCGTTAAGGCTGCATTTGAAAATATATGGATCATCACCGGGTATATTCCAAATTCTACACTCTTAAACCCACCAGATAGAACATATCGTGTCCTGCTTATATTAGAGTCTAGTATACTTTAACTTGGCGTGTGTATGTATAAGTTAATATTTCCGTACGATTTCATTTTCTCCCATATTGTAAACAAAGTTAAAGCAATAGTCGAGAAACATTGTCTACTTGGACAATATCTGTGGATCTTTGTGTACAAGAGAAAATGAAATCGTACGGAAATATTAACTCATACATACATACGCCAAGTTAAAGTATACTAGACTATAGTAAATATGATTTAAAAAGATTAATTTAATTAAGAGAATCGGACAAAATAAAAATAAGTCTATATATTATTAGGTTTTATAGAGTCGAAAGTTTTATAGAGATGTGTATTGAAGGTTTGAATATCCCTATATAACTATATGATGGATTTTAGATAATCTACAATATTTTTGCAGCGGATTGGATACATGACATAATGAATGTTCTATACGTACGAGTAGTGTTTTAAAAAAACCTTTGATTTCAAAGCTAATATTTCTTTTCACTAAAATGTTTTCTCTCATGATTGCCCCCAAATAATAACTCTCAGTTTTATAACAACGGAAATTACCAATAAATAATAAATTTATGGGAAGAAAATCACCATCGATTATCGTTTAAAAAGTCATAATCGGCCTGCAGGATGTTAAATGGGTGTAACCACAATTTTATATGAACTTTTAACGAAATGCATTGAAGTTAATGAAAGACAATTTCAAATTCTATTTGTGTCAAAGGTTGTTTTATATTATTTATAAATGCAGACAGCAGCTGTTGCAGACACGATTTTCAGGGTGAATATTGAATCGTTTGGATGCCGGCCAAGTGGGCAAACAAAACTAGTGAATATATAAGGATTTTAGTATTTCAACGTTGTCTGTTACGTTATTGAATTTTAGTGGCGTAAATATACTAGTTGGACTATACTGCTAATGCTAGTAAATAAAGACCATATTACACGTTCAATTAAATTTCAAGAGTGCATGTAATACTCTACAGGTTCATTAACGTTATTAAATTGCGAGGATAACGTCAACCATCAAGATTTTGCTTTATACAGACGATTAGAACTTTATTTAGTAGAAAAATATAGCATAGTAAAGCGACAAGTGCTCTGCTAGTCAAGCTCATATTATCGCGACTACGAAGAGCATTCTATATATACTCCATGAAAAAGTTGCAAAAAGGCCTAAAACACAAAAGTTCTGTTGAAACATGGGAACCTATCGTTTTCGAGGGCGCTGAACACGATGATGATATTTTTAAGGTTCCCACCCGGCAGCAACTACCCCTAAACTCGCAAAAAACACTCCAATTCTGAGTTTTTTCATCGTAGGCATGCGGATCGGTTATTTGGACAGGATTCGGGTAGATTCATGATTTATTCTTCGATCGCAATGGGCGGTAGTTCGTGCGCTCTTACGTGTAAACGATGTAACAAAAAACTAGTAAATGGATTAAAATGTAAACTTTGTGTAAATCACTTCCACTTTAATTGTGCAAAATTGTGCCCAAATATGGAGTTTAGTGATGACAATACAATAGTTTGTTGTGAAATTGAAAATGACAATTGTGACGCTGCATTTTATGATGCTATAGAAGAAGTGGTAAATACAGATAATAAAACAGAATCTAAAATTTTCACCTGTATTATAAGACAAGAAGACATTATAATCAATAAACTGTATGACAAAATTAAATTATTAAATAAACAAATTGAACTAATAAATAAAATGAACCAAAATAATTGGATTAAACAAAAAACTGAGAAAGTAAATAGTCGTTCCAGATAAAAGCGTGGTCGACACGACGAATGAAACAAAAAACCAGGCTGTGAATAATTCCCCTAAACCAAAGAAACAAGGGGAATCCATAATAAACAAAAAACACGTATCAGCTGAATTATTAAAGATTGAAAAAGAACGTAAATGTAAAGAAATCATAAACCTGACTAAGGATAAATCATTAATTCAGGACAACCCATTTTCGTTATCCCAGCAAATGTCTGATAACAATAAAGATCAATGGAAGGAGGTCAATTATAAAAGAACGCATAAACGGCAAAGAATTGTCGGAAACAATACACAGGCAACTGTCAAAGGTGTACCAAAATATGCAACTCTGTATGTTTACAGGGTGGACCTGAAAACTTCTCTTGACGAATTTAAAAATTTATTGCTACCTGTTTTTCCGGAAGTAATCTGTGAATCAATTTCTCCGAAGTATCCCGACTTATATCAATCATATAAAGTCATTACATATGAAGATAACTTCAAAAAAGCTGTAAATCCTAAGATTTGGCCAGCTGGAGCTTGTGTAAGTAGGTTTTTTCAAATACGGAAGAAGATAAATCCCGAAACGTAATGTTTGACCCGGACCTTCTCTTATTAAATGCTCAAAGTTTAAATGCAGATACAATAAACATTTTGGAAGTAGATATTAAAGATTATGTAAATCTAAATTTTTTGTGCTTAACGAAAACGTGGGCAAATGAAAATTCAATTAACTTGATCCATTTCAGAGATTATAAACTAAGCACCTACTATTGTAGAAAATCCCAGAAGGGAGGTTGATTAGCCATTTTTTTAAAGGCTAACTTAAATGTAGATAAAATCAATCTCAAACAATACTGTGTAGAAAAACATGTTGAAATGTGCTCACTGTCTTGTAAATTAGTGAATACTTCAAAGTCATTTATAATCTTGACATGTTACAGATCTCCAAGTGAGGATCTAAAAATATTTTTAGAAAATATTTTTTTAGATAATATTTTTAGAAAATATTTTTAAGGTTTTAAATATGCTTTTTAAATTAAATGTAAACATTGTTTTGAATGGTGATTTTAATAGACCAATGGTGGGGTGGTCTACCCGCGTGACGAATACCACCTCAACGATAATAGATCATATTTTCACTAATATAACAGATAACAGTCTGGCTGCTGTAGTTGACAATAATATATCTGACCATAGAACTGTGCTCTTTCAATCTGATGTTGCCTCCTGTGCTAATCAGGCTCCAACCACATGTCTTAGAAGATGTTTTAATGATAACTCCCTCCCAAATTTTCAGTTTGCCCACATGAATGAAAACTGGACTGCAATCTATAATATGTCTGACTTGGATGAAACCTATGATTCCTTTCATAAAATATTTATGTATCATTTTAACAGTTGCTTTCCCGAACGCAAGTATTTCAAATCTAATAGCATTAATAAAGAATGGGTCAACAACGAGGTTAAGATATCAAGCATTAAGCTAAAAAACCTATATACTCTGAAAAATACTTATTCCGGCTTAACCCCAGGTTATGTAGTCGCTAAAGCTAGGCACCGCTTTAGTAAAAAAAACACAAAAAAAGAATACTACCAAAATAAAATCAATAACTCTGATAATCCTGGCAAAACTGCATGGAAAGTTATCACCGACATGGCAAATAAACACACGAATTTGAAAAATTTATGTATAAAAAATAATGGTGTGACAATAGACGATCCAATTCTTGTAGCTTCAAACTTTAATAATTTTTTTATAAACGCCCCTAACGAAATTATTAAATAAATTCCAAAAAAAAAACCAAATTAGCAATGGTAACCATGTAAACAATTATGTTAATCAACATAGCTTATTTCTAGAACCTTTTCTATGTGAGGAATTAATGAATCTTTTAAGCAATAAATTAAAAAATAAACAATCATCGGGTCCCGATGAAATTCCTGTTTTCTTAATAAAAAAAGTATTGTCAAAGATTGTAAAACCCTTAACGTACCTAGTAAATTTGTCGTTTCAAGCGGGGGCGTTCCCAAAATGCTTAATATTGGGAAAAGTAATTTCTATACACAAAAAACGTGACGCAGAGGACATGGCTAATTATAGACCAATAACAGTACTAGGTACGGTGTTTGTTTCTGGGGTAATTCCACCTTATCGCCAGATGTATTTATAGCACAAAAGCGAATTATAAGATGCATAGAGGGAGTTTCTAATACCTATTCTTGTAGAGAATATTTTAAGAAACATAAAATATTAACACTATTTGGTTTATTTGTTTATGAATTATGTGTATTCGTGTATGTCAACAGATCTCGTTTTAACACAACCGACAAGGTTCACTCTATCAACGTAAGGAATAAGAAACATTTTTATATACCATTTTTTAAATATAAAATATCCTCAAATTGCCCAGACTATATCGGACTTAAATTATATAACCATCTACCAGATGAGTTAAAGCAGATTAAACCTTTACATAGTTTTAAATCTGAACTTAGAGAATTTCTCGCAAATAAATGTCTATATTCTATCAGTGAATACTTAGATTAGATTTAAGTAAACAATTGTGATATGTATTATTATAGACCGCATGAAATTTAACCGTTCAACATCTTATCCATTCCCGGGGTTGAAACCACCACCACAATATTAAAATATCCCCAAAAAATCAAAATGAATGAAAATTTGTTTATCCCTGTTTTCGAGGGTGCTCAACACGATGGTAATATTCATTTCTCCCCCACCCTCCACAAACCACCCCTAAAACCACCCCCTTTGCATATTTATTGATACCGGGCATATGGGAACTCGTTGGAGCGATTTTTCATAAGTTTTAATGCTATGTTGATTATCAAGTTCGTATTACCAGAAGTTATTAGAAAAAACATTTTTTCATAAATTTTTTGCTATTCGCAAAAATTATTTTTGTGATAAGAAAATATTTGTGCACTTTTTAAAGCGCTTTTTGTGAGTGGTAATGCTACCTTCACTGTGAAGTTAGCATTACCATGGGTTATTTTTTTAAAGTAAAGAGCTACAAATTTTTTCTCACAGCAACAAATTCGTAACAAAAAAGCTACAATTAATGGGGCCAAAACGACTTCAAAATTTTAAAGTGGTAGTGCTAACTTCACAGAGCTCTTGTGTCAGCTTCTTCATGCTGACACTCTAAATCTATTTCATCATGTTTAACAATGCGATTTTCGATTGAACAAAACGAGTAGCGTTAGCGTCAATTATTACAGCATAATAAAAAATCAAATTTAATACTACATTCGCGTTCATATGAAACTTTGGACTTCATTTTCAGCGACTTAGCTGTCCACGAATTTATGAACTGTTACTTCACCGAGCTTACTATGGGGAATAGTGAGTGAGAGCAGAGCAATGTAGCGATTTATCAAGCCCTAGGTAACGTTCTTAACAAGTTTTTACATACAATGCTTTATAATTTTGGAGTTCTACGTCTTGATTTTAAGATGTCCTGGTTTGTGGGTAGGAAATTAGCGTCTGATATTGAAATTGATAAAATACAGAATGTAATTTTATCTAAATCCAACAGAAGTAAATACCGAAATCTTCTTACAATGGTAACATCACCACCATGGTTACCGTTTCAAATGTAAAATTTAGAAACATTCATACCCATAAGTTGGTTAACTTACTCTGGTAATTTTGTTAACAAAGAAATTTCCTACACGTGCATAGAATGCACAAATTATGCATGACAATGTTTGAATCTCCTTTCTCCAATTTCTGTGCATTTGCCCCTCTCCACCCGTATTGTAAAGAATGTAAAGCACGCAGAGATCCATTCGCCTGTATCCGGCAATGCTGCAGCATCGACGGAAATGCGGAAAAGGGTAGTATAAGAACAAGAGACTGGAATGTGCTTGCCCCGCGACAATCATTTTCCAGCCGTAATTTAAGAGTTAGATTAAGTTGTTAGCCTTTTGAAAAAGTGTGGAATGAGGGACAAGACGAGTGCGCTATGCTTATTAACTGTTTGTTATTCATAAAGCGAGTCCTGTTGTGAGCTCTATTGTTAGACACATTCTCAGGGATGTAATGATGTACCACTTTTGCTTTTACGATTAGCATACTGGGTGGCTCAGTCGGTAAGGACACTCTTGTAACTTTTGAATGGGTAAATGGATCTTTTTCAAATTTGGCATATCGATATGGGATGAAATTTGCAATTACGTAATGTACAGAACCAACATGACCAACTTCTGTTTCGATGAAATTTACATGAAAATCAAATTTATAAATGGGACAACTAATCCAGACAATGGGGGCCAAAAAAGGGGGTTAACTTGCGAAAGGTCAGACAGAAATGAAATTTGGTAGGATGATAGACGTAGGCCTGAATGAATTCAGGGCTTGGGATTCATACATGGACAACATCGAATCCCAAGCCCTGAATTCATTCGAACTGAAGCCTACCTGCTGGCTAAGATACGTAGATGACATCTTCGTTATCTGGCCACATGGTAGAGATTCTCCAAACAACTTCCTGTCTCACATTAATCATATACAACCTCAGATCCAGTTCACTATTGAAATCTAAAACAATTGTTCCCTCCATTTCCTAGACGTCCTCATTACAAAACAAAACAACAATCAATTCTCCTATTCTGTGTATAGAAAACCAACCCACACCAACCGTTACCTTAGCTCAAAATCACACCATCATCCATCACAAATAAATTCCGTTGTCAACACTCTTGTAACCAGATCCCTCAGACTAACAGACAATCACAACAGACAATCCGAACTACAAACATTAGAAGAAGCACTTCTACAAAATGTTTACGACAAAGGACATATAACGCGATCCATACACAAAGCACAAAATCCTTCCCAAATTCAACAGACAGAAACTCTTCCTCAGCAAAAAGCTTTCCTACCCTACATCAAAGGTGTCACAGACAAAATTTCAAAAGTCCTGAAATCCAATAACATAAAAACCATATTCACAACACTCCAAACAATTTCCAATTTAATCAGAACCCCAAAAGACCAAATACCTAATGATTCCCACGGTGCATACAAAATACTTTGCTCAAACGGTCCTCAAATCTACATTGGACAAACCAATAGACGGATCAACAATAGAATATATGAACATCGTCTTGCAGTTAGAAAATCCGATCCCACATCATCACTTGCCCTACACCGCCTCCTAACAGGCCATAATATAGACTTCGATAACATCAAAACCATAGCACCGTCATTTTTCCAGAAACCGGGAATCATCCGCGAAGCAATTGAGATTGAAAAACGTCCCAATTGTCTAAACAAAAGGGATGACGGTCATAGTCTTCCAGTCGCTTGGAAATCATTTATCTTCAGGCTAGCCCCACAATCTTCATCCACACCTCATAATCCTGATAGCAGCCGTTCTGTTCTGATGCCTCCATCAACAGACCCTCAACCCCCCCACCACTCTCCCACCCACAGATAGCTTTCGTATAAAAATAACACTTCGTCCTATACTGCCAGCGAGTTCGCTCTAAGGAGTAGGCGGATTGAGACCCCGGAATCGAACCAGTTCCACGAACTCCTAGCATTATTTTCTTTGACAAATTTTTTTCTTGACCCACTTTTTCTCTTGAAAATGGCTCCAAAACGGGAGCCGAAACGTCGAGACATTAACAATCTCAGACGCGGTTCAACCCGAGAACCTAGTATTTTTTATACCAACGACCGCGGAAGCTTCTCGGAATATATATATATATATATATATTTCTATATTTTTGTACTCATAAAATAATTTTTAAATAATATTTAATTTATAATTGAATTTCTTTTATTTTTTTATTTTGTTGGACGCCAGATAGTTCCTGAGAACCATCAATATTTAGATCTAAATCTTGTTGAGAATTTTAGTACAAATACTGTGCATGAGTATAATACAACGTATGTATAGTGTATTCTCTCTCTCTCTCTCTCAGGAGCTGGTTCTATTTTAATTTTGCTCTGTTAAAACCAATTAATCATTCAAATTCAATAGTTTAAGGAAAGTTAACAATTTTAATGTCAGAAGGTTAACAGTTTTGACAAATAAAAATTATATACAAAACAATAGGAGTATTAACTAGAAAAAATTAGTATATTTTTCTTTAAAAGTTTCAAAATATATGTAAACGCTCACAATAAATGTTCACTCTTATTTTGCTTTAAAAGTTATCGAAAAGAATAGTGAATGCTCGAGACTTATATTTTACTTTGCAAAGTAGTACCTTTTATTTCTATTCCAGTTTTAACACTTCTCCAATCCGTATCTTTTCTTCTGATGCGTGACTGACTGAAATCTGGAATGGCAATACTGCTAAGTACACCTGGTCTCTCTCTGCTAATCTCAGCTACTCTCAATGTATGATCTATATTTAAGATGAGTTATGTAACCAATATGTGTTTAAATTTAAAACACTTTATTTTTTCAAAATCTCTGCTCGCCACCAGCAAAATGTCACTGTCGCTTCATATTTTTTCTTAGTAACCGTCCTTTTCAAACTTTACACACTATGATCCATGTTTATTGTACATGCCTTATTTCCTTGTATTATACTTATAACTATTTACACAATTTAAACAAATAAACTAATTTCAGATGTGAACTTTTTCACTTAAATCATTGAATTCCAATAATTGAAACAGAATTGAGAAACATACAATGTACTCGCTCATGTCCTGACCATTTGTAGTGATTTAAACAAATTATTCCTGTAAAATCAGATTCATGCTTCTTACGAACTTTCTGGTGTTTTGTGGATGTCATGGCAATATATATATATATATATATATATATATATAAAAGAGTTTTCTTTAATTTTTGTGCCGCACGACTGCATACCCAAGTTTAAATTTTAAAATTATAACCTTAAATAGCCAGTAGAGCTAATCTAGAGCTAATACATATATATAACCCCCCACCACTCTCCCACCCACAGACAGCTTTCGTATAAATAAGACTTCGTCCGATACTGCCAGCGAGTTCGCTCTAAGGAGTAGGCAGGTTGAGGCCTTAGAGACGGATCGCGGTGAGATCTGGGGAGTAGGCAGATTGAGACCCCGGAATCGAACCAGTTCCACGAACTCCTAGCATTATTTTCTTTGACAATTTTTACTTGACTCACTTTTTCTCTTGAAAATGGCTCCAAAACGGGAGCCGAAACGTCGAGACATTAACAATCTCAGACGCGGTTCAACCCGAGAACCTAGTATTTTTCATATATACATATATATATATATATATATATGAAGTGTTGTTGTACTTCCGGGTGCTCTCCCGCGTCAATGGTCGACCCCTCCAGGAGTCACGGTTGTCTAAACGCCGTCTAAACGACTGAGTCAGTTCAGTTCGAGCAATGAGGAGCAGCAGTAGGCAGCTTTCAGCGAGAACCTGAAGATGGCAGATGAGATTCTGCCGAAACGTCGTTTAGACAACCGTGACTCCTGGAGGAGTCGACCATTGACGCGGGAGAGCACCCGGAAGTACAACAACACTTCATTTAACACCCGCGAAAACCTAAAAATTTTACCCTCAAATTTATTTTGATTTTAAAAAAATATAGATTTTTAACAAATCCTCCAGCATCATGGTTGACCTGCAATATTAAATTTATGATAAAAGTCAGAAATATTGCATAGTCCAAATATAAACAAACAAAAAAAAATTACAAATAGACTATAGAGCAAATAAATTCTAAGTGGATTTACTACAAACGTCTACGGAACCTAGTAACTTCACCCATTCGTACAGAGAAAAAAATTACTTGGAATGGCGTTTAGATAATCAAATATTTAGTTCACAAGAATGATGGAAAACTATTGAAAACTTTAGTATAAACAACAAAAAGGTTAATATGGACATCCCACAGAACTTGCGCAACCCAGATAACTTTAACAAACATTTTGTTAATTCTGTGCCTTCAACTCAAGCACAAGAAAACACTATAAACCATTATGAAAGCAATTATCATGAAAACGTAGACATTTTTAGCCTTTTCAGTTTTAGTAAAGTCTCTACAGAAGATGTCGAAAAAGCTGTCTACTACATCAAATTAAACGCGGCAGGTGTTGATAATATCTCACTGAAAATGTTAAAACTTTGTTTACCCTATTGTCTAGAGGCCATTACTTTTATTATTAACGCGTCCATCGAAAGTAATATATTTCCATGTCAATGGAAATAAGCGGTTGCAACACCTATTACGAAAAATAATTCATCAGGAATATTTAAAGATTTTAGACTAATAAGCCTCTTACCTGTTATGGAACGTATTATCTACTTACAATTTACTGATTACTTAACAACAAATAGTCCTTTACCCCGCCGCTAATCAAGATTTCGCACCAAACATAGCACAGTGACAGTATTGACTGATATCCTTACAACTATTGATCGCTCTAAAATTACTACTACGTGTTATTAGATTATAGTACTGCGTTTGACTGTTGAAATCACAACTTATTACTTGCAAAGCTATCTTACCAGGGAATATCAGGAAATACTATTCAATGGTTTAAATCTTATTTGAGTGATCGAAGTCAGCAGGTGAAGATCGTGACTACTAGTGAAAGCTTATATAGAAAAATTAAGCACTGTGTAATCCACTTATATGCCGACGATCAGCAGGTATATATTTCTAACGCACAATTGGATGCAGTGAATGCCTCTGTATGATGATTAATGATGATCTAGAACGAATTTCCCGATACTCAGATACTCATGGTCTTATACCAAATGCAGAAAAAACCGCGTCTGTAAATATTGGAACAAAAAAATTATAGTAAGTTAAATATAGATGACATAAATATATTTTTAAACGGAACTAAAATAAATTCCTCGATGTGCGTAACAAATCACGGTTTAAGAATTGACACACAGCTTACATAAAATGGTCATGTCAATCATGTAATGCAAACCTGCTTTGCTAAACTCAGATACCTATACCAGTTTAAATACATATTACTAAAAAAACTAAAACTAGTTCTATCTGTCCCCGATTACGGACTTTGTCCAACAAAAAATGTTCTGTTCAAAATTCAAAAACTGCAGAATCCATGCATTCGATTTATCACTTTGGCTGGGAGACGAGACCATATGCCGCCGATAATGATTGCAAACGGAATATTAAACATTAAGAAAAGATAGATTCTTTACTTCTGTTGTCTGGTGCATTCCCTTTTAATAAGTAACGTCTCCACCTATCTTAGACAAAAACTTAAATTTTGATCAGATATACATGATAATAACCTTGAACAGGTAAGTAATATATTATACTTACATACCTAAGCATAGAACTACATCATTTAAGTCAGCTTTTTGTTATGGTGACACATATTATTAAAATAAAATTCAAAACAACGTTCAAACTCGTCATATAAAACATCTTTAAGGAAAAACCGTTGCCTAAGGAATCACTACTTCCACACCCAGATTTTGTAGCCAAGTCTTATACACACCAAATCCCAACTTAATTTTTTACTCCCTTTAATAATAGAGCGGGGGTGGCAATGAGGGTGGTTAATGTAAAAAAAATTTTTTCAGACGTTACTTTCTTGTATACACACTAAATCACATTTTAATATTTTTTAATTCCTTTCATAATAGTGTGGGATGGTATTGGGGGTGAGAGAGGGGGAGAGAATCTTACCTGCATGCTTTGCCAATTTACCCTTATTTACTCCCGAACCCTTCAAAGGAATTAGATCAAAATGTAATCTAGTTCCAGATCTCGTTATAATACATAAGTGTACCAAATTTCAAGGCAATATCATAAACGGTTCCAGAGTAAACGTGCGCACAAAAAAGTTAGACAGACTGACAGATAGACAGAAAATATTTTTTCGCTCAAATTTAAAATTTCGACATTTCATGACATTTTATGTTTATTTAAACAAAAAAAAATAATATTTTTTTTGCGTTACTATACGTCCTCTGAACGTGGAAGTAAAATAGCATGTTATATGTCAAGTGAAGTTATTTTTTGTTTCTCGGCGCTTCTCGCTATTCGAGTACATCCTCAACACAAAAAATGTCATTTTTACTCCATAGAAAACAATATATTATTTAAATATAGTAAAGCTTAGTGAAAATATTAGAAATATAAGACTCGTTACTGACATATAAATCTTGTTTTAGCCAAAACTTTAATGTTCAGTGGACATGTAGCAACATTCTAGCCAACTAAATAATATTTTTTTTGCGTTACTATACGTCCTCTGGACGTGGAAGTAAAATAGCATGTTATATGTCAAGTGAAGTTATTTTTTGTTTCTCGGCGCTTCTCGCTATTCGAGTACATCCTCAACACAAAAAATGTCATTTTTACTCCATAGAAAACAATATATTATTTAAATATAGTAAAGCTTAGTGAAAATATTAGAAATATAGGACTCGTTACTGACATATAAATCTTGTTTTAGCCAAAACTTTAATGTTCAGTGGACATGTAGCAACATTCTAGCCAACTTAACTTGGCAACGAAATAAAGCTGGCGCCACTTCACGCACACTTGGGTTTAATCAATCATCATCTAAATATTTATAGTTGAAGTAAAAATATTTAATAATTTTCTTATCAAAAGACCACATTTTCACAATTGTGTGTATACTTTGATACAATTAATTGCATTAACAGAATAATTTCGTAAAAAATTTTTTCTTGGAAAAATTTTAACCACCTTAAAGGAATCACTAAATATGCAATTAAATTTCATGCAGTTTTAGATTATGTAATTTCATGGGATTTATTAATTTTTAACATATGTTGTAACAATAATTTAGCCCGAATATGTTGTTAAATGTCAGAAGTTTTTATGAACGATTAGATTATTGTTCTGCTCAAGATTTATCACAATTCTTCATTTTTGTTTCAAAATTATTTTGCCATTTTAAGAATGTATTTTATATTAAAAACATTCTTTTATAGTACTTCTTATGGCCGAGTCATTCGGTCCTTTATAAATTTTATGAGAATAATTACAATTTCTAGATGCTGTGACGAATGTATACATCATGAATTGAATAAATGAATATGCGTCCACCCCCAACTAACAACGTAGTATTGAGTTTGCGACTGCCGGACTAATAAGGAAATCCCCGGTAAATCATATTATACATTTTATACGTTCCCCGTATTTTTACGCGAGACTTTTCGCGTCCTACATCCGAACGTAGATATCTATGTTCCAACCGACACAGTTGAATTAGCTCAAAAAATAGGTCAAGCTAATGAAATACCACATACTACGGAAATATCACGTTTTTGTCGGAATGACGCCTCTCGAAGTTTACTATAGCTTAGCGAATGTCAATTTTCCTGGTACTTTACGGCCGGAGCATTAATTTTGGCATCTTTCTTGTCCATAAAGAAGACATTTATTGAATTTTTTATGAGATATGCCATGTATGTGTACAATATATAGGGTGATCATGTTATGGCATCCTTCGCATCATTCCCTCGGAGATTATTGAAATATTTCACTTTCCTCTCTGATTATTATTTATCAAATTCTGGTCACTCTCCCCCTTTCGCTTTTAAGGTAAACATAAATAGTTATTAGTTTTTGAAAAAGTTGACCGAGTTGTGTTTGCAGTAACTTTTAACTAACAAACTTTAACCCTTTTCTAAATTCAGGTTCCTTTATGTAAAGTTTGATAATTTTCTATATTCTGATTCAGAAAATTATTTACTTCCTAAAATTAATCTCCGTATTTATTCCGAATTTAAATTACTATTTATGTTTACATGCAAAATTAGAAAGGGTATAATTTTTAATATTGCAAATACTTATACGATGCTTTATACGGAGACTGAGAACGCTAAAAACAGCCGACATGCGACAGATATGTGTGCCAGCGCGCGGAGCGCCAAAAAATCGGGTTGACCGATTCAACTAATCGACTTTGAGTATTCAGTAGGCATCATCAATTTTCTATTTTAAGGTTCATTGAAATCTAATGCCGTGAATTCGAAGGAAGTAATATGCAAATATTTAGACATGATCAGGTGACCAAATATTTGTATTTATTGATCCTCGTCAGGTTTACAATTTATATAAAAACAATCGGTGGGGCAATAGCCACAGATGAAGCCAAACAATTTAAATATTTATAAAGACAATCGTCCAACATCATCCAATCGAAACAGTGAATAGACAAATTCGTTTATCACGTTCGTAGCACGCCTCACCAAGCCCAGGAAAGATGCGAGACTGACTGTAAACCAAATCATCACTTTATCTACTTTGTAGTTCACTGAATTTCGGTGAATCGAAATTAGATGACAATCAACAAATCTTGTGTATTGCCAATTCTTAACGATATTTTAGAAAAGCAAAGCATCCTCACAAAAGCATACAAGGTAAAATAGGACAGATTTGCTTTTGTCTCGCTGGAAAAATGCACCCTGAACTCGAAGGACACTCCGGTGATTGAAAAAATAATAATTGAGAGTGTAGATAGAGACTCATGGAGGAGACCACTTATTGTAATTGGAGAAACCGCAAATACTTTATCTTGGAATTTTTGCAGTGGTTCTATTGCTACACCCTGTATATGTATTTTTCTGGAACTTGGTATGCACTATTTAATTGAATAACTTTAATTAACACTTGATTGTTCTTAATGTCTTTGTCAGGGCCGAAAGTTACACCCTGTATATATTTTCTTGTAATAAGAACACTTTGATTTAAATGAAAATGAAAATATTTAAAGATAATTAAAGAGTTCGTAAAACTTTTTTAGATTAATATTTGATTTAAGAAGGTTACATAATAAGTAAATATTCGACAGCAGAAATTCAGTCGCGTCTGAATTTTTCGGAAAAATAAAATAATCGTGATATTAAAACGTGTATTAAAATATTGAAGATCGACGCGACGGTACTAACCTCGTTATTTAGAAACCTGATAGAAATACTATTATAATCTGTTATTATAATTAAAAGCACTTTATTTTTAAAAAACTGCTAAAGACTCCGCTCGCGAAATTATATAACTTGACTTGATGCACTTGACTGACTTGAGCTGAGCACGGCCTTATGTATCGTTGCGTTTCGTTTAAACGGGGACGTAGTCTTGCACGAACGTTTTTCCATATTTCTTAGGTGCGTTTCGGGTACTCCGTCCAATCATTTCGGCTCGATTGTGCAATCACATAGAAAACGAAAGATTTCAGGACTAAAAAATATATGATAATTTCGGCATTAAAAAAGTATTTTTTGTTATATAAATGAAGTTTGAATCTAATTCGGTTTTGGAGTTATTATGAATAACTGAATAAAATTGAAACGGTCTGGTACCGTATTGCGAAGGTCTTCATTGCATGCTAGCACCGTTGGGGGAATAACTGCGAGGATGTTCCCGATAGGCCTGCATTGAAACGGAAGTAAGTTTTGGTAGTAATGATATATACTACTTGTAATACTTTATATCTGTGCATGTATAGCATTACTATTTTTATGTTTTATATATTTATTATTATGATCTATAATTATGATAGTGGTAGTGCTGGTCAAGCTTCTATCAACAGCTGGAAGAAACCCTCTGTAGAATACCTAAAACGGAACGACTCGTTATCCTTGGCGATTTTAACGCTAGAGTAGGGAGAGATGCAGACACCTGGCCAGGCATCATAGGCAAGAACGGTTTGGGCAACATGAACGCTAACGGTCAACTACTCCTAACTAAATGCGCCGAACATGATCTAGTTATAACAAACACCATTTTCCGACAAAAGGATAAATTTAAAGGCACCTGGCGTCACCCCAGATCAGGTCACTGGCATCTACTGGACTATGTTATCGTACGTAGGAAGCATCTCAAGGACGTCCAAATTACAAAGGCGCGCATTGATAGTGAATGTTGGACCGATCATCGTCCTGTTGTCTCTAAAATGAAAATTGTTATGAGACCCAAACACCGAAAAACTCAAGTAAAACGTAGACTCCGTCTCTGTATTAGTAAATTGCGTGACCAACAAACCGTCGAACAGCTAAAGCAAAAAGTTCAAGAGAATTTGAATGCACTAGAAGAAACCAATTCTGTAGCTGTCGCTGCTACCTGGACACAAATTAAAGACAGTTTAAAAAGTGCGAGTGAGGAAATCCTTGGCACTGCAGTAAGTAAAAAACAGGAGGACTGGTTCAATGATAATGAAGCTTTTATACAAGAACTTCTTGACCGCAAACATATTGCCTTCCAAAACGCTATCAACCACCCCAACGACTCATCAAAAGCAGAAGCTTTTACCCAATCTAAGTATGAAACGCAACGCGAAATCAGAAGAATAAAGAACGAGTGGTGGGCAAGCAAGGCCAGAGAAATTCAAAGGTACGCCGATTCACACGACTACAGGAATTTCTTTCAAGGAGTAAAAGCAGTGTACAGCCCCAGTCGGAAAAATATGTGCCCTATTAAAGATTTAAATGGAAATCTCCTCAAAGAAGACCAGGAAATTATTATTATTATTATTAGCCGTTACTCGAGTCCGAGTATAGAAATGTTACAGTCGATAAATTGCGTACAATAAAAAACAAGTAAAAGGTGTAGTCTATTGTAATTCCCATTCATCTACGGTGCACACGACTATGGCTATAGAGGCCAATTCGGGAGAGCACATGTCGACCGCAATCAGGACAAACATAGACCTGGTTAGGTCTTGGATTCGGCCTTCTTGCAGCAACATTTCCTTGATAGCTGGCCACAACCCCTCGCCATTCGGTTCTGTCCGCTGCAAGTTGTTCCCATTGCTCGTCTGCAATACCGCAGGATTTTAGATTTTCATGGAGAGCGTCTTTGAACCTCTTTCGTTGACCGCCACGCTTTCTTCTACCGCTTAGCAATTCACCATAAAGTGTACATTTAGGAAGGCGGTTATCATGCATACGATGAACGTGACCTGCCCAGGAAATAAGAGCCCGATGGAAAGAACACTACTCTAACATTCTTAACCAGCAAAGTCAAGCCGATCACGATATTATAAATCTTATCCCTCAATATGACACCTTCGAAGACTTAGATAAACCACTAACAACGGAAGAGATCTTAACCGCCATTGGGCAGCTAAAAAATAACAAATCTCCCGGCGCCGACTCACTCCCAGCTGAGATCTTTAAAGCTGTGTCGTCAGAGCTCATACCCTACCTCAAAAAACTGTTTGATGTCGTGTGGGAAAGTGGTCAAGCTCCGCAGGAGTTTCGTGATACACTTTTAATCAACCTCTTCAAAAACAAAGGGAGCGCTGCGGACTGTGGAAATTACAGGGGCATAGCTCTCCTGGCTGTTGGAGGGAAGATACTCACTAAAGCGATGGCAAATAGGCTAACACCTGTTATGGAAAAGCTACTTCCTGAAACACAGAGTGGCTTTAGACCAAACCGAGGCACATCGGATTTAATCTTCACACTTAAACAGCTTCAAGAAAAAGAACTCGAACATCAAGGAGAAATTCACATGGCTTTCATTGATTTAACCAAGGCGTTTGACTCGGTGGACAGGGAAGTGCTCTGGAAAATTATGTTCCGCTTAGGTATCCCTAGAAAATTTGTGGAAGTATGTCGCAGTCTACATACAAACAACAACGCACAGGTTATGTATAATAATGAGGCAACCGAACCTTTCCAAACCCTCACTGGAGTTAGGCAGGGATGTGTCCTGGCACCCCTACTCTTTAATTTGTTTACCACTGCTCTAACAATTATTGTTGACAACAAACTGACAGTCAGAGGAATAGGTCTCAGATACCGTTTTGATGGCGGTCTCTTTAACATAGGGCGCTTTAGAGCTTTTACGAAGACACGCACACGATTCATTTGTGATCTCCAGTATGCGGATGACTGTGCACTTTTAGCCTCTACGCCGGAAGAGCTTCAAGAACTTTTAGATGTGTATGCCCAGAGCTATGATTCCTTGGGACTTAAAATCAACATTGGGAAGACTAAGATTATGTCAACTCCTCATCAAGTGAACCAAATAGACATTACACTTAACGGAAATTCTCTTGAAGTGGTGGATCAGTTCAATTACTTAGGCAACGTTGTTAATGACAAAGCAAACATGGACAGCGAGATTCGCAATAGAATTAACGCTGCATCTAGAGCACTCTGGGGACTTAGAGAGAGAGTATTTGACAACCACGACCTTGCTTTGTCAACGAAAATGGCTGTCTACAGAGCAGTTGTCATTCCAACACTGCTATATGGATGTGAAAGCTGGGTCACTTACCGTCGTCATGTGAAAGAATTAGAACGTTTTCAGCAAAGACACCTCAGAAGTATGATGAAAATCCGTTGGTTCCATCACATATCAAACGTGGAAGTACTCAGGAGAGCAAACAGCCTGCCAATTGAGGTGCTTATTTCAAGAGCACGCCTAAGATGGGCAGGTCACGTTCATCGTATGCATGATAACCGCCTTCCTAAATGTACACTTTATGGTGAATTGCTAAGCGGTAGAAGAAGGCGTGGCGGTCAACGAAAGAGGTTCGAAGACGCTCTCCATGAAAATCTAAAATCCTGCGGTATTGCAGACGAGCAATGGGAACAACTTGCAGCGGACAGAACCGAATGGCGAGGGGTTGTGGCCAGCTATCAAGGAAATGTTGCTGCAAGAAGGCCGAATCCAAGACCTAACCAGGTCTATATTTGTCCTGACTGCGGTCGACATGTGCTCTCCCGAATTGGCCTCTATAGCCATAGTCGTGTGCACCGTAGATGAATGGGAATTACAATAGACTACACCTTTTACTTGTTTTTTATTGTACACAATTTATCGACTGTAACATTTTTTATACTCGGACTCGAGTAACGGCTAATAATAACTTTCGGAAGAAAATTTTGATGGCGATGGTGCTGGCACATTGGAAGTAAATTTTGATAATCATTGGGGATTTGCGGTGTTGGTACTTCTATTGAATATTATAATAATGGAGGATGTAAAACCGAATTAGGAGTTGAATGAAAGGCAAAGATAATTAATGAAATTTTAACAGAAGCAAATTAAAATATTGTGAATGGAGGTGTGGAAAGTAGTTTCAATATCTTTGAAGATTATACGGGGGCAGTTTAAAGGCAGTATTTTGTAACGATTGGCCTGGAAAATGGTTGTTTTGAAAGTTAGAGATTTGTTGTGAGTGAATTTGAGTTATTTATGAATTATCGAAGACTTGTGAACGTTTTCAGATTTTGTTTGGAAAAATTGTGGTTTTTTGTTAATTTAAATATCTATATAACTTTTTTATCATAGTGTGACAAGGTGAAGAGATTATATTATTTATTTCGAAAATTCTGGGATTTTTTAATTTTATTTTTTCGCATATGTATGAAATGTATTATAACAACTCATGTTTTTCAAAAAAATTGGTTCGGTTTATTGTGTCTAGTGCAGAAGGCCTATTTGGCAATGTAGTTTCTAATATTTCTTTAACTCCGCATATTGAACGGCCACCAGTCACCACAATACCATCAATTATTTTAATTTTTTCGGTAACTTTTTTATGAAAATATATTCTGTTTATTAAAAATAAACTTCTACATACTTCAATTACTCAAAGGGGAATAAGTTATTTGCATGCATGTACGATATCTATCGAGTCTCGATCGAGCCTTTACCATGCAATATTGACTACTTAATGAAATGAGCCCTTTTTGATTTAATGTGGACAATAAATGATGAAGTCAATTTAAAAAATTATATTCCAGCGACCTACACGAGATATTTATTTTTTGTGTTAAAAAGTAAGTCGATGGTTGGAAGAAAACGCGGGCTGGGGTAAGCCTGCGCATGAGACTATTGACTTTCCTACCAGTGCGCGTGATGAATTGTTCGACGAAAATAGTTTACAGCTTTGATCTCGCTTCAAGTGGTAACCTGTTCGAGCAAAAGGGCTTTTGAGGATGTTGTGTTAATGCGGAATTCCATATCATTAGCGTTCGGAGTGGGATTTATGTTTCAGAACAACTTAGTTTTGAATGGATAAGTTAGACGGGATTTATGAATGTTTAGTGTATTATATATTAGATAGGTTGGTTACGCGGCGCAACGGGCGAATCATTACTTCATTGCAAGTTAAGGAACAGGTGAATATGGCGTGACTATGGTGGTAGAGATGTCGCTTTCAAATTTCTTGCGACATGACATGATATATTTAATCTATTTAGCTTTATCGTTTGAAACATTTATGATCGTACTAATTTTATTGGTTTAATTAAATTTCGTGAAGAAATAAACCCAAGTATATGAAGAAATATAATAATAATAATAATAATAATAATAATAATTTTTTCCATTTATTTTATCATTTTTCTTTATTTTTTAATTAATTTTATTATGCACTGTATTTATTATTTTTCTGTATTACCTTTTTCTACAGAGATATCAAAGAAGATTGTGAGTAAAAAGTTTTATTGGTTGTCAATTGATTTAGAGAAATAGCAGAATAAAAGTCTTGTTTACTTAATTAGTTTAACTAAAAATTAGATAAAGAAACAAAGGAAAATAAAAATAATAGATTTTAATTATTTTCACATCATACGTTCAAAGTGACCACTATTATTTTGCAAACATATGTCCACGTCTTTTCATGTTTTCAAAAACAACTTATACGACATATCGTGTAAAATTGAAAAAAAATTTTACAGTTAAACATGTAATAAAATACAACATTCGTAGAATATAATTTTTTTTAAATATTTCATTATTCTGAGAGGGAAACTCAAAAGCAATGTATCAAAAAATTAAACGCATTTGTTTAATTTCAACAGTTAAATTGGAATAAATTTCGTGGTAAATTTTCGTTTATCTGAATGCCTCGCATTTAAACTAAGCGATGAACAAAACAAAAAGCTATATATTTTGTTTAAAAAGGCATTATTATAATGTTTTACGCGGTCGAGTACGGAAATAACGACCCTCGGTAGGTTTCTTAAAACGGACAGTGTATCTTTATTTTTTCTTCTGAAGTTTGTTGTTTGTAGGCTTCTCGGCCTTTTCTCTAAAGAACAATGTGTGACAGCTGCTCGCTAAGTTTTTTGCCATAAAACTTGTGATATATTGGAAAAATTTTTATACAAATTTATGCGTGAGATGTGAAGTCATACTGGTTACTTGTTTAAAGTTATAAGACGGCTTTTTCATTTCTAGAGGGCATAGTTTGTGTCAAAATAACACTAAGAATACAATTTCAACGGGAGATCTGTTTTAGTTGACGGCCTATAGGGTGGCGCCATATCTGGGAAAATTGATGAACCGATATTTAGCACCTAGAAACCCTTAGAAATCTCTACCGTATTCGAAAAAGGTTCTAGAAGGAGATTGGAGTACTTACGTTTCACTTGTATATATAAGAAGTGAAGTCGAGCAGACAGGACAGAGTTTTATATCAGACGAACAAGCGATCAAATTAAATAATGAACAGTAACAAGTTGAGTAGTGGTGAGAGGTAAGTGAAACCTCTCAAATGGTCAATTGCTACTATACACCATAGATGTCTCTATGGGCGTATAGCGTCTTGCGATTCTGCAAGTACCTGAGAGCGGCGACCTTTCAGTCCTAGGTGGACTTATTCTACTCTTATAATATATGATTTGCAGGAAACAACTACTCAGCGGGCAAATACCCCGACCTGCATTGAATTACACCTTACAAATCATTAAAGAATGGTATCCAATATCATTTGTCAACTCCCTGACCAGACATAGACCGGTTTCGAACTTATTAGTTCTCATCAGTATGCCATAGGTCATGGAGCAGACAAATGATAGTGGCCAACCTGCTAGTTTTATACAAACTATAGTAAATTGAGTAGTGGTGAGAGGTATTGGTTACCATTCTTTAATGATTTGTAAGGTGTAATTCAATGCAGGTCGGGGTATTTGCCCGCTGAGTAGTTGTTTCCTGCAAATCATATATTATAAGAGTAGGTTAAGTCCACCTAGGACTGAAAGGTCGCCGCTCTCAGGTACTTGCAGAATCGCAAGACGCTATACGCCCATAGAGACATCTATGGTGTATAGTAGCAATTGACCATTTGAGAGGTTTCACTTACCTCTCACCACTACTCAATTTACTATAGTTTGTATAAAACTAGCAGGTTGGCCACTATCATTTGTCTGCTCCATGACCTATGGCATACTGATGAGAACTAATAAGTTCGAAACCGGTCTATGTCTGGTCAGGGAGTTGACAAATGATATTGGTTACCATTCTTTAATGATTTGTAAGGTGTAATTCAATGCAGGTCGGGGTATTTGCCCGCTGAGTAGTTGTTTCCTGCAAATCATATATTATAAGAGTAGGTTAAGTCCACCTAGGACTGAAAGGTCGCCGCTCTCAGGTACTTGCAGAATCGCAAGACGCTATACGCCCATAGAGACATCTATGGTGTATAGTAGCAATTGACCATTTGAGAGGTTTCACTTACCTCTCACCACTACTCAATTTACTATAGTTTGTATAAAACTAGCAGGTTGGCCACTATCATTTGTCTGCTCCATGACCTATGGCATACTGATGAGAACTAATAAGTTCGAAACCGGTCTATGTCTGGTCAGGGAGTTGACAAATGATATTGGTTACCATTCTTTAATGATTTGTAAGGTGTAATTCAATGCAGGTCGGGGTATTTGCCCGCTGAGTAGTTGTTTCCTGCAAATCATATATTATAAGAGTAGGTTAAGTCCACCTAGGACTGAAAGATCGCCGCTCTCAGGTACTTGCAGAATCGCAAGACGCTATACGCCCATAGAGACATCTATGGTGTATAGTAGCAATTGACCATTTGAGAGGTTTCACTTACCTCTCACCACTACTCAATTTACTATAGTTTGTATAAAACTAGCAGGTTGGCCACTATCATTTGTCTGCTCCATGACCTATGGCATACTGATGAGAACTAATAAGTTCGAAACCGGTCTATGTCTGGTCAGGGAGTTGACAAATGATATTGGTTACCATTCTTTAATGATTTGTAAGGTGTAATTCAATGCAGGTCGGGGTATTTGCCCGCTGAGTAGTTGTTTCCTGCAAATCATATATTATAAGAGTAGGTTAAGTCCACCTAGGACTGAAAGATCGCCGCTCTCAGGTACTTGCAGAATCGCAAGACGCTATACGCCCATAGAGACATCTATGGTGTATAGTAGCAATTGACCATTTGAGAGGTTTCACTTACCTCTCACCACTACTCAATTTACTATAGTTTGTATAAAACTAGCAGGTTGGCCACTATCATTTGTCTGCTCCATGACCTATGGCATACTGATGAGAACTAATAAGTTCGAAACCGGTCTATGTCTGGTCAGGGAGTTGACAAATGATATTGGTTACCATTCTTTAATGATTTGTAAGGTGTAATTCAATGCAGGTCGGGGTATTTGCCCGCTGAGTAGTTGTTTCCTGCAAATCATATATTATAAGAGTAACAAGTTGTGATTCAAAGTAGTGAATTTATATTAGATTAAAATTATTATTAGTTGTGTTATTTTTAAGGACTAATTATTGTAATTTAAGTGAATAAATAAATCAGTGGTTTGTGAAGATTCTTGTTGCAGTTTGTTGAACCTACTACAATGTGTTCACTGGAGGATGTAAATACTAACAATTGGTGTCACAAGCGGAATTGCACCAGGATTTATAGAAAATTCGACGAGGTTCCAAAGTGATCTATTTGGAAGCCACTGGAGATAGTGTAGTGCTTTCAACTGGAAAGTGCTATAGACATTAAATAAGACTTATTTGTGACAATATTTCTGGAACAGTCTATTTAGAAATTAGTGTAGTTATTTAAGTGCTGTCAACTGAGAAGTGATATAGACACTAAATGAGACCTATTTGTGACATTTCGAGAAAATTTCTAGAACATCCTATTCCGGATTTTGTGAAAAATATTAGGCTTGTACTTAATATAGATTTTAAATAAGACTTGTTAGTGCCGTTTCGAGAATTTTTGGATGGAAACAAGAAGCATGTGGCTGCCGAAAAACAAATGCAAAACATGTTCGACAACAAGAACAAGAAAAGAAACGACAGGAAGAAAAAGATGAACTAAGAAATATGATGCTAGATCGGGAAGAGAGACGTCAAGAAAAGAAAGAAGAACAAGAAAAACGACGTCAAGAGGAAAAGAAGAACAAGAAAGTCGTGAAGAAAAAAAAAACGCCATACAGGTACAATAGGACGCTATCCTTTCATATCTTTGATATCACTGGCATTGTAAAGGCTGAAGTTAATGAAGTCAAAGAAAAACTGGATAAGGTCGGAGGAAAAGGTTAAGAATCAGTGAACACCGGAGTGTGAAAAATCATGGAAGAAGCTGAAAGCAGCGTTATCCAGTAGTCCTGTGCTAGCATATCCCCAACAAACGGGCCTCTATATTCTTGACACGGATGCTAGCAACTCCGCACTTGGATGTGTACTATTTCAAGTCCAAAATAGAGAAGAATTCTTGTATAACAAGGAAGGAACTATTGGCAATTGTTAAGTCCGTGGACCATTTTCACAACTATATCTACGGCCAACATTTCAAAATCAGGACCGACCATGCTGCATTAAAATGGCTATTGCAGTTGAAAACCCCAGAAGGTCAACTGGCTCGCTGGATAGAAAGATTACAGCAATATGACTTCAGAATTGAATACCGATCTGGGAAGTCTCAAAAATGCAGATGCTTTATCTAGAAGGCCCTGTAAAGATGAGTGCAAGCACTGTTTTCGAGTTGAAAAAGTGCAGGACATAGTAACAGTCAACACAGTTCAGATAGATCTAGACGATTGGACGTAAGAAATTCTAAGACAACAACTGGACGACAGTGTAATTTGACCTATATTAAGAGTAAAAGAAAAGGGAATGTGACAAGAATGGAAGGATGTTTCGAACAGAAGTGTGGAGCTGAAGGCATTATGAGCACAATGGGACTCCCTTAAGGTTATAGATGGACTATTAAAGAGATCCAGATGGGAAGGAGTTACCAAGCGTCTGGTGATATCCAAGTGTCGGGTCCCGAAAGTACTTAAGGAAATACATGATCGAGTGTCCGGGGGACATTTTGGTATGAATTGGACCTTGGCTCGAGTACGGGAACGATTTTATTGGATAAATAGCCGTCAAGATGTGGAGGCTTGGTGCCACAAATGTGATGTCACCAAAGGGAAACAGACAAGGAGTAGGGGCAAAAATGAAGCAATATAACGTCGGAGTCCCTTTTGAGAGGATTGCTATCGATATATCGCGCCCATTCCCAGTGACAGATGATGGCAATAAACACATCCTGGTCGCTATGGACTATTTTATTAAATGGCCGGGAGCCTATGCCATTCCAAATCAGGAAGCAGTTTGAGTTATTGTTGTTCGAGTTCTGGTGGATAACCTTGTATGCCGATTTGGTGTTCCCCTGGAGCTACATTCCACAAGGGAGAAACTTTGAGTCAGGGGTATTTCAGAAAATTTGTGAAATGTTGGGCATTCACAAAACTTGGACAACCGCTCTTCATCCCCAGTCAGATGGAATGGTGGAACGACATAATAATACGAAGGAACATCTTTCTAAGGTGGTTCACAGGAACCAGCAAGATTAATAAACAAACTATATTTAGACACATACGATTTCAGATACGCTTTCACGTGACTAAGACATATTCCTCAATGCTATAGAAAAACCCACTCTTAATTTTCTTTTCAATAAGAGTTTATTGATTTCACGTTGTTTGGAAGTTTGTTAAAATATGTAATTCCACAATAACTCGGTGATCTCTCATAAAATGAATGATATTGTCTTTTCGTATATAACCTATATTTACCCCCAGTGTTATGCTCATGAGTATCCTCATATTTTGTAAGCCTATTTTTTCCTTATAAGTATAAATTATTATTTTATACAGATAAATGACTATTAGCGTAGGGATATTTTTAGAGTGAAACATTTTGCCTACATGAACCTGCTAAGTATTTCAAGTTAAATATTATTCGAATCGCTTGCTTCTGAATTAAAAGTAAACTAGTTGCTATAGGAGATAAGCCCTATATTATGATATTATAATTTAAGTGTGAGTAAAATATCCCGCAGTAAAAGGCAATCGATTGTCAGTGAATTTTGTGATGCTGATTAGGAATCTTAATATTTTCATTGTTGGTGGAAAACGTAAAGTTTTTGTTCTGTTTGTGTGGGCTTTAAAACTCCAGGGCAACAATCACAATACGAGAAATTTCAGTTTCGCAATTAACGATGTATCGTCCACGTACATAAAAATATTGCACTCGCTTAGATCTCGGATAAATCGTTGACATATAAGAGAACAATGAGTGGACCGAGAATACTGCCCTGTGGGATACCAAGCTCAGTTTCATAATCATCTGAACAAACATTAGCATATTTAACATTGAAATATCTTTTTTCGAGATAGGATATTATTATAGAGTTAGCATTGCCTCGAATTTATTCGAGGCAATGGCTAAGACTTTATGCGCAGTTACATGGGACGAATTGAACTGAACTTGAGCAGTACCTTTTTTAAGGCACGCGTCAATGGCAAATTTTGTCCAAAACGATTAAAAACGTTTTCTGCACTTACACCAGAGAAATATTGAGCAAATATTTCGGCAATTTCACTAGCAATGAAAAATCTCTGAAAATCACATTGAATTATGAGAAAGTACTTTAGATGGGTTTACCAACCCCAAAAAACCCTAAATATCTTATATTAATGGTTCAGAAAGAACCAGATGGATACATCGCCAAGAAACTGATGAAAAATTTGCTGAGGCTGTATGTCTAACAGGCAACCACGACATTTGGCGTAAAGCCGTCAGACGTACCACACAGCAAAGGGAGGCCAACTAGAATAATTCATCGGTTACAAAATATCCGCCAAGATGTGAACGCGAATAAAAAAATTTAAATTCTTCCTAATTTTGCAAACGAATAATGTAATATATTTAATTTATACATTTTATGAACATTTATTACAGTTTTGGATGTAGTGTCCACAGAATGATTAGTTAAACCTCTGCTTGAAATGTATAATTAATTATCGCAACCATTTCAGCTAAACGTGACATGTGCTTTGGAATTGCTGGCTAAATTTCAGGTTCCATTAATTTCGAAACAATAAAGACAGGACTAGGTGACAAATGTCGGCTGATGCGCTAGAGTATACCCCAATAATTATATACTGGTTGTGATAACTGAGGTAGGACGTTGACAACTTCGAGTAATATGTTACGTGATACTTAAGAAAATCGAAATGATCACTATTCCATTTTTAAACTCCACTTGAGGAGTTCAATTGTAATCGATTTTCTTGAATGCCAAATAGCGTATCCTTTAAAACTTAACTGAAATGTCTCTGCCCTATGATATATTTTACTTACATACAGTTTACAAAGAACTTTCAAAGAGTGTAGAATACAACGTGTCAGAGTTTACTAAGATGTTGAAGTGTACGAGTTCGTTCCAGAATGGGAAAAATAACATTATTATCTGTTTGTACAAAACGGGAAATTGAAACAGTATGTAATGGGAATGCTTCTGATGTAATGTAAATGTTATTTGACCTTAAAGAAAAATACAGTTTATAAATGATACGGGTCTCGAATTTGGTGGATAAAGAAATGATAAATTATTAAAACAATCATCCCTAAAGGAAGTTAAATGATGGAGACTCGAATGAATTTAATGGTAAGCGGGTTTGAACCCCCGTTACCGAATAGTCTCCACCATTTGCCAGATTGACGTTTCATCGTTGAGACATTCAAGACAATATGAATTGAGTAGCAAGCAATATGGCTTTTAGACTGAACAGAAAACCGTCAAAACGATTTACCTGCAATATAAACATAAACACACTACATACAGTGTGACCAGATGGAAGTTTGCACGACCCATACCACGAAAACTAATGAACTAATTTTCGTGAAATTACGTATAGATAGTAAACAGTATACGATCTACCCAACTAAAATATTTTGACAGTTCTGTCACTTCCGCTTATACCGGAAGTAGATGTCAACTTTGTTATTTTAAATGGAAGGCCTATATTTTATTTGTGGAATCGATAGTTTACAAAATTTTAAGGTCACTTTATAAAGGGTGCTTCACGAGAAAACGGACATGGTTTAATGGGAGACAGACGACATTGATGATGATCTGAATCACTCATAGAAAAAGCTGGTTGGACCCCGTTGATGAAAAATAGGGTGTTTCATGTATTTTTGCCAAAATTTCTTTTGGTGATTACTTTGTAATGGAATGGAATAATTAGTCCATATTTGGTTCATGGAATACGCTAGTGATCCTGAATAAATACATATATGACAAAAAGAAAATATCCAGGTCTGGACTTGACAAAAAGTTGTTTTTGTTATTTTTCAAAGAAACAACACCTTGTATGTTTTGTCAAATTTCGATATGCAATTCGAATAGTACATAAAAAAACTGAGCAAAATGGTTTCATTAATTTTCTTGTCACACTTTCACCGTTCTTGAAATACATTCCACTTTCTTTGAAAAACAACAAAAACAACTTATTGTCAAATCTGGACCTGGATATTCTCTTTGTTATGTATGTATTTATTCAGGATCACTAGCGTATTACATGAGCCAAATATGAACTAATTATTCCATTCCATTACAAAGTAATCACCAAAAGAAATTTTGGCAAAAATACATAAAACACCCTATATTTCATCAGCGGGTGTCCAACCAACTTTTTCTATGGGTGATTCGGATTACCCTCAATGTCGTCTGTCTCCCATTAAACCATGTCCGTTTTCTCGTGAAACACCCTGTATAACAAATCATATCTAAAATTTATATTTTTGGAGATATCAAAATTTTTAAAGAAAAATTAAATATCTTTTACTGTGGAAGTACTCAGCACAGCCGTAAGTTATTTCAAAATAATTAAAAACGTTTAAATATTATATAGAGTGAGTACAAAAGTGATCAGAACTTTAAATTCAGAAACATCAAATAGCTTAAATTTTTTATTTTATCAAATTCAACGACTAAAAATATGGACAGTTTAGATTTACCTTCCTATACCTAACAACAATGGTTTTTAAATATTTAGAAAACTTCAGAAAATCCTATTATTTTGTAAGAATTGGGCTGGGTGATGGTTTGGGTTTATCAGGACATCTCAAAGCAAACATATCACACGCTCTTGATAATACTTTGTCGCATTCTCCTTAAGTAATTAATAAATTTAAATAATATTCATTGGAATAAGGGCCAAATTATTAATAGTCTGTTAAAGTAACTGTTAGTTAGCGGGTAGATAAATTTTGTTCTTCTGTTAAAAGTATTTTCTAATATCTTATTTAAATTGACCTGCAGATTAAATACAAACAGCCAGATGAACCGGCTGATAAATAATCTTCATGTTAGCACTATTTTATCTTCTAGTTATCTCTAACAGGGTATTTATAATTTCTATTTTTATGCTAACAGGGAGACATCTTTATCAGAAACCTTAACAGCTTATTAATAATTTGGCCCTAATCCATACGAGACATAATGCAATTAAATTTATTAGGACCAACTACTAGTACACTATAAAATATTAAACCACTAATTTGGCAGCTCTGCTATTACTTCTTCTGACAATAGTTATTTGCATAGCCGACTTAGAGTTAGATAAAGAATTCTTATATATAGTGGAGTCAGACAAGCAAAACATAAGGAATTGTTTTCAGTGTAAATTTTTTTTAACATGTTAGTTACATCGAATACTATACGAAATGGACATTTACTACCTCTAGCAACCGCCGCTACGCAAGTTATCGGCCATTTTATGAAGAATCGACCATTTTGGTCGTTCTTTCTAAATATAGATGAGTATATCTTGAAAATGCGAAAAAAATTGAGGCTGTTCGTTATGATATAGGCTATCAACGGTTACAATATGAATTTTTTATCTGCACATATAACCTCAAAACAAAGCTGAAAAAACTGCAAAATTTTGGTTTTTTGGTTATAACTTCAGAAATTATACTTTATAATGTGAACAATAACTGGTTAAAATTTTAAGTCAAAATATCTAATACAAGTCTCAAAAATTGACTTGAAATTGAAATTTTAAAATTGATTGGTCAATAACTTTTGTGCATCGCATCGTATGAGGTTTGTAAACTTGGAAAAAAGTGAAAAAAATCTATTTTAAATTTTTATTCATATACAAATTCAATTATCCATTAGATTGACAGTGACAAATATCCTACCTTACTTTTTCAAAGAATATCACTTTTAAAAAAGAGTGATGAACAATTAAAGACATTCTTTGAATATGAATTCATCTTAGCTTATTCGATGAAAATGGAATGCGGAAAAATGCCAAATCAATTCTTATGAAAATTTCGTTCCTTTATTATACAAACCAGTTTTAACTAATCCATTTTTTATTACTGATGGTGGTTACCTCTTACATAAGGTAATTTGGCAAAAATTTGCTACTTATTTTGAAATATTCATGTCGTACATTAATTATATAAAAAATAATTTAACTATAACGATACTTATAAATAAATAAATAAACAACACAGAAATTAGACAACCCCTAATTCCAGAAGCAAGGGCTTGTGCGGAAGGGGGTTACACATTGAAAAAACGCGGACATACAACCATTTCCTCGAGACAATGCCAGTGCCGGAGCCAGGATTCGAACCCGGTGGTGCGACGTCCATGTGATTAATCGCGATTGCCACCTCGCGTCTTAACCCACTCGGCTATCGACCAGACTATGAATGGTTGTATAATTTTTTATGGATATAGTACTGATTATAATAGCACGAAAAATTCAGAATGTTTGGGGAGATTGCACAATAGTTTTTCAACTAAAGTAAATATACTTGATACACGTACAGCAACCTCCCATAAGCTAAAAAATGTTTCTGCTCCACAGTAAAAATAAGCAGCAATTTATTGAATGAATTAATTTAAAAATAGAAATATTGAACATGAAATATGCAAAGAAGATGCTGATGCAAATATTATTCGTACCGCTGTTTCGGAAAAAAAATGGAGAATGTGATATTGTAATTGTAGATTTGCTAGTTTTATTAACACATTTTGCTTCATTTTCATCAGAAAATACTTATTTTTATAAACCTATGATAGGAAAAACGAACGACAAATATTATTCACAATATTATTTCAAAAAACAGATTTAAAAGAACATGTGTTATTTATACATGTTTTTTGTGGTTGCAATACTACGTCAGCATTTGCAGGAATTAGAAAAAATAAAATTTGTCTTTACAAAAAGATAATTTTTTAAAAAAAGACACGCTTGTTTTCTATGATCTTGAAGCAACAGAGACTGTGTTATTTTCAACAGCCGTAGGTAGAATACAAGGGTTATACGGATCGAATCCAATAAGAAAACAAGTTTGGAAAAATTGATATTTAATTGCTTTTAAAAATACATGACATCAACGGCATGTAAGCTGGCTTCGCTGCAAATCAACATTCTTTAAGAGTGTATTATCAAATCCAGAAATGGTTGTTCCCATAAAATAGTAAGCCTGCATGCAACTACGGATGGGACATGACGTAAAGTGGCTTATAAAATCAATTGCATGCAGTTGCGAATCAATTGGTAGTAAGTGCAAGACTAAAGCATGTTATTGTAGATAAAGAATTGGAAAATAATTCTGAAACATTTTCTGTAACTGAAAGTCTAAGTACATGTGGAACCGATACAGAGATAAAGGACAGTGTTAGCGAAGCTTCTTCATTATCATTTACTGATAGGTCGATTGATCAAGAAATGAAATGATGATGCATTTTATAATTATTATGCTTCAAGCGATACTGAAAATCAGTCTGATGACTCTTTATCAAGTGACACAAAACGAAGGCGATTAATATAATTGCTCACGTATATATGTTTTTCAATGTCGAGTATTTTTTTATACAGTATTTAAATACAATAAATATAGATTTGCATAACAATTAGTGCTTTTATTGAGCTATACGTAAATATAAAAATATGTATACGTATATTTTTTTATATTGATTTTTTTATATTTTTTAATGCTCTTTCGAAAAATTAGTTCAGAATATGTCAAAAATTGATTAATAATTAAAAAAATTGAGTTTTATCAAAAAGTGAAATTTTTCGAAAAAATGTATGCAAAAATACAAAAAAATCGATTTTTTTCACTTTTTTCCAAGTAAATATTTTTCTTGTTCGCCATCATAAAGTGCATAAAAAACCTATATTAAAAAAAAAAGAACCTCATTCGATGCGATGCACAAAAGTTATTGGCCAATCAATTTTTGAGACTTGTATTAGATATTTTGACTTGAAATTTTAACCGGTTATTGATCACATTATAAAGTATAATTTCTGAATATTTCATCAAATTTCACTTAAAACATCCGAAGTTATAACAAAAAAACCAAAATTTTGCAGTTTTTCAGTTTTTACTTTTTTTGAGGTTATGTGTGCAGATAAAACTTGATATTGTAACCTCTGATAGCCTATATCATAACGAACAGACTCAATTTTTTTCGCTTTTTTTAGACCTACACATACCGAGATATACCCATCTATATTTAGAAAGAACGACCAAAATTGTCGATTCCTCACAAAATGGCCGATAACTTGCGTAGCGGCGGTTGCTAGAGGTAGAAAATGTCCATTTCGTATAGTATTCGATGTAACTAACATGTTAAAAGAAAAAAAATGACACTTGAAACAATTCTTTTTTCACTAAAATTTGATGCTCCTCTGACTCCACTAATATTAATATTTCTCTATAACCTGTATAAACTTCAAGTAAATGTTGAGCAGTATACGAGATACTGCCCTTTTCCTACTAATTAAATCAATAAAAAGTGATTTAAAAATCGAATTAGTCTGCCACTATCATATTTTCTGTTAAATTTACTAATAATATTTTAGTAGTGTTTTCAATTGCAACAGAATTATCTACTGTGGGAGCTCGGACTGTAACATTGCAGCAATCTTAAATAATATATCTGAGACTGGCGCATTCGGCATAAATTGAAAAACAAACAATATATTTACGATTTATTTCACCATTACACGAGTTCTAGAATTCAAAGCACGTTATGTAAGGGCATACAAATTTGAATATATTATATTTCTTTATCGTATAGTGAGTGAGAAAGTTATTCATAACAGTTCTAAACAAGTCTTACTAAATTATAAAATAACCATAACTCGAATTCAAAGTGAATATATACGTATTTTATTTATTTGTTTTCTGTTTTGTATTACCTACTAACTTTTTACTATATAAAATATTGAAAGACAAATTGAATCTGTTGAATTTTTTTTAAGATATGGAGAACAGTATTTTAGGGGTTAGCCGATCTAATGGAATAAATAATTTTTATTTCTAAATCATCCCAAATTTGGTGCAATCGAAAAAAATAATAAAAAAATATAGATTGCAGTATAAAATACAAAAGCTGAGCATGTATACAACAAACGATTAAAATTTCAGCTTGAATGTTCTCTGACTCACTCTTTATAACCTTTACTGAAAACGATGTTTTATCAAAAACGCAATATGAAATATTCTAATCATAAGCTCCTCTAAAGTTCGTATTTCCAATATAAGGAACATAAACAGACACTGGGCCGCTAGATGGCGCCTACTGACTTTGTTGCATCTCGCAATCTTAAGGATTTCGGGATGTACTAAGCAGTTGAAGGATTCTCGTGTCGCTCATTCAACCTACCTTGCAGTGATGAGAGCCAACAGCTCTAAACTGCAGTATGCAAGTGCTGTGGAGTGACTGGCACGAGAGCTCCTTTAAGTAGAGATAAGTCCTTCGGATAGTGTTTGTTGCAGTCGAAGCATTACGCGTTTTGTTGAGAATACGTAATTATTACACTTAATGCGCCAGGCTTGTAATTCGTAATCCAGCGCACGGCGGGGCACATAGCCCGGAGAATAGCTGTTGGTTGCAGTCTGGTTTTTAATATTCTGCCCTCTAGATAACACACTTGAACTATTGGTGTTTTATCAAACCGATATATAAAAAGTACTTGGATTCACTTTGTTTATTCTCACTACGTAGCATTATTGGATATGATCCATATGTCAAGATAAATCAAAAATTTCATCTCGAGAAATCGTTGTATATTCGCTGACTGCAGTGGTATTATTATTTGGACGATAAGTCGTTGAAAAGGAACAATAGCCTATTTAACAGAAGCTTAAGTTAAATGAAAACCGCGCCCGGAGATATTCAGCAGGAAGGGTACGGCTAGAAGTCGTCTTTCGCACAGCTTCATAATAATTGGTGATTATTACACCGACATTGCTGAAAAATAAAACTGTACAGGGTTGGTTAAATCAAACTGAGTCCCCCAATCTTTGATGGAAATTAAAAAATTAAGAACGAATTTCGTCCATCTTTTTACGGACATATCAAATGTGCTTTCAAACATCACCTACATATTATGAAGTTGATTTTCTTGTAACGGGTCACTCAAAATGTACAGGGGTTTTTTAAAACATATATATATATATATATACTTTCGTAAGAATGCTCACGGTACTGTTTTTAACGCGCCCCGTTCAGATAGTTGCGGAATGCAAATTTCCGCTTGCGGATTTTCTTTTTAATTCGATATATGCGTTCCAGAAGAAGTTAATTTGTTAATTTAACTTCTAGTTAAAAGTGAACGAATTGTCTTACGCACATTTCGCAACACCTGCAAGAAAATTAGACTGTTTTAGAACAAATTTTATAAAAATCAGCAAGCGGAAATTCGCATTCCGCAACTATCTGAACGAGGCTTAATCCAGTGGTCGTTTTTTGAACTTGACCTTGTTCTCTATCGTATTGTCCCGCTGTCAAGCGTAAACAAGAAATATAACAGGTAAACAATTAAACAGTAACTAGTGTGTTGATTATTGCTGTCAAAGTACATACTGGTCGTGTCGTGTATATCACCCAAGTAGCACAAATTGCTTTTTAAAGACGCTAACAATATCTATCCCACCTTTTTATAAAGCTGAATGCTGTATAATTGAGAGTTAACAACATTAACTCTAGTATTAAATGGAGTATCAATAAACCCGGTCGAGTTTCGCAGCTAATTTTCCCTCTCTCCCATGCGAAAGCAAAACGAGACCGAGGTTCATATACAGCAAGATGTCGCTTTCTGCGCCATTTGGATATTTCTTTTCTTTTGTAAAAAAAAAACAATCATTTAACATTGGTAATTACATGCGAAATGAGATTATCTTCTCATTTTTCAAATAAATAAACAAATATAAATAAATAACACCACAGGTAATTACGACCCCCTTTATCCCGGAAGGCTCTAGAAGAGCCTTGTGTGGGAGGGGGCTACACATTTAGAGACAAGGGACACACACCCAATATCCGTGTATAGTGAAAAACTCCCTCTCACAGTATTTTCCACTGCCACGACCGGGGATCGAACCCGGAACTTTTGGGTGAGAGGCAAGTGCGCTCACCTCTCGACCACCAGTCATACCTACCTGTCATACCTGTCTTTAACTTGTTATCTTATTACGGCACTGCTATTAATGTTTGAATTTTGAGATCTGTCATTCCTGTTATAAAAGTGCACTAGACCGGAAGTGACGTTGGTTAATTCAAACAGTTGATAAATTTGTGGATAAATAAATACAAGTGAATGTCTCCTTTCTTTTATAAAAAAAAACAATCATTTAACATTGGTAATTAACATGTGAAATGAGTTGTTTATCGTTTCTCTTTCAAATAAATACATATCTTTAACTTGTCATCTTATTGCGGCATTGCTATTTGTTTGAACTTTGAGATCTGTCAAACTAATACGATTAATCACATTTGTGCAGTTTTATTTCGGAATTTTGGCTCAATCAAACACCAAAATACCAATTGTGCTAACTTTAAAAATATCCAAAATAACAAATTTGTAATTATCTGATGTAAAAAATGGAAATGTTTAATCGCAAACACACATTGAGTATCGTGTCGGATTACGTGCCGGACAGGATGTTTTCTATGTATTACACATATTGTTTTACAGATTTTTAGGAGACCGTCGGAAGAGTTTACGTTGCACCGGGCATTTACGTAAGTGCGTGAGTATAAAGGTTCAGTCCTTTTTGCAATTGGATTTCTTTTTCATTGTCAATATGGATAAAGAATTTTCGTGCAGGGAATTAACGGAAACAGATGTCAAAATTATCAAAGGTCAGTGGCTCGAAGATTCTCATTTTTCTTTTTTTTTTCAAACATTTTACGTACAAATGCTCATTACGAAATAAAAATTACAAATTATATGGAAAATTATAATGCGATTCAATCTGTTCCACCTGCAAAAGACCATATACAACTTTTGCATCGTCCAAATCATTGGACATGCAGTTATTATGACTCCTTACATAATAAAACTAAACTTTTACATCCGGAACAAAAACTCTTTCTGCAGAAATTATATTTTTATTTAGAGATTAGTGAAACTACTGTTCGATTTCCACTTGTACAACAGCAGACAAATGGTTCTGATTGTGGAGTATTTGCAATAGATTTTGCTGTTTTTTTAGCATTGGGTATTCGCTCTGAAAATGTTGTATATGAAATGCTTGAAGCAAATGGTAGAAGTATCCTATGGTATTGTATTTTGCTACTACTTGCAGTGCTTCGTCTGTTAGAAATAAATTTATAAGTATGTCTATATTCAAATTTCACGATTCCTTTACATAACATATCTTAATAGCTAATTGTGAAACCACGTGTTGTTTTATAATGAAAAAACTAAGTGAAATCACTCCACCCCATCATTTTAAGAACATACAATCTGCAATATTTTGATTTTGGCTATCATTATGTATTTAAAAAATGTATTTCAAATTTTTTTTTTTATACATTTATTTAACGTCGGCCTATTTCCGCTACTGAGGCCTAACACCGACGCCTGTAGACGAGCTACCCCCAACCAGGAATTTTGCCGAACCTCTTCCCTTAAGAAGAGTAGGGATCTTTTACTTGCCTAACATTTAATAGACAAGGGACCGACGGCTTTACATCCCCTCCGAAGGATGGTATATCTCCTATACAACCCTCGCCTAAGGTTGTATAGCTTCCGCGCATACACTGATATACAAGCCGCTGGAAGATGTGTGAGGCGAGGACGCGGTTTCCGTTGGAATGGTGACCCATCCAAGTACTAACTGCGCCTGTCGTTGCTTTACCTATTTCACAATAAATCAGGTTTAAAATAAGCTCTATACGATTTTAGATAGAATTTCTGATCGGTAATATTTTATTCCTTACCATGAATCAGTGTATATTAATAGGAAAAATAGAAAAAAACTTAGTCTGTTAAAACGAATAAGGGTAAAAATTAGCTCTACAGAATTTCATAAATTTCTAATCTGTATTTTGTTATGGTAACAGTAAAGCAATTTTTTTATATTTTATTATCTACCATCAATGCACATTAATAGGAGAAATTTTAGTCTGTTAAAATAAGATAGATAAGGGTAAAAATTGGCTTTACATGATTTCATGAATCAGAAAGTAAAGGTGGTCAGAAGATGCAGGAGATTACGATAACGGTAAAGCGCTTTTTGCTATTGTCTTCCAGTTTGGTTGCCCATCATGAAGTAAGTATATAATCATGATGGATGATCAGGGGGTGCGGGGAAGCCACATAAAAAATTAGCTTGTACTATACATTGACAGTGTTGTGGGGTGGGTCTTTATAACCAAACTAGGCACACAAACATACTGTGAAAGTCAGCACCTTTCTCCCCCCTTTTTTGTAGGGATAAAAAGTCGGTTCTCTTTTTATTGACTTTACAGAAAAACTTTTCAAAAAATATAACTAATTTAATGCTTTCCTATGTAATAAAATATAATGTATTTCTAACTCTCCCAGTCTCGCTAAGCTCTATAAAGTTATAAAGCATTATAGCAACCTCTTTATTTCATTTTGCCAGTTTTTATAAAACATGTTATACAGCTGCTAGAAAGTTACTGAACAAAGGCTAGTAAGGTAAGGTATTTCGAACAATTACTTTAACCAAATAATAAAATATTAACTCTGTGTGTAATCTTTCTCAAGATGAATTAGTTATATCTACTGTCAGTGTGTATTACACCTTACAACAGTGGAGATATAGAGAGGGATAGATATAGACAACAAATTATACAGCATTATTCCAATAACTTTCTCGTGTCTCACATATATGTTATCGCACTTTACATACAAACTGCGAAACACATCATCCTTTTTGCGTCGCGCAGTCGGGTAAAAGGGCTAAAGAAACAAAGCTCAGAATGCTTTATTTTTTTAATTCACAATTTGCTTATTCTCAACCCCCATGTTCGGTGATATTTTTATTCCGTAATAAAATTTTATATGCTGAACAAACATTTCTTCTTACAATCGGTTTCTGAGGTTTATTATACGGCTGGAATTTCTGTATGAAATAAAAATGTTGAACATTGATGGAAGCACGTGGATTTATGTATTTCAGACTGGATTTCTGAATAATAATAGTTGAAGGCACAATTTTTAACTTCTATTGTAAATATATTTGTTAACGATTTTAGAACTAGTGAATTTAGAATATTATGGGGTTTATATGTACAAGGTGTAAAAAATGAACTTTTGTTAAAGTCTGTACATATAATTTGACTATGACTATGACTGTCAAACTGTAAAGTGTATAAGAATATCCAAATTGTGAGACTCTATTACTGTTTCTCAATCAATAACTCGAAAGATAAGCTAAGTTAATTTGGTCGAACGGCACATTTCGGTATAGGTTACCGGATTTTGGACAAGATTAACACAAAATTTAATTAACATTTTGGTTATTCAATTGAGTATCGATTTTATATCGGATTTAAATAAGCAAGTTATCGTCCAAGAGATATTGGGTAAGAATTAGGTATTCTTTTAATTTTTAATAGAAATGTGTTCAAATTGGAGGTTAATTTTGAGATAATAAACTTTTGGTAATTTTATTGTCGCCGATTTGGACAGCGTGTACGAATTATTTGTATATTTCTTTGGATGTTTTGAAATATTTGTATATTGGACTTCTGCAACTATTTTGGTATAAGATTTTGGTTACGATAATACCCTGTACGATTCCAAGTATTTTAATTATATCAGAATATTCCTATCCTAATTTGATATCTGAGATTTGGAAGCTCAATACCACGTGATGAGAACCAATTCGTTTTACCAAGTTGATGTCAAGAAAGATTCAAGTTAGTATCGCTGATTTTATTGGTAAATATTAAAAGATACGAGAGAAAATAGACTGTTGTTGGTGAAAGTAAAGCATAGTAAGAAGAAGAAAGACAACCAGTTAACAAATTTGAGACAAATAAAAGAAAAAATATGTTTTTCAAAATTCTGACAAGTTGGAGAGAGAAGATAATTATAAATTATTTTAAGGTGCAAAAAACAATCCCTAGTGGAATCGAGATATCACTTGAATTGTGTACGAGCTTGGCAGATTGCAGGTGAACATCGAATTAAGTTTTACAGTGCGCTTGGAGGTTTTATTTGAGCTACGCGGACTAAAAGGTTGTAATAAACTTCATATAAATTTCTTATCTTTTAATAGTTAGTAGTATAATTGAGTATATTTTAATTTGAAAATTTCGATCATTAATTCTATATTTTATTAACAAATTTGATTTTAAACAATAATTATCCAAATTATTTTACTTTTAATATCGTATTTCATCTTTTATGTGTATCGTATTTTATTGTTCTCACAATATGCTGTTCCAATTGATTTGACTTGAATTTGTTTTATTGTTGTGTGTTTTCTAGAATTGTGCTTCATTTCAATGGTCCGAACTTACGACTTTGAGATCTAAATTAGAATTTATTTACTGTGATATTTTTAAACGCCATCAGCGGATATCATGTACAAAAATATCTGTTCCAGTTAAAAAAAAGTCCAGTATTAGTTTAGAACCGCTATGTAAAACACTCTGTACATTTAAAAACAATTTTAGAATATGCCACGCTTGACTGTATGAATACAAAATATAATTGTAAGTAAATTTATGAAAATCATCGATAAACTTACCTCTTCTAATGGCAATAATTCCTGCTGAATTTGCTCCAGTTGCGTAGTCAGTTCTTTTTCTTTCGTCAGTTGGTGCTCCTGCACATGCAGCGCCTCGTATAATTGATTAACTAAAGTTTTCACGTCGCTAAGTCTGCAAGGTAAATTGAAGTCGAATTACTTTAAAGGCACACAGCTCATCTAGAAAGGGCGTAAGCGATAAAATACAGAAAATAATTTGCTGTTGGGAGAGTGCCAACTTTGTGTCTCTATAGACTATATTGGATTACGAATTTAACAAATTTGCCGTAGTTTAGAGATATAAATCAACAGAAATTATATAAACCGTCTAAATTTAGTTCAGGGATAATTTATCGACTATGTTTTTTTCTAGTAGGTTTATGAAACTATTGACTTTTCAAATCTTTTTTTTATAAAAAAATAATGAAAACGATTGATCTGTCTTGTTTGATCAAAGAACTAAGGAAATATTTGTTACTGAATCGATTATTCAAGGAAATTAACGACTTAATATGATATCTCAAAACGTGCTTTAAAATTAAATATCTCTCTTTATATGATTATTATGAACGTGAATACGTGCATATTGGTATACCAATCGTATGTCGAAATATGTACTGACACATTTAATAAAATGAAATTAATACCTTCATAAGTTTAGGGGTGCGTTGCCAAGGTCAAATAATGAGTAAAATATGATGCTGCGTCTAGTAGCAAAACGCCCAACTATTTTACACGAAATTTAACAAATTCGTATTCGACATTAAACTTTAATAGGAGCAAATATTATGCAGACTTTTCATTTTTTTTTCATGTTAGTTTATTTTATACTACATCGTATTATATTTTATTTAAATATTTAAGTCCCTTTGTAGACTATAAAATAATTTATGGCGATTTGGGACTAATGACAGTTAACGTTCGCGTTGAATAATCAAGGAGGAGACAATTTCGACAACTTAATTTTACCTAGGATTACAATATAAAATATAATAGGTCCTTGTCTGTTGCGGACCTCTAGCGTATGCGACCCACCATACGCTTTAGCGTTTTGTGGGCCGCATTATAACAACTGCTACACGTCCGAAACACATTTCGCTATTCTCCACAGGAGGGCGACACGTGAACAGCAGAGAGCGGAAGACGGGTAGGCAACCATTTTTGTTGGCTTGGCGTGGGTAGCTGATAATTTTGTGAACCTTGTTAATCCAAGGCATCCTGGTGGATTTTAGAATTATCAACTCAAGAAAATTTCCTCAATCTGTTGTTGTTCCGTTTAGCGGAATATTTTGTGGTTGTGAGTAAATTTTTTCTGCGGAAGCAGGATATTAAATTACACAAGGTAAGCTAACCTCTTCACGCCATCTTGCCCGTTCTCTACCCACGTGTTTCGCAAATTTGCAGGCTTTCCTTTGGAAATACCGTGTCAACCTGAAAGGCGGACTCGACCCCATTTATCCGACTGTGGCTTCCAGGAGTTTTGGTGGATTGTTCCCTCATCAGTGAGGTAAATTATGTTTCATTTGTAGGTTATGTCAGAATTGCTCACATTAAGCACGCTTCACGTGCATTTCTGACTTTGTAAATTTAAATCGTGATATCTTTAGGGTTCTACGGACGGGGCTTCTACACACTTCAGTGAGAGTTCCACGGACGGGGCATCCACACACAGTGGAAAGTGCCAGGGCTGGTGAGGCTACAATTAACCCCATCTTTGGGTCCATTTCTTGTGTCCCGAAGACATCTCTGTAGGGCTACAGGTTCTTCCACGTCCGGACTCGGTATCGTACCACCCTAAATAAGTGTTGTGTTATTTGTTTTACTTACCGGGGACCACCTTCAGTGGTTCGGCTGGGTATCGGTTCATACTTTGCATTTTAACTTGTACATACTTAAATATTTTATGCATTTACATATATTTAAGGACGTTCTTTAAATCAAATCTTTGTGGCAGAATTTATGACAATTTTTGAGGACATTGTAAACTGATGTGTAGCTACACGAGGTATTTTTATGAATGTTATAACTTACTAATCGTGAAATTGGCCACAACTTTGAACATCGACAGGTTACATGCTAGAGAACCTAAATCTGTAAATTGTTTAATATAGTGCATTTCATTTTTAAAGAAAGTGTCATTATTTCGTCTGCGACCACTACATATGGAAAAACTCAGTGATTTGTTAAGTAAGTAAACTAATAATTTTTCATAGTTTATGTAAGCTTGGGCTTTACGCCCTGAGATAGTCTGAGCTAGAGAAATTTTATCGTAGGCACGTACATCACTTTCCGGGTAAGTCAGTGCCTACGATATCTACTACGCTACAGTAAGTAGCCCAAGTGATTTCGTTACGTAATATCTGATAATCATTAATATCCAACGTATTGTTTTGTTTATATACGTGAAACCCGTAGCATGTCTTAAGTTTACTAGTTTACATAATGAAATCAATTCTGAATTCTGTTGGCTCGTATTTAAGAAGGGAAGGTAAAATAAGAATGAGGATATTTTACGCACTATTTGACTTTGGTAATGCACCCTTAAGGTACTTAGGCAATATGCTTTTATTCCTGACAGGTGTCACTTTTTAATTTCTAAAGCCTCACATAATGATGAAATTAACGATTTGTATTGTACTGATCTATGTGGCGGGTCCAACACTCCAGCTGCATTAATGTCGCTATATTTGCGCTAGGTGCAAATACAACCTTTCTTGTGTTGTCTACAGATAAACAATTATAAAAATAAATGATATCTATAAAAACATACTTCTGTAATTTACGGCTAAGCTGGCTAAGGATGGTAAAGCAATAGTCGAAAAATTTAATGAAGTACCTTTCCCCTTTTCCAAATCTAAATTCAATAACTGCCATTATCAATTGAAACTATGTATTAACTTACCTCTGTATTTCTTCGCCAGTCAGCCTCTCCTGCTTTGGAGTATTTACATTATATGAACTATCATTTATAATTAATTTAAAATCGTCATCTAAGAGAGTTTCTATGGTATTGGAAGACGCTATCCTAGTTCCATCTCGATGCTTACAGACTACCCTGTCAATGCCCTTGTCTTCTTTCTTTAACATTTCTAAAAAGTCTCCTACGGTGTTCGTGATTGGTTTTAAGGTGAATTTACATCGTTCTTTTCTACTGGGAAGTGGCACTGTTATCTGGGGTAGTCCCCGGTGGTATTCAACTGTCACATCTGAAAATAAAAGAAAAAATAATTAAATATAGTAGTATATGGATATTAATGATAGGAAAGCTACAATAATTAATATTTTTTTGCATTCTTTGATATACAACATAATAATATAATCAATAATAGAGGTCGTCTAGTAGGTCTTGTCTTTTTTAATCTAGGTCGTGAGATTGTATACGATAATGCACCGCTTCTTGTGAATGAGGATATTTACCACCCGACACTTTATATTACATTAAGCATTACAACAAAATACAATAATTTCCAGTAAAAAAAAACTGAAAAACTATAACTTTAAGTAGGTGAACTATCCAGCTCTCTATAGTGATCTAGAGACTACGTATTGGTATTATGTGCAGTTTTCAGAATGTTGACATAGCGACAAGAATTCTATGTTAAATTCCGGATTTAATACCATCCTTCATGGTCAAAGATATATCGTTAAAACATCAACATTTCCGAAAGACTGGAAAATAGCAAAGGCGTGTTCAATTTTTAAAGCGGGAGATCCAGCTAACGTAAACAACTACATACAAATATCTATTCTGAGTAATTTCGCAAAGGTTTTCGAGATGAAACAATTATATCACCATAGCAATATGATTTTATGGCTAACAGCTCGACCATCACAAATTTATTTCTGTTCACGTTCACCTAAAATGTGCCAAATGTCATCAATGCGTTGTACGCAGACTTCTCTAAGGCTTTCGATAGAATTGATCAATATAATATTACTGAACAAATTAGAGAGCTTTGGTTTTAATAACCAGTTGTTAATGTTCTTTAAATCATAGATCTGGAGAATAGATATCAATTTGTATCCTACAGCGGTTTCTGATCATTTATATACTCATCGACATCTGGAGTACCGCAGGGTAGTAATCTTGGACCCTTGCTATTTATATTATTTATTATTGACTATGCGAAATTCTTGAATGTGACACACTAATATATGCAGATGAACCTCTATAAAGTGAACGATACTAGATCGTGATACATTGATTAAAGACTTAGGTATTTAGTTCGATCCTGAGCTGAGTTTTGGAGAACATATAAGAGTTAAGTGCAATTTCTGTCTGTGTAGTGTTTATTTATTTATGTAATTAGATTGTTTGGTTTCATTTTGAGAAACTGTAAATCATTTACCAATCTGGAGACTTTAAAATCATTGTACTATTCATATGTAAGGTCCAAACTTGAATATGGAGAAATAATTTTGAATCCACATTACCAAACTCACAAAAGCAAGTTCTTAAAGTTTATAACACTCAAATCAACAGGACAGTATCCAGAAATAAGTGTAAATAATAACAATTTATTGAGTACATTTAATTTAGAGAGCCTTGAACGTAGAAGAATTTGATATTTTCTGGTATTCTTATATAAAATCATGCATATCAAAAGTGATTCGCTGGAAATACTTGTCCAGTTAAATATTCACGTTCCAAGGTTGCATTCTCGTCAAAATAATATGTTTTACTGTCAACGGGCTAATACTTTTGTGTAATTCGTACAATAAAATTGTCCGATTTAAATGTATGTTCCCAAAAGCAGTAATTGATAAAATGCGGCAGACAGGTTTTTAGCACATAAATATCCCTGTTATTAAGAATTATATATGTGTGTATAAATACACAATTAATGTGTAAATGTAGATACGTTTTGTTTCCTGCTTTTTACTTATATTCTATGATTATAGTATTGTGCATAAGTTTTGCCCTGTAATTGGGCTGTACGATCGTGAGCAAAAAAAATAGGACAAGTCTTATAACGGTATTTTGCTAAAATCTAGTTATGTACATTATACATCTAACTTTAATTTTTGTGATATTGTCAGTTAGTTGTCATAATTTATTGCAAGTGTGCAAAAAATTAATAGTCCTCACATAAGCGATTTAGTTAAATCTGGAGTTATTGCTAAAGCAGAAGATGGATGGTCAATGAGACAAATTGCACTGCGTTATATAATTGACAAAAATTCGGTGTGTATCATTTTAAGAAAGTGGGGAATAAACGGTACGATTAGTAGAAATCCTGGATCAGGGCGACGAAGGATATCAACTCAACAACAAGATTTGCAATTGGTAAATGCTTTAGTAGAAAATCCATTTTACTAAGTTATTCAGGCTGCTGAAGAAACGAATTTTCCTGGATCGAGTAGTACTGGTCGCCGGCGAGAAAGAGAATCGGAGCTACGCTGTCATGCAGCAGCACAGAAATACTTACTCAAAGCTGAACATAAAGAAGCTCGAGTAGGATTTACGCTTGAATTTTTAGTGCATGATGTAAATTTTTGGAACAATGTAATCTTTACAGACGAACTTTCCAGTCAACACACAGCGATCGTATTCGTGTTTACCACCCTCCGAATACTCGATTCGATGAGAAATATATATCCAACAATGATAAAAGTGGTAGATTTTGCGTCAATATGTGGGCTTGGATATCGGCACGTGGTCCTGGTGTTTTGTGGCATATTGAGGAATGATTTAATAGTGAAACGTACATTAGGATTTTATACAATATTATGCTCCCTTCTGTGTCAAATTATTTCCTAATAATGAGTTTATATTTCAACAAGACTATTGTTCCATTCATACTGCTCATACCGTAACTAACTGGTTTCAAGATAACAACATCAATGTTCTTAACTGGCCCAGTCATAGTCCAGAACTTAACCCTGTGGAAGAAGTATGGGGACTACTCGTAAGTAGTATTCAGAAACGAAATGGAAGACCACGGAATGCCGAAGAATTACTGGAAATAGTAAATAGTATACGGGAAAATATTATTACTAATGATTATTGTATAAGGTTATTTAATTCTATGCCAAACAAGTCTGTTTGGCATAGAAGTTATAAATAGAAATGGTGCAATAAAGAAATATTAACAGTTAGTTTCTTGTTAAGTAGGATATCCTTTGTCCTTTGATCCAGGACTTCTACTAATCGTACCGTTTATTCTCCACTTTCTTAAAATGTTACACACCAAATTTTTGTTAATGTTATAACGCAGTGCAATTTGTCTCATTAACCATCCATCATTTACTATAGCAATAACTACAGCATTAAAATAAAAAGCAAATTAAAAGTGATATTTGTTTTATTTCGGCTACTCATTACATATTCATATAGAGACAGATTTACATTAGAAAAAAAGTTGTCCTATTTTTTTCTGCTCACGACAGTACCTGTTGGAAAAATAAAGTGTTTATTCATTTATCTATTTTTTTATATTTTTATTAGAAATAACCAATGAAAGTACGTAATGTCTATGATTTGACATTTCATATCAATGACAAAATTATACTTTGACTGATTGTCATGGCTTACTGAAACAAATAAAATAAGATAATGCGAACGCGTAGATGAACTATAAAAAAAATGGAATAATGAAATCATTCACTGCAGTGAATAAATAAATAAATAAACGCCACAGAAATTAGACAATCCCCAATTCCAGAAGTCAGGGCTTGTGCGGAAGAGGGTTATACATTGAAAAAACGCGGTCATACAACCATTTCCTCCGACAGTGCCACTGCCGGTGCTAGGATTCAAACCCGGTGGTACGATGTCCGTGTGATTAATCGCGATTACCACCTCGCGCCTTAACCCACTCGGCTATCGACCAGATAGAATAATGAATATCATTATGCTTGAGAAAACAAGTACAAAATATAAACATTATCTAGTAGGCATGGACAATAGTATATTATTTGACAAGCGATAATGTAAGTAATAACTCACGCAGATGAAGTTTGCAGCACGAGCCGCAGGCGAGTGTTGTAAATTCATCAAGTGTGTTAGTACCATCATCGCAAGTTGAATACTATGCTTTATTTACGATTATAACAATTAATATTAAATTTTATTACATATTTATAAATGTCAACAGTTAAACGTCAAAACTAATCAAAAGTCAAACCATTTTCCCTCAACAATAATAATAATGGACCATTCTAAATTGACCGTATCGCAAAAGTGATTGGCTGTATACTGTTGTATAATGAATATTACACAACACCTATTATACACGCTATTGGTTTATGGATACTATTATTTGTTTAAAAGTAGCTGATTAATGAATACATAATATAACATGAGTAGATAAATACTGTTATTTTCTTTTCAAACACTTTTAGCGCCGCTCGTCAGACGAAGTGTCAAAGAAATGACAGTTTAAGTTTAAAAAATTTGTCATGTCTTTCGACGTTTGAAGAAAAATATTTTTTTTTGTCTTCACTTCTGTTTACAGCAGGCCCCATGGATATTCAATTAGGATAAGATCGGGGACCATAGAAGGGAATATCATCATTTTATAACATAGATATTTTGGACGGGCGAAGCCCCATGAAGGCGGATGATATCATCCAAAAATAGAAACATGGAAGCAGAAGCAATTTAAGCGCAATTTGTAAATAAATTATTAAAAAGATTCTACTATTAATTGCGTATTCATCTAGTTACTCGCCTCAGAAGACACGCATAGCCGAAACGGGTTTAAAATTCAGTTATTATGGGTTAATTGGCAGGTTTGCTACTTTATTTAAGAGGATTTCAACAGCAATCCCTGAACGTCCCGAGAGTTACTTTATGCTCGCGCCAGTAAGATAATCACATCCTCGTTTTAATTCCCACTTTAACGACCAGAACCGAGACCAGAATTCTCTAGAGTTGTGTCTCAGCTGAACTAAAATTGTGTAAAAACTAAAACGGTGTTGGTCAAATGTCAAATTTATTAACATTATAGTTTCTTAATCATAGTTAATTGTGAAATAGAGAATGTTAATCAAGATTAAGTTTTTAATCCTCTCTTCTATTCCCCATCAACAATTATATTTTATTAAACTGGAATAGGAATGTTCTAATTTCGATGCTATTTATTTCGATTATTGGCAACACTATTGGCCATTAAATACCACATGAAAATTAAGAAGTTTTAAATGCAACACATGTTATACGTTCTGTTAAATTAAGCCGAGCCTTCTATTATTGTGTGGCTACCATAGGGAAATAGAATATGATTGTCAAAGAGTAATTATTAGATAGGTATAGTCCAAGTCAGCACTTCCCGTGAACACGAAAACGAACCTCCGAGTGGGGAAAATAAAAATTGGCTAGTCGGTGAGTTTCGTTTGAGACTTGAGGAGGGCTTTCGTGTACTTAATTTATTTGTAGAACTTCCGTTGCTGTTTCAGAGAAATAACTATACGCCGGTATCAGGGTCAAGGCTTCACCCTGTACAGGCTTTCGGAGCACTCAACTTTCGTTAACAGTTTGAAAAAGTTACTTTATGTGGGTAGGCAGATCACTTTCGTAACTCTCTGTATATTCTCGTTGATTAAAACACACTTGTCTTAACATCAAATAAAATATTTATTCAAATTCACTTCACCAGGTTTTAGAAATGATTTTCAAAAATAACAAAAAATAAATTCTGATAAATGGGTAGGTAACTTTTCAACTACGAAAGGTGCGTCGAAAAGGAAAAATTAAAAAATCAACTCGTTGGTTGTTTTCAGGAATTTCAAAAATTCACTTTGTGGCGAAGGAGCCGGTTAAATATTAATTAAAAACCCACTAAAAATATTAAAGGTGCACTAGGGAAGAGATTTAGATGTTTTTTACTTCCATCAAGGAAGACGAGTACGGTTACATAACGCGGCACTAACGGAACCTGTCCGAGCCTTGGCGTGCCCGAGCTTATATATACTCTCTTGTGGTTGCGTTTATCGTGCCCCATCGAGTCAGGCGGAAACGTTTTTTGTAAGCTGGAAATGCCCCCCCAGACTGCGTGCGGGCTTGGTCTAAACCCGGTTGCTAGCCCCAGCCATTCTGTGCACACCCGCAACTGCGCAATTATCGAATTTGTTGGAAATCCTACTTGAAACTTATGTCATTAAGAAAGTTATTTGAGGATTTATGTCAACTGAATTTTAAAATTTCGTTAAGCGACTGTACTATATTAATCCTCACGGTGGTATGTCTTAAATATTATGGGACGCGGATTCTTTATGCCTCTACTGGTCGGGCTGAAGGTTTTAGGTAGTAGGAGTAGATATTGGTCGCGTTCATCACGCGATAGCGCTAACTGAGCGATCACGTATCATTACGTCATTTAACCACAAGAAGCCAATGAGGACAGTGCAAGAAGCGTAGTTTAAGCATGTGATCAGTGAGAGCTACCTGATCGCTCACTGTGATGAACGCAACCATTGGTTGGTGAGCGATCAGGTAGCGCTCACTGATCGCATGCTCAAACTACGCTTCTTGCACTGTCCTCATTGGCTTCTTGTGATCACATGACGTAATGATACGTGATCGCTCAGTTAGTGCTACCGCGTGATGAACGCGATCATTGATAAGTTGACGTGCAGAAAAACAAATAAACCGTTTGTTATTTATTCACTACGCAATTTCGGATAGACTTGCCAGAGCTTCTGACTGAACGCGGAGAGGAATACATGTAAAATTTTTATTTAAATGAATTAAAATTGGAATATTTGGGGATTGTGGAGAGTACGATGAGTAGAATGAAAATATACGGGGGCAAATTGAAGATAGGGGTGAAAATGCAACGCTTTCAGTTTTTAAATATAACTCGAAAACGAAGCAAAATTCAGGTATAGTTAAAAGGAAACTTTTTGTAGAGGAGTGGCTTATTTAAAAAAATTAAAAACTAAAAAGCAAAAAATCCAATTTTTTTGTACACGCTACTCTATTTTTGATAGCATTTTAACAAAATTCAGTCATGACCACACAACTTTTATACCAAACTTTTTTTTTCTATAGGAAATAATAACGATCATAAGGGGTGAGTCATTTATAATGAATAACCATGTACATCCTGGAAACATCAGTAACTGGACAAGTAGGAAATTAAAAGTAAAACATCAATATCTCTGCTTTAAGTTTAATTCACTAAATTGTATTCAACCTCATCCAAGTCAAAAACATGATTCAACAAATTTAAAGTTAAGTAAACTAATTTTTTTTTTTCTAATTTAACTGCTTAATATGTGTGCCACAAAATTTGAATTTCAAATAAAACATGGCTAAACACAAATTATAGTTACAGAACAAGAATGTCGAGGCGAGCGTAGGTGCGTCTTTACTATGTACATACTTCGGTATGCGATGTAAAGCAACGACAGGCGCAGTTAGTACTTGGATGGGTGACCATTCCAACGGAAACCGCGTTCTCGCCTCACACATCTTCCAGCGGCTTGTATATCAGTGTATGCGCGGAAGCTATACAACCTTAGGCGAGGGTTGTATAGGAGATATACCATCCTTCGGAGGGGATGTAAAGCCGTCGGTCCCTTGTCTATTAAATGTTAGGCAAGTAAAAGATCCCTACTCTTCTTAAGGGAAGAGGTTCGGCAAAATTCCTGGTTGGGGGGTAGCTCGTCTACAGGCGTCGGTGTTAGGCCTCAGTAGCGGAAATAGGCCGACGCTAAATAAATGTATAAAAAAAAAAATAAGAATGTCTTCCGGTGTGTCTAATAACTGACCTATTTCAAGTTGTGTGATATTAAAATTAATTCTATATAAAAAAAATACTTATATCTTAAAGTCATATTATTTAAAGATTATTCAATTACACGAAGTAATGATTTGATTAAAAATATCCTTATAGCTTGTAATTTATTATTTATTTAATAACTATTATAATAACTTTGTAGTTAATATCATTGTGCTGAAGCACTGATTTGGGTTATTCTAGTATTCTGTGAAAGTTTACCTAATAATCCAATACATAATTTTATAGAAATGCTGGGTAGACAGTTTTGGATGGGAAAATTAAGTGGAAAGTAATATTTTATATGTGGTGGAGTAATTAGTGTTCCTAGCTTGAAAATTGTGGACTGATGTACAGCTGCGGATTATTCATAAAAGCGAAATATTGTTAAATATGTTTTACATGTTACAGATCTATGATTTTACCATAAGGTTGGTACGGACAACACTGCAGTAAAAAGTATAATTTTGACGGAACTGTAAACTTGGAACAAAAAATTTAATTCATTCAACAGAAAGAGGCAATCAATATATAATTGGACAAATTATACACGAACCTTACAGCAGCGCAATTTCTTATGATTTTTAGATCTGGCTAAAGCTTTCGATAGTATATCACATGAAATATTGTTGAAAAAAATGGAGAAATACGGAATTAAAGGAGTAGCATTAGATTGGTTAAAAAGCTATTTATCAAATAGAAAAGCCTTAGTAAAAATTGATAACACTTTAAGAAAATGTAGACATATGGTGTTTCAGAAGGAACAGGTTTAGGTCCGCAATTATTCCTTTTCTACACGAATAACATACTTAAACTAGATATAAGTGCAGATATCATCGCATAGGCTGATGATACTGCTCTAACATTCCGCGGCACAGATTGGTCTAAGGTCACAAAAAAAAGCAAACAGCTCGGCAAAAAGTCTCTACTGTATAAATTAAATGCTGGATCAACAATAATCTGTTAAGTCTCAATCATTTAAAAACAAAAATGAAAGCTTACAAAATTTCCTACAAAAAACATTTTTTTAAATGATTTTCAATAAGTAGCGACAATGAACTGGCGATTCAAAACGCAGTTGATTTTTAATTTTTAGCAAATAGGCAATTTTTTCACGTTTGAAATACAAAAAGTATATGAAACTACTCAGAAATGCCCACAGAATAACTTCTGATACTTAAAGTGAAAAAAATATTATTAAATGTATTTTTTTGTACTTCAAACATGACGAAAATTGTCTGTTTGCTAAAAATTAAAAATCAACCGCATTTCAATCGTCAGTTCCTTGTCGCTACTTATTGAAAATCATACAGAAAAAATGTATTTTGTAGGAAATCTTGTAAGCCATGATTTAGGTCTTAATGAAATCTTATCGTAAAGTCAAAAGAAACGATGATATATACAAAAATGGAATTAAAAAATAATATTGGTTCAATTTTTCTGAACAAAAACAGTTTTCAAGAACTTTTTTTAAAGAAAACATACCTTGCGAACGACTTATGCTATTGCATTACTTGCATATGTATCCAAACTAATAAAAATAGGTTAAAACCAATTTTAAAAAAATTGTTAAGCAAGTTCTTGCAGGAAAATCTTAATTTATAATAAAAAAGAAATTTTTACTCATAGTTTTAAATAGCTGTAACTCGTGAGAACCATTCATCATATGAAGATCCCTTGAGCTCATTTTAAAGAGAATTTAATTCTGTTCAAAAAGCCTTTAGTGTCACTATTGTCTAAAGCCAATCAAAAAATAGCTATTTGTCAAAATGCACTTGAAAATGACACTTTTTCATGGTTTCCCCTTTTATCTCCATTCACTCGTTATCAAAACGATTTTATACATACACCAACATATTCAAAATTTGATTCTTTTTAACTTTCATTAGATACATATACGCGTATGATCTATCGTTTTCGAGTTTTTATCGATTTTATCATGAAATAAGTGTTCTGATATCGCGCTATAAAGATGTCTAAAAATTCATATCTCTGCCAATATTGATCGAATGGAAATGAAAAATAAAAGGAGAAATTGTTCGTAATCGAATTCTCTACAACTTTCATTTGAAAGATTTTGCGATCCGAATAACCATTTTAGCGAAAAACGCGCCCGTTTCCGTTGCGTCGCAAAACTGTCAAAATTTCAAAAACCTATCTCGTACGAAGTTTAAAAGAAACGAAATTGTGCGGATTTTTATTACCTATAATTTTCATGTGTACATATTTTACAGTATAATTGATACTTTCCGAATTTTTTGCCAAAAACTGATATTTCTTACCTATTCCCTCCCCCCTCCCCTCCGCCGGTGTTTACGGGGAGGCCTTTTGATATGTTAGAAAGTACCACAAAATAAGCCTGTTCCCAAAATTTCAGCCCGCTTTGAATTATTTCATCCAAACTTTCCTAGTTTACTGGGCTAATATGTCATTGATGAAAATTAAAAATATAAGGGGGCCCAAGTTTGATCCTTGTGAAACTCCAGAGCAAACTGACTCCTATTTAGTAAATAGACTCGAATAATACAATCAGATTGTTTGAGAGGCTAATGACTCTGAGCTTTGACAGTAATAAAAATGACTAATTTGATCAAAATCTTTTTGTATATCAGTATAAATAACATCTTGAGAATCTAAAATTTCTGATACAAGTTGGTAACTGTCGACTTTTTCTTCATAAATCCATACTGAAATGGTGATATCATATTTTTTACTGAACGTCGTACAGAATAATTCCCAATAACTTGCCAGAGTTACAAAGTTACCAAAGTATATACCAAAAGCTGCCAATTTTTATTATTTGACACTTTCCCATCACTTCTGGTTTTCTCGGAAATGACCCCAACTTTAAAAATTTTAAATAGAAAGCATATTCTTACATTTTTGGATTCCGGTGATGATTTTAAGTCCGATTGCACTATTTAAAAAAATTCTTGAGACTGCTTGATTTATTAGGGCTATTTTTATTTTTGTATCTAGAGTACAGTGGATACCCTGAAATCATCAAACGGACCAAAATGACAAGCGAAAAATGTAAATATGAGATTTCTCGAATTGGTTTAGGAGTTACGACCAATCAAAATTTCCGGAATCACTAATTTGTAATTATGCCAACTTTTTCAAACAGTAAATACTCATTAACGCAATACACAAGTTTTTTGGTGAATAATAACCCTTTTATAGCAATTTAATTGCTCCACATCGATATTGACTCATAAACAGGTACAAAAAGAGAAACCGCGACCGAACCAGCTTCAGAAGGCATTCTTCTTTTTATAACCTTGCCTTATGCGGATACAACAATCATCGAACCACATATACCTTCTGGATGTTTGGTCCCAGAAAAACAGTTTTTAGTAGTAGTGGCTGTGGTATGCGAGATACGTTAATACTAATATTTAAGATACCTGATATTGTCACATAGTCTACTTTATTACTGAACACAATAACCGCCGATTTTTTTTTATTGAAAATTAGGGAATTATCTACAGAAATATTCTTTCCTATTATTTGGGTTTTCTACCACATGTACTATTATCCTCTTCAAAACAAATCACCGAATCTACAAAATAATAGAATTATTGGAAAAAAGGCCTCTGCGCCCGTGACGTTTACGCCAAAGGAAAAGTCAGAGGTTATGTTTTGCAAATAATATAAATCGGAATAAACACAAAAATAATATATTTTGCTGACGTTTCGGAAAGTAATCTCTTTCCGTTTTCAAAGCTATTTTTTGCTGTGTATGTCAAATACACAGCTTTAAGATTCTGTTTATGTTATTTCCATAGATACTTACTACTTACACAGAACATAGAACTGATGATATTTTTTTTAGATAATGTTGAGTTTGTTAAGTTCTTCTTTTAACATTGGTAGCCAGGTTGTACAAATATCTACAGAACAATTCGATACGCACTTATCTTCATTTAATAAGATTATTGCTGATTCTTTAATTTTTCTTTTTTTGGTATCTGTTTCTTTTGTTAAAATTTTTGCCGAGTCCCAGTTTATTCTATGTCCGTTTTCCCAAGCATGTTCACAAATCTTTGATTTCTGAATTTCATTCTTTCTAATGTAATTCTTGTGCTCATCCAACCTCACACTGAAAGGTCTGGATGACTCACCCACATAACATTTATCACATTCGCACGGGATATTGTAAATACAGTTTTTTGAATTCTGCTCCCTGTTTATCGGTTTTGTTTTTGTTAAAATAGATCTTAAAGTGTTCCCCGTTTGAAATATCGTCCTAACATCAAATTTGTCACCTATACGGCGTAGCTTTTCCGATAGTCCGTATACATAAGGAATTATTGTTGTATAATGACGTTCAGGTTTTTGTCGTACCTGATTGTCCCTATTTTCAACATTTATGAAAACTCTATCAACAAAGGCTTCAGGATATTGATTTTGTACTAGAACCTCTTTGATAAATTTTTTCTCGTTGTTTAATATTTCATCATTAGATGAAATTATTTTGGCCCTATCGTATAAACATTTTACAACACCCCTTTTAACATTTATTGACTGATTTGAGTTAAAATTTAGATATCTATTAGTATGTGTTGGTTTTCTATAAACGCTTGTTTCAATTGTATTATTTATCCTTCTAATTAAAACATCTAAAAACGGTAGTTCATTCCTACTTTCTACTTCTAATGTGAATTTAATAGACGGTTCCTTACTATTTATATTTTCTAAAAAACTATCTAGTAAATCAACACCATGAGGCCAAATTGCAAAGATGTCGTCAACATATCTCCACCAGACAACCGGTTTGTTTATACAATTTTGAACATGTGTGTTCTCAAAGTTCTCCATAAATATGTTGCTTAAAATTGGTGATAATGCAGACCCCATAGCCATACCAAAATCTTGCTGATAGAACTCATTGTCCAATTGAAAATAGGTTGTTTTTATACACAGTGTTAAGAGTTCCATTATGCTATTTACACTTAATTTAGTTCTAGTTTCCAAATTATTATCATTTAGCAACCTGTCTTTAACTATTTTTAATGTTTCATCTACCGGAACATTGGTAAAGAGGCTAACTACATCAAAACTAACCATCAGGTGTGATTCATGAATATCGGTTTCATAAATTTTTTCTATGAAATGTTTACTATTTTTAATATATGAATCGGTATTTCCAGATAATGGATCAATAATTTTAAGTAAAAATTTTGCCAAATTATGACATGGTGAATTAATAGAACTAACAATTGGTCTTAAAGGAATATTTTGTTTATGTGTCTTTGGTAAGCCATAAAAATGAGGGGGCTTACTATGATGTGGTGTAAGTTTCCTTCGTTCAAAATCATTAAATTCATGTTTGTATTTAAACAAAGTTCTGTAAATTTTGCTCTCTATTGATTTTGTTGGATCTTTGTTTAGTTTTGAGTAGGGTCCCTCATTTACAAGAGTCATGATTTTTGTGTTATATATATCTTTATCTATAATGACTGTGGCATTACCTTTGTCTGCTGGCAATATTTTTATGCTTTCATCGCGTTTTAAAGAATTTATCGATAACTTTTCTTCTGGAGTTAAGTTATCTTTAATTTTGTATTGCTTCTCTAAAGCAATTTTTGCCCGTATGCGATATTCATTACCACTATCTGTTGGTAAATTTTGAGCCGTTTTTTCAATTGCCGCTACTATGTCAAATTTTGGAACAGTTTTCGTGTTTATTGCAAAATTTAAACCTTTTGATAGTACAAGCCTGTCTGAAATGGACAAAAGTCTTTGTGACATATTAATGACAGTCCTGTCAATTAAAGGATTATTATTTATATTTTGTAATTGCCTAATCTGTTTTTCCCTTATTAAGTTTCTAAATTTATGTAAATGCGTACCTTTTTGCAGATTAAAATATTTTTCGTAACTCAACCTGACATTCTGGATTATAAACTGATAATCCTGTTCTATAATGTTTCTGCTTAATTCATTCTCCGTGTAAGTAATGTCCCCAATAGTTCGTTCTTTTTGGTATCTATGATATTGAATCCTTTCCCTAACCATGGACTTGCTGGCCTTGTCCAAAATTTTTCTGGTTTTCGCATTTTGGAAAGGTACTTTTAGCCGTAAAAACTTCGGAATTACGTCATGTTCCCGACATTTACACAAAAAGGTTATACTATTTTCTGATCTGGCTAGTTTCTTATAACATTTTTCTAAAAATCTGAAACATTGCTTTATATTAGGCCCATACCTGTTATCTAAATATTGTCTGAAAGTTATTTGTGGCATTCTACGAATATTCTTTCCTATTATTTGGGTTTTCTACCACATGTACTATTATCCTCTTCAAAACAAATCACCGAATCTACAAAATAATAGAATTATTGGAAAAAAGGCCTCTGCGCCCGTGACGTTTACGCCAAAGGAAAAGTCAGAGGTTATGTTTTGCAAATAATATAAATCGGAATAAACACAAAAATAATATATTTTGCTGACGTTTCGGAAAGTAATCTCTTTCCGTTTTCAAAGCTATTTTTTGCTGTGTATGTCAAATACACAGCTTTAAGATTCTGTTTATGTTATTTCCATAGATACTTACTACTTACACAGAACATAGAACTGATGATATTTTTTTTAGATAATGTTGAGTTTGTTAAGTTCTTCTTTTAACATTGGTAGCCAGGTTGTACAAATATCTACAGAACAATTCGATACGCACTTATCTTCATTTAATAAGATTATTGCTGATTCTTTAATTTTTCTTTTTTTGGTATCTGTTTCTTTTGTTAAAATTTTTGCCGAGTCCCAGTTTATTCTATGTCCGTTTTCCCAAGCATGTTCACAAATCTTTGATTTCTTTGTGAACATGCTTGGGAAAACGGACATAGAATAAACTGGGACTCGGCAAAAATTTTAACAAAAGAAACAGATACCAAAAAAAGAAAAATTAAAGAATCAGCAATAATCTTATTAAATGAAGATAAGTGCGTATCGAATTGTTCTGTAGATATTTGTACAACCTGGCTACCAATGTTAAAAGAAGAACTTAACAAACTCAACATTATCTAAAAAAAATATCATCAGTTCTATGTTCTGTGTAAGTAGTAAGTATCTATGGAAATAACATAAACAGAATCTTAAAGCTGTGTATTTGACATACACAGCAAAAAATAGCTTTGAAAACGGAAAGAGATTACTTTCCGAAACGTCAGCAAAATATATTATTTTTGTGTTTATTCCGATTTATATTATTTGCAAAACATAACCTCTGACTTTTCCTTTGGCGTAAACGTCACGGGCGCAGAGGCCTTTTTTCCAATAATTCTATTATTTTGTAGATTCGGTGATTTGTTTTGAAGAGGATAATAGTACATGTGGTAGAAAACCCAAATAATAGGAAAGAATATTCGTAGAATGCCACAAATAACTTTCAGACAATATTTAGATAACAGGTATGGGCCTAATATAAAGCAATGTTTCAGATTTTTAGAAAAATGTTATAAGAAACTAGCCAGATCAGAAAATAGTATAACCTTTTTGTGTAAATGTCGGGAACATGACGTAATTCCGAAGTTTTTACGGCTAAAAGTACCTTTCCAAAATGCGAAAACCAGAAAAATTTTGGACAAGGCCAGCAAGTCCATGGTTAGGGAAAGGATTCAATATCATAGATACCAAAAAGAACGAACTATTGGGGACATTACTTACACGGAGAATGAATTAAGCAGAAACATTATAGAACAGGATTATCAGTTTATAATCCAGAATGTCAGGTTGAGTTACGAAAAATATTTTAATCTGCAAAAAGGTACGCATTTACATAAATTTAGAAACTTAATAAGGGAAAAACAGATTAGGCAATTACAAAATATAAATAATAATCCTTTAATTGACAGGACTGTCATTAATATGTCACAAAGACTTTTGTCCATTTCAGACAGGCTTGTACTATCAAAAGGTTTAAATTTTGCAATAAACACGAAAACTGTTCCAAAATTTGACATAGTAGCGGCAATTGAAAAAACGGCTCAAAATTTACCAACAGATAGTGGTAATGAATATCGCATACGGGCAAAAATTGCTTTAGAGAAGCAATACAAAATTAAAGATAACTTAACTCCAGAAGAAAAGTTATCGATAAATTCTTTAAAACGCGATGAAAGCATAAAAATATTGCCAGCAGACAAAGGTAATGCCACAGTCATTATAGATAAAGATATATATAACACAAAAATCATGACTCTTGTAAATGAGGGACCCTACTCAAAACTAAACAAAGATCCAACAAAATCAATAGAGAGCAAAATTTACAGAACTTTGTTTAAATACAAACATGAATTTAATGATTTTGAACGAAGGAAACTTACACCACATCATAGTAAGCCCCCTCATTTTTATGGCTTACCAAAGACACATAAACAAAATATTCCTTTAAGACCAATTGTTAGTTCTATTAATTCACCATGTCATAATTTGGCAAAATTTTTACTTAAAATTATTGATCCATTATCTGGAAATACCGATTCATATATTAAAAATAGTAAACATTTCATAGAAAAAATTTATGAAACCGATATTCATGAATCACACCTGATGGTTAGTTTTGATGTAGTTAGCCTCTTTACCAATGTTCCGGTAGATGAAACATTAAAAATAGTTAAAGACAGGTTGCTAAATGATAATAATTTGGAAACTAGAACTAAATTAAGTGTAAATAGCATAATGGAACTCTTAACACTGTGTATAAAAACAACCTATTTTCAATTGGACAATGAGTTCTATCAGCAAGATTTTGGTATGGCTATGGGGTCTGCATTATCACCAATTTTAAGCAACATATTTATGGAGAACTTTGAGAACACACATGTTCAAAATTGTATAAACAAACCGGTTGTCTGGTGGAGATATGTTGACGACATCTTTGCAATTTGGCCTCATGGTGTTGATTTACTAGATAGTTTTTTAGAAAATATAAATAGTAAGGAACCGTCTATTAAATTCACATTAGAAGTAGAAAGTAGGAATGAACTACCGTTTTTAGATGTTTTAATTAGAAGGATAAATAATACAATTGAAACAAGCGTTTATAGAAAACCAACACATACTAATAGATATCTAAATTTTAACTCAAATCAGTCAATAAATGTTAAAAGGGGTGTTGTAAAATGTTTATACGATAGGGCCAAAATAATTTCATCTAATGATGAAATATTAAACAACGAGAAAAAATTTATCAAAGAGGTTCTAGTACAAAATCAATATCCTGAAGCCTTTGTTGATAGAGTTTTCATAAATGTTGAAAATAGGGACAATCAGGTACGACAAAAACCTGAACGTCATTATACAGCAATAATTCCTTATGTATACGGACTATCGGAAAAGCTACGCCGTATAGGTGACAAATTTGATGTTAGGACGATATTTCAAACGGGGAACACTTTAAGATCTATTTTAACAAAAACAAAACCGATAAACAGGGAGCAGAATTCAAAAAACTGTATTTACAATATCCCGTGCGAATGTGATAAATGTTATGTGGGTGAGTCATCCAGACCTTTCAGTGTGAGGTTGGATGAGCACAAGAATTACATTAGAAAGAATGAAATTCAGAAATCAAAGATTTGTGAACATGCTTGGGAAAACGGACATAGAATAAACTGGGACTCGGCAAAAATTTTAACAAAAGAAACAGATACCAAAAAAAGAAAAATTAAAGAATCAGCAATAATCTTATTAAATGAAGATAAGTGCGTATCGAATTGTTCTGTAGATATTTGTACAACCTGGCTACCAATGTTAAAAGAAGAACTTAACAAACTCAACATTATCTAAAAAAAATATCATCAGTTCTATGTTCTGTGTAAGTAGTAAGTATCTATGGAAATAACATAAACAGAATCTTAAAGCTGTGTATTTGACATACACAGCAAAAAATAGCTTTGAAAACGGAAAGAGATTACTTTCCGAAACGTCAGCAAAATATATTATTTTTGTGTTTATTCCGATTTATATTATTTGCAAAACATAACCTCTGACTTTTCCTTTGGCGTAAACGTCACGGGCGCAGAGGCCTTTTTTCCAATAATTCTATTATTTTGTAGATTCGGTGATTTGTTTTGAAGAGGATAATAGTACATGTGGTAGAAAACCCAAATAATAGGAAAGAATATTCGTAGAATGCCACAAATAACTTTCAGACAATATCTACAGAAATATATATAATATTTCTAAATACCGATATAAAAAGAACGGTATATCTGAATGTCTTAGAATACATACGAATAGTACAGTGCCCAAGATATTCAATGACTAATATAGATTGTCATCAGCAGAGGCCCTAAGACAAACCCTTGAGGAACACCTGATAATACAAACCTAGCAGCTGAAAGTTTTCCTTTTAGCCTAATACATTCAGAACGTCCCTTTAAATATGATTTTAGTAACTCAGCGCTCTCGATACATATTTCAAACCTTCAGGATTGCGACAAAATACTGGACTGTCAAAAATATCGTCGAAGTCCAGAGCTGTACATTCTCCAGAATCAGTGGCATGGATGATATCATCAGTGATATTTAATAAAGTCAGTCGTACAATTGTAGTCAGTTCGAAATCTTGACTGTGTCTGCTATAATATGATTAGTACTCACGTGTACCGCCAACCATAATTCAGTAATTTATGCCACTAATTTTGAAAAACCGGGAATAATGTTAATATAGGTTCTAGGAAAGGATGCTTTAGATGTAATATAGGTCGCTTTATTTATTATTTGTTGTATATCAATAGAGTCTAACATTGAGGAAATGCATTTGGTGTGAAGAGTCAAAATCCAAAAAATTTATATTGACAATTGATTTTCTCCGCGTGTTGCACGCAGTTTGAAATTGTTTCTTCTATTACTACATTAAAATGTAAATTAAAACTGTTTACCACAAGCGTTTTTTATTGATTTATTATGTCTATGGGCTAATATTGATATATCAAGATTAAATTTCACACCAAGTCGAAAGAGTTGTTTTTAACGCAACTGTACTCAAAATGTGACCTACGGGCATTATTTCAGTATTATTTTATAATTTCAAAACTGCTACTATTATCATATACAGGCTTCCATTTTATCAGGGCCCTCGAGAATATCTCACTTAATATCGGTCGTACAAAAAAATTATTTTTACGAAAATTGTGCCGATTTATATAACCTACAAAATGGTTTAAAGACATTTGAAATCCATGGCCTACTTTAAGAGTTGCTCGGAGTGTATTAGTCATCCATGCTTCCAATTTTAATTGTAAATAAAATGACGCAGCCGAATGTACGGTGTGCTTGGAAAGAGAGAGATAGAGATGTAATAGAATATGACATTGGACAAATTTATTATACCTAATCTTTAAATTTCTCTTTACTCCTGAGGACATTAGGGCCAACTTTATTTTAATTCTACAAAAGGGAAAATGTTTATTTTAATAATACCTATGTGGGATGATAAGAATTATTTTTGCAAATCGAAAATAGAAGAAAAAAAATCCTTTTTTTATATATACATTTTTTTTTCTCATCGTCCCACATTGTAACATGTTTTTAATGTATTTTAGTGAAAGCCGTTTTTTAAAATAATGATTTATATGAGAGTAAATTAAACCGTCTTTCTGGTTTATATCCGGAGCGCTCTTAAGAGTTATGGCGGAAAATATCGAATATAATAAAACACAACTAAGAAGAATAAAGTAAATTCAGGTAACAAAAACAAATTAATAATAAAAGGAATATAGCACATAGAACAGAACATAATTTATCTAATCCTCAAAATAATTTTTAAGATATCATATTCCAAGAAAACGAAATGTTAAATAATAAATTATTTAAATCGAAATTAAACACAGATTGGTCCAACCACGAACATATATTCACAGACGGTTCACTTAAAAATAACAAAACAGGCTGTGCCATATACCATGAAAACGCAAAATTTTCAAAAAAATACCTGTTATCAAACAACTCGTCTATTTACACAGCTGAACTTACAGCAATTAAAGAGGCAATCAAGTATTGCTTAAAATATGAGAATACTAATAAATTTGTTATATTCACGGACAGTAAGAGTGCAGTATTAAAAATACAAAAATGTAACCCCACGCCTGATGTAAACTGTATTATAATTGACATTATAAAAATGTACAACCAACTAGTACAACAAAACAAAAGCCTTGAAATAACATGGATAAAGAGACATGCTGGTATTACGCAAAATGAATATGTTGACAACTTGGCAAAGGAAGCGACTGAAAATGGCGACATCATCCCTAATTTTAAAGTTCCTAGCACTGATATCAATAGAATAATAAATAAACAACTTAAAGAAAACTGGCAGCAGCATTATATAAATTACCCAGCGGGAGAGAATTATAAAAAACTTCAACCACAAATTACGATCACACGCCCTTGGTTCAAGGAGGAAATTAACCGAAATTTTATAAGAATAATGTGCCGAATAAGAAGCTCACACTGTCTTTGCCCTCAATATAAATATAAATTAACTCTCAGAGAGGATCCATACTGTAGGTGTGGAGAAGTAGGCAATCTACAACATTGTTTAATGGAATGTCCTTTAAAATACCAGGAGATTAGTGAAATGTTAAATAAGACCTTTTCAGCATTTTCGATATTTTCCGCCATAACTCTTAAAGTAGGCCATGGATTTCAAATATTTTTAAACCATTTTGTAGGTTATATAAATCGGCACAATTTTCGTAAAAATAATTTTTTTGTACGACCGATATTAAGTGAGATATTCTCGAGTGCCCTGATAAAATGGACAGCCTGTATAATTGTTAAAATACTATTATGAAAATTTAAAATATTATTAAAACTGTTTCTTCACCTTTCAGTTTTATGAAAGTAGAAGTGTAGAAGATACAAATGTAATTCTTTTGTATTAAAGGATAATAAAGTATATGTTTATTTATTCATTTATCATTGTTTCTGTGTTTGGTGTCGGCGTCAGAAAAACATGCGGACAATGCCAACACGTATTAATAAATTACAATAGACAAGAAGATTGATATAACACATATATAGTTATAATTTTAATTGAGCATCATCCTTAAATGTGTATTATTATTATAAATTTATGCCGGTTCAACATTCCACGTTCGTAACTAGACCGTAACAACTATGTTAAAATTACTAAGCGTCATTGTCATTCAAATTATATCTATCTGCTTAATTAGAGTAAAATATCCTGTAAGATCAAACTTGATAAAAATAAATAATTTTAGTTTACTTACCTGTCTGGTACCAAAATATTTGCAACTAAGGTGAAAGGTTTATTTTCAGTGTTTCTGTCAATCCATCATACATAAAGGGCTGTATATAACAGTAAATATCCTCTTCATCATTATCATTTTTCTCTACAGAATTTGTGCAATCTCTCCCACAACAGCTTTTACAAAGTAATGTACATGGAAGTCCATATCGACGGCATGTACATTTTATATTATAACATGGTCCATTAAATGTCATTTTGCAGCCACAGTGTATCATATTCAATAGAATATCTGGTGAAGGGTCCATGTATCTCTTAATTGGCTAAAATTTTTCGTTTTCTTTTTGCCATCCCCATAGGATCAAGAGTAGCCGTGTCGAGGTTTTCCCAAGTGACGCGCTGCAAATGAATCCGAATTAGACGGAACTTCGCTGCATATTCAGTTTGAGGCACACTGGAAACGTCATACTCCTTAGAAGCTATTTTCTTCATGTAATTTTCATAACGAAGCATATTCAGGCTGCATATGTTACTATTTCCACCATACAAAATTCAGGAATTTTGCTACCTATGTCTACCAATTCTTCTCTACTTACATTTTCTCTTACCTGGATGCCCAATTACAAAAGATTTCGGATTTGCTAATGTTTAAATGCAGAAAATTTAGTTTTGCCAAACAATGCACTAGTAGTGCCGCACCCTGTTAACGCGTGAGCAAAAGCTTCTGCAAGCTTCTTTCCCAATTGATTCCTGCATGGTTTGAATATCACATATGTTATCGCTAAATGCGGTAGACTGCATTAAAATATTTTTAGTACAAAGAAGAAGAAAGAACAACAAAACAAAAAAATTAGCATGCACTTCGCATAAGACAGCAAATATGAAAATTCTTATTTCTTGCGCAACATTATCAATCCATATTTTTAATATGTTTAATGGAAATTACATTCACTTTAAAGTAAAAAGCATTTTTGTGGGAATTAATGCCATCTTTTTATCTAACCCCCGACTCGTCTATATCTGTGAACAAGATCTTTAATTCAGTTTCTGTCAATTCAGGATAGACGTTTAGATCAGTTGATGTAACAACTTCAAATGGGAAATTTGTTTCCAACCAACTTTTCTATTCTACTCCATTTGCTAACGTATTATCTCTTTCTTCACACATTTTCTCAAGAATTCCTGTTGACATATTTGCGTCCGACTTCAAACTTTTTCCATAACGATTAAAAAAGAATGAAATGATTTTATAGTAGTTTTTAATTTATCCTTAAGACCTGGCACCAGTACTTTATATCCTTTGGCTTCTAAATAGTTCAATATTGGGTGGGGGTGTCTTGATTGCAGTAAATGACCAATACTACTCGGCTAGAATTGACTTAAGTTCTGCTGGTTTTAATGCTTTGCCAACTATCGACTTAGTAGGGGTGAAGTTCTCATTGGCCAGTTACACATTATTAATCTTTGTTGTTTACATACCACCAAATACAACTGTTGTTGAATATGAAACATTCTTTGAGTTGTTTAGCACATTTGAATGTAGTCAAGCGAATAATGTGATTCTAGTGGGTGATTTTAACATTGCACAGTATGCTTCTTATATACGTGACCATCAGACGAATGGATCAGTTTTAGCACTCGTGAATTTTATGTATACCTGTGCTTTGTTCCAACACAATTTTGAATATAATGATAATAACAACATTCTTGATCTCGTCCTTAGTAACACAAATTGTGTGGTAGAAAAATGTCTTGAGCCGCTCGTAGCGGAGGATAAACATCACCCGGCTTTAACTACATCTATTCAAGTATCCACCTCTGACAACCATAAAAATAATTTTCCAACCAACTTTAATAACTGTTTCAATTTTAGGAAAGCTAACTTACATGTGCTATATCAAACTCTTTTAAATACTGATTGGTCATTTATTACCTTATATAATGATATTAACGACGCATGTGACATGTTTTACGAGAAACTGTATTCGATTTTTGACTTACGTGTTCCAAAGTATCGCCCGTCGCAGAAATATAAGTATCCTCCCTGGTTTAACTTCAGTATTGTAAAAGCTACCAGGCTAAAATCTAAAATGTGGCATACATACAAAACTTCAGGTGATATTGATGCTCTTAATGAATTTAAGCGTTTAAGATCGAAAATTAAATTTGATATTAGTGTCTCGTATAAACATTTTATTCAAAGATCAGAAAGTATTATCAAAACTGATCCTTCTAAATTCTGGGCTTTTATTAACCGTAAAAAAGGTGTGACCAATATTTCCAACCACATGCATTTTAATGGTCAAACTTTAACTACCACAGTTGATATAATACATGCTTTTGCAAATTTTTTTGGTGATTCTTATTTACCTGATGGTGGCGACTCAGATTTAAACTTCAATGATGCATTGAATAATGTTAATATCCACATACGAGCCTTTGACGAATCTGACGTATTCAAAGCTATCAAAAAAATTAAACCTAAAATGATGACGGGGCCAGATGGCGTTCCAGCATTTCTTATTAGGGATTACGCTCAGATATTTTCTTATCCTTTAATGGTTCTATTTAACTTATGCATTAAGACCTGTTCATTTCCGGTCATCTGAAAGCGAACTAAACTATGTCCGGTTTATAAAAAAGGAGATAAATTTGATATAACTAATTTTAGACCTATTTCAATCATTTGTAATTTCTGCAAAATTCTGGAAATACTGCTACATGACACAATTTATCCAAGTGTCAGCAATCAGATCTCGCCGTACAAGCATGGTTTCATGAAAGGACATTCAACTACTACTAATTTATTGTCCATTACACAATACATAGCTGAAGTTTTGGACGTACAGTCGCAAACTGATGTTATATATACTGATTTTTCCAAGGCTTTCGACAGGCATAACCATAATATTCTACTTCGTAAGTTACATGATATAGGTTTGTCTTATTCACTGCTACAGTTATTTCGATCTTCAAATCGAATACAGTATGTCGCGTATAATGGAGTTAAGTCTGTCGAATTCTTGGCGTCATCAGGTGTCCCTCAGGGCTCGGTGCTAGGTCCCTTACTATTTAATATTTTTATTAATGATATAGTGGATATTTTAGATGTTTGTTGTTTGTTATATGCGGATGATTTAAAGATCTTTACAGAGATAACGAGTGTTGAAGACTGCTACCGCCTACAGCACAACCTTGACAGACTATCACAGTGGTACCTAAACAACAAATTGCCATTAAATGCCAGTAAATGTAATGTTATGTCGTTTACGCGTAAATCAACTCCCCATGTGTTCAACTACCATCTTGACAATACCGCCATACAAAGACCTGATACTTACCGTGACTTAGGTGTAATTTTTGATCCGAAGTTAACATTCAATGCCCACATTGAAAACACAGTTGGTAATGCATTTAAAACACTTGGTTTCATAGTGCGCAGTAGCCGTGAGTGTTGAAGACTGCTACCGCCTACAGCATAACCTTGACAGACTATCACAGTGGTGCCTAAACAACAAATTGCCATTAAATGCCAGTAAATGTAATGTTATGTCGTTTATGCGTAAATCAACTCCCCATGTGTTCAACTACCATCTTGACAATACCGCCATACAAAGACCTGATACTTACCGTGACTTAGGTGTAATTTTTGATCCGAAGTTAACATTCAATGCCCACATTGAAAACACAGTTGGTAATGCATTTAAAACACTTGGTTTCATAGTGCGCAGTAGCCGTGAATTTGCGAACATAAGCACTCTACAAACATTATACTGTTGTTTTGTGAGGTCTAAGCTAGAATACGCGTCCCTTGTTTGGTATCCCTATTATGATATACATATTAACAATTTAGAAAATGTGCAACAAAGATTTCTAAAACTTCTGTTTTTTAAAACCAATGAAACATATCCTCCTATTGGCTACCCTCAACAACGCTTACTCGATACTTTTGGTATGGTTAGTCTTGATGACAGGAGGCAATACCTTTCGCAAGTTTTTTTATACAAGATCATTCATAATATTTTGGATTGTCAGGAAATAGTAGGGAAGTTAAACTTTATTGTCCCCAGGCTAGCTTCTAGACAGGAACTAACTTTTTATATACCAACGGCGCGGACTAATACCTTAAAAAATTCTCCTCTTTATTTAATTTGTGGCAACTACAACAAATACTGTAGCCGCACAGATATTTTTCACTGCAGCCTTAATGACATCAAGTCATATTTTAAACATTAGTGTATCAAAGATAATATTATATATAATTTTTCATGGTTTATATGTACTACGTACTAAGTATATCTCTTATATGTTACAATCATATTATATATGTCTTATATTTTAACTGTATGTATTAGTTTAGTTTTAGTTATATGTATTTTTTCTGTATTTTCTGTTCTGTAATTGGGTGTTTACCTGTTGAACAGTGTATTTTTAAATAAATAAATAAATAAATAAATTATAGCTTACAAGAACCATTAGCATCATTAATTGGATGGAATCTGCGGTAGGTTCTTGATGAAACATATTCAATAGAATAATTATAAATATTCAAAAGTATAGTTACAATAACGCATTTGGTTTATTGTTTCATAAGTTTTGTTCAGATTTCTCTGACATATGTTTCGGCCTTGCGACCATTATCAGGTTTTTAAGACTCTTTGATAAATTAATTATTATATAATTATGATATTAATGAAACAATAAACCAAGTGCGTATTGTAACTATTATTTTGAATATTTATAATTATTCCATTAACATTATTTCTGATGTTTCTCATTATGTCAACATAATTCTGATTTGCAAGGTACTGTCCCAACATGTCCACTATATAATCATCGGTTGTGCAAATGGTGAATGCCTTATATACACAGCGGTACTCTTTTTTATCAGAAAATGATTTGCGTTAATATTTATTATTCGTCAGAAATCAGTATCAGTTGGTCATCAGTGTTAGAGAGTTTTTTTGCAATATCAGTAATATGGTTTTGGATAAACATTTCTCTACTATTTGTACTAATTTCAAAGCAAATCGATAATCCTTGTCAAGTATTCAACTACTTCTGGCCAGCGCCACAATAGTTTGAATCAATTTATTAGAAGTTCTCTACCCGTAGTTTAAAATACAATCAATACTTGTCTTACGATTGTTTAGTCAGTTAGAACTTGCAAATGAGTTTCAGATAGAGAACCATCATGAATACTATCAAATATACTCGTTACGCATTGAACTTTTAGATTTTTAAACATATCGTTCAACGCCGTTACTTCTTATTTTAATCTAAAACCGTAGGATAAGTCCACAACTTTTCTCATTGCCATAAAATAACTTTAATACTGATAATATTACTTCTTTTAATTGAGAAAGTTGCGAAAACCAATTTTCGGTAAGAAACACTTTTAAGGAGAGTAGAGAAACTTTTGTTCGGCATATATTGGCACGCTAAAGTTTTGAATGTGGGAATATATATTTAGGAAAAGCAATACGTTTTTTAGACATTGCTGAATAATAAAGACATCTCTTTAATCACAAATATAAGTATTTAAGAAAAAGTAGTTGTCAACTTCATTAATATATTAAGATTCTCTGAAAAATATGAGTAAAATATACCCTTTTTTTGGTAATTTATAACTTATATAGTACGAATCAAGTTGACATTTTGGGACTAACATATCTTACTAATGTATATAAATCAACTTAAATACTAGTTCTATGTTTATATCAGCTAAATCATTAAAAACAAACGTACTCAAATGGGGCTGTATCATACGTGTGAAACACTTTAAAATAACTACAATTTGGATAGTGAAATATACGAAGATAACATAACAGAAATTGAAATTATTTTGGCATTTGTTAATTATTCATAAATCCATAAAAACTATACTACTTAATTTGAATTTTATGAACCCGTGACGTTAGTGGATAGAGGCGTTTTTACTGTCATTAGATTGTTACCATGTCGAAAAAAGAGAAGAAGAGACAACCGTTTGACAGTGTTGAGATAGATTAATATTGACGGTGTTCGATAAATAGATCCCTCTGATTAAATGATGTCCACCTGTCTGGGTGCAGTAATACCTATGATATTATTGAGACATATAGATCTCGAATCCTTTTAAATTGTCCAAGGCCTTTGATTGCTTAGACTTTATTTTCATTATGGATAAATGGATGATGTCTGTTTTCAAGGAAATTTTTTGTCGTAGTTAGTGTCGCGCCTTTAGTATAAAAAAATTGATGTAAAATTAAATAATAATATTTCTCATGTTCAAGATATAGACCTGAAAGTTCCTCAAGGTTTAATACTTGGTCCGCTCATCATCCATGCTTCTATTAACGACATCACCATCCTGAACATCTCATGTGCCGATTTTATTGACTGGTGTTATAATTGATAATGAATGCTGAGAAAACTGTAATTCAATTTTATTGTCGTAAAATCAGTACCACATTTCTTATTAGAACAAGTTTTTAGATAATTGTAGCTTGCAGTATGTGTTAGGAAGATTAATTGTGACGCTGAATATTATGTATCATTGCAATTAGAAATAATGTTTTATAATAAACATCATTTATGGTTGAGCTTGAGTTTCTTAAAGTTGCATTATCGGCAAATGCAATACAGGTGTTAGGATATATATTATGGAATAAGTCGTTGACGTAGATAGTGAACAATATAGGCCCCAGTGCCGAACCTTGGGGTACTCCGTATATAATCATTATAATCGGAAAAAATTATTATTATACATAGTTTGTTTCTTATTTGACAAATGTGATTTAAAAAATGTTTGAGATAAACTTCTAATCGTGCATTTGATAAAAATCGGTTAATAACCCAAGCAACACATGATGGCTGAACAAACGTGTATTATATCAAATTTCAATTTCGTTGTCATATATTTAATCAACGTCTATGAAAACCGTTTATTTCATAAACGAGTTTTCTACGTATATTATAAATGTATTTTTGGAGTAACGCAGAATATTTGAGAAATAATTAATTGAGAGTTGAGACTACGCTTCCGTCAAATGTTTAAATTGTAAATTGGTGAAATTGACACTACTTGCATTTTTTCAGCCGTATTAGAGTTTCCAATATACGGTTTTTAAATGATTACGATAAATATATATTTGCGCTACATTTTTTATAGGCATGTCATAAACAATTGCAACTAAAAGTTCGAAGATTATAACAATATCTGGAAATATGAGTAAAATATTTACATTTATCAAAATTGGTTATAGATAGATGATGAACGAAAATATTTGTTCAGTAACATTGCAGTTTATAATATACGGTTTTTAAACATATATCAATCTGCATCGATTGTGCAGTCGCCAGAAACCCGGTTAGTATTGTTGTCTTTGTTGCAGAATACATAAGCATTTCTCATAAATATATGCATCTCTCTCAACACTACAGCTGGTGAGCAACCGCGAATTGTCGTGTTAATTGCTGTTTCGTGTGGTGGTAGTCAACCTTAGTAGTGTGACCTTGTGATCGGAACAAAGATTGTTTACTTCTTTGTTTTTCCGTATATATTATTTGATTGAAATTCAACAAGTGTTATGTTGATGAGCCGTCCTTATTCTTGAGTTATCACGTCGTAGTGCGTTAAAGTTACAAGAATGAACCAACTTGTGACTGGTAAGAATTATTGTTTATCTGAGCGATTTCATAGTAACTGCATTTTTTTATCACAGAAGGTGTAAAACTGCATGGCTAGCGTTGAAGGCGTGGGTGAGACCAGTGACAATAAAATTAGAGGGACGATTCAAGATTGGTTGAAGCTTGCCAAAAGCCGCTATAGTTACAATAATAATAATAAATAGACTCAATTTTTGGATTTTAGTAAAGAGTAATGAACAATGTTGTGTTTTGTTATCGTTGTCAAACATCCTAGGTCTCCAAGGGTGAAATAGTAAATGATAAAATAGTTTTACGTATTTAGCCAATCCCGCAGAATAGGTAAAGCTTAATATAATATAAAAAAGCTAGTACTAAATAATAAATATTTTTTAAAAATTACTAATCTGCATACATATATACAATTGAATTATTTTTCCTTGATATCAGTAGTTATATATAGGTAGGAGGTTTAAAATATGTACTTTTAAAAAATTGGAGATCATTATAATATTAACTTTCGAATTTAAAAACGGGTACCTTCTGTCTTTTTTATAGTGTTGTAGACCGATCAATTCTAAATAATTTTGTAAAGCGAAATATATCGCAAGTCAAAAAAACTTTAATTCTAATTTCCCTGTTATAATTAAAGAAAAATTAATATATTTTACAAAATAAGGCACTTAGAAATTAATGTGTTTCAATGTCATCTTATTATTTTATGCAGCAATATATATTAACAATTTTATCATAAGTAGCAAATGATTTCTGATTTAAGACATGATTTGGCTTGCAAAGTTATTTGAAATCGATTAGTCTATAATACTGTATAGCAGAATTTCCCATTTAAATTTTGAATGTTAAGGTAATTTTGACAAAAATAAAGTGATGGAAACTATTTAATCATTTATTAAATAAGCTCTTAGTTTATAAAACAATATAAAAAAAGGTCTAAAGAACTTATAGCGTGTATTCATTAACAAAGATACAAGGGCGGATTCCCTTTAAAAAATCTCTCGATATTTTCTATCTTTTTATTCTAAATTTTTTGAGAAAAACTAAATTCTTCAGAAAAAGTTCAGATTTCAAAAGAAAAAAAATTTAAATAAAAACAATTATAATTTACGATTACATCTAATTTCCTTTTAACTATACAGTTCACCAGCTTTATGAGGCTTTGAAACTTCTATATTTTTAATTTGAAATATGTTCACCTTACGCGAAGTCAGATATTTATATTCTCTGAATATATTACCTTACGTGAGAAAAACCTTTACATCATACGTATTATCGACGTATATGGAATACGTTTATTTGAGGTTCCACATAAAAGCATATATCTCGTATATGATGTGACAACAATATAACGTTTTCTTAAGACGTATATATTTAGAATATGATGTACCATATATACACGTTTTTTTAAAACGTCTATATTTAATATATGATATATACGTTTGTAGCGCGGATATTCGAACGTTGAAATAAACATTATATATACCAGTCGTATAAACGAAATCAAAACGTTTATTAAACCATTTGGTGTTGTTTGGGAAAGTGATCTCGGTTTGGTAGATTTTGATTTTTTGAACTATTCATAGTTTTCTCGAGCGACTTTGCTTCACAAATTTGTTATTTCAGGGTCGGCTTTAGTTTCCTGATTAAAATAAAAACATTTGTTGTTACTTTACATCTTTCTCTCACAAAATTCAGATATTTGTCGCACGTAAACGTAAATCACCTCAAGATAATGCTTGAGACGCCAATAAAAACTACTGCCCTTGATGATTGTTATCACAGGCAATTCAGTTCCGTTTTATCGCTGTCTTTTACTACATTCTCCCGTGTTTACCCGTAGATGCTAATAAAAACGGGGTTCATTCCCAAAAATAATGAAACCAGGCATGCATTTAAATATTTAAAGTGGTTCGGTTCTATACGGGACATATATTAAAATAAGAGGACCACTTAAATGTTTTTTTTTATCAAGATAGCTACTTTTTAAATTGCTGCCATATTGATGGTTATTGTAGTATAACGTGGCCTCTACAAAGCGTGAAAGTGGCTGAGAATTTATGTGTAGTGCCTTAGTAATCTTCAAATATAAGGAATAAAGATTTATTCTGAAAATTATCAGATTCTGTGAACGAAATAGAAACTGCATCGGAATGAATGTGATAACCATTTCTTTGGTGAAGTGTATTTCAATTGAGCTGACCCTACTTTTAAAATACATTGCGACTTTAAATGATTTGATAGATAATTTCCACTTTTAACTTAGTAGCCATAGTACACACTAAAAATTTTATAAATTTTTTATTATCTAAATATGTATTTGCAGTAATGCCTGACTGCAATTTTCACTCGTTTCGTAACAGCCACAAAGTAAAATTAATGATATGTCATCAAATCTAATGTAATATTCATTCGAACCTGAGCAATACACTGCATATGACAATTTATATATCTTATGCATATCATTTTTGTATGCTTAATCATGATATTTATAGTAATAAATTTCTTTATTTTATACTCGGCGAAGTCCAGGTTGCCGTGTTCTACTTAACCGAGTGATAATTAAAATACAAAATATTACAATATAAGCAGTCATATTACAAAACATGTTTGATTTAATACAGAAGGTAGTAGTAACAGTAAGTAAATAAATAAATACTATAATAATTTAACAAACAAGATAAAGGTAAGAACTGAGTACATAAATTATTAAGAAAATAAGAAATAAATCAATTTTATAATTCTAATTATGGTAAATATTGAATGTATAAAAGTCTTATTACATTTTTTTGAAATTGTTATTGACTTCTCGTACGGAGTACAGTATCTACAGCGTGTCAAATTTTGCTTGGAACCACCCCTATAAAAAGTTTATTTAAAGTCTGATTTAGCGCATCTTTGTGTTATATTAAATTTTACAAAACATAATAGCGTGGCCTATTACGATTTTTTTTTTCATATGGGACGCGCTGTATAAAAGAAGTTTATGACTTTTATTTAAATATTTTAATAACGGTAATAAACGGGCCAGTTACCAAATACCCTCAACAGTGAGGTTTATCGTTAATGTAAAGGCTTACATTAAATATCAGGGTTTCCGTGTAGATAATTTACCAAAAATTGTATACATTATCTTGATTTATATTACAGCGGAAAAGTATAATTATATATTATACGTACTTATGATCATGATTATATTATCATGCATATGGATATGTAACTTGTTATTTTATTTCCGTTTACATATATTTAAGTGGTTGTAGAAATTTTGCATGTAATATACGATATTACACAGGTAAAGACTCGTGCCAAATAATTTCCTTATCGTTGGTGAGTGAGGTTCCTGTATAAACAGGACACTGGAAACTAAAGTTAGATTTTAGCATGTTCCTGAGAATCTGGATTAGCCTACTATGGCATCGGACGACCATTATCTTGACCAACATGCCAAATATGAAAACCTGAATTACAATGTGAAAGAAAAATTTTCCAGAAAAATGCTTTTTTGGGCATTTACCAGATAACTGTCATATATTCAAAATCTAATACGAAAATGATTTTTCATTATACCATTCTGATATTATGAATTATCAGTACTCTATTCTTCACTGATATGACACCAATGTCGGCCTAGGCCGAGTTTTCTGCAAGGCTTACAAATCATTGTTAAATATTAAAGTATTTATGGAAAATATTGAAGGACACACGGCCGATACGCAAATAACAGACGCGATTGATAGTAAAATCTCGGCCTCGCCTCGATTTTACAAACGTCAATCTTGTCTTTTATTTGCTACATATCGGCCTTATGAAGTTAATAACTATATACAGGGTGTCTTACCGGGAACTGAATCGATCGATATAGAGAAAAGTACGAATCAGAAAATTTTGAAAATTTAGATAATTACTAATGTCGGTGTGGCCAATCCAACTAAAATAATTACAATCAGCTGGCACTTCCGCTTATACCGGAAGTCGATACCAACTTGCTTATTTCAAATGGAACAGGGTTTTCGAAAAGAGCATAAAATTCTGAGTCGAAAATATGTAGCATATCCTATACCTAAACCTAGCATTTTCAGAGATACTTGACAATTTATAGAAAATTTGACAGGTGCAACGGTTTGTAAGAACTTTCTTCGTGTAAAAGATCCTCATTTGCTTCTTGTCACGTAAAAAGAACACAAGGAGAACTACGTTCAACAACTGAAATAAATTCAATAATATCGCGTTACATTTTGTCAACTTCAAAAGGCGAAAACTTGTTTAGGTCAAATGGAACACCCTGTATCTTTTTACGTCAAGTTGTGTAAAATTGAATTCCCTTTTTTCTGATATTAGCATTGTGGGGGTTAAAGTTACAACTTTTTGAAATATTTGCGATTTTATTAGAAATTCATGAATTGTTGTAATCATTTCATCAAAATAGCCATGATTAGAAACAATCAGTCATTATCTTATGTCAAAAATGCCAGTACGTTTAAATTATACCAAAGAAAAGTTTTTAAATTTGTTTATTATTTATGGAGAATGTGATGAAATAATATCAAGAACTTGCAGCACGTTTGCTACTCGATATCCACAAAAACGCAAAATAACACAGCACTGTAACATGCGTATTAATCGAATTGACGATATGGCATGAACTAAAATAGCAGAGATAAGATCAATTTAAAATATGATTTCATTTCATAATTGCTCAAAATTCCGCCCTCGAACCTCGACACATTTTTCTCACCTTCGGATTAGTTCCTCATGGGTAGCTCTTCTGATTGAATTCTGTGATATGTTTTGAAATGCATTTCCTACTTTTTGCATACAATCTTCAATGGTTGTTAATGGGCTCTCATAAACTTATTTTTAATAGTTCCCCAAATGATGAAATAATCCAGAACTGATAAACGGGCGAGCGAGGAGGCCATAAGAAAGGGGTCCATTATTGGCAATCCATTGATCATAAAAAGTTTCTTGTAAATAATTATTAATTAAATATGAGTTATGTGGGGGAGCACCGTCGTGCTGATAAAAAATGTTTCTATGTTCGGCGAGAGGTAAATTTTCTAAATAGTTATTATTCAAATTTTGTAAGATATTCAGATATCTTTCACCTAAAAAAAAAAAACAAAAATTTACCTATACATATTAGCAAAAGAGAAAATTTAATTTACCGTTTAAATTTTCCTGATAAAATTGTAATGCCAACACTCTATCGTTTCTTATGGCACAGTAAACATTGAACTGCCAACTTTGCTGAAAGTTTCGCTCTCTGAACATATGAGGATTTGAGTCACTCCAATAATGCGAATTGTGTCTATTAAAAAGTCCATTTTTAGTAAATTTTGCTTCATCAGAGCCATAATTTTGAAAATTTTCCAGTATGCGTTTTACAGTGTTTCGTGACGGTTTCCGTTTTTCTGGATATCGAGTAGCAAATGTGCTGCAAGTTCTTGATATTACTTTATCACATTCTCCATAAATAATAAACAAATTTAAAAAGTCTTCGTGGGTGTAATTTAAACGTGCTGGCATTTTTTGACATAAGATAATGACTGATTGTTTCTAATCATTTTGAAGAAAAATTTCTAATAAAATCGCAAATATTTCAAAAAGTTGCAACTTTAACGCCCACAATGCTAACATGAGAAAAAAGGAAATTCAATTTTACATAACTTGACGTAAAAAAGTACAGGGTGTTCCATTTGACATTTTTTCGCGGTTTGAAGTTGACAAAATGTAACGCGAAAAACGGAACACTTGGTATGATATTATTGAATTTATTTCAGTTTTAGAACGTAGTTGTTCTTGTGTTATTTTTATGTGACAAGAAGCAAAGGAGGATCTTTTACACGAAGAAAGTTATAACGGTTCTTGCAAACGGTTGCACCTGTCAAATTTTCTATAAAATGTCAAATATCTCTGAAACGGCTAGGTTTAGTTATAGCATATGCTACATATTTTCGACTCAGAATTTTATGCTCTTTTCGAAAACCGTTAAAATATATAGGGTGTTCCATTTGAAATAAGCAAGTTGGTATCGACTTCCGGTATAAGCGGAAGAGCCAGCTGCTTGTAATTATTTTAGTTGGATTGGCCACACCGACATTAGTAATTATCTAAATTTTCAAAATTTTCTGATGCGTACTATTCTCTATATCGATCGACTCAGTTCCCGGTGAGACACCCTGTATATTAATGTCCGATTTACATATATTTTTTTAAATATAGACCTTTGAAAAGCACACCTTTGTGTTATATTAAATTTTACAAAACATAATAGCGTGGTCTACTATTTCAAATCTGAGTGCACCTGGATTCAACAACCCCCAAATGTGTTTGTACCAAATTTAGTCAGCAATTGCCGAAGAAATTTAACTGTTGCAAGGGATTGTGTATTTATTTCTCTCAAGAAAAACTCAAAAATACGACTTTTTCAACGTATTTTTTTACGCACTCAGATTTGAAAGAAATCGTTAAGATTTCACCATTTTCTGACCCGAAAAAAAAAAAAATCATAGTAGGCCACGCTATTATGTTTTGTAAAATTTAATATAACACAAAGATGCGCATTTTAAAGATCTATATTTAAAAAATATATATCTAAATCGGACATTAACTGAACTTATTATAGGGGTGGTTCCAAGCAAAATGGGACACGCTGTATAATTTCCATAACGAATGCTGTACCAGATGATGAGTATCGTACATCTAGTTCTTCAGCATAAACGCCCTTAAAACAAAGATTACATCCAAAATCAATTAACCTGAGTTTCTGTTAAATGAAATATGTACGAACGGGAAATCTGGTTAATATAAGTTATACTTAAACAGCACGCATAGTCTACAACTGCGGCATGCGATAGACATTATTGGAGTTCCACATTGTGCTGAATTCAACAACCGCACCAAATATACACGCCAGAAATCGTATTAAGCACGGCCGGGTGCATATGTAGGTGAAACCAAGTTATTATATTATTGATGTTGATCACATGGATAACAATGCATGCTTAAAGCCATGCATAATACATGCGGAATAACTTTTTGAAAAGTAGTTTATCTAGTAGTTTAAATATTTAAGAAAGTATAGTAATTTAGCAGTAATGTAAAGGTACATATTTTCACGTTTCCCATAAGTATTGCAGCCATGTATATTTTAGAATTCACTTAAAATTGTTAATGAAGTGATGAACATATCTAACTGCTTTGTTAAATATCACTATATTTTTCTTTTTGTTACTGCAATTTCATTGTTGATAGATTACTCCCCATTATCATAATGAATTTAAAATGCTAAGGTCTTTAATTAAAATACAAGTTGATAATGCATTTAAAGAATTCATATCGAAGGAAAAATAATTGCAGGAACATCAAAATATAAAGCGGCTAAAGAGGAAAGTAAAAAGAAAGGTATACTCCAGTAATACACGCAGGAAGAGGTACGCGGTAGAAAGACAACCATAATTGAAATAAAATAAAAGGAGTAATTAAACGTAGTTAATACAAGTAATATAGTTTAACCGGTAAGAGGTAGTTTTAAGTATTCTTTAAATTTTTATTATTATTGTTAGTATTAGTATTATCTCACTATTAATTAATGCTCTGTAACATATAAAGTAAACAAAGATATGAATAAAGCAACAAAAATAATCATAAATAGAATAAAAAAGAAATAGACCAATGTACAGCTATTTTAAAAAAGAAGAGACATTAAGAGGAAATGTTGGATAACTGAAGGATTGGTAAAATAAATATGCAAGAAAGATAAACTATTTAAAAAACTACAAAGAGACCCAGAAACCACCGAGTTCGCAACAGAATACCGAATGTATCGAAATAAACTAAACGATCTAATCCAAATAACTAAAGCCAGTTACTAAGAAGAAAACTGAAGGAAGCAAAGATAACTCCAAAGTACTATGGAAAGCAATTAAAGAAATTGAAGGCAGCAAAGCAAGAAACAAAATTTAAAAAATATAGATACAGAAAGAACACAGGTAACACAAGAGGAGGAAATATGCGAAGCCTAACAAATTGTTTATAAATATCGGTGTAAAGACTTAGCTCGCAAAATCAAGCTGGTAAAAGGAAATAAAAAGAATACTGTATACATCAATCCGTATTCAATTTCTTTAGCGCAAACTAATGAAGAAGAGATTAGAAAAACCATTCAAGTTTAAAAGATCATAAAGCCCCTGGCGTCGACCAAATCAAATCTGAGACTTAAAAAAAATTGCAGAAACTATAAGTCAATCTTTATGTTATTTAATCAACAGAATATTTTTTACAGGAGTTTGTCCTGATATGTTTAAAATAGCGGTAGTGAAGCTACTATATAAGAGCGGAGAAAAGGGCGATGTATCTAACTATAGACCAGTATCTCTTGTGAGTAACATCTGTAAAATTTTTGAAAAGATTCTGAAGAAACGAAGTAACTTTTTCACTAAACACAATATATTATCAGACAACAGTTTGGTTTTAGAGAGGAGGTCAACGCAGGATAGGTATAGGGGTACATCATTAACACTCATGAAGAGCTACTAAAGTGACAGGAAACAGTTCGATCAAATAAATACAGCAAGTAAAGAATCATTTATTCAATACGGTGTTCCAAAAGGGACCGTGTTAGGGCCGATCCTACTCGCCCTGTATGTAAATGAGTTACACTGTCTAAATTCCAGTGGAAAAGTCATTAGTTTTGCAGACGATACGGCTCTATTTTACACAACTAATTCTTGGGCAGAGTTAAAAACTAAATAGTCGAGGAAATAAAGCACTAAAAATGACTCAACCTCCGAAATTTCCGCAGCAAGACGGATTTTAATGCGATTTTTTGCATTCGATTCGTGAGAGCATCAGGAAATTTTGTGAACTAATCTGATGAATAGCAAATGAAAAATTGCATATTTGCATTGTAAAAATGCATTGTTCAAAGTGCATTTAGAATAATTGATTTGCAACTCGGTAAAAATTGATTGAAATGAGTCCAAATTCGTTACACGAAGGGTTTTCGGGGTCGCTGAACACGAATATCATGGCGGCAACGGCCTCTGAGGTACCTGGAGCCCAGGGTGGACCTCATCTCCTGGAACTTCTTGTAAATTTGTAATATACTTAGTTGAAATTCGTTACTCGGGGGTTTTTGGGGTCGCTGAACACGAATATCATGGCGGCAACGACATCCGAGGTACCTGGAGCCCAGGGTGGGCACTATCTACCTCATCTCCTGGAATTATCTTGAGTATAGCATCTTTTTAAACGAATTTGCATATGTTACTCTAAATTATTTATTTAAATATTATAATACTGCCAACTTTGTCTACTGGAGCCTGAAATTTTTTTTTTTTTTGAGTTTGGCGCGCTTAGTGTTGGTAGCATCAATACCTCGATCGATACGATGAGAATTCAGGTAAGGCGTCAGCGTCTCATTCTAATGTAGAACATTATTTAGAAGAAGAACAATTATCGGTTGGAATTGGATTTGCAGACGAAGAGAATGAAGAAGAAAACTTCAATGTGTAATTAAACAATAAAACATTACAAACACAATTGGAGTTTTCAGAAATTATTTTTGAAAAATATTGTCCAGGTACATCGGAGGCCGTTGCCGCCGTGATATTCGTGTTCAGCGACCCCGAAAACCCCCGAGTAACGAATTTCAACTAAATATATTACAAATTCACAAGAAGTTCCAGGAGATGGGGTCCACCCTGGGCTCCAGGTACCTCGGAGGTCGTTGAAACCGTGATATTCGTGTTCAACGACTCCTAAAACCCCCGAGTAATGACTTTTAACTAAATATATTACAAATTCACTTGAAATTCCAGGAGATGAGGTAGATAGCATCCACCCTGGGCTCCAGGTACCTCGGAGGCCCTTGCCGCCATGATATTCGTGTTCAGCGACCCCGAAAACCCCCGAGTAACAAATTTGGACTCACTTCAATCAATTTTTACCGAGTTGCAAATTAATTATTCTAAATGCACTTTGAACAATACATTTTTACAATGCAAATATGGAATTTTTCATTTGCTATTCATCAGATTAGTTCACAAAATTTCCTGATGCTCTCACGAATCGAATGCAAAAAACCGCATTAAAATCCGTCTTGCTGCGGAAATTTCGGAGGTTCAGTGCTTTATTTCCTCGACTAAAAGCAGAAATCGACTTAAGAAACATAAAGAACTTTTTCGACAAAAGCTTTTAATGATAAATTTTTCAAAAACGATTTTTTTCCCATTTTCCTCGTATAAAAACACACTGCCGACTTTTTTACAGATTACGCAAGATCTAATCAAATTGGAAATAGAAAAAGCTATTACAATTAAATATAGGAGTCCACTTCAACTCGAATTTACATTGGGATAGCTAGCGTAGTAAATAATTTAAGAGGTCTACTGTATAAATTTTAATTTATGAATACTTTTCTCGACATAAAATCTTTAAAAACAATATACTCCAGATTAATAGAATCCAGACTAATATATGGGATCATTGGAGGGGGCAGTACTTACAACTACATTAAACAGCTGTAATATTACAGAAAAAGTTTCTTAAAATAATGCTCGGTAATGTTTTCTTTACCGAGCATTAGCCCTCCAACGATCTCTTCCGCGAGGCACAAATTTTAGACCTACGACAATTATACTTTTTAATTGTGGCTACAAGGCAATATAATTATCGCAATGAGTTAGAGCCTGTTGATCATACCTACGAAACAAGGTATTATGCAGTTAAAACGAAAGTAACTACAAAAAGTATTGGACAAACATGTTATACATATTTGGCTCCTAGATTTTTTACTACATACCTTTGCAGGTTAGAAATTCAGTTTCATACAATATTTTTAAAATGAAATAAAACAGTTCATGCTGGAGAAAGAAAGGTCAGAAATCCATGTGTTAATTGAACAAAAATAAAATATTTATTAGCCTTGCTAATAATATGCAATAATTTTATGTTTGCAGTGATTCATCTGCAATGGATTGTTCTATTTTGCAAAATGATATCAACACTGTTAATGATCGGTATTCTAGAAATCATCTTTGTTTAAATATCTTCAAATGTGTTGTGATGCCAGACTCTAGGAAGAAGATATAGTTGTGTTTCCGTATAATACAAATTCGAGTACAAATTCAACCGAACTGACTCGATAATTTAAGAATTTGAGCATTTTATTCGATTACAAATTAAGTTTCAAATCTCACATATATCAGACAGTATCGAATGCTTTTAAAACACTCTGTTTTATTATTAGAAACTAAATGTTTTAATAATATTCATACTCTCAAAATACTATATTTCGCATTTGTCAGAAGTAAATTGGAAACCAGATCTTTGATTTATTACCCTCTGTACCAGAACCATATAAATAGTATCGAATTTGTGTAAAGGATATTTCTAAAATATCTAATTTGAAGAAGACCCCATTGTGAGAATTGCCAATTCTGTACTGTTATGCGTACGGGGTTTTGTCTCTAGAAGCTAGGCGTATAATAATATCCATAAAATTTTGATTCAATCTAATTCACAATACTATAGAGTCGGCAGCGTTACTTAGTAGTAAACTTGCTTCTATATTCCAACAACCGTGTCCTGCTCAAACATGATTTTTTATACTGATCTGACACGAACTGATATGCTTTGTAAATCGCCAATACATGTTATGTGCAATAACGTAAATAATATATCTTCAGTTCGTGATATTTACATGGATAATGTTAAGTATATTATTAGTTGTGTCAACTTAGTTTAATTTACTAGTGTATACATCACTGTGCTTCTCTTTTGTTTTCTTATTTGTTTGTATGTATACATTCACTTCTTTTAGGTGTACCACAGACTACCAGACTGGCAACTCAATGTTAAATTTTTGTCCAGAAATCTATCATTCTCTCTCTCCGATTTTCGGAAGCCAAATTCAGAGGGCGCCACAGTTGCAGACGCGGGAGATTTGACCATTTGCTTAATTTAACTTACAGTTTATGAACATATTTGACATTTAAAATTTGTCATCAAAGTGCAATGCCGTTTCATGCTTAATCTTCGATCACAAATTTCAATGTCAAATACGCCATATTATATATATACTATAGGAAATTAAAAGTCAAATTTGTAATACATCATGGAACTTTATTTTGTCAGACATAAATAAACATGTAATAAAAAGTATGACAAAGGAAAAATACATAGTAAAAGAAAGTATAAGAATTAAAAAAACACACATCCTTAACCTAAATAGATACTTTAAAAATTACATCATAAAACTTGTATTTTTATGTGGTCGAGTGGAAGAGCAGCTTTGCTGAACTCCGCCACAAATAAAGACAGTTTATTATTATTATTAATATTTAAGGCACTTTTGTTTTATTATATTCAATTAAGTTATCAATATCAAGAGAACCATATTTATATTTTACAATAACTTTCTTGCTGTTTTCCTTTCGTGTGCATTTATTAATTGTAGTTAATACTCGCCTTGCAACCTCTTACATGATAACAACGTTCTCCAAATTCGAATTTTCAGTGATGACGAGGTTAGTACCTCAATAAAAAAAACTCAAAGCAAACATGACTATAGTGGCCGGATTCTAAGTTCCTATCGTATCGAATCGATACGATAGCAACGAATTTCAAACACGTGTGGTTTGAAATCCTAAGTTGCTATAGAGTAAACTGTTATAATATCGTAAGACTGAAACGATAACTCCTTTGGTATCGAGCGTATCCTATCGATTAAGAGTTAAAAGATAGTATACTTAGAACCACTAGTATCGTATCGACTTGATACGATAGCAACTTAGAATCCCGCTGCTGGACCTGATGAAATATATGTGTTTATTATAACAAATCTCTTTGTATAATTTGTAATTTAATTCTAAGTATCGAAACTTTTCCCAAATAAATGGAAACAATCTAGAATTTGATGTACTCTTTCATCTGCCTTTTTTGAAATTACACAACTTTCTTCCTTGGGGTTGTATCTTCTTGACACAATTTTTTAAAAATTGAACTTTGGCCTCTGAATCCCCCAGATTTGGTATACGATGGTAGAGGTGTTGATGAACGATCAACTGGAGTACTTGGCACACTACTAGATGTTTCTGGATGCGGGTTTTCTAAGTCCTCATTATGTGCAGAAGACACACGAAAACCACGTGATGTCGATGGTAGACATATATCTTCTTTAGGTTCCTCGACCTGTATGGGTACAGGTGCACAATCCCTTTCAGTACGTGTTTCTACTGTGTCACACACATGGATACCGGGTGGGAACTGCATTTCTATTGAGGATGTAATCGGTATCATTTGAGTATGAAGTGCTTATTACAATTTTTAAGACGACGTATAGTATTTTCTGACACTTTCATTCCCATTAAGTCCTGCCACATTTTCGATCTGAAAAAGGATAATATTTATTTATTTATTTGAAGTAGATACTGTGGTAAGGCAGGACAATAATTTAAAGTAGTCTTACGATATTTAGAAATATATATTGCACTGTGCAAAAACCAAAAACTGAAAACAAGGACTGGAGCAAATGCACACTTACTTATGAAGGTTCCCGAGAAAATAGTGCAATTTTTGCACATCAACTTCTTCAGTTCCACAAACAATGCAGAAGGCAGAAGATATTTTAAGAAATAATCTGTAAAATGCAATATTATATATTACTGTAATCCAATGTATATTTGCACAATAACACTCACCTAACTCCTCTTTGGAAATCGAAATTTTTAAAAGGCACTAAAAACTACGTATTCTATGTTAAAAAGTCAAGTTTCTACAAAAATACTATCACCAGCACAACACAATCACAGTACACAATAAATAATAATGAATGATTGGATGACGTTTGACGTGACAAACAACTGTCAAATGACATTTGCGTTAAGAGCGACATCTGAATTTGGCTTCTGTTGCCTCGACCTTGACCGGACAAATTTTTCAGGGAAGTTGTCAATCTGGTAGTCTGTGGATGTACATACCCGTTTTAGGTGTATATTTTATAATTGTAATATTCTAGTGATTGTATTTATATTACTGTCTATTTACTAGGTATTTGTGCTCTACTCTATTTTTTATAATTATGTTATGTATTTCCTGTAATTGGGTTCTTTTAACCTGATGCAAATGTAATAAATAAATAAAATTATATTATCTTCAGTGAATACACAAGCTAAATTTTCGTGTATAAATAAATCCCAGAGAGATGAAGAGATTATATGCTAAATAGGTAGGAATAATCAAACAATACAGGGGTGCATTATTATTAAATCAAAGAGCAAACAAAGTGGTGTTTCCTATATCTACTTCATCATTAAGAAGTTTAGAATCTGGGTTATTACATTGTTTGTAAATTGCAGTTGCTTCTAATATGTTTCATTTTATAAAGAATAATGTAAAACCTCCAGCTTATCTATTGAAGGGAAATTATGATTGGTTTCCAAATTTGAAACATATTCATAATTTCTCAATTATTTTAAATGTTTAAATTAGACATGTTTTGATTAGGTTTGAGTGCAAATCAATCAAAATACGATTCGACAAAGATAAAGCAATGTAATGACAGATATAAGTCATTTATGTTAGATTTATGGGCGAGGATTTTATTTTAACAAACGATAATTTAAGTAGTGTACTGACCTACGAGAAGTCCCGACTTCAGCTCCACTGAACATCTACTGGACAATATGGAGAGACAGACTGGTCTAAGTTTGGAAGGCTATGATTGATCAAGATCAAATCAGAACTCTCATAATGACCATGAGGACTCGGTTCCGAGTAGTCAACAACACATGAGCCGGAATAAAATGCGGGATGTAGAGAAACTCTCCAGACAAACGAAAACTGTAAATTGTAAACTGCAAACATGTGATTTTGTGTAGATTTGGCGTAAATCACATTATCCAAAAATGCTTTTTAATGAAGCTACAGTCCTTTAAAGATGAAAGTTTGTCATCCATTTTTATTTAAATATCTTTAAAACGCTTTTATCTAAATAGATAAATCTTGGTACATTTCTTAATCTAAAAATAGTCCATCGGTTTATGTAAACATCATCTTTTTATTTTCTATATGAACGTAAAATAAAACAAACTAATTATTCTTTATTGACAATAATGATGCCAAAGCTTAGGCAGTTATTTCAGTTTTATAAAATTAAAAACATGTCTATGAATAATAATGAAAACTGAAAAATAGCTACTGAAATATACATCAACAATTATTTACATACAGCCGCAACATGTATATTTAATAAATTTATTTATTATATTTCGCTATACAAACGCAGAATTTACAATCCAATTACAGGATAGGAACATATATAACCAGATGTAAATTGACATGGAATCTACTGAGTGTCCCAGAATGTCTTTTTAATCAATATCTCTGTTATTTAAAAAGATGAATAAAAAATTACTTGATATTGCATCGAAAAATTTAAATACTTAAGCCTTAAAGCCTTCTTTTTTTTCAACCCCTAAGGAACTACCCGCTACCTTAAATACAGTATAAAAAAATTAAGTAATTTTGTTTGCATAGCAGTAATGTACGGTATGAATGTAAAATTATTCAGTTAACAGTATTTTTGATAAAGATAAATATGTGATAATATTACCGTTTGACCAATGAACCCAAGACATTTTTCTTGTACGTGGATTACGTTATATCTGAACTCTGATTCAGTATACTTATGGAGCAATATGCTAGAATGAATTCAGTCCTTATTTATTAAATTGTGAAATAACTAAATAATTCTTCAAAAGTAATGTGACAGTGCAAGCTATATTTTCATATAAAATGTGTAGAATTGTCATCAACCGAGTACCAAGCAACTCAAAATTGTAAAGAAATGGTTCTGTGAAAAATGCTTTTAGAAGGTATTGAAAGATGTAATATCAGGTTTACAGAATCAAATAATGTCAGAAATGTTTGAAATGAAAAAAGCGTTACAAAAAATGATGACATTGCTATAGAGAAAAAAACTTATGCTAGAGCTGCCAGCGAAGTTGTTATTATAAAACCGAAAAATACAAATCAAGAGAGCAAAAAAACTTTAGAAGCTGTACAAAAACATGTAGACTCCCAACAGCCCTGGAAGTTGGCATAAACGAATAAGAACTGTGCGGGAAGGCAGTGTCTTCATTAAGTGTAATAATAAAGAGGAAATAAACAAAATAAAAACAGTTGCAGAAAAAAGTTGGGAAAAAGCTACAAGGTGAATTACACCAGATCTAAAAAATCCAAACATAAAGATACTTGACATTGATAGAGAATTGACAGCTGATGAAGTGATCGAAGCAAGAAAAGCTGTTTCAAGTGTGGAGGTTTCGATCACAAAGCGACCAGTGTACTAATAACTCAAACAGATGAAAATGAAAATAAGCAATGCGATTGTGGGGTGTTAAAATATGTGAATTGTATTGACGCAAATGAGGCTTTAAAAACAGACTGCAATATATATCATTCAATATTTGACGTTAATTGCCCTGTTTTACTCAAGAAAATTGAAATTCAAAGACAAAAATTAAATATTCCTCTAATGTAGAATAGCAGTCATTGTCTAGAGATAGGGAAACACTTCATGGCATAAAAGTATAACACCAAAATGTCCAGTGCTTAAGAAACAAAACAGATCATATGGAACTTGAGTTTATGAATACAATATAGATACAGCTTGTCTTTCTGAAACGTGGCTAACATCTTGTGAACTAAATATTGTTAATGCCAAAGGTTATATATACAAGCAAATCAATATTTTGTACAAATATACATAAAAATGGCAGTGTCATGATTTTGTATAGGTCCTCGCTCAATATGAATATAGCTGAAATAAACCATATATCAAATTATTCTAAAGAGAAAGACATAGAAATAACAGTTTTGGAAAAGGCAGGTCGACTCAAACTGGCATACTTAACTTCCTCAGTGAACTTTACACAAACTTAGATTTGAGTAAGGCATTTGATCTTGGAAATCAAGCTTTGCTATTAGAAAAATTAAGGAAGTATGGTCTTCGTGGTAAGTTGGGTGGCTGGTTAGAGTCGTATTTGTCTAATCGTCAACAAATCGTTGAAATAAATCATAGTAAGTCATCTAAGTTGTCCATATCATGTGGTGTCCCCCAAGAATCAGTTCTGGGGACAATTATTTTTGCACTATTTATTAATGACTTACCTAACATTGTTAGCGAATGCTATTTAATTAGGTTTGCTGAGGACAATCCCCTATTGATTACAAAAGATAACCACTTAGGTTTAGTACATAATAGTCAAGAAAAAATTAAAACCGTTGTCTCCAAATTTAACAGTAACAAATTATTGCTAAATGAAAGTAAAACGGTATTCATTAATTTTACCCCTAGGAATCTGAATTATAAGGAAAGTTTTTCACTTAGAATAAATGGTCAATCTCTAGAACAAATCAACTAAATTCTTAGGTGTGCATATTGATAATGCGCTTAATTGGGAATGTCACATTAACAACCTAGGCAAAAAATTGTCTCCTGCATGCTTTGCGCTGTACAAACTGCGCACTGTCACAAATAAAAATATATTGCTATAGTATTATTATGCAAAATTTTATTCAAGGATTGTTTACGGAATAATATTTTGGGGCGGTTCACATTATTCTGATAGAGTTTTTAGGTTGCAGAAAAAAGCAGTAAGAAATATAGTAAAAGTAAACAGGCGAACATCATGCAGAACTAAAAATATTGGCTCTTGCTTGTTTATATACAATGGAAATTGTTATGCTTGTTAAATCTAATCCCGATAAATTTCTGAGAAATAACCATAACCATCATTATGACACTAAAGGTCAGAATACTTTACTAACGCCTGCTCACTGTTACATGGCCTATGTCCATTTAACAGTTTTATATAAAAACTAGTGTTTTGTTTATATTTAGCACGACCTGTGTAACATTTTGATTCAGTTTTTGTAAGTGAAACTGTTTTCAACTAACAGAATTTACTTATATAACTGCTAAGTCATTTCACATTGTTTTATGTACATATTTTTATATCTTAGGAACTCAGTCATAGTTTTTTTACACTATTATGTATTTCCGTTCTATTATATTATAGCATCACAGAAAACGATTATCTACAAAACATTTATTTACATCAGATACCTATATTTCAATTTTTATATTTTTGTTTACTATGTAAGTACATATGGTTATTTTCATTACCTTTCTCATTATTATATATATATATATATATATATATAGTATATCCTATAAGATGTAATATATTTACTGAGTTCTCACAATAGTCAATACGTTTTACTATTTATTATGGCAGTTCATATTTTTGGTTATGTATAAAATAGAAATTACAAATTGTTGCAATTTAAGTCAGCTGTGGTATTATAGATTTCTTTTATCGATTCTGTAATTTGTTTGAGTACGGGAATCTACATCACGCAGGTTGTTGCGCTTAACTCAACAATTGACAGATGGCCATGCCTGTACTATTTCTATATTTTATAGCTTTCAATTTAATTAGGGGAAATATATTTTTCAATTTTATCTAGTGGCATTATTTTGCAGTAAGTAGCACAAAAAAAGTTTACCTTATTAGTAAAACTCACTAGGAAATCATTTGCTTGCAGCCTTTGTACTGATTCGAACATATATAAACTTAACTGTGGACTTCAGTAATTGATATTACATTTTTATATCCGCGTTAACAAGTGTTTAACATCCAGGTAAATTTCATTTATTACTAATTTAAAATTTAATTAATCTTCAATTTTTGTCTTTGATGTAATTTCAATGAATTTTAAAATAAAATTTAAATTCAAGGTCAATTCTTTTTAATTTAATAAGTAGTTAAAATAAATGCTATATGTACCACATGATTTTAATTTCTTTTTCTTTCTTTTTCATTTTTTGGCAATTTATAGTTTACGAAATCAGCTTATGTACTTATATGTTTATACACATATATATTTATATATTTCTGTATACGTTTCTGCATAGCTTCTACATTTCTGCATAGCTTTTGCACAGTTTATGCATAGCTTATCTTTCTACATATAGATAAAATTTCATTAACTGTTCAAAAACCAGATAGTTGGTTAATTTTCACTCCATTTCATTAAAAAACGTAAATTGCCAAGGAAACCTTTAGACTCCATTCTTGCAACAAGAGGCAATTGTGGGCCTGGATTGCTGTTCCAGAACCAGTCTCCTCATCAATAGTCAATCTAGGATCCTGGTATAAATTTGTTATATATATTTTTTTAATTTCAATTAGTCTTTACAAACCGATTTATATTTTATTCATGTAATATATTTTAACATTAATTTTAAACTATCTTTTTATTTCTCTTACCAACAATTTCAGTCTGATCTATAGTAGACTGGTTATTCGAGAAAAAGAGACAATTCTACTAATTTTCACTATATATGGTGCCCAATTTAATATCAATTTTTCTTTGTCTCCTTTTCTTGAAATAAATAGAATTTGTCATGTATGCTGTACATTTCGAAAAGGATAAGTTTCTCCACTCTTACGAATACTCCGGATCCACGGCTCTTTGCTCCGACTTAAACCAGCTAGTCGTCCGCATATGTTGCCTCAATTCTTTCCCAAAAATAAATAATAAGGGAAAGGAGGTAACATCACTTATTATCGCTTTAAGAAAAGAGTCCCTATTATATGCGAATAAAACTGTACAATAAGCTTCCTGACCACTTAAATCAGATTAACAGTAAAGTTAAATTTAAAAATGAGTTAAGTACCTTACTATTGGAACATATTTTTTACATGTGGAAGAATGTTTAGAATTTGTGTTTTAGTGTATCTGCAATCTTAGTTTTAAGTAACAAATTTCAAACATTATAAACAATACTTATTGAATAAATGGTTGTGCTTTTGTGAGTTAAATGATTAAATCAAATATTGCAATGTGCAATGGAAAAAATCCATGACTTAATTTGTGTTGTATGAATATAAACATTTAATTTAGGTTTTACAAAAAATTATTTTGTAAGTTTTTTGACGAGTCCGATACCTTTGTGTTTATACTGGTCGAATGGACAATCAAGATATTATTATTATTATTGTCAGGACTGGTGATCATTTCCCAGAGTAATTTATTGTATATCAAGGGGAGCCTCACGGATTAGTATTAGGGCCCTTACATTTTATATTATACATTAAAGATCTGCCTAACCACATAAGAAGTGGGACAATGATGCTGTCTTCTGACGATAGCACCATAGCTGTGGCTCGAACATTGATATTCTGCATAAAAAATCGATAAACGTATTAAATGAATTTTCTATTATATTAAATTCGTCCAAAACAACCGACAAGAATATTTATAACACAAACTTTAAGTATTTTAACAAAAATATAATTTTAGCAGTTGTCTGCGACGCTGACTTACCATAAAAATGCTAATTGACTTCGCATGCAAGACATTAAGTCACACCTAGGTACTATGTAATTAAGTAAATGAAAAATATGAGAATATTATTATAATACTACTTAATGGATGGATTTTTTATATAGACCAAAACTATTTTCTTACCGGTTTGCTACATATGAAAAATATGCTTTCTAGTATTTTATGCTATGAATCTAATAAACAAAACTGCGATGTGTTAAAATGCTAGAGCAGAAACTGGACAATATGGAGCAGCAGGTGGTAGAAAAACTTAATAAAAGATCTTTATGGATAGTGAAGCCGTTTTCTTAGGACGTGCAGAGACTTAAATAACCGGAAAAATTTCTATATTTACAATACATATATCTCACACAAGAGAATTTCAATTCGTATCCTTTTATTTTTCATTAACGTTTCATGTAAATCCAACACCAACTTACATTTAAGGAGACAGCGCAGTCGCATGTTAAAACACGCAATTAAATAATTAACTTTATTTTTCATTAAACCTGATTAGAATTTTTCGTAACGACCCAAAACTCAATTATAGCAGTCGGATGTGGAAATTATTAATGCGCTATTCACGTAAATCTGAGAAAGCAAAAAGCCTGGCTGGAAGATTGGCACGGCCATATTCAAGCGGCGCGGCGTCTACCCCCAGTGGCACAGCAGTAATCAAATATGACGTGAATATTATGAATTTTAGATATACAGTAAATTTATTAAAATATTAATCAAATATTTCTGTGAAAAACCATAATTTATTACACTACACTGAATTTGTTATTGGTTCCTTGGGAAGCATTAAAAATAATAATTCTTGTTCACGACTGTTTTATAATATACCAATTATACATATGTTCCTTCAATTACGATTATATATCTAAATATCTGGCCGATAGCCGCGTTGGTTAAGGCGCGAGGTGGCAATCGGGATTAATCACACGGGTATCGCGCAACCGGGTTCGAATTCCAGTCATTTATTTTAGCTATTTATTGTTCGATTACAACAGACACTGGACTGCTAGATGGCGCCTGCTTACTATTTTACATGTTCGTTATCGTAAAGATACCGAGATGTACCAAATAATCAAGGGATCCTTGTGTCGTTAATCACATGCCTACCTTGCACTGACGAGGGCCAACAGCTCGAAACTTCAGTTTGCAAGTGGTATGGGACAACTGGCACGAGAGGTGATATTGGTTACCATTCTTTCATGATTTGTAAGGTGTAATTCAATGCAGGTCGGTGTATTTGCCCGCTGAGTAGTTGTTTCCTGCAATCATATATTATAACAGTAGGTTAAGTCCACCTAGGACTGAAAAGGTCGCCGCTCTCAGGTACTTGCAGAATCGCAATTCGCTATACCTCCATGGAGAATCTATGGTCTATAGTAGCAAATGACCATTTGAGAGGTTTCACTTACCTCTCACCACTACTCAATTTACTATAGTTTGTATAAAACAGGTTGGCCACTATCATTTGTCTGTTCCATGACCTACGGCATACTGATGAGAACTAATAAGTTCGAAACCGGTCTATGTCTGGTCAGGGAATTGACAAATGATATTGGTTACCATTCTTTCATGATTTGTAAGGTGTAATTCAATGCAGGTCGGGGTATTTGCACGCTGAGTAGTTGTTTCCTGCAAATCATATATTATAACAGTAGGTTAAGTCCACCTCTGCTTTTTTAAATATTTATCAATTATCTAACTCAATCAATCGAATGTGAAAAACTTTTGTATGCTGATGACCTAAAAATATTTGGTTATTTCAGAGTCTTATGACCGCCAAGCACTTCAACTTCAGCTCAATAAAGTAGTAGAATGGTGTAATGTTAATAAATTGTCATTAAATATTTCCAAGTGCAAAGTCGTAACTTACGCAATAAATGATGATGAACTTACAAGGTGTGATTCAATTAAGGACTTAGGAATTATTTTTAACTATGATCTATCCTTCGCTGAACATATTGAGACAGTAGCGATAAACTCAGTTAAAAACCTTAGGTTTCAGAATACGGAATTGTAGATTATTTACCAATAAATTAGTTTTAAAGACATTATATTACTCGTTAGTTCGATCAAAATTAGAGTATTGTTCTCTCACTTTTTGCCCCATTTATAATTCTCACTCAATGGTATTGGAAACGGTACAAAGGAAATTTTTTTAGTTTTTTTATTTCAAGTGTAACAGGGTGTATCCTGAGAAAGGTTTTAGACAAGAGTTGCTGCTAAATATGTTTAATATGGAGTCACTAAAACATCGCAGAATTTTGTATTCCCTAAGTTCTCTGTTTAAATTATTGTATATTGTATTGTATATTTATTCAGAACTTGATATATTAGATTTGAGGCAGCTTTATGCTAAGAGCATTCTGTTATTTTTGTTCCGTAACAAACAGTACATTATTAAAATAAATCATGAACGTAATACTAGGGGAAAAGATGACGAACACTTACTTATACCCAAAACTCAAAAGTATTGGTCACGATATGTTGTTTACTTTGGACCGAAATTACTAAACATCTTGCCAAACTCATTTATAAATATAAATACAAAACAACTTTAAAAAAAAACTAAGACCATGGATCACTTCAAATCATGGAAATGTACTTTATAATATTATTGATCTCATATAATTATTAAATTTCGATTATATCAAAAATACTCTTTTTTTTCTTCTTTTTATGAATCTTCCTATTAGGTATGTCGTTTTTGATTAGTAGCTCAATCTTTTATTTAGTTTAATTTAATAGTTAGAGAAATATTCACCATTATATGTAGGTACAAATTCTTCCGTTTTCAGCCGTGTTTTATCCACATTAGTTTTTCTTTCTGATTTATAGTTTCGTTAAATATCGAAGCTTTTTTATATATTATTCTACTCTTACACTTTCTCCTTTGCAATTTCATGAGGTGTTACCCATAGTCAGGCTCTGTATGAGCCTAAATGGGTTTTCCATATTTATTTGCAAACTAAAATGTCTTCTACATTATTTAATATTGTATCATATAGGTACTTAAGTCCAAATGGATGACACATTATGCTGAAGTATACCTTTAGTTAAGGCACATTGTACAATTTCTGTAAATTTGTAAATAAATATTGTAAAAACAACATTGATTGTACTACTTTCTTTCACAAATACCATTTCGTATTCCTCGACTTAACACCAGGCAAAACATAACTTTTAGATGCTCGCTCTAGAACGAATATATTAGTTAAATCACTAATCTTCTTATCATCCTAGTTTAATAATGTATCAATCTATTGTGACATAAATAATTGTACTCTGGCATCTTTGCTAAAAACTGCTCGAGAATATTATCATTCAGTTGAGATTTAGCTACATCTACATTGTCTTTATTGTTGTTTATGATTTAGTTATTAGTTTAGTTTTATATTTGTATGACCTATTCATACTTACATTATATTTTGTATTTTTGTATCTGTACTGTATTTGTATTGTATTTGTATTTTCATCTTATATTTATATAGTGTTATAATAATAATGTATATTCACCATTTGAGATACATATAGTATATATGGCAGGTCATTATAAAACTAAAATTAAAATAGAATAATTATATGCATGTGTATATAACAAAAAAATTTACAAATATATATATATATATATATATATATATATATATATATATGAAGGTAGAAACGCAACGCTTCTTGCATTTTTAAATAAATAGGCACATAATCTAATATATGTTTGCTTAAATAGAAATTTTGATCGTCTTGACACCTTCTGTTGGGAACTATTCCCAGATTTTCAAGTCTTCTGTGCCCGGAAGGAGTTAATAAACTGTTCCACTTCTTAAGGATTTTGATCACGAACCAAACTAGGTTCATACAAAGATGGAAGATCCTAGATTCCCCTTGTCTATTTTTCCACTTTCTTATCAGTGACTGTGTAAAATGCGTTTTCCAATAATAATTTTTTCACAGCTTTTTATACTTTACATATGTGGAAATAGACTTTATTTCATTAGGCAGAGCATTATATGATACTATGCAGTTATAAATTGGAGAAAGTTTAAATGTAGTTGTACGATGCTTAGGGATACGTAAGAGGTCTCCATGCCTAGTGTTATATACATGAGTCTCATTACAGTTCAGAAAGCTGCTCAAGTTTAGTTTGACATATGTTAAACATTTCATGATATATATACACGGAAGTGCTAAAATTTGTTTTTTCTTAAAAATGTCTCTACAGCTTTCCCTAAAATTCTTGTTGAGCATTAGCCTAACTATTCTTTTTTGAATAATAAAAATTCTTTCAATATCTCTGGTGCTACCCCAAGATAATATATTAAATGACATATGGCTGTAAGCCAACGCGTAATATATACTAAGTAAACCATTTATTTACATCCAGTGAACTTTTCATTTGTAAAATTGCAAAATATGCAGAATTTAATTTATTGCAGACATGTCCAGTATGCAATGACCATGTCAGTTGTGGATCGAGGTGAGTACCAAGAAATTTAGCCGAATCAGAGATAGTCAGATTGTCATTCAGGCTTAAAGTGGGAGGTATTGATTTCTGCATATTAAAATTTAAACATACCGTTTTGTTATTATTGAGAATTAGTCTGTTTCTCTGACACCAAGAGTTTAATTCCATAATTATGGTTGACACATTATGTTGCAGCTCATCCAAGTTTTTAGAGGCTACAGTGACAGTAGTGTCATCGGCAAACATAGTTACTCTGCCGTGGCTAATGTGGTTCGGCAGTTCATTAACATTCAACATGAATAGTAGAGGGCCCAAAACCGATCCCTGCGGAACACCCAGTAATACGTCAAAGATCTCAGAATTTGTCCCCTGCAGTTTAATCATCATAGATCTGTTGCTCATAAAGGAAATTAGAACCAAAATGTTCAAGAATTTTATCCAAGGCAGCTGTGGAAAAAAATTAACAAAAATATTGACTATTTCCGATTTATTCGTAACCATATTTATTATAATTTAAAATTATAGGAATATTATTATTTCTATTGTTACGTCCCAAGTTATTATTTATTATACTCCATGTTTTTTTAGTTTTATTAGAAGAATTTATGATTGCCCTGTAAATGGTTTCTCTGTTGCGTAATGTAATAAAATTTAATTTAATCAATTTAATGTATTTGTAATAGCTTTTTGCTAAAGGATAAATTTACTTACTTACTACTTTCATAATAATTACATTACTGTCTCTTAGCGAAAAACGGACTATAATGTAGGTACATGTAATGCCGTAACGGCTAATTAGAGGATGAATTTCGTGAAAGCAACCAACTTAAAGATACGATCGTAACAGTCCACACACTCATTATTAGTCTCCATCCGACTCTTACAACGGCCATACGAATTGTACAGTACGTTAATAGAGACAAACAACTGAATGAGCTGCTTATTATAAACTTAAACATCAATTAAGACTAATATAACAACAATGTAATTGTAAAATATAGCATCCCAACTTGTACAACACTTTACAGTCTTCGTGTCCGTTATTCTATATACTCTTCGGAGCAGAAAGCTCAGAAGAAAACGTTATAAAGTTAATTAATACATCCATCGTGTGGCGCGAGGAGTACATACTCGACTTCTTCAGTGTGTTAATAGGATTTGTTCGAGCCACTTGCGCTAAATGACGTAAAAGGACTTTTAGACACTTTTCTTTCCGATTGAATTAAGCCGCTACGCGCCCAATAATTAGATAAAATTTCTTGTTGGCGGCGCCGGCGGTGGTGTGTATGTCAGTGGATTTGTTCGCACAGTGAGTTCAGGGAAGTGACAATAGGTTCGGCACAAAGTAGTTTGCAACATGATACTACCGATTTCATTCACGAGGCTCAGGAGGCACTATGGATGGTTGACGATGGTTTATCCAAGAATCAGGGTCAAAGAAAAAGAAGGTAAGGGTTGGAATTATTTCGTTAGGCAGGTGATAGGGGCATAAACGTTGTTATTTTACTTCGATGAAGTATTTTTATACATACTTCAAATGTACGTTATTAGAGAGAAAATAAAGGACTATGGTCTTGTAAACAGGAATAAAAGTAAGCTAGTTTATATATAAACATAATTATATACTTATTTATTATTATTTGGAATGATTTATTTGGAATTAAACTTAGGTCATAAAGAGGAACCTAATTAGAGCCATCAAATTTGAAGTCAACCTTTATAGGGGTAGCCCTAAAAAATTCAAATACATGTAGTATCTCACCTTTTAATTTTTGGTATAAAATTAACATAACTTCAAAGGAAATGGACCAAATAAAACATCTAGAGGTATTCTTTCATAGCAGAATGGCATACAGGATTATTCACGGAAAGCGGGTATTACAGGTTTCTCTGAATCTGTCGAGTTTAGAAATCTGAAAATTCGTATAAAGAGATTTTTGGGTACGGCAAATTTAACGAAAATATTTTCAACTTTGTGTCTCTTCCGCTTATACCGGAAGTATCGTGAACGATCCATGCTATCGTCCGAGGGACTTTTTATTACCCTTACTAAAAATGGATATTAATATGTTTAAAGTCGAGGCAAGAATTCAAGCGATGCACGTCACGAGTGATCTCATTAAAAAAAATTTAATACTAACATAATATTTAATCATTAGTTACGTTAAAAAGAGTAATTCTTGACACCCAGTTATTAAGCTTTTTTCAGAAATAGGTATAGTTTAATTGGACTTCATGATTCTTAGCAGTTTTGTCTTATTTATAGAATCGATCTGTGACGTGCATCGCTTGAATTCTCGTCTCGACTATACCTGATGGGTTTCATGAGACTGATTCAGACGAAAAATATAGAATTTCTCTGAATGGTATCAATTGGACATCGTGGCACTGTTTTAAATCTAACACAGTAAACAACTAACACTCTTATTTAAACATAATATTTTTAGTCGCAAACTCCTCTATAAATCCTTATTTTACTATAAGGAAAATAACCAGACTGCAACCAAAGTTACAAGTCTGGCGCGTTAAGTGTAATAATTGCATATTACCATCAAAACGCTAATGCTTCGATTGCAACAAACACCAGCCGAAAGACTGATCCTACTTAAAGGAGCTCTCTTGCCAGTCGTCACACACCACTTGCAGACTGCAGTTTCGAGCTGTTGGCTCTCGTCAGTCCAAGGTAGGCATGCGACGACCGGCACGAGAATCCTTTGACTACTTAGTACATCCCGCTATTTCTACAACAGCGACATGTAAAATAGCCAGCAGGCGCCATCCAGCGGTCCAGTGTCTGTTGCAATCGAAAAATAAATAGACTTGGCTTAGCATAGTTTAAATGTGCTTTTAGAGGGCGGAATATTAAACATAATATTTTTAGTCGCAATCTCCTCTATAAATCCTTATTTTACTATAAGGAAAATAACTAGATTGCAACCAAAGTTACAAGTCTGGCGCGTTAAGTGTAATAATTGCATATTACCATCAAAACGCTAATGCTTCGATTGCAACAAACACCAGCCGAAAGACTGATTCTACTTTATTTACTTTATTTATTACACTTAACGCGCCAGGCTTGTAACTTTGGTTGCAGTCTGATTATTTTCCTTATAGTAAAATAAAGATTTATAGAGGAGTTTGCGACTAAAAATATTATGTTTAATATTCCGCCCTCTAAAAGCACATTTAAACTATGCTAAGCCAAGTCAGGCTATTTATTTTTCGATTGCAACAGACACTGGACCGCTGGATGGCGCCTGCTGGCTATTTTACATGTCGCTGTTGTAGAAATAGCGGGATGTACTAAGTAGTCAAAGGATTCTCGTGCCGGTCGTCGCATGCCTACCTTGCACTGACGAGAGCCAACAGCTCGAAACTGCAGTCTGCAAGTGGTGTGTGACGACTGGCAAGAGAGCTCCTTTAAGTAGGATCAGTCTTTCGGCTGGTGTTTGTTGCAATCGAAGCATTAGCGTTTTGATGGTAATATGCAATTATTACACTTAACGCGCCAGACTTGTAACTTTGGTTGCAGTCTGGTTATTTTCCTTATAGTAAAATAAGGATTTATAGAGGAGTTTGCGACTAAAAATATTATGTTTAATATTCCGCCCTCTAAAAGCATATTTAAACTCTTATTTAACCTGAAAGGGAATTTTGAAACACAAGGAAAAGACGATATTTAAAGTTCAAAAAATATATTGTTCTTTTAAAAAATGTTTTTACAAAATTTCAAGAAATGTGTATAAGGTTAAGAAATTTTGGTCCGTATACCACACATCGTGAGGGACGAAACGACTCAGACAATGTCTCCAACTATCACCCAATGTTTTAGTTTTTTAGCAAACGATTGGCATAAAAAGATTCAATGTAAAAATTTAATATTTACGAATAGGTGGGCTCTTGCTTGCCTGTCTTTTTACGTATTTAAAATTTCACAGTAATTATTTCGGGTGCTCGTTCTAGAGCTTAGAAATGCTTGAATCGCAACAATTCATTGAGTATTCATCGCAAACAGTATTCATAAGTTCAGGCAAGGCGATCCCACGTACATGTGAGTAAGTTTTTTGCCACCGAAAACACGCGGAAAACATATAGTTTTTCCGTCAAAGTCGAGTGCAAAAAGTGTAAGTGTAAATGTACCCTCAAAATTTTTTTTTTCACGTCAAATCTCCTTTAAAAAATTTTGAATTCGGAATTTTAACTTATTACATGAGTTGCAGTGCTGCACAACGTCGGTTTGTACAGAGAAGATTTATTTGGAAGTAAAAGTTGGATTTCATGATAGTTCAACGACATTCATGTTAGTTTCATGTTCATTTTTGCATAAAAAACGCTCTGTGGAGCGAATCTTTCTAACACTTCCAAAAACCATCCTCCGACGGTGTTTTTAAGTGGAGCACGCGTTTCATGCGAAATATTTTGTTTGGTGATACTGTCAAAGAACACGCCAGACCCTCGAGAAATTATTCGTAACTGCAACGAAATCTTACAAATATTCGTCTATGATGAGAAAACCAAGAGAGATAGGTATTATAGGGAACGGTAATGTCAATCGATGCAGAATTCAATAATCCATTAGATTCTGTAAAAATATACAGAGGGTTCCATTAAAAAAAAAATTTATCTTTGAACTTGATGTTTAACTGTGAAAGTAAAACACCCTATATAAATTTATGAAACCGTAAGGGCACTTTTAGTTAGACCGTAGGGTACTTGTATGAGTTTGAAAAGAAAATTTCTTAATCTGGATCATCGATTTTTTTCCGAAAGATAGAAACCGTCAAAATTTTTCAAAAATATTAATTATCTCGGGAAATAGTAGGTTTAAGGGTACATTATGGTACACAAACCCAAGCTAAAATTTTATGAGGAATCCAAATATGCAAAAATATGCGTACTATTTAAAATACCTTGATATTTCCGGTATAAGAGGAAGTAACACAGTTGAAAATATTTTCGTTAAATTTGAAATACCCAAAAACTTCTTTATACGAATTTTCAGATTTCTAAACTCGACAGATACCTCCAACCAGGAATTTTGCCGAACCTCTTCCCTTAAGAAGAGTAGGGATCTTTTACTTGCCTAACATTTAATAGACAAGGGACCGACGGCTTTACATCCCCTCCGAAGGATGGTATATCCCCTATACAACCCTCGCCTAAGGTTGTATAGCTTCCGAGCATACACTGATATACAAGCCGCTGGAAGATGTGTGAGGCGAGAACGCGGTCTTCGTTGGAACGGTCATCCATCCAACTACTAACTGCGCCTGACGTTGCTTTACATCGCATATCAAAGTATGTACATAGTAAAGACGCACCTACGCTCGCCCCCTACCCAATATTTGTATATATATGTTCTTACATCTGAATACGTCATATAAAAGTACTAAGTTTAAAGAATCATTATTAACAAACGCAAACTATTTACCTACCCAACTTTTCTGCATTTATATAAACATTCTTTATTCTGAGTGTGTTACATATTAAAGCATTATCATTGTGGAAGTTTTGCTTGAGTCCTAATCTACTTCTCTAATACTCATCTGACAAGCAATGAAATGTAAAGAAAACGAAATTATAAGTTAATTTGTGACTCGTTTAAAGCTAAAATCACGGCTAAATGAAAAAAGAAAAACACAAATAAATAAATTTAATCAACAATTTGACACATAACATAACACATTGACTGACATTAGTGGCATTGCCACTAACATTATTACTATAATTTCTCTAGACTGCGACATCGCTTGGTTGTAAGAAGAACTTTGCAATATCACGTGACCGTGTCAAGATGCTTGTATAAAACTTGAAAATGAGTGGATGATTTATGCTGGCTACTAAATAAGCATAAGCGCTGGCATATCTACGGCAAATCACGTATAGTCGAGTACACATTTACTGGGCACTCAAAAAACGCAACAAAAACTTTACGGTCTCATTAAAATACCATGACTCTTTGTGCTATCTCGACCGCAAATCGACTCGCTTACCTTTATAGGTTTTTAATGTGTGTCCGGTTGTTTGATGACAGGCATGACGCATGGGCCGCGGCGATAATAATTGTGTCGTAAAGTTTTTGTTGAGTTTTTTGAGTGCCCAGTATATGTGTATTCGACTATACCAGTTGCCCATATTTTGCATGTAAATCCGGTCCGACGACGTACGTGGCTGCCGCAACTTGTATATATGGCGTATTCCTTGGTTTACGCACTGGGCTGTACTTTAAATAAGCAAATAAATGTAAAAAAACATTTGCCTCATTTACAGGAGATACTATAGAGCTGTTGCAAACTAGTTAAAACATTTGGGCGCTTCCACATCCAAATATATCATTTTCTATCATATTAATATTTCTCTATAAATGCTAATGATGTTAATAAAAATTTGTCAACTGTTCAAATTAAGTTTAATTACTACTTGGAAAGTAACTACTTTCTTTTTCAAGATTCCATGTCAAATTGAAGTATCTACACTATATTATTTATTTATGCTAAATACCTATTTACCTTAGCTCATAGTTTTCAAGTACCCACTGAATCTTAACAGATGGTCTCTTGTGCTTGTTGTAAGTTTCATCTATAAATGCATACGGCTTTATTAGAAAATTAATGAAAATAATGATTATTATCGACGCGTTTCATTAACATTCCGAAAATCCGAGTTTAAGTACTGCGTTAAAAAATTATCCATCTGTGCAAGGTTATGGTATTTTAAGTGACGTACCTTTCAGTTTCAATAAATCAGTGTTTTTAAATTGAGGAGATAATAATGAATTAATAGACAAATTTCAATTAAAAATCTGAAACATTTATACACTTACACATTATCTCTGCATTATAAAGTGCATAATAAACTTAATTTTTAAAACCAGTGTAGATCCTTGTTAATTCAAATTGTCCGTGATAACCTATTTATTAATCTGGAAATCCTAAAATAATTAATAATTATAGATCAATAAGTCTAATTAATAATATAACAAAAGTATTTGAAAAGTGCCTTAAAGGGACAATTAATTAACTTCCTAAGGAACAACAAATTACTAACCCCCCCCCCCCCCCCCCCTACATGCGTGAATGGAGAGTAAGTTATAAACAACTTAGTTTTGTTAAACTAACATTTTAACAAAATTTCTGTATATAATATATCACTTGGTACAATGGTCCACTTTAACACATTCAAATTTCTTTTTCACCTCATTCATATTCACATCACGAATCAACTATGCTTTAGATTTGAATTGACACTTTTCCTTTTCTTCGGAATACTTTCATATCCTAAATTGGAAAGATAATAAAGGCGCAGAATGTAACTGATCATAAGAAATTGTTTTTAGAAAATAAGAATTTAATTTGCCATATGCATGACATTTATTAAACGTGGGTCTAATACCGTATAATTCAAGCGAACATTTTTATCATGTAATTTTGCAAATTAAAACTTGAAAATATTACCTAGCAATTTTAAGAGACCCTCAACCGCTTAGAGGTGAAAAGCGGAATTTCAGGGCTCTTATGATACGAGTACGCCTATATTAAAACATTTCAGCCATAAGATAAAAACTGTTATTGTATGTGAGGAGAGTGTGTGAGTAACATTAGCAGTATCAAATCTTCGTGTTATTACAAAGTTGATGATATTTTCGGAATGTGAAATTGCGTTCTCCATGCCCACTGTGGCGCAATCCTATTTATTGATTATGAACAAATAAATATACAAATTGGGGTATTCATATTCTATAATAAAATTACTGAAAATTTTAAATAAAGCTTCGGTAACACTTGAAAAATGCCTCTAAATATTCATACTCTAGCCAGGATTCGAAACCGGGACTCCTTGATTGCAAGCCTAACACGGAAGCATTGAGCCACTGAGCTGAAAGATCGCATCTCAAGCAATATCTATTTTGCTCTGGAATTAGAAATGGGTTGATCTGATAACACATCTTTCTAAAATGAGAGCAACCTGAAATAATTTTCTTAAACGACGCAATCTGCAAAGTAGCTGTTGAAAACAAGTAAGCTGTAAAAATGGCACAACGGAGAAACAGCATGTCAAAAATATTCAGTAGAATATATATTACATAATATAAAAATCAGTAATTAATAACAATGACAACAAATTTAATGGTAATAACAATAAACAATGTAACAAGTCAAACGTTCAAAAAAGTAAACTCAAAAACACATTACACATTAAAAAATTTAGAATGTAATAATGGATTGAACAGAAGTCTCTACTTATAATGGGGACGGTAGCTCAGTGTGGTAAAGCGGCTAGCAAACTGAATTGCCTAGCGAAGTGGGTTCAATTCCCGCTAGGCGAAACAATTTTTTATTAAAAAAAATTGCCCCAAGAGTGGTTCGGAGTCCACATTAAACTGTAGGGCCTCGTCTCTCTTTACCTAGCACAAGATCCTTGAGATCTTCCCGGGGGTTACTTCGGTAACTTGAGAGGCGGTTAAGAAAACTTCTACCATCGAAATACTTTGAATGACATCTCTTATTCTTTCGATCATGTCGTCTCTTGTAGTGGGTCTGGTGGCAAAAACGAGATCTTTTATTCGCCCCCACAAATAAAAATTTAGACAAGTCAGGTCTGGGACCTGGCTGGCCAATGAAATAGACTTCCACGTCATTATTCATTTGTCAGGATATGAATGGTCTAAAGAAATCCTGAACGTTCAAAGAGAAATGTGCCGGGAAATACATACAGGACGAACTGCTAGACGGACGTCTTCTAAAAGAAGTGGCAATTAGTTTCTTAAAAAATTTAGATAAGGTTCTCCATTAGGTAAGAGTTTCACTGAAAATCAAAGGCCCAACTATTTGTTCACCTAGAATTTCGCACCACACATTTATAGACCAACGACCCTGAGATTGAACCTCTCGCATCCAGCGCGGATTCATTTCAGACCAATAATGTATATTATGCCATTTTACAGTACGATCACTCTTAATTGAATCCTCATCTGATCACAAAATACGTGAAAGTAATCCAGATCCAGAATTTGTCAAACTTCGCCAGCTTTAGATATTATATGTTTAATTATGTGTTACACTTGTGCATTTTTCGAAGTTCTTTTAGTTATGTGGTAGACGGTGGTTTCTTTCTACACACTCCATGAAGTGGAAAGAGTCGGCCTACATTTCTTCAATTTGCCATCAGTACATTGCCTATGTACAGAAACATTACGGTGCAAATTGTACGGTGGTTTTTGATGGTTACAGTGATTTCAACAGCATAAAACGAGGACAGCAGAAGAGAAAAGAGCTCACAAAAAGTTCGGTTAACATCAACTTTACTGAAAGCACGACTATCACAGTTCAACAGGAGCCTTTTCTTGCTAATGAAAAAGGAACAAAACAAGACTGATCCACTTGCTCAACGAGAAAATGACTAGCAGGGATTGAAACAACTGTTGCTACAGGGGACGCTGCTGGCACTATCGTGAGATACGGGTTGGATAAAGCTGCTCTGCAACTGCAATGTCAAATAAGTGACATTTCAAATATCAATTTTTTTTTATTATAATTTTTGGCTTTCCATTTAATTGTGCGATGAAGGTTCCGATTTATTCTAAATGACCCGTGTAATACTAAAAAAATCGAAATCCCGTTAAAAACACTAAATTACGTGATTTATGAGCAAGTAAAAGTCACCAAAATTGTTTTTGGGGCAAAACTCAATTTTTTTCAAATGGAACCATATCGGTACCGTGGTACCATTTATTAGTACTATTAATAAGGAATCTATTCACATATCGTATTAAAATGTGCGATAAATACAAATAAAATTACAGCTAAAAACAATAAGAAAACACAATTTTATTGTAATTACCTTGTTACACATAAGGTGGTTTTGGAATACAAAAAATTGACACAAAACATTACAACAATTGTTCAAAATGCTGTCCATTAACGTTAATGCACTTCTGAACTCGCATAGCTGTTTCTCGAAGAACATTCGCCAATTGCTGGGCCGTTATGCTATTAATTGCTCGTCTTACTCGTAGCTCCAGGTCTTCACGGATTGTAACGGCGGTTGCATAAACAACATTTTTAAATGACCCCAAACAAAGAAATCAAGAGGCGTTAAATCAGGTGACCTTGGAGGCCACCTCACAGGACCATTAGTCGAAATTACGTTTTCTTCGAATCTTGAAGGTAATCAGTTACTATCCTTGAATTATGGGGAGCAGCGCCATCTTATTGGAAATACATTGTATGTCCTAAATCTAAAGGTAACTCATCTAAAATGTCCTCAATCTCATTTTCCAGGAATAACAAGTGTCTGGCATCGGTCAGAGGTCCTTCAAATATTATTGGACCAATGATTCTACTACCGATTATTCCAAGCCAAACATTGAAACCGAACCGGACTTGAAAGCTACCCTCCCGTAATAAATTTTGATTTTCTTGTGACCAATATTTTGTATTTTGTCGGTTAAAAAATCCCAAATTTGTAAACCTATTCTCGTTCGGAAATAAAATCAGTCCCAAAAAATCATTGTTTGGCTGCACGTTATTATAAAAAATCCAATTGCAATATTCCATCCTACGTTCGTAATCACTTTCGTACAAATGCTGGTGCAATTGGTATTTAAAGGATTTAAGTGGTATTTGTGTAAAATTCGGCTTACTGTTTGGTGATTGATGTCCAATTCAAACCCAACTTGCCTTACAGAAACAGTTTTGTCAACTTCTATTCGAGCTAACACATTAATTTCCGTTCAAGCAAGCAAGCTTTCGATTGTCATAAAATTATCTCGTACATTATCAATGTCCTAGGGACATTATAGCTGAAAATCATTGATAATATCCACATTATTTAACTGTTCAGGTATCTTCATATGTCGGTTTTTACAAATATTTTGTTTTTTTTTTTAATTCACACCATTTGTCTTTTGTATTACAATAACTAAATTTATATCTTAAATAAGCTTTCATTTCAGCATTCATGGCAGTATTAGTTAAATTTCGGAGTTGTTTTGCCCGATTTGTTTGAATTTTGTTAGAGCTTTGTTACGTAGTTCCTGCATAAATTTGATATTATCCGGATATTATCCATTGAGCACAACTTCTTTTAGACCATTTTATAGATTTCATAGGTGCATGTATCTTAAATAATTGTAAAATGTTATCAGCAACAAAATTAATTTTATCAACAATATTATTGATGTAATAAATATTATTCCAAAGTATAGATTCTAAATATAATTGAAAGTTTTCAAAATTAATATGCTTTAACGCTCTGCAATTAAAAATCCTTTCCGGTTCTTCATTGAGAATGTATTAATATTTTCGCACATTTCCTCTTCTTGTGTTACATGTTTTCCTTCTGTACCTATAAAAACTTTTTAAATTTTACCTTCTGACAATTATTATTATTAGCCGTTACTCGAGTCCGAGTATAAAAATGTTACAGTCGATAGATTGTGTACAATAAAAAACAAGTAAAAGGTGTAGTCTATTGTAATTCCCATTCATCTACGGTGCACACGACTATGGCTATAGAGGCCAATTCGGGAGAGCACATGTCGACCGCAGTCAGGACAAACATAGAACTGGTTAGGTCTTGGATTCGGCCTTCTTGCAGCAACATTACCTTGATAGCTGGCCACAACCCCTCGCCATTCGGTTCTGTCCGCTGCAAGTTGTTCCCATTGGTCGTCTGCAATACCGCAGGATTTTAGATTTTCATGGAGAGCGTCTTTGAACCTCTTTTGTTGACCGCCACGCCTTCTTCTACCGCTTAGCAATTCACCATAAAGTGTACATTTAGGAAGGCGGTTATCATGCATACGATGAACATGACCTGCCCATCTTAGGCGTGCTCTTGAAATAAGCACCTCAATTGGAAGGCTGTTTGCTCTCCTGAGTACTTCCACGTTTGATATCTGATGGAACCAACGGATTTTCATCATACTTCTGAGGTGTCTTTGCTGAAAACGTTCTAATTCTTTCACATGACGACGGTAAGTGACCCAGCTTTCACATCTATATAGCAGTGTTGGAATGACAACTGCTCTGTAGACAGCCATTTTCGTTGACAAAGCAAGGTCGTGGTTGTCAAATACTCTCTCTCTAAGTCCCCAGAGTGCTCTAGATGCAGCGTTAATTCTATTGCGAATCTCGCTGTCCATGTTTGCTTTGTCATTAACAACGTTGCCTAAGTAATTGAACTGATCCACCACTTCAAGAGAATTTCCGTTAAGTGTAATGTCTATTTGGTTCACTTGATGAGGAGTTGACATAATCTTAGTCTTTCCAATGTTGATTTTAAGTCCCAAGGAATCATAGCTCTGGGCATACACATCTAAAAGTTCTTGAAGCTCTTCCGGCGTAGAGGCTAAAAGTGCACAGTCATCCGCATACTGGAGATCACAAATGAATCGTGTGCGTGTCTTCGTGAAAGCTCTAAAGCGCCCTATGTTAAAGAGACCGCCATCAAAACGGTATCTGAGACCTATTCCTCTGACTGTCAGTTTGTTGTCAACAATAATTGTTAGAGCAGTGGTAAACAAATTAAAGAGTAGGGGTGCCAGTACACATCCCTGCCTAACTCCAGTGAGGGTTCGGAAAGGTTCGGTTGCCTCTTTATTATACATAACCTGGGCGTTGTTGTTTGTATGTAGACTGCGACATACTTCCACAAATTTTCTAGGGATACCTAACAATACAATTAATTTCATAAACTGTTTTCCAAAGTAATTTGTCGCTATCTTTGCTTTCTTCTATTTCCTTCTTTATTTACTTTAATTAAGTCGTTTATTTTATTTCGATTCTTTCTATATTTTGCTGGTAATTCATTGTTTCCTTGATCTTTCTGTATTATCTATACATCCTAGTATCATGGGTTAAAATAAAATATTGTGTACTTAACTATTACTGACACTGATATAAAACGGCTAAGACAATATTTAGACTATAATATATTATGAAGCAGCGTACAAGGATTAAATTAACCAAAGACAATCGGTGTTCTCTGATAGATAACACGATTTAACGTTAGGGTACTCATTACTCAATCCTTCGCTAACAAATTTGAGCTATGTAATAACAAACAAGAGTTTATTGCGTTTACGAATCGCTCCTCATAATGCAAAATACGTGTTAAATTTGAAATACAGTCAATATTGTTTACGTAAACATAAATTTTAATTGCAATCAATAAAATTTGAATACTTTACAGATATGTGCATTGGATTTTATTGGATGAACTTGTCATGGATTAAACGAAAAAAAGTTTCACATATTTGTAAGAGACGCTAATTTCATCGGATATGGGAAAATAGGGTTTGGTTTCTACTCGATATTTATATCGCCCTCGTCCATGTCTACAATGAAATTAATATATCAGTTGCTTTGTGAATAGGACACTAAAGCATTAAAATTGCGAGATGGTAAAAATAACGACACTTGGAGAAGGTCCAATATGAACTTTTTCATTTCTTACCTGTGGTACACCAGCGCACAGCGGTCTGAAACCCGACTTAGCAGAGGAGGCGGCAGAGGAGAGTTATTGCTCTTCATGAATTTGCAGTTGATTCGAGGGTAATCGGTATGTTACAATATTGAGTCATATAAAACAATTGTTAAAATACTGTTATGTGCCGCCCTCTTAGGGAGAGAGGTTTGATCCCTGGTAGCAGAGTGAAAGGAGGCCTGCCTAATTAGCTACCATAGAATAATAGTTCACCAGTTGGCCCAGAGATGGCGCCATTATCACGGATAAAGTAGAATCATCCCGAATGACGGTCTGGAATAGCCTAGAGTGAAATGGATGAATCGATTATAAGCGCCACGGATGTATAAGAAGCGGAACTAGGGCATCGGAGTCAGTTCATTACAGTTCTGAGACGAGAAAATTATAACTCACTAGTTATAATTTTAACACACACACACACTTGTTATTATAAAGCATTAATTATTGTAATTTAGTGGTTAGCGAAAATTCGTGTTGCAATTATTGAACCTACGTTTGGAGGTGTTACTGAAGTGTGTAAATGCGTAACAATACTAATTTCTAATTTGTGAATATTTCCGATTTACCAAATATCTGAATAGGATTTTTAAAGAGATATATATTTCTCAGAAGGCACAGAAATTAATTACAATGTCAGATATTTATGTTGCAGCTAACTGTGGTATTTCATACATATTTTGAATGCGATTATCATTTGATAGAGAAATAAACAATATCGATATTGTTTATTTCTCTATTAAATAATAACATTCAAGTAGGTAAGTATCATTAAACTAATATATTTGATAAATGAAAAATATTAAATATAATGTATTAATTAATATATAATGCAAATTATTCATAATTGTGGACTTTTTAGTGATTAATTAACTTTAAACGACGTATTATTTACCGGGACTCACAGTTGACCTTACATTATGCTATGCATGGCTAAGCGCTGCGCGCTCTCCGCACTCATCTCAAAAACGGTTAAGCGTATAAAAAAATGTTTGAAACAAAATTTGTAGATAATTTTATGCTCTACAATTTTTATAATAGATGCAAATACTATTAAAACCATAGGAAGCGAAATATTTGCGAAAAACCGATTTTTGTGACCTTTGACCCTCAATATTTTAAGACACGGACACGAGATTTTATGAGACAACTTTTAGAATGCCACAATAAAGGTTTATACAAGTTTACAGTTTATTATCTCTCATTCCGAGGTGAAACCCCTAAGGTGACTGGAGTACTACTAAATACTACAAACTAAAAATTTCAAACGGTACCTAAATTGTCAAATACCGGCATAGTTAAATTAGTTAATACTGGTTTAGAAGTAAGATATGCAAGTATGTGCGCCAGTCGTTAAATCCTTCATTGAAAACATGTAGTTTTGTTATTGACACCTTCAACATAACGTTTTAAGTCGACCGCATGCAGAGCTGTTCCTATTTTGAATTCGACGTACTTGGGCTTTGTAAATATTACCTAACAGTTTATGATTTTTTATTTATTATGCCGTCATATGGCTATTACAATACCAAGTGCACGGTACTAACTGTTACTTCAATAGTATGTGGGTTATTTCATCGTTAGCACAATTTTCCCCGTCATCTGTTATTATATGTGTCAAACAAACTAATCGATATTACTTAGTTGTTCGGTTTTGTTCTGCGTTAATTGGTTATTCTCTGCACAATTTAAAACTCAACAATGCGATATGAAATTTTTGTTTATTCATCCGAGAATAATGTTGCAAATGACATTGAGGTACTTAAATTCAAAGGCACATTTACATATTCATTATCTATGTATTTAAAAATCTTCTTTGGTATGCGAGTATCATTACCAACAAGATAGTTATAGAATTTATTGCCCAAAAGCGTTTTCGTTAAGGTCAAGATGACTACGTTTCTGTTCTTAAATCTCACATTTGCTCCTATTATGTAATAATAAAATTCGTTAACAACAATGTGGACAATTGTTATTGAATAAAACTGTTCAGTCTAGACATAATTTTTTAAAATTAAATTAAATATTTTGTGAGAAGTTCTACATAAATTATTTATTATAATTTCCCTAGCCCAATGTAATAATATATAATAAACAGACCAATATATCTGAATTTTTATTCGGGCTATAAAAAATTCGATATTTTCAAAAAGTAAGTATAGGTATATTAAAGAAATATTGAACTTTTTAATTTCAAATGCATGGACGTGTTTAGAACAGACCGCGACTTTAATGCCACTGAAACTATATGAGGGCGTGTAGTGGTTATTATTCGCTCTACCCCATTAAGGTAGATGTTAATTAAATCGATCTGTAGTACTCTAGCTGTAATAAAACGTGGATATTTTAGATGTCCAGGTTAAGCGCCATTTCCCGCCCGTTTCAAAATAATTTTTTTAACAGCCTGAAGAGTAAATTTCAAAATACAGCGGTTTTGAAAAAAATTAGATAAAACCTCGTTGAAACACTCTGTTTTGCAAAAAATTTTCGCCTTAGAATTTTTCTCGTATCTCTTCAAATAACAGAGATATTTGGCCAAGACGTTTTCTGCATTTTCGATATTTTCCGCCATAACTCTTAAAGTAGGCCATGGATTTCAAATGTCTTTAAACCATTTTGTAGGTTATATAAATCGGCACAATTTTCGTAAAAATCATTTTTTTTTATATATATATATTTTTATATTAAGTGAGATATTCTCGAGTGCTCTGATAAAATGGACAGCCTGTATAGTACAGGAAAACTGTCGAAAGAAGCCTGAATTGAAAGACCTAAATCTAAGTGATATCGTCTTTTGAGGAGTCGTTGTTTATAATGTATATAAACGTTTTTTGTCGAGTCACCTGCCAGTGGTGCCCGAGGAAAATAGTTATAAACAAAAGAAACAAATAAAGTTCAGCTTTTTGCTCATATTTCTCTAATTTTGCCCATAGCCATAATTTTGCAATAATTCAATTTTGAAGCTGAGGAAATTCTACACAAATTTCATTACAGAAACACTTTTGTGGGAGCAAAAACAAGGGCGGAAAATCTAAATGTTTATAAGGTATAACTCTGGCGTGGTGGGGAGCAAGGCTAGCGAGCGGAGGCACGCGCGCGGTAAGTTAGAACATCATAACTCTTAAACATAATATTTTTAGTCGCAAACTCCTCTATAAATCCTTATTTTACTAGGAAAGTAACCAGACTGCAACCAAAGTTACAAATCTGGCGCGTTAAGTGTAGTAATTGCATATTACCATCAAAACGCTAATGCTTCGATTGCAACAAGCGCCAGCCGAAAGATTGATCCTACTTAAAGGAGCACCCTTGCCAGTCGTCACACACCACTTGCAGACTGCAGTTTCGAGCTGTTGGCTCTCGTCAGTGCAAGGTAGGTATGCGACGACCGACATGAGAATCCTTTAACTATAGTATATCCCGGTATTTTAGAGGAGTTTGCGATTTCAAGCCGTCATCGTCATAGTAGAAGAAGACGCAGAGTCGCTTATTTTTCGAACTGCAGCGAATATGGCATCAATAGTTAAAACAGTAGTAATAGTTGGAGAAGATATAAATTTGTTAGTGCTTTTAACGCAATCGACTTCTGTTAACGAAAAGGTTTTATTTTTAAAGCAAGGAAAAGGACGAGACGCAGATAAATGGTACAGCAATGTCAATTACCCAGAATTAGTCAAATATGTTTCATTTTTCCATGCCACATCGGGCTGCGGCATAGTATCTGCATTTTATAAGCAAGGAAAAAATAAATTAATAAAAATATTTCAAGCAAATCATGAGTACCTAAAATTAATGGACGTTTTTTATCAAAAGGATGCTTCTCGTGATGAAATTGCTAAGAATATATATCAAATCATCTCATTGCTGTATTGCAATAAAACAGAAGGTACCCTTAATGAACACCGTTTTGAACATTTTAAACGATCCTCTTCTCGAGCATCGTTTCAATTAGAAAATCTTCCACCTACTGAAGGAGCCGCAAGACAACACGCTTTCAGAGTTTATTTGCAACTGCAAAAATTGGTTAGGAAATAGCAACGTCGTAACTCAATGGGTGTAGAAAACTGCTGAAAATATGCTAATGCTAGTGTACACAGAGGAACCTTTGATACCAGAAGAAATATTTAAAAAAATATCATGTAGCTGTAAAAGTAAAATCTGTGGATGTAAAAAGAACTTTCTTAAATGCACAAGCGTTTGCTTACATTGTGACGCGACGCAGTGCGACAATTTCGAAACTCCTGAAATACAAATAGAGGATGATCCAGAAAGTCTTTTAGAAGTACTTCTTGAAGAAAACGTGGAAGTAAATGATGGTGAAGACAACGATGCTATAATATACACGAATGTAAACGCACAAGAAGAGAGAAGAAGAAAACAGTACATCTGAAGAAATGAACAAATCTAAAAGAAGAAGAATCTAAGATGAACTCAATAACACAATCAAATTTAATTTAATTTACGAATTTTTTAAGTTATGAAGGACATCGAGGATCCACGGGCTTTTGACGCTATGTTTCTTAGAATTTTTTATTCAATACGACCATATTTTTTGTTTGCTGTTAGGATTTTTGGGACCCTCTCATACCTATTGATTGGACTATTATTTATATCTATGTGAGTTAATCCAGGCAATAGACACAAAAAAGGGGGTTGACTTGCAAAAGGTCAGACAGAAATGAAATTTGGTAGGATGGTAGACGTAGGCCTACTAATGATACACCTAAGTTTGCAACCTCAGGAGAGGTGCCATTCGAGGGGTGGGGAGTGAAAAACTGTGCATCGCCGCACTTTTTGAGGAATGATGTCATTTGGAGTGATATCGAAAAAGTGTTCAAATAAAAAATGTAAATTATGGAATTCTACATTTTTTTGAAATAGCCATTTTTTATCTGCGACTAATAGTGTCCGAGATACAGCGCACCAAATTTGAGGGTTGATTTGCAATTTTCAATAAAATAATTTTTCATCGCTGGTTAGTACGAAGATCGACTGTAAACAATTCCCCAATACTTTTCTAATGAAAGAGCAATATTTTGTGAGTATGATGATACCTGATTTGTAAGGTTTGGTTGTATACAAAGATAGATATGATTTTTTAAAGCGCGCCGCGACCTACTCAAATGCGTGAATTTTTTAATTATCCGTATCTAAGAATGATATATGTTTATATATTTTTGTATAATCGACAAATATATTATATTTTTGCATACATGATACAAAAAAATATTTTACTTTCAATTCATTACCACACCACCCTTGAGGTATAGTTGATTGGTACGTTTTTTTACGTGCTATCCACAGTCGAATTGAATGAATTTTAGACATCCCGCACAAAGTTCTTATGTCTTAGAGAATCTAAGTAATTAGGTTCACTCTCTGCACCATACTGGAAAAATTATGGACTCCAGCCTTTCTATTTCTTCTCTTCATGGATTACTTTTTGTTGCATCTGACTCCTAATGGCATTTTTAATAAATCTAACTGATATCTTCCAAATAATTGATGCTGTAGAATCGTTTAACCATCACATAAGTATTTATACTGTTCAACCAATGCTATTTCAAACAGAACTTGCCTCAAACAGATTACTAACAGCGATTTTCCTTGCCGCATTGCATATAATGAAATAATTTGCGAAAATAAAAAAGTATAAGCTTTTAGTTTTGTTCATTTTGACCTACGGCAATGACTCATGACCGTATTGTATAAAACCACAATGCATCCGTAGACTTTCTTCCAGGCCAACGCGTACACTTTTAATCATAATTTTCTCAGTACATGTCCTGAAATTCTTAGTCGACAAATTGGTCTCTATTCTAACCGCTACCGCGTTCCCCTGCTTAAGGGAACAACTACCGCATTATTACAGGAATTGAGTAGGTTCTTACACACCAACAAATTCTTGACATACATTACAAAACCAGACTTTTACGCTTTTACTTCAACGTCTCACGCGTGGATCTATAATGCAGCTATAATTTTGCTTTTGCCAGTTTCTTTCATAGCAGCGCGTGAATTACTATTTACTGTGATTACAGCATAAAGAGTAAAGCTGGATGAGCATAGTGAAAAATGCCCCAAAACAAAATTTAACTTTGTACCCCCCACTGTAGGGAGGGTTACAGAACGAAACATGATATTCAGTTTTTAGTTAATTCCACTTTTTCTCGCGTCAGTCTTAACCCAGCAAACATTTTGATCTAATTTAACGTCGAGACTACCTAAATTATGTATAATAAATTTCGGCGCAAAATTAAATTTAACTATATTTAAGTAAAATATACATTGACGCGACGTGGATTCAACATAAGTGGATAATACGACGACGTCGAAATTTGGTTATATGGACCAAAATAGGTAGAATTATATCTACATTTGGTTAATAATACCCGTCTAAGGAAATTTGACGTCAGTCTTCAATTCACAGCAAAAATTCAAAATGAATAAATGTCGGTGACAAAAATATATGTAATGTAATTGCGACATATTTTATTTTATTTAACAATACACTGCCCAACAGAAGATTCCAATTACTGGGCAGGAAATTACAGGTAAATGATTACAAATGTTTACAAATTACAAGTAAATGCAACAACATGCATTACAAAATATAAGAAAAAGAAATGTAGGAATATCAGATCATTAAAAACAGAAATAAAACCAAAGCTAAGTTTAAATTTATGCAATTAATCTTTTTATCTCAGCTACATTGCAGTGGAAAATATCAAACCGGTCTTGAAGATTATTATAATTTTCACACATTTTATATAGTGGCGAGAATTTCAGAACGTTAGTTCCGGAATTCGGCAGATAGAATAGTGAGTTTTGCCTAGAACCGGGTCTAGGTATTCGAAAATTTAATGAGTTCAATATAGCGCCGCAATCTGTTATATTATGTAATACTTTAAAAAGAAATATTTGCTGTGCTATAGTTCTGCGTGTCGCTAGACTCGAGAATGAAAATCTATTTAAAAGTGTAGTATGAGAAAAACCAATAGCAGGGTAAACACCATCTTCCTTATAGCATACTGCTTTTAAGAAGCGCCTTTGAATGATCTCTATATTTTGTATATGTATGTTATAGTGAGGAGGCCAAATAATTGACGAATAATCCAATTTGGATCGAACAAAAGATTGATATAGTAGTTTCAGTGGGTTAATGTCATTAAAGTCGTGGGAACACCTTATTATAAAGCCGAGTGTTCTAAAGATTTCATTTGTGATTGTATTTATATGACAATTAAATGATAGTTTACTGTCAAATATTACACCGAGGTCACGAAATGTTGATGGACGTGTGAGCACTGAATTTTCTAAGCTATAATTAAATTCGATATATTGATGTTTGTTAGTAAATGCAAGAGTATTACATTTTTGTATATTTAACTGCAATTTATTTAAGACTGATTTATCTAGAGCATTTTGTAAAGCCACACAATCACTTTCATCATATATTTTATTATACAATTTCATATCGTCAGCATATAAAAAACACTCGACACCCAATTCAACTGCAATGTCATTAATGAAGATGTTAAAGAATAATGGGCCTAACACAGACCCTTGAGGTATACCTGAAGTAGATACAAATTCAGCAGACTATTGACCATAGTATTCGATCTGGTGGTGTCTATTCTCCAGATATGATTTGAAAAAAAAAACAACAAATTTCTTGAGAAGCCAAACTTATGAAATTTTGAACATAGAATACCATGATCAAGTCTGTCAAATGCTTTAGTGAGTAACCGTCTATAGCCTCAGCTATATATTGGGTGATACAGAATAGATTGGTTGAAGTAGACCTTCCCTTGAAGAAACCGTGCTGATATTCAGTAATGCGATTCTTTGCATACAAAATTTTGGGTTATATAATAATATTTCGAAGGCTTTAGAGAAATTGTTGATAATCGTTACAGGTCTGTAATTCTCAATATTATTTTTTCTCCTTTTTTTTATATATAAGGATTATTTTAGAATATTTTAAAACATCACGAAAAGTATGTGATTTAATGGTCAAATTAAATAGAAATGTAAGAGGAGCTGTAAAAACACTAGCACAATCATGTAATATAAAATCAGGAATTTTATCAGGGCCCAATTTTTCTTAAAGAATTCAAGACTTCATGTTCAGTAAATTGTTCAATTGTTAAAACATCAGTATTTGTATCTTCTACATTGCTGAATAACAATTGCAGTGCGACTTGATATGTCTAAAGTGTTGTTATTTCATTTCTCTGACACTTAATCTCAACGGTAATAAAAGACTTTTATTATCGCTCACGAGCGGCACCAAAATTATTTAAAAAAAAATAATAATAAGTATTCGCTTAATTTATATACAACATTTGAAGAAAAAAATTGCATGTTTTATGTGGAGTAAAGCGATTTTTTTGTGTCTCGGCAGTTTTTGCCAAGTATATCATCGACACAAAAAATGTCACTTTTACTTTATATCAAACAATGCTATTATTTCAATATGATTGTTGCTACACTAGTCATATACTATAGTTTCTGACTTATATGCCGTCACCAGTATGACATAAGTGGGATGAAACAAATATTTGTTTGCTACTATCTGCCAATCACGAATTGTTAGTTACGACGACGCAGATAAACATCCTTCACTCATCTATATTGCCAGCATGGAATTGAATTCAGTATTATACATTTAATACACACTAGACAGTTGACCTATGTGTGTAATCACACAACACAACCTGGCCCGATGCGCCCGGTGCCCGCAGCATATGCAAAACTTGTAAATTACGGAAGCAAATTCAATATGATTTCGAAGGCATAGTTTCAATCAACCTTAACACAAGCGGTATATTTTTCCTCGCATGCTACGTTATTTCGCGGGGTACTAAAACCCAATCATGTGAGTATTGCCATACTAGAGCAACGTACAAAACTAGTCTAACTAAAGGGAACTAATTTCAGTGAGCCGAAAGCTGTATACATACAGTCAAACGAAATATTCCAATGAAAGCAGTTTCGTGTAAATTTAGAACAAGCTCCAGTGATAATTCAAATGGAAGTCGTCCTCGTGCAATTCTTTTTTGCCGGTTTACGTAAATGACTACTTAAATATTTATTAAAACTTTATTAATATGTAGGCAACGGACTCGGGAAATCGATTAAATGTAATAGTAGAGGATTTTGAAGCTATATTGTGATTGACCGTTCTGGATTTCTTTATTAGGTTTAAACTGGGCTGCGCCCACACATATACGTACTTAATGCATTTAAAGTGCTAAGGTTTATTGATTCGCTTTGTCTTATGTGTCCTACCAAATATTATGAGTTTTTCACTCAGGCATCCATGGTCGTTTATGTTTTCCTGGGCGGAACATAGAGGGTTTTCAGACTATGCTAAAGATTGACACTGACAAAAAATGTATACTTACCGACTAAGGGGTACTGAGTTCCCTGGCTAGGGAACTTTCCTTCAACATCACTCACTTTTTCTTCTACGTCATTAACTTTAGCATTTACGATACTTATAACCTGCTTGATTTCATTTTTAATTTCTTCAGCGGCCGAAAGAATAACGTCCTGTTGCACCTGTATGATTTTTCTTAATTCTTCCTGACGTCGTCATTTTTGCTGTTGTTTTTTCTTTTTGACGTTTCTGTTATTCTTCTTAACGTATCTTTTCTTGTTCTACTTTTCTTCCTGACGGTTCTTTACTTGTTCTTGTTTTTCTTCTTAATATTTCTTATCTTAATCTAACATCATTTTTCTGAGGCATTCTTCGACTTCATTACGTATGCATAAACTTAGCAGCACAACTTTGCAGAATTAAAAATCTCATAGGCCTATTTTTTGCCGCTAATTAATCGTAAAAGTAACAATTTTACCTTGTTAATTTTTTTTTAAATTAACAAAAAAAAAAGAAATATTTATTAAAAGCAGGTAGCTCAGAATTTGCCGTTTTTAACCGTAAACAAATGGTACAAATGAAATTTAAAAAAATAAAAATTAAGGCCATGAAAGAAAAAATCATTTTCTAGAATCAACAAACTAATTCAGAATTGAAAGTTACGAATAAACACGAGAGAAAAATTATAACACAGTCACTGCAACACACTCGAGGATTAAATTAAAGATTTTTAAAGCCAGAACATTAGTGAGACAGGCGAAACATCGCGAAATCAGAAACAAATAATTGAATGTTATAAAACTGAATAACATGCAGAGTAAAGAAATTTTTGAAGCCATACTTGACAAACGAGAAATAGTCTTAAATAATTTTAGTACATACTTAAATAAATTGCTTGATTAATAAAAAATTGGAAAATCATCACGGCAAATTCTAAAACGTTAATTACAACTAAGGTGAAGGAAAACTGACAAAGTTAGTTGAAACGAGCTTAATGGCCTTTCTATTGAATTTCGGGGAAAGAAAAATCAAATAATGTCCAAAAAAATTGCAAAATCGTCACGGCAAACTCGAAAGCGGCACGATTAATTACCAGAACGGGATTGGTAAATTCCTGAAGGAATACTGAGTCCCAAAAGCCATTATCAAACGAGCTTAATGGCTGTTCTGCTGAATTTCGGAAAAAAAATCTAAAACGTAAAAAAAAATTGTAAAGACATCACAGCAAATTCGATAACGACACGATTAATTGTAAGAGGGGGAATGGTAAATTCTTGAACGAAAACTGTGTCCCAGAAGCCATTTTCAAATGAGCTTAATAGCTGTTCAGGGGCAGTATTTTTGAACATGACCGAGGCGATGTCGTGCGAACTTTCCGCATGCGACTGATTTCGGGCGAGACAAACGAATGGGGGTTTAATACACGATAAAGCGATTTCGTGTACGAATATATTCAAAGTGATCGTTTTGGTTTGTTTTATTTCTATGTCTGAAGTCAGGTTTTTAGATTTTTGCCGTGGTTTGTTTATTATTTAGGGACTTACAGTAGACTTATTTCAACAAATTTTGGTGAGTGAAAATGGACAATGGCAACGGTACATGACTTAATACATTTAGTTGCTATCGACGCCTTGGAATAGGCAGAAGTTTTGGCAGAAAGCGATCATGGAAGACAATTCCATGGCTATGATAATCAATTTAAAGATTTAAGAGATGACAAATTTGTCAAATTGTATCGTTTGACAAAACGAAGAAGGATTGGTTGACCACTGCTCCTGGGAGAGCGTTTAGTTTCAGGAATAATTGTGCCCAGAGGGCTTAGTTCATTGAAGGCGTCGGACGAACTACCGAATGTTTGCGTCTCGGACTAGACAATGCCCCCCCACATTTTCAAGGGCGCTGAATCGATTCCCGAGGTCAAACCAATTTTTCAACCTCGGCAACCTCCTCAAATTGGTCAAAAACCACCCCCAAAGTCCCCTTTTCCATGAAACCGTTTATTTTCCCCAGTTTTTCGACTAATTGTTGTTCCCTCGAGTAGAACGGAAGGTCCCTCAAGGTATTGGAACTTAGCCGCCCATATCCCAGGCTTCCAACCCCTGTAGGGGGTGCAAAATTGATATTTACTTTTGTGACCTCAGAGCTATAAGCGAAATTTTGTAAATGAGTCGGGTGCTTAGTATTTCGCATGCGACAATTATCGGTTGACCTCGAAAATATAGCCCCAGCTGAGTTTCGGGGAAAAAAATTATTTTTCTAAATACTAAAACATGCCCTGTCATACATATCATATTTAAACATATCGCAAAATGTTTCGGGTGAAAGCAAAATCTGACAATTAATTCAGAAATAGTGCACTCGAAGTCTGGTTGCAATCTATCAGCACATTTTGTAGTACGCCGCACAAATTCAGTTAAATATATCAGTTGTTTAAAAATTGTTAATAAAAAATTACTTAGTGTACCAAAAGATCACATAAATAATAATGTAATTAAAAAAATGTAAATTCAATTCATCTCATCGTCAGCCGATGCATGCAGGATGCAGTAATTATAGAGGCTTGAATTTGAATTTACCACATGAAAGGTTACAGTAGTTCGACGAGATTTTGATTGGAATGTCAAAATTAAACTCTCATTACACGGGTCTGCCCGTGGCGATAGCTCGTTATTGCTCATGTCCATATAAATTCTAGACATTTCCCACTGACTATTAGCATAATGAAAATTAATTTTGTAACTTTAATCACTAATTTTATAAACGGCGCCATAGGAGCTTTCATATATGTAAATATTATTTTTACCCTTAACTTAGTTATTAGTACATGCAGTACTATTTTCTTCATATGAGCATTTCAAGTAAATTAACTTTAAATAATTTCACATATAAATAGCTGTCTGTTTGCTAGTGGCACTGTATTATACAAATACTTTATTGCATTTTAGGGCAATCCGTAGGGAATTCTGGATATTGTTAATCTGGGACGATGTAACTGGCTTTCAGGCATTATTATTTATGAGAAGAATACCAGAGATTATACTCGCCTAGCACCTTAAAACATATCGCTTTAATATTATAATTTTGTCTACAGCGAGAACTTGAATTCCCCTCTGTAGTATATAGCCATGTAAAGGCCTTGCAAAAATTGTTCTATAACACTCCATATTATAAAGTTTGACTCTAAGAGTAGGTAGTTATTGAATACTACTCGGTTTTTAAATTTTCATGAATGTGATGACAAGATTTTCAAAGCTTTCTTCCTATCTTTTATGTTGATGTTGTTTAGTCCTAGTATATTTACAATTAATAATAGCGCGAGTTCTTCGAGGCATTGTATATTCGGTTCAGGTTATTATATTTCGACAAATTTTTCCTTTAACATAATTTTCTTGTGTTTTTATGTTAGTAACATGATAAGAATTACATTCTGATTTCTGGTAACACGAAATACAACATAAACACGGGACCTGGCATCATAAATCAAAATTGACATGATAAAGAATTTTACCACAGTCAGAATAGAAAAACAATCATGAATCATGTATACTTAGGTCTTATATATATTATGCTCCTTTGTAGCATAAATAATGAAATAATCGATCATTCGTGATTCTAAGCTGATTTTTCTTTATTGCCTGTGATTTATTATAACAATGTGTGTACGCAAAGGGTATACTTGCTAAACTACTTAAGTAAGTACCTACATGTTATAGATACAATGCAATCAACAGTTTAATGCCAATGGGATGATTGTATACACATTTTGACATTGGATCGTTAATGTAAATGGTATCCACACTGACTTCTTTTTTTAACCTACTTGAGATCATCTATCTCGTCATATATCAAGTGCAGGACATGACTTTCTTGCATGTAGGGAAAAAGGAAGAAAATTGACCCATCTTAAATAAAAAACAATGGCAACAGGTAAAACTATACGCAAAAGTTTCGATCCGACTTTTTCTAACTAAACAGAAAAGTGCGGATAGTTATCTTAATGTTTTTTTAACTAAACAAGGTTCTAACCGATTGTCTCTTGGCCTTCTCTAAATTTATTGTGATGATTCCTCAATATCTGCCTCTATGCCCATCTGTTTATTTGTTTTGCCCTTTACATCGACCTGTGTATCTATCGAAACTCAAATACCTGACTGACACTCTACATTGAGAGTTAAAAATGTATCGAGTACATTGTCGCATGCCATTTGGGGTGTGTACCTAAATTTGTCTATTACATAATATACTAAATTAACCTATAATACAAAATTATTCGTATTTAAAAAATTGTCTGAGCATCTCGTTGAATATCATAGAAATTACAGCTTTCTTTTTATTTTCTATTGAAGCATGGCTTGCAGGTTGTTATCAATTTAACTGTCCAATTATTACTTTGTTAATGTAGTTATCAATAATATTACAGCTAGCGCCTCAAGCGTCATTAATTCAGAGAGAATTAGCTTAATTAGCATTTTATCATGGAACGACCTAATGGCTTTAATCATGCAAATGTGTGGTAATATAGGCAGTATAACTTTTTACCCTCAATTCTTTACTGTTGTATAACTACATTTTATCCTTTTTCTCGAAACAGAAGGGATTTTTTTCGCCAATGTACATGTTTTAAGGTGACCTTGCTGGTTTAAATTAACAGACGTTAACTTTTATAGTCCTTCCTCACAAAATTATTATCATTATCTTTATACCGCGTGACACAGACTAGTGGCACACCCCTATATTTCCTTTATTTTTTAACATTTGAAATTTGGAGTGCGTGAACTACCTATAGGCATTGGAAAAGCTCGAAAACATATTAGCAGACTGTGTAGTATCGAACGATTTAATTTTTTGTTTGGGAGATTTTAAAATAGGTTATCTCAATATAAATAGTCAAGAATATAATTTCTTAAATTAAGTTTTTCTAGTTCATTCAACTTCAATGATGTTTTTTTAACTACAAGGTTCTAACCGATTGTCTCTTGGCCTTCTCTAAATTTATTGTGATGATTCCTCAATATCTGCCTCTATGCCCATCTGTTTATTTGTTTTGCCCTTTACATCGACCTGTGTATCTATCGAAACTCAAATACCTGACTGACACTCTACATTGAGAGTTAAAAATGTATCGAGTACATTGTCGCATTCCATTTGGGGTGTGTACCTAAATTCGTCTATTATATAATATACTAAATTAACCTATAATACAAAATTATTCGTATTTAAAAAATTGTCTGAGCATCTCATTGAATATCATGGAAATTACAGCTTTCTTTTTATTTTCTATTGAAGCATGGCTTGCAGGTTGTTATCAATTTAACTGTCCAATTATTACTTTGTTAATGTAGTTATCAATAATATTACAGCTAGCGCCTCAAGCGTCATTAATTCAGAGAGAATTAGCTTAATTAGCATTTTATCATGGAACGACCTAATGGCTTTAATCATGCAAATGTGTGGTAATATAGGCAGTATAACTTTTTACCCTCAATTCTTTACTGTTGTATAACTACATTTTATCCTTTTTCTCGAAACAGAAGGGATTTTTTCGCCAATGTACATGTTTTAAGGTGACCTTGCTGGTTTAAATTAACAGACGTTAACTTTTATAGTCCTTCCTCACAAAATTATTATCATTATCTTTATACCGCGTGACACAGACTAGTGGCACACCCCTATATTTCCTTTATTTTTTAACTTATCCATTTGAACTTTGGGGTGCATGAACTATTTATAAGCATTGGAAAAGCTCGAAAACATATTAGCAGACTATGTAGTATCGAGCGATTTAATTTTTTGTTTGGGATATTATAATATAAATTATTTCAATATAAATAGTCAAGAATATAATTTTTTAAATTCAGTTTTTCTAGTTAATTCAATTTAAAACAAATGATAACTGAACCTACTAGAATTACACCGCATAGTGAGACGTTATTAGATCATATTTGGATAAATCAACCAAACGGCTCTAAATTTTCCAGAACTTCGTAGTGATCACTGTTTACTTTATTCATTGATCAACTTACCAATTATAAAGAAACAGCCTCCAATGTACATTTATGCTAGAATATGAAAGATATTAATTTATCTGATTTTGAAAGTCATGCAAGAAGGGCTGACTGGGATCGTGTTTTTACTATTGAAAACATAGACGATAAGGTGAAATATGTGAAAAGTATTATTAAACAACTGTTTAATATTCACGCACCTTTGAAAAAAATTAGAATAACAAAAAAAAAATTATCCCTGGGTTACTTCGAATACTAAACTAATGGTGCGGGACAAAGCTTTATCTGATTATCGAAAGTCACTAAAAAATTTAGATATTTCTAGAGCAAAAACATAGGCAAAATGAGTTTATTATAAGCAACTGGGAAATTTTGTTACGGCATCTCTTCAAAGAGAAAAAAATGCATAATATATAGAGAATGAACTAAATTCAAATTTTAAAAACTCAAAAATCTTATGGACAACTTTAAATAAATTAGACATTCATAAACTGTCAAAAATTTCTGATATTCCTGAAGAACTAAAAGATCCTGATGAAATAAACAGATTTTTCATTAACTCTCTAAATGGAATAAATCCAGATATAGAAACAGTTGCTTTTTCTAATTCAAATCGATGTGAAAAAGTTATATATCCTATGAAATTCAAACATATTAATAGCGACCAAGTGTTGTTAGTGCTGTAAATAATATTAAAACAAATGCTTAAGGTGTGGATGGTATAATTATTCAAATGGTAAAGTTGTATTTGCCACACTGTTGTAATGCTCTTACACAAATTATAAATTTTTCATTACACCATAGTGTAGTACCTACGCGATGGAAGTTACACCTATATCAAAAAAAGAAATAATCACTCAATTAAATGAACTAAGGCCTATACGTATTCCACCTGTTTTCTCTAAGGTGCTGGAAAGAATAGTCTACGACCACCTAAAAAGTCTTGTTGAGATACATAATATATTGCCCTGTAAACAGTCGGGCTTTAGAAGTGGCTACAGTACTTCTACATGTTTAACTGATATTGTACATGATTTGTTAAGTGGAATTGACCATTATATGGTAACGGCTTTGATCATGTTGGATTACTCTAAGGCCTTTGACTGTTTGGATCATCAACTATTATTAGCGAAATTAAAATACTATGGCTTATCGGTTGGAGTCTTGGAGTCGTTCAATATGTATTTGGCAAACCGACAACAGGTAAAAACTTCAATTGGTGCTGAAATATTATAAGTGGACTGCCTCAGGGATCTATCTTGGGTATGTTATTTTTTATTGTTTACACTGTTGATGCTCCTCAAGTAGCAAATTTTTATTTATGGGTCATCTGAAGCAAATTTTTTCCCATGTTTTAACAATGGATACAAACGTATTGAAAGAGAGAATTACAAATGTTATAAATTCAATTAAGCTTCAAGCCATTCAAAATAGCTACAAAGAATTTAAGAACAGCCATTAAAGTGTTTGCGATAAACCGAAGTGAAACGTTGGAATTACAGTGGTTTTGTAGTGTTTTTGAAGACAGAATTTGTTACTGTGGATAAACAATGGGAAAATACTGTGTTGTATGTAGATGTCTCTTTAAAATTGGAGTTAATCGATCTTTTCACAGGTAGGTGAAATTATCGCATAAGCGTAACCTCGGGTTGGAACGACAAATAAGCAAAATTTTAAATGTTCAGTGCAATAATATTGGAAGTATAGAAAATGTTTTTATGTTTTAAAATTGAGTAATATAGTTAAATGAAAATAAAGTTGAAGGGCAAAATGAAAGGATACTATTTAAAATTAATATATATGCAATATTAGGTATATTATTTGTAGAATTCCAAGGAATATTAAACGCCGAAAAATATGAGTCTGTCGCATTTTGAAACATTTGGGAAATGAAAATATCCCTGAGAATAGTGTTGTGTGCTCAGATGATTTCACAACAAGCCCCAGTGGCCGAGTTGTTCTTAAAGAATTTGCAGTACCTGACTTACCAAGTTCATCTAAGGAAAATGTACAAGTTGGGTAGTTATCATTTAAAAAAAGTAGTACATGATGGGAATAATTATAACTTGTTTTTATTTTTTGGGTTAGTAATGCAGTAAAAGGAAAACTGTATTAATCATTTTGTTTATGTGACATATATCTATACCAATTTATAAGTGTAAATTTAATATTTAAATAAATCATTTAATAAGAAAGCAATGTTATTCTAATTACTTTGAAGTCAAACTAGAAGAGAAATTAATATATTAATTATACGAAATAATCACGCTCTTTAACATATACGCCACTGGCAACGACTTCCAAAATTTAAACAAAACTATCTCCATCCTTTTTTAATAATAGAATGTATGAGATAGTAGGGTAACACAACAACTCATGTGTTAATGTATAGGACATGCTTTGTCTATCCTATTCTGAAGTCATTGATGTCCTGGGTATCGTTTAAATTTCCAGTTTCGGTATCTACACACACTAATATTACAGAAATTTTATTACCTTCCCAAACATATTTACATCTTATGTCGTGAATATTTACGACGAACTATACATTGAAATGATATGGGTAATTTTATGCTAAAATTATGTATTATTCGCTAATGCTAATTCTGTTATAACTGCATTAATACGGATATAAAACTAGAAGTGCACTAACGACGCAGATGGTATAATTGCAAAAATTTCGTCTTCGGTATGTTACATCAAGAAATCTGTGGAACTATACGGATCCCAATTTGATTCGCACTAATAATTTTGATTTTTAATTGCATCGGAAGAAGAATAGACATAATGAATTTCCGCAATTCAAATTTTAATGAAGAATAAATAGATACAGTCAGTAATATTATAAGCAGTAGCGCAGACAGAGCGGATGACAGGGGACGAGGTAAAATTAAATTGAGGAATTAATAATGATCACTAGTATATCATATAAAGCGGTCCTTTATATAGTCCAGTGGAATGAGCTCCAAAAGTAGCCAAACCAACACCTAAATCTGAATGGATAATTGTGAAGTGATTCATGAACAGGGAATATCAAAGATGACATGTACATACTTTCTGGATGAAAATTCGGTGGCATTTGTTTATAACAGCACCTTAAATGCAATAAACACTTTTTCTTAATAACTTTGATCGTAGCGCTCGGTGAGAAAAAAGTTTAGTATAAAAGATATAGGTATTAAGAATACGAACATTTTAAGCCATATTTGATCGGTTAAATCGGTTCAATAGTTTATTCGCAAATCGTAAAAAACCTTTGAAAATCATTGATTTTTCGATTGTTATTATTTAATAGAAAAATAAACAATATCCGAATGTAAACTATTTGAAAGTTTAGACTGTGGTATGCTTAAAGTACGGTTCAAAATTTATCAAAAAAAATATTTAATAGTTTCCGAGATAAATTAATTTGTTAATAGAATTATGATGACTTTAACGTACAATATCGTTCAATTTTTCAATCATACGATTTTAAAAATGGGCTCATTTCAAAGATAAAGGTTGCTACTTCTTAATGCAATTGTTACCCAGTCAAATAAAAACTTTTTTGAGTGTTTAAAATGACGTTATATTTTCCGCATAAACAAATTGAATTACTGGCTGAATTTATAACGCAACGTATTATCAAACGAATAAAATTAAAACTAAGGCCTTGAACTTTATGTTGCGCCGAACTAGAATTTTCCAAATTGATTTGGAGCAAAAATGCATTTTTTTTTTTCAAAAAATCATACGATTTTTATTTATATGAAGCTATGACATTTGACCCGTATGTAGAGGTTTAGTTGAATTATATATACTTGGACAGTATTTTCAACTTCCCTTGAATACATATACAGGGTTACTGGTAATTCGATACATTCCGTTGGAGATGTGATGGGGCATGAGCTAAGGAGTAAATCTAGCCCTAACATACATTATGCAAAACTCAAAAGTTTTTGAGATATGTCAATTTTTTTGTTTTTCTCTGAAAAGTAGATCTTAATGTCTTAAAAGTTAATTTCCGAAAAATCTACTTGACATTTTTAAATTTTTTTTTACTGGATTACTTGTCCAATATTATAGATATCCGTTTGGAATGAAAAATATCCGGAAACATTTCGATCATGTGAAAATTTAAAATAAAAACTTGTAAAATTTTTTTTTTAAATCAGTTATGAAATTTACCTATTAGGTTTTTTTCAAAAAAATATTAATGTAGCACGCGTACAAATTATTATAAAAACTTCCTTATTTCAATAGCTATCTAACTAGGTAGAAATGTTTAATGTACCCTTGATAGTTCTAATAAAAAAGTACTAAAGATAATGCTGGTGGCGGAATTTATTAAACGACTAATCGTTCATTTTCATTTAAGTCAGTCAGTCCTTGACTTTGACGTTTGTGCATATAGGTCCCTTAAGTTTGTTGGTCTTGTTAAATTAGTTATCGAAGATTTTGATTTTGCTCGTAGTTGTTGTTATTAGTTGTTGTTATTGTATTTTCTGTGCCATGGTCGCTATGCCAACGCAGAATACGCTGACATCTTGTTTGTCTATGGTTACTGTGGCGGCAACGCTGCTGAAGCTCACCGAGAATATGGTCTTTGGTACCCTAACCGCCGCTTATCAAACGCATGTGTATTCAGTACGGCATATCGAAAGAACGCTGAAACTGGCTCCGTGAAATGTAGAAGAAGTGACGCTGGTGCTCCTCCCGTTTATGAACCAGATGATGAGGAAGAAATATTGAGGTATTTTGAGGAAGACCCAACTATTTCAATTAATAAAGTCGCAAGACTAACCGGAACGTCACAATGGAAAGTTTGGTCTACGATACGTAGATTTGGATGTCATCCTTACCACTATACCCATGTCCAAGGCTTGGAGGAAGGTGATCCTGGAAGGAGAGTGGAATTCTGCGCTTTATGTTAAATTCAGATGCAGAAAGTGCAAATTTTTTAACAAGTATTTTATGGACGGACGAGTCGAAATTTAATCGCGAGGGTATAACAAATTTCCACAACCTACATTACTGGGCAGAGGAAAATCCCAAGTTAACACGTGAAACTAGTTTCCAAATGAAGTTTTCTATTAATGTGTGGATGGGAGTCATTGGCCACTATTTAATAGGGCCACACATTCTTCCTCAAAATTTAAACGGGGAAATCTATGAAAATTTTTTAAGAAACGATCTGGCGGTGATTTTAGAAGATGTTCCTCTCGCCGTCAGACAGCGAATGATGTTTCAGAACGACGGTTGTCCAGCACATTATCGGCTGACAGTACGACAGTTACTTGATCAACGTTTCCCTAACCGTTGGATTGGAAGAGCGGGCCCAATACCTTGGCCAGCGCGAAGCCCTGACTTAACACCCCTTGATTATTATGTATGGGGTCATATGAAGGAGATGGTCTATATCACACCAGTCAATACTATAGAAAACCTTAGGCAAAGAATAGTCGATGCTGCCCAACACATAAGGCATAATCTGACAACCAGAGTAACAAGGACGGAAATAAGAAGATGCTGCCTTGTCTGTATACGGAATAGGGGCTCCCATTTTGAACAAGACATATAAAAAATAAAGTACAACTTTGAAATTAATGAAGAATTAAACTCTACTTTTAAAATGTTTTTTACTGTTTATCTAAAAATAAAATTCGTACTACTTGTGTTATTTTTACTAGTATTTTCTTAGAACTATTAAGGGTACATTGAACATTTGTACCTTGTTAGATAGCTATTGAAATAAGGCAGTTTTTATAATAATTTATACGCGTGTTACGTTAATATTTTTTTGAAAAAACCTAATAGGTAAATTTCATAGCTGATTTAAAAAAAAAATTTTTAAGTTTTTATTTCAGATGTTCACATGATCGAAATGTTTCCCGATATTTTTCATTCCAAACGGATATCTATAATATTGGACAAGTAATCCAGTAAAAAAAATTTTAAAATGTCAAATAGATTTTTCGAAAATTAACTTTTAGGACATTAAGATCTACTTTTTGAGAAAAACAAAAAAAATTAAATATCTCAAAAACTATTGAGTCTTGCATAATATATGTTAGGGCTAAATTTACTTCTTAGATCATGCCCCATCACATCTCCAAAGGAATGTATCGAATTACCAGTAACCCTGTATATTAATAATAATGAAAGATGAGCGTGATGAGTCTGAGGATGATGAGAATGAATATGTAAATACAATAAAAAGGCGTAGATTATAATATATTTATGTATTGTTTAATGAAATATTAAATAAAATTGAATTTTCTCAATTTTACAGTGAATTTTGTAATTTCTTTTTGATATATTGGAATGGGCTCATCGAGATAGTGCAAAAATCGTCGAAATCGGATGATTAGAGGCCGATATATCGACGATTCATGCAGCAAGAAGCAGTTGGAGCAAATTTTGAGTGAGCGCGAGCCCAGGAGCGCGTCTACTCTCCTGCCCCCTCTCAAGTGACTTGCATCAACGCTATACTTTCCCTTTCATCACACCTTTCCACATATCTCAACCAAAGTTTTGGTTGGAGTGGTTGGCTCAGGCGCCAGTTACGCCTGCCTACCACAGGTGGTGGGGGACCGGTAACACGTAGCAAAACGCGCAGCGCGCCCTAGACGACAGCATATATAAGGAGCCGCACAACGCGGGGAACGTCAGTTCAGTTCGAGCAACGAGGAGCAGCAGTAGGCAGCTTTCAGTGAGAATCTGAAGATGGCATATGAGATTCTGCCGAAACGTCGTTTAAACAACCCTGACTTCTGAAGAGTCGATCATCGACGCGGGAGGGCACCCGGAAGTACAATAACACTTCATTTAACGCCCGCGAAAACCTAAAAAACATAAAATAAAAGCGGCGTTTCGATAGAATCTGCCACATTCAAGGCCTTGCTGATTACCGCTCCTTATTGTTCGAACTTGTTTCTCGTTCAGTACTTTTAATAATCTAACAGATTTTTTACAACTTCCGGTTTAATCAGAAATGTTCTCAAGTTACTTATTTTAAATGAAACCCAGCTTATTTTATTCGCCTTAAAATTCTCTTTTCAAGCATGTATCGCAAAGTGGCAAGTATTTTTATTGACAGTTAAAATGCATTTTATTGAAATAAGTCTAGGTAGCCATGACTCGAATTCTAAAATACTTGATGCCTAGTAAGATATGAAATTCAAAAAGCACTGCAAGTCTGTATTTTCATATTTTCTAGACCTAATTAATCCCTACTTGTAACGAGTAATTTTTTAAGTTCATGAAAAAACATCTAAAAATAGCTAACAATATTATAAAATTTTAAATAGAAAAATTTATATCAGGATTTCGACAAATGCCATGATATTTCAGATTCTTGATTTTACGGAGCAGTGTATACCATATATACATGACACTGCAATATCTACACGGTAAAATTGCATCTTCAAGGTTACGGGAATTTTGAGGTTTCGAATTATTATTTTCGCTTGTAATAATGTTACATAAATTTATTTACATACATGTTAGGTTTGACCCTCGGCTTGACCCTCAAATGATGAACTTCGACTTACCTGAAACAAGAAAACAATATGATTACTATTTATAAAAAAATGTACTTACAAAGAATAATACAATTCACTGGTTTATAATTATCACAAGACATGATGCATAAATATAGGTATGCTTTTTTCTTAACCTTCAGCATCTTAATCAAATAATTAATATTGTGATCAATTCAAGGACCATGTTTCTTATTTAGTTATTATTGATATCGCGAGACTTCTTCCTATATAAGTATGTTTTTTTAAATAGACATTGTCGCTTTGTAATACTGAAATTAATAATGTTTTAAATTATTAGTCATGATTTCTAAAAATAACTGTAAACGTCGACCATAATATAGTGTTATGCGAAAAACGTGACTAGCCTGTTTGTTTTTCCTAGGTTTGAATTCTAGACCCCACAGGTAACAACGTCGGAGTGAGTGGTTGTATGCACATGTATTTTAAAAGTATCAACGAACGCTGTGGTATAGTCCAAGTAAGGACTTCCCGAAACATAAAAAATGCAACAAAAACTTTACGACCTCATTAAAATACCATTACTCTTTGTGCTGTCTCGACCGGAAATGACTCGCTTACCTTTATAGGTTTTTAATGTGCGTCAGGTCGTTTAATGCTGCATGCCGATAATGGCGATAATAATTATGCCGTAAAATGTTTGTTGCGTTTTTTATGTATCGGTGGATAGGGAAGTGCTCTGGAAAATCATGTTCCGCTTAGGTATCCCTAGAAAATTTGTGGAAGTATGTCGCAGTCTACATACAAACAACAACGCCCAGGTTATGTATAATAATGAGGCAACCGAACCTTTCCAAACCCTCACTGGAGTTAGGCAGGGATGTGTCCTGGCACCCCTACTCTTTAATTTGTTTACCACTACTCTAACAACTATTGTTGACAACAAACTGACAGTCAGAGGAATAGGTCTCAGATACCGCTTTGATGGCGGTCTCTTTAACATAGGGCGCTTTAGAGCTTTCACGAAGACACGCACACGATTCATTTGTGATCTCCAGTATGCGGATGACTGTGCACTTTTAGCCTCTACGCCGGAAGAGCTTCAAGAACTTTTAGATGTGTATGCCCAGAGCTATGATTCCTTGGGACTTAAAATCAACATTGGAAAGACTAAGATTATGTCAACTCCTCATCAAGTGAACCAAATAGACATTACACTTAACGGAAATTCTCTTGAAGCGGTGGATCAGTTCAATTACTTAGGCAACGTTGTTAATGACAAAGCAAACATGGACAGCGAGATTCGCAATAGAATTAACGCTGCATCTAGAGCACTCTGGGCAGTTGTCATTCCAACACTGCTATATGGATGTGAAAGCTGGGTCACTTACCGTCGTCATGTGAAAGAATTAGAACGTTTTCATCAAAGACACCTCAGAAGTATGATGAAAATCCGTTGGTTCCATCACATATCAAACGTGGAAGTACTCAGGAGAGCAAACAGCCTTCCAATTGAGGTGCTTATTTCAAGAGCACGCCTAAGATGGGCAGGTCACGTTCATCGTATGCATGATAACCGCCTTCCTAAATGTACACTTTATGGTGAATTGCTAAGCGGTAGAAGAAAGCGTGGCGGTCAACGAAAGAGGTTCAAAGACGCTCTCCATGAAAATCTAAAATCCTGCGGTATTGCAGACGAGCAATGGGAACAACTTGCAGCGGACAAAACCGAATGGCGAGGGGTTGTGGCCAGCTATCAAGGAAATGTTGCTGCAAGAAGGCCGAATCCAAGACCTAACCAGGTCTATGTTTGTCCTGACTGCGGTCGACATGTGCTCTCCCGAATTGGCCTCTATAGTCTATATAGTCGTGTGCACCGTAGATGAATGGGAATTACAATAGACTACACCTTTTACTTGTTTTTTATTGTACACAATTTATCGACTGTAACATTTTTATACTCGGACTCGAGTAACAGCTAATAATAATAGTATCGGGAACTTATTACTTGAACTATAATTATTTCGATTTATTTTCTTTGAGATTGTAACTATATTCCTTGTGCGTAATGGCTGACTTTTACTTTGATCTTTCGATATTTGTTACGGTAATACCCAAGGCCAGTCTGATGCCTGCCCCTGGTTGACTTTTCGCAACTTCTGTTCTGATATTACTTAATAGTTTTGATCTGTTAGCATAACTCGAATCCACTACATATGTTTGGCGATACAATTTTTCCTGTGCATGAATATATTAAAGTTTAAAGATATTTCGATGAGAGACTCTCATGCATTTTTTTACGATAAGTTCCTGATCTATTAGATTTTGTCACAGCAATGGTTCTCTCTGGATTCACAGATGATCCTAGTTACACCAGCTGTGCCTCCCCAAATTTTCTACTTTTGTGTATAAAAGAAATTTTAGTGCAGAAAACATTCTTCTGTTTCATAACTATTTGTAAAAAGAGAACTGGCAAGATGTTCTCACACAAAATAATCCTGACATTGCCCTAGACAAATTTTACGACGTAATTTTTTTTTTATTTTCAGTCAGTTTTCCAATAAAACGTTTCGGTCTTAGAAATAAAAAGTATAAAAATAATATATATATTACGCCTGAACTAAACCGACTAAGAGACCAGATAACCTTATTGTGATCTCTCTAAAATAGATGGAAATTATAAACATATTAGTGTGTACATCAACAATTTATATCGTAATAAATTAGAGGCAGCAAAAAAGGTATATCACGATCGGGAAAACTGTAATTCGGACAACAAAACTAAAACTATGTGGAATATAATAAAAACAATGCAGGGGTCAAATTCTGTTTCCAAAGACATGCGTTTTATTAAGGATGGTGGTGAAATTCCCATAGAAGATGTAGCTCACAACTTTAATTTACATTTTTCCAATGTAACAAATACTGACGAGTTACCTGATTTTGACTTTTTAGAATCTAATATTCCCAATTGCAACAAGTCTCTGTATTTGTCACCAGTCAGTGGTCTTGATGTGGAATCACTTTTAGATAAATTAAAGTCTTCAAACTCCAGCGGCCATGACAATATTTCTAACAATTTAATAAAAAAATGTAAACATGTCATTAGCTGTCCCCTAGCCTATATAATAAACCTCTCCATTGAAAAAGATATATTTCCTAGTAAATTTAAACTGGCAATTGTGCATCCTCTATACAAAAAGGGAGATCCAAATGATTATAATAATTATAGAGCTATCAGTTTACTATGCAGCTTTTCAAAACTTCTTGAACTCCATCTCAAGGATCAGTTGTCAAATTTATCCCAAAAAAATAAGTTTCTTTCTCCCGGGCAACACGGTTTCACCGCAAACAAAAGTACTGAGTCTGCATTATGCGAATTCCATCACAAAATTGTTAAAGCGTTAGATAATAAAAAAATTGTTGTAGGTCTTTTTATAGACTTCTCACGAGCTTTTGATTTGGTTGATCATCAGTTGCTCATAGCTAACCTAAACTTGCACGGTATGGTGTTAGAGGAACGGTGTTGCAAATATTTACCTCCTATCTTGACAATAGGTCTCAAAAGGTAAAAATGGAAGAGGGAGTGGAAAATAAAGCTTGTGCCATTAAACAAGGAGCTCCTCAAGGTTCAATCTTGGGACCACTTCTATATATACTATTTGCTAATGATATAATTTATTAGTTACAAAAAATACCTAATGTTCATGTTGTTTGTTATGCCGATGATACTAATGTTTTAATTACAGGAAATGACGAAATAATATGCTGGGCAAAAAAAATAACTTAATCTAAACAAAACAAAAACGGTTTCAACTCAATTTTCACTAAGTAACAATACTGAAACCTTCAAATTCTTTGAGGGAACTGACTCTGAAATAGCAACCTGTGACGTTAATAAACTTTTGGGTGTTACTTTTGACAAACACATGCAATGGACATGTCATATTGAAAATTTGTGCAAAAAATTAAGAACTAGCTGCTACGCTCTAAAATTCATGTCAAAACACTGCAGCCAAGACATTCTTAAAACGCTCTACTATGCCAATTTTCATTCCCATCTCAGGTACGGAATCATGAATTGGGGTAATAGTTTAAGGGTATTTTTTTTTTTATACATTTATTTAACGTCGGCCTATTTCCGCTACTGAGGCCTAACACCGACGCCTGTAGACGAGCTACCCCCAACCAGGAATTTTGCCGAACCTCTTCCCTTAAGAAGAGTAGGGATCTTTTACTTGCCTAACATTTAATAGACAAGGGACCGACGGCTTTACATCCCCTCCGAAGGATGGTATATCTCCTATACAACCCTCGCCTAAGGTTGTATAGCTTCCGCGCATACACTGATATACAAGCCGCTGGAAGATGTGTGAGGCGAGAACGCGGTTTCCGTTGGAATGGTCACCAATCCAAGTACTAACCGCGCCTGTCGTTGCTTTTACATCGCATACCGAAGTATGTACATAGTAAAGACGCACCTACGCTCGCCCCCAGTTTAAGGGTAAATAGAGTATTCTTGTTACAAAAATATGCTGTCCGAATTTTGTCCAGTCTGAGTTACAGAGATACTGGTCGTGATGCCTTTAAACAGTTACAAATTCTAACAGTTGCTAGCCTATATATTTTTGAGGTATGTTTATATGTCCATAAAAATAAATCTATATTTTTAAGAAATCAAGCCAGACATTTACATGAAACAAGACTCAGAGATCTTTTACTCCCTGATTCTCATAGAACAAATATGTTCCAGAAAAGCTTTCTGTACCAGGGCTGTAAATTATACAACTCTCTCGATGAAGACATTAAAGTCTCTGGCAGTATACACATTTTCAAACACAAACTCAAAAGATTGTTACTCGAGAAAAACTGTTATACTATTGATGAGTTTTTTAGTTAATTTGCAAAAAAAAGATATAGGATAAGGAATATCTGTTTATATGTTTTTATCTATTTATATGGTATTTTTTTTAACTTGACTTGTGTACAAAATAGTTTGTATGTGCAAATACGTCTGAAATACTTGATCAATTTTTCTTTTTTCAATGATTTTCTCTTTTTGACACTTTCTTCGTTGATCTTTTGTACATTCTTTTTGTATATCTTTTCAATGGAGAAATAAATATTATTATTATTATTATTATTATATGCTCCTCGCACCCCCTTCCGGACAGTTCTGGCGCGGGTTACCTGATTTTTATACGGTGTCTTCTATATACAAAAAAGTTATTCGTTGCCCTGCCAACGTTAAATAACTCATTAAAAAATATAATTATATTAAATGATAATAAGTGTTTTTAAAATGTTCTCTTAAAAAAAAAATGTTTTCTTAAAATGCTCTAAAATTCCTTCATGTACAAACCAACCGGAATATAGAAGCTACAAAAGGCGCAGCTGTATCCTAAAGTTTACAAAATTGTTTTAATCCAGTAATCAATGTTACAACACCCTGCGTAGTGATATTAATCAAACTGGAAGGAGAATCAATCACACCTGTTAACATTGACATATAATTAAAGCCTTTAATTACCTTCGACGATGGATAATTACTGTGTTATCCTGTGAGCAAATAAAATATTAAAATCACGAAATTAATTTCATGGTTCATAAAATTTTTTCAAAGTTAGGTTCGTTAAAATTTCCGTTTTGAATGAAGTATTCTATAATTTTTCCAACGTTTTCTAGCTGGCTAGGAACCCAAAATATGTTGTTTATTTGTTTGTTAATACCGGTCGTACAACAAAATTATTTTTACGAAAATTGTGCCGATTTATATAACCTACAAAATGGTTTAAAGACATTTGAAATACATGACCTACTTTAAGAGTTATGGCGGAAAATATCGAAAATGCGGAAAACGTTTTGACCAAATATCTCCGTTATTTGAAGAGATGCGAGAAAAATTCTAAGGCGAAAATTGTTTGCAAAACAGGGTGTTTCAACGAGGTTTTATTTAATTTTTTTCAAAACCGCTGTATCTTGAGATTTACTCTTCAGGCTGTTAAAAAAAAATTATTTTGAAATTGGCGGGAAATGGCGCCATTAAATAGAGTATTTTCCTCCCTTTTCAACGATATATCACATGCCATATTTATTCATTGGTACTACGTTAGTAATTATAAAAACTTTTTTTTTAAACCAATAATTTTTTTTTAACAAGCATTATACTTGCCCTGGAGAAGTATGATTAAATAAAACGATAAAATAATTCAATAAGTTATTCAAATCTTTGCTATTAACATAATTAAGAAGAATAAAGTAAATTCAGGTAACAAAAACAAAATAATAATCAAGAAAGCAACATGGAGCAATTATGGAAAGAGTATTCGCAGTTATGTCAATGTATAAAGGTCCTCCATAAAAGCGTCACTCCTTGCTCAGAAAGTTAAAATCTCTTTATCAATTAATTTAAGTATAATATCCATTTGTTTGTATTTCATGATTTCACTATTATTTCAATGTATTGGAAGAATACTCAATTCTGGGTCTAGTAAAACTGTCAGCACAAAAGACTACCACCTAACGAGTGGACTAGACAAATTCTTACGTGCTGGAATATAAGATTTAACTGTATGAAATTCGTTATTATTCGAGTTTTTATTATTCTACCCCCAAAACTTATTGATGCGAATGTGTTACAAATAATGTTTTTTCGAAGAGTCTTAAATTGTCAAAAGTATTGCCCTTACCCCCTTAAATTAGGGGCCAATTCCAATGATCTTTAGCTATAGCTTCAATGGCTTCTTCATATGCAAAGCTTTTAAGATAACTCCATAAAAAAAATCCAATTGAGTTAGCTCAGGTGACCGAGTTGGCCATCTGTAATACCATTAGTACCAATCCATCGTTCTTGAAATGCACGATTTAAAAAATTCTTGACGATGCCGCCAGCAGTACGCGCTGATGTGTAACAACCTGCCCCATCCATAGAGGATTTCCCTTGTTTACAAGGGATCATTTCAGTTCTTATTTTTAATACTTAAGAGTGTTTGCACCTAGAGGTCAAAATGGTCATTTCGAACTTTGCCTATTGTATTAAAATTCAAAGGAGTCAAAAATTCCATAATGTATTTCGGTGCATCTGTTCTTATTTTTCTGGACTACATTCTCAAGCATAGTTAACAAAGACATTTTGTATTTGTGATGATGGAATATAATAGAAAACTCCATCCGTTTCTTAATATTTTAAAGAGTTTAAAGTGTGTCTGGTACATTTTGCTACCCCATTGTACATAATATCACGTCAAGTTTAAATTATATTTTCGATTAATTCAAAGGCAGCAATTCATTCATCAACCCTGCTCAATTCGTTACCGGTCTTTTTCCATTACCATGTAATTTTATTTAATTATGACGATAACTTGGAACGAGAAATTTTAATTCGAGAAGGGGTGGCATGCAAATGATAAAATTAACCCTGGTGGTAAAGCGTTCGATCGATATATCACGAAAAAAATTACTTTTGTTATTTAATAACATCTAGATAACGATGACTGGTTGGAATAACTTTCTTAAAATCGTTACAAACCAAGTGACAAAAATTCGCTCAAACACGTCTAATAAATCCACACAATTTGTGTGTTTTGTTATTTCCATATTAATTGAAATTAATATCGCTAGTAAATGTAATTTATAAGCCATCAATACGACTTACATGAAATATATACCGTTTATGTCGAAGTTAAATTAAATCAAATGTTTTCTTAAAAAAAAAATCCATTTGTCTCTAGTATTAAATTACATATTATTCTTTTCGTTTTGTTCGTAGGCCAGTCATTTAAAACATCGTAGGTCGCAAAAAATTGCACTGTTTTTATTTTTTGGGATAATATTAGGATAGATACCAGTAGTTGTACAACCAAGTTTGCAGCTTCGAAAGACCTGTGCTAACTGCGTGGTGTTCGAGAAACACTGAAATTTTCGGATTTTTTTCAGTCTTTGGCTTATAACTTCGAAAAGTTGCATCCTATGGAAAAAGTGGCAGTGTACACTTTTAAAGTAGACAAAATATGCTCCGCATTTGAGCGCAACCGCAGCTCCGTAAATCCTTTCAAAACAGCCAGATCTTTTTGACGCGACTACCACGTTTCTGAACCATGACGCCACTCATGAGGAGATAGCCTCTGTTGGCAGCAAATCTCTCATGGCGCTCTATGGTGAGGGAGAAGATGACTCTCTCTACGCCCTGCGTTACGATCTGCTGCCAACGGCTAAGTCCACCTCGCTCGTCTGCTACCAACCGAAGAGACTGCTGCCCAACATTCCTACAGAACCTACCACCAGGTGTAGAAGTGGTTGGGAGTAGAGAAAGAGCCCACCAACTGGAGGTGGGCAAGGAGCCAGCATGTGCTGACACCGGTGACTTCAACCAAGGAACCAGCGCCGCTAACCCTGCTGAAATTTCTGTCATGCAGCTGCCAGAAAGGGTGCGGAGGAGGAAGCTGCTCCTGCGAGAGACTAGGCTGAAATACCCTGCTCTCTGCAAAGTTTCTCATGGAAAGACCTGCCTGAATATTCCTCCCTTAGCCATGGCTGAGACGGATGAAGAATAAGACGTCGACGACCCTTTATCACAGTATCTAGTAATAGATGTAATCCGACAATAGGGGAGTTTCCGGAGTCCGATGAACCTGGGCCTTCCAAAAGATAACGACTCTCTCGCTAAGTACGTAAAGGTAAGTCTAATATTACATACCACTGCTTCATTGTAATTTATTATAAAATTAATTACGCATTTCATAAATACTTATTTACATTGTGTTGTCTATTTCTGTCGTAGGAGTCAGCTGAGGTCCCGCCATCACTTCATGTCCCAGGTCCCCCAAACTATCAAAATAATTTTTATACAATTTTGATATAATTTTGATAAATTTATACCTTATTATTAATTGTACTCAACTTTATTTTGCATGATATAAACCATTTTCCACTGAGTTATGTTTTTCTCATCCTTTACAAAAGTCCTGCAATTCGTCAGGCTCCATTTCGTGAAAAATCTTATTTCTTTAATTTTTCGTTCTTTCCAGGTAGCAAGGGAACTATTAGTCCTACAGGGTCCCGCTTATGCTTAAATTAAAGCAAAATAACTGCTTTACGACTTCATTTCCCATGACTTTCCTCGTACGATGAGTGTTTTAGCCAGTATCCTGCTCGGAAAACAGCTAAAATCACAATTTCGAACTTTTTGGAAAAAATTGCCAATTTCTGAAGCTGTGTATCTCGGGACCTATTGGACTTACGGAGCTGTGGTTGGCTCAAATTGTAGAAAATTTGTCTACAAGTGTGCAGGACGACTTTTTCCGTAGGATGCACCTTTCAGACGGTATAAGCCAAATACTGGAAAAAGTCCGAAAATTTCAAGGTTTTTCGAGCACCACGTAGTTAGCACAGGTCTTTCGAATCTGCAAACTTGGTTTTACTATTGGGATCTATCCTAACAACTTCCCAAAAAATCAGAACAGTGCAATTTTTTGCGACCTAACGCGATTTTTGTGTCTACGATGACTGGCCTAACGTGTCCGTTTCGTTTTGCAATTTTTAGCAATCATTTGACATTTTTAACACTGATGAATACCCTTAAGTCATCCGCAAATAATAGTGCTCTAAAATCTAATTCTGTTATGCCATTGATAGAAACCAAAAACAAAAGTATCCCTAGGTAGGATCCTTGGAAGAGTCCAGATGAAGAGCAAAAATCTATTTGAATTATAATATTCTATTTTAGCTATAAGATTTATATTAAGTTACTATAAAGTCCATCAGGAGTCTTTGTGATTTAAGACCTGTTTATATGTGTTTAGAACCTGTTTATAATTGTTTGAGACGTATTTAGACATGTTTAATACTTGTCCTGAGCTGTTTAAAATCTGCTTTATATTCTGATGGACGTATGCCATACAATTCATGACGTCATTTGTAACCGGCGGTGTTACTCTGCTGATGGCTCAGAAACGGCTTTGCCTTACTACTGAGCTGAATTTAAACAAGTTGATTTCCTACTGAAACAACCATGTTGTTGTGGAATTTTATTTTTCTTTCTGTTTCGTGGATGGGTAATTAATAACGCAGTTTCATTTAATAATAGGTTGTATATTATTAGTGAGATCGATCTGGCACGATAAAGCCCCGAAACGACAGTGTTTTTTCGAATTTTTTTGTGTATATTATGTATCACTGGTCATGCTTGTGGGCACGAGAGGGGCGGTGGAGGGGGGAAAAATTACATGTAACGATAGGGAAAATCAGTTTTTCGAACAAAACTCGCTTAGTTTGATTCGGATCGAAAAAGTGTAAAATGGATAAAATGAAGGGCTCGCGAAAGCGCGTAAACTGAATTTTGACTCGTCGAAGTCGGTCCAGCGGTTCTCGAGATATTGCGATTTGAAGGTACGGATTTGTATACGGATTTTTCGCTGCGGCGGGGATGTACCGAGAGCAGTTTTCGCGTTTTTTTTTTTCGAGGAAGAAAATCACTTGGCTTTCTTTTTCTTTCCTCGATACATACTCAGGACCTAAGTACTGTGTCCAAATTTCAAGTCGCTGGGGTGATTAGGGGGTGGAGGGTAAACGTAAATCGCGCAGCAAACGTAAGATTCCATAAAAACACTGTCGTTTCGAAACCCAGATCGGCCCCACTACATATATAAAACTAAAGCCAGTGATGGATCACACATTCTTACAAAATGTGGGGATATATTATCTGGCCCTGCACTTTTATTTCTGTCAATGTACGCGCTCGTTAAAAATCATCATTGCACATTACTTTTGTTAATGCTGGAAAGTACATTAAGTTCTTTATTTAAAATTTGTGCATTATTATTCGTATAAGCCAATTTACAGAAATCTGCAAATATTTGTGCCATTTTTGATAATGATAAAGATTTCAAAAGTAGAAAGAAAAAAGGAGTGATTAAGCAAATTATTAATAAGTAGTAAACCAAATATGTATAGTAGATCGGTAAAATGATCAAAAATAAGCTGGCGACTCTCGAAAAGTAAATGTTGCACTTGTTAAAATGCAAGTCTACTAGTTTCAAAGCACTGAATAACTTTTTCCTGAAACGTTTTTACTGGACTATGGACCTAAATTTCACTTTAGTTAAAGTGATGCTTTTATACAACAGAAAACCTCTCATCAAACTGAAGTGACAGCGTATTCCCTCTTGTGTGTGTTTTATTTCCTCTGAAAAGAAAATTCTTTAAGCTATATATCAGGATCCCGTCGACCCAGACAATGTATGGGCATATACTACGTTCAACTAGAGTCTTAATGCTCTGGAGATCTCGAGATTAGATAACTAAACTAACTTGAACGTAGTACTTTGCACGAAATGGTGGATTAAATAGCAAGTAATTAAATCAGATCTGTTGGTTACAGCTACATGTTAAAAGCATTTACTCCTATGCTTGCGAAAACAATATTGTTATTTTGCTAAAATTCTTTTCGTTTCAGTTGTCATTCTGGATTCGTGTTCCGTAGTTTTCTTTGAAATTTTTAACCACTAAAGAAATTCAAATTCCTCTAAAAAGGATCGACAAATAATAATTATCACCAAATGTTGAACCAATTGCCATCACAAATTGACCCAGGACAGTAGTGCGTCATGTTAAATAGTCGATCACTATAATAAATTGTTCAATTTTATGTTTAGAAAATATGTACATATGACAATATGACATATTACTACATAACTACATTTCTGGATTCTGGATGATATACAAACATGTCTGGACATGTTCAGACAATTCATTAATGCTGCTAAAAATTTCAATAACACGAAACAATTAATACTTTTATTAATTTCTTTACGAAGTTAGTCAGAGTCACCATCCAGTTCGTTACTTTTTGTGACCAACGTTCTGGCTGGGGAATTATCTATTATTCAATTTCGCCCAATCACCCACATAGATACGATTCAACTGACAAACAATCAAGCAATGTTGCAATTTTAATTGTAGATTTTTATAAATTTGCAATGGGTGGAGTGTTAGAACTGCTGGAATACCCTCATAACGGGGAAAGTAAAACTAAAATCAAAACAGTTAGTATTAACAAGACAAGGTCTGTTTGTTTACTATTTTATTGGCAGAACATTCAGTTTTAAAGCTCATGTGTATAGTGGGCAAAAACAGAGGAAAAACAGCACAGGGAAAATTGCAGAAACTGCAACGCCTTGCCTGTTTAGGGACTACATGAGCAATGCACTCGTGTCCCACAGCAGCTATGGAGGCTATGCTTGACCTACTTCCCTTGCACTTACATGTAAGGAAGGAGGCGGCACTCAGTGCCTTACGACTGCACCAGGCACATAAATTCAAACCAGGTGATCTGGTTGGTCACTTAAGGATTTTGGAGATAATCCATTTGAAGTCCATGACCAAACCCACTGACTCAATGCCAGTCAAACAAGACTTTGACTGCCCGTTTGACGTGCTAATTGAAAGTCGTCAGACGAGCAAGATGGAGTCACTGCGATTGGAACAGAGGTCACTTATCTGGTACACAGATGTATCCAAGATGGCTGAAAGGGTAGAAGTGGGAGTAGCAGGGCCGAACTGTAGGCTATCCAAAGCCCTCGGTAACACCCCAACCATCTTTCAGGCAGAAATTTATGCCATAGATCTGTGTACCCAGGTATGCCTAAATACAGGCATCCGAAGAGCAAAGATCTATATACTATCAGATAGCCAGGCAGCACTAAAGGCTCTAAGGTCCTAACCTTTGAATCTAAAATTGCCTGGGAATGTAGACAATCCCTGAAGCAACTGGATAATAAAAACAATGTTACCTTGATGTGGGTGCCAGGGCATGAGGGAGTACAAGGAAATGAACTTGCTGATAGCCTTGCAAAAAAAGGAGGTGAAGCACCGTTCATTGGACCCGAACCGTTTTGTGGCCTAGCCAAGAGACATATAGCGGAGGAGATCCAAGAATGGGAAAAGGATCAGAAAAAGTCCTACTGGAGGAATACTCCAGGCCAAAGACAAGCGAAAAAGTTTATAACTTATTCGACAAAGAATGCCACAAGGCAAACTGGAAAAGTCCGAAATAAGACTAATCATAGGCCTTCTAACTGGCCACTGCCGCTTGAGATACCATCTCAAGAATATGGGCAAGGCGGTAGATAATAAATGCAGATATTGCGATACTGCAATTGAAACTGCGGAACACATACTTTGTGAATGCAAGGTGTTAGTCCACACTAGGCTAAAATTCCTAGAACAGGCGGAATTGCCTGAAGACATAGGGAAATTAGCTCCCAGGAAAATCACAAGCTTTGTAAAAAGTCTGGGAATCATGGGATAACCACTAGATTTAGGGTAAAACGACCCCGTACAACAATCTTTTATAAGCATTGTTATATTCATAGTTATTAGGTAATTATTTTTATTGAAAATTGTCTTACTAAGAAGTCTATTCTAGTCTTTTTATTTAGTTACTTAGGATACCCTATCCAACAGCTTTTGCCAATTAAAGGATGGAACATTTACAAATAGTTAAATAACAAAGAAAAATATATGTATAACATATGCATAGAACAATCAAATATAAAAAATCATTTAAAATTAACAAACAACAAGAAAAATTAAAAATAGATACGTAATAGATTATTATGAAAATAGATCCGTAATGTCCCTTATTGAACAGTTAAATATATCTAGACAATGATCCATCGTTAGGTTTCTGGGGTCTCTTCCGCCTTGATAGTTTTGAATACTTGACGTTTCAATCATCTTGTCGTGGTCTTCTTCTGAAGCTCTTCTCACTTCGCTTCAGAGAGGTAAAAGGTTTCTTCAAATCTAGTTCCGATTATTGACACGCGAAAATTCAGATTTGACAAAACTTCAGCTCAGTCATATTTATTGTATACCACATTGAACAGAAATATTAAGGTGTGAAGCTTTCTGCGATCGGCCAAACTGATAAATGAAAATTTACTGAGAAGTACATTATGTGACGTTCCAATTGGAGGATACATGCCATCCATTTTATAACATAGAACATTTTCAATGGAGTCACTATATTTCGCGTATCATGGGTACCAAATTAAGCTCGCATATTCTAACTTAGATTTTACAAACGCGTTAAACGGCATACATAATACCTGAGTATGTGTAAAGCCATATGAATTTCTAATGACAAAACCAAGATACTTTGAAGGTGCTGATACAATATATTCAATATGCTTTGAAAATGACAGCTTATGATCAAATGTCACTTCAAGATCACAAAAGTATTCAGGACGTTCAAGAATTGTTTCATTCAGTTGATAAGCGAACTCAAAAGCATTCTTTTTTCTATGGTATGAGACAACTTTGCATTTGGCAGCATTTAATGGCAGAGTATTACTGTTACACCACTCATGAAGCTTATTTAGGTTATTTTGTATCCTCTGACAGTCCTCCAAGGACTTTGTACCCCAGTACAATTTTAGGTCATCGGCATATAACAAGCATGGTATGTCTATGGAGTCCACAATATCATTAATAAAGATAACAAACAATAAAGGGCTCGGGACAGAGCCCTGTGGCACCCCAGAAGTCGCCGAAATCTCGAAGGAATTATGACTACTCTATAATACGTTATAATGTTCGAAAAAATCATTTTTACCTAACTCTTTTTGTCAATTTGCTTTTAATGCCTCCCACGATCGTTTCTCAGAAAAATTGTTAGAAATGAAGGTGTATAGCATTAAATGTTGGCGTTACCATGATGATTAACAATATTTTAACAATAGAAATAAGGTAGTTGCAATTGACACACAATACTTTTTTTATAATTATAGCTTTTATTATATTATTACGAATCATATAATGAAAGTATTTACATGGCTGATAGTAATTAAAATAAGCATTTAAGGTGACATCTTGGTTTTTTGAGGCAGAAGGGTCGAGGGTCATTCATCTTTGTCAGTAGTGGAGACGTTGTCCAAAGAAATTGGTAGTGTATCGATGTCGTCGTCGTCGCCTTCTTCCTGAATTAATATTCCGACTTTGTTGTTGCAACTGCCTTTGCAATTCGGACATGCGACAGATCAGTTTAACGATGCTTTTCTACAACCACACCTACCACAGTCACATCCTTTCGTGCATCGGCAAAAAATCATCTTCAAGATTTCGTCAGGAGCAGCATCCAACTCCAACAGTTTCGGAACCAGTTAGTCATTCCTCCTCTCCCAACCCCAATTCGGCGCCCCACCATTAGGTTCCTCCCCTAACCACAGGTGTATTTGGTGGTACGTCCGAAATGTACTTAACAGCTGCTTCAGTTGGAGGGAGAGTTGAGAGATCAGGCTTCACGTTTGCAGCTGCTTTGACAAATGATTTATAGCGGAACTCATTGAGGGATTTTTCTGTGGCTGGAGCACCATACCATAAGAGAGTACTTACGATCCCAGCTATCTCAATGGAGTCAGGGGAATTTGAGAAACGTTTATTCAAATTCAACATAAAATACATTTCTTTTTGATTTATATAAACAATTGAAATTATTAAAGTTATATATTAAGTTATGCGGGAACAAACTTGCAAATAACTGTACAAACGTTTTAATAATATTATTTAATAATAAATAACTTTACGTTTTCAAAAATGATCGATTTCCATTGACGCATCTATACCTCGAAAACCGTTAGGAATTCCAAAGATATGTATGGAGACAATTGTATATAATTAGCTTTCATTTTTTTAAAATGAGCGTAAATGTTAGAAATTCTACAACTTTTGGTTAGTTGAAAATAAAGTAGCAAAAGTTTATATGAAATTAAAGGAAATTTAATGCTCTACAACTTCGTTTTTCTGGGAAACGATCGTGGGAGGCACTAGAAGTAAATGTTTGACAAAAAGAGTTAGGTAAAAATGATTTTTTTGGAAATTATAGATTTTCAATAACGTATACCCCAAAAACCGTTGGAAATTTGACAAATATGTATAGAAACAATTTTATCGGAAATTTAATTAGCTTTCATTTTTATTTAAAACTTATTTTTTCATGTACTCTACACCTCTGTTTTGAGCATTCATTGACTGGAGTACCTACATGCGTTTAAAATTCATAACACTACTCTTGTTATAATTCTACTTAGATAGACATATAGTTTGTGTGCAATATGCATTTTAGAATAAGAAGTTATGGTCAAAAAACAGTAAATATTTCCCTATCGGACCTCTCTCTCTCTCTCTCGGATATTCTCACCTTAACAAATTTATCAATGACTTCTTTATACAAGTTGAAAAATGACTCGTCAACGGATGTCTGTTCGTTTTTTGAGGTTATGTGAAGCTTTTGAGCTTTCTAACCCCCCTAGTTTTGTTGTCTTTTCAAAAACAAAGATATTGAGACCTTACCCGTTCTGATAGGACCAACAGAACTGCAGATATTTAAAAAAGAATTTAAAAAAACCAAGGACGACACCTGTGGCCATTTTGCATAAAAGTGGCCCTATATAATAGTCAACATGAACGTGTGCATAAACTTATTCTCAATCTAACACACGTTTCATTACCTCCCGGATGCATGCTTTGCATAATTGTTAGTATACCTTCCGCCTATCCTTCCTCGTGTTGTCATTTCCATGTTTTAACCCCATCTAAATATCCCATTCAGCCAAGTCGGAGAATCACAGAGTGCAACGCCGGCGTGATCTCGTTCCATCACCATCCACCGTGCTCAGGATATCCGCAAATAATGACACATTCGTAGGTCGTTTACAGCCGGCTGCGATTTTGTTTGAAACAAGAGCACTAAAAGTGGAAACGATGGTAATCGTTTTGTGCTGGAGAGTTCTCTGGCTAAACATTACTAATCGGTGGCTATAACGTTTTCCCAGCTGAAATTTTAATTGCGTGTTTCTAGAGAATTGATGGTGTTCGCTGAATTAGTTATTTATGTTGGTTTAGGTGCCATAGTTTCTTCTTTTAGTGAATTATGTAGAATACAATACTTTGAAAGCCTTGAGACCCCATAACTTTCTTGCAATAATTACTTTCAGAACACTAACTGGTTTTATATAAATTGTAGAGATAGCTACAGCAGTAAAGTAGCTTCTACTATAATGCCTCCTTAAATGGACATAGTTATACGTGTTGTTGTGTCACAGCACATTCAACATGCCATATAAATTACTTGTACAAAATGTGTTAAAATATTCTACCGTATGAATATGTCTAACTGACAAAGTTACAGATGTTAAAAGAAGTTGTCTCATCGTCATTTTAACGATGTCATATATTAGTGAAAGATGTGATGTAGGATTTGTTTCGAGTGTTTGTTAATTTAGTAATATTGTTACGTGTATACGATCTGCAGTAAACATCCTGTATGTAAGTTCAAATAACTTGCAACAAGAATCTTCACAAGCCGCTGATTTATTAATCACTTAATTTTACAATAAATAATGCTTAAAAATAACACAACATAAATTCACCACTTTAAATCACAACTTGATACTGTTTCTTATTTCATCTTTCACTTGCTTCATTTGGCCCCTACTCCTTTTTTGTGGCCTTTTTGTGGCTGTACATACCTTGCATTTGCGACACCAAGCCTTCCACATCTTGGCGGCTATTTATCCAATAAAATCGTTCCCTTACGTTAGCCAAGGTCTTATTAATGCCAAAATGCCCCCCGGAGATTTCATCATATATTTCCTGAAGTACTTTCGGGACACAGCACCTAGGTATCACCAGGCGCATGGTAACTTCCGTCCCATCTGGGATTTCCCATGCTCTCTTTAACAGTTCATCTGTAACCTTGAGGGAGTCACATTGCGCCCATAATGTCTTCAGTTTGACACTTTTGTTCGAAACATCCTTTCATTCTGGTCGCGTTCCTTTTTCTTTTGACTTTAATATAAGACCAATTACATTGTCATTCAATTGTTTTCGCCTTAAAATCTCTTTTGTCCAATTGTCTGGAACATTTACCTGCATTGTGTTTACTGTTACCATGCTCTGTGCTTTTTCAACTCGATAGCAGTACTTGCAGTCATCTTTACACAGTCTTCTTGATAGAGCATCTGCATTTTTATGAGATTTTCCAGGTCGTTGTTCGATTCTGAAGTCATACTGCTGCAATCTCTCTATCCAACGAGCCAGTTGCCCTTCTGGGGTTTTAAACTGCAATAGACATCTTAACGCAGCATAGTCAGTCCTGATTTTGAAGTGTTGTCCGTAAAGATACTGGTGAAAATGGTCCACGGATTTGACAATGGCCAATAGGTCCTTCCTTGTTGCACAATAATTTCTCTCTGGTTTGGACAGCACCTTACAGAAATACTCGATTGCTTTTTCCTCTCTATTTTGGATTTGAGACAGTACACATCCAACTTCTGAGTTGCTAGCATCCGTGTCTAGAATATACGGGCCCTTCTGTAGGGGATATTCTAGCACGGGACTACTGCATAACGCTGCCTTGAGCTTCTTCCATGATGCTTCGCATTTTGGTGTCCACTGATATTTAACTTTTTGCTCCGTTAGCTGGTGCAGTGGCTTTGCTATATCCGCAAATCCTTCCACAAAACGTCTATAGTAAGTTCAGAGGCCAGGGAAGCTGCGTAATTCATGAACATTTGAAGGTTTTGACCAATCTCGTACGGCATACTGATTCTTATTTCATCTTATCTGCTTGTCTAATATAAAACTGTCCTCAGTGCGTTTGGATCCACTGTATATATACCCGCATCGAATATAATCGGTTATTCTAGAATCATTACGGCGCCTCCGGCTCTTTCTCACGCATTCCATCTATTCCAATCTATTTTATTTCATTTGCGAACACAATTTTTCATAAGTGGTTACAACAGTATTTGGAACAATAATTCTATAGCTGGTATTTCATCCTACTTTAATTAATCACACGGCCAGCTTGATTTAGGTATCTGTTAAGTTCTTTTTTGCGAATGAAGTGAACAACAAAAATTCATTCGAGAAATTCAAAGCGTTCCGCAATAACTTCCAAAATTATAAAAAAATTAAAGATAAAATTTTTACATTTACCACTGATTAATTTGTCATCTAAGGGTATCACTCATTTTTAGTGCCTTGGGAAACATATTATCCAATGCGTTTTCGAATGATATACCATGACAATAGATCAATATGTAATAATAAAAAGTATCAATTAAATAAATAATTTCTGGTTTTGATACAGAGAGATGAGGTGTGATATACTCATATACCTTGCACACATAAGCAAACATATTAAATAGATTACAAAAATATTAGTAGAGAATACACAATGGATCAAATGACGATTTTTTTATTTTCAAGTTTCAAAAATACTTTATATTATATAATTTCTCTATTTATTTTCTTTAACATTAAACATATAGGTAATTACCATACGATAGCTAATTATAAAGTAAAATACAAGGTCTTAATAACAAGCATATATAAGTAAGCTGAGAATTTTTTATGTAACTAAAAATATATTTGCTTAGTAATGAGGTAATGATAGTTTCATGTATTTGTTGACGGTAAATATAATTATTATATTGTCAAAAAGAAATAAAATATAAACAATGAATCCCAAATAATACCAACGTACATGAGAACAAATATCGCCAACCTTTTATGTTTTATTAAATGGAAACAGTAAGTAAATAAAATAGTAAAGGTAAAAATAATAATCAAATAAGAACTATTACAAATTATATAAAAAATATTTAAAAAAAGGTTTTATTTAAATGCTCTAAAAAGTAGAAAATAAACTTTGACATAAATCAAACCCGTCATTTTGTTAGATAATATAATTTTTTTATGATATAAAAGCTTGTCGCGAGATTTTCCTGTGTAAAGGAGATTGTTCACGACAAGCTTTTATATCATTAAAAAAATTATATAATTGTTACGTGTTTACAATTTCCAGTAAACACCCTGTATGTAGGTTCAATTATTACAATAAGAATCTTCACAGCCCACTAATTTATTAATCACTTAGTTACAATATTTATTCCTTATACTAAAACACACTAATTATACTTTTAATTTACTATAAATTCACTACTTTAATTGACAACTCGATACTTTTCCTTATTTCATCTTAACACTTGCTTATCTAATATAAAACTGTCCCAGTGACCTAAATTTTCTAGAATAATCCAGCGTTGTTCGCGATGTTTCTCGTCCCTAGCGTATTTTCTATACATTCCAGTGACGTAGGCGTGCACATAATATAATGTAACAAATTGATGTGTTTGATTTACTTCATAGTTTATTTTCTACTTTTTAGAGAATTTGAAAGAAGCTTTTTTAAAAATATTGTTTTATATAATTTTATTTTTTACTTTTTAGTCTTTTGATATGCTGTAATCCCTAGATATCGATTTTGAGACGCATCGCATCATAAATGGTAAAGTCGTCCGCCATCTTGAACTAATTTTTTTATTAGAAATCCGTAATCCGCGATCCCAAAAACCCCCAGATATCGATTTTGATCGATTTGGATCTAAATGACAAAAGTCGTCAGCCATATTGGCGCCGCCATTTTGAATTTCTGAATTTTGATTAAAAATTCATAATCCGCGACCTAGAAAACCCCCAAATATTGATATTGAGTTGAATCGGATCTTAAACGATAAAGTCGTCCGCCATCTTGAAGTCGCCATCCTGAACTAAATTTGTGACTAGAAATTCGTAATTGGCGAACCCGAAAACTCTCAGATATCGATTTTGATCAATTTGGATCTAAATGACAAAAGTCGTCAGCCATATTGGCGCCACCATTTTGAATTTCTAAATATTGACCAAGAATTAATTCATAATTCGCGATCTCGAAAACCCCCAGATATCGATTTTAAGTCGAATTGGATCATAAACGCAAAAAGTCGTCCGCCATCTTGTTTTTTTCTTATATGAAAATGTTAAACTGTATTGTCACCGGACTTATACACATGTGCAAAATTTCAAAGCTGTATCTTAATTAGAACTAATCGAAATTTTGATTGCAAGATTTGACCTGAACAAACTAACTAACAATTGCAAGTTTAATAAAAGCTTTTAAAAAACTGTTTTCCACTGCACTAGACTGATTCATTAAAATTTTTCCACTGCATATTACAAATTAATATTTTTTCACTTCTTTTTGCTATATTGTTATTATTCTATTCTAATTTAATTTCTAATTAGTCCTGTGTTACGTAAACAATATCAATTACATCGCAGCAAATTTCAATTATTGAGCACATTTTTCTGCATACAGTAAATTAAATTCTATGGCATATTGCATGACGAAATTATCTTGATCTGATCACTGCGCTATCTCAACTAGCACCGCTCTGGGGACACTGTATGATCCTTTTATACTAGTAGACAGGCACTTTGGTCTGTTCTAAAAGTGTCTTCAACTTTCCCTATTAAAAGTCTACATATTTCTTAACACATCACGGTTGCCATCTGTCCGCAAGATAGTGTGCACATATTAATTTAAGGTATTCTTATTATTTCTTTACGAGAAACCTAACTTCGCCCACGCAATTTCGCAGCAAGATTTAGACACACTCAAATCTGCATAATGAACCTTCATATAGTTAACAGTTATGCAATAACTGGTGGAATCAAATTCTATATTTTTGTTTTATATTCCATGTGGAATTTTATGCATGGTCAACGGTTTTTATTACCTATTCTAATATCTTAACTTCAAACATCATTCCTTTCGTAAAGCTTCTAGAGCGAGAAATTCGTTTAATATCTTCTATGATTAGTTCATAAAATCATGGAGGATATATATATCTCTTTAATCATAAGAAATATATTTAGGATGGTTTTGGCAAGTTATAAAATACCAGAAAACAACCTTAACACATTTGCCAGACTGTTTTCATCTGCCTATACTGACCCAGGACACTCAATAAATGACGATCAGGAAGGTAATGTTATAATTTTACCTAATGTAAGAGACAGTGGTGTCTTGCAAGCTTTCAAACGCATTAAAACAAAATTTCCATTGGCCCCGATGCGCGATGGATTGATTATCAGTTTCCTTTATTAAGCAAATATATGACAGGCCTATTAGCTTACATAATTTAGTCATAAAATGTTCGGTTTTCCCTAATAAATGTAAAATTTAATCTATCCTATCCATACAAAGGAAGCAAAAAATCAATTGAAAATTATCGTGCTATACCGACACTAAATAACTTTCACAAACTATCTGAAATTGTCTAATATAACTTTATTTATCCTCGACTCTCTCAATAAATATCTGAGAGCCAATACAGTTTTGAATCCGAACGTTCAACCGTTACTAACTAAACTTGTGTTAAACAGTATCTGAGATTCCTAAATCTGAGGAGCATATGGACTTCTCAAAAGCTTTTGACAGATTAGACTATGATAAACTACTGAATAATTTGAAAATATGTGATATTTAAAATAACTGGCATCAAAATCAACAGCCCAGAATCAAACTTTCTCTGAAACTTTTACAAGTCTTGCTGTCTTCAAACGATTCTAAAATATTGTCTATAACACCAAGGCATGGCTATTAATCAGAAGTTCTTGTTGGCAATTCACATTAAAAGTAAATTGCGTGGCAAAGCTGCCGAATTGATGAATTCTCGAAACCTAGCCACTTGGCCAGAAATAAAATCCTATCGACTGCGCCAATTATTATATTTTGTTTTGTGTTATAGATTGTTTAAAACTTGTTTCTTAATTTAAATTAAGAAGAGATTACATTGAAAAAATACTATAATAAATCGAATTGTTTAATAAGACATGAGTATAGGAACTGGTGATTTTGGGGGCGAGCGTAGGTGCATCTCTACTACACACCTATATAGATGTGTAAAGTAAAGCAAGCAGTTAGTACTTGGATGAGTTCCCTGTTCCAAGAAAATACAGTGCTATCGAACATTTTCTAGCGGGTTGTAATCAGTGCATACGACAATCTTAGGAGAAGACTGCGAAGTGGATACACCATCATTCGGAAGGGATGTAAAGCTGTCAGTTGCTTGTCTATTAAATGTTAGGCAAGTAAAGAATGTCTACTCTTCGACAGAAAAGAGGTTCGGCAAAATTCGTGATTGCAGATAGCTCGTCACCAGACGTCGTTGATAGGCCGGAGACGCGGAATAGGCCGACGTTACGTTAAATAAATATATTTAATAAAACCTAGTGATACAGGCGTCATCACATTTAAAAGCTAAGCGAACCAAATATTGAACAAGGAAACGCAAGTTTAGTATTCAGTATAAAATATGTGAAACTAAAGTGTAATATATTTTTAAATAATGAGGGAATTTGTTATCAGCGTGTAGCTGTAGAGAATAATTTGAAATGTTGCCAAAGTCACGTATAACTGTGTACAGTGTCTCAAATGATAAATAAATAATACCACAGAAATTAGACAACCCTCAATTAAAGAAACCAGAGGCTTATGCGGAAGGGGATACACATTGAAAAAAGCGGACATACAATATCCTGTGCAGTGCCAGTGCTGGAACGGTTCGAACTTAGTAGCGTGATACCTGTTCTATTAATCGCGATTGCCACTTCGCACATTAACCAACACAGCTATCAGCTAGATAAAAAAATACTATTAATATAACATAACATACAGATTCTATGTCAATTTACATATGATTATATGTTCCTATTTTATAACTGCAATGAATATTGTATTTGGTTTGTAAAATAATAAACACCACAGGAATTAGACAACCCCCAATTCCAGAAGCCAAGGCTTGTGCGGGAGGGGGTTACACATTGAAAAAACGCGGACAACATTTCCAACAACCATTTCCTCCGACAGTGCCAGTGCCGGAGCCAGGATTCGAACCCGGTGGTGCGATGTCCACCTCGCGCCTTAACCCACTCGGCTATCGACCAGACCAGATAAAATATAATAAAAAATAAAATAGGTTTAATAACTATATTATAAAATTTATCATACATATAAATACACATTCCACGCCCTAAACAGATCTATCAACACACAGCTCTCATGTCCCATGTCATACTAATGAATTATTAATTTTTACCAATCTCGAGGTAAAATTTCAATAAAAAAACAACGAAAAACCTTGGCGTACTTATTTCTTATCAAGCTTTTTTTTGTGATATCGGTAATGAAAATATAAAATGTCGTCTGTTCCATCTCGAGGTTACAACATGCACGCTTGAGCTGTTATTGAATACAATACCTAGGCTGGGTGATTATTATTCATCGCCTGTTCTAAATTAACAGGTCACGCGCGAACGTATTAACTAAATAAAAAGTACTACTGACTAGTATGTAGTAAATTTTATTTATGGACTTGACTTTTTGTATGTTAAAAACCTGCCTCTCTTTTTTAGTTTAGTTAAACTTCAGCTTTAGATATTTAAAATGGAATTTACCAAACCACAGCGTTTAAAAAAAACTTCCAGCATTAGATCAATTAGTTTCTAGCAACATTGCACACACCTAAAATGAGAGAATTTAAAAATGTGCGATTTTAAAATAAAAATAAGTAATCATTTATATAAAAAAAAATTTGGCACTTAAAAGAGGAAATAATATTTCTTATTAAATATACGATGACTAATGACGACGAATTATTGACGTCATTTCTGAGATATTTACAAAAAACGCATTATATACAGCATGTCCCATTTTGGTTGGAACCACCACTATAAAAAGTTTATTTAATGAAAATATAATAGCGTGGCCTACTATGATTTTTTTTCGGGTCAGAAAATAGTAAAATCTTATTAGCGATTTTTTTATTTCAAATGAGTGCGCCACTGGATTCAGCAACCCTCCAAATGTGTACCAAATTATCATTGAAAAAGTCGTATTTTTGGATTTTTCCTGAGAAAAATAAAAATTCAGAAATCGCCGAAGAAATTTAACTGTTGCATGATTGTGTATATGTGAAAGAGTGCCTTGACTGAAATAACTGACAAATGAATGGATTCATTGTTAAAAAAACAGTAATGCTCAATTTAGAAATTTATAATTATCAAACAATTTTTATCCTTTCATACTAATGACTAACAAACAAATAATTAAAGAGAAGTGACACAAAAAATTTAATTTACCTAAAAATATTACAAAATAAATAAATAGAACAATTAAATGTAGGTTCTCTATGCTAAGCCACCTTCAACTTCTATACATTTATCGACCCTCTCACGATGAGTCTATCCAAGTAACAATAATGCTCTTATTGCGATCTCCAAGGTCGCTTTAAACCTATACAACAAAACTTAGAATAAAACCAAATGATCTTCAAGACAGCCTTAGGACCACCATAAAGCAGCTTCTTAGCCAAAAAGGGCCCATCCTAAAAGGGCCTTCAAGACTAAATTTTAAAACTATATTAAAACCATTTAGTTTTAACTTAAATATATATTTAATAATATATTCTTAGAAAGTTCTTCAAGGCATGTTTAAATTTTTGTATTAAAACTTATTAACTGACGTTTTGCATTTAAAATATACTTGCAGCAGACTAAATATACTTTATACGAGGATAATTGGAACTGGTCAGTGTTAAAGCACAGGGCCGTGCGCACTGAACTTGATATTTTGTCGTATATATTTAGCAATGGTATCGAGATTCGAATGGTAGTTGAAACTGTGCAGGCGAGTCCGAGACTGGCAATGTAATCAGTCTGAATGAACCATCTACGACTGCACTGGTTTAAAAATAATAAAACGGACAGGCCAACTAGCATAAAAAAACTCGTAAATCGCTTCTCAATAGTCAAAGGTGAACTTCCGCTGTGCTGTTAATGTGCCAGTGCAGTGCGTAAATACCTGTTATAATATCAAGCGTAGGAGTTTAGTTAGTTATTGTTCATATTTATAAATATTTACTACTATATAAAAGATAAAATATTTTAATTATTTACTAATTTACCATGGCTTTCTGGAGACCATTTGAAACAGAGTATAATATAATAACGCCCGAAAATCTTATTATTTTCTTATGACAAGCATTTCTATTGACCTCCGCCCACGTACAATAAAGAGATGCCGACTGTTTTTGCCGGCTTTTAGTTTTTATACGGTTTCAATTAAATTCGTTTACACTTTACCTTGGGAATCGTTGTAATTAATCCTAAAAGGGTTTTATATTGTTTACTTCGGACAATTTTTGTGTGAGGTTAAAACGGCGAGCCTTTATATAATGGCAGAGTGGTAATATGCAAATGCAAACTATTCTGGTAAAGAATTTAACAACGGAAGGCACTTTTCTGATAAAATATTAAAATACTTTTACATAACTAGAGCGTCATCAATTTAATGTTTTTTTTATTATTTAAAAAATATCGTCAAATTCTATTTTGCATCTAAACATCTAAATGCATTTTTTTATCAAATTGCATGTTTGGACACACCGTTCTTCAGTTATTTAAGGATGTAAGGTGCATATATTTTAATAATAACATTTTTTTCTCCGGCTCTTGGAAATGTCCATCATGGCGGAGTCTATATTTTGATAAAAACTGATTGCAAGTTTATAGAACATTTTAAATCTTTTTTTTTATATACATTTATTTAACGTCGGCCTATTTCCGCTACTGAGGCCTAACACCGACGCCTGTAGACGAGCTAACCCCAACCAGGAATTTTGCCGAACCTCTTCCCTTAAGAAGAGTAGGGATCTTTTACTTGCCTAACATTTAATAGACAAGGGACCGACGGCTTTACCCCCCCCCCCTCCGAAGGATGGGATATCCCCTATACAACCCTCGCCTAAGGTTGTACAGCTTCCGCGCATACACTGATATACAAGCCGCTGGAAGAGGCGAGGACGCGGTCTTCGTTGGAACGGTCAACCATCCAACTACTAACCGCGCCTTACGTTGCTTTACATCGCATATTGAAGTATGTACATAGTAAAGACGCACCCACGCTCGCCCCATTTTAAATCTTACAAGACTTAAAATATCGATTTATTTACCACTTTAAATACAATTACTTTCGCAAACGTCTATTTACTCTCATTTTAAAACTGAGTTGCTTTAATATGTTCAAACTCATGGCCTTATTGATTTAAAGTGGTTTGGCGCACGAATGAAATCCTAACCTTACAAATTATGCTGGTTTTGTGATTGCTGCATTTAGTGAATTTTCATTTTTATGTGCCTAATTTAATTAAAAAAGAGGTAAGTTTTGCATACTGCTGTTACATTTTCTTACATTTTCTCCGAATGGTAGAATTAGTTAATAAAGTCGTCAAAAATCCAACAGGCATTTCTTTTAACCAAATTGACTAAATTAAAACCTTCGAGCTTTAAAATATTCTTAATGCACTCACTCTTTACAACGTAAAAATTATGTTTTTGGATTTAATATGGAATTTTATTGAGCATATAGGCTTAAGATAAAATAGTTTTCTTAATGGGCTTTAATGAGTACATCAAGGGTACTCCATAAAACTACATTAAAACTATATGTTCCAAAATGGATTGTTTTAAAACCAACTTGCTATTTAATCCTTTAAAAAAGCAAATAAGTTTTAAAATAGCCAATCTCAAAAGTATTATAAAACCAGTATAAGATCAACAAGGCATTAAGAGCAAATAGTTTTTATTTTAATTTAAAGAGCACATTAAATTCTTTGCATAAGAATAAGTGGTATTTAAGAACTTTTAGGTTATCTTAAGATAACTTTAGAACCAATATCGTTTTATTGAACATATTAATGCACCTTTAAACCCTAAATTAATCAGAATTACAATACAATTGTTAATTGGGTAATTCTGTCACATAGTTCCTGCCTATTTTGTGGTTGAAATTTATAAACTTTGCTTTTAAGAGTACTCCACAAATATAAATCCAGGGGTGTTATATCCGGCGATCTTGGCAGCCCGGCTATCAATGGACTACTACGTCCCATCCACCTACCGGGAGAATTTTGGTTGAGCCACGTCCTGACAATTACTGCATGGTGTGGGGTACATCTATTTAGTTACTTAGTGAATCTAGTTCCAAAGCTGATTCCTCAAGAACTCAAAATCAAAATTTAAACTGTTTAAATTTTCATTTAAAAAAATAGAAACCAATTAAGCGCTCGTTGAAAATACCACACCCGATTTTTATTTTTTGTGAATATTGACTTCTGAAATTGATTACCCAATTGGAATTGTCCTTTGCCCAAAATCTACAATTCTGTGAAGAAACCACACCATTTGCGGTGAATGTAGCCTCATCGCTATAGATGATTAAAAAAAGTGGATCATTCAAATACTCTCCTTGAGCCCACAGGCAATACTCAAACCTTCTTTCTTCGCCACCTACTTGCAAAGTATACAAAAATTTAGGTTTGTATGGTTTTCGGTTACGATTTTTAAGGAACCTGCAAATGGTATTTTGAGACTTGTTTAAATTTATAGCAGCATTCCTCAACCTTGAACGAGAGTTTTCGTCAAAATATGCTAAAATGGCGAAATCATCAAGCTGCCTCTGGCGACCAGATCCTGTAGAATTTGCTTCAGAAACACTACCGGTATCATTAAAACATTTTATTATTTTTCGAACGGTGCTGTCGTTGTGGCGGCCGTCGATTTGGATTTCTTCTTTTAAATTCTCGGGCAAGATTATCTTGAATATCTAACAATATATCCAATTTCTTTTCATCGTCTAAAATGCGTTTCCTACCAGATTTAGGAATTTCTGTGACATATCCAAATTCAGGAAATTTGTTTTCTACTCTACTAACCGTATACTGTGAAATGCGCGGTCAGGATACTTAGTACTGAAGACGTCACATACCTGCTTCTGCGTTCTTGTTTTATCACCACATCCTCATAATATCTTAAAAATATTGAAATGCAGATTAAGTCAAACCCGAACAGATTTTGGTCACATATTAATAATATGAGGGATGTTACTAGCATTCCAAGTGTAATGACGTAAGATAATGTACCTTTGAAGGGCCCTCAACAAATTTTGAACGGATTTGCATCCTTTTTTCAATCTTCTTTTACAACGTCCACTAACTTTGGTATGGAAGCCACTGACTCAAATAGTAATGTACCACATCTCGCTATTCCAATAATTAATGAAGTAGACGTATTAAATGCGCTTAAATTGGTCAAACCGAAATTAACTACTGGTCCGGATGGAATACCCGCATTTCTTTTGAAAGATCGTGCTGTACTATTTGCTTTTCCTTTGTCAGTTATTTTCAATGTATCTCTTCAAACCGCTACGTTTCCTAACCTATGGAAACAAGCTAAAATTTGCCCCGTTTATAAAAAGGATGACAAGGCTGCAGTTGAAAACTATAGACCAATTACCATTTTATGTAACTAACTTCAGCAAATTATTTGAAAGTGTCGTTTACAATATTTTATTTTCCCATGTTAAATCTCAAATTTGCTTTAATCAGCACGGGTTTCTCGCTGGTAGATCGACTGTTACAAATCTGACTTGCATAACTCAATTTATTGCGGAGACGTTAGATGGAGGAGGTCAAGTTGACGTCATATATACAGATTTCTCTAAAGCCTTTGACACACTCGATCATGGTATCTTTTTACAAAAATTGTTCAACTTCGGCCTTACCGAAACATTTACTAACTTTTTTTACTCATATCTATCTGATAGGAAACTTACTGTCCAATACCATGGATTTAAGTCTGATGAAATAACAGCAACGTCTGGCGTTCCTCAAGGGTCCGTTCTTGGACCCTTGTTATTCATAATATTTATTAATGACATTAACTGTGAACTTCTAAATAGCACTCTGCTGTACGCTGACGATTGCAAGCTGTATTCGGCCGTCAACAATTTAAACGACTGCTTTAACTTGCAAAAAGATTTGCAACAAATTAGTACGTGGTGTGACAAAAATAAACTGCATCTAAATATTAATAAATGTAAATAAATGACTTTCACAAGAAAGCTTAATCCAACGGAGTTTACTTATTCTTTAAATGATATTCAGCTATCTAGTTGTAGTCAATTTAAAGATCTTGGGGTCATCTTCGACAGTAAGTTAATCTTTAATAATCACATAAATGCTATCGTAGTCAGTTCTTACAGAAACTTAGGTTTCATAATCAGAAATACCAAAGACTTTGTGGATAATAACACCTTGATATTGCTGTTTAATGCATTTGTCAGATCAAAATTAGAGTATGCCTCCATAATCTGGAGTCCAGAATACGCCGTGCATAAACTTAGCGTTGAAAAAACGCAAAGAATTCTCAGTAAATATCTTTGGTATAGAAATGACGGAATTTATCCAGCAAGAGGTACACCTCAATGTGATCTATTAAACAGATATTAAATACATGATTTGGAATCCCGACGTAAGTATTCTTCGATTGTGTTTTTATATAAAATTTTGAATAATGTGATTGATTGCCCTGAGTTATGTAGTTATGTCAAATTAAATGTACCATCAGTTCATACACGCTCAAATAATTCTTTTTATTTAAATACGCCTCGTACAAATTTACTTAAATCTTCACCCTTGCATATGATGTGTTTAAAGTATGCATATATACAGGACGATGTTGATATATTTTGTACTACTGTTTAAAAAATTAAGCAATTTGTATTCCATTCAAACTAAAAATATTTATTAGTTTATGTACAAATATTTTATGTAATTATACTTAAGTTTTTCATATGTATTTATCGTACAAAATTCTGTAACAATGTTATGTTCTTTCCTACCCTGTAATTGGATTTGTTATCTGTTTGGGTAGTTGTATTCTAAATAAATAAATAAATAAAAACCAAAATTTCAATTCTTTGGGTAACCGAAAGACTCATTGTTAAAAAAAGGATCAACTTAAAAATCAGCGATAAATAACTAGAATCATAAGCACAGATGTAGCAAATACAGAAATTATAATTTTTTTCTGATATGTAAAAAGAAACTCTTTTTACTTCTTTCTTTTGGTTGGGTCTTTTGCCACCTGCGTATCAGAAAAAACGATACATTTAAATTGAATGAAAATTGAATTGAATTGAATTTAAAATGAATTAGAAAAGTCAGATTTGACAGACTTTTAGTACATAAAATAGTTTAGGATACATTGGATTGTATACATTTCAAAATTTTCAAATTAAATTTTCTTGATGAAGAATACACAAAATTCAAAAAATCTTATATTGCTGGATATAGAGTTACAGACCTTTTCAAATGAGCTGTCACACGCACCCTCGTTCCATTTAAAAATTTTAAAGGGGTAGTTGTCACTTCAAGGGGGTTAAAGGGGAGGTATAAAATTATGCTCAAAATATGTCATTTTAGAATTAAAAATTGATGTGTTTTATAATTTTACTCATAAACTGTTAATTACGTAGATAATGAATACGATACGAAAGTAATAAATATTTTATGTACCTTAAAAAATAAATCATTTCCAAGAAAAAATGGAATAACAATGAAAACGTTAAAGCTAATATCCAGTCACAGTTGTAAATCTATAGCGAATAATATTAATAGTCTTTCTCTGTTTAGGAACTTAATTTATCAACTAAAATTTTACAGTCTTTAATCATTTTTAATGTCTTCAATACTTTCAGAATTGTTAAATGCTTTCTTCGAATCAACTTATTAACTATTAATAATTTATTATAATTTTATGGTAAAGACACAATTTTATAAGTTACAAAAGCCGTAAAATAATAATACATTAAACAACAAGTTTAGAAAAGCAAAGTTTTAATAAACGAGTATAGTGTTTGAGTACGAGCGAGCGCAGCGAGCGAGTAACTTAAAAACTATGAGTTTAATAAAACTGCTTTTCTTACGAGATTAGTTTATACTATTTTTTCGTATTTTGTGTTAGTAAGTAATTATAAGCAAATAGTGATAAATATGGAAGCATTAGAAAGTTTGAAATTTAAAAAATGTCATAATAGGTACTTGTGTAGGATTTTCGTAACCTAGTGACTGACACGGCTTTGTTTATCAAAAAGCGGGTAAATAGAGCATCTCGTACCGTGACGAGGGTTCGAATCCTATTGTTTCAGTTTTTTTTTTTACTACATTTTGTTAACATCTAAAATACGTAATACGAGTATTTCTTTAGGTTAGTTCGTTAAGTTAAATATGTTGATATTATTTTATGTAGTATAGTTGCTTGTGATAGATAATTTCCCTTGCCCTTGTCATTTATGAGTGACGTATTATGGCACGAGATGCTCTATTTACCCGCTTCTATTTATCATTCAAAAATCATATCATAATAGTTTTCAGGAAGAACAAGTGGAATTGAATAAATATCGTGTGGTTAACTTTTCAAATTTAATTAATTGTACTTTTAATATATATAACAATGACATAACAATGTTTCCAATATTTAAATAAACAAATTTCTGATTTTATTAACACTGACATTACTATATAGTAAAGTGACAGTTCGATGTGGTAAAGTGTCACTTTATTAAACGATTTTGAATTTAATAAAATAACTTATTACCAATCAAAATGCGAAAAAGTTTTATTATCAACAACGAAACCACTAAAGTATTCAGTTAACTGTAAGCGAAATTAATGTATCATGTACAGAAAGATGCCTTTAATCTTGTTTTAATTGGATATCTACTATAATAGAAATAAATATGGAGGCCTATAGATATTCAAGATGAATTCTAAACCTTATTGTCTTCTCAATATGACGTGGGTTTGCTCGTGTCTTAATCTTATTTAAAAATTCCATTCCGACTCAATAAGATACGCCGCACACATCATATTTCTAAATTATCTTCCCTTTAGACTTTTACGAAAATTGAATATCAATTTTCCCCCAGGCCCTGCACGGAATTATCCCTTGAGTAAAACAGATTTTATTCGGAAATTTAAATCGGCTGTCGCAATTTATTACCAACCGCTAAGTTATATAGGGTGGGGCAATAGTGCGCCGGACCTCCATATCTCGAGTTCTATGAAAACTAGAATTTTTTAAAAAATTGCAAGTAAATTAGATAAAAAAGTCTATAACTGGAAATTATTCCCGAACATACAGGGCGAGCCAAAACGAAATTACAGGACCAAGTGCCTTTTTTAAATGGAATGCTATGTATATCGGTACATTTTTTGAAGCCTCTTTTAAGGCTCTATTCATTCCTATATTAGCATTGAATATCTCCCAACCACTTGGATGTAATGAATTTTTTTGTTAAAATAATGCAATCTGCAGATGGATATTAAAAAAATCACCACAGTCAGATTTATGCGTTTTATAAATACTTATGTAAATACCAGTTACGCGACATCTAATTAGTTTTTTTGAATCATTTTCATTTCCTAAAAATGTACAGTGGCCAAAAATTATTTTTCAATTAAGAACATTTTCAATGGAATTTTCTCAATTTCTTCAAATGGAACACCCTGTATATTTTTCAACAATGTGATGTAGAAATAAAAAACTAACATTTAACATTTATAATAAGTGCTCGACGTGTTGCCCATTTTGATTGATACACGTCTTTATGCAAGTTTGAAATGAGGCCATTTAGTGGGACCATATTTCTTCCAATCCGTTGAAATGAGTAAATAGTATTTAACCGGTTCTTTACTGTAATGTTTTTTATGTACATTTTTTGCTGTTTTCGTTATTCGACAAGCAATAAAACCTCAGTTTGGTATAAATTGTCGTGTACAAAGGAGCATTTATCACACTTATCGGTCGTTAGAATTTGTATTGAATTTAAAATATTTTGAATTTTACAATATGAATTTTAATAAAGCGGAACTTGTAGACATGACTTTCGTTTTAGGCGAGTCAGACAGAAATTGTTTACTTGCCAATAGAATTTATCACCAACGTTATCCTGAAAGAAGGATTCCTGATGTTAGCAGCTTCCAAAACCTTCTCGATTTCTGGAAACTGGAAATGTCGAATAGAAAAAAGTGAAAGAATAAAACGTGTTGTGAACGAAGAAAATGAGTTTTCTGTGGTGCTGGCAACGGTTGAGAATCCCCATGTTAGTCAACGAGAAATGAGCTCATTAGTAGGAATAAGTAGGCGGTCTGTGAGTCGAATCTTAAAAACAAACAAGTTGCATACATATCATATTCAAATGCACCAGGAATTATCTGATGACAATTTTCAAAGGCGCCTACAATTTTGTAATTGAGTCAGAGGTGAAATGAAGCATGATGTCACCTTCTTCAATACTGCTTTATTCAGTAATGAGGCAACTTTTCATAAAAATGGATATGTTAATTTCCATTATTATGCTTCGGAAAATCATCACTTTTTTATGCAAGTTGATAACCAACACATATAGTCTATAAACGTTTGGGGAGGAATTATTGGAGAACATGTACTAGGGGCCACATTTCTTTGATGGTTCATTGACTGGAGCTATTTATCTTCATTTTTTGGATAACTATCTGACCACAATTATTGGTAAACCTCCCTGAAAGAATTCGAAATAGGATGTGGTTTCAGCAAGTTGGTGCTCCACCACATTATTTAAATGCAGTTAGAGACCACTTAAATAATACCTACCCTAATCAATGGATTGGAAGAAATGGACCCACTAAATGGCCTGCTAGATTCCCAGATCTTACAAAAATGGATTTCTTTTTATGGGGATACGTGAAGGAAACTGTTTATAGATACACACCAACAACAGTACAAAATATGAAGGAAAGAATACTTTTACCATCACACCGGCAGTTTTAGGAACAGTGGGAACCTCATTTCAAAAGCGCATAGAGATGTGTTTCAATCAAAATGGGCAACATGTGGAACATTTATTATAATTTTTTCTACTGAGTTATTTGAAGAAACCTCTTTTTTAAGTTTATTTTTGAATTTTGTAATTATTGCTCAATAAAACGAAATTGGTTGCAATTAGCCCTATGGAAACACTCACAAAAAATGTTCGTTTATCATTTCTACATCACATTGTCGAAAAATATACAGGGGTTCCATTTGAAAAAATTGAGAAAATTCAATTTAAAATGTTCTTAATTGAAAAATAATTTTTGGCCACCCTATACCTTTTTAGGAAATCAAAATGATTCAAAAACGTTAATTAGATGTCTCATAACTGGTATTTGCATAAGTTTTTCTTAAAACCCATAATTGTGACTGTTGTTATGGTTAAAAACGGGCATTACAATAAAAACAATAATAATAATAAAAAATTGATTAAGCAAAATTGTAACGCCGATGACGGCTCTAACCAATCTTGATTGGTTAGGGAAGAAGCTCTTGCTGACTAGCTTCTTCTAGGGGTAGTAACAAAAAAAAAGAGTGTTTAAAGTGCCCCTTCCGGATACAATTAATATATATTTTTTTTCAGTGCAGAAGCGACACTGGCTAGCTCAGTGGGCGGTGGGGTGAGTCAGTGGTTTATTGGGTGGTAAATAACTCTCAACAAAGGGTAAAAAGAAAATATATATAAATGTATTCAAACCCCTTGAAATTTACAGTGAATTTTTCAATAACACTAAACAAAATATTAGGAGCAATTGGCGCTCGGGTATCGTGAGTGATCACTCGGGTGTACACTTCTGATATATTGAAATTAAATGTGAGTAAGTAACTGAATAAACTAATTAACCTATATATATGACAATCTCCAAATAAATTATGACAACCGTGACCAAAGTTAACCTACTCGGTGAATATGCAATTTAAACTTAGTGCCTGCTGCCAACGCGCGCCAATATCCATTGGCTGGATGTCGGTCTCGATAACTAGGGCCGAGTAGGACTACTACTCTTCGCTCCTAGATTATCTCTGTAGACCTGGACCGGCCTTCGTGATAGGTGGGCCCGCTTACTTCTACCAGACCCAGCTCGCAAATGCGAGATGTGTCGTGGTATTTTCTGCGGACCTCCCCTGGTCCTGGCTGTTGAACCTCGCTGGCTGAGGTCTCTTCTGGCGCTCTTCTTGATATTTTCTTTCTTCGCCAGATGACTACCCCCACGCCCGAGGGGAGAATTCCCAAAATGGCAGTCGTCACAACGCTCTCAGCTGCCGCCAGATGTCAAAAATTGTTCATGATACAGTGACACTACGATACCAGGAAAAAGAAGAAGAAGAAGCCCTGAGGGGTGTTAGGCGGGCTTTTATTAAGTGTGCTGGTTTCCTTTTTCGAAGCTTTGCTTCTGGTGAGTATACGACGTGTGACTTTTTCCCAAAATCTTCGACTCAATAAGCCACAACTTAATTGTAGTGCAATTCTTTTATCCCGATTCCGGAAAATCTTGAAATTTCTAAAATCGCACTAGCAAATTCCTTCGTATAACTCACAGACCACATGAAATCAAAAAGAATAGAAAATGACGGCCCCCTAATAAAAAAACACATTCCTTTCTTTCTTTTTTTGTTGTTTCAGAAGTTCTATGCGCGATAGAAAATATTAAAATTTGAACTATAAGATCATGCGCCTATATCGTGGAATAATTGACCTATTTAAAAACCTGTTTTAGCGAGGAACTTCTCCTATTACCGAGGCAGGTATGCCGATAAATTATTTTTAAGATGACAAATTGAACTAGAATAATAATAATAATAATAATAATAATAATAAACGACTTTATTGGTAAAATGTAAACGTACATATGTAAGTACATTACAAGGAATGACTTAAAGGCGAAGTTTAGCCACATGGCTATTCTTACACTTAACCTTTTAAATCATTAAAAATTACATAAATAAATAATAATAAGAATAACATATGTGACACGCATTATTGTGCTCTAAATTAACAATATGCGAGTAGTATATTATACACAGAAAATTTAAAAAAAGAAATTATACATGTAAATGAATATGTGAAGAAAGTAATAAACAATGATAATAACAATAAAAAGTATCAAACATTTGCAAGATGCAAATGGTACCCAAAAATGTCTAAATATACTTAGGTATTATTGGCATTCATAAACCAAGCTTTAATTTTATTACGGAATGCATTAACTGTCACCAGATTTTTATATGTTGGATCAATTGAGTTGTATAAGTGCACGGATGTGTAAGAGAAGCTACGCTGGAATAATGCAGTGCAATGTTGCGGCATTGTTAGAGCGTACGGATGTCTAATATTTATATTGTGAACTGCGGATCTGAAAACTAACTTTTCTCTCAAATACCTTGGAACAGAGGATTTTATTAAACAGAACAAGAATACCGCGAAGTGAAATTTAACGAGTTGCTCCATCTTTAACCAACGCAGCTCGATATATTTATTTGAAATATGATCAAACTTCTTCAAGTTGTATATGAAGCGACAACAACAATTTTGCATAACTTGTAGCCGATTTTTGGTCGCTTGGTCCAGGCAGAAGAATTACATAAAATTGCAATAATTGAATACGGGCATGACTAGAGTTTCACAAAGTTTTTTACGTTGTTTAAAGTTCAGTATGTGCCTGTTTGCATACAGTACTTTTAACCGGCAATAAAATTTTTGTAAAAGCATTTTTATGTGTTGCACGAAGCGTAATTTTTCGTCTATTATTACCCCTAGATTTTTGGCAAAGGTTGAAAACGATAGATTTTCTTGATTAATTTTCAATTGAACAGATGTCTTTAAGTGATGTCGATTATTTTTTGAGCAAAATAGAATAACAACCGATTTGGTTGGATTAATCTTAAGATTATGTTGATATGAATATTGATAGATGTTGTCTAAGTCCTGGTTGATCAAATTATTGGCAATGTCTGCTTTAGATGGGTCAAAACAATGAAGAAGTTGAGTATCGTCAGCGTAGGCTTGCAGATGCGAACTGGTTACTACCTTAAATATATCTGACGTGTATATGAGAAACAGAAGTGGACCAAGGATGGACCCTTGGGGGACGCCTGACGTTACTGTTTTAAAATCAGATACTTTTTCCGCAACTGATACACATTGACGACGTTCACTCAAATAAGAATCAAAAAACCTCAGAGATGTTAAATCAAAGCCATAGTAATTTAGCTTTGCACATAGAAGCGTATGATCAATTGTGTCAAATGCCTTGGAATAGTCTAGTGAGACGAGAATGGCTGCCAAGCGTTTATCTAGCGCACTGATGATATTGTCACTAAGGTTCAGTAGAGCAGTAGTCGTGCTGTGTGCTTTGCGAAATCCCGATTGATGTGACGGGTAGAATGAGGATTGAATACTACGCCGCAATTTAACTAGAGTAACTGTGGTTTCGATGGACCAAAAATGTAACTTGTTGCTGATCAAAACTGGTACAGCAAGCAATATCTGCGATTTCAATAACGTCACACGGGAATAACACGACGATGTCAACCATGTGACCAACGAGTATTTGCATCACAACAACGTGACTATTGAGTTCCTAGACCGTAGAGAATTAACTTAACAATATATACGTGCATGCAGCCACAGTTTGTTTATGTAGCAAATTATGAGGACCCCAGTTACTCCAATTCAAACGACAAGGTAGGTTGAAGCACATAAAATAATCCAATCCATATTCTAGTTAACTACGTACAGATATTATTCAATCTTCAACCCACGATTCATTGCCTTAATATTGTGCTGCCAAAATAACCCGTAACACTGTGGTGATTTTTTAATATCCATCTGCAGATTGCATTATTTCAACAAAAAAATTCATTACATCCAAGTGATTGGTAGATATTCAATGCTAATACAGGAATGAATAGAGTCTAGAAAGAGGTGTTACAAGTTTATTCCGTGCAGAGTCGTTTCTGGGTTATGTCACTATAATTTTGTAATTTATAAATTGAATTGTTGTTTTGCCTACTTCACTTAGGGACTTTCAGTTTCTGTTCACCTTACCAACACTCTGAGTGAAATTCTGTAGTATCTGTGGCTATCCAGGGACGCGCCTGAATTTCTGTGTAATTGTTAATAATTATTTCATCAGTCATCCTTTCAAGTTTGTTTATTTATATTTGTAATTATTTCATTGACACCATTGACATTGTTAAATAACTTTTGGATTATCCAGCAATGGTCTAGTTATTATTTCAAGCTGCAAGAAAATCAATCCTGCACGGCTATGAGAACATGTGTTTCTGTACTGTGTTCTGTCATATTCGGTTTCTGATGTGATCATGGCGTCGGCGGAAGCTGTTTATTTTTTTGGAGAGCGTTTTTCTCTTGGGTGCGGCTCCTAGCTTTCTTTTTTCGGCTGACCACCGGTAAAGGTGCCTGGTATCATTTTGGCTGTACTTTAAGCTCCAATCTTTTTGATTGTCCGCAAGGGATTTATGTACATAGCCTTTCAGAAGTTATTCTCCACCATTGTGTGTTGCTTTTGGTGAATTTTGATGTTTATAGATGGAGAGAAACTTACCCTCGTGGGATTTTATGGTCTAGGTAAGGGGCATGCCCACCACTACACCGTCATTAATCAGCTCTAACGCCACAATTATTTTCTTTTAGGCACTTGAAATTGTTCATTGCAGGCACTGCTGTTCTTCTATGTAAACTGATTTTAAATCTGGGTTTTAACACGTGTGTCCTGGTGTCCACGATCTGTTTTGTGAGTCGGTGTCCCTGGTTATTTGTATATGGAAGTCACAACAGAATTATAAGGACCCTTAGGAAAAAGGTAACGAACCCAGTTGCTCCCTGTAGCATAAACCATGTTAGACATTATTTACAACATTATTTTCCTCCTCATTAGGGTTCTTGTCTTGGGCTCGAGATTCTTGTCTTGGGCTCGAGAATCTTGTCTTGGGCTCGAGATTCTTGTCTTGGGTTCGAGATTTTTGCTTTGGGCTCTGGATTCCTGTCTTGGGCTCGAGTTCCTTGTTTTGGGCCAAGAATTCGGGATTTCTTCTTTCGGGCCTAGCACTCTGGATTGGGTCAACACAGAAGATCCAGTTCCGGATGCCTTTTTTCACCTAACACCACCTCGACTGGAAACCTGTGGAGCGTAACCCCTGGAACGCAAGTAGTTGGGCCTTCAGCCATTCATAACCTTTGTTTCCCTTATTATTAATCTTTTGCCTCATGTAACAATTTCCCCTTACTTCATTAAATAAACACCTTTTTTACTATGTAAACCACTTGTAGCTACACCTGGGAAATTAGTAAGTATGTGACCAATTGAATACCATTTATTAGTAGTTAATGTGGCCTAAGTTAATAATCTTAAGAATTTGCACTGCTGTATCGGCTCCTGTGTGAGGAGGGAAAGGTCGAAGCACCCCAAAAAATATATATGTATATCTCATATCGACTCTGCCTTTAATAAACCATAATATATTTGAACGTTCTTTTGTATTTGCTCTAGGCAGTACGCTGGTCGTACCTAGACCCTGGGGTCTCCGCAGAGCTAGCCGCACGCTCTACTTTGGGGCTCATACGTGTAGTGCCAAGTTTTTTCCCTTTTTGCTGCCTACCCCAAGTCAATGCCCCTCAGGTAGACATCAGCCTAACATATTTTCTATACTACCAAGTGCTGGTGGCAGAGGCTTCAAAAAATGTACTGATATACATAGTATTCCAGGAAAAAAAAGGCACTTGGTCCTGTAATTTCGTCTTGGCTCGCCCTGTATGTTCGAAAATAATTTTATATCTAGTTTACTGGAAATTTTTTAAAAAATTTCTAGCTATCGTAGAACTCGAGATATCGAAGTCCGACGCACTATTGCCCCACCCTGCATAATGTATCACATATCACCAATGCCATCAGGAAAATTAAATTACTTATTAACCTTTAACAATGGGAACTTGGAACTTTAGGGTCAGTGGTGCTTTCAGGGTTATTGTCACTTAACAATGTAACAAGAGGTGTTTGTATACAGCATGTCCCATTTTACTTGGAATCACCACTATAAAAAGTTTATTTAATGTCCGATTTAGATATATTTTTTAAATATAGATCTTTGAAGAGCGCTTCTGTGTGTTATATTAAAACAACAAAACATAATAGCGTAGCCTCCTATGATTTTTTTCGGGTCAGAAAATGGTGAAGTCCTATTAGCGATTTTTTAATTACAAATCTGAGTGCGCCACTGGATTCAGCAAGCCCCCCCAAATGTGTTTGCACTAAATTTCGTTGAAAAAGTCATATTTTTGGATTTTTCCCGAGATATTCAGAAATCGCTGAAGAAATTTAACTCTTGCATGGGATTTGTATTTATGACAAAAGTGCCTTGAATGAAGTAACTGCCAAATGAATGATTCATTGTTGATGAGTAGATATTGCTTATCTATATTCCTGCTTATTATCATAATTATGCCCGCGCAAAGGTTAACTTTTCAAGAAGAAATATAAATGATTAAAATTGTTGGTGATAGTGTGAGATCGTCATTTCATTTGAAACATTTTGCGATCCTAAAACCATTTTCGAGATTTTAGCGAAAAAGGCGCGCATCTCCGTTGCGCCGCAAAACTGTCAAAATTTCAAAATCTCGGCTCCAATAGCTCGTACGAAGTTAAAAAAAAACGAAGTTGTGCGGATTTTTATTACTTATAATTTTCATGTGTACATATTTTACAGTAAAATTGATATTCTCCAAGTTTTCTGTGAAAAACCTATTTTTTTAACCAATTTTCTCTCCCCTCCCTCCCCTCCTCTGGCGTCTACGGGTGAGGACTTTTGATATATTAAAAAGTACCACAAAATAAGCCTGTTCCCAAAACTTCAGCCCGCTCTGAATTATTTCATCCAAATTTTCCCATTTTACTGGGCTATAGGTTTTATGTGTGTAAAAAATAGGTAATGATTTTTTTTTTAAATAACATAATTTTAATTCAAAATCAACAATCAATAAATGAACAAATCAACAAACAGAAAAGAAACAACAACTATACGAAAAACAGACACCTTAATTAAGGGTTTATAATTACTGTTGTAGTAGAAAATATTTATAACAAAATGAATCACTGTTATAATTGTAACACTAATTATAATAATTGTTCGAAGTTTTGTCCATTTCAGTTCACGCACATACTATATCGACGCCACAGTTCAGTATCCGTCGTAGCTAATAAAGTGTGGCGAGTAATAGCAATACAACTAGCGTAAATCCTCTTAACGAACTCCGCCATATAGTTTATAGGTTCTTTATATACTACATTTTTTAGGTAACCCCATAAGAAAAAATTTAGTAGGTTGAAATCTGGTAATAGAGCTGGCCATTTAATTGACCCATTTGTCTCTATCTAAGAATTACCATTATTTAAGTAATTCGTAACAGTAATTGGGTTATGGGGTGGAGCTCTATCTTGCTGAAACCATATATTCTATAGAAGATTCAGTGCAATGTCGTTGTAGTAAGTCCGGAAGAATATTTCGGAGGAAATTTAGATACTTTTCCCAATCAAAATACCCTCAAACAAGTAAGGTCATATTGTAGCACAGTTTAATATGCCACGCCACACATTTACACCAAAAATTGATTGATTTTGTATTGATCGCATTCATCTTGGGTCTTGATGGGACCATAAGCGGAAATTATACTTATTATACCGTTATTATGAAAGCGATTTTCATCGCTCCATAATTAAAAGAAAAACGTTTCTTTAATTATTCACAGTTTTTCACATGGCATTAGTGATTGGGTGTGATTTTTCAATAAATTTGTCATTTTACTTCCACGTCCAGTGGAATTATAGTAACGCAAAAAAATATATATATATTTTTGTTGAAATAGGCTTAAAATGTCATGAAACGTCGAGATTTTAAATTTGAGGGGAAAAACTTTTCTGTCTGCAATTTAAAATCAAATAATTGCGAGAATGTTAAAAGAGTGTTAAAATAATCTAAAATAAATTAGGATTTGAGGTAGGTTAAGGATCAATTTTAGAAGGTCAACTCTAACTTTTTAGACTTCACAAATTCAAATTTAAACAAAAGCCCACAAAAAAATTAACAACTTCGTTAATATTTTCATCAAATCGACTACACTCTTATTATAATCTATAACTATAACATAATTACAATTCCACGTACCATTAAATCCCAAGAAAAAAACTTAACCTTCCTTTTATTTATTTATAACCATTATTTCAGAATTATTCTTATGTAACACGTTTACTTGATTTTTTATGTTTTGACGTGTTTTGAAACAATAACAAGTGTTGTTTTTGTTTATTTATGTACCTATTCATCATTCCCATTGAACCAAGCACTTGTTACCAAGCCATTTCGTAATAACGCTCCGTACCTAATAGTTCATCTGCAATGGATATAAATAAAAATTGTTGTATCAAAGCAAGTAGCCCATGAAAGGTGAAAGCTGCATATAAAACTAACAGTTTACTAATTACCGCAAAATCATCCAATTAGGCGTTTGCCAAATGAGTTTAAATAACCCATATTTTACAATTTCTCACTTCATATCTGTTGTCTATCAGCGTGTCTTTCTAAAATTTTAATAAGACCCGAGCACAGTTAGCTTGAGTGGCTACAATATTTATTTATTTATTAGTCGCCACTGTACAGGAACGATGTATTTTTCTTCTGCCGCAGCTGAGACTCGAACTCAGGCGTGGTACAGTGATTAGCCGTGTTGTTTCTCACACAACCTCATCTAATCCACTGCTACCAACTCGATAGCACGCCACTAAACATCCATACCCTAACCAGGGTTCGAACCCGGGACTATTTGGTTGCAAGCCTAACACATAAGCGTTGAACTACTGAGCCAGTGGAGTCGATTGTGCAACAATAGGCTTACTCATGCCTCTCAGGTTCGAATTCCATCTCCGACAGAGAGCAACGTCGAAAGTAACGAGTTTATGCCAAGGTTCAAGACAGCTGTGACGTTTCTTGTAAATATCCCTTCGGTAAAAGTGTCGAGTATCTCTATTATGTAATTTCTGGCAATTTATTTATTTATTTACTATACTGTCCAACAGGTATTTGACAAGGAGGCACTGACGAGACCCAAAAATAGGTCGAAACCGGTCTGCAGTTAGTGACATCCTGAGGTAAGGATGCCTCGCATCTTCCTCATAGCATTCGAGCATTCCAAGTCATTGTATTTTAGTGCTAACTGTGTTTAGACAAAATACGCAAATTTTACCATATTAATTCAGCGCTCGTAAGGGGGAATGGCTGTTTTGGTTTAATTTGTTGAGTCCTTAAGGGACTTTTGCATATGGTTGGAATATTATAATTCCTATATTTTATATTTTTGAAAAACAAACATGTTAAATCAGTGCCTGTAGTATAGTAATAGGTTTTTAGTATGTTTACGGAACAATTAAAAATGTCTATACCATCGCAGATTGCATTGTGGTTGTCGCATATTACATAAATAGGTGAAAATTTTAAGATATTTATATGGTCCAAGTCAGCACTTCCCGATAGTCAAAAAACGCAGCAAAAACTTTACGACATAATTATTATCGCTGCGAGCTATGCGGCATGCCTGTCATCAAACAACCCGACATTAAAAATCTATAAAGGTAAGCGAGTCAATTTGCGGTCGAGACAGCAGCAAAGAGTGATAGTATTTTAATGAGGTAAGGTTTTTTATGTGCCGGGAACTTGCTAATCTCAACTATACGAGGCGTAGCTAGATAAAATACTAAACTATGACTGGATATTATTCTGGGAATATTAAAAGACAGTTTTGAGAGTAATAGTGGTGCGTCAATAATGTTGTTAATAATTTTTAAAAGAAATATTTGAGACATCATTCTCGCCACGACGTAAACTAAATTAGTTTACGTCGTGGGCGAGAATGATGTCTCAAATATTTCTTTTAAAAATTATTAACAACATTATTGACGCACCACTATTAACCAGTAGGTCTTCTTGCGGAACACCGATTACTGGATAAGTACCTTTTGATCTAAAATACATAAATTTCAGAAATTTACGTTGTGCCGTTTCTAGATTGTTAACATGCACATTATACTGTTGGGTCCAAACAAACGACGTATATTCAAGTTTCGATCTAACGTAGCAACAACAGAGCATCTTCAGTGTATCAGGGCTTGAAAAGTCACGAGAATTTCTATCTATAAACCCATACGGCTTGCTGGCTTCCAAAACTATAGTGTTAATATGTATATTAAAAGCAAGGGTCTCGTCAAAGACAACACCTAAGTAACGCAGTATTTCACGCCGGCGAAGTATATTATTATTTATGGTATAATTGTAGGAAATAGGAGAAGACTTAAGTGTAAAAGGCATTTCTGAGTTTAATGGAAGGTTGTTTTTAGTGCACTAATTACTATTTCTGTTCGAGTTTCTCTGCTGTTGAAGACAATCATTAACAGTATAAATTCTAGAAAAAAACTTTAAATCATCAGCATACATTAAATAGTTCACCTCGTGTGTTAAATTCGCCCGATATGCCATTGATACATATGATGAACAACAGTGGCCTAAGAACTGAACCTTGCGGTTTTCCACAGGTAGCAACGTATTCGACAGACTTAAATTCATTGAAGGTAACGTGTTGGGTTCTGTTTGACGGATAACATCTGAATAGAGTTATCAAATTTCTTGAAAGACCAATATCATTCAATTTTTTAAGCAGCATAATATGGTCAAGACTATCGAATGCCTTGGAAAAGTCAGTATAAATTATGTTAGTTTGAGACTGATCATTAATGGATTCCGAAATAAATTGCGTAACACAAACCAGATTGGTAGTTGTAGAGAATCCTTTCATGAAACTATGTTGCTGAATAGTGATGTCATTACTAATTTTATCATAAATAGCATCATGCAGAAGACATTCAAATACTTTGGCAAAATTACATATATTATTGATATGGCACGAAAATTGGTTATGTCCGATTTGTCTCCTTGTTTAAAAATCGAACATACGTTAGAAAGTTTCCACGTATCTGGAAAATTACCATTCTTTAATATTAAGTTAAAAATTGTCGCTAAGGGTGGAGCAAAAATACACGCGTAATCTCTTAACAAAAAAGCTGGTATACCGTCTGGGCCAGTGGTTATTTCGTTTTAATTCTTTTTAGTGCTTTTATCTTCTTTAAATTCTGAACGAAAAACTGCTGTTTATGAAAATTCAGTGTTAAGTAACTAGCAACGAAGCCATTTTCATTCATTTTTCCAAATTTTCCGCTACATTGCAATTTTTTTAAAGTTATTTTTACTATACTATACTTTACTTTTCATTCCACAACTTGAATGAAAGAATCTGCGTTTAAACAATATTCAAAACTGTTAAATACGTACGTAGATTAATCCTTCTATGAAATTTTAATGGATTAAAATGACAAAACAGACAATCTCGTGACAATAGCAAACTTGCTGCTGCATTCATATGCACCGACAGCTATGAGGGTATAAAGCTATCAAATCCACCCCTATATCCTTTTAATCTTTTGAACTATCACAGCCGTAATGTCATTTTGGTATATATGCATCTCCTATCACAACTTGACAAATTGCCGCATCTAAAACCGGGTCGAGTCGAGTTGAAACTTTAGTTAATTAGTGCTTTCCATAGTTTTAATTAAAAATTATTATCACTATCATTACAGTAATTAAGCATGCGATGTAAGGCAATTGGAAAGTGTTTTTCTAAATACCTGTAAAGCAGGGACACAAGCAGGGCATTATTAAAAGAACATGCAATCCATCTTGAGCAACATTGCTATATTTGTAGATAAGTTATTTTTATTGATCCATGCAACAAGGTAATTATTTAAAAAAGGAAAGTGACTGGAAATAGTTTTATCAAATTATCTACGGATATGCGCCGATTACAAACACGTTGTTACTTACATAGTCCTTCAAATTTAAATGGAAACTGCTCCTTTGGTACGGTAACTAGAAGGTTTAATTTAGACAAATGGTCATAGAGAAAAAAATTCGCTTTTTATACGATCTAAAAGTAAATGCTTGGAAGAAATGTTTTTGTATCATGCGGAGGCTTACCATTTTATAGACTTTTTATAGAATTTTCCATACAAACCGATGGTTTTCAAGTTACGTTTATGCCGCAATGTTGTTACCGTAATCAGCCAAGAATTAAAAACATCTCAAATACCGTTAATATGTACCTTTAATTAAATACTTAAATGTTTTTGTCCACTTAAAGCATTTGCTTTAAGAAATACACCCAATTCTATCAGCTATCTTGAATTTTCCAATTTTGACTTCAGATTCGTAATGTTTACAAAATATATCACCAATGTTTTTTCAAATATTAAAAATCTCAATTTAGGGGTACGGTAGCAGACGGAGTACGGTAGCTCAGTGTGCTAAAGCAACTGGTTAGCAAACTGAGTATTTCTATCACTTAAGGTCTGAGGTCGAAGATGTAACACATTCCATCGACACAATAGATGAATTAGACATAGCCTCATACCAGCTACAAAGCATCATGACTTCATGCTATGAAAAAAGCTGTCCCGTTTAACAAAAGGCAGTCCAAAGAGATGAGCCTTGGTGGAATACATACTTAGGACTGAGACTAGGAAAACGTTCAATAGAGCCAAAAACTCTGGAAACCGGGAGAACTGTAAAAAAGTCCGTACGGAGTACAATAAAGAGTTAAGAAGGTTTAAAATAAAATCACGGAAACGGTTCTGTGAAGGGATAGATGAACTAACCCCAGCAGTCCGCCTACAAAAATTTCTTGCAAGAGACCACTCAAACGAAATAGAGCTACTCACAAAGCTCGATAGCAAATATGCATGAAGTCAGCAGGAAAATATAAGAGTAATTCTAGGTATTCACTTCCCAGGCTCTCGTGTAATTCAAGGTGATTTTCCAAGGACTATCTGGATGAGGATGTACACAGTCCAACCAGAGAAGGAAAAAAGACTGGCAAGGAAAATACTCACCCCCAACAAAATTAAATGGGTGGTATCTATATTCAAACCTTCAACAGAGATGGCATCTTTCCTGCCCTACTTCAACATGGTATATGCCTGAGAAATATATTCATAGCAAGCTATATTCCTCAAGCTTGGAGGGAAGTTAAGGTGGCGTTCATTCCAAAAATAGGCAGCCGCCCCTCAGAAGGGTCTAAATCTTACCGCCTCATTAGCTTAACCTCATTTCTCCTCAAAACAATGGAGAAACTATTAGATCAACAGATTAGAAGCGAAATGTTTACGGAAATGCCGCTTCAGTATAAACAATTTGCCTATCAAACTGGCAAATCAACAATAAATGCTCTACATTGCCTTGTCCAAGGCATTAAAAAGACAGAGGGGCGAGCCTAGGTGCGTCTTTACTATGTACATACTTCGATATGCGATGTAAAGCAACATTAGGCGTGGTTAGTGGTTGGATGGGTGACCATTCCAACGAAGACCGCCTCCTCGCCTCACATATCTTCCAGCGGCTTGTATATCAGTGTATGCGCGGAAGCTATACAATCTTAGGCGAGGGTTGTATAGGAGATATACCATCCTTCGGAGGGGATATAAAGCCGTCGGTCCCTTGTCTATTAAATGTTAGGCAAGTAAAAGATAACCTACTCTTCTTAAGGGAAGAGGTTCGGCAAAATTCCTGGTTGGGGGTAGCTCAACTACAGGCGTCGGTGTTAGGCCTCAGTAGCGGAAATAGGCCGACGTTAAATAAATGTATAAAAAAAATTAAAAAGACATTTACAGCTAAAGAAGTGGCTATGTGTGCTTTCGTAGATATAGAAGGTGCTTTTGACAACACCTCCTATGAATTCATACAAAAAGCCGCGGAAAAAAGGAGAATACAGTCCCCTACAATTAAATGGATACAAGCCACGCTCATAAGCAGAATAATTACCGTAGATGTGGGGGATGAGTCGGCTGCGGTGACTGCAGTCAGGGGTTGTCCACAAGTTGGAGTCCTAACGCCTTTGCTGTGGTCAATGATGGTCGATAATATCCTCTATAAATTGAGTAATTCGGGTTTCAACATCCAGGATTATACAGATGACCTGGTGGTGGCTTTTAGAGGTAGTTATGAGGTTATGATTTCAAACCTCATGCAAATTGCCTTAAACATAATATCCAATTGGCGCTCGTCAGAGGGGTTCAATGTCAATCCGAGCAAAACAGTTATTGTTCCATTCACCAAAAGGAGAAAACTTAACCTTAGAACTCCTATATTGAACGGAACGATCCTAAGCTTTTCCAATGAAGCCACCAAGTATCTAGATGTAATCTTGGATCAAAAACTTACCTGGAACCCACATCTAGAAAGGACACTTACTAAAGCAACAGCGGCTAATTGGATGTAGGCTGTTTGGTAAGACTTGGGGTCTAAAGCAGAAAATGATACATTGGTCCTACCTATCGGATGTCAGACTTATGATGACCTACGCATCATGTGTATGGTGACCAAAAAAAGAAGAAAAAATAACACAAGAAAAGTTGCAAAAATTGCAACGCCTTGCCTGTTTAGGGACTACAGGAGCAATGCACGCAGCTATGAAGGCAAAGCTTGAACTACTTCATTTGCAATTGTATGTGAGGAAGGAGGCAGCTTCAAGATTGCATCAGGCACTCAAATTTATACCAGGCGATCTGGTTGGTCACTTAAAGGTTTTGGAGGTAATACCTTTTGAGTCCATGACCAAACCTACTGATTCAATGCCAATCAAACTGGACTTTGACTGTCCGTTTGACGTACTGATCGAAAGCCGTCAGACGAGCTAGATGGAGGTACTGCGATTGGAACAAGGGTCACTCATCTGGTATACAGATTTATCTAAGATGGCTGAAGAGGTAGGAGTGGGCGTAACAGGGCCCAAATGTAGGCTATCAAAAGCCCTCGCTAACACCCCAACCATCTTCAAGGCAGAAATTCATGCTATAGATCTGTGTGCTCAGGAATGCCTAAATAAAAGCATTCGAAGGAGATCTATATAGTATCAGATAGCCAGGCAGCATTAAAAGTTCTAATGTAATATGCCTCAGTCTAAAACTGGAATGTAAGCAATCCCTGAAGCAACTGGCCAACAACAACAAGGTTACCTTGATGAATGAAGTTGCTGACAGCCTTGCGAAAAAAGGAGCTGAAACACAATTCATTGGACCTGAACCGTTTTGTGGCTTGGCCAAAGGACACATAATGGAGGAGATCCAAAAATGGGAAAAGGAAAAAAAAGTTCTACTGGAGGAACACTCCAAGCCAAAGTTTATAACTTATTCGACAAAGAATGCCACAAGGCTTTTCGCACTTGAAAAGTTCAAATTAAGGCTGATAATAGGCCTTCTATCTGACCACTGCCCCTTGAGATATTATCTCAAGAACATGGACAAGGCAGTAGACGGCAAATGCAGATACTGTGACACTGCTACTGAAACTCCAAAACATATACTTTGTGAATCTGCACTAGGCTAAAGTTCCTAGAGCAGGTGGAATTAACGCCTGAGGACATAGGGAAACTAGCCTCCAAGAAAATCAGAAGCTTTGTAAAATGTCTTGGAATCCTGGGCAATAACTAGATGTAGGATTATTCACAAAAGATCTTTTAGGTCGAAGTAAAGTAAGGCTGCTTAAAGCCAAACTACTCCTGAAAAAATCTACAATGCCTAGCGATGTGGGTTCGAGGCTCGCAAGGCGAAAGAAACAATTTTTCATTATAAGAAATTGCCCCAAAGTAGTAGTAGTTCCACAATAAACTGTAGGGCCTCGACTCTTTTTACCCAGCACAAGATCTTCCAAGGAGAGGAGAGGCGGTTAAGAAAACATTTTAAAGGATAATTTCCATTGCATGATAAGAACAAATGCCAGGACCATATAAAAACTGAAAAGTAATGTTATTTCTGGACTTTTTCCAAGTTATGCGTCTTTAGGTACTGTACTACTCGTGTCAGAAAGAGAAATACAATAGAAAATATTTATTACTTTGCGTCCTAACTTTTCTCTTAATGTAATCCGGAAACGTGTGAGATAAGAAACGTTTCATAGAAATGTTTAAAAAAATTCTCATATCTTTAAAAAATACATTTACACAGGCACTGATTAATCTCTACCCTCTAGAGTCTAGAGTTAAATATTTCCTGTTCTTTCTAAAATTTAGCAATTTCCAAAAACCTCACGTTTTGTAACGAAGCCTGACATGAGGTTCTGTAAAATATATTTTTAACTTCTTTTCTACCAATTACTAAGAGAAATTACATGTGAATAATGTGCAACCGAGTATCCAACAATTTCGGGTTGCAATAATAACTTTTGCATAAAGAATGGAAATAAATATCGAAGTAATTTCATACGAAGCCAAATTGTTTATAAAATATTACAAAAACTATCCACATTTTTACGTAAAGTGGTTATCCGAGCATTTTTATACAATGATATCACATCTCGAATTTATAGCATCCGCTTTATGTCCAAGGATATTCCTACAGAAGGTTTCGCATAAAACACGCTTGGAATGATAATATGGGCTTGGAAGATTCTAATATCTGTTTTTGTATGTAAAAAAACTATTTAAATAATTACAATAGAACTCTTATAAAAAATTAAAACTGACATTCTCGAAATTCGAAATATAACTGAACTATACAAAAATGAAATATATCGTTTTGAATTATTTTGAAAAAATCTAGCATTTGCACGTTTAATTTAAGATGGAGGCTTTACAAAACTTCGATAAGTGAAGAAGATTATAGTAATTTTTAAAATGTCAGATCAGAAGTAAAATCTCTTATAAAAGCAGATCATAAAAATCATTAGAAATCTGATGAAGACGAACTGTGCATTAATCCTAAAAAATTTTGGTTTCACATAAATTCGAAATATAACTCTACGACTGTGCCATCCTGTATAAATTATAATGAAACTCAGTTTTTTTTAATACATTTATTTAACGTCGGCCTATTTCCGTTACTGAGGCCTAACACCGACGCCTGTAGACGAGCTACCCCCAACCAAGAATTTTGCCGAATCTCTTCCCTTAAGAAGAGTAGGGATCTTTTACTTGCCTAACATTTAATAGACAAGGGACCGACGGCTTTACATCCCCTCCGAAGTATGGTATATCTCCTATACAACCCTCGCCTAAGGTTGTATAGCTTCCGCGCATACACTGATATACAAGCCGCTGGAAGATGTGTGACGAGAACGCGGTTTCCGTTCGAATGGTCACCCATCCAAGTACTACCTGCGCCTGTCGTTGCTTTACATCGCATACCGAAGTATGTACATAGTAAAGACGCACCTACGCTCGCCCCAGGGAAACTCAGTTAAACGAATCAACTGACATTGTCAACGCTTCGCTAGTTATTTTTCTGACGTGTTCACAAAAAAACAAAAGCAATGCTCTAGGTAGTCAACTTCTAGACAATGAAAACCCTATATTTACTTGAAATTAGTGAGAATGAAATAATTAAAGCTATCAAGAAAATTAAACCCAATTTTAATACCTGCATTTTTAATAAGGGATTGTGCAATGATCTTCACCAAACCGCTCTACATTATATTTAATTTTATAATAACATCCTGTGAGTTTCGGCAATTGTGGAAAGAAAGCAGAATATGCCTTCTATATAAGAAAGGCTCTATAGACCAATTTCTATTATTTATAATTTTTGTAAAATTTTTGAAATTACCATACATTGCCATATATATTTCCACACAAGAAACTTGATATCCCCACATCAGCATGGATTTATGTCTTGACGCTCTACTACGTTGAACCTTGTTAAGATAATTGATATTTCTGAGGTACTTTATGAGGGAAATCAGGTAGATGATGTATACTGATTTCTCTAAAGCGTTTTGCCGTCTCGACCATGAGTTGTTGATATCAAAACTGGATACATTCGGTATTTCGGTTAATTTGCTTAATCTTTTTAGGTCGTATCTTAATGACAGGTCACAGTTTGTCCAATATCATGGTTTCAAATCTGGAATGTTTTGGCAATCATCAGGAGTTCCACAAGGTTCGATTTAGGGGCCGTTGCTTTTCTTTACATTTATCAATGACAACACAGCTTTTTAATGTCAACTATTTACTATATGCGGATGACCTAAAAATTTGCATTGCAATTAAATCTATTTCAGGCTGTTCGAAATTACAGGATAATTTGGCCAAATTAAGTGATTGGTGTGTAAAAAATCATCTACCTTTAAATATCAGTAAATTCAACATTATGTCCTATCCTCGGCGTAAAACCACTGAGTTATTTGACTAGCAGCTTGAAAATGTCGTTCAGAACAGAGTAACTCAGTTTAAAGACCTTGATGTTACTTTTGACAGCAAGTTGTCATTCGATGAACATATTCGTCTAACCACTGAGTCGGCGTATAAAAGATTGGGATTTGTGTTGCGTAACGGTAAAGAATTTAACAACGTAAAAATTTTAAATACTCTTTACACTACTTTTATCCGCTGCAAACTGGAATACGCTTCAATGGTCTGGAGTCCTCTATATATAACGTGTACGACGCAATTAGAGAAAGTTCAACGTAGATATCACAAAATTTTTATACTTTACTGCTGATGGAATTTATCCTCCCCGTTGTACCTCAGGATACGCTATTGGCCAGGTTTGAATTAAGCAGCTTATATCATAGGCATATTAGCTCAATAAAATGGGACGAAATTTGTCGATTTCGATGAAATAATTCAGAGCGGGCTGAAATTTTGGAAACAGGCTTATTTTGTGGTACTTTTTAACATATCAAAAGTCTCCAAATAGGTTAAAAAATCGGGTTTTCGCAAAAAAACTCGGAAAGTATAAATTTTACGGGGACGGTAGCTCAGTGTGCTAGAGCGTCTGACTAGCAAGCTGAGTTGCCTAGCGACGCGGGTTCGATTCCCACAAAGCGAAACAATGTTTCATTAAAAAAATTGCTACAAGAGTGGTTCGGAGTCCACATTAACCTGTAGGACCCCATCTCTCTCTCACCTAGCACAAGATCCTTGAGATCTTCCAGGGGGTTACTTCAGTAACTTGAGAGGCGGTTAAGAGAACATTTAAAAACATTTACTGTAAAATATGTACACTTGAAAATTATAGGTAATAAAAATCCGCACAATTTCGTTTTTTTTTTTAACTTCGTACGACCTATTGGAGCCGAGATAGGTTTTTTGAAATTTTGACAGTTTTGCGACGCAACGGAAACGCGTTCTTCGCTAAAATCTCAAGAATGGTCGTTCAGATCGCAAAATGTTTCAAATGAAAGTTGTAGAGAATTCGATTACGAACAATTTCCTTTAATTTTTCATTTCTATTCGGCCAATATTGGCAGAGATACGAATTTTGAATTACCCAAAAATCAGGCCAAAAATCACTATCAACCAATAGCTATAACGAACAATAATCATACTATCAAAATTCAGAAAGAACTAAGAAACCTAAATATACAAATATTGAAGAACCCAATATCGTATCTGGTACTGTGGTGAAGTTTTGTTTCAAATTTAAAAAATAATTAATAATTTTAGAAATCAAAATATACTGTCGATTATTTATCAAATATAATAACGAATATTAAAATCGCCAATTCTGTTATGCATATATAGGTAAAATTCCCACATATTATTTGAGCAGACAATAGTACACACCTGACACAATGGAATAACCCCTGGTTATGCACGGCTGGCTATTACATCCGCCAAACCAAGTATTTGCCAAATAATTAATAAAAATAAACAAAGCTGACCAACAATATCCAACAGGTAGAACATAATTAGTCACACAGAGCGCGGAAATAAGTTTTGGGCCCACAATAATTCGTTTAATTGACTAACGGGAAGCCCAAATAAACTTCTCCTTCATCGAAAATAAAAGTGTAGATAATATGAAATTATAGTCGTTTTTATTTGTAAAAAATATCTAGAGAACAATAAAAAGTTCGCTGCAATAACGGTGATAAAGTGTATGTAATATCGTTGTCGTCCTCTTCACGGTACATTTCTTTCCTAGCCTTCATGAATTTTTTTACGTGAAAACGTGAGGAGATAAAAGGATTCGCAGCAGGAAATATTATTTTTCAAAGGGGGAAAATAAATTGGAAGACTCTGTTAAAGACTGCAAGTCGACATTTTATGTGCAGGGTTTTTCAGAAGAGTTTATTTGATAAATTTGCTATTCTTCGCTGTATAGAATGCATGTGACATTTTCGAAAATTGAAACATTCGTACTAGTAATACCGTATGACATTGTTTTTATTCCAAATTATATTATTTTTATTTTATATATATTACATAGATATATATAATTGTATTTTCTTATTTTCTTTTAGCTTTAATTTTGTTTTTATTTATTGCACATTTTAATACTACATATGAATAAATTCCTTATTAATAGTACTAATAAATGGTACCACGGTACCGATATGGTTCCATTTGAAAAAATTTGCCCCAAAAACAACTTTGGTGAATTTTAATTGCTCATAAATCACGTAATTTAGCGTTTTTAACGGGATTTCGATTTTTGTAGCATTACATGGGTCATTTAGAATAAATCGGAACCGTCATGGCACACTTAAATGGAAAACTAAAAATTATATTATAAAAAAAAATTGATGTTTGAAATGTCACTTATTTGGCATCGTTGGATTCAGGAAATTATGCAGAATTCAAAAATGCAATAATATACAGGGTGTTCCATTTAACACCGGCGAAACCGGAAGTGAAAAAAATCAATTGTATGTCAAAAAAAGTGCCGCTTATTATGTATGTAGTATATCCTAAATTGCAATCAATTATCTTCAAAACTAAGGAAGAAAAGGGGGGAATACCATGATCCTGTTACACCCGCATAAAGAAAAGGAAATAAGAGGAAGAAAGGAAATTTCACACTTTATTCAAATTCTGCCACCTGAAATTACGAATCGATTGCATTTTGATCAAGATTGCGCCCTACCGTACAATGCATTAATAGTGAGAAATCATCCTCAAAAAATGTATTTGGGGACTAATAACCACTCATTATCCAACAAGATTGCCACCAAGATCACCTGATCTCACTCCATGTGATTTTATTCTTTTGATTTGCAGAACAAAGTGCACTGCAGACAACCTACAATATTGTAGAATTTATAAAATAGAATCAGACAAATTTTAAAACAAATTACTACTGAGATGCTAAAAAATGTGTGAGGAGGAAATTTCTCGAGAATTGAAAAAAGCACTTCAAGGTCAACAATATAACGCAAAAATAAGTTATTTCGCAGGCAATAATTTCATGGCTACCCGATATATTGTTTACAACATTTTTGAATTGTATTAGGAGAAATTTATAATTAGAAAGTTATTTTTGGTAGAAAGATATCTTGGAAGGATGACTCATATTGATGAGGTGATGATTTTTTAGATAATACAGTTATTTTTATCAAATCGAATAATACGATCAAAGATAAAAGTGCTATTAATAAATAATAAGATGAGTCGTACAGAGTTTTTTTTTTTTTTGGCATTCGGCCATTAGCCATGCAGCCAACCGCTACTTAAATTAAAAATTGCTCGAAAACTTAATAAATATTGCGCTGCTGAAAATCATTCATTACATTCATTACAAACTAACCTACAACGACAGAGAAAATAACAATATTTGAAGATCACAAAAAAGGAATAGAAAACAGGGACACACGCTTCTCGCCCTGGGGTCTGTCAGGACATTTTTAATGACAAACACTTTTAGAGGACCACTATAAATTAAAGGAAAAACAACAGAGGAAACGAAGCTAAACTATTCATACATTCACACAAAATTTATAACAAAATTTTCGTTTCTTCCAAAAAGCAGATGATGCAATCAAAAACTGGCTTATCAAATTGACTGAGAAGAGAAAGTATATTAAAAGGCGATTGACTTTTGTGCTTAATAAGGTTTGTATATAATTTGTCAGAAGAACGTACAGAGTTCAATTTTAAAATAACAGACAAATGACAAATGGCGGGACCACAATTAATTAAAAGCCAGTTCATACTGACTGTATGACTGGTGGTCGAGAGGTGAGTGCACTTGCCTCTCACCAAAAAGTTCCGGGTTCGATCCCTGGTCGTGGCAGTGGAAAATACTATGAGAGGGATATTTTCACTATACACGGATATTGGGTGTGTGTCCCTTGTCTCTAAATGTGTAGCCCCCTCCCACACAAGGCTCTTCTAGAGCCTTCCGGGATAAAGGGGGTCGTAATTACTTGTGGTGTTATACTTCCAAGCTTTTTAGAAACTATTTATTTTAGAACTAATGAAATTTTGACCATATTTTCTAAATCTCCTCAAACTAAAACGGATTAAAGGAAATAATGCACGCTTCGTCGAACTCATTATTGACAATTTCCAATAAATTGACGTCAGACGGAACACAAGTTTTATGAATTTATATTAAAAAAATAATCAATTCCATTTTATATTTGCTATTTGAGAATGGCAGTTTTTGGATTTGTCTTCTCGAAAGAAAAGAGTGCTGCACATTATGTTTAATAAAATTAGCTGCATCGACAACTTTGCACTTTGTCAAAACTAAATATTCAAAAATTAAAAACGTTTCTAGGTAGTTCTAACTCAAAAAATAATTAAGTACTAATAATATGCGAGGATCCCTTTTGATGTCATTAAATCAGAAGTAACGTCGTGGTTTAACCAACGGTTCTTTAATGGCTAAATTTTCAAGTGCACACCCAAAGCTCAACCGCATTCAATATTCTTATTATTCCATTAGTAGACGCGTGCTCTATGATCGACCTGAGCTTTGACTAGTTTGTTTGGTATCACAAGTAATTCTCTGAAGTGCGGCAAGCGACTTCAGGCGATCTACTACCGTTTTAGAACATACCTCTACTACCTCTAGAGATTTAAGAGATATTGGCTGTTACTGATGATGAGACCTCCGTGCGATTTCTTATGCACAGGCTTTTGTGACTGATTTCTGCTTAGAATACTGCTACGGCGTTACTTCGGGCTAATGGCTATTACTGGTTGATTAACCATTACACCTGTTCTGTTGCTATCAATATACCAAGTGGTACCGTTTTGGATATATTTTCCTAATCTCTTCATCTTCTCCATCAGGTATGCGTAACCTGAAGGTTTTTGTAAAGTTGTGGTTGTAATGATTCTGTCTGACCGCAGACTCGTTCCTATTTATAGTAAATGCACTGGAACTAGAAGCAGCAGCACTTAGCTGATTACATGTTGTCATTGCTCCATTTTGCTTTGCAAATTTTATCCGACCCAGTGCCACTAGACCAAGGAGGCGTGTGTTCTTACTGATACTATAAACCTTTTGTACAGCCAATATAATATTGTTTCACCCCCATTCGTCTTGCAGATTCATATAGCCCGCATGAATTTGATAGTTTATTTAGATGAGTTTTATTATTTGGTTTTATTGCTCTTTTGTAGTCCTTTTTACTGAAGATTCTTCAGAGTTTGGAGATCTCTTTTGGATGTCTTAGGGCGATAATCATGCAAGATATAAATAATTACAATTATAATAAAACAAGGAGTACTAGCCAACACAATCTTAGATTGATATAAGTGCAAAAATCAAGTTACAAGCCCTCCGGATGTTATTGTCTCGTATTTTAATGACAGATTCTGTTGGTGTGTCTAATTTAATTTAGTTAACGTTTTAGAGCAAGTGGGGATGTGACGGCTACTCGGGACAAAGTTAGTACAAAGAAAATGGAGTAAATCAGATGTAAAGTTATTTGTTGCCTCTATCGTACCTATGAAACTTGTTGAAATGAATAATAAATACAGCAAAATCTCAGCGACGCGACGTTTCTTTTCGGAATAAACACTATTTACTATAAAAGAAAACAAAATTAAGTATTTTCAGATCGTGCTTCGCAACAGTGGTTGGCAGCAAATCAGATTTTGTACACGTATAGTGGTTTGCGTTATTTTACAAAAGACAACTGTTTGATCAACTTTCTATTATATATTGTGTCATTATTTTCCATTTTCTGTCGAGTAAGTACTTCCAAGTTGAACTATCGTATTCGGGATATAATGTGGCTTTCGTTAGAATAATTTAGGGAAGAAAATCAATGAATTTCCACAGGTATCCCAAAACCGTAATTTTAAATTTATTTTTCTGGAAGATTTAAAACTGTCTTAAGGGTTAGAATCCCTTTTACCACACTCTACGCACTTTGGTATAAGGAGAAGTAAAGAAAGGATTAAAGTATTGTTTGAGGTTCAAAGGTAAGGTTTTATATGACAAATTTATGTATATAAAACGGTGGCTTTTAGTCTGTAGTGAACGTTTAGCTCTTGTTGTATTGGGGTCTCTTGAGAATGTATTATTTTTATCATTATCAAGACTTAGTCTTTTTATATTACAGAGGCTCTAGGAAATGCAAAAAAGACAACGAAAAACGTCAGATATATTTCTTTGTCAAGAAGTCCTCAACTTTTATCTAACTTTAGTATAAAATTTGGATTTTGGAATATTTGTATATGGTTTTAAACGCCATCTATGCAGCTTTAAGTATTGAAATTTCATATATTTTTAAATATATCATCTCTATATTAATTTTCTCGTTTAGTTCTAAAATATTAAATTTGACCTCATTTTTAATTGTCCATTATTTTGCTAAATATAGTTCTTTATTTTAACTTATATTTTTTATTATACGTGAATGTTATTGAAACTAAAAAGCGTGCAAAATTGGGCCTTTAAAGCATTAGAGCTTTAAAGTTGCTTAGGTAACAACCAATTTTAAACAATGATAAATACACAGGTAACCAGAACTAATCTTTTATAGCAGATGGAAATTTTATAAAAATATAAAATATAGGAATTATAATATTCCAACCTACCTGCAAGTGCTGTATATAAATAAGGACCCAACAAATTAAATCAAACCAGCTATCCCCCTTATGAGCGCTGAATTATTTGGTAAAATATTTGCGTATTTTGTCTAAACACAGTTAACACTAACGTACAATGACTTGGAATGCTCGAATGCTACGAGGAAGATGCGAGGCCTCCTTCATCTCAGAATGTCACAAACTGCAGACCGGTTTCGACCTAGTTTTGAGTCTCATCAGTGCACTCCAAGTGACACCTTCAATACCCGGAGTTCGCATCTCATAGACACTGTTAAGTTCCATCGCAGTAGAGCGTAACTAGCGCCATCTCTCAGTAGTCACGAAACAATCCAAATCGAAAATAAAATTGATAATCATCACTGAATAAGCAATTTTATAGCAGAAGGAAATTTTATGGAAATATAAAATATAGGAATTCTAATATTCCAACCTATCTGCAAGTGCCTTATATAAATAAGGACTCAACAAATTAAACCAAAACAGCTATTCCCGTTACAAGCGCTGAATTATGTGCTAAAATTTGCGTATTTTGTCTAAATACAGTTAGCACTAAAATACAGTGACTTGGAATGCTCGAATGCTACGAGGAAGATGCGAGGCCTTCTTCATCTCAGGATGTCACTAACTGCAGACCGGTTTCGACCTAGTTTTGGGTCTCGTCAGTGCAGTGCAAGTGATACCTTCAACCCGTGCGTGCTTTAAAGGATTATTTATACTCCATATATTATAATAAGCTATTATACATCAGTGGAGAGGCAATTCAACATTTCATCAGAAAAGATAACAACTGTAAATAGACTTTCCAATTTAAAAAATCGAGGTCCGCCATACACTGCTAACGAAAAAATTACACCAATTTTTTCAGCACGCTGCGTAAGATGATTGTTAATGACATTATCCACCCTAATATGCTCAGTTTAACACTGCACTCAGAATTTTCAAAAATCTATTGTGTATGAATGTAGCACACAGAAACTTCACTTCCCAAAAAATTTGGTTCATTTTAAGCATATGTCACTTTAAAGTCATACATCATAAGAAGATACAGCAATGGATACCAAATGATTATGTCTTAATAGTGTCTTATGTTCATCTGATGTTTGTATGTAGTAAATATGGATGTATTTCTGTGTACATCATACAAATGTACAGTAATGGATATACAGGGTGGAGCAATAGAGCGCCCAACTTTGATAGCTAGAAATTAAAAAAAATACGGGTAAACTACGTCACAAAATTGAAGTTTAAGTTGAGTAAAGTAAAGATGGACTTAGGGGTCAATTTCGTAAGTGCCGAAGGTCATATTCGAACATTTCCCTCGTTTCATTTCCGGGGTTAAAAGTAGGAGGTTCCATTTGAAAAACCTAACTGACCTTCAAACGACCTTGACAAGCGCTGTCAAGGTCAAATCCAAGGTCACCGTAAGATAGTCTCAGGGAAATTTCCTACAACTTTTTATTTGAATTTTTTTCTAGGATGCGTATTTTTTAAGTTATCCTGCTGTTCCCTTACTTGTATGCCACCCTGTATAATGTACTTACGGGGTCATCATAATACAGTTTGAAAACCTATCTAACTATTCACGTAATTTCAACAGATCATAGTTATATGGTTACGTTTGCAATTTATCGATGTCATAAACATTTCTTATTGAATATTAAAGATTACTTTATCGATACTATACCGGTTCAATAATTTAATTGTAAATACAAACCTAATTAGAAAATAAATCCAACTATAGTGCACTTCTAAATCGACTTAATTAAGACACTCATCAACAGGTGGCGAGATCACGCTAAAGTTTAGAGTGTTGATTATTTTTAGGAAAAATATATAGGTACTGTTAAGTTTGTCCATTGGTGCCACAATTAAAATAGTAAAATAAAATGTTTACCTTATTAATCAATGATCTGAAGTAACTCCTTGCCTTCCAAATTTGAGCTGATTGATATCTACGAACTATTAATTCTATTGTGAGATCTTTGAGCAGTACTTATTACATTCTATATCCACATTTCCACATCATCATCCACATCAACAAAATGATGGGTTTGATTTGCTTTAAAGTTTATTTTCTACTTTTTAGAGCATTTAAATAAAAGCTTTTTTGAAAACATTTTTTATATAATTTAATTTTTTGCTTCTTAGTCTTTTGATCTGCTGTAATCCCCAGATATCGATTTTGAGACGAATCGGATCATAAACGGTAAAGTCGTCCGCCATCTTGAATTAAGCTCTTTACTAGAAATTCGTAATCCGCGACCCCGAAAACCCCCAGATATCGATTTTGAACGATTATAAATGACAAAAGTCGTCAGCCATATTTTGAATTTCTGAATTTTGAATAAAAATTTATAATCCGCGACCTATAAAACCCCCAGATATCGATTTTGAGTTGAATCGGATTTTAAACGGTAAAGTCGTCTGCCATCTTGAAGTCACCATCCTGAACTAAATTTTTGACTAGAAATTCGTAATCGGCGAACCTGAAAACTCCCAGATTTCGATTTTAATCGATTTGGACCATAAATGACAAAAGTGGTCCGCCATATTGGCGCCGCCATTTTAAATTTCTAAATTTTGACCAAGAATTCATAATTGGCGATCTCGAAAACCTCCAGATTTCGATTTTGAATCGAATTGGATCATATGGTAAATTCGTCCGCCATCTTGAAGCCGCCATCTTGTTTTTTTCTTATATGAAAATGTTAAAGTGTATTGCCAACTAATTGAAATTTTGATTGCAAGATTTGACCTAAACAAACTAACCAACAAACAAACATTGCAAGTTAAAGAAAAGCTTTTAAAAAGAGACAATTCTACTCATTCTTTGCTATAGATGGTGCCCTCTTAACATCAAATATTTTATTGTTTTCTGTTCCCCAAACAAAACAAATTTGTCTTATATATTCTACACCCAAAAAGGTAAGTTTCACCTGTCTTGAAGTTCTCTGAACCTACGACCATATGCTCCGACTTAAACCAGCTAGCCTTTCGTATTATTATTATAGATGAGTTTATAAAGTTGTAAGATATCAAAAAATAATTGCATAAAGACTACATCTATTATTTCGGAACTGTTCACTAATTAGAAGAGTGTACACTACAGTATGTTATTATTTTTTAAATTCAATTAAAATAATTAACACATAAATCAATAAAAATTAGAACTGAATTAGGTTTCTTGTACCATTTTTTGGGCCTTCCTGTAAACTTCCAACGTAATTAAATAATTGAGTTTAGCATCACTTGTTTCCCCAATGCAAGGCCGGTGATGTTTGTACTGTTTACAGTATTTACGCTGGCCGTACACAGTAAACTAGCAGGCTAGGCCAGTGGTGGAACGCTCGCCTGTCGCGATCTTGTACTGTTGAAAAGATTAAGCGTTAAAAGTCTGGTGTTGTGACACGACGTGATAGTGAAAGTTTCAACGAGCTGTGCAATAGCCTTTGATCCTCGCGACAAAAGCGCATCTTTGACCCGCCGGCTCTTTATGTTAACGCGGAAAACTCCGACAATGGAACTGTCTTCCTGTGAGGAGAAGCCAGAAGGATAAAACATGTGCACCAGCTGAGTTCTCCATTGGTTTCGCTTTGTTGAAATTGAGTGTTATTGACTGTCGAGGAAATTTGTTAAAGGATAAAAGGCGACACTGAAGCAGTAGAAGCGATAGTAAGTAAAGTGTAAATTAAGGAGGTCTGTCTATAAACGATGGCGTGCGAAGGAAACTGGCGTCACTAATTTGCGTATTACTTTTCTATTAGCAATGATCAATGACCCAAAAACTATACACAAGGTATTAGGAAATTTTAATAAGTATTGGTATTTTTATACAATATATTCTTGGGTTTCTTCAACTATTCAAATCAAAATAATACGTATATTTCTTCTAACATTTCGGACTGTCACAAAATGGTTGAAGATATAATGTATTATAAATTAGCTAAATAATAGCTTTATTGTCCAACAGTATAAACCATTTACAGAGCAATATAACGCAAAAATATATTAAAATACATAAAATGCTAAAATATAAAGTACATGACAATTAGTATGTTACAAATATAGAAACAACAAGTAAATTTCTATCTTAGATTGAAAGCCTTTAATAAAATTCTTAAGCAACGTCGTACGCCCAATGATTTTTGGGATATTATAATAATTGTATTTTATATGTACTACTAATATTTTTTTGCGTTTCTTGTCACCTTCTTAGAGACTCTCTTCGGACCAATTACAATACACGAACTTTTACTGGGATTCACAGTGAGACAAATCACAGCTTTTATAACTTTATTAAGAATATGTACTCTAAATTTTTATTTACAAAACTGAAATTACTTTAGATCATTTTTATCCTTCTAATAGAGACGTCCATATCGTAAGTTATTCACTTTTACTACATTCGAGATTGCAAATTACAAACAAAACTGAAAATGAACAGCAAGTTTATTCAGTTAAAGTAAGTTTTCGAAGTACAATCTACCATTATCAATACACGCTTGAACTCTTTTTAGCATGGAATCATGCTCTTTTCAAAACAAGGGCATAGTACTGTCGTGAGCAGAAAAAAATAGGACAACTTTTTTTTTCTAATGTAAATCTGTCTCTATTTGAATATGTAATGAGTAGCCGAAATAAAACAGATATCACTTATAATTTATTTTTTATTTTAGTGCTGTAGTTATTGCTATAGTAAATGATGGATGGTTAATGAGACAAATTACACTGCATTATAACATTAAAAAACTTAGGTGTGTAACATTTTAAGAAAGTGGGGAATAAACGGTACGATTAGTAGAAATCCTGGATCAAAGGACAAAGGATATCCTACTTAACAAGAAACTAACTATTAATATTTCGTTATTGCATTCTATTTATAATTTCTATAAGTCTGTTTGGCATAGAATTAAATAACCTTATACAATAATCATTAGTAATAATATTTTCCCGTGCTATTTCCAGTAATTCATCGGCATTCCGTGGTCTCACATTTCGTTTTTGGATACTTCTTACGAGTAGTCCCCATACTTCTTCCACAGGGTTAAGATCTGGACTATGACTGGACCAGTTAAGAACATTGATGTTGTTATCTTGAAACCAGTTAGTTACGGTATGAGCAGTATGAACGGAACAATTGTCTTGTTGAAATATGAACTCATTATTAGGAAATAATTGTAACACAGAAGAGAGCATAATATTGTCTAAAATCCTAATATACGTTTCACTATTAAATCGTTCCTCAATATGCCACGAAACACCAGGACCACGTGCCGATATCCAAGCCCACATATTGACGAAAAATCTACCACTTTTATCATTGTTAGATATATCTTTCTCATCGAATCGAGTATTCGGAGGGCGATAAACACGAATACGACCGCTGGAAAGTTTTTTCGTCTGTAAAGATTACATTGTTCCAAAAATTTGCATCATGCGCTAAAAATTCAAGCGCAAATCTTACTGGAGCTTCTTTATGTTCAGCTTTAAGTAAGTATTTCTGTGCTGTTGCATGACAGCGTAGCTCCGATTCTCTTACTCGCCGGTGACCAGTACTACTCGATCCAGGAAAATTAGTTTCTTCAGCAGCCTGAATAACTGAGTAAAATAGATTTTCTACTAAAACATTTAGCAATTGCAAACTTGTTGTAGAGTTGATATCCTTCGTCGCCCTGATCCAGGATTTCTGCTAATCGTACCGTACCGTTTATTCTCCACTTTTTTAAAATGTTACACATCGAATTTTAACGTAATTATAACGCAGTACAATTTGTCTCATTGACCATCCATCTTCTGCTTTAGCAATAACTTCAGATTTAACTAAATCGCTTATATGAGGCATATTAGTTTTTTGCACACTTGCAATTAATTATGACAACTAACTGACAATGTCACAAAAATTAAAGTTAGATGTACAAAACTAGATTTTAGCAAAATACCGTTATAAGACTTGTCCTATTTTTTTTGCTCACGACCGTACAGCCGACACAAAAATTTGTTTCTGAGGAATGCGCATATTGAGAGAACCACAATGTTTGTCCATTCGACATTTGTATAATTCCTAGTATAATTCGCTATTGTTAAAAACGTTAAAACGATGTATGCGTAATTTTGACAGAGATAACATTACACTTTACAAACTGATCTGCTTATTACCTGTTGCATTTCCTTTTACGGTTGACGATGACGCAGAGGAATGTGGAAACAAGGTCACGGTCAAATTTAGAAAGACCACTATATATGGAAACCATATTAAGTCGTGACATAGTAGTTTGGAGTAATCAAACTCTATTTCTGAGCAGTTCGATAAAAATTAAATATTTTTACCTATATCAGGAATATGCGACTACTCATAGATCTAATTATATGGTTGTGTTCTAAAAACACCCTGTATATTATGTTCCTTTAAGCTTTTTGACTGTTACGTTAAAGGAAACCTCATTTTAATGGCTTAATTAGTAGTAGATAATTAGCTCGCCATACAAGATCTATTCTCATGTTAACACTGTTAACTTGCCTTATTAATAACTGAGGAAAGTAAAAAATTAGGTTGCGAGGGTGCTGTAAAATGATAGATTAAACAGCACGGGATAGCTGTTTTGTAACCTGCTCTATTAGAGAGAACAGCCCATAAATTTCAGTTTATAGTTTGGTTAATTATACACTTAAAACAAATTTATTTAGCCAATAAAGACGGTGCAAGTTTAACCTAATAACAGCATTTTGCGTTAAATTAAAGCTGATTTGCTGCATTAAATTTTTTTGCAATAGCGTTGCCAAGGTAATTATGCAGTCTGTTACAATTTTATATTTAAATTAAGTCAGAAAATGACTTACATCAATAGTCTTATTATATGATTATGCTGGTTTAGTATAGTGGGGTCGATATGGCATTAAAAATTGCTTGAAACGGACTTTTTTTTCGATTTTTTTTTGTGATGTTATAAAGTCGGACCCCCTCTATCATCTGGAACATTTTCCGGTCGAACTTTTCGAGAGGAGAAGGATGGGGAGGGGGGGGGGGGGTGGAAATTACATGATAAGATGGGGAAAATCAGTTTTTCGGACATAACACGCTTAGTTTGATTCGAATAGAAAAAGTGTATAGGAATAAAATGACTCATCGAAATCGATCCAGCGGTTCTCGAGATATTGCGATTTGAAGGTATGGATTTTTCGCTGCAATGGGAACGTACCGAGAGCCGTTTTCGCGTTTTTTCGGGGAAGAAAGTGACTTGGCGACTTTTTGTTTTTCCCCGATAGACACTCAGGACCAAGTACCGTGACCAAATTTAAAGTCGCTAGGTCGCACAATATTTGTGTATTTGTGAGAGAGAAGGGAGAGAAGTGGGAGCGCTAGGCTCCTCCTCCGGCATCTCGCTGCATGGATGCTGAATTGACGCCCTCTTTTTTATAAATGTATCACGCGCGCGTGCAGGCCCTAATGAAGTTGGAGCTTCGGGGTAAAAAAAAATCTTTGAAAGGGGATTGATTTCCCTTGAAAATGAGCCCGGTCCGAAGTCCCTAACCCTGCCCTTCTATAGGGCAAAAACTTTGAGGCGCCCCTCTCTCCCCTCCTAATCATCCGATCGCAATCTAGCCGGGCTTAAATCAAAGAGAAAAAAATTCACATTCGATGGCGAAAAAAATCTATTCCACCCCTTTCCTTCCTGACGAAAAAAGACTTTTTCTAAAAATAATAACAATAAATGGGTTTCTTCGCAACCACTTGTTTATTTATGGCGAAAATTGAAAATACCTGAGCGGAATTCAAAGTAGGCACATTAGTACACAATGTCAAGCTTGCTGCGCGATGTGCGGAAAAAATTGCAAAAAGTTACAGCAGTTTTAATTTCATTTACGTTTCTTGTTAAAATATATGAATCTGTGTATTTTAATTCAATCCATATAAATATACTATTTTAAGATACTGTTTTATTCTTACCGAACTAAAAAAATCCGGCCCGGATTTTCAATTTCAAGAATGCGATGTTAAATTGGCAATATACATGAGAAGCAGTGACATTTCTGTGGCTGGCATCTCAACCGGCTTGTAACCTTTTGTAGTTAATCTTAGTAATCCCTTGTGGTGTAGAGAAAGTCAGAAGTCTTTTTACAAAAAATATCTAATATACTTAGCGTCATCCTGAGGGAAGAACTTTGAATTGGTTGAAAAGTGGCACATCATGTTAACTTTAGAAAAGTTATCCTTTTTTATAAAGACTTACATAAAGTTTGTAATCGGATTATGTGGAATTTGGCTTTAAGTTAGTTGCTTCCCAAGAACGATCAGCTCGGAAATTAAACCGATGAAGTTTAGAGCTTAGGATTCCTTACATTAATTTTTTATTGTTGCACCTGGGTCAACCGCTACTGAAAATGCAACGAGACATTCTTATTGACTTGCTGTAATTCTTAGTTTAAGTTTAAAGGGAAATAATAGTCGAGGAAATAAAGCACTGAACCTCCGAAATTTCCGCAGCAAGACGGATTTTAATGCGGTTTTTTGCATTCGATTCGTGAGAGCATCAGGAAATTTTGTGGACTAATCTGATGAATAGCAAATGAAAAATTTCATATTTGCATTGTAAAAATGCATTGCTCAAAGTGCATTTAGAATAATTAATTTGCAATTCGGTAAAAATTGATTGAAATGAGTCCAAATTTGTTACTCGGGGGTTTTCGGGGTCGCTGAACACGAATATCATGGCGGCAACGACCTCCGAGGTACCTGGAGCCCAGGGTGGATACTATCTACCCCATCTCCTGGAATTTCATGTGAATTTGTAATATATTTAGTTGAAACTGATTACTCGGGGATTTTCAGGGTCGCTGAACACGAATATCACGGTTTCAACGACCTCCGAGGTACATGGAGCCCAGGGTGGACCTCATCTCATGGAACTTCTTGTGAATTTGTAATATATTTAGTTGAAATTCGTTACTCGGGGGTTTTCGGGGTTGCTGAACACGAATATCACGGCGGCAACGGCCTCCGATGTACCTGGAGCCCAAGGTGGACCTCATCTCCTGGAATTACCTTGAGTATAGCATCATTTTTATACGAATTTACATATATTACTCAAAATTCTTTATTTATATATTATAATGAAGATGTAGATTCAAACAATATTTTTCAAAAAGCTTTTAATAACGGTTCTTTCGATCCTCTGTTACAATTGTGTAAACAATCACTTTAAGAGTATTAACTTAAACAACTCTGTAGCACTGTATAATTCGGCCAACTGACGCCACGTGTGGAACTAGAATGAGACGCTGACACCTTAACCTGAATTCGCATTGTATCGATCGAGGTATCGATGCTACCAACACTAACCGCGCCAAACTCAAAAAAAAAATTTCAGGCTCCAGTAGACAAAGTTGGTAGTATTATAATATTTAAATAAATAATTTAGAGTAACATATGCAAATTGGTTTAAAAATGATGCTATACTCAAGATAATTCCAGGAGATGAGGTAGATAGTGTCCACCCTGGGCTCCAGGTAACTCGGAGGTCGTTGCCGCCGTGATATTCGTGTTCAGCGATTCCGAAAACCCCCCGAGTAACGAATTTCAACTAAGTATATTACAAATTCACAAGAAGTTCCAGGAGATGAGGTCCACCCTGGGCTCCAGATACCTCGGAGAACGTTGCCGCCGTGATATTCGTGTTCAGCGACCCCGAAAACCCCCAAGTAACGAATTTCAACTAAGTATATTACAAATGTACAAGAAGTTCCAGGAGATGAGGTCCACCCTGGGCTCCAGGTACCTCGGAGCCCGTTGCCGCCATGATATTCGTGTTCAGCGACCCCGAAAACCTCCCGAGTAACGAATTTGGACTCATTTCAATCAATTTTTACCGAGTTGCAAATCAATTATTCTAAATGCACTTTGAACAATGCATTTTTACAATGCAAATATGCAATTTTTCATTTGCTATTCATCAGATTAGTTCACAAAATTTCCTGATGCTCTCACGAATCCAATGCAACAAACCGCATTAAAATCCGTCTTGCTGTGGAAATTTCGGAGGTTGAACCGTTTTTAGTGCTTTATTTCCTCGACTATAACTATAAAATCTATTAACTACAGTTTGCTCAACTTAATTCATCAGGAAACTAATGATTGATTATGGTATTGTTATATTGTTATAGTCATACGTCATTATATCAAATTTTAAAGCTCTAGGTAGAACTACCAAATAAACGAACAGAGAAAGTCTTATCTATATGGGGGCTATCTTATGATAAATAATATGATCAAATTCTTAAATTTGTACTAAAAGTGTGTTGATTTGACACAAAAATTTTCTTCTCGGTATTACACACAAAATCTTAATAGAAAAGTAAGTTTTTTACAAATTTAGTATTAGCGGTATTTAGTATTACCTTACTAATCGTCTTCAGTTCGTGTCTATAGATGATAATAAATAAAAGCCACGTGTTGTTACGGGGGGAGTCCCCAAAGTTCGGTACTGGGACCATTACTTTTTCTTATTTATGTAAGCGACTTGCCCAGTGTCACCCTAAGTGCTGGTTTTGTCTTATTTGCTGATGATACAACTGATATATCAATGAATAGGCATAAATATAACTTGTTACCAAATGTTCGTTAGTTCAATAGTGGTTATTGGGGAATAAGTGGACCTTAAATACATCTAAATCTGATACCATGCCATTTTCGCTTCGCCAGGTCAATGCTGACATGAAAAATGATACAGCTAATTGTTCCTAGGAATTTACTTGGACAATAAATTAACTTGGGAAAACCACACACACTTCGTTTGCAATGTTTCCAGCACTATATACTTGTTATGTAATCTGGCTAATCAGGTATCAGAAACAACTTTAATTACAGCCTATTTTGGACTTATATATTCCAGAATTTCTTATGCTACTTTAACCTGGAGTACTGTACTCACAATGCATCTGTCTTCAATGGAGAGCAATAAGAATTGTAGCACACGCTATATTACAGAGATAACTGTAAAGATGCTTTTAAAAAACTAAGAGTGCTAACACTGCCTTGCATCTATATACTTCAATGTCTCCTTCACATAAAAGTATTAATTCTGCACCTTACACTCGCAAATGAATACCAATTCCACTAGAAATAATGAAAATATTAATCTTGACTCTTTACGACTTTGCAAAACTCGAAATGGAATTAGGTATTACGCAATCCAACTTTATAATATGTTACTTGGAGAGGTTAGAAATCGAGACTATAAGTTTTTCACAAAGCTTATCTCGGTCCTATCATCCTAAGATTCCTCTATTAGCATTAACTACAATTATGGTATTTTTTTCCACATCAGACTGTTTTGTTCGGTTATGACGTAATTACGAAGCCGTATCAAATATCGTAAACTAAACAAATACATATTTTTATCGGCATAACATTCGATTACTATTAAACTACCAGGATGTTTGCTTTGTAAACAAAATTTAAAATCCACGGGTGATTGTATCATCATAGCGCACAGCCAAAATGAGGTAATAATGATTTCACCTTCTCTATCAATTTTCATTATTCCAAGCATGCGTTTCTTGGCAGCGCTGCAAAGGTCAATTAACACCGTCTCGTTTGTCATTATATAAATAAGTATATGACATACACATGATATTTACATTTATGCTCAATGCTCAAGGCAAATTAAGTTAAGGTGTCATAGTAATTAAAAGTATGCAAGTAACGTTAGGCAAACATTGATGTTCAAAGGTATACCGACATACCTCTGTATCATAGAAAGAAAGATAATAAAATAAATTTTTATTATAGAATTTGATTTACGGGATATACATATAATTAATGTACTACGGTACGGTAGAAAATCTTTCTAACAATGATGGTGGGACAATCTCGATTTGAAAACAATAAAACTACTTTATTTTTTATTAATGTTTCGTTTACTTAAGCATAAACTTCCTCTTGGCTACAAATTAACACCTAATTAGAACTATTTTTTTCTGGTCCATGAAAAATTTGAAAAACGCCAAAAGTTCTGTGACAGGGATGAAACATGCCCCCCCCCCCCCATCTTCGAGGGCGCTGAACACGGTTCTGATATTCTTAAGGTTCCCACCCCTCAGCGACTACCCGTAAGTCAAAGGACCACCCCTATGCGAATCGGTTTTTTGAGCAAGATTCGGGTAGGCCGTATGAAATTTAACCATATCAACATCTTATCCAAACCCGGGGTTGAAACTCTCCGAATACTAAAATATCCCCAAAAAAATCAAAATGCATGAAAATTTATTTATCCCCGTTTTCGAGGGTGCTCAACACGATGGTATTATTCATTTCTCCCCCACCCCTAAATGTCGAAATCCATTTAAAAACCACGATCCAACAAGTCCCCACATGCCCAGTATCAAGAAATATGAAAAGGGGTGGTTGGTGGAGGGTGGGGGAGAAATGAATACTACCCTCGTGTTCAGCACCCTCGAGAAAATATTTTAAAAAAATCGGTTTTTCGCAAAAAACTCGGAAAGTATCAATTTCACTGAAAATATGTACACATGAAAATTAAAGATAATAAAAATACACACAATTTCGTTTCGTTTCGTTTCGCATAGTTTCGTACGACCTATTGGAGAAAAGATAGGTTTTTTGAAATTTTGACAGTTTTGCAACTCAACGGAAACGCGCGCGTTTTGTCGCTAAAATCTCGAAAATGGTCATTCGGACCGCAAAACGTTTCAAATGAAAGTTGTAGAGAATTCGATTATGAACAATTTATTTTTATTAAAAGATAGTTTGATTAGGTTAAATCTCGCAATAAAAATTTCGATCAGTATTTCTAATTAAGCTAGAGCTTGGAAGTTTTGCACATGTGTATAAGTCCGGTGACAATATACTTTAATATTTTCATATAAGAAAAACAAGATGGCGGCTTCAAGATGGCGGACGACTTTACCGTTTATGATCCGATTCGACTCAAAATCGATATTATGGGGGTTTTCGAGATCGCCAATTATGAATTCTTGGTCAAATTTTAGAAATCCAAAATGGCGGCGTTAATATGGCGGACGACTTTTGTCATTTATGACACAAATCGATCAAAATCGATATCTGGAGGTTTTCGGGTTCGTCGATTACGAATTTCTAGTCAAAAATTTAGTTCAAGATAACTCAAAATCGATATCTGACGTTTTATAGGTCGCGGATTATGAATTTTTAGTCAAAATTGAGAAATTCAAAATGGCGGCGCTAATATGGCTGACGACTTTTGTCATTTAGGTCCATATTGATCAAAATCGATATCTGGGCGTTTTCGGGATCGCGGATTATGAATTTCTAGTCGAAAATTTAGTTCAAGATGGCGGACAACTTTATCGTTTACGATCCGATTCGTCTCAAAATTGATATCTGGGGATTACAGCATATCAAGAGACTAAAAAGCAAAAAATAAAATTATATAAAAAAATATTTTTAAAAAAATCTTTAACTTAAATGCTCTAAAAAGTAGGAAATAAATTTTGAAGTAAATTAAACCCATCATTTTGTTACATTATATAAATTTTTTTTTGATATAAGAGCTTTTTCAGAAATAGAATTATATTAATAATAACAGCTATTGTTAAAATCTGCCACCACAGTTTATACAATTTTCTTCAAATATTCTAAAAAATACTTTAAAGTTATGGAAAAATGATAAGATATTATGAAACGAATGACTCAAAATAGTACGTTAATGTACCGTATGTTCAGAAATTTCAGTAACATTTAAGTTATAATAAATTAGTGATAGAAACAAAGTAAAGCGTTTTAATATATCGTCATGATTGACTCTCACAAAGTAATAACTTGCACAATAGAATTTTTTACAAAATAAAGGTACAAACAAATAATAACTTGTGTTCGCGAGCAATCTCTTTTACACAGGAAAATGTCGCGACAAGCTTTTACATCATAAAAAAAATTATATAATGTAACAAAATGATGGATTTGATTTACCTCAAAGTTTATTTCTACTTCTTAGGGCATTCAAATGAAAGATTTTCAAAAAAATATTTTTTTATAATTTCATTTTTTTTCATTTCCATTCGATCAATATTGCTAGAGTTATGAATTTTTTGAACGCGCAGTCTGTGATACTTAGATGAGGTATAGGGGTGAAAATTAATAACAACGGAAAATGGACAGTATGCAACAGATATGGAATGAAGTTTTTTTTTATTCATTTATTTAACGTCGGCCTATTTCCGCTACTGAGGCCTAACACCGACGCCTGTAGACGAGCTACCCCCAACCAGGAATTTTGCCGAACCTCTTCCCTTAAGAAGAGTAGGGAGCTTTTACTTGCTTAACATTTAATAGACAAGCGTCCGACGGCTTTACATCCCCTTCGAAGGATGGTAAATCTCCTATACAACCCTCGCCTAAGGTTGTATAGCTTCCGCGCATTCACTGATATAAAAGCCGCTGGAAGATGTGTGAGGCGAGGACGCGGTCTTCGTTGTGAACACGGATTAATCCTCACGATCGTTTAAATAAAAAATTGGTGGTGGCGGGAGTTTAGAGCTGAGACCCCGGAGGCTTCCGTGCACTTATTTTCGATGGTTTGAGTCTCAGGGTTGGTTTTAGTAAGTGCTGTTTCGGGTCGAATGCTACACCCTGTAAGTCGTAACTTGCACTACTTTTATCACTTTAGTTTAAAATATTCACTGATTTGACTTTTACAGCTATTTTCGGGTTAACGGTTACACCCTGTATGTTGTAAATTGATTTAAATTAAACACTGAGGTTTAAAGGGATTTACAAATTTCTTTTATTGTTTTAATCGTCTTGAACAGAGTTGAAGAAAGATTTTATTTTTTATTTTACAAATTTCCTTTGTAATAATAACTAATCGACAACAGAAATTCTGTCTTAGATTAATTTGACGTGTGTGAAAAAATGCAACAAAAATATTTAAATCGAAAAAATTCACTTCGTGGTTGAACCTCGTATTTTGAGGGAAGATTGAAAGGGGGGCCACTTAAGGCGAAGGATTTAATAAAGAAATATAACAAAAAAGGGGGCCACTTAAGGCGAGAACTTACAAACTAACTCTTTTTAACCAGGTTGCGGCCTGGGAAGCTAGAATCGGACAGATTGTCACAGCGAAAGCACTGGATCTGGGATTAAGAAAACCTAGCTAGACGGGAGTATCTACAACATAAGTTCAATAGTAACCGAACCCGTTCAATAGCATCTGCAGTTATTACACAAAGCTAACTTTGAAACTTATTTCTTCCCAAGAACACTACGCGAGAACTTTACACTAGATTCACTGCCAAAACTGAACTTGGCTACGGCTTGCGATTCACCGGTATTTATACTAAATTAGAAATGTTTCGTTTTTCTCGCCCCATCGAGTCTCGCGGAAAGCTGGAAAGGCGTGAAATCGCTCAGTGCGGGCACGGATGAGTCATCTATTGCATCATGTTGCGCAATACTGAAAATTTTGGAATTTGGAAATAAAACTTATATAGAAAGATCGGCGATGCAAAGGGGAATTTACCAAAATTATGATGAGAGTTGGATCTAATTTGGTTTTGAAGTTATTTTAAGTTTTGTGGGAGAATTCTGGCTCGACCCCGTAAGGTATCAGGAAGGTCCGCTGTTAACAAACTGTAACTCCGCTAACAGGTTTCCAGTTAGTGCGTAAGATATTAAGATAAGATAATAACAAGGTACAATACGGGTATGAATCGAGCTGAACTTTGATATGGAATGTGTGTCTGCTATTATACAGGGGTGATTGAAAATGGGGAACGATTTATAATAGCAATGAGATTGTGGGAGTTCGATGAAAGGGTATTTGAACGTGTGAGACTCGAGGCATGGAAAGTGATTTGAAGTATACAGGGGTTGATCGAAAAGTTTAAGATTTTGAAATTAGAAGTATTTATAGAAAATGGGGGGATTGAAGTACGAGGTTGAGAATTTGAGGTTAGATGGTGATTTTGACTAGTTTGATGATTGTGAGGGGGTTGTATTTTTAAGGGGTGGTTTTTCTGAATGTTCTTTTGCAGAATGACTGGGATGAATGTGGGAAGTATGCTTTCGATGAATTTATGTTATTTGAGAATTATGGATGGTTCGTGAATTTTTTCGGATTTATGTGACCTTGAATGTGGTTTTTCAATGTTACTTAGGTCTGGTTGACTTTTTTATCATGGTCTGCCATGATGCTTGGATTGATCTGAATTTTTTACTAAATTTGCATTTTTTATTTTTTGCTTTTTGACTTATAGGGGGAATACCCTATAACACCCCCCTTCTTTCGGAGGCTGAATTTATGGTGTCGATTTAGTTGAACATGAGATTTATAACTATGTACTAAAGCTGGAACCTGGGCTCGGCTGGAACTGTAAAGTTAACAATGATTTGGCCAAAATAACCCTGGGTTCTCTGAAACATAGATCTGGTTAAATAATGCTTAAAACTACAAAGTAATACATGTACGTATGCATGCAGGTTAATAAAGAAGAAGAGAAGAAAAAAAAAATTTGGCGTGGATTCACCATAAGGGCGAAGCTTTTGTTCAAATTATTTTGTGTGTGTGTGTGTGGGGTGTTATGTGTGAACGTGTAACGTGTATGTGTGTGTGTCATTCTTTGTTTGTTTTATTTTATTTTTTTTTATTTTTTATTTTTTTTTTCTCTCTTTTATTTTATTATTATTTTTTTTTCTTTTTTGCATGCTTTACAAAAATAGTATTCATACATATATATATAAAAAGTTTAACAAAAATAAAGTCTTCTATAAAAATATTCAATAACTTAAACAAAATTATTCTAAGTCAGGGCAACAAGGGTTTAATTAAATATTAAGGGGGTCATTCTTCAGGTTCATGTATCAGAATATTTTCTCCATTTATCTTCACCATATTTTGAGCAAAATTTATTTTGGCATTGGTGGCTCTGATAAAATTCATTCCTAAAATAACGGGGTTAACTAAATTTGGCATAACTATAAATTGCGTTGGTATATTCTGTGTTCCCACTCCTAACATAATCGTTGTAGTTCCAATAGACGGCGGTGTGCTTCCACCACACGCAGTGTTTATGCTAACATTCAGAATGGAGTTTAATCCGAGCCCTAGTTCGCGGACCAAACGTTCACTCATTAGGTTCATCGTAGCACCTGTATCTAACACTGCCCATATTAGGTTGTTGTCGATCCACGTCGCGATCTCAGGTGAAAACTGTAAATATTCTTGCATCTCCATGCTTCTGTTAGGGGGTCTCGTAATATTGCTCGTGGCCGGATCAAATGACAAATGTTGTTCCACCCGCTGGACTTGTTTACTTAAATATGTGAGTGGCGGGGGTGCAAAATTATTTGGTATAGAGACTTTATCCGGGCCTCTCTTTGCACGAAAATCAGTGCTTAAATTTTGTCTATTTTGTGAAATTTCTAGGTCATTCGTGTCAAAATTTGAAAGTTCTTCTTTAGTGTCAGTTACTAGGGTCATATTTCTAACTACTAAATTTTTTTCAAAATTTGCATCAATTGGGATTGCGTCTAAATCGGGGGTTTTGTCTAATTCTAATGATAAAATTTGGTTTACCTGGGGTGTTGTGGTTGACTCCTCCGTATCCTCGTCGATACACTCGCTCTCCTCTGTGACTAGATTAACGTAAGGGTCCTTGCCTTTGTCCTGCCTTGGGTAGCTGGCGGTTTTATACGGATGTTGAGGGCAATTTCGCTCCCAATGGTTCCCATCGCAGAAACGACATGGTCGCGTCGGCTCGTCACTTGGCTGAGGGTAGTTTATGTTTGCTGGAGCGACAGGCGGTCTAACGGTGATTTCCGCTGGCTTCGCAGATTGGGACGTCGTCGCTGTTGCATTCACATTGTGCGGTCTATATCGGGTGTCGGTTCGCTGCTGTGGCTTGGGCGTTACATCTGTTGCTTTAGCGGCAGCTTGCCGGTGTTGGACATTGGTCTCGTTGGGTACTCTGTACGTCGTTGGCGGTGCATATACTGTTGGCGGTCTGGTTTCTACGTAGGTTTCTCTTTGTGGTCTGTACGTCGTTGGTGGTGTAGTTACTATGGGTTGTCGGTATTCAACGTGAAATTGTCGTGGTGGTCTGTACATCGTTGGAGGTGGGTCTATTGTTTGGTGTCCTAAATTTATATTATTGCGTCGTTGTGGTTGAAATGTAGTCGCTTGTGGTTTGTATGCACTTTGTCGCCGTTCAGGTGTATAATTTAATGTCTCTTCAATTTCGATTGCTATTTCTAACAATTCGTCGATATCATTAAATTCTTTATATCGGATTTTCTCCCTTATCTCGGGGAGCAGTTGTCTGTATATTAGTCGAGCTTTTTCGAGGGGCGGTCTGAATTTGTCTACTCTATCAAATAGTCCTATTTTTGTAGATATAAATAGAGCGACGGGCTCTCCTCTTTCCTGCAACTTGGTGTGTAGTAACATTTCCGCGGCAGCCTTTTTTGCTGTTGATTCATAGGTCTGCCGGAGGCGGGCTTTAAATGTTCGGTAGTCGTGTGTTAGAGTCTTGTATGGTTCCCACCAAGCCTGGGCTTGTCCTCTAAGTTGTGAAGTACACAATACTAGTTTATCTGACTCGTCCGTTATTCCCCTTCTCACGAAGTACTGTTCCATGTTGGTAAAGAATCCATCGACACTTTCATGTACTAAGCCACTAAACATGTGTCTGGGTGAATGGGTAATGTCAGGGATGATCACTGGTTCATAATATAAGTTTTGTCTTACCGGGGGCGGTGGGGGCGGCGTCGAAACAGAAGGTTTTACGCTCTGTATCGCTTCTCTAATGCCTTGGGTAATTTTGTCTATGAATTGGTTCATGTCCAGTTGAGGGGCGGCTGGGGGCGGCGTTGAAATTCCACGTCCTAAGGTTGCTGGATTTCTGGGACTTGACGTAGATGGTTCTAATACTGGGTTTCGAGGTGGTACTTCTCTCTGTGTGCTGTAGAAAATTTCTCTCTGGCTTTCGAAAGAGTCCTCTAGAATTGGGTCCATTTTGTCGGGTTTTCAGCCGTGCGTAATCTACTTTTATCGTCGCTTTCCCTACTCGATCCGAGATCGCTAAGACAATCGTAGTATTACGTCTTGTTCGGCGTGCTACTCTTTAACGTTGAAAATATGTAAAAATTGACTTACTTGTGAGTCCGACGGCACTATAACTGCTCGAAATTTTTCTCACAGATTACAGGCCACCTAGTTGGGCGCCATGAACACGGATTAATCCTCACGATCGTTTAAATAAAAAATTGGTGGTGGCGGGAGTTTAGAGCTGAGACCCCGGAGGCTTCCGTGCACTTATTTTCGATGGTTTGAGTCTCAGGGTTGGTTTTAGTAAGTGCTGTTTCGGGTCGAATGCTACACCCTGTAAGTCGTAACTTGCACTACTTTTATCACTTTAGTTTAAAATATTCACTGATTTGACTTTTACAGCTATTTTCGGGTTAACGGTTACACCCTGTATGTTGTAAATTGATTTAAATTAAACACTGAGGTTTAAAGGGATTTACAAATTTCTTTTATTGTTTTAATCGTCTTGAACAGAGTTGAAGAAAGATTTTATTTTTTATTTTACAAATTTCCTTTGTAATAATAACTAATCGACAACAGAAATTCTGTCTTAGATTAATTTGACGTGTGTGAAAAAATGCAACAAAAATATTTAAATCGAAAAAATTCACTTCGTGGTTGAACCTCGTATTTTGAGGGAAGATTGAAAGGGGGGCCACTTAAGGCGAAGGATTTAATAAAGAAATATAACAAAAAAGGGGGCCACTTAAGGCGAGAACTTACAAACTAACTCTTTTTAACCAGGTTGCGGCCTGGGAAGCTAGAATCGGACAGATTGTCACAGCGAAAGCACTGGATCTGGGATTAAGAAAACCTAGCTAGACGGGAGTATCTACAACATAAGTTCAATAGTAACCGAACCCGTTCAATAGCATCTGCAGTTATTACACAAAGCTAACTTTGAAACTTATTTCTTCCCAAGAACACTACGCGAGAACTTTACACTAGATTCACTGCCAAAACTGAACTTGGCTACGGCTTGCGATTCACCGGTATTTATACTAAATTAGAAATGTTTCGTTTTTCTCGCCCCATCGAGTCTCGCGGAAAGCTGGAAAGGCGTGAAATCGCTCAGTGCGGGCACGGATGAGTCATCTATTGCATCATGTTGCGCAATACTGAAAATTTTGGAATTTGGAAATAAAACTTATATAGAAAGATCGGCGATGCAAAGGGGAATTTACCAAAATTATGATGAGAGTTGGATCTAATTTGGTTTTGAAGTTATTTTAAGTTTTGTGGGAGAATTCTGGCTCGACCCCGTAAGGTATCAGGAAGGTCCGCTGTTAACAAACTGTAACTCCGCTAACAGGTTTCCAGTTAGTGCGTAAGATATTAAGATAAGATAATAACAAGGTACAATACGGGTATGAATCGAGCTGAACTTTGATATGGAATGTGTGTCTGCTATTATACAGGGGTGATTGAAAATGGGGAACGATTTATAATAGCAATGAGATTGTGGGAGTTCGATGAAAGGGTATTTGAACGTGTGAGACTCGAGGCATGGAAAGTGATTTGAAGTATACAGGGGTTGATCGAAAAGTTTAAGATTTTGAAATTAGAAGTATTTATAGAAAATGGGGGGATTGAAGTACGAGGTTGAGAATTTGAGGTTAGATGGTGATTTTGACTAGTTTGATGATTGTGAGGGGGTTGTATTTTTAAGGGGTGGTTTTTCTGAATGTTCTTTTGCAGAATGACTGGGATGAATGTGGGAAGTATGCTTTCGATGAATTTATGTTATTTGAGAATTATGGATGGTTCGTGAATTTTTTCGGATTTATGTGACCTTGAATGTGGTTTTTCAATGTTACTTAGGTCTGGTTGACTTTTTTATCATGGTCTGCCATGATGCTTGGATTGATCTGAATTTTTTACTAAATTTGCATTTTTTATTTTTTGCTTTTTGACTTATAGGGGGAATACCCTATAACAGTTGCAACGGTCACCCATCCAACTACTAACCGCGCCTTACGTTGCTTTACATCGCATATCGAAGTATGTACATAGTAAAGACGCACCAACGCTTGCCCCCATATGGAATGAAGTATAGTTAAAATTATGAAAAGGTATTAACAAATTATTAAAATGTTATTAATTTAATGCACAAGTTGCTGGTCGATACTCGAATGACTGGTCACAAAAATTTTAATGAACTCCTCATGTACGTAGAAATAACACAATTTTAAAATATATATTACCACCACTTTTAGGAATAATTATTCTACATTCGCAATTTTTTACGCATACGAGAATGCAGAATACGACTTAGTCACAACGTACAACGGTCGCCTGGGCCTCCGCTGCGCCACATGCCAACAGACCCTTCTTCTTTGTTTGTAAATAGTAATACACGTGATAAAAATATGGGCCCAGTATGAAACGACTCAGACATGCCCACAGAATAACTTCTGATACTTCGAAAAGTGAAAAAATATTACTAAATGTACTTTTTTGTACTTCAAACGTGGCGAAAATTGCCTGTTTGCTAAAAATTGAAAATCAACCGCATATTCAATCGTCAGTCGCTACTTATTGGTATCCTCAGTTCCCACATGGACTCTCCCTCGGACGAGATTTTTTTCACAGGTTTATTTTTCAAAAATGCATTTAGTCGGTTGCACGGTGTACCATGTTATTTGCTTCTAACTTGCTTTTCCTTGGGCATTCATGCATGATTTTTTTTCACATAGAGGAAGCTAAGGGCATCTACATTTTAGGAATATTGCTTCATAATTTCATTACGAACCAACCAGAATTTTTGTTATTCCGATTCCATTACTAGAATTCGATATATTATGCAGATAAATAAAACATTTGTGAAAGTACAACAGAAAAATGAAAGAATGTGCGATTTAATATATTTTTCTTGTAAATTTTGCCACTCTTAACGATAATTTGATAGTATTTGTCAACACAAAAATAATTGTAACCCGACTAACATCGATAAAAGATAAAACTGCCTTATCTAACTAACCACAATTTTAATACTAGACAGTAATTGAATAGTAATGTTGATATTTTAACGTGGAAATAAATTAAGTATATAAAAAGACTCTCTGAAATGCTATTTATAAACAAAGAACTGACGTAAAAAAATTAGGTATAACCTGTAATAAATTATATAAATAATATTAATTGTATAACAACATTTAAATTGTAAAATTAAAATCCTTATATAGAGTTCAGTTTACTGATGGATATTTCAAAAAAAAAATTGTCTACCATTATTGTACCAGAAAAAACAAGATTAGTTTTCATTTACTGTACTTGCTTAAATTACATTTAAATTTACTAGAAATTTGAACCACAAACAAAACTAATTACCTCATATTAATCTCTTATGTTACAATAAAAAATGTACTGAAATATAATAAACCTCGTTCGCCCGTGACATACTTAAAGAATGATAATGACAGTACATGTCCATAATTATTCTCGAGTAGTTTTAGACTCAAAGCAAAGGGGTTGAAGGAAACAATCTATTATTATTTCCCGCAACTCCACCACACTCCAAACAAATCGATTTTGGAACTCTACAAATATAGAGTAGATAGTGTGTACCTTTCCAGTGGGTTTGTATTATTAAATTCTACACCATAACAAACAGAAGGTTGGTTGAATTAGAGAAAGCTGCACATTGTAAAGTCGCTGAGAAGTTTTAAGTTTTAAAAACTTTCAGTAGTTTCAGAGATATCCTGAAACTCGCAAATGATAGGATTTTTTAAAAATAGATAAAAGATGGATCAGAGCTGGGTCGAAAATTGATTCGAATCACGAATCCGAATCATCGAAAAGGATTCGAATCACGGACACTAGGTTCGGATCCTTTATATAGAAAAAAATGATTGGAATCACAGGATTCGAATCCTCTTTTCGGATCACGGATCCGAATCCTCAAGTTAATTCAGAATTATTATTACAGTAACACTTATTATTTTCTATTTTAATACTATGGTGAATAGATTAGTACTTTGCTTGATTATGTAATATATGTAGGTGATTGATTGATTAAATAAAAAGAAATCAATAAATTTCACTTTATTTTAACGTTAAGCTTACACTATTGAATTGGTTAGGGTGTGGTAAAAAGATCGATAAAATCCATTTTTATGGTCGATGTTGCGTTTTTATTTTAAGACATCCTCAGGACTATCTAATTCATGTTTTTTTTTGTAAAACTTAATTTTAAAATTTGTATCATAAATAAAACACATAGCAGTTAGCAGTATTTTAGGCATTAAATTTTCAATGTCGGCTAGAATTTAATCAATAGGTATTAGATTCTAGTCAATATTGGAAGTTGAATGCTTAAAATATGGCTGCCTTTTATGCGTTCCATTTCCATTATGTGCTCTATATTTCTTACAACTTTTAAAATTAAATTTTACAAGGAAGAAATAAATTAAATAGTCTTGAGTTTGAGAATATCTTTAAATAACAACGAAACGTCGACTTTTTAAAAATTGATTTTCTCCTATTTTTTTAAGAACAGACAAAATACCCGAAATTGTCCGAAATATTTTAGTCTGAAAAATGTCCGCAACACCCAAAAAACTCGCAAATTGGACTATTGTCCACCGATTGATAGCACTGACAGTACCTACCAAAATATATACTATTTGCCTGTCAATATATTACAATAGGCAAGATCTTGACTCCGTGCGGCTTCACGCTCCTGACACTTAATAACATAATGCACAACGCTTGCGTACAAAATATCGGAACCACAAAAAAGGATTCGCGAAAAACGATTCGTGCAAAAGGATTCGAATCCTTTTTCATTTGTCTTACGAATCCGGATCAGGAATCCTTTTACATGAAAGTATTCGAATACCGCTTTTGAATACTCAAAAAGGATTCGAATTCTGAATGATTCGAATCCTACCCAGCTCTGAGATGGATGATGTTCGATTTAAATCGCTCTACATTCTCCGCATATCGACACTGGGCGTCGCGACGCGCAACATTTGTTTTTATGGAAGTCTATATTTCTTAAAGAAACTGAATTGGGTAACAATTTAATTTTTAGTACATTGTTACCAGACGTCGACTTTGAAATTTGACAGCATATCATTTCTATGAATTCATATGTCGATATCTACTATCAATTAAATTGTTAACAATTCACTTATTAAAACATAATATTTTTAGTCGCAAACTCTATTTTACTATAAGGAACGTAACCAGACTGCAACCAACAGCTACTACTCTCCGGGCTATGTGCCCCGCCGAGCGCTGAATTACAAGTTACAAGCCTGGCGCGTTCAATGTAATAATCGCATATTACCAACAAAAAGCTAATGCTTCGATTGCAACAAGCACCTGCCGAAAGACTGATCCTACTTAAAGGAGCTCTCGTGACTAAAAATATTATGTTTTAATATTTCGCCATCTAAAAGTACATTTGAACTATGCTAAGCCCAGTCAGGCTATTTATTTTTCGATTGCAACAGACACTGGGCCGCTAGATGGCGCTTGCTGACTATTTTACATGTCGCTATCCCAAAGACAAGGCCTAAAGGCCCTAAGGCTCAACAGAGTGGAAATTCCATTTGCCTGTGAGGCAAAATATTTAGGAGTCATTTTTGACCAAAAATTAACATGGAATTCTCACATCCAAAAAGTCACACAGAAAGCCACAATCGCCCTGGAAAGGTGTAGGCAAATGTGTGGGAAAACTGGGGGTTAAATCCCAAGATGAACCTATGGTTATACACCAGGGTAGTGAGACCCATGATAACCTATGGATCAGTGGTATGGTGGACTAAGACGGTGCAGTCGGGAGCAATAAGGTTGTTAAGTGGAGTACAAAGACTTGCTTGCCTGTGCGCCACGGGGGCTATAAAAACTGCTCCTACGGCTGCACTTGAGGTCCTCTTGGACCTGCCACCCCTTACACGTATTCATACAAGGCGAAGCTCGGTCAGTGGTGCACAGGTTAATGCAAGGCCAAACGCCAATTAGCCAGCAACACGGGACGGAGTACCAGAAGTTATATTCGGAGATGAGGGCAGATCTCATTCTAGGCATGCCCACGGATGTAATGGTCCCCAGGTATAACTTCAACAAGAACTTTCAGACTGTTATACCAGACAGGGAGGATTGGAAAAACGGTCCTCCCATAACAGCACAAAGGGTCTGGTACACTGACGGCTCCAAGGCAGAACAAGGAGTCGGAGCCGGGATTTACGGGACAAGGTCAAAAGCCAATATCCCGATAAATCTAGGCGCAAGGGAGATAATAGGACAAGGTACTGTTAACCAGTCGATTGCCATTTTCTCTGATAGCCAAGCGGCAATAAAAGCAATCAGTTCCATGCAAATCAACTCAAGATTGGTGTGGGACTGCTTGACGGCCCTTACAGAGCTGGGAAGTCAGAACAAAGTGACCCTAGCATGGGTGCCAGGACACGAGGGACACAGAGGAAACGGAAAGGCTGACCAACTGGCCAAGGAAGGCGCACTTGAAGCCCCAATAGGACCGGAGCCCTTTTGTGGCGTGGCAAAGCCATGCATACGAGCAGCCATTAAGGAATGGGTGCAAAATACATCTCTGGAATGGTGGAGGAATCTCCCAAGACAGAGACATGCCAAGGAGTTCATTAACAAACGTTCGGCTAAATTTACGGAAGACCTACTAAGCCAGAATAGGAAGGCCATCAGAGTAATAGTAGGCCTTCTAACTGGCCACTGCCGGCTCAATAGACACATGAGTCTAATGGGCCTGGCAGAGGACGCGGCATGCAGATTCTGCCAAGAGGAAGAGGAAACCTCAGTTCACGTATTGTGCCACTGTGAAGGCCTGATGAGGCTGAGATTCCAAGTACTTGGAGAAGAAAACCAAGGGCGGACAGCTATATAAAAGGGCCTTTATCAAAGCTATGGAGTCTAGTACAAAGGACAAAGCTGGATGAGGTACTATAAGGAAGATATCCTGGGAGCATCACAATAGACCTGAAAAGGTTCGCGGTGGTAAAGGCTAAACAACCAGCTCCTTTGCTAATCTAATCCCAAAGATACCGAAATGTACTAAATAGTCAAGTGATCTTCGTGTCGGTCGTCACATGCCTACCTTGCACTGACGAGAGCCAACAGCTCGAAACTGCAGACTGCAAGTGGTGTGTAACGACTGGCAAGAGAGCTTCTGGTGGTGTTTGTTGCAATCGAAGCATTAGCGTTTTGATGGTAATATGCAATTATTACACTTAACGCGCCAGGCTTGTAACTTGTAATTCAGCGCTCGGCGGGGCACATAGCCCGAAGAGTAGCTGTTGGTTGCAGTCTGGTTACGTTCCATAGAGTAAAATAAGGATTTTATAGAGGAGTTTGCTACTAAAAATATTATGTTTTAATATTCCGCCCTCTAAAAGCACATTTGAACAATTCACTTATTATTTTGTCTTACTATAATATTATATTCTACCATTCAGGGTATCTTTTTGATTTAGTTTTAAATAAATCATGCAAAATAACCTGTGAATGTTTCGATAAAAAAGGGGCATTCTTACATTTTAGTTTGCGATTAATAATAAGAATCGCCATAAATGAACAGAAATCCCATTGAAAAGTTCAACATCCTGTATATGCACTACATCTGACATTTTACATCACTGATTGCAATCATCGCAAGTAACTCAATTATCGAATAAAAAAGTTTATGTGTATGACTAAATTGAAACAACGTTAAATGATGAACACTTGTGAGAGATTCTCGTATCGTATTTGAATGATGCTCTGCTTGAAATATCAACAGAAAATCAATAAAAAATATCCTTGATATTACGTGGTAGTTGAATTTAAATGCTTAAATGAGTTGCGTTTGTTCGATGATTGAAGTACAGTTTATATTTTAGACGTGAACGAGTATTAATTATGGGTACAATTAAATGAACTAATGTAAAGGAAGTTAAACGCACCAAAGCACTATGTAGAACTTTTTGTTCTAAATAGCAAGTATTGCTCTCAACTCCACAGACCATTTTACAGGTTAAGCTCTGTTGACAAGATAGGATGAAAATGATTGCAAATCTTTTCCTCGTACACCATATCGTGCGAGTTTAGCTTTAAGCAATCGATGATCTTCCAAGTCAAAAACTTGCGAGAAATTACGAAAAGACCTACAACAACAAGCTGAAATTCTTTCTATAGTACAATCAATGAACCAATTCACCTCCTAAATCTGATCAACTCAACCGATTTGTTTGAAATTTTGACAGTAGCAAAAATGATGCAAATAACAAACCTGACTTAGTGCCGATATGTGCTTCCATCCTGGGGGTGAATTCCACCCTTTCTCGGGAGTGAAAATTTAAAAATTCAAAATGACAATAGAGGGAATCGATAGAGGATCAAATTTTAAGAAGAAAATGTAGTATAAAGTTTTTTCTACAACCTAATAATTTCTGAGTTATTCGCGATTGAAAATTCCAATAAAAAACACGTTTTTCAACAGTTTTTCGTGAATAACTCGAAAATTAAGCGACTTATGAGTCATTGAAGACGAATTTTTGTTTGTCGTAAATTTATCTAAAGATTTACACTCAAATAACGGAAAAATGAGTAATTTTTCAGAGAAAATGTTCATAACCTTTTTTAAAGTGCTTTATTAGACCTTTAAAATAAGCTTTTATAAAAGCCTCTAACTTGAAAATTAAGGAAGTTATGACGAAAATAAGTTGGCTCTGGAATTTTTGAAAAAAAAAATTGACAATAAAATTGGCGCCATGAGCGGCAAAATTAAAATTAATCATAGCCCATGAAAAATTAACTTTATTTATGTCCCAATAACACGTTCCAAAAGTTTGAATGGTTTAGAGAATGTACATTTTGAAAAAAGTTGTTTTAAGTAATTTTTTTTTTCAATTCTTCAAAAAATACGTTGTTTTTTCAAAATAACTCAAAAAATAATGGTTTTACGAAAAAAAGTATCCTCAACAAAAATTTAGCTTTCTTTATACTGAAAATTTTGCTTTCTTTTTAAATTCATGTAGCTTAAAAATTAAGCGAGATATGGGCATTTAAAGCATTGATTTCTATGCGAAGGAAACCTCTTTTTAGCCCTTCAACCTTAAAATTCTCTGAACGAAAGGGTGACTAAATTTTGAAAGTTTTGGAGCATTTATTCTTTTGTACACGCTATGTCTTCTTGATACATGTATATCTGGATTCCCACATGCATAAAAAGACGTTATACAGATAACATGAGTAAAAGATAGAAAAGGAAAGGTGCGCTTCTCTAGGCGAAATTCCTCTGAAGGCGACCTTCAATAGAGGAAGGGGCTCTTGGATTATGAACACCTGCCAAGGTGACAGTTGCCAAAATTGTCCTCCAGTCGACCAAGAAGAAAAGGAAGTTGATAGTGAAGAAATGGATGAATTTGAAAATTAAAATTAAATTATTAATATTCACTTTAAAAATCATCTTAATATTGTAAAACAAATATTTTTATTATAATTACAATGTGAAGTTTTAAGAGTTTAATTTCCCTGTTTTTAAGGGATGAAAATTTTTAAAAAATTTCATTATATCATAAGCAGCAATTTATTTTCATTTTTTTACGCATTCCACTACTTGGAGCTTTCAAAAGGATTTTTTCCCTAATTTTTATTGTAAAGGGAGGTTTTTAGGGGTTGGATCGTATTGAAAAATGATGTATCAGGTCGTTTACACTTAAAGAATATATTTTTTCTATTCAAGATCCAAAATAAAAAGATTTTATGCTTTTTAAACCGTATTTTTAATAATTTTAGTAGTTTTTAAGGGTAGTTGCATAGTAAAATATCGAAATATTAGTTACATTATAAAAAACAACAAATATTTAACATATTTGAACACAATGATAACCTATCACTGCTTCCATCTATTAGTATTCAATTTTTCTAAGTGTTATTGTTAGGGGTGGCTTTTGGGGGTTGCATCATTAAAAAATGAAGTATCAGATTTCTTATACTTAAAGGGAAAAATTCTCCTATTACGATCCCAAATAAAAAGGTTTCATACTTTTTAAACACATTTTTTTATTAATTTTCGTGTGAGGGGTTGTTTTTAAGGGTAGTTAAATAATAAAATATTGAAATATTAGATCCATGATTAAAAACAATTAATATTTAACATATTTGAACATAATCATAGCCCATCACTGCGTTAATTTATTAGTTTTCAATTTATTGGAGTAAGGGGTAGTTTTCACCCCTTAAAGACAAAAAGCACACTTTGCGACCAAGTCAGGTTTGAAGAGGAGGGTAAGATGAACTTAATTCTAAATTTTCAAGAAGATCGGAGCAGTACTTCAGATTTCGGAGATTTGGCCCCTTTGTAACGTTGAATGACTGTACTACTAGGCTTCATTCGGTATCTCACGTAAGGGAATTGATCATCAGCTTGCGCGGTTCTGGGGGGTATAGCGCAGCAGCCTCACACACACATAAAATAATTATATATAAAAAAAAACTAATACAACAAAAGCTGAGACTTGGTCGATGTGTTCATGATGTTGAAAACTAACTAAAAAATGTAATCAGCTGACTTTAGAGTGGGGGATTATGTTTCAGCTTTCCATGTAAACATGTGAAATATATGCGCTGAGTATAAACTGGTATCACAGAAGATGAAATTTGGTACAGTAACAGCTAATTTAATAAATTACATGAAAAAAATAGTCCGCTGAATTTTTCGCGGTAGATAAGTGCTCAATTGACGAGTTAAAGGCACAGCGCACCGTTACATGTTTGACTGCATCAGCTGAATTTATTAAATTAGCTGTTACTGTACCAAATTTCAGTAAACCAACAAATGTTTGACAAGTTAAATATTTCATTGTTTTCAAAGCCACCTTAGTTACTTCTTAACATTTAATTAGAACAAAATTGTATTTTCTTATTTTCTTTTAGCTGTAATTTTGTTTGTATTTATCGCACATTTTAATACGATATATGAATAAATTGCTTACTAATAGTACTAATAAATGGTACCTCGGTACCGATATGGTTCCATTTAAAAAAAAATGAGTTTTGCCCCAAAAACTATTTTGATGAATTCTATCTGCTCATAAATCACGTAATTTAGTGTTTTTAACGGGATTTCGATTTTTGTAGCATTACATACACGGAACAATCGGAACCGTCATGGCACACTTAAATGGAAAACTAAAAATTATATTATAAAAAAAATGATATTTGAAATGTCACTTACTTCGCATCGTTGGATTCAGAAAATTATGCAGAATTCAAAAATGCAATAATATACAGGGTGTTCCATTTGAAAATCGTTAAAGTTAGTGTCACTTCCGGCGAAACCGGAAGTGAAAAAAATCAATTGTATGTCAAAAAGTGCCGCTTATTATGTGTGTAGTATATTCTAAATTTCAATCAATTATCTTCAAAACTAATGGAGAAAAGGGGGACATACCATGATCTTGTTACACCCGGTATAAGCTAATGGGCAACTAAAACATATTACCATTTTTTTGAAATCAAATTATGAAATTTCAAACGACAATGATTTACCACATATCAACAGGAACAAGTTTTAGAAAGTCCTACGAGAGTTGAATTTTTGCTGGAAAAACAAAACAGAAAGTCAATTCTTCTCGACAAAAACGAAATTTACTTAAAAATAATTCGAAAGTTCCGTGAGGAAGGGAAGAGAACATTTATTATTTGGATGAAACGTATACTGTGATAAAATAAGTACATTATAAGCTAGATAGATATTTACCCTTCCTGGTATACCTCTGATATAATCAACAATTTCAAGTTAAAAAGCTATTACCATAATAAACATAAACAAAGGAAACTAGATAAGTATCTGGAACAATTTAAAAGACTAAAGTCGATAATTAAATCTGAAATCAAGGCAGCTTATAAATTATACCTTGATAAGTGTAGAAAATAGCATAAAAATGATTCCAAATATTTTTGGACTTACATTCATTCAAGGAAACAACAAACTAGAATACCAGTAAAGTAATTAACAGTGATGTAGTTTTTGAAGCTCCTCAATCCGTTGTTGATGGAAATAGTGTTTATTAATCCCCAACCAGCCTAAACAATGAACTTAATTGTTTTAACTACTTAGCTACATTTAATATCAGAGATTTTACTGAATAGGAGTTACTGAATTCTGCCAACAAGTTGAAAAATAAAATGATATCAAGTCATTACCAAATCCTTAGTACTTTAGTGAAGGATTGTAGATATGCTTTTATAACTCCTCTATTATTTATCTTTAATCGTATTCTTAAAACCTCTGTGTTTCCTGATAGGTGGAAAATCGCGAGAGTATGTCCGGTTCTCAAATCTGGCGATCCTACGCAAATGACCAATTAGACCCATTTCTATACTATGTATCTTTGCTCCACACTCCACCATAGCAAATTTAGCAGTATTCTCCCAATGCGTAGCTTCCGTACCTTATAATCATGGACAGATTGATGTTATATATGTATACCGACTTGGCCAAAGCTTCAATCGCATCGATCGCGGAATAATTTTGATTATACTGAATGCCTTTGGATTTGATGAATCTGTTATAGCACTTATTAGGTCGTACTTAACCAACAAAATTAAGTATGTTTCTTACAACGGGTTCGATTCTAAGCAATTCAATGCTACTTCTTGAGTACCACAAGGACCTAATCTTGGTCCCTTACTGTTCCTGCTTTTTATTAATGATTTTATGCAGGTTATAGTTTGTGAAAAAGTGCCATTTGCTGATGATCTTAAAATTTACCACGCTATATTGGATATTGTAAGTATATTTATTCAACATCAGCTGAAAAAGATTGAAGTCTGGTGTGAAGAAAATAATCTCCACTTAAACATTAAAAAATGCAAAAGCCTAACCTTTACATTAAAAAAAAACAGTATACAGAATTTACACATTAATTAAAGTCCACAGATTTAAGTCGATGTGAATTCATAAAAGATCTAGATATAGTGTTCGACTCAAAAATATAACTCAATGAACATATTAAACAATCTACAACCTCTGCATTAAGAATGTTAAGTTTTATAATTTGAAACTGTCGTAATTTTCAGGACCCCGCTGCATTAAAAACACTTTATTTTTCTTATGTGAGATCAAAATTAGAGTACGATTCCTTGATTTGGTGTCCTTTTTATTATGCACAAGAATTGGCTGTTGAAAATGTTCAGAGGAAATTTCTCAAGTTCTTACAATACAAAATCTCAGGAGTCAGGCGTTACCCTCAATATCTGTTGTTAAATTCTTTCAATATTGTGAGTGTTATTTGCAATGAGCTTTATCTACAAGTCAATATATAATAAAATTGATTGCATTAGCCTTGTCAATCAAATATCATATCGGGTTCCGCGACTTCATACAAGAGTATCGACTTTTCACTTACCTGTGACTAGAACTAATACATTGCTACGGTCACCTATATATACGATGTGCAACAGTGTGAATTGCGTTGCCATGATCTTAAATGAGCCGACCAAAATTGTCATAGATCACGGCAACCTCACCTAACTGTTTGACCGTTTACTCTTCTTTGATTATCTTGTACTTCTATTTGTTACTTGTAGATATATTTTTTCTTCTCTTTCTCCTTTTTTACGTTTTTTACTCTTCGTTTGTTTATTTTTACCCCTTATTTCTGTCACTATTGATCTTTTTTTGTGTTATACATATATTTTTTTATTTTCTTTCTTTCTTTACCTAACTCAACTTAATTAATTTAATTTAATGTAATTTTTTATTTTACTATAAATTAACTCGAAAATTCGATCATTTTAATGTAGGATCATATATTTGTTTATTTTTACCCCTTACTTTTGTTAATATTGATTCTTTCTGTGTTCTTTCTTATTTTTTTTTTGCCTAACTTGATTAATTTAATGTAATTCTATTTTCTGTAATTTGACTTGAGGATGTGAAAAATGTTCGACAGGCATTTTTGGATGAACTGTCAACCAAGGGTACCTTCAGGAAAATGGACAATGCTATTTATCACATTAGGCAGATTGAGCGGACCCTACGATTTCTTGCCGAAGTCCGATATAATTTAATGGTTATTTGGAAGAAATATCCCTTTTCACATGAATATGGTAAAGCGGGAACTTTTAGCGGATGTCAATCATAATAAAGAGCCCTTCCAAAAATACGTTATTGATTAAATGGTAAATAATCGTCAAATAATTATACTTCGAATTAGTATGGGCTCAGATATAGGACTACATCTTTAGAGGATCTGCATCTATAATGAAGTTTTATTACTCTCTGCCTTTTCCAAATTGAGCATAATAAAGTCGTATAACTTCGCAATATTTAACCACAAGAAAGTAAACAGCAATCATCCACAATAACTTATGCGTAAAAGTGTGAGATTTTACGCATAAGTCACATAGTACTAAATCGTCCATTAGTCACTATTAAAACGAATTGTTTACGTATGGCACTAAAACCTAGCGAAGTTAATTTATCTTACAAATGAGGATTTAGGTCCCCCAATTTACATTCTTTGTCCATTTCGCCGACGCACAAAATGCCTTGCATAACAGATCGGTGTTACCCTCTTAACTTGTCTTTGTGACAACAGTGGTATTAGAAATGACGAGAATACACCGGGTAATATCCATAGTTCAGCGAGGCGGTCACAATAAGACACCTCACGAGGTCTATAATTTATTATGGAAGGTGCGTATCAATCATTCCAGCTAAGACTACCTATCAAATTTAAATTATGACAAATTGTTAATCGATAATTTACAATTTGGAAGCTTTTAGCCTAGCAAATTCATACTATTAGGGTAATTATAAGTTATTTTAACATACAGGTCGTGTAGAAAATCCATTATTTTGAGCGGAATTGAGGCACTGAAAACTATTAGAATGTATGATACAGTGTGCTTTCGGATGGGGTACCGCACCGTAAACTTACTTATTTGACCGTCTAGCCGATCTGTTACGGCGCGAGGTAACAATCGCGATTAATCGAATGGGTATCGCGTTACCAGGCTTGAACCCCAGCTTCGGTACTAGCACTGTCGGAGAATATGGTTGTATGTCCGCATTTTCCAATGTGTAATCCCCCTCCGGAATTGGGAGTTGTCTAATTTCTGTGGTGTTTATTTATTATTTTATTTATTTGTAGAGAAAAAATCGACAGCTACTGGAAGCGGCTGGAACCTCCCCACTCGGTGGATCTTTGAAGCCGAAAAGAGCATTAAATTGTGTGACAAAACGGCACTAAACGTCATCCGATCTCATCCAAAACCTTTTCAGATCTTCTGGGGCACTAAAAAAAAACCCTCAACTTAATGAATTTACAATCATCTATGCGAGTTATTACCTACATTATCGCTCGTTGAATAATATACTATTAGGATAACTCTAACATCACTTGAACGACTAAGAAAGTCTAGTTATCCTAAATACTACAGATTTGTAAAGCAACAAACTGGAAATTGGTAAAGTGATAATCTATAATAAATTCACAACGAAGGTACAGAAAGCATATGATATTGATATTGTTACATCTACCTTTAAAGTTTGTGACAATCCACTAAAAGTTACAAATATGCCGAAATCTTATTAACATAACATGACACCAACGTTATCGGATGACAAACGATGACAATGACAATCGTCAAAATTTGCTCATTGCAATCCGATCGCTCGCGGCTGTCTTTGTTAAATGAAACATTAGCATTTCAGTAATTTTACTAGATTTTAGAGGAATATTTGTAGTTTAATTCTTCGATTTGTCTGTATATACATTTAAAAACAGCACTAAACGTAATCCGCTCTCCTTCTAGAGTAGTGAAGAAACCCTCACACGTGAATTGACACGTGATGTGACGAGTTTCACGACGTAACGGCTACGCGCATCGATCATGTCATGCGAAATGCGATCTATGCTTCATATTTGCTTTGTTTTTAATTTTTTTCACGGAAACCAAATCGAAAGACTAGAAGTGTGATAAATCGTTGAAATCAGAATTTTAACTGCTTTTCAATGGTTCCATTGCAAATTGAAAGTAATTATAAAATAAACAACTTGTTGCGTCAAAATGGCACTAAACGTAATCCGATCTCAACCAAAACCTTTTCAGTTCTTCTGGGGCACTAAAGAAACGGACATGCAAAGTTTCATTCAAATCCGTTCAGTAGTTTCGGCGCTATCGTGCTAACACACATACACACACACACAGACATTTTTTAAAAACCACTTTTTGGGTTCCTAGGACCTCAAAACGTAAAGATTTGATGTTATCTCAATTTTTGTTTTTGAACCAATTTTAGTAACGTCTCACAATTTTATTGTGGAGAGGTTAAAATCACTCGTCATAAAATTTGTTTGTCTTAAGAAGTCATAAACGGTTGTCAAACTTAAGATAAATTATACAGGGATATACAGAGTATTTCATAATTGAATGCTGATCTTAAAGGGCGATAATCCTTGGATGATTTTAAGAAAAATTCTTTATATGAACATAGGTCCGCAACCACTTTATTCTGAAATTTAACAAAAAAAAAACAGTTTTTCCCCAATATCTCTAAAACCGCTTTTTTACAATTTTGGTACATGCAAAGTACGCATAAAAATACGGTTTTTCCAGAATATTTTTTAAATTTTCTTGAGTGGCGTCCTTGTTAACATGCCCTGCCATATTTTTAATAAAATAATATGATACGCCACTGTCTTTTTTAATAAATATTATTTTTATATTTGCGATTTATTTTGTCATAAAAATGTTTTTTTTCGTCCGGCGAACGGTTTTCGACTAAAAAAATAAAATGCATTCATTTGCTTGTCCCTATGCGAATTCAGCCGTTAAAGAGTATAATAATTAGGCTAGAAACATCTAGTATGCTAAGGACACATTTCCTTATTTTATGAACGTAAACAATTTTGACACCTCTTTGTGACATTATTTAAGTTGTAAAACTTGTTTATTACTGAAAAACATGGTAAATTCTACAAATACTGAATCAGCAGACATACATTACTTGTATGGGCTTGCTGACGGGAACGCATACAAATCCAGGCGACTGTATCAAGAGCGCTTCCCAAATAGAATTATTCCTGATACTCGGACGATTTCAAGTACCCACAGAGGGTTATATGAAACTTAAAATGAGCACCTCGCACTGCAAAAACTCCAGCAATTGAGGTAGCTGTTTTAAATTCAGTTGAGAAAAATCCGAGGACGAGGTACGACGAAAGTTGCCAATAATTTAAATATCGCCCATGTTCTAGTATGGAGGATTGTACATGATTATTTATTATATCCCTATAACATTCAACGGGTTCAGGCTCTACTTCCTCGAAACTTTCCATTACGAGTGAATTTCTGCCAATGGTTTCTCCAGAAAGTTATCCAAAATCCTTTATTTGAAACGGAAATTTTATTCACGGACGAAGCTAGTTTTACGAGAAACAGTATCAGAAATTTTCATAACTTTCATTCTTGGGCCGAGGAAAATCCGCATGTAATCGTGGAATCTCATCACCAGGTGCAATTCTCATTAAACGTGTGGGTTGAAATTATTGGAGATTACTTAACTGGCCCTTTTTTTCTCCCAGTCAGATTAAATGGACTTAATTATCACCCGTTTCTTGATGATAATTTGCCAATTCTGTTGGAAGATGTTTCTATATTAATGCGAAATCGCACGTGGTTTATACACGACAGAGCAGCTGCCCATATTAGTGCTCTGAGACGCGAGTATTTAAACCAAAACTTTAACAATCGCTGGATAGGTCGTGGGGAACAGACGCATAGCCAGCCAGATCCCCAGACCTGAACAGTCTGGATTACGTTCTTTGGGGACATTTCAAGACCTTAGTTTACAGTCACCCAAAGAGTACGCGAGTCAATGAGAAGGAGGGCTGAAGCATGCATACTTACACGAGGCGGACATTTTGAACAATTAATTTAATTTTGGTATTTTTTGTTCAAAATAGTTATAAGTTTTTGAAATAAAAAAAATGTCTTTTTATGCGTACTTATTACTAAAATTAAATAATAGTTACTAATAAAATTATAAAAATCTTGCCTAGGTGCTTTGGTTAGCACAAATTATGTACTTAATTGAGATTAAGAGAAAAAATCGCATAGGGACAAGCAAATGAATACATTTTATTTTTTTAATCGAAAACCGTCCGCCGGACGAAAAAAGTCAAGGGACCATTTTTTATGACAAGATACACCGCAAATATGCAAATAATATTTATTAAAAAAAAACAGTGAGGTATAATTTTTTTATTAAAAATATTGCAGGGCATGTTAAAATTTATGAAAATTTAAAAAACATTTATTCTGGAAACAATTTATTTTTATGTGTACTTTGCATGTACCAAAATTGAAAAAAAAAAAGTTTTAGAGATATTGGGGAAAAACTGATTTTTTGTTAAATTTCAACACCCTATATCTCAGAAATAAAGCTGTTGCGGACGTATGTTTATATAAAGATTTTTTCTTATAACCATCCAAAGATTATCGCCCTTTAAGATCAGCATTCATTTATGAAATACCCTGTACGTTGTAAGGGGAATAATAGTTAGTCAAAGCACAAGGCCGGCTTCGTCATACTTCTCTTGGTTACTCAATATTTTTATTGGGCGTTCTGAATATTTTTGTTATCAATTACTAGAAACGCAGTAAAGTGTTTATAGCAAATGCCGAGGCAAATGCCTTGAATTAAATGAGACCCGCCATTTCGGTAAGTGCCCAGATACATTTGTGAATCGGTTTCGAGCTTTTGGCTCTCATCAGCGCAGAGCTGGTCTGGACACCCCCGAAGCTGCGTACCTGTCGATGTTATAAATAGTTAGCAACACCAAGCCAGCGACATGTATTTACAAGTAGCCGATTTAGCATTTACTCGCGATAATAAAATTCAAAAATGACAATTATTCTTTCAATATTCAGTGACGTACCATTTTCTTAACAGTATTATGGAAGATATTCCCAACAATTTAATATATATCCGATCGATTAAGATCGTATGGAAGCTATCAGTATATGATTGCAAATGAGAATGATTAATTTGGTTAAAAATATTGGATGATTAGATAACAAAAAACAGTGGCTCGAGGATGAATCCCTGTGGAACACCATAAAGCTAATTAGCAGGGGACACAAAATTATTAACACACTTTTTAATTGTTGTCAATAGCTTCTATCTCCTAGATCATCTACTACTTGTAAATACGGAGGCAAGTAAAGTCTGCTTTACACTAAATAATATATATTGTATATAGGTTGTGTTAACGGGAATATGCCAATAAATTATGAAAAACCAATTTCTAATGATTGTCGACGTTTAACAGTGGCAGAAATATTAAACTATTCATATTTTCAATAAGATGGGAGTCCACCTCACACTACTGTAATATGTACAAATTATTTAAATCGAGTTATGCCAAATAGCTGGATAGGCACCTATGGACCTATTCTATGGCCAGCTTAATCACGAGATGTTACTCCCTTGGATTTTTTCGTCTGGGGTTACATTATAGACAAGGTATTTCAAACTGCCCCTGAAAATATTGAGGACATCAAAATCAAAACACGTTTGTGTATTAGAATGCATGGTACACAATTCGGCATTTATAGTTAGAAAAATAAATACACACATTTTCTTTTCAGTATGGTAGTATCACGATTCAATTATATAAATTGTAGATTTCGTAAAATTCTAAATATTGACGCTATTAGTTAAAATTTTTGTGACTGTTTTTTATCGTTGGAAAGAGAAAAAATCAGAAGTTCATTCTGAACTTGACCATTAGATATTCTACTGTTATCCGTTTCTTTGTTTTGTTGTACCTAAATGTTTGTTTGTAAATTTACTTATTTATTCAATCATAACACGGAAAACCTTCTTGATTAGTCCTGAGGATGATTTAATAATAAATCGAAACGTCGACAATCATCAGAAATTGGTTTTCCATAATTTATTGCCCTATTCCCGTCAACACAACCTATATATAATAACAAGGCTATTATTATCCTCAACAATATATATTGTACTCATAAATAACTTTTGACATTTCTTTGCATACCAAATTTTGTGCTAAGTACATCATTGAATCTCTCGAAAACATTAGACCAACAAGCTGATAAGGAAGTGCTTTCGTTAGGACGTACGTTTAATAGAGAACCACATATGGCATGATGCTGTCAGACGTACTATCCAATAAAGGGAAGAAAACTAGAATAATATATGGATCACAAAAATATGTATTTTATTATTACTAAATGAGATTCCGTTGCAGAGAACGCGCCAAATGACCTGCATAAAATAAGTACACTACTTGAATAATAATTATACATGATCTACAAATCAATTAGCACGTGCTTATTTGCTAACAAGTCGATTTCATGCTCCTTTACTTTGCTGTGTTTTGTGGTAAACAAAATTATTATCAGAGATAACTGGTTGCTGTTTACCTCTAAACTGGTATTTATTGAATTAAATGCATTTAACCATTAAATTGTTTTTAAACATTTAACCAAGTACATAATTATATAATAACTAAAAAATTGTTATTAAAACATTTGATGAATTTAGCCATGCCGTTATTTCACGAAATTTTGATCGAGGGCCCCCCCTCTATCAGTATTTAAAGGTGCTTTAAAAGACTACATGCTGTGCGTTTCCTTAATTTTAATAAGAAGATTTTCAATAAGAGATTCCTTTTTAAGGAATATTCAACAATTATTGTGTATCGAAAGAATAGTTTTTAAAGAAAATGTACGTTGTATCTTCTTTCATTATATTTTTTACACAAATTAAACACTATTATTCTCATTCTGTGCAGGAATATGGAAAAAACCGATGACAAAACTGGCAAGTCTAATTGTGTGCTATACCTTCTCGCGTGTAATTACAGTTGTGTTGAAAGAGTGCATATCGTGCTCGATTAACGAGACAATATTCATTCCACTGCATTGTTGACACCACCGCTTTACAAAATTTCACCAGCAACGTAAGAAGCGAGATTAACAGAGGAAAAATAAATGTCGGTTCTATTTTCTAGACGCTTGAGTTTGTTTTTATTCTGACCCATTCACTGGGAATGTGAGAACATGGCGGAAAGAGGGGATAGTTAGGAAAGGATGGAATAGTGGGAGAAATAGTAAAATAGGAAATTGCCGCGACCGTAACAGCTAGCGTAAGCCAGTTATCGAAATAAAATGGATTCTAGGAAATGGCGGGTGCGCTGGGTATAGAAAACAATATTATGTTGCTGTAGAAACACATGGATATCTTGAGTTTTTAGCCTAAATCAATCCGCTAATTATATATAAGCATCATTTTGTGTAATTTGAACATGCGCAATTCGCACTCCCCAATTTGAAACTTGCAAAATTTTCAACTACATTTTATAAGTTAGCACTACTAAGATATTGTTAGTGATATTAGCTAACATTTAAAGCTAGTCCTTATCTTACCCTTCATTCGTCAGTATTTGATGCGAAGTTCTACTCACCTGTAACAAAACAAAACGTATGAATGAAATAAAATTTATCGTTTAATTTTTTTGCATTCACAAAAATTAATTGCAATGGAATAGCTATTTCTAAAAAATTCATAAATATTTCAATTCTTATTTAAACATATGATGCAGGTAATAATAATCAGGTATTGTGTTTTCGATTTAATAAATGTTTTTAAAAATACGTTCATTATAGTTGTTCTGTTAGCATTATTAATGGTAACAATGTGAAAATACAGTTCAGAAAAAATCGTTGAAAATTAAAGATATAGAAGAGAACTATAACTAGGAGAAACTAAATAAAATCTAATTTTTACTTTTTAGTTCGGTTTGCTATTAATGCGTTTTTTTAGTTTTTTTAAACTATAACTTCTTTTTTAGTCACCCTCTTGCCATTCACCCCTCGGCCCATTTCTCACCAATAATAAATATATATATATATATATATATATATATATATATATATATATATATTAATGACAACGGCGCCTCCGGCAAAATCCAGACAATACATTAGTCATTTTATTTTTATTTTATTTTATCCTGATGACCCTGGTGACGAGATTAGGACAAAGTTGTCAAATTATTGTATTGTCATCTGTCCTTGATAAGTGTGCAAAGTTTCAGTTTAATCTGACGTTTTGAAGTGGGTGAGAGTCACGTTCAAAAATTCTTTTACAAACAAACAAACAGGTGAATCTAATAAAAGCGTGTTAAAAGAAAGATTAAAGCGGTAAAATAATAATAAAATTAATTTTATCATAGCTGAAATTTTCATAATTACTACTTAAGACATTGTATTTAATAAAACAAATAGTCAGCTGGCGCTCTGATAGGGGGAAGATCGTCAGTCAAGTAGTTAATGAAATTCTAATATGTAAAAAATGCTTGAAGAAACATTAAAATGATAAAATTAAATTATTAGGCGCTTAAATGCCATGCCCGCTCGACACTTATAACCCCCTAGCTGACGGTCTTGCCCCCACAGGATGTATAGCTGATTATTGTTTTTATCATTAAAAAAAATGCCACAAAAACGCTGTGTAAGTTTCGTGCTTGATAAAATGAATTTGCACCCTCACTTTTATTACCAGTTCATAAGGGTAGCTGCCGAGTAATCCCCCGTTTTCAATGTAGCTGACTGTTATTTTTCTAATCTTTATTACTTAAATATAAATTCTACAAATTTTCAAGTTTGATGAAATGACTTTATTTTACTTTTCCCGGTCTATAGGCATTTATGGATGTGTAGCTGTTATAATGTGCAATCTAATATTGAGAAGCTAGCAATAAAAATTTAATAGGTATCTTCGAAACATAATTCCTCACTTACTGCTACTAAAATTTTATGAGTTTTGTATGCATATATTTTATGAGCGAGGTAAATATTTTAAAACTCGATTTAGATGGTTTAATAAATTTGTGTATTTTGTAATCAAAATTGTTTAGAAATATAACTAGTAGAAATGATAGTACTCGCAATATTGGATTTGATAATCATTCCATTCTTCTTCTGATCGTGCTAATATAAGGGCATTCGATTATAAATACACATTATTGTAAAATCTATTAAAACAACCACATCACTGAACATTGAATACCGTATAAAATATCTTCATAATTCTGTAGCATAGTAAACTCATGATCGATCGATATGTTCGACGGTGTCAACTTGAGTATGGTAAACTCTTTATTTTAAATAACTCCACATAGTGATATCAAGAGGAGTAAGGAGGAGAACGAGCAGACCACTTAATCGGGGCATCTGCATCACGACAAATCCATTCATCAATATAGTATTCGTTTAATCGCCTATGTGTTGTACTATAATGCCGTGGCAAACTATCATGCCTAAAAAAACACGTTTCTTTTCCTTTGCAATGAAATATTACCCAATAATTCATGCGAGGTGTTTTCCAAAAAATACAGTACAGACTCGAGTAAAATCACCATTTAAATTTGTAGACATGAAAAAGTTGATCTCATGTAAGTCTATTTCAAAGAGTTTATCAAGATTACACCAAATAGTATTGGTCTGTAATCACTTTCAATATCAGATTTATCGCCTTACGTTACAAACGTGACATACTTTTAATGCGATTTTGACAAAATTTGAAATTTGTACAGCTTTTGTGAGCAGACTCATTGATGTTGTTCTAAATTTAGGTAATCCCGGTCCATGTAATTTGCCTAGCATTAATATTAACAGTTTTACTGAGGATGAAATTATTATTTCAATAAAGAAATTCAAAGATAAACCGATCCGTGGACCTGATCAAATTCCTAGCTTCCTTGTTGCATGTGTTGTCTTATCCGTTGAAAGTGATATTCAATCTTGCTATAAAGATGTCTACATTTCCATTAAAATGGAAAGAAGCAAGTGTGTGTTCAGTCTTAAAAAGCGATAACCCTGCCAATATGGTTAATTATAGACTTGCTTCTCACCCAAAAGTTCCGGGTTCGATCCCCGGTTGTGGCAGTGGAAAATACTGTGAGAGGGATTTTTCCACTATACACGGATACACGGTGTGTGTCCCTTGTTTCTAAATGTGTAGCCCCCTCCCACACAAGGCTCTTCTAGAGCCTTCCGGGATAAAGGGGGTCGTAATTACCTGTGGTGTTATTATTATTACTATTATAATCGCATCTACTATCTAGTAAAAAATATTATTTCACCGGATCAGCATGGTTTTACGTCAAGCAGATCCACTGCTTCCAATTTAGTTTGTTTCACGCAATATGTGTCAGACTTGATAATCAGGGACAAATGGATGTGATTTATACTGACTCCCCAAGGCTTTTGATAGGATACATCATGGGATTTTATTAAACAAATTAGTAATATTTGGATTTAGTCAGAACTTTTTTTATATCTTATTTATCTAATAGATCCCAATATGTCACATTCAACGGCTATAAGTTTAAAATATATGATACAACGTATGGCGTATCGCAGGGTTCTAATTTGGGCCCTTTCCTTTTTCTCTTATTTATTGAGGACTTAGCTAAAATTTTAGAGTGTGAAAGGTTTATATATGCTGATGATGTAAAGATTTTTATTTCAATTGACACTATGCGTGACTGCATAAAACTGCAGCAAAATCTAGCACAGCCACAGACTTGGTCAAATGTTAACATGCTTGATTTAGACATAGCAAAATGTAAAGTGCTCATTTTTAGTAGGAAAGAGCGTCCTATTATTTTTGATTCTCAATAGATGTAATTTTTGTAAAGATCTTGGGATAACTTTTGATGAATCTTTGAGTTTCAAAAATCACATAGAGTGCATAACATCTACAGCATATAAATCACTTGGATTTGGAAACAGTTGCTACGAGTTGAACGTACATAAACAAATAGATACGTTGGATCTTAATGATTATCAGATATTACGTAACGAAATCACTTGGGCTACTGTAGCGTAGCAGATACCGTAGGCACTGACTTACCCGGAAAGTCCCAGCTTACACAAACTATGATAAATTATTAGTTTACTTACTTAACAAATCACTGAGTTTTTCCATATGTAGTGGTCGCAGACGAAATAATGACACTTTCTTTAAAAATTAAATGCACTATATTGAACAATTTACAAAATTGGTTCTCTAGAATATAACCTGGCGATGTTCACAGTTGTGGCCAATATTTCACGATTAATCAGTTATAACATTCATAAAATGCCTCGTGTAGCTACACATCGGTTTACAATATTATCATGAATTGTCATAAATTCTGCCACAAAGGTTTGATTTAAAGAACCTCCTTAAATATATGTAAATATATGCATAAAATATTTAAAAATGTACAGGTTAAAATGCCAAAAAGTATAAATTGATGTCCAGCGGAACCACTGAAGGTGGTCCCCGGTAAGTAAAAATAATAAACACACACTTATTTAGGGTGGTACGATACCGAGTCCGGTGGAAGAACTGAAGCCCTGCAGAGATGCCTTCGGGACACAAGAAATGGACCCAAGGATGGGGTTGATCGTGGCCTCACCAGCCCTGGAACCTTCCACTGTTTGTGGATGCCCCGTCCGTGGAACTTCACTGACGTGCGTAGAAGCCCCGTCCGTAGAACCCTCACTGATGAGGGAACAATCCACTAAAACTCCTGGAAGACACAGTCGGATAAATGGGGTTGAGTCGCCTTTTAAAGTTGACACTGTATTTCCACAGGAAAGCCTTGTGTAATTTAATATCCTGCTTCCGCAGATAAAATTTCCGTAACACAGTAAGTGTTTTAATAATGTGGATACATTGAAAATCTTGTATTACGATTTTGTTAGATCTAAACTGGAGTACTGTTCCTTAGTCTGGTATCCTCATTACGTGTCTTACATCAATAGTTTAGAGTCCATACAAAGGAAATTTTGAAAATATGTTGCCTGCCGAGTAGATGGTATTTATCTGGAACGGGGAATCGATAATAACTTATTGCTAACTATATTTGAGATGGTATCATTAGAAAATAAAAGGTTCGCTTCATCTCTTCGCATTTTGTATAATTTATTGCATAATCAACTTGACTGACCGAATAGTTTGAATTTTTTATTACCTCGTCTATCTGCAAGAAACTTACCATCTTTTTATTGTCCTGCTGATAGAACAAACATAATGTTGAAGTCCCCTATACACAACATGACATGTTTTTGTTTATTTTAAAATCCTGTTCATTTATATCGTTTATTGGTACTTACCACTATTTACTTATATATCTACTTTTATATATGCCCTGTAAGTGGGAATTCCTGTTGGACTAATAAAGTACTACTATTGTTATTATATATTGGACGTAGTTTGATGAAAAAACCACGATTGAATCACTGACGAGCAATAATATCGTAAATTAGGCAAAAATTAACGTTTTCTCTTATCCTGGCGCCTTCGCCAAATCGACGAAGGTTACTTTTTGTAATTTTGGCTCACCTTACAGTAGACGTAGCTTGATAAAACTACAATAAGACTACCGTTGAGTCCTGCAATTTGCAAACTTTTTCATACAGAGCACTTAAGTTTATCTGAAGTATAGGAAGAAAATGAATGAATAAACTACAGGTCGAAAAAACCCTGATTCTTTAAAGAGCTTGAAGTTGAATAAAATGTTACTCTAAAAAAAATTTCCTGACACGTACCATCATTTTAACCTCTCCACAATAAAATTGTGAGAGGTTACTAAAATTGGTTCACAAGCAAATATTGAGATAACATCAAATCTTTACGTTTTGAGGTCCTAGGAATCCAAAAAAGTGGTTTTTGAAAAATATCCCTGTGTGTGTATGTGTGTTAGCACGATAGCGCCGAAACTACTGAACGGATTTGAATGAAACTTTGCATGTGCGTTCCTTTAGTGCCCCAGAAGAACTGATGGTTGAGATCGGATTACGTTTAGCGCCATTTTGGCGCAACAAGTTGTTTATTTTATAGTTACTTTCAATTTGCAATGGAACCATTGAAAAGCAATTAAAATTTTAACGATATATCACACTTCCACCCTTTCGATTTGGTTTCCGTGAAAAAAATTAAAAACAAAACAAATATGAAGCACAGATCGCATTTCGCATGACATGATCGATGCGCGTAGCCGTTACGTCGTGAAACTCGTCACATCACGTGTCAATTCACGTGTGAGGGTTTCTCCACTGCTCTAGAAGTAGAGCGGATTACGTTTAGTGCCGTTTATATATATATATATATATATATATATATATATATGTTAGATAATGGATTGTAGAAATCACTTTTTAAAAACTTTATTTACTTGGGAGTCAAGCTTGACTCTAGGTACAATAATGAACAATAATAAATTTAGAATGTATTAGGTCGAAAATGAGTATATGACTGAAGGTACAAATGTCTGTTGGTTGTATTTATAACATAAGAGAACAAAGAACATTAAATTGGCAATTCAGCATGATAAGGGATTACCAAGAAAGAAACATTAAGCTCAGCCAACGTGAGCGGTTATTAGAGAAGAGCTGTTGCGCAATTTGTAACATGATATGTTTGAGAAGGTTAAGCCTGTCTCGGTGATATTATATATCATAGTATATTTCTAATATAACAGCTTCCCCCTTATAAAAAAAGTTGGTGTTTTATGCAGCAACTTTTGAAATGAGTATAAAATGTATATAAAAGGTAATGGTACAATTTGGAAAAATATAAAGAGTACAAAAATGTTGTCGTAAAGTTTAAAATACAGAGTATAACCTTAGTGTCTAAAATATGAAATGCAAGCACAATAAGCTTGATTCATAAAATAAAATAACATAAAAATGTTAGAGTTAAAATATAGCTTTAGCAAGAAAGCGTAAAATACAAACATAATAAGTTTGTCCTAAAATGGGGTAAAATATTCCCAAGGTTAAAATATAGCTTTAATATAAAAGCATAAAATATGAGTATGATAAGTTTAAATGAAAATAACGTAAAAATGTTAATAAAATTGAAATTAACAAAGGATAGAAAAATAATGAAATATAATGATTAAATAAATGAAATGAAATTCACTGAAGAGTCTAGCACTAAAAGTCAGTAAAAAGGCACAAAATGTCTTTAGTTAAGTTCTATGTCTTCGGCTTCGTTGTCTTCTCTTCTTAAGGTAGGTCGTCTTCGTTGATGAAACAGGCTAGTGATTGTCCTGAGGGGTTCACTAGGCCTTGGTGGAGATGGAGGAGTCGTGGAAACGTTGATGGCTAGTCTTCGTCTTCTTGCTTTACACTTACAGAATAGATACAAGAATAAGAGTCCGAAAATTAGCACTATGGTAAGATAGGTAAACCAAGAAATGTGTCTCGTGATGAAAGGTTCCTTGATTAGGTCGTCTAAGTCTTTTGAATATTGGTCTAATTGGTGTCTGGCGACATCGAGGTCTTCGGTGTTCAGATCACTTAGTTTTAGTGGTTTCAGGTTCGGCATTCGAACTTTGTCCGGAACCTGGTTGCAACACTCGAATGGGATTTGTATAGGGTGAGCGTCGTTCTTCACGTCTGTCGTTTCGCCTGAGCTGGCTTGGATCTTCGTGATACCTATGAAGGCGTAGCAATTTGGTTGTAATTTAATTATACAGTTTTTGAGGATGGTGTCGGTTTTTGGGGTCTCTTTCGGGCAATTGATAGTCATCTTTAGTGGCTCTGTATTGACGATCATCCACACGTTCTCGTCTAGTTTTTGGATGTTGTATCCTTGGCCGATGATAGTTGACGTTTGACAGTTTTCTGGTAGAGTTTGTAGATCCTTGAAAAGGCGGGCTTCGCATATGGCGTTGTTGTCAATTGGATATGCAAACAAATTTGGACATAATTTAGTATTGGTATGGAGTGGCTTGCATTCTCTGAGGTCAGCAATGGGTATGTACATCAAAGAATCATCATCTCTCGCGATATATTTTTGAGAAGTTGACAAAATATGATACAGACCAGTTCTACTATCTAAGATAGGAATGGGGTATAATTGGAAAACGGAGTACGTTTGAGGGTCTACTAGGGGTATATCTAATACAAATACTAATTCTGAGTTCATTTGGAAAGCTTTTAATTCAATAATATCTAAATACTGTGCAATTTTTGAAAGTTTAATTGGGAGTGGCAAATTGTTCTTTTGTAGGTTTTGTGAAATTTCCTGCAATGAGTTTACCAAATCTTGGGGGTTAATGATAGACGTATGAATTACTTTGAGTCTCGCGAAAGTGATCGAATTTAAAATATCGTTGAGGTTGTCCTCTATAAATAGGTAGCTCGCCATGAGTTGTTCACAAATTTCCAAGAATTTTAATTTTGTTTCAACTGCTCGTACGTTATACGTAATGTCTAAGATTGCGTATTCGATTTCTTTTATGTCTTTGTTGAATGTCTCCTCGTCTATTAGTAGTTTTTGAATTGTCGTGTTAAAATTTTTAATAACTGAATTTGTAACTGATATTTGATTTTTCATCAAATTTTCTATCTGACGTTCGTCTTGGTTTAATTTATTGATACAGTCAGAGTAGTATTTACCGTCTTCTGCGTCTAAATTTCCGGTAATTGCTTTGAATATTGAACCAATTCCGTTTATGATTCCGCGTTTGTAGCGTTTCGTGTCGAGATGTATTTCGTCAAATTTAGTTTGTATGGATTTTGAGATTTGTCCTAGGAGGCTTAAATGCGTTTTAACCTCACTCGCGAATTCGTTCATGTTTTTGTATGCTGGGTCAAGGGTAGTAAGGATTGTCTGTAAAATTCTGTCGTTTCTGTCAAGAGCTGTCTTAAAGGTCGATATATTTTTATGTACGAGTAATGTCCATTTCTTGTGTGAGATGACAATGTCCGTGTCTTTGTGATAGTAAACACCGATAGTATTGTTTATTGGTGTTATTTCGTATTGAGAAAATGCTGATCCGAACAGCAGTAGAAACCTGAAAATAAATTTTAATCTTCAGTATATGGTTTCATTCTATCAAAATTTACTTTACTTGTTTGATTTGTCTCGGGATTTAACAAAGTGGCAGAATTTTGGAAAATTTCTTTGATCTCGAAAGGGCCGTTGAATTTATTTTGTGACTTGCTTTTGATTTGGGATTCCTTTACATATACTTCGTCTCCAACGTTATACGTGGGGCGATTTTCTGGGATATTTCTGTCGAATCTGACTTTAGCTTTTTGTTTTTGCGCTTCAGTCCGACTGCGTGCAATTTGGTAATAGTGGGATATCCTATTATTTAAGTCCCTAACATATTTAGTTATTAGGTCTTTTTGGTTGTACAGGGTCTCTGGTGGTCTATTAGCTGTGTGTCCAAAGATCAGTTCGTATGGCGTAAAACCGTGTGTTTTATTAACCGAATTGTTATAGCATATTACTGCATACGGCAATATGGTAAAAGGATGTTCATTTGGGTTTTCAGTTTTGTGAATTCTGATCATTTCGGCTAAGGTAGCATGAAAGCGTTCTATAGAACCGTTAGATTGGGGATGTCCTACGCTAGAATATGTCAGTTTTATATCGTAGAGGGTACAGAGGTCTTTTAGTAAGTTGTTGTCGAATTCACCGCCGTAATCACAGTGAATCCTCAGTGGGGTACCGTAATGTTGAAAATATAACAATAGGGTATTTACCACAGATTTTGCGCTTTTATCCGGTACTGCATAGGCTTGTGTGAATTTTGTAAGTTCGTCACGGATAGTTAGAGCGTAATTTCGTGTAGGAAATTCGAATAGGTCGATGTTAATTCTTTCGAAAGGCGTTCTTGGAGTTTCAGTGATTACTAGAGGGTTGTTAAGGTTTTTACGGCAAACTTTAGTCCGTTGACAAATTTCGCAATTTTTTATGAAATTTTCAACATCTTTGGTTAGTCCTTGCCAATTGTATTTATTTTTGATCCTACGCATAGTCTCGTTTATTCCGCGATGCAGGTTGTTTTTGCCGGTATGGTTTTGGTCAAGAATTATCGGTCTTTGGTCTTCGTCAGGTGTTTGTACTAGGTTTTGACAGATAATGAGTTTTAGGTCCTTTTCTGCGAAGATAAATGACAGAATTTCGAGTATCGGGAGGTCTAAGTTATTTTCGACATGGTAAGTATTAGAAAGATCTAATTCATTTTGATTTTTGAATATTGCTAAGAACAAATGTTCTACTACAGATTCAGGGTCAAAGGGTAGAGGAATGATATAGTATTTCCTATGTCTAACCGATCTACTGGAAAGGATATTTATTTTGTCGTCGTAAAATTCGGGGTTTTCCTCGAAAATGTCATCAATAATTTGGTGATGAAGATCTCTTAGGTTATTTTGTTGAAAGAAAGTTATGATGTGTTTGTTTTCTCGGTCCAAGAGTTGTTTATTTGAAGTTTGAATTTTAGAGTAGTCAATTAAGGATTTGGTCTTGTATAGTCGGGAGAAAGTATTAAATTCTTGAATTAGTTGTTCGTTTGTGATTTCACCGTCATTGTCTGGATTCCCGTCATCGTCTGTGTCCTCATTCGCGGCTAAGATTTTGGAATGGAATTTAGAACATTTGGAAAAATGGTTTATTTTGATTCTAGAGAGGGCATCGGCATTTTTATTGATTTTTCCGGGCTTGTAAACGATTTCGTAGTCGTATTCCTCCAGTTTAAGTCGCCAGCGGGCAAGTCTACTTCCTGGGTCTTTTATTGAGAATAACCAGGTAAGTGGTCGGTGGTCGGTGACTAGTTTGAACTTTCTACCGAATAAATATGGTCTAAAGTGTTTTACCGACCATACTATGGCCAATAATTCCCTTTCAATGGTGGAATACTTTGTTTCCGCACCGCATAAAGTTCGGGAAGCGTATGCAATTGGTAGATCTTTGCCTATATTTCCCTGAGAGAGTACCGATCCGATGGCGAATGCGCTCGCGTCGGTAGTTAGGATGAAAGGCTCATCAAAATTAGGATATATTAATATCGGAGTCGTCGTCAATGTTTGCTTTAAGTTGTCGAACGAATTCATACAATCATTGTCAAAGTTAAAGGGAGTGTCTTTTTGTAGTAGCTTGGTCAGGGGCTTTGAAATCTTAGAGAAATTTGGAATAAAGCGTCTATAATAGCCCGCTAAACCTAAGAAAGATTTAATGTCCTTTTGATTTTTCGGGTGAGGAAAGTTTAAAATGGCATCTACTTTACTGGGATTTGGCTTAACACCGTCTTTTGTTATAAGATGTCCTAGATAAGCGACTTCTTTGCGTAGAAATTCGCACTTGTCGGGTTGAATTTTGAGGTTAGCTTTCCTTAAGCGTTTGAATACTTCTGTCAGTCGGGAAATATGATCGTGAATAGTAGGGGAGTAAATGATAATGTCGTCCATGTAAACAAGGCAGCGTTCATTCTGGATTCCTAACAAGATATTATCCATCACTCTTTGAAACGTTGATGGAGCATTCTTTAAACCGAATGGCATTCTAACGAATTCGAAATGACCGTTTTCGACTGTGAAAGCAGTCTTTTGAATGTCTTTCGCGTCAATTTCTATTTGGTGGAATCCGGAAGCTAAGTCTAGTGTGGTAAAATATTGGCATTTGCCTAGTTGGTCTAAAAGGTCAGAAATATTTGGGAGAGGGTATTTATCGTCAATAGTCAATTCGTTTAATTTCCTGTAATCTACTACGACTCGCCATTTTTGTTTGCCAGAGGCATCGAGTTTTTTGGGTACAACCCAAACAGGAGATGACCAGGGAGAAATTGAAGGTCTGATTATGCCTTGGTCCAGCATTTTAGAAACTTGTGTTTTGACTTCTTGTTTATGGCATTGAGGGTAGCGATACGATTTTGTAAATACAGGTTTAGAATTATTAGTGTCGATTGAATGTTTAATCTCGTTAGTGAAAGTCAAGTTGTCTCCTTCCAGGTAAAATATTTCAGAAAAGTCTAGGCAAAGTTGTGTAATTAGTTCACTTTCCTCGTAGTTTAGATGATCTAAACGTAACTGGTTAATAATTTCAGATGATCTGTCGATCTGTATGTGTGAGTCGGAATTTTGAACATTTAAATTAAAAATCGATTTAAATTTTTGCAATGGTTCTAATTTTAGATTAGAAAAATTTATAATTTTCGGAATGGCGTTTGCATTAATTACGGTTGTCAAAAATTCTCCATTTTCGTTTACCCTAACAAGAGCATTAGGCAAACGAACTTTTTCGTTTTCCTGCGCTGACAGTACAGCGTCAGTGTTTCTAAGATTGCATTTTAGTTTGTAAACCTTTTCCGTGCGACCGTCAATTTGGATAGTATTTTGGCTAGAATTATAATTTTGTCGGATTTTGTTGATTTCGGGTGTTGGAGAATCGTCAGTTACTTTGAAGATGGGCAATGTTTTAAAATTTGTAATTAGTTGCCTGGTTTTGAAATCTATTCTACATTCGTAGTGTTCCATGAAATCGGCACCTAATAATCCGTCAAAGTCTATGTCCAAGTCGTGAATATAGACTCTGTGCGGGTCGCGTGCGTTAAATGGTATAAGAACAGATTCGCTAATTTTAATTTTTTCGTCGGTTATGCCTTGTATAATCGCGTTTTCTGGAGATCTATTTTTAAAATTTTCCGCTGTCTTATGCTTAAAAATCGAAATACCTGCGCCAGTATCAATTAAGAGTTTAAATTTGTTCGAAATGTCATTTATGAAATAAAGATTACTAGAATTCACGGTCAATAGTGTGTGTGTAGGCCAATTTAAGCGAAGTTCTGGTCTGAGAAATTCAGTAGGGGGTTGTAATTGTCGTTCAGGTTTAATGTTTGGATTTGGTTGGACATTTGGTCCACTTCGAAATTTATTTCTTGGGTTGGAGTATTCATTGAATACTCCGGGCCTAATGGAAAATCCTGAGGATTAGCAGTATAATCCTGCGACATCTGAGAATTAGCTGTATAATTCTCATTTTGGTATGGCATGTTATCGTCGTTATTTTGCGGAAAATGGGGGTAATCTTCATAATTTATTTGTGGCATGTTTGCCATATTATCAAGGCTAGAATTAGTTTGATAGTTTCCGAAGTTATGGAATTGCGGGTCACTGAAATTATCAGTTTCATTGTAAAAATTAGTATCATAATTTTGACAGTCGAAATGATTGTCAAAATTAACGTGATGTGTTCTCTGCGGGTTTTGTCTGTTAAAGTTAGGATTGAAATTTGAATTTTGTTGATTTGGGGATCTCTGAAAGTTCGGATTAGGTCTTATTACAGAAGGCCTATTCTGTTGGAAATTTTGTTGCGGCATGGAATTTCTTTGATATTGCTGGTTGGGAGAATTTTGGAAATTCGGTCTAGAAAATTGTGGAGGACTGGCAAAATTGTTTTGTCTAAAGTTCTGATTTTGTTGTGAGAATTGTAGTCTTGTTCGGCACTCATTAAAATTGTGCCCGTTACGTTTGCAAAAATTACAGAATTGTTGGGAGTTGGGACGCCTCTGTTGGTTCTGGATGGGGTTTTTGTTGATAGTTTGTTTTGGGAATTTTTGTGACTCGAAGTAGGACAGTTGGAGTTCGCGTTTGATTCTATTAATTGCTTCTAGCATGTCGCTGGGATTTCCGGCACGGATTATTTGTCCAAGTTTGGGTTCTAGTCCGGTAAGTAGTGTTGTTAGAGTCATGGTTTCAATTAAGGATGATTGGGCTGTCTTTTCTTCCAACGTCAAAGTCTGTTTTTGCACAGCAGCGTGCATTTTGGCATTATGTGTTTGTAAACGAGATACGAATGTCAGGGCAGTTTCATTAGGTAGTTGGTGAATCCGTTGTAAGTCTTGTATAAGGGCTGTCAAGTCGCGTGAATCACCGAAATGCGCCTCAAGTAGGCTTTTAATTTCTGCCCAAGTGGCAGGGTTCCTCGAATTTATTAATTCGGCAGCTTTTCCGCGAAGTTTGTTTTTAATATGCAGGGTGAGTAAAATACGCTGGTCTTCTATGGACATACCGTATGCGTAAACACTCGCGGAAATAAAGGTTTGTAGGAAAATGGGGTTCCCGTCGAACTCTGGAACTATTGAGAAAATCTCACTTAACCTGTAGGGTTCTATGGTAAGGGTTTCGTCAGCGTTATTGGTATTATTTGCTGTAGTATTTGGTTGGTTCGCCATTTTGTATTATTAAGATTTGTATATAAATTTCAGATAAACAAACAAAAATTAATTTGGTACACACAAAAAATAATAAAAATTAATTGTAAAAGGTGCAAGAGTACGCCACTGGCAATAATAATGAATAAAAGGAAACGAAATTGTATTCTTTTCTGTATAAAGCATGTAACAAATTATTTTTGCGATGGTATTTGCACTTATTCAGATATTATAGTCATATGGTATAAACAATACGTTAACCTTTATTAGTAGTAGTAGTATTAAATTGCAGTAAAAACGTTACAAGATAAGGATTAAACTTGATATATGTCAAATTAATATATTGATTGCAATGAAAATATTTATGTGTTAAAATAAAATAAAATATCGGCTAAAGTAATACGATATTTAGATAATATATTCAACTAAATTAGATTGCAGAACTGTCGTGGGTTTAATGCAAATGTGAATGCAATGTACGAATGATAAAATATAAATGTTTAGTGCAGTTTGAAATAGAAAATAAATCGAGATGATTCTTAAATTACTTACATTACTATCTTCATGCCTGGGGTCCAGATGGAAGGTCGAATGCGGTTTCGTGAGCGTTGCTACACTGGGATGTACCGTCAGGGGTATCACTAGGTGTTCCTATCCACGGCGACGTGTTCCAAGTGCCGAAGACACCGACTTTCAGGGGCCAGGAATGTTTCTTACTTGCTAATTATTTCTCGATGTGTATATGATGCTTCTTGTGAGCTTGTTGAGACGTTGCTTGTCTGCTTGAAATTGTATTTTTCTTGTTTCTCGTAGATTCTTTGCTGATTGAAGGATTGAAATCCACCACCTCTGGGTTACAGGGTGTTTTTCAGATCCTACCGACTGCGCCAATGTTAGATAATGGATTGTAGAAATCACTTTTTAAAAACTTTATTTACTTGGGAGTCAAGCTTGACTCTAGGTACAATAATGAACAATAATAAATTTAGAATGTATTAGGTCGAAAATGAGTATATGACTGAAGGTACAAATGTCTGTTGGTTGTATTTATAACATAAGAGAACAAAGAACATTAAATTGGCAATTCAGCATGATAAGGGATTACCAAGAAAGAAACATTAAGCTCAGCCAACGTGAGCGGTTATTAGAGAAGAGCTGTTGCGCAATTTGTAACATGATATGTTTGAGAAGGTTAAGCCTGTCTCGGTGATATTATATATCATAGTATATTTCTAATATAACATATATATATTGTTATTATACATGATTTGCAGGAAACAACTACTCAGCGGGCAAATACCCCGACCTGCATTGAATTACACCTTACAAATCATGAAAAATTGGTAGCCAATGTCATTTGTCAACTCCCTGACCAGACATAGACCGGTTTCGAACTTATTAGTTCTCCTCAGTATGCCATAGGTCATGGAGCAGACAAATGACAGTGGCCAACCTGCTAGTCTTATACAGACTAATGTAAATGGTGTAGTGGTGAGAGGTAAGTGAATCCTCTCATGTGGTCTAATGCTACTATACACCAGACATCACAGATGTCTCCATGGTGTATAGCGACTTGCCATTTTGCAAGTACCGAGAGCGGCGACCTTCAGCCCTTGGTGGACTTAACCTATATACTGTTATTATACATGATTTGCAGGAAACAACTACTCAGCGGGCAAATACCCCGACCTGCATTGAATTACACCTTACAAATCATGAAAAATTGGTAGCCAATGTCATTTGTCAACTCCCTGACCAGACATAGACCGGTTTCGAACTTATTAGTTCTCCTCAGTATGCCATAGGTCATGGAGCAGACAAATGACAGTGGCCAACCTGCTAGTCTTATACAGACTAATGTAAATGGTGTAGTGGTGAGAGGTAAGTGAATCCTCTCATGTGGTCTAATGCTACTATACACCAGACATCACAGATGTCTCCATGGTGTATAGCGACTTGCCATTTTGCAAGTACCGAGAGCGGCGACCTTCAGCCCTTGGTGGACTTAACCTATATACTGTTATTATACATGATTTGCAGGAAACAACTACTCAGCGGGCAAATACCCCGACCTGCATTGAATTACACCTTACAAATCATGAAAAATTGGTAGCCAATGTCATTTGTCAACTCCCTGACCAGACATAGACCGGTTTCGAACTTATTAGTTCTCCTCAGTATGCCATAGGTCATGGAGCAGACAAATGACAGTGGCCAACCTGCTAGTCTTATACAGACTAATGTAAATGGTGTAGTGGTGAGAGGTAAGTGAATCCTCTCATGTGGTCTAATGCTACTATACACCAGACATCACAGATGTCTCCATGGTGTATAGCGACTTGCCATTTTGCAAGTACCGAGAGCGGCGACCTTCAGCCCTTGGTGGACTTAACCTATATACTGTTATTATACATGATTTGCAGGAAACAACTACTCAGCGGGCAAATACCCCGACCTGCATTGAATTACACCTTACAAATCATGAAAAATTGGTAGCCAATGTCATTTGTCAACTCCCTGACCAGACATAGACCGGTTTCGAACTTATTAGTTCTCCTCAGTATGCCATAGGTCATGGAGCAGACAAATGACAGTGGCCAACCTGCTAGTCTTATACAGACTAATGTAAATGGTGTAGTGGTGAGAGGTAAGTGAATCCTCTCATGTGGTCTAATGCTACTATACACCAGACATCACAGATGTCTCCATGGTGTATAGCGACTTGCCATTTTGCAAGTACCGAGAGCGGCGACCTTCAGCCCTTGGTGGACTTAACCTATATACTGTTATTATACATGATTTGCAGGAAACAACTACTCAGCGGGCAAATACCCCGACCTGCATTGAATTACACCTTACAAATCATGAAAAATTGGTAGCCAATGTCATTTGTCAACTCCCTGACCAGACATAGACCGGTTTCGAACTTATTAGTTCTCCTCAGTATGCCATAGGTCATGGAGCAGACAAATGACAGTGGCCAACCTGCTAGTCTTATACAGACTAATGTAAATGGTGTAGTGGTGAGAGGTAAGTGAATCCTCTCATGTGGTCTAATGCTACTATACACCAGACATCACAGATGTCTCCATGGTGTATAGCGACTTGCCATTTTGCAAGTACCGAGAGCGGCGACCTTCAGCCCTTGGTGGACTTAACCTATATACTGTTATTATACATGATTTGCAGGAAACAACTACTCAGCGGGCAAATACCCCGACCTGCATTGAATTACACCTTACAAATCATGAAAAATTGGTAGCCAATGTCATTTGTCAACTCCCTGACCAGACATAGACCGGTTTCGAACTTATTAGTTCTCCTCAGTATGCCATAGGTCATGGAGCAGACAAATGACAGTGGCCAACCTGCTAGTCTTATACAGACTAATGTAAATGGTGTAGTGGTGAGAGGTAAGTGAATCCTCTCATGTGGTCTAATGCTACTATACACCAGACATCACAGATGTCTCCATGGTGTATAGCGACTTGCCATTTTGCAAGTACCGAGAGCGGCGACCTTCAGCCCTTGGTGGACTTAACCTATATACTGTTATTATACATGATTTGCAGGAAACAACTACTCAGCGGGCAAATACCCCGACCTGCATTGAATTACACCTTACAAATCATGAAAAATTGGTAGCCAATGTCATTTGTCAACTCCCTGACCAGACAGACATGTAAGGTGTAATTCAATGCAGGTCGGGGTATTTGCCCGCTGAGTAGTTGTTTCCTGCAAATCATGTATAATAACAGTATATAGGTTAAGTCCACCAAGGGCTGAAGGTCGCCGCTCTCGGTACTTGCAAAATGGCAAGTCGCTATACACCATGGAGACATCTGTGATGTCTGGTGTATAGTAGCATTAGACCACATGAGAGGATTCACTTACCTCTCACCACTACATATATATATATATATATATATATATAAATCTAAGAATTAAACTACAAATATTCCTCTAAAATCTAGTAAAATTACTGAAATACTAATGTTTCATTTAACAAAGACAGCCGCGAGCGATCGGATTGCAATGAGCAACTTTTGACGATTGTCATTGTCATCGTTTGTCATCCGATAACGTTGGTGTCATGTTATGTTAATAAGATTTCGGCATAATTGTAACTTTTAGTGGATTGTCACAAACTTTAAAGGTATATATAACAATATCAATATCATATGCTTTCTGTACCTTTGTTGGTGAATTTATTATAGATTATCACTTTACCAATTTTCAGTTTGTTACTTTACAAATCTGTAGTAACTAGACTTTCTTAGTCGTTCAAGTGATGTTAAAGTTGTTAATATCCTAATAGTATATTATTCAACGACCGATAATGTAGGTAATATCTCGCATAGATGATTGTAAATTCATTAAGTTGAGGGTTTTTTTTTTAGTGCCCCAGAAGATCTGAAACGGTTTTGGACGAGATCGGATTACGTTTAGTGCCGTTTTGTCACACAATTCAAGGCTCTTTTCGGCTTCAAAAATCCACCAAGTGGGGAGGTTCCAGCCGCTTCCAGTAGCTGCCGATTTTTAAATATAATTTTGTTACGAGTGCCACAGAAAAACATGAGTTTAATAAAAATAGTTATGTCCTAAGTATTATTAAATAGAACAAACGGCAATGCGCTTGAAATTTATGCAAGCATAAAAAATAATTACAATTTCATACAACACTGAATGAATATATAACTGCCAGAGTGCATATAATATGACACGGACTGTTCTGGCTGATACATAACAAACAAAACAGAGGTATAAAAGTGCCATCTAATAGATATAAATGCATTGCGCATCACCTTGTCAAACAAACGTTTGGTTATAAAAGACAACACGCTTGACGCAAATGGGCCAATGGAACTTTTCAGCCATAAAATAATTTTTCAAATATTTCAATACGAAACATAGAGAGACCGTAAAACTATATGCCATGTTTATATCAGAATTCATGAATAATAAATATAGCGGTTGTTCTTGTATGAAGTGAGTTATAAGGGAAAACAGCTTTGGCAACTCTTTCAGAAACAGGAATTTGTAAAACTATTTGTACTTTTTTTTTTTTTTTGGCATTCGGCCATTAGCCATGCAGCCAACCGCTACTTAAATTAAAAATTGCTCGAAAACTTAATAAATATTGCGCTGCTGAAAATCATTCATTACATTCATTACAAACTAACCTACAACGACAGAGAAAATAACAATATTTGAAGATCACAAAAAAGGAATAGAAAACAGGGACACACGCTTCTCGCCCTGGGGTCTGTCAGGACATTTTTAATGACAAACACTTTTAGAGGACCACTATAAATTAAAGGGTGTTACAAAGGAAAAACAACAGAGGAAACGAAGCTAAACTATTCATACATTCACACAAAATTTATAACAAAATTTTCGTTTCTTCCAAAAAGCAGATGATGCAATCAAAAACTGGCTTATCAAATTGACTGAGAAGAGAAAGTATATTAAAAGGCGATTGACTTTTGTGCTTAATAAGGTTTGTATATAATCTGTCAGAAGACGTTTTGTATTTGGAGCACTGGAAGAAAATATGATCCAGGTCACATTTAACTCCACAAATGTCACAATTCTCTGAAGGCAGAACGTTTATTTTAAATAGATGTGCTGGAAAACAAGCGTGTCCAAATTTGAGACGTATTATGGTTGTCACGTATTTTCTAGGGCAAACATAATTTTCATGCCAAAACTTTGATGGAAGATCAGGGTGAATAAGCGTATATCTAGTGCGGTTGAAGTTGCAGTACTCTCGCCATCTATTTGTACTTAGATGGTGATAAGTACAAGATGTGAGATATTGCAATTCATTTTTAGTTTCTTTTACCGAAATATGGGCGCATGGAAATCAGTATTTATTTCGACTAGGCATCATGAGCCCTTATATGTATCTTGAAGAGTTGAGTAGTGGAACCTTTTCACAAATTGGCATAAGAAAACTTAACCAGATGAAATCCCATTTATAGTAAAATATGAGTCTTTTAGCATTATTAATTCAGAAATATTGACCAAACTAGATGCAACAGAGATAGATATACACCGCGTCCCAAACTGGGATGCGTGTATTGCCGTTTCAGTTATCGTTGGAGATAGAAAGGCAGTCAAATGGGGAAAGCCTTCAAGGATTCTTCTATGCTGTTTTTAAATTTGACTTATCATCTCTCTTGAGGTGGATCTAAAGAAGTGAAATGGTACCGTTTAAAAAATGAGTAGCATTTTCTCAATCTGATGATTGGTGGTATTCTAAATAATTATCTATCGTATCTACTATCGTTATTACACTTTTTCAGGTACTTCCCTTGACGTTTCAAAACTCCTTATTTATTCGCCTTTCTACAACCAATAATAACCGAGAAAATATTAATGGAAATAATGGTATAACACGATCCAAATATGGCATATTTTTACATAATTACTGAATATAAAGTAAGTTTGCATGGTTACAAATAATAAAAACTATTTTCCAGACAGCTGTAAACTTCAAACAAGTTTCGTACACTACTGAACTCAAAATTTAATTAATTATCCTGTGTTGCCGGGAAAAGATATCTACCGCAAAGTTTATTGGCGTATTCTGTAAATGTTTAGTTTCCTGCAATAAACTTGATGGTTATTTAATACTGACTGCATGCTGTAAACCTCGGCGCCTCTAACTCTCTTCCACTTCAATAGTGCAGAGAGATGATTAATAGTACAGTTATTTTATCCAAAACAGTACATAAAGAATGAAAAATAAAATATGGAATATTTGTCGCAGGCTGCTGTTTTTTGAATATTAGTATTTAACAATTCAATGTCCCTATTTAATTTCTGTTTATTGACATCTCAAAGACATAATATTTCATACTATTTCATTTTCAAAAGATGAGGCGGATGTTTTCAAAGGACTGTTAAAAGATTCCGGCAGCGAATCTCGAGGCAGTCAGTTTTCAGCTTTTAAGGGAGAACCAACGCCAATTTATTAACAATTAATCCAGTGGTAAAAGCAAAAATGTAAAAAATATAACCTAAATAACCTAAAAGAGGCAGAAAAACGTTAGTGCAATATTAGGTCAAAATCTAAAAATTTAGATCCAGGCAATTATGTTGATTTATATTTTAATTGTGATAGAGGAATTAACTATGATCCATTAGATGTCACTAAATACGGTTTTGGACTAGAAGCAGATAATGAATTTTTAAAACCAATTTGTAATTTACGTTGCATCCCGGAGAATTTTCTTTTGATGTGCTCTTGCAAGACAAAATGCGAGAAAAAAATGTAGGACTTGTAAGAAAAATGGAGGGCTTTGTTCAAATTTCTGCAAATGCAATCATTTTAATTTGTGTAAAAACAAATAATTAAATTTTAAATTTATAAAATCTTATTTTTTTATAACATTAAAACCAAAATTTAAAATTATAATATAATAAATTACAATAATTGTATTATATACAGGGTGGAATTAGTTTCATATCACTAAAAAAAACTGGTAATGGGGAACGACCAGACAAACAAAAAAGTCTTATATAACATAGGGTCTAAAGTCCACAGACTTGGAGAGAAAAAATGTTTAAAAAAATAATTAATTATTAATAAAATTGGTTGAGAACTTCTGGAATATTGAGGTAGGCAAAGTATTCTAAAATAGAAGTGAAAGTTCGACCAAGTTCAAGTTCAACTCTTTGTATGCTTTGCCGGTGGTACATCTCCCTAAATGGCAAAAAAAGTGTAAAGGCGTGCCGCCCTTATGGAATGTTGAGGTAGGCGAATTCTCTATCAGATCACCTAGCCCAAACCATCATAGCACAGTGTGATTCCAGAAAATACACACGTGCGGAGTTTAAATATAAAAAACGATTCTTTTCCGATCAAAACATAAGAAATTGTATAAACGAAGTAAAAAATTATCAATGGTATGAAATTTACAAGTGTCATGATGTCAATAAAGCATATAATATTTTAATAAACACCTTACAATACCTGCAGGACAAATACTTCCCAGAAAGAACACTTAATACAAAATGCAATAGAAAACCTTGGATAACTTTAGGAATAAGAATTTCATGTGAACATAAAAAAATCTTATACATTCAATATAGAGAAGGATTTATTACAAGGGAATATTACTACAAATACACAAATGTATTAAAAAAAGTTATAAGAAATGCGAAAATCATGCAAAATGAAAATATAATTAAAAAATCCACAAACAAAAACAAAAGTACTTGGAAGGTCATAAAAACTATAACAAATAAAAATAAGAAAAGTGAAAATTTTAATATAAATGAACTTAAAAACGAACAAGAAACTAGTATAGAGGCCTTAAACAGAATTAATGACTATTATATAAATATATGTAAAATAAACAAAACAAATATGCATGTTGACATCAAGACATTAACAGTTTCTATCTTTTTGTCGGAAACAAGTGAGTCCGAAATCATAGAGATAATAAGTAATCTCAAAAATAGTAATGCTGTAGGAGAAGACAAAATACCTATAAAAATTTTAAAATCTCTAAAAACATATATTGCTGCACCTTTCATGCACTTTAATGTTACATAACCAAGTATTTCCTGAAAGACTGAAGAGATCTGTTGTAAGACCAATATTTAAAAAAGGAGAAAAAAATGAAATAAAAAAACTACAGACCAATTTCAATTTTAAATAACATCTCAAAAATTTTTGAGAAACTATTAGCGAGAAGGCTAATAACATTTTAGGCGACATTTACGTATGCTCTGATATTCGTATAACTACTTGCAATGTTGGTCGAGAGGTGAGCGTACTTGCCTCTCACCCAAAGTTCCGGGTTCGATCCACAGTCGTGGCAGTGGAAAATACTATGAGAGGGATTTTTCCACTATACACGGATATTGGGTGTGTGTCCCTTGTCTCTAAACGTGTAGCCCCCACCAACACAAGGCTCTTCTAGAGCCTTCCGGGATAAAGGGGGTCGTAATTACCTGTGGTGTTATTATTATTAAATGTTGCCAGTGGCACCATTTTAAAAGTATTTATACAATTATTTTCTGTTGTATATCTGCACTTTTTTTAAGCAATAAATTATACTATTATTTAGAATTTTTTACCATTTTATGCAATTTTTATTAAATCAATAATAAAAATTGACAAAAATGCCAAATTTAGGTTGAAAATCAGTCCCTTCACTCCCTCCTATTAAATGAGCAGAAGTAAATGAAATTTTGTAGTACTTTACAAATCGGTGCGCCACGTAACTCTGTTCAATCTGTATTCTGAAGAGTATGGAGCCATTATAAATCACAAAATGATTTTTTTCTTTAAAAAGGTTTCGAAATATTTTTTAACGAATAAAGTTTAATTTGCGTTAAATACTTAACTAATAAAAAGTAATTATTGCCCTGCTTTGTTAAAAAATACCATGAAATTTCGTCATTGTACTATGTGAAAATCTCACACATCTGACAGCACTGGTCAAGCAGTGAGCATTAAGATGTAAACAAGTGTCACCAACACACAAAGATAGCTGCCGCCGCCGGCCGGCTGCTCTCTTTGTGTTTTTACTTTTGCGGTTTTATTATCTACCTAGTTAGTCGGAATACGCATGAAAAACTGCACTGACACACCTTATAATTTTAATTATTTAGCCAATAGCATCAGCTAACGTGAACTAAGAACCAATAACAGATACTTTAAAGAAGGGAAGGGTTATTAGAAAAAATCTACTTTAGTTTAGTTCACGTCGGTTGCTTGATTACGTACAATCACATGGTTCTTTTGTGTCATAGTTTCTGTTCTTTTTCGATTTTGGACCACGTTTTTCTGTATCCTTACCCAATGTGTTGAACGGAGTACATATTTGGTTACTTCGTCGTGCTGAAAAGTGTATTAATATAGATGGAGGACATTTCCACCAATTTATGTGAATAAACAACACTGGTAAGTTATCATTTGTTGCCTGTCACTGCAATTTTCTTTCGCGGAAAATTATTTTATTTCGCTCGGTTTTTAAGAACCAAAAAGTCGGTACCCTGTCTCTCCTTTGTTAATCCAAGCCGCGAATGCCGGCTTCCTCTTTTATGACTTTTTTAAAAGTGAGAGATTTCGTTCATTGACCCATAATGCAGAAGTTCTCAAACTTTTTTGTAGGAACTATTGAACTTGTTGACCTAGGTCAGTTTTTTCCAAAGTGCTCCTAGAGGAAAAAGTTATATAGGTTTTTTGTTTGTCTCGTCGTTCCCCATTATCAGTTTTTTTTAATGACATGAAACTAATTACACCCTGTATATATTATTCTAATTATATTAAATTTAACATTATTATTATTAATGTATAAAATCATCTCTCCTACATATTTATTATAACTAATGCAACTAATACGTTTCAAATGTGTTGAGCCCTCACTTTAATCGCGAATATTTCAAAAATGAAGTGGCGGAAAAAACTGAAAATAAGATGTGTTAATTTTACTCTTTTTTTGTCCAAATCATTCGTTGTTATTTACAAAAACGTGTCATCATGTCTTCAGTTAAACGGCGAAAATGGGACATTTTTCAATACAACTTCATCAACGTAAGTTATTCAAATATTGGTTTGCAATAGGCACACAATGGAAACGTAATTTAAAAAAAAAACTGCTACTCCATTTATGAAATATTCGGGTGGACAAAACTAGATTTTGTAGCTAAAATGTGGGACCACAACTTATATTAGACAAATATTTCAAAAATATATAGAATGACAAAAGGTGGACGGTTGTGATTAAAAACATTTTAATTGTGAATTTTTACTTCTTTTTATATCAATTTTAACTTCGTTATCTTAAAAGATACGAAAAAATTCACAAGAGCTTTTATCTTTCAGCGTAAAATTTGTAGTTGAACTAAAAAAAGAAAATTAAAATCGGATCAGCGGTTGCGGGGATAGAGTGCACGTGTAGCGTATTAGTTAGCACGCACTAATACCGCCCCATAGCCATCTTAAAGAAATGGAATTCGAGAAGGTTGCCAGAAAGCAAATGATAAAATAATAAATACATAAATATCAATTATCAAACACAAAAAATTCAACTTGTGATAGTTTGAATAAATTAATTTTATTGTCTATCCCACATTGTTGATTTATTTTGTAGTCAACTGACTACAATTGGCTGCCTGTCGCTTTCCTGCTGCCCCCGATTCGCCACCCCCTTCGATTTCGGAACGTTTCTGCGTGGGTGAGTACGTCCAAAATAAATCAACAATGTGGGATAGACAATAAAATTAATTTATTCAAACTATCACAAGTTGAATTTTTTGTGTTTGATAATTGATATTTATATATTTATTATTTTTTTGCTTCCTGGCAACTTTCTCGAACTCCATTTCTTTAAGATGGCTATGGGGCGGAATTAGTGCGTGCTAACTAATACGCTACAGCACCATACGCATAATGCCTAGGTCACCATGGGTCTAATAACAAAAAGATAGGATAATGGTAAACATATAAAGATTCTCAATTCTTATTACGTCACTAAATTCTAATTGGAGGCAGTAATCAACCTCCCAAATTTCAAGAAACTGTTGATAAGCGACATTATTGTTACACTTCCTACTGAAAAAGTTTGCCATTTTATTGCCTCACCCTGTCAATACACATTAGCAGGCGTCCACTTTACCCATGCTCTGTATGTGACAGCCTTCCAATTCCAGTGGGTCATACATCATTGCCCAGGCAATATTATACTTTAATCATAGTTGGATTGAACGGAAAATCCAATATCAAACCGAAAGCCCGATTCAGTTCTGCACTGCAAACAGTGGAGGAGTGTGTGTGACACAATTGCAGCTGAAAAATAGTGTAACCTATCGAATATAGAGCTTTAGTATTTGAAAACTGCACAGGAATACAAATGCTGGAAACAGTGGGCAGTCGCAACTAAATTTCAAACTTAAGCTTATCGGGCGGAAAGCTGAACTATTATTTATTGCTTGGGGGTTAATGCAACGTTTTTAGTTTCTGGTGAGTGGTACAGAAAATAAAAATTTCAGAATACATATTTTAACCTGTCGTCGATACATTTATTATCTTCCTCGGGACACTACAAACGTTTAAAATATCTTAAATTTCAAATATAAACACACACGATTATATAAAAATAATCAAAAATTCGAAATACCCTTTTTAATTTCTTATTTTTTACAAATGTTATGTGAAATAATACAAATGCATATTTTAGTTTAGTTTGGGCAAACTATAACTTCACAAAATCATGTCCAAATAAACTCGGAATATAAAACTTATATAATGTATTTAAAAAACCCATATAAATTATTTGGTAAACATGATACCAGTGCACACGAATCTTTATTAACAAAACTAATAAAGAATTGTTAGCAACTCGATAATAATTATTGCCTCTCGACTTTTAAAGTTCGCAGTATTGTTTAAGATTCTATAGTTACCAGATCGTTAACTCATAAGAAATTTAGCAACAAAATTATCATTTGTTAAAGGTGAGTTTCTTGTAAAAAATGTTTTAAATATATCTTACTAATGAATTTTAATTGCAAAATGTTATTTATTAACGTTTCATTCATGAAATTTTCTAATTAAGTTCCGATACGCAAATTTCTAGCTTTAATAGAGCAATGAAATCAATATATTAAGTAATAAATAAACCAACGGAAATTTAAACGTAATAAATGCTTATGCAGTTATATGATAGCTTATTATTACCTATTTGCAATATTCAGCAAAGTAGTTAAACATCTTTCATCAAATTTAATGCATAAATAAACATGCTCATAAGCAATTTATTAATAGGTTAATATTGGCATATTACGAAATACTCTGTTAAAGGCGATGTCAGACAGAAGTAAGAATTATAGAATTAGAAATTCTATATTATGAAAAAAACCTAAATCATTGTAACAATATTAAGATCAACCCCAATAGGTTTTGGCAATTTATTAACAGTAAGAAAACTAGTAGCAATTTACCAACAGCAATGCATTACGGAGATGAACATTTCGTAGGCAATAAAGATGTTAGTAAATGGCTTTGCTCAATATTTTTGCACTTCATATATCACCTCTAGTCTCAGTTGTGGACAATGTAGAAGATACTCACAACTCCTCTTATATTTCTATTTAATTTGGTCATTAAATCAAATACTTTTCCCGATGTTTTAAAATGTTCTAAAATAATCCCTATATATAAAAAAAGGAGAAAAAAATAATATTGAGAATTACACACCTGCAACGATTATCAACAATTTCTCTAAAGCCTTCGAAATATTATTATATGACCCAACATTTTCTTATGCAAAGAATCGCATTACTGAATATCAGCACGGTTTCTTCAAGGGAAGGTCTACTTCAACCAATCTTTTCTGTATCACCCAATATATAGCTGAGGCTGTAGGCGGTAACTCACAAGTTGATGTAATTTACACAGACTTCACTAAAGCATTTGACAGACTTGATCATGGTATTCTATTTTCAAAATTTCAGAAGTTTGGCTTCTCAAGAAATTTGTTGTTTTTTTTCAAATCATATATGGAGAATAGACACCACCATATCGAATACTATGGTAAACGGTCTGCTGAATCTGTATCTACTTCAGGTGTACTTCAAGGGTCTGTGTTAGGCCCATTATTCTTTAACATCTTCATTATTGGCATTGCAGTTGAATTGGGCGTTGAGTGTCTTTTATATGCTGACGATATGAAATTGTATAATAAAATAAATGATGAAAGTGATTGTGTGGCTTTACAAAATGCTCTAGATAAAATCAATGAATGGTGTAACTTAAACAAATTGCAGTTAAATATACGTAAATGTAATACTCTTACATTTACTAACAAACATCAATATATCGAATTTAATTATAGCTTAGAAAATTCAGTGTTTACACGTCCATCAACATTTCGTGACCTCGGTGTAACATTTGACAGTAAACTATCATTTACTTGTCATATAAATACAATCACAAATGAAAGCCTTAGAACACTCGGATTGATAATAAGGTGTTCCCACGACTTTAATGACATTAACACACTAATACTACTACATCAATCTTATGTTCGATCCAAGTTGGAATATTCGTTAATTATTTGGTCTCCTCACTATAACATACATATACAAAACATAGAGAGCATTTAGAGGTGCTTCTTAAAAACATTATGCTATAAGGAAGATGGTGTTTACCTTGCTATTGGTTTTCCTCATACTACACTTTTAAATAGATTTTTATTTTCAAGCCTAGCTACACGCAGAACTATAGCACAGCAAATATTTCTTTTTAAAGTATTATATAATATAAGAGATTGCGGCGCTATATTGAACTCATTAAATTTTCGCATACCTAGACCCGGCTCTAGGCAAAACTCACTATTCTATCTGCTATATAAAATGTGTGAAAATTATAATAATCTTCAAGACCGGTTTGATATTTTCCACCGCAATGTAGCTGAGATAAAAAGATCAATCGCATAAATTTAAACTTAGCTTTGTTTTTATTTCTGTTTTTAATTATCTGATATTTCTACATTTCTTTTTCTTATATTTTGTAAACATTTACTTGTAATTTGTAAACATTTGTAATCATTTACTTTCCTGATTTCCTAATTTCCTGCCCAGTAATTGGAATCTTCTGTTGGGCAGTGTATTGTTAAATAAATAAATAACAAAAAATCATCCGGCTCGAAGGACCAAAAACTATGTAAGAAATTTGGTCTTTATAGATACCTCTATGAACTACCTACAACAAACATACACAAATATTTAATATTCAAATAAACTCTATTTATGCAAATTTAAAAAAAAAATTAAATAAAAAAATGGATTAATGTGAGAACGCTTATGTCTAAAATTGTAAGAAGCAATTAAAAATTTAGCACTAGCTTGATGTCAGACAAAATAGAAAACTCAAACATGATAACAATGCTATATTCACAGATCATATTTGAATAATATTTTTTTTCTTTCAGGCACGAACGCGAGTCCTGCATAAACAACGTAAAGCTAACACTAAACTGTACCAAAGATTACAACCGGTCCCGAACTAGTCGGCAAATAGACAATAACACTTATACTAAAAGGACAAAGGATAAGTTCGCGAGGGGGAGTTTGGAGAACGTGTCCAGCAATCCCTGGGGAGATCCGAATTTCGATGGCCAGTCCAGCTTGCGAAGGAGCAGAAGTCTAGCCATATCCCGAGAAAATTTATTTTCAAGCTTGGATTTTTCCACTGCCGGAGTGCAAAGTCGTCAGAGGAGATCTCAGCTTATTCCTAGAGCCAAGCTGATAGATAGATCTTCGGCTAAAGATAATCGGTGAGTACTGAGTAAATTCACAAAAAACTTAAAATATGTGGTCAGTCAAACTACAATACCCGCGAGCTTTCTCAAGAAAAAGTTAATAAAACAACGTTTTCTTGCTTAATCATACAGAAACAACATAATTGATAGGCTAATAATAATAATAAGATTAACCCACACAAAGACAGCCATGCTACGTATAGCATGCTATTTGCTAATAGTAATATAAAGAACAATGTAAATATAATAACAAATAAAATTGGTTAGGACTGGATAGTTTTCAGATATTTTAAAACTAGGTAAAGTAATTCCCTTATTTAAAAAAGAATATCCGCATTTAGCGGAAAATTACTAAATTGCTTATCTAAAATTCGTGAGAAAGCAGCTGTCACTAGAATACAATTATACTTAGAATCAAATAATTTATTTACTGAGAGTCAATTCGATTAGAGATACAAATCCACAGATCTAGCAACACTAGAGTTTGTTAAAAAAATCTACCACTATCTTGATAAAGGCAGGTAATTAGTCTCTCCTTTGTTTTGACTACAGCTTTTGAATAAGTTAATCCGAAATCTCTGGAGGTTAAATCACAAGCGATAGTCTGGTCGATAGCTGAGTGGGTTAAGGCGCAAGGTGGAAATCGAGATTGATCACACGGATATCGCACCACCGGGTTCGAATCCTGGCTCCGGCACTGTCGGAGGAGATGGTTGTATGTCCGCGTTTTTTTAATGTGTAACCCCCTTCCGCACAAGCCCTGGGTTCTGGAATTGGGGATTGTCTAATTTCTGTGGTGTCTATTTATTTATTATAGGAATAAATGAAAATGTTCTAAAATGATTCATTTCTAATCTGGAAAATCGAAACACCTTAGTCAAAATGAATGCAAAAACATCTAATATAATTAATATGGAAATCGAGGTATCTCAGGGTTCCGTTATTAGCCCACTCTCATTTCCAATTTTTATCAACGACTTGCAAGATTATTTAACAGAAGGCGAAGTATTTATGTACGAGGATAGAGCACCTGCGATAGTCTACTGTGACACACTAGAACCCTTAGAGAATATAACTGCTGTAGTCATCAAACAATTTGAAGATTTGTGTTACAAAAATTCGTTAATAGTCATCATGAAGAAAACTGTATTTCTTTACGATACAAATATAGTATCTAATAATAATCCCAACATAGAAAATATTGAGATCAGTGGGAAAACAACAATCTTAGGTTCTGTGATAGGCTCAAAGTTAAATTTTATTTCCCAAATATATACTCTACCATCCTTCGGAGGGGATGTAAAGCCGTCGGTCCCTTGTCTATTAAATGTTAGGCAAGTAAAAGATCCCTAGTCTTCTTAAGGAAGAGGTTCGGCAAAATTCCTGGTTGGGGGCAGCTCGTCTACAGGCGTCGGTGTTAGGCCTCAGTAGCGGAAATAGGCCGACGTTAAATAAATGTATAAAAAAAAATAGATACTCTCTGTATTAAGCAAAAACAATATTTACCGTTCTACATTTTTTTTTTATACATTTATTTAACGTCGGCCTATTTCCGCTACTGAGGCCTAACACCGACGCCTGTAGACGAGCTACCCCCAACCAGGAATTTTGCCGAACCTCTTCCCTTAAGAAGAGTAGGGATCTTTTACTTGCCTAACATTTAATAGACAAGGGACCGACGGCTTTACATCCCCTCCGAAGGATGGTATATCTCCTATACAACCCACGCCTAAGGTTGTATAGCTTCCGCGCATACACTGATATACAAGCCGCTGGAAGATGTGTGAGGCGAGAACGCGGTTTCCGTTGGAATGGTCACCAATCCAAGTACTAACCGCGCCTGTCGTTGCTTTACATCGCATGCCGAAGTATGTACATAGTAAAGACGCACCTACGCTCGCCCCCGTTCTACATTTAAAAAAGAATTAAATATTAATGCATTAATGCCATTGACGGCAGCCCGTTACCAAAATTCCGTGTTATCACGCCATGCCCAAATCAAAAAAATCGTTAGATTATATATTAAAAAAAAAATCCTGGGCGAACAAGTCCCACAACGTAGTGCTTACCCCGTAGAGCAATTTCAATCTGTAGAGAAATTATTTTTTTTTATCGCGCAATGACCGTTCTCACTGGAATCTCATTTAAAATGTAAAAGACAACTTGAAATCATCAAGAACTGATGTTTTGTGTATTGCAAAATTTCAATATTTTAAATTAAATTTGTAAGGTAATGTGGTATAAAAAAAGATAAACGCCCGGGTTGAAATTTATTGTAAACTGTTGAGAATAGTATAAAAAACAGTAAATGTGTTTGAACTGACATTTTCCGTGTTGCGCAGATGCAGAGTATACACCGGAGTCGTATCCCTGAGCTCCGTGCCCAAGCAGCGGCGCGCGCATAAGAAGGGATGCTGTGTCTGTTGCGCAGACTAACCCAGACTTGCAACTCAATGTATATTACAAGTCAGCGAATGAGGTAGACAACACCGTTCTCTCTCTAGGTTATATAGAATGGTTGCAGATGGAGCCCAAGCAGCTCCTACCAGTAAGCCGCGAAATTCAAGCCGATTTATGAAAGATTACATATGTACACAAAAAGAAAGTGTCATGACCGGCAGACTAGAACACCATAACCTTATTTATTTAGATGTCCCGAATTCGAATCTGATGTCAAATTTGTTCCATCGTTTGACACTTCATTTTAACACCGAAAAAGTTAAATTTGATAAATTTTTTGCTATTTCTTGAGGTTTAAAAACACTGTGAGCTAAAGTAGCAAAATCTGATGTTAGATTCAAATTTAGAGCATCAAAATACATACGAATATGATGATCTAATCTGCCGGACTTGGCACTTTCTTTTTGTGTGCCTGTATGCTGTATGTTTGTTATTAGCTGCTCACGTTCAGTACGAAATATTCAGTATAATTATGTTCATTTTTTGTAAAGCAACAGGATATAATGAAGACAGTGGCATATTTAAATAAATTCATATTCAAAAGTGTATCATTATGTTCATTTTTTGTAAAGGATATAATTGAAGCTGTATTATTGCATTATTGAAAAAACTAATTTTCCACAAATATTTTTTAAATTCATTAATTTCCCGGGAACTGAAAACGAGCTTGGTAAAAAATCCATTGACATAAATGTCAGTTACCACTTTTCACTCATTTTCCACGCTACAATATATAATTTCCACCAGAAAACTGACGTGGCGTGATAACTTTATCGTCGCTAAAAAATTTACATCATTGGGATTCAACGCCTCCTTTACGACGCGATGAAAATGTCAGTTCATATTTTTTCGTATAATAAACTCCAACATATTATATGATGAGTGAAACTGACATTGCGCGGTGACCTGAATTTTCACCTGTGGGCAAATTTCAATTTTCTAACCATAATAATTATCGACAGCACGGAAAATATCAGTTTCTATTTTTTTAAATCATATGCATCCCTCTCGATAGCCCAAGCCAGAAAACTGACATGTCAGAATAACAAAATCAACCATTTTTTCCGCAACGTTAACATCGTCAGTTCACTTGAACTTTTTTGTTAAGCTCATCGAGAACTAACAAAAAATACAAAAATCACTGGAGCGTAATAAGTCGAGAATCCTGGTAACGGGCTGCCGTACTATAATATCAGTATATGGGATTAATCGGCCCAGGCAGGCAGGATTTTTGTAATGCAAAAGAGAATGATTCGAATACTATCTGATTTGAATTAGAGAGAATTATGTAAGGATAGATTAAAAAAAAAAAAATAGTGATTACTACGTGCATTTAAGAAATAATCACACTGTGCTGGTAGTTATACACATAATAAAGTCCTACGTAAGTAATGTCACAAAATTCTTCAGGTTATTTAGAAACAAATTGAACATATTATTTTTCATTTTATTCAAACGTACTGTATAAATATAGCCACTGATTTGCTATATGTATAAGATGGCGACTTAAAATTAAACTGTTCTATATTGTGTGCGTATATTGTGTAAATTTACTTGCCTTGATTAGTTCTTGCGGCTATAATATAACTACTAGATTAGTACAGTGAACGATATCCAGCTTATCTGTGCCTTTGGGATAGCGAAGTGCTTAAATTGCGAAAATAGTTACAAAACGGCCGGTAGGGAATATTGGCTTGGTATAGATTTGAGATTGGATAGAGCAGAATTAAATCCATAGTATTAAAAAAGTATACATTGAAAATGCTAGCAATAACTTCAGAGAATTGTAGAAAATGTTATTATTTGTTGACTGATATAATTCAAAATGTTTTCTTAATGCTTTGATAAAGCGTTCTTGATAACGTAACATTTGCACATTTACATTTCATTTAGTTCCCCAGGTAGTAATTTCTTAAACTTTATCGGAAGTACTTGTTAAGAGAACAAAATTTGACTAATATGCCACGATATATGGAAATTAACAGAAAGAGTACATAAACGTGTGATAGGAATTTAAATTTTTTTACTAATATATAATAATGAATACTCGTGCCTATCGGCATTATTTACATTGCCTACAAAATTGTTTGTTCAGTAAATGGCTCAGGTGCTAATGTTAATAAGCTGTGTATAAAATCAACAATTATATGTTATATTGCTGGAGCTGGGCCTCAACGAAAAACAATAAATACCGAATAAATAACAGCCTGCCAGTAAAAAAAAATATATATATTTTTCATTTTTGGTGGGAAAAAAGAATCATATCTCACAAAATTCTTTTTATTGGGTTACCGGTTTCGTGTACAAAAACTTACTTCGCATCTTCAGATACAAGACTACAAGGAAACAATTTAAAAAAGGGAATTAGTGACTGCATGTTGTCAATATATAGTTAAAATAAGTTAATAGAAACTTAATAGAAAATCTAAGATAACAGTACTAAAATCTTATGTATAAAAATTAATATCTCTAAAAAAGGGAGAAAGTTATAACAAAAACTACTATCTAAATAAAAAGTAAAGAGTTATTGGTATTGGAATTTTGAAAACTGTATATAAAACTAATTAATAAGTATCGAGAATTATTGGTACCGTATGAAATATCTGGCTAGGTATAGTTTAAACATGATAAAATAGGATACTTACATTTTTTTAAATAAACAAGGATTGTTAAAGTATTCAATGTTTTTCAACATAGTCATGTAATTTTGTAACAAGAGGAAAAGTTTGTAAAAATAGTCTAATAAATAAAAATAATTATAAAAAATTTTTTGTAACGTTAAAATTAATTTGCACAACCGACTATCTTGTGACCAATAAATAGAATAAAATGACAAGAAATGATCTACAGAATTTAAAATGTTAAGGATAAAAAATAGAAGGATGGTGCCCTCTACCGGTTTAGTCTTGAAATGCTAGAGTACTGTTGTACAGATGACAAAGTAAAAAACAATCGATCTATATGGAGTATACCAAGGGAAATATAGGTGGCGGCATATGACCGAAGACAAATAGTGTAAGCAAACTTAATAAAAATAGATTGAAAAATTACGTAGCTCGTACTAAATGACTACAGCAAAGGTATGAGAAGACTGAGAATTTATTTGTGAATTAAGAGATAAAGTCTTAAAGTCTTTTAATATTTCAAGACTTTCGAGGTTATTAAGCAAAGCACCTTTGCCCATGAGGTGTAAGATTTTGAGACTATTGTTAAAGGAATGGTTATGGTCTACCACCAGGTGTTTAGCAAAATGTGAAAAGCCTGTAGATGAGGTGATACAGCATACATGTTCTTTTAACCGCGTTTTGAAGTTCCTGAAAGTGCAACCAACATATGTAGCATTACACGTATTATAGGAGAGTTTGTAAACACCACATCTATCAAACGGGTTAATTTTATCCTTATTGTTAACAAATAATTTTTCTACTAAGCCTGAAGATTTGAAAGAGATATGGTAAAAATGGTTAAAACAGTTTGAAATTTTGTAAGAGACGGGACCAATAAAAGTTAATGAACGATAAGGCAGATTAACAGAAGTTGTGGAGGGTTGGTTTATGTAGACAGCATTTTGAATATTTTTATTTAATCTTTTTGTGAGTAAATTATCTATTAAAGAAATGTTGTAGTTGTGGGCAGTTGCAATTTGCTTAATAACAGAAAGCTCTTTATTGTAGTTTTCATGTGATAAAGGAACATTGAGTAACCTGTTGACATAACTATTGAAAGCAGCAACTTTGTGAGAAAAGGGGTGCAGGGAGGTATTGTCAATAACAATACCTGTATGAGTAGGTTTTCTGAAAATATCAAATACATGTTTATCATCTAGTAAAATCATTTGTTAACAATAAGGATAAAATTAACCCGCTTGATAGATGTGGTGTTTACAAACTCTCCTATAACACGTGTAACGCTACATATGTTGGTTGCACTTTCAGGAACTTCAAAACGCGGTTAAAAAAACATGTACGCTGTATCACCTCATCTACAGGCTTTTCACATTTTGCTAAACACCTGGTAGACAATAACCATTCCTTTAACAATAGTCTCAAAATCTTACACCTCATGGGCAAAGGTGCTTTGCTTAATAACCTTGAAATATTAAAAGATTTTAAAAATCCACACACTTTATCTCTTAATTCAAAAATAAATTCTCAGTCTTCTCATACCTTTGCTGTAGTCATTTAGTACGAGGTCCTCTCTCTCAATAAATTACATCTAATGTTATTTAGACAGGACATTTATTGTTTATATGTTTTTTGACATAGTCGATATACTTAGTAATTTTTCAATCTATTTTTATTAAGTTTGCTTACACTATATTTCCCTAGGTATACTCCATATAGATCGATTGTTTTTTACTTTGTCATCTGCACAACAGTACTCTAGCATTTCAAGACTAAACCAGTAGAGGGCACCATCCTTCTATTTTTTATCCTTAACATTTTAAATTTTGTAGATCATTTCTTGTCATTTTATTCTATTTATTGGTCACAAGATAGTCGGTTGGGCAAATTAATTTTAACGTTACAAAAATTTTTGTATAATTATTTTTATTTATTAGACTATTTTCACAAACTTTTCCTCTTGTTACAAATTACATGACTATGTTGAAAAACATTGAATACTTTAACAATCACTGTTTATTTAAAAAAATGTAAGTATCCTATTTTATCATGTTTAAACTATACCTAGTCAGATATTTCATACGGTACCAATAATTTTCGATACCTATTAATTTGTTTTATATAGTTTTCAAAATTCCAATACCAATAACTCTTTACTTTTTATTTAGATAGTAGTTTTTGTTATAACTTTCTCCCTTTTTTAGATATATTAATTTTTATACATAAGAGTTTAGTACTGTTACCTTAGATTTTCTATTAAGTTTCTAATAACTTATTTTAACTATATATTGACAACATGCAGTCACTAATCCCATTTTTTAAATTGTTTCCTTGTAGTCTTGTGTCTGAAGATGTGAAGTAAGTTTTTGTTCACGAAACCGGTAACACAGTAAAAAGAATTTTGTGATATGATTCTTTTTTCCCACCAAAAATGAATTACTACTCACATGGGATCAATCTACCTCTGCCAAAAAAAAAATAGTTTGTAGTGAGCGGCATGGCGCTAGCAGCCATACATTCCGACTAGCTAGTCGGATGGGGCAAGTAAGAATAGAAACATATTTTTAATATCTATGAATTTCTATACACAATTTTGATAATATTATACATGGTGTCCAATTAGTGTTCCCCCGGAAGATTGTGCAAAAAATGAAACTTTCAATGTATTATCTTTACTACAATGTAACATTATTTTCAATTATACAAGGTGTCACAAAAACGAGTTACACAAGAAAGTATAATTTTTTTAATGTAACACCCTGTATTTATTTGGCGCCAGTTAAGACTTCAGGTCTTGTATCACACCCTAAAATATTTCACGAATCGGATGCCGCGTTGCCAAGTTATGATTTTCTTTTCCTGTTTCTTTTTGGCAATTTACAAACATTGTTTTGACTACCATATCTCCGCGATTTATTAATTGTTTTTTTCTAAAAATGTAGGACGTTATTTGATAGTGATGTATTTACTGAAAAACATTTTTGAAATAAATTATTATTATGGTGTTTGTTATTGGTGAATTTGATGGAAATCATTTATTGGCATCAAGAGTGTATCGTCAAAAATATCCCGATAGGTGTGAGGTCTCTAAAAAATTTGAAAGAACGTTTTGAACCTATAGGTAGTACAGTCATTCAACGTTAAAAGCGGCCAAATCTCCGAAATTTGAAGTACTGCTCCGATCTTCTTGAAAATTTAGAATTAAGTTCATCTTACCCCCCTCTTCAAACCTGACTTGGTCGCAAAGTGTGCTTTTTGTTTATAAGGGGTGAAAACTACCCCCTTACTCCAATAAATTGAAAACTAATAAATTAACGCAGTGATGGGCTATAATTATGTTCAAATATGTTAAATATCAATTGCTTTTAATCATGGATCTAATATTTCAATATTTTACTATTTAACTACCCTTAAAAACAACCCCTCATACGAAAATTAATAAAAAAAATGTGTTTAAAAAGCATGAAACCTTTTTATTTTGGATCGTAATAGGAGAATTTTTCCCTTTAAGTATAAGAAATCTGATACTTCATTTTTTAATGATGCAACCCCCAAAAGCCACCCCTAACAATAAAATTTAGGAAAAATTGAAAACTAATAAATACAAGCAGTGATAGGTTATCATTATGTTTAAATATGTTAAATATTTGTTGTTTTTTATAATGTAACTAATATTTCGATATTTTACTATGTAACTACCCTTAAAAACTACCCCTCACACAATTATTAAAAAAAACGGTTTAAAAAGCATAAAATCTTTTTATTTTGGATCTCGAATAGAAAAAATATATTCCTTAAGTGTAAACGACCTGATACATCATTTTTCAATATGATTCAACCCCTAAAAACCACCCCTTACAATAAAAATTAGGGAAAAAATCCTCTTGAAAGCTCCAAGTAGTGGAATGCGTAAAAAAATTAAAATAAATTGCTGCTTATGATATAATGAAATTTTTCTAAAATTTATACATGTGGGAATCCAGATATGTATGTATCAAGAAGACACAGCATGTACAAAAGAATAAATGCTCCAAAACGTTCAAAATTTAGGCGCTCCGTAATTTTCCTACGTTATCTCTAGAAAAACGTATTTAGTTTTTTAACGATAACTCGGCTTCCTTTTAAGCTTTTTGCATTCACCCACACATCATTTTGTAGGGAACTTCATAAGCTATAAAGTCATGATGATTGCAATACTTCTACACCCTTTCGTTCAGAGAATTTTAAGGTTGAAGGGCTAAAAAGAGGTTTCCTTCGCATAGAAATCAAAGCTTTAAATGCCCATATCTCGCTTAATTTTTAAGCTACATGAATTTAAAAAAAGCAAAATTTTCAGTAAAAATAAAGCTAAATTTTTGTTGAGAACACTTTTTTTCGTAAAACCATTATTTTTTGAGTTATTTTGAAAAAACAACGTATTTTTTGAAAAATTGAAAAAAAAATTGCTTAAAACAATTTTTTTCAAAATGTACATTCTCTAAACCATTCAAACTTTTGGAACATAAATAAAGTTAATTTTTCATGGGCTACGATTAATTTTAATTTTGCCGCTCATGGCGCCAATTTTATTTTCAAAAATGCCAGAGACTTAACTTATTTTCGTCATAACTTCCTTAATTTTCATGCTAGAGGCTTTTATAAGCTTATTTTAAAGGCCTAATAAAGCACTTTAAAAAAGGTTATGAACATTTTCTCTGAAAAATTACTCATTTTTCCCTTATTTGAGTTTAAATCTTTAGATAAATTTACGACAAACAAAAATTCGTCTTCAATGACTCATAAGTCGCTTAATATGACCTAAAACATTAAGAAAAACCGATGAATCGCTTTGTTTTTTTATAAGCTTCAATTTTGATAAGAATAGTTTTTTTCAGAAAACGTTTAATTTTCGAGTTATTCACGAAAAACTGTTGAAAAACGTGTTTCTTAGTGGAATTTTCAATCGCGAATAACTCGGAAATTATTAGGTTGTAGAAAAACTTTATACATTTTTTTCTTAAAATTTCATCCTCTATCGATTCCCGGTTTCATTTTGAATTTTTAAATTTCCACCCCCGAGAAAAGGTGGCATTCACCCCTGGGGTGGAAGCACATATCGGCACTAAGTCAGGTTTGTTATTTGCATCATTTTTTGAGCTACTGTCAAAATTTCAAATAAATTGGTTGAGTTGACCAGATTTCGGAGGTGAATCGATTTATTGGTTGTACTACTACTGGAAGTGTTGCAAGCGAAAAGAAGGCGAGACGATGAAATGCATTAAGTGAAGAAAATGAGCTGGCAATAACTTTAGTGATAATCGAAAATTCTACGGCAAGTGTTCTGGAGTTAAGTAGAGACTTAAAGGTCAACCAATGTTTCCCTATGTCTTCGTAAAAATAAGCTTCACCCCTATCGAGTACAGCTGCATCAAGAACTTTTGGACGTGGATTTAAATCGTAGATTAAATTTTTGCCAGTGGGCTCAAAACCGAATTGGAGAAAATGAAGAATTTTTCAAATTTGTGTTGTTCACGGATGAATCAACGTTCCATCGCAATGGATTTGTGAATAGATACAATGTCCATTATTATGAGAGAGAAAGCCCTCATGTTGTACAGAAAAATCATTACCAGCACAAGTGGAGTTTAAATGTTTGGGGAGGAATTATACATGATTTTGTTATTGGTCCTCACTTTTTTTAGAGAAATGTGAATGGAGCACTCTCCTTAGATTTTATGCAAAATACATTTCCACAAATGATCGAGCACCACCACATTTTAGGAGGAATGTTCGTTAGGCCATTAGTAACCAGTTTCCTGAAAGGTGAATATGAAGAGGAGGTCTGATATTTTAATAAGCTGTTAAATTATATCTAATTTATCATTTTATTAAACTCTGTTAGGTCCCACTGCATGGCCGCCTAGATCAGCCGATCTGACTAGTGGATTTTTTTCCTTTGGGGATTTGTGAAGTCAAACGTTTATAAAGTAGAACCAACGACTCGACAAGGTATCATGGAAAGGATTAGTCAGTGTTTCAATGGTATAAATATTGACATGTCATACAATGTAATGCGTTAATTTATCAAGAGTGTGTGTATTCAGTGTTGCCTGAATCAAAATGGTGGATATTTTGAGCAACTGTTAGGCTAGTTTCAATATTGTGAAAAAAAATATTTCTCAAAAACCATTCATTATTATTGAAATAAAGTGTATAATATCAAAATGTGAGAAATTGTATTCTATTTAATTTTATTTTATTTATTTTATTTTTTCTTATTTTTTTTATTTTATTTCATATTTTTTATTTTTTTTTATTTAACTAAAAAAGAGAATACAAAAAGTGCTAAGAATTAAAAACTAAGTGCCGCTAAATTATCTGAAGTTCTGATATAATAAACGTCGGTACACACTATAGTTTTAAGTTTTTTATCAAGGCCACATTGCAGTTGTATGCGTTATTCATCCATGTAAAAAAATTATAGGTATTCCATTTTAAAAAAATGAAAAAAATATAAAACAAAAGACCAAGGCCATATTAGATTTTAAAGCTAAAATATACAGCCCTTAATTTAAGTAAACATTATTTGAAATAATCATATCTCAAAAATAAAAAAAAAGTGTATGATATTAAAATGTGGTGAATTGTATGCTTTATTCATCCATGTACAAAAAATTATAGGCACTCCATTTAAAAAAAATTGAGAAAAATATTAATGAAATTTCAGGAAACGTAAGCAAATATTTTGGACTCTCGGTATAATAATAATAATTTATTTCTACAATCTTTTTCAGTAAATACATCAGTATCAAATAACGTCTTACATTTTTAGAAAAAACAATTAAAAATCGCGGAGATATGGCAGTCAAAATATTTGTAAACTGCCAAAAAAAAAACAGGGAAAAAATCATAACTTGGCAACGCGGCATCCGATTGGCGAAATATTTTAGGGTATAATACAGAACCCTTAGACACATAACTAGCGCCAGTGTGTTCTATTTAAAAAAATTATATTTTCTTGTGTAACTCGTTCTTGTGACACCTTGTATAATTGAAAATAGTTTTACGTTGTAGTAAAGACATTGAAAGTTTTGTTAGGAAAGTTTTTTTATAAAGTTAGCCGTTTTTGGACAATCGTCCGAGGCAACGCTAACTGTGTTACGGGTTCATTTTGTCTTAAGAATTTAATAAATGACAGAAGGAATTCAGACACCTTAAAATTATTAGAAATAATAATTGTCTCGAAACTCGGCCATCCATCAAATACCGCTGACGAATAATTGGTTGCCTATTTCAATATTGCTAGGACCTATCGATTTAACATAAATCCACACACCGATAATTCGCAACAAAAAAGAAACAGCTACGCAGGTTTCTCCTCCGCTGAAAAGTAGTCCCAAAATAAAATATAAATTAAGTAGTAACGATAGGATATAATGTATTTATGAAATTGTTTAATCTCTAGATTTTTTGTAAGTGTTGTATTATTGGTGTTTATAATGTTTTGCAGTCGTTTTTCTTTCGAATTATATTTTTTTGTTGCTTTACCGAGAAGGTACTTTACAATCTCTTGGAGTACACATTCTGAGGTGTTCTAGAAACCAGAATAGGCTTTTTCGAGCTGTGATACTTTTGTCGATATATATATTGTGTTGTGTCCATTTAATTGGGAATAAACTACAAAAGTATCGAAAGGATTGTGAGGAATATTTTCTTCTGAGTGGTATTATTTCCTGCAGTTGCCGTTTAACGGATTAATATCAGCTCATGACCATCTTGCCATAAACCACCCTCAGATAAACTTATATAGTCAAAGAAGCCTTCTACGAGGTGTAGAAGTAAGTAATTAGGACCTATTCTATTTTGTTTCCTTAAAGTAATTTTGGTGTAATTTTCTTTCAGGGCTTTTATTTTCAATAAAATTTTTATTTTTACGAATTCCGAATTCATTAGTCTCCTTGCATTTCTTTATGGTATGCAAATTGCCAATTATTCTGAAGAAAATTCAATACATCAAGCAGAGCCCCTGGGTGTATATTTTCCTGTATAGAAATCTTGGCTATCAGCCGCGGAACAAATGATCGGCAGTAAATGGTTGTTGAAGGCACATTTATTCTGACAAACCACCCTACAGGGAAAGTTGACAGCAAACGAAACCACCCCTACATGGAAACACAGCTAAGTGTCAAAAATATATATGTTTTTTTTATCCGATCTGAAGTACCTATTTTTACTATTATTGAACTATTGGCTACAATATCTTATAGTCACACCATATATATGTGTTTTTTTTTTTAATTTATAAAAGGTATCTTTAAATATTCATTAGCTATAATAGGTGGGAACGTAGGTTTCCTTCACTAAACAGTTTTCACTTTACACACATGTTAAGAGATAAATATAACTAGGTTAGACAAACAAAAAAAATAGGGGTATTTTGCTTGTAAAAACATCGGAAGTGATCACCTTCGGTGGGGTAGTTGATTGAATAATTTTCTGTTAAGTATTGTATATAATTAATCACAATATAATTAGTGTAGATATTTTCTTGTCTTAAAAAAAAAAATGTGGAGTTAAAACTGCATAAATTTTAGTAGCCGATAATAATTTATAGTTGTATATACTTGGGGATATATGGTCAAAACTGTGTGTAAAAATTCATAAGTATTAAAATATTTTTTTTTATTATTACATGTATGATATTTTTCTTTGATATACCACCTAATATCTATCCAGGGCAATTATCACAAGATTTTACCCTTCTTACCTACCCCGCACGACTAGTTGGCCGGAGTGCGTGGCTACCATCGCCATTCACTAAAAACTAATTTTTTTGTTACTGGCGGGCTACAGTATGATTGAATTTCAATATAATATTTGAAAGAATTAACAATTTTATCCTCAAGGTTTTATTGGTTTTCTATCATTTATTTTGAGGCCTGGCTCCGGTAACAACTGGACACCTAGTACACTAAATATTCATAGCTATAAGGTATTATTTATTATTAGTAATTATAGTTCACATATATAGGAAAAGAAAATATATTCACATATTAATACAATATTCGACAATAATTTATTGAAAAAAAATTGCCAACTAAAGGTGACCACGTTTGTTCTATTACAAAGCACTGTAGTGTTTAATTTAATTATAAATATCTATATCTTAAAATATGTAGATGTTTATTTTTGTTGCGAATATTCGTTTCAAATCGATAGATCTAGAAATATCAAAATAGGCAACCAATTATACGTGAACAGTATATGATAAATAGCATAATCAAGAGAGATCTTATTATTAATATATTATAGACTTGTTCCACTAAACAGTAAGAGAAAATAAACCTGTAACAAATATTTCTTTTAACTAAAATATATCCAGCAAAAATGTTTTTTTTCATAAAAGTAGATACTTTTAATTCGTCTTACTAACGTTAAATGATTGTTTTCTCGATAATTTCGTCATGCAATATGTCATAGATTTTAACGTACTGTATACAGAAAAATGTGCTCTCTTAAATGACAATTTTAAAAATGGGGGTTGCTATTTAAGAAATTTTCGATGACGTCATAACTCTTTAAAAAGTATTTTCACATAAAAGAATTGAGAAGTGCATTCAAAAACCGACGCGACGCGTCTGAGTGAATTTTTGTCACCTGCTTTGTTAACGATTTATTTTTTCCAACCTTTACATGCGTCCAGAAATTCATTAAGATTTTAAAAGGTGCTGATTAAAAACTTTTTTAACGGCGTTTCAAAAGGTTCAGTCCCTTGATGTTATCGAGTAATGCATTAAAAAAAATTATCGCGCAATACTCTGCCTCGTATTTATTTTTGAGAGACGCCATTTGCGGGTAGAATATAAATATGAACCTGATAATGTACCCTATACAATGTTTCATGTTCTTTAATGTAAAGAAGACCTTATAATACATATCCTACGGCCGCTTAAGTGAGACCATGTCGGACGAATAGTGAAATCCTCGTACTTCCCACTTTGAATGCTGATAATAAATATCAGGAGGCTTAAAAAAAATTGTGCACCCCATCGTTCGATAGAAAATTTAATTTTGAATCGATCCAGCTCAAAAAAATAGATGTCATTTTTGTCTTTCAAAAGTTACAGTAGTTTAAGTCAAGAGATGTCAAAATCCAGTAAAACATACCCTTAAAAAAATTTCTAAAAATCGACATATCTCGTAAAAATCTGAAATAATTCATGGATGTAACTCGATGAGAAAATTAGAATGGCGCAAACCGCAGCTCTCTACTTCATTCCTGCTCCGGGATATAGCCGCTCAAAGTTACCGAACGATAAAATAGCGGATTTTCCAGAATTTTTGGTTCTTTAACCTAATCTTTGAAGAGTGATTACCGAATGAATTATTTCGTAACAGGTTGCTTATAAAGATACAAAATTGAGTGCTTGGACTGTGTCTTGTAATAAGGAGACCATATCAATGACGCATACTCCAGGTCAGACCTCACAATAGAGAAATACAGTAATTTAAGTCCAGTGGTATTACTGAAATAAAGAGTATTTCTAGTAAGAAAACTTAGTATCTTATAGGATCTTATTATCTTATTTTCAATTATTCGATTAATATGGTGAGTAAATGATAACTTTTCATCAAATAGTACACCTAAATCAGTGAATGTATCTAGTTCAGTGTAGTGTCAGTAACAATGTCGTTGATAAACATAATGAATAAAAGTGGGCCCAAATTAGACCCCTGTGGGACACCTGAGGTTGGTAAAACTTCGACAGACTTATGGCCACATATAAAACAAATTCTCGTCATGTTAATTTATTGTCAACGATTACGCGGCCTATAGAAATATTTGCCATCTACTACACAGACAGCAATAACGTGTTGAATCAAAGAAATCATTATATCATATATCCACAAATAAATATTTTGTTGGTATAGAACAAATAATTTTGAGTCGAAATACCTCAAGCGTAGGTTCAATAATTACAACACGAATTACATAACCAAATGATTTATTTAATACCAAAATAATCCTTATAAATCACACCACTAATTACAACTTTTAACTACTATAACTCACTATTTATCATGGCTTTTTACTTTCTTTTAAATTAATTAACTACAATCGCCAGTCTTCGAGACTGAAACGATTTTCCGTCAAGTTGATTAATTTTACATCTCACTTCTGAAAGGATTTACAAATTAATCAAGAAAGTTAATTACACATAGATGTAAAAGCATCAGAATATTTTGCTTTTAATTTAGAATGAGGAACTGGATGATTAGTACGTTCTAAAAACATAATAACGTGTAGAAGTAAATGCTGTTTTACAAATAGACGTCTCGTGCAGAACATGTATACATACGTTTGCCGGAACATAGACTTGATATGTGTCCAGTTTAACCCAGAACATGGTGTGTGACAGTAATAACCTAAATTGCAATGCAGCTTTGTATTTATTACGACATTTATGCAAGTCCCAAAACTCAAAGTACCATTTATATCAGGGTATATATCCAAATTTCAGAGAGATAAAACTGTAAAACAATGTTGGAATAAGTTGTTACTTAATGATTTTTATTTGCTTTTCTTTAACTTATAATGTAGTATTTTTATTTAGTTTTCAGTTTTCAGAATGGTTGTCTTCAAATCTTGCATCCTTTATTTAACACACTTCCTGACATAAACAATTGATTAAACTTTACACAGTTACTAAGATCGGATGACAATACAATATCCCGTCGTTACTTTTGCAAATATCCACACATAGGGGGCGGGGGGGTGAAAATTGAAATATCTGGAAGACGAAGGAGCTAGAAAGTGAAGGATCTTTGAAAATCCAAATTAATCTACTAATTAAACTTATTAGGCAATGTATGATAATTTAAAAGTATGACTGAAAAGTAGAAAATAAAAAAAAAGTTTTAACTTGCTTTTCAGTAAAAAGTCTTACTTAAAAAGTTAAAAGTAATACTGTACGACTAGAAAAGCAAGGCATGCGCACTTTGTATGATTGTACGCACGACTGTATGAAAGGGGTGGAATGGTTGTACACATATTGCCTTGAACCATGCGTACATAAAGATGATACTATACTTATATACAAAGTGAGCACGCCTCACCTTTCTTGCAGTGGTAAAGTATATATAAGATTGGAATTGAAACTGGTCAGTATTAAAGCACAGGACCGTGCGTACTGAACTTGATATTTTGTCCTATATATTTGGCAATGGTATTGAAATTCGAACGGTAGTTGAAACTGTGCAGGCGAGTCCGAGACTGGCAATGTAATCAGCCTGAATGAACCATCTACGACTGCACTGGTTTAAAGATAATAAAACGGACAGGCCTACTAGCACAAAAAACTCGTAAATCGTTTCTTTATCTTGGAACGTGGAAGTCTAATATCGTGCTGTCTATGTGCCAGTGCAGCGCATAAATATCTATTATAATATCAAGCGTAGGAGTTTAGTTAGTTACTGTTCATATTTATAAATATTTACTACTGTATAAAAGGTAAAATATTTTAATTATTTACTAATTTACCATGGCTTTCTGGAGACCATTTGAAACAGAGGATAATATAATAACGCCCGAAAATCTTATCATTTTGTTATGACAAGCATTTCTATTTACCTCCGCCCATGTAGAATAAAGAGATGCCGACTGTTTTTGTCGGCTTTTGGTTTTTATACGGTTTCAATTCCAATCGTATATACTTTACACATCATTATTTTTTACTTTTTAGTACGACCGTTTACAGAAAGTAGTTTTAAAAAACATATATTTGTTTTAATACTTTCATTCGGCCATAAAAACAAATAAAATGATCAGATAGCACAGAAACGCAATAAAAAGATGGATTCCGATCCCGAAGTAAAAAATATAATTTTATAATATGCATTTCTTGTTGTTGGCAATAATGAATGTATGCATTTCTTAAGAAAATCGTGAGTAAAACTAAATTAGAAAGAATGTTGGTCAATAATAAAGAAAAAATAAAGAATCTTAATAAATCTGGTGTAGAGGGTTATAGACACGGGATATTATAAATTTACTTCACACAGAAAGGAAAGGTAAACGTTTAAATCTTCTTGAACAATTCGGACAATTCGAACAATTAGTTCGAGTGCTACTAGATTTGTAAGCCCTCGTCTCCTTTACTCAGACAAATCAGATCCCCTTGACTTAAGAGGGTCATTCGGGTGACTTGGAAGGCCGTAAAAAACTTTTTCAAACAAAAACATTTATTATATATTTGTTATTCCATTTTAAATTCGAAACTGAACAATTACTTATTTTTTTCAGGTACAAAGGAACAAGCGTAGAGAACTTAGAGACGTCAGGGCGTTCTAAGAGAACCCCACCCAGCATAACACCGCCGGATTACAGCCCTCCCGAGCCGAATTTCATCGAAAAGCACCGCCAGAACCGTACAGTAGAGCAAGAGATTTATTCCTACGCCTCCCTGAATAATATCGAGGAAACCAAACGTGACAGCTTAGATTCAAATTACAATAACAAAACCTCAATAAACAGTATCTACAGAGTGTCTTACGAGGATTTACCTGGACTCAGCTTACCCAATTATTACCCCGACTGTAAATACGATACCGACAACACAGACAATTTCTCCATAACAGATAATATTTCGTCGATATCTTTAGATAATGTCAGTAAAATAAAATATCCAGCCTTCGACAATATAGAATTGAAGTGGGAAAATACTGAGCAACACGAAAGTATATCGTACGACGAAAACATAGTTCTTAGCACTAAAAGGAGCTTGTATGAAAATCCTGAAAACAAACCGAGAACTATACGACGCCCCACACCGTATCACGAGAATTACAGCTACGGAAGAATAAATCCGAATTCATCGCATTTTCATTCAGAGCCGTCCGACGAGGAAAAACACACCGAAGGGCCAATTAGCGAGGAATACATTGAGACCGACACTAATTTAGACGAAATAAACTTAAACAACGAAAATATCGCAAAAATAGTAGAACCGAGAGAATTAATTGAAAAGAATTCTGAAGGATCTATTATATGCTGCTATTCTAATGTCGAGACAAATCCTTTGTACGAAGACAAAGAGAAAATTAAGAACCTCGGCGAACAAGATGAGATAGATAAAACTCCTTCAATAGAGGGTAACAATAAAGCAACTGAAAGTTCAGATAATCTAATAAAAACTCTGATAGAAGTTTCCGCAAGCAAGGAACGAGTTCAAGAGACTATAGAAAAATCTGAACAATACAAAACAGTCGTGACTGTGGACACAGGGCGGTCAGAAAAACCCGAACGCAGCGAAGAGGAAATCAAATGCAAATACACCAGGAAAGAATCAAAGCATCACAGCCACAGTTATTTAAAAGAATTCTTAGAGAGCCAGAAGGGGTCGAAAAAGCCATTGCAGAATTTTATATCTAAAAAATTCTCCAATCTAACTAGAAGAAATTCCAAGGCAATATCAAACCTAACTGAAAATCAATTTTATTCCCTGCCCGATATATCTGCCAGCAAGAACTTGCGGAAATGCGAAAAAATTGATAGAAAACTACGCAAGTGTGAGAAGACTACTAATTTTTTAAAATATCGAGAAACATCGAAGGAAAACAGATTCATCGTGAACATTGGTAGGCACTTTGATATCACAGCGAACAGTTCCATTCCGGTGGATTTCGAAGTAAAAATTGCGAAGATACCAAAAAAAAGTAAAAAACCAAACGCTAAAGACTCCAAATCTGACGAACAACTGATAGCTGCAGTGAAAAACTTGAAAGAAACTTTACACGGCAGCCAAATCAATCTCGACGAAAACCACAATATTTCCAAACCCGAGATAATATCGGTAAAACCGAAAGACTCTTGTGATAAAGATAACCCTGACGAAATGGCACTGCTTTATTACAAAGATGAATGCGCGAAAGAATTCAAGGAAAAATTGGGGTCGATGAGGAACTACTGGGACCAAATGGTTGGTAATCAATCCAAAGATGATGAAGAAAAAGAAACCGGTAAATGTAAAATAATAGATCTTCACACAAAAGTTGACGAAGTAAAGAAAATATTTGAACAAAATGGAGAAAAAGTCGAGGAAAAACAACCCAGTAAAGTTCAGTTGACTAAGCAGCTATTTGAACCTAAACCTGCAGCTGAAAAAATTGAAAAGATATCACCCCTTATAAAGGAATCCTGCAGTTACTTCGAAAATAATAATCACTACTTTATCGAAAGCGACAGACAATTCGAGAGTCTTTGCCCCACAGCTGTTGAAATAATAGACAAGAAAGAAGTCAAAAGTCTTGAAAAAGCAAAACCTAAAAGTGACACAAAGACATCAAATAAAGCAAAATCCCATAAAACTGTTTCTAAAACCAGAAGCACTTGTGACGGCCCAGAGTTCGATCACGTCAGATACAAGGTAGTAAAATCGGATTTATTTCAGAAAAAAATCTTCGCCAATTGCGAAAAAGAGTCGCAATTCGACGGTCTCATGCAATACCTACAAGACTACAGCTTTCAAGAGCTATTAATTGACAATAATATAGTTATCATAGAACCAATACGTTCCAAAGTGCCTTATGAACCGTCCAATACTAAAACAATGAAAAATATAACGCCTTTACTGCACAAGGGTGAAAACAAAGACGAAGAGAACAAACCCGGATTGAATCGACACTTCTTTTACCACCCTATAAGAGTAAACAAAGAAGTAAACGATGATGAATTGCCTAACCCAGATACGGTGAGACAAGTAAGGCAATTTTTCGAAGGGGGAGTTAAGAGATCGCAAAGCATTCAGGACTTGGACAGCGTTGCACAAGACAAATACGTTTCGAATAGCTTAGATCCTGATAAAGATAGATGTTCTGCTACCGACTCGAACTCACACCCGTCTAACGTATCTGATTTTGACGGCCAAGAGAACCTGTATGATTCTATCGATAACGAGATTTATTGCGAATACGTCAGCGAGGATATTTTGGAGAAAATAAGGGAGCACGGGACGACGGTCACTTATTATGGAGGTCGAGTGGTAGATCAGAAGTCCGGGCAACCGGTGCTGACTAGAGCGATTATGGAAGAAATAAGGAACAACGAGAAACGATGTACAGATTGTAGCAATTGCAGACAAAATGGACTAGAAAAACCGGCAGAGGAGAAAAATAAGGAGTCTTATTTAGGGGTGAAGTTTAGAATTCTCAAGTCCAATAGTTGTAGTAGTCGATTGGAATTAGTGGGCACGGAGGACTTGCAGGAAACTAAAAAGAAATTTATTTCTCAGCATAAGAAGTTAATGCGGCAGAATAATACGAAAAAGGAAGAAAATAAAAGAGACTCTATTAAAGAAGTGAGTACAGAGAAGGAGAGCGATGATTGGATGAGAAACAATAAGTTTTGCGAGAAAAATGCTATAAACGAATGCATCAAAAAACAAACGAAGGAAGCTCAAAACCAACCTAAAATTATAGCCGAGGAGAGGAAAAATCAGGAAAACAATTTCGTGCAATGGGGCGAACTTAAGAGCGAAAAAACTTTCGCAAACATTACTTTTAATGATAAAAATTCTCAGAGAATTTACGATTACCACAACTACGAAAAGGTCAAAGGCAGAACAAAGAAAATTGACGATATGGAGTTCGAGCCTTACGAAGTAGCCTAAAGTCAACGAATCGGGAAACTTAGTCATTTTATTTTTGAAATTTGTGATTCAATATATCTTTATTATTTAAGATGTAAATTGATGTAAAAACAGGGACAGGGATATGTTGCATTATATAGGGATATGAGAAAATATTTATTTATATTATGCATAGATCTTGTAGATTTTTGGTAAACTTCACATTTTTTTAAATAAAAATGTTTCGAAGTTTCTGGCACGTATTTTTATTTTATTATATGGAGCACATGGTCACTCCATATAGCACACATAAACAGTTATTCAATAAAGTGTTTGGCTTTAGTGTGCAGTTTTGTCGCAGTAAACAATTAGACGAATATTGACAGTCCTCATGCAATAATAACTTAATTTTCCTTACAAATTACAATATAAATAGTTCAAATGAATAATGAAGCTAGGGTTTCTTTATTCTTAATGGCATCAAGTCATACAACCAACCACAATAATAAAAAAATACGTATACAGGGGTGCCAAAGATTTGAAGTGATATTAATGAGCGAGTAATTAACGTATAATTGTTATCATTTCGCCACACCCGCATATCTTAAGTATATAAGAAATTAGAGTATTGGATAGGTCAACATTTTAGTGTTTGGCAGCTGCCGCCGAAGGCTCTGTTGGTTTGCCTGTGAAAATGTAAATAAATTTACTTTCCCTTCTATAACAATAGTTTTTACTCTTGTATGTAGTGTGTTCTCTTATTAAAAATAAAGCCCCGCAAATTAGAAACAAAATTAGCAATAGAGCACACGTGAATGAATTGAGAACTCTCTCAAACTTACCCATGAATCCTCAGTGTTTTTAAATACAAGATGTTTTATAAATTTTGGCAGAAACTAAATTCATATTTTTGGAATGGATGGACGCATTTAGATAAATGTTGGTATATATGATAAATTTTCAATCCTGTCAAAAGCATAATTTAGAAAACTACAGAACTTAATTTCTATTACAATATATTTAGGGCCCATCACGTCACCTTGTTAGCATCATTAGGGTCTACTTAAACAGGGCTAGGCAGCATACAAGTTGAAGAAAGTTCTCAGACGCCCATTGAAAAAGTCAGGATCTCTTGGTCTTATAAGGGTGGTACTTTTCGTTTTTTAGCAATTTCACAACTGTGGAAAGGCTATATAAACTAAATTGATTGGTAGAAGTGTGAGAATTTTCTCGAGTTTTAGACGCACGTTTAATTTAGTGTCTTTGTTGACTTTAGATCTTTCTGTTGGAGACAATTTTTCTTACTACCAACTTCCAAAAAGTTTGTCACTATTTTACTTACTGTTGATCTTGAAATGTTTCTATCAGGATAACTTCATCAAACAGGTAAGAAGCCTCCTTGTGAGATATTAATTTGTCTCCATATCCAACCATGACACTTCAATTATCTCCCATCCAGTTAAATGAGGCGTTTTTATTCTGACTTACATAATTATTAAACCTGGCAATATTAAACTGCGGACTGGTATTAGTGGGGATACCACGACAAAAAACAGGAAAAATTATCCTAGATCCTGCATTGTTTCAAAATGGGGAAGCCGGATAGGGGAGGGCTTTTTATGGGTTGCTTAGGCAGACAATAGGCCTGTCCATAAAATTTAGTTTTTAATTGGAAATGATATATTTATGGGTGTTATAAACCCCTACCAAGTTTTTAAAAACAGTAGTCTTTTACTTTCCGCGTTATTTGTAATAGAAATTACTTCAACGCATCGAGGCTAGAAAACACTCCCTTGGTGCGAGGCTAGGCGGGTCACGTCATAAGCCTGCTACTCGATATGCGCTGCGATACTCTAGGTGTTGCTATAATGATGTAGTTAATTTTGTGACTGTCATGAGCCAGGACGAACTGGATATTTTTGCCGATATTTGTCATAGTCGTATTTATCTGTGCTTTGAAAGAAAATCGGATACCGTAATCATGTCTAAGTTCGGAAAATTATGTGAATCTCCTTTCTGGAAACCCTTCTCCGTATTTGACAACAATAGACAAACTCTATCTGATGTTCTAAATAATAAAGGCACTGTTACTGCCGTGAATTCAAACTAAGAAATAAACCTAACGCAGCGTACAGATGATCTGACGTCTGCCGAGCCAGCAAGCATGTGACGTCATATGCGTTTATCTGACTGAAGTAACGCAAGCAATTTCTACAGCCGTTGGCTCTTGTTCGGACTGAGTTTTTTCAACCACAGTTCTAATATTATTAGGTAAAAATCTTTATTCTGCACTACTTGTATACTACAATGTTTTGTGGGTAGACCTATTATAATACCTATGAAAAAATTAACAGTTTTGTTGCCGAGGTTACAGAGACACAACTAACTCGCCTGTACTATAAGTTTGCTATTTAGGAAAAAAATCGCTGTGTCAGAAAAAATATCGTATCAGATTTGATTCAAAGAAATTCCAGTCGCGTGGCGTATCAGGAACGTGTGCACTTCTTTAGAATTACCCCCTAAGTCTGAAATTCTCATACATAAGAAACTTTTCTAATTGACTAAGTTGGTTCTATGACATATAACTACAACTTTCATTATAGGTGTTCCTTTCTTTTCGCTTCACGTTTCTCGTTAGACACTGTTTCATTTGATAACGAGATCAATCACTTCACACAGGAAAGAAAACGATATACTTCGATATACGCCGCATCATTAGCCTCATTCTGTCTTCCTAAAAAATACATTGCATTAGTGAGTCAAAATGTCAAACTAACAGGAACAGAATCGCAAAATCATTTTCTTTAAATAGAACATTTATGAACCATCTTCAACATTAGATAGATATATATTTTTTTAATGGGGATATGTCTAGCATTATTTCCATTTAACACTAAAGAAGTAAATAATTTGAAAAATATCTCATGCCTAGATGATCCGTTTTTATAAAAAAACATTCATGAACATGAAGCAACATTCGTCTTAAATGGAACAATCAGCAAACAGAACTGTAGATACTAAAAAAGCTTAAGTTGAATGAACTGAATCTAAGTGATCTCGTCTCTTGAAGAGCTGTTATTTATAATGTATATAAATATTTGTTGTCGAATTACCTGCCAATGGTGCCTGGGAAAAATAGTTTTTTTAAAAGTTTAGTTTTTTGCTCATATCTCTCTAATTTTGCCCATTAATTTTACAAGAATTCAATTTTGATGCTCAGGAAATTCTACACAAATTTCATTACAAAAACACATTTTTATGCGAGCAAAAACAAGCGCGGAAAGTCTAAATGTTTATAACATGTAACTTTGATGTGGTGAGGAGCGAGGCTAGCTAGCGGAGGCACGCGCGCGCTTCTCGTTATAACTCTTGTTTAAATTGGATTATTTTAATTAAACAAAGTGCCTATTGAAAAATGATAGTTTTTCACATGCGACTATTATGAAATTTGTTTAAGATTTCATTTTGTGTCCATTGCACAAGAGATGAAATTACAAAACGCTGTTTTTTAAATAATACGCAATTAAATAAACAATTAATTTTATAATGAACTTTCCCGTATAAATTCATTTTCTAGACCCTTTAGTTGATTACTAGAAGGAATACAAAAATTTAGTTTTTAAGATTCGACATTTTTATATCCCATCTATTTGAAAAATCGTAGTAACTAAAAAATAACTTTATTTCAAAATATAATTATACAATTAGTGCAATAAATGTGATAATTTTTTTGGGCTAATTCGAAAGCTTATCTCTTACTCTTTAAGATTTAGTTGTAACAGTTGTGAAAATTTACAGTTAAATTGGAATAATTAGTATAAATTTGTGGCTACTTGACCCGGTAGCCATGCGACTCCAAACTTGACGCCTGGAAAAGTTATAAAAAAATAATTTATTTTTGTGCAACTTACAGGTGTTGTCGGGAATATTGTAATATTTAAGTAAACAAAAACACATTCAGCGTTTACAATTATTAATGTTATTAATTATTTAATAAAATTAAAAAAATAAGGCGTGCTTAATCATTAAATTTTATACTATTAATCGAAGTTAGTAATATATCATTGTAAAATTATGGTACTAATATACAAAATTAAGAAATCTTCTTTACTAATAAAATGGAAAGCTATAAAATGGTACAGGTGTTGCCATCTGTTGATGGGCGACTTAAGCGCACAACCTCGTTTCTTAGTTAGGCTTCCTTACAATTAAAATAGTGACAGGTATACAATCGATAAAAGGAATATTTAATCAATAATAGTTTGGCATCAGTTGCATACCACAGATTAGATACTTACTTTGCAATTTGTGTACATAACCAAAAATAGGAGCTGTCGTAATAAAGTAAATTGTTTACAAACAGTATTGTGGGAATTCAGTAAATATATTATATCATACAGGATACACTATATAACAGATGAATGAGAATGTTTAACAGGTAAGGAAAATAGCTACATGTACATCGTAAACAAAGTATAAAAATGAAATATAAATGAGTGTAAATATTTTTGCAGACTTGACATCGATAATGGGTTCTGAAGCTGTAACAGAGCTACATAATTTAAAGTTAAAAAAATATTTCTGAGTTCCTAAGATACAAAAATAGGTACATAAAACAATGTGAAATAATTTAGCAGTTATAGAAAGAAAATTTCTGATAGCTGAAACAGTCGACGCCTACGTCGTCAGGTAATTACTAAGCAACAAGCTTTCGGTTCATTATTAGAAAAAATTATTGCGTGATTATCAGTGCCCTTGGTAAATTACAGCTGATAATGAATTTATCCGTTACTTATGAACCTCACTGTATAATTAAGTACACAAAATAAATACAAGTAATTAGATGGGTGACCGCTTCAAGGAAAACCGTGTCCTCGTCTCACATCTTACAACAGCTTGTATATCAGTGTATGCGTGAAAGTTATGTAATCTTAGGCGAGATTTGTGTAGTAGATATACCATCCTAGTCTATGTCTTTGGTTTCTTAGTAAATTGGATGATCTATTGGTATTGTGGTTATGAATGTTTGAGGTTACTGAAAATTTGTTAATGTTTTAGTGTATTATAGTGTATAGTGTATAATAAATACTGATGGGCTCATAGTTAATAAAGAATAGAACATCCGTCAAGTTAGCATTACCATATCGAAATTTTGCAACATCAATATATGGATTAATTATCGCTTTTTTTGTCGTAAATTTGTCGCGAAAAGAAATAATTTGTTGCGTCTTATTTAAAAAAAAAATCCATGCTAATGCCAACTTTATAGTCAAGTTAACATTACCACATTCCGAAACGGGCTAAAATAGTGGAAAAAAGGACACTGAGTATCAAAATAATTTGTTGTGAATTTGTTGTAAGCAAATAATATGCGGAAAGCCACCCCTTGATGATTTACGGTTGTGATAGTGCTGAATTTCGAGAAAAATGTATTAATTACCTTAATTCTGCGTAATACAATTTCGCGACAAATTATTTCGTGAAACGACAAATTCCTGAAAAAAAATCAGCTCAAAAAACCACCCCTTGATTTACGGACAATAACGTATTAATTTCTCCATTTCTGCGTAATAGAATTTCGTGACAAATTGATTAAAGAAACGACAAATTTCTACGTCCCTTACGGCAAATGCCTGAAAAAAAAATCAGTTCAAAGAAACCATCTCTTGATGATTTACGGGGGTGGTAATGCTGAGTTCGGCAAAAAATGTATTATTCCTATTACTGAAAATTAAAAACTTGCGACGAATTTTCTCATGCCACGATAAATCTTTATGTTCTTTACGGCAAATTCCTGAAAAAGAATCGGCTCAACAAAACCAACCCTTGATGATTTACGGGGGTACTATGCTGAGTTCGGAAAAAAAATGTATTAATTTGACTATTTTTGCAAACTAGAAATTAGCGACAAATTGTTTCGTGGCACGACAAATTCCTACGTCCCTTCCGGCAAATTCCTGAAAAAGAAACAGCTCAAAAACCCACCCCTTGATAATTTATGAGGGTGGTAATGATGAGTACAGGAAAAATGCACTAATTTAACTATTTTTGCAAACTAGAAATCCGCGACAAATTGTTACGTGGCACGACAAATTGCTACGTCCCTTACGGCAAATTTTTTTAAAAGAATCAGCTCAAAAAACCACCCCTTGATGATTTACGGGGGTGCTAATGCTGAGTTCGACAAAAAATGTATTAATTTTCCTATTTTTGTAAAAGAAAAATTTGTGTCAATTTTTTTCGTAGCACAGATTTGATGTATGATATTGTATGGCAACTGGGTCAATAAAAATGTACAGTGGACTTGGTAATATAATATTAGACATTCTTAACTAAGCATTTTGTCACACATTGTAATTGTAGACTTTTCATTAACGTATTGATCTTGCGCCTTCTCTTCAGTCATGACGTAAAATAAAACTGTTGGGCGTATTGCACGTTTCTAGTTTAAATTGATGGCATTTGGTCATCATACACAACCCATTTTCTCTGTACTCAGCATTACCACCCCCATAAATCATCAAGAGGTGGTTTTTTTGTACTGATTCTTTTTTAGGAATTTGTCATAAGGAGTCTACGAATTTGTCGTGCCACGTAACAATTTGTCGCGAATTTCTATTACGCAGAAATAGGAGAATTAATACATTTTTCTCTGTACTGACCACTACCACCCCCGTAAATCTTTAAGGGGTGGTTTTTCGCATATTATTTGCTCACGACAAATTATTTTGATAATCAAAGCTCTTTTTCGACCATTTTAACCCGTTTCGTAACGTGGTAATGCTAACTTGACTATCAAGTTTTTTAAATAAGGCGCGAGAAATTTTTTTCACGATAAATTTACGACGCAAAAACGACAATTAATCCATATATTCACATTGCAAAATTTCGATATGGTAATGCTAACTTGACGGACGTAAGAATAGATGACAACCTCCCTGTGGTTAAACATTAACTAAAATACGAATAGCTTTTTCTGAATTGTAAAATTTTTTAGGAAACTAGAAGTGTTAACCCCAAAATTTAACACCATATGTTAACATGGAATGAAAAAGCTTCTTGCCAGTTTATGGCTTAAGGTTTCAACATATGTCATCAATAACAATTCCAAGTAGAGTCACACTGTCGTTATTTGCAATAATGTTTACCAAGACCAACAATTTATTGAGATACGTAAATTTGTTACGAGGATACAAAGAAGAAGAGAAGAAAGTTTGTAATTGGCGATAATATGAAGATGAATTATTCTGTTAATACCAAAAATCTTAGTATAGCCCCATGGTAACTAATAAAGTTGACTACTAATGAACCTGTTTAGTTACTATTTAAATTTACAGGATTGGAGGGGTGAAAAAAATGGGAATATAAGACAAAAGTATAGTCGAGTGCATCAGTTTCCGGCACTCAAAAAACGCAACAAAAACATTGCGACATAATTATTATCGCCGTTGGGTCAAGCGGCATGTTATAATCAAATAAGCCCACGCAGATTAAAAACCTATAAAGGTAAGCGTGTCAATTTGCGAACAGCAGTACAGAGAGTACCGGTATTTTAATGAAGTCGTAAAGTTTTTGTTGCGTTTTTTTACTACCGGGAACTGATGAACTCGACTATAATAGTAGCGTCAGATGACGCCCTAAGTAAATTATAAACGAATTTAATTGAAACCGTATAAAAACTAAAAGCAGGCAAAAACAGTCGGCATCTCTTTATTGTACATGGGCGGAGGTAAATAGAAATGCTTGTCATAAGAAAATGATAAGATTTTCGGGCGTTATTATATTATCCTCTGTTTCAAATGGTCTCCAGAAAGCCATGATAAATTAGTAAATAATTAAAATATTTTACCTTTTATATAGTAGTAAATATTTATAAATATGAACAATAACTAACTAAACTCCTACGCTTAATATTATAACAGGTATTTACGCACTGCACTGCCACAAACAGCATATCTCTAAGTCCGCCGTTGAAACGATTTAAGAGTTTTTTTTATGCTAATAGGCCTGTCCGTTTTATTATCTTTAAACCAGTGCAGTCGTAGATTGTTCATTCAGGCTGATTACATTGCCAGTCCCGGACTCGCCTGCACAGTTTCAACTACCATTCGAATCTCGATACCATTGCTAAATATATAGGACAAAATATCAAGTTCAGTGCGCACGGACCTGTGCTTTAACACTGACCAGTTTCAATTATCCTCGTTTAAAGTATAACATTCAATTTTGAACGAAAGTCTGGAAATTTTCAGAGGAACACCTCACATATGTTTCTGTAATACAGCTAGGAGAAATATTTGAGATATTCTTAGATAGTAAGTTAACAGGGCATTGGCACAACGTTCACAGTAATATAAATTCTATTAATACAGGCACGATGTAAACCACGAATGTTTCAACGACAAAAATAAATTAGTTGATTAAATTTAGAGCACTCCTAGATACCGGTGAGTGTAAAACTCCCTGCTAACGAGAACATAATGCTGTATGTTCATACAGGTGTGGCCACACCCCGAAAATGTAAATTGAATTGAATAGGATGAGTTTCCCCACGTATTTTATTGTGGAGTATCATATATATCTGCTAATTAATTAAAATCCAATAATGTGAATGTTGGAGTATTATTTACTTCAGGTAATAACATCATTTGAAATTAGTATCAATTGATATACACAGTAAATATAAAATATAATTATTTATTGAATAATGTTATGTAAAGAAGACTGGGAAGAATGTAAACAAAAAAGAAATTATGGTAAGGCAGAGTAAAGAGGGATTTTATAAAAATGCAATTAGACATAAAAAAAGGTGCCGAGCTATGGAAGGAACTTAAAAAAAATATTGCCTGAAAAAAGTGAGAAAAAATGTGATATAATAATAATAATATAATTTTTGATAGTACTCTAGAAAAAGAAGAAAATATTATTGACGAAAAATTTAACCTATACTTTATTGAAAGTATAGACACTATAATTAGATCCATTAATATGCAAAAAATAATAATTATATTCCGGGCGATGCAGAATTTATAAGTACTTTTGAAACATTTTATATAAAAAAACTATGAATTAAAAAAAATTATTTATTCACTGAAGCAGACTACAGACCCTGAATATATTATTAGTTTCAAAGTTGTTAAAGATGCATTTGAAGTAAACGGAGACCATTTTTTTGTAAATAAGATTGTCGAAATGTGAAGACCACAGGTCAATAAATACAGTCTATATTTGAAAAAATTGTGGAAGTGGCAGTTAAAGACCAACTTATTAATTTTTGTGACAATAATGAAGTAATCGTTCAAAATCAGTCAAAAACATCATTCCAGTGAGTCTGCTATTATAAATGTATGTGATAGATGGTTTGAATGTTTAGAAGGTAGTCAAGTGATTTTAGTCATATTTTTTGACTTGAAAAGGGCATTTGAAACGATAAGTAGGGAGTTGTTAATATCCAAGCCAGGCTAGAGGGAATAGATCGAGAAATAACGTGTTAAATTGGTTTAAAAGTTGCCTAAGCAACAGATCACAAAGAGTTAAATACCCAGTAACAAGTGAGGTCCGAATAGAACATGGCGTTCCTCAGGGAACTATTCTTGGTCTTATTCTATTTACTCTGTATATAAATGATATTGTTAAGTGTGCAAGTAACTGTAAAATGTCCATGTTTGCAGATGATACACAATATATAATAGTATATAAGTGGTAATGATCTTAACCATGTACATAACTATAAATAAGGAATTTGCGGTACTAAATAAACGGTTGGGTCAAAATACTTTAAGTGTTATTTTAAATAAAACAAAATACATGCTAATAGGAAAAAAAATTAGGTTATGTAGTTTAAATGTAACAAATTAATAATAGCTCCACACATTTAATATTGTTCAAGTATTCTTTTCAATTTTAACCAAAACGAAATAAGCAAACTACAAAAATTGCAAAATAAATCTGTCAGAACAATCGTTAAATGTAACAGGTGTGTGTTTTATAATATATTATCTTTGTATAGCAGAAGTTGCTAATAAAAATCTATCTAAATAACTTTCATAAATTTAGAGGCCCTTGGTTCTCGTACACACATTAAATCTCAATTTAATTTTTTACTCCCTTTAATAATAGGGTGGGGGTGGCAATGGAAGTGGTAGAAGAGGTGGCTAACGCCAAACATTTTTTTGAGACGTTTCGTTCTTGTACATACACTAAATCACTTTTTTTTTACTCCCTTTCACAATAGTGTGGGGGTGGTATTGGGGTTGATAGGGGGGGTGGCTGATGTCAGGAAAAAATTTTGATACCTTGACTTTTCGTGCATGCCCTAAATTGCAATTTTATTGACTCTTCCTTGCTTGCTTTGCCTATTTACCCCCCGAATCCCCCAACGGAATTAGATCGAAATATAATCTAGTTCCAGATATCGTTATAACAGATAAGTGTACCAAATTTCCAGTCAATATCATAAACGGTTCCAGACTAAACGTGCGCACAAAAAAAGTTAGACGGTCGACAGGAAATTTTCTTTACTCAAATTTAAAATCTCAAAGTTTCATCACATTTTAAGCCTATTTCAACAAAAAAATAATTATTTTTTTTTGCGTTACTATACTTCCACTGGACGTGGAAGTAATTAGCTGCTTAGGGATAATTAGAGAGTCACATTTACTATTAGATCAAAATCTAGGATCAGTGAACATCCGGTATCTTCTTTAACTTTTATAGTGAGTAGTCCTGTTTAAGGGGAAAATCCTACGCTGGGTCCGGGTCCTAGCGATGCGGGCAATTTTGTGTGAGGGCTATTTTTCACAAATCAATACCTTTGGTGTCTATGAACTTCTTTTACAAAACGCCAAAATATTAGAGCACTACACTCGAATACACTACTCGATGCAGTTGAGTGTCAAAGACCGAATATTGACATCCTAGCAGCTCTCAATCTGAGTACGCAAACGAACAGGCTAATGACATTCAGCACTATTACAACGGCTCAAGTAGTGTCAAATTTTTTATGTAAAAAATAACTTCCCCAAGTACCTACTACTTTTGCAAAGTTTATCGTTATTAAATTGTACTAATATGAATGTGCGAACAGCTATTTTAGATGAAACTGCGAGGATGGTTTTCAATTCTTTGCCACAAAAATCTACTTATACGGCAAGAGCAACAATTTTTAATGCGTATGCCACAAATAAAAAACAATTTTTTAAGCAACTGTCAACTGTCACAAAAAGTGACGTTTAACGTATTTGACAGCATTCCTAAAGTGTCATCTGTTTGTACTCGCTTGTCAATCTTATCCTTTGGTCGTTATTACTTCACGGCCTCATGTATTAATTGATCATCATTAATATTTGAAATGGGTTTAGACAAGAAAAACTAAAAGTAAGCAGTAGTTTCAAAGTTTTATTATGTATATTAAAATTAATAAACTGAGTTGAGATACAGGAAAATAACACGTAAAAAACTTTATAACTATATTTACTAGTGACAGAAATTGCACTGCTTGTCAATAAACTATCATTTGTTTTCGTTGTTAACTTGAAAACGAACTGAAACTATCAGCCTAGTAGGCTTCTTGCAAAATTTTGTCCATGTCTCCAGTAATTTGTCCGAAACAATTTTAAAAATATTTTATTTTACTTTTTAAGACAGTTGCCTAAAAAATGGTGTGTGCACCTCGGCCAAATGATCTTTCTCGACCTTATCCGAGTTTACAAAAATGTCAAACTATGCAATTTCAATTTATTTATTTTGCCATCTAACCCAGGTAGTTAAAAATCAAAAATTTATCACAAGTTCTGCATATATCTCCGTAACTATCAATATATAATAGGGAAAATTATTCTATATACAAAAGTAAATAGAGAAAATTTTCTACAAAAAAGGTCCTATTCATTTTTGTCGCAGGGTTAATACTTTCAAGGTTACAAGACTGACAATTTCTCATAATTACTTGGGACTGACTATGCTTTATTGTGGTTTTATCCTTTCTAATAAAGGGCCTACGGAGTGCATCCTACCCCAGATTTTAATTTGATAGATATTTCATTCTCTATACAGCTCTGTTCTAACAATATACTTTAAGTTATATGCCATAAATCACTATTTTGGATATCTTTTTCGACTTCAATGGCCAGGAAGGCGTCTTAACCTCATATAAAGAATTAATTCCAAGTTGCAAGTAATAATAATGTTCATGCAAATATTAACAATTAATTAAACAAAATCTTCCTAACATAAATAATGCAGAAAGTAACCTTTAACGAAGCTTTAGAATCAACTGAGAGTCTACTAAGCACTTAAAATTGATTAACAAATAAAAGTTAACAATAATTACAGATCATCATGGAAAGACAATAATAATTATTACCTTTAATGAATTAAACTTGCATTCAATGGTCATCAAACCGATATGAATAACAACACAGATCACAAATTCACATTAAAACGTGGTTAAAAGTCACTTTACGTATATGAAAATTTAAGTCACACCACAAACAACTCGCAACAGAAAGCCAAAACATTCGATCTACAACAATCAAATTAGAAGCGTCATGACAATCGCATTCAGATTTTTTCATGGCCCACTACGGTTTTCAGTGCTGTGGTGGTGTTAGACGATGAAACAAATCCAATGGGATACTTTTAATACATTAATCAACTTAGGAGATTTGGTCGGAAAATGCGGGGTTGCTGACAATGCTCACTCCTCAAATAAAAATAAAGAGCTTGAAGACAAATTGGCAACATTTCGTGTGGTTTAACTTCCAGCACAAACGCCACGAAAACGGTGAGAGATCAAAATTTCAGGTAAGTAATTTTGTAAAGCACGAAATTTCAAATGTAAGTACCGGTATATCAAAATTAATTGTTTAGGCAGGGGATACGTCCATTTTTTGCAGAATGTTTGCATCTGCCGAGTATTATGTGTAAATCTGAATAAAACGTTTCACATAATTAATGAATTAATGAAATACTTTAAAGAATTTTTAAAAAAATTTTTTAGGAAATTTTTTTCCTAATTGTAAGTTAAAGTGATAGAAAATGAAATGTTGGAAAACTAAAATGTGACGTTGCATCTGACGTAATTTCCACAAGCACCAAGACATTTAAATACTAAACTTGAATGGGGAATGGTAGCTCAGTTGGTTAAAGCGTCTGGCTAGCAAACTGAGTTGCCTAGCGAAGTGGGTTCGATACCCACACGGCGAAACAATTTTTCATTAAAAAAAATTGCCCCAAGAGTGGTTCGGAGTCCACATTAAACTGTAGGGCCTCGTCTCTCTTTACCTAGCACAAGATCCTTGAGATCTTCCAGGGGGTTACTTCGGTAACTTGAGAGGCGGTTAAGAAAAACATTTCAGAAGAAAAACATTTCAGAATGCTCGGCGCGTGTTTCGCCCACCATGTTGACATTATCTAGGATGCTTAAAACTGAGCTTTAAGTTGATAGCAACACCCGAATGTTCTACTCGACACGCATGATACTACTGTCAGTGTAGTAGTATCATGCTCGACGCGGGTTTCGGTCAATATGCGCTGACATCACTGGAGATGATGAAAGGTGATCACTAATTTGAATAATACACTCGAACACTCTACTTGATGCGCATTTCGTCCACCATATCAACACTCGAATCTGAAGATATTAGAGTTAAGTTTTAATTTGAAAACTATACCTGAACATTTTGCTCGACGAGAGTTTCGTCAACCATGTAGGCATAATCTGGAGATCCTTAAAACAGCTTTAATATGAACACTACACTCCCATACTCTACTCGACGGGCATTTCGCCCACTATGTTGGCATCATCTGGAGATAATGAAAACTGGGCTTTAATTTGAACAATATTATCGAATACTCTACTTGATGTGGGTTTCGTCCATTATGTTGGCGTTATCTGGAGATGCTTAAAACTGAACTTTAATTTAATATCAACACTCGAATGTTGTACTCGACGCGGATTTCGCCCACTATGCTTTCACTGGCGAAGATGAAAACTGAGCTTTAATTTAACTAATACAGCCGAATACTCGACTAACGAGCGTTTGACCAACCATGTAGGCATAATCTGGAGACGATTAAAATTGAGCTTTAATATGAACACTACACTCCAATACTCTGTTCGACGCGCATTTCGCCTACTATGTTAGCATCATCTGGAGATGAAGAAAACTGAGCTTTAATGCGGATAATGCACCCGAACACTCTACTCGATGCGCGCTTCACACATCATGTTGATATTTTATCCAGAGATGATTAAAGTTGAGTTTCAATTTGAACATTATGTCTGATTACTTTACTTGAGTCGGGTTTCGCCAACCATGGAGGCACAATCTCGAAATACTTACAGCTGAACTTTAATATGAACATTACACTCCACTACTCTAATCGACGTGCATTTCGCCCACCATGTATGCATCATCTGGAGATGCTTAAAACTATTGTTTAATTTTATAACAACACTCGAATATTCTACTCGACACGGGTTTCGCCCACCACGTTGGCATCATCTGAAAATGATTAAAATTTATTTTTGAGGCTCAGTTATTTGAGCCGGGGTTATTAAGAGCAGGATTATACTCTCGCTTTACCCAAGTAAGAAGGCATAGTTTGTACGTATCTTACAATGAATATCCATTAAATAATCATAACCAAGGACTAGATGAAGAACCAATACTAAAGCAAACGCTGTCGTAGTTGCGTAGAATGCAATTATTAATCGGGGTCGGTAGCTCAGTGTGTTAAAGCGTCTGGCTAGCAAACACTTACCGCCAACTTGACCAGCATGAGGAGCTTCAACGAAGCTCCCCACACACATAAACTTCTACATGAGGGGCTCCCCCTTTATCATGAAAGGTAATCTTGGGAAACTACGTATAATTGGCGAAGTCCTGTAATGGGGGTATTGCCACGCCACGAGACTTAACTTATTCTATAAGTACGATTAGAATCATTTTTATTTTTCCAATTTCACAGAATTATTTTTACTTTTCATCTTAGAATCATTTTTATTTTGTTATCAATTCAATTTTGCTTAGAATCTCATTTATTTTTATTTTTCAAGACACAATCGGTGCATCTTTTGTAAATAGTATTTTTCTTAAGCAGGTTTTGCTGATTTTCCTGCATTTAATAACTTAAATTTTTGTAAATTATATGGATCACTAGCAGCATTTATTTTTTCGTTAACCTTTTTTGGATTCTTTTAATTTTATTTTGCTCAATCTGTCAAGGAAGGCAATGGAACCTTAAAAATACTTAACTTTTTGGTAAAAAATCTCAGGCACTAGATCCGCCGCCCGGCAGGATTCGTTTTTTGTTTAAAAAATTTGTATTTAGTCGGGTTTTATAATGATACATTGTAAAATGAGATATAAATAAAATAAATCAAATACCAAAATGAAATGTTAACAATAGTTAAATAAAATAAAGAGCTTTTTAATGGTTAATGGTTAATGGCTAGCAAACTGAGTTGCCTAGCGAAGTGGGTTCGATTCCCGCAAGGCGAAACAATTTTTCATTAAAAAAATTGCGCCAAGAGTGGTTCGGAGTCCACATTAAACTGTAGGTCCTCGTCTCTCTTTACCTAGCACAAGATCCTTGAGATCTTCCAGGGGGTTACTTCGGTAACTTGATAGGCGGTTAAGAAATCATTTTAAGAAAACAAACATTTTAATTTACCTTAGGTGTAACATGCTACACCAGCAAAATCCATCTGTCTAGAAACTCCCGTATATCTGTGTCTAGTCCTTTGAGGTTATTTTATCGCTGTACCACATAACGTGCATAATATTCAAATCAAGTCGTGTAAATTTTACTGCTGGCCACTTCCTATTTTAATACAGCTGTAACAGTTTAATGGTAAAAGCTAATAAGTAAATACCCCCGGTCCACCTGTGCTTTATAGCGAAAACTGCGGTATATTACGTAGTTCACTTAAAAGTTTACGCCTAGGATACGACCTGTTTCTGTATCGAATTAAGGTGGACAAACAAAGAAAACTTCCTAATTCAATTACGGCACGTTCCATTATTTTGAAAGTCTGCCTTCATGTGTACGGTTTTATATGATGCCTGCAACAAATGCTATGTGCATTTGTTACAGATCGATAACTATTTTAAAACTAGGTGTTAATTAAAAGTAATAATGTAATTTTAAAAAATAACTAAACAAGGTGTGCAAGAAACACTGTTTCTAATATTTATATGATTATTCTAGTACCTACTGTTTTGAGTACATAAATAAATATAACAGAAAACGGATATGAAGTTATCGATCCTGAAGAAATAGGAAACAAGTTTAATACTTATTTTTCTCAAACAGGTGAAAAGCTTGCTTTTGAAATAGTATACCCTGTGGGAAATGAAACTGGCAACTTTCCACATTCTGTGTACATGAATTATAGAAATATAACAGAAATTAAACAAATAGTACTGGAACTTAAAAATAATAAAGCACCAGGTTCGGTTGGCAAAAAAAATTAATTATTAAAGGCAACAATTGATGTTATTGCTGAACCGCTGTCATATTATAAATAAATGCATTGAATGTGGAAAGTTTCCTACACATTTTAAGAAAGTAACCATTAGACCAGTTTTTAAAGGAGGCACTAAAACAAATATTAACGTCCAATATCTTTGACTTCTTCTTATATGAAAATATTTGAAAAAATTATAAAAGTGCGCTTAGTTGATTACTAAATAAAAACAACATTTTATCTGACATGCAGCTCGGTTTTCGAAAAGACCCTTCAACGCAAGACGCAATAGCAAAAGAGGCATCTATAATATACTATAGATAGTAAGAAAGGGTGTCTGGGTGTTTTTATTGATCTAGCAATAGTTATTTGTTTAACTAGGCAGTAAAATGGTAGATTGACTGCCGCGGCTGATAATTCCTAGCCAGGAACTCAGCCAAGGCAGTCAATCTATTTTGCTGCCGAGTTGAACATATAATTTTTTCGTCGATTGTTTAAATATATTCTAAAATAATTAAATTATTACAATTCTCAATCTCTCTATTTTTGTTGTAATAAATTCAATAAAAATTCATTAAAAATCGCAGTTGTTACTAGTTGGTTACCATGGAAACTAAGTGTCACTTTCCCTGCCTAGGCAGGAAAAGTGATACTTTGCTGATTGATATTAGTCAGCAATGTTAGTACTTTGCTGTTAATCGGCGAAAAAACCCTTTGACATCGTTAGTCATAAACTTGTGCTAGAGAAACTTAAAGACTTTGGAATTAAAGGTAATGTTTTTAATTTGTTTCAAAGTTTTTTGGAGTCAAGGAAGCAAAAAGTAGAAATAAAAAATATTCTATGTAAAGAATAAACTGTAACCTGTGGAGTGCCCAGGGTACAATTTTAGGACCTGTGTTATTTACCATCTATCTTAATATAGTTCAAATGTGCTTTTAGAGAATATTAAAACAATATTTTTAGTCACAAACTCCTCTATAAAATCCTTATTTTACTGTAAGGAACGTAACCAGACTGCAACCAACAGCTACTCTCCGGGCTATGTGCCCCGTCGAGCGCTGAATTTCAAGTTACAAGCCTGGCGCGTTAAGTATAATATTGCATATTACCATCAAAACGCTAATGCTTCGATTGCAACAAACACCAGCCGAAAGACTGATCCTACTTAAAGAGCTCTCGTGCCAGTCGTCACACACAACTTGCAGACTGCAGTTTCGAGCTGTTGGCTCTCGTCAGTGCAAGGTAGGCATGTGACGACCGACACGGGGATCACTTGACTATTTAGTACATTTCGGTATCTTTGGGATAGCGACATGGCACGAGAGCTCTTTAAGTAGGGTCAGTCTTTCGGCTGGTGTTTGTTGCAATCGAAGCATTAGCGTTTTGATGGTAACATGCAATTATTACACTTTTAACGCGCCCGGTGAGTAGTTGTTGGTTGCAGTCTGGTTACGTTCCTTAAAGTAAAATAAGGATTTTATAGAGGAGTTTGCGACTAAAAATATTGTTTTAATCTATCTTAATAGTTTGTTTACATTGAATTCTTCTGGAAAATAATACATTTTGCTGATGATACACTTATCTTATATACCGGGCATAGTTGGGATGTTGTGAAACGTGTGGCTGAAAGTGGCTTAAAGAATGTGTTCGATTGGTTTAGTGCAAATTTGCTAATATTAAATGCTAATAAAACTAAATTATACCTTTTACGTCATACGAGAAATACTTACCTGGCTACAGCACTATATAAGTCAATAATGTCAATTTCATTAACTGGATCAATCAAATATCTTGGTATTTTTATCGATTCACACTTAAGATGGGATATACACGTAAATAATATTGCAAATAAAATTCGTGGCTTGATGTTCAAATTTTATTAATGTCGGCAGATACTACCTTTGACTCGTCTTAAAATATTATATTATGCTCTTGCCGAATCCATCATGCAGTATGGTATAATTGGTTGGAGAGGAATAAGAAAAACATATCACACCTCTAGAAATAATTCAAAAGAAAATCTTAAAAATAATTTATTTCAATTAACCCTTTCGTTATTCCACTGAAAAACTATTTCCAGACCTTGATATATTAGATTTTGAGGCAGTCTTATACTAAGGGCATCATGTTACTTTTGTTTCGTAACAAACAGTACATTATTGAAATAAATCATGAACGTAATATTAGGGGAAAAGAGACGAACACTTACTTATACCCAAAATTCATAAAAGTATTGGTCACAAATATTTTGTTTACTTTGGACCGAAATTACTAAACATCTTACTAAACTCACTTATAAATATAAAAACAAAAGTACTTTTAAAAAAACTATGAGCATGGATCACTTCAAATGATGGAAATGTACTTTACAATATTATTGATCCCATAATTATCTATATTTCGATTATATCAAAAATCATTTTTTCTTTTTATGAATATAGCTCCCTATTAATTATGGAGGTTTTATTTAGTAACTCAATCTTTTCTTTAGTTTAGTATGGTTCAGTAGCTAGGGAAATATTCACAATTACATGTAGGTACAAATTCTTCCATTTTCAGCAGTGTTTTATCCGCATAAGTTTCATTGAATAGCAAAGCTTTTTTATATTTCATTTTACTTTTTATAATTTACTTCTTTGCATTTTTATAAGGCGTTACCCAAAGACAGGCTCTGTATGAGCCTAAATGGGTTTTTCGTATTTATTTGCTAAATATGTTTTACATCGAATAATATTGTATCACATAGGTACTTAAATCCAAATGGATGACACATTATACTGAATTATACCTTTAGTTAAGTCACATTGTACAAAAATTCTGTAAAAATTTGTGAATAAATACATATTATTATATATTATTAAAATACATTTAGTAAAGTATTATTACACTATATAAATATCTAGATAAAATCCCAGAAATAAGCAAATATCAAGCCAAAATCAATACACAGACTGAAATATAGCAGATTAAGTTCACATTCATGATTTGACTGACACTTTTAACTTTATTTTCTTAACATTTTGACGTAACAACACGAGAAAAAGCTGCAGTAATTGCAAGATGAATAAACTTTATCCAAGATTATATTAGTTTCTTTATCCCTCAAATAAAATAAATAATATTTGCTTTTATTATCTTATTTTTTAGAGTGAAACTAGCTTTTCTCTATCCGAGAATAAGCTATTCTTAAAATAAAGGAAGGCATGGTCGTTGATTTAACGTAAAGATAAATTTGATTTTGAAGTATATTTTATTCTTATTCGAAAATAATACCATATATTTACTATAACAGATTTTCTATTTGAAAGGATTTTGCATTCAATTTATTTAAAATTTTAGCTGGGGCGAGCGTGGGTGCGTCTTTACTATGTACATACTTCGATATGCGATGTAAAGCAACGTAAGGCACGGTTAGTAGTTGGATGGGTGACCGTTCCAACTGTTGTAGGGTATGTCCCCTACAAGCCTAAAATAAAAAACAAAAAATTCTAAAAATCACCAAAAAATCAGATAATCATGCCACATGGCAAACTACATAAAAAAAGTCAATCAGACACCATTCACATCGAAAAACCACAGTTAAACTAAAAAAAATCTGAGAAAATTCGCCGACACTCGATAATTCATAAATAACTTAAATTCACTGAATTCCAACCTCAAACATTCATTTACACTCATTCATAACCGATTCATCACGAAAACGTCACTTAAAAATACAGCCCCCATATATTCATCAACTTAGTCAAAATCACCATCCAAACCCAAATTTTTATCGTCTTGTTTTCAATACGTTCATTTTCTATAAGCAATTCCCTTTTCAAAAATTTAAAACTATTTGACCACCCCTCGTATACGTAACTACGTTCAAAACTAACCTTCGAGCCCGTTTCCCAACTTTCTTACAACCGTTTCGCATTTTTCCATCTTACTTTTCGATCACCCCCTGTATACTTTAAATCATGTTCCGTGCCTTGAGTCGTAAAAGTCCAAATGTCATTTCATCAAATTTCCGCAACCCAATTGCTATTCTAAATTTCACCCATTTTTGATCACCCCTCGTATAATAGCATACAAGCATACAATATCTCCGTTCAACTCGATTCGTGCCCGTTAGGAACATTTTTAATATCTTATCTTCATGCACTACGCACCTATCGGGAAGATTTTAACGGCGTTACAGCTTTTAATATCGGACCTCCGTTGATACCTTACGGGGTCGAGTCAGATTTTACCTATAAAATTTCAAATAACTTCTAAACCGAAATAGATCCGACTTTCATTCTAATTTTAATAAATTCCCCTTTGCATTGCCGATTTTTCTATATAAATTTCATCTTGAAATTCAAAAAATTTCCAGTATTGCGCAACATGTAATCAATGACTCATCCTTTCCCGCACGGAACGATTTCACGCCTTTCCAGCTCTTTATAACGGGATGCAAGACTCGACGGGGCGAAACTTTCTCAAAACAGTATAAATACCGGCGTGCAGCGAGCCGAAGTTAAGTTCAGTTTCGGCAGTGACTCCTAAGTTTAGTATTCGCGACGTGATAGTGGAACAAGTTTCTTAAAAGTGATTTTAGTGTAATAAGCTTATATGCTAGTGCTTCCGGTCCGGTTACTATTTAACTAAAGTTGTAGATACCCACCGTCTAGTTAGGCTTTCTTAACCACCTATCCTAGCAACTTCTCGTGACTAGCTGTCCCGATCTAGCTCCCCAGGCCGAAACCTGGTTAAAAAGAGTAGTTTTAAGTAATCGCCTTTAGTGCCCCTATTTTCTTTCTATTTTTTAATATTTATATTTCGTCTTAAGTGACAATTTTATTCTCGCTGTTACGGCCAAGTTGAATCCTACACCAAGGGAATTTTTTCAGATTAAATCAAATAAAATAATTAAATATTTCAATAAATAATTTCGCTAAATTCTACAGACAGAATTTATGCTGTCGAATAGTTTCAATCATAAAAAAGAAACTTTGTACAATAAAAAATCTACAATATACTTTTCCAAACTCTGTTCAAGAAAAGTTTAAGTAAATAATTGTTCGTTCGTTTTAAAACAAAGTGTTATTTTTTCAAAACCATTATATACAGGGTGCAGTCGTTGACCCTTGTAAAAAACTCAAAAAACTATACTTACAGTGTTAAACAACAAGAAGGTTGACACCACAGTGCTTCAGCTGATCCAGATTACCATTATACAGGGTGTAGCGTTTGACCCTAACCATCACCACAGAAATAAAACCAGAAGACTTTTCACAAAAAAATAAAGTGCACGAAAGCCCTCCAGGGTCTCAGCACTAAATCCCCACAGCTCCAATTTTTTATTTTAATCAAGCCGAGGGCCGTTTCGTGTTCACAACGAAGACCGCGTCCTCGCCTCACACATCTTCCAGCGGCTTGTATATCAGTGTATGCGCGGAAGCTATACAACCTTAGGCGAGGGTTGTATAGGGGATATACCATCCTTCGGAGAGGATGTAAAGCCGTCAGACCCTTGTCTATTAAATGTTAGGCAAGTAAAAGATCCCTACTCTTCTTAAGGGAAGAGGTTAGGCAAAATTCCTGGCTGGGGGTAGCTCGGCTACAGGCGTCGGTGTTAGGCCTCAGTAGCGGAAATAGCCGACGTTAAATAAATGTATTAAAAAAAAATGTTTAGCTATATATAAGTTAAATTTGGCTTACAGAAGTAGTGCATAGAATGTTCGATTCAAAAACATCCAATATTTCATTTTAGTGCGACATTTCATATACAAGATGTCCGAGAATTCTATTCTGTTGTAATCGTCTAGCGTTTATTTCGTCATCACTTTCATTTAAATCCGCGAGATCCAGTTTCTAGTTAATAGCAATAACAATTAAAAAGTGGGTACACAAGTTTCACAGTACTGCCTCATGGGCCAGAGAAGAACTAAAATGAAGAACTCTGTAAGCACACAAAGAGTAAGAGAAGCTGTGCTAAGAAGTCCTAAACGATCTGCAAAATGACAAGAATTAGCACTCAATATTTCGAACCGTAGTTCTGAAAGACTTACACTTTCATCCCTACAAAATTCAAGTCGTACAGAAACTTTGTTTCAAGATTTTGGAACGCGTTGATTTTTGCGAACATTTCGAAGGACTATTGCTGAAAACCCGAATATTGTTGATTGCTTGCTGATGTCAGATGAAGCTCATTTTCATCTTTTCGGACATGTTACTTTCGCTATTGGGTGACGGAGAATCCTCTGCAATTGCACGAAGTACCGCTTCATAACAAGAAGGTTACTGTGTGATGTGCAGCATCCGCCTTTGGAATTTTTAGACCCTTCCTCTTTGAGAAAAATGCCTTGACGGTTACTGCTACATCACAATAACATTAACCATTGATTTATTTTTACAATAATTATTCCTTATAATTACAACACCAATTACTACTTTAAACCACTATAACTCACTCTTGTCGTTGTAGTTTTTATTATAATTATAATGCATCATTTTATGGTACAATTTGTTGAAAATAGTGTCTGTTATCTCTCTTGTACTATCAGCAAACATCGCTTATTTCGGCTAGAAAAAATTCTCGAATCACCGATAATTCTCAAATAACCAAAGTCCATCAATAACATCACTCAAACATTCAAACCAATCATTCTACAGCTCAAATATTATCAAATAACATTCTAAAAAATACCGACCCCAGATGAACTTAAAATACACCAAGTCTACTTTCCATAACCTCTGACAAAATGTTTTATTTCACTAGCGCAAATTTTTTATAGATTATCTTTCCTTTCGATTCTACCGTTTATTCGATTTCGCGTCTTAGACATCAATGCACAATCAATCGAAACTTGCTTCCATTTCATTCATTGCGGGCATATCGGAACATTCTCATATCATATCAACTTTACGTGCTGAACCTTCGGTACGATTTTACGGGGTCGTTTCAAAATTAATAAATATATTCAGACAATTATCGTCAATAACTTTAAAAATCAATTCGATTCAAACTTGGTTTATACATCAAGCAATTCCCCATTTTAAGGCCGAAACAGTCATATAATTTTCATTTCTGGATTTTCATAGTTTCTGATATAATATTGCGCGATGTTGCGCAACTGAGCGGAGATGAATGTCAGGGGACCATTTCCAGACCATTCAAGACCCCGATGAAACATAGAAAAGACCCAGCTCAGCGCGCTTGAGGAAGTCAAAGTTCAGTTCGATAGGTGCGCCGCGAAAATTGAAACTATAACCGTGCCACTGTGATTACTTCCTTGGCTATACCAAGTAAAAACGCTCTAAACCATTTTGCCATCCCGCATTTAAAAAAAGATGAAGTCCGAACAGTCTACCGCGCTCGTTCAACGTATCAACTTCTGTCCCTAGCGACTTAACCTACCATTACTCAGTCCGCCGCTACCACTTAACCACGACATTCTAAAGTGTCGACATAAATATCTGGATTTGTGTGAGATATACTGTTTATTTGTACCTACATCTAAGGACACCTACCCTAGCAGAGACTTCTTCTCTAATTATTTTATAAAGAATTCGCATTATCAACCTAGGGACACCGTCCTTAGCAAGGCTAACTTCTCTGAATATAAAGTAGGCATCATCAGGGACAATATCTAAGTGACTACGCCAAAGCTGGGCACAAACAAATTCTCTCTACACAAAATAAAATCCCTGGTCTCTCTCACGAACCCGGTCCAAAGGGAAAACGCCCTGAGATACAACACAGCTCGACAACGGTGCTTCTGCAAACCCCTTGAGTCGGTACTGGTGCCTACATACTTGTCTAAGAAATTCGTGCCTAGCTCCTGATGACGTCCGTCTTAAGGGCGAAATCTACATCAACCCAAAGCCAGTTCAGTTGACAGTACCACAATGAGCCATATATACAACTTGTGGAGGAGTCACCATTTTAACATAAATTAAGTAAAATGTCTGTTTTACGCGAACAAGTTCCTCTACCACAAAATATCAAATTATAATTATTATCGCTCTGATTTATCGACTGTTGTAATAGGATAATAGTATTTTAGCTTCTATAAACTCTATTTGCAATTTCCCCTTCTCTACACAACCGCTATCAAACTCAAAATTATTCGCGTACATACTCTAGTTATGACAGTGTCCAAGAAAAACAATACAGCATAATAAACTAAATATTGTGACACCTATAATCTAATATCGTATACTTAGTGATCTTGAACACGAACAAGTCTATCTTGTTAAGATAAAAAATTGTAGAATGGAGCTCTGGAGCTATTAGGGACCCTTGAGGCCCTCATGTACAAGATTTAATTGAATTTGAATTTGGGAGTCACTCAATAAATTATTGGACAATTTCAACAGCTACACCCTGTATGAGTCCATCTGGATCAGTTTTGCACTGTATGTAGCTATATTTTATCAAACTTTATTTAATTTATTGTCTATGGCAGGGTTAAAAGCTACACCATGTATATAAGAATTCTTGAATTAAAACACTTTAGCTTAAACGTAATTAGATTATTTGGTTTAAATAGTTCGTTTTTTTCGTTTCCTGTATATGATAGTTTAGTAATGTAATGATTAAGAGATAGTATAATTAAAATTGTTAAAAAATATAAAAAAAATCACTTAAAATCTTAATTTGCACGGTGGCAGAAAAAACTCTTTTTTACTTGATTTCGGTCAAGGAAGTAGCACAGCGACGCGGTTACAGGGAAATTCTTGGCGTTAAAGTAGACAAGTGGAACTAGACAACGGCAACGAATTTAAATTAAACCGAAGATGCACTATATACTTTTTAGTATTAATAACTCACGAACTTGTATAACACTGGGTAAGACACTGGAACTGACCTGGAGTACACTGGAAACTTACTTAACGCAAGCTGGAAACTGACTTAGCTTGTGTCTGTGTAGTGTGTCGCGATTCCTGGGGTTATCCATCGAAATTCGAAACTTGCTCTGAGTTGTATTGTCGATAAATAGCTTTGCTCTTTGGCCGTCGGTGTTGTTGGATGTTGAGATCTGTGTTGTGTCTTCATGATGAATGAGATTAGTATATAAAGGTTCGTATTGAGTTCGGGCTTATATATGGTACGTCGGGGACTTATGTGTGGATGTCTGGAAAAGGTCTGGAAATACCCCGGACATTCCGTGCAGGCACGATTGCGCAATATTTCATAATGTTCATCATCCTTTTGAAAAATATAAAAATTTGAAATATATGACTGTTTGCTATTGAAATGGGGAAATTTTTGATATTAAAATTAAGCTTGAATCGATACTACTTTTTGACTTATTGAAGACAATTGTTTAAAATAATTATTAATTTTGATTTGACCCCGTTAAGCAGTCCCGAAGGTTCTGCACAAATAGTTGAAATCAAATTGAATTTGTACCGATAGGTCCGGGGTGAATGATGACGTATATTCAATTTAGTTTTATATATAGCTTATGCTTTCGGAAGTAAGTTTTGATAATGACGGGAAACGGTACATGTGCTTTGGATGTGTTTGAATATTCAAATAGAGATGGATCGGTGTTTGATACTAAAGAATTAAGATCGAATTGATTGTTGAATCTAAACACCAAATATTTCATAAAAAAATATATATAAATGAAATAAAATATTTCGACTGGGGGAATGGAAAGTAATTTTGATGTCGATCGATATGGTGAGGGGGCGGTATTTTTTAGGACGGTTGTTTGGAAGGGTAGGCTAGGTAGGTGAATTATCAAAGAAGTGTGAATTTTTTCAGAATTTTGTGTGAACGCGTGTGATTCTTGACTGAAATTTGTATGAAGATAACTTTTTCCTGTTTAATTAATTGAGTGAAATAAATTAATTATTTGACTATTTAAAATATTTTGAACTTTTTTTTTATCTCTAATGAATAAAATGTACTATAACAATATCACTAAATACTGATTAATACACACTAGGCATCCATTATTTTCATTTGAAGTAGCATTTATGCATCTTGAATATTCCAATATATGCGGTCCGTTTTCTACGCCTCTTAATATATATTAAAATATTCACACAAAACAAACATGTTAATATCCATAAAGAAGGAATTATTGATTCGAAATTCAGAAACGAAATGATGAGAATGGATGATGAATAACAGAAGAAGCACCACTACAATAAATCAAATAAGACATATATCTTTTTGAAAATAATCTGTTATTTGAAATTTTCTCATCCGTTTTTAAATTTTGTATGGAATTGTTCACGTAGACGGAAATATTTCTCTGTTAAATGCATCTGCATTGATTAATTAAAAATTATAATTGCTGGGATAAAATTCTCAAACAACCTCAAGAAATATCTAGCATAAAATTTCGTAAGCTAGGAGTCCTGCTGTTAAACTTATACTCTGGGAATTGGAGATGATTCACGAGCTAGCTACGTGCCCTTTAGAAACCAATTTTCCAAGAATTGCTTTTTTATACTAAGGAAAGTCATTGGAACATCGAGACGAGAACTCGATCTGAACTGTTCGCTTAAAATATATTTGAATAAGATTTTTTATAAATATCAAGATCCACCGTTGGTAATTTTTGAACTTATTACAATAAAAGCATACACAGTGTACCGCCATTATGAGGGTGATTGACCAGTTTATTATGCCGGCACTTCACTCTCGCCGAGACGCCTCGCCGAATGTCTCGGCGAGACATTTGGCTAGGAAAAGAACCCCGAACGCTACCATCCACATTCTCGAATACTGCAACAGATGTTCTACGACAAACCAGCACGGACGACGTCGATGTAGCCGCTGCTGCAACTTATTGTGCATATAACTGTTATAATTTTGTGCAAACATACTGCAAAATGAAAATTAAGAAACCTTGGAAGAAAAGACGGTGGTGGATGACAACAATTCATCGAAATAGGACAAGGTGGGTGTACCTCAGGTAGTCAACCAAGTGGGTGGGTAGGTGAAAGACCATTTTCTAAATAAAAACAAGGCATTAAAAGAATAAAAAATTATATAAAGCACGTTTTCATTCATTCATTCATTTAAAATACATGGAGTTTTGATGCATATCTCTAATTATTTTTTTTACATGAATACACTCATGTCATCGAATTCTTGTATAAAGTATGTAGTTTACATATAGTAACACAGATTACTAAACCCACATTATTATAAAACAAACAATATAATTTAACCGGTTCTTTCAAAAATTCGCTCTATTTTTCAGTCAGAGTTTTTATGAAAGAATATTAAATATAATATGAAAACAATTGCCCATCGTTTTTTGCGTTTAAAATGAACCTCAACATATTTTTTATTGAGGGATTTTCATGTGTGCATTTTACATGAGTTTTTTTAACCGTAGATTATATAACTATTATTTGTCATTTTTGACATTTAGTAATGTTGTTCAATTCTCTTTTTACATTTTTAGAAATACATAAAAGTGGAGTTCAATGAAATCAACTTTCGCATTTTTTTTTTGCATAAAAGAAGAAAAAATCGTACGGTTATAGAAAGTCTACTTGTCCTGTTTTCTTTTTTCTTTTATACAAAAGAAAATGCGAAAGTTAATTTCATCGAACTCCAATTTTATGTATTTCTAAAAGTATGAATAAGTGAAATTTATACAACATTGCATCTAATGTCAAAAATCACAAATAATAGTTATATAACCTACGGTTAAATAAGCTCGTGTAAAATAAATAAATGGAAATCCTCTATAAAAAATATTTCGAGGCCCATTCGAAATGGTAAGCATGCATTGGCTCCCACACAACAGGTTCCCCATGATACAATTCAATGAATTGAAGGGTTAACTCATTTGTCCACTCACGATTCATGTTAAAAAAAAATCACTAAAATCACTAAATAATTTTAATTTCTGACGAAAAACGTGCTTATACAACAGGTTCTAACCTCAACTGAAACAAATGGTGGGCGAGACAACGCGAGGGTGTAGTAGGGTAGCTAGTTCTCGGACCTCGACACGTCTCGCGCCCTTTGACTCGGGCACATAAAACCGACAAGAAACGGAGCGCTGTCGAGGCGAGAGGAGACGGAGCGAGCTAAGATGAGGATACCATCCACACTCTCGCGCTCGGACCGCCTCGCCTTGTCTCGGCGAGAGTGAAGTGCCGGCATTAAACTTTTTGCGTAATTTGTTATAAAAAAATGAGTAAAAACAATTATTGTTTAAAGAATGTATAGTAGAAAGGAACCAGCATTGTCCTAAACCCAGTACCTTGGCCCATATTCTAATTACTTCAAGTATAGGTCTGAGCATGCTTTTGATGATAATCCTTCGCATTTGTGTGGAATATGTACCCATTGAATGGGAAGAATATCTGACAGTTGACTAATGTCCTCTGAGGGCGGTTGATGATAAGTGGCCTATCCAACAACGTGTTCAATGGGACTCAAGTCAAGGAGAATGCGATGGAAGAATACTGTGATCAATTATATGAGTTTCAAGGATGTTCAATTCTTTACTAAGGAATGAGCATTATCAACATGAAAAATAAAATTTTCGTCGACAGTAGCTTGAAAGACATTACCAAGTTGTTGGCACAATCACTGGCACATTTGTTCAGTCGTGGTCTTCCAGCACATGTGCGTCCATCAGCATATATTCTTCCCTATACCGTAATACTGCAATCCCGATTTTGACGATCGCTTACTCACCTTAAACAGATTGTAAGGTCACCTTGACTTACTGCGTGCTTACGCCGGCGCTACACAATGTTGGATCCAATATTAGCTCTAATGCTGGCAAATATAAGCGCGCAACATTTGCCACATTTTTCTCGGCTACACAAAGTGGCGATCATTCCATCCAACGTTGGAGAGCATATTTCTGGTCAGTGAAAAGTATACCAAAATGGGAGGATTTAACGTCTTAATAAAAGTACACGTTGCTCCCAATATTGGAAGCATCCTTTGATGTAAGTGAAAAATATCGACAAGAACACGAACATGGCAATGCGGCCAATGTTTGTCACATAAATTCGCCTCTACTCATTTGGAGAACAGCCACACGATGCAGCAAACACGTTGGAAGAAGGCATTTGACACATCGTGTAGCGTCGGCTAAACAATTACTGTAACTCCATGTGCTGTAGTAATTTTCTAATCAAAATATTTAATGCCTGAGCATTCGGAATATTTTAAAACAATAAGTAGTAACGTAGAGTAAAAAATATCTTGTATACTTTATAAATAGATATGGTATAGGAAAGCTGTAAGTGTATAATTATCGGTATTTATTTAAACCATTAATAATTTTGGCATCAGTTTGGCATTTTATTAACAAATAGTTGGCTCTACATGAAAGGAAGGTAACATTCATTTTAATATCAGATCATAGTGCAACATTTTGCTAATTATTTATTGGCAAAAGTGATATTGCATGCTTCCAAGATAAATTCCAATAAAAATAGCGAACGTTTTAAAAATATTGATATTTGCATTTGTTAGTAAATAGGTTACTGGTTTTTAGAAACATTTAATGTAGTTCTTCGATAACGTATTGTATCGACTACATTGTGTCTAAATAAAGTAATTCAGTTAATGTCTATATATATATATATATATATATATATATTAATTTTAATACTTAAATATTGTATGACAGTTTAATATACCAGAATATGTTACGGTGTGACTGAGAATTTGAAACTATTGGTTTGTCACGTGGATGTGGTGTACTCTTTTGGCCTATAAAAATAGTTTGAATGTTGGAAGGTTAAGATTTAGTGGGATGTAAACTTTATCATAACAAATGTTCAATTTTCATTTATAATTTGTATATACCAACTAGCCTATCAGTAGCGGATTTCCAAAAATTTCTTAGATATTTGCCCAAAACAGTTAATTTCTACTTCTGGAGTACGTCAGGGTTCAAATATTGACCTCTTGTTATTCCTGATCTTCATTAATGATATGGTACAGATTATCGACTATGAAAAGTTTTACCGGCTGACGATTTTACCATGCTGTAGAAGACCTAAATGATTGTTCATTTATTCAAAACCAGAATGAAAAGGTCAAAGTTTGGTGTGGCAAAAATAATCTCCTATTAAATATTCAAGGGTATAAATAGTTCACTTTTACGCTAAAGAAACAATACTATCACCTAAAGTCTATAGATTTAACCAGTTGTGAGTCTGTAAAAGACCTTAATCAACCTACAACTTCTGTGTTAAATATGCTGAGTTTTATCATTTGAAACAGTTTCGTATCTTTCGTGACACCAGGGTTTTACAAGTCTTTTATTTTTTGCATGTGAGATCAAAATGAGAGTATGGTTCCTAGATTAGATGACCATTTTAGAATGTTAATGGGCTGGTCGTGAAAAATGTACACAAAAAATTTCTCAAATGTTTACAATAATATCACAGGACACATTTATAATCACTACATCTAAGAGAAGTGCTATTTGTATCTGGTTCTATTTAAAAAATTTTCGTAATAAAACTGATCGCATAAGTCTTATCAGCTGTAATTTACCAAGGGCAGTGATAATCACGCGATAATTTTTTCTAATAATCAACCGAAAGCTTGTTGCTTAGGTAATTACTTAAAGCAACAAGCTTGAGGGTCATTATTAGAAAAAAATATAAGGTAACGTGGTGCACGTGTTAAATTCGGTGAGATAATTTTTTGAAATTCTAATAATCTGTCAAATCGTGAATCTGACATTTTAAATAAATTATAAAACTGTCCATAATTTTTCGTTGCATAGCAACATAATGACATTAGTGATAATCTCTCATGGGATGTTTTCAGTGTAATCCTTTAATAATTGGATGAATTTTGACATGTGACTAGAAATGGACGGATTTTGTCAAAAAATTATCGTAACAACGTAATATTGTGTAGAATTTCGAGGTTTAGGTGAATATAAGATTAATGTGTTACTGCATTATTTATTTGATTTATTAATTTTGTCCTGTAATCTGTTGGTAATAAAGGAGTTTGTTTATTTATTATAACAGTGTATTGTTTAAAGCTTATCACTGTTTGTGTCCGTTTTTTATTTAACATAAAAACAGTAGCCATGATATTTTTATTTATTATATACTTTAATAAACGTTTCTTTTTGTATGTACTTTTCACATGAAAACTGACATCTCATCACTACCCTTTAATAGTCATTTAGCTTAAATATTTTGGCATAAGTGGCAGGCTTTACTATTTTTCAAAACTACTTAGGTCGATACCAACCTATTGTAAATAATGGCCTGTTTTCCAGTTTCAAATCCGTTGATGCTGGTATTCCGCAAAGCAGTATTTTAGGCCCACTTCTATTTCCTATGTATACCTCTAACTTCGGCAATTTTTTCCAAACATGCAATGTCCATCAATATGCTGCCGATACTCAAATTTATCTTTCATTCGAATTTACTGAAATTGGCACTGCAGTAAATAATATTAATTTCGATTACTATTGCTGATGTTTCAAGAGCTCATAGCTTGGTCCTGAACAAAAAAAAAATGGGTTATTAGTCTTTGGTACTGAAAATATTTTAATAGAAAATCACACATTATTCAATATTATCTTAAATGGCCAAAAGTTAACTCCCACACAAGAATGTAAAAACTTAGATATTTATTTTGATGTGCAGATTTACAAATCATGTAAACTACTTAATTAAAAACTCCTATAGTAAGCTTAAAACTTTTTATATGCATAAAGATGTACTAGACTCTGGGGTAAAACTCAAGCTCTGTGATTCCCTGATCTTGTCGACTCTTTCCTAATGTGACGTACTTTATTAGCCAGCACTAACTCAGAGAGATAGTTTAAGCCTACAAGAATTTCAGAATTCCTGTTTTCGTTCTTAAAGTTTGATCATATCTCGGCGAAAATTGCAGAGTCCGGTTGGCACCTATTACAAGAAAGGTTCTTACTTCACTTATCATACTTAACATTCAAAATAGACTTACATCAGGAACCAACATATCTGTACAATAAGCTAGTGAGAGGCTCAAACATTCATAATCGCAACACCCGACACCACAATCCATCACTGTTCCTGCAGAACCTCGCAATTCCAAAGATTTCTATAATAAACTCCCCCTGACATCAAAATATGCTACTGCGTTGTTTCATTTTGAAAAAATGTAAAAAAATATCTACTACTACAAAGGCCGTAATTCTTATTTTTATTATGTACCCCTTTACACCTTTTGTTTGAAAACACAATAAATAATAACTTATATTGTATTATAAGAAAAACAAATAAAGACGTTATTTATTTATTTACGGCTGGGATGGAGTATTTTTGTAGAAATTCATCAAAAGCTTACCTACAACCTTTAGACAGTTAGCTAATACGTGTTCCAAGGAAGTAATACTTTATTTGTCTTCGTAATGAATGATCAAGAACATAGTTCCGGCGTCGATGTGAAGGACCGTATTTTTCCTGCGAGCTAAACAAACTATTGATATTTACTTTACTGATGTTGGAGCGGATTGTAGAAGACAGAAACAAACTGAGAATTTTATTGTCTGTTTTGACCGGTTATGTTTAACTGTGTATTTTCCATTAGCCCGATTTATGTTTACGTTGCTATAAAAATAATCGACTCTTTACAAAATTTATTTTTCTGTCATTCTTTTATTGCACGCAGGTCATTCGGGTGTACTTTATAGCCAAAACGGTGCGAACATTGCTGATAAATTGATGCTTTCCGCTGTTTGTTTTAAACAGCCACGAAAAAATCGGTCTGTGATAATGTGAATGATCCATGCTAACGACTGGGGACTTTTTATAACCCTTCCTAAAAATGGATATTAATATGTTCACCTGAAGGGTTCGATGAGACTAATTCAGACGAAAAATACAAAATTTATACTTACTGTTTCTTTTGCTTAACTGCTGGTGGCACTGAATGATATCAATTGAACGTCGTGGCACTGTCTTAAATCTAACACTGTAAACAATTAACATTCTCTTAATTAACCTGAAAGGGAAATTTGAAACACAAGAAAAAGACTAAATTTGTAGTTCAAAAAATATATTGTTCTTTAAAAAAAATGTTTTTACACAATTTCAAGAAATGTGCATAAGGTTAGGTTAGGTCAGGTAAGTTTTCGAGGGTGCTGAATCAATTCCCGGGGTCAAACCAATTTTTCCACCTCTGCAACCCCCTCAAATTAGCCAAAAACCACCCCCGTTTATTTTCCCCATTTTTTCGACTCACTGTTATTCCCACGAGTAGAACGGAAGGTCCTTTGAAGGATTTGACCTCAGCCACCCCTACACTAGGCTTCCACCCTTCTAGGGGGTTGGAAATTTTTTTGTTTTTTTTTGTGGAAAAGAAATGATATTTTACAAGAGGTGTTTCTGTGAGGAAGGTGGCAGGTGACCAGGGTTGTGTAACCATCCCCGGGCGTTGTTTTCACCCTGCAAAAGGGTGGAGAAAGAATATATTTTTTTTGGGAAAAAAATAATATTTCGTAGGAGCTGTATCTTTGAGGAAGGTGGTAGGTGACCAGGATTGTGTAACCACCACTGAGGGGAGGGGTTGTTTTTGCTCTTCTAAGGTGTGAACATTTTTTTTCATTTGCAATTGACAAATAGTATAAAAAATATGTTTATTACAGTGATTTTATGATTTGATTTTCCACCCCTTTGAAGGGTGAAAACAACCCCCGGGGCCGGTTCCTCAAAAAAAGCTTCCTACAAAATAATAATTTCTTTAAAAAAAAAAAATCAAACATCCAACCCTTTAAAGAGTGAAAACAACCCCCCGGTGGTAGGTGACCAGGATTGTGTAACCACTGTGTAACCATTCGTGGTGGTTACACAATCCTGGTCACCTACCACCTTCCTCAAAGAAACGCCTCCTACAAAATATTATCTTTTCCCAAAAAAATTATTTTTTCTCCACCCTTTTGAAGGGTGAAAACAACCCACGGGGATGGTTACACAACCCTGGTTACCTGCCACCTTCCTCACAGAAACACCTCCTGTAAAATATAAATTTTTTTCCACAAAAAAAAATATCAATTTTCCAACCCCCTAGAGGGGTGGAAGCCTAGTGTAAGAGTGGATGAGGTCAAATCCCTCGAGGGACCTTCCGGTCTACTCGAGGGAATAATAGTTACTCGAAAAACTGGGGAAAATAACTGGTGCACGGAAAAGGGCACTTTGGGGGGTCGTTATTGGCCAATTTGAGGGGGTCGCCGAGGTGGAAAAATTGATTTGACCCCGGGAATAGATTCAGCACCCTCAAAAACGGGGGGATATTGTCTAGTCCGAATCACAAACATTTGTCAATTTCATCATAAATCCCGACTCTTTAAATGGACTATAAGCTATTTTGGTCCGTATACCACACATGGTGAGGAACAAGACGACTCGGACAATATTTCCAACTACCATCCAATGTTTTAGTTTTTAGCAAACGATTGATACAAACAGATTCAATGGAAAGATTTAATATTTACGAATATGTGGGCTTTTGCTTGCCTATCTTTTTACGTTTTTAAAATTTCACAGCGCTCGTTCTAGGGCTTAAAAATGCTTGAATCGCAACAATTCAGAATAATAGTATTACTTATATATTCATACATTCAGGAAAGGCGGTCCCATGTACATGTGAGTACATGGTAATTAAACTTTTTTGTCACCAAATCACTGAGGAACCGGTTGAGGGCAAACATGCGGAAAACATATAGTTTTTCCATCAAAGTCGATTGAAAAAAATGGAAATGTACTCTCAAAAATTTTCTTTCTTTCACGCCAAATCTTCCTTTAAAATTTTGAATTCGGAACTTTTAACTTATCCTCATATTTAATAAATGCATGAGTTGCAACGTCGGTTCGTAAAAAGAAGATTTATTCGTATTTCATGATAGTTGCTAAAATGTTGGTGGCCGGCGCGACGTTACGTCCCGTGCAGCGACATTCATGTTAGTTTTGAAAATTACGCTCCGTGGAGTGACAATTTTTTATTTTTGCATAAAAAACTCCATATCCGTAGAGCGAATCTTTCTAATACTTCCAAAAACCATCCTCCGATGGCGTTTTACGTGGAGCACGCGTTTCATCAATCGGATTTCGATGCAGTTACGAATAATTTCTCGAGGATCTGGCGTGTTCTTTGACAATAACTCGGACAAACTTTTTCACTTAAGAAAGTTAAATGTTTTAGTAAATCTGCCGAACTAACATGCCCCGTTTCCGCAATAAATTTTAATTTCGTCAAATCTTAATAAACCAATCTTAATACAATATTTAAGACTTAATTATTTAAACACAAATATTAATTATCAATGAAAGTTTTTTTCAAAAAGAGACCAAATAAAATTTGAGCCCGGATTCTTTGCATTTCTAGAAATACACAAAGTATCTTGACTTTACATGTTCCTTTGCATCTCGCGGTCTTTATATTCTAGGTTAAATATATGAAAATGACCATGTATATTTTGGGATGCTTTATCAATAAAAGCATAAAATTCCATCTCGGTATTTCCGCTATAACACTTATTTTTTTGTAGGCGCCTGCCTGGATAAAATATATGAAACGAATATTAATTATACAGAAAAATATTCATTTTTTCGTTTCACATCGTTTTGAATTTCCACATCCAAGGATATATCTCCCTTTTATTTTTTCCTTCATTATTATAAATTGTAACATAAAATATGTAATGGGTTTACTACAATTTTAAATATTAAATTCTCTGTATCTCAGGCGTACATTTAAAACAATGTTACAAAGAGACTAACGAGATTTTAATATAACTCTCCAAATTTGAAGAAAAGAGAATTAACATTAAATATTTAGACGTCCCTCTGAATGAATGAATTTCTTTACCAGGTTGATATTCCATTCATAATAATATTCATAGGGGGCGCGTTTCCTTCTGTTCTAAAACAACCGTTAAATATACCAATATATAAAAAGAAAAATAAAACTCTTATTTCTAATTACAGAGGTATTGAACTTGAAGGAAGTAAAATTTTATATATGTGAATATTCTTTGGATATTTAAGTATCATTAGGTGTCCATTTGCATTAAAGTTCTATATAATCAGACGGGGGCCCTGTTTCAAGGTTCATGTCCATGAAAAAGTTGGACAACCCCAAAAGTTTTATTACAGGGATGAAACATGGGACCCCGTTTTCGAGGGCGCTCAACACAATGGTGTTATTTTTAAGGTTTCCACACCTCAGCAAAATGCATAAAAATTTGTATATCCTCGTTTTCAAGGCTGCTCAACACTATTGTAATATTCATTTCTCCCCACCCTTCACCAACCACCGCTAAAACCACCCCCTTTTCATATTTTTTTATACTGGGCATGTGGGGACTAGAAATATACCCAGTTCCATAATAAAATCCTATCCAACAAGTGCTCGCATGCCCAGTATAGTAAATACGGCCAAAATTGAAACTGGTCAATTTTAAAGCACAGGACCGTGCGCACTGAACTTGATATTTTGTCCTATATATTTGGCAATGGTATCGAGATTCGAACGGTAGTTGAAACTGTGCAGGCGAGCCGAGACTGGCAATGTAATCAGCCTGAATGAACCATCTACGACTGCACTGGTTTAAAGGTAATAAAACGGACAGGCCTACTAGCACAAAAAAAACTCGTAAATCGTTTCTTATCAGTCAACGTGGAAGTCTAACAACGCGCTGTCTATGTGCCAGTGCAGTGCATAAATACCTATTATAATATCAGGCGTAGGAGTTTAGTTAGTTACTGTTCATATTTATAAATATTTACTACTGTATAAAAGGTAAAATATTTTAATTATTTACCAATTACCATGGCTTTCTGGAGACCATTTGAAACAGAGGATAATATAATAACGCCCGAAAATCCCGAGATAGTTGAACCGGTTATTGTCGAAAAAGCCGAAATAAATTTAGAGTTTAAAAACCAAGATTTACACGTACAAAGTCAACGTATTATTTTAAATATACATGAATGTTTGAAAAGCGAGAATCCTGAACAATGTGAGAAAGAAATAATACGACGTATTAACGAATTAACTAAAATATCAAAATCAACAATTTATCGCGTAATTCAAGAAGGCGATGTTATAGATCACAGCGCAAAGAGAAAACGGAAAAATACGAAATTAAAAAATATTGATGATGCCACTAGAGATGTAATACGGCGTATAATTTATAATATGTATGAAGAAAATATAGTTCCTACGTTAAAAATGATTCAAGAAAAATTATACTGATTATAATTATAGGTCTTTAGATACACTACGAAATGTCTTATTAGAATGCGGTTTTAAACGTAAAAAACTTGACAGTCATATGGTAATTATGGAATCGCGAAGTATAGTTTCACTTCGAGTAGATTATTTGGAAAAAATTGGAGAATATCGTACACTAAACAGGCATATAGTGTATCTAGACGAGACGCGGTTTGACACGCATGATGTTGTTCAGTATGGTTGGGTAGATAGTTCGCACAATTGTGTTTTAAATACTCCGTGTTCTAGAGGAAAACGCGTTATCATACTTCATGCGAGAAGTGAAAATGGGTTTGTACCCGATGCGTTGCTCTTGTCGGCCAAAAAAAATATCGCAGTCTTCTGCAGACTATCACGAAGACATGACAGCCGATCTATTCGAAAAATGGTTTTCTCAACAGCTTCTACCAAATATTCCGCCAAATTCGGTAATTGTATTAGATAATGCTTCTTATCACTCGCGTACATTAAATAAAATACCAAATAACAGCACAAAAAGGAAGACATTTTAAAATTCATGAGAAAAAATATATGGAAATTCCTGTAAAAGTTCCAATAAAACGCGAATTACTGAAAAGAATAAAAGAACAGAATTTCAAAAAGAGATATGTTATTGATAACTTATACAATATACACGGTCGGGGCGAGCGTAGGTGCGTCTTTACTATGTACATACTTCGGTATGCGATGTAAAGCAACGACAGGCGCAGTTAGTACTTGGATGGGTGACCATTCCAACGGAAACCGCGTTCTCGCCTCACACATCTTCCAGCGGCTTGTATATCAGTGTATGCGCGAAAGCTATACAACCTTAGGCGAGGGTTGTATAGGAGATATACCATCCTTCGGAGGGGATGTAAAGCCGTCGGTCCCTTGTCTATTAAATGTTAGGCAAGTAAAAGATCCCTACTCTTCTTAAGGGAAGAGGTTCGGCAAAATTCCTGGTTGGGGGTAGCTCGTCTACAGGCGTCGGTGTTAGGCCTCAGTAGCGGAAATAGGCCGACGTTAAATAAATGTATAAAAAAAAATATATACACGGTCATACACTTTTGCGGTTACCTCCATACTATTGCATATTTAATCCTATCGAGATGGTTTGGGGAACACTAAAAGTACGTTTACGAAAATGTAATAACTCTCCAATGTTAAGCGCGATAGTAGTTGATCATATAAGAGAAGTAATAAATGACATTGACAATAATACTGATTTATGGAAAAATTGCGTTAGGCATGTAATTGGAGAAGAAAATCGATATCCAACGCTACCGTCTAGTGCGCCGATTTTAATTCAACTGGATAATGATTCCTCCTCAGAAAGTGAAGATTCGGACGCGTCAATTAACATTTAACTTTTCTTCATTTTTTCATTCACTTTTGTATTGTTACATTTCGTGGAATATATTTTATTTAGTTGACAAGAAATTTTAATTTAAGTTACTTCATTCTAGAGAAATATTTTAATTTTGTTTTTATTTATGTTTTATATAAGTATACAAATATTTATTTTTGTTTTCATATAATAATTCTTTGCTTTGTTCAAGAAACTTACGTTTTTATTTTAGAAGAAACTTAAATTTTTATTTTATTTTTGACTAAAATCCTTGCCCCTCGTTAATCTAACCTGTCCCATCCCCTCCTGGCAAGATATGTTCATACCTTCTCGTTGGTCCTTGCTGAGCAATAACATATTTCAATATAATATGGGTTAACTTTAAAACTAAAATCAATAAATTTAAATATTTAGACTTTATATCTAAAACTGATATAATACCTCAAAAATATGTTATTGGCGAAATGAATCTAATAAACAAAAAATAATAAAAACGAATACAATTTTAACATTTTATTATGACAATCATTTCTATTTACCTCCGCCCATGTACAATAAAGAGATACCGACTGTTTTTGCCGGCTTTTAGTTTTTATACGGTTTCAATTCCGGTCGTATATACTTTACCACTGAATGTGAAAGGGGAGTGGTTTTGGAAATTTGGGGGGTGGTTGATGGAGACTGGGGAGTGAAATAGTATAGACATCGTGTTTAGCGGTCTCGAAAATGGGGAAAAAAACGTTTTCCACTATTTTGTATTTTTTGGATTTTAATGCCAGGGATGGTGGTAGTTCAACCCCGGGGGTGGATAATATGTTGAATGGTTAAATTTCATACGGCTTGTCCGAATCCTGTACAAAAACCGATACACATGCCTACGATGGAAAAAAAGCGAAATAGGGGTAGATTTTCGAGTTTAGGGGTAGTTTCTAAGGGGTGGGAACCTTAAAAATGTTACCAGCGTGTTACCAGTGCTCTCGAAAATGTGGGGATACCCATGTTTCATCTCTGGAGGGAGCATCGCTATTCTATTTTATGTGTAAATTATCTACAACAGTGAAAAGAGAAATAATTAAGACAGAAAGCAAAATTAACGATCATAAGAAGGGTTAGTTATTATAATTAGAGTTATATTTACCGTTTTACGATACCTAATCGAAATGTTACCAGCAGACTAACTCCCAGGGCGATAGTATTTTATTTCATATGCAGGCATTTATTTCAACATTTTACAAAACTTTTGTAAGGCATTGAAAAATATCAGCATTTTTTTATATACACCCTTATCCCAAACATAAGCAACGCAATGAATCACATGAGATATGGAGAACAAAGTTTTCCAACGCTGTCTAAAAAATTCCCTACAATGTTATTTATCACCGAAATGTTGCATTAGACATACTTTGGCTCTTTTGAATATATGAGGAGCCACTAAAGAATGACCGACATAAATCTCAGTGAAGTGTTGGAAAGTATCATACACTTTCAAGAGGAGAAACTTTATTTATCTACCAGGTCATAACACACACAAAGTGTTGAACAGCTTGATAGTAGTAGGTCTCGTAGTGTGAGCCATGGTCCCGTGTTGATGAAGCTACATTTTCTGATAGTACTCAAAAGCTAGGAGCAAAAAATATTCATTGAATGGGTGCTATGTGCGGTTGACATTCGCCGTCGAAATAAGGGCCAATAACGTTTTCGAAAACAACACAGTATCAGACTCAATGAATTTTTCAAATAAAAAGGATGTTCCTGTCTTCTCTAGACAACTTGGTGCAGATAATATTAATAAACTTAGATCTAGATAGGCCAACATAAATTGGATCTTTTTGTTTGATTTCGGGATAAATATTAGTTTTAAGTTATTTGTGGATTGCTTATGCTGGGGTTTCAATGTGTCTTGTCCTTTAAAAAAAAAACACGCAGAAAGCTCTCTAATTCCAAAGGCTGGGTTACATACCAGATTACTGAAGAAGGTGAAAAATTGAAGAGGCTGTTCTGGCTTATGACTAATACAGGACTTCCTGAAATTAAAGATCTGTACAAAACTAAAAAAAAGGATCATAAACTCAGTATCAAATTAGCTAAGTCAAATTATTATAACAAAAAAATCACTAATTCATCCAATAAGACCAAAGAAACTTGGCGCATAATTCATTCTAGATTAGGCAAGACTAACAGTGACATAAAAACTGTTGTCCTTAATTACAATGGCGTTTGTATAGATAGCCCAATTGAAGTTTTAGCCAGCCACTTCTCTAATGTAGCTGAGCAAAATGCCCTTAATCATTTTGGGCAGAATTTGGCACTACCTTGTACATCAATGCCAAATATGAACATCACAAACCTACATATTGGTCCTTTCTCTGAACAAGATGTTCTCGACGCCCTTGATCAGATTAAAAATAAAAAATCCATAGGGACTGATGAATTATCCTTGATTACAATTTCTGGTATTCTAGATCTAATTATGCAACCACTGCTTTATTTATTTAATCAGTCTCTGCACCAAGGTTGTTTTCCTGACGTGTTTAAAACAGCCTTAGTTTTACCAACTCACAAGAAGGGCGACTTAATAATATTGATAATTACAGACAGATTTCCATACTCAATTCGTTATCTAAATTATTTGAAAAAATTGTCTGTAATTGCCTCTCTGCTCATTTGGAGAATAATGAATTACTGACCACGTTTCAGCATGGTTTCAGGAAAAATAGATCTGTCGAATCAGCCACCTGTGAATTGCAAAATTTCGTTTACCTTGAACTGGACAGAGGCAAATATGTGGCCTCACTGCTATTTGACCTCTCCAAGGCATTTGGTTCTGTATGCCCTAATTTTTTAATAATGAAACGTATCTTGAGGGACGAAATATGGTCATTGATATTAATGGTGTCAAGTCAGCTGTGCATAATGTTAAACTTGGTGTGCCACAGGGATCTGTGCTAGGTCCATTATTATTTTTACTATTTATTAATGACTTGCCGAATCATATAACTGGGGGCCTTGTTACAATGTTCGCTGATGATACTACCATAACCCTGTCAGCTGAAAGACCCCAGCAGCTGGTAAATATAATTCATGATGCCACCTGTGATTTAAGTACCTGGTGAGAAATAGACTCGTTTTGAATAAAAGTAAAACAAAATGTATACACTTTTCCTGATTAGCGATATCCAATTCTCGCAGTCGGTAACGTTTCTAGGTACCTGCATAGATGACAGGTTTACCTGGGATGCTCATGTGGATGGTGTCTGTAACAAACTGAATAAAGCCTTTTATGCCATTTTGCAGATAAAAGATATCTTAACTGTTCCAGGACTTTTAAACATATATTACGCTATGGCATACTCACATATTTCTCTGAATATAGTTAGCTGGGGTGGTGGGAGAGACTTCAAGAGAATATTTGTAGCTCAAAAGAAACTTATAAGATTAATTTTTAATATGAAGTACAATGAAAGTTGTAGACAGATTTTTGTAAATAATGAAATTCTAGCAGCCCCATCAATTTATATCTTTAAATGTGTAGCGTTTGTCAAAAGCCACTACAATTTATTCATCAGCAATTCATGTCTGCACGACCACTGTACTAGACACGGTGAATTATTGCGTATTCCTCACCATAATACCTCTACATATAAATATTCACCTAATTACAAATGTATCAAACTGTATAATAAATTGCCCGCTAACCTCAAAAACGTGGCAAGTTTTGATACCTTCAAAAAATCTGTAGGAACCTTGTTAGTCAATGGATGTTTTTACAGTGTTGACGAATTTCCATCAGCCCACTTTGATTATAATATGTGATATAAGATTTAATTTATTAACCAATACATATATATCTCAAACTTTGCTTGCCTCACGATGCATTTAATATATTTGATTTTTCCCTATATTTTTATCACATACAATAATTGTTGTAAACGTCTGTATTTTCTTTTACTTATATTTTATTTTTTGTATGCTTGTTTGTTTGTTACTCTTTTCTATTTATTGTATTGTATTGTTGACTTTTACATATAGGTATATGTTTTATATTGACGTTTCATATCTGTAAAATGTACAGCTCTATATGAATTAATAAATTATTATTATTATTATTATTATTTATTTAACAGTTGTCATTTTGTCATATGGACCCAGATCAGGAGATTTAACTGGCCATAAAATGATTCCCCGTCCACAGCCGCAGTTCAGGATTTCCTGAACATTACATCTTTCCAGGTCGTTTCCCTGGAAATGTAACGTTTAGGAAATCCCGAACTGCGGCAGAATCATGAGGACGATTACCATCTTGTTGAAACCCGGTCTGCTAGGAGTCTAATTTCCGGAACAATGTGCCGCTGCAATAGATTTAAGTACTGAAGGTCGTTTAGTGTGCCATCAATGATAAATGGACTCGTTACATAATAATTATTATAATAACTTTATTTGCAGTTCAAAACACAATTATTATTTTTTTTAACAAAGAAAAAATTAACATTTTAACTTAGTTATGTACTACAAAAGGACGGAAAAACAATAAGTATTGATCTAAGTTTCAGCCCCAATCCACTGATATTAATTAAATAATTAAATGTTAGTCCATCAAATTAATCTACAATAAAATAACTAAATATTCAATTATTCACTGAATAAGTGTAATAGAGGAGAGAACTAATGAAAATTTGAAACTAAAAATTTAAGGGGTTAAAAGAATTTTTTTGTACATGATTTTAAACTTAGGAAACTAAAACTTTTGTCATCAAACGGTACTTTATTATATAATAAGAATATGTTATATGAAAAGCATCTACGGTACAAAGTACCTCTATAATGTGAAGGTCTCTGAATCTCAAGTTCAAGATATGAACATCACTACGGTATTTAATTTTGTTATATAAATATGGGGCGGACTTATTTAAAACGATATTATGAGACTGTAGTACAGTGGAGCCTTGTTTTCATATTTAACTATTTTGTATCTTTTAATTTATGTGTAACATTTCCTGATGCCATACATATATATTAAACACGCCTATTGGATTTTTTCAATTTTATTAATGTTTGCTTTTATCCAAGCAAGGGCCATATACGGCATCACAATAGTTAAAACGACTCAGCACTAGCATATCAGTAATTTTAATTTTAAGGGATTGAGATAAAAAATGACGGTAAGGGTATAAATATTTAGATTAGCTGTGTACTTTTACTTATGCGTGTTTTAAACCGTAAATCAGTGTCCAGCTCAACACCAAGACTTCTTGCCACTCTAGTACATACTAAGCTCTTATTACCTAAGCACTGTAATATTTATACCTGTTTCAACTCGCTCTTTGCACTTTCCAAATATAAGAACAGATGATTTTGAGGGTTTATGACGCTCTGACATTTTCACTAGTTTCTTTAGGTTAGTATTAATGATGTCATTAGCCTGATTCAAATCATCACGAAAAAATGAAAAATAAATTTGCGTATCGTCTGCGTATAAGTGAGCTTACAACTGTTTAAACAATTTATTATGTCTCATGTATAAATACAAAATAACAAAGGGCCAAGGATTGATCCTTGTGGTACACCACGCGTTATCTTTCCCTTATTTGATATACCATTACATGTATCCACATGCTGCATTCTATTCTCTAAATAACTTTTAAGAAAGTTGATTGTACTGTTTGAAAATCCAACAGTGTAGAATAGAGAATAAAATTTCATGGCTAATCGGTTCAAATGCCTTTGAATAATCTAATAGTATTAAAGCTGTTGTTTTTCCGAAGTCTATATCCATGACAACATCATCAATAACACCTAGTAAAGCAATTGCACAGCTATAACCCGCGCGGAACCCGGATTGATGAGGAGGTAGGATATTGTACATATTAATATGATCGTGAATTTGATAATTCATAATTTTTTGTACCACTTTAGACAGTACTGGCAAAATATTAATAGGCCACAGTTCATTAAAATCAGATATATCAGTTACAAAGAAAAATAATCCTTTAAAATTTGCTTTTAAAGAGTTCATTATCAGGTGCAGATACGTCCTTAGAATGTTGCAAAAAGTGTTCAATGATTTCATTTGGTTTATTTAATATTTGGGGTAGTGTATTCGTATTAACTTTATCATAAATACCTATTTATTTTCATTTCTTTCAGATTGTTTTAGAATTATTTTCATTATTTGCACAATATTCAAGATAGGATTTTTTTCATTAACTATGGCAATGTTAGTTTGATTTCTTATATTTCCTCTAATAATTCCAGTGATGAATGTTTTTTTGTTCTATTAAATTTGCGTAGTGCTCTTTCCTTTAATAAATTCATTTTTTGAATATTGTCCCAGCATGGGGACTCGTGGTCATCCGATCTAGATTTACCCGCCACGCGAGATACATATTTCTACTAAAGCTTATTACAACCATTTGTCTGGCCGGTAGCCGCGTGGATTAAGGCGCGAGGTGGCAATCGCGATTAATCTAATCCTTGCCCCGGCACTGTCGGAGGAAATGGTTGTATGTCTGAGTTTTTTCAATGTGTAACCCCCTTCAGCACAAGCCTCAGGCTTCTGGAATTGGGGGTTGTCTAATTTCTGTAGTGTTTATTATTATTGTTATTATTTCAATTTGTTTTGCCCGAGGATAAAGGCAAGAATATTTTTTTATAATTAAACTTTATGGAACTGATATTTGTATTGTCAATTATAAAATTCTGGTCATCTAGTTAAGAAAAACTATTTAAAGCTATTGCTAGAAACATCCAAAACATATATAAAAAGTATTTCTACAATTAAGACTAGTAAGACACAAAAGAATTAAACGTACTAAGAAATTTTTATTAGAAATTGATCCTTAAAAACTGATCAAATCTGTCTGAAGTAACGAAATCGTGACTAGAAAGCAAGAGTGATTTCGGGACGTGGAAAAGTCTTGAAGTTCCAACAAACCGGAGAACAAGTTAATTCCGAGCTAAAACCTTAATCTAAGTAGCAATCTCTAGCATGAAACTTACATTTGAAGTAAACAATACTAAATTTAACTCAATTGAACATTTACGTTGTCGAGACTGTATTTTAGAACAAATCTCGATAAAACCGACCGTGACGTGATATTTTTGATTTATTAGATCACTAAAATGTAATAACTCTTCCTGACACCAACCATCTGTGCTTTTCGGTTTGAAATGGGTCAAATAAAAGCCTACTTAGACCACAGATATTCGTTTCTGTTGCACCGGGGACTATAGAGTGCGAAGCTGAGATCGTTGGAAGAATTTTTATTCAGTAAAAAGGCAATTCGATGTGCACATTTTAAAATGTTTATTACAAATTTATATAGTAACAATTTACTTAAAAATACAATTATATCAGCGTACTACTAGTAGAATAAATGTAGATTTTACATGGGAGGTTCTGATTACCATTATTATTATTAGCCTTTACTCGAGTCCGAGTATAAAAAAATGTTACAGTCGATAGATTGTGTGTAATAAAAAACAAGTAAAAGGTGTAGTCTATTGTAATTCCCATTCATCTACGGTGCACACGACTATAGCTATAGAGGCCAATTCAGGAGAGCACATGTCGACCGCAGTCAGGACAAACATAGACCTGGTTAGGTCTTGGATTCGGCATTCTTGAAGCAACATTTCCTTGATAGCTGGCCACAACCCCTCGCCATTCGGTTCTGTCCGCTGCAAGTTGTTCCCATTGCTCGTCTGGAATACCGCAGGATTTTAGATTTTCATGGAGAACGTCCTTGAACTTCTTTCGTTGACCGCCACGCCTTCTTCTACCGCTTAGCAATTCACCATAAAGTGTACATTTAGGAAGGCGGTTATCATGCATACGATGAATGTGACCTGCCCATCTTAGGCGTGCTCTTGAAATAAGCACCACAATTGGAAGGCTGTTTGCTCTCCTGAGTACTTCCACGTTTGATATGTGATGGAACCAACGGATTTTCATCATACTTCTGAGGTGTCTTTGCTGAAAACGTTCTAATTCTTTCACATGACGACGGTAAGTGACCCAGCTTTCACATCCATATAGCACTGTTGGAATGACAACTGCTCTGTAGACAGCCATTTTCGTTGGCAAAGCAAAGTCGTGGTTGTCAAATACTCTCTCCGGCGTAGAGGCTAAAAGTGCACAGTCATCCGCATACTGGAGATCACAAATGAATCGTGTGCGTGTCTTCGTGAAAGCTCTAAAGCGCCCTATGTTAAAGAGACCGCCATCAGAACGGGATCTGAGACCTATTCCTCTGACTGTCAGTTTGTTGTCAACAATAATTGTTAGAGCAGTGGTAAACAAATTAAAAAGTAGGGGTGCCAGGACACATCCCTGCCTAACTCCAGTGAGGGTTTGGAAGGGTTCGGTTGCCTCATTATTATACATAACCTGGGCGTTGTTGTTTGTATGTAGACTGCGACATACTTCCACAAATTTTCTAGGGATACCTAAACGGAGCATAGTTTTCCAGAGTACTTCCCTGTCCACCGAGTCAAACGCCTTGGTTAAATCAATGAAGGCCATGTGAATTTCTCCTTGATGTTCGAGTGCTTTTTCTTGAAGCTGTTTAAGCGTGAAGATTAAATCCGATGTGCCTCGGTTTGGTCTAAAGCCACTCTGTGTTTCAGGAAGTAACTTTTCCATAACAGGTGTTAGCCTATTTGCCATCGCTTTAGTGAGTATCTTCCCTCCAACAGCCAGGAGAGCTATACCCCTGTAATTTCCACAGTCCGCAGCGCTCCCTTTGTTTTTGAAGAGGTTGATTAAAAGTGTATCACGAAACTCCTGCGGAGCTTGACCACCACCACTTGATTACCATATCGAGAGAATAAAAATACGAACTTTTTGCGATTAAATTTCTAATCAAACTAAAGGAGTGAAGGCTGTTCCTGTTAATTTGCGAACAATTAGATATATGGCGAAAATTTGGATTGACTCAATTGTAATTCAAATTTATTTTTTATTCACTTATTTAAAGTAGCGGGTAAAGCCAGACGGCGAGCTAAGCTAGCCTCAAAAGGAACCGCTTGTTATCTGCACATTTTTATTTGTTATTGACAATTTGTGAAGTTTTTTATCAAAAGAACAATGGTATCATGTGCCCAAGAAGAGAAGTTGCTCTTCTAGAGACGGTGTTAACAAATAGGAAATCACCGGGATAACATGTCATAGGTTAGTATATAATATAAACAACACACAGAGCCGTGTTAATAAAATTCATTTAATTATATAAAAAAATGTATTTTCAATTTGTTCTTTTAACCAGTTGCCTTTGGACAGCCCATAGAGTTAGAATAGATTGGAGAGGCCATGGAATACAAATTTTTTTTGCAAAACGGCACTAGTAGGCGTGACTAAGTGTAGTATCAAAATGGTAGGCTTGCTAGATCTGGACTATTTTAAATTATAAGAACGTAAATAAACTGCTTTAGTCCATTGAAGGACTTGGACGAAGTATCGAATGTTTGCGCCTCGGACTAGACAATGTCCCCTCCTAGTTTTCGAGGGTGTTGAATCGATTCCCGGGGTCAAACCAATTTTCCCACCTCGGAAACCCCCTCAAATTGGCCAAAAACCACCCCCAAAATTCACTTTTCCGTGAACCCGTTTATTTTCCCCACACTAATTAGAACGGAAGGTCCCTCGAAGGATTTGACCTCAGCTACTTTTGCCCCAGGCTTCCAACCCTTGTACGGGGTGAAAAATTGATATTTTGTATTTGTGAGAAAAAAATTAATATTTTGTAGGAGGCGCTTCTTTGAAAAGGGTGGTAGGTAATTAGAACTGTATAACCACCCCCGGGGGTTATTTTCATCCTTCAAGGGGGTGGAAATTTTTTCATCTACAGTGTGTCCTCGGATGGACCTAACTATACTTGTAATTTTCCTTATTTCGCATTTTAAGAGAAAAAGTCATTCTTCATAAAAAGCTTTGCTTATAGTGAAAAGTCATTACCCATACTCAGACTTTCAAAATAGCATACGGGGTGGTTAGTAAATAAGGAAACGTGAACTTATGCCAAGAGTAAAATATTAGTTTTTTTAGAGGAATACAAAAATTTTACTGAAAGAAATTATAATGTTAATAGTAGTCCAGATATGAAATTTGAACGTCGTATCTCAAAGTTGATATTTCTGCGAAAAAAATAATTTTATAAATTCAACCCCTTTCAACACACTTTGAAGTGTGAAAACAACCCCCGGGTCGATTACACAACCCCGGTCACCTACCACGTTCCTCAAAGAAACGCCTCCTACAAAATATTATTTTTTTTCTCACAAAAACAAATATCAATTTTCCACGCCTTTGAGGAGTGAAAACAATCCCCCGGGGTGGTTACACAACCCTGGTCACCTACCACTTTCCCCAAAGAAATCCCTATAAAATATAAATTTTTTCTTACAAAAATAAATATCAATTTTTCACCCCCTATAAGGGTTGGAAACCCGGGGTAGGGGTGGTTGAGTCAAATCCCTGGCGGAACCTTCCGTTCTACTCGAGGGAACAACAATTAGTCAAAAAACTGGAGAAATAAACGGGTTCATGGAAAAGGGGACTTTGGGGGTGGTTTTCCATTGAGGGGCTTGCCGAAGTGGAAAAATTGTACCTTGGGAACTGTTTCAGCAACCTCGAACCTGTCTAGTCCAAAGCGCAAACATTCGGTAATTTTCCGACTCTTTTTTTTAATAATAACACTAAATAACACCACAGGTAATTACGACCCCCTTTATCCCGGAAGGGTCTTGTGTGGGAGGGGGCTATACATTTAGAGACAAGGGACACACACTCAATATCCGTGCATAGTGGAAAAATTCCTCTCACAGTATTTTCCACTGCCACTTCCTTTCTACTAGAGGGAACAATAATTAGTCTGGAGAAAATAAACGAGTTCACCGAGGGGTTCACGGAGGGGTGGTTTTTGGCCAATTTGAGAGGGTTGCCGAGCTGGTTAAATTGGTTTGAGCCCAGGAATCGATTCAGTCTATTCTCACTCTATGCTGCATACTAATTAATAATGATTAAGCCCAAAAATCATTGTGTATTGAGAAAACCTTTGGAGAACCGAATATCAGAAGTATTATTCAAATTTAGCTTTTTTACTCCCTCGGCAATAAATATCCGTAAAGTAAAATTGAAGTAAATGTAACGTGGATGCCAATATTTTGTGCTGCAGATCGACTGGGGAGAATCAATATACTGACCAGCTTTAGTTACAATCGAGGGCACAAATCGCTTTTTAAGAATTGAACTATTCTATTTTTAATTAAATCCGTAAACAAATCCAAGAATTTTATTAAGACAAGGCTTTCAAATATATTGTACAATAAAATCGAGTAATAAAACACATGGCTTGGCTGTTAGATCTAAATTAACAATAAATTTCCAATTCGGTAGAAGGCATTTTATTAATAGTGCTAGAAATTAACGTAGACAATTTACAAGCACTGTGAGAAATTGGCGCTGAAAATGAGACTGAAGATGGAAAAAAATCAATTAAGTGCATAATCAATTAAATTAAACTGCTCGTTTAAAATGTTAGTACTGCGCTAGTTTCCTAAACGAGCGATAAAAAGAAACGCTGTCAAGAACGGTAATAAAAGGCCAGGTAGTAAATATCTGCAATTATTTTTAATTTTCTTGTCAATTTCTTCATTAAGGACGTAGCTAGGAGCAACGGATACCCTAGAGAAATCTTCCAAAACTTCCCGACCCTTCAAACCGAATAGTGAAATACAAAAAATGAATCAGTTGCATAAGAATCCTGATTTATCCGGGGCTTAAGTAAGATTTTGAAAAGCTTAGATAGTTGTCCACCCATCCGAAAATAAATTACAACAACTTTTAGGCAACCCTAAGGATCAAATTGAGTCTACAATTAACGAAATCTGTTGTAAAGATTGTAATTTGAAGTACGTTGGACAAACGAAACATCTAATTATAACTAGATTGAAAGAGCATATAACATCTCAAATACGGTAGAACAGAAACATCCAATGTTGAGCAACATGTCTTTGATAACAACCATGATAACTTAAGATTCATTAGAAATGATACAAATAATGGACAGCTGGATGCATTTGAAAGTTTAGAAATTGCAAAATGTAAAAATAGTACGAATAATGATTAAGGACTTATCCGAAATAAGAGGTGGTCTTTGAATTTTAAATAGCAGTTTAAGTAAAACAGACATTTTTGCAAATTTTCAGTTTCTTACACTCTTTTCGACCTTTGATGCTCTATCTTTTACAAATGCAGGTAGTTACTTATCGTGAGTGTTGAAAATCTGAATTCACTTGTCCACTTTATATTCAAAAGTCTAGAAAGCACTTATTCCATACGAAGCAAATTCCACTACCCCCTTTAGTTCTGGAGAGAAGAGGTTTCCTTTACAAGAGTAAACTTATTTCTGTGTACTTACGCTTTTGTGTACCCTCGGAGAGTAAAATAACAGCAAATTGAATGTAAATACAGAAATAGAAACCTTGAAGGAGATCTGTAAACTGAACAGGATTATACTGGAGAAACATTGAAAACAGATAATAATTTAACTTCAAGTGAAATTCTCCCATCCCAATACATTTTTTTCAGATTAATATATTCTTACTTTATTAACCAATCAAAACGTGTATTTCAAAAAATCGATCAATAGAATTTTTTAAAGTGAAAAAAACGGGTATCGATTTGTGGAATTTTTTTTATTTTATAAGATATATTCGCTAAGCTACGCTACGCTGATGAGGAGCAATAACTCCGAAACACGTGTCCGTAGCTGCATTGTTGTCTCTCTTAAGGTATAAGGCAATAACTTGTTTCTTTATTTAATTATTTAGCCTCATAAACCCCCATCATATTTTACTTAGTGTTTGCCAGGTGGAAATAGAGCAGTACACATAGAGCTCGTCGTACTGATTGCTCTCATTTGAGGTCCTAAATGTGACACATGAAGTATGAAAGTACAAATCGAGTACTGTGCACTGTAACACTAAAAATATTTAAAAATGCACTAGGGCAGAGATCATGGATGTTTTTACTTAAATCACTAAGGTAGATACGAGTACGGTTATAGAACGCGGCACAGGCTGAACTTGCTCGAGCTTCGTCTCGCCCGAGCTTATATACTCTCAGGAGGTTTCGTTAAACGTCCCCATCGAGTCAGGCGGAAACGTTTTTATGTAATTTGGACTTGTCCCCAGACTGCGTGCGGGCTTGGTCTAGAACCGGTTGCTAGCCCCAGCCATTCAGTGCACATACGTAACTGTGTAATAGTCGAAATCCTTTGAAAACCTAATTGAAAATTATACTATTTAATAAAGCTTATAATTTGAAGCAACATCGTTTTTTGGAGGCCCTTATATCACTTTTATTAAGGAAGTTATTGAATGATTTGTGAAAGCTTGAATTTTAAAATTTCAGTAAGCGACTTTACTAATTGTTCCTCAGGCCAGCACTTATCCACGGAGGTGAACGTAGGTCTTAATAATAAGTGCGGTGGGATGTTAAGAAGCAGAAATAGATATTGAAATGCGATTGTGGGGAGACGTGCAGGAAGATAAACAACCGTCTGCCATTTACTACGCAATTATGGGTAGACTTGAGATCGCGGAAATGAATGTATGTAAAAGTTTTATTTAAACGAATTAAAATCTGATATTTGTGGTATGTGGAGAGTATGACGTGTGGAATGACCATATACAGGGGAAATATTTTTAAGGTTGAAAATTTTGAAATATTTTTCTGTAAAATATGGAGTTTGACAGTTTTGAAGGTTTCGGCGATAGTTCTTCGGGAACTATCGAGTGGGGCTGAATTTTTTCGGATTATTTAGAGAAAAATTGTGGTTTTTTGACAATTGAAATAGAAGGGCTCTTTGTTTATGTGGTTTGACAATTGGGATGGAAAGTTCGGGTAATTTGACGCATTCTGGAATTTTGAGTGAATTTTTTCTGATACGAAGTAGGCACCACAACACTGCCAGATATGTTTATTCAAAAAAATTAATGAGTGAACGTTCGAATTCAATTAAAAGACAGATTAGTTTTGACACCTAACTGTACCTGGAACCAAGAAAACTCAAGTGGATGGTACAAAAATATGCCCGTGAGAGAAATTTTTGAAAAATGGTCTAAAGAAGTATCCTTGAAAATTGAGCTCGATGTCGAAAACAATCGAATAACAAACCATTTATAATCGTTAATATTGATAGGAAATATATATCTCGGCTCTGATTGGAGTTGGAGTTTATTTATTATTTAATCATTTATTTCTAGGTTTTATGCTTCTGAATTAAATAATGCTTTATTCGCCATCAACAAATTTATAATCAGGATCAAACAATGGCATTAACAATGTCAATGTATAAAAGGTCTACGTTTATTATTTAACCTACATCCTCTTGAGACTCCAAAGGATGCTCGAAAGGATGTATTTAAAGTCATTATCTTGTTGACAATGTTGGATAAGTGTGTTTCTATTGAAATGTGGCATATGACCAATAAGTGAGGCAAATTATTTAATACAAAGTAATTCACACAATTAATGCAATACCGAAGCTAGAATTATTGTTCAATATACTTTTGACGGTATTACACATCGAGAATAAGAGTTGCAAAATAGTCGATTGTTTTTATGAAGCATCTCTTAAACTGTAGCTGTTGCGGTTGACAGGTTTGCATTCAGCTCTATATCTGTTATATCACGTGGAAATTATTTATGATTTATCAGCTGCACAACCACTCAAACACTGGCGTCCAGAACGTCACTTCTCTCCATTTTTTATTCACCTTATTTTCTTTTTTAAGAGTGACAGATTCTTTAAATATTAACTTATTTATTTATTTAGCAATACACTACCCAAACAGAGAAACTCCAATTACAGAATAGGAAAATTACAAAAATACTAAACACTAAAACAATATACAAGGTGGTCCAAAATTGTCTCCCGATACATCTGCGGCTAATAGTACATCCAAAAATAATGGTAGTGTTTTATATATAAACTTATTTATAAACATGAATAATAATACTCCTTAAATGGAGGATAATAAATTTCAGTTTCCCTGCTATATCTGCCGACTCGGTTAAGATATCAAATTGATATTTTAAAATTTGTCATAGGCCATCCTAATACTAGTTTACGTGTCAAACTCTCTCTCTCTTCTGCTTAAGGAGTAGTTTTAGGGTTAAAGATTCTTCATCGACTGCAATTAAGACCTATCAATGTGGTTTAATTATTGTTATAACTGTATACAAAGATAGACATCTATAATGGAATGAAATGACCCAACTAGCCTTAAATCATTGAACGTGCCAAAATGTCTTAAAATTTATCAAAACATATAGGTCTACTACGACTCTAGGGCCGGATGGATAGAAGAGTCCTAAGATGGCGAAGTGGCGTTCTGTGTAAAGTCCCAGACATGACACACGACACACTTATCAAAAATACAATGACATAAATATTGCATGCAAAAAATTAACAATACATTCATTTTATTATCTATTCTTGATTACATAACTAAAAATTACATCTTAATATACCTAATTAGAACGGAAATTTAGGTAAATTATGTATATGATGTAATATTGCGCAATGTAGCACCAAGTCAATGAACAGTAGGCTTTGTAGCATTTCACACCCACCTCACTTATGGCATCAGGATGCCGTTAAAGAGGGTGCGCTCATAATATAAATCAAACCCTTGAAGTAGATAATCTACAATCATAATGAAAAAGAATACTTAAATGCATTGCAATATTTCACTAAAAATAACAACGTAAATTTCCTATTCATAAATTCAGTGATAAAAATCTCCGTAGATAAGGTAGGCAGGTCGCAAATGTTCATCAGTATAAGATATCCAAAAAGATAAGGCAGGTAAAATAATATCTATCGCAAGTGCAATTTTAGGTTTATAATCAAGAATGGGAAATAAAATGAGTAATAATAATAAATAATGCAAAGATACTATAATTGTGCAATAACTGCCTGTATGCGGACGGACAGGTAGACATATAGACGCATGGGCATGCGAGCGAGCGGTCAGACGAACAGGTCTGAATTACCCCTATTTTTAGTTTAATTAGCCTTAATTACTCTTAAGTATCCTTATTTTTAATTCAATTACCCTTATTTTTAACTTAATTAACGAGTTAATTACCCTTATTTTAACATAAATTATCTGTAATTACACTTATATGTACCTAAATTACTCTCTAATTGCCCCCTATCACTTGACCCGTGCCCTCTACTCCTACCACGCTAATTACTCATTTAAATTGCCCTTGTTTTTAACTTAATAACTCTTATTTTGACCTAAATTATTTGTAATTACCCTTACTTGTACCTAAATTACCCTTAATTTCTATGTAATTGCCATCCGCCACTCTAATTACCACCCACTACTACAATTACCACATCAATCTAATTATCTCCCGCCACGCTAATTACCTCCCACCACTACAATTGCCCCCCACCACCACTCCTAGGCCCAGCCGTCTTACGTCCCGTCCCCTAAGCCCCGCCTCCTAATTACCACCACCACCCCCCATAAACTGAACACTGCACCGCGCACCGCTCCGACCCTCTGTTATTTCCATACTACTAAGAAGCCGGTGGATATCAAATTCAAAGACTTAATTTCATAATTTTGTTTTCTTAGAAACACGGCTGTTGATTTAATTCTTGTTAATAATAAATTTAGGCTTCTTCATTTCCGATGATCTTTGTCTACAAATTTTTCTCTATTTATACTGCCATTTTGACTATTAAAAGATCTATCAAAATCGAGAAAAAGATAGGGGGATGTCATTAGAAGAAATGTAGATAACGTCTACATTTTTCTTTCTTTACTCGAAAGTTAATATTACATAAACTGTATTTGGCTCGGTATTTTGATATAAAAATATGTATTTTGTGACATGCCATCTTTCGCTGGCGTCCGCAAGTTAATAAGTAGATCAATTCACCGATCTATCAAAAATCAAGGAAAACTACTTCAGATTCTCCGTGTTTCAATGTCTAATCCCAAAAGGGTCGAGAACACCCTCATATACAGGAAAGGTAAGTGTTTAAATCTCCTCACCAGTTTCTGAAGGTGCCGACTACGAAGACCTCATTAGTTTGGCCTTTGGAGTTCGAGAACTTAAGAGAATCTACCAAAATGAATATGCTCAAAATAACTGCGGGCAAAATGTTGACATGATCTTTATCCTATAAGATATTTATACTCTCAGGTTTTAACATGGAACATGTATATAAGGAGGGCATCCCCGGGAGAGCGTGTCGCAGCAGGGGGGGGGGGGGGTCAAATGTAACACTAGGAGAGGAGTTGTGGCATATGAAATTCTGAAAAAATTCGCAACTCCACGAGGGGTGGGGGGTTGTGATATATCAAATCTAGAATATAGGATTCAGTTTTTTCTTTATAGGCTTATAAACATGTGAACTGGAAACAGTTTGTATTGAATACAAACAGGTATAATTTTTTTTAATACAAATGATTATGTTGGCAATAAAGAAAATTAAACATGTTTGGTTCGAACCGCACGTCAGGTTCAGAGGTAATGTTGATAATGGACATATGGGCTACTGTCCGGTTGAACCACGCGGGCAGCCCGTTTTTCTGCTCTAAAATCGAAAGTTCAGGGGCTAGGTTCACCAAATCGTAGGAGCAACTTATTCTCACTTCCCGAAACTCTCGGATACAATTTAGTTCGAATCGTACGACCGGTTAGGGAGGTAAAAAAATGTTGATCATGAACCTATGGGCGATTATAGTTACGGGGTATGCACGTAATGCTAATTATATTGATCATTTTTTTGCGACCCCGGAGACTTAGAACATTTTTTTAATATTAGTTCTAATTATGCTATCACTTTTTGTGTCCCCAAAAGTGCCAATTATGATGATTAATTTTTAGGATCCAATGTCACTCCGCCACCCCTATAGCCTTCCTATAAACACGTTCCATGTTAAAATCAGACAATATATTCATTCCCCGAGGTAAATAAATTCTTTACTGCTAATAGAAGCATTTTCCGCCAAAAACCCCAAGAGTAAAAATGGCTTTTTTGCCAAAGATCATAATCCCACTCTTTGCACGACGCGAATAATTAAAAACGTATTTATGAGGGGGCAATTTTTAGCCAATGAGGGGTCAAACGGAAAGGCTGAAAAATCTGGAACCTGGCATAATCTATAAAAAAAATTGCGTAGGTGGACCTTAATCGTTGCTGGATCAAAGAACTAATTTTCCACAAATATTTTTTAAATTCGTTAATTCCCTGGGAACTGAAAACGAGTTTAGTAAAAAATCCATTGACATAAAAATGTCAGTTATCACTTTTCCCTCATTTTTCACGCTACAATATATGACTTCCACCAGAAAACTGACGTGGCGTGATAACTTTATCGTCGCTAAAAAAATTGAGATTCAACGCCTCCTTTACGACACGATGAAAATGTCAGTACATAGTTTTTTCTTATAATAAACTCTTCAAAATATTATATGATCAGTGAAACTGACATTGCGCAGTGACCTGAATTTTTACCTGTAGGCAAATTTAAATTTTCTAACCATAATAATTATCGACAGCACGGAAAACGTCAGTTTCTATTTTTTTGTTAATCATATGCATCCATCTCGATAACCCAAGCCAGAAAACTGACATGTCGGGATAACAAAATCGACCATTTTTTCTTTACATATCCAAGAGAATTTTTCGATCATTCCGCAACGTTAAAATCGTCAGTCCACTTGAACTTTTTTGTTAAACTCATCGAGAACAAAAAAAATACAAAAATCACTGGAGCGTAATAAGTCGAGAATCCTGGTAACGGGCTGCCGTACGAGAATATAAGATAAAAATGTATATCAACAAAACAGGTTACGTTTATTAGAAATGATTGCATCATATAACAACTCTCATAATTTAAATGTCAAATTTGATTATATAGCAAACCGTCCTCAAGAGGCCCTAATCCTAAAGAACGACTCTGGGAGTGATTATAAGACTAATGTTTATGCGAACTTCTTAAAACTTAAAATTTAATCAGGAACCAGCCTCACAAGCTTGTAGCATCGCATCGATTCAATTATTCTATACCGACATTCCTGTCTAGTTTTTGGCGAAGGAGCCTGGAAGACAATAATTCATCAGTATTAGAATCAAACTGTTTAAAATTAAGTGGTGTCGTATTGAAATTATACTGTGATATACCCCTTTAACAAGAGAAATTGGGATGTGTATACACTTATCTGTATTACAGCAAATAACTTTGTTTTGTAGACGATGCAATGGCTGAAAAACAAGCATAATACATAAAGATATCTAGTTTCTCGAAGGATGTAACTGCGAAAAATGCTTCCGCGAGTAATATTATCTCATTTCGAAATTCCTGAAATTGCATACTTTAGATATTTAATATCACCACATCACCGCTATCCGATGTAAGACATTTGATCGATACACGTAAATATATCTCAAGAATTCAATTCGAACAGTTTTGGAGCATATAAGTCACTGAAAATAATGTACTCCTCGAGTTCTGGAATGTGATACTTGAATTTTAGGAATGATGCTTCTTATGCAGCACACTTTGGCTGCATTTTATGATAGATATAAAATGGCATTCGAGTTATGTTCATTTTAAACCAGCATAGTAATTAAGAGTATTATTCTAACAATAGCTGTTATTACAGCACAATTTAAACATTTTATGGCTATCTGAGCATACAGATACAGGTCTCGTAAATATATAAATGAACGAATTTAATTCGAATTACTTGCAAGACAGGAGGAGCCAAAAATTGAATTAAATCATAAGTGATTAAAGTTGTTAGAAATTGTTAGCAGAAATTGGTAACAAAGCCTGTGTTACGTGGCACTTCCAAAGTTTGGGACCTCTGTTACACTATTTTAAATAAAATTAACTTATTCGCTCTTAAACGTGAAGTACTTAATAATACACGCTTAAACTTTAAGTGATAGACTAGATTAAACTAGAATAGAATAGAATAGAATAGAATAGAACAGAATAGAATAGGATAAAGTTTATTTATGAAATAAATATAAGATATACAATTCAATGACAAAAACATGTTAATAAACTTGGTATTTCATATAAGTTGTAATGAAGTATACAATACTACAGGAATATTGTATACTTTCATTCCAGTTTAACTTATTTTAATCATGCATGGATCAAGTAGTTCAGTTTTAGATTAGTTCAATACCTGATTAGTTCTTTTTTAACTTTTAATTGTAACTTCACCAGGCCGCAACTTGCGTGCCGCGTGCATTTCGTGCCGTGTGCAAAACCACGTGACCGTGATTTTTGGGTATAAAATAGCTAGCCAGAAACCAGTAAATTCAGAGCTTGGCTTTCACCTTTCTCGAGTGTATTGAACTGAGATAACCGGAAGATCAAGCTACTCCGGCGCCGTGGCAGCCGCTGGCCAAGTATCTGTTAGGGAGGATTCGAGTGCGTTGAACTGGACCTCCTGTCAGGTTGATTCGAGTGTATTGAACTGGATCTCTCCTGAAACAGATTTCTTAGTCGCGTCTGTTATGTCCTGGAACTTCGATTAGAGAATTGGGGTTACGACGACGTACACTCTCTCTCTCTCTCTCCATTACTATGATGTACTTATGTAATAACAAGATTGTCGCAACCTAAGCCATAAAAGATATGGCCACACTGTACATATAATTATTAGGAGAATAAATGTCTTATTTTGGATCTGGATTTTAATTAATAGTAACATTGAACCCTGGAATAATCTCCAAACCAGCTACCCGAGCAAAACAAGCATCACAAAGTGCATCAAAGCACTGTGTATGAAAGAGAAGACACGGTTTTAAAATACATATGAAATATGAAAATATATGAAATATACAAAATAAAGATATAATATGTAATACAAAATATATGACACTTGTAAAATAAAGAATATCTAATGTAGATTGTACAATATAAAATATAATATACACACATATAATCATGTACACATATAAATCATGTGCACACACCATAAATCACATATAGGTAATTCTAAACGAATAACGTTATTGCGACATATTGTGATATTACAAAATTAGAAAGTTATAGAATTATATAAACCTAATTATAGTCACAATTATAATTACAACAATAATAATCTCAATAATAATAGTGGCCCGAAACCTAGAAACTTAAAATAACCTATTATTATATTGTTTAGGGTTAACAATATTATGGATTTCTTCTCTAGATTTTTGTAGGGTATACTGCTTTATTTTAGTTTTTACTTTACTGAATAGTGATATGCGTTTAATTTCGTTTGGTAACGTATTATATGCTCTTGGACTTAGGTAAGTAAAACATCGTTGTCCACAAGTCGTTTTGGTTTTAGGTGGTCTCAAGTTATTATTTATACTTCCTCGTGTTTTGTAGAGCTGTGGTTGACACTGATATAAGGCACATTGAAAAAAGAATTCTTGCTTAATGACCATTACATTGGCGTCTTTGAAGAGGATATCTAAGGGATAAGTACGTTCCTTACCTAACGTAATTTTTAATATTCTTTTTTGTAAAACTTCTAAATTTTTCAAGTGTATGTCCAGTACTCCTCCCCAGCCAAGAATTCCGTATTTTAAATGAGACTCGACAAGTGAATGGTACAATATTTTTATTTGCTTATAATCTAGAATTTCACTTAAACATTTAAATCTGTACGTGAGTTTTCTTAATTTATTTGATACATAATTCACGTGCGCATCCCATTTTAGTTTTGAGTCAATCACTACCTCCAGATATTTTATTTGAGTTGTAGATGCTACCTTGAAATTATCGTCGACACTAAATTCATTATATGCCGGGGCGGATGTTTCATATAAATAAAAAGGTAAGTATTTCGTTTTGGTTGAGTTTAGTGTTAATAGCTTGCTGTCGAAGTATTGTTTTAGGCTCTTCAGATCATTCTCCGCTTTAATTTTCAGATCTTTCCAGTTAGGCGCTGTGTTGCGGTGTCGTCAGCATAGCTTACTATGGAGCCAGAAGTGTGTAAATCAAATAGAATTGATATATACTATAAATAATATGGGCCCCAAAACTGTTCTTTGCGGCACTCCATACTCAAATGTTTCAGGACTACTTCTCGCGGAATTTATTTCCGTGTATTGTATTCTGTCTGCTAAATATGATTTTAAGAGTTGTTTACTATTATTTCTGATACCCAGATTTTCAAGTGTTGACAACAATTCAGTGTGGCTTACTGTGTCCAAGGCTTTAGTTAGATCAATAAATACAGCTAAGCTTTTAGTATTATTATCTAAAGCCTGGTATATTTTACTTACTAGGAAACCGATAGTATCTTGAGGGTTTTTACCTTTTCTGAAACCAAATTGGGAACGGGATAATAATTTGTACTTATCTAGGTAGTTCACTATTCTCGACTTAATGATTTTTTAAAAAAATTTTGCTATGTTTTCCATAATATTCTTAACATATATACTGCGTGATTTTTTAAGCTGGTACAGCACTTTTTCCTCGTTTTTTATTACAGATAGAGTTTTGAAATTTGCATCTAATGCACTTTGCTTTTATTTTTATGGAAATAAAAATGTTTATAGTTTTTTTCCCATTTTCTTCATCATTTTTTTGTGAACTAGCGCCAGAAAACTTTGAAATGCTATTTTCAAAGACGACAACACAAACTTATATTGATTTGACATGCGCCTACTATGCGTATTGACAGCAATTTTAATCTGCCAAATAACCATTCCATGGGTAACTTGATTTTTAATGCTTCTTATATTTCACCTCAACACCTGAAAGCTTAAAATAGCGTTATCTCAAAAACTTTCGTCCCTAACCTAATACTTTTATTACACATCCTAACTCAGAAAAAAATCTAGTTTTGAAATCCAAAAGAGGAAAAGAAAACCTGTAGTGCTTAATTTGAAAATCGAAAGTTGACGTCACTTCCGATTAGACGGGAAACAGCAGAAAAACAAAAACAAAGCAAATGCAAAAAATGTCTCTTAAATATGCCTGCAAAAATTTCAAAATTCTGATGTACTAATTAAAAAATCTGGTGATGTATATCAGCTGCACTGTTATACAGTAGAGAATATGTTCTCAGTTTTCATCACTTGATGTATTTATCTTTGGCGGCTACGATCTCCCAGAAGCCTCGTGCTTAAACGAAAACTTGGGGTAAAGATAACGTGTCCTCAAGCTTGCTTCTTCAACAGTTTTAGTGGCGCAGTCGTTCGGTTTCCTACATATATACCAGATTAGTCAAGCTCCTAATAACATAGATGTATTGCTAGATCTACTTTTTACAAACAATATGGACACAGTTATTTTGAAAGCCAATGGTCCCCTTTTCCTGATAGCGTCCAGTACACAGGTCATTATTTCTCCATAAATAGGATAAATCTTAATTAATCAAACTCTCTAAAATGTAATGTACCACGACTTTAGAAATGTAGATTTTATAGGACTAAATAATTATTTTGCTTCTATAGATTGGGTCGCAAATTTATGTGCTGGTAATGTAGATCAGGCACTCTTACATTCTGAGATTGTTTACGCGGGTGAAAATTGCCCTTTATATTACTCTTAAATACTTCAAGTCCTTAAGTTTTCCGAAACACTACAATCACGAGTTGAGACGGCGGATTATTGAGAAGTAAATTGCTCATAAACAGATTTGTGTAAACTTAGCAGAACAACTTTGCAGAATTAAAAAATATATAGGCCTATCATTTACTGCTAATTAATCGTGAAAGTAACAATTTTACAATTGTTAATTTTTTAAAATGTTTCGGATGTTCTGCTAACTTGGACAGAATTATAAAACCCATAGGCCTATTATTTGCTGTTAGTTAGCCGCTAATTAATCGTAAAAGTAGCAATTTTACAGTTCTAAATATTTTAAAATTTTTCGAGTGTACTGCTAACTTCACATGGAAGTTAGCAGAATATCTACCAATTCCTTTTTTATTAAAAGTAGATAGTTCAGAATTTGCCGTTTTTTAACCGTAAACGAATGGTGAAAATGAAATTTTAAAAAAATAAAAATTAAGGAGGTAAAACCAAAAAAGGGAATTAAATTTGACTATTCTTTCAGGAATTTTCTATTCCCTCTTTTATAATTAATCATGATATTTTCGAATTTGTTTTGCGAATTTTGCAATTTTTTATCAAGAATTTTAAATTTTTTTCCCCGAAACTCCTCAGAACAGCCATTAAGCTCGTTGGAAAATGACTTTTGGGACTTTCCCCTTTCTATAATTAATCGTGTCGTTATCAAAATTTGCCGTGATGTCTTTACAATTTATTTTGACATTTTTTAAAAAAAAATTTCTTTGGAACCCAGCAGAACAGCCATTAAGCTCGTTTGATAGTGGCTTTTGGGGCTTTGAGTATTCCTTCAGAAATTTACCGATCCCGTTCTTTAATTAATCGCGCCGTGATAATTTTGCAATTTTTTTAGACATTATTTGATTTTTTTCCCCGAAATTCAATAGAAAGGCCATTAAGCTCGTTTGAAAATGGATGGCTTTTGGGAATCAGTTTTATTTCACCCTAGTTATAATTGACATTTTAAAATTTGCCGTGATGATCTACCAATTTTTTATTAATTAAGCAGTTCATATTTTTCTCTAAGCATGTACTAACATTTTTTAAGACTATTTCTCATTTTTCAAAATCGCTTCAAAAATTTCTTTACTCTGCATGTTATTCAGTTTTGTCTCATCCAATTATTTGTTTCTGATTTCACGATGTTTCGCCTGTCCCATTAATGTTGTTCCTTTAAAAATCCTTAATTTTATCCTTGAGTCTGTTGCAGGGACTTTGATTATCATTTTAAAATATTATTTTTTTGGTTTTATCGCCTTAATTTTTATTTTTTTAAAATTTCATTAGCACCATTGGTTTACGGTGAAAAACGGCAAATTCTGAGTTTCTTACTTTTAATTAAAAAAAAATTGGTAGATGTTCTGCTAACTTCCATGTGAAGTTAGCAGAACATCCGAAAATTTTAAAAAAATTAACAACGGTAAAATTATTTTTCATTCTGAAAGTTTTTGCTGGTTTTAAAAATTGATTTTTTTTTGTTTTAACGCCTTAATTTTTATTTTTTTTTAAATTTAATTTTTACCATTCGTTTACGGTTAAAAAACGGCAAATTCTGAACTGCTTACTTTTAATGAAAATACATTTTTGGTAGATGTTCTGCTAACTTCCATGTGAAGTTAGCAGAACATCCGAAAATTTTAAAAAAATTAACAACGGTAAAATTGTTACTTTTACGATTAATTGGCGGCAAATTAACGGAAAATAATAGGCCTATGGGTTTTTCATTCTGAAAGCTTTTGCTGATTTTAGAAATTGATTGATTTTTGTTCTACCGCCTTAATTTTTATTTTTTTTAAATTTCATTTTGACCATTCGTCTACTGTTAAAAAACGGCAAATTCTGAGCTACCTGCTTTTAATTAAAAAAAGTTTTTGGTAGATGTTCTGCTAACTTCCATGTAAAGTTAGCAGAACACTTAAAATTAAAAAAAAACAACGGTAAAATTGTTACTTTCACGATTAATTAGCGGCAAATTAAGGGCAAATAATAGGCCTACGGGTTTTTAGTTTTAGTAAATTTTTTGCTGATTCTAAAAAAATATTTTTTTTGGTTTCACCGCCTTAATTTTTATTTTTTAAAATTTTATTTTCACCATTCGTTTACTGTTAAAAAACAACAAATTCTGAGCTACCTGCTTTTAATTAAAAAAAAGTTTTTTGTATATGGTCTGCTAATTTCCATGTAAAGGTAATGAGGTAATTTTTCACATGCATTAGCAAATAAAAAATAATAGATGATAAGACCGATAAAAATTTAAAGTTGAAAAATAAGGACCACCCATAATGTGACGATTCGTCACATATAACCTACATTTTTAACTAGCATTATAAAAACTTTTATAATAATGAAAGACTAATATTTAATAAAGACAATTCAATTTAATTCGACCCATTAAATTAAAACCGCTGCGCCATTAAAATTCCGTTAATAAAATATTTCACTTGATTAAATACAAAGTTGCCGTGATTTCCGATTTTCAGGAAAAAATTCCCACGGGAGACTCAGTCGATAACGGAATTTCCTTCGGAAGTGTTTCATTAACTTGGCAAATAAACGAGTTTTTGTAACCCTAGCGGAGAAATTAAATACAAAAAAAAAGAAGTTCTTATAATAGAACAGCATAAATTATCGGTTCTTGCGCAGTTATTAAATTGTGAAGTTTATTGTGTCGGCATGATATTTCATATGAAATATAATACCGTAATGTATCTGCATGGAACACTACCATAAAATATTTCATTTTACTGGAACTCTTTTCTAAGATAATAGAATAACAATATGAATTAACATTCAGGTAATATTCTCAGAGTAATTAAAGAAACATGATAATAGGTATTAAGAACGTAGTCTCAGTGTTACGCGGATTATCCATTAAAAAGAATTGACACTGTCAATAAAGAAAGAAATTGAATACTGTCGTCAGTAATATTCTACTATGGTTAATATCCTATATGCAATATATATCATTAGGAGCAAGTATAAGTGATAAAAAATTCAGCACATCTGATTTATTAATTTCGCTCTTGATGTTCCTCGGGGCTCAATGTTAGGTCCAGCATTGTCAATGCTCTATGTAAATGAGTTGTCCAGGCGCATAGCGCATGACTACGTAACAATGTTAGCTGCAACACTGCCACACAATAATGTATGTATCGTCTAACACCAGTAGTTATGTCTAAGAAAGTCCACAATGTATTGCGTTAAGAATACAACAAAGTCATTAAGTACATGATGCTTTGTAATGAAGTATACAATACTACAGGAATACTGTATACTTTCATTCCAGTTTAACTTATTTTAATTATGCATGGATCAAGTAGTTCAGTTTTAGATTAGTTCAATACCTGATTAGTTCTTTTTTAACTTTTATTTCTGACTTCACCAGGCCGCAACTTGCGTGCCGTGTGCAAACCACGTGACCGTGATTTTTGGGTATAAAATAGCTAGCCAGAAACCAGTAAATTCAGAGCTTGGCTTTCACCTTTCTCGAGTGTATTGAACTGGGATAACCGGAAGATCAAGCTTCTCCGGCGCCGTGGCAGCCGCTGGCCAAGTATCTGTTAGGGAGGATTCGAGTGCGTTGAACTGGACCTCCTCTCAGATTGATTCGAGTGTATTGAACTGAATCTCTCCTGAAAGAGATTTCTTTGTCGCGTCTGTTATGTCCTGGAACTTCGATTAGAGAATTGGGGTTACGACGACATACATAGAGGAAATATGTTACACTCTCTCTCTTTCTCTCCGATTACTATGATGTACTTATGTAATAACAAGATTGTCGCAACCTAAGCCATAAAAGATACGGCCACACCGTACATATAATTATTAGGAGAATAAATGTCTTATTTTGGATCTGGATTTTAATTAATATTAACATTGAACCCTGGAATAATTTCCAAACCAGCTACCCAGCAAAACAAGCATCACAGCTTACATGATGTTTATAAAAGTTGATGAATACATTTTTATTTCACATTTCTTTTAGGTTTCCAAAATATATTTATCTATCCTCTGGAGAAAGAAAAATTAAAACGGCTATCAAGAAAATGTACTCGCTAACAATAATAATTGTCGCTTGGATATTTTTCTTGCTATTCAGTAAGCTAAAGGTACAGATGAAATTTATCATAATTTCACACTGACTAAAAATGAAACTGATAATGAAGTCTAATAATATGAGTGTAAATTTCTAATGTATTAAGTAAAAAATAGATGTTATGTACATTGATAAGAAATTACAATAATATATAATCTGATAACCAAGCACGTGCAGCCTGGAATGTGATAAGGGAGTTATCTAACAAAAAGATAAAAAATAAAACAGCAGTTCTTGAAAACAATAAAACAGTAATAGAAAATCCCGAAGCAGTTGCCAAAGCTCAATCGTTTTTTTATCGATGCCCCAAAAACATTGTTGAAAAATATCATCTTCTCATCAGGTAATTTTAAATGAATACAAGTATAAAAGTAAAGCAAATTCTATTTCTTGCTCCTTAGACCCAGTAGGAACTACTGGGTATGTTAGAAAACAACTTAAAACATAAAAAATCCACTGGGCCGGCTGATATTCCGCCATTCTAATTAAAAGAGCGTTAAAATTAATAATATATCCTTTAATCTATATTTTTAACTTATCTTTTCAAAATGGAATTTTTTTTGAAATACTAAAACAAGAAAAAGTAATACCTTGTTTTTAAAAAAATAATCCAATGTCTTTAGAGTATAGTCACTATTCCAATCAAGTTTTTTAAAGGTTTTCGAATATGCCTACTTTGATCATATGACTACATTTTTAAATAAATTTAAAATTTTATAGAATAATCAACATGGTTTCCGCATGGGTATGTCCACAACAACAGCTTCTTACGATAAAATCATCAAATATATTGAAACTGGTGAATGTCCTGTTGCGGTTTTTAGTGACCTTAGCAAGGCATTCGACTGTGTAAATTATGATATTTTACTTAACAAACTTTATGATTATTGCATCGAGGTTCTCCAGTAGTTTGGTTAATCAACTCTCATTTGGTTGAAATGGGCGTACCACAGGGCTCAGTTATGGGTCCTGTTCTATTTATTTTGTATAGTAAACTCAATATAATCTGTAGTTGCTAAAACTTCACATATCATGTATGCAGATGACCTATCTCTAATCATTTAATAAAACTCATCTACCAATCTGAATATCGATATTGGTACAATTGTAGGAAATTAAAACATAATATTTTTAGTCGCAAACTCCTCTATACAATCCTTATTTTACTATAAGGAACGTAACCAAACTGCAACCAACAGCTACTCTCCGGGCTATGTGCCCCGCCGAGCGCTGAATGACAAGTTACAAGCCTGGCGCGTTAAGTGTAATAATTGCATATTACCATCAAAACGCTAATGCTTCGATTGCAACAAACACCAGCCGAAAGACTGATCCTACTTAAAGGAGATCTCTTGCCAGCCGTCACACACCACTTGCAGACTGCAGTTTCGAGCTGTTGGCTCTCGTCAGTGCAAGGTAGGCATGCGACGACCGGCACGAGGATCCTTTGACTACTTGGTACATCCCGGTATTTCTACAATAGCGACATGTAAAATAGTCAGCAGGCGCCATCTAGCGGTCCAGTGTCTGTTGCAATCGAAAAATAAATAGCCTGACTGGGCTTAGCATAGTTCAAATGTGCTTTTAGAGAGCGGAATATTAAAACATAATATTTTTAGTCGCAAACTCCTCTATACAATCCTTATTTTACTATAAGGAACGTAACCAGACTGCAACCAACAGCTACTCTCCGGGCTATGTGCCCCGCCGAGCGCTGAATTACAAGTTACAAGCCTGGTGCGTTAAGTGTAATAATTGCATATTACCATCAAAACGCTAATGCTTCGATTGCAACAAACACCAACCGAAAGACTGATCCTACTTAAAGGAATCGAAGCATTAGCGTTTTGATGGTAATATGGAATTATTACACTTAACACGTCAGGCTTGTAACTTGTAATTCAGCGCTGGGCGGGGCACATAGCCCGGAGAGTAGCTGTTGGTTGCAGTCTGATTACGTTCCTTATAGTAAAATAAGGATTGTATAGAAGAGTTTGCGACTAGAAATATTATGTTTTAATATTCCGCCCTCTAAAAGCACATTTGAACAATTGTAGGAAATGTTTGCAGTCGGCTCATTCAAAATTATTTATATCTCAACGTTGACAAGACGCAAACTAACTAGATTTTATAATAGACAGAATCAGTGCAATGATGAACTGTAAATATCGACAATCGTATTATTGACAGTGCCACTTCAAATACAATTAGTTTTTTGGGCACTCAGATAGACGAACATCTCAACTGGAAAGCTCACTGCAAACACCTGGTGTCAAAGATGAGCTCAATTATTTTTTTATTTAGAAATATGAACAATTAATTAATTTATACTATGCTCACGTTGAGTCACGACTTCGGCATGGTGTCTGTTTCTGGGGCGATTCTACCCTATTACAAACTGTTTTTGTATACAAAAACGGATTTTACGTACTATGGCGGGTCTGTTCAGCACACACACTTCCAAAAATGCTTTAATACAATATAAAATTCTTACTATAACTTGTTTGTTTATATTTGACATGTGTGTTCATATTTTTAAAGACATAGACATAAGTATAGGCATATAGGTATTAGACATAAAAATGATATTCATGTACATTTCTCTAAACTGACAATCACAAACAAATCACCAAACTATTTAGGACCGAAAATGTTCAATAATTTGCCTGATGCATTGAAACAAAATGTTAATTTACATCAGTTTTAAAAAAATTAAATTGTATCTAGCGGAGAAATGTTTTTATTAGTATCCGAGTTCTTTTTAAATTTTAATTCGTTTTCTAGCTACAACGAAACAAAAATTTCTCAACGGTTTTGGTGTTGCATATTTTATTCAAATCATATGTTATCCTAAGATGGTTTACATGTGTGAGAAATTTTTATCGAAATGTGTGACTATGTAAATTTTCAATCTGCGTTTCAAATTAATTCAAATGTGGCAAACTCAATCTCGCAAGGGTTAATATGGATATGAACTACATATGGTGCTAATTTAACACCGAATTAAACATGCTGTGCCCTTGAAACTGCTTGATATGGTGACAAAAATAGTTTTATGTTGATGAGAATATAGCTCAGGATCTTAAAAACACACAATTTAATTTAATGTTAAGGATTCTCGTTCAAAATGTGAATTATATTGTTACGTGTAAACTTCCTTACAGGCAGAGGTCTCTGTAGACAGTTCCCTTAGTAAGAGAAGCCAGCAATAGAATGGTAGTTCGCCAGTGCCAGAAGTGGCGCCACCAACAAGCTTGATATTTCCTACCATAGAAATTAAGACGAGACTAGAATAAGATGGGTGGATCTGGAATACCAACCACGGAGTATAAAAGAAACCAACGCAGTAGAGTAGTTCTAGTTCAAATAAGCAAAGTGATCTGATCAAGAGAAAGAACAAAACGACCATAATTTGGTAAAAATTTTCAGAGAAAAAAATGTATAACTATTTTAACGTTACGCCACATAGTCTCCGTCCCTGCATTATGCCAACTAGTTGTGATATAAGGAACTATTCATATGCCAAATTTGATCACAACCGTTACAACCGTTTTAGAGAAAGAAATTATTTAATTCTAATAACCTTACCTCTAGCCCCCCTGCATTTTTCAAGACCATTGAGTACTAAGGTAGTATTTATATGTTAAATTTGAATATCGTTAGAGGCGTTTTTGGGAAAAAAATTACTTTGCATTTTGAAACGGTTTTAAGGTTAACTCCATCTATATTTGAGCTAGGTTCAATTTTGCGATTTCTCCTTGAGCCTTGACCATTCAGAATACGCACCAAAAATTTGGGTAATATCGATTCAGTAGTTTAGGTTCTAGCTACAACCACAGACGGCAAACGGCAGACATTTTTTGAAAACCAGTTTCTCTTGGTTTCAGAGGAGCTGAAAACGTGAAAATTCGTTAAAAACTCGAATTTTCTTGCACGATCACCATACTTTCCTACATACTACGTATACGAGAAAGTAAAAAGAAAGATTATGTTATAATTTGGCTTGGTGTTGCCGTGGTTGGCTGTTGGGTTTGCGTTAGCCTGCCTTGATGGGTTATTATTGTATGTTCTTTTGAATGCCAATCCTTGTGATAGTGCCACTGTATTGTTGGACAATATTTGCAGGGTGTCGGTGGACCATTTCTTCTTGTACTTTATTCTGTTCTTGGTTGTTCTGGATTGGCCGCCGTTTTGGACTAATTAGGATTGTAATTGTTGATTCGTGGTTGGACGGGCATTGCTTCTTTTAAATCGTTTTCGATTCGTTCTGCAACGTCTACGTCGCGTGCTCACGGCTACATCCAAACACACGACTACATCCAGAAACAATTGTGAAGGATGAAAAAGAAAACAAAAAATAATGAATAACAACAGATTTTTGAAATGACGTGTCATTTTATAATAATGTTTTTTCTGCATTTCCATAACGTTACTTCTTGACCCCTAAAATAAAAACTTTATTAAACCTTGCAGTTGCCTTTAATTATGTAGTAGTCTACCAGGTCTTCGATGTAAGTGTTTAATCTCGAACGAATTTATGGAAGTAATTGCTCGAGGATTTTTCACTTTCATTTCCTCTAGTTTTGTTGGAGCGCATCGTTGAAATCTTTCTTTATCTTCTTTTTTATTCTTTGTGATAAAGATACATTTTCGTCTCTTGGCTGTTTTTCTCCAAATAAACGCGTAGCGGATTGAATTAGGCCATCTGCGGAATCGTATTTATTTTGTAGTCGTTCAATGAAAATGTTGTGTCTGTTATCCAGGAATTTATACGGTTCGTCTTCTTTCAGCTGAGCTTTGATGATTTGTAGTTTGATAGCTGGATCTGTGCATGTTTCTGCTCGAAAATATTCTTCCATGCGTTCGATAAACGCTGTTGCGTTTTTGTGTTCCAGGCCTCGAAATTCAGGTAGTTATGGAGTTTTTCTTTCAGATGCTTGTTTCATTGCTGCCGCTACGCCTTCGTCATCCTGGCGAGTAGTTGTTCAAGTGCATTGCCTTCTTGTGCTAATGGTTGTCTGCTTTGGTCGGGAATATCTATTGTAACTGATAGATGTAGTCTAATTTGTTTTGCTGAGGTGTAAATTTTTTTTTATACATTTATTTAACGTCGGCCTATTCCCGCTACTGAGGCCTAACACCGACGCCTGTAGACGAGCTACTCCCAACCAGGAATTTTGCCGAACCTCTTCCCTTAAGAAGAGTGGGGATCTTTTACTTGCCTAACATTTAATAGACAAGGGACCGACGGCTTTACATCCCCTCCGAAGGATGGTATATCCCCTATACAACCCTCGTCTAAGGTTGTATAGCTTCCGCGCATACACTGATATACAAGCCGCTGGAAGATGTGTGAGGCGAGGACGCGGTCTTCGTTGGAACGGTGACCCATCCAACTACTAACCGCGCCTTACGTTGCTTTGCATCGCATATCGAAGTATGTACATAGTAAAGACGCAGCCACGCTCGCCCCTGAGGTGTAAATGTCGCTATATCTTGGACGTTTGTGGTCCCTGGCCTCTTGTTCTCATTGGACTGGGATTCGAATTCAAAGCGTTGCGCGTTTTCCTTGATAACATTGATTACTAACAAAATATGACACGTTATAGCCAACAAAGCAAAATAGAAAACATTTAGTATCTTGACGCGAAAAATTTTAGACAAATTCCGCGATCGGTTTGACCAACGTTAGTATCTGAAAATAGGCTGTTTTGTGCAGGCGACAGAACAAGCAATATTTCTCTGTTACATTTTAAATAGTACTTACATAGAAAGCACATTAAGCTGGAAAATACCCATATTGTTCACGTTCCCCGCAGAAAAAACATCTAAAGTTATTATAGGAAATTGCAAAAGCCAGTCTATTATGTCTTTACTGCTTCAAATAAATTAAATAAAACTTTGACATCATATAAGTAAGACATATCTAAATCTTAAGCAATATGAAGGAAAAATCCATACAATTTGCAATGATTTACGGTATTTTTCGCATATCATAGGTAAAAGTATACTGAAATTGTTAACTCACAACAAATTTGCTATTTTCAGTACTTTCTTCCCAATACTTTATATCTTCCTCTTCGTACACCAACTCAGCACCGACATAATTCCACCACTCTATCATTCAGTTCACCTCTATCGTCTTTGCATGAATATGGATGTAATATTCGTGATTATAACTAAATTTAATTCACACGAAAATTTATATAGGTGAAAACTTCACATTAAGAAAATTACTATTAGAACTGATTAAAACTTTACGGGACCCAAACTTCCTTATTGAAACTGTTAAATTTAGAACATTCAACAAATTTCATTATAGAATCAATTACGTTAAAAACCGTCGGGCATAGAATTTGCAGCTAACGATATTAATTTAGTTCATTACAAAAATTGTAATTGCTTACGGCGTTATATTTTTATTATCCACATAACAACTTTTACTACTGCACTATAACATTAAAAACGTTACAAATATAAAGTAGAATAAAGTACTTGAGTGCTAGAGCTAGAACGCCTTAACTTAATTTGAGTTCACCAGCAACAGCCTGTTTGACAAAACAAAAAAAACTAGGGTGTAATAAAAGCTCATTGCAACTGTAATTCAAATTCCAGACGGCTCTTCTGGATTTTGCGATTTAATAACATATACAGGGTGGGGCAATAGTGTGTCGGACCTAGATATCTCTAGTTCTACGATAGCTAAAAAGTAAACTAGATAAAAAAGTCCATAACTGGAAATTATTTTCGAACATACAGGGCGAGCCAAGACGAAATTACAAGACCACGTGCCTTTTTTTAAATGGAATGCTATGTATATCAGTACATTTTTTTAATCCTCTTTCTAGGCTCTATTCATTCCTATATTAACATTGACCAGTTAACTGATATAAAAAACAATTAAAACTAGTTAAAGCTCTACTTAAGCTTTGAACACCTACTAATAGTATTAGATTTCATCTGTATTCTTGCTATAATATCCTACGTACTTATTTGTTGAAAGTTACAATTAAATTAGAGGATATTCATTTGATTGAATTGAATGAATATCCTGACGTCAACAAGTGATGACACTGCAGCCTTACGGTCGTGACTTCGGGGGCCAGACGATGGTGGTGGGTTTATAGCCTCCCTAGACCGTGGAACATTTCAGCCTAGTCTATGGAGCTTTCTAACCTAGTCCCAGTCCGTAGAAGTTCTAACTCAGTCCGTGGACCCATTTACAATCCACCGAAATTCTTGTACGATACTGCAGCTCAATTGACAGGGAAACTGCGGGTGCCGCGCCGTAAACATGGGCTGAAATGTTCCATCATGTGTTCCCATTGCGAAGGTCAAACTAGCTCCAATGTCGAAGCACTCAGAATTGACATTGAAGAAGACATTGATGAACATATTAACATCGATCTCGAGGAGTTTTTTAACGTTGAGATATCAAATGAAGATGATGAAGGGACGGGAGAAGCTGAAAAGACAGAAAAACCTGAAGATATTGGAGAGATTGAAGGAACCAAGGAACATCAAGAAATCAGAGAACCAGAAATAGCAGAGCAACTCGATCTTGGGCATCAACCTAAAACGCAAAAGGAGGAGAATGGTTGTTTGAATAACAATATATATAATATGTTGCGTAATCCTGAATAAACAATCATTTTATTTCACCAGAATTTGTGTCTTAAATTCTTTAACTGCCACATTCATAATAATTTCAACTTTTTGCTCTGTTACGCTGATGTGACCCGCGACTCGCACCTTCCCACGGTTCTATTTTCAAAACTATTACACCAATCGAAAAAAATGTTGAGCCCTTTTTTATGTAGAATTTAGTGGAGAAGAAATTTCTACTCTTGATTTTTTGTCGTATTATTGATATTTTCGGAGATATTAAAAAAAACACAAAAATTTACCCTTTCAATTGTTTAAAGAATATGTTCCGGGCCGAATTGGAAGGGGCATTTTCAATAATTATCTTTCTAAACATAAAAAGAAGCGATAGAAAAAAAAAGCTTCCTTACGAATTTTTATGATAAAAAAAACTCTGACGCCTGGTCTATTAATCCTACGAAAAAGGTTCGCCTTCTGTGGGTTATTCTAATGTTTATTTACTGTTTTTGTTTATTTGCTTACTATCTAGCTATTTGTAAAAGTTGCTTAACTACCATTTACATCTACATATATATGTATTTATTTATTTATTCATATTATAGACACATTTTTGGATAAATAAAGTATTATATTCCACTCTAAGAACTACTTAAGTGAAAGGAAATAGTTTATTCAAATAAATACAGTATATAGAAAAATCGTTTATTGTGTTCCGCAAGGCATCGCGTTGGGACCAATCTTATTCACACTGTATGTTCATGACTGAAATGTCAGTTTAGCTGTGAATACGGAACGTTGACCAAATATTCAACGTTCTTTTGCGGTTGAAGCTTATTTAAAAAATAACTATTCTGTTGTAATCACCTAGCGTTTATTTCGTCATCACTTTCATTTTAATCCACGAGATCCAGTTCCCAGTCGAATAAAATTAACAAGCGGATACACAAGTACGCAGTACTGCTTCATGTATCAGAGAAAAACCAAAAGGAAGAATTCGTTCTGTGCGCACACTTGAAAATGCTGAAAGGGTACGAGTAGCTGTGCTACCAAGTCCTAAACGATCTGCAAAATGACAAGCATTAGCACTCAATATTTCGCCGCATTCTAAAAAATTTGGAACACGTGTTGATTTTTCCGAACATTTCGAAGGGCTATTCACTGAAAACCTGAATATCGTTGATTGCTTGCTGATGTCAAATGAAGCTCATTTTCATCTTCCCCGATATGATATGAACAGACAGAACTTTCGCTACCGGGCGACGGAAAACCCTCTGAAATTGCACGAAGTACCGCTTCATAGCAAAAAGGTTACTGTGTGGTAAGCAGTATCTGCCTTTGGAATTTTTGGGCCATTCTTGTTTGAGGAAAATGACACGATGGTTACTGTTACATCACAACAGGTACTGCGTAACTTCGTAATGTTGGTGTGGATATTCGAAGAATATGTTTTAGTAGGACGGAGCCATTTCCCATACTGCTAGGGATTCTATGACGATTTTGTGAAGAGTGTTTCCTGGTCATGTCATTTCGAAATTTGGTGACATCAACTGGCCAGCACGGTCACCGGAACTCTCAGCTTGTGATTTCTTTTTATGGGGCTACTTAAAGTTAAAAGTTTTCGTAATCGACCGCAACCTTTGGAACAATAAAACATAATATTCGAACAGAGATTAACGCAATCTCAATTGAAATGTTGGAGCGGGTGACGAAAAATTTTCCTGCTAGGCTTCAAGAGTGTCAGCAGCGAGGAAATGGTCATTTGACTGATGTAATATTTAAAAAATAAAATTTTCGTGTTTTCTTAAGAACCTTATGCTTAATTTTCAAATAAAAATTTAGCCATCCGCTATTTAACAATTCACTTGGACTTGAAGGTCCACACTATATTCACGTTCTAAATAGCTAAGAGAACTATTATGTAAATTAAAATATAAACATAATAAAATTGTCCAAATGCGAAGCTTATTCGAATGTTTATTTACACGGCTTACCTCGTATTTAGATTTAATTGCATACTTGCCCAAGGGAAATGTCAGCCTTTTCCATGACCATAAAATAATGTTTTAAGAGTCAATATTACCTTTTTGCGAAACGTTGGAACAGGTAAAAGTTTATTTTTATTTTAAATTTAAATTGAACGTATCACTAAAACAGAAATTGCTCCAGGGAACGGAATGGTAATGAAGCACTGAAGCAGTAAAGGGATATTAAGAGACCGAACACTATATGTTTGAGCTATATATTTCCTCCATGAAAATCTCATAACGACTTCACGAAATTGTACTTACACAAAACTTGCCGTGGAAAATTCAAACTAAATACTGTGAATAATCCGAAACAAATATACGTAGAGGGTTATTCACTATATTTTGACTCTTCTTTACCATTCATTGATGGAGATAACTCGAAGGAGAGATAGAACGCAAAAAAATTAATAGGATATTGTCTAACCAATAAAAGAACATTCATAATATTAATCAGAGTTTTAAAGGGTTAGGTCTTCAAGCATGGAAGATGCATCTTTAAATACCAAACAAAATTTGTTGTTCACAAGAAGTCACTTCATTACGATAATAAGTTAACAAATTGCTAAGCTCGAGAGTGGTGAGAATCTAATGAATAAATGCACAGCACTCCTATTTATAAACTAACTCTAGTCTAGTAAGCAAAAGATTATACAGGGTGTCTCACCGGGAACTGAATCGATCGATATAGAGAAAAGTACGCATCAGAAAATTTTGAAAATTTAGATAATTACTAATATCAGTGTGACCAATCGAACTAAAATAATTACAAGCAGCTGGCACTTCCGCTTATACCGGAAGTCGATACCAACTTGCCTATTTCAAATGGAACACCCTATATATTTTAGGGTTTTCGAAAAGAGCATAAAATTCTGAGTCGAAAATATGTAGCATATCCTATACCTAAACCTAGCCGTTTCAGAGATATTTGACATTTTATAGAAAATTTGACAGGTGCAACGGTTTGCAAGAACCGTTATAACTTTCTTCGTGTAAAAGATCCTCATTTGCTTCTTGTCACGTAAAAAGAACACAAGGAGAACTACGTTCTACAACTGAAATAAATTCAATAATATCATACCAAGTGTTCCGTCTTTCACGTTATATTTTGTCAACTTCAAACCGAGAAAACTTGTTTAGGTCAAATGGAACACGCTGTATTTTTTACGTCAAGTTGTGTAAAATTGAATTATTTTTTTTGATATTAACATTGAGGGGGTTAAAGTTACAACTTTTTGAAATATTTACGATTTTATTAGAAATTCATGAATTATTTCATCAAAATAGCCATGATTAGAAACAATCAATCAGTCATTATCTTATGTCAAAAAATGCCAGCACGTTTAAATTATACCAACGAAAACTTTTTAAATTTGTTTATTATTTATGGAGAATGTGATAAAGTAATATCAAGAACTTGCAGCACATTTGCTACTCGATATCCACAAAAACGCAAAATAACACTAACACTGTAACATGCGTATTAATCGAATTGAAGATATGGCATGAACTAAAATAGCAGAGATAAGATCAATTTAAAATATGATTTCATTTTAATTTAATAATTGCTCAAAATTCCGCCCTCGAACCTCGACACATTTTTCGCACCTTCGGATTAGTTCCTCATGGGTAGGTAGCTCTTCTAATTGAATCGTTTTGAAATGCATTTCTTACTCTTTGCATACAATCTTCAATGGTTGTTAATGGGCTCTCATAAACTTTATTTTTAATAGTTCCCCAAATGAAATAATCCAGAACTGATAAATCGGGCGAGCGAGGAGGCCATAAGAAAGATCCATTATTGGCAATCCATTGATCATAAAAAGTTTCTTGTAAATAATTATTAATTAAATATGCGTTATGTGGGGGAGCACCGTCGTGCTGATAAAAATGTTTCTATGTTCGGCGAGAGGTAAATTTTTGAAATAGTTATTATTCAAATTTTGTAAGATATTCAGATATCTTTCACCTAAAAAAAAAACTAAAAATTTACCTATACATATTAGCAGAAGAGAAAATTTAATTTCCCTGATAAAATTGTAATGCCACCACTCTATCGTTTCTTATGGCACAGTAAACATTGAACTGCCAACTTTCCTGAAAGTTTCGCTCTCTGAACATCGTGGCCCTCAGACCTTATTAGAATAAACTCACAAAAATTCTGTCTTCTTAGGAAATCTGTTTCTTTTAATCCTTGAACCATATGGAATGAAAACGGGTGAAACTTATGTTTTAATAAGATTCTGTGAATTGAATCCTTGCATAGTCCCGATTCCAGAGCAGCTTGTCTTAATGACATCCTTGGAAATGCATGAAAACATCCCAGAATGACTATTTCAATGTTTTTGTCATCAACAATAGGCTTTCTTCTTTGCATTTTTGCCTTGACAGAGCCATAATTTTTAAAATTTTCCAGTATGCGTTTTACAGTTTTTGGTGACGGTTTCCGTTTTTCTGGATATCGAGTAGCAAATGTGCTGCAAGTTCTTGATATTACTTTATCACATTCTCCATAAATAATAAACAAATTTAAAAAGTCTTCGTGGGTGTAATTTAAACGTGCTGGCATTTTTTGACATAAGATAATGACTGATTGTTTCCAATCATGGCTATTTTGATGAAATGATTACAACAATTCATGAATTTCTAATAAAATCGCAAATATTTCAAAAAGTTGTAACTTTAACCCCAATGCTAATATCAGAAAAAAGGGAATTCAATTTTACACAACTTGACGTAAAAAAATACAGGGTGTTTTATTTGACCTTAACAAGTTTTCGCGGTTTGAAGTTAACAAAATGTAACGTGAAAAACGGAACACTTGGCATGATAGTATTGAATTTATTTCAGTTGTAGAGCGTAGTTCTCCTTGTGTTCTTTTTATGTGACAAGAAGCAAATGAGGATCTTTTACACGAAGAAAGTTATAACGGTTCTTGCAAACCGTTGCACCTGTCAAATTCTCTATAAATGTCAAATATCTCTGAAACGGCTAGGTTTAGATATAGGATATGCTATATTTTCGACTCAGAATTTTATACTCTTTTCGAAAACCCTAAATTAACTAGGGCATTCCATTTGAAATAAGCAAGTTGGTATCGACTTCCGGTATAAGCGGAAGTGCCAGCTGCTTGTAATTATTTTAGTTGGATTGGCCACGCCGACATTAGTAATTATCTAAATTTTCAAAATTTTCTGATGCGTACTTTTCTCTATATCGATCGATTCAGTTCCCGGTGAGACACCCTGTATAGTCATTAAAATTTGTCAGCAAAGATAACGGTGTACACATAACTAAAGACACTGGTAATTTTACAAAAAATTGTAAGAAACAAAAAAATTTTAGAAACCCACGAAAAGAAGAGAATATTTTAGATATTGTTGAGGAACTTCCAAGTATTAACATCCAACGCTTGGCTTTAGAAGACAGTGCGTCTCGAAGTATTGTGCATCGGGTTGCAATAGAACCATTTTTTTGCAAGAAGTGTAAGAATTGTGACTGATGAGTCTGTCGAACACGTCTTAAAAATAATCTACCAAACACTTTTCTATGATGCATGCAATCTAGATAGTAGCTAGCTACACACTCATTCATATATCCAAATAAATCAGTGTGCAGACACTCCAATTATCAAGCCACCCCACTTGCCCGATCTAACTCCCTTAGATTTTGAAATTAATCGCTTCAAATTTATATTGAGGAGTAATTTTAAAATATAGTGTTTGAACACTGCCATTTTAAACATTCGCTCTATAAAAAATCAACTTTCAAATATTAGTTGCTTCTATTATTATAAGTTACTCAAAAACGTTAGCTCCTATCATATTTAACAATTTAATTACAGGAGTCTAGCTCGCCGTCTAGAACATCTGAAGAGAATCATTGAACAAACCTAAGCAAATATACTTGAACGGACATATAAATATATAATGTAGTTGTAAACTAACTAAATTCTCATTAAGGTTAAATCGAGGGGTAAACCGCTGGGAATTTTGGTGTACAAACCTCAGGAATTGCGGGAATTTTAGAGGAATTTCGGAAATTGCCAAGGAAGTGCAAAGAATTTCGGGAATTGCCGAGGAATTGCTAAGAAATGTGTGTGTATCACAAGGAATTGGGGGATTGCGACGTGTTATGGAAAGGTTTGCGCCTGCGCGTGTAATAATAAAATGCCTAGTTTCGTATTACCCACCATTGCAGTCTGTGACACGAGGTACGAGACATGTAAAATGCAAAACGAACAATGCAAAAAAATCATTTCCTCGGTAATTTATAAATATTACTCTAAATATCAATCCAAAGAAAATATTCTTTAAAAAATATATATATTTCAGTTTGTAGTTATTATACTGTTTATTTTGTTAAAACAGAATTTTTTTGTTTTTTATTTTAATATACATGTTTTTATAGGCATATTTTTATATGCACCTATATAATTAAATAAACCACTTTTATTTTTAAAAGCTTTTATTAAACTTGCAATGTTTGTTAGTTAGTTTGTTTAGGGCAAATCTTGCAATCAAAATTTCGATTAGTTCTAGTTAAGCTAGAGCTTTGAAATTTTGATGTGTATAAGTAATCGATATATGGGGGTTCTCGGGTTCGCTGATTACGAATTTGTAGTCAAAAATTTAGTTCAGGACGACGACTTCAAGAAGACGGACGACTTTACCGTTTAAGGTTCGATTTAACTCAAAATCGATATCTGGGGAGTTTCTAGGTCGCGGATTATGAACATTTAGTCAAAATTCAGAAGTGACGACTTTTGTCATTTAGAGCCCAATCGATCAAAATCGATATCTGGGGGTTTTCGGGGTCGCGGATTATGAATTTCTAGTCAAAAATTTAGTTCAAGATGGCGGACGACTTTACCGGTTATGATCCGATTCGTCTCAAAATCGATATCTGGAAATTACAGCATTTCAAAAAACTAAAACGTAAAAAATAAAATTATATAAAAAAAATATTTAAAAAAAAGCTTTTATTTAAATGCTCTAAAAAGTAGAAAATAAACTTTGAAGTAAATCAAACCCATCATTTTGTTACATTATATAATTTTTTTTGTGATATAAAAGCTTGTCGCGAGCAATCTCCTTTACACAGGAAAATCTCGATGGACTCGAGGACTTTTTCCAGGACCGACAGGAGGTTAATAGGACGGTAACTATTACCTGGTTTTTGGGCTTGTTGGGCTTTGGGATAGGAATGATTTTAGCCATTTTCCAACGGGTGGGATAATGGAGAGCTTTGTTTCTATCAAGGCTGTTATTTTTTATGGTAGTTTGTTCATGTGTACGTAGGATAGGATCTCTCTCTGACTGAGAATAGTCATTCAGATATGGATTCGGAAAGGTATAAAGCGGCTTGGTTGACTTTCTCAGGAGTGGAGCATGAGCAGTCAGGATTAAATTTTAGGACCTGGGAAAATGAAGAGGATAACCTCGAACAATCATAGTTAGTCTCTTTTCGTCGTACGTGTTCTTTCAAGTACTCTAGCATAATTTGAAATTCAATTAATACTGGCTCGTGGTCGCTATTTAGTGCCGAGACTAACTTCGGTTTTTGACGGGCAGTGTATATGACTTGTTAAGAGACTGTCTATGATGGACGAGGCTGGTTGAAGACGGGTAGGTTGGAGGAGCGAAAGGATATTTAGGTGAGGGTTTTTCACTAGGTACATATACAACGCCTCTCCGGAATGATTCAAGGCCCCGCTGTACATGTTTCAGTGGGGATGCTTTGAGTTTAGGTCGCCAAGCAGGATAATTTTGGAATTGAAATTATGTATTACGTCTAAGTCTCGTATGTCTAGTAATGTCTTCGGTCTGCAATAGGTGGATAGTATTAATATTTCATGATTTTGTATGTTCACTGTTATAGCTGTTGCTTCCAAGATCGAAAGCCCCGGAACTATCGTTTCCCTTTGCTTCAGTCCCCGCCGGACGATGAGCGTGGTGTCGCATCCTCGTCCGATCTACGTACGATTTATACGGGTAATTGCAGGAATTTATAGGGAATTGGCAGGAATTTACAGTGAATTGCACAAATTTCCAAGGAATTTTTAACAAAGGAATTGTGGTGTACAAAATTTTTTAGCGGTTTACCCCTCGGGTTAAATTGAGTTAAGTGAATGATACTAACGATTTTATTTAGCACTTGTTAGTTTCTGTGTAGTTAAACAGTTAAATAATTGAAGTTTGCTACAAATGAATTAAAGGATAAATCTTTAACAAAGGCTGCGATGAAACATATATCTTTTTTGTTGTTCTTCCCATGCTACCATAAAACAAAACTGCTATTAATATATTATTCAACTAACTGCTCCGGCTCATTTCCCTGTGTTATTGCGGTTATCATTAGGTTTTGCTCACCGCATCCTAAACCACTATCAACGACACATTAATTAACTAACCCGGCAACAATTTATCGGTGTTATTCCGATATTTTATTTCCTTTATGACTAAATGTCATTTATATTTCAGTGTTCGCCAAAGAACTAATTTCAAAAGACCTATTGATTTATATTGCTTATTATAAAATTTGCTAAATTTCAGAAACACATGACAGATTACGTCCGTAAAAACTGAATACGTGAACTACGGGTCCCATAGTAGATCCACCCGTATCTCTTATTTTTATTAATGACTTGCCATTACAGATAGAAATGACACATCTGTTATAATTTGCAGTGATACTATACACGGGTCTAGGCATCTACAAGGTTTTTCAATCAATATGTTACCGCTAACGATTAATTTTCTTTACGTTAAATACAACTTCACTCATATCTTGTACGCACAAAGTTTTATTTCTATCTCTACATTTGTTCAAAAGATATTTGCCCATACTTACTTCTTAATTCATTAATATGCCTATAATTGCGACCCTAATTTTTTTCTGTAGCACGCGCAATGTAATAATGAATGTTTGAGTTGGTTGCAGACCAACTTTCAAACTAACTTGGTACATCCTGCTTAATAGATTTAGCTTCCAGTCCCTATTAATATGATGGAATTAATAATACGGCTTGTTCTACTCTGGCAAGAAATTAATGCTGCGTTACATGACACGGAGCATTGATAATGGCAGTTCCTTGATCAGTTTCTCAATTAAGGGTGGAGTCTCCGTTATAATTAGTTATCATGTTTGGAGACGAGAGTTTGATTAGGTAGACAGCACTGCTCAATTACACTTTTGTGTCCTCTCGAGATGTAATTACTTCCAAAGTAGGGATTTTAATCGGAGTAATTAATATATAATCCAATTGTTATTCCACACTCTTGAAGGTTTGCCTTAGGGGCAGTTACTGCCTGCTTTGTCGAGGCGGCAAAAATCATAATTTATAACTATGAAGTTACATTCGTTTAAATCTAAAATTACTTTTTACTTACTTTTCTCTGAGATTTTCTTTTCTAAATGTGACAATGGGTAGGTATGTCCCATCTAGGTCTATTTGATGTTTAAAAAGCTTAGCTCGCAAAAAGTCGAAAATTCTATATCAACTACTTCCCATTCAAAATTATCGAATTCGTCTTAAATCGCCGTCGACGACGGTCGTGTTTTTAAAACGCTCTCTGAAGCCAAATAATTCATAATGTTTTCCAGTGTAACTAAACAAAGAAGAAAACAGCTGCTGCACTAATCGTTAAACATAAATTAACCTTTTATTTGCAGCATTGGAAAGGCTAATTTTGTGTTTTATTTATTTATATTCGCTCAACAGATTTTTACAATCTAATAACAGGACAACTCAGAAAAATAACATGAAAGATATACAAACATATTAATTTGAACCTACTAACTAGATTCAAAATAACACAAAACGGAAACATAATTAAAATACCATAAATGCAAATAACTATGGGAAACAAATAAAATATGAATATAATTTAGACTTAAGTTGGTACTTAAATGAAGCTCTTAAATGACATATATTCTAGATAGTAATAGTATCCAGCGCACCACATTTAAGACTTACTTGAGTGAGTCTGTATACAAGTCGCAATTGCAAGAAACTTTATTAAAATACTTTACATAAATGGGTGACTTCATAAGAACATTAGATCTAGTTGAGTCAATATAAAATCTTGCCTTGACGTCTACCTAGGAACCAAAAAACTTAATTGTGATAAGAAGTCAGGACAATCAACGTTGTGCTGGACTAGGTTAAACAAAAATTTTATGGTTCGTCTCTGCTCGAGAGTAACAAAATTAAATTTTAATAGTAGAATATTATAATCAATTCCCCTTTCAGGGTAGATTGTAGATTGTTTTATGGGGTCGTTTGGCTTCGAACAGCCTTACTTCACTTCGACCTAAAAGATCTTTTGTGATTTACCCTACATCTAGTTGTTGCCCAGAATTCCAAGACTTTTTACAAAGCTTGTGATTTTCCTGGGGGCTAATTTCCCTATGTCTTCAGGCGTTAATTCCGCCTGTTCTAGGAATTTTAGCCTAATGCGGACTAACACCTTGCATACACAAAGTATATGTTCCGCAGTTTCAGTTGCAGTATTGCAATATCTGCATTTGTTGTCTACTGCCTTGCCCATATTCTTGAGATGATATCTCAAGGGGCAGTGGCCAGTTAGAAGGCCTGTGATTAGCCTTAATTCGGACTTTTCAAGTTCGAGAAGCCTTGTGACATTCTTTGTCGAATAAGTTATAAACTTTTTCGCTTGTCTTTGGCCTGGAGTATTCCTCCAGTAGGACTTCTTCTGGTCCTTTTCCCACTCTTGGATCTCCTCCGCTATGTCTCCTTTGGCCAGGCCACAGAACGGTTCGGGTCCAATGAATGGTGCTTTAGATCCTTTTTTGCAAGGCTGTCAGCAAGTTCATTTCCTTGTATTCCCTCATGTCCTGGCACCCACATCAAGGTAACCTTGTTGTTGTTGGCCAGTTGCTTCAGGGATTGTCTACATTCCCAGGCAATTTTAGACTCAAAGGTATAGGACCTTAGAGCTTTTAGTGCTGCCTGGCTATCAGATAATATATAGATCTTTGCCCTTCGGATGCCTTTATTTAGGCATTCCTGGGCACACAGATCTATAGCGTAAATTTCTGCCTGGAAGATGGTTGGGGTGTTACCGAGGGCTTTGGATAGCCTACATTTAGGCCCTGCTATGCCCACTCCTACCCCTTCAGCCATCTTAGATCCATCTGTATACCAGATGAGTGACCCTTGTTCCAATCGCAGTGCCTCTATCTTGCTCGTCTGACGGCTTTCAATTAGCACGTCAAACGGGCAGTCAAAGTCTTGTTTGATTGGCATTGAGTCAGTGGGTTTGGTCATGGACTTCAAATGGATTAACTCCAGAATCCTTAAGTGACCAACCAGATCACCTGGTTTAAATTTATGTGCCTGGTGCAGTCGTAAAGCACTGAGTGCTGCGTCCTTCCTTACATGCAAGTGCAAGGGAAGTAGGTCAAGCATAGCCTCCATAGCTGCTGTGGTACACGAGTGCATTGCTCCTGTAGTTCCTATACAGGCAAGGCGTTGCAGTTTCTGCAACTTTCCCTGTGCTATTTTTTCTTCTGTTTTCTACGCATGATGCGTAGGTTACCATAGGTCTGACAACCGAAAGATAAGACCAATGTGTCATTTTCGGTCTTAGACCCCAAGTCTTACCAAACAACCTACGGCACGTCCATATTGCCACTGTTGCTTTAGTAAGAGTCCTTTCCAGATGTGAGTTCCAGGTAAGTTTTTGATCCAGGATTACTCCTAGATACTTGACTTCACTGGAAAAATTTAGTATTGTTCCATTCAGTACAGGAGTTCTAAGATTGAGTTTTCTCCTTTTAGTGAACGCGACAATAGTTGCTTTGCTCGGATTGACATTGAGCCCCTCTGACGAGCACCATTTGGATATTATATTCAAGGCAATTTGCATGAGGTTGGAAATCATTACCTCTTTTTTGCCTCTCACAGTGACGACCAGGTCATCTGCATATCCCTGGACGTTGGAGCCTGAATTACTCATTTTATGTAGGAGATCATCGACCACCATTGACCAGAGCAAGGGCGATAGGACTTCACCTTGTGGACAACCTCTGACTGCAGTCATCGTAGCCGACTCATCCCCCGCACTTGTGGTAATAATTCTGCTTCTGAGCATGGATTGTATCCATTTAATTGTAGGAGACTGTATTCCCCTTTTTTCCGCGGCTTTTTGTATGGATTCATAGGAGGTGTTGTCAAAAGCACCCTCTATATCTATGAAAGCACACATAGCCACTTCTTTTGCTGTAAATGTCTTTTCAATGCCTTGAACCAGGCAATGTAGAGCATTTATTGTTGATTTGCCAGGTTGATAGGCAAATTGTTTTGCGTGAAGCGGTGTTCCTGTAAGGATTTCACTTCTAATATATTGATCTAAAAGTTTCTCCATTGTCTTAAGGAGAAATGAGGTTAAGCTAATGGGGCGATACGACTTAGGCTCGTCTGGTGGACGTCTGCCTATTTTCGGAATAAACGCCACCTTGACTTCCCTCCAAGCTCGGGGAATATACCCAAGTATATAGCTTGCTATAAATATACTTCTCAGGCATGGGATAAGCTCAATTCCCCTTTCAGGGTAATATCCATCACATTTAAATGCAAGATATTTTAGAAACTTTCTTTGTACAATTTCTAACGGATTCTTATAAGGATGCCATATTAGACTGCAGTACATTAATTTTGACATTACACATCCATAATATAAAGATTTTAAAGCATTGGCATTATTAAAGTTATTATAATTTCATATTACGAAGCCAAGCGATTTAAGGGCAGATGCAGTAATGTTATTAATATGACCTGCGAAAGATAATTTACTATGAAACTCAATACCTAGGTCCCTAATAGTGTCTACTGTAGCCCAGTTTACTTAATGAATATGGTAACGAAAGTGAATGAGATTTTTCTTTCGTGAATAGGAAACTATTTTCCACTAAGCAAAATTTAGATCCATTCTATTTACACTAGATCACTGAACCACTTTATTTAGTTCATTCTGAAGGCTGCCACAATCATTCAGGCTTGAGATGTTACAATAAATTTTAAGATCATCGGCAAAAATAATCTGCCATGCGTTAATTCCTCGGCCATATCATCGATAAAAAGTAAAAATAGTAGTGGTCCCAAATTCAATCCCTGAGGAACACCTGAGCTAGCAATGAAACAAGAACACCTATATCCATTATAACAAACAAACTGTTTACGGTGGTGGAGGTAAGACTTAAGTAATAAAATAATGGAATCATTAATGCTGAGAAGGTTAATTTTTTCAGTAAAGTTACGGCCAAAGGCTTTAGAACAGTCTGGTAGATAACGTCAACCTGACTGCCATTATCGTGCAGATCTTTTTTCCATGAAGTCATCCTGAAATTGAGTAATACAGTTCTTCACATCTAGCAGGATATTATCCTGCAATAACACTTCAAAACCCTTTGCAAAATTACACAGAACTGAAATAGCTCTACAATTGCTAACTATAGATGGATCGTCAGCTTTAAAAATGCGATAGACTTTAGCCATTTTCCACACATCTTAAATTGTCGCAGTCTTCAACGCTAAACCAAACAAAATGTAAAGCGGTTTGGCAAAAACATATGCACTATCCTGTATAAAGGATCCAGAAGTAAGTTTGTTTTTTAATTTTTTTAAGACTTTAACAACATCGTCTGGAGTGAAGGTCGACGCACGTGTAATAGTGGGTCCTATCTGGGTTTCGAAAGGATAGTGTCATTTTTGTTTCGTGTATATTATGTAGCCGGACTCCCCTATCATCTGGTCATGTTTGTGGGTGCGAGGGGGGGAGGTGAATTTACATGTAAAGATAAGGAAAATCAGTTTTTCGTTCAAACTCGCTTAGTTTGATTCGGATCGAAAAGTGTAAAACGGACGAGCGGAGTGGCACGTGTATTTGTGAGAGAGAAGGGAGAGAAGTGGGAGCACTAGGATCCTCCCACGGCATCTCAGTGCACGGCTGCTGAATTGCCGCTCTGGTTTTATAAATGTATTATGCACGTGTACAGGCCCTAATAAAGTTAGAGCTTCGGGGTAAAAAATCTTGAAAGAGAATTGAGTGCCCTTGAAAATGAGCCTGGCCCGAAATCCCTAACTCTTCCCTTGACCTTCTACAGGGCAAAAACTTTGCAGGCCCCCCTCTCCCCTACTAATCATCCGATCGCAATCTGGTCGGGGTCAAATCAAAGAGAAAAAAATTTCACATTCGATGGTGAAAAAAATTCCCTTCTCGCCTTCCTGGCGAAAAATCACTTATTTCGCATCCATCTGTTTATTTACGGCGAAAATTGAAAATACATGAGCGGAACTGAAAGTAGGCACATTAGTACATAATCTCACGTTTGCTGCGCGATTTGCGAAAAAAATTGTGGAAGTTACTGCAGTTTTAATTTCATTTAGGTTTACCCTTCCCTCCTAATCAACCTAGCGACTTTTTATACAAAAGTCGTACATTGTGTATTGTGGCTGATATATGCAAATCTTACAAATAAAGCACCCTACATAAAATCAACATTCAACAGAAAACATATAATTTTGAGAAAAAAATTTCAAACTACCATTTCTAAAAGCAACAAAAAATTGGAACCGGATTAACTTTATTAGCAATGCAATCACAACCGTCTTATTCACTGAAGATGTATCCGTCCGTTTCTCTTCTATGTTTGGATAGAATTGATATCAACGTCCAAAAGTTTTATGTGGCATATAAACCGAATATTGTAAAACATCGACATAAAAGTGCAATTAAAACCTCATTTAAGTTTGTTGTCAGTTTTACTACCTTAAATTTATTTAGATTGGCACACCGTTAATAGATACGCTTACAACAGATAAAAATAAACTGAGCTATTTGTATTTTTTAAACAGATTTAACGACAATTCTGCAGCTTTGTGAATTTATTTCTGTGTCTAGTGGGTGTGAAACGGCATTTATTATTCACTTGAGTATTTTTATCTCCGTAGTTGAGTTGAGACAACAAAATAATAAAACGTTACGTATTATTTGATAACGAGAATCTCAAGTTTCTGCTGTTTAGTAAACATTAAAAATATTTTGAATAAAATACACTGGATATTGACTTAGATACTGGGTCAAAGACATTGTTAACGGTTGGCTGTATATTTGGACATGAGAAATGTATCGACAGCAATTACCTGGTAAACAAAACAACCCGCATCGTATCGTACTTATTGATCTTTGAAAATCGATAACTTATATTTAATGTTATAAAATTTTACTATGCACTAGACAATTTTAGATTCAGTGGAGGATTTGCTACCTATAGGGCACAAAATGTGGTTCATACACGGTAGAACACATTTACATTTTAGTGGTAATATCAGCAATTATCAAACTATTTCCTAGTACATGGATGGAACCAAGATTCATCTCTGGCCACTGGCCACCTCGATCGCCAGAACGGAACCCTTGTGGTTTTTCTTTCGGGAGCATTGAAAGGTAAAGTTTATTTTTCACTAATTAAAACGCAAGAAAAACTTTGCAATCGGATTTTAAATAACTGTAACATCATTAAGGGAAGTTTTAAGGCTTAATCACTATTCAACATAATCTTCTTTTGTGGGAAAACCTTGCATATTGTAAGAGAAATGGTACTCATAAGATTATAGGATGACTAGATTTTGAAGTACTTTTTCTTGAGCAGTCGAATAACATCAAGAAATTTTAAAAATCGGTAAGTTCCAGTCCCGTGTCTTTTACCTAAGTTATACCAAATATATCAAAGTAAGTAAATTATAGATACATCGTTTTTCTTTTTTCTAGGTAAATTAGTAATTAGTAAATATATATATATATATATATATATTCCGAGAAGCTTCCGCGGTCGTTGGTATGAAAAATACTAGGTTCTCGGGTTGAACCGCGTCTGAGATTGTTAATGTCTCGACGTTTCGGCTCCCGTTTTGGAGCCATTTTCAAGAGAAAAAGTGAGTCAAGTAAAAATTGTCAAAGAAAATAATGCTAGGAGTTCGTGGAACTGGTTCGATTCCGGGGTCTCAATCTGCCTACTCCCCAGATCTCACCGCGATCCGTCTCTAAGGCCTCGACCTGCCTACTCCTTAGAGCGAACTCGCTGGCAGTATCGGACGAAGTGTTATTTATACGAAAGCTGTCTGTGGATGGGAGAGTGGTGGGGGGTTGAGAGTCTGTTGATGGAGGCATCAGAGCAGAACGGCTGCTATCAGGATTATGAGGTGTGGATGAATATTGTGGGGCTAGCCTGGAGATCAATGATTTCCAAGCGACTGGAAGACGATGACCGTCATCCCTTTTGTTTAGACAATTGGGACGTTTTTCAATCTCAATTGCTTCGCGGATGATTCGCGGTTTCTGGAAAAATGATGGTGCTATGGTTTTGGTGTTATCGAAGTCTATATTATGGCCTGTTAGAAGGCGGTGTTGGGCAAGTGATGATGTGGGATCGGATTTTCTAACTGCAAGACGATGTTCATATATTCTATTGTTAATCCGTCTGTTGGTTTGTCCAATGTAGGTTTGGGGACAGTTTGAGCAAGGTATTTCGTATACACCGTGGGAATCATTAGGTATTTGGTCTTTTGGGGTTCTGATTAATTTGGAAATTGTTTGGTGTGTTGTGAATATGGTTTTTATGTTATTGGATTTCAGGATTTTTGAAATTTTGTCTGTGACACCTTTGATGTAAGGTAGGAAAGCTTTTTGCTGAGGAGAAGTTTCTGTCTGATCAGTTTGGGAAGGATTTTGTGCTTTGTGTATGGATCGCGTTATATGTCCTTTGTCGTAACCGTTTTGTAGAAGTGCTTCTTGTAATGTTTGTAGTTCGGATTGTCTGTTGTGATTGTCTGTTAGTCTGAGGGATCTGGTTACAAGAGTGTTGACAACGGAATTTATTTGTGATGGATGGTGGTGTGATTTTGAGTTAAGGTAACGGTTGGTGTGGGTTGGTTTTCTATACACAGAGTAGGAGAGTTGATTGTTGTTTTGTTTTGTAATGAGGACGTCTAGGAAAGGGAGAGAACAATTGTTTTCGATTTCAATAGTGAACTGGATCTGAGGGTGTATATGATTAATGTGAGACAGAAAGTTGTTTAGAGAATCTCTACCATGTGGCCAGATAACGAAGCTGTCATCTACGTATCTTAGCCAGCAAGTAGGCTTCAGTTCGGATGAATTCAGGGCTTGGGTTTCGAAGTTGTCCATGTAGATGTTGGCTATGACAGGGGACAGAGGTGATCCCATTGGAGCTCCTCTCACTTGTTTGTAATAGTTGCCTTGAAAGAGAAAAAACAAGTGAGAGGAGCTCCAATGGGATCACCTCTGTCCCCTGTCATAGCCAACATCTACATGGACAACTTCGAAACCCAAGCCCTGAATTCATCCGAACTGAAGCCTACTTGCTGGCTAAGATACGTAGATGACATCTTCGTTATCTGGCCACATGGTAGAGATTCTCTAAACAACTTTCTGTCTCACATTAATCATATACACCCTCAGATCCAGTTCACTATTGAAATCGAAAACAATTGTTCTCTCCCTTTCCTAGACGTCCTCATTACAAAACAAAACAACAATCAACTCTCCTACTCTGTGTATAGAAAACCAACCCACACCAACCGTTACCTTAACTCAAAATCACACCACCATCCATCACAAATAAATTCCGTTGTCAACACTCTTGTAACCAGATCCCTCAGACTAACAGACAATCACAACAGACAATCCGAACTACAAACATTACAAGAAGCACTTCTACAAAACGGTTACGACAAAGGACATATAACGCGATCCATACACAAAGCACAAAATCCTTCCCAAACTGATCAGACAGAAACTCCTCCTCAGCAAAAAGCTTTCCTACCTTACATCAAAGGTGTCACAGACAAAATTTCAAAAATCCTGAAATCCAATAACATAAAAACCATATTCACAACACACCAAACAATTTCCAAATTAATCAGAACCCCAAAAGACCAAATACCTAATGATTCTCACGGTGTATACGAAATACCTTGCTCAAACTGTCCCCAAACCTACATTGGACAAACCAACAGACGGATTAATAATAGAATATATGAACATCGTCTTGCAGTTAGAAAATCCGATCCCACATCATCACTTGCCCAACACCGCCTTCTAACAGGCCATAATATAGACTTCGATAACACCAAAACCATAGCACCATCATTTTTCCAGAAACCGCGAATCATCCGCGAAGCAATTGAGATTGAAAAACGTCCCAATTGTCTAAACAAAAGGGATGACGGTCATCGTCTTCCAGTCGCTTGGAAATCATTGATCTCCAGGCTAGCCCCACAATATTCATCCACACCTCATAATCCTGATAGCAGCCGTTCTGCTCTGATGCCTCCATCAACAGACTCTCAACCCCCCACCACTCACCCATTCACAGACAGCTTTCGTATAAATAACACTTCGTCCGATACTGCCAGCGAGTTCGCTCTAAGGAGTAGGCAGGTTGAGGCCTTAGAGACGGATCGCGGTGAGATCTGGGGAGTAGGCAGATTGAGACCCCGGAATCGAACCAGTTCCACGAACTCCTAGCATTATTTTCTTTGACAATTTTTACTTGACTCACTTTTTCTCTTGAAAATGGCTCCAAAACGGGAACCGAAACGTCGAGACACTAACAATCTCAGACGCGGTTCAACCCGACAACCTAGTATTTTTCATATATATATATATATATATATATATATATATATATATATATATGTTGTGTTTTAGGTTTTCGCGGGTGTTAATTGAAGTGTTGTTGTACTTCCGGGTGTTCTCCCGCCTGAGGAGTCGACCATCGACGCGGGAGAGCACCCGAAACTACAACAACACTTCATATATATATATTATATATATATATATATATATATATATATCCCAGTATATCATGATAAGACAGATTTATTTATTAATAAAATTATATGATGTAGAGCGTTGATAGCCCAGGATCGTCGGCGTCGTTTGGAATCCATGCTAGGCTGTAGGTACAAAGGGTCAACTGTGGTCTGGATGTTTAATAGAAAGTAGCTACTATCCACTTAATGCAGTTTTACCTACTTAAAAAATAATTTAGTTGAAAGATTGACTATTTAGTTCTAAATTATTTTAAAATGACTATTGTCAAAAATTATTAAGTGAAAATAAAAATACTTCTTAGTCTAGGAATTTCTTACAAGGAATAAAATTCCACATGTAAATGGCGCGTAGCTATCAGCTGCGCCAAACAAGTTTACTTATTAGTGGCTTACTATTTTTTCTTATGTTGCAAGGCACCTGGTTGTGTTGGTCGTTGAAAAATCTTATATTATCCATGTCTATAGTGTGCTATTAAAGAATTTTTTTAACGACAAAGTTAATTTCAGTCAAAGTTTAGCTCCGCCAATATTTCAATAATTGTTTTCTTTATTTATCAGATATAACTGCATAAATGTTCAGTCTTTGACAAATAACCTGGCACTTAACTATTGAATAATATATCAGAAAATGGGTTTAACATAATTAAGATACATACCTGCAATAATCTATATCATGTACACACATTAAGAAATTGTATTACACTCCTCTTTCTTTACAAATTGCTACGTGATAAAGTGAACGAATCTAGGCTTTCATTTCAAATAAATGTGTTAAAATTTATGAACTTCATATACTATACCAAATAAATGTGCTAATAAATAACGTGTAATATTTGCCGTTAACAACACATGTCCGAGACAAGCACTAATTATTAATATCACTAATTAATTTCATGTGTGTGTGTGTCTTTTTTGTATATCAATATACCTTTAAGGAGTTTCCAATTTCTTAAAATTAATAACGCAATTAGTAATCATTATATTAATATTTGAAAGAATTTCATATTTTTTTTTCCAGGACTTACCGTCTTCCGTGTCTGAATCACTGTCAATTAAATCACTATCCGATGACGAGGAAGAACTGGGGTGATCCTTTTCTTTCTGATTTTTATGTAACACTACACCTGAAGAATAATTAGTCCTGAAGCGTCTCACAGTTTGAATATGCACACTCTGGAAGAAAAAAAATGTGGTTCAAGATGATTTAACAAAACGGGAAAAATAAAATAAAAAACGACTTTTTATTAAATTCACCAATCACGTTTCTAACATTGATACTTCTAATACCAATCGATCGCTGCCCAAAACAGGTTTATACGTATTCGCAATACTTATATCCAAAAAATATATTATATTTCCATTTCTATGAATTTATTTTCGTAATTTATTTTGTTTTATATTTAAGGGAGGTTTCTCAACCAAGTTTCCAACAAACTATCCCTAAGTGGATGGTTTCCAGACTACTATAAACTTAAGTTTAACAAGTAAATAATAATAGTCCGTTAGTAATTATTAATAATTGTCCACCGTAAAATATGTTTGCAAATTTTACATTTAAAGAGAACTTCCAATTTTGATATTTTTCACTTAGAATCTGTACTCAATGTGGTTATGTTAATTAGACACCGAGTATATTTACATTTAGTTCGAGCTTGGTGGAATTGATCACAGATGCTTCCTAACTCAAACTTCAAGGATGTTTGATATTATACCACAGGCTATGTATTATCTACTCACGCTCTTCGGTATTGTCAGGTAACCTTGAATTGAAACCCTACTCTGCTCTGAAACTCACATGGCGAAGGGTGTACAAAATGAAAAGTACCAGCAAAAGTTATAAAGGTGGAGAGCAGAAATAAACTAGGGAACAATATTTTATTCTATAGCTGTATGTGAAGTTTGGTATATTATTAGGTTTATTTTTATAGACAGATACATGAATGGCCATTACCAAAGTACAGAACAAAATAAAAATTACGCCTCGTTAATGCGGCATACAGCGGCAAATAACTTATAATGCAGTTACTTACTTCTCGAAAATGCCTCGAGTAAAACCAAATCCTCCAAACCAAAGCTAGTCAATATATAGTCGAGCTCAGATCTACGGTGCACTCAAAAAAGGTAATAAAAATAAGGATAAAATGAGATTTCACGATTTCATGAACTTTTAATCTGTATCAGAGAGTAAAGGTGGTCAGAAGGTGCAGGGGACTACGCTAACGGTAAAGCGCTTCTTGTTGTTGTCTTACAGTTTGGTTAAGGTTATGTTGCTCATCATGAAGTATATATAGTCAAAAAGATAAACATGATTGATGATCAAGAGGTGCGGGGAAGCCACATAGAATATTAGCTTGTAGCATTATGCATTGCATGTGTTGTGTGTGGCGGAGGGGGGATTTAAAATTCACTTCGTCTTCACTAGTTGCATCAGATAAGAAGAAAGAACATTCCCTTCCCATTTGCAAACTCAGGACTGTCAGTCTTGTCTTTCTGTGCCTTACTACTCTCTCGATAGTGTCTAAGAACTCACTGATTTCGATCTTCACGCTGATTGACCTCCCAGGTCGCGTTGCCTTTAACTTCTTTTCCCAGAGTCACTAAGTATCCTGGTTAAAATTTGGGCGGTCGATCAAATGGTGAAAAAGGTGTATCGAGGTCCTAATTTTCCTCCAGTAACCTTTAGTTTGGTCACAGCACACTTTTTTCACGGAACGGTTGGTCGGATAGAACTGAAACTAGTGGCAATCGATTATATGACCTCAAATCACTCGAAAACAAGGGATCGCCTTAACTCCTTTTTCCAGAGTCACTAAATATCCCGGTCAAAGTTTAGGCGGTCGGTCAAAAGTGGTGCAAATGGTGTATCGAGGTCCAAGTTGTCCTCCAGTAACGTTTGGCTTATTTCTGATCTTTAGTTTCTCCACAGCACACTTTTTCCGAAACCGTTGGTCGGATCGATTCGGCAATGGTCGATTCCTTGTGGTCGACTTAGTCGATAATAATACCTCCCGCGCCTTCGTGTGTCTTCGGGAAACTTCGGAAATGTTCGTGCGAAGTTCGGGTTTGTGCTGAAAATCCTAGCTTCCACACGTATGAATTCCCCTGAAACTTGTTTCGGTTTTTCAATTCCCCAAGTCGTTGATAAACCGGTGAATAAAGTCTTCGGGTGTGATCGGATCGATTCGATAACCATCGCAATCGATTTCCCGTGGTCGGTATAGTGGAAAATGCTACCCCACCCGACGTTATACGCCTTCGGGTCTCCGTAGATAATGTCCCGGCCTGTACTCGGAGGACGTCGACCGGCTTTCTCTAAAAATTGTTCTAAATCTCGACTTCCGCATCCGTCGACGTCGTACTTCCGTTTTTGCAGACCTATTTCCGTCTAGTATACAAATATAACCGGAATGACATCTCAAAATTCAAGCATCAATAGCAATGCCGTATTAAGATGACAAGTTAAAGACAGGTATTTATTTGAAAGATGAAATGATAAGCAACTCATTTCGCATGTAATTACCAATGTTAAATGATTATGTTTTTTTTACAAAAGAAAAGAAATATCCAGATAGGCAGAGAGCAATATCTGGCTGTATATGAATCCCTTCGCTTTCGCATGAGAGAGACAGAGAGAAAATTAGCTGCGAAACCCGGCCTAGGCCGGGAAAGTAACCTTCCTGTACATTTTTTACGTATACTTTCTTTTCCGACCTAGGCCGCGAAAGTAACTTTCTAATGTCATTTTTTGCCTGTGTTTTTTAAAAATAAATGAGTGCTTAATTTATGGTAATACTGATTGCGATTTCAGAAGAAATAGTATGCGTACCTCGTAGTAAAACCTCATTCCCATGCTAGTTGGTCTCGGCTAACGCCTCGTCCAACAATTTACATTGTCGTCTCAGAACATATTGCTTTTACTACTGGATACACAATGTACAATTTTCGGTCAATAATACCTACTTTCTCGGCACAATTTCAGATCCCAAAATACGCTATTCTAGTAATTTAGTTCGTTGCTAAAAGACAACCAACAAGTTAGCTGGAAAGCAGTTAAAATGTTATTTACAAACATACAACATAATACCGCCGTTGCATTATTGAAAGCAGTAAGGCCTCTTCCTCACAGGGCGCGATCTGGTCGCGCGATCCGAACGCTTGCGATCTCGTGTTGTCACATTTTTACTCAGTATATTTCCTCTAAAAGATTCGAAACTGATCGTAACGATCTCGTTGGAACGAAAACGCAGATTGCGCTCTGGGTGGAGAGAATATACTGAGTAGAATTGTGATAACTATAACACGAGATGTTAATGTTTTTAATACTTCTGGATCAAAGCAAAGCTTTTGATGTAGTAAATTTTGAGTTGTTAATAGCGAAACTACATACATTATTTGAGGTTAAATAACACTTGCGTGGAATGGTTTAGAAGTTCTGTACTTAAGAAAACAATGTGTAAAAATAACTAATACAATGTCCAGCATCCAGCATGTTATAAACTAAGAGTGGAGTACCACACGGTAGTATCCTAGGACCAATTCTGTTCACGATATTTATACTTGACATACAGCATTCGATAAGTCACTGTCAGTACCATCTATATGCAGACGACATTCAAGCTCTACATATCATTTAAAGAAGAAAAAGCGGTAGACTATATTACCAAAATCGAAGCCGATTTAAACAACTTTAGTCAATGGTGCACCGATAATGCTCTGAAAATCAACACGAATAAATCACTAGTGATCTGTGTTGGAAATGAGAAAATGCGAGAAAAACTAGAAGAACGAAATGTTAAAATAGAGTTAAATAATGAAGTTATTAGATGGAAAAATGCAAGTAAAATACTGGGTCTACTGGGACATGTTAAATGTACGGGAAAATGGTTTTTCGAAAATAACTCGGCAGCTTTTGATCTGATGAAAAAAATCTTCAGACCAAAAATGAAGAGCTCACGAAAATAAGCAAATTTTGTTCCCAACCTCATTGACGTCAGACCATTGATTCGCGAGATATCGCGAATCCAACCTGAAAATTGCACGTTTTTTTCCAAAGAGAGTTTTTGGCATGGTGCGGTGGGGGAAAAATCCTCTTGGCCACTTGATAGCTGCTTTATTAACGTTTAATTTTCGCCCGGCCAGAACGCGATAAAATGATTAGGAAGGGAGCTAGAGGATGGCCGATCACCGACGTCAGGGGATAAGCTCATCAGTGTAGGCACTGGAACCCCTAATCTGGAAATTTTGCCGAACCCCCACAGTTTGTGGTGAGGTAGGGATGTTTAACGCGATCACATCGTAGATACATGGAACCCACAGTTTTACATATCTTTCGAAACATGGTGACGGGAGCAGATCCGCTCTCCACTATATCTCATCGACTTGCTGTGACCCGGTTTTGAACTCGGACCGTCTGCGTGAGAGGACGCACCATTACCATTAAAACATTTTTATTGATCATTTTTAGTATGTACTGTCCATCACACCACCAAGCCGACCAATGTATTGCTTTTACTGCTAGATACACAATATGCTATTAATTTGCAACAAAAAAATCAAAATGGAAAACAAATCAGAGGTATTTTAATGAGTTTTATTAACTTAACAAGTATATCTGCAAAAAATTTATTTCCCTAAAAATGGAATTTTCACAACGGATTTCCTTAACCGCTACGGGGTCGAAAAATCCGAAAATTTGAGAAATTCAAAACTTCTATATGCTATCTATTGCTATCACTTATATACGTTACAGCTTGAAATTTTGCACATGTGTATAAATCTCGTGACAATACACTTTAACATCTTCATATAAGAAAAAACAAGATGGCGGCTTCAAGATGGCGGACGACTTTCTCGTTTATAATCCGATTCGACTCAAAATCGATATCTGGGGGTTTTCGAGATCCCCAAATATGAATTCTTGGTAAAAGTTCAGAAATTCAAAATGGCAGCGACAATATGGCGGATGACTTTTGTCATTTAAGGTCCAAATCTATCAATATTGATATCTGGGGTTTTTCGGGTTCGCCGATTACGAATTTCCAGTAAAAAATTTTTGTTCAGGATGGCGATTTCAAGATGGCGGAAGACTTTACCGTTTAAGATCCGATTCAACTCAAAATCGATATCTGGGGGTTTTCTAGGTCGCGGATTATGAATTTTCAGTAAAAATACAGAAATTCAAAATATGGCCGACGACTTTCGTCCTTTACGTTTAAATAAATCAAAATCGATATCTGGGGGTTTTCGGGGTCGCGGATTACGAATTTCTAGTAAAAAATTTAGTTCAAGATGGTGGACGACTTTACCGTTTATGATCCGATTCGTCTCAAAATCGATATCTGAGGATTACAGCATATCAAAAGACTAAAAAGTGAAAATAAAATTATGTAAAAAAATATTTTTAAAATAGCTTTTATTTAAAGAAGTAGAAAATAAACGTTGAAGCAAATTAAATCCATCATTTTGATCCGTTATATAATTTGTTTCTGATATAAAAGCTTGTCGCGAACAATCTTCCTTACACAGGAAAATCTCGCGACAAGCTTTTATGTCATAAAAAAATTATATGGAAATTATATATGATGGATTTGATTTACTTCAAAGTTTATTTTCTATTTTTTAGAGCATTTAAAAAAAGCTTTCTTAAAGAAATTTTTTTTATATAATTTAATTTAATAAAGACAGCTTTATTATACATTCCCAATTTTACTCATATAAAATATGATTTTTTTTTTAAGAAAGCTTTTATTTAAATGCTCTAAAAAGTAGAAAATAAACTTTGAAGTAAATCAAATCCATCATATATAATTTCCATATAATGTTTTTTATGATATAAAAGCTTGTCGCGAGATTTTCCTGTGTAAAGGAGATTGTTCGCGACAAGCTTTTATATCATAAACAAATTATATAATGGATCAAAATGATGTATTTGATTTGCTTCAACGTTTATTTTCTACTTTTTAGAGCGTTTAAATAAAAAAAGCTTTTTTAAAAATATTTTTTATATGATTTTATTTTTTACTTTTTAGTCTTTTGATATGCTGTAATTCTCAGATATCGATTTTGTAACGAATCGGATCATAAACGGTAAAGTCGTCCGCCATCTTAAACTAAATTTTTTACTAGAAATTGGAAATCCGTGACGCCAAAAAACCACCAGATATCGATTTTGATCTATTTGTACGTAAATAACAAAAGTCTCGACCATATTGGCGCCGCCATTTTGAATTTCTGTATTTTGACTGAAAATTTATAAACCGCGACCTAGAAAACCCCCAGATATCGATTTTGAGTTGAATCAGATCTTAAATGGTAAAGTCGTCCGCCATCCTGAAATCGCCATCCTGAACAAAATTTTTTACTGGAAATTCGTAATCGGCGAACCTGAAAACCCCCAGATATCAATATTATCGATTTGGACCATAAATGACAAAAGTCATCCGCCATATTGGAGCCGCCATTTTGAATTTCTGAATTTTTACCAAAAATTCATAATTGGGGATCTCGAAAACACCCAGATATCGATTTTGAGTCGAATCGGATCGTAAACGGTAAAGTCGTCCGCCATCTTGAAGCCGCCATCTTGTTTTTTCTTATATGAAGATGTTAAAGTGTATTGTCACGAGATTTATACACGTGCAAAATTTCAAAGCTGTAACGTAATGTGATAGTGAACGTATGTCGTAGCGTCTTACACGCTCTACACTGGTGGGATAGAATTTCCTTTCCGTCAGCATTTGTGGACGAAATTTTGTGGATATCTTCACCTTAATAATATCAACGTGTAATTTCAATAAAAAAATTACATTTTACAATAGACTGTTTGTAGATCCTTTAGTCTAGTTTTTAACATAATTCGCATTTATATATTTACTACTTACTAGACGTCTTTTGGATGAATCTTTTTGAGGGAAAAACATCCCCTTGTCTAGTGTCTGCCGTGAGCAAATTGTTATCGCCAAAGGGTTTATGCAGCCTCCAAATTAACTTGATTAGAGTGGCCTCAACCCCACTAATCTTGTCATTCTAGCGACAAGCCTATAATTTTATTTTCGTCGTCCGAAATGAACTCATGTGAGAAATAGCTTCAATCAAGGATTTAATTATTTATCGCTTAATATTCAGATTCTATGCGGATTCTAAAGCAAAAAAAAATTGATGGCAGCTTATTTATTACATTTTCCGAGACATTTTCTAAACGTTAGTTCAGAATATTAAAAATGGAAGATGCAAGCAGATTTTATTGTGGAGTCAGTCGAAATGAACTTAAAAGCCAATTATATGGCTCATGAAATTCAAAATGACTTTGCGAATGGCCTAAATATGCATAATACCGAGTGTGTAAGTGTAATACCTGTGTGTGTAAGAAGTATTGAAACATCACCGTACCGTTTAAAATATTGATTGTATAAAAAGATCCTTGGACAAGTCGATTTTTATTTTCAATTATGCAACTTTTTGTGTAATTTATAATTTTTAGTTTTAGTTCTCAGTTCCAGCCACCACAACTTTTTTTGAAATAGTAACCTACTTTTTATGTTACGTCAAGAGAAAGGTATTCTACTAGGCTATTCAACGGCATAAAGAAAAGTGTATTATTGACTGTATTCTAACCCCTTTTGACGCTTCATATGCATGACATTCTTAAAATTTTGAAAATCAACAATTTTGCGTTCAGAAAGTAAACCGGAAAAAAAGAAAAAAATTATATAGGTGTTACACTCTTAAGTGCAACACGCTGTATAAGACTTACTTCCCAATTTAGTGACGTTAATATAACCCACTCAAATAGAGAGAATTAAATTGTCACCAAAATATATAACAAATTTCATGTATTAATCTAAATCTTATCTCAAAGTTATTTTATTGTATTATTATATAAGTACGTAGTTTACATATTTTCATTATTTTATGTAAAGTCAATAAAAAGTCTATAAAGCAGCGTTATCTATTTACAAATTTATGTTTCTAACTAAATTTATATTGTAGTAAAAATCAATATTGAATGATAAACAGTTTTATCTAGAAATAAACTGGACGTCACTGAAATTGAATTTCCCACCAGTAATAATTAAGTCAAGGAAACTTGATGGTAATATTGTTCTGTTTTATACCAAAAAACATTTATTAAGTAAAGCCTACAATTTAAATTACAAAACACATCACTAGTCCAAGAAATCTGTCGGGAATATTGCTTTTTTTTGGAAAAATTATGAACAGCAAACCAAGGTATGTAAAAAATCTGAAATTCTCCGTAGAATTCAATGAACTGTTTTTAAAACAAATGACAAACATACGTCCTTTTCAAAATGGCCTCCAAAGTTGGCGAAAAACAGTTTTTTACGTTAAAAAAAAACTTGGCGCTGTACAGAAAAAAGTTACATGGCACAGTTGTGTAACTTTTTAATACGGATCGAGCTGACCCGGTTCGGTCTCAAAAAATTGCAAAATTAATTAGTAATTGCAAAAAACCGCTAAAAATCACCAAAAAATCATATCACCCCATGCACCATGGCAAACTACATAAAAAGTCAACCAGACACTATTCACATCCAAAAACCACAGTCAAACTCAAATAAATCTGATAATTCAGAAATAACGTAAATTCACTAATATCCAACTTCAAACATTCATTCAAGTCCATTCATAACAGATTCACTACGAAAAACGTCACTTAAAAATACAACCCCCGTATATTCATCAACCTGACCAAAATCACTATCTAAACCCAAATTTTCAACGTCTTACTTCAATCCGTAAATTTTCTATAAACAATTTCATTTTCAAAATTTTAATACTTCTTGACCACCCCTCGTATACGTAACTACGTTAAAATTTAACATTCGAACTCATTTCATAACTTTCTTGCAACCACTTCGCATTTTATTCTTCTTACTTTTTGATCACCCCCTGTATACTTTAAACCACGTTCCGTGCCTCGAGTCTTAAAGTTCAAATTTAATTTCATCAATTTCTCGCAACCCGATTGCTATTTTAAATTTCATCATTTTTGATCACTTCTCGTAATATAGCATACAATATCTCGGTTCAACTTGACTAGTACCCGTTAGGAACATTTTAATATCTTATCTCCAGACACTACGAACCTATCGGGTACATTATCATTTCATTTCAACTTTTAAACATCGGACCTCCGTTAATACTTTACGGGGTCGTGTCAGATTTTGCTAATTAAACGCTAATAACTTCTAAACAAAAATAGATCCAAATTTCATTCTTATTTCAATAAATTCCTCTTTTCATTGCCGATTTTTCTATGTAATTTTCATTTTCGAAATCTTAAATTTCCAGTATTACGCAATATGTTGCAATCAATGACTCATCCTCGCCCGCACGGAGCGATTTCCAGTCTTTCCAGACAGTTTAAAACGGGATGCGAGACTCGATGGGGCGCGATAAACGAAACTTTCACAAATGTATAAATACCCGAGCATAGCCTACCCGGGGCAAGTTCAGTTTTGGCAGTGACTCCTTTGTTTAGTACTCGCGAAGTGATTCAGTGGGAAAAGTTATTTAAAAGTGATTTTAAGTGTAATAAGCTCATTTGCTAGTGCTTCCAGTCCGGTTACTATTTAACTTAAGTTGTAGATACCCACCGTCTAGTTAGGCTTTCTTACCCCCTGTCCTAGCATACTTTTTGTGACTAGCTGTTCAGTACTAGCTTCTCAGGCCGAAACCTGGTTAAAAAGAGTAGTTTTAAGAAATCACCTTAAGTGGCCCCATCTAGTTTTAGTATATCCTCGCCTTAAGTGGACCCCTTTTAAATTTTTATCTTCTCCTTAAGTGGACCCTATTTATATTTCGTCTTAAGTGACCCCATTTTTTCTCGCCTTTACGGCCCACACAATCTCAAACCAAAGTGAATTTTTTTCAGATTAATCAAATCAAATATTTCAATAAACAATTCCACAGTCCGAATTTATGCTGTCGAATAGTTAGTTATATCCAACAATGAAGAAATTTTTTTTAAATAAAAAATTACCCTTATTTTTTAAACTCTGTTCAAAAAATCTTAAATAAACAATTGTTCGTTCCGCTTTAAAAGCAAGTGTTGTCTTTTCAAAAATACCATATACAGGGTGCAGCCGTTGACCCTGTCAGAACTCAACGACTATACGGTGTTAAATAAAAATAAAAATTGAAACCAAAATGCTACAACGGACCCAGACTACAATATACAGGGTGTATAATATTTGACCCTAACCATCACTACAGAAATCAAACCCAAAGGCTTCTCACATCAAAAATAAGTACACGAACGCCCTCCAGGGTCTTAGCTCTAAACCCCCACCACTCCAGATTTTTTATTTCACCATTTAGAGAGCACGTTCGTGTTCACAAAGAAGACCGTGTCTTTGCCTCATATATTTTTCAGCGGCTTGTATATCAGTGTATTCGCGAAAGCTATGCAACCTTAGGCGAGGGCTGTGTAGGTGATATACCATCCTTCGGAGGAGATGTAAAGCCGTCGGTCCCTTGTTTATTAAATGTTAGACAAGTAAAAGATCCCTACTCTTCTTAAGGGAAGAGGTTCGGCAAAATTCCTGGTTGGGGGTAGCTCGTCTACAGGCGTCGGTGATAGGCCTCAGTAGCGGAAATAGACCGACGTTAAATAAATGTTAAAAAATATATATATATACAACGTGAACCAAGATGATTGTAAAATGGAATGCTATAAATATCGTACATTCTCTCTTTCTAGACTCCATTCAGTGCTATATCATTACTGACTATCTAGTGATTTTTTTTGTTGAAATAATGTCAACTACGGGTGCATTTTGAAAAAAATCACTAGTCACCATTATGGATTTTAAGAAAAAAATTTGTAAATACCAGTTACCAGGCATCTGTGTGATGTTTTTGAAGAATTTTCGCTTCCTAAAAATATACAGGTTAACCAAAAATGATTTTTCAATTTGGAAGGAACTTTTTGAATTGATTTTATCCATTTTTTCAAATTGGACACCCTGTACATTTTTCGACCATATGATGTAGGAATGAAGAATCAACATTTTTTTGTACCAAGCCTTAAATAAGGAAACCTTCTCTTGCAAAGCTGTTGTCATCCTTCCTGATTACTATTACGTTCATCTTCCAACATTAATAAAAACAAGATATAGTAAGTAATGAGAAACAACGACAACATTACCTATATCGTCTACCGCTGTACTCGATTAAGCCCGCGATGTTCCCCTTTCATCATCCCTTCACGTCCATCCCACGAGTTGAAGGTTTACTTCAAATGCAATATCATTGTCTATTAACTAATAACACAAAATATAACTACAAAATAGTAAATAAAAATAAAACTATTTTGTTAATTATCTTTAAGATTTATAATAATTTGCAAATTGTTGTCCTAAACTTATCTGAGGTGCAAATTGATTAACACTTATTATTTATTTTGTGGTGGGATAACGCCAATTGTAAAAAAACGAATTAAGAAAAAATATATTTTTAGGTATTAAGATAAAGTAAATTTTTGTATAAAATTACTGTTATACACAACTTTTAGCTGATGAGACACATCTGTTTCTGACTTTTCAATTTAACCACTATAATTTTGTTGTTAAACATGTTAACTTGAATCTCATGTCACTTTGCACGTATAGTAGAATTTATAATATTTTAAATGCGTTCTGTTAACTAACAACATGGCAATAAAAGGTACTGATTAAAAAAATTAATGTCGCTCATTTTAGAGGTAATGAAAGTAATCTTAACGAGCCCGTATTAAACGCATGTTCATTAAGGCGGCGGGTTGTTAGATGTGTTGTTCTTAACAAGTGAACTTTATGATGCAATTAAATGATTGTAAATTAGAGAATCTTATTAAATAATTTTTTATTTCCTTTCCATGCACCTAGCTAGATCCACAACAATTAGTTGAAATGCCGAGAACTTTAGTGTTATGTAATAATTAATACAATAATGGATATTTACTGTTTATTGTTTGTTCACTTCAAATTAAACTGCTAACTTACTGATTAAATATTTTTATTAAATTTACCACGTTTAACTGCTTAATACTTGCTATGTTTTATTTGGCTGAGCTGCCAAAGGTAATATTTGAATATGATCTGTAAAAAACTAGCTCGATTGATTTATTTTAAGAGACTGTTTTTCGGACAGCAATGCTTATAGTATTCTACTTATTTTGAAAGTCTATTAAGTTAGCACAGTCATATAACTAAACCCATATTTAAAAAAATAATACTAAAAAATATTTTTTTAAAAATCTTTCATTTAAATGCTCTAAAAAGTAGAAAATAAGGTTTGAAGTAAATCAAACCCATCATTTTGTTACATTATATAATTTTTTTTATGATATAAAAGCTTGTCGCGAGATTTTCTTGTGTAGAGGAGATTGCTCGCGACAAGCTATCATTAAAAAAAATTATATAATGTAACAAAAGGATGGGTTTGATTTACTTCAAAATTTATTTTCTACTTTTTAGAGAATTTAAATAAAAGTATTTTTAAAATATTTTTTTATATAATTTTATTTTTTACGTTTTAGTCTTTCGATTTTGATCTATTTGGACCTAAATGACAAAAGTCGTCAGCCATATTAGCTCAGGCAATTTGAGTTTCTGAATTTAGACTAAAAATTCATAATCCGCGACCTAGAAAACCCCCAGATATCGATTCTGAGCTGAATCGGATCTTAAACGGTAAAGTCGTCCGCTATCTCGAAGTCGCCATCCTGAACTCAATTTTTAACTGAAAATTCGTAATCGGCGAACCCGAAAACCCCCAGATATCGATGTTGATCGATTTGGACCATAAATGACAAAAGTCGTCCGCCATATTGGCGCCGCCATTTTGGATTTCTAAATTTTGACCAATAATTCATAATTGGCGCTCTCGAAAACCCCCAGATATCTATTTTGAGTCGAATCAGATCATAAATAGTAAAGTCGTCCGCCATCTTGAAGCCGCTATCTTGTTTTTTTTTTCTTATATGAAAATGTTAAAGTGTATTGTCTTCGGACTTATACACGTGCAAAATTTCAAAGCTCTAGCTTAATTAGAACTAACCGAAATTTTGATTGGAAGATTTGATCTAAACAAACTAACTAACAAACAATCAAACATTGCGAGTTACCTAAATATAGGCTTTTAATAAAAAAAAAAAGTTAGATAGTTTGTATATGAAGAAGTTCACGCAGAATTACGTCGGGTTAGACTGAACTGAGCTGAAAATGTTTTTTGGTGTTTAAAAAAATCAAACTTTTATTGAATACTAACTGATACTGAATACATTTCCGGTGGTTGCACCGCACCAAGAGATGGGGGGAAAAATATGCATGAAAATTTGATGCGAATATATTGAACGCCACGCCGGGAAGTATTTTATCAAATAATGGATTTTTGAGGAAAATATTATTTTCCGATAAAATCAGATTTACGAATTTAGGCTTATTTAACCGAAAAAATGCAAGATACTGGTCAGCATTTATTGAGGGAGGATAATTTTCAAGAGCGCTTTAGATTAAACGTTTGGCTGGGAATAATCGATTCGATAATATTTGAAGAATTCTTGAATGGTGCCAAATACATCTTACAAAATGGGGATGAGGGTTTTTTGGAGGAATGCTTTTGAATTTAGAATTGGAAATGTATTTTCAACAACAAGATGACGCTCCTTCCCATAACTCTGAAGTACTTAGCGGCTAAGGCTTAGACCTTCAAAAGAAATTCGAGGAATACTTCGTTGCAACAAATGGTCATGTACGATGGTCTCCAAGCTCACCTGATATAACTCCCCTGGATTTTCCTTTGGCCTTATTTAAAAAATACTGACGTTAATGGACAACATTTTGAGCAACTATTATAATTCTAATTGCATTTTTTTGTTTATTTTTATAATTTACAGCGAACTTAATACTGAATGGTACCTACACTGTGTAGGTATTTAAAAGCGGGGCACCTTTCTAAAATTCTTATTTGTAGACCGATTTAATGATTTTTTTTAAATTATAGGGCTGCAATAACTTTACTGTGGTACAAAATTTCAGATCGAAATTAAAAATGTCAAGGCCTATTTCGATTTTTTTTTAAAGGCAAAAAATCTAAAAAAAAGTGTTAGCAATTTTTTAATCTCAAATCTGACTACGCCACTGCATTTAGAATATCTCCAAATGGGTATGACCGAAATTTAACAAAAAAATATTGGTTTCTAACAGAAATATAGCATAATTAAAATTTATATTATTTTCTCGGAATATCTCGAATATTCGTCATGTAATTCACAATTGTTTAAATAATATTGTTTACAATGCTCGTTTAGATCGTTATCAGTTGAATTTTAAAAATTATAACCATCAGTTATTCAATATTGACAATATTTGTTTTCTTTAAACATCGACCCTTTTACGAATCCACGTTGTGCAGCACTGCAAATCATGCGTTGTGTTAAATATAAAGACAAGTTATCCAGTCTCTAGTCAAAGTATCATTTTCTAGCAGTCGTTTTTGACAGGAAAATGATGGGTTTTAAGCATATTTGCCCTAAACCGGTTCCTCGGTGATTCGGTGTCAGAAAAGTATAGTTACCATGTACTCAGAACGTGCATGGGACCGCCTTGCCTGAACGTATGAATTTATAATTGCAGAATATAATTCAAAGTCGTTGCGATTCAAGCATTTTTAAGCTCCGAAGAGCGAACTAAATTGATATTGAACTGAAAATATGTCAATAGACAGGCAAGCAAAAGCCCACCAAAATTATAAATATTGAACTTTTCTTGAATCTTTTTGTGTACATTATGAGTCGTTCCGTGCCTCACTATGTGTTGTACACGGGCTAGACTATAGTTTGTTAATACATTTTTCTTGACCGTTTTTGTAAAACATAATTTTTTAAAAGATTTAATATATATTTTTGAATATTATATTCTTTTTCTTGTGTTTTCAAAATTCCTTTTTGAATGTAAGAAAGTGTTAGTATTTACTGTGTTAGATTTGTAGTGTTACGACGTCCAATTGGACCATCAGTGAAGCAGTTAAGCAAAAACGAACAGTAAGTATAGATTTTGTATTATTCTCCGTCTGAAACAGTCGTTTTGAACACTTTTCACACGTTTAATATCAATTTTGGAAAGTATAATAAAAGTCCTTCAGACGTGAAAAGATCACAAAATCAATAACTTTTTATTTTTTTAAAATAAAAATCAAGTAGCCAAAAATTGAACAATATAGGTATATGACATATATAAAAACCATGTTTTATAAATGAGGGCCCTTACTCAAAATTAAACAAGGATACCAACAAAATCAATCAAAACCAGAATTTTTAGAATTCTTTATTAATACAAACATGAATTTAATGACTGAACCAAAACAAGGACAATTTGTTAGGGATAAAATTTTTATGACCCAAGCAGCTATAATTTTGCCCAAGAACTGTCATAATACAGGTATTTCCAATAAAATTTTCAAAAGTATAAATTACCAACATATTTAAAATACAAGGAAATATTTAAAGTTAGTTATAAGCATCCTGACTATGGTTTTAGAGGTTTTGCATTTATAATGAGTGTTTTCCAGCAGAGTATCTTACATTCGATAGTAGGTATGAAGTAATTAGATGGTTTCGTCAGACAGGCAATTTTTATAGTACCTAAATAAACAGAAACAAAAACCAAATGAAGGTATCTTGATAACTCACAAAAAGTACATAAAGAGGTAATATTTTTTTATTTTTATAAAAAGACTAGGTACTTTTCGAGTTAATTTAAAAAAACTACAATTTATTTCTAAAACGATAAAGTTTGAAACACCAAGGTTGCATTCAAATAATTGTCTCTTGGTCGATTTTGTGCAGAGAAACAAAAAAAATCAAGTTAAAGATAATTTTATTACTTACAAAAACTACTATATATGTTGTACATTTACATGTAAAATTGAATACGGACAAATATTCACTAAAAAATTCGATATCATATTGGCAAACCCTACCACCACCAATTTATAATTTCAGGTTTTAATAAGTTTTATAGTTTTTTAAATGGTACATTTATACAAACGGTTCATATGATTGTAGGTACTTTGAAAGAAATGACAAAGCCGCCCGCCTACGCACGATCTTAAAACAAATTTAAACCCATTTTTATAGGTAATGCATTTCGTTTTTTTCTTAATTTATTTGCATAGTTACAGATTTCGGTCAATATACTGGCGTACGTGCCAAAAAAATGTTCATCGCTATAGCGCAACCCACCTCAAGATCTTCATATACAAAAAAAATTCAATAAGCTTGTACATATCCCGTTTATATAATTTTTTTACACTTTTATTCAAATCTATGTCGTATATCTTCAATAATAAACAAACTAATTATAATATACTTATTTAGTTTGACATCCACGATTAAATAATGCAAATGTCCGTACAACTTTTAATCGACCGTCAAATATGCGATAAACTAATGACATATTTTTATAACTACCAACTTCACTTCTTCAATAAGTACTTATCAAATATACATTCATATTTAACAATAAACCAGACAATATCAAGCATGTTATTGACCTTAAAATTATACTAAAAGCTGCTGACAAATATGATTTTACGTAACTATACTCTATAATAATTACCTTATTCACACTTTTCAGAATCTGGATTTCTTTAACAAATGTTTTCCTAGTAAGATAAATCATTTTACCGGTTTGATGCAATAAAATAAGTAACTATCTTGTTGAAAAACAAAAGCATACCTACCTACTTGCTAACATTAAAAGGGTTTTCATTGTTAGGTAAGTATATTTATACAATTTATTTTTAATTTCATTTTGTGTACAATAGGCATACTTTGCTATGTTTATAAACGATGCAGGTACATTATCAAGTGGGAATAAATTAAATACCTCCTAAATGCCGATTCGCTCTAGAAAGACATAACCTGCAAAAACTAAGAATACCATAAACGCTGTTAATTTATAAACTATTTTACGATAAGGGGTAAGTCAATAAAAAGGGGGTTTAACCGCATTTCAAAACAGGTGAGTGGCATCTCCAGGGATGAATGCGGTATTTTGCAGAATATCACGTGAAATACGCAGTGAAAATTTAATATTTAAGTGAAATTTAAAACGCAAGGACTTACTTTATTTAACGAAACACTATTCACAATTGTAGAATATTTTGAAACCACCGAAAACTCGTTGTTAAACAACAGACGAACACGACATAGCACCCTCGGTATCGCCATTTTGTAGGTACTGACAGAGCAGAGACTGCTTTATTTTTATTTCATGCCGCCACCAGTCTCATCCCCTACTGCGCACATCGATTTTGTTTAAAAAAACACTTTCAATAACTTTATTTACTATATTAAATAAATGTTATTTAATAGCATTCTTGCTACATCTACCTAATATTTAAGAAGTAGGTACTAAATTAATATCAGGATGATCAACAAACACAAAGTGAAATGTTGGTTGCAGATGTTACAGAGAAGTAAACAATTTTGTAATTAATGATAATTATTATGGAATTTGCAAGTATAATAATTAAAAAAAAAAGATTAAAATACCAAATGTATGCAAAAATGTTTTTATTATGAAAACGGAAATGCGCTGTTTAAAATAAATTGAATTTTTGCATTTCTATTTTTATCAAGTTGCAGTCTGCTGTCGCAGATGTACTCTGCAATGAATAAATATTATTTATTTTAGCAATGTACAAAGACTGCAAAGCATCATTATTTGTTTAAATATAATTAAAATTAAACTTAAATAACTCATACCTATATAGGTAGGTACACAATTGTATATTTATTGGAATTAATTTCCATAACAATATTAAGTAGATACCTATTAATTTTTTTTCTAACCACATTGATTAAATTGGAATTTTGCATTTTTTGCACTGCTACCAATGCAAGTACACGTACCTACAAATGCAAAATAAAATATGCAAGTATTCAAGCATAGAATTGAAAGAAACGATATGACAGCCGATAGGACAGAGTCGGCCTAAAGAATGATGAAATATTACCTATAGCCTATTTAGAAATGGGAGAATGCAATAAAATAATTAGATACGGACCAGCCATGGGTATACTACTATTTTTCTTCACGTTCATAGAAATTATATATAATGTATTATAGTGGTTCTGGGCTCGATTGTCTACTGATATGAGACTGTACGAGGGCGGAGCCAAATTCGAATACACATCACCCATAATAACGGATACGGATATCACTGCAGTCCTAGAACCGAACCTAATAGATATGCTAGTACTGCTAGTGCGATATAGTATATGCACTTCAGTATAGGGCATCTGAACCTTTTTCAATTTGTTGTTTGGGAGCCCTCGGAAGGAAAGAATAACACATAACCTCACTTTGGTTTATTTGACTCGACCGGAATTTTCCATGTTGTGGTTTTAACACCACATTGATTATTTGGTTATTTTGAAATGTTTTAAATAAAATGAGGGATTAATATAGGAATGAATGTAGTGGTTAATAGGGTAAAATCACAACATGAAAAGTTACTGCCAAATATTTTAAGTTTTAGTTAAAAGCCATACAAACATTTTTAGAGTAAGTAAAAAAAATCATATTCAGACCATTGCGCATTGGCTCAGGTATAATACCCTCTACAAAGAACAACTTGCTTTCACGGCCTTGCAAAACAAATTTTTTGCATATTAAGCCTTTCGGCGACACAAGAAATTGCTGTCAATAGCATCTTAACTTCATGAAAGCCATGTTTAAGCAATATCTCGAGTTTTGAAAAAAGAGCTCTTCGTACTGTTGTGAGCAGAAAAAAATAGGACAACTTTTTCTAATGTAAATCTGTCTCTATTTGAATAGTAGCCGAAATAAAACATATATCACTTTTAATTTATTTTTTATTTTAATAGTTATTGCTATAGTAAATGATGGATGGCTAATGAGACAAATTGGTGTGTAACATTTTAAGAAAGTGGAGAATAAACGGTACGATTAGTAGAAATCCTGGATCAAAGGACAAAGGATATCCTACTTAACAAGAAACTTACTATTAATATATTTCGTTATCGCACCATTTCTATTTATAACTTCTATAAGTCTATTTGGCATTGAATTAAATAACCGTGTAAAATAATCATTAGTAATAATATTTTCCCATGCATTATTTACTATTTCCAGTAATTCTTCGGCATTCCGTGGTCTCACAGTTCGTTTTTGGATACTTCTTACAAGTAGTCCCCATACTTCTTCCACTCCACAGGGTTAAGATCTGGACTATGACTGTGCCAGTTAAGAACATTCATGTTGTTATCTTGAAACCAGTTAGTTACGGTATGAGCAGTATAAACGGAACAATTGTCTTGTTGAAATATGAACTCATTATTAGGAAATAATTGTGACACAGAAGGGAGCATAATATTGTCTAATATCCTAATATGCGTTTCACTATTAAATCGTTCCTCAATATGCTACAAAACACCAGAACCACGTGCCGATATCCAATTCCACATATTGACGGAAAATCTACCACTTTTATCATTGTTATATATATATTTCTCATCGAATCGAGTATTCGGAAGGCGGTAAACGAATACAATCGCTGTGTGTTGACTGGAAAGTTTTTTCGTCTGTAGAAATTACGTTGTTCCAAAAATTTACATCATGCGCTAAAAATTCAAGCGCAAATCCTACTCGAGCTTCTTTATGTTCAGCTTTAAGTAAGTATTTCTGTGCTGCTGGATGACAGCGTGGCTCCGATTCTCTTACTCGCCGGCGACCAGTACTAGTCGATCCAGGAAAATTCGTTTCTTCAGCAGCCTGAATAACTGAATAAAATGGAGTTTCTACTAAAGCATTTACAAATTGCAAATCTTTTTGTTGAATTGATATCCTTTGTCGCCCTGATCCAGGATTTCTACTAATAGTACCGTTTATTCTCCACTTTCTTAAAATGTTACACACCGAATTTTTGTCAATATTATAACGCAGTGCAATTTGTCTCATTGACCATGCATCATCTGCTTTAGCAATAACTCCAGATTTAACTAAATCGCTTATATGAGGCATATTAGTTTTTTGCACACTTACAATAAATTATGACAACTAACTGACAATGTCACAAAAATTAAGGTTAGATGTTAGATACCGTTATAAGACTTGTCCTATTTTTTTTTGCTGACGACTGTACAATCCATGGCATAAGCACCAGTTGTTTCGGAATTTTTGGAAGTGAGACCTGGGAGCCAGACTTGAGCAGCAAAATTGTTGTCAAGGATATTGTTGGAATTTTCAAGACATCTGAAAACATGTATCACATGGATAGTAAAAAGAATTTAAAAATCCGATGTCAAAGACCAATTAGAATTCGAATTTAATAAGAAACATGATCGCTACGATTGGCTCGGCCCTTGTACTTTCACCCCTCTCCCGCACCTATAAGGGAGCTGCACACGATACAATAACTCGTACGAGTCACTAAAACCGAATACTGAATTTTAGTACTCCTCTGGTGTAAACGGGCGTTTTAATTAGTGTTCCAGTACAGTACTCGTTTCTGTAGCTGTTCCAGTCGAGTAAATAGAATAGTCTGTGATAGAATAATTCAATCCTATTTACTGCCTCGAGTCGTTACCCCCACCACGACTTTTACGCAACTGCTAAGACGTGACTAGACAGGTAAGTCCTTGTTTTAGTGACTAAGAGACCATTCTAGTGTGTATGGAGTTGATATGTATGTTGTTTTATTTACGATAACGTGTTTTTTATTTTTAAAGTGGCTATGATAAGTGGAATGAAAATACAATTAAATTTGTTGATTTGTACCAAGAGCAAGAATGCCTGTGGAATAGCAAACCATCTATTTACAAAAATAAACAAGCTCGCGAAGCTGCAATACAAAAAATGTTATTGTCGTTGAACTAGATATTCCTGACTTTGAGGCTGCCGAATTAAAAAATAATAAAATTAAAAATTTAAGGTTAACATGCAATCAATAAATAACAAAAATTAAGAAATCTGAACATTCCAGTATGGGTGCGGATGACATATATAAGCGAAAAGTTGGATAATTTCATATACTACCATCACATTTACTAAAAAGCTGTGTAGACGCTACTATGTGAAATACTTGCTTCCAGTAATCGGTTTTAGTGACTTATGCGAGTTACTGGCACCGTGTGCAGTCCTCTGACAAATAGCTACTAGAAAGATAGTGAGAGACATTTTTGCAGCGGTATCACAGTCTATACTGCACCGCTACAACTTCTTGGCGGCAAGCAGATATAATTCAATGGTTCTCTGGAAAAAATATCTTGATGTCACTATAGAACCTATTATTATTATTAATGTAGGAGCCGAAGAATGTCGAATCATAAATCATAGAGTCCCTATAAAATAAAGTCTGGCCACTCGGCCCTCGCTCCACTCAGGTGGATGTACAATGGCGGCGATGGTTTCAGTGTACGCGTGTGCATCAGTGTGTTTACAACATATCCTATTGGCGCCGCCATTATGTATCCACTTTTCATATGGACCAATCAGTGCCTCGACCTCGTATGGCCAGACTCTACTTTATAGGAACTCTAATACATCCATTTGAATCGGCGCCATCTGCCAACCATGTTATATGCCACTCATATGAAAGAAAAAAATTCTTTTGAAATACACATTGCGTTGCCCGTTTGAGTGTGTGTCTGAAACTGGATACGCATTAGTTAGAGAAACTGAAGAGATATGTCGCTATTGTAAATAGGAAATATGGAAGATTAGTACAACATGAATCCGTCGCCATGTTTTATGAGATCGAAAAGTAACTAGTAAAATATTTTAAATGCTTCCTGTGAAATCGTGCTTGTTTTTTCGTGCCATCTGGTCTATATTTACAGTAAAATTACTTGCGCAAGTAATTTTTGAGTCCCCGTTCACCCGTAAATTATGTTCGTAATATCACATAGTTTCGATATCGCCATTTGGTATGTATTGTATCTTGTATCGCCTTTCAATCTCATAGTGGGGTCGATCTGGATTTCGAAGCGACAGTGTTTTTTTTTAATTTGTTTGTGTATATTATGTAGTGGACTCCCTCTATCATTTGGTCATGTTTGTAGGCGTGAGGGGGTGGTGAAGAGGTGGAAATTTAAATGTAAAGATATGGGAAAATCGGTTCTTCGTACATAACTCGCTTTGTTTTATTCGGATCGAAAACGTGTATAGGGATAAAATGAAAGGTTCGCTCGAAGTATCGTTTCGGGGCTTTTTTCGTGCCAGATGGATAACACTATCAGTAGTATATTAGAATGCAATAATATGCACGTGCTGATCGGTGTTGCATGCTTGTTACCCCAGTAACTCATCACCCAATGGTCAAGTGAATAAGATTTGGTATTGTTGATAAAATATTTATATAATTGAAAAAAAATGATATATTATTGTCTGAACGTTGATTGTAGTACTCTAATCATATTATTTCCTTCTTTCTTTGTATTTATCTACCATACTCGCATGTATCTATTGTATCTTCCAAATGATCACATCAAAATCTATAAAAATAATAAAATTAACCAGTATATTGGAAAAATAACCTCTACGCCTGTGACGTTATGTCAAGGGAACAGTCAGTTGCTATTTTTTGCCAACCAATATAAATACAAGTATGTATAAAGTATTTCGCTGACGTTTCGGAAACAATTCCGTTTCCATTTTCAAAGTTATAAAATGAATTCTTGTTTGCTGTGTATGTTAAATACACAGTTTTAACGTACATGACATTTAACGTACGTTAAATTGAATTCAGAAGTGTCGCTAAGTAGAAATTTTAAAATAAACGGCTCAGCCAAGCAAAACTTATTTTGGTAATACTAAAGGAGAACGGAAACTTCGAATTTTTGCGTGATTTTTTCAGGATACCCTATTTTGGGGTCGTAGAACACGAATCTGAAATTAGTTTTGCGTGCATACGAACCGTTTCTCAAAAAAAAAATTTTGAAAGTTTTTCTCATGACGCACTTTTTCATGCACTAATTTATACACCAACAGCACTTATATATCGTCTTTTTCCTTATTAAGATCACACTATGTCCTTTATAGAACAATAAACCCTTCACTTATGGCAGAAAACTCACTTTCTTTTGTATAAAAATCAGAATTTTATTCACAGAAACTGTATTAGATGAACCTCCATCTGTCATTTGATGACATATATTCGCATGCGTTGTTTGCGCATGTGTAAGGTTTGGTGTCTAAAGGCACCTTATTAAATCTGGGGCAGACGGCGCTAAGTACACACATTAGCACCTTGAAGGGCAAGGGATATGTATGTTTATAAATAATACTTAACGCCGTCTGCCCCAGATTTAATAAGATGCTATGTACTATTATATATCCCTTGCCCTTCAAGACACTTTCGAAACGTCGACCGGCCGCGAACATGTCTTGATTTATGTTTATAAATAATGCTTTAACGCCATCTACCCCAGATTTAATAAGGTGCTAAGTACTATTATATATCCCTTACCCTTCAAGACACGTTCGCGCCCGTCGACGCTTCAAAAGTGTCTTGAAGGGCAAGGGATATATAATAGTACATAGCATCTTATTAAATCTGGGGCAGACGGCGTTAAGTATTATTTATAAACATACATATCCCTTGCCCTTCAAGGTGCTAATGTGTGTACTTAGCGCCGTCTGCCCCAGATTTAATAAGGTGCCTTTAGACACCAAACCTTACACATGCGCAAACAACGCATGCGAATATATGTCATCAAATGACAGATGGAGGTTCATCTAATACAGTTTCTGTGAATAAAATTCTGATTTGTATACAAAAGAAAGTGAGTTTTCTGCCATAAGTGAAGAGTTTATTGTTCTATAAAGGACATAGTGTGATCTTAATAAGGAAAAAGACGATATACAGATGCTGTTGGTGTATAAATTAGTGCATGAAAAAGTGCGTCATAAGAAAAATTTTCAAAATTTTTTTTTTGAGAAACAGTTTGTATGCACGCAAAACTAATTTCAGATTCGTGTTCTACGACCCCAAAATAGGGTATCCTGAAAAAATCACGCAAAAATTCGAGGTTTCCGTTCTCCTTTAGTATTACCCTTATTTTCTCAAAGAATACGTAAATGTGGTGAAAAAAAACGTATAAATTGTAAATTCAGATATTACGTCACTAGGGACTACGGGTTAACATAATTAAATAACCAGTACATCATAAAAATTGGCATATTAATGTGTCATACGCATATGCCGACATCTATTGGTGGGAGACCAAATATGTACAAGTCTTATTCTGATGATAAAATAGAATACCAAACTTAAATTTCAAGATAACATTTAAATATAAGCATTTCGGTTTAATGTCAAAAACAGCCGTTTTTTTAGAGAAATATAAATCTGAATTAAGCTAATTTTAGTGCTGTGATATTTAATTTTAAGGTAAATATAAATATTCTTATTGAACTAAAGTTACAAACATAACCTAGTTATGCAGTAACAGTAACAAAGAGGTTACTACAAGCCGAATATTTAATTCTTACAGATGGAACCGATGGCATTAGGAAGTGCCCCATCTAGCCCTGCGTCTCCTGGAATCAATCCAAACTTCTTACCAGGTTTTTTAATGGGAGGAGAAACCCAACCTAACACTCCAAATCCTAGCACATCGCCAGGCCGAAATCGAACTTCTGGTAGTTTCAACAAAATGGGGATGAGTTCCACCGAACCCAGAAGCTTGCGTCAGAAACTATTTAATCAGTCGCTGAGTGAAAGCCCTGCTCCATTATCTCCTTTTACAGCAATATCGGAAAAGCCAGGACCCCCTAAAATGGGGTTATTCGATACTATAGAGCAGAAAAAGAAACCCACCACTCCTATATTGAGCAGTACTGTATCAAACTTTAATGAGACTGGAGGTTTTAATGAGAGCATTTCAAGAATAAACAATGAAGATAGTAGCTTGAATTACAGCAGAAGTGTACCCAATTTTAGTGAAACTCTCAATAGAACTAACAATAATATAAGTACCAGTCGTGTTGAGAGAATCGATTCTCACTGGGTAACAGTCTTTGGATTTCCACCCAGTGCTTTGACATTGGTGCTGTCACAGCTGGCGAACTGTGGGCCAATAGCGGATAAGAAAATTCCACCGCAAGGTAACTGGGTGCATGTTAAGTTCAATAATCTAAGCGAGGTGTCACGAGCGCTCTCGCTGAATGGAAAATTAATAAATAATGCCATTATGGTTGGGGTCCAACCCTATTACAACAAAGAAAATAAAGAAAATGATAGCATTGTTTTTACATCGCCCATTAGGGCAAGATCCTTAAGACATTCTTTTATTTCGCCGCATAGCCCCAACACTGTAATCCCTCCTCAGACTGTACCTCAGAAATCTACCGGAATTGTTACAAAAGCTATGGAGTATGTTTTCGGATGGTAAAATATCAATATTGATTTAAGATTATGATTCATTAATTTTCTGTTTTTTTTTCTGTGTCATAGTTTGTGTGCAGATTGTGATTTTGATGTCTCATTTGTATTATTCAATTTACAATATATATTTTATTATATACTCTTCATTTTTTTTTTTTTACTGATTGGGAGTCCCTAAGTATATTACTTGCGTCCAACAGTCAAAGTCCAAGCATTACAATTTACGAGTGAGGGGGGCATATCCAAAAGCGAGAAGTCCTAAAGGAAAACATTTACTATTTTTTACATGACTTTTGTTCTTAATGTACAGAGTGTTTGGTTCACTGATACAGTTGCAAGGAGGTAGTAGGTGAAATGGTTTTAACTTATCTAATCATATATTAACGGTTAAACTTGGAGTTCCCCAGGGTGCGATGCTAGGTCCCCTATTAATAAACTAGTAATTAATCTTCCTATCAGACGATGTTTACCTACAAATTTTAAAATATTGGACATCGAACTGGAGGATAGAATAAATATATTTTTGTACTGTAATAGAATCTAAGTTATTTTGAAAGGCGCTTTTTATGGAATAAGCAAATAACCCTAAAAGAATTAATCTGGCTAAAGACAATTTTGAAAGCAATATTGTTTATATAATTGCTGAAAGTTTATTAGCTCATTTTGGTGGGGTTTACTTATCAACTTGTTCATGTTACAAAACCAGCTTTGTGTTTCAACGAAACTAGGGTTACTAACGAAATCTTAGATAAAGAAATTCATGTTAGTGGATACAGTTATGATCAATATACTTCCTTAATAGGTACACAGGTGAGGTTATTATATGTTTCTAGCCAATTTAATTTTCACGTAGTGCAGAACATGTCATGATATGAAAAATATTGGTGTCTCTTAATTAGTTATAATTAGTGAAAAAATATGATAAGCTGTGCTTACCATCCACCAAATAGCAAAACGAGCTGTGCAGAATTTAGTTCACTTTTTGAAAGTTATTTTGAAAATATTGATCAATGCTAGTCTATCTCCTTTGGCGACTTTAACAACAGATGGGATCTACCAAATGATACATATTCAAAAAGATCACACAATATATTTAATATTTATGGTTTTAAGCAATATCTGTTAATTGTCCAACAACAATACTAGTGGAGTATGGCAAACTGAAAATAGCGGAGAATAATACAATTTCACGTAGAGATTCCAAACTTTGGGTATTTGTTAGTTGTCTTAAAAATAAGATATTCCTATTCCTGCAAGTGTCAGAACGTTGTTTTAAACTAGAAAAAGTGGTAATCAACCTTTTTTTGGGTCAATTTTCGATGTTAAGTTTTTTTTGAACCCCTTAAATTGTAAATTAAGCAACGAAAATATAGTCCTTTTATTGCCAATGTTCATTCAAGGAACCTCCACTTAAATTTTCGTGATGTCCCCCCCCCCCCTCTCCGGTAATCCATATATATGTACGTTTTCTTTACCAAAAATTGATTTTGCGATAACTTGGGCAAATCTTGCCCGAATAAGGTGACATTTTGGGAGAAGGTGGCTCATAATGCCTATAAATAGCCTGCCACATTTCAAGTCAAAAGCTCTATTAGCTTGGATACAATGCCATTTTTTCGGAAATTTTACGAAATTTTTAAAACGCTGTAACTTTATGGCCGTTTATTGTACAACAATTTTCCCCCCCAGTCAAAATGTAGGTTTTTTTATGTACTTTTGGGTGATATGACTCAAAATATCTTTAATATAAGAATTCGATCCATTTTCGGTCCTTTACGACATACATGTACTTGCGCGCAGTGATTTTCTGTTATACAAAATACATACAACTATTTGTATAGGTAAATATAACTCGTGTGTCCTATAAAACATTAAAACATATTTGTCAAGTATCCAGATCTGATCCAGGACGTCCTTCATAATTTCTATAATGAGAACGCATATGTCGAGAGTATAAAATCTTGTGGGCAGAAAATAAGAGCCGCTCTTTATGGTTGTTCTATCAAAAATAAGAAAACATTAGGTTTACTAAGGTATGAATGTTTCGGAAAACTGAGCAACAAAAATGTTGCAATTGATGTCAAACTGTCCTCTCTACCACCGACCGAGGGTGCGGCTGATTATCACAGCTTAAGAACATTTTATAAAATTCGTCGATGGTATTGTGAAAGAACTAAGGATGCAATTGATTCGGCTGGTGTAAAATGAACTGATGCCAAAAACTACAGGAAACCGCTCGATCCAGAAGATTTATTAAAAATCATCGCCTATGATTGTAAAGCGGGGTGCAAAACGAAACCTTGTTCATGCAAGAAATTAAATTTTAAATGTTGCAGTTTATGCCATTTTGGCCGGAATACAGTTTACCAAAATTCTGAAGAGGTCAGTGGGTCACTAGTCGATGAACTTACTGATGATATGCCAGATGGGAACACAAAATTTATCAATGATAATGGTGATGATTATCGAAGTGAACGATATGATCTGCGAAGCTGAGAGCGATTTATGATTTATATTACTTTAATGAAATTTTCGCAAGCTTGTACAATAGGACCAATGCCAAACACTCAAATGCTTTATTTATATCCATAAATATTGCCGAACTGTATTGTCCTTCGAGTTTTGTTGTTTGGATATTTCAAGTGATAATTGTTAGTGGATGAACGGTGGACGATTTTTCACGGAATCCAAATCGATAATTGGGTATGTTGTGTCCGATAGCACCTGAAACAAGCTTTTTAATAACCTGTTCCAGATTTTTTGCCTGTACGGGTAGTAGTGTGATTGGACGATAATTATTTGTTGTGTGGATTGGTGTTTAGCTTGGGGATGGCAATGACAACGCCATGTTTCCATTCCTTAGGGAAAACTGGTTGTTTAGACGGTATTCATATAATCTTATTATGTATAGATGTACCTTGTGTCCGAGGTTGCGGATGAGTTTTTTAGATATGTTGTCTTTTCCTGGGGCTGTGCTCTTTCCTTTGTACAGAATGTCATAATAGGTTTCTTCACTTATTGTATAGATTTACCTTGGTATTTCTTCCGAAAAGTAGTTGTCATACCAATTTTTTATATCTTCGTGATATTGGTTATCACTGTTGGCTGTGTATATTTTTTCATAGTGTTCGGCAAACAGTTCTGCTTTTTCGGTGTTACTATTGTAAAGTATGTTATTTTCCTCTAATGTGGTTATGATTGCTTATAACAGGATGGTTTTTTATTTGTTGCCAGTAATTTCTACCTTTTTGCTGGTTGATTTCATTACATACTGTTACCCGTTTATGTTCCTTGTATTCTTTGATGATTAGCTTTTGAATATTTTTATTGTAATCGTTAATACGCCTTTTATATTGTACATATGTATTTATTAAGTAATCTTTTTACCTTTTCCTTTTATATTTTATTAACCTTATTATGAATGGAGGAAGTTCATATAATAATATCTGTTCCTTCGTGTTGGTGAATTATGTATAATTGTCTCCGTTAGCTTTTCATTAAACCTGCTTATTGCCCGTTCATCAATTGGGTGGTGTTGCCATTCATCGTAGTTTTCCATTATGATATTGACTTCATCCGTATTGCACTTATATAGATTAATTCTTTTTTGCACCACTTGCTCTTCTGTTGTTTTGTCGAGCTCTATATTGATTTCTATTACCAGGTGATCAGATCCTATGTCAGGGAGAGTTTCTGTTTTACATATATTATTATGAATATTTTCGGTGTAGAGCATTATATCTGGTGTTGTGTCCAGGTTATTTACCATTAAGAACATCGAGGGAGTGTCTGCTTTTTAAACATCGTATTATTTACGAATGTTTGTATTTGCTTGTTTGTTGTTCTATTGACATTAAAGTCCCCTATTATTAGGCAATATTTGTATTGGGCTGCTTTATTGAAGATAGTTTCTTCGATATCTGACGTCGGATGTACGTATACCAGAATTATATATACATTCTGTCTCCTTGAAGCGGTATTAAGAAGTGTGTGGCTTATTTATCCTCGAAGGACTTTCTTTCTTCATCTTTAAAAGGGGATCTATCTACACAAGGTCTTGTGTTATTATTTACAATGTTACCAATATATTGTAACACATCCCAGTTTTTGTACCATGTGTTGCTATTTTTTTTGGTTTTGGTCTCGACAAACAGTGAGCAATTGATGTTATTTTCTTCCATTGTGATGTTAATTATCTGTTTTTTAAGTGTGTAGCAGTTTACATTGGTGTATAACATCCTAAGCGTCAATGTGAACTTGAACATTATTTTTTCCAAGTATAGGTTCAGTTGGTGATGTAGTTAGGGGTTCATCTAGATCAAACATTAAGATGTATAGTCTGTTACCAGAAAATGTTGCCACTGTGTCGATATTGTACAGTGTTACAAATCTTTTTCTAAGTTTTTTTTAATAGTTCTTCTCTATCTCTGTTCTTTTCTTTGTTTAGTTTTGTTACATATGTGTTAATTATCATATCGTGTACCGTGACTGATGAGTGTATTTTGGAGTTCTTTGTAATTTTCTTATCGATTTCTTGTTGAGAGACAGTATTTGTGCATTTGGTAGCCCTTGTACCGGTTGTGTTGGTCTTTTTGGGTATTTGAGTAACCAAGCTACATGCTCTTCTGATCCACATCCTTTACACTTCATCGGCAGTGTGGAATTGCATGTGGAGAAGTCCATTGCATTTCATACATTTTGGTGTTGTACATTGTTCTTTTGTGTGCATAAATTGTAAGCATTTTGGACATGGTTGTGGAATTGGTGCTGGCGGAACGCTCAGAAAAACAGAGTAGTGCTTGTGTTTGTAGAATATTCCATCATTTAGAAGTTGTTCGCTGGACTTTAAACAATCCGTTATTATCCTAATCATGAGTGTGGGTTTGTTATTTGGTTTCGCGATTATTCTTTTGCAGTATCGGTGTTGTACATTAATTCTTTTAAGATGTTCACTTACTTCTGAATCTGAAATTTCATGTTCGACTAACCCTATTATTACTGAGTAAGAATTTTAAGTTGTCCTGTCCTGACTAGGTTTCTTGAAAATTTTTGATTTTTTTGTCAACTATGAGTTTATTTAAAGTGTCGATTGTAGTTTTTTGTCCCTATTTGTTTTTATGAGAAATCCATTTTTTGTTTCGTCTGATTGTGGATGCATTTTTCCCATAATTCAGACATGTTCCTTCTGGTCATATCATATGTTGTAGTTATGTAAAGTAAGAGTTTATATCTCGTATTTATTAATTCATTTATTTTTGCTGAATGGTTTTTGTGTACAGGTGTTGTGGTGTTTTTGTTTTGTGGATTTTTTGTGGGTACATTTATCTCTGAGTTTTTGTGTCATAAGAAATTCCTCCTATTATTTCGTTGATGTTTTCTTGTGTTAGTTTATTCTTTTTATTTATATTACCTTATGCATTAAACCATGATTTTTTTTTGTATCTCACTTTTTTTCCATTGCCCCATGTCATCCATTTCACTATAGCTGCCATCACTATCTGATGTCATTTTGGTTGCTTTATGCCTTTTACAACTAAACAATTTCTGTAATAAGTTTATTGATGTTCACTCTTATCACTGTTCCTATAGAACTCGGACAGTATTATTAATAATGATTTATTTAAAATAGTTCTTAATAATCAGATATTATTAAAGTCCACTGAGTGTTGTAAGTATCTGGGGGTTATTCTAGACAGTGATTTGAGATTTCCCAAACATGTTAGTAAGTTAATTCAAAAAGCTTACGGAAAACTAAAACTTTTATATATTCACCAAGAATTATTAAATACCTAAATTAAGCTTCTATCTTTTCCTAAAACTGGTCAAGGATTCAGACATTCACAGTCGTATTAGCATGTGATAAATATTCCGTTCCCATGCATAATTCTGCCCAATTTGAGAGGTCTTTCTCATACAATGCAGCTAAATTGTACAACAGTCTACCAAGTAAAATTAAATGTGCAAGTTCGATGTCAATATTCAGAAAGCATATTAAACTGTGGGTACTTAATATTGATAGTAGAATATAATTTTTTACTTTATTCATTTTATCATTCATATGTGCATAATATTTTCAAATATTCTGTTAATATTTTTCATTTTCTATATTTTTTTAATGTTCCATGTAAACTATCAAATTTTTGTGTAAATTTTTAGGAAATGGAGGGGTTATGTGGAAGAGGACGAAGTTCAACATCGCCCTTTTTTAAACAATTTGTACATTTGTTATTAAACCACACCCTACTCTGTGGCTCCGACCCTCACAGAGGGGAGCTGGTAATACCAATAGCCACTCCCCACGCCCGTGGGGTGAGTGACTACCGATTCCGAGAATCGTGTGCGACTACCGGGTCCGAGAATCGTGTGCCCTGACTAGACGCAATGAACTGAGGATGATAACCTTCTGCATTCTGCCGGCTAAGATCTCTGCCGAATCTCGGCATGCCGGTATGATCTTTAGTTCTGAAAGCAGCGTCTGTCTCATTCCACCGAGGGCTCCTATAACCAGTACCACTATTTTAACAGAATGGCCTGGATAAAGCCTGCGAAGTTCGAAGAGCAAATCTCGATATTTTGTCCGTTTTTCCTCCTCTTTCAAGACAATGTTGCTCTCAGCGGGAGCTGAGAATTCCATGACACACATTGTCTTGAGTTGGTGGTCGAGGAGTACTATGTCAGACTTGTTGGCTTGTATTTGCCTGACGGTGGGAAACGAGTAGTTCCAATAAATCAGGCACTTCTCATTCCCCACAACGGACTCAATATCCCCCGGAGCGTAAGGCAGCACTGGTGTTTCGTTTATCCCATATGAGTGCCTTAGATGATAGTAAAGCACTCGTAATGCTGCGTCGTGTCTGTGAATATAGGCCGAGACTGCATATGTCGGGCAAGCCGACAGTAAGTGCATTACAGTCTCCGGCGCCCTGCGGCAGGCCTTGCAGCTGACATCAGGGACCTCCATACCCGTGACACGATGTCGATAGACGAGGGTGTTAAATACACCATCCTGGCAAGCCATTATGAATTCCTCGGTCTCAGACTTCAGCCCAGATGACCTTAAGAAGGCGAAGGTCAGCCTTTTGGATAAGCCGAGGTCTTCTATATTTTTATAGAAGACCCCGTGCAATGGCTTATCCTTATGAGCTGCAGAAGGATGTTCTGTTCTGCAGCTCTAATGTGGGCTTTTAGTTGAACGGGTTCCAACTCGGTGACAGAGTCGGGATTTACCCGCTCGACGTCGAAGATGAGACCAAGTTCATCGGCTGCTCTCCGTGCTGCCTTAAAGAGAAAAGCTCCTACCTCTGCATTTTCATGGTCTCGGACCATGCAGAGGAGGGGATCCGAACTCCTGATGACCTTACATGCTCCATCCATATTATTATTATTATTATTATTATTATTATTATTATATGTATGTATATTCAGTAGAGTTAAATTACCAAAATATCACAAATGTGCACCTAGTCCTGCTTATTGAAAATGAAACAAAAATTAATTTCAATAAGTAATGTATTTTTTATTAAACATGTTTTCTATACTTTGTACAGTCTATTTTTTTACCTGATCTTAAAAATATATAGGCCATGATTTTTTAAAGAAGTTTCACCGGGTAATAATCACCTCACAGGTGTGTTTTAAATCATGTCCATTTTACCAGTGCTTATATCCTGTCGGTTGAGAGAAACAGATACCCTGCTGTAGACTATGTATTGTTCACATGAAAAAGTATAAAAAACCTCTATTTTCATCAAAACGGCGAAGAAATACGTACATTTTAAAAGGTATTAAAATTTTTCAAACTTTACATTTTCTACAATCAATTAATTAAATTAACAAAAAAGTATAAAACAACTAGGAATTAAATAACATTATTTTGTGTCCTCGATTGTAGCGGTGGCGAGATCAGTCATTTTGGGATATTTTATGTTCTTTTTGTTTAGTTTCTCTTGTGCCCATAGTATAAGTTTTAATAAGGTTGATATTTTTGGCGCCGTGGTCTCTTGGTGCTCCATTTTTAGGATAGCGGCGTTTACCTCACTGGCAATCTACATGAAAAAGAGAAAAAAAAAATTAGTACACGAATATACTTCTGAAACATTAATTTTAATATTTCTATAATAGCCTAAGAGGCTGAAACTTTTGTTCAAACTGTTTCCTACTGATTGAAATATTGTAGTAAAATGCCAAACAGTCATGAGTTATAAAATTATAATTCAAAATATCCATTGGCCCCCAAATAGGAAGCTTATGATCGCAATTAAAAAATCATGTTTACAGCAAATTAGACAAGCGCTGTAACTCCCTAATAAAATAATTTTGTATAAGATGATTCATGTCAAATCGACATGAAAACAGCAACCATAAGCAGTACAAAATATTTTAAATAATCCAACTTTACAGTCGTGTGGTAATACATTACGATCAACCAATACGACTGGAAATTTAATTTTTATATTTATATATTTTTTTATTGTTTAATGTTAGGTGATGTTTCTTTTATATTGTGTATATTTTAATTATTATGTCTTCGATTTTTAAGTAACTTTTATTGTATTTGACACGTTCTACACCCAAACTGTGTATATGTATTTTTATACGATTTTGAACAAATAAAGATTTATCTATCTATCTATCTATTACTTAAAAAACTACAGAATAGAGGATACTAAAATTTTAAGCAATCGACTTAATTTTTGTTTTACTCGCATCCAATTTAATGGAATTTTGCTCAGACATCGCTAATCCAAGTCGAGGCTTTTTTAATAGAAAACCAGATCTTGTCCAGTAGATAGATAAAATAAATTAAACACCACAGAAATCAGACAACCTCCAATTCCAAAAGCCAGGGCTTGTGCGGAAGGGGGTTACACATTGAAAAAACGTGGCCATACAACCATTTCCTTCGACAGTGCCGTACCCAGGATTGGAACCCGGTGGTGCGATGTCCGCGTGATTAATGGCGATTGCCACCTCGCGCCTTAACCCACTTCGACCAGAAAGATAGATAGACATGTTTTATTGATCAGTAATTAATAATAAAAAGTAAAAAATTATGTTCAAATATTAAGAAAAATTCATTTTATTGTAAAAAGCGTGGGGCGATTTATACTACACTTTTATAATTCACCCCATGTTTTAACAATAAAAGGAATTTTTCTTAATATTTAAACATTACTTTTTACTTTTTAGTTCGGTTTGCTATTAAAGCGTGTTTTTTTAGTTTTTTAAACTATAATTTTTTTTTCATATAAAATAATAAAATATATATTAATAACAGCGGCGCCTCCGGCAAAATGTCGACAATAGATTAGTAATTTTTTTTATTTTTATTTTATCCTGACGATCCTGATGAGGACATTAGGACAAAGTTGTCAAATTATTGTATTGTCATCGGACCTTGATAAGTGTGCAAAGTTTCAGTTTAATCTGACGTTTTGAAGTGGGTGAGAATCACGATCAAAGATTCCGTTACATACAAACAAATATACAGGTGAAGCTAATATAAAGCGTGTAAAAAGAGAGAAAATATGTACATATGGTAAGTCAATGATACATTTAAAGAAATATAAAATAAATATAAAAATAAATAATAATAAATACAAGTTTGTAAGCTATGTCAAGTACTTATTTGTAATAAAACATGATCAGGCATTGCAAACCAATAAAAAACCGAACCCAGATGCGAGCTAACTGTTCAAATATTCCTGGACTGAATAAAAGGCCTTCTTAATAAAGAAGCTTTTAGTTTGTCTTTTAAAGACATTGAAAGCATTTATAAATTTCAAATGTGCAGGTAATTTATTAAATATTGAAATGAAATTATAGTTTGGTGAATTTTTAAAGAAACTAGTTTTATGCAATGTGAGATAGATTATTACTATGCCTGGTGCTATAACTGTGGTATCCACCAATACTTTGAAAATGATATTTATGCATAAAAGCATACAGAGCACATTTCCACAACAGAATTGAGGAAGCGGTTAGAACATTATTCTTTTTGAAAACATTTCTGCAACTATTCATTCGCGGTATATTGAATATTAGTAAGTTTTGTTCCGTTTCAATTCACATATACAATGTATAAAACAGGTCACATGAGTAAGACATTAGAAAAGAAATTTAAAAATGCATACATATAGTAATGAACGGGCTTGAACAACAAAAAAAAGAATAGTACTTAACAAAATGAAATTGACATAAAAATAACTGGTTAAAATGAAAAATATTCTTGGGAAGAATATGGTTCGATGTTGCATAAATATTGGAAGGCTTGTCGAGCAAAAGACGTCTAACTGAAATTATTTTTTAATTCGCTGGGAAGAGCATTGAAAAATCTCAATGTGGCATAGTATAATCCTTTTTCCATCAGAGTTAGCCAATGAACTGGATAAGCAGAATTGCTTTTGTGCCTTGTCATATACATGATCTACATTTACTTTGCAAAACTCAAAATTTTCTTCAAATATACTAAACAGGAGTAAATGTACAGACCTGGGATTGTCAGCAGTTTATTGGCTTTAAAAAGGCCTGTACAAGATTCATCATATTTGAGCTTAAAAATTATTCTGATGGCTCTCTTCTGTAGTTTAAACATTTTTGGAAGGTCTGACGAGCCTCCCCAAATCTCAATGCCATATTTGGCTAAAGATTAGAAGTTTGCATAGTATGCCGTTAGAAGGACTGACACGGTAAAAGAACGAGATAAAACTCTGAAGGCAAAACATGATTTATTATGTTTATTGACTAAATTTTCAATATGTGTAAACCATCTGATGTTACTGTCAAGTGTTACACCTAATAATTTTGTTGAATGTTCTGTTGATATTGGCACTAAATCGGTTAGATGCACAGGTAGTTGGATATTTGACTTATCAGTTTTGAAGATTACATAATTGGATTTTGATTCGTATAAAACCAGGTTTTTGCTATTAAACTAGTTATTTATGTTAATCCAGATATGTGATAGTGTGTGTGTGTTAACTTCGAGGGTTTTGCATGTGATCACTAAACTAGTGTCATTAGCATAACTAACCATTTTCAGATTAACATTTCCATGTATTACATTAATTAGATCGTTCATAAAAATTATAAATAGGAGTGGTCCAAGAACGCTACCTTGGGGCACTCCATAGTTGTTGCGTCTGGTAATGGAATTGTATAATTTTCCATTTTTAGTGATGCGGATCTTTTATTTTCTGTCCTGCAGGTAGAACAAAAGCCATTGCAAATTCACACCTCTGATATCAATTTTATCCAGTTTCTTTAGAAGCTTTATATGATTCAAAAGTGACTTCCGTTAAATTGGTTGAATTTTTGATAGACAAATATAAAAACAAATTATTATTATTAGCCGTTACTCGAGTCCGAGTATAAAAATGTTACAGTCAATAAATTGTGTACAATAAAAAACAAGTAAAAGGTGTAGTCTATTGTAATTCCCATTCATCTACGGTGCACACGACTATGGCTATAGAGGCCAATTCGGGAGAGCACATGTCGACCGCAGTCAGGACAAACATAGACCTGGTTAGGTCTTGGATTCGGCCTTCTTGCAGCAACATTTCCTTGATAGCTGGCCACAACCCCTCGCCATTCGGTTCTGTCCACTGCAAGTTGTTCCCATTGCTCGTATGGAATACCGCAGGATTTTAGATTTTCATGGAGAGCGTCTTTGAACCTCTTTCGTTGACCGCCACGCCTTCTTCTACCGCTTAGCAATTCACCATAAAGTGTACATTTAGGAAGGCGGTTATCATGCATACGATGAACGTGACCTGCCCATCTTAGGCGTGCTCTTGAAATAAGCACCTCAATTGGAAGGCTGTTTGATCTCCTGAGTACTTCCACGTTTGATATGTGATGGAACCAACGGATTTTCATCATACTTCTGAGGTGTCTTTGCTGAAAACGTTCTAATTCTTTCACATGACGACGGTAAGTGACCCAGCTTTCACATCCATATAGCAGTGTTGGAATGACAACTGCTCTGTAGACAGCCATTTTCGTTGACAAAGCAAGGTCGTGGTTGTCAAATACTCTCTCTCTCTCTCTAAGTCCCCAAAAACAAATATAAATTATTTCGTATTAATATATTAATTGTATTTATCCATATACCTTACTTCGCCGTATATGGAAGTAAACTAAGTCCGTCGCTGAAGTACCATATCCCACCTATCGTTCGCGCCAGTTGGCAAATAACACGACCATGACTCTCTCTCATTTTAATGCAGGCGACATAGAAAATGTAAGACGTGATGTGATAGAAACAGTTATGCTTTATGCATGGCCACTACCATCTCTATTCCCCACTACTTTTGTGATTGTTTTCATTTATTGTTTTTGGCTACTATAATTATGAGAACTTGACTGTATGCCATAGTCATTAATGTTTTTATGGATAAACGAAAAATTGTTTTTGCACTATGTGAATTTCTGCAAAGTACAGTAGCGTAAGTTAGATGGCTGTGGAATAAGGAAGAGTATGTGGATTTAAGAATATCAAAATTCAATAAATTCTTCAACTGACCAATGACGAAGAGCACACTGGTGAGTTTGTGGACTAATTGTTCTACATGACTGGACCAGTTTAGTTTGTCATTCAGAACGATACCCAGTCATTTGGCACGCAAACCTTGTGTAATATCCGTGTGTGAAGAAAATATGTTTTTGATTTTTTTGGTCATTTACTTTTAGTTTATCAGCGATGTACCATTCTTTAGCTCGAAAGACAATGTCATTTGATGACTCTTTGATGATTTAAATCTTTGTCAGAATTTATTAATGTTGTGTTACCTGCAAAAGCACACAATTTTAAAGCAACATGAAATTACATAAATCATTAATGTAAATAATAATAATAATGGCCCCAGAACAGAACCCTGGGGAACGCCATGATTTACCTTAATTAATTTTGACTGCTCATTATCGGCTTATACACACTGTGATCTGCTGTTAAGATATGACACTACTGTTGTCAACCACAAGACATACAGATTTCTGATCTCCCTTTACCGTGTTAGACCAGTAAACATGTAAGTATTGACCAAAAACCTCACCAAAAACAATTTACTATCTCGTCAATTTCGGAGAAAATGATTCAAAATCAGAATAATTGTGATTTACCTTTTGTCTGTGAGATGGCGCCAGTAGATCTCCGAAAGGGCTATTTAAAGGATCCTCAAAAGCTAAAAGGGCAACCGTTCTCTCTAATTCAGATAAAACTGAGGGATCTTCTTCTCCAGCTTCACTTAAGTGACTTTGGGCGAACGCTAATGCTTCTTCTATCCTATTGTTTCTTATTAATTCAATTAAGTGAAGTTGCTACAAAAATAAATATATTAATACACGTCAACAATTTTACCTATATAAAACTAATTTGAATTCAACAAAACACTGTGCACGTTTCGTATTGTTTAGCATCAAACATCATATCAGTGACTAAATTGATAATACAAGTTTGTAAACTCAGATCACATCTGAAAACAGACAAAATTATGTTATTTAGAATGTTTTCAAATTGATGTTTATAAAAATAGTTATTTTATATAAACTACGTTAGGAGGTTACGTTAATGCTTTGCCCAATTAAATCCTGGGCCCCCATACAGCCTATGTTATAAGAGAATTATTTGTGGTTCGGATAAACAATGGGGAAAGAGCGCGTGGTAGGTTATCTAAGTTACAATGGCGTACCTTCTAGAAAGTGTGCAATTTTAAATAACTCTTATGCCGACACTCTGTGGGAACATTATATTTCTAGCATTCATTTTTATCAGGAAATAATATTTTTCTATACATATGTAGAAAACTACCACTTTATACACACACAAGTGTAATGTAAGTGAGAGTAATTAAAAATAATTGGTACATGCATATTCAAACTGATCATTATCTTCATTGTATGGCCCATCTTCAGGTGTGGGGCAAATTACATAAGGCGACCAGTTTCAGATCATTCTTCATTGATTATTTTCCATTTTTTCATAGAAAACAAAAATTGCAAAAATAATCAAGATTTTTTTTTAAATTGTAGATTGTAGGCAACCTTTTCTCATACTTCAAATAAGTTACAATTCATGTTCAATTGATGTAACCTGATGCAGACGTGTGACATGGATTGTTTTTGTACTTTTTTGTTAAATCTGTGTGCATGCACTTAATTTCTAACAATAAACATGTCGGTTTGATAACGCCAGCTTTTCTTGTAAATTACATACTTTTAACTAAAGATACAGGATGGCACTTTCTGAGTTTGCCCCAGGCGACTAGAACTATAAAGACAGGGTTGCTCGCGTATTCGGCACCAATGGCTAGGCAGATTAGGAATGTCAGTTGTCAAAATATAAATGCCATCAATTAGCCAATAGGATTGCATAGGAACTGCCTTGACCCCCTGACTATATTGGCTTCCACCACAAATTTAAAGTTGTGGTCAAAGCGTTAATATGGGAGCCCACTTATATCAAACCCTTCACTATGACTATCTGATCTATTGTAGTGCACTTCCAACTATATGTCACTCAATAGGTTTAAATCTTTGATAAAACTAACAACTTTATTAGTGAGAGACTGCCTAACTCATCTGGCAACAATTGTCCTTTGCCAAATAACGAGAACAGTAGCAGGGCAGTTATATAAATCGTGCGCTACCATTTCACTTTCTAATCACTAACTGCATGCAGGACTTTCTGCTAGTCCAGATCTATGTAGATGATATAAATAAGTCTGTTAGTGTCCATTTCTTCAAAGTGATTATCTATCAGATACATTGGACCTGCCCTTCACATTCTGTTTCTCAAATTAGGCATCAAAACTTAAAAGCAATATAGATATATCAATCAACCTTCCGTAGGTGAACCGGAAATATATGTTATAACAGTCACCATAAAATAAACCTAACAATAAATTTAAGGAAACAAGCACTGTTAACACTAAATTAGAACTTCTCTTTGGCTATATTTTCATATATCCATAAATTTCTATAATGTATGATGTGATCCTACACCAACACGAATCAAGTAACATTACGAACATCACATAACTACCTGCAAATGAAAGTACAAATATCTGTCATTGTCTAACAATTCGGGATGTAACTGATTTATAAGTGCTGTGGCTTCCTGTGTTCTTCCATTCATAATGGCATCTCGAATACGAATTCTATCATCTAAAGAATGTAACTCAACAGAAGGAATGACGCCTGATTCCTGTTGAAATTTCTCCGCCGCCTCTTTAAATCCCTCTAAAAATAACACATATTCAATTAAATACACTTTCTTACTTATTTAACGTATATTTTTATGTTTTACCTGTTACTAAATAGTTCATAATGAGCTTGTTCATATTACTACGTCCAAGATCGTTATCTTCCAACAATTTCACCCAGTCCTCCTTTGTTGTGATATCATGCTTTTCTGTATAGCTCATTGTTTTTTCCTTTTATTTGCTTTATTTTGATAAAGTACAAAAATAACATTGACAATATGACAGATCACAGGCCGTTTATCCAAGGTTACTGACTGCCAACATCACAACAACATTTCAGAAGATGTTTACATCGAATTTCCGCCGATTCAAATATTGAAACTAGTCTACCGCTAACATGGACTACTTGCTTATTGTGAATGCATACGAATAATGAATTTAAATAAGGAAAAAGGAGTCGTCTGCTGCACAATAAGTGACTTCTGCTGCAATAAATAGTATATCAGTGGAGATACTTCAGGTACATCAAATAGAACGTATTGTGTCTGCAGATAAATAGAGACCCCATAAATTAGAGACTGGCCACTCGAGAGGGAAGCACTGATTGGTTCGTATGAAAAGTGCTTGCATAATGGCGGCGCCAATAAGAGTTGTTTATTTTATGTAGCTTTTAGACCTACTCGGAAATATTTTAACGGCAAGGTTAAATTCAATATTTTTAACGCGCGCATGTTAATTTTCATTTTGTAAAATACAATTTAATGTTAATTTGCAATCATTTAGCGTGCGGTTAAATTTAACATATGTAGTTACAGAATTGCCACTATACTGGTCATTAGACATAATGTAATAGGTTAAAATTAAAATAACAGTCTATTGTGACTGATTTGGTCACGAAACAATCAACGTTATTACTTACATATTTTGGCTTATTTCTCACTCGGAGGTATCAAAAATATGCGAATTTATTTCTCCACTTTTCAAAACAAACATTTGCAACCTACTTTTGACATTTGCGATACTTGTAAACACACTTGATGGACATGCGAACACTCAGACCATCGCCGCCATTATGCAACCAGTGACCAGTCTCTACTTTATAGGGTCTCTAGCAGATAAATAGAGACCCCATAAAGTAGAGACTGGCCACTTGGCCCCCACTCCACCCAATTGGATGCATCATGGCGGCGATGGCTTCAGTGTGCGCGTGCATAGGGGCTCTAGCGCATGTGCATCAGCAACACCACCTAGCACCTAGGTGGTGGTGGCATCAGTTGTGTTTACAACGTAACGCAAGTGTCAAAAGCAGGTTGCAGTATTTATTTTGACAAAGTGGAAAATCTATGTAAGCTATAACGTTCCCATTAATTGTTTCGTGAACAAATCAGTCATAACAGTGTTATTTTAATTTTAGCCTATTTCATTGAGTCTAATGACACTACGCGCGTCAAAATAAAAGCAACTCCGCCGTCATTATGCATCCACTTTTCATACGGACCAATGAGTGTCCCCCACTCGAGTAGCGAGTCTCTAACCTGGAGTTAATATTACAGTAGAGAATAGACCAATATTCCCACTCGGCCGGACCAGTTGGATACGATTTTCAGTGCGCAAGCATGCTCCTAGGCTTAAATTATTTGATGCGCAGTGGACAGTACTGATGTAAAATAGGGTTGATGTTTATTGTTTACTCGTGCAGTGTACATGCAAATGCAGATAGGATGGAAATAGTGGATGCGCGGTGGAATAAAGAAATAAAATCGAGTACAACAAATTTCAAAGGGATCGCCGAGGAGTGAGAGTATACTATATAGTCTATTCTCTACTGTGCTAATATGGTGTTTTACCATAATGTAACTAGACATGTCAAAAGCGGGTAAATTGAGCATCTCGTGCCATGTCAAGGGCAAGGGAAATTATCTATCATAAGCAAATACACTACATCAAATAATATTAACATATTTAACCTAACGAACTAACCTAAAGTAATTTCGTATTACGTATTTTAGTTGTTAACAAAATGTAGGTAGTAAAAAAAAACTGTGATTTTAGTTGTTTAAAAAAAACTGTAACAAAAGCCTGTTTCAAACCCTCGACTCATCGGGCAACTTAATCCACTACACCACGGAGTGCTAATGAGAAACCTACGTACTTCTTACTATATCAATACGTCAATCGCGCAGTCTGAGAACTCAGAATGACGTCACGGCACGGGATGCTCAATTTACCCGCTTCTGATATATGTCTAGTTACATCATGGTGTTTTACAACAAAAACCGTTCTCCATTAGTAGCTTCCAATGGCTTATTTCAGCCTGCTTAAAGTGTATACTGTACCTGGTTTTCAAATATGCGTGTTTTGGGATCTGGGTTTTATCGTTGGTAGGAAATTTTTTGCTAACCATAACCACATATATAGAGAGTGAATATATATCACACTCAAAGTTAGTATCAAACATAAACCTATAATAGTACAATATTTTATTATTAAAAATCCATATCAAAGCTTTTTATATATACCTACCTACATGTTTCAGTTTTATTATCTGTATTGTTTGTATTCCTGGCCGTATCGACAATAAAACTCGTAATGCAAAAAAAAATGTTTGTATTATACCTACCTACTACTGTGGCCACTGTGCGTAGTAATTAACCCCTTCGCCTGTTCCGTATTATCTATCACTCTTTCGTTTATTTTGACCATTTTATATACATTTTTCATTGTACTTTCTATATAACATATAAATATTACTTAACCTTACAGATTAACAAGAAATACATATTATGTCTTTCTTGTTAATCTGTAAGGTAAACGATAGGCTTTTGTTTCTTTGACGCGGATTTACTTTCGATCAGTATTATATTTTAACACTTAATCAGTATTAAAATATAAATTTTATTTATAATAATGGTTCAATAATAATTGTGTTATGGAGTAAAGATTAAAGTGTACTACGAAGTTTTAGGCAAGTATAAAAAATGTAAAATATTCTTGACTTCTACGTGCGAGATTACCTGTTGTCACCACTGGTGCCATCTATGATTCCATTGTTGAATTTTTACCCAACATTCAGTCAGCTGTTGTGTGCTACTGACCGGTAGCGGAACAGTGTGTGTGTGTGTGTATTTATTTTTAAATATAAAAGGTGTAAAACTAATAAATATTGATTTGGTTATCGATTAGACGTAAGTAGAAACTTTATTTTACAATTTGTAAAACAACTAAACATTAATTTCATAATTTACTTTCTTGATAGTTATGGATGGTTTCATTTAAACCTTCATTGAGAAGTTTTACTTATTTAAAATTTTGCTTTAGCTCAAGATTACTTCAAAAAAAATGTTATACGAATGAAGAGTTACTAAAAATGATAACTTCTCTGATGTAGAAATATTATCTGATGAGGATGACGGGTGGGAACCAGAAGATATGTTTAGAAATGCAGTTGATTTAGGAGGTAGGTTACGTTTGTTTTTGCAATGTATTTTTAGAGAAAAAAATACATTTACATATTTTTTTAGACCTGAGAGGAGATGAAGATGTAGAAAGTACATACAATGATGAGCTTGATTTAGATGGTAGGCTTTTCGAAAGAGATGATGACATGGAAGATATGCAAATTGACTAGCCTGAGCAGGTAAATGGGGAGATATTAGAACCGGTAGAAAAAGATGAACAAATAATGCAAGAGTAACTGCTTGGAAGAACAGGTACCATCTAAAAAGAAAAAAGGGATGATACCAAAGAAGTTATATTATTTTTATTATAATTTAGAGTAGAGCTTTGTCTACTGTAATGGACATTCCATATTTTGAGAAAAAAATAAAATATTTTTTAACACTATTCTGCATATGGCCCTGAAAGGGTTAAAATCGACAATAATCTGGTGCATTTTATGTCCTTTTGCTAAGGAATTGGTCCTTAGAAAAAGTAACCGCAGATAAGTAGTAAAGTTGTATAGTTCACGTGATAAAAGAATTTAAGAGGCGAAGTGTGGCAGCTTGACAGTACTATTGACGTCACTATACTGTTAATGAATTATTAGAATATTTAAGAGGATGAACTGTAAAAGACATATTATTACTTTGTAATTTACATGTTTTATGATTACATATCGTATTCAATAATGGTCCCTTTCACATTTTAAATAGTTTCATTTATTTTCATCAATGTGATTTATGATGTGCCTGGTGTTCAAATCTCATATTACATACCTCTATTTAGTTGAGAAATCTGGAAATCGTTATTCAAGCTTGTTATTTCGCCTTATTTACAAAAATTTACATTTTTACCAAATGGGTACTCAAAATGCTTTTTCAATAGTTAGGAAACCAAAGACATTTTTTATTAGGGAAAGAAAACTAAAATCATTATTACAACTTTATTTCTGACTCCCTCTGAAGATGACAAAAACAGTATTTTCTTAAGATTTTTAAAAAAGACGGTACAATATGGTACAAAAATATAATAAATAACACCACGGGTAATTACGACCACCTTTATCCCGGAAGGCTCTAGAGGAGCCTTGTGTGGGAGTGGGCTATACATTTAGAGACAATTCCTGTCAGTATTTTCCACCGCCATGACCCGGAATCGAACCCGGAACTTATGGATGAGAGGCAAGTGCCCTTACCTCTCGACCATCAGTCATATAATATACATGAATATAAGACACATTTGAGATAGCATTTAATGAACATAGATAGATAGATAGTACTTTATTCATCACATAAAGTTTACACGAAAGTATAAGCTTATTGGACTAGTCACAGATAATTCAAAGAAGAAAATTAAATAAAATTTAAAAACAATAAATAACACACCACCACAGGTAATTACGACCCCCCCCCCCCCCCCCTTATCCCGGAAGACTCTAGAAGAGCCCTGTAAGGGAGGGGGCTACACATTTAGAGACAAGGGACACACACTCAATATCCGTGTATAGTGGAAAAATCCCTCAAAGAATTTTCCACTGACACGAACCCGAAACTTTTGGGTCAGAGGCAAGTGCACTCACCTCTCGACCACCAGTCATACAATGAACAACATGATACATATATATGCTAAAATACAAAACAACTAAGAGTTGTAAACATTCATCTATAGTATAAAAAGCATTCTGAGTTAAATATATATATATATAACACATTTTTAAAATCATTAAAATTTTTAAAAGTTCCAAATAAGTTTTTAAATTTGTTAAAACATATAATTCCCTGATATAAATGTGAATTTTGACCTACACCTAATCTTGAAGATGGCTGGTATAGATTGCCGAAAACTCTTCCAATGTTTATACTTTAAAAAAAAAGTTACAAGATTTTTCATTACAAAAGAACTGTTATACGCTGCAGGAATTTTTTAGAAAAAAAACTACAATCTTTATGTTCTTTGTCCTGAGAAGTATTATAAATATTATATATTCTATTTATTTTTGTTATTGTACCCTTTACACCTTTCTGTTTCTTTACTTCAGTCGCAAAACTCTTCTATAAAATTCTTATTTTACTATAAGGAATGTAACCAGACTAAAAGCACATTTAAATTATGCTAAGCCCAGTCAGGCAATTTATTTTTCGATTGCAGCAGACACTGGACCGCTAGATGGCGCCTGCTGACTATTTTGCATGCCGCTCTTCTAACGATACCGAGATGCACCAAATGATCCTCGTGTCGTTCGTCACATGCCTACCTTGCACTAACAAGAGCCAACAGCTCGAAACTGCAGTCTGCAAGTGGTGTGGGACGACTGGCACGAGAGCTCCTTTAAGTCTTTCGGCTGGTGTTTGTTGCAATCGAAGCATTAGTATTTTGTTGGTAATACACAGTTATTACACTTAATGCGCCAGGCTTGTAACTTGTAATTCGGTGCTCGGCGGGGCACATAGCCCGGAGAATAGCTGTTGGTTGCAGTCTGGTTACTTTCCTTATAGTAAAATAAGGATTTTATAGAGGAGTTTTGTGAGTGAAATACTGAAATATTATGTTTTAAAGTATACTAGCCATTTATAACTTGAAATGCCTTCTTTTATTTAAAGTGATGCTAGCTTTCATCACCGTTTGCATCAGGACAAACTTCTATTAAGTTTTTCAGGTCCAGATCACTTAGATAACAAACTATTTTACGGGTAATGAAAAATGGTAACTCCCATCCAAATAAGAAATGAAGAGATTTTATGCTGGATTCTAACAAATATACTTTTTCTTGTGCTTTATTATTTATTACATTGGCATAAATTGGAAACATTTTTCGGTGATCATTTGATTCCAATATTTTCACTATATTTTTGATATATTTCGCTAATTGGTGGTGTATACCTTTCGTTAACATATCATAAAATGAAATGGTGGTATTACCTAGCTTCTCATTTTTCATTTCCCTAATTTCTCTCTCGCAATTGTTAAAATGTAGTTTTAAGTAATAGGTTGAGTCGATCCTTCGTAAATCCCTTTTATTTACAAATAAATTTTCTGCCTTCATTTCTGCTAGATGTCAGATAAGAATATCGATGGTATTATTAATCTCAACGTATTTCCAATCAGCAATGGCAAGTACTGTGCGAGAAGAGTTTATATTAATATTTGCACCATTCTGTAGAAGCATTTCAACAATTTCTGCATGATTGCCTAAAGCTGCAAAATGAAGTGCTGTCCAACCTCCTTTACCCCTAAAGTTGATATGGGCACCTAAATTTAAGAGAGTTTTGACAGTTGTTAGATAACCCCATTGAGCAGCAACAGAAAGTGGCGTCATCCTATGTGAATCTCTGGAATTAACATTTGCACCATGTTTTACCAAAACTTCCACTATTTCATGGCCATTGTATGGCGAAGAAAGCTTATCGCATTGACAAGCATAAAATATTGGAGTCTTTTTAGTTTTATCTTGAGCGTTTACATCAGCTCCGTAGCTTATCAACAGTTTGACCATTTCCATTTGTAAGCAGCCAGCTGCTGTATGCAGAAGTGAAGCACCTATCTGGGGCCCTATGTTAACTGCCGCACCATATTTCAAGAGGTCTTCAACTATCTTCACATATCCTCCATTAATTGCACCGCACAGCACTTCATACTCATTAATATCTGTGGAGTCAACATTGAAACCATATTCAAGAAGATCTTGAACAATCACTTTGTATTTAAGGTTATCCTTCAAGTTACATTGTTTTAATGCACATTTAAGAGCCCTCCTATTATTTTCATGTGTAACATCAGGATGAAATTTTAAAATATTCTGGACTATGTCTGAAAATCCTAAATGGGCAGCGCAACAAAGTACAGTGTCACCATCCCCACATTCAAAGTCAATGTCAGCTTCATGCTCCAACAGTATTTTTACAATAGGATCATATTTTTTTTCAAAAGACGTGTGAAGTGGCACTGCACCATTTTGGTCACTGACGTTAACATGAGCTCCGCGATTTAAAAGTAATTTGACAATTTTAATTCGTTCTTTGGCAACAGCGTAGTGAAGTGGAGTTCGATTATATTGGTCTTTAGCATTAATTTCTGCCATTCTAGCTAGAAGCATTTCGGCAATTTCTTCATCATTAGACATAGCTGCATAGTGAAGTGGAGTCTTGGAAGGTGATACAATGTTGCTATTAACTTTGCAACCATTTAGTAAAAGCAGTTTCACAACCTCTCTATAATTTGAACCATTGTAATCTTGAGAAGCAACAAGGAGTAAGTTATATTCTGACTCTTTATCCTTACTATAAGTTAGACCAAATTCTTCAATTATATCCCTTACCTTTTTTAATTTTCCTGCCCTCACTGCTCTATAAAAGGTAGCCTTAGTTTCTTTGTCCATATCCCAAAGGTTTTTAAATATATTTTTTTTTATAGTTCCTTCTAAATAAAATTCGGCTGCACAAAAACCTTGGCAACTTATTTCCTAGTGTTCAGTAGTAATTTTCTGTCGACTACCTAATTAGTTATGGGACCACAAGATTATTTCTCTGTTTTCCTACAACAATCATAAAAATAAATTAACTAATAAGAACCAAACTAAAAGGGTTATTCGTTTACTAAAGTTATATTATCCAGATTTGCTTTATGATGTCTGGACTTGGGCGTTTGTTAATTGTTACCTGGTTCTTACTTGTTATTATGGTACAATATTCTTAATTTCAAGATTTTTAAGGTCTCCAAATCTATTTTTATGGAAAACCCCTTGCATGAAATATTGGGTATATTTTATTGCCAAGGAGAATAGGTATACTTATTCAGTATTTAGTTACAACAAAAATTGAAAATAATGATTCTATTAAAAAAATATGCCACAGTACAGAGTTTTTAGTGCAGCTCAGAATGATAAGTTTTATTGATTTGATAAATACCCCATTGAGCAGCAATAGAAAGTGATGTCCTATTATTCATATATCTGGAATTAACATTAGCCTCATAGTTCAAAAGTAGCATCACAATCTGAGGAAAGTATATGGTACAAGCCATGCGAAGTGGTGTCATACCATCTCGGTCACTGACATTAACATGAGCTCCTCGATTTAAAAGTAACTTGACAACTCGAACTTGTTTCCTTATAACTGCCCAGTGAAGTGGCGTTCGATCAAGAGAACCTTTAGCATTAATTTCCACCACTCTAGCTAAAAACATTTCAACAATTTCTTCATCATCAGACATACCGGTATAGTCAATAAGTAGCTTCATGGTCGTAGTTTTAATTTTGTTGCAATCGTTTAATAACAGTAGTTTCATAATCTGTTTATGATTCCCACTGATGTATTTTACAGAAGTAGGAAGGCTAAAGTAGTAAGGTTCACATATCTGAGTTAGACCAAATCTATCAATTATATCTTTTAGTTTCTAAATTTCCGGCAGTCACTGCATAAAATAATAAATTTTCGCTTTCTCCTGTCCATATCCCCGAATTTTTTTTGTCGCACCTATCCTAATCTTTAATAGAATTTGGCTTCACAAAAACCTTGGCAACTTACTTCCTAGCACTCAGTAATTTTCTATCGCGTAACTAAATAGTTATTGCACCACAAGCGGTTATTGCTCCGATTTTCCTACAAGTCTTAAAAATAAACTACTATTAATCATGAAATAACTCCAAGGACCACATAGTTACATGAATGTAAAATGCACAGAAAACAAACACCAAATAATAACCAATTTTATACACAAAATTTATTTCAGATATATTTATCTGGGAGGTTCTAGTGCCTATATCGCTACTGTGGGATCTTCAGAACTAAACCATAGATGAGAAATTTATACACATATATAACTGAATTAAAAGGATTAATTATGTTTACCAAATGTATAGCTTTTGAGTAGGTAGATACCTAGATTTGTTTCATGATGTATGGATTTGGGTGTTTGTTACTTACCTATCTGATTCTTCTTTGTTATTAATCTTCTTAATTTCAAAAATTTCTAGCAAATTTAGGGTTTTTCCCATTACAATGTCCGGAGTGAGGCCTTACTATATATGTATATGTAAATAATAGGTAAATTTATTTATGTATACTCTTAGGTTATGTGATGACATATAATTGGGGTGTTTACCCTTAGAGGGTGCGTTTAGAAACATTATTATATTGACTGCTTTCTTTTCAAGTGCTTGGAGCCCTGGAGGTTTCAAAAAAATTGATGACGCGCGCGTGACGACGTCAGATTCATACCTTACTATTTCTTGGGCATGTTTACACAGGCCCGCGCCTAGCACTTTTGGCGCCCTTGTGCAAATTTAAAATAACGCCCCAAATTTGTATTACGTTTATATGTGAGTACAGATCCGGGTTAAGTTAGGTATTATTATCCACTATTGAAAAATAATTTTAAAAAGTATTTTCATAAATTTATTTTCATTTTAATATTTTTATAAGTACAAGCCATACAAGTATTTTCCCAACATTACTTATTTCAGAATTTATAAATTTTTATAAATAGTAATATTAGTGCTTATCAATTATTCTGTTTGAATTTACTTCAATTAACAATGATGTTTATATAATCAAATATAAAATAATTTTTGAGATGCAAGTTTTTGGCTTTTAATAAATCTAAAATAGAAAATAAATTTTAGATGAACTCACCTTAATTCACAACACAAAACACATGGTGGGAATATAAAGGCACTATAAAGTCTGTAAAACTACAAAAAATTATAGTTTCAAAAACAGATATTTTTTACCCCATGCACCTTTTCACTTCGCTAAGTTAATTATCGGGCAGCAGGCAACAAATGAAATCGCGACCGATGCAGCGCTTAAATATATAAAGTTTCGTACATTGCAAGCTCAAACATGAATAAAATCAGATTTGTTTAAGTTTACACAATTCATGTTATCATGTTATAGTGTATACGACCAGAATTGAAACCGTATAAAAACTAAAAGCCGGCAAAAACGGTCGGCATCCCTTCCGGAGGTAAATAGAAATGCTTGTCATAAGAAAAACAATAAAGAGATGTTTTTGTAGGTTTTTAGTTTTTATGCGATTTCAATTCTGGTCGTATACACTATACATATTCGATCGAATAAATGCTATTATTGCGTACTCTCATTTGGAAAATATATTATTTTCGAGAAGTAATTCGGTTCCCTCGTCTCAAAGAGTAAAAATAAATAAAATAAACAAATAAAAAACAATGTAATAGCTAGCAATTCCTTACTGTTTTTTTTATCATTATAAATTTTGTTTTGACAATTTTGTTTGTTGGTTTATCTTTTTTTTACTTTTCAGTTTTGGGCTTTTCGGCGCCTCAGCGCCGTCGTGCACCACACGACTTTGCCCTTATATACGGCGCGGGCCTGTGTTTACATGTGAAATATTCACATTCAGAAATATCATATTATAAATTATATATTTATGGTCTGGGGTCCCACGCCCCTTTTACAAAGCAATTACTACTATAACTAGCTGAATTTTCGTGACTGGCTTCGTTTTGACGAGTCTTCCAACTTTTTCCCCTGCGAAAATTCTCAGAGGCAGATAAAGTTCTATGCAGCTGCTAAATATGTTTATCGTGGAATTGATACTTTCATGGTGTAGGACTGGAAAACCGGCCAGAAAAACATACCCCTGCAATTACCTAGGCATAGACAGTAGGTGAACCAGTGTTGTTGGACCCATCGATCGTAAATGTCCGCCTGTATTCTGAAAAAAGTCCGATCCTATCCAATATTATCCACTCGCTGTAATTAAGTAAAAAATGAAACTAGCATTTAGCATTGCATTTTTTAATATACAGGTACATGTTACAGCTTTTTCTTTTCCTTAGTACACAATAATTGAATAACCAATTATTGTTGCCAGCAGCGCCATCTTCATTTTCCCGCTAATTAAGTGGGTCACGTGATGCGTCCCCAGAAATTTTGTTTTGACAATTGTATGACCAACTTAACTTGAGGCGGAAAATTTGAATGCTAATATTAAAGGTACATAAAAAAAGAAACAGAAAACAGGGAAAACAGCAGCACCGAGCACCGAATGACCGAATAGCACAGATTACATTTTATAATCTGTAACAATAACAAAAGGCACCACCAATGCACCGAGCGAGTGCTCTCTTTCTAACTATATGCGTAACAAAAAGTGCTAGAAAGAGCCTCTCGGACTACTCGATACAGGTACGTCGATATTTCCTTGGTTATTTTATCTTGGTTTGCGTTCAGTCAAGTTGCTTTCCTTGTCAGGTCTGTCTATTCGCGGCATGTTGCCAAAATCATCAAAAGATCCGAAAAGATCCGAAAAATGTCCGCAGCATGAAAAAAAGTCCGCAAATCGGACTATTATCCGCCAATTAACAACACTGAGGTGAACTCTTATAGAGTTCACTGGGCATAAATCATGGCATAGATAGACGGATTTCCTTTGATGCATGTAGTGTTGCATATATACACAACTAAACGACAAAACTAAGGCAAAAAGAACGAACTAAAAGGCTCTTTAAATATAAATAACACAAATCTACAGAGCATTAACTACACAGAACTTGTAAAATTGTATTTCTAATATTTCTATGCGTAAGTAACGATGAGACTTTATTTGTGTTGTCATCTATTGTATTACACACAATTAGACACTTACGAAGCAATTCGTACGGGTCTTTCGCATCACCTAATATACTACACCGTGGTCTTGGCCTAACAAAATATTCTGAACAGTATTGGTCTAATAAGTACTATATGAGTGTTAGTTTTTAAAGACTATATAATACGTGAATTTGAGACACTTTTTATTTGTTCACATTTCATTCATTCCTGTTTAGTGTGTTACAAAGACTGCTACAGTATTAATTGTTATAATATAAGCCTAAAATCAGTATTAATTATACAAGGTTAGTAATATTTACGCTTATTATTGAGTACTGGTTGTGTAATGTTATTTCATTAATTTAGCTGCCTGGAGGTGGTTTCTTATCTGCAGCATAGCTGTGTGTGGTAATAATAGTGAAAAGGTGAAAAAATGTGAGCAAAAATTAGTATTGTATGTTATAAGTAAACTATGTAATATTAAAAAAATATATATTATTTACAGTTCATCATCAAGAAAAATAAAATATATAGGTATTTATGAACATTAAACAATGGGAATGTCTGCAAGTCTGGTCCATCGTAATTAAAAATAGTTATACCAAAATTAAACTACATTTTTACTTAGTGGTTTGCAAAATATGATTTTTTAATGTCTACATTTCTTTAAAGCAAAGCAATAAAGCTTCTTCGTCTTTCAAATAAGGTGTACATTCGTGTTTAAAATTTTTAGGTCTGCTTATTCAACCTTTATGTTTATTCAGGAATATATAATTTTATGGCAAATGAATAATGAAAAAAAAGCTTTATATTTTATAACGTCTACTCGTTATAAGTTGTTTATTTAATCATGGTAAACTCAATATATATTCAAATAATCAGAAGATATGTCTAGTTCCATTTATTGCCGCGTATTTGCTTTCAACACGTGACGTCACAAGGTCGGAGGATCATTAACCGTTCAACCCATTCTTTAGGTTCTACACAAGAATAGTCTTTAGTTTACCATCCATCACTGAGTATATACTCAGTGCCATCCATGGGTTTTACGCCACTGACTGTACGTATCGGAGCAGGCAACCCAGAATACATTTATGTTGCAATGGTATTGCCTATACAACATATGACATTAATTTTGCATATCCATAATAAGCCCATATGTATATTTGGATTGGAACATTCCGAGACCGTGTGTAGTAATGCGGTTTCCAAATCGGAAATAGCTTGGAATTATTTGAATTAAAAGTCAGATAAGTCTAAAAACTTTTTATTACAACAAAAACATATTTATAATACACAGTGTGCTTCATTATTTAAGTACGTATGTTGTGAAGGTTTATAATTACTTTGTAAATTTCGTAGTTATCTGCTTATAATAAAGCAAAAGTGATACAGGTATATACTGTTATGGATTGGCTGAAGTAATCGAAATCTTTATAATTAAAGCATTCGAAATTATTGCTTATTTTAATATTTGTGCAAAATTATATACATTGATTGAAAAAACTATTATTCATCGTTATAAAATTGTGTTCATTGGAGGTATTTTTTAATCGCCAGCGATTGTAAGTTGAAACCAGATACGCATAAGGACCAGCGTAATTTGTACGAATTTATTGAGATTTATTACTGTTGAAACAAAAATTGTCCACCATAAAAGGCAGTATACAAAGAAATTAGCAAATGCTCTAAAGACCCAAATATTCAACCACATGGTGTCACAATTTAAAATGTTAAAATACAGGTGGAATAGAGCAATCCTTTAATGGATTCGAAAATAACAAATAGATAATATCTTTAAGATAAAAATAAATATAATTATATGAAAAGCTGTAACAAATATCTTTACATAATTCACAGTTTTAAATATAAAATTAAATTATATTCTGTATAATATTTACAAACTAGAGTCATATAAACAAAAATAATACAATATTTTTAAGTATATGTTTTGTTTAAGAATATTGATAACTAATTTTAGCAGAGCAGATGAAAAATCCATTTTTTGGGACATGAAATAGACCCAAAAAATGAATTTCATTTGCAGTTTGTGCTTCTTGTGACTCCTGCATATACTTTTTATAGTTTCATAATAAATGTACATATAGAGGAAGCTTATTTTTTGGACTCGCCTAGTAAAACCAATTAAATACAAAATTGATAGTCAGTGTTTATTTCATTTATAACAAACTGTATACAAGTTTGTAGGATGTTTTATTTAATATATATCTACTAATAGCTTGGCTTGTAATTTTGAGAATTTTTGTTTACAATTAGACCGTTCTTTTGAAAATATTATCCACACAGTTTTTTGAACATCAAAAAACTAAATACTTGTTTTTTATTTACTTATAGATATATTCTTCAAGAATACACAAAATCGCTCCCTATTTATATTATTCTATACAGATAATAAGTCCAGCCGGCACGTACTTTTACCTGGACAAAATAGCGAAGTTAATACATTTTTGGGGTATTGTTTGGGTATGGTTGGGGATGTTAAATCCGAGTTTTCCACCTCGAAGACCCTGTGCTAACTTGAGGGGAGCCGAAAAACCTCATTTTTTAACTTCTTCAGTTTTTCGCTTATAACGCGTAAACTATGCGTTTTTCAGGGTCTATCAGTAGGGTTGTGGAGCATTAAATTTCCTTCACATTTCACTGGACAAATGCATTTTTTTTGCGTCAGACCAGTGTTTATTTGCGAAGAAAGTTTGGCAGATCGTGAAGTGACTGTTGCCAAGAAAAGAGGGATTGCTACGCTTATTGCTCCCAGTATTAAACGCAAAAAGCTTCAACATAGACAGTTACTGGAACGATTGGAAGAAATCACTGTTCACACGGCTTGTCAAAAAAAAGTACACCAGAGAAGAAATGATTGCTGCGAGCGTAAGTCGTGAAGAGGATACCGCTCAAACTGGCCCCAGATCAACCCGCTCAGGTAGGCCATCATTTGATTTCAGCAATACATGCTTCCTATGCCAGGAAAAAGTTACTGAAGAATACAGGAAACAGCAGGCCAAGGTAAATGTTGACAGACGCAATGCTTTTGCTTTTTTAAAAAGTGACGATCCTAGGCAAACACGATGCTGATATGTGTAACGAAGAGAGGTGATGACTGAAGGCGGAAAATTGAAGACCGTATAACCATGTTGGATAACCACTAGATGTAGGGTAAATCACAAAAGATCTTTTAGGTCGAAGTGAAGTAAGGCTGTTAGAAGCCAAATGACCCCGTAAAACAATCTACCATGTTGGAGAGTTTCAATAAAGATTTGGTTGCAGGAAACGCTTAATACCACTAAAAGTGGCTTTTTACAAGCCTGTACGTGCCACAAAAAGGTGTGGACGACTTAGCACTCCCAACTATGATGAAGCCATGGAAACTATATTCACGTTTCTTGAGAAGAACAGTGACGAGTGTCAATTCTCCATTGAACAGTTGCTCGATCAGTTACCTGAAGAATCTCGTTCACACGCGAAAACGTTAAAAAGGCGTCTGGAGGAGAAGTATAGAAACGACATATTCATAAGTGCTTCACCCAACAGAGCAGCTGTGGTGTCTTTCAAAAACACTGCTCATAAAATTTTATCTAAAAAGTTGTACTCCAACGAAAAAAAAGGAAACTCTCAAGAAGAAAGAGCTCGAATTGTAGAAACCGCAGGAAATATTGTTTTGGAAGATATACGCTCAAAAATTGTCAACACTGCTCATAAAATTTTATCTAAAAACTGGTACTCCAACCAAAAAAAGGAGACCCTCGAGAAGAAAGAGCTCGAATTGTAAAAACCGCAGGAAAAATTGTTTTGGAAGATATCCGCTCAAAAATTTTCAACACTGCTACTTACCCTCCTACTGATACATTTTTTGCTGGTTCCCAGCATGTTGTACCAGAAACACTTCTTCTCCATACGATAATTTTGACCAATGGTTTCAGAGGGAGTGAGGGGGTATACATAGTACATGTAGTATACATGGATATGTTCAAAAATAAAAGTTATGGGGCAAAAACCTGAAATTTTCTGCTACTTTTTACATTTTTACAAATTTGTTCTATTTTTGGACGGCTATATCTCGGTAATTATTAGGACAAAAAATACATTTGACCAGTGAAATGTAAGGAAAATTTAATGCTCCACAACTTTATACTCCTTATAGAATCCGAAAACCGCATAGTTTACGAGTTATAAGCGAAAAACTGAAGCAAGTCTAAAAATTTCGAGGTTTTTCGTCTCCCCTCAAGTTAAAATAGATTCCTCGAGGTGGAAAACTCGGATTTAACATCCCCAACCATCCCAAAAATACTCCAAAATTTCATTAACTTCTCAATATTGTTCAGGTAACCCCCCTTTTTTGTACCTGACGACTGGACTATAAGCCTTTGATGAATCATTGATAATGTATATGAAGTTTCCATCAAACCGCTATAGATCGCCTTATCTTTCTCCCACCTAGTTTTCATCATTCGGGGACGATTAAGACTCGTTTTCTGGATACTAATTAAACGTTTAATAACTTCAAGTTAAAGTATTGTCAGTTATCAATATTCTTAACGAAAAGTAATACATAATAATCATTTTTCAAATATATTAAAAACACGTCTAAAATATTTTATTTTCCATAAATTTCAAGGCGAAAACAAAATTATTTCGTACACATTTGTGTGTACATCCTTAAAATATTATCTTATTTATAAAAACATAGAATGGATCACTGCCGATGAAATATTCATAAATTTAGAGACCCAAATTTAAAATGTACCTACCAATTTCAAAGCTCTAATTTTTAAAATCTTTAATATTCCTTTTATATACTATTACTGTCAAAAAACAAGAAACTCTAATAGGCACTCAATATTGGTCAAGTTAATAAACAAAAAATTTACATGTTCTCAAAATAACATGATTTTTTATAAATTCCCTTTTTAATGTATGAGAAATTAATAGAAAACGTTATCGCACCTATGTATACTATTTAAACAGTCAAGAGGCATTCGATATACCATATATCAGTTCTTCTCAAACGAACATGTTAAACAGTCGAATATTTAAACTAGAAAAAAATATTATACCCTAAAATTTAAAAAAGTATATGCTATCAATGTCTGATCTGACTGATAACCCTCAATTACTGATAATAATTATTTATGTATTTATGTGTTTTACTTCACAAGAATTTGTTGAAGCAGTGCACAGATAAAGTTCAAAAAGAGGCGCTAGTTTACTCGGTTAGGGTACCTGTAATGGAGGTTCTTAGTGACGTTATCACTGGGAGTACACGAGCGCTAGTTCAGGGGCTGTTCTATTACCCTAATTTTACCTGGAAGTCATCCTCAATTACCTTTTACCTGCAGTTCTCCTCATTTACCTGGTGTATCAGTGGTACTTATTAATAAACTTTAATCAATTGGGTGGCGCGAGTGTTTAGTAACTGTAGTAGTAATGAAAAACTCTAACCGATATATTATGTTCGTTAAAGAGGATAACTGATGGTAAAGGGTAATTAAGGGTATATGAAGGTAATATTACGATAATGTGAGGGCAATTGTGGGTGACATGATGGTAAATTGAGAGTAATGTGAGAGTAAACCCACTCCCCTGATCCGAGTTCCTGGGACCGCCTCCGAGCCCGCCCTCGCAGTACTCCTAGTGATGACGTTGCTAAGTTGCCACTTTACTCAGGAAAATGTTCCAGTTTCAGCCGTATATAACTATTATTTGATACCAGTCTACAGTAATTTAGATCTATATATTTATCAATGAGCACAAGAACGCCATTTTCTTTTTGTTGAAATATTGATCTATAAATATCAGTCGAAATTGAAGATTTCTAGTTTTTCTTATCAAGAATAAGAAGGGAACCGTTACTTTTGTCGAAGTACTTCTGTTAAATAGCCACATTTGTATTTTTAGTGCTCGACGAAATTTGACTAAAAATCATTCTTTAATTAATCAATTAATGTGACGTGATAATCGGATTTATGGGCAATCTAATGGTTTAGATTTACTAGGTAAATTCTAATCTTTTCTTCGACGTTAATTATGGTGCGGTATAAAATTTGACTTTGTTACTAATCGTACTTGTACTAATTATTCAGTGTTATGGAACTTTAGATAACTTTAGATATTTTGGACATTGGGTACCAGTTAGGAGTTTTTTGGCACTAAATTTTCAACTAACATAAATAGGCCCTATGCTTTTAGCATTCTTTAAACTATTTTACGGAGAAAAACTCAAGAATTTTAGTCACCTATACTTCAACGCTTGAGGACAAGTTCCTTTGAATCATTTTCTCAGTAGAATCTTTTTAAAGAACTATGTACATCAGTGTTATTTTACTTAATACGTTGCCAGATCCGAATAAATATCCCTATTCTCGAACGGGCGATGATAATTTCCATACGTTGCACGATAATTCATTCTGAATTGAATTATCCTAAGCCCAACACAGATGTCTGCTACAATGCAGACTTGGCTAGTCAATATTTTAGACGTATTTCGCTACAATTCTTCGTACTAATAATTATCTACATATTGCCAGTGGTTGCAGCATCCTGAGGAGTGGCCAACCATTGTCACAACGTTTGGTAGTCGTGTAGAATTTCTGGCGGAGTTTGGTACATGGCTTGACACGGATATGGTGCCGGCGGTGGCATTGTTTGGTATGGATTTATTTGGGTTTGGATGACTCCAGTCATTCCCGCCATCCCGGCCATCCCTGACGGCGTGTACGACGCCATTTTGTGTGGTTCTATTTCGCTGTCAGATCCGCTGGAGTCCAGAGGTTTCTCGGAGTTAGTTGGATTACTGCAATAGAAAAGAATTGATTAGGTAATAAAAATTATGTCTTACCACAATTAAAAAAAAAACAACTGTGTTAGAAAGGACTTTATGATGTTTGTTTTTTGAAGCAGATACCAAAAAAAAGAAAAATTAAAGAATCAGCAATAATCTTATTAAATGAAGATAAGTGCGTATCGAATTGTTCTGTAGATATTTGTACAACCTGGCTACCAATGTTAAAAAGAAGAACTTAACAAACTCAACATTATCTAAAAGAAAAAAAATCATCAGTTATACATATTATCAACTTATATAGTACATATTCTGGAAAAATAATAAAATTAAGCATTTTTAGAATCCATGCATCTTCCTCATTTGCAGGCAATATTCATTCAGCTTCGTAATTATTTGTCATAACAAAGTTATTACATTGAAGCTGCAAACAGTAACTCACATTTAAAGGAATTTTTACTGTATAAAAACTTACTTGCATCGATTATGCAACAACTTCTTAGCAGTCATATAACATGATTTATAACAACCGGTAAGACGAAACAAAGAGGTTGCCATAATCTTACTTTAAGTATTTATGTACCCTTTATAGAGTTTACCCAGGCTGTATAAATTGTGCCTATTTAGGGTATATAGATACTTCATTAATACTGGACTATTATCGTTAACTCTGAATTATAAAGTATTAAGCAATATTAAGCATTATAAAAAGGTGGAGTAGATATTCATAGAGTTGCTAATTGGGTATGCTATTTTGTAAACTATAATCTACATATTTGTAACTATTTAACGTATTTACCGTTATATAAGTTTTATAAATAATTTTAACCCATCATCAGGTCTTTTTAGAAATAACCATAAGAACTGTATCTCGTTCTCTTTACAAACAATTTTGGGATCAACGATTTTATTTTAGTATCAGATTCTTTGTTTTGTATCCAATTTTGTTTCATTATAAAAAATGGTATTTGAAAGAGGATCTAACTAATGATGAATAATTTTTTGTTAATATACGTATAGAAAGGGTACCTAGTCTATCTCTCGAATTGGCTATTGATCCGGCTTGACACTTTCGACATTTTAACCAGGTCCATCCAATGGATGCGAGACCACCATGTCGCCGCGATGTCCGTTCGTTGGGGGTGCACTTAGTGATGGCGGTGACGCGAAGTTTACCCGGTCTAATATCGAATTTCAGCTGCGGGCTGCCTCCAACGGGTAACCTGATATCCGTATACGCCGGCTGAATGGGGAACTGTTACTCGGCGCTCATCAGTAGCCTGCAGAACAAGGAGCAGACACGTCACTAGGACTTCCACATTTTGTTATCTACTACCAACGTTAGATTTGCGTTTAATTTATGCGCATTTAGGAGACTAATTAACTCTTTCCATAGAATCACATTTATGTTGATCTGTGCATAGAACAGTGCGTTGTTATAACGTGCGTACTCCTTTTAATTATTTTGGCACTAATCTTTGCACACTTGTAAATCCTTAATATACATAGTGATTCAAATAAAACGAACGATTGCGGGGAAGCTAAAATATACATTCAATTTCTGTAAACGTTAATGAATATATACCACAAAAAAGACAACAAGTTGAAATGACGCTGTCTGTGATTGCAGTATGATCGTCGCGATGCTAGAAATTCTTTTTGCAATTTTGTGTTGTTACTATCAACAATTTGCCACAACCAGGTATAGGATTTGTATCGGCTTTACAATGTGCAGAGTCAGAGTGTTTGAATATATTCCACCTACTAAGCATGTTACATAACAAAAATATTATATAACATTTGTACATATATGACAAAAAAAAATTAATTTATATTGTATACACGTTTTTTAATATGTCGTATTTCCCAAAAATTTGGCAAACAAGGGCAGGAACGAATTGTCAAAAACTCGTAGCTAGTATTGCTTTCATCACCAGATGGTACTACCCTACTAGAAATACCGCATTATTTATCATTAGTATCCAATGATATCATAATGATGTTTTTAGATCTTTTTATTTAGTTAATGTGAAATTCTTGAATCTCAGTTTACTGGTTCAAAATAAATCTCGACAATAGATTAGTGATTTTTTAATTTGATTTTATCCTGATGATCTTGGTGAGGACATTAGGACAAAGTTATCAAATTACTGTATTATCATCTGTCCTTGATAAGTGCAAAGTTTCAGTTTAATCTGACGTTTTGGTGTGGGTGAGAATCACGTTCAAATATTCTGTTACATACATACAGGTCAAGCTAATAAAAGCGTGTTAATGATATTTCATTCATTCAGCCATCTAATGAAATTTCAATTATTTTAGAAATTCATTTTAGAAAATATTTACCTGCTAAAATTATTGAACCAGAAACTGGGGCTTCAACATGAGCTTTAGGTAATCATAAATGAACTGGCACTTCAACACGTATAGGTAAAAATTTAATCACTTGCTAAACAAAATTTAATTCTATTAAAATGAAATATATAAAAACGCTTATAAAATAAAACATATTGCTATGTATTCGCATATTGGACGATTACGAACATTGCAAGTTTTGTGTTATTTGCTGAATCAGGGTTTGAATTTGTTTGTTTCCTTTAGATGGTTTTCAAAATTTATTTAAATTAGCTAAAGATCCGAAAGGTATGTGTTTTAAAATGTTAATACTTGTTTAGAGTTGTTTTAATAGTTTTTAAGTTCTTATTTGATGTCAACAGTAGGTTTGATACTGACATCTATGTTAGTGGTTATTAAGTTGTAGTTGAAATAATTTCTGACATTTAAGTCATTATGACATTTCTTTTAAGTAGGAAATTTTATTTTTATAGTTGATAAATGTTTTCCTGGAGAAAGACAAGGAGGTTCAAGTTAGGTTATGTTTGGAATGAAATTAATCAAAATTCATATGGTGTTTTGTTTTGTTTATTTTGGGTACTTTGATATTTAGTGATATAGAACAACAAACAACAGATAAAAGAGAGGTTGTAAAATTGGAAAAACAAATTTAAGAAAAAAAAGAACAAGTGAAAATTAGGGAGTGAAGGAAAAAAATAATAAAAAAAGGAATTAATAATTTGAAATTGAATTAAAAGTCAGAAATTGTGGAGATCAGCGAAGAAGAGTAAAAATAGAATGTAAATAAGAAGGAAGAGGTGTTATTGTGGATAGGAATTGCAGAGGAGATAAGGACGAGATAAGGTGAAGAATTAATGAAAGGAGAATTGTTGGATTTGGAAAGAGAAGAGTGTAGCTATGAAGAAGGAAGGTTTTTGTGTGTTTAATTTTGGACAAGGTTGTATATTAAAATTTAAATAGTGTATTAGACATTGTCTGAAAGTTATTTGTGGCATTCTTCGAATATTCTTTCCTATTATTTGGGTTTTCTACCACATGTATTATTATCCTCTTCAAAACAAATTACCGAATCTACAAAATAATAGAATTATTGGGAAAATTTGTTTTGAAGAGGATAATAATACATGATGTTCAGAATTGTCCAAATTTTCATCAAAATTTAAAAAACAATTTTATTGAAAATAAATGTGTCCGAAAACATAATTTTAAATAACTTCCAGATTATTTGACAAACACATGACAACTTGCTTTTAATTTAAAACAAAACACACTTTTCTAAGCAAAGAAACACATTACAATTATATTTTTGGACTTGGATATTATTTTAAATAAAATCTTAATATTGTTCAAATTTTTATGAAATTTTAGACTCGAGGTGTTTAGATAATTCTGAACAACTCTCAACAATAATTTTTTTTTTATACATTTATTTAACGTCGGCCTATTTCCGCTACTGAGGCCTAACACCGACGCCTGTAGACGAGCTACTCCACCAGGAATTTTGCCGAACCTCTTCCCTTAAGAAGAGTAGGGATCTTTTACATGCTTAACATTTAATAGACAAGGACCGACGGCTTTATATCCCCTCCGAAGGATGGTATATCCCCTATATAACCCTCGCCTAAGGTTGTATAGCTTCCGCGCATACACTGATATACAAGCCGCTGGAAGATTTGTGAGGCGAGGTCACGGTCTTCGTTGGAACGGTCACCCATCCAACTACTAACTGCGCCTTACGTTGCTTTACATCGCATATCGAAGTATGTACATAGTAAAGACGCACCCACGCTCGCCCCCTCAATAAAAATTTCTGATAAGGAATGTCTAATAATAGCCTAGTTGTCAGGGGTTTTATCGGAATTAATTGTTACCTCGCTAATTTTTTCATGAAAGGCTAGTATTTTGCTAGTAGAAAGTGACTCAAAAAAGTTTACCAAAATTTGCCCCCGCGAAATAATCCTCTGAAACGGAAAAATTCAGTTTTTTGCTAATATCTTGAAAAATAATGAAAAAAAAACTGCATAGCACCACGTGAAAGAGCGGGAAATTTTACAAAGAATAGCATAAAAGTTTTTTTAAATAAATTTTTCCCTTACAATGAGAAATTATTACAGTTCGCTCAATATTTCAAGCGCGTCGCACAGGGAAATGAAACATTTCTCGACCGTCGCTACATAATATAAAGACAATTTGTACCCATTAAAAACGAAAAAAAAGTAGCATTTTAAAGAGGAAGAACTCAGCTTTCCATTGGTATACTTACTTTCAATTTTTATAATTAATTAAGCTTTATAACTTTTTTCCCACTCTATATAAAAAAAATGCCCAATGGCCCGTGCCCCCTCTATGACCGCGCCTGTCACACCATCAATGCATATTATTACGTAATTATATTGTATTCTGATTTCATCACTAATTAACCATTAATGCAAAGTTATTCGACCATTATTACACAATTATATCATATAAAATATAACTTAGTCACAGTGTTCTGTGACTTAGTTCAAGTACGTCGCCAACTCAGATTGCAATAAGTCGCCACCAGATGGAGCCATTCGACAAGTTGTGGACACCTTCAGTCTGAAGGGAACAGTTTAGATAGTACAACAGTGTTGGCTTTGACTTTTGCTATGCTGCCACATTAATAATTTTCTACCTTTAGGCCTCGTTTTCAAATGCCTTTTTGAGAAAAGTGCAATCTAGAAAAGTTACTGCATTAAACGAATACTATCCATCTGTATAAGAACAACCACAAATTAGCGAACACCCTGTGTATTGTGATTGTTCCACTTACTTATAGTATTTCGATTTTCATATAGGTATATCTAATGTACAATATAAAAATAAAGAATATTTATTTATACATTTGGTTCAGTTTTAACAACCTATTATTAATATTATTATTATATTATCTGAATATTTTATTACTCTAACAATATTTGTGAAAGTTAAATTTGTCTAACGTTGGATTCTTTGATGTATAACAGCAAATGCACCAACTGTTTTTGGTCAGTACGAGGCCGTACGCTGTCACGTCACTTTTTAACGAAAACCATTTAGTTCTCCTTAATTTATCCTCGTGGAAAGAAGAGAAAGAAAAGTTTCTGTTTACACATTTGTGCGCAACCGGGCGGTGGTTGTTAGAGTAGTGGCTTGCCATGAGGGAGGATGTTTGAACAGACCTCGTTGTTTTGGTGAAACCCGACACCGCCGTTTCCACTGAGTACGCTTCCCCGGCCTGCTACGATATACCAAGCCCACAAACTGCCAGCCCTGTTTGTTGGTAAAACAAAGTAGGGCTTCTAAATTCGTGAATCTTCTTTATTACAATATTAAACGAATTAAAAATAATATCGATACTCACTTGTGATTCGTTATTAATTTAATTACTTGTGATCTAATTACGTACAAATTTATCATAGAATTGTATTTTTACATATTTCTTACACATTATTGTCTGAAAGTTATTTGTGGCATTCTACGAATATTCTTTCCTTTTATTTGGATTTTCTACTACATGTATTATCCTCTTCAAAAACAAATCACGAAATAAATAATATAAATCGTAATAAATGTTAAAGAACACGATAAAACCCTCGATGTACTTTTCGAAATTGTAAGAAAATCCGACTTAGGAAATATTTTGTATGAAAAGCGTGCTTCACGTAAAAATATCGTGGAAGAGGTTTTTAATGTTTTAATCATATTTTCGCTCTACGGAGCGATTTTTATGCAAAAATTTCAATAACTCCTCAAGGAGCGTCATTTTAGAAAGTGTAGTAAATGTCGCTGCACAGGGACGTAATGTCGCTCCGACCACCAAAATTTAGAAACAGTAACAAAATTTGATTTCGGAAATTTCAAAATTAAAAACTCTTTTACGAACCCACGTTGTTAAGCACTGCAACTCACGCGTGGTATTAAATATGAGGGCAAGTTAATCCCGCTTCTATTCAAAGTATATCGTGAGTTGTAGCGAATATAGCCCTTAGCGACATGGGACCCCCATCATTTCTTATCAGTCGATTTTGACGGGAAAATGATGAGTTTTAACGGGATTTGCCCTAAACCCGTTCCTCAGTGATTCGGTGTCAGAAAAGTATCTTTATCATGTACTCATATGTGCATGGGACCGCCTTGCCTGAACGTATGAAATTGTAATTGCAAAATATAATTCAAAGTCGTTGTGATTCAAGCATTTTTAAGTTCCGAGGAGCGACCAAACTTGATAGTGAACTGAAAATACGTAAATAGACAGGCAAGCAAAAGCCCACCAAAAATTTATAAACATTGAACTTTTCTTGAATCATTTTGTGGAATCGTTAGCTCAAAAACCGCATATTGGATGGTAGTTGGTACATTGTAAGTCGTTCCGTTCCTCACCATGTGTTGTACACTGGCCAGACTATAGTTTGTAAAAACATATTTCTTGAAGTTGTTGTAAAACATAAAATTTTGAAGAGATTTAATATATATTTTTGAGCTTTATATTGTCTTTTACTTGTGTCTTCAAAACTCCCTTTCAGGTATAATTTTAAGAAAGTGTTTTAGTACCTACTGTGTTAGATTTATAGTGTTACGACGTCCAATAGATACCATCAGAGCAGCAGTTAAGCAAAAACGAACAGTAAGTATAAAGTCTATATTATTCGCCGTCTGAAACGGTCGTTTTGAACCCTTATTTTGTGAACGTTAACATTCATTTTTGGTAAATATAGTAAAAGTCCTTCAGACGCAAAAGATGGATCGTTCACATAAACACAGAAATAATGTATTTTGCTGACGTTTCGGAAAATAGTCTCTTTCCGTTTTCAAAGCTTTTTTAGAAGAACTCTGATTTGCTGTGTATGTCAAATACACAGCTTTAAAATTCTGTTAGTTACTTACTACTTACACAGAATTGATGATATTTGCTTGTAGATATTGTTGAGTTTGTTAAGTTCTTCTTTTAACATTGGTAGCCAGGTTGTACAAATATCTACAGAACAATTCGATACGATTTATCTTCATTTAATAAGATTATTGCTGATTCTTTAATTTTTTTTTTGGTATCTGCCTCTTTAGTAAATTTGTTCTCGTTATTTAATATTTCATTATTAGATGAAATTATTTTGGCCCTATCATATAAATATTTTCCAACACCCCTTTTAAGATTTATTGACTGATTTGAGTTAAAATTTAGATATCTATTAGTATGTGTTGGTTTTCTATAAACGCTTGTTTCAATTGTATTATTTACCCTTTCAATAAAAACATCTAAAAACGGTAGTTCATTCCTACTTTCTACTTCTAATGTGAATTTAATAGACGGTTCCTTACTATTTATATTTTCTAAAAAACTATGTAGTAAATCAACACCACGAGGCCAAATTGCAAACATGTCGTCAACATATCTCCACCAGACAACCGGATTGTTTATACAATTTTGAACATGTGTGTTCTCAAAGTTCTCCATAAATATGTTGCTTAAAATTGGTGATAATGGAGACCCTATTGCCATACCAAAATCCTGCTGATAGAACTTATTTTCCAATTGAAAATAGTTTGTTTTTATACACATTGTTAAGAGTTCCATTATGCTATTTGCACTTAATTCAGTTATAGTTTCCAAATTATTATCATTCAGCAACCTATCTTTAACTATTTTTAAGGTTTCATCTACCGAAACATTGGTAAAAGACTAACTGCATCAAACTAACCATCAGGGGTGATTCATGAATATCGTTTTCATAAATTTGTTTTATAAAATGTTTACTATTTTTAATATATGAATCAGTATTTCCAGATAATGGATCAATAATTTTAAGTAAAAATTTTGCCAAATTATGACATGGTGAATTAATAGAACTAACAATTGGTCTTGAAGGAATATTTTGTTTATGTGTCTTTGGTAAGCCATAAAAATGAGGAGGCTTACTATGATGTGGTGTAAGATTCCTTCGTTCAAAATCATTCATGTTTGTATTTAAACAAAGCTCGGTAAATTTTGCTCTCTATTGATTTTGTTGGATCTTTGTTTAGTTTTGAGTAGGGTCTCTCATTTACAAGAGTCATGATTTTTGTGTCATTTATATCTTTATCTATAATCACTGTGGCATTACCTTTGTCTGCTGGCAATATGAAGATAAATGCGTATCGAATTGTTCTGTAGATATTTGTACAACCTGGCTACCGATGTTAAAAGGAGGACTTAACAAACTCAACATTATCTAAAAGGAAATATCATCAGTTCTGTGTAAGTAGTAAGTAAGTATCTATGGAAATAACATAAACAGAATCTTAAAGCTGTATATTTAACATACACAGCAAATAAGAGTTCTTCTAAAAAAGCTTTTAAAACGGAAAGAAACTACTTTCCGAAACGTCAGCAAAATACATTATTTCTGTGTTTATTCCGATTCATACTATTTATTCGGTGATTTGTTTGAAGAGGAGAATCCATGTGTTAGAAAATCCAAATAAAAGGAAAGAATTTTCTTACACATTATTCAGTGTTTTCATAGCTATACTTGTGATTTTCCTATTATTGTAACAAAAATAAAGGAAACCCGTCGGGGAATGGTGATAATTTTTTAACACATTTAAGTGTGAAAGAAATCAGGCTCAGCCCTAATTTTTTTTTGTTTTTTATGATACAATTTTTAAATTTTGGGAATTGAAATAGCAAGTAAATTTAAATTTTAATAAATGCTAACGATTTTAGCACTGCTGATTTCATCGGCAATGACCGTAACTTTTGTTTATTAAAGAGGACACCCTATATATTTTTACATTTTTTGTTGTAGAGATTCGTTCTACATGCGATGGTACCACTTTGAGAAAAAGATAACAACTATTCCCTACGACATTGCCACCCACACAACCTCGTCTAATCTAATGCTACCAACTGGGTAACATATTAAACCCACACAGGATTCGAACTTGGAACTCCTTGATCTCAATCAAGCCTAACGCGTAAGCCGGTGACGTTTTGTATAGCTTTTTAAGTGAAAGCGATCAATGGGACATTTTATAATAAATCAAGGGATTAGCAGAAACCTTTAGCTTACAGTTTCAGTATTTTCTAAAATTTAAGTTTTCTTAAAAGGTCAGGAAATACTTCAGCATTAAAATTAAAACATCATAATTTAATTATTTTATTATAAAGTATATCCAAAATCATTTAATTTTGCTTTTTATCAATTCAAAATTAAATATTATTACACAACTATCTGTATATTGTATGTTTTTATAGTTTCATGGTAGCACTTCGAGAGACCTAGACATTCCCTCAACTTACAGAAAAGATGTATCTATGTACGAAAAACTTGCAAACGCTCAAATTTAAGGATATATGAACACAAATAAAGTGAAATTGTAGATCTTTCATCTTAAAAACGAGGTGTTTATGTAGAAAAATCTTACAAACATCTGAATTCAAGAATATATGAACACAAATTAAACAGTAAAATTTTAATAAACAATGGGTATCAAGGCAGTATACACAATTAAAGTAGAAAATATTATTATGAAGAATGTGCATGTTCTCAATTAATTTCTTTATGGTGGCATTAGGTATTTATTTTAGATGCTGTAAGTATTCAAATAAATGTTATAAGGATTAAATTTATTGAGATGTAGAAATACAACTGAAACTTTTACGACTGTTTCGTGATATTTTGGTGTTGAATTTTGCCTGTTGTAGAAAAAGAAACGCGACTGAAGCGATGGCCAGGTGCTCATTTTGTGCTAAATTTATATATTTTTATGTTTTCAGGAACTATTTTGTATTTTTAAGCTGTTGAGGCGTAGATTTTTGGGTATAGAATAATTGGTGTCGAGTTGGCACGTATCGTATGTGCGATGTCGTCTAAAATAGCGCGGCTGTGGGCTATTCTCAGATTCCAGGTCCAAGCTATATCGTCATCTGATACTTAACACTAGAAATAGAAATATACACGCCATTCAACTCAATTTTATATTCTTATAACACGGCCACTACGACGATGTAACTTTTTATACCGGTTACGATAATATTTTTATTTGTTTTTCCTGTAATTCAATACGAATGTATTATTTGCCTATTTTAAAATAAATCACATTGTCGGTCAGTTTAAATTTGCTTTCCATCTGAGATAATTTTTAGTTAATAGATGAATATTATGATGGAATATCGTACAACGCAATTTCTAAAAATGGCCATTACAAATAACTGCATGCAAAATAATTATCTAACTCTAACTTTTGCAAAAAAGCGGGTACTATATTGTGTTCACCTCTGCCTCGAGACTAATACTGAAATTCCATCTTGAATGGTGTGGTCCTTTAGTAGAGACTATGAGTTGCTGATGGGGACTTTCGTATTCAGCAAGGTTCAAATATGCTAAAAAGCTTTTTTAGTTGATGGTTATATGAAATTCTATTAACAAACTATTGTTATTCCTCTATCGTGTGACATAAATGAGCGACATAATTTTATTTATGTGAGCTACTATACGTTATTTGAAAACTTGTCAGAGAGAACTATAAAGAACATTAAAATTATGTACCAAATGTTCTATTCCTATATAGTCTATTACACCTATATAATCATCGGGCAATAACCTCGAAGTTAACTTTACTAAATCAATAAAAATAGCACTTTAGTTTTATATAAATTCTTCACAAATTTCTACTTTAATTAAACAAGTAAATGTGTAGGAATTTAAATTAACAGAATAGTAACTAAGTATACTTATAATTAACTAATAGTGGTTTCATGTGCCAATACACGTGGTTATTAATAAACACTCAAATACTTACAATAAATGAAACCAAATCGTTGAATGTAGGAAGACTCTTTTTAATGTAGGTTTCATGCTATCCATATTTTTTGTTGAGTCCTCATGTTGTGTTTGTGAGTATTCCCTTGTGTTTTTGTGAATATATATTTTTATAAATATGCATACAGCAGCCAGTGAAAAAAAATGTTAAGCTATGGAAATGTTAAAGGTTCCAAATCAAGAAATATATTTCCTTCGTCCTTTATACGTCACGATTCATAACTAGTCTGACAGTTTTCTCTTAGTCCAAAAATTCTATTAGCTTAAGGAGGTATGTCTATCACACCAAAATTAAAATAAAACCCTATTAGGGGTTCTAAAGAGTTTTAAAGGGTTCTATGTTTTTTAGGTTTTTTAACAACATATTATTTGACATTTTTTTGCTGTGTAAACAGCGGGATGAAACTAATTTAAATTTAGGTTAAGAAGTAAGCCTAGAAATTTGTTTTTTCTAAATTCTTAAGCGGACTGTGACTCAATAGTATATTGCTGGTTTTATTTTCGTTAAGTGATAGTTCTGTTTCTCTGATATAAACCATTCTAAAACATAACTTAGCTTCAACTAGCTTTTGAGCGGTATCTAAATTATTATCAGGCACTAGAAGTGTCATTTACATAAATCAAAAATAGGGTTGGTCTTAAAACTGATCCTTATAGTACTCCACTACTTATATTCTGAGATGTGTATGTCAAGAGATTATCACCTAAGCTTATGTACTGCTTAACTAGCCTTAGAATGGTTTCCAAATTATTCTCAGGACCCGGAAGTACGCAAGCAACACCAAATGGTTTAATAAACGTTTTGATTTCGTTTATACCACTGGTATATATAATATTTATCCCAACCTATATTCAACGTTCGAATGTCCGCGCTACAAACGTATATATTTGTCTTATATATTAAATATAAACGTATTAAAAAAAACGTATATATATGGTACATCATATTCTAAATATATACGTCTTGAGAAAACGTTATATTGTTGTCACATCATATACGAGATATATACTTTTATGTGGAACCTCAAATAAACGTATTCCATATACGTCGATAATACGTATGATGCAAAGGTTTTTCTCACGGTTATGAAAAACCTTTTCTCCAGTTGCTGGTATACATGTAATAAACCTTTATTATTCACTGTAATTCATACATACATAGGGTATCCCTATATGGAATATCTAATACTTACAAACTTTTTTATTTTCAATTTTTTGAGAAAGTCATTTTTTACAGGGTTGCTTCAGCTTGTCAAACTTTTTTTGGCAATGCCAAAATTTAGGTAATATATTCAGAGAATATAAATATCTGACTTCACATAAGGTGAACATATTTCAAATTAAAAATATAGAAGTTTCAAAGCCTCATAAAGCTGGTGAACTATATAGTTAAAAGGAAATTAGAGGTAATCGTAAATTATAATTGTTTTTATTTAATTTATTTTTTTTTTGAAAATCTGAACTTTTTCTGAAGAATTTAGTTTTTCTCCAAAAATATAGAATAAAAATATAGAAAATATCGAGAAATTTTTTAAAGGGAATCCAACCTTGTATCCTTGTTAATGAATATACGCTATAAGTTCTTTAGACCTTTTTTCATATTGTTTTATAAACTAAGAGGTTATTTAATAAATGACTAAATAGTTTCCATCATTTTATTTCTACCAAAATTACCTTAACTTTCAAAATTTAAATGATAAATTCTGTTATACAGTACTATAGACTAATCGATTTCAAATAACTTTGCAAGTCAAATCATGCCTTAAATCAGAAATCGTTTACCACTTATGATAAAATTGTTAATAATATATTGCCGTATAACAATAATAAGATGACATTGAAACAAATTAATTTCTTAGTGCCTTATTTTGTAAAATATATAAATTTTTCTTTAATTATAACAGGGAAATTAGAATTAAAGTTTTTTTGACTTGCGATACATTTCCCTTTGCAAAATTATTTAGAATTGATCGATCTACAACACTATAAAAAAGATAGAAGGTACCCGTTTTTAAATTCAAAAGTTAATATTATAATCACCTCCAATTTTTTAAAAGTACATATTTTAAACCTCCTACCTGTATATAACTACTGATATCAAGGAAAAATAATTCAATTGTATATATATGTATGCAGATAGTAATTTTATAATATTTATTATTTAGTACTAACTTTTCTACATTATATTAAGCTTTACCTATTCTGCGGGATTGGTTAAATACGTAAAACTATTTTATCATTTACTACTTTACCTTTGGGGACCTAGGATGTTTGACAACAATAACAAAACACAACATTGTTCATTACTCTTTACTAGAATCCAAAAATAGAGTCTATTTATTATTATGATTGTAACTATAGCGGCTTTTGGCAAGCTTCAACCAATCTTGAATCGTCCTTCTAATTTTATTGTCACTGGTCTCACCCACGCCTTCAACGCTAGCCATGCAGAGTTTTACACCTTCTGTGATAAAAAAATGCAGTTACTATGAAATCGCTCAGATAAACAATAATTCTTAGCAATCACAGGTTGGTTCATTCTTGTAACTTTAACGCACTACACCATGATAACTCAAGAATAAGGGCGGCTCATCAACATAACACTTGTTGAATTTCAATCAAATAATATATACGCAAAAACAGACAAGTTAATATTCTTTGTTTCGATCACAAGGCCGCACTACTAAACCATCACAGGAAACAGCAATTAACACGACGATCCGCAGTTGCTCACCAACTTACTGTTGAGACAATGAGAGAGATGCATATATTTATGAGAAATGCTTATGTATTCTGCAACAAAGACAACAATACTAACCCGGTTGCTGGCGACTGCGCAATCGATGCAGATTGATATACGTTTAAAAACCGTATATTATAAACTGCAATATTACTGAACAAATATTTTCATTCATCATCTATCTATAACAAATTTTGATTAATGTAAATATTTTACTCATATTTCCAGTTGTTATAATCTTCGAACTTTTAGTTGCAATTGTTTATAACATGCCTATAAAAAATGTAGCGCAAATACATATTTATCGTATACATTTAAAAATCGTATGTTAAAAACTATAATATGGCTGAAAAAATGCAAGTGGTGTCAATTTCACCAATTTACAATTCAAACATTTGACGGAAGTGTAGTCTCAACTCTCAATTAATTATTTCTCAAATATTCTGTGTTCCTCCAAAAATTTTCGGAGAAATACGTTTATAATATACGTAGAAAACTCGTTTATGAAATAAACGTTTTTCGTAGACGTTAATTAAATATACGATAACGAAATTTAAACCATAGTTCATATAATAAACGTTTATTAAACCATCATGTGTTGCTTGGGTAATACCAAGTCAACATCAACATCTACTAGTAATAACAAAATATATAACCATTTCATTTTACCACACATAATAAATAATAAGGGTCTTTGGGCGTAACTTTTCGATTTCGCCCTAGCGAAGGGTAATCGCGCCTGTTTTCCACAAATACAGCCTCCACAGATTTCATCTATTGGTATTAAATCTTCAATAGGTTTCATATTGTTAAGCATTTGACAATTTTTTTATTTCAAAAATTTTTCTTTACTTATATGACCCAGGCGCTGCTGCCATAAATTATAATTTTTTGTATCATTCATTTGACTACTATAAATTGTCATGTGACTGTCTTTGTTAAATGTTGTTGTTATTAAGTCATCATGCATAAGTTTACCTGTTAACATGATTTTACCACCATTTTTAATTGTTACCCCTGTATGGTCGAATATGACGGTCATTCCATTTTCCTGGAGGCGGCGGACTGATAGATACTTGTAGGGTACTTCACTGTCATAGAGAACATTTTCTAGACGTCCACGGATTCCCAGGTTAGTTGTGACTTCTATTTTTCCACGTTTTGTAGCTTGAATCCAGTTTTTGTGACCGAGATTTGCAATGGTGTAGTTAGATTCTCACTTTCGGTAAAGACATCAGGGTTATTACTGATGTGCTTTGTAGCTCCAGAATCCAAGATAAAAATTAATTCGGCCGGTATTTGTGGAGATATGTTAATTTTTCTTTCTCGGCATAAATAAAAAATCATCACTCTTATCACTAGGCGTGTTAAAATTGGCAGTCATATCCTTAAGGATAAATATTTTTATTAGTAAGTCTTGCAATTATTTTTATTATCAAGGTTGGCGTTGGAGGATTATGTAAATAATAATAAAGCCCATAAACTAAGAATCATCAGACCTTGGAAACAGGAGATTTTGGGAAGACAATAACAAATTGGTAAATTTTTAATTGTAATGTACATGTTAACTGACCTTAATAAAAGATGTGCAGTTTATTTATCAAATACCAATTTCATCTTCTCAATATCGCGTTTCTCTAAGGTCTGACAATTCTTGGTTTATGGGCTTTATTATTATTTATATAATCTTCCAACGCCAGCTTTGATAATAAAAATATTTACAAGACTGCTAATAAAAATAATTATCCTTAATATGGAACATGTTTAATGAAAACGAATATTGCCAATATAGAATAACTGATGGTTATAATTTTTAAAACTCAACTGATAACGATCTAAATAATTGTGAATTGCATGACGAATATTCGAATTATTTCGAGAACATAATATAAATTTTAATTATGCTATATTTCTGTTAGAGACGAATATTTTTTTGTCAAATTCCGGTCATACTCATTTGAAGGTATTCTAAATCCAGTGGCGTAGTCAGATTTGAGATAAAAAAAATTGCTAACACTTTTCTTGGATTTTTGGCCTTGAAAAAAAATTGAAATAGGCCTTGAAATTTTGCACCACAGTAGTTATTGAAGCTCTATAATTAAAAGAAAATCATTTAAATCGGTCCACAAATAAAAATTTTAGAAAGGTGCCCCGCTTTTAAATGGGTCACTGTGTATAATAAAATATGTAAGCCAAACAAAGTGGATAAATTATTACAAAAATAATAAAAGTAGTAAAGTAAAAATATACCTACTACGACAGTCCAATATTCCACTATTTCCTATGAAAGGAAATCGATTCATTGCCACCAATCAAGTTGTGCGTTTCCAAATCAATTGAAAATAATGTTCTATAACTTCCGACATACTACGTTTTCAATCGGAAAACGTAAAATAAAATCTGATTGCAATGAGATTTCCAGTGCAGTGCTATTGTGCATCGCCAGGCACAGACTAGTTTCGAGCTTGTTAGCTCTCATCAGTACGGCATAGGCAAATGCACAACAACACTTCACTGGCCTTCTATAGTCATCAAATTACAGACACCAGATAGAGCTACTCGAAAGTTGTGGATACCTGTCCGGCTTTTAGATTTATTTTACTTACATTGAGTATAAATATTATTTGATGAAATAAATCATCATTCTAGCTTTTGGTGAGGTTCACTGTTAGTATTTTAATTTAATTCAATGTAGAATATTCCACTGTCAGGTTGCTTGTAGTTTTCAATAAACACCTGACGATATTCTAAGTATCAATTTATTTCTCACCTCAAACCCCAACTCTGCTAATAACGTCAGGCACAGACTTACTTAGGTCATTTACATAAGTGAAGAATCAGATTGGTCCTAAAACTGATCCCTGTGGCACTCCATTACTTATGTAATGAGATATCGAGTTAGCATCAGTTAAGTTTAAGTATTGATATCTACATATTAAAAATGGTTATGTATTAAGTTGTAGATGTTTATGTCAGATGTACAAAATTTTACTTTGCCTATGGGAATCTAGTGAAAGACACCATCAAAATGTTTTTAAGTCGTTCGCGCAAATTAACAGTACTTTACTTTTTATGTCTTCTAAGAACATGGAATTTATATGGCTAGTGTATTTTTTTTACTAGGTTTTGCACGTGTTTAGGTATTTCACTAGCAATTTCTTCACCTAACTTAATAAAAGACATTGTTAAAGTTAGTTGCTCTGTTTTCTTTGTTTGTGACTTGTGCGTTATTTTGTAGTATTATTTGCTGTATGTTCACTTTGCACTTTATATTGCGATTTGTATCTGCCTTTCTTAATACAATCTTAAACTTCGATTGAATTTTTCCATTATAGAAATTGCGTTTTGTCATTTTAGTTAATGTCATTACTATTTTTTTATATCTTTTCTGATACTTCACGTTATTTCCACATTATGTTGATTTTTAAAAATTTAGTACTAAGATAAAATTTTAAGTATTCTCTATCAGTTGTATTAAATATGATGTTGAAGTCGTCAAGGGCAATTTATTCAAATACAGTGGTGTGAAACTTATGTAAAAATCATGGCTGACCAAAAATGTTACTAAAAATGCTTCTTTGAACAGTTACGACTTGTAAAAGTTGCAAAAGAAACAGAAATAATACATAATTAATAATTTTACTTGGTAAGTATTTTCAATCCTACTCTACTCTATTCTTCTATTTACTTTGCTCCCACTCGTTATTTCAAGAACTTTTCAAAAGTACATTTTATTTATTCTGTCACTTTGCAAAGCTGTATTTGTTTAATACGGTTAGTTACTTGAGGCCGAAACAAAACTAAATATAGTACTAAATATACGTAGCAGGCCTGGGAAGACGGCAGTTAGGCAAATTGATGGTAAAATAAACACTTATTAGGGCCTTTCTTTTCCAAGCCTGTAGCGGCCGAGCCGCCACCCCAGAGACTTCGTGTGACAAGTGGTGCACATGTGTTTACCAAATTCCGCTAAGAATGCATACTTTCAACAGCTCTACTATTCTTTACTAGTGTGACATTTCGGGTTCTTTGCCCGCTGTTTGAACTCTGGAATGACATATTGTGTTCATTATTTCCTTCTCTACTAACATCTCACCAAGCTGTATAATGGTACATTTTCATTTCGTTTGCAAGTGGTAGATTATTAATACCTACTTGGTTTTTAAATAAAAGTGGCTTTTATGACATAAAAGTAAAGTATTTTTATTTGCATCTATTATTACAAGTCGAGAAGATATTTTAAAAATTACCTGTCATTTTTGCAATAGTGAGGGACAGAGGCAACTTATTAAAATTGAAATAGGATAAGTCCTCAGACAGGTCGAATTTTTATATCAAATTTAATTTTCGTTCATCATTTGTTTTCACATAATGACGTTATTGACGTTTTTTTGTCTTTTTTTCGAGAAGTAAAAAATAAATATAAAATTCCTTTGATAATCTTCAACTGTAATACAGAGAATGGGAATTATAAAAAACTAATAAATTGTTCCAAATGTTGACAATTAATAATTCAGATTTTATTTTCTTTTTAAATAATGAAAATTTCTGACAAAGCATATAAAAATTTAATTATCTTTTCGGTTAGAAAAATTACTAAGCCATTAAAATTTATTCCAAATGTATTCCTGATCAGGGAATTCAATTCAATTCAAAACTTCTTTATTATATATTATGAATACAATACATGTGCCGCCCCAGAACCTATTCCGGGGACCAACCATGCAACCACCGCGTAGTTCGCGGTGGCGGGTTGCAGGGTCGGGCGGAATAGAACTGGTTTGGCTAAAACACAATTTAAAACTTAACCTAAACTCCTTTTACATAAAAGATGAATTAAAATAGGTGGTACCATTTTCTATATCTAACAAAAACAGATTTTAAAAAACTTATAACTAAACTTGGTTTTAGAAACTCTCACATTTTTTTAATTTAATTTTGATGCCAACGCAAGTACCTCAATCTGAACGAGGAACCTTCTGCGAAACGTGTAGATGCAGGACTGAACATAGGCTGGCCTAAACTTTGGTTTTGATAATTTTGATTTTTGTTGAAAAATTCCCATGGGAAATTAATTTAGAAACAAAAATGTACAAAAGGAAAACAAGAAACAAACGGAACAAACATGAATAAACATAAAGAAAGAAAGAGATAGAAAAGATTTAGATTCAAAGATATGAAATATCAGTAAAGACAGATAGGATAAGCGGAAGTTATAGTTGGTGAAGTTTGGCTACAGAGGTTGCCGGAAGATCGGTAACGTCTGGTATGGAGTGTTTTATCCGAAATGGGGCATTATGCTTTTAATTTGTGTTATGTTTCTTGTTAGCGGACTATCGCCCGCTTAAAAGAGTAAAATTTTTGGGAGATGTCCCGGATGTAGTCCGCTATTGGGGTTATGTCGTGGCAAAGTGCGTATAGGTCTCTGAGAGAGGTGTACCTTCCAGAATTAGAAATGAGACGCATAAACTTGTGCTCGAGCACTTTTAGTTTTCTCATTGTCGTGGTCGGTATGCTGCACCACATCGGCGCCGCGTATGTGATGGACGGTCTGACCACCATCGCGTACAACAATTTTTTATTTTGTCGGTTAAGTCTGCTACCCCTGACTATGAGCGGATACAGACTCCTGGACAGGGAGTAGATCGTCCGTACTGTCTCATTTATGTGCGTATTGAACGTTAGTCGCTGGTCCAGTCTAACCCCCAAGTACTTCAGTATTAGGGAATATAATGGTCTAACTATAGTATTCGCCCTTCTCTGTACTATTATGTCTCCGTCTCTTGACAGACTTAATTCCTCCTCAGGAGGAAGAGATCTGTATATGCAAATTACTACTATTTTTAATGATTTATAAAAATCAAATACTTGACTACAGAAAATATCAAAACTATGTTTTTGAGGATGCTTTGATTCTTATATGACTTCCATAATGTAAGATTTGAACAATTGATGTATACTTCATTTAGATTTAATTATGGAAAAATATAGAACTTTAGGCGCTTCAATATTTAGAAAATTTACAACTATTGTGATTGGTAAACCCCAATGTTTTATACACCTTCACCACGAGAATGTTAAAGTGTTTTGGAAAGGATAATTCCTTATCGAAAGACACGCCAAGATCTTTAACTATTGTTCGTAGCCAAACGTCACCATTTACACATTTTCCAAATTCAACATTTCATACAGTAATATCATAGAGTAACATTTATAAAATTTTTGGAAAGATTTGAAGGAACGAATTAACAACTTTTTCACTAAACACAATTACTGATAAATAAAAATAGTTTGGTTTTAGAGAGTTTAGGTCAACGCAGGATGCGATTGCATGCTTAATAAACGAAATTTATCAGTCAGTTGGAGCAAGCTTGCTGTTTTCTTAGATCTCTCTAAAACCTTTGACACTGCTTGTCATTCTCAACTCATAGAGTGCTTAGAAAATGTATTATTATTATTAAATAAATACAGCTCAAAGTAAAGGATCAGTTATTGAATACGGTGTTCCACAAGGAACCGTGTTGAGGCCAATCCTATTCACTCTGTATGTAAATGAGTTACACTGTCTAATTCCAGTGGGAAAACCATTAGTTTTGCAGACGTACGGCTCATTTTACACAGCTAATTCTTGAGCAGAGTTAAAAACTAAAGTAGAAATAGACTTAGGACAAAAAGCTTTTAACTATAAATTTTTCAAAAACAAAATTTTTGCCATTTTCTTCGTATAAAAATACCCTACCGACTTTTAATTATCTACAGATTACGCAAGATCCAAACAAATTGGAAATAGAAAGAGCCACTACAATTAAATATCTAGGAGTTCACTTGGATTCAAATTTACATTGGGATACTCACATAACTAGCGTAGTAAATAATTTAAGAAGTCTGCTATATGAATTTAAATTTATGAAAACTTTTCTCGACATATCATCATAGTTTTATACAGTCGATGACATGTTTAATTATGAAGTAAATCTTCAGGTCATCCGCGTAGCATTGATACTCACCATCCAAGTTCTTAGCTATATTATGGGTAAGAATATTAAAAAACAGGAGTCCTGAAATGGTTCATTGTAGAATCCCCGTAGGAACTATGAAGTCGACAGATTTATAGCCAATGTAAGCAACATATTGAATGTTGTCTTTGACCAAGGATTGTAAACAAAGGTCTTTGACATATGATTTGGTAAGTTTGGTAAGATCTAGTGAAAAACCAAATTCTTCCAGCGTCAGAGTCATATATGCTACGGTTAAGTCTGTCAAATGCCCTAGAGAAGTCTTTATAAACGACGTCTGTTTGAAATTTCGATTGACTCATACATATTAAGTTGGTAATTGATAAATGATGGGCCAAATTTTTGGTGTACCGGGATAGCTCTCATTAACGAAATCTCCGTGTGGGTGTGGGTTATGGGGAGGTATTTTTTTTATATTAAAATAAGAAATAAAGTCTTATTGAATTGAATTGGGATAGATCCAGTATATCTGAACTATATTGGTAATAGTTGAAATTTACAGAAAGATGTTACATTTTACGTACAAGGCCAATATACCAAAAATATATATGCAAGTTTTAAATGATGGAAGCTTTTTTGGTCAATAATTAATCTATATTTCGTGCTCTTTGAGATGTAAAATAACAAAAAGTTCATAATTCTTAACTACATTCTAATAATTTTTTTATATGAATAAAGTTTAGACAAAGAGGTAGTTTGTTGCAACGATCTTGTTGATATGCGCCCTACAGTTAATGAAGAAAAAATAGAGGTTGACATTAAAAAAATTTACTCGAAAGCAAACTAATGATGGTTGGAAATGTTTTGATATAAGAATGATGTGTATTTTTATAAAATATATTCGACCTGTTGGAGGATATTTCCAAAGAAACTACTTCAAGGACTTTAGGCTCACTGAACATAGATATTTTGTCTTTAATTTTAAGACATTGCTAACAAAATAAACTGAGACGCGGCTAGCACACTAGTTCCCTTAAGTTCTTAACATTTCCTGTTGTAAATCTCAAAGATGCCACTCACAAATTCTTTGTAGTGCAACAAAATAATAATATTTGATAGCCATTGGCCATTCAGTTTTGGAAAGCCATTATATTCACACTGAAGACGAAAAGATTTATAGTTAAGTAACCCAAAATAAGTCAAATTTATTTAATTTTTATAAAAATGCGTGGGATTTCAAAGTTATTATTATTTATTATTAATTGTCAAAATAACATGAAACATGGAATAATGTAATATTTATCAAAATTATAATACCTATGTTCAACTTTTAACATTTATTGGAATTAAATATATTTTTTAATAATATTTCAGATATCTGTATAATTTTTAGAGAGATTTTTTAAATTATGAACACATGTCTATACAGTCGTAGGTCTTGCAATTATTTATCTTCAGAAACCATCGTTAACTTCATGTTCATAAACACCTTGTTTATTGCAGCAGTGTTACTCGTTTATTAAAAATAAAAAGTAATCGTTTGACACAAGAAAAATGGAAAAAATAACAGTAAAAATACTGTTAATATTCCTAAATAAAAATTTAGGAATACTAATTATACAATTCAAAATATAACAACACTTACCTATTCTTCTTTTAATTGATTTAAAGTAAAATATTGAATTATTAATAATGCTAAGACACACAGAAAATCAGAATATTATAAATAAATTTACAATAAATTTAATGTTAAAATCCTAAGGCAACTATCTTTTGTGTCAAATACTGTATGTATATTACGAATTATTAGCATTTTAAATGTAAATATGTGGGTGATATAAATTGTTTTGTATGAATTTCTGTGGCAGGTATTTCTTTTAGAATTATTTTACATACAAAATACAGGGGAATAATTCCTGTATATTTAAATAGTTGTCTAATGGAGATCTGTTTCAAATAAGTTTGTCTATAAATATTAATCTGCTATAGACTTTGTTCCTTCATTCTTAATATATTTTTTTCGAATCAATACATTTTTCTGCATATGCCTGCAATACATTTTTATCGAATTACATAATAATACTTTATGTGACATAAAGATGTTGAAATTGTTCAACGATGTCATGTATTGATATTCTTTTTTTTCTTTCCTATTATTTGTGTTTTCTACCACATGTATTATTATCCTCTTCAAAACAAATCACCGAATCTACAAAATAATAGAATTATTGGAAAAAAAAGCCTCTGCGCCCGTGACGTTTACGCCAAAGGACAAGTCAGAGGTTATGTTTTGCAAATAATATAAATCGGAATAAACACAGAAATAATGTATTTTGCTGACGTCTTGGAAAGTAATCTCTTTCCGTTTTCAAAGCTATTTTTTGGAAGAACTCTTATTTTGCTGTGTATGTCAAATACACAGCTTTAAGATTCTGTTTATGTTATTTCCATAGATACTTACTACTTACACAGAACATAGAACTGATAATATTTTCTTTTAGATAATGTTGAGTTTGTTAAGTTCTTCTTTTAACATTGGTAGCCAGATTGTACAAATATCTACAGAACAATTCGATACACACTTATCTTCATTTAATAAGATTATTGCTGATTCTTTAATTTTTCTTTTCTTGGTATCTGTTTCTTTTGTTAAAATTTTTGCCGAGTCCCAGTTTATTCTATGTCCGTTTTCCCAAGCATGTTCACAAATCTTTGATTTCTGAATTTCATTCTTTCTAATGTAATTCTTGTGCTCATCCAACCTCACACTGAAAGGTTTGGATGACTCACCCACATAACATTTATCGCATTCGCACGGGATATTGTAAATACAGTTTTTTGAATTCTGCTCCCTGTTTATCAGTTTTGTTTTTGTTAAAATAGATCTTAAAGTGTTCCCCGTTTGAAATATCGTCCTAACATCAAATATGTCACCTGTACGGACGGCGTAGCTTCTCCGATAGTCCGTATACATAAGGAATTATTGCTGTATAATGACGTTCAGGTTTTTGTCGTACCTGATTGTCCCTATTTTCAACATTTATGAAAACTCTATCAACAAAGGCTTCAGGATATTGATTTTTGTACTAGAACCTCGTTGCTAAATTTTTTCTCGTTATTTAATATTTCATTATTAGATGAAATTATTTTGGCCCTATCGTATAAACATTCTACAATACCCCTTTTAACATTTATTGACTGATTTGAGTTAAAATTTAGATATCTATTAGTATGTGTTGGTTTTCTACAAACGCTTGTTTCAATTGTATTATTTACCCTTCTAATTAAAACATCTAAAAACGGTAGTTCATTCCTACTTTCTACTTCTAATGTGAATTTAATAGACGGTTCCTTACTATTTATATTTTCTAAAAAACTAGTAAATCGACACCATGAGGCCAAATTGCAAAGATGTCGTCAACATATCTCCACCAGACAACGGTTTGTTTATACAATTTTGAACATGTGTGTTCTCAAAGTTCTCCATAAATATGTTGCTTAAAATTGGTGATAATGCAGACCCCATAGCCATACCAAAATCCTGCTGATAGAACTCATTGTCCAATTGAAAATAGGTTGTTTTTATACACAGTGTTAAGAGTTCCATTATGCTATTTACATTTAATGGAAAATGGAATAATAATAATAATAATGGAACTCCTAACACTGTGTATAAAAACAACCTATTTTCAATTGGACAATGAGTTCTATCAGCAGGACTTTGGTATGGCTATGGGGTCTGCATTATCACCAATTTTAAGCAACATATTTATGGACAACTTTGAGAACACACATGTTCAAAATTGTATAAACAAACCGGTTGTCTGGTGGAGATATGTTGACGACATCTTTGCAATTTGGCCTCATGGTGTCGATTTACTAGATAGTTTTTTAGAAAATATAAATAAGGAACCGTCTATTAAATTCACATTAGAAGTTGAAAGTAGAAATGAACTACTGTTTTTAGATGTTTTAATTAGAAGGGTAAATAACACAATTGAAACAAGCGTTTATAGAAAACCAACACATACTAATAGATATCTAAATTTTAACTCAAATCAGTCAATAAATGTTAAAAGGGGTGTTGTAAAATGTTTATACGATAGGGCCAAAATAATTTCATCTAATAATGAAATATTAAATAACGAGAAAAAATTTATCAAAGAGGTTCTAGTACAAAATCAATATCCTTTGTTGATGGAGTTTTCATAAATGTTGAAAATAGGGACAATCAGGTACTACAAAAACCTGAACGTCATTATACAGCAATAATTCCTTATGTATAGAGACTATCGGAAAAGCTGCGCCGTATAGGTGACAAATTTGGTGTTAGGATGATATTTCAAACGGGGAACACTTTAAGATCTATTTTAACAAAAGCAAAACCGATAAACAGGGAGCAGAATTCAAAAAACTGTATTTACAATATCTCGTGCGAATGTGATAAATGTTATGTGGGTGAGTCATCCAGACCTTTCAGTGTGAGGTTGGATGAGCACAAGAATTACATTAGAAAGAATGAAATTCAGAAATCAAAGATTTGTGAACATGCTTGGGACTCGGCAAAAATTTTAACAAAAGAAACAGATACCAAAAAAAGAAAAATTAAAGAATCAGCAATAATCTTATTAAATGACGATAAGTGCTTATCGAATTGTTCTGTAGATATTTGTACAATGTACAACCTGGCTACCAATGTTAAAAGAAGAACTTAACAAACTCACCATTATCTAAAAGAAAATATCATCAGTTTTATGTTCTGTGTAAGTAGTAAGTATCTGTGGAAATAACATAAACAGAATCTTAAAGCTGTGTATTTGACATACACAGCAAAATAAGAGTTCTTCCAAAAAATAGCTTTGAAAACGAAAAGAGATTACTTTCCGAAACGTCAGCAAAATACATTATTTTTGTGTTTATTCTGATTTATATTATTTGCAAAACATAACCTCTGATTTTTCCTTTGGCGTAAACGTCACGGACGCAGAGGCTTTTTTCCAATAATTCTATTATTTTGTAGATTCGCTGATTTGTTTTGAAGAGGATAATAATACATGTGGTAGAAAACCCAAATAATAGGAAAGAAATTCGTAGAATGCCACAGATAACTTTCAGACAAGATATTCTGTTATTTGCTATTTCTACGTTTAGATAAGATTTTCGTCGAATTTTTAAAACTATTCTTTTAGTATATTATTTTACTGTGACCTTTTTTATATACATGTTATACGTGTCTACTTAAGTAAAGAGTGTGTTTTTTATTTATATTGATATTTTAAATTATTTATTAGGAGAAGATGTCTGGACAATTCAGGACTTTGAGCTAATATAAGAGTCCATAGTAGCAACGAACGGCGTTTTTAAAATCTAGAAATATAATGGCTGATTTTTTTCATTGAAGCTTGGAAGGCATTTCAAGAAGATTTCTACACTTTCTCTCATGTTTAATGCTTTTACTAGACCAAAATTAGAACATGCTGGTATGGTTTGGGACCTACAGTAAATTCATATTTGTAATCTAGAACAAATTGAGAAAAGGCCTGCTAAATATCTCCTTCAAGGCTGACAGTCTAGAAGTATTCCGCAATCTGATTTGTTATTTAGACTATCAATCAAACCTTGTTATTTTTAACTATAGCGTTAATAAGACGTATCTAACAAAGTAATTTCAGTAATCCTTGATAGATATATAAAATGCTGTTTACATATATTATCTATTTATTTTTTTATTTTATATTTATCTACTTCCTTATTTCTAATTTACTTAACAATTTGTTTTAGTATACTTCGCAGAGTATTTAAGCTTCTATTGTGTATTTTAATAGTGTGTCGCACTTTAAAAGCGTAACGCCCTTATAACTTTTTTCCGATTCGAACCAAATTTTATTCAAATATAGAACAAAGTAGGATCTACTTATGCCCAAAAAAACATTCGCTCCTCACAAATGCAAAGTCCCCTATGATACCCAGATATATGGAAGAAATAAGAAAATCATATGACGCATTTTTATCGGTAATTTTTATTAATGAAAGTTGTCCAAAATTTCGTCAAAATTTTACTTAAAACAATGTCTGTTCAACTCTGAAAATATTATTTTAATAGTTAATTGTGTATCAAGGCCGTAGAGTTGATCTTTCTCGGCTGTGTCTCGGCCGCAAACTTCGGATAAGAGCCAGAAAGGTCATTTGGCCGAGGTCCACACAACATTTTTTAGGCAACTGTCTTAAAAAGTAGAATAATACTATTTATAAAATTGCTTTGTATAAATTACTGGAAACGTGGACAAAATTTTGTAAGAAGGCTACTAATCTAACAATGAAAAAGTCACTAGATAGTTTATTCACAAGCCGTGACACATTTAAAATATTAGTGATGATCAAGTAATATATGCGACCGTGAAGTAAAGGCGGCCAAAAAAATAAAAAGCGGCCAAAAAGTAAGATTGACAAATGAGTACAAAAAGATGACACTTTAGAAATGCTGTCAGATCCGATAAACGTCATTTTTGTGACCTCGCCTGGCTTTATACGTTTTCCAGAAAGCGCATCCATGTAATGCAAAATCATTTATGATTTCAGCAATTGTTGACAAAGAAGGAATTGATCTATCAGTGTAAATTACACTGAATAAATCCCTAACCTGCCTTTGCGAGTTAACGCTAAAATACCATTTAACGATTTGAACTTTCGCAGAAATTTTGTAAGAAGTCATTTTGAAATTAATTTGCTTCACGCCGTTAAACAGAGCAAAATCAAGCCTGATACACGCCAAACGGAAGACGTTTAGCAACTGAGTGAACTGAGTTGTTCATAGAAAATATATATATATAATGATATAGATGTTTTTCTTATATGATCAAGGTCAAATAGCATTTAGTTCTTACTACACTCACTTGTCGCTCTAATCGGTTAATTATCCCCTCTCATCCTTGCATTCGCGCGTTTGTTGTGGTTTTGAGTTTCAAAATTTACGTGTTTTTATAGGTTAACTTCATAAAAGTTAACTTATTCTACGATGGTGTTTAAGTGTTGTGTTTCCTCTTGTTCCAATACAAATAAAGAGGATATAATGCATCGATTTCCATATTTAGATAAGGAGGTAAGGGTATTATTAAATTTTATGTTTGTTTTTAACCGAATTTGTCATCATAATCAAGCTTATATCATAACAAATAAACCGATACAAGTATCGGTTTGCAATTTTATCTTACCAAAGTTCAAGAACTTTGGTAAGATAAAATTGCAGTTTATTTTCACAGATTTAACATATTTTGTATATTTCAAATGTGCTTTTAGAGGGCGGAATATTAAACATAATATTTTTAGTCGCAAACTCCTCTATAAATCCTTATTTTACTATAAGGAACCTAACCAGACAGCAACCAACAGCTACTCTCCGGGCTATGTGCCCCGCCGAGCGCTGAATTACAAGTTACAAGCCTGGCGCGTTAAGTGTAATAATTGCATATTACCCGTTTTGATGGTAATATGCAATTATTACACTTAACGCGCCAGGCTTGTAACTTGTAATTCAGCGCTCGGCGGGGCACATAGCCCGGAGAGTAGCTGTTGGTTGCAGTCTGGTTAGGTTCCTTATAGTAAAATAAGGATTTATAGAGGAGTTTGCGACTAAAAATATTATGTTTAATATTTTGTATATGCTTGAATAAATTTAAAATTAAAATATGAATAGACAGCTTCTTATACTTGCGAAAGTCTGAATTGTTGGTTATCTGCACGCTATAACTTGGGAACACAAGAAATATATAAATAAAATTGCCTAATTTTGAATTTGGTAAAATAGAGGAACATTCCTAGTATATGGAATATTTTTTCAAATTTAAGGAAACTATCGCTATTATAAGAGTACAAATAGTATTATTTTATATTATATTATATTATATATTATATACCTGGTTAGATGGAATTGGAAATGAGAAGTTAAAGAAAATGCACCCAGAAAAAGTCTATAAAAAATTCAGAGTTTGCCATAATCATTTTAATGAAGATTGCAATATTCTTGGTCGCAACAAAAGCATGTTAAAGGATCATAGTTTACCAACTACTGGATTACCGGGTAGGTTATGTACTTTTATCATTATTATATTTAAAATTACTATTCACTTATGCAGCAGTTTCACTGTTTTGTAAGGAAGGGTTTTCCCGTTTTAGAGATTAAAAATATCTATTACAATTACTAAGAGATATCTCTATGACATTTTCTTCAATCTAAGTTGAACCTTTGTAAAGACGACTTGCCTTGTAGAGGTTTAGATGAGCCCTTCTATAAAATATATTCAGTGCGTAAATAAATAACTAGAATTATTTCTGCCATGTACGAACTGATTTTATTTTTAATTTTTGCAGATTTTCATCAAACTCCCACTGCAAAAAATTCTTTCTTAACTTGGAATGACGATATTAACAGACTCTCAGCCTGGACCTTCATGGCGAATAGGTAAGATTACAAAGTTAGATGAAATAAATGAACTCGGTATATCGATTGAAAATAACTGACGTTTATTGAAATTAATAGGGATCACTTTTTTTAGAATATCAGACTTTTTTCTTAAATTGAATAAGAAGTCGGTTAAAAATAAATAGTACGTGCAATCTAGCTGTCATTTATATCCCTAAAGAGAGCATATGTACATCCAATATCCAAGTATACTGAGATTAATTTCTCTTCTAAAGAATTGTTCTTTCGTGTCTAGTACTGAACCTATATAAATATTTTACTTTAGGTGGAGATGAACAAGGCTATGTTATGGCTGATCGGCCTTTATTTGAAGTTACGTCACCACAAGTTACACTTGAAATGCAAAACATAGCATCATCAAACATCCCTATTGAATCTCCTACGAGGAAAGATATTCAATTATCATCACCCATACATACACCAAAGGGTAGTCGAGGTATGTTTTATGTTAAATGTGAATAAATTTATAAATAATGATTTGAATTTGCAGATTTCAAAAGACCGTTAAGATTACTTCAAAGTGTGAAAGTAAGTAGAGCAGCAGATCTAACTCCGAAAGCTCAAAAATTATATCGCATTGGCGTCAATTTAAGGAATGTATCTAAACAGCTTTATAAAAAAAAATGGAACGTGAATCCTACTTGTACCCAGTTTCGACAAACTTTTACATCCCTTCTTATTAATAACTTTATGGCTCCATATTCTCCTGGGGCAAACTGCGAACTAGATGAGTCTGATGGAGCTCTAGATACATTAAAAAGCTTACTTGAAATAAATATCCCTCTTGTCCCTACCAGTATAGAAACCGTTGCAGAATCTGTTGGAACTGACAATATAATTGCATCTACGTTACCAACTTTTGAAGCTGAAGTTAATGCTGAAGATGTGACTGGTATAAATGCTTATGTGGCAGGCTTCGTAGCTAAAAAATTAATGAAAAAAATTGGTGTTTGCCGTACAGAACTTATTTCTGATGACAGAGATAAGGAAGAGTATAAATACATCCAGATAAGAGCCTATAGCTAAAAGGCACTAATTTTTTTAGAAAATTATTATCTTCAAAATATTGAGACCATTTTCAAACAGAGATTTTCTATAGAAGACTTTAAATGTTTTACTTGCCCAAACCATAATATATCTGAAATATTCATCAATTACTTTTTAAATTTTTCCTTACATATATTTACTAGAAATATAAACATTTCCTTAAAAGGGCTAGATGTACACAAACCCAAAAATCATTATAATAAAATTAGATTAATGGCATATGATCACTATACAAAATGTAAAAAATGATTTATTTATATTTATGTTTCAGGAAATAAAGTGATTATATAGTTCACGCAATAAATGTTTTTTTTACAAAGTGAGATTAATTAGTAGGTTTGTTACTACAGTCGGAAATGGTCTCCAAACTGTCAGGAGTTTGCTCACAATTATTTTTCAAAAAAAATTCACTATATAAAACTTGTTCTTGGTAAAAATATTGTAAACAAACACCTGACGGCTTGGAAACTGTTGCTGACTATGTAGAAACAAACCTATTACAAAATAAAATAAACAGTACTATATAGCAATGAGAGCATACTGCCGGTTGCTCTTAAAATTCCCGCCACCATAGTTTAGTTCTTACTACACGCACAAGGCGCTAGCTAAACTGTCATAGAATTAGTAACAGGGAGATGACTATCTATATTATAATATTCTTTGTCTATGGAGTTGATATAAATCTCTTATCTATGGAGTGGTTGGACTTGTTAGTTATCGCTACGAGGCTACAACTTTAGCTAACCTTGACTCATATGGCCAGTGGTGGGAAATTTTCTTCTTCGTCTTTCTCAATAAGTTGTAATTTGAACACGTTCCACTAACAGAAATTCCTATGCTCGGTAACAGATTAGGCAAATTGTATACCGGGTGACCCAGAAAGTATCTATCTCCCACTTTTTTCTACAGTTTTAAAAATAAAATTGATAACTGGGAAATTGAGGCCACTTTTATCATAAAGTTGTAATTTCTCTTTCCAACGCTTTATTCAGATTTAAAATCGGATGGGAAATAACCTTGGAAATGGCAATTTATTTGCTATTTCTAGTTGGCTTTGGAATTCAGGAACAAATTTAGAAAATTTCGAAGTAGACTTTGAATTTGAATGAAAGGGTATTTCTCAACAAATTAAATGTAAAATTGGCCTATTTTGTTCATTTGCTTGGATTTAGAAATGTTTTTCCATTTCTCTATTTCATGGAAATTCAAATAACTCCAATTTTTCAAATAGTTGTACCCCTGTAAGTTTTATTTTTTTATCGGATAGAGTGGTAAATTTGCTTTAGATTAGTTTTTCCCGATAAAAAATTGAACAAATTAAAATAAATTTTAAGCTTTTTGTAGAAGCGTTTCGAATTGTGTCCATATCTTGCCGTAAGCTATCAAAAACAGATGAGTTATTTGTAATTAGAGAAAATTTATTTTGGTAAATATAACAACAATTTTGATAAATCATTAGCAAAAAAACAAAAATTCACACAATCAAAACTAATTTATAAGTTATGATACCTATGTGGACAGCAACTTACTAAATTTATAAACATAATTAGAACAATACAACACAACTAAATACCAAACCTATAACAGGTGTTCAAAATGACCCTCCCATTTCAGAACACTTGTTCACTCTTCGAATAGTTTCTCTCATAACACTTTGTAACATTACTGGAGTTATAGATTCAAAGGCATTTAAAGCATTTAAAATTTAACTTCCTTTAACCTAAAGTAAAATATTTATATAGGTTCAGTACTAGACACGAAAGAACAATTCTTTAGAAGAGAAATTAATCTCAGTATACTTGGAGTTCTTCTAATGTTGCAGACGGCGTTGAGTATAGTTTGTTCTTCAGATAACCCCAAAGAAAAAATCAAGTGGAGTTAGGTCTGGTGACCTATCAGGCCATCTAATAGTTCCATTAGTAGATATTACCCGGTTGTCAAACTTTGCACTAAGGTAATTTTCCACAAAACCAACATTATGCGGCAGTGCTCCATCTTGTTGGAAGTACATATTTCTGAAATCTTCCAAGGAAATTTCATCCAGCACATTTGAATTATGCTAAGCCTAGTCAGGCTACTTATTTTTCGATTGTAGCAGACACTGGACCGCTAGATGGCGCCTGCTGACTATTTTGCATGTCGCTATCCTAACGATACCGAGATGTACCAAATAGTCAAAGGATCCTCGTGTCGTTCGTCACATGCCTACCTTGCATTGACGAGAGTCAACAGTTCGAAGCTGCAGTCTGCAAGTGGTTTGGGACGACTGGCACGAGAGCTCCTTTAAGTAGGATCAGTCTTTCGGCTGGTGTTTGTTGCAATCGAGGCATCAGCGTTTTGATGGTAATACATAGTTATTACACTTAACACGCCAGGCTTGTAACTTGCAATTCAGCGCTCAGCGGGGCACATAACCTGGAGAGTAGCTGTTGGTTTGCAGTCTGGTTACGTTCCTTATAATAAAATAAGGATTTTATAGACGAGTTTTGCGACTGAAATATTATGTTTTAATATTCTACCCTCTAAAAGCACATTTGAATTATATATTGAATAAATGTTTAATACAGCAACTGTTCAAAATGCCTTTCATTTTGCTCCAAACAAGACAATATTCTGCGATTTACGGCACTTTTACCCCAAAGGTAAAAGTCTAAGGGGGTCAAATCAGGTGACCCTGCTGGCCACCTCCAAAGCCCTCGGTATCCAAACCACTATCTTCGCATGATGCCACTAATTCGTCATACACTTCTTGTGTATTATGTGGGCCGCAACCATCCATTTGATAATAAATACATATAATTACAAATATTTAGGGCCAAACTATCAATAAATGTGTCAACTACTGTTCTCAAGATTTCCATGTATTTAAATTTAAATTTCTCTCGTAGATAGATCTACTAATAAGCAGAAAAAGTTAAAACTGAATTTGGTCTGGAAATTCGAACCACGTGAGGATTTTGTTATGCCCAGTGGTGCAAATTTCATCTGTTAGAAATTATTTCTTTGGAAAATATCGCCTCGTCAGTGCAAAAAATCATTTTTAAAAATCAGGATTTTTTTGAAGACGTACCTGCTCACACAAATCTGTTCTTTTTTGAAAATCTTTGAGCTTCAATGGTTGTACTTTTTGGTACAGAATATTATGCATCTTGTGCTTCTTTAGAATTCCTTAAATATACAAATATGAAAGTCCTTAATCCTAACTAATACCAATAATAGATCCCTGCTGGTTTGTATAAAAGTGAGTCAGAACATTAGTCTAATTGTCCTCATTATCTATAACTGTCTTCAGTATTGTATTTACAGTCTTAACTTTGCCAAATTTTATAAAATTTGACCTGTCATTGGTGGTAATTGTCGGTATTTCTCATTGAATACACATTCTATTAATTATTTTATTATTTCCATAAATAGAAAACAAATTTTATAGTGCAGCATTTGAATAAACGTTATTCATTTTCTTAAAGATTAACTATTTAATTTAAGCAGTATTATTTTTAGCTGTGCATTAATCAGATATTGCATATCAGATGGTTTATTTTATGTGAGATTTTATGTTACTAAGGAGTACATCAGTAACGCACCGCCAGTAAAAATAGATATATGAGTAAATTGAACATCGAGTATGTGTTGTGTTTTGTTTGTTTAATATTTACGTTAAAACTAGGTTAAAATTAAGAAAACCGTGCTGTAATGTAGTAAAAACATTCAGCTATTCGGTTTCAGGCCGACGGCGCTAAAATTAGCGCATGACTCACTGAAATCGACATCCGACACCGCTAGAGGCAACGCAATATGTGTTTCTCGTAATGCCTTTATGGCTAGCAAAAACCACAATGCCCACTCATTGGGCAATGATACTAGGATCTAGCTTTATTCAATCTGACATAGGAGGGATTGTATTACCGATTGAAAATATAGTCAATGGGAAAATATTTATTGGTGCAAGGAGAACAACGTTCTTTTTGTAAATTTCAAAGAGATATTAGCCAGCGTACCGATCAGGTAGAACGTGGTGGATGTAGAATTATACAGGGAAATTCAACTTTAAGTACAGAAACTTGGGAGTTGATAGTATAAGCATGACTTGTCTGAAAACGCCTTTCGAAATTTGTTTATTTTCAGAAACAAAATAGATGTTTCTGCCAACAAAAGTTTTCATTTCCTATAACGTACGCAGCCTTCCAATATTAGTCAGAAGTCAGGGGTCAGAGATTTTCAGCTGTAATTTACCAAGGGCGCTGATAATCACGCGATAATTTTCTCTAATAATGAACCGAAAGCTTGTTGCTTAGTAATTACCGTAAGCCGTAAGCGGTGGGTAATTACTTAAAGCAACAAACTTGAGGGTCATTATTAGAGAAAATTATAAGGATTTATCAGTGCACGCGGTAAATTCGATGAGATAATTTTTTGAAATTCTAATAATATGTCAAATCGTGAATGTGACATTTTAAATAAATTATCAAACCGTCAATAATTTTTCGTTGCATAGCAACATAAGTGATAATCTTCCTAGGGAAATTATCAGTGTAATTTTTTTATAATTGGATGAATTTTGAGATTGGACGGATTTTATTGGATTTCTATTTCGTCAAAAAATGATCATGGTAATCTCCCTAGTGCTTGAATTAATAATTAACACCTCAAAGGACTAGGCATAGATATAAATGAGGTTTCTAGACCTCGACATAATTGACTGAAATTTTACCATATTACACCTAAGGTATAATCAAGCGCCGGAACATTATATCTGTAATTAATAATATTGCAAAGATCTTTGAGAACGCCTTGAAAACAAGACTAACTGAATTCTTTCATGCTCACAATGTCATCACAAACAGACAATATGGTTTTGTACAAAATTCGAACACCGAAAATACCTTTGTCGTTTTTTTTGGAGAAGGCGGTCGGGGCTTTGAACGAATCATCGGCGTGTATTGCAGTTTTCCTAGATCTGGTTAAAGCCGTCGACACCGTGTGTCAGGAAGTATTACTCAATAAACCAAGCAACTTTCGTGTCCAACGTCCGAGGTCTGGCGCTCGAACTTATGTCTGATTACTTAACAAACAGAATCCAACGAGTAAAAATTCGCAAGGTAAGTTCAGACTCGGTCGTAAAAATTGGAGTACCACAAGGAACAGTATTAGGTCCTGTTCCTTGTGTACATGAACAATTTCACAAAAATTAATAACTTCACTTGTCATTTCATATGTTATGTCCATAATACACAGAAAAAATGGGAAGAAGTTCTACTCACAGCTGAATCCGGCTTACAAATGTTAAATTTGTGGTTAAGTTACAATATGCTTATCTAAATGTTAAGAAACGAAATTTTAGCCCTACAATTGTTAACCATCCTACTGATTGTTCCATGAAGTTGCATTTTTCGAATTGTCAAAAAAATATCTGTAAATGTCCTACAATTGAAAAAGTGTCTTCAATAAAGTATTAGGAGTTACTCCATATCAATATATACGCTGATCAGGACATACTGTTCTAGTTAGTAAACGGTTTAGAGCCCTGATGCATAAGTTCTCTAAGAGAAATTCTCTGTAGAAAAAAATTTATTATATTACAACTCATTAGCCGAATCGAACATAAGGTACTGCATTGTACTGTAGCTTGGGATGCTGCTTTCAAAACAACAATTACTGTCCAAAATGCTACTGAAAATTATTTTCACAAAAGAGAGACTTTTTCTACTAAGAAATCATATGATGAAACAAAAATTTTCAACGTTAAATTGCTTTTTATTTACCAATGTATAATAAGAATATATGTTTCTCCTGAAAAGTTTGAGTACAAAAACACTCGTGTACTCGCTTAACCGTTAACATGAACTTTGTTGTTCAATTTTTCAAAAAACAGTTACTCATAGATCTCTATTTTTTGGACCCAAGTTTTTTAATTTAATCCCAGTATACTTAAAACAATTACCTGAGTTAAATACATTTAAAAAGAAATGAGAGATTATATTCTGCCACGGTAAAAAAACAATCAATATATCCCTTATAATATATGATTTGCAGGAAACAACTACTCAGCGGGCAAATACCCCGACCTGCATTGAATTACACCTTACAAATCATGAAAGAATGGTAACCAATATCATCTGTCAATTACCTGACCAGACATAGACCGGTTTCGAACTTATTAGTTCTCATCAGTATGCCATAGGTCATGAAACAGACAAATTATAGTGGCCAATCTGCTAGTTTTATACAAACTATAGTAAATTGAGTAGTGGTGAGAGGTAAGTGAAACCTCTCAAATGGTCAATTGCTACTATACACCATAGATGTCTCCAAGGGCGCATAGCGACTTGCGATTCTGCAAGTATTGCAGACCCTGCAGTCCTAGTGGACTTAACCTACTGTTGTAATATATGATTTGCAGGAAACAACTACTCAGCGGGCAAATACTCCGACCTGCATTGAATTACACCTTACAAATCATTAAAGAATGGTAACCAATATCATGGCATACCATGACCTATGGCATACTGATGAGAACTAATAAACCGGTCTATATCTGGTCAGGGAATTGACAAATGATATTGGTTAAAATTCAGATTTCTTTGCTTGGCTTTTCTGATTTTCTTTTCAAAAAAGAACGCAGTTTACTAAATTTTTCCATATTCACATTGTGCTTTAATATTAAAACACTTTTTAACATTGAGTAATATGACCACAATGAAGAAGATTTATATTTTTCTCCTAATTCGGGAAAATAGGCCAGTAATACGTTTTCTGAAATGCAGATGTCTTTCTTGAAGCTTCTGTACATTTTGTCGTAAAAACGTTCTGACTTTTCTGGCAATAATGTAGATGTTGTTGCTTCCGCTTTTTGAAGAATATCTGGTGGTGTACAGGAAAATGCTCCTTCAATAACACAATCCACTACGTTTTCCACACTTTACACCTTAAAATCGCACAATAAATAAACATGAACCGCTTCTTGACAATTAAACAATTAACTAAATAGTTATATTGTCATTTTGTTTTAAAATGGTTTCCACGGCTGTTTTAATTTTCAAAGGCATTATGATTTAAGTACTGTTTTTTTGATTGTCTTGCGAAAGAGAATAATGATCCATTATTCCCTCATCATTAATCCATTCGGGAATAATATATGGCATTATATAGCAAAATTGACACATATAAATCATATATTATATATTAGTAGTAGATAAACTTTATTTGCATTTGGTAACTGTCATTATTAGTTAAGTTTATGAGAGTAATAAAGCGCCTACAGTATTTTGAAAAAGTACCGTTTAAATAGAATTCAGTTCAATTCTACTATACTATGTATAGAGTAACGCCCTTCAATCATTATGAAGTTTATATTAAATTTCTATATGATAAACTTAAAACAACATTATCGGGCATCTCTGTGGTTATTCCTTTACAACTCCTTTTCTAATTTTTCTACCTGTACTGCGGTTTAAAGAATAGACCAAAAACAATTTTCCCATGCTGAGATCGATATTAATTGACTTAATCAGTAGTGAAAAGCAGGCAGGCGAGCTATGATGCGTACTCAGCGATCAAATTACGGCGGAAGCCGTACAATTATTACTTGATATCCCGGTGTGATGAGCTAAAAATGAAGGGGATGTTTTACTTTCATTGTTTCCTGTTAATCCTCGACGCAGCGGAAGGTGGAGGCATAGGCGACACGTTAACAAGAGGTATTCTCTATAGTTCTTTTAAATATCTTGTATCCTCGAATCGTTAGATATTTTCCACCAGTGCACCAGCTCATTTCTCATTTTAAAAATGAAACTGACTGACAATTTCACTGCTGTCAAATACTGACACTTGAAAATAGAACATAATATACAATTTTAAACATTCTAAGGGATATTCTACGCAGTTTTTTTAAAAATAAGGTAGTAATTATTTAATTTCTAATTTTAATCGGCTTCTGATGAAGTCAGTACACAATGCAGTATTTTTGTTTTTATAGGATATTGTACTGTGCAGGCCTACACCACTGCCTCATAGAGTGTACAAGAACAGCCAGAAACACCGCAAAGGATAGACGGGAACATTCGAGAATAAATCGCCTCAGTATATAAGGTGTGGATGCCGCGCACGGAGGACAGTTCTATATTAGACGAACAAGTGAACAGATGGAATACGAACAGTAATAGTTGCGAATTGTATTAACGTCTGTAGTTGTACTTAGTGTATTTTAATAACGATTCATTATTGTAATTAAGTATTCAATAAAATAGAGGTTAATGAAAATTCTTGTCGCAATTATTTGAACCTACGTACAGGGTATTTACTAGAGATTGTAAACATGTAACAATTGGTGTCAGAAGCGGGATTGCAACAGAATTTCTGAAGAATTCAAGGAACTTCGAGAATGTTCTATTTGGAAACCACTGCAGATATTGAAGTGCTTTGAACTGGAAAGTGATATAGACATTAGACAAAACTTATTCGTGCTAGTGTGAAGAAATTTCCAGAATATTCTATGTGGAAACTAGTAGCTAGCTGAATTCTGTCAACTGGAAAGTGATATAGACATTAAATAAGACCTATTATATTTTCAGAAAATTTTCAAAACCTTCCATTTCAAAACTAGTGCAGCTAGCTAAATTCTGTTAAGTGGAAAGTAATATAGATATTAAATAAGACCAGTTTGTGACATTTCGAGAAAACTTCTAGAACATTCTATTTTGGAATTTGTGGAAATATTTGAATTATACCCAATATATACGTTAAAGAAGACATTAGTGCCGTTTCTTAATGGAAACACGAAGCATGGCTGCTGAAAAACAAATGCAAGACATGTTCACAGAACTAAAAAAATTATGTTAGACCAGGACGAGAGACAAAAAGAACAAGAAAGATGCGGGGAAGAAAAAGAAAGAAAACGCCAAGAAAAAAAGAACTCTAGAAAGAAGAATAGGAAAAGAAACGACGAGAACAAAAAGAAGAACAAGAAAGACGTGAAGAAGAAAAGAAAGAAAACGTTATGAGGAAAAACAGGAAGAAATGACGCGTCAGGAAGAACTAAGAAAAATTATACGTGCTACAAGACGCTATCCTCTCAAGCACTGAAAATCTCAAAAGTGAAATTCAAGAGGATATGGGTAACATAAAGGCTGAAAGTAAGTGAAATAAAAAGAAAAGTAAATAAGGTTGAAGAAGTAATTGGTCGAAATGCAAATGAATATAGTTGAGGAGGAAATAGAACGACAGTTGAAGGAAAAACAACCTCTCTCTTTTGACTGACAAACTTCATGGACGACCTATAAGAGACAGTTTGAGACAGCCGCATGCGCAAACCAGTGGAATAATAACAGGCTATGGCACTAGTTCTAGCATTGAGAGGGCAAGCTTTAGAAGTTTTAGAAGCTGTATTTGACTTAAAATATGGAGACCAACATTTTGCTCAACTATATCAGACTCAGCTGAAATCACGTATACAAAAAGCTGGGGAGAGCTTACGAGAATTTGAGGTTATAGTAGAGAATCTGTCACACTTGGCTTACCCGAATATACTAAGGCAGTTCTAGGAGCAATTGGCAGTTGATGCGTATTGATGGCGTAAAAGACGAGGAGATCAGACGGGACCTTAAACTATCTCGGCATAAGATTAGTAGCGAAGCATTGATCCATGCACTTGAGGTAGAGACCGCATATATAGATTCCGCACAGAGTACGAGCCGTCTCTGTGGATGAAGCCCAATCAGAGGAAATGAATTTGGACACTAAACTAAAGGATATACATAAGATGTTTACTCAATTAATGACCAAGACAAGTTCTCCAGGGAAGTAAGAAAACCGACAATATTGTCAGAGGTTTCAGAATTCATATAAAGTAGAAGACGGAATGGAAGAACAAAACGGGAAAACATTGAATGCGGTTGTACAACGATAAATGATAAAAGTTTGACGGGTAAATTAAAAGTTATAGTGCTACTGGAGATGGATATAGCGCCACCTAGCGACGGCTTCGCGAACTACGTAAAGATCGCGACCTAAATCGTTCATGTCCCGGCTAAGTGGTCTTTTAACATGCTAAGCGGTTCTCCACCTCACCAAATGGTTCTCCAACAGGTTAAGAATAATGTCGAAGCATATTACATTGCAATGCATCTTGTGCACATTGTGTTGCGGCAATAGGTAATGCATAATATGTGGAATGTTATTTCTTAAAATATACGGGTATCACAAGGGTATAAAAGGTCATATAGGCAGGCCTCCTCACATTATTTTCTTACCAAATAAACTGTTCGTATTTATAGTCATAGTTTACAATCGACTGATAACTTTTATCATCTTGACAATCATTTTCAGAGCTTGATAAAATGTATATTTTTTTATACATTAATTTAACGTCGGCCTATTTTCGCTAATGAGACCTTTAACCGACGACGTCTGTAGATAAACTATCCCCAACCGGGAATTTTGCCGAACCTCTTCTATTTCGAAGAGTAGGGATATTTTACTTGCCTAACACTTAATAGAGAAGGCACCGACGGCTTTGGATCCCCTCCTAAGGATGGTATAACCACTAGGCAAACCTCGCCTAAGATTGCATAGCTTCCGCACATATACTGATATACAAGCAGCTAGAAGATGCGGGGCAAGGACACCTCTTCAAACGCTTCTGATTTTGCTTTGCTTCACGCATGGATAGATATGTACATTAAAGATGCACCTACACTCGCCACATTGCTCAAAGCATAATTAGGAAAATCAAACTCAAAAACATTCGGGTGTTCATTCGGCTGACAAGAGGAGTCAGAGATTGGTGAACACTGAAGGCTTCACACTTGCTGCACAAATTTCACCGTAAATTATTTAGTAATTGTGCTTAAAAGAGACATGACATTTGGAAAGTTCTTCAAAATTCCGGTTTTAGAAACAAGAATAAGTTGTATTTGCCAGTTTCCTTTTGGCATTGGCTCATTAGCTATGCAGCCAAACGCTATTCCGCATTTACATTAACAAACGAAATTGCACATACCTATGACTATGCGTTCGAAAAAATTAAGTACATACCTGTCTTTATGTTCAGCCGCTCGATCTCTCTGCCTCCTGTTCTTGAACCAATTGGAAACTTGCGTTGTGGTAAGTCCAGTGGCTTCTGCTAGTTCTCTTTTTTCTCTAGGGCTTGGGTAAGGATTATGTGAATACCATTCTCTTAGAACACTTCTAGATTTTTCTTTAAAACAGTAACTAGTTTCTTCTCCATCCCAAATCGTCCTTGGAAGAGGAAATTTTCGTCGAACACGGTATTTGCCTACTGCTCCTAAAGGTCTCCCTGCAAGTATTAATTAGGCATAAGTATACACATTTTTAGTAACGGGCACATGGCAGCTTACAGATCTACGCGAGACTTATATTGTTTGAAAATGACGAAAGTAAATGTCAAAAAGCGGACGAATTTGGAATATTACGTATTATTACATCGTTACCTCTTAGTCTTTCTGCTTCTATGTAGTGGGCCTTCAGCCAAAGTGCCTGTAGTTTGGCATGGTTATGTGGACTAAATGTATGACTTTCTAATATCTTATATAATTCTTTGAAATTTCCTCTGTGAAATGCCACTATCGCTTTCGCTTTCAGTACGGATTCATTATTATGTAATTTATCACAGGCCGGCAAGGACCATAAAAACCTGCCTAGTCTTTCCACGTTTCCTGCTTGCTGGAGTACCTGAAAAGAAAATTGTAAATTAGCTGCTTTTCATTAGCAATACGAAATTTAAACTTGTTATATATTTGACTCACACAAGTACACAAAAATACCTTTATTGGATAATAACAATACCATTCAGTTTGTAATAAAATACAATTATTATAATTCATTTAACCCTAGCGCATCCGCCAAATATGCTAAATTGCAATTTTTACCGTAAAAGTTGGTAATTCAGTAACATACAATCTGTCATGTACAGGGTGTATCATAAAGGAATGCTATAAACGGATGATAGCATTCCTCGTCCAAATCTAAGAAAATTTTGTTATGTAAACATTTGTCATTAAGTCACACTTTAAAATTTTTAATAAAAATAAAAATTAGGAAATAAAGAAACGAGATTTATAACACTTTTTAAAATTTGATAGAATTTTTCTAGAGCACTTTTTTTTGACGAGGAGGGGAAACCCTCATGGGCTCCCAACCTGAGCTGGGTCAGTGTCAGACTCTTACTGACTAAAACCCCTCCTCACAGGGTCGTCTGTAACACTCCGAGGGCACTGCAGCCTCTTGGGCTTATTGTGCACTCCCTGTTCCGATTTACACTGCCCATTTTAATACTTCTGTGCCACTGATGAGATGATACAGGTCTGAGAATGGGCGAGTTTTAACGTTTTGCGGGTCTGTTTGTGTTTGCCCGTAAATATTACATCTTCTGCGGGCCAATGCCTCACATTCATATATGATATGGTCTACTGTCTCTGGTACCTTGCCACATAATCTGCAGTCAAAGTCCCCATCGAACTTGCCAATTCTGTGCAGGTGCTTCTTAACAGGAAAATGTCCCGTCAAGAGGCCTGTTACAATTCTCAACTGTAACCTGTTCCTTGGGAGCAGTTCTGCAGTTTGTTTTGGGCATGGTCCTTCAATAAGTGTTTTCCCATGTCGATTACCTGGTATCTTCTTCCAGTAATGATTGTGTTTATTCCTGACCCAGTCTTTAATTACCCCTCTAGCTGAGCATTTGGTAATGCCCAGCACGGGTTCTGGGCCATAGAATGTGTTAGCTGCTCCTTGTCTAGCAAGTTCATCAGCTTTTTCGTTGCCGAGAAAACTATTAATCAGCCGACGTTTCGATACTTTTTAATATCATACTCAGGAAAAACTAAAGTTTTAATTGCCCTGAGGATGATATTAAAAAAATATCGAAACGTCGCCTAATTAATAAGGCAGTTTTCTTTAATAAACTTGGACCTAACCAGAAAAGATTTGCACCAACTATTGATATAACTTTAAAACAGATGTTAGAAGTGAAGATCTTCTCACTATACTAAAAACTGTTGAATTCTCGCGGATCTGCTGGCATCCAACCTCGATCCTATGGAGAAGAGTTTGTTCATCGGGTATAGGAACATAAATAAACAAATAAACAGCACAGAAATTAGGCAACCCCCAATTCCAGAAGCCAGAGGCTTATGCGAAAGGGGGTTACATATTGAAAAACGCGGAACCATATCCTCCAACAGTGCCAGTGCCGCAGCCGGGGCTTGAAACCGGTAGCGCGATACCCATTCGATTAATCGCGATTGCCACCGCGTGCCTTAACCGACTATTGACTAGATATGAATGGCCCTATAAATAAAAATCTAGTGGATTAAAGTCTGGAGAACGGAATGTCCATGCTACTGATTCTCCACCTAATCACTGATTAGGAGAAGTTACATTCACCATTATGCATAAAAATAGGTTGTCTTATGGGTAATGGAACAATCTCCAATAGAATTGGTAAATCATCTCGGTTGATGTAAGATTGTCCACTAATGCTTCCGGGTAGAGCAAGTAGCCGTTTAAAAAATCTTTGACAATGCTGGTATCTAGATTTTCCACATTTTAAGAAATCATTTTAGAAAATATTATCATAAAAATAGGTTGTCTTATGGGCAATGAAACAATCTCCAATAGAATTGGTAAATCATTTCGGTTGAGGTAAGATTGTCCATTAATGCTTCCGAGCAGAGCAAGTAGCCGTTTAAAAAATCTTTGACAATTCTGGTATCCAGATATTAACTAAAAAACGTTGTCGGTATCTCGACCCCATTATTTCGTTAGAATTTTCGTCAGTCATTTTTATTCATTATGCGCTCAATCGACTAATTGTGCTATTCCAAAAACATTTCAAGATCTAAATGACAGAGAGGATAAGAAGAAGTGTGAGGAAGCAATATAAGTTGAATTAGATTCCCTTGTAAGTAATAACACATGGAGTTTCGTACACCGATCGTTAGATAAGTTCTGATTGTAAATGAGTATTTGCAGTAAAATTAAATGAATTTAGAAAAATAATGAGACTCTTGCTCCTGTTGCAAAAATTATTTTAGTTATCCGATTTTCATCGTTATGGAGAACACTTTACGCCATATTTTTATGCAGATGATACTCAATTATACTGCACTTCTAACATTAAACATCTAATAATGTGACTGATCTACTAAATGTAGAAATCGCGCTACTTTGGTATGTATTTCAAAAAACCACTGCCTCTCTATTAACCCTGATAAATCGTTAGCTATTATATTTGGTACAGCCAAAGACCGCCAGAGAGCCATACACGATATTTCATAATTTGTAAGTGGACAAAAACTGGAATACAAGGAAGAAGTTAAATGTTTAGGCTTAAATATTGATGTTCACCTTAGGTTTGTTAGCTATATAAAATCTCTGATTAAAAAATCACATTGTTTACTTAAATATCTATATAACAGGCACTGTCTCAATGAAAAAAAATAAAATTATGTTATGTAATTTCATTATATTATCTTTGTTCAATTATCGTGATGTCGTTTATTGCTCGTGTCTAGATCTAAAATCTACCACTAGAATACAAAAAATATAGAAAATTCATGCATTAGATTTAGAAAAGTAACAGACAGACAGACCGACAGACAGAAAAAATTTTTCGTTCAAATTTAAATTCTCGACATTTCATGATATTTTAAGCCTATTTCAACAAAAAAATATTGTTTTTGCGTTACGTGGAAGTAATTAAAAGAGACGAACGTAAAAAGGATCCATTTTTTTATAAAGCATGTACTTCAAACTGGCGAGCATCTAGTTAATAATAAAAAAAACAGTAAGTTTTCACTTATAATATCACAAGAACTTAAATTTCCAGAAATAATTTAAGCTTGCGTGGTATTCGGTAAGAAAATTTCACACCACTTAACACCATAATTTGGAAAAAATTATTAATCCAACCTGACATTTTTAATTAATTTCACTGCTTGTCAAGTTGGCCAGGGTATTGTTGTTTTTGACATATGTTGATTTGTCATTTTTGTTTAACCGGTTCTGTCACAAAGCTTAATAATTACTAGTTTAAAAGGTCTGTACGTTGAGTTTAATAAGTGTATAGTGAAATGTCGCGATTTGGTAAAGAAAATCAACAAGTAATTAGACAAGAAATTCAAAATATAACACCAGATAACACCCGAAAATCAAAATCAAGTATATGGAAACAGTTTGTTGAATTTTGTGACGAAAAGTTGTATAATATTCATGAGTGTAGAGTGTAGTACAGGTGGCTACTATATTGGAGGACTACGCATTTAATATGAAAAAGAAAAATTTTGAAGATTATAAGGAAAGTGTGGTCAAAGTGATGTGGAACTCTACTGCTAAGCAGTTACAAGAAATTTATTACGAAAAATATAAAATAAAATTTAATCCGTTTTCTGATGTGGAATTTGCGACCGCCAGAGCTGCACGCAATGCTAAGCGCAAAAAATTACAGAGACACCCATTAAAAAGAAAAGTGAGTGCTTCAGCCTTAACCAGTGATGAATACAAAAAAATTATTGAAATGTGGGATGAAAATACGCCAGATGGATTGCAGCGTAAATTTTTTCACATAGTTTCACATGAGCTGGCATGGAGAGGAGGGGAAGGATATTCTGCGTGTATCCAATACTTCAAAGAAGAAACTGATAATTTCGGAAACCCAAAAGGTCGGATAGAATATAATCCAATATTCTCCAAAACCACACAAGGTGGTTCTAAAAGACTGTCGGATAATAAATGGTTGATTACAAATTTCGACAATTCACAAATGTGTCCGGTTCGTTTGTTTAAGAAGTTGATGGAAAAAAGGGGAAATCTTATTCAGACCGACGGATTATTCTTAACACCAAACCCATACTGGAGTCAACCCAATTCGAACGGATGGTACAAGAATAGCCCAGTTGGTAAGAACATTGTATCTTCATGGTTTAAATCAGCAGCCTCTGATATAGGAATTGACACTAAAAAAGTAAAAATAACTAATCATTCTGCAAGAGCAACAGCTGTTTCGAAATTAGCCAAGGAAAGAGTTGGTGAACAACAGCTCATTAAAATTACTGGACACAGTAATAGTCAGTCAATCAAATCTTACTTACAATCGGATGTTGAACATCATCATCAGATGATTGAATCCATGAGGAGAATTTCATCAAGTACTAGCAAGTTTAATCATGATCAGAGCACAATGCAAAATAAAACAGAAAGTACCCAGATTCAACCCACCAATTCAAGCCAGCCCACAAACATTTATAATAATTGTGTTTTTAATATTAATAAAACCTATAATAATTAAATTTATTTCATTATTATTTTGCTTATTAGTCGATATATTAGAGATTTGCCAATGAAGATATTAGTTCAACATGAAATAAATTCTAAAAAAATCATATAGGTATATCCACCATATTTCGTTAAATAAAAAAAATTTACCAACTTTAGTTACACTCAGTTAAACTCAGATGGGTATTAGTTCAGTCTATCGCCCTTTTATAATTTTAGGTTACTAAAGGTGGTAGAAATGTATTTTTTGTTAAAGTAATCCATAACACTTCTAATTTAAAAAATATAATATTTGCAACATGGTTTGTTGCAGTAGGTGGCCGTGATATAGGCGGCCATGCTTTTGACAGATGAGGTTTATATTGGTAAATTACATTAAGTTACTGTATAGTAAACCAGCAAACAAAGATATTTTTATGTAACATTTCTTGTAAGTATTTGCGTTAAACAATTTGAGAAAAATGGAATGCTTTGAAAAGTACAATTTATGTAAATACTGCAAAGAGTTGAGTCAAGCGCAAATATGTCATCCAAGATTAATATATTTAACGAATTTAATGGAAGATTGCGACCAGGAAGCGTTAGAGTCGAATGGTTTGTTTACGAAAATCCAAGAAAGTCTGCTGCAGATCTCAAGTAAATATGGCCTTTTGCGTAAAAGAGATTTGAACAAAATTGTTTCAAAATATTACATATATGTTTTAAAACACAGACATCTAATTAATTCGTCACCTTCCTATTCACCATTAAGAAGAGAGAATGGGTTAGAATTCAAGCAACATTTAAATCTTACTATGTTTGTACATCCTACGTTTTCTGAATAAATAATTCTCATAAATTGTTAATGCATAATAATTTAACAAATTTGTGTTTTCTGTTTAATGAAACTTTATAGCGAATAATAAATAATAATGTTAATTCAGAAATTTTGCATTATTCACAGGTACATCTACATTATTTAATGGTTGTAGATCATATGTTTACCTTTTCAACTGTCAAAAAATTTTCACTTAAATATCGTAGCGCCTCGAAAAAATTTCCGGAAATTTTTTTAATTGCCATGGTAACTAGTCAAAATTAAGGTATCTTATTGGTTAAGAAGTAGAGGTGTGAAATTTTCTTTCATTAATAGCTAATTACGATAACAAAATGGAAATCAACAGTGACTAACCATATTACAAGACAATTTTTCAATATGATCCTTGATTTTGGTTTAAACTCGGTCGAAATGCAGTTCCTAAAGTACTAATTGTTAATACGTATATTTCAGTTATTTCTGCAACAAAAATTCCTACATTCTTCTACATGTCCTTTTGTCCCTACAAAACCACCGATGACGTTAATTTTTTCCATTGAAAAATGGTTGCGAACTCAGCAAAGACGCGTTCATAATAGTTGCACCCACACATGTGCATGTGCAAGAAGCCCATTCATCATTTGCTTCAAGTCGTCCGCAACCGTCCATCTCATGTTACCATTACTGTGTGCCGTGGTGCTACATAGCTACAACTTGTAGGTGTAGAGCTGACCATTAGACATTCCCTGACGTTACTTTTTGTTTTATCAACAGCTGGCTTTCATAGAAATACTCGAGCTGTGTTCTTATCATCTTTGAATTTGCGGCAGAAAATCTGCATTTTTATGTGCAGCTTGTGCATGATTACAGAGGAAAGATATGAAATTCGCGTGTATAAGAGTTATGTTTCGGCGAATTTACGGAGGAGATAAAAATTATATTGTAAATGTAGAATAGGTGCTGTTCCGAGATTAAAAAAATCTAAATGTAAAACGATAAAGACAGAACTCCCAATAAATTATTTTATCTATATAATAGGTACACTTAAAATTAATTAATGGTTTCCTATGAAATAAGAAATTAGTACGGGAAACTTAAAAAAATATTTTATATGCGCTCATTGTTGCATATTCTGCACCTGTTTCGTTTTCAACAGTGTTTTCTATCTGTCAAATATCAATTCTTAAGTTTTTGTAACATTTCATGCAATAGTTGTAAGTTCAACGTATGTGAGACAGATTCACATATGTATGAAATTAGAGATGATCACACATATAATGACTTATGATACGATGAAAGTAATTTTGAATAATCAAAATCTATCTCAACACTTTCATCTACCTACATTAATTTAATCCGCTTAGTAAACGATGATCAGGAAAATAACAACGTTGTAACTTTACCCAATGTAACAGAAAGTAATATCTAGCAAGCTTTCACATGCATTTTCTGTAAAACCTGAATTACCAGCTATTTTGTTGTGCTTATGTTCAAATATATTGATAGGCCTATTAGCCTGCATATTTCATTTGGTTATAAAATGAACCTGGGCTATCCATAAAAAGGCGAACAAAACAGAGATTGATAACTCAACTAGCAAACCATTTGAAATTATAAACTTAATAATCTTATATGATATTGAAGTAGTTTCTTCCGGGTCTTGCCGTGGTCGTCGAACTTGACTTGACATTTCGCTGATCATCCTGTCAGCTTCTTCAGAAGGATTCTAAAGACTGAATTTGTTGTGTTACACTCCTCGTTACATACCTAGGCGCCGCTTCGCTTCGCTGGTCATTGGTCCCGCTTGGTTCGCTTCGCTGCTCATTCGTCGTGTTTGGTTGACCGCGACTTACTACGGTGCTGGTACTTGGTAATACCAGTCACCACGTGTTACTAAGTCGATACCCATCCTCTCTGTTAAAGTTGTTGACGTTTTTCATAATTTCCAGTGATTCCTTAATGATTCGCGGGTAATAGCGCATATTCCTGTCTAATATATTGACGTCCTCGTAGTCGATTTTATGGTTCTCGTTATTATGGACATGTTCTGCAATCGCCGACCTATCCGTGTACCCAAATCTGGTATTTCTCTGGTGTTCTTTGATTCTGCACTTGATACTCAGCTGTGTTTGTCTGATGTAGCTATTACCACATGTGCACTTCAACTGGTAAACACCTTTTGATAACAGTTTGGGGACAGGGTCTTTGACTGAGGGAAGCATCTGCTGTATTTTCTTCACTGTTCGAAACCGTACACCTACTTCCTTTTTGAATAAAATCTTCTTCAGCCTATCTGTGACTGTGAAAAGAAAGAAAGAAGAAGAAAGAAAATTCATAAGAAAATATTTATTTTGACTCACTAATGGGTTCCCACAGGCTTTTTGGGGTCGATGATTACGAATCTGAGGTCAGTTTTCAGAAAAATTAACGTTCAAATTTTATATCGTTTTTTATGTTTTTTAATACGCCGATTGCGGATTTTAACATAAATAAGTGAAAATCTTAAAATATCCCTGGGAAAATGTGGAACATTCTTGAAAAATGCGAAAAACTGTCATTACAACAAGACCGTGTAATATGTCGTTTTCGAGTTTTTTTGGTCATTGATGAAGAGTGAAATATTGAAAAATTTTTATTTTTCCGGAAAATTGTGGAAAATTTCTTTATATGAATATATGAAGTTAAAAGGCAAGGAAATCATTGAAAAATTTCGGAAACTATTAAGATAATGCAAATATAAAAATCTAAAATGACTGTGTAACATATCAAAGTTATGTATTTTTAGTAGCTGATGACGTATTGGACATTATGAACGAAAAGAAAATTTGAACTTTTAGAAATTTAATCTTATTCCAAGATTTTGAAGGTGTAACATATTATTTATATTTCATTTTTCGAACATTTAAATAAAAATAATTCCGAAGGACAAGAGTTACGAGATTTTGCAGCGGTATTTAAGCAGCGCATAACAGATGTTGAAAATATCTTAGATCCAGGAGTAAAGTGTTTGTTAGATTTATATAGATTTAAACCTTCACCAGTCGAAAAAGATTTAAGCCTAAGCCAGCAGCTTCATAAATTCAGATTCAATCTTTTCTTCAAAAAAGTCTGCAAATCTTAAAAGCATAAAAAAGTATCAGTTAATCTCGCCGCTTTGCCCCCTTCTGTAGTTAGTTTCAAAGAACATCTTAATCGGGTGTATTTTCAAGTTCAATCATGGATTGATTTTTGTTAAGGCATAGCCGGGAATTAAATCCTAGATTGGTGGTGGAACATTATTGATGGTGATCTGTGTCCTACTAGAATGTTATCTCCGCCGGCTTTTGAAGATAATCTAAACCTTATTACGTGCTCCTATAAAACTGGATGCGGCCGAGCGTGTGGTTGTCGAAAGAGTGGCATGTTTTGCACATTAAATTCCTTAATTTGATTGTAATGATTGAAATGATTGTACGAATGTTCAGTCAAGAGACATACCTCTTGATGAAGAATTGACAACATTGATGAATATACAAGAGAACGTGGACAAGAAATTCCAATTCTTGAAGCTGAATCCGATGATGAAGATTTTTGAAATTGTCAACTTGAATTTTTTCGAGAATTTTTTTATATTTGTATATGAAATTAATTAATGAAATATTATTAATAATTTTTTGGAAAAAAATCCTATTTAAGGTTTCAAAGTTACCCCTCGCCCGACCTACAAGGACTGGGGAAGGGTGACTAATTTTAGCAGTAATATATTTCCTTCGCGGAATGATTAAATTCTGATTATGGACATTTTCTTGTGCCTTTTATTCGAGATATTTGAAAGTTTCATGTTAAAAAAATCACTCGGTGTAACAGAATTCATGACAGGTTCCAGCATCTAGTCATCAAGAAATATCATTTAGCCGCCATTTTCAGAAAGTTGTAGCGCCACTAGCAAGCTTTTAAATTTTGTTAACTTTATGACTTAAGTAAAGAAAAATAAACGTTAAATAACATTTGATCAAATAGATAGATAAATTTTCTCTAATAAGTTAAAGGACTATTAATTAAATTTTATATGACGTATATATATTTTTATTAAAAAATATTAATAATTTCTTAAAGATAGTTAACCCACGCGCAAGTGTACCAAACATATAATAGTAATAAAATTCCACGGAACAGTATTATAACCACTTTAGCAATGTTTCGGCTGTAGCTTAGAATGTATGCAAATTGTCTGAAAATACATGAGTTTTATGGTCGCCCGTGTTTATTTATAATGCTGTACAGAAGAATTTTATTAGCGTTATATTTTTAACCTCTTGTTACTTGTAACTATATGGTGACATTTTACTAGGAACGGTTGGCAATGTCTTATGAAACTTGCTTTAAATACCAAAATATCTTTATATCCTTGTACTCATTTTCATTAAGGTTTTATAAAGCTGATAAAGAGAAAAACTGTTATTGAGATCGACACGCAATTACTGTATATCTAATAACTCAGTGAAGTTCAGTAAAACATTAGACGACATTTATGAAAGGCGCTTTGCGCCATTGACATTACATCTATATATAACCTAATATTTCTTTATAAACTAATAGTAGCACAGTCATATAGTATGTTATGCACAAAATTAGAATTAACTCAAAATTATTACGTCACTTGTTCATTATACGCAATACCTAGCCTAACCTAACAGACGTTACCGCATTAGGTAAAAAACAATTAGGAAACCTTTGCCCGTATTTTTCATGGGCTGCTACAGAGTTTTCTTTACATTGCCCATGGCTATCTGCATATTTTCATATATTCCTCATTATTATAAATATGCTTAGGCATGTCAAAGTCTCGCGATGCCGAAAGAATAATATTTTTAAGTTAAAGTTAAGTTAAATGCAAACGATCCCCAACTAGCTACCGAAAAGTTCATAACAAAGTTGTAAGTAATACTACAGAAATCAAGTACTTTAATAATTGCAAAATAAAAACAGTATAAAAGATATGAAACTATGGCTAAGTAACTCAATAATTATTTTTGTAAAACAACGAGAGAAATTAAAAAAGTATATATAATCAACAATGCAAAATAATACAATTATTACCAAAATGAAACAACTGAATATATAAACGATATTCAAAAATGTATCAACTCATATCTGAAACAACAAATGAGATCTAAAAAAACTGCAAAAATAACTTTCAAATTCCTGATGACAGCAGCAATAATTTCAATAGTGATAAAGACATGACCAACTTTCGTAACAATTACTTTTCAAGTATAGGTTTGAAGATGTTAAATAAAATCCCTCAATGTCATAACCATACCGGGTGTTAGATAAGTATGGGAACGGTGGAAAATCTCGAACAGTTTGCATCAAATTGAAAAATAAAAAAATACGTGTCAAAAATTTTTCAAAAAACTATCTACTGATACCAAAATGACCTCCCCACCCACCACCCTGTGGGTGGGGCGAGGTGCAACTTTAAAATTTCAAATGGAAAAAATACGTAAATTTTATTCCGGACATTTTTTTCGATTCTTGTATGGTGTCGCTGTAATCACAAAAAATGAAAAGAAAACATTACTGTTTCAAGAGTAGCGTCTTGTGCCCATAAGAAAACGTCCAATTCAAAAACTGAAAAACACGTATTATAGATAGTAGATTTTCCACCGTTCCCATACTTTCTAACACCCGGTACAAATACTTCCTTTAGTAGTAGTTTAGACAATAAACATGATTATTATTATAGATAAATCAATATTAAATAAGAATGAATTAATTAGATAAATAAATAGTTTTAAAAAAATAATTTAAAAAATTGCTTTTCTGTAAAAAGTCGTACATTATATTTCTCCATTAAAACATATAATAAATTTAGTTTTTAAAACCGGTGTAGTTCCTAGTCAATTTAAAGTGTCCACGATAACCCCTATTTATAAATCTGGTAATCCTAAAATAGTAGTAGCGGTTAGTAATTATCAACCAATAAATCTAGTTAATAATATTACAAAAGTATTTGAAAAGAGTACAACAAATTACTCTCTCCCCAACAATTTGGATTTACAGAGAGATTACGCACTGGCAACGCGATGTATCAAGTAATAAAGGAGGTAATAGATAACCTTGATAAGAGTAAACGAGGTATAGCTGTCTTTTTGGATTTAGCTAAGGCTTTCGACATGGTATAGTCTAGTTCATCTGTTCGCGGCACTCAAGACATGCAAGAAAAACTTTATAACATAATTATTATCGCCGTTGGGCTAAGCGGCATGCTATCATCAAACAAGCCAACGCACATTAAGAGTAGGGTAGAGTAGGGTAAAGTAGAGTAGAATAGAGGAGAGGAGAGGAGAGGAGAATAGGATAGCATAGCATAGGATAGCATAGAATAGAATAGAATAGAATAGAATAGAATAGAATAGAATAGAATAGAATAGAATAGAATAGAATGAATGGAATATGATAGGATAGGATAGGATAGGATAGAATGGAATGGGATGGAATGGAATAGAATGGAATGTGATGGAATTGAATGGAATTGAATGGAATGGAATATAATGGAATGGAATGGAATAGTATAGAATAGAATAGAATAGAACAAATTTATTCATCGTAAATTTGTTACATAAAATAAACAATATTCGTTTTGTTAGAAGTGTAGAACAAAAATATATAATTAGAAAAAACATAGTGTCTAGAGTAAAGTAGAGTAGCCTAGCCTATCATAGCATAACATAGGATATGATAGGATAGGAATTCACCGTATATTTATTACATAAAATGAACAACATTGGCTTTGTCAGAAGTGTAAAACAAAAATACATGATTAGACAAAATTAGGTGGTATATCATAAAAATGTATAAAACAAACAAGACTCCAAAGAAAAAAACAGTTAATAGGAAACAAGACATATTGAACACAAACTAATGAATATATAGGTGTATTTGTGTACATATAGGTATGTGTCATATAAAATGTAAAGATATTAAGTATTTAAACAGTTAAACATAAAGTAAAATTTTGTTCCAATATAAAGACAGATACAGAGACAGACAGAGACAGATATATGCATGGCTTAGGATTCCACAATCAACTGTAGGATCCCGTCTCCTTTACTCATACAGGTCTAGGCTTAAGAGGGTCATTCAAGTGATCTGGAAACATTTATAATATTTACCGAAATAGTAACATAAAATTTTGAGACCAGTTAAGCAGAACATATTGTACAGAATTTCTCCCTTATGCAGGCAATGGGTAGTTTTACCACGCAAAAGGTCGTAAGGAGATGACGTGGGATGGTAAAATTTACCGTCCTAATCATAACTCTGAGTTTGCCACATTGGGGGAAAACCGCTCGCGCCGCCATCTTGGGAAGAAATTTTATGCTCTTCACTTTATTAATTTACTTTTTTTCCTAGACAAAGAATGGGAACCGAGATATTGGCAAAAAATTAATTTTGAACGCAATCTTTTCAAGATGGCGGCGAGAGTAGATTTCCCTCAATGTCACAAATTCAGGGCAGGGATCAGGACAGTAAATTTTACGATCCCGTCAAATTTCATCTCCTTACGACATTTACGTGGTAAACCATATTTTATTTAGTTCCGTCTCTACGATATACCTAACTTAGCTACTACTCTATGTTTACGTTAATTCTGTATAGTGTTGATTACTATTCATATCTGTATCGTATATGTGACAGATAAACGACTTTTCAAAGTTGAATTAATATGTCCAAACTCATTTAGGGTGAAGTTTTCATTGAAATTATGAAAGTATTTATTCACTTGTTGACTTAGAATTCAAGTCCCTCTGTATATAATGTTTGTTTAAAGATGTCATAAATCTTGTTGCTGTTAGATGTAGACGAAACGTTAGAGCTGCATAAATTGTTTAAAAATAGAATAGAATTCTTCCTGTCTAGATTAAAGCAATAGGATCTTTTTGCTTGTATATCCAATGCGTCGTGCCTTGATCTTTCAGTGCAACCGATATAAACTTTTAATCGGGTAATGTATCCACACTTTACTTGGAATCTGTTTCTTTAAGTTAAATATTAGAATCGGATTAAAGTTATTTACGGAACCATGTATTTCTGGAACTTAAGGAGGGCATTATTATGTATTTTAGTTAATCATTCAAATAAATACGTTATATGAGGACGGTTGAATAATTAATTTCTCACCTAGTACTCAGATTCACTTGTGCATGTTTTCTCTTAATTTTAAAAATAATAATAATTTATAACAATCGAGATTATACAATAATATTATCTTAACAGATTTTTATTTACGTACACATTTACTTATAAGTAGGTAATATCGTCAGCAGGAGTTAATTATTATCAAATGCTGGAATACACCAGTTATTTCGAGCATAGATGTACAAGGGTTGAATGTAGGATTTGATTTAACGATATGGTTTCATTTAGATTTGTCGGCTTGTTGATAAAAGCTGAGATTTTACAACAACCTTATCCGTTGAGTGGTAAATAGTGAATATCACTTAATACCTTATCTTAACATTTTTTTTATTTATGCACCTACCTTTAAGTAGAAGAAGTAGAAAACACCAGTTATTTCAAGCATATATCTAGAATGCTCTCGGTATGAAATATTTTTTTATTATTTGTGTCTATAAAATGATTATAGTTAATTAAATGTGCTACCATTCCTATACTTTTATTGTTATTTTAAATTGATTTTTGTGTTCATTTACCCATTTTCGATACTTCTAACACTCTGACCAATATAGACGCATTACAGATTTTATATTCAATTCCATATACACTAGATTTATTAGGTATATTTATTCTTTCTTTATTATTGAACAATATTCTTCATAAGTTTGTTTTATTCACAATTATCGTGGAAGAAATTGTTTAATCCTCCAGGAATTTTGTCGCTATATTTTGGGATATAAATTGTAGAACAATATTTTGCAGATTTTTTTTTAGGTGCAGCGAAAAATTCCCAATGAAGCATTTTACGATGTTTGTTTAACCATATCCATATTATCTATTTTAATTGATAGGTAGATAGATATACTATATTAGCAACTTCTGCTATACAAAGGCAAAACAATATAATATAAAACTTAATGTTGATATACTGCATAAAATACTTGAATTACAAACACAAGTAATATAAATATACAATGATACCATCAACAATTTACATTCAATATTGGTTACATTTTACATTATGGCAGACCATATTTCTAACTCCATACATAAATATTAAGTACTTGTTTTTTAACTTTTCTTTAAATCTAAAATGAGTCTTACATTTTTTTTCTGTTGGTAGAATATCAAACATATTTAGACCTTTATGTAATATAATTTTATTTAATAATGATGTTTTGGCTGTTAATGCCTGTTAGTATATAGGCCACGACAGCTTCAAAATCATGTATAAATGATTTCTGTTTGAACTTCGATATTAATAGCTAACACCTATTTCAAATGATTCCTTACCTTCTAAAATATCAAAATCTGAAGGTCGTCAACATATCGTCCTGTACGGGATGGTTACAGGGGGTGAAATATGAAAACACCCTAAGAATTTTTTTTATCCTATTTTAAACCACAAAACACGAGAATTATTGTGTTAAAGCACGATATGCCTAAGAGCAACGGGAACATTAGAAAAAAAAATTAAACAATTCCCAAAACATGGAGTTAAATGGACAACGGTTACTTTTAAAGTGCGCTGGTGAAAAGTATCTTATTGCACTTCTTTTACCACCACTCTAGCTACTTTATTCTTAACGTGATCGAAAAAAAATACCCATTAATAACGTTATAGATTGGAGTTTCATAATGCTAAGCCTTTTTTTAACTTTTTTGTTCCGATCGTTCTGTAATTTTTTTAATAACTTTTTAAGAGCGTCCGCACAAGATTTTTTAAGGTCGACTTTCATTTGTATTCGAGCTGCACGAGGTATTTTAAGGCATCGCCTCTTCTCGCAATAAATAATTGTTCATTTGACTGTTTATATGAATAATAGAAACTGAGCTTGTATAAACACACACAATGTTATGTATTTTATTTGAACAAATCATTAAAATTATTACATTTTATTATACGTTTCGAGTTTTTGCAGAAGAGTATAATGCATTTGATCGGCATTTCTAAAACCGTATATATCACTCGCGGAGAAAAAAAATTTCATATCATTGTGTTAGTGACCAAGTTAAGCAATTTTTGAAGTGTCTGTCTGTCCGTCCCTTACGTTTCTTGTAAGCATGATAACTTGAGAAGGACACGTCTGATTTGAACGAAATTTTAACAAGTTAGTTAGTGATGCTAGTGAAAGAACCCTATTGTTTAAAAAAAAATTGCTCAGTGAATATAAAAAATATGAAATATTTTATGAAAATAACTATACACAATGTGGAGTATTGTAACATTTGATAAGACCAAATTAAGCAATTTTTGAAGTGTCTGTCTGTCCGTCCCTTACGCTTCTTGTAAGCATGATAACTTGAGAAGGACACGTCTGATTTGTACAAAATTTTAACAGTTAGTTAGTGCTGCTAGTGAAAGAACCCTATTGTTTAAAAAATGCTCAGTGAACATAAAAAATCTGAAATATTTTACGAAAATAACTATACACAATGTGGAGTATTGTAACATTTGATAAGATTCTACAGACACGAAAATAATATATAATATAGTGACGAACGTATCGCCAATCAAGACAATATCATTAGGAGATAATTAAAATTGGAAATATAGCAAATCGCAATTATACCTAAAAAATAATTTGTGAAAAAATGTAAAAATTATATTATGGAATGTTGAACAAATATATAAAAAATTCAAATAATGTGTTTACTCTAGTTATATTATACTTGTTCAATCTGAATCCGAGGAGTCTTCAACTATTTCGGAAATAAGACAAGTTTCCTTAGTGTTGGGGTTTTTAAATATGGTTTTTGTCCCATACACTTGCAGGATCCGATGCATGGTAATGTCTTTTTCCTACAAGAGCATTGCAGACCGCTACAACCTATAAAATTTTGCTGAAATGGTTTAGGAGTTTCGAAATATAATAATCAACAAACCTTGTTTATGGTTACATGTAGATAAAAAAGATGATTTAACCGGTATGTTTGAATTTTTATAGTGTTTAGGTGTCACACCGTTCACTATAAATATCGGTGATAATGTGATCATGTTTTGACCATTAATAAATCACTTCCTGTATAAACAAAAACGACCGTAACTTTTTCATTTTATATAGCACCCTGTATATTTATGTCAGCTTTCTCACAAAGTTGAAATTTCTCTTTACAACGGTTATTAAAAATATTAAAAGACCATTTAACACGATCCCCAGTCGCGAAATCCAGTAGGAATTTTTGTCAGCTCGCCATTATGATAATATTTCACATCCGCTTCGTATCCCGCATCTGTTCAGGTGGACAAAAATAATGGTGGCATGAAGTAGCTGTCAGTACAAGCCGAGAAATGAACTTGACAAGATGACGCACCATCAGAAACCGTTGTAAAAGGTTCCAGCAAAAATTGTTAGTTTGAAATATTAATAACAGTCATATCTCACGTCCAGGCTTTCAAATCACAAACGCATATCATCATTTATATTAAGATGAAAGGAGAATTGGCCCAGTCAGATTGTTTTGTCTCGAAAGTAGTACTATAACCAATAAATCAAACAGTAACGACACAATAACACCACTCGTTACGTAAACATTAAACAAATATTAAAGTTTATTGGTGTTATTATCACGTACTTCGGTATGTTTTGAATTCCTTCGCCGTCTTCCTGGAATTAAAACTCTTACAATTTGTTTTCTTTTCTCTGGTGTGTTTTAATTTGTAACTAAATGCCACACCAGCAGAACCGGTAGCAATTTATTAATGCCTGCGTTTTAATTTCAAATTACATCTTTCTCTCTTTTGTTGGCTATAATTACAATGTAAAGTAAGCGCAGGTTTGGTTTATATTGATCTAAGAGATAATCAAGGAATGGCTCAGTATCGTGTTACTTTAAATAACATTATTCCTTTACCTGTCGTCAAACACGAGTATATTATTTTTCAGGGTTATGTTTATGTTGGAGTATTTGTTCATTCACATATTTTGGTGTGCTCAGAAGCATCGTGTTATAAACACTACGCCCATGGCAGTTCCAACACCAATTTGCCGACATCTCTGCTGTGAATAACAAATATATTTTTTAGTTTAAACACTAAATCATAAACATTCAGATGAATGTACTATTGATATATTTTGAGAAAGCATCAATAATCTTTCTCAGTTGAATCAGCAAAAACTTGGCTTGTTATTCTAAATTATTTTATATTTTTTTACGTCTCTGGATTCTTGCTAGATATTTAGCTAATTTTATTATACCTAATAATCATTTGTTTTCCTATTTTCATTTGACATTTCCCGGCAAATGCTGGTTTGTGATTATTGTAAAACATAAACTTTATATTACTAACTTGTTTCTGAAACAGAAGTGCATGTTTGCCTGCACATAATGTTTATTTGCTCACAATAGTTTATCCTCAACAAATTGTAATTAGTGCGAAACAGAACATCCATAATAAATACTTAATTATTTGGCTTTTCATTAATATTAATCCCTTCAAATTAGTAAAAAAATTGCTGTTTTTTGGAATTTTTCCCACAGTTATGAAACGCGCAAAGAGTTAAGTATTTGGGTTGTCTAAACATAATTTTCACCCCCCGCAGTTCTAAAAAAGGGTTGTTTTTGAGAAATATATACATATATGTAAGAACGTATCAGCCTTGGAACGGCGCTTTGATGGGCAGCCGCTAAACATATTAATAATGATAATAATAATTTATTAATGCCATAATACAATCGTATTTGCACGAGTCAAATAATACAAAATATAGAATAAGCAATGGAGATATACATATAAGTGAATAAGACAAACGATAAAATACAAGCAAACGTACAGTGTATCACAATGTTACAATAAGAAATGCGTAGTATGGGCGAAAAGATGAGATAATAGTTCTTAATATAGTAAGAAATTAAATTTAAATTGAAATTTAACATTTAACAACGCACAACATGTTAAAAGATTGAGGAAAAATATTCTTCAAAGTTATATAAAGCACTGGCCAATAAAAAGGCTCTGACAGTGGTTCTAAATACGTTATACTCCAGCTCACTGATGGGGGCAAATGATTAAAAAACTTTATTGCGTAATTATTTGTTCCATTCCGAGTTTTGGACAACCTCAAAAAATTAGGATGAATACTTCTGTTATTTCGCGTGGAATATCTATGCACGTCATTGTATGATACATAATTTGATTCATGTTCTCTTATGTACAATAAACATTGCAGAATATACAAGCTACATAAAGTTAATATCTGTAAATCTTTAAAGCTTTGTCTACAATCGTCTCTATAGTGTAAGCCTTCCATAATCCGTAAGGCTCTTCTCTGTAAAGCAAAGACATTATCTCTATGAGTTGAATGCCCCCATGTTAAAATAGCATATGACATTGAAGAGTGGATAAGACCATGATAGGCTGTAATTAGTGTTTTATGAGAAACAATATTTACGAGGTTTCTCAATAGGCAAATGTTAACTGAAACTTTATTACAGAGAAAATGGATATGTTGTTCCCACGATAATTTCTTATCCAGATATACCCCAAGAAATTTAATTCTATCGTTATTGTTTATATCGGGTACATTTCTTAAACTGAAAACCATTGTTTCAGTCTTGGACTGATTTAGGCTAAGTTGGTTAGCTGCGAACCATTCCTGAGCTACTGATGATGTGTCATTCACGTTTGTGCGTAATATGTCAATATTTTTATGAGACTGAACGATGGTTGTGTCGTCTGCAAATAGAACGAAATGTGAATCTATATCTGTCAAATCATTAATATAAATTAGGAAAAAGATGGGTCCCAATACGGACCCCTGCTGGACACCATATTCCATATTTGGTAAGCTAGAGTTTTTATTTTGACATGTGACATACTGACATCTATTCGTCAGATACGACTGTATTAAATTTATACTATCTATATTGAAATTATAAAAACCCAACTTATCTATTAAGATATGATGTGAGACACAGTCAAAAGCCTTAGAAAGGTCCAAAAACTGAGCATACACATGTTTACCATCTTCAAAACCATTAATTATTATTTCTGTTAATTTATTTATGGCTAGTGTAGTGGACGATTTGGATCTAAAATCAAACTGACTTGAGCTGAAAAGGTGATTTGATTCAAAGTGATGGATTAACTGCGTTTTTAGCAAAGTTTCAAAAATTTTTGCAAGTAAAAGTAAGATTGAGATTGGTCTGAAGTTTTCAGCTTCATGTACTGAGTCTTTTTTATGTAATGGTATGACCTTTGCAAGTTTAAAAATGTTGGAGAATGTACCTGTGCGTATGCAAATATTTATTAAGTTGGTTAATGGTATTAGTATTACATATCTAATTGCATATAAAATCCTTATACTTAATAAATAAGCATCATTTGATTTGTTTTTTTTTAGATTGGATATAACATTATCGACCACATTATAAGTGACCTCCCTAAAGCAAAACTGAATTTGACTTTTTTTTGTTTTTTTATCTAAGAAATAATTGTGAGTTTTATCGGTCACCGGTAAATCTTTATTATGTTTTTAGCGACATTTGAAACATATGTATTAAACCCATCAGCTGAAATGTCGGATACAATTTCTTGCTGTTTTTTTACCACTCTTGATTAGTTGCCACATGGCTTTTTGTGCGTTACTTGAGTCTGCAATATATTTGGCATTCGTTTCTTTTCTTGCTTTAGACAGCTCTAACCTATATTTAAATTTGGTCGTTTTTATTAAGTCTTTTTAATGTTCTGTGGGATTTCTCTTATAAACATCCTCCAAGAAATGTAATGTGTCCCTATTATGGCGCAGTCTATTGTTAAACCAATTAAAATTTGGGTCAGTCACTCTCTATTTTTAATTTAGACTTGTCGGGAAATGATTTTACAATAGCTTCAGATATAATATTGACAAATCTTTGGGAGATAGTTTCTACATTTAAATTGTTGTTGCCAATGAAACTCCAATTTATGTCTTGTAAGTAATTGTTTATATAATACAGTCCCTCATCAGTTATTAGTCTATAAGTTATTCTGTTATATGAAGCTTTGGGTTTATGGCCATTAACGGTCAACAAAATTCCTATATGATCTGATAATTTGGGGTCTAATATCATGGAATTGAAATTTTCACGAGGGAAATTTATAAAGATATTGTCTAAGCAATGATTGTTTCTGGTATTACTATTATTTATGGGATTTAGACCAAAGGAGGTGAAAACATTTAAAACTAATATAGTATTTTCTTCATTAGTTTTAAAATGAACGTTAAAATCCTCAGTTACAATAATTTTTTTATGTTCATTGTTATTTAAAAGTATTTCCAAAGCGAGCGACAGTTTTTCTAGAAATAGATTAATATCTCCATTCGGTGATCTATATACAGTTAGAATTTGTAAGTCATTGAAATTAATTCCCACTATCTCACAATGAATCTCAGTCGACAGACTATTTACCTGTTTAATGGGTGTGCACCTATATCTAGTCCTACATATACCGGATATAACAGGATCATGGTATACCCCCCTTTTCGCATTTAGTTTTGAAGATAATTGATTGAAATTTAGGATATAGTACATACATAATAAGCGGCACTTTTTGGCGTCAATTAATCTTTTTTTCACTTCCGATTTCGCCGGAAGTGATACTAACTTTCGATTTTTAAATGGAACACCCTGTATGTTATTGCATTTTTGAATTCTGCATAATTTTTTGAATCCAACGATGCCAAATAAGTGACATTTCAAATATCAATTTTTTTTATAATATAATTTTGAGTTTTCCATTTAAGTGTGCCATGACGGTTTCGATTTGGTTGTACAAAAATCGAAATCCCGTTAAAAATACTAAATTACGTGATTTATCTGCAAATAAAATTCACCAAAATTGTTTTTGGGGCAAAACTCATTTTTTTCAAATAGAACCATATCGGTACCGTGGTACCATTTATTAGTACTATTAATAAGGAATTTATTCATATGTCGTATTAAAATGTGCGATAAATACAGCTAAAAGAAAATAAGAAAACACAATTTTGTTCTAATCAAATGTTAAGAAGTAACTAAGGTGGCTTTGAAAACAATGAAATATTTAGCTTGTCAAACATTTGTTGGTTTAACGGTGTTTTTCTTGCGTCTTTAAAAATTGTTTAAAATTCTTGTTAATTGTGTTCAAAATGCCTCAAATTTATACAAGAGATGAAAAAGTGGACATCTTAATTATTTACGGGGAATGTAAAAGAAATGCAGTTGCAGCTACCGACCTTTATGCCCATCGGTATCCTGATAGACAATGTCCAGCGAAAAATTATTTTAAACGTGTTGAAAACAAATTCCGAAGAGAGCTCAACAATGATCATGGTGTGGAATCATTGGTCCAATTATATTTGAAGGACCTCTGACTGGTGCCAGATATTTGAGATTCCTGGAAAATGAGATTGAGGACATTTTAGATGAGTTACCATTAGATTTAGGACAGGGAATGTATTTCCAACAAGATGGCGCTCCTCCCCATATTTCAAGAATAGTAATTGATTACCTTCAACGGGAATTCGGAGAAAACGAATAAATTCCTTATTAATAGTACTAATAAATGGTACCGCGGTACCGATATGGTTTCATTTAGAAAAATTGAGTTTTGCCCCAAAAACAATTTTGGTGAAATTTATTTGCTCATAAATCACGTAAATCAGTGTTTTTAACGGGATGTATGTAAAATATTAAGAGTCTGCTTGGTCTGCAGATGCATACATATACGGCAGAAGATAAGTGTTAGAAAATATTTAACCGTCTCAGCAAGAAGTAGGTGACACATCTTTCGTAAGCAAAACATTTCAGCAGTAAGGCAACTATATGGCGTATTTGCAGTGTTTGCAATAATGTAGATCAGCGGGGAGAATGAGTTAGCTACGCTGCTTCATACAGTTTAGACTTAAGTCCTGTTGTCAATGATCAAGTAGAGCATAATATATACAATTTAGTGAGACGACTATTTTATTTCTTATAGATCAGAAGTGGGGATTATGTCGAAAAAGGCCCAACGAACAAAAATCAGTTTTGTGGTGGTAAACTTTGGTTTTGTTCTCTCATGGACGAGCTACGTTGTATTGTGGAAATTACCAAATGCAACAGTGATAGTAGTGAACACGGGTCATAGTCAGAGGAGTAAAGAGTTTCTTTACCAAAAGTGCCAAGTTACAGATGGAGTGGAAGCCATACGCAATGAAAATGGCCCTGAGCCAACTCTCAGGTTGAGTATGTGTTGGATGTTGAAATTAGTGAATATACCTACTCTACTGCGCAAGTGTCAACGTCGCTGACTTTCATATACTCCAAAGAGGAAAGATTCATATGAAGCCACAAAGTTAAAAGCAGAGCTAAGAGTTAACGAATGATTGTTAATGTTGACGTGCGCTGAACGATTGTTATAAAAACATATGACTGAATGAAGGGATGTATATGCGTCGAGGACATGACCAAGTACATCATCCATACCCAAGGTTAAGCTATCTTATGCAAGAGCTAGACCAAATATTCATTCATATCTAGTGGAGCTGACTTAGTGATGATCAAATCTGGTGTACATTGTTTTAGTTAGGATTTGGATCGTAAACTGTTTTGACTATTTGTAATTTAATAGTTATTACGCCAAATTACTTACACCATCTTATCGAGTAATCTGATACTCAGAATGTTATTGGAACTGTAAAAGAGATTTTAAACATGACCTATCTAACATTCCTCAATTGTTGACATTAAACAGTAACGGTGGCCTAGAAATTAATGCCTCAGGAATGGACGAGGTCTTAATTAGGTAAATTGAGTTAATAGGAGAATATCACAACGCTAATACTGAAACGGTGGTAGATAACATGAAAAAATGGAGGACGATGCAGTATTTCATAAATAATGTTGTGAAATTTAAGTCACTGCTGAAGTGGGTGTTAATAGTAGATTTGATATTTGTAAAAGACGACGAGACGGAAGGTCAAGTTTGTTGGTGTAGACCAAGTATGTAGGCAAAACATGATGTTTATTAGGACTTCATTTCCTCGAACGTGACATTGAAAATCGAATGGTTTTGTGCGGGACCTTGTCAATTCAGTTTGTGACTTTGAACGTTTTGATACTCGAGAAGATGGTTATATTAAAGTAAACTTTGATGTTGTTGATGGAATTTGAAGATAGAATTGTAACATCTATGTTGAAGTGTATTTTGTTAAGCTCGATATAAGCAGCTATGTAGATCGCATAAAAACATTTCCCATTTACGAAGTGCACATTAACTGGTCAGCGCAAGCAGGAAGAATATTTTGGTAAACACGTTCATGAATCTGGTCCGCTTTGATACAGGCCACTTGGTCAAACTGTTAATAATTACAAATGTTATTTATAGGAGTGAACACGAAAACTAATACCGAAGTGTGAGGAACCATTGAAATAGTTGAGGTGCTTTCTAATGACAGATATGAAGTGGAGGATCTGCGAGAAAATCAGAGGCAAGGAAACTTTCGTACAGTGGTTGCAGCTGACAAGGTAGAAAGGTGGATAACTATAAGGAACTATTGAAGTAGTTGAGGTGCTCTCTAATGACATATGAAGTGGTAGATCTACGCCAAAAAAAAAAGGTGATAGAATCTTCGTACAGTGGTTGAAGCTGACAAGGTAAAAAGATGGATAACTATGATGCAAATATTGGATGTTGATGTAGGTAAGATGATAACAATTGCCGAAGCTCATTGCTCGAATCAAGATACGTGTAACGCGTAAGGTTTGATGTTGGTCACAAGATGTTGAGATGAGAACAATAGCCGATGCCCTGGACAGCTATTGTTGAGGTCAAGAGACGTGTGATGTTTGATTGGGTCACGGTATACATTGAGATGGGAACAATAGCCGATGTTGTGGGCAGCTATTGTTGAGGTCAAGATACGTGTGACGTGTAAGCTTTGATGTGGGTCAAGGAACGTAGCTGTCATTGTTAGAGTCAAGATACACGTGCCGTTGTGTGTGGCACAAGTAAGAGTTGGTGATGTAGGTAATTATGTACGTTACTTATTGTCTGGGTAGACACATGTTTGAGTTGATTGAAATGAATTTAAAATTGGTTACAGATGCACGAATACACGCTTGCTTTGGTAATGCCGTTGTCAACAGGTAAATAGGGGGCCTATGGTGGTTAGCGGTCTGGGACAGCCCGCATATACAGTATTTAACTGTCTCAGCAAGAAGTAAGTGACACATGTTTCATAGGCAAAACATTTCAGCAGTAAGGCGACTATATGGCGTATTTCCAGTGTTTGCAATAATGCAGATCAGCGGGGAGAATGAGTTAGCTATGCTGCTTCATACAGTTTAGACCTAAGTCCTATTGTCAATGAAGAAGTAGGACGTAATATATATAATTTATGAGACGATTATTTTACGTCTTACATGAGAGTCATCTGCCTACCAAAAATCGGTAGAATATCGGATTAAACGCCCAAGTCGATAGACCTAAAAGCCTATACTCTTGACTACTCAAAGCGTAGGTATATTAAAGAAGAAATACTAGGCGAAATTCTTCGACATGCATATGAGTCGGTAGGTCGACAGACAAGTAGTGCCAACAGCGCTCTGCCAGTAGCATAAAGTCAGCATAGATAAGGGAATTGTAATATCCAATCTAGGCCAGGCTACCATTAAGACAAAGGTGAAACAGGCTGCCCAGGCAGGAATATTTTCTCGAATTCTTTGAGCAGCCCTTGCTGATGTCTGTCAGTAGAAGGCTTTTGCTACCTAGGCTATGCTGACGATCTAGCAATAGCAGTTAAGGGACGAAAGAGCTCTAAATATTGTCGACAGATGGTCTATAAATTCCAACAAGACCAAGGTCATCGTCATCATTTTCACACGGATTTTCTAGAAAATCTAAAGTTCCTAATGTTCAATGAACTGGAAATTCCATTTGCCTGTGAGGCGAAACATTTAGGAGTCCATTTTTGATAAAAAACGAACATGGAATGCCCACATTCAAAAAACCACACAGAAAGCCACAATTGCCCTGGGAAGGTGCAGGCAAATGTGTGGGAGAAACTGAGGGTTGAACCCCAAAATGACCCTATTGTTATACACTAGACTCATGATCTGCGGTGTAGGAATAATATACTGCAGTTGGGGGCAATAAGGCTGTTAAGTGGCATAGAAAGGCTTGTCTGTCTGTACGCTACGGGGGCCATTAAAACCACTCCTACAACTGCTCTGAAAGTTCTCGGAAGTTTCGAACGGTTCCAAAACAGGGGGTTATGAAATTTAAATTTTTGGGAAAATCACGTTTAAATTTTTATAATAATCAATACTCATATAAGTGTCTGATTAATTACCCTGTAGATAAAAGAAACAGCCATAATTTGGAAATTTATTTGGGAAAGTCGATGGTCAGTGAATTGTGCAAATCATCACAAGAAAGCGCATGAAGATTAATAATATCGGTTCAAATATGGGCATATTTTCTTCACTAGTTGCTAATACGACATTTCTTCTGGAAGTCCTTCATCATACTTGTCCCAGTCTCAGACTCCTTGATAAAACCCTTGAGATCCTTACTATTAGTTTTTTTTTTACATTTATTTAACGTATGTCTATTTCCGCTACTGAGACCTATCACCGACGCCTGTAGACAAGCTACCCCGAACCAGAGATTTTGCCGAAACTCTTCATTTAAGAAGAGTAGGGATCTTTTAGTTGCCTAATATTTAATAGACAAGGGACAAACGGCTTTACATTTTCTCCAAAGGATGGTATATTACCTACACAACCCTCGCCTAAGGTTGCATAGCTTCCACGCATGCACTGATATACAAGTCGCTGGAAAATATGTGACATGAGGACACGGTCTTCTTTGAAACGGTCGCCCATTCAAGAACTAACCGCGCCTAATGTTGCTTTACATCGCATATCGAAGTATGTACATAGTAAAGACGCATCTACGCTCGCTCCCAACTAATAGTTAACATTAGGTATATCGGGAATAATGCGGTGAATAAAAACATATATCCTATAAGATAGGGAATGAAGTTAAGGGGTTTTAATTTTTATTCACTCATAATAGGTATTCATTATTTCTATATTTTCCAGTAATAGTTTAACAAACAAGTTTAACACTGTCCGTATATCATTAATTCAAATTTTATCACCTTACATATCTCTTATCAAATACATTTCACCACCGATAACAACTAAACGTTCATTAAAAAATAATTTATACATCGATATATGTATACAAGTACCTCACATTACGAATTAATAACTTTTTATCTGCTTTTAAATTACCATTTCTGCATGCTGAGTCACTGGAATTATTGAAATGAAACAAAGATTGTTAAACCAATAATTATTAATAACATATCGTAATGAGAATTTTTTCTATTTTTGCTTCTCATATCGCGTTACTCATTCTGTTCTGCAATAACAAGCAAATTCTGATAGGACTGGAATTTAAATACGGTGATTATCAATATTACACTTTCCATTAAAATCACTAATCAGTGGTTTGTAACTGCAGTGTAGTTTATCGAAATGTTCTGTTTGTAATAAATTATGTAGTAATTAGAGGGACAAACAGATCATACAACACCAAATACCACCGCAATCGTGACATAAAAATGGCTATAGTTAATTTAAGCAATTAAATTCTATGCTATGGACAAAGCTTACAGCTAGTGGTAGGTAACTTTTGTATAATGGGAGTGTGTATAGACTTCCTAATATGAATTACAATTATACTGAATAGAGGAAACAATTTCAAATTATACGCAATATGGTGAGAAAATTTATTGTATCAGAGATGCTGTTTCGACTCATTATTGCCAAAATGCATTGCCTCAATGTAGGACTCTGTTACTCTGTTGATATACAACAAATAATAAATGAAGCGACTCATATTACATCTAAAGGAACCTCTCTTATCGATGTAATTTTATCCAATGATGTATCCTGCGTAGCCTCCAGTGTCGTGGGTGGAATTGATTTATCAGATTATGAAGTTATACGGTGCAAGATTAATTGAGATAATCCTAAATTCAGTCTCATATATTACACATATAGAGATTTTAAATATTTTATTTTAATGAGGAAGCATTTAATAAAGATTTAACGATACCTCTGAATCGATGAAAAAATTAATGTAACAAAACTGCAGGTATCATATTTAAAATTTGATAGAGTAATGCCTAGTTAATTTCGAGCTTTACAAAGTCGTAAGTCAAGTCAAGATTAATATTTTCATTGTTTCAAGTGGAATAAGTATGGATCTGTGAATATCAGGTGTAGAAATTAATATTCTTATATGAAGGAGACATTGAAGTATACCGAGTGTTCCAGCTCTATATAGACAAGCATTATCTCGGAAACTGGATTGGTATCAGGGACCTGTTAAATTGCCTGCACAGTCACCTAGCCCCCTAGATTATTTCTTATGGGGTAATTTAAAAAGAATCCAAAAATGCAAAAATATACAGGGTGTTCCATTTGAAAAAGTAAAGTTGCATAACCTGCCGTATTTTTAAGGCGCCTTGTACATTTGGAAATAAAATGGGTAAATGCTATTTTTAAACAGAATAACTTTTCTATTAACTCTTATTGTTTTAAAAGCAGCTTTACAAACATCTCTGTAATTTTCTTATTGACCTCCTTTGTATACCGAAGATAGAGAGATAGTAGAGTGGCCCCAGTTTAAGATAGCATAACAAATTCTGGAATGTATAAGTCCGAAATAGGCTGTAAATAAAGTTATTTGTGATACCTGCTTTGCCAGATTAGGTAACAAGGAAACATTCTTGCAAACGAAGTTTGTGTGGTTTTCCCAAGTTAATTTATTATTCAAGTAAACTCCTAGGAACTTTACACAACTAGCTGTATCATTTTTAAAATCAGTACTGACTTGGCGAAATAAAAATACCATATTCTTAGATTTAGATATATAAGGTCAACTTATTCGCTAAAAACTGTGTATCGTGAACATTTGGTAATAAGTTATTTATATGCTTATTTTTTTATATATCAGTTGTCTTATCAGCAAATAAGACAAAATCAACCCTAGAGTGATACTGGACAAGTCATTTACATAAATAAGGAAAAGTAATGGCCCTAGTACCGAACCTTGTGGGATTTCTTCCATAATAACACATGGCGCCGATTTATCACTGCCTATAGACACAAACGACGATTAGTGAGATGAGGTGAGGAGTATTTGCTACGTTCTGTAGATTATCGACATTTTGCCGCTCAGATTAATGTTGTTTGGGATAGCAGTAATTACTTAAATCGTTGTGTATGCATTTTTTTTACAATGATGTAATAAGGTGTTTATTTGTTACGGATATTGTTGGATAATCATGAGAAATATGTGAATTCTGTGCTTAATCTATTTTTAAGGCACTGTTAAAAATTGTTTGTGAAATTGTTTATGCCTGATCTAGGTACCTATTTTATCACCTGACTTATAGATTGATGTCATTATCGACTCTCTCCACTGATATCGTAAAATACCTTCTGTAAACTCGAGATTTATTAGATGAATTAATGGATTTCTGTAGTTTTCTATGTGCTAAATGGCGGTTCGTACCGGCCGTCAACTAAACAGGGACTAATTGCATTTCTCTCCGTTAGAGGGCAGCACATAACATTATATACTGGCGAATAAATTTGATTGCTTTACTTGATATGTCGTCTGGTTCTGCAGCAGATTAATTTTTTAAGTTTTAGATAATTTAATTTTTGGTGATAGGACAAAGAAATAAATTTGAATATACTTTTTTTTATCGTCAAAAATGTTTTCCGGGCTCTCGTTATTTTTTTAGATTCTTTGTTGCCATTTTATTACCGACGTTTATGAAATATTCGCCTACTTGAATCTCCTTCCAGAACCCGTCGCATATGCCGGAAGTTTCTATAGTTTTTCTAGGTGCCAAACGGCGGTTCGTCAGTTGACCCAGAGATGGCGCCACTCTACCGGCCGTCAACTAAACAGGTCTCCCTTCACTCTGACCAGGGGCTAATTACTTTTCCCTCCTTTAGAGGGCAGTACGTAACATTATATACTGGTAAATAAATTTTATTGCTTTAGTCGATATGCCGTCTTATTCTGCAGCAGATTATTGTTTTAAGATTTAGATAATTTAATTCTTGGTGATAGGACGAAGAAATAAATTTGAATATACTTTTTTATTGTCAAAAATGTTTTCCGAGCTCTCGTTATTTTTTTTGCCATTTTAACAACGACGTTTATGAAATATTCCCCTACATAATTAGCTTTGGCGATATTATTATTTATTTGTTTTCCATTCACATCATTTATATTATTATTATTATTATTATTATTTGAAGTTTTAGTTTTACTGTTCGTTGCTTTGCTTATCGTTTCCCAGATTTTTTGTAATTCCATCTGCATCTTTTATTTCGATAGTCTGATGTAAATCACATTTTGTGGTCCTTATTAAATTATATAAATATGTTTCTACATTGGGTATATTACGTTTTTAACTCTTATGAAAATTTCTCGATAATTTTTTTATCTACTTTCCGAATAGAATTTATTAATCCTAGTGTTATTCACGGTTTTATATTATTAATGAAAGCGTCATAACTATTTTTGTATATTTTATAATTTTTTATTTATTTTTATTTTACGCCATCCAACAGTACTTAAACCAATTAAAGAATGGGAACATACAATAATACAATTATTATATAAGTATACAGATACAGAGCAAATAAAACAGGTAAGACAAAGCAATAAAATCACTAGTACTACTGTTCAGTGCCATCTACGATAGAGGAATAATTTCACCTGACTGGCTAAAATCAACATTCATCCCCATCCCCAAAAAAACAAATGCCAGAAAATGCAGTGAACACCGAACTATAAGTTTATGAGCCATGTATTAAAACTATTTCTGAGCATCATCCATCAAAGGCTTTATCCCAAAATTAATTGAAGAGCATATTGGGGACACTCAATTTGGATTCCGTAAAGGACTGGGTGCAAGAGAAATTCTTTTTAGCATACAAGTACTAATTCAGCGATGTAGAGACGTAAATTGTGACGCCTTCATGTGCTTCATTGACTTTAAGAAGGCATTTGAAGGGTATAACACGAAAAAATGATTGAGATACTAAAAACAAATGGAATTGATGACAAGGGCCTATACTTCATCAAGAAATAGGTGATATTTTTCGGGTGAAAGTTACAATATCGCACTTTGCAACGTTAAGGGGGTTAAGTTATTTAATGCACACCACTCATTTAATATGGTAAGATTATTTTGCAACTTTAGGCAGTCAAGCCTATTATATATTGAGCAGAATATTTTTAACAGCAAAAAGTCAATTCTACACTAAAAATTTCTAACCTCATACGAATTATCTCGTTATATAAATAATTTTTTAATTTTTATAAATTTATTTTGTTATAAATTACGTTAGAAAGGTCATATACTCTTTTGTCCATTCTCACCGAATTCTAAACTTTAAAATATTAGAATAATTCGAGAAATATAACCCCAACAGGTATTAACATTAACATTTTAACTAACACAATCATGGTTACTTTCTTAGAGGAAGTCCAAAGACTAAAAATATCAACAATAAAAAAATAACTTAGAAAATTAAATCCATTATAACAACAGATGTAGACGAATTTTTTAAATTAATATACATCGTTTACTTAACTGCTTTCTTTTTACTGGAATTTAGAAAATGTATAACATAAATAAACTTCTACGATTAATAATCTATTTATTACATTTTATCTAAGATCTATATATAATCCTATAAGATATGTAGATACGATTAATTTGCTATTTATACTGCTTAAAATATTTGTTAAATATATATTTACGTTTGTACGTCATGAAATTAGTTTTGATTGGTATTATAGTGTAGTGCAGATGATGATAGTTTATAATTATAATCATATATCTTAAGGATGTAAAAATATTTTAATCATGCAAAACATAACCCACAGCCTGTCATAAAATAAATTATGTTATTACTGTTTTATTATTTTTTATTACTGGTTCTTCTTTGTGAAATATTACTCAACTTTCCTATTCTGTTCAGCTTTATCTGATCAGTGTATTATTGAATTGGTAATAATAATCAGTGTCATGTAGTCTGAATATCACAATGACTAAAACCAATTTTCAGTTTTAATCATCTCCCAATGATGTTAACATGGTAAGCGAATTGTTCGTCAAGTAGTGCATTCGAGTGTTATGTAAAAAATTGATTCGTTCTGCCTGAAAAATATTGATTAGTCCTCATATACGAAAACGCCACCAATCTTGGAACCCGCAGTCATTATACGGTTGTTGTCCCATTAAACATGCACCATACAAGTTGAAGGATGTTCTTCAAAATTTCAGCAGCTCTTGGTTTATAAGCTGCTAAAGCATGAACCTGAAAGAGAAGGTTTTAAACCTAAAACCAGCTTATGCAGAGACACAACAGGAAAGATCATCAGTGACAATGAGGAAATAAAAAGACTTTGGAAGGGATACTTTCAAAAGCTACTCAACATATAGGAGAGCAGGCCGAACAGCAGGCCGAAATACCAGGCCCATCGGCTAGAGAAGCCTTTGCAACACCATCAATAATAGAGGAAGTCAGAGAGACGATCACAGCCTTAAAGAGCAACACGGATCCAGGCATAGACAAAATACCAGCAGAATTACTGAAGCATGGAGGAGAAGATTTAATGAAGGCAATAGATAATCTCATAAGAGAGATCTGGGGAAAAAAAATTATTCCGACGGAATGGAACAAAAGCCTAATATGCCCGATATATAAAAAGGGCGATAAACTACAATGCAAAAACTATCGGGGTATATCTCTCCTATGTGCAGCATATAAAGTCTTCACAGATATCCTCAGAAGGAAATTAGAGTCCATCACAGAAAATCTAATTGGAGAATATCAGACCGGATTCCGATCAGGGCGGTCAACGGTGGACCAAATCTTCACCGTGAAACAAATACTGAATAAATGATGGGAATTCAACATACATATATCAAATCTTCGTAGACTTCCGCCAAGCATATGACTGCACATTCAGGTCAAAACTGTATGAGATAATGTACGAGTTGGGACTTTCAGCCAAGCTTATTAGACTAACAAAAATGAAAATGACAAATATCGAAGCCCAAGTCAAGATACAAAACCAATGTACTGATACATTCAGTATCACACAGGGTCTCAAACAAGGGGATGGGCTAGCACCATTATCATTTAACATAGCTTTAGAATATGTTATCAGACAAATGTCAACAGAAGGAACAAACACGCTTATAAACAAATCCACCCAGCTCGTAGCGTACGCAGACGACATTAACATCATGGCTCGTACAATAACATCCGCCAAAGAAACATACATGGATTTGGAAAACAAGAAATCGGCGGACGGAATCAACGCATTTGAACGAAAGATATTAAGGCGAATATTCAGGCCAGTGAACGACGCGACGGCGGTATTTGGAGGATACGATATAACCACGAACTATATCAACTCTTCGTGGAGACATCTGTGAATGCCTATGTGAGATTAAAGAGACTGCAGTGGGCAGGACATGTAGTAAGGATGGAAGATGGCAGAGCTCCAAAAAAGGTTCTCAACGGAAAAATAGATGGTAGAAGACGGAGTTAGAGAAGACGCGCACAACATCGCGCAAATAGGGCGATGGAGAACCATAGCTATGGACAGGACAGCATGGAAGAGGAAGCTGGAGGAGGCCAGGGCCCGAAATCGTGAGGAGAAAAGCATGAACCATTATAGTGGAGTGTGTGAGAAGAAAATTGTAAGTATTTTGCTATGCAATAAGAGAGAGTACCTCCCCCACGTTTTCGAGGATGCTGAATACGATGCGATGGTACTGGTAGAATTTCTCTTTGGAGTTGCGCAACCCCCAAACGGCTAAAAACCACCTCCAAAAGGGGTTAAACGTTTATCTTCTCCAACGGTGAACCTTAACGTGCCTGTTTTCGATAATGCTGAACACGGTGGTGATGCGGAATGTTTTCTCTGATCCCCTCCAACCCTTCTAACGGTTAACACAACACCCCTGGAAGGGGTGAAACTGTCTTTTTTTATCTCACCGGTAAAATACATATGCCGCCCGTTTTTGAGGATGCTGAGCACGGTGGTGATCCTGAATGTTTTTTTACCCCCTCCAACCCCCGCTGACCCCCGGAAGGGATGAAAATATTTTCTTGTAAAATATCAGTGGCAAAATTCGAGGATACTGAGCACGGTGGTGATCATGAATGTTTTTCTGACGAGAGTATATTCAAAGTTACACGGATTCTCGAGACTACAGCATCCCGCGCAGCTTCCACGCATCTGTTCGTGCCAAGAAGTGGACTAGCGACAACCGCGCCTTTGCTTCTGCTTTTACTCTAGCTTCTCCACGTGCATCAGTACCGCTGGACGTGCATTCCTTAACTTTGTCGAGTAGGCTCTAGGCTCTTTACCAGAAAATTAGTTTTTCTAACGGCCAAGAATTTGCCAAGTACCAAACCAATTGAAATCCCACATTGTAAACTCGGTATTCTCATGAACGTGATTAGAGTAACATGAATATTGAAGTGAATTCCATTCAATTCAAAATATTTGTCAGAATTATTCCTCCTTACATCTTTTTTTTATCATTTCTTGTTCATTATTCAGGATCAGAATTCTATGAAAAAACGGTAACTCTCAACAATGGATCAAGAGAATAGTTATCGAACGTGTTTCATCTGCACGAAGCATGACAGAATAAAGGTCTCTGTCTTATATCAATCTTTGTGGTCCAGGCTCGACGGCTTTCTCTCATGAGCAGCATCAGAGCCGACAAGAAGATATATGCGTCAATATAAATTTTTCTATCATTTTTTGTAATAAAATAAATTGTACGTTATCAAAGATTCAATAGACCTGTGTTGTAAGTACTCGATTATCTTTTTCAGCTAAAGAGGAAAGAAAGACAGTTATAATCCCGAAGGGAAGAATGATTAGTTTTTCCGTACTCAGCATCCTCGACAATTTGCGGTATATACATTTTGCCGGTGACATAATAAAAAAAAAAGATTTTTACACCTTTCGGGGATGTTTGTTAGCCGTTAGAGAGGTTGGAGGGGGTCGGAACTCTGCTAAGCCCAGTCAGACTATTTATTTTTCGATTGTAACAAATACTGGACCGCTAGACGGCGCCTGCTTACTATTTTACATGCCGCTATCGCAAAGAATCGAGATGTACTAAAGAGTCAAGGGATTCTCGTGTCGTTTGTCACATGCCTACCTTGCACTGATGAGAGCCAACAGCTCGAAACTGCAGTCCGCAAGTGGTATGGGACGACTGGCACGAGAGCTCCTTTAAGTAGGATCAGTCTTTCGGCTGGTGTTTGTTGCAATCGAAGCATTAGCGTTTGTTGGTAATATGCGATTATTACACTTAACCCGCCAGGCCAGGCTTGTAACTTGTAATTCAGCGCTCGGCGGGGCACATAGCCCGGAGAGTAGCTGTTGGTTGTAGTCTGGTTACTATCCAGGGGAGGTAAGTACTCTAGTTGCATAGCAAAATGTTTACAAGTTCGTCTGACTCAAACACTCCATTCCTAGGTTTATTTGACAGTGCAGAGAAAGAGATGAAACTCGTGGTAATCGGGGCACTCTAGATAAAAAATAAATATGGCTTTGTAAACAGCAAGAGGGCTTAGTACGTCAGCAAAATACTACTGCCGTAAGTTTCTAATGATTTCAAAAATTATATAAGGTGTTTCATGTCAAATACAAAAGTTAGGGCCAGGGAAAAAGTAATATAGGACAAAAAATAATAGAATATAATATAATATTTATTGACCATTTATGATACAATGTATATGCGGTAAGTCAAAGAATACAAAATAGTAGTAAGTATATGTATATTTTTAAGAGTATATTTATTGCCCATGCAAATTTTTTTTTGATATCTGGAAAATGCTGGCAGTTGGACGAGACTTTACCTCGATCTCTTGACACCTGGTATACCTGGAGTGTTTTGTTTTGATTAGGATTATATTCAAAACAGTGTAATAAATAAAAATAAGAAGTCCGTCAGACGTCTTCAAATCTATATCTATATAGAGATTATTTCTGCTATATCACGTTATATCTTTAAGTGCCTGCATAATCTTTTGACATAGATAGATAGATGGATAGATACCGTTTATTAAACCACTTTATGTATACATAGATATGATACATTAGTAGTAAGTCGCAACAGAAAATTTTATGCAGTCAATAAAATATCAACTATAATAAATGATTAGCGTATGTTAATACAAATGCATATCCCATTATGTAAAATACATGAAATAAAATACCTAACATAAGAAGTATACAGGGTGTATCATACTGTAATATTATAAATGAAGGAACGTATTTCTCGTACAAATTTGAGAAAATGTCACGAAAATTTGCCATTAGAGCGTATGTTTACAGGATACAGAGCAGGGCGTTGAAGCTGTAAAAAGAAATACAAATATATCTTTTGAACAAATGTAGATATTGAAATGAAAATTAAAGTTTGTTCATCGGGAATAAGAACAACATAAACATGGAATTTTAAATAGCTCCATCAAGTAATAATCCAGCTGAAAAAGGTCTGGAGAAGAGGGTGGCTAAGTTATAGGTCCTCGGGGACCTGTCTACTGATTGGAATGTTTCATCAAGATATCCTTTTACGACGAAGCAAAATCATCGAGCGCCATCATGTATAAAAACCGCTGCCCAAGGAATCACTATTTCCACATCTAGATTATTTATCCAAGTCTTATACACACTAAATTCCAATGTAATAATTTACTCCCTTTAATAATAGGGTGGGGGTGGCATTGGGGATAATAGTGGGGGGTGGCTGATGCCAGAAAAATTTTAAGACTTTGACTTTTCGTACACGCCCTAAATAGCAATTTTATGGACTCTCACCTGATTGCTTTGCCTATTTGCTCCACTTACCCCCGAACCCTTCAACGGAATTAGATCAGAATATAATTTAGTTCCAAATCTCATTATAATACATAAGTGTACCAGATTTCAAGTCAATATCATAAACGGTTCCAGAGTAAACGTGCGCACAAAAAAGTTACAGACAGACCGCCAGAGAGAAATTTAAAATTTCGACGTTTCATGACATTTTAAGCCTATTTAAATTTTAAAAAAATGTTTTCTTTTTTTGCGTGGACGTGGAAGTAAAATACATTGTCTTACGGCTTGTGGAACAATCTCCATTAGAAGTGGTAAATCGTCTCAAAGAATATTAAGGGAAGATTGTCTATTAATATTATGCAGTAGAAAAGATGGACCTATTAAAAATCGTCGACAATACCAGCCCAGATAGAATAACGCTGTTGGTGCTGCAACTCAATTATTCCGTGTGGATTTTCAGCCCATAAATGGTTACTAGGAAAATTTGTTGTTAAGCTATGGTGTGAGTTATAAAGCTAATTTGAAGAAGAAACTTGGGAAAGAATTTTTTCAACAAATTTTGGATTATCAGAGAAACTTGATTGTGGAATATTAGTTTGGACGGAATCAAACACGCAACATAAACATACATAGTATTATGTACAATAAGTGATCAGTAAATTTAATAAAAATAGTTATTTTCTCTGACTATGGTCAATTACTAAATCGAAACATATGTAGGAAAATAGACTGTTTATTTAAGCTGATCGAACTGCCAGGAACCACAGTAAAGTTTTAGAGTTATCTTCAATAATACGGAAATTAGTATCTAAAATCAATAATATTAAATTAATTAATAAATTGGTAATGATAGTAATATCACATATTGATAAATATTTAAATTTCAATTTAAATTTTTATTTCAATATCGAATTCTCAATTCAATTGTTTACAATCTACGGATGTTTATAATTTTTGTTAAGTATACATAGTATTTTTAATACATCTCATAACTTCATCATTTTGATTGATATAATGTTCCCCATCAAACCATTCGCATTGAAAACTGATAAAACTGTCCTTGAAACTGAATTACCTGCACTTACGTTTATATATTTTAATACATTCCTCAGTGTCATTTGTAAAATTTAATGAAGATTAATTAAATTAAATTCTATTGTTCCAACTAATACGTAGCTAATATCCCTAGAAATAATATATAGATCTATTAATGTGAATATATTTTGGGGATTAATGATAATAAGAAAATACGTGCAAAAATGATCCTTGAAAAGATAAAGTAACTAACATTGATAAATACAGAGCTCTCTTCACGGGTGGCACAATCACCGACCGAGAAAGATTTGGCATTGCGATTTTCTGATAAGATCAAGATTTACACAACTAATAAATTTGCTATTTTGACTCCGCTCTACTCCTATAGAGTAGTTAAATAAACAATAGCAGTGATAGCATAGTACGCTTTCTTTTTAAGTGCTTGGAGCCCTGAAGGTTTGAAAATTAATACTGTAATTGGTGCATAATTGACAATTGTCAGTTTCCAACTTTCGTCAGTCAATCAGCATTCTTGTTTTAAAAAACTTAGGGCTCCAAGCACTTGAAAAGAAAGCAGTCACAGACTACCTCAGACGGGCAACCGATTGTTTTCGAGACCACAAAAGAAACAGTCAACAGCTTCCTCTCTTATCAGTGACATACAATGGTTCCAGATGGCGCCCACGCAACTAATACCATAGATTCCCTATAAAGTAACTCGGCCCCCACTCCACCAAAATGGATGTATAATGGCGGCTATGGTTTGTGTGTGCGCATGTGCATCAGTGTGTTTACAACGTACCGTAAGTGTCAAAAGCAGGTTGCAGTATTTGTTTTGACAAAGTGGAAAAATATATGTGAGTAATAACATTACCATTAATTGTTTCGTAACCAAATCAGTCATAACAGACTGTTATTTTAATTTCAACCTAGAGTCTAATGACAAAAAAACAAAAGCAACTCCTATTGGCGACGCCATTATGCATCCACTTTTCATACAGACCAATCAGTGCCTCCTACTCGAGTAGGCAGACTCTATAGGGACTCTATCCCCTCTATGGAGGTTATATTTCGCCACCTATTCCGTCATTTATATCGCTTACATGAAAGCGAGACAGATGATTGTTATGTTGTTACCGTTCGAATGAATATATGTATCCAGTATCGGACTTGTCTATTTACAGATTTGTGCGCGTTGAGTTGTGGAATATACAGGGTATATGCGTTGTTTTTAGGTTTTCGCAGGTGTTAAATGAAGTGTTATTGTTTTGCCGGGTGCTCTCTTGCGTCGATGATTGGCTCCCTCCTAAGCCACGGTTGTCTAAACGACGTTTCGGCAGAATCTCACCTGCCATATTCAGGTTCTCGCTAAAAGCTGTCCGGGAGGAGCTGATCATCGATGCGGGAGAGCACCTGGAAATACAACAACACCATATTATATATAGGATTAAAATGTTTTGCGCCGTCTTCCGATACCTAATCTTAACCCTTGTCTGTCTCTCCACATGTCCTCACCCAATTCTCCCTCCCGAACTTCATTGTCAACACACTCTCTCCAATTTTTTCTGGATCTTCTTCTTCCTTTATTCTTTCTTCTATTTCCTATTTCTATTCTAGCTTTGGTATTTACATATAGGGATTTTACAGCTTTTATCAATTTTACATTATGTTAGTGTGTTGTAAAGTTTCACAGAGTTTTATTATTTAACCATTTACTGGTATTTATTTTAAAATCACACAATCTCGTCTAGTTCACTGTTACCAACTCGGTAACACATAAAACGAAACCAAATATCCATACCCTAGCCAGGATTTGAACCCGGTTGAAAGCCTAACTCGTAAGGCGTTAAGCCACCGAGCCGGCAAATGTAACGCTAAAATATATCTCCCTTGAAAACACGATCATGAATATTTTAGAAAATTTATACCTCCAAATTTATGCTTTTGGTTGGACACCCAGTATACTCCGATTTAACTGATCGTCCTATCTTTAACCTGTTAATGAATGTAATTTAAAATTGTATTATCTCTAATCCAATTTTCTTTCTACACGCCACTGCTCTTAGTGTTCATTTTACACCCTAAGCCTCATAGCATCATTATTTAAAACCAGTGGGGATGAATTCCCAATATCACAAACAATTACCACCGCCTGGGGTGGAAATGGGCATTAGCCAATAAAGATTAGGAGATACTGCCAGTCAAAATGTCATCGTACATAATACTCACAGTTATTCAGTAGCCGGTTTTATAGTGGAAGGGAATTTTGTATTGTTTTCAATGGACACAAGATGGATGATATTATAATTTAACTAACTGCAAGCAACAGACATCCATGGGCTTTTTTATTTATTTATTTACAATGCTCATCAGGACAAAAGTCCCAATTATAGAGTCTAAATGCTGACAAGTAATGATTCTGCAATAACAAAAGCATTTATATTATCAATCAATTTTAAATCGCTAATCCTACAAGAAAAATTTCAGTGCTCTCCTGTATTTGATTAATAATTTCGAAATATGACGTTAAGAGTGAAATTGGTACATGAGATTTTAATATGAAATGTTTGATGGAGTCGAGTTGATTTAGAAGGTATGTGCACTTTGATCAGTTTTAACAGGTCAATTCAAATGTTTACTATTAAGATTTTAAAAATTCTACGATACAATTTAAGTACATCGGCATACAGCAGGTTAATGAATATTATATAGAAGAAGGATTCCAAAAGTAATCCTTGGGAGGACCTGAAATTTGAGGGAGCGAGTTGGATCTAAATCCTCAACACTGCACAGATGGCTGTAGTGTTTTTTATTATCAATAAATACCTAAATTATGTGTTACTGAGTCTGGTCTGATCACAAACCTGTTATATGCTTCCATATTCTATAGTCAGTTTAAACTTATTAGAAATCATATAAATGTAGATGTCGACATTGCGCATAAGACCTTTCTAAGAAATATTGAACGTAATGTAAAGAATGACGTAAAGTCATTTTGGGATTACATTAATTCTAAATCAAATATGTGAAACATTCCGGATGACTTAATGTACAGCGATAAAAATTTAACCGCTATGCAAGATATTGTTGATGGTTTCGCTAGCTTTTCTAGCACTGCATTCTCCACACCGGTAAACGTTACTGATAATGCAAATGATTCATATTACAATGATCATCATCTACACTTTTCACAGTTTAGTACCAATGATGTATTAACCGCGTTATTAAAGTTGAAACCTAAGTTTATTAAAGGTCCTGATGATATTCCAGCATGTATTGTTCGAGACTGTGCTTATACTCTGGTCGAACCACTCACTATATTGTTTAACCTAACTCTGCGTACCTGTGTTTCCGAATGTTTGGAAAACCGCTCGAGTTTGTGTAGTGTTTAAAAAGGGTGACAGGAATAATGTTGAGAACTACAGACCTATAACAATAACAAGTAGTTTTGTCAAAGTTTTTCAAATTGTACTACATGACGTATTGTAGCAACACGTTCAAGGACAGATTTCTATTCGTCAACATGGCTTCATGCGTAATAGGTCAACGCTAACAAATTTATTGTGCATCACTCAATTTATTGCTCAGAATCTTGATATAAATGCCCACAGGTGGACGTAATTAATACAGATTTTTTCAAGGCCTTTGATCGGTTAGAATAGGCATCTTACTTCAAAAGCTTGAAAGATTTGGAATGCCTATGGCACTTCTTGACCTATTTAACTCTTATTTAACTAGTAGAACGCAGTTCGTTAAATGTCACGGTTTCATTTCCAAGAAGATTTCTGTATCCTCAGGAGTACCTCAAGGGTCAATCCTTGGTCCATTTCTCTTCATAATATTCATCAATAACGCCAATTACTCTACGCCGACGACATAAAAATATTCTATTTAATATATAAGAGACCTGACTGCCTAAAGTTGCAAAATAAATGAAATAACCTCCCCCTAAACGTTGCAAAGTGCAATATTGCAACTTTCAGCCGAAAAATATCACTTATTTCGTTCAATTATATCCTCGGCAATGTCACCGTAAATCGGCTGGACTCAATTAATGATCTAGGGGTTATATTTGATAAAAAATTGTCATTTATTCAGCATATTAATGAAACTATTAAGACCAGCTACAAAAGTTTGGGATTTGTTATAACAGGGCTTCGCCGACATCCAGGTATTAATACTACTTTTCAATGCATACTAAATGAGTATGGCAACCAGGTTATAATGTTCACACTGAGAGCTTGGAAAATATCCAACGGCGTTTTCTAAAGTTCTTGTCTCAAAATGGATGGCCACTACCCTCACATTGGAATAGCTCAGCAGAACCTACTGAACAAATTTTCTATACTAAGTTTGCAAGACCGTAGAAAAACGCAGTCCTTGATTTTTCTGAATAAATTGATAAATAATAAAATTGATTGTCCCTAACTTTTAGAGCAACTTAATTTCTAACTTGTGGAGTTGAGTGAAAAGCTGCATATTTTATCTGACTGACTGTATTGAATTAATTGTATTATGTAGTGTTTTTCTTCTTCTTTTGTCATATGCTACCAATGCTATCTGTTTTATTTACTCTGTATCTGTATACTTACACAATTGTATTGTTGTATGTTCCCATCCTTTAATTATTGGTTTAAGTACTGTTGGATGGTGTAAAATAGAATAAGAAACAAAATATTAAGTGCCGTCCTAAGCATTTAAATTCAATATAATCTTCAATTTTTTTGTAGGTGTTATATTTTCTTCTTCTTTTGCTCTCCACTAATCTACATGCTCCATTGAAAACCACTATAGAAATTGCAGGATTTTGATATGGCTATGGGGTCTGCATTATCCCCAATTTTAAGCAACATATTTATGGAGAACTTTGAGAACATACATGTTCAAAATTGTATAAACAAACCGGTTGTCTGGTGGAGATATGTTGACGACATCTTTGCAATTTGGCCTCATGGTGTCGATTTACTAGATAGTTTTTTGGAAACTATAAATGGTAACGAACCGTCTATTAAATTCACATTAGAAGTAGAAAGTAGGAGTGAACTACCGTTTTTAGATGTTTTAATTAGAAGGGTAAATAATACAATTGAAACAAGCGTTTATAGAAAACCAACACATACCAATAGATATCTAAATTTTAACTCAAATCAGTCAACAAATGTTAAAAGGAATGTTGTAAAATGTTTATACGATAGGGCCAAAATAATTTCATCTGATAATGAAATATTAAATAACGAGAAAGAATTTATCAAAGAGGTTCTATTACAAAATCAATATACTGAAGCCTTTGTTGATAGAGTTTTCATAAATGTTGAAAATAGGGACAATGAGATACCTACGACAAAAACCTGAACGTCATTATACAGCAATAATTCCTTATGTATACGGACTATCGGAGAAGCTACGCCGTATAGGTAACAAATTTGATGTTAGGACGATATTTCAAACGGAGAACACTTTAAGATCTATTTTAACAAAAACAAAACCGATAAACAGGGGGCAGAATTCAAAAAATTGTATTTACAATATCCCGTGTGAATGTGATAAATGTTATGTTGGTGAGTCATCCAGATCTTTCAGCGTGAGGTTGGATGAGCACAAGAATTACGTTAGAAAGAATGAAATTCAGAAATCAAAGATTTGTGAACATGCTTGGGAAAACGGACATAGAATAAATTGGGACTCGGCAAAAATTTTAACAAAAGAAGCATTTACCAAAAACATAAAAATTAAAGAATTAGCAATAATCTTATTAAATGAAGATAAGTGCGTATCAAATTGTTCTGTAGATATTTGTACAACCTGGCTACCAATGTTAAAAGAAGAATTTAACAAACTCAACATTATCTAAAAGAAAATATCATCAGTTCTATGTTCTGTGTAAGTAGTAAGTATCTATGGAAATAACATAAACATAATCTTAAAGCTATGTATTTGACATACACAGCAAAATAAGAGTTCTTCCAAAAAAAGCTTTGGAAACGGAAAGATACTACTTTCCGAAACGTCAGCAAAATACATTATTTCTGTGTTTATTCCGACGTATATTATTTGCAAAACATAACCTCTAACTATTCCTTTGACGTAAACGTCACGACCGCAGAGGATTTTTTCCAACAATTCTATTATTTTGTAGATTCGGTGATTTGTTTTTGAAGAGGATAATAATACATGTGGTAGAAAACCCAAATAATAAGAAAGAATATTCGTAGAATACCACAAATAACATTCAGACAATGTACTAGTTTATACTAAAATAATTCACAAAGTTTAATACGATTTAACATGGCAAATTACTGTTGAATATTAAAAAAAAAACTACAACCGGTTATTAAAAGAAGTGGTCCCCACGTTCATGTGAAAATAAGAGAAGCTTTCGTTCGAAAAATTGGAAGTCAAAATTTGTTTAACTTTATATACTACACGAGATACTCTGGGCCTGATTCTGATGCAGCCTCATATAAATACATTATTATAAAAAAACCCGTTTTAAATGATTTAAACAATTATAATAAGAATGTTTATAAATAGCGAAACTCAGAGTATTACTATTTAGAGATCTCTCGATAAGATAACACAAACAATTATGTTAAAATCCGTATTATACAAAAGTTTCCTCTAGTGACTCTAGTGGATTTATAATACATTAGACGTAGGCGCAACGTCACAATTCATTCCGGACTTCACCGGGATGAGAAATCAAAAATTGTGATGCAATATTACGGCTTCGCCTTTAATCAAAGATTAATAATAATAATAAATTATATGACATTATAGTATCATTAGACAATAAAAGAATAAACTAAATTATATAACGTAAATTTTAAATGATATTAAATTACGACGTGTAAAACTTGACGCCGGCGCCGATAAAAAATCATTTATAACGTATATGCATAGCAAACAACGGCAAACGTTGTATTCTTCACGTGCTTTTTTTAATACCGTCAATGTCATGTCATTCGGAAAAAATCATTGTATTAATCATTAAACTCTGGATAACTGTGTCCAGCTGTTTGACTTTCTGTCCATCACGTTTCTTATAAGTGCAATAATTTAAGAAGGAATAGGCTCCCCGTATTGAAATTTGAACAGTAAGTTATTGTTAGCCGGAGGAACATTGATTTTTCTCTTAAATAATCGATCAATAAACTTAGTCATTAAACATTTTAATTAAATAGTTAGCATTCCGCCGTCCAAGAGACATCATAAGGATATGACTACAATTAGAAATACCGGACTGTCCTCAAAAAACTCATCAATAAATCGCCAGAAATTTGCTCTAGAATGGTGAACTATTATAAAGAAACTTTAATAAACTGATGTAAATTTTAGTTCATATTATTACGCATTAAAATTCACAATACAATTCTTGTAATATTTCAATAGTTGTTGCAATTTTTTAATTACACTTGGTTATAAAAATATAAAGATTGTTTAACTTTCGGTACAATATGATTAATTGATTGATATCAAAATGTTTATGACATAAGATATAGTATTATATTACCTTTTATTAATATTAATATCAGTCTAATTGAAGCTACTTTTTTACTTCTTATCTATATAGATTATATCGAGATGCCGATTTATCAAGGTCAAATTATAGTGTATATTATTATTGTTTATATATTTTTTATAGCCAGTTTTGAAAATTTGCACCTACCTAAATAATATAATTTAAGAATTATTATTTAGAACCATGTTTGTTAGGGCAATATAGGTCAAATATCTACATTATGCCAAATTTGAAGATAAAATATTTGTTTAAATGACATTGTATGGCAAATTATAAAGATGAAAATTTAACTGTTAATCCTTCAGACCAAAACGTTGCCGTCATCCCCAATATCTACGACACTGGTTATAGTTGGCGATTAGTTTTTTGTGTTCGTGGATTGGATACCGCACCGAGAAAAAGTCATTATAATAAGTTTTGCTTGACTTAGGAAGTCATAAACCTAAGATAAAATACACAGGATATTCTAAAAATTAGAAAACATGAAACTGATTTTAAGCAAACTACCATTTTTACATGTTTAACGAAAATCATATTTGACAAAGTTTATTCAACTATAACGAAAAGCTTAAATACGAAGTTTAGTTGCACAATAAAGAAAACCTCTCTTAAAAAAATTATATTATATTCAATACATTTTTCTAATCTTTTTCTGAATTCCTCTTACACAGATGCGATCATATCAAGTAGAGTGGAGTAAATTTAGATTTATAGAGAAAATTTTACATGGAGTAACTCGACGTAGAAAAATAAGTTTGTTCCACCATTTGGGCAAATGGGGAAAGTTTTGAAAATTTTGTGGAATTTGGACTAAAAATGGAATTGCGGCTAAACTGTTCGATATTTTTTGCTAAAATTTGGCGGGCTATTTCTTGGCACAGAAATGGTTTACGCCAAAACAAATCTTACGTATGCTCGTAATTCAAATTTGTGGACTAGAACACCCTGTATATAGGATCGAAAATATAACTTACCATTATACTCGGTATTTTAATGATCATGATAAAATACCAATGAAACGTTGTATATAAATTAACAATCCCTTAAATACATCGTAATATTTCTCGAGCTATTCAAAATGTTTAACGAAAACAATCCGATAACAATCTAAATCTCCCTGGAATTACTCCTACCCCACTTACCTCGCACACGCAAGCTACTTGCTCCTGGGTAAAACCAAAGCTCGGTAGAGGGCTGTGTCTAGCTTGGGGTGGGGGGCTGTAAGGGGGCGTGGTGTTGGTTACGGAGACTGTGCTTTGGGCACCCCCATATCCAAGCCCCGCCGCCGACAGCATTTTGTTTTCTCTCAGGGGCACTGCTTGTGTCCTTAGACACTCTCGGAACACGCAACGGTTATCTTTCTATCTAACAGACATTTTACACCTTGGGGAATCACAGTAATTAATTCTTGAGTGTAGGCTGGTGCGTTTCTAGTGGTTACCGATGTTGGATTTGCTAGCTGGCTCATCTGTAAATGAAAAAAGTACGATGTATACAGATACGCTATAAATGGACGGTATTTAATTTTAGACAGACACTTATTTAGTCACACTGGCGCCTTCGCCAAAATTGTCGATGCAATTATATTAATTTGCATCTCCAGTGGAACTAACAATAGACTAGGCGGATGGCCGCTGTCGTTTCGAATTAAATTCGGATTCGATTTTTTTTACTAAAATCAGTTCAGGAGATAGTACCGATCATGAAAATCCATGTTACCAGACGGTAACCTGGGCTGTTACTTCTTAAAACAATTTTATTTATGACAAATAGAAATGAAATTTTCATCAAATATTATATATATATATATATATATATATATATATATATATATATATACATTTTATATTTTTTTATCGATTTCCAATATAAGTACGGTAATTGAAGAGTTATACAATTTTTCCTAGATATTCCAAACTTTGGGTAGCTGTTAGTTGTCTTAAAAATAAGAACGTTGTTGTAAACTCGAAAAAGGGGTAAATTGGGTTAATTTACTACTACTACTATTTTTGGGTCAATTTTCGATTTTAATTTTTTTTTGAACCTCTTAAACTGTAAATTAAGCAACGAAAATGTGGTCCTTTTATTACCAATGTTCAAAGAACACCCACTTAAATTTTAGTGATGTTACGTTCACCTCCCACCTGTAATTCATACATATGTACGTTTCTTTATCAAAAATTGAGCAAATATTGCCCGAATCAGATGAAATATTGTGTGAAGGTGGCTCATAATACCTACAAGTAGTCTACCACATTTCAAGTACATAAAAAACCTACATTTTGACTAGGAGAAAATTGTCGTGCGATAAACGGTCAAAAAGTTAGAGCGTTTTAAAAATCCCGTAAAATTCTCGAAGAAGTGGCATTGTAGCCAAACTAATGAAGCTATTAACTTGAAATGTGGCAGACTATTTGTAGGTATTATGAACTACCTAAATTTCATCTGATTTGAGCAAGATTTGCCGAAGTTATCCCAAAATCAATTTTTAGTAAAAAAAAAAACGTACATACATATAACATATAACATCACGAAAATTTAAGTGGAGGTTCTTTGAACATTGATAATAAAAGGACCACTTTTCGTTGATTAATTTACAGTTTAAGGGGTCCAACAAAAATTTAAAATCGAAAATTGACCCACGATAGTTCAGTGTGTTAAAGCGTCTGGCTAGCAAACTGAGTTGCCTAGCGAAGTGGGTTTGATTCCCGCAAGGCGAAACAATTTTTCATTAAGAGTGGTTCGGAGTCCACATTAAACTGTAGGGGCTCGTCTCTCTTGACCTAGCACAAAATCCTTGAGATCTTCCAGGGGCTTACTTCGGTAACTTGAGAGGCGGTTAAGAAAACATTAAACATTAAAAGATGTTTATTTTACCGTTTTCGTAAAGTTGATATTCAATTGAATATGTCCTATAACTTGCGACGAACTACGTCTTCAATCGGAAAACGCAATATAAAATCTGATTGCAATAAGCCCCCAGTAGGCAGATTAATCCTAAAGAAAGGACTATAGTGCCGGAATATGAGGACAAGTTAATCCAGTCTCTAGTCAAAGTATTTCGAGAGTTTTAGCAAACACAGCCTTTAGCGACAAGGGTTCCCTATCATTCTCCAGCAGTCGATTTTGAAGGGAAAATGATGGGTTTTAACGGGATTTGCCCTAAACCGGTTCCTCAGTGATTTGGTGTCAAAAAAGTATAGTTACCATATACCATATGTGCATGGGACCGCCTTGCCTGAACGTGTGAAATTGTAGTTGCAAGATATAATTCAAAGTCGTTGCGATTCAAGCATTTTTAAGCTCCGAGGAGCGACCAAAATCGATATTGAACTGAAAACACGTCAATAGACAGGCAAGCAAAAGCCCACCAAAAGTTTATAAACATTGAACTTTTTACTGAATCTTTTTGTGTAATCGTTAGCTAAAAACTAAAATTGGATGGTAGTTGGTACATTATGAGTCGTTCCGTTCCTCAATGTGTGTTGTACACAGGCCAAACTTACATACATTTTTCTTGAACGTTTTGTACAAACATAATTTTTAAAAAGATTTACTATATATTTTTGAACTTTATATTGTCTTTTTTCTTGTGTTTCAAAATTCCTCTTCAGGTTTAAATTTAAGAAAAGTGTTAGTATTTACTGTGTTAGATTGTCCAATTGGTACCATCAGTGAAGCAGTTAAACATAAGTAAACAGTAAGTATAAATTTTGTATTATTCTCCGTCCGAAACAGTCGTTTTGAACCCTTTTTGTGAACGTTTAATATTCACTTTTGGAAAATATAATAGAAGTCCTTCAGACGCGAACAGATGGATCATTCACATTCCTTTAGCCGTCAAATTACAGGCAAGAGGTGTCCGTAATTTGCCAATAACTCCATCTGGGACTCGGACTGATTTATGTTTAACAGAATATATAACCCAACACAAAGTGGATAAATTATTACAAAAATTATATATGATATATAATGACGAAATACCTTACTACAGTGCGTTGTTGGTGGCAATGAATCGATTTCCTTTCATAGGAAACAGTGAAATACTGGACTTTCGTAGTAGGTATTTTTACTTTACTACACATTTATTATTATTCTAATAATTTATCCACTTTGTATTGGCTTAGATATTTTGTTATAATAGTATTTTTCTAGTTATCACTATTTCTACAAATTCAATAATACTCATTAATTGTTAGTACTAGCAAGCTCTGAGGAACTTTATATTTAATAAATAAAATATAGGTAAACTAATGTATTTTTAACGTTGTCTCCTGGTTAGCAACACATCCCCCTCATATTGTACAGCGATTAAAAAAAAATTCTTTTCTTCAAGCGGCAAATAAACATGACTTTTATGAAGTGAAATTTAATTTATCTGACCCCTCATCTGAGCAGCACTAAAAATATTTGAAGATAAACAACAATTTTGTTTCACTCATTCACTTTTGAAGAACAATAGCATATTATATGTGGACTAAGGTTATTTTTTGTGTCGCGACTGCTCTTGCCAAGTACATCCCCTACACACACAAAAAAACTTTTACTTTATATAAACAGTATATTGTTTTATTAGGAGTAAAAGTGGCTTTTGCTCAGAATAAGACATGTTATTTTCTCTTTAATTGTCGATTAAGTATAAAAAAATAAAGATAAAAAATTTAGCTGTGTGTTACCATTAGCAACGGAAGTAAAAGTCCGCTCGAGCGGAAGAAAAAGTACTTTTACTTCCGTTGTTAATGGCAACGCACAACCGTCTGAAATGTCAAACTTTAATGTCATGACATGATTAAGAAATGTCGTGATTTTCTGGTGTTTGAAGAAAAATAATAAAATATCGTTTACCTTTAATACTTTGTACTTTAGACGGTGTGATCTTGGATGAATACATTTAGTTTAAAACAGTCAATTTCGCATCATTTGACTGATTCGTAATAGCCTTCACAGACTTCACTCTACTTTTGCAAGGAGAAAAATATGTTGTACTCTCTTCGTCCGTACACACACTAAAATTGGAATAATGCAGAAAGATTAACATGCCCTCTGCTTAAGGATGACACACAAAATCGTGAGGTATTCCGCATTTTTATGTCATTACAATCGCCTTATCGTATTGCTTGTCAGTTTCCACAAATCACTTCCTTAATAAATATCAAAATACCTTATAATCAAACTCAAACCTTCGTAGTGTAGATGCTGACGGGCTTAAGAGGTCCGAAAGATTTCATAACCGTTTTCGATGTATTTTTTTCCGTAGAATCGATTGGAACAGGTCCCGGTCCCCAAAAGTGGCTCTATCTCGAATTATTTACAAGAAACTGTCGAAAATAGTATTTTCTCGCATTTTCTTTTGAGGTACACGGAGATATTAAAATGTTGATATCAACTACAAAATTAAAAAATAATCTGAAAAGGCATGTCAAAATGTCATAATGGGTTAAAATCAAACAAAGTGAAGTTGCAACTTCTGGTCATAGTACACGCGAATTAGATTAAGAAACAGTGAATAGAAGAAATAATTTATAAAGAAATAATATTTGAGATGTGTTCTCTCGATAGGGTTAGAAATAGGTATCCGAAAAGTTTACACCCCCCCCCATTCAGGAAAGGAAAGTCAATTTTTTTGCAAAAAACCACCCCCAACGGGGAACTTAACGCTGGTTTTTTATTTTTATTTTGTAAACCGTTCTTTGGAAGAGAAAACAGTATAGGAAATAAAAGCTTTGTCGTTAAATTATACAGGGTGTCCCTAAAAGGTGCGGAAAAAATGTTACCACAAATTCCTGAGTCTAAAATATGTCGATCTAACCCAACTTACCTCAGTCCAAAAGTGGATGATTTCGGAGATACAGGATGGCCAAAGTTCAATTTGGTTTTAGTTTTTCATAAATAATTTTTTTAATAATCGTTGCATAGTCACAATATTCGGCTAGGGGGGAGGGTTGTGGGGTGACAAATTAAAATCTGCCCTCATTTTCATTGTACAATTTAGAGGGCGCCACCTGCAGTACTTTGCATACATTTAAAACGAAATAACTTTTTTGACCCACACTGTATTTAACTTTTAAATAAACATTCTTATTCGTCTCTTACCTAAAAAAGGTATACTTTAAAAAATTCATTCCGTGTATGGCCAATTATTGTAATACAATTGAACACAATTTTAAGCGAGGGCGTTATAATAAGGTAACTCTCATTAAAAACTGACGTTTTAAATTGCGAGTAGTACTGGAATATTGTGAATGTGAATTATCGAACAATTTGCAAATTTATTTTCGTCATGACCGTACAGTGTACGTACGTACAGTGAATATTGCCAAAGAAATTGTTTAAAATCTTGCAGTGTATACAGTGAACGATTTCCGAATCGCCGCTTACCAAACCGTAAAACGGGTAAACGGGTGCGTTTGCGCCTGTTTCTGCTAATTATCGTCGTGCACGTACGGTAAGAACCCCAGAGGTTGGGGAAGAGATTCTAAATCGGATTTAAGAAGATCCAAAACTCAGCAGCAGACGAATGGGCTTAGAGCTAGGGGTAAGCAAAGATATTGTTAATAGGGTGACCAGAGAACAACTACTGCATCCATTTCATATTCAACGGGTACAAGATCTTTTACCCCATGATCTTGAATCACGCCTAGGTTTCTGCCGGTTTATCCAGGAAAATAGAATTCCAGATACACAGAATTTACACGAAGAATTTTATTCACAGATGAAGCCTATTTCACGAGGAGTGTCATAACTAATTTTCACAATGAACATGTCTATGCTGATGAATAATCCTCATGCGATTAAAGTAACCCATTATGTGGGCAGGAATTATAGACACTTTCATAATAGCGAGAATTATTTGGCACATCTGCAAAACGAATTACCAGAGTTATTAGATCCCCTGCCATTGGAAATTCGAAGAGGAATGTGGTTTATACATGACAGTGCTACTCCACATTTTACGTTAAACGTGCATAATTATTTAAACGAACAGTATCCAAATAGATGGTTAGGTAGAGGCAATGATGCGCCCGTACATTGGCCAGCTCGATCCCCTGACCTGACCCCGATGGATTACTTTTTATGGGGAACTTTGAAATCCCTTGTGTATTCTAGAACAGTATATATAGAAGATGAATTAATGAGACGTATTCAAACTGGAATTGATGCTTTGAGAAATGATGACGAAATGCTCCAGAGGGTTCAATTTATTTTTTTACGACGCATTAACCTTTGTACACACGAAAATGGAGGTCATTTTGAACATTTGTTAAAAGCATTTAATTTTAATTAACCCTTTGCTGTTCCCTTATTGACTGTTTTTACTCGAGAGTAAAATTAATAGCACAACTACTTGTTTTTGTAATTTTTGAAATCAAAAATTTAAATGCAGATATCTCTTACCAGATATACCTTTTTTAGGTAAAAGACGTTAGAGAAGAAGAATGTTTATTTAAAAGTTACATACAGTGTGGCTCAAAAAGTTATTTCGTTTTAAATGTATGTAAAGTACCGCAGGTGGCGCCCTCTAAATTGTACGATGAAAATGAGGGCAGATTTAAATTCATCTCGTTAAAGTAACCGGTTTTGAAATATTCGCAATGAAACTTCGTATATGATCGATTTTTACCTGTGCGCTCCAAACTACTCCTCAGTTTTAAAACAGAATATTTTTGGTCGCAAACTGTTCTATAACATCCTTATTTTACTATAAGGAACGTAACCAGACCAACAGCTATTCTCAGGGGTATGTGCCCCGCTGAGTGCTAAAGTGTAATAATTGCTTATTACCAACAGAGCACTAATGCTTCGGTTGCAACAAACACCAGCCGAAAAACTGATCCTACTTATAGGAGATCTCGTGCGAGTCGTCCCACTGGACCGCTAGATGGCGCCTGCTGATTGTTTTGCATGTCGCTATCCTGAGGATACAGAGATGTACCATATAGTCTAAGGATCCTCGTGTCGGTCGTCACATGCCTACCTTGCACTGACGAGAGCCAACAGCACGAAACTGCGGTCTGCAAGTGGTGTGGGACGATTGGCACGAGGGCTCTTTTAAGTAGGATCAGTCTTTCGGCTGGTGTTTGTTGCAATTGAAGCATTAGCGTTCTTTTGGTAATATGTAATTATTACACTTAACCTTAGCCAGACTTGTAATTTGTAATTCAGCGCTCGGCGGGGCACATAGCCCGGAGAGTAGCTGTTGGTTGCAGTCTGGTTACGTTATTTATAGTAAAATAAGGATTTTATAGAGGAGTTTGCGACTAAAAACATTGTGTTTTAATATTCTGCCCTCTAAAAGTACGTTTGAACTACTCCTCGGTTTGGACGTTGTTACTGCGAAATAGGCGGCTATAAGCTACAAGGTCAATAGGACATTTTTTATACAGAATTTAACGACAAATTTTTTATTTCCTATATCTATCTCCTATACTTTCCGTTCCTGAATGGGGTGGAAACTTTTCGTGTGTCTATTTCTAACCCTATCAAGAGTACGCATCTCAAATATTATTTCTTTTTAAATTATTTCTTCTAGAATATCTAATTTGCGTGGACTATTTACACTACATATAAATTACGTTTATTTTTATAAAACAGGCATTTGTAAAGTTTAAATCATGGTTTAATCTGAAATTTAAACTGAATATAAATGTAAGGTTAATCTGACATAACAAACCTGGCCCTTAAAGATTCATACTATTAATAGGGATGAAGTAAATAAGACTAAGCAAAGCATATTTACCATCCAGTAAGTCATTAATCAGTATACTATTGTATATATTTTGCAAAAGTTAAGTAGGAGTAATAGTGAGAGGCAAGATTGTAACATTTGTGTACCTACTGTTAGTGGCTACTTATATTTAAGTCAACTCAGGTAAACATATTAGGTTAGTTGGTGGTATAATATTTACAATCCAGGCGGCAACTCTTCTTTGTTGAGGTATATATTTTTAAATTGGAGTTGAAAATTCAGTCAACCCTCATTTGAATGGAACGGGCATATTGAAATTCCGTAAACTAAATTAAAGCGTCACGTTATTGAGATGTTATATATCGTCTTTTCAATGTACACACAATTTGGTCAAGTTTTTTTATTGTATTTTAATTTATTTACGTTTATAAAAATATATCCACATGTTATTAATGCTCCTAAAATATTCCATAATTCATATTTGTCTAGAAAAATCCAAATAATAACTTTTTGACGAATCTAAATCTAAAACCAGGATTATTGGAAACAGAAAGAATAAATGGAACAAGCCTGAATTACATATTGACGAAAATATTTCAGCAGAAGAAGAGACGCTATTGTATTATCAAATAATTAAATTAAACGAAGTCAATACAGTATCGACATATTGAGCAGGGTAAAGCACATATTTTGTTAGCAGGTGAACGACTTTGAAGTAATAAATCATTTTCCGCTGATGGGCTGCTAATTAGAGACTTTACTATCCATTGAACCACATTATGCGTTTCTAAACGACCTTAAGAGGGTGACATTCCACTTATAACCCTTAACGTTGAACACATGTTTTAAAACTATATTTATAATATTGATGGAAACAGACATTGATGTGTTTGAAATTGATACCTTCTTGCTATCAGAAAAATAGTTATACTTCACTAATGACTACAACTTATTTACACACTTTGTCAATTATTAGACTCTTCCTAGAATAGGAAGAGTAAATGTATTTTCTAGGAACTTTCCCAGTCTATTTGGTAGTCAACTGTGATATACAGTGTCGAAGACTTTAATAAGGTGATCACTTGTATTCTTCCATGTTACATTTATACCGTTTTGAATTGTGCATTTTTGTATTTTGCATCTTTCACGTTTTATATTATTTACATTTTGTATTTTGTGTACATTTTCCATGATGATTCTGAAGTGGAGAGGCTAAAGGTAAACGAAAATGAGCGTGCTATAAAAACAAATCTGACAGGGCTGCCTGCCAACATAAGCTTTAAATTTTTAAATGAACGTGCCAAAATATTTGCTACCATTAGCCTTAAGAAAGTAAATGTCAATATATCGAATACTCTTCGTACAGTAACTAAAGCGATTGAAATAAAAAAGTAATGGCTAGTGAAAATTGCAAAATATCTTCGCATGGAACAACCACTTCCTTTAGTTCTTTACCTAAACGATATAATTATGCGATTTAATAATAATTAATCATACATTTCTGGTTTAAAATTCGCAGAATGCGACATGACTATAATATATTCATGATAAGATAGCCGTAGGTGTCATACCGGAACATAATTTTCAACTAGGTAGTAATAGAAATAATAAATTTATCTGCAAATGTGTCTATAATTATGAATAGATTTCATTGTAAAGCCATGACAATTATAGCTTTGATAATTATCGTTTGATCTAAGTAAATTAAATCAAATCAAATCGGTGCCAATGATATTGCGTAATTAAATCAGTTGTCACTTGGGCTTTGTCTTTTGTAATTGGTTCAGGTTTTTATTGTGCATTTTACCGTTAGAATGAATTTATTGCTCACCTGTCCTAGTGAGTGAATACTACATAAATTTGAACTAGGATATATGTGTAAAATGGATCGGCAATCGGTAAAATAAAGTTATGATTACTGTGCCATAAATTTGTGCGTATCTTTGTAGTCTTCGTTGTGATCCGATCATTTTTGCGCTAGGTGCGTAGTCCAAATGTATCACAGTGCAACATTCACATTTATCATATTTAGTCATAGAAAATGTATAGTAAGTAAGTAAGTAAGTATTTATTGGTGCATTATACATGAGTATTTACACAAGTCAGCAATACAGATATAAAAAAATGAAAAAAAAAAAAATGTGAATATATATATACCCAAAATACAAGAAATTGCAGTCGTATTACATGTATACAAAAGAAATTAATAAATAAATAGCAAATATAATATACAGAACAAACAAATATGAGATAAAAAACAAACAGATCTGAGATAGATAACATTCAAATATAATTTAAGGTACAAAAAAAACATAAGAATATGTTACTTACATAAAGTAGAAAAATCTGCGTCAAAAAACTCGTTGAACGAATAGAAAGCATTTGCAATTAAAAACGATTTTATTACAATTTTGAAACGTGTATAATCTAGTTTCCTAATATTATGTGGTAACGCATTAAAAAATTTTATTGCATGGTATGCTGTCCCATTGCGTGTTTTTGACAGACGTAGGAAATCAATTTGTAAGTTCCCAATACTTCGGGTATGATGGGAATGTAGCTGAGCGCGTGATAAATATTTTGTTTCATTATCTTTGACATATAGGAGGCATTGCAAAATATAAATACTATACACAGTTGGAATTTTCAGTTTCTTAAAAGATTCCTTGCAATCTTCTCTGTAACTTAAACCCGCGGTTACCCTTACTGCTTTTCTTTGTATCGCAAAAGCAGTTGCAGCATGTGGAGAGTGACCCCAGACCAAAATTGCATACATAAGTACAGAGTGAATTAGACCAAAATATGCTGTTATTAAAGTTTTCTGTGAGACACAGCTCGCAAGATTGCGTAGTAAATATATACTTTTGGACATTTTGCTACAAATAAATTGAACGTGTTTTTCCCATGTTAGTTTATGGTCTAGATGGACACCTAGAAGTTTAACACAGTCGGTGGTTATCATATTATCTAATGTGTGGCGTTTCAAACTAAAAATCATCGATTCTGTTTTATTTTGATTTAACATTAATTTATTTGCTAAGAACCAGTCATGAATGGTGGACTGAGTATCGCGCACGCTAGAAATCAAAGCGTTTACATCTTTATTATTATATATTAATGTTGTGTCGTCCGCAAAAGAACAGATCTTGCAGAAGCTGTGTTATATGGAAGATCATTGATAAAAATAAGAAACAGAGTTGGGCCCAGGACAGAGCCCTGGGGGACGCCAAATTTCACATTTATAGGACTGGAGTTTATATTACAATAATTAACAAAGTGAATTCTGTCTTGGAGATACGATGTTAGTAGCTTCTGGCTGGTAATTGAAAATTTGTAATAACCTAATTTCTTTATTAGTATATCATGTGAGACGCAGTCGAAAGCCTTACTTAGATCTAAAAACTCAGCGCACAAAAATTCACTTTGTTCAAAACCCCTGTTTATCATATCAGTTAGGGTATTTATAGCTAACGCAGTGGACATTTTGGCGCTGAACCCAAACTGGTGATTATTAAACAACTTACAGTTCTCAAAATAAGATGTTATTTGCAATTTTAGGACTATCTCAAAAATTTTAGCGAGAAAAGGTATTATGGAGATTGGTCTATAGCTGGAAGAATCATCAATATTGCCTTTTTATAAATTGGAATAACTTTTTAAATTTTAAGAATTTTAGGAAATACGTTGTTTCTAATACAATGGTTTATAAGGTTGGTTAATGGAATGAGGATAATATGTTTAATAGAGTTGAGTATTTTAAGATTTATCTCATGGGCGTCTTTACTGTCAGTCTTTTTTAAATTATTAAATATATCAAGTATTTGAACGTAAGACACCTCAAAAAATTTAAATTCGGTGTCATGTGCATCGATGTTAGTGTTAGATAAGTAATTTTCAAAGTTGTTCTTTGACGGCAACCGTTCCAAAGAAATTATTCAGGTCTTCAGAATTTATGCCAGAAGAGTCTGGACGTGTGCTATTGGTACCCGGTTTCATGTTACTAATGACATTCCACATTGCTTTGTTTGGGTTGTTACTTTGAGAAATATACTTATCGTGAGCATTAATTTTGGCCTTCCTTAATTCAAATTTATAGAGTGCTTTTTTCGTATTCAATAAAGATTTCAAATCGGATGTAAGATTCATTTTGTAGAGATCTTGCAGAAGATGTACTGACTCTCTCATTTGTATTAGGGGCTCAGTAAACCAATTAACTTTCGCTCTTCTAGTATTTGACACAACTTTTGATTTTACAGGCAAGGTGATTTCTATCGCAGTAATGATTTCGTTTAGAAACATTTCAAATTTAAGTTCTGGGTCAACGGATGGGTTATTTACAAAACTCCAATCTATAGATTTTAAAAGTTGATTTAATTGAAAAAGACCAATTTCAGAGACAGGCCTAAAGTTAATTCTTTTACAGGAGTTTAGGGGTTTAAGATTTTGTACCTTTAGACTAATACTGACATGATCAGACAGTCGTGGATTCACAGTAACGGTTTTACAGTTATTTTACGAGAAGTTTACAAATATATTATCTAGGCAGTTGGAATTGCGTGTGGGAGATTTGTTTAAATCGTTAAACCCAAATGATGCAAATAAATTAAGGAGTAATGAAACATTTTTATCTGGATTATGAAAATGTACGTTAAAGTCTCCAGTTACGATGATTTTTAGATTTTTCTGTGTGAGAATATCTAGGGCATGGGAAAGTTTCTCCAAAAATATATCAAAATCTCCGCTGGGCGATCTGTATGCAGTTAGAATGTGAAATTTATTTTCACAGACAACAGCTGCCAATTCACAATGTACTTCTACTGAAAGTTTATTAATGTTTGGCAAAGGAGAACAAGAATGTTTTTTTAGACAAAATACTGCAACACCCCCATGTAAAGTGTTACTTCTACAATACCAAGAAACTAGATTATAATCGATGATATAAACATATTCAATCTCGTCATTGAGAAGCCAATGTTCGTTTATACAAAGCACATCAAAATTATTTTCTGACAAAAAAACATTAAATTCATTAATTTTGTTTCTTAAACATTGTATATTATAATGTAAGATGTTAAAATTTACGTTTACAGAATTGTTACCTAGATAGTTTCTTTGGGTTGGCAATGAGTTAATGCCGTCGTCACATGTGGATCTAATCATTCTAGGGTAATCACTCGTGGGCATAAAAAAGTTGAAGGCACGTAACTTTGATTCCATTCTCCAACATATAACCAGGTGATTCCGGGTCCTTATAATTATTGAAGGGTAGAGGAGGCGGCAACTCACGATGTTCGTCACAAACTTTAATAAACTTTAAATTTTTCTTGCATTTTTCCATAGTTATTTCCTTGACTATATCGGATGCAAGTAACTGGCTATTTAATTTTTCTGTAAGTTTGCTGTTTATTTCAATGTAATGAATGTTTCCTTCCGTGCACTTATTGAATTTAAAAAGAAAGTCATTAAGCTTAGAATTATATTTAAAAACATGCTTATTTTTAAACGTATCACTATTATAGAAAAATGGCACTGAAACAAACAGGACGTTAGTGTGCGTAATAATTTTAAGTTTATTGCAGATAAGACGAAATGATGGCGTTTTTTCTGCATTTATATCATTGGAACCTCCTATTATGACAACGTAGTCATCTAAAGTAAAAATTTTTGTCAGGGATTCGACATTCTCCAACACATGGTGTAGAAATGCTCCAGGTTTCTTTACTGATGTAATGTCATATACATTTAAATCTAATTTTTTTCCCACGTCCCAGAGAACGTTAATATCATCTGATAATAAGAGAACTTGCTTTTTTGTATTTATTATATTCTTAGTCGGTAAATTAATATTTCTATAAACCAATTAGAAGTCTCAAGGAACTTTGCATCCCTAGTTGGATTATAAATTTGACTAAGAACATGAAGGATGTTATAACATAATATTTTAGTCGCAAACTCCTCTAAAAAATTCTTATTTTACTATAAGAAACGTAACCAGACTGCAATCAACAGCTACTCTCCGGGCTATATGCTGCGCCGAGCACTGAATTACAATTTACAAGCTGACGCGTTAAGTGTAAGAATTGCATAGTACCAACAGGACGCTAATGCTTCGATTGCAACAAACACCAGCCCAAAAGACTGATCCTACTTAACGGAGTTCTCGTGCCAGTCATCCCGCACCACTTGCAGACTGCAGTTTCGAGCTGTTGGCACTCGTCAGTGCAAGGTAGGCATGTGACGACAGACACGAGGATCCCTTGACTATTTGGTACATCTCGGTATCCTTAGGATATCAACATGAAAAGCAATCAGCAGGCGCCATCTAGTGGTTCAGTGTCTGTTGCAATCGAAAAATAAATAGCCTGACTGGGCTTAGCATAGTTCAAACGTACTTCTATTAATATTGTGTTTTAATATTCTGCCCTCTAAAAGCACATTTGAACTATGAAGGATGCTGTCGGGTATCGTCTACTTAAGATCATCAACGCGTATATAAACCAATATAAGAACCAACACGCCCAGTGGATCTCAAGATTTTGCGAGTACCTAGGCCATAACATTCAATATAATCATTTTTCAAATACAGTTGGTAGAATTCATGATCTTGCTTTCTGCAATAGGAGCTGTTCTGTTCACGAAGCATCTGAAGTTCTGCTTAAAGAGGATAACTATCATCCTGCTATATTAATCTAGGTCGACTTTCGAAAGTCTAGCAATAATAATTTTCCTCAAAAGAAAAACAATTTTGACTTCAATTTTAAAAAGGCAAACTTTGTGGAATCGTATAAGAACTTGCAACTCACTGATTGGTCGTTTATTGAACATTTTAATAACGTAGATATAGAAATAGACGTGTTGTACTCCAAATTATATGATATTTTTCTTTTTCTTCACTCCTCCATATATCCTCATGTCTCTGGCACAATATCTATCGATCTACATGAACACATGGTTTTATAAAAAGTCAAGGTCAACTGTCGCAAACCTTGTGTGCAAAACACAATTTCTTTGTGAACGTCTGTGTAGAGGTGGTATTTATCTACATGGATTTCTCCAAGGCTTTTGACAAGCTAGATCATAGTACTTTGATTAGTAAACTGGATACCTTTGGTCTTTCTTATTCGTTACTACGATTAATTGAATGGTATCTGCAGGATCGATATAAATTTGTTCAGTACCGAGGTTATAAATTTGGCAGTTTCTTACAAAGATCTGATGTGCCACATGGGTCGATACTTGATCCACTTTTCTTTGTTATGTTTATTAACGGTATTTTAGAGGGTTTTGACAATAACACCCATTTCCTCCAGTACACGGACGATCTAAAAATATATCGATTGATTAACTCAATTGATCATTGTGTTAATTTTCAAGACTGCTTAAATACCATTATTATTATTATTAGCCGTTACTCGAGTCCGAGTATAAAAATGTTACAGTCGATAGATTGTGTACAATAAAAAACAAGTAAAAGGTGCAGTCTATTGTAATTCCCATTCATCTACGGTGCACACGACTATGGCTATAGAGGCCAATTCGGGAGAGCACATGTCGACCGCAGTCAGGACAAACATAGACCTGGTTAGGTCTTGGATTCGGCCTTCTTGCAGCAACATTTCCTTGATAGCTGGCCACAACCCCTCGCCATTCGGTTCTGTTCGCTGCAAGTTGTTCCCATTGCTCGTCTGCAATACCGCAGGATTTTAGATTTTCATGGAGAGCGTCTTTAAACCTCTTTCGTTGACCGCCACGCCTTCTTCTACCGCTTAGCAATTCACCATAAAGGCGGTTATCATGCATACGATGAACGTGACCTGCCCATCTTAGGCGTGCTCTTGAAATAAGCACCTCAATTGGAAGGCTGTTTGCTCTCCTGAGTACTTCCACGTTTGATATGTGATGGAATCAACGGATTTTCATCATACTTCTGAGGTGTCTTTGCTGAAAACGTTCTAATTCTTTCACATGACGACGGTAAGTGACCCAGCTTTCACATCCATATAGCAGTGTTGGAATGACAACTACTCTGTAGACAGCCATTTTCGTTGACAAAGCAAGGTCGTGGTTGTCAAATACTCTCTCTCTAAGTCCCCAGAGTGCTCTAGATGCAGCGTTAATTCTATTGCGAATCTCGCTGTCCATGTTTGCTTTGTCATTAACAACGTTACCTAAGTAATTGAACTGATCCACCACTTCAAGAGAATTTCCGTTAAGTGTAATGTCTATTTGGTTCACTTGATGAGGAGTTGACATAATCTTAGTCTTTCCAATGTTGATTTTAAGCCCCAAGGAATCATAGCTCTGGGCATACACATCTAAAAGTTCTTGAAGCTCTTCCGGCGTAGAGGCTAAAAGTGCACAGTCATCCGCATACTGGAGATCACAAATGAATCGTGTGCGTGTCTTCGTGAAAGCTCTAAAGCGCCCTATGTTAAAGAGACCGCCATCAAAACGGTATCTGAGACCTATTTCTCTGACTGTCAGTTTGTTGTCAACAATAATTGTTAGAGCAGTGGTAAACAAATTAAAAAGTAGGGGTGCCAGGACACATCCCTGCCTAACTCCAGTGAGGGTTTGGAAAGGTTCGGTTGCCTCATTATTATACATAACCTGGGCGTTGTTGTTTGTATGTAGATTGCGACATACTTCCACAAATTTTCTAGGGATACCTAAGCGGAACATAATTTTTCAGAGCACTTCCCTGTTCACCGAGTCAAACGCCTTGGTTAAATCAATGAAGGCCATGTGAATGTTCGAGTGCTTTTTCTTGAAGCTGTTTAAGTATGAAGATTAAATCCGATGTGCCTCGGTTTGGTCTAAAGCCACTCTGTGTTTCAGGAAGTAACTTTTCCATAACAGGTGTTAGCCTATTTGCCATCGCTTTAGTGAGTATCTTCCCTCCAACAGCCAGGAGAGCTATACCCCTGTAATTTCCACAGTCCGCAGCGCTCCCTTTGTTTTTGAAGAGGTTGATTAAAAGTGTATCACGAAACTCCTGCGGAGCTTGACCGCTTTCCCACACGACATCAAACAGTTTTTTTGAGGTAGGGTATGAGCTCTGACGACACAGCTTTAAAGATCTCAGCTGGGAGTGAGTCGGCGCCGGGAGATTTGTTATTTTTTAGCTGCCCAATGGCGGTTAAGATCTCTTCCGTTGTTAGTGGTTTATCTAAGTCTTCGAAGGTGTCATATTGAGGGATAAGATTTATAATATCGTGATCGGCTTGACTTTGCTGGTTAAGAATGTTAGAGTAGTGTTCTTTCCATCGGGCTCTTATTTCCTGGTCTTCTTTGAGGAGATTTCCATTTAAATCTTTAATAGGGCACATATTTTTCCGACTGGGGCCGTACACTGCTTTTACTCCTTGAAAGAAATTATCCATTAATACCATTAATACTTGGTACAATGACAAGTATTTACCTCTCAATGCCAGCAATTGGCAGAAAAACTAACACGTACGTGCTTAATTATGACGTTGACAACGAAAGTTTACAAAACCTGATTTCATCAAAGACCTTGGAGTTTATTTCGATCCAAAATTATCTGTCAGTAAACATGTAGAAATGATAACTGCTTCCGCTTTTAAAAGTATTGATTTCGTGATGCGTAACTATAAAGGTGTTAAAAATATTTTCACTCATGAGCTACTTTATGTGACCACCGTTAGATCTCGCCTTGAATACGAATCTGTTGTGTGGAGCCCAATTTACAAGTTCAATATTCTGTTACTACAACTAAAATGGAAAGTCTTCGAGTTCTGCATATTACCCGTCATGACCTATGGCCTTGAGTCTAGCACAAAACATTGCACACCGTCTACGGGTTTACCAAAAACCAATGGAACGTGTGATGCTGGGGATCAGATTGGAGGGAACTAGTCAGAAACGATGCCATCAGGGAGAACGAAAGGCGTTAAGAAACTGCCATTTTACCTTAGAATTGTTAGATATTGGGTTGATGATTCCACTGGTAAGGAGTTAACTCATTGAAGTGAATTATTAAATTTATTTTAGAATACAGATCATCAAAACTATAAAGGCTTTGATGGTCGAAGGACAAGATAATGATGAAGAACATACATACATAACAGAGTGGTCATCTGTATATGAGGAAAAACATCGAATTCTGGATGTACAAATGATTTACATCTAACAACCCACTACTGCTCTCGGTAAAAATCCTGAAGATGAAAGTATTTAAATGCTATTTTTCATCCAGATTTTGTCAAATTAGTTACAGAGAAAGAACGATTCGATTGGTTGCCATTTTTATCTTCTGGATGTGTACATAACGCTCTTTGCACCTAATGAAGCCGAAATGGCCCAAAGCTGAAGATTGGAGTCTGGCAAAACCTGGCAAAAGTAGAAGAACAATTAGCAAGTTCTAACCACTCAAATTTCCTGGGATGGATGGAGTATATGAAATTTTGCTCCCTACAAGGTTGGAGGTATTAATACCCTATATAAAATATTCAAACTTCGCTTGACCTGGAGATACATACAATAGATATGACGCACGATGAGAGTCGTTTACCTGCCAAAAATATGTATAATATTAGAATAAACGGCCCAAGTCATATAGGTCTACAAGCCCATATTTTTTCCTACTCAAAACGTCGGAATTGCTGTTGGACAGGTACGAAATATTTAAGAAAGAATCCTTTCTCCACGAGACTACAGTCGTCACTTTCACACTTAAAAGAGCCTAAAGCCTCCAGTGCGCAATATAGTGAAAATTTCAATTGCCTGTGAGGCGAAATGTAGACTTTTCTGACCAAAAATAATCTACAAATGATGATAACTTGGCTGATAAAACTCACGTCTAATACCACGCCAAAGGTTTCAACTTCCTCTTAAAAGAATGAATTTCTTAATTTAACTAGAGACGTTAATATAATTTTACCTTTATACCATGAAAATCATTGTTCTTTAAACTATTTATTGCCTTGCGGAGATTAAAACTAATATTTACAATGAAATATTGGACATGTTTGCGATGTGTTACTTGTAACTTATCAATCGTTCCTGGAAATCTTTGGGTTACCTAATCTCTGATTCATCTCATCAAGATCAACCTCTGGACCATTATTATTTTTTTTATTAGGTTTATATTTATCCATGGTAAATATGTTTTTGAGTACTTAACTTTTTCTTAATATCTATAATCCAGATAATAACTACCTACATTGTGTTAATTTAATTTGTTTCTTGTTAGCCTCTCTTGTGGACCATCAAATGATTTATCGGAGAAATATAGATCCAGAATTAACTGTATCTTCATTGCCTTCTAAGTCAAAAGAAAATCGTGAGATTACCTACGCAGTTCCGTTATTATTAATATTATTAGCTCACTTTAAATATGTTATAGACGATTTATATCAAAACTGAGAATACTTTTAGATATCAGTATTTACATCAATGGAAAGAAGAGTATAAAACAAGAAAATCCAAAGTTCTGAGAAAGGAAGATTTTTAATAAGAGAGAATAAGACGGCATACTATTGATGAAGATAGTATGTGTGCCAGTAAATGTGTTGGTATAATTTGGAGGGGGGGGCAAAATTCTATTAAGAGGGATATCAGCCATGTCTTTGCAATCACTAAAATCCTACGTATCTGTTTTTAAAGTTGAGGGTTTCATTATGGCGGCAAATTTAAAATGGCGGATTGACAAACTATTAAATTTACTATATCTTCCAAACCAATTATCCGATTTGAATATTTCTTTCTTAGTTAAACTCATAATTTTCCACTAGATTAAAGAGAGTCCTAATATTTTTCCGAAACATTGAAAATAAAGGAGATTGATACTAAAATGTAAAGAACAGCTTAATTTTTTTCGATAAAGTGGTCTGTATATTTTTTGTTTTTAAATTTTGAAAAAAGTTTTTGAATAGTATATGTAGCTTAATACTTTGTCTACAAAACGTTTTTTCAATAAATTAAAAATTTGTTTTTAAAAGTGAGATATTTCCATTTAATTGAAATCATCAACACTATATTGGGTTTGTACCAATACTTAATATCCGAACGTTTGGTTGAAAACGAAATCCCCAAATTGTCATACCATTATAAATGTATATCGGTCTTTACACTCAAGAAAAACCTGGAAAAAATTGAGAAAAATTTAGAAAATTTTTCATTAACGTCTGAAGAAGGAATAAGCATCTCTCGGAATATAAATTCCAACCCAACATTATATAATATCCTTAACTATGGGACAGATAGTAAATGTACTGATATTGTCTTTGACATATATCGTAATAATTCCATTAAATCCATAGAATACTCGAAGAGAAGTTCAGATGGTGGTATAAGTTTTAATAACATCAAAAATGGCCATGAGAATATTAACTGGAGACGACTTTTACGAAGTAACGAGAGCAAAAACAAATTGTGAAAATTTTTGGTGGAGAGTTATAAAAAAGAAAAATTTTGAAATCGACTTGGTGAAAAGGAAATTTATGCCACATTTGAGTAGCTTTGTGTCAGGATAACCAGTAGTTTTTAAAAAATATATTGAAGATCTTGCTTGTTCACATGAGGAAGCAGATACGCGAAGAGTTTACTGCTTTTCAAATGACACTGATGTGCTAGCCATCTCTCTTGGTTTAAGTGCATTTATGGTGCATTTATTTATCGTAAAAGGTATGAAACGCCGGATGAAGATGATTGACGTTAAAAAGCTTGCTTCAGCTTTAGGAGCAGGGGTCACAACAGCTCATATTGGTTTTCACTCTTGGTCTGGTTGTGACTCCGTAAGTGCTATGTCCGGCCAAGGTAAGAAAAAAAGCTATAAATTAGTTTGTGAGAACAAAGAATACATTAGTATGTTTGCAAATTGAAAAGTTTCGCAGGGAAAAAATAAAATTGAAAAGTTAATGAACTTCGTCATCCAATATTTCGGACTAAAAAAGGGCAAAGGGCAAGTAGATAAAGTCGAGGCAAGAATTCAAGCGATTCACGTCACGAGTGATCTCATTAAAGAAATGTTAATACTAACATAATTTTTAATCATTAATTACGTTAAAAAGAGTAATTCTTGACACCCGGTTATTAAGCTTTTTTCAGAAATATGTACAGTTTAATGGGGCTTCATGATTCTTAGCAATATTGTCTTATTTATAGAATCGATCTGTGACGTGCATCGCTTGAATTCTTGCCTCGACTATAGCACTCAGTTGCCTCCATGCGAAGATTGTTTAATGCAACATACACTTCGAGCAAACTACCAAGAAACCATTTGGAAACGATGTCTTGAAAACATTTTTGCCACTACCAGAACCCACTAGGTTTGGATGAGCTTTCCATTCAGTGGATGCTTTAGTCACCAGCTCCAGAATCAGTTTTCTTAGAACTTTGTTGAGAGTGCAATAAAAAATGTCAACTTCCAGCCTTCTCTTGTTTAAAAAATCAGTTTAAGTGAACAATTGGTTGCAAGTGCAAGGCAGGTTATGACAATACAATACCTCGCCACCCTCGACGAAGAAGAAGCAGAACATTTTGAAGAGTTCGAAAATTATGATAGCGACGATTCGCGTACCAGCAATATCTAATATTTTTTCGTTTTAGAATATGGTTTTAACGTCTTATTTGTTATGAGTTATTATTTTGTTGTGTTTAATACATATTTAATAATTTTTTTTATGAATTATTCTTATTTCTTAAAAAATCTTTCGATTGAATTTCAAAATAAACTGATCGTAAAAATAACATAAAATGATTAAAAATATCATGTTATGAAATCTAAAAATTCATTACTTTCAATACGCAATAATGAAGATTGCCAATTAGAAACATGTTTCTGACAAATATTGACCATAACTCGCTTAGAAATAAAGATATTACATTTATTCAAAAAACAGATTGTGCACTAAACATTATGCTACATACTTAATATGAAGAGTTTTTTTCAAAAATTAAAAACAATAAAAATAAAGGTTACATTGTGGAAAAATTTTTAAATTTTTAGTCTACATTTTTGTTATTTTCAATGTTTCGGAAAAATATTAGGACACCTCTTTAATTTAGTGGAAAATTGTGATTTTAACTAAAAAAAAAATATTCAAATTGGACAATTGGTTTGGAAGATATATTGAATTTAATTATTTGTTTTATAATAATAATAATAATAATAATAAATAATAAATACACCACAGGTAATGACGACCCCCTTTATCCCGGAAGGCTCTAGAAGAGCCTTGTGTGGGAGGGGGCTACACATTTAGAGACAAGTTACACACACCCAATATCCGTGTATAGTGGAAAAATCCCTCTCACAGTATTTTCCACTGCCACGGCCGGGGATCGAACCCGGAACTTTTGGGTGAGAGGCAAGTGCGCTTACCTCTAACTAATTTAAAATCCCTCCAAATATTATCAAGCCACCCCAAATTGTACCAAATTTGTAAAATAAGGATGTTGGCACACGGACTAATACGGCTTTATCTTCTAATTATTTAATCAATATCAATTTTATTTCAAGGTTGCTTTTGTTATGGGATTATCGGGAGTTCTCATTTTGCCTAAATTATGAGGGAGGCATAACAAAGTCTTGCTTAAACAAGACATCAACATTTCTTTGTTACTGTTTTGGACCCATAAGTACAAACACAAAGACAAAAAGAAGTGTAGAAATACCAATTTGTGACATGGATAAATAGAAACAGAGATAAAAACAAAGCTAAGTTTAAATTTATGCAATCAATCTTTTTATCTCAACTACATTGCAGTGGAAAATATCAAACCGGTCTTGAAGATTATTACAATTTTCACACATTTTAAATAGTGGCGAGACTTTCAGAACGTTAGCTCTGGAATTCGGCAGATAGAATATTGAGTTCTGCCTAGAACTAGGTCTAGGTATTCGAAAAACTGAGTAGAGGTGAGATGTAAGTATAAATCTAATTGGTTGGCCACTGTCGTTTTTCTGTTCCATGACCTATGGCATACTGATAAGAACTAATAAGTTCGAAACCGGTCTACGTCTGGTCTGGTCAGGGAGTTGACAAATGATATTTTCTACCATTATTTCATTATTTGTAAGGTATAATTCAACGCAGGTTGGGGTATTTGCCCACTGCGTAGTTGTTTCCTGCAAATCATATATTATAGGTATTCGAAAATTTAATAAGTTCAATATAGCGCCGTAATCTGTTATATTGCAATACTTTAAAAATAAATATTTGCTGTGTTATAGTTCTGCGTGTTGCTAGGCTCGAAAATGAAAATTTATTTAAAAGGGCACTATGAGGAAAACCAATAGCAGGGTAAACACCATCTTCCTTATAGCATAATGTTTTTAAGAAAGTTTTGTATATGTATGTTGTTACAGTGAGGAGACCAAATAATTGACCAATATTCCAATTTGGATCGAACAAAAGATCAATGTAGTAGTTTCAGTGTGTTAATGTCATTAAAGTCGTGGGAACGCCTCATTATAAATCCGAGTGTTCTAATGTTGATGGATGTGTAAACACTGAATTTTCTAAGCAATAATTAATTTCGATATATTGACGCTTGTTAGTAAATGTAAGACCATTAAATTTACGTATATTTAACTGCAATTTGTTTAAGTTACACCATTCACTGATTTTATCTAGCGCAGTTTGTAAAGCCACACAATCACTTTCATCATTTATTTTATTGTACAATTTCATATCGTCAACATATAAAAGATATTCAACTGCAACGTCATTAATGAAGATGTTAAGAATAATGGGCCTAACACAGATCCTTGAGGTACACCTGAAGAAGATATAAATTCAGCAGATCATATGGTGGTGTCTATTTTCCAGATACCATTTGAAAAGAAGCAACAAATTTCTTGAGAAGCCAAACTTCTGAAACTTTGAACATAGAATTTCATGATCAACTCTATCAAATGCTTTAGTGAAGTCTGTGTAAATTACATCAGCTTGTGAGTTGTGAGTTAATTAGCATCAGATATATACTGGGTTATACAGAGTACTAGTATATCAAGACGCTACTTATTTCGGTCTCATAACGAATTGCGATTTACGATGCGTGTTATCTTTCTCTTTCCATCGCGGTATCACTGGGTCTTGCAGAGCTATAACGCATTGAATATGTAAAAATTTTGAGGCCAATGTGTATAGGTTAGATATTTGCTATCACGACATTACCGACTTCGATTTCATTGGCAGATTGTGTTTTAGAGCGAATTATTCCAATGACGTCATAAGAATAAAGATTCAAAATGTTTCCCACTTATGAACCTTTAAAAATCGGGAAAATTTACTGAGTTTAGATTTACAAATGCTGTCGACTAAAAAAATAAAATTGTATAGGACATGCCCATTCAACTACACAGAAGAAAGTTGTTACAAATCATCAAGGCAGCAGAGATTCAATGGTAGTTTAAAATGTATCAACATTACTAAAATACGACGAAAATTAACATACCTTGTCACTATAATTAAAGTTAACATGCTAATTGGTATGGAGTAATTAATATATTACAGCAAATTAAATATTGTTTACAAAAGTAAAGGTAAAGAGGAAAAGGAAACAATTTTTGATCCCATGGAATAAAAAAGAGTGACCTGCACATTTTTGTTACGGGGAAATGAGTTCATCTATTAATAACCTGCCATGCGTAGATGAGGCTGTGTAGTTGACATTATCTATTAGTAGTAAAATCTGTTCATCTTTGGCGATACCATTTGCTTATTTACTAAAGAATAAATTCGAGTATTTTATCCACCCAATTTTCATTACCTTTGATACTTGAATAGTTACTTCGACGATCCGTTATTTGAGTATTCCTAATGCAACAGGATAAGACGGGAGATAATGTTGAATTTCATAGGATTAAAATCTGCTTCATTGACTTGCTTTGATTTCTAACTCTTATTCTTGTATAGTAATGTTTTCTTTAAGTTCAGTAACTAACCATGAATGAATGTATAATTTCACTATGATTGTATTTGCGCCAATTTATCCTACTCCATTATTAAGCTATGTAGATAAATCTATCTGTAACGTAATATCGGTATAAAAATAAATACCTTTTTCACTTATTTCTGTAAACATTATGATGCTACTACATAAAAGTTTATAAACATTTTATAATAACATAGGTGTGTCACTACATAGGAGCTCATCGTATCTCTATGGCATATTTATTTATAAATATTAGCAGATAACAATTGATATAATCCGATCGTTTTGCCCATATTTACAAATATAAATTTTTTCGTATATATTCTACTACAGAAGCTACTAAATATTAAAAATTTAATAACGCAAGCCTGTCCGTTTCTAACCAGATTTATCGCCTTCTTTCTGTACTCAGTGTAATTTCTACTTCTCTATCCACTTAGGTCAGTGTTTGGATACATATAATGAGAAAACAAGAAAGTAGTTTTAAGTTGCACATAATAAAATGTTGCAATCATTGAACGGAGGATCAATTTTATAACTAAAGAATGAATTGTATTTTTCTGTTATTCTAATGATTTATCTAAAAATGTTAATAAGAGTGTTGGAATTGGTAAAGTTTAATTTTTTGGAATGTATAATTATGAAAACAGGTTTCTACTCAGCAATTTACTAAACGTCTTGTTGAATTTATCGACAGCTATAGTAGTATAATGACCTGCATCACTTAAACTATAGTAATTTTAATTTAATGATTAATTTCGAGAGGTCAACAAAGAACACTATCAAAGGTACCTTAACTCTATGTCTTTGATCAGATTATTGCTACTGTTAAAGATAAAAACGAGAAGTTGGGGTATGGCCGACTGCGATTACATTTTGCTTAAATAAGACATATTTCACTTTTACGTTGTATTACTGAGGTTCCTTAAAATCTGAGAGAGACATTTGTATAAAGGATGTCCGAGAATAAAGTTCGAGAAAAAGGATATATTCTACAAATTTTCACCAAAATTGCATTTTCTTTAAATAATCACCCGAGGAACCATCTTCAAAGTTAAGAATAGAAAAAAATTCAAAGCAAAAAATGATGGGCATTTTAAACTGGAGGCTCCCTAATCTGTAAACCCTGGTCGTTGCCCCGCGTTTTCATCAACACCTAACGATTTCTTACGATAACATTACTATATATACTACTCGATTTACTACGACATTTCATCCCTCTAGTGGTGGTAGAGTTTATGATAATCAAAAAAAAATAATTTATACCATTCCGTGTATGTTAGAAAGCATTTCGGGACCCCCATACTTATATGTGAACCTATCTTCACATTTTTGCGTATAGAACCACCCGCCGAAATATCCGAACGTTGTTTTCGAACATCCTGTATAATAATAATACTAATAATAATAAATGTCTTTATTTATGACTATAACAAGAACAAAATCCGTTATTATATATGGCAAGGCTAAAAACCAGAAATCTCAAGGAGTTGACTTACAAGTGCTCTTCCACTCAACCCTTGTCTTTGTTAGATATATAGCACAATGAAAATATATAATATATATTTAGATAACCTAAATTAAGTGTAATGATAAGCAAAATTGACAAAAATAAAATAAGAATAAGAACAAAAAAAAATAACAAATACAAAATATAGTTAATTAGATGGAATCTGCGGTAGGTTCTTGATGAAACATACTAAATAGAATAATTATAAATATTCAAAAGAATAGTTACAATACGCACTTGTTTATCAAAGAGTCTTAAACTCTTAAGACTCTATGATAATGGTCTTAAACTTATATATTTTCTTAGAGTATACGCTGAAATATGTTTCTTAAATTTAGTTAAATTATAATTCTTATACTGGTCCGGCAGCATTATAAAATTTGTAAATGTTGAATTTAAAACTTCGCTCAAATAAGGCAGTGTAGCATTAGGAGGGGATAGAGCCTCTTCTTCTAATGTTAATGTTATGAACATCACCCCGAAAAAAGATTTTGCCATATAGATAGACGGTAGTCTAGTTACAATTATATTAGGAAGAGTCTCGGGGTCCGCAAATTGCGTATCTTTATCCTGTTCACTTGGAGTCCGCAAATGTAAAATATACGGGCAGTTTGCGGACCTTTATTCTGTAGGTTACAATTCCGCAACTTGCGTTCCCGTGTTCAAGGTCCTCAAATAGCGGACAACTATCTTATTTTTGTAGGGATCCGAAAATCATAACCCTACTTTTTACAACTTGATGTGTGTTGTGTACTCATAGTGTTGTAGGTAAAAGACTTATGGACCATTAAGGACCGGTTTATCAATAAAGGGTTAACACTTAACTATAGGATAAATGTCAAACGAAATAATGGGTATCTATTGTTTTGTTTGACAATTATCCTTTGGTTACGAGTTAACCTTCCATTGATAAACCGTCCTTAAATGAGGTAATAGTTCAGTTCAGTGACGTCTGTGAAAATGGCTAAAATTTAATAGAGTTTTTTGCTAAAATTTTTGGTTTTGCCGTAAAAGGCGATTTTAAGTTGGGGGAGTAAGGTTTTTGTTGCTAAAAATGCAAAAAGTTGCAAAATATTTGATTGGAAATATTCACTAAAGAACCTAACCTAACCTTTGAATGGAAATATTAGGAATGGAAATAAGTTAGTATAGGTTAGGTTCTTGTGCTTTTATCTTCAGATAAACAATTCAGGTTGTGAATTTGTATGTAATTCGTTAACAAATAAACAATTTGTAAATGTATTTTAACTTTTACATTTTTAGGCTTCCGTACCTTAAAAGGAAATATGGAACCCTTATAAGATCATTCTCGTGTCCGTCGGTCACAGAGGTTTTTCTCGAAAACTATGTAACGTAGGAATTTGAAATCTGATATAATGTCTCTAATTCAGGTACGCAATTTGTGGACCCCGAGACTCTTCCATTATTTTATGATACAGACTCGGAGTATATACTTCGCGGTTATCTTTCATATTAAGCCATCGTAGTACTTTTAATTTATGTGACACTTCATCATATTTTCTTATGCCAAATATGAATATAATACAAGAATTTTGTACTCTTTGTATTCTATTTATTGAGTCACTATCAAGACAAGGGCCATGGACAGGTGCATAAACTAAAAACTGTGACAGAACCAGCGTTTCACAAAGCATTTTCCTTGTATCTTGATTTAGGCTTGATGCGGACACAATAATCTTAGAGTCCCATATGCCCTCTGGATGTTTTTAGACGTTTGAACTCGAAATTGTAATTGTTGATCTATAATTAGACCTCAATTTTTAGTAGTGGTGGATAGTGGTATGCGAGTTCCGTTAGTATTAACATTTAAGATTTCCGATAATGCTATATAGTCCGCCTCTTTACCAAACACAATAAGCGCCGATTTATTTGAATTAAGAATTAGAGAATGCTCTGCAGAAATGCTAGATAATGCTTCTAAATCTTTATTTATCTTGCGCTCTGCTGTTTCATAATCTTTGACATAAATGGTTTATCTGATCTGAATGTCATTAGCATAAACACGCATAGTGCAGTGCTCAAGATATTCAGTGAATTGACTAGTATAGATTGTGAACAGTAGAGGTGCTAAGACGGATCCTTGAGGAACACCTGATAGTACATACCTAGGACCTGGAAGTTCGCGTTTCAACCTAACACATTGAATACGTCCCTTTAAATATGATTTTAACAAATCTGCGTTCTCGATACATATTCCGCATGACTTCAGAATGGCCAGCAAACTATTGTGATTGATTGTATCAAAAGCTTTGCTCAAATCTAGTAGAGCCAAAGCTGTACATTTTCTACAATCGGCAGCATGAATGATATCATCTGTGATATTTAATAGAGCAGTTGTACAACTATGGCCTGATCTAAAAATCCTTATTGTATATCCTGTCTTATTATAATAGTCTACAAATATCATACATTGTCGCTTTGTATTTGGGATTAATAAACAAATTTAATAACATATGTCAAAAAATTATTATAACATATAGTTTATATAAAACATAACTTACACACTTCTGGTTAAGACAGCTATATTTATTTAAAAAACATCTAAATATAAATATGGATAACAAAAAATTGAAAACTGCCGCAAACGATGTTTTAGAACTGTACCCGATCATAATTAGTTAAGGATATTACTTTTCACTTGGCAGATTTACGCAGTGGCGTATCGGGGGCCATGAACCCGTGGGTCCTTAAAATAATTGCGATTTTCTACAAGGGCTTGTAAAAATATGTGGTTAGCGAAAGGCGCGTCGAGTAGCGTGTTAGAGTGTGGTGTTCAAAGGTTTTGGCATTTTGTAAAAGTGATTTTTAAATAGCAAAGATATTGATTTGTGAAAAACGAACATACGAAAACGCCACCACCGCCAGAACCTGGACTTATTGTAGGATCGTTTCCTTAAACAAGACTACGTACCATAAAAATTGAAGCAGGTCTGTTATTACTGTTAAAATAATAAAAAGGCGCATTGAAATTTATAGCAGAGATCTGAGGCATGTTGAAAATAAAGTTTGCATTCCCTCTCACAAAAATTCATCTTTTAGATCTTCCTTCTCATTCATAGCAGCATAGACTCATTACGAGGAGTCAACCACTGACCAGAAATTTGTACACATATTCCAGGAATACTGTATTCTCGAAGTATTTCCGAGAGTACTGAGTGTTTCCGAATATTCCTACTGTATTCCTTAACATTTGTACACCTAGGGATTTGCGGTAGTGGTTGACCCCTCGACATATCCTCAGTCTCGTCCCAATCCTATCAAGTTCACATTTATTCAAATTTTGCAAACCTGTTAATTAGACAATTATAAATACAAAGTGCACATCCAATACATTTATTATTTTAAACTCGATTTTAAAACATATATACAGTGTGACTCATTTGAAAGCGGGGACACCCCCACAAAATTTTTATTTGCCATCCGAATTTTTTTTTTGGAATGTAGAGCATGGGAAACTACACTTCTGGATAGTGTCACATTTTTTTAACAAAATAAAAAGAAATATTGCGTGTTAATAATTTTGCGAATAAAGTAAAAATCACATTGTTCTTATTATTTTATCTATTCTTATCAAGTAATCCATGGAATAGAAATTAGAAAACAACTGGAAAAAGTATTTTTGTTGGTAGCAATATTTAACAAAATTATTGGAATGCCAGAATCTTGGTTAGAATATAAAATAAACGCTAATTATATTTTTCTTTCTTCCACCAATCCGCCATTTTTTTCGCAACATTTATCCTTTTTCGTTCATCCGCGGTTACTTTTCTGGATTATTCTTGGGTAACAGCGGCACATGCTTCAATTATTGTAGCACGTAGTTCGTCAATTGACTGCAGTCTTGACCTGTAAACTACTTGCTTTAGTGTATCCCACAGGAAAAAGTTGAGTAGCGTCAAATCCGGGGATCTTGGCGGCCACTCAATAAGAGGACTATTTCATCTATCCATCAATTTTCAAAATTTGTATTCAGTCAACCCCTTACCACTACTGCTTTATGCACAATCCATCTAATTGAAATTTTAAATTCTGACGCGTTTGAATTGGTAGTCATTTCAAACTCATTTTCCAGGAAGTTTACAAATACATTCTACAATCACGTAGTCCTCACCACTCATTTATTTTTTCTGAGTACTGCCTCTTTGCGTTTATGATTCAATTCAGATTTTCTGCAGACCAGTATCGTGAATTTTGAGACAACACCACTCCATTTGTTGTAAATGTAGCTTCGTCACTGAACAACATTTTGTTGTTTAGATATTTTCCCTGGGCCCACAAACAGAATTCCAATCTTCTTTCCACATCTCTCTGTTCCAGAGTATGTAAAATTTTCAGCTAAAATGGTTTTTATTTTCTTTTTTAACTTAACACCGAAACCAATTGACCTATCTCGGTCAAATATGATATTTAGAGTCCTCTTACAACCATTTCCAGATATTTTGTATTTTTCACCTACCCCGAGACCTTACCCTTAAAATAGGGTAGTTCACTAGGGAAAAATTTTTTTCTCAATGACGGCTTTAACAAATTTAAAGAGTATAATCATCATACTACTATTTTGAAAGGTCTTTAGACTGAAAATATTTATTTACTATATCGAAACTTTAACACAATAACATTAAGCGCCGAGATAAGCACAAACAACCACTAAGAGAGACTACGTGCCGACGCATATCTTATTGCCTTCTTGAGAAGTATTCCGGAGTATCCCTGAGTATTGTGGGAGTATTCCCGTGTATTGCGGAGTATTCCTGAGCATTCCCGTGGTATTCCTGAAAATTTGTACACGTATTTCCGGCAGTGGTTGACCCCTTCACTCATTATTAGTAATCTGCAGATTCAGTTGTACAATATGTGGCAACCGCAGAACAGATTAATGGAAGAATCAATCTTAGAACTAAAAAATAGATAATTTAAAAATTACACAGTTCAGATCAAACACTGGTATCAAATTCTGTTGTCATTAACAACTCAACCTTTCGTCATATTATTTTCCATAATTTTTATAGTGATTACTAATAAATTCATTCATTCCGAGTTTAATAGTCTCTAATAATATTGGTATCTTTTTTTATTGTAATTTTATTCATTGCCTCCCTGATATCATACCCTCCCATCTTGAATATTAAAATTCTACAGTTCTTATCTTGGATACAAGTTCTTCATCTTGCATCCGAGCGGAGTTGTATTTATAGATGTAAACAAATTGACCGGCCGGTAACCGGTGAACAAATCTAAATTTTTATCTTTACTTCTAATGAAAGAATCCCAGGTGTGAGTGCCTTAGACCACCTACACTCAATAGGTCCAACATGAGATAAGTTGACAATAATTTTTATACATTAGAACATGCAAATTAGACATATTTGTACACACATCATAAGTATAGCATTAAAATTAAAATGGCATAGACGATTCTGTCATTCATATGATTTGACTTTGCCATGATCTTCCCACAACAATAGCCGTAGTAGTAAAAGGCCTTTATATTTCACTACGAATAAATATTTCTTGAGATATTTCCACTTACCAAGGAATGTAAATCCAAAATAACTACCACAATGCACACAAAAGAACAAAAATCACAAAATATCCACAATAGTCACTCAACCACTAAAATAGAACACATTACGAATTCAGAACGATCTATATATATCCCTCACAGGTTCTAAAATTAGGTATGATTTTAAAATCGAAATTTTCGCATGAAAACACGATAATATGCGTTCCTTTATCAATGCCTGTCCTGTGCATACGCACGTCGTTCGACACGATCTCGATTGCAACTGTCGAAATAAAACGGGTTTCAGGCTTTCCTATATTAGAAAGCTCTTTGGGCGGTCCCACAAGGTAAGTAACCAAGGCATCATGGGCGGAGTGAATGGCGGATGCGTCCAATCAAAGCGAGGTGCTTCAATTGGCATGCTTGAAGTGTTTGTTGCTGTGAGGTGCTAATTTGTTGTTATCTACTGAATGTGATATCTGTAGGGGTTATATCTTATGGAGATGCTACTTTGGACTCTAGTAACAAGGTAAAATGAGAATAGTCTTTTTTTGGGTGTTTAACATACCTAATAGTTACACCCTTTATCTTTATGAGTACTGGATATACAGGTAGCAGTTACTGAGGTAACTTACTTGCTTATGTTGATCAGAAGTGTTTTAGCTATTTTTTATTGATTTGAAATATAGTAATCTAGCTCATTAACTATATTCAATAATGTGGTCATATGAAAAATATTTTTGTTGTCTTTGTTAAATTGTAACTAGCTCTATTTGTTTCATCAATTGGGAGGGCAAATACAGGTTGTTCATTTTACTAGGGCCAATTAGGATATCTCAGTGAATATGAATCGTAGGTACAGTTTTGAGTCCCTTTATTTCTGTTACTATTGAAGACAAAAAAAGGTTTTGTAAATAAAGTTCTGGGATTGTGTAGGTATATATATTTTTTAAATGCAATTAAAAAAATTACTTGCATGGGTCATTTGATATAACAATGAAGATTATTTTTTAAATGGAAAACCCTGTGCATTTTTGCTTATTCTTTTAGATATTTAGATGACCGCTGCTAACACTCTTGAAGCCTAAAGTTTTTCATCACTCCAACATTTGAATTGGGATTGCGTTAATTTCTGCCCGAATATTATATTTTAGTTGTTTCAAAGTTTGCGGTCGATTAGAAAACACTTTTGACTTGAGCAAAAAGTTGCGCGTTAGATCGTATTGATATAGCCTAAGGTATGTCGGTTTTTAACAGCTTTTCGTGGTGTAGGAGTTAGATTATCTGTTTATCACACGTAAGGTCGAGGACAAGCGGCGATGACAGACGCGCAAAAAACGACCAACTTAGCTTCCCATTTCGAAAATATACACAATAACAATATACCAAATAACTTAGAATACGACCGCATCGAAAATGACATTGACGAAATCATTGGTCATGACGTACAACTGACAAAAAGAGAATTTCTGAAGGCAATGACCAAGCTCTCGGAATAGCAGACACTGTCAATAACTTACCGAACAACAAAGCCTCGGGAAAAAACGGCGTCGTGTACAAACTGCTCAAATATCTCCCAAGGAAAGTTATTGTGCAGTTAACATACATCGTTAACGCGATCCTGCGGCTGTAACACTGGCCTAGCCAGTGGAAATGCGCCTTGGTCGTGCCCATCCTTAAGCCAAACAAGAACGCAAAGTTCGCCGGCAGCTACAGGCCCATCTCGTTACTGTCGGCGATTTCCAAGTTGGTGGAGAAACTCGTCTTGGTCAGACTCGACGCTGTTCAGGAGGAGTTCCACATAGATGATGAATCCCAGTTTGGCTTCAGGAAGGGCAGAAGCACGGTGCAGCAAGTCGTTAGGATAGTTAACGATGGCAAAGTACAATACAACCACCAATGAAGAGCACCACCATGGTGCTCCTCGATATTGAGAAGGCATTTGACACCGTCTGGATCCCAGGGTTACTATACAAAATGCATGACTACAACTTTCCGACTTATTTCATCAAACTCATTCACTTATTCTTGACAGGCAGATCCCTGCAGGTCCGAGTAAATAACAAACTATCAGCACGGCGGGACATTCACGCGGGTGTCCCGCAAGGATCGTGCCTGTCACCAAAGTTGTACAACCTGTACGTCTCTGACTTCCCAGAGTTCTCGAATACGAAGCTGGCCATTTACGTCGACGACACAGCCATGTATACGTATTCCCATAACGCGCAAGCAGTAAATATGCTACTCAAAGCGCACATGGCCCATACCACGGCATGTTACGACCACTGGAAGATTCGGGTAAACGCTCAGAAATCGGAGGCGATAGTCTTCACGCGCCGATTTACTGAAAATAGAATCCTAACACCAATCTCGATCCGGGGAAACCAATTTCCAACCAAGAGGTGCGTGGAGTACTTGGGGGGGTCAGACTGGACCAGCGACTGACGTTCAATACGCACATTAATGAGACAGTACGAACGGTCTACTCTCTGTACAGGAGTCAATATCCGCTCATGGTCTGGGATAGCAGACTTAACCGACAAAACAAAAAATTATTGTACACTATAGTGGTCAGGCACGTTGCAACGACATAACCCCGATAGCGGACTACGTCTAGCAAATCTCCCAAAACTTCTAACTGTTAAAATGACACACTCAAACGAAAATTAAACTTCTGACAGTTAATAAATAAACAATTACAATTTTTCCATGGCTAACGAGCGTTAAAATTCAGAACTTAACTTAAGCGGTTAGCAATCCCGTTTTCCGTGCTAGAGTTTCCAGATCGAATCTCGAACGGGGCTCAACTTTTTTCTATTTATTATTTTGCAAGTAATGTGGTAAGTAAGATTAAAAATGTAAATAATGCATCCAAGAGATAGACAGTACCGAGCAAGAATTTTTCAATTATTTTAATTCAAATTTCTCAATTTAAAATAAATTACGGTAAAATCGGAAGTGCTACTAAAAAAATTTCCCTCCAATAAACAATTCTCCTATAGCAGGCAAAGAAGTTACCAAGAACCTACATCTGAAAACCAAGATTAAAAAACTATCAACAATTAAAAAATTTTCAACACTTCAAAGTTAGACAATAAAATTAAAATGTACTCAAAAACTACTGCAGGTCGCTTTTTGGAATAAGAACAATAGGGTTTTCCCAGAAAAAAATTATTGCTGAAATACTTAACTCACGTAAAAAAATGATTTATGGCATATTTATTATCTTATTAATTTTACTAATAGTAACAAAAAAGAACTTGAAATTTGAAAAATAGTGGGTTCATTTTAAACAGCCATAAATTGACGCGTTGTGACGTCAACACCCTGAAATCCAATCACAGAGGTTGTCTCTGTTCAAGATTGTTTATTAATCTTGGTCTCTGTTAACATAACATAACCTCTATTTATTGACAGCACTCAGCACTTTTCTACTTTAGGTAAATTATCGGCGGCACCTTTAACATATCCCTCTTCCACTTGATTTCATTTTGATTGTAGAATTAATAAAACATAAACCAGAAATTGATAAAATAATATTTTCACTCCAAACAATACAAACATAAAAATATAAATTTAACGTTTTAGGTTAGTCATCTGATGTGTAATGTAGGTGAAGATTAAACCTAAACTACAGTACAAAATATTAACGTCCGACGCTTTCACGAATAACTTGTGCGGCATTTATCTGGATTCACAGTTAGAATCTATTACAAACTAATTATATCCATAATCTTATTGGTTTTCCGGGTAGATACGTAATTCTGGCGCGTAAAAATGCCCGTTTTAAAATGCAGTGAAATTATCAGCAAGTTGTTTTAACGATATTTTCTTAGAAATAATTCTTATTAGAAAAGTAAATTGTTGTAAATTAATAAAATGTTTTATTATATCATTTTCACGACACAAATTGTTAAAATAAAATTAGTGGGAAAACCCTATTTTGCTTGAAATTTAATTCTCAATCGAATACATGTGTTTGAAAAAACATATGCCATCCTTGATCGAAAAATATTTTTAAACTGCAGCGCTATTGTAAACGATCCATATTTTCGCGTCTAAAGGACTTTTATTATATTTTCCAAAAATGAATATTAAATGTTCACAAAGAAGGGTTCAAAACGACTGTTTCAGATGGAGAATATCTATACTTACTGTTCGTACTGATGGTACCAATTGGACGTCGTAACACTATAAATCTAACACAATAAATACTAACACTTTCTTAAATTTAAACCTAAAAAGGAATTTTGAAAACACAAGAAAAAGACAATATAAAGTTCAAAAAATGTATATTAAATCTCTTTAAAAAATCATGTTTTACAAAAACGTTCAAGAAAAATGTATTGACAAACCATAGTCTGGCCCGTGTACAACACATAGTGAGGAACGGGACGGGACGGGACGGGACTCATAACGTGCCAACTACCATCCAATCTGCGGTTTATAGCTAACGATTACACAAATAGATTCAAGAAAAGTTCGATGTTAATAAATTTTTGGTGGGCTTTTGCTTGCCTGTCTATTGACGCATTTTTAGTTCAATATCAATTTAAAGCTTAAAAATGCTTGAATCACAACGACTTTGAATTATATTCTGCAATTATAGATTCATACGTTCAGGCAAGGCGGTCCCATGCACGTTCTGAGTACATGGTAAAGATACTTTTCTGACACCGAATCACTGAGAAACCGGTTTAGGGCTAATCCCGTTAAAATCCATCATTTTCCCGTCACGCCGACTGCTAGAAAATGAATGGTCGCCCTTGTCGCTAAAGGCTATTTTTGTTAAAACTCTCGAAATGCCTTGACTAGAGACTGGATTAACTTGTCCTCATATTTAACACAACGCATGAGTTGCAGTGCTGCACAACGTGGATTCGTAATAGGATTTTTAATTTTAAAATTTCGATTTTCGATTTTTGTTACACTTTCTAAATTCTGGTGGTCGAGGCGACATTACGTCCCCGTGCAGCGACATTTACTACACTTTCTAAAATTACACTCCTTGATGCGTTTGTGATATTGTTAAAGAACGCTATAACCCCGATATACTTTTCGACGTTGTAACAAAATCCGACTTAGGAAATATTTCGTAAGAAAAGCGTGCTTCACGTAAAAACGCCGTGGAGGAGGTTTTTAATTCTTGGAAATATATTTTTGCTCTTCGGAGCGTTTTTTATGCCAAATTTTCGCTAACTCTTCGAGGAGCGTTAATTTGGTAAGTGTAGTAAATGTCGCTGCACAGGGACGTAATGTCGCCCCGACCACCCAATTTTAGAAAGTATAATAAAATTGGACTTGAACTTCCAAATTTCCAAGATTAAAAACCCTTTTACGAATCCACGTTGTCAAGCACTGCAACTCTTACGAGGTATTGAATATGAGGACAAGTTAGTCCAACGACTATTCAAAGTATATCGGAAGTTATAGCGAAAATAGCCCTTAGCGACATGGGACCCCCATCATTTCCTAGCAGTCGGATTTGACGGGGAAATGATGTGTTTTGACGGGGTTTGCCCTAAACCGGTTCCTCAGTGATTCGGAGTCAAAAAAGTATCTATACCATGTACTCACACGTGCATGGGATCTGCCTTGCCTGAACGTAAAATTTGTTATTGCATAATACAAACGAAGTAGATACGCTTCAAGCAATTTTAAGCTCCGAGGAGCGACCAAAATTTATGTGAATTAATAAATACGTTTATAAAGACAGGCAAGCATAAGCCCACCAAAATTTCAGTTACATGAACTGATCCTTGAATCTTTTTGTGCATCGTTAGCTTTTCAAACTGCATATTGGATGGTAGTTGGTACCGTATGAATCGTCCCGTTCCTCACCATGTGTTGTACACGGGTCAGACCATTGTTTGTTAACATTTTCTCTGAAGAAGTTGTTGTAAAAAACATAAATTTTTTAAAGATTTAATATACATTTTTTGAACTTTATATTGTCTTTTACTTGTGTTTTCTAACAAAATTTCCCTTTCAGATTTAAATTTTAAGAGAGTGTAAAACAGACAGTGTTAGATTTATAGTGTTACGACGTCTTCCAATTAGTACCATCAGAGCCGCAGTTAAGCATAAACGACAGTAAGTATGATTTATCCATTAATCTCCGTCTGAAACAGTCACTTGAACCCTAAAAATTTTGTGAACGTAATATTTTTATTTAGTATTTAGAAAAGGTTGAGGAAAAAGAAAATTAATTTTTTCTTTTTCCTATTTTTTTCAATTTTTCTAAGTTTTTCGAACAAAAAAATACGTCCTTCAGACTTCCATCAAAAGCATGGATCGTTCACATGGCGCCCGAGCAGGGACCATGCCGTCCCCAAACCCAACAAATCCTTTCTCATTCATGGCGGAAGACTCCGAGGGGTCGACCCCAAGAGAATTTTATGAGCGAGTCACCGCACCGCTCGTCGACGACGGTTCTAGAGGGATAGAACCACAGCGACTGTTTCCGGAGGGAGATAATGTTAATTTATCAGCTTCACAGCCACAAACTGCTTCGATGGAAAGTATGTTTCTGAAAATGGCAGAGGGCTTCGTGCAGGCGATACAGAACGTGTCGACCTGTACGCCCCATGAGAGACAAAGATGTCCGAACGTGACGTTCCATGGGCTTGATCATGAAGATCCAGAAGCATTTCTGAAAATTATGGAGGAATATTTCGACAGAGCTCGCATAAGCCACGACTATGATCGCCTCCATAACGTAACCGGCCAACTCAAGGGCGAAGCTCAACGATGGTCCGAACAATTTAGGACGTTGACTACTTCGTATGCCTTATTCAAGGAAAGATTCCTTACGAGATTTAATTCTCCCGACATACAGTCACGAGCTATTGCTCAACTGTATGCCGTCAAGCAAACGTCTTTAGACGACACGGCAGTGTTTATCACAAGGAAAACCTGTCTTTTCGATCGTATTGATCCCTTTAAATCCGAAGCCATCAGAGCTCGGGTCATCATGGACCAACTGCGTCCAGAAATTAGGTCACGCTTGAGAAGCAACCTAATTTCAAACACCGAAATGTTAATAGCAGCGGCTACTAACGTCGAGCGGGATTCAGCTGACGAACAGACGTCGCTAATCCAGCTTATTGATCAACGTCTGTCCCGCGCGTCTTACTATCGAGAGCCGGGACACATAAGTCAACAAAATTCTAGTAACAGGAGCAATGGAAGCCCAACTCCGACAGCACCGAGGGTGCATTTCCGAGAGGACGTATCTCGACAGGACGGTCCAGGCAGAGCGCCTGGTCGTCCTTTTTTTATGCCTAGTTCTACGAGCGGTTCAGTGAATCCTGACCGCAGGCAAACCAATTTTAATGGCGGATCGGGGAAATTCCGAGTACCCGACCGACCGGCAACCCCGTGCCGATACTGTACAGACACAGTGCAGTGGCACTTCCATAGCCAATGCCCGAATAACCCGCATCTCAGCAGGAGACCGGGAAACTTTCGAGGGGCCAGAGACCCAGGCCAGGGTCCATCTGCAAGATCCCCGGCACAACGGCCGAACCAAGGCGGCAGCAATGTCCAGTAATTTTTTCCGATACTCATGACCACTACGACGCTCCTCTGCACAAGACAAGAGAGTCAATAAATTATATGAGCGAAGCGTTCCCTTTGCCTCGTATAAAAGTTCAAATTAATGAACATGCGGTCGACGCACTGATCGATTCAGGCTCGACGCGAAACGTTATCCATCCGAGGATGTTGGATAATTTTAAAAATCTCACGACACGTCGATCATTTGCTATGGCGTGCGGAGATCGAATGGTGGACTCTCTTGGCACGACAAAATTACAAGTAATAATTTCAGGCACCTCTTTTGAAATTGATTTTCAAGTAATCGAAAATTTGAACGAAACGATAATATTAGGATCACCATTCTTATATATGAACAATGTCGCATATGATTATGGCAGAAAATGCCTATATGCCGGCACAGAAGAGCGTATTACCGTCTTCTGGAATCAAGCTTCTCAGAGGGAGAGACAGCAAGCAAAGCTTCCTGAAGAGCTTGTTATTAATGACAAATTTCTACGGCCGCTGTTCGAAGAATTTGTCGATCTGTTCACTGCGGAACCGACTCAAGCAACCACAGTGACTGTGAAACACAAAATTACAGTGAAAGACACAAAACCATTTAATATCAGACCATATCCGATGTCTCCGAGTACAAAGAAAATTATGTATGACCAAATCGAAGAGATGTTAAAAGCTGGCGTCATCGAACCTAGCACTGCCCAATATAGTTCACCACCAGTGATAATAAAACGCTCCGACAAGAAACCACGATTTTGCATCGACTATCGCCATTTGAATGAAATGACCGAAGACGAGGCTTCCGTCTTACCCAAAATACACGAAAGTATTAAAGATTTAGGAAATTCGAAGATTTTTTCTGTGTTGGATTTAAAAAGTGGATATTGGCAAATACCACTAGATGAAGCATCAAAAGATTTTTCGACTTTTACCACTCCTGATGGGGCAGCTTACAGATTCAATGTCATGCCTTTCGGACTCAAGACAGCTCCCTGTACCTTTCAGAAATTCATGGCAAAGGACGTTTTAACGGGTTACCTGCACCATTTCTGTAAAGTGTATTTAGATGATATAATCGTTTACAGCGTAAACGTGAAGGAGCATATGTCCCACTTGAGATTAGTCTTTGAAAGACTACGTCTACACAATCTGAAAGTGTCACCGGAAAAGTGTGTAATAGCGACGAATGAAATTCAATATTTAGGCCATACAATTAGAACTGATACTTCCCAACCTTTAGAAAAACATGTCTTACAAATTCAAAATTATCCCGTTCCAGCCACAAAAAAGCAGCTACAAAGTTTCCTAGGGCTTTGCAACTGGGTACGAGAATATCTACCAAATGTGGCGATGATCACGAAGCCACTAACGAAACTTCTTTCGAAGGAAAATCGTTTTCACTGGAACCATACATGCGATGAAGCGTTTAGAAAATTAAAAGAATTATTATCCGGACCGCTGGAACTCCATCGGCCGGATTTTTCACGTCAATTCATTTTGCAAACAGATGCATCCCTCCAAGGCCTTTCGGCCGTATTATATCAACTAGGCGACAACGGCGAAAAATACATAATCTCGTATGCAAGCAACACGTTATCTCCAGCAGAGAGACGTTACCACATAAACGAGCTGGAATGCTTGGCGGTGGTGAACTATATTAAAAAGTACAAGATGTACTTAGCAGACAAACCGTTCTTGGTGAAGACGGACAACAGGGCGTTACTTTGGTTAAACAAACATAAGGACGACAAAACAAAATTTACACGATGGTCATTACTATTGCAAGAATATGCATTCAAAATTGAACACTGTCCAGGAAAGGAGAATCTGTTAGCAGATTTTCTCAGTCGTAACCCACAAAATCAGTATGTCGAGACAGACGATGAAGAGGAAAGAATGTTCCTACCAAATTATAAGTGTCCAGAACGTATTTCTGTTTTAACGCACTCAGAAATATACGAAGATATCGTACAGGCTCAATTGAGTTCAAGAGATATTCAAGACAAGATCCGCCGTTGGAATGATCTATTTCAACAGGAACAACGTTCCGATGCGGATCTTATTTTTATGCAAAATTTTCACGTCCAAGACGATGTACTTTTTAAAGATTGCGATCGAAATTTTAAATTAATAGTTCCAAAGAGGAAAATAAAAGAATTGATTTACCATTATCATGACCGAGATGAAGCATGTCATCCAGGAAGAGACGAGACTCTCAGGAAAATAGCGAAACGCTACTATTTCAATAATATGGCCAGGATCGTAGGCAAATACATAAACGACTGTCTGATATGCCAGTCTGTAAAGACAAGACAAGCCCAACCCAATGCTCCACTTAGGAGTCATGCACCACAAAATGCATTTGAAACCTTGAGCGTCGACGTAATTGGCCCGCTGCAGAGGACTAAAGACGCCGAAAACAGATACATGATTATCGTCGAAGACGTTTTCAGTAAATGGATAGAGGCAAAGGCATACATTCAGGTCGACGGCAGAACGATAGCCAAATTTATCGACGAAGAAATAGTAGCAAGATTCGGAGTCCCTCGAGTCATAATTTCAGACAATGGAGGTCATTTCAATTCCGAATGGTACATCACATTTTGCGAAAGGAATGGTATCGAACGATATTTAATTCCGGCATATCACCAACAGTCCAACCCCGTGGAACGACGGGTTCAGGAATGCAAGAAAATTTTAAAGACTCTTTTATTCAAAAAGCCAAACGACACTTGGGATCGCTACGTGCATCAAATGACATACATATTAAGAAATCGTAGGAACGCCGCTACAAATCAAACACCTAGCATGATCGTGTTAGGATATGATCCAGCCGAAAGAGGCGAATGGGATTTGTATGCCTGGAGGCAAGAAAGAGCCAAGCAACAAACGCTTCCACGATACGAGCGAATCAAGGAAGCCCGTCAGGCCCAACAAAATTATAAACAGAAATATGCGCCGAAAGAGGCCGTCACTCCGATCGTCTACAAAGTAGGAGACAGAGTCATGAGTAAGAGAAAAAAGAAGGTACATACCTTCACGCCGTCTTGGTCAGGCCCGACCAGAATTCTGAAGAAGTTTTCAGACGAAGTGTATCTCGTGCAAAAGGGAAATGTAACGACAAGAGTACATGTCGATGATTTGAGACCAGCCCCGCCAGAGGAGCACAACTTGGAAATCGAATCTTCCGATGAAGAAAATGCTAGTCCAGGCGGAACATCACTCGATGGAAATGATTCCCCGTTCTCAGACAATTCCACAGAACCTCCAACGCCGGAGCAAACGGTTGTACAAATTCATGCACCGCCACGAGATGCTTCCACTTCTGATTCAGAATCCAGTTCTGGAGATTCAATCATCTTTTTATAACATTTTTCAACCTAGGCTAAGTTTTAACTTAGTGCTAGGTTTATTTTATATCAAAATTTCCATACCAACTTCTTGTCGTGTCAGGCAAAAGTTGGTATTTTTTATGCATTTTTTACAAGTTATTTTCATCTGAGGATATTGTATCCACATACAAATCTTCCAAATTCACTGCAGCAACTCTGACCGTGTCCGGCAGAGTTGGTATTTTTTATAATTTTTCTAAGTCCACATATGTTTAAAACATATACATCTGTAAGCAGAGTCCGACCCAAAGGGTCCAAACAAATGTTCCATTGGCACGGCATGGAAAGACGACAACTCTGACGCAGAGCGCGATTCAGACGAGTCTAGCAACTCAAGGGCGAGATGCCGCCACGTCTGCTGGAGGGGCAGATGCAACGATCCGACGGATGCAGATTCTGTCGCAGATTTCTCCCAAGAAGAGATTTTAATAAAAACTATTTCAATCAATATAAGTCAACAAAATTCAATGTTCCTATTCTCAAAGACGACGATGTGATATCGGTCGCAGATTTCTCCCAAGAAGAGAATTTTTAACTACTCGGAAACCATTTCAACCAATATAAGTCAACAAAATTCAGTGTTCCTATTCTCAAAGACGACGATATGTTATCGGTCGCAGATCCCCCAGACGGGATGTAAACAAACATTTTACTAAAATTTTGTTTTATTGTTTCATATAAACCGAGCAGAACCAATGTATAGCTGGAGCCAAGCAGTCCGAGGACCACCTAAGCTGTTCCAGAAGGCAGTTCGACACCGAAGGTGATCGACGAGGCATAGACACGAGGAGGAGCAGACGCAAGCCCGCATTAGTGGAAGAACACTAAGAAAGATAAGTGCGTCGAAAGTGTTTGTGTTGTGTCATCGAGAATCCGAGGATTCTCGATTTTTTCTTTTTTTTATGCCTTTTTCATATACAATGTTCAATTATTCAATCGAATGCTATGCATCGATATATGTTCAAAAATTTATCACCATTTTAGATTTGCATCTATGTTTTGTTCAGATAGGCCGGTCTGAACGATAACCGAATACAACACATGGGAGACTACATCCAATGATCCATTTTATTTTCAAACAACCAATTTACCAAACGTTACACAAAAAGATTCACGGAAAGGAGGGGAGTGTTAAAGAACGCTATAACCCCGATATACTTTTCGACGTTGTAACAAAATCCGACTTAGGAAATATTTCGTAAGAAAAGCGTGCTTCACGTAAAAACGCCGTGGAGGAGGTTTTTAATTCTTGGAAATATATTTTTGCTCTTCGGAGCGTTTTTTATGCCAAATTTTCGCTAACTCTTCGAGGAGCGTTAATTTGGTAAGTGTAGTAAATGTCGCTGCACAGGGACGTAATGTCGCCCCGACCACCCAATTTTAGAAAGTATAATAAAATTGGACTTGAACTTCCAAATTTCCAAGATTAAAAACCCTTTTACGAATCCACGTTGTCAAGCACTGCAACTCTTACGAGGTATTGAATATGAGGACAAGTTAGTCCAACGACTATTCAAAGTATATCGGAAGTTATAGCGAAAATAGCCCTTAGCGACATGGGACCCCCATCATTTCCTAGCAGTCGGATTTGACGGGGAAATGATGTGTTTTGACGGGGTTTGCCCTAAACCGGTTCCTCAGTGATTCGGAGTCAAAAAAGTATCTATACCATGTACTCACACGTGCATGGGATCTGCCTTGCCTGAACGTAAAATTTGTTATTGCATAATACAAACGAAGTAGATACGCTTCAAGCAATTTTAAGCTCCGAGGAGCGACCAAAATTTATGTGAATTAATAAATACGTTTATAAAGACAGGCAAGCATAAGCCCACCAAAATTTCAGTTACATGAACTGATCCTTGAATCTTTTTGTGCATCGTTAGCTTTTCAAACTGCATATTGGATGGTAGTTGGTACCGTATGAATCGTCCCGTTCCTCACCATGTGTTGTATACGGGTCAGACCATTGTTTGTTAACATTTTCTCTGAAGAAGTTGTTGTAAAAAACATAAATTTTTTAAAGATTTAATATACATTTTTTGAACTTTATATTGTCTTTTACTTGTGTTTTCTAACAAAATTTCCCTTTCAGATTTAAATTTTAAGAGAGTGTAAAACAGACAGTGTTAGATTTATAGTGTTACGACGTCTTCCAATTAGTACCATCAGAGCCGCAGTTAAGCATAAACGACAGTAAGTATGATTTATCCATTAATCTCCGTCTGAAACAGTCACTTGAACCCTAAAAATTAATTTTTTCTTTTTCCTATTTTCTTTTTCCTATTTTTTTCAATTTTTCTAAGTTTTTCGAACAAAAAAATACGTCCTTCAGACTTCCATCAAAAGCATGGATCGTTCACAATATTTCTGCATAGAAAACGCTCCGTAGAGCGAAAATATGATTTAAAGTATAAAAACATCTTCCAACGGCATTTTTACGTGAAGCACGCATTTCATGCGAAATATTTCGGATTTTGTTACAGTTTCGAAAAGTTTATCGAGGGTTTAGGGCGTGTTCTTTAACACTATCGCTGGTGATAATGTTATAATAGAAAATTGTACTTCCCGAAAAAGACATTAACCATGGAAATCTATTACCGTTTACAGAATAAAAATATATTTTTTTAGGTTCCAGCATAGTGTCGATATTTTGTCTCATTGTATGAGATGTGAAAGTTCAACATACATGGAATTTTTCATATTAGGTATATTCATTTACAACAAGATTCTTGAGAATTATATTTTGCCTACGAGTGTAATAAGTACTATTTTACGTAAGGCGCAAGGATTACAAGATGAGGTATAATTTGTTCCCTCTTCTGAAACTAATACCTTTGCTAACAGGATTACTGCTATAGTAACATTAAACCTATTGTAAATTGAGAAGTTAGCTTTTTGGCAGCTTAAAATATGTAATAGCATGTGACATAAACAATATAAACATTCATGCTTTCATGAGAAAATTTTGTTAAGGGCGTAAGATAGGTTAAATGTTTTAAAGACGTGTATTTAAATATTTGTGGAAATAGAATAAAATTGTAAGTAGTTTCTGAAATCATGATAAAAATAATATTATGTGCTGCCCTAAGCAATACAAAGGAATAAAAATATTGCCCTAATGATTTTAGATTAATATTGTTATTCTACTTTTTATTTATTTCTATTATTATATTATTTATTATCTGGCCGATAGCCGCGTTGGTTAAGTGCTAGGTGCAATCGCGATTAATCACACGGGTACCACGCCACCGGGTTCGAATCCCGGCTCAGCGGGAAGAAGTACGGTGCAGCAAGTCATTAGAATCGTAAATGATGTGGCAGTGCAATACAATCTCGGTAAGAGTACCGCCATGGTACTCTTAGATATTGAGAAAGCCTTCGATATCGTTTAGACTCTGGGGCTAACATATAAAATAAACAACTACCATTTTTCGCTTTTCATTACAAAACTCATTCACTCGTACCTGTCTGGCAGAACGCTGCACGTGCGGGTGAATAACAAACTACACAACGAGACAATCGCGCGGGTGTCCCGCAAGGGTCGGTCCTTGCCCCGAAACAATACAATATGTACATTTTCGACTTCTTTACGTTCCAAATACTAAACTGGCCAAGTACGCCGATGATACGGCCATGTATGCACATGGTAATGTTAAAGAACGCTATAACCCCGATATACTTTTCGACGTTGTAACAAAATCCGACTTAGGAAATACTTCGTAAGAAAAGCGTGCTTCACGTAAAAACGCCGTGGAGGAGGTTTTTAATTCTTGGAAATATATTTTTGCTCTTCGGAGCGTTTTTTATGCCAAATTTTCGCTAACTCTTCGAGGAGCGTTAATTTGGTAAGTGTAGTAAATGTCGCTGCACAGGGACGTAATGTCGCCCCGACCACCCAATTTTAGAAAGTATAATAAAATTGGACTTGAACTTCCAAATTTCCAAGATTAAAAACCCTTCTACGAATCCACGTTGTCAAGCACTGCACCTCTTACGAGGTATTGAATATGAGGACAAGTTAGTCCAACGACTATTCAAAGTATATCGGAAGTTATAGCGAAAATAGCCCCTAGCGACATGGGACCCCCATCATTTCCTAGCAGTCGGATTTGACGGGGAAATGATGCGTTTTGACGGGGTTTGCCCTAAACCGGTTCCTCAGTGATTCGGAGTCAAAAAAGTATTATTACCATGTACTCACACGTGCATGGGATCTGCCTTGCCTGAACGTAAAATTTGTTATTGCATAATACAAACGAAGTAGATACGCTTCAAGCAATTTTAAGCTCCGAGGAGCGACCAAAATTTATGTGAATTAATAAATATGTTTATAAGACAGGCAAGCATAAGCCCACCAAAATTTCAGTTACATGAAACTTTTCTTGAATCTTTTTGTGCATCGTTAGCTTTTCAAACTGCATATTGGATGGTAGTTGGTACCGTATGAATCGTCCCGTTCCTCACCATGTGTTGTACACGGGTCAGACCATTGTTTGTTAACATTTTCTCTGAAGAAGTTGTTGTAAAAACATAAATTTTTAAAAGATTTAATATATATATTTTGAACTTTATATTGTCTTTTACTTGTGTTTTCTAACAAAATTCCCTTTCAGATTTAATTTTAAGAGAGTGTGAAACAGACAGTGTTAGATTTATAGTGTTACGACGTCTTCCAATTGATACCATCAGAGCCGCAGTTAAGCATAAACGACAGTAAGTATAAATTATCCATTAATCTTCGTCTGAAACAGTCACGTTGAACCCTAAAAATTTTGTGAACGTAATATTATTCTTTAGAATTTAAGAAAAGGTTGAGGAAAGAAAAAAATTAATTTTTTTCTTTTTCCTATTTTTTTTTAATTTTTCTAAGTTTTTCGAGCAGAAAATACGTCCTTCAGACTTCCATCAAAGCATGGATCGTTCACAGTAACAATGCTCAAGCAGCAAATATGCTTCTTAAGGTCCACGCACAGATTTATCTCAGTGGACTTCTTTATGTTTATTTATGCTTACATACTTTTAATTAATTTTTTAAATCCTTGTAAGTCTCCTTTCGTAAATAGACATTATTATTATTATTACATGGCCCATGCGATGACGTACTACGACTGGTGGAAGGTCCAGGTAAATGTCGAGAAGTCGGAATCTATAATTTTCATGCGTAGATTCGCAAAAAATAAAATCATAACACCAATTTCACAAAATTTCAGAAAGGGAGTGCGTGAAGTACTTGGGTCTACGTTTAGACAAACGACTGACGTTCAACTGATATATTAGTGAAACAATATGGACAGCGCATTCCATGTCCAGGAGTCCGTACCCGCTCTTATTCAGAAATAGCAAACTCAGCAGACATAAGATAAAATTAATATATTTCGTTACTGTGCGGCCGGCTCCTACATACGCATCGCCGATGTGGTGCAGCTCATCGGCAACGACAATAAAAAAAAATTCTATTTTAGAACATAAATTCTTTCGTCTCATTTCAAATTCATCACGTTATATCTCCTTAAGAGACTTATATGCACGTTGTCACGACATAACACCAATACACACATACACTACATAAAAGTTACAGCACAAAAATTCTATTAATTCAAACTTGGTGATATCCCGCTAACAAACAACATCACCAAATTAGAGGGCATAATATACTATATCGCATAAAGCACGGACTGCCACACCAAGCGTTGCCCATCTTCCGGCAATATCTATAGACAATACTCTTATATCTGTAACTAAAATAACTATCTAACACAATTTCCCATCTTTAAATTCTTTTCGTCCTCTTTTTCGTCTCTTTTTGTTATTTATTGCTTGGTTTCAAATTATTTTTTCCTAATTACAATTGTACAATCCCGTTCACTCTGGCTGAATCACTTGAAACGGTTTCTTAGCTAACAATTTTCCTGTAATTATCATGATCATTTTTACACTAATTTATTTTATATGTTTTATGTTATTTACTTTTTAATTTGCTTCCTTGCAACCCAGCCTCGTTCCATCTAGCTTTTCAAGAGTCACGGCGCTTCGCACCGTGGATGATAAATATTATACCACTTTAACTATAAATGAGTCTATACTGTATTGTATTGTAATCCCGGGTCCGGCACTATCGGAGGAAATGGTTGTATGTACGTGTATTTTCAATATGTAACCACCTTCAGCACAGGCCTCTAGCTTCTGGAATTGGGGGTTATCTAATTTCCGTGGTGTTTATTTTTGTTTTTTAATTTTTCTCTTTTATTTTATAATACTGTTATGTGCTGCCCTCTAACAAGGAAAGATGTGATTAAGTTCATGTTCAAAGTTTTCCTCAGAAGCTTAGTTACTTCCCTGACTAGTAGGGTGGCGCCGTCTATGAGCCAATTGACGAACAATCATCTATTACATGGTAGAAAACTATGGAGAATTCTAGAAAAGAGTTCTAGAAGGATTCCAAGTGTGTATATAAAGAGGTGACTCCAGCAGATGGGGGAACAGTTCAGTTGAGTGAAGTATGCAGTTTAGTGAAGTAAACAGACAAGAGAGTTTTTAGGTTAGACAAGAGTTGACAAGTTTAAGAAGAAAAGTAAAGTGCTTAGTGTTTTAAAAGTAGTGAAATTATATTAGATTAAGTTATTATTAGTTGTGTGATTTTTAAGTATTTGCTAGTGTAATTTTAGTGATTAAATAAATCAGTGGTTTGTGAAAATTCTTGTTGCAAGTTATTTGGAATCCACAAAGTGTTTACTGAAAATTGTAAGCACGTAACAATTGGTGTCAGAAGCGGAATTGCAACAGAATTTCTGAAGAATTCGACGAAGTTCCATAGTGTTCTATTTGGAAACCACTGGAGATATTGAAGTGAGTTGAACTGGAAAGTGATATAGACATTAGACAAGATTTATTTGTGCTAGTGTGAGGAAATTTCTGGGACATTCTGTTTAGAAATTAGTGTAGTTTTTAAGTGGTTTCAACTGAGAAGCGATATAGACTTTAAATAAGACTTGTTTGTGCTGTTTCGAGTTAATTGTTTGGATGGAAACAAGAAGCATGGCTGCCGAAAAGCAAATGCAAGACATGTTCGAGCAATTTAGAAAAATGATGCTAGACCAAAAAGAAGAACAAGAGAGACGCGAAGAAGAAAAAGAAAGGAAACGTCAGGCAGAAAAAGAAGAACAAGAGAAACAACGCCAAGAAGAAAAAGAAGAACAAGAGAAACGACGTCAAGAAGATAAAGAAGAACAACAAAAACGACGTCAAGAAGATAAAGAAGAACAAGAAAAACGACGTCAAGAAGATAAAGAAGAACAAGAAAAACGACGTCTAGAAGAGAAAGAAGAACAAGAAAAGTGACGTCTAGAAGAGAAAGAAGAACAAGAAAAGCGACGTCTAGAAGAGAAAGAAGAACAAGAAAAACGACGTCTAGAAGAGAAAGAAGAATTAAGAAAAATTATACAGGGGCAACAAGATGTTATCCTTTCAGCCACTGAAGACCTCAAAAGCGAAATTAAAGAGGATATAGGCAACATAAAGACTGAAGTAAGTGAAATCAAAGGAAAAGTTACTGGCGTCGAAGAAAAAGTTACTGGCGTCGAAGAAAAAGTTACTGGCGTCGAAGGGAAAGTTACCGATATAGAAGGAAAATTTCAGGTAGTTAAGGGGGAGGTAGAACAACTTAAGCGACAGTTAAGAACGCAAGGAGGCCAGCTAGTATTATCATCGTCAGGCCCTCGATTACAACCGCCTTCCTTTGATGGTCAAACTTCTTGGTCAACCTATAAAAGACAATTTGAGGCAGCGGCATACGCAAACAATTGGAGCAATGAAGACAAGGCTATGGCATTGGTGCTAGCATTAAGAGGTCAAGCATCAGAGTTGCTTCAGACTATCCCAGTGACGCAGCAACGAGATTTTAAAGTTTTGGAGGCTGCACTAGATCTAAGATATGGCGACCAACACCTCGCTCAAGTATACCGGACTCAGCTCAAATCACGCACACAAAAGGCTGGGGAAAGTTTACAAGATTTTGAAGCAGCTGTTGAGCGACTGACATACCTGGCTTACCCGGATGCGCCCAAAGAATTCCAGGAACAGTTAACAGTTGGTACTTTTATTGATGGCATAAGAGACGAGGAGATCAGGCGAGTCCTTAGATTATCTCGAGATAAGACTGGTAGTGAAGCCTTGATCCGTGCCCTCGAGGTTGAAGCCGCTTACAAAGAGACTGCACGTCCGAGAGTACGAGCCATGAAGGTAGAAGAGAAGGACCGTTTAGAACAATCAAATATGGTATCTTTGATGGCTGACATGCACAAAATGATAAGCCAGTTGATGACAAAACCAGATGCTCCAAGGAAGCAGGAAAGACAGCAGAACGATGAACAGCCAAGGAAGGTGATTCGTTGTTATAAGTGCGGCAAACCAGGGCATATTAAGCGAAACTGTCGGCAGCGGAGCCCTGAGAGAGTAAATGCCGCAATGACTGAAGAGCCGCAGGAAAACTAAAGAAAGCCAGCACCTTGGGGGCTGTGCTGGCTGGTGAACACGGTGCCCCCAGAGAGATACGGGTTTCCCAGATTAGAAGAGTCCCGAGTAGTCTGCTGTTGGATGGCTATGTAAACAAACGGAGATGTATCTTCACTATCGACACAGGTGCCACGTCATCAATAGTGCGACCCGGATTTTTATCAGGAATAAAAGTTGATAAAAGCCAAAATGGATTGGTCGTTCGAACAGCCACAGGAGACAGGGTAAGGGTTCATGGAGAAGTTGACCTAGATCTGCAGTTTGGACGCCTGTGCTTTAGTCATAGGGTTATTGTGGCTGACATCACTGATGATTTCATTTTGGGGCTGGATGTTATGGGAGTACAAGATCAATTTATACTTGACGTGGTAGAACGAGTTCTAAAGATTGGAAATGAAGAATTCATTTTGTCAACAGCAAATGACCGATTTCAAAAAGTGAGGCTACTGACGGCTCAGACAATCAAGATTCCTGCCCGTTCAGAACAAATAATCGAGGCCATTCTGGAAGGAAACTCTGGTGGATACCGTGTTGGCCTTGTTGAAAAAGATGATTCAATTAAGACAGAAAACGTAATCTTAGCAAGAACTCTGACCCGGACAAAAGACAAAATTCCAATTAGAGTGGCTAATTTAAATTCCCACTCAGTGACTTTCAAGGAAGGCGAGGCAATAGGATCCTACGAACCAGTCCAGTGGATAGCAAGGTGCGAGGAGCAAGGGGAGAAATGTTCGTCAACCAGCGTAGACAGGGAAGTTGTGACTTTGTTGAGTTCCCAGTTTGAACACCTATCTGAGGATGAACGTAGAGAGGCAATCAAGTTTTTGGAAAAAGAAAGTACGGTATTTGCCAAAAACACAGACATCCTCACGAAAACTGATATAGTACAGCATCGGATAGACACTGGTGATTCAGCCGCAATCCGCCAACAACCTAGGAGGTTGCCACTAGCTAAACAGGAAGAAGCTGCTGCGATGGTTCAAAAGATGCTACAAGATGGAGTAATTGAGGAATCAACCAGTCCCTGGTCATCACTGGTAGTTTTAGTTGCCAAGAAGGACGGAACTTTGAGATTTTGTGTCGACTACCGGAAGCTGAATGATGTTACGAAGAAAGACAGCTATCCACTACCACGAATTGACGATACATTAAGTACGCTGGCAGGGTCACGATGGTTTTCAACTCTAGACCTTCGAAGTGGGTATTGGCAGGTGGGACTTCACCCTGACGACAAGGAAAAGACTGCCTTCTCAACCGGTAGTGGTTTATATCAATTCACCGTGATGCCTTTTGGACTTTGCAATGCGCCAGCTACTTTTGAAAGATTGATGGAATTTGTACTCCGAGGACTAACTTGGAAGACGTGCTTAGTTTATCTTGATGACGTAATGGTTATGGGACGAAACTTCAGGGAACATTTGGAAAATCTTAAAGAAGTATTTGGGAGAATCAGAAATGCACACCTAAAGTTGAATCCAAAGAAGTGTCTGCTATTCCAAAAAGAAGTGAAATTCCTTGGACATGTCGTATCTTCGGAGGGAATACAGACAGACCCGGACAAGATCTCTGCCGTGCATGATTGGCCAAGACCTTCAAATGTACACGAATTACGAAGCTTTCTTGGCCTCTGCACTTACTATAGACGTTTTGTGGAAGGATTTGCAGATATAGCAAAGCCACTACACCAGCTAACGGAGGAGAAAGTTAAATATCAGTGGACACCGGAGTGTGAAACATCATGGAAGAAGCTGAAAGCAGCGTTATGCAGTAGTCCTGTGCTAGCATATCCCCAACAAAAGGGCCTCTATATTCTTGACACGGATGCTAGCAACTCCGCAATTGGATGTGTACTATCTCAAGTCCAAAATGGAGAGGAAAAAGTAATCGAGTATTTCAGTAAGGTACTGTCCAAACCAGAGAGGAATTATTGTGTAACAAGGAAGGAACTATTGGCCATTGTTAAGTCCGTGGACCATTTTCACAAGTACCTCTATGGCCAACATTTCAAAATCAGGACCGACCATGCTGCATTAAAATGGCTACTGCAGCTGAAAACCCCAGAAGGTCAACTGGCTCGCTGGATAGAAAGACTGCAGCAATATGACCTCACAATCGAACACCGACCTGGAAAGTCTCATAAAAATGCAGATGCTCTGTCAAGAAGACCGTGCAAAGATGACTGCAAGCACTGCTATCGGGTTGAAAAAGCACAGGGCACGGTAATAGTAAACACAGTTCAGGTAGATGTTCCAGATGATTGGACAAAGGAAGTTCTAAGACGAGAACAAATGGATGACAGCGTAATTGGTCCTATATTAAGGGCAAAAGAAAACGGAACGCGACCGGAATGGAAGGATGTTTCGGACAAAAATGTGGAGCTGAAGGCATTGTGGGCACAATGGGACTCCCTTAAGGTTATAGATGGGCTATTAAAGAGAGCATGGGAAAGTCCAGATGGGAAGGAAGTTACCATGCGTCTGGTGATACCCAGCTGTCGGATCCCAAAAGTACTTCAGGAAATACATGATGGAGTGTCCGGGGGACATTTTGGTATGAATAAGACATTGGCTAAAGTACGGGAACGATTTTATTGGATAAATAGCCGTCAAGATATGGAAGCTTGGTGCCGCAAATGCAAGGCTTGTGCAGCTACCAAAGGGCCACAGACGAAGAGCAGGGGCCAAATGAAGCAATATAACGTCGGAGCTCCTTTTGAGAGGATTGCTATAGATGTAGCGGGCCCATTCCCAGTGACAGATGATGGGAATAAATACATCCTGGTCGCTATGGACTATTTTAGTAAATGGCCGGAAGCCTATGCCATTCCGAATCAGGAAGCAGTTACTGTTGCTCGAGTTTTGGTGGATAACCTTGTATGCCGATTTGGTGTACCCCTGGAGCTACATTCCGATCAAGGGAGAAACTTTGAGTCGGGGGTATTTCAGAAAATTTGTGAGTTGCTGGGCATTCACAAGACTCGGACAACCCCTCTTCATCCCCAGTCAGATGGAATGGTGGAACGACATAATAAAACCATGAAGGAACATCTTTCTAAGGTAGTTCACAAGAACCAGCGAGATTGGGATCGACATATACCATTTTTCTTAATGGCATACAGGGCTGCCATTCATGAGACGACTAAACAGACACCGGCTCGTGTAATATTTGGGCACGAGATCAGACTGCCATGTGATTTGATGTTTGGTACACCAGACAAGAAGCCACTGTCCGTGGATGACTACGCAGACGAAGTTAGTCAACAGCTGAGGAATGTCCACGAATTGGTTCGAAACCAAGTTAGCATAGCTAGTGACAGAATGAAGGCTCGCTATGACCGGAAGGGAACGTCAGCAGGATTCAAGGAGGGTGATCTGGTTTGGCTATATAACCCACAGCGAAAGAAGGGAAAATCTCCGAAGCTTCACCCACCCTGGGAAGGACCGTATTCAGTCATCACTCGGATCAATGACGTTGTTTACCGAATTCAACGTAGTAAGAAGTCCAAGATGAAGATCGTGCACTTGGATAGGTTGGCGAAGTATGAAGTATGTTGGGGAATCTGAATTGCCTGACCGGGACGTTCAGGCTTAAGGAGGGGGCAGTGTTATGTGCTGCCCTCTAACAAGGAAAGATGTGATTAAGTTCATGTTCAAAGTTTTCCTCAGAAGCTTAGTTACTTCCCTGACTAGTAGGGTGGCGCCGTCTATGAGCCAATTGACGAACAATCATCTATTACATGGTAGAAAACTATGGAGAATTCTAGAAAAGAGTTCTAGAAGGATTCCAAGTGTGTATATAAAGAGGTGACTCCAGCAGATGGGGGAACAGTTCAGTTGAGTGAAGTATGCAGTTTAGTGAAGTAAACAGACAAGAGAGTTTTTAGGTTAGACAAGAGTTGACAAGTTTAAGAAGAAAAGTAAAGTGCTTAGTGTTTTAAAAGTAGTGAAATTATATTAGATTAAGTTATTATTAGTTGTGTGATTTTTAAGTATTTGCTAGTGTAATTTTAGTGATTAAATAAATCAGTGGTTTGTGAAAATTCTTGTTGCAAGTTATTTGGAATCCACAAAGTGTTTACTGAAAATTGTAAGCACGTAACAATACAATACAATACAATACAATACATTCCTTTGTGGCGCTTAAAATAATTATAATTTTTAGATGCTGTGACACACGTATACATTGTGAATTGAATACTTGAGCATGAGCCGGTCAAGGAATCTACCAAAATATACCTAAACTCATCACACTTGAAATCAACAAAAAATCTCATCGAATAAATTTTGCGTATCTATAACGAAATCAAATATTTTTGTATGAACAGAGTGGTACATATAAAAACATCGTCGGAAGATATTTTCGGAATACAAGGAAAAAGATTTATTATGTTTTTCAATTTAGCAACAAAATTTTATTTTGAGAACTATCCTAAAAAATCGCTCCACGGAGCGTTATTTACGTAACTGTAATGAATGTCGCTGCATGAAGTGTAATTTACGTAAATACTATGAATGTTGCTCCGACGCGACGACCGTAAATTTAGCAACTACCTTGGAAATCGACTTTTACTTCCAAACAAAAATCTTTATTACGAACCGGCGTTGTGTAGCACTGCATCTTAGGGATAATATTGAATATGAGGACGAGTAAAAAGTTACGTATTAAAGTTTCTACAGGGAGATTTGGCAGAGCGACAAAATTTTTGAGTGTAAATTTTTCACTTTTTGCAGTCGATTTTGGCGGTAAATTTATACGTTTTCCGTTGTGTTTGCCCTTAGGCGGTACCTCAGTGATTTCATGTCACAAAAGTATCCTTACTATGTACATAGTGCATGGGACCGCCTTGCCTGAACGTATGAATATAAAATAATTTTTGATATTCTGAAGTATTGCGATTCAAGCATTATCAAGCTCTAGTGTCAGTGCATGAAATTGTTTGTGATATTTCTAAATACATATAACGCCAGGCAAGCTAAAATCCCATATAGTCGCAAATATTGAAATTTTGGTTGAATCTTTTTGTGCCAATCGTTTTGCTAAAAACTTAAACATTGATTGGTAGTTGGAGGCTGCATTGTCCGAGTCGTCTTAATCCTCATCATATGTGGTATGGACCTGCACTCTTGTTGAACTTATACACTTGTTGACCTTATATTAATATATATAAAATATATAACTGTAATAAAAATTATCAAACGGCCAATAACCACTCCCAAAAGGGGTTAAACACTTATCACATCTTTTCCACTGGTAAAAATTAGCGAACCCACTTCAACCCCTCTAACGGCTAACGAAAACCCCCGAAAGTGGTGAAAAGTGTTCTTTTATATTACCGGCAAAATGTATGTACCGCCGTTTTCGAGGATGCTGAGTACGGGAAAAATAATCATACTTCTCTCGTGATTATAATTATCCTTCTTTGCCCTTTAGCTGAAAAAGATAATAGAGCACTTACAAAAACAGGTCTATTGAATCATTGATACGTACAATTTATTTTATTACAAAAAAATGATAGAAAAATTTATATTGACGTATACAAATAAGCTTAACTAAATTATTACAGTCGCTTCCCTTACATGAAAAGTAATAGACGGTGTACAGAAAGACAAAACATGCATACAATACATTTTTTTTCATTCATACCTTATCTACATTAATTTAGCCTACGTCTCTTACAAGAAGAATTACATGGTTGATATTCTTCGAAATGGATATCCGATCATCAACGTCACAAGCTTCATCAGCCGTTTCCGTATCAGAATCGCTGATGTGAATTTCCGATACAAAATTCAACAATATTTGATCAATATCATCATCACCACCGTGTTCATCCTCGAAGAACTTCGCCGTTGATATTTTATAAAAAAAGATTTCCACCCCTTTCGGGGGTGTATATTAACCGGTAGAAGGGTTGGAGGGGGTCGGAAGAAACATTCAACATCACCTCGAGAACGGGGTACGATAAGTTTCATCGTTGGAAAATATGTGATAAGCGTTTAACCAATTTTGGGGTTTTATTTTGGCCATCTGGGGGGTTTCGCAAATCCAAAGAGAAATTCTACAAGCACCATGGTACTCAACATCTTCGAAAACGGGGAAGAGCATAGCAAAATACTTACAATTTTCGGCTTCTTTTCCGATTCACACACACCACTAATATTATATTTTGCAAATAAATACATTTTTGAAAAATTCTTTTTTTGGGTTTCTATCAGATAACTATCACTCATTAAAAATCTAGCATGAAATACTCTCTACATATACTGTTGACCTAATTCCGATCAGGTAGTACATTAATAAAGCTAAAGCAATAAAAGAATTATGTAGTAATTTCACCCTTACGAAAAATATAGTAAAGCCTTCATCCTTCATACCGTATATCAATAAAAAGGTGATCTAAAGACAATCTCCCTGTGGCGTATACTTCTGCCTAACGTGTACCAGACACTTGATGGTCAACTAAAAATTGTGATTTTGGTTTGGTAACTAGGAAAAAAAACAACAAAAAATGGATTATTATTGAGTTACAAAATTATTGAACTGACTGTTGGATAGATAGATTGAATAAACTGGTTATTATCTACTTTAACTTTATTTTTATAGCTAAGAACCTAACAATTGGATTTGGTTTGGCTATACACCATAACTATTCAAAAGCAAAACGATTGTATGCATAAGAATTTTGTTCACTTCAATCGGACAATACTAATAAAGTGCAAGACTTCCGAATAGCGCGGATGCGAGTTCGACCTACCTGTAATAAATAATGGTATTGATAACAATAACGGTATTGTCAGTCCCCTATTTTCCGCCGTATAAAAGCGTATGTCAATGATGCTTGCCTTATAATGAAGTGGTGGATTCTTCAGTTATAATACGATTGTGTGGCGAGAATGCCAGATTAAGGGGCACGACACATGCTCCCTTTGAGTTGTCATCCGGGCCCAGCGACAAGGGTTTACAAGATTAGGGAAACTACATCTCCATTATGTCAGTGTAGTCCACAGATCTGAATACATTCTCACGCGTGTTAACATGCTTAGCCGTATAAAGGAATTAGACTGTATGGCAATTGGAGAACTATTAAAGGATTAATTTTTAACTGTACACCTGTTTGTAGGCATTTTAATTTATTGGAAATAATTGCTTTGGTTCTGCTTGTCAAAACTGGTTCTATTTAATTGAACAGCGATCCGTAAAATACGGTATTTTGGAAGATGCATGGGTGAATGTCATTATTAAATGAATTCATCATAAAAAGTGATATGGGTTTGATACATTGTACGTATACGTAGTACAGATCAATATTTAATATGCCCTACACATCTAGTTAAATATTTAAATATTATAATTTTTTTTTCTGTTAATACTCTATTCTACTCTGTTCTATTTCCCGATTGCAAAATGATGACTGTGTCATCACTAGATGTAAATATTCGCCCGATTTAATGAAATTATTAAATAGCTATTGATTTTCTGTACGATACTTTTTATAGTTTTTACAAGACAAGCTCAATTTTTAGACATAAAATTTGATATGATCATGTCATTTTGATTGACAAGACGCTTCTTGATACACTATGAAGTATTTTTGTTCTTGTAAAGTCTTATCAAAGCACTTACCTTCATGTACTTTTTTTTTCTTAAAATATATTTTGACTATATTTTCTGATCTATTTTTTTCCAAAAACAATAGACTGCTTCCTCTGGCTAATACTAACCTGCTAGCCAAGTTTCAATACAATCGAACTTTTGTTTGTTCAGTTGTCGAACTCATAAGGAACGCAACAGACGGACGGACGGACAGGCAGACGGACATCTTGAAAGTTGTTCAAAATTCTGCAACTAACAAAATTATACGAATTTTTTTTTCTACGGGCGATACTTATGATATTAAAAAGTACCTAAAAAATAAAAAATAGTCTTCTGAAAAGAGTATAATAATGAAAAATTTGGCGAGGCCTATAATACTATACTTGACAATGACTAGGTGCACTCTAGAGTGCACGCTATTCTCAGCGTTAGGTGCACTCCAGCATATTCGCCGATTCTACTGAGCACAGAATAGGGAAATTAATGCAGGGCTACGACTGGTGGGAGCCCAGAGAGCGCGGGCACTCCACACTACATCAAGTAATATTAACATATTTAACCTAATGAACTAACCTAAAAAAATATTCGTATTACCTATTCTGGTTGTTAACAAAATATAGTAGAAAAAAATCGTAAAAAGTTTATTTGAACCCTCGACCTCACGTGTGAGAATCGGGCAACCAATTTACCAATTACCAATGAAAATGGACCATGGACTGCTGATGAGGAACCTACATACTTCTTACTATATCAATTAGCATTACCGCGCACTCCATGAATGATGTCACATCCAAGGCGTTCGTGATTTGGAGTGCGCCCAACGCTGAAAATAGCGTGCACTCTGGAGTGCACCTAGTCATTAGGTACTATAATTCCTTACTTACTATAGTACTTGAAGTACTAATAAGTAGCAGACTACTTATACCGTCTGTCTATTTTACGAGGGCCACGCCAAATATCTCGCTTAATATTTGTTGTAGAAGAATAAGGTTTTAGAAATAGTTATCCCATTTTTCTGTGAGCTATATTTCAGTAAAAAGAAATTTGAAATCCATAGCCTACTTTGTGAGTTATATTAGAAAAAAATTATAATTTCCGATATTAATAACCACGGCGCCTCCGGCAAAATGTCGACAATAGATTAGCCATTTTAAAATTTTTATTTTATCCTGTTGATCCTGGTGAGGACATTAGGACAAAGTTGTCAAATTATAGTATTGTCGTAGGTTCTTGATAAGTGTGCAAAGTTTCAGTTTAATCTAACATTTTGAAGTGGGTGAGAATCACGTTCAAAGATTCAAAAAGTTACAAACAAACAAACAAACAAACAAACAAACAAACAAACATACAGGTGAAGCTAATATAAATCGTGTAAAAACCTGAAGAATAATAAAACCACAAACGGTTATAGCTTCCTTATTTGAGGAGATACGAAAAAAGTTAGAGGGATGAAAGTTGGCGGCAAATATAATAAGAATAATAATATGTATAAAAAAATTCGAAAAATGCGATTGGCTTTGACATACGCTCTTGTGCAAAAATGAAAAGAACAAATCTCAAAGTTGGCCATGACACCATTAATTCCTTTTATTTTTTCTATTTCCAACAAAAATACAAGTTTTATATCAGTAATTATGGTGTACACCAATAATAACAAATTCGATATGATTAGCATTTATTGTCAGTACAATTTTAACGCTGAGATGGCAGTCACGGTTTACGGAGATTTCCAGATGCTCCGCAGCCAAATTGAACTATATTTGGGAAGTTAGTTCAAAGTCTAAAAACGCACATATGACGTTCTCTGCTAACTTCCCTTCATTCCCTAAAGCTGAACTGTCTATCAGATGTTTATATAAAAAACATAATAATGTACATTTTAAGATTCTTTCTATTTTGGCAATATTAGTTATGAGAGAGACTGGCTTATAACTTAACATTTCTAAGTAACTACCACCTGTATGTATGGGTTTCACGATTCCGATTTTCAATAATTTTGGAAAGCACCCCGGATCATAACACTTATTTGTTAAGGGACAGCAATTTCGTTTGAAATTTTTTTAAGAGTGTCTGAGCGTATATTATGACCTGGTAATTTTTTTTGGATTTAATATATTAATTACATCTTTTATTTCAATTTTGTCAGTGGGATATTGTGCTTTTTAAGATTTCCGTATCATCGTTTAAATCTTTTGTCTGTGATTATCTGATGATTTTCCAGTTTTATATTATTTATTGTAGATTTAGATTTTGTTTTTTTCAAAAATATTGTTTACAGATCAGACTTTCCAACATGGATACTTTATTTACATTTACTGCCTTTACTTACAATCAATATATTATGTTAATCATCATCTCCTAATTTCTCACTTATTCAAGCAGTTAACATTGTTTATTTACTGCTGTGTTATCGTTTTAAAACCTCACTGTTTCTCTCGTTGTTCCATTTATTATGATATATAATTATTGTTTGTTTCCTTATATGTAATTACTTTTTATTGTTTTAAGTAGTAAACGCAACAATTAAATAATGCATCAACTCAGTAAACTAAGTTAATATGAAATTCATTTCATTTCATATCAACTTGGTGCTGTTCATCTATATACTTATATATAAAAAATATATATATAACTAATTTCAATTTAATTGTTCTTTTGTTACATTATACTTATACATAAATTATTGTAGACTTTAGTATAGGATGAACCTGTAAGAATTTTGTATTCTTTTTGGTTTAATAATAAACTTGAAACTGTACACCATAAATTTTTAGACGAATTTTTGTTTGTATTAATGAGGGACTTATAATAGTTTGTCTAAGTATTTTTTTATTAGTAAAGTTAATTTACTTTTGTAACTTTTATATTTTTCCCGATCATTGTTGTTAGGATCTCTTGATAGTTGTTGATATATTTCATTTTTGGTATTGACAGATTTAATTAGTCCTTCAGTTATCCATTTTTTTTCTTTGGATTTGTTATTTATTTTTATCTGGTTAATATTTTTTTTCTATATGCATTTTTAATTTATTATATTATATTTATATAATTATATCTACATTATTTTGTTCTGCTCTCATATTTTCTCCACCTTATGTTATGTCCAACAATTATGATAATACTACGAGTGATATTGATATTTTAAATTGCAATTTGAATAATATAAGAAATCTTGTATCATAGGTCAAAGGCTATTATTGTTAATGATTGTATATCATATTTATATCGCTGTTTTTAATCCTTTAACATATATTTGTATGTGTGTACTGTGTATATATTTATATTGATCATTATTATATGAAGTGTTGTTGTACTTCCGGGTGCTCTCCAGCGTCGGTGGTCGACTCCTCCAGGAGTCACGGTTGTCTAAACGACGTTTCGGCAGAATCTCATCTGCCATCTTCAGGTTCTCGCTGAAAGCTGCCTACTGCTGCTCCTCGTTGCTCGAACTGAACTTATATGGCATATATGTATTGTTTGGGGTCTTGTGTTTTTGCAATTTACTTTGTACTGGAAGTTTCTATATTTATGTAGTATATCTCTAAATAAATAAACCAATAAATAAATTTAAAGTTCTCTTAATATTGTGTTTTGGCGTAACAAACCAAATAAAAATATTTTAACAAATCGGCTTTTTAATTTATGTCCTAGGTATCACTTACGCATATATAGAAACGCCATCCCTCTTCCATATAACTAAACTGATATTTTGATACGTAACTGATATTTCCTTGTGCAGTACGACAATTCGACAAGTTCCCAGCGTCTAGCGCCTAACCAGAATCGTTACATGCCTCCTTAAATAAAAAGATATCAAATGGCAACTGCGAAAGGGTTAACTGTAACCCAATTGCCTGTTTAAGATCCGCCACACAAAAAGAAACCTCTCGTACCTCATATCAAACAATATTTCATACACAAGGTGGACAAACAGGAAGTTACGATTGTACCTAAAATATAACTCAAAAACACAATGCTGACCCTTTTCCGTGTCTCCTCTGGATCTGTAAAACATGTATTTATATTGTTATCAAACGTCTGATCAAAATATAATAATGGAAAGGGTTCACACCTTCTGTGTCTTATCTGAGCTCCTGAGGCTCAATTCGGTACGTAGCGAAGTGTTTATCAGATTTAAAATAAATCTTGTCATTCTGCAAAAGGTGTTCGATTGTCTGTAAGTAAGTGCATGGATAAAACAAAAAATACCAGTAGATTAATATTGATTACAGGAGGGAAATGTTTTCACAATCACCATCGATAAAATTCGAAATAGATTAACAAACAAGGTAAGTAATAATAATTATACGTAATAATATGCATTTTTTTTAAAACAAAATTTACTAAAGTTGGGCAATATATTAATATATTACTGACAATAATAATATTAAATTTATAAATGAGTCGTCATCAATATCTTCTAATACTCTTATATTAATCATACAATACGGAGTATTCGGTTTTTTGTATTTTTGTAAAGACATGTTTTCGGCCAACATACGGTGCTGATAGTTTTCTCGAAGCTAAACAAGCTATAGTGAATTACAATGATAACGTCACACTATTTTATCTGTAGATTGCTCAAATGTGTCTATGGGCGCAGTCCTATAACAGAAATCTGCTAATTTAACTACTCCTTTCTTTCTTTCTTTTCCCGCGAATTAAATGATACTTAAAAACGTTGTTCCACTTTTGACACAGAACTATTGTCATTTTTATACTTCAATCAAACATTTTAGGCATTTATTAGTATGCCGCATTTTTACCTCTTTTACTGATCACAAACGAATAGATAGAGAGGCCCTTTCACACATGCTGAGAAGACTCCACATCAGACTCGCCATTTAGAGTTCATTGCCTAATTCACCAATGATGTGCATCACATTAGTGAAAAAGAAAACATTATTGCGGATACATTATCACTCGTAAATTTTCTTTCTTTAATTTAATTCCAATCTCACTTTACCCCTACCTTTATTCTCATAACTAATATTTATTTGGCATTAGATGACGGAAAGCCTTGTCTGTGTACATTTATTGATCTTAGTAACGCATTTGACACAGAGACATGACTCTTACAGACACTTGAGGATATTGGAGTCAGAGGAATCTGATTAAATTTTTTCGAAAGTTACTTACAAATATAATTCAGTCTGTGAGAGTAAAGGATACATTGAGTATAGCAGTATCTATATAATTATATAAATCATCAAGGTTTTCATCATACTTATTGTATAAATTATACTGATGGAACCATAGAAGGAAGAATAATAAAAAATGAAGGATTTCCAATATTTTTTATTTTAATTTGGCATTATCACGTCCACATAGACTATACAATGTTAAGTTCAAATTAGCTCAAAATGAATTTAACCATATGTTAGAATTGGGCATATGTAAAACTGTAAAGCCCAATGACTGGCGTCCTTGCAGTGATTATCGGCAGTTGAATGTGATTACAGTCCCTGACAGGTATCCTTTCACACATTCACTATTTTAATTCCCAATTGTATGGTTGTACTATTTTTTTCAAGATTGATTTGATCCTCCGTGCGTATCATCAAATACCCGTCGCAGAAAGTGACGCTTTTAAAACACCTGTAACAACCCTTTTTGGTTTAGTTGAATTTTCACGAATGCCATTCGAGTTACGCAATGCGGGTCAAACTTTCCAGAGGTTCATAAACGAAGTGCTTTCCGGATTATCATTCGTTTTCGTCTATTTAGATGACATTTTAGTAGCAAGTAAGTCAAGCTTATAACATTTGCAACATTTAAAAATAGTTTTTGAAAGATTAAATAAGTATGGCGTTTATGCCGATTAATGTATTTTAGGAATTGACAGTTTAACATTTTTGGGACATCATATTTGTTCAGCTGGTATATTGCCATCTAGTGAGCGAGTAGATATTATTAATAATTTTCCTCTGCCAACAACACTTAAGCGCTCTAGCGTTTTATAGGTATGGTAAACTTTTATCACCGTTTCGTACCCTTACATTCTTTCAGTACCCGCTTACTGCACGATAACATTAAAGTGATAGATAATTGGCCTGCCGTCTGTTTGGACAGTTTCTCAAGAGCCAAAAGTGATATAGCTAATGCGACAATGTTAGCTCATCCTTGTGCTGACGGTATGCCATTGGCGCTAACAGTCTATTGTTCCAATGTCTCCATGGGAGCGGTCTTGCAGCAATGGTACAGTGAAGAGGTACTTACGCCTTTAGCTTTCTTTTCACGTAAGCTTACCACAGCCCAAGCGAAGTATTCAATGTTTGACAAGGAGCTTCTATCCTTATACACTGCCATAAAGCATTTTAAACTTTTACTTGAAGGTCGTAAATTTGTTTGTTTTACCGATCATAAGCCTTTAGTCAATGCATTATTCACCCAAGTAGAATGATCTCCAAAACAAATACGACATTTGCGAAATTCCTCATATTAAAAGAATAGATAATATCATATCAGACACTTTATCACGTGTACATGATACATCTGATCTCAATGTATCTTTCCAGTTCAAATTGGAAAATTCCCTTTAACTGATAAGAATTTTAACTTAAAATTATTGAGCGATGCTCAAAAGGAGTATTCCCAATTAGACTTTTTGTTATCGAATCAATAATTAGATTCTAAATCCAATTCCAATTTGACGAAAATTAAGATTCCGGATTTAGATGAGTTTATTCAGTGCGATATTTCTCAACCAAATATACGCCCTTATGTTCCGGATATTTATTGGCGAAAAATATTCGATATATTTAATGGTTTGTCTCATCCTGGCATAAAAGCCACTAGAAAATTGATTGCTAATAAATATTTCTGGCCCAAAATGAACTCCGACTGTAACTTGTGGGCAAAAACATATGTCAACTATCAGACCGCTAAAGTCATCCGTCATACAAAATGTCCGGTAAGTCAATATATCAGTCACTAAATATCGAATATGGAGTACCACAAGGCACGGTGTTAGGACCGCTACTATTTTCAGTTTACGTAAATGAAATATTTTCCTTTCAAAGCACATGCAAAATAATTAGCTTTGTCTATGATACTGCAATTTTTTATAAAGCTAACACGAGGGATGAACTAAAAACCATCGTAGAAACTGATTTAACTACCATACAGAATTGGTTTGAACATAAATTGTTGACACTCGATTTTGAAAAGATTTTTCTTACCTTTTAGCTGTACCAGAGCAAGGTTTCCATCATTTAATGAAATTAATATTAATACGCTGGGAACTTAACAAGTCATTCTGCCAAAAATAGAAACAAAATACTTAGGTATTATCATAGACCAGCACTTACGATGGGATTCACACATAAATTATATTATTAGAATATCACAGTTTATTCTATATAACTTTAAATATCTACAGAATATGCTGAATATTCAACAAATGAGAACTAGTTACCACTGTCTAGTAGAAAATCATTCGTACTATGCAATATTAGGGTGGGGAGGTGTAACTGAAACTCACTTACATGCATTAGAAACGTTGCAGAAACGCTTTCTTACAATAATGTTGCATAAAGAAAATAGATATCCCAGTGATCTATTTTTAGAATCTGAGGTTTGCAAGACAATTTTTTACTTTTTTGCAAATGTGAAGTAATATAAAAGAAAGATATGATTAGATATCCGTCATACACATATAATATAATGCAAAAAAGTAAATATCTATACCCTTTAATGTTAATAAAAACTATAGGTCAAAGATCTTATCACTTTCTAGCTCCCAAATTATATAACTCAGTCTCTGACACTATTGAAGACAAAATCAATTTCGCTATTTAAAAGAAAGTTAAGATTTCTATTTTAGAGCAGAAGACGAAAATTTTCACTATTATATCGATTTGAAAAATAAATATTAAATAAGTAAATTGCAAAGTTATATACAGTAATTATCTTAAGTTTATATAAGCTTATAATTAACTACATGTTTATACATGAATTCTTGCATTCAATTATGTAAAGCTAATTCTATATTTTACACTGATCCAGAACCTATGATATGGTATATTGATTCCATTAAACATGTAAACATGTTAATATTTTTTTATCATTATTTTTGTAGATATCTTAGTAATGTTTTACTTTGTATTTCGAAACCAGTGTTCCCTCACTTATCGAACTCCTAGTTGCTTGTATACATTTACTGTAACTTATTATTTATATTATGTGCATGATTTTCTGTAATTAAACATTATTATTAAATATTTTATGCTGCCGACTACTAAGTCTAATAGTCTCCCATTTGTATTTGTAATAAAATAACACTCTTTTAAGTTGAGGTAACCACATAAGAGATCTATTTGCAGTAATCTTGGCGATTTTTCTCTTAAAAAGCTTTCAAAATAATCTTCCACGTTAAATAGACAACAATTGTTTTATATAACATATGTTTATGACAAATGTTTTAAATGTGAAACTCTCTTATAGTGGAGTAAATATAGATACCTATTCTTAGTTTCACCAAAGCAAACTTATTTTTTATGTCCCGTTGCTCCATGTAAAATTTTCTCTATCGCCTTATTTTGGGCTATTTTTACACTACTATTACTATGATTTAGTATTTAATACTACTACTCTATGATGAGCCTCATATTTTTCTATAAAAATCAATTAGACAATAAGGTAAGTATTATTTTGTGATGAAATAACCTACCTTGTAAATTAAGAGCTACCGCATGAATATAATCATATTTAAACGTGGTCTGTTACAACTTTTGTCTAGTAATAATGACTGCTCTCTTTGAGTGACACCATCGGTCCTTTCCCACCGGCAATTCCTCAAGAACAAAGCAATATATTGTGTAGTGATAGAAAAGAACAATTATGCCGTGCTCCTAAGTTCGACTCTGTTAGGGGTAGCTTTAACCCTCCTGAAGAGCTATTACAACAAGGAGGAGATTCCATAATAGCTACTTGCGGCAATGGAGCTTGACACTAGCTAGCACCACCGCTGGGTTCAAGAGTGCACTTCGGGCTGCCCTTACTATTCGCAGAACTGCATACATAAAGTACCCTGCTTATACTGTTATAAACGTCATAAATGGTTAGAAGTTATGTTAGTATTGTTAACGTGTTTATTATTCACTTGTAACTATATGTTATTCTATTCCCGGCTGCTCCCATCCCTACTCATATTCAATAGCATAATAATAAGAATGCTTATATGTAATATATACAAATAATTCCTATCTTGGTGTAATTCGTGTGCCAATGTTAAACTAATGCAATTGGAAAACCCATTATCCGGTATTTTCGATACATTCGGTTACACGCAAATTATTGATGAACCGGCGGTATGAATTACCGAGACAACAGCCACACGCAAATCCTATATTCAGCAATAATGTCGATGGAAATACCATTCATATCACGGCCACCTAGACTTAACAAACTAAAATTGATATTAACTGTCATTTTAAAAACAAATGCCATGTTCCGATACATAGTTGAAAAGAGAATCTAGAGACGAATCAGATAGGTAAAAAAATATATACAGGGTGCCATGTAAAATAACAGAGTAGATGTCACTTCCGGAGTGTTACATGTCTCCTGTGTCACCCGGTATATAATTTTAAGGAATCTATAAGTGCTTCTCAGTATTTTATTTTTTAAATTATAAATTTAGTGTTTCTAAAATCTTTGCAAACGTTTATCCAACGTGGTCGCCTATTCTTGATTTCAATAGAAGCAATAAATATGGCGAAGCCGGTACTACATACGTATACAAATTTATGAATATAATAATGGTAGGTTACTGAAAAATGAAAGACTTGTTTAGGCCGTCGCCAACGTTTAATCGACGTTGGCAGATGTCTAAAAAGAACTAAATCTGTTAGGTCAGTTACCAATCTGACCGACGTTGAAAGGTTATCGGTAAGTTAATCAGTTCTATTTAGTCAGTTACTAACGTTTAATCAATGTTGGAGATTACTTAAAAACACACCAAACCTAAATAAGTCATTTTCTGACATCAAACTAACGTTGGTAAGTGTTTCCAACTAAAGTAGTATGTTTGCGAGATCCAAGGGACGTTGCTCCGAGGTGAATTCATGACTGGAAGATCTAAGTTACCGTCCGACTACAATTTTCACTAATTTTGACTTTAAAGTTGGTAAGAAAGTAGTCGGTAAAATGTTGCTTAGGGAGTGTCATGGAGGTTATTTGACTGATGTAATATTTAAAAAATTAAATTTCCACTAATCAAAGAATTAAATTTTCTAAATAAATATGGGAATAAATTAAAAAAAAGAAATTAATATTTTATTTAAAAAGAAGAAGCCCTTATAAATACACAGTTAATAAAATAAAATATATTCTTATGTCCATCATTTGTCTGTTTGCGACTTTACAATATTACTTCTATTGAGGTAATATCCGACAATTTGGAAAGTCCCTCCCTGCCATTGTGGATGATGATACATGAATTAGCGGCCGCACAACAGGGGTGCTAAGAACCCTATTCAAACATACACGGAAGTCAATAACAGTTAAAAGAGAATAGTTTTCAAGTTAACTTATTATAGTCAATGATGGGTTTGCTTCTTCAAATACAATGCTCTAGTTAGTCGGTCGTTTATCTCCTCAAATTGGGAAGAGCCAGCGAACTTATGACAACTCATGTGAATTATGTCGTCATTGTTCACCGCTAACCGTTTCTATTATTGCTTTTGTTATTGACAAAAATACGAAAAAAAGAATGATGATTCGGGAAACGACAGGATTCCGCTTTTTATATCATTTATTGGATTATTGTAAAAGGAATATGATATCTTGATAGTTGTTCTGGGAAAAATGGGAATTGTGTTATCTATTTTTGCGGCTCGGTCATAAAATTTAACGGTCATGAGAAAGACGGTTTTTTTCTGTTATAATTTCATTATCCAATTTGTTCTATTCATGTGTAGCTTTTTTATGTTAAAATGTATGTCGCGTCCCAGAGTTTCTGACAAGAATTAACAATTTATTAGATTTCCCTTGGTGCAACTCGTTATAAAACATTATTAAGTTAGATTTATTAACCAAATTCAATTTCAAAAAAACTGTTATTATAATTTTCTCGGTCACCATTGAGTTTGAATACGACGTGTTTTATTGAGGACTTCCATACGGGTTGTTTTGACCTATGAATATTAAGTAATATTTTTTAGTTTAGGAATTGTTTGAGTTTTCGTTAAACTCCAGTTTTGTCCACAAATTTCTGCGTTCTGGCTTAAGTAACTCTCTAACTTCATGATTTCTTAATGAACGCATAGTCCAATAGTGGACCCATCATCCTAAAAATATTTCCTTTATTGGATTCGAAACTATGTGGACAAAAAAATAGTCATCTTAAAATTTCATGAAAATTATTCTTTAACTTTACAACACTCTAAAGAGAGAGAAAAAATAATTCTCATCTTAAAAAATACTTTAAGTTATTGGCAATCAACCTGAAAAATTTCGTTCAGCTAGATACATGATTTTACAACGAATATTTTAAATTTTGTGCGCAAAGTATAAAAATCCGTCTTTTTAATTTTAATCTAAATATAAGATAAGCTGTTGTTTTGGGTGTCATTAGTACTTAGAAATATAGATAGAAAGGCTGCTTAGCGTTAAAAAGAGACAATATTCACTTTACCAATTATTTATTTATTTGTTTGTTTGTTTTCTTCTAGCTATATGCATAGGCCATAGCAGCTTACATGTATAAACTCGCTACATCGAGTAATTGATTTTCATTTAAAGATGTTTCTGCAGCTTTCTCTGCTTTTTTTTATTAAAAATTAATCTAAGTAATTTTGTGTTATCTATAAGCATCGTAGAACTACTTTATAAGCGGAATCCCATACTGTAATGCCATATCTAATTATAGATTTAACTAGGCTGTGACTAGCAGAGTTTTGTTGTTTAATACACTTTTTATATTGATCAGTTTTCGTATTCTTCCATTTAAGTAGTTGATTTGATTTGCCCATTTCAAATGTGGGTCTAAGACTAATCCTAGGTATTTTATAGTGGCTGCACTATGCATACACCCGTTAATCGATTCGTTTATTAGAATGGGTTCAAGTACCAACTTTAGTTGGGAAACAGCAGATATACTTAGTCTTTGTAAAGTTTAGCTTAACAAGATTGCCAGGTTTTTACTTTTCTAATGGCCGCAGTGGCTTTTTATTTTGTTTGGTCCCAAGTTTTCTCAGTACAAATTAGTACCATGTCGTCTGCACATGATATAACATTGTATGCATAATTTGTCTGTAAACGATCATTTATGTATATAAGGAATAAGCTAGGACCTAAGACAGTTCCTTTGGGAAGCCCAGTTCTTATTATTTTTGTAGCGCTGTGAGTGTTATCAATTTTGACTCACTGTGATATGTTGGCTAGATAGTCTTTAAATAAATCGTATACTTTCCCTCTGATACATATTTTGTCTAGTTTGTTTAATAGCTAAATATGGGATACTGTGTCAAAGACCTTTTGTAAAAATAAGATGGCTTAGCCTTTCTTGTTCGATTTGGAGTTACTTAGTATAAGTTCTGTTAGCAGTTCTTCGGTACCAACATTCTTTTGGAATCCATATTCATTTTTTTGATATTATTTTATTTTTGTAGAAATGACCGAAGTCTGTTGTTTAAACACTTTCCAAAAATTTTTGCAATGTTATTTATTAGCGATATCGGGCGATAGTTCGTTATACCATTTTTATTGCCATATTTATACATTTCCTAAGTACCACAATAATTTCTTTAAAAATTTCAGGAATTATTTATTTATTTAGGTACATCATCCAACAGTCGTAAGACCAATTACAGGATGAGACCAATACATATTTACAATAGAATGAAAATGTAAGATAATAACAATGATATAATACGATAGTACAACACAGGTAAAAACTACAAAATGTATACAAAGTAATAATAATAATACAGTACAATAGTACAGCACAGTTAAAACTACGGAGTGTATACGAAAATAATTACAAATTCAAGCGTTTATAGAGAAAATTAATAATAACAGGCTTACTAATGAGTTTGCATAGGAGTTTTAAGGTTTTTGTTGTTATACAGTCTTTCGCCGGCGTGGCGTTGTTCTCAGGTTGGATATTACCTCTTCTATTTCGCAGCCACAAGTGACTTTGACTTTGGGTGTTTAAATGGGACACTTTGTATTTTATCACAAAATATTGAAGAAAGTAAATAATACAATATAACTATGGTGGTAAATTTAGTCGTAATGGAAATACTGATTAAATAACATTTGCATTTGTTTCCTTTTGGCTATATTTTAATTTATACATAACAGCTTGTCACAAATAAAATAATTATTTCAGTTGAATGAGATACAACCTTAACCGGAAATTCCATATGCATTCTTTCTATTCGCTATGATATTCTATTTGACCTCGCCTGAGACAGGAGACTATGAATTTAAATACACGAATTATAAGCTCTTAGATAGCACAGTTGCTTAAGGCGCCTATGTATGGATCCAGAGGTTGCGGGATCGATTCCCGAGCGGGGAGCTGTTTTTCATTAAAAGCATTATATAAAAATATTGCCACGTGATCAAATAACGTCATCTATTAGTAATTACAATATAAATATATTAAAAGTTTGTGAGTTGGCCGATAGGTGGCGCTGAGGTGTTAATAATTATATATCCCACATCTTCCTAATAATAAAATATTGTAAAGTCTTCAAAGGTTTCTCAAGGTCACTAATTAATAATCTCCTAGGTCTGATGTATGTAGTAGGATTCCCCGCCTAAATTTGAATATCCTTAGCTAAGTATTTGAATATCCCCGCTAAATTTGAATAATCTGAGGATTTGAAATTCCCTCAAGTTTGAATATGTACGTAGTAGGATTTCCCACCTAAATTTGAATATCCTTAACCATTCGAATTTCCAACGGTCGGTAATACAGATCCCACGATTTGAATTTCCTGCGCTTCGGTCGGTAATGCAGATTCCCTACTTAACGACTGGCGCCAATGCTGTGGCGTCACTGCCTGGCTCAACCGGCCCAATACCTACTTACAATAAAACGAAAAATATATAAAAAAGAAAAAGAAAGTAATCTAAAAACAAATTTGTGGAACAAGATTATTACTTTCAGTAGTGTATTCCTGTTGGTGCAATACTAGCATATATTTTATTATGAAAATCGGCCATGTCTATGGGTTCTCTTTACAGCTAATTTTTTAAGTAACACCAGAAATAAAATCTAACGGAGTCAAATCAGGAGATCTAGCGGGCCACCTGAGTACTTTATTTATACCTATCCATCTTCCTAAATAAGTATGGTGAAGATAATTACTAACATTTTTGCTATTACGTGGGCCTATACCATCTTGATGAAACCATATTATTTCTAATTGAATTGGGAAATTATCTAATAGCAAAGGTAAATCATTTTGTAAAAATTGTATGTAGCGATCGCCATTTAAATTTCCTTCATGTAGATATGGTCCAATTATGAATACAATAAAAATTAAAAAAAAAAAATACATTTACAGTTCTATACCAAACATTTGCCCCAAACCGTTATACAATCTAACAACTGGTTTTTGAAGAACTGAAATATCGGTGATATTTTCCAAAATATTACGCCTGGGAGTTTTTGTTGGCGTACCCTGTATATAATATATAAATTATTTTTGAAGCTGTTAAGGTTATATTGTCTGAAAGTTATTGTCTAAGGTTGTGAAACGTTTGTCGAGTTCCCAGCAATTGTTTTTAAAGTATAATAACTATTCTTTCAAAAGTGTTTATTTATTTTAGTTAAACTTACTTAAATTTCTACATAAACAATGATGTACACTAACACTTTATTAATATAATATATGAGATATTTCCTTGAAAGCCCAGAATATGTGTTTTTTCGTTCAATTTGTCATTTTTACGAAGACAAATAGTTTGATGACCACGGATATCTTCCAGAAGTTCATTGTGCCTTGTTAGAACCCCACTGTTTTATTGGCCATAGATACATTTCTATCTTTGGGAGGCCCAGGCTATTTCAGTCCTAATGGCCACTCACTGAAATGGGGTATAAATTATATAATGTTCAAAAAATTAAATTGTTTATGAGTTAGTTTGTTACATAGTATTTAAGACATTAGAAATGCTTCAAAAAATATTGTTGGATTAATAAAAATTATGATATATTATCATATTTATACTCAATAATTTTGTAGTTGTTTAGTAAATATTTAATGATAGAAAATAATTTAGGATATTCAAGATTGGCACGAAGTTTTATAACAATTGGAGTAGTAACCGTTAATTTACTCCCAATCATGGTTACAGTACAGAAATAATACATAATAACATTATTCTTTCATATTATTTGGGTTTTCTACCACATGTATTACTGTCCTCTTCAAAAATAAATCAGCGAATCTACCAAATAATAGAATTATTGGAAAAAAGTCTCTGCGCCCGTGACGTTTATGCCAAAGGAATAGTCATAGGTTATGTTTTGCAAATAATATAAATCGGAATAAACCCAGAAATAATGTATTTTGCTGACGTTTCGGAAAGTAATCTTTTTCCGTTTTCAAAGCTTTTTTGGAAGAACTCTTATTTTGCTGTGTATGTCAAATACACAGCTTTAAGATTCTGTTTATGTTATTTCCATAGATACTTACTACTTACACAGAACATAGAACTGATGATATTTTCTTTTAGATAATGTTGAGTTTGTTAAGTTCTTCTGTTAACATTGGTAGCCAGGTTGTACAAATATCTACAGAATAATTAGATATGCACTTATCTTCATTTAATAAGATTATTGCTGATTCTTTAATTTTTCTTTTTTTGGTATCTGCTTCTTTTGTTAAAATTTTTGCCCAGTCCCAGTTTATTCTATGTCCGTTTTCCCAAGTATGTTCACAAATCTTTGATTTCCGAATTTCATTCTTTCTAATGTAATTCTTGTGCTCATCCAACCTCACACTGAAAGGTCTAGATGACTCATCCACATAACATTTATCACATTCGCACGGGATATTGTAAATACAGTTTTTTGAGTTCTGCTCCCTGTTTATCGGTTTTGTTTGTGTTAAAATAGATCTTAAAGTGTTCCCTGTTTGAAATATCGTCCTAACATCAAATTTGTCACCTATACGGCGTAGCTTTTCCGATAATCCGTATACATAAGGAATTATTGCTGTATAATGACGTTCAGGTTTGTCGTACCTGATTGTCCCTATTTTCAACATTTATTAAAACTCTATCAACAAAGGCTTCGGGATATTGATTTTGCACTAGAACCTCTTTGATAAATTTTTTCTCGTTATTTAATATTATTATTATTTTTTATTATTTATTTTACATTATTTATAAAAAAGTATTTATTAGGCCTGTCGAGGGAGTGGACCCAAAAGAAGAAGATAAAAATAACTTTAAAATTTTTACATACATCGACCCTCAGTAGATAGATAGTAGTAGATTTCCGTCTTCTTGAAAAACGAAAACTGAAAACTAAAAACTCTTTAGAAAAACATAAAACATACAGAAGACCTCAGCCAAAAACAAGTTAGGAGTCTATAACCTTCGGCTTGTCCCACGGTATATATTTGACAAATTGGTAGAAATTACGGTGAAAGATTATTAGAACACAAGAGAAGTTACATCAATGAAAAAACAAACCCTAGATATGTAAAACTATCTAATAGAGGAGGATCACATGATCAATGCAAATTTAAAAATTCTACGCACAGAAAGAAAATGGACTGAAAAAATCGTTTCTTTCCTTCTGCACCTGTTTTACGTTTTTGTTTATCCAAGCTATAATTTTCATTAAAATTGACTTCTCAGGGCATATTTTTTTTATTGACGACATAATATTCTCCATAAAAGTTATTTATAACATGTTTACGTTAGTAGAAGTGTAAGTACTCTCAATTTACTCAATTAGATCTGCGATTATTTTATCAATATTTTCTTTATTAAAGTTTTTACGTGGTTTTACGTTAGTCAGTTCCGCTCCCAGGGTTTGGTGATCTGATAAATTTGGTGGGTTTCGTGGCAGTTAGTTCGTTAGTTAGTAATGACCAAATCAATTAGAGTAGATGAAATATTGGTGACTCGAGTGTTTTCTACAATTATTTGCTAAAACCAGAATCTGTTATAATATTGTGAATGCTATTGATCTCAAGAAAGATGTTTTCGTACTACTTATTGATTTTTCCCTTTTTTTATCTGGAATCAAAGGAATTCCTTTAAACCTGTCTTCATATATCAATTGTAAAACGCAAACTGTCAAATTAAAGCATTACATAAACAGTAGTGTATGTGACATAACACAAGGCGTACCTCAAGGATCTATTTTAAGTACTCTGCTATTTATTATATGTCTATGATTTGATAGATGATGTCCATACTCTGTGCTTTGCTGGTGACATGAATAAATTGATCGTAGAAAATAATTTAAATGTAAAAATACTGCTGAACTAGCGTTTTCGAATATAAATTCAACTTAATTAAAATAAAAACAATGTTATTCATTTTGCAAATAAACACAGATGGGAAATTACAGTGAGGAAATCATATTCACACTCTGTGTATTAAATTATGCAATATCTGCCATGAATTACGGTTCATGTCTATGCATTGTAGCAAGGAGATCCTTTTGACTATGCAAATTTTCATTGTCATTTGAGGTATAGTATCATAAACTGGGAAAGTTGTATATATTAATCATCCCCCCCCCCCACAACACTTCCAATGTATAATACTACAAGCTAATTTTCAATCTGGCTTCCCCGCACCCCGTGATCAGCTATCATGTTTATCTTTTTGATTATATACTTCATGATGAACAACATAACCTTTGCTTAAACCAAACTGGAAGACAATAACAAAAAGCGCTTTACCGTTGTCTCTACCATCAATGCACATTAATAGGAGAAATTTTAATCTGTTAAAATAAAATAAATAAGGATAAAAATGAGCTTTCACTATTTCATGAATTTTTAACCTGTATCAGAAAGTAAAGATGGTCAGAAGGTGCAGGGGTCGCGGTCGGTATAATCTAAAATGCTACCCGGGCGGCACATACGTAATCTGCAGACGCTTAAGGAATAGCCAAAATGATTCGGTAGTGTTCGGAACAATCGTCACCGGCTTATCTCTCGCTGCTTTATTGGTAAAGTGGCGACAGACATTAACAGATGAAATAAAACAGAAATGGGTAGATCATTCAAATTTAATTACTTTAGTCTTTAAAGAACCCTGAATCTTTTGGATAAGCCATAATAAGATATAAATATACAGCAATTTCTTCTAAAAATGAAAAGCAGGTAGTGGTACCAAGAGGAAAAAATATCCGTTCATCAGTATCAAGGCGTAAAGTTGCAATGACAGGTAGAATAGGGTGAATGGCAGAAAATCTAACCAAAAAAAAAGCGATAAATAGCACCTTACAAATTACAATACTGTGTAAAGGAAAACAGGTCTAGGTGACAATAAGTTTTGAAAATAGAGATTTTTGGGTTTCTAATAACTAATTTGGAACAAAGCTGTTTTTCTAAATTTAATAATGTGTTATTTAAAAAATATAATGTTCATAGCGAAACCATATTTTGGACGTAGGTACCTAGTTTTGCAGAAAGGAACAAATAGACAAAAAGTACATTTATATGATTCTTTTATGCATAACAATATATACACTTTTTAATCTCATTTTCACCGAAATCTCAGTTTTCCTTATTTTATTCCTTAGTTTCTTTTCTGCATAATCACGCTCAATACCTGTCTATGCAGTATTTTTAATTAAATTATGCATATATTTTTATATATTATGCATATATATTTAATTTATGTGATGTTTATTTATATATTTTTCTTAAGTTAAAAAATTTGTAATCTCACTTTTTTGTTTTTCAGTGTTTTTGATAATTTTTATTTACCTATTTTTTATCAATAAATTTTAATTTTCATAGCAATTAAGTGAGTCTTTTGTACTGTGCGTTCATTTGTTTTAAATAGCTGTTGATGTTTTACTTGCTTGCAAAATCCTACTTAAATGTTCGATTTTTAGGTAGGGAATCCACTCACGCTTAACTTCATTATGTCTTTAAAAATTTTTAGGTTATGTTTATACTAGTTCGTTTGTATCTATATTCACGTTATTTATAAATATCACTGTCACGGGATTAAATTAAGCCACTTCTGTATCCATCGACGTCGTACTTCCGATTTTGGAGACTTACTACCGTCTAGTACACAAATATAACCAAAATGACAGATCTCAAAATTCAAGCATCAATAGCAATGCCGTAATAAGATGATGAGTTAAAGACAGATATTTATTTGAAAGATGAAACGATAAACAACGCATTTCGCATGTAATTACCAATGTTAAATCCGTATCCGTCGACGTCGTACTTCCCATTTGGAGACTTATTATCGTCTAGTACACAAATATAACCGGAATGATAGATCTCAACATTCAAAACATCAATAGCAATGCCGTAATAAGATGACAAGTTAAAGAAAGGTATTTATTTGAAAGATGAAACGATAAACAACGCATTTCGCATGTAATTACCAATGTTAAATGATTATGTTTTTTTTATAAAAGAAAAGAAATATCCAGATGGTGCAGAAAGGAACATCTTGCTGTATATGAATCCCTTGGCTTTCGAATAAAGAGAGGGAAAATTAGCTGCGAAACCCGACTGGGTTTCTTGATAAGCTAAGTTTTGTGTTTCCGGCTACATACATGTACAGTCGTTTTTGTATTTACCTATTTCTTGAACGAATGTTCTAGTATTCTCTTCACTTAATGTTAGGTCCACTAATTATGACAATATTACGAGTGATATTCATATCGTTATTTGCATTTTAAATAATGTAAAAAATTACGTTTTGCGAGTTAAACCAGTTATCCTGTAACATATATTTGTACGTGTGTATTTATATTGATTACACAGCCAAGTAAAAAAAAAATGACCCCGAAGAAAATCATATCATTTTATATGTATTTTTTTGAACACAAATCAGTAGTCAAAATAGACCCGACCCATCATTCAAAAATCTTTCGTTATTTGTAATTGGTTTTGTTATTTTGCAAAGAAGGGCTATTTACCCTAGATATTGATCAGAAAGTACAAGAAAGACTTGAATAATAACCTGTACTGAAGTCTCTAAAAAACTTTTAGGCCACAGACCTTTATAATCATTCAGTAGGTATGTATAAGGAAAATATAAAGTCTTGTCCGCTCTATTCACCCATCTGATCAATTGGAGTACACCCAACCAAATACAGAGAATCTTCCTTGTGGTAGTAACAGTTTCAGCAGGTGTGAACCAACTAGTGAGCTGTAAACCGTGGTTCATTAAATTTAAAATATTAATATAACCCTCACAAGTGATCTACTGTAATTTGATTTACGTAAGGGAACATTTAGGCAATTACACTAGAAATGGTGAAACATATACGTAATCGGAATCATTTACAAATACCACCTCATAAACTAGACACAAAATAAAACAGCTTTGGCATTGGTTTGTATAACACCATGCCACATAATTGGAAACAGTTACCAATTTCTCAATTTAAAATTAAACTAATAAAAGACACCTCTTATCCATTTATTATGTATTATTTCTGTCCTCGAGGTAAACCTGTCAAAAGTTTATCACTAATGGGTCTGTCCACAAAAAAATTAATTTACATTAAAAGTTGTGAAAAATAATAACAATATTAAAATTGTGGTTGAAAAAAGTTAATCACGACAACAGCAGCGGCCATTGAAATTGCTTGCTTTATTTCAGTGAGATAAACGCATAATGCAGTAACAGTGCCCTTACTATTTAGAAATAGAGTTTGTTTATTTTTGTCAAATGTGGAGGAGAGTTTCCAGAAAGAAGTTTCACATACTCTTCCGAACGTATATGTGATTATGATATTCGATTTTCTTTCAAAGCATAGATAAATATGACTATGACAAATATCATGACAATCGCAAAATTAACTACATCACTATAGCAACACCTAGAGTATCGCACCGTATATCGCATTGCGAGCATGTGACGTCACTCGCGCCAAGGGAGCGTTTTCTAGCCTCGATGCGTTAAGGTAATTTCTATTACAAATAACGCCGAAAGTAAATGACTACTTAAAAAAAACTTTGTAGGGGTTTATAACACACATAAATCTATCATTCCCAATTAAAAACTAAAGTTTATGAAGGATAGAATTATTTCATTTTACACTGTCAAATTAATTTTAAAGTACCTACTTGGCAACTCTGCGACGGACGAAGTTTCTGCACGTACAATAAATTATCAACAACAGCATTGACAAAGAATGTACGGACTGAACTAAGATAATATCAGCAGATATTCTCGGAGCGTGTGACATCATTCATTACCGTTCCCATTGCACCTTTCCACTTTGGTTAACTCGAAAATAATATTAATTTTTTGTACATTTTTTAGTTGAAACATAATGGCCATGATAACTATGTTTCTCGATTATGTGTCGCATCGAATGTCAAACACAAGCCTAAGATGCATTAGTTATGCAAGACTCAACACAATTTTAGCCAGTTTCCTCAAAGAAAACTTAAAATACGCTAATACTGTCATGTCCATTGTCCTTTTGTGGTTTTCATTGTATTAAAGAATTCGGTTACATGATGTTATAAGAAATTCGATACGAGCGACTGTCCTTCGCACACGCCCAGTGCACTTCCTGTGCGTTCTAGCGAAGTCCTGCCGTAGTTCGAGTATCAGGTGTCAGATATCGATATCAGATGAAGTAGACCACGAATATTTTTAAAGTAAATATGTTCATTCATTTCTTCAATTCTAATAACTAACGAGTGGAAAATGTGTGAGAACCTATCGACATTGCTGACAATTATAAAATGGCACCAATAAAAGGTACAAGAAATTGATTCGATCGATTTTAAATTTCCGGTTGCAAAATTTGATGGACGTAATACATATCTACTACTTTATGATGTGAACGATCCATCCTTTCGCGTCTGAAGGACTTCTATTATATTTTCCAAAAATGAATATTACAAAAAGCATTCAAAACGACCGTTTCAGACGGAGAATTTTGAAAACACAAGAAAAAGACAATATAAAGTTCAAAAAATGTATATTAAATCTCTTCAAAAAATCATGTTTTACAAAAAACGTTCAAGAAAAATGTATTGACAAACTATAGTCTGGCCCGGGTATAACACATAGTGAGGAACGAAACGACTTATAATGTACCAACTACCATCCAATGTGAGGTTTATAGCTAACGATTACACAGAAAGATTCAAGAAAAGTTCAATGTTTATAAATTTTTAGTGGGCTTTTGCTTGCCTGTCTATTTAGGTATTATCAGTTCAATAATAATTTGGTTCGCTCCTCAGAGCTTAAAAATGCTTGAATCGCAACGACTTTGAATTATTTTTGGGGCAATTATATATTCATACGTTCAGGCAAGGCGGTCCCATGTACATCTGAGTACATGGTAAAGATACTTTTCTGACACCGAATCACTTAGGAACCGGTTTAGGGCAAATCCCGTTAAAATCCATCATTTTCTTGTCAAAATCGACTGCTAGAAAATGAATGGTCACCATTGTCGCTAAAGACTATTTTTGCTAAAACTTTCGAAATACTTTGACTAGAGACTTGTCCTCATATTTAACACAACGTATGAGTTGAAATTTCCGAAATTAAAATCGATTTTTGTTACACTTTCTAAATTTTGGTGGTCAGGGCTACATTACGTCCCCTTGCAGCGACATTTACTACACTTTCTAAAATTACACCCCTTGATGAGTTTTCAAGATTTTGGCATAAAAAACGCTTCGTAGAGCGAAAATGTGATTTGAAATATAAAAACCTCTTTCAACGGCATTTTTACGTGAAGTACGCTTTTCATGCGAAATGTTTCGGATTTTGTTACAGTTTTACAGTTTCGAAAAGTTTATCGAAGGTTTTGGCGTGTTCTTTAACAATAACAAGGAACATTTGGTTCAATTGTTTCACATCTTAGCAAGTCTCGTGCTTATAATAGTCCACGCAAATTAGACATTTTAGAAGAAATAATATTTGAAATGTGTACTCTCGATAGGGTTAGAAATAGATATCCGAAAAGTTCCCACCCTATTAGGGTTTCCAATTTTCGGGATCGGGATCCCGATTCCTACAAATTGCTTCTACTGTTAACTTGACTGATTCGAGGCATAACAATATTTTCCAAGAGCTCAAATTCGGCGTCACTAATTTTAGTTGGATTGCCTAAGTGCTTTTTGAATACAATTTTTTAATAAAACGATTCGTTTTAACATATCGGCAAGGTTATACACCTGGTTTTACAATCCAATATAAGCAAAAGTTCTTTTCTATATTTAGCTTTTACATAATTCTGTAAAATAGGATTCTTTGTCGGAGAACGGCGAAACATCTTAACTACATTTCGAACTTGCTTTATTGTAAAATTAATGTTATTATAATTTGCAGTCAAATCAAGTACGTCTTCAATTTTGGGTTCGTAGATTAATTCTTCTTTGGATTGACACACATCTCTATGCGCTTTTGAAACGAGGTTTGCACTGTTCCCAAAACTGCCGGTGTGATAGATGTAAAGGCAGTTATTATTCTTTCCTTCATATTTTGTACTGTTGTCGGTGTGTTTCTATAAACAATTTCTTTCACGTATCCCCATAAAAAGAAATCTATTTTTGTAAGATCTGGGGATCTAGCAGGCCATTTAGTGGGTCCATTTCTTCCAATCCGTGGATTAGGGTAGGTATTATTTAAGTGGTCTCTAATTGCATTTAAATAATGTGGTGGAGCACCATCTTGCTGAAACTACATCCGATTTCGAATTCTTTCAGTAAGATTTACCAATAATTAATAATAATAATAATAATAATAATATTTATTGACCATCTTAGATACAAGTTGTATATATGGTAAGTCAAGTGTAAAAAAAGAAATATATATATATATATATATATATATACATGTATATAAACATACATATAAGTTACAATATACAATACAAATAGATATTAAATAGATTAAAACAATATATTAGTATAATAATAATGATTATAATAACAATAATAATAATACGAATAACTATTCGGGTTAAGTGTAAGAATAGCTAGATATACTAGCTAAACTTCGCCCTTTACTCAAGTTACTGTGTATGTTATACCTGTATCTTAGTGTAATAAAGACGTTTATTATTATTATTATTATTATTATTATTATTATTCACCATTAGCGATACAAATGTAAATATGGCAAGTCAAACAGTACAATACATATATATGGATATATAGAAATTAATAGAATAATATTGTCATGTTATAAAATAATTACATATAAGTGTATATAACAAACCAGGTAAACTAGACGAAGAGACATTAAATATAGATTAATATTACACAAATTATTCCTATGGATTCCCTCTATTTAAAAAGCCATGTGTGCTATAAAAACTTCCCTTTAGGAGTATTTTTTTTACCTCGCATTTATACTTATTATAATTAGATATAGTTTTTATTTCAGCAGGTAGGCTATTATAGAAAGTAATACAGGTATAGTGAGGAGAATGTTTGAATTTGCTTGTATGATGTTTAGGTATGTGCAGTAATTCGGCATGCCTCATATTATGTGAATGGCAGTCTCCTCTTTTTATAAACATTATGGCAGATAGTTTTCCAAAAAATTAAAATAAATAGCTCCAGTCAATGTACCATCAAATAAATGTTCTCCAATAATTCCTCCCCAAACGTTTATAGACCATCTGTGTTGGTTATCAACATGCATAAAAAAGTGAGGATTTTCCGAAACGTAATAATGGAAATTGTGTCTATTAACAAATCCATTTTTATGAAAAGTTGCCTCATCACTGAATAAAACAGTATTGAAGAAGTTGACATCATGTTGCATTCCACCTCTGGCCCAATTACAAAATTGTAGACGCTTTCGAAAATTGTCATTAGATAATTCCTGGTGCATTTGGGTATGATATGCATGCAACTTATTTGTTTTTAAGATTCGGCCCACAGACCGTCTACTTATTCCTAATAATGAGCTCACTTCTCTTTGACTAACATGGGGATTCTCAACCGTTGCCAGCACCACAGAAAACTCATTTTCTTCATTCACAACACGTTTTATTCTTTCACTTTCTTTATATTCGACATTTCCAGTTTCCAGAAATCTATCGAGAAGGTTTTGGAAGCTGCTAACATCAGGAATTCTTCTTTCAAGATAACATTTGTGATAAATTCTATTGGCAAGTAAACAATTTCTGTTTGACTCGCCTAAAACAAAAGTCATGTCTACAAGTTCCGCTTTATTAAAATTAATATTGTAAAATTCCAAATACTTTAAATTCAATACAAATTGTAACGACCGATAAGTGTGATAAATGCTCCTTTGTACACGAAAATTTATACCAAACTGAGGTTTTATTGCTTGTCAAATAACGAAAACAGCAAAAAATGTACAAAAAAACAGGACCGGTTAAATAATATTTACTCATTTCAGTGGATTGGAAGAAATGGTCCCATTAAATGACCTCATTTCAAAATTGCATAAGGACGTGTGTCAATCGAAATGAGCAACACATCGAACTATAAATTTTTCTAATGAATTATTTGAGTGAACCTCTTTTTTTAAGTTTAGGTATTCTTGAGTTTGACATTTATTTATAAAACGAAAATGGTTGCAATTAGCCATGGGGAAGTACTTACAAAAAATATTCATTTTTCATTTCTACATCACATCGTCGAAAAATGTACAGGGTGTTCTATTTAAAAAAATTGAGAAAATTCTATTTAAAAAGTTCTTAATTGAAAATAAACACTTATTTATTTATAAAACGAAAATGGTTGCAATTAACCACAGGGAAGTACTTACAAAAAATGTTTGTTTTTCATTTCTACACATCACTGAAAAATATACAGGGTGTTCCATTTGAAAAAATTGAAAAAATTCAATGTAAAATGTTCTTAATTGTAAAATAATTTTTGGCCACTCTGTACAGTTTTAGGAAATAAAAATTATTCAAAAACATTAATTAGATGTCTCGTAACTGGTATTCACATAAGTTTTTCTTAAAACCCATAATTGTGACTGTGGTAATTTTTTAAATATCCATCTGCAGATTGCATTATTTCAACAAATAAAATTCATTACATCCAGATGGTTGGGAGATATTCAATGCTAATATAGGAATGCATAGAGTCTAGAAAGTGGCTTCAAAAAATGTACTGATATACATAGCATTCCGTTTAAAAAAAGGCACTTGGTCGTGTAATTTCGTCTTGGCTTTCCCTGTATATTCGAAAATAATTTCCAGTTATAGACTTTTTTATCTAATTTAGTTTTAATTTTTTAAAAAATTTCTAGCTATCGTAGAACTAAAGATATCGAAGTTCGACGCACTATTGCCCCACCCTGTATATAAATAAAATAAATATAAAGGGATATACGCACAGATGTTTGATTTAATGATTTGTTTAAGGTGATATTGAAACTAATGATATAATAACATACTAATATGTTAGTAACTAGTAATCAATTAAATCTAATTTTCGACTAAAACATGTTCGTTTGTCTTATTTAACATATGCATGTACATATTTAAAAACAAAAAATTCTTCGTCTTTACAACTATGAAAGCAAAAGTAGCGGTTAAACGCAGCTATGCATATTTTATTTCATCTCTTTTAAAGTACAAAATTAGATATAGCTGACATAAAAGACAAGCGTAATAAAATTTTATCACCCCGTATACAAATTGAGTGACAACCGGTGCACATAAATAAGACTATATTTAGAAGATTTCACTGCAGTATTTATTTAACCCCTTCAAGTAACACTTTAAGTTTAATTTTATTGCCGATCCGTATTTAGAAAATGTAGCACAAATATATCAGACTGTTCCCATCGTTAAATAGAGGGTAAAGAAGATAGTGGTCTTCGCTCACAAACCTCAAAACAATTCACTCATTTCATTCAGCAACCATCTTCATGCTATTTTGCACATTTCGTTAATCACACTTCTGGTAACAGCTTAATTGAAGTGTATAATATTCCTGGAGTTTCGGTTATTAAATTATAGTAGAGCAAATGAACAGTGGCAGCCCGTCAGGGATGGCAAGGTAGGCAGTGCCCACCCAATTACATAAGCATTAGTTATAAAGGTATATTTACATTTTTATATATTTTTGTTGTTAAATAATATAGTAAAATTTTGCGGTTAATTAATTGTAGTATTAAAATTTAAAAAATAGTTTTATTTATAATATTATTTTTACTACATATTATTCTGCCTCATACGCTTATGAATCCGTTTAGAAACCGCGAAACCGGGCGTAATGTTCTCTGGCGTAATACTATCTAAAGTGTCATGCGCCAAGCCAGGGCGGGCAAGCATCGCTCAGAAATCGTGAATTCAATCATAATACGCCTACGTGCATGTTGGTTATTCACTTCGATCTTACGCCTGTAATGTATATCAAAACGAGACATACGTCGTGCATGCTTAGGCTATTTACAACCTAGAGTGGGCATGCCACCCCTGAACAAAACTTGTAATAAACAATATGAATATTGAATAGAATATGTTCACAATTGAATAGATATCAAACAGGAAAAATAACTAATGTGTTATTCATCAATCCTTTATGAATATCAAATATGATAGCAATTTCTAATTTGATAAATAGGGACAAAAAGAACTTAAAATACATATCAGCGGTGCCATATAGTTAAGTTACCTATATATATATTTTAAGGTATAATGTATTAGAACACATATGGCTCTATATTAACCAAATTGTTCTAAAATAATGTTTAATTTCATTTTAGCAGTTTTAGATGTGAAAATTAATATAATATGTAAATGAATAAATGTATAATATTCAAATATGGGACTTCGCGCTCGGTGGGATGCCACCCTCATCCCTTCCCTTTTCTTTTACAGTGTCGTGATGTTTCGCCGAGAATCGTTTCATTTTTGGACGTGTGCAGTCAAGCCAGAATTCGCGAATCTCAAATGTTGGAAATTGTTGCTGCTGTTTTAAAATTGGAAGATTTTATTTGGTTAGGTTTGTGTAATGTTTTATTCTTTCAATTTTATGTTTTTTAAATTTGTAATCTGTGATCTTTGTTGGTATTTAGTAAATAGTAAAGTGTCTACTTTAGCAGAAAAAATAAGTGTGGACAACTGACAAATTATTAATATTAAAATATTTGCCATGGCCGACGTAAGACAAACGGTAAGCGATAATCCTGATATTATACGTTTTTTATTAGAAAACAGTTTTGCGAGACTAACATACGATGACAAAATTTTTAACTAAATTAGAACGACCTTGCCCCTATGGGAAATCTCATTAATGTAAATTCAAATTCATCCGATAGAAAATTTTGTGTCACAGGGTATCAAAAATGTTTATGGCTTTCTGGAGGTGAAATAAAAAATAAACTGTATTGCTGGCCTTGCATGTTATTCAGTAAAAATAGTAAAAGTTCGTGAAATTCAACAGGGATAGATAATTTAAAAACATACAAGTTGATTGAAATGGGCAGAGGCATCATTGAATGTTTTTTGCGTGATTTTTTTGTGGAGAAGTGTCATTATTATTCGGTTCTATCTCCCATCCTGCCCACCCAGAGCTAAAAACCACGAGCCGCCACTGCAAATGAATGCTCTTTGGTCTTAATCGTTACTACTTCAATGTAAAGACTTGACACCTTTTGCATTATGTTAAGTTTAGGCAGCATATGAAACGTATACCTTTGAAAATTAGTGCACTCACCACATAATATTGTTAATATAATATTAATATACTGCCCTCTAGAAGCACATTTGAACTATGCTAAGCCTACTCAGGCTATATATTTTTCGATTACAATAGACACTGAACCGCTAGATGGCGCCTGCTGATTGTTTTCCATGTCGCTATCCTGTTGATACCGATATGTACCAAATAGTCCAAGGATCCTCGTGTTGGTCGTCACATGCCTACCTTAGACTGACGAGAGCCAACAGCTCGAAACTGCAGTGGTGTGGGATGACTGGCAAGAGAGCTCCTTTAAGGTGGGCATATCAACAGGGGTCCGATAAGGAAATATTTCTTATTTTTGGCCATAACTTTTTGAATGAATCTCCACTCAATAATTTCAGTCATTTGCAAAATTAATTCATTTAAAACTACAAATAATGAAGATTGGCACTAATTTTTAATTTAAATTTACTGATTTTGCGAACAACTGAAATTATTGAGTGAAAATTCATATGTGTCATAGTTCCGCTTAGGTAGGCTTATACATTATTTTATCAATATATTATTATGTATTAAAAAAAAGTTATGGCCAAAAATTATAAATATTTCCTTATCGGTTCTCTCTCTCTCTCTTGGATATGCCCACTTTAAGTAGGATCAGTCATTCGGCTGGTGCTATTTGCAATCGAAGCATTAGCGGTCTGTTAGTAATATACAACTATTACACTTAAGAGCGCTCCGGATATAAGCCGGAAAGACGGTTCAATTTACTCTCATATAAATCATTATTTTAAAAAATGGCTTTCACTAAAAGACATTAAAAACATGTTACAATGTGGGACGATGAGAGAAAAAAAAGTATATATATATAAAAAAAAAAATTTCTTCTATTTTCGATTTGCAAAAATAATTTTTATCATCCCACATAGGTATTATTAAAATAAACATTTTCCCTTTTGTAGAACTAAAATAAAATTAGCCCTAATGTCCTCAAGTGCACCGAGAAATTTAAAGATTAGGTATAATAAATTTGTCCAATGTCATATTCTATTATATCTCTATTACTCTCTTTCCAAGCACACCCTACATTAGGTTGCGTCATTTTATTGACGTGAAGTCATTTACAATTAAAATTGGAAGCATGGATGACTAATACACTCCGAACAACTCTTAACGCGCCAGGCTTGTAACTTTTAATTCAGCGCTCGGCGGGGCACATGGCCCGGAGAGCAGCTGTTCCTTGCAGTCTGGTTCCCTATAGTAAAATAAGGATTTTATAGAGGAGTTTGCGACTAAAAATATTATGTTTTAATATTCTGCCCTCTAAAAGCACATTTGAACTAAGCAAGCTAATTGTTTACGATGAATTTTTGACATTAATACATTTCATTCACAATATTATTGTTTATTAAGATAAGTATTTTTGTAGTTCATATCATATTCTATGTGGTGTAGAAGTGATTTTTTTATGTTACGGCTATTCTTGACGACAAGCGCATCCTCGATACAAAAAATGTCACTTTTACTCCATATAAAGTAATATACTCTTAATTCTCTGTCTGATGTTAAAGAATTATACAATACCCGCCTCGTTGCCCATTTTTCAAACTGATTATATCCGACGGCTGGTCATTTTATGCATATTTGCACCATAAAAATCCGTAAGAATACCTGGCTACCTTGTTTACTAATATTTTCTATCACTTAATTACTCCTCTTTGTACCTTTTAACGATTTAACGATAAGTATTTGTTTGGAGGATGGGCATTTACGGCTTACCAGCATACTTCTAAACATCTTATCTACAGGTTGTCAACAAGCTCTTGACAACGTGAGAGTAATTTGCCTTGTTGTATGGCCCGCTTGAACATAAGAAATACAGAGACTACAGAGGCCCCCGGTACCGACTGAGGCGCCGCGTTGCCACGACTCACGGGTTTTATCTTAATTTGGAGAATTTTTGAGAAGTCCCTTGTTTTCCTTGAAGTTCTGTATTTGATCAATACACAGCAGTATGGTATTAAGGCAGATATTTTTGTCATTTTGTTTTCCTTAAAATTATCGAATTTATCATGTTTGTCGAATGATTTCAGAGACGAAAAATGTATTTTTAGAATTTTTGTCTGACTATCTGTTCGTCTGTCCACCTACCACTACTTAGTTGTAAAATACAGCCACTTGACTAAACTTCCTTCACTTTATAGGTATATAAATATATGAATTATACAGAGGGATTCGCGAGCAGTACGCCATAGCGCAATCGTCGATAGAGCATTTCAATTTAAGTCTAGATCAACGAGGAAAATTTTTTTTTGGCCAGTGGTTAAGAAAATGGGTGCTGTATGCATTTGGTCTGAATGAAATTTACTAGCAACATTCCCCAGCTAAGACATTTGTCAGAATAGCCTACCTGGTTTTAAGAAATCCAGGGCCGAACCCGTCGTTTTTGATAAAAAAGTACATTTTTCACATTTCTGGAAAACTATTAGCGGATTCGGAAAGTTCAGAAAAAGTGCTATCAGAATAACGATTTAATTATGACAGTACACTTAACCGGTTCGGCAAAAAAAATCACAAAATAATTTAGCGCATCACGACTAATATTTTGACAGGGCATTATTTGATAGAGTCTATTCAAATGCTTCAGATCTCAGACTTTACATAGTACGTAGCAAAAAGCTTTCTTACCTAGTCAATAAGAAGAAGGAAAAACAATAATAATAAAAAATTATAAACTTAATAAAATTAGAATGTAAATTTCTCGGACGAGATCTAATTCACTTGAGATGGTGTGTGGAAATCTAGAAATTCATGCGTTTGGGATCACAGTAATCCACATGCTGTTGTCCAGAAAAACTCCCAGTACAAGTTTTTCCTTAATATAAGGTGTGGACCGCATTCTTTTGAAGGTCAATTGACTAGAGAAATCTGCTTGGATTTCTTCCGGAACATTTTACTCAATTTATTATTGGTGAAAAATGTCGACAAGAGAGGTCTTCATTTCTAGCATGATGAGGCACCGCCTTATTTCTCACACCAGGTCCGAAAGCATCTCAACAATGAGTTTCCTAACCGCTGGATCAGTCGTAGAGGGCTTCAAGCTTGGCCAGCTAGGTCTCCCGACCTAACTGTTCTCAATTACTATGTTCAGGGCCACATGAAACAATCTGTGTGCAACACAGAAGTCACCACTAGAGAGGAACTGCGGCAGCTGGTATTGACAGCCTCTGATGACATGAAGAACCACAGACAAATCAATGGGAAAGCCACACGACATTTATTGGTGCCGTATAGGAAATGCATCGAAGTTGGGGAAAACATTTTGGGAACTTCATCTACTTTGAATTAAAACATTCCTTAACCAATATTAAGATGTCAAGTGTGTGAAGAATTATCTATTGTTTATTAAAAGGGTTATCACATTTATCTGTGCATGCCTTTTTACATTATACCCATAATCCATTTAGATTTTATAATTTTAGATATATTACATACCATAGTTCAAGAAGACACAGGTGCAACAAGGCGCTATAGTAAATGAAGTCAAAGTAAAAGTTGGTGATGTCGAAGGAAAAGTTAGTTGTATGTTGAATAAAAAGTTACTGACGTTCAAGAGAAAGTTACTGATATTGAAGGAAAATTCTGTGTAGTTTAAGGATAGTAGAATGGCTTAAACGACAGTTGAGGAATAAGGATAGATCTCTGTCTCCTTCCTTTGATAGTCAAACTTGATGGTTAACATTTAAGAGACACTTTGAGATAGCTGCGTGTGCAAATAATTGAAATAATGAGGAAAAGGCTATGGCACTGGTTTTAACATTAAGAGGCCAATCATCTGGATTGCTCCAGACGATTGCAATGGATAAACAATAAGATTTGGACGCTGCATTAGATTGAAGATACATAACACCTCCCCAATTATACCAGACTCGGCTGAAATCACGTACACAAAAAGCTGGGGAAACTTGTAAGAAGTTGAAACAGCTGTGGAGAGACTAACACACCTGGCTTACCCGCAAGCACCAAAGGAATTTATATTATAGCATAAAGATATACTCTATCAAACTATTCTATAAATAATGCACGGTCAAAGTGTTACTCATGATGTGCTAAATTTTTTTGTGATTTTTATCCGAACCGGTTTAGACGTGTCGTCAAAACAGAATCACATTTTTTCTGAATCCGCTAATAGTTTTCCAAAGACGCGATAGAAAAAATGTTTATATGTCATTTACAAATATATTTGAGCAGGGGTCCTAAACAGAACCTTGTGGAACTCTATTCGGCCATTATCTTCGGCAATTTCAAGCTATTAAATCGAGCAAATTGGGCTTACTGCTTGAATTTGCCATGACGCATAAAAATAAGTCATTTGAGAAAGCATTTAGTTCCATTTCGTTATGTCAAGGTTTCTAAAAATGATGAAAAATTTGTGTAAATAATATTTGCTTGGATTCCTGTATTTAGTGACATAAAAATGATTGATCCAAAGTGGATTTGTTTCGGTAGACTTCAATTTAGTCATCCCGTGTTGTTATGGTTATTATGTTTGATTTTATATTAGATGTTGCACATGAAACTATACATCTTCATTGAGTATTACGGTGGTAATTTGTTTTTGCGTGATGAAAAAGGAAGAATTTTTTTTCAAAATCAATGGTAAGTATTTTATCTTCAAGCCATTTTCTTAATATGTGATAAATCTGTCTCTAGCTTCTGTTTTGATTTAATTCAGTCTGTGTCTTTTTAAATTGTAATATACAACAGTGTCGTCTGAAAAAAAAAAATTAGCTTTTACATTTACATAATAATTACTTAATTAATAATGTTAATAAAATTAATTGACTGATGATTGATTATGAAATATTTTTTAATTAAAGCATAAAAAGATAACGACTCAATATTTTTAAGTGTAAAACCATCCCAAAATTATTTGGTTTTTATTACTGAACAATAAAATCATTGAACAGTAGACATAGATTTTAATTTCATGTTTAAATATCTTCCAGTTAAGTATAATATGAACTTAATTTACGTTGAACACAAGACAACCTGTTGAAATATCTGAGATTTTTTGTACTAAAAACAAATCAACATTTTTGCTCTATTTTTTAATCTTCGGCAACACTGCGCTGCCTGCAAAGACCTCCGATACCGACGTTTGGTACCAGTCCAGTCCGGTCCGAGTCTGGGCCAGTGATTAGTCTGTCAATGGGTATTAATTTTTAAGGCCTTTGTGGGTCCTTCCAGCTCAGTGCGCCTTTTCATTGCCCATTGTTGAGGCGATTCAATCCATTTGATGTGCTTTTCAACTCGTATTAATAGGTTTTACAAGCGTGTTTTGTATAAATGAATTGATTTGCTGCTGTTTTTGGGTTTGGATAAATTGTAATTTGAGACTTATTGTAGACAAATATGGAATTATGCGGTGGGTTTATTGTAGCTTTTTATGTAAACCACATACAATGATAAAATAAATTTTCAATAAATTGTATGTTATATAAAGTAGTTCGGCACGCTTTTCAGCACAATTTCAATAGGGGTTCAAGATTTTGAAGTTGGATTAACTTACTTCCTTCATCAAATTTGATACTAAAGAATTATAACTTCTTTTATCTTGACTAGCATTTTATAGAGGGCTGTTTTATTGAATTTCCAAAGTGAGTGAATAGTATTTTGAATAAAACTGATAAAAGGCTGATTGGGTGCAAATCTTGCACATTGGTAGGATTTTTTACTTTTGGGACCGGCTAGACTGAGGTATCTCTTCATTTAATAGGAAAGTTACATTTTTCTAAGAATACATTTATTGGATGAGTTATATAATCCAAATAACCAAAAGGCATAAATTAATCATACAAGTTTGCAAAATAGTGATTTAGATATTATAATACACGCTATGGTAACGTGATCAGATTTGAACAGCAAAAATCATATTCTGGAACTAAATTTTTTAATCATTTCTAAATTTTCTTTTTAAAACAACTACTTTGCAGATAAATAGCAAATGTCGCATAATCTTTTGTATGTGGTTAATTCTTAGTATTGTTAAATTATTTGTATAACCACAGAAATTAAGGAGTAAAAGATGAATCGTTTGAATTGAACAAATTTGTAGTTTAGTTATTTATAAATCCTTCATTTGTATACTAATGAAAATTGTTGCAATCATATACAACTATTAAAAATATCTAATATCCTGCGCTAGTTAACTTAAAGTAAATACTTTTTATCAAAAGCTCCTTAGAATTTCTTTGTTTTGGCAATAGTGATATTTAAATGTAGTGACTTTTATACTTTAAACTGCACATGGCAGTCTAAATTGTTTTTGATAAACACATATACAGTGTGTTTCACTTCTCGTGAAGACACCCCTGTATCTCCTTTATTTATGGCCGAACTCATTTCTAATTTTTATCAGATATACAACTCTATAAGGCGACTTTACATGACATATAAATGTCGTCTAGATCTAAAACGCTGGCCTACTGCGATAAAAAGAAAATCGCAATTTTCGAGAAATCATAGTAGGCTTAGAAATAGGCAAAAATTTTGTTAATAAAAGTTGTTCAGAATCACGAGATATGCCCCCCTCTAAAATTTGGTGAAAATCGGAAAACTTTCAAAAAGAAAAATGTACACCCCTGTATCTCCTTTATTTGTGGCAGAATTTCAAGACTAATTCATGGAGTTATACAGCTCCATAAAGCGACTTTGTTCAACACATAGAGATAACTTTTTCCAACAAACGAAAGTTGTGAGCAAAAATCATGATTCAATAAAACTCTAAAAGAGTAATACTTCTTATTATTACACATCAAGTTAACAATGTAATACAATTTTTTTGTTGTCACTGTTCTTGAGAAGTAACGCTCCATCATATCCTTCCTCCTTATCGGCTCAGAGATTTAGGAGCGGTTTTTTTGTTTTAAATGTTAAGAGTGCCGTGAAATTAACCGTCAATATTATTACCTTTATGACAGAAGTGATTGTTGTTATCTATTGTTGAGCTTGTTAGTTTCCTTATTTGATTTTTTTACTCATAATGGCTAGAATACTTTTAAATGCTGATGAAAAAGTAGAAATAATAAAGATAGTCAGTGAAAATGTACGGTCTTCAAGAGAAGCAGCAGAAGAATTTAATTTAAGAGATCCTCTAAGACAACCAATACACCATGGTACCATAGCAAGAATATTTCACTTGTTCAATACAACTGGTAATGTGCTTAAACCGAAAGTACATCTTAATCGAAGGCATGAAGATGATAATGTTATATTAGCAGCGTTTAACGCCAATTCTACTAACAGCCTTAGAAATATGACTCGTGACCTGAATTTGTCGGTGTCAAAAATTTGGAGATGTTTAAAACACCATAAACTACAACCGTATAAACCAAAATTTTTACACACTTTGGAGGAAGGTGATGAAGAGAGAAGACTGGAATATTGTTAATGGATCCAAGGTAATTATTTAAACAATCGAGACTTCTTGAAGAAAATAATTTTCACGGATGAAGCAACTTTCTCCACCAACGGGGTGGTATCATCACAAAATTCTAGGTACTGGGCAGTAGAAAATCCTGATTGGGTAATAAATTGTAAAAGGCAATATTTCCAGAAGGTAAATGTGTGGTGCGGAATTTTAAACGAAACAATAATAGGGCCGTTCTTCTTTTTTCAAAATATAAATGCGTTACATTTGCGACAATTTTTAAATAATGATCTGTGGAATGCAATAGTCGATTTTCCTTTGGAACAATTGTATTTCCAACTCGATGGAGCATCTACCCATAATTCCGTAGTAGTAAGAGCATGGATGAATGAACATTTTCCCCAAAGATGGATAGGACGAAATAGCCCTCTAATACATTGGCCACCCAGATCTCCCGATTTCACTCCCATGGAATTTTATTTTTGGGGTCATATTAAAAACAAAGTTTATAAGACCAGACCTCAAAATGTTGAGCAGCTTTGTGAGAGGATAAGGCAAGCGTGTTTAGAAGTTACAGCTCAAGAATTGCGAAGAGTTGTAATACATAACAGAAAGCGGATTGAGAAGTGTATTACACTTGATGGTGGGTTAGTAGAAAGGGGCCGAATATAATAATATAGTCATTCATTGTAAACACTTACTTCATCTTTTATTTAATAAATAATTATAATAATAATTGTGCACGACTTTTATTTGTTGGAAAAAGTTATCACTATGTGTTGGACAAAGTCGCTTTATGGAGCTGTATAGCTCCATGAATTGGTCTTGAAATTCGGCCACAAATAAAGGAGATACAGGGGTGTCTTCACGAGAAGTGAAACAAACATTTTTTTTTTAAGTTTTCCGATTTTCACCAAATTTTATAGGAGGGCATATCTCGTGATTCTGAACAACTTTTATTAACAAAATTTTTGTCTATTTCTAAGCCTACTATGATTTCTCGAAAATTGCGATTTTCTTTTTATCGCAGTAGGCCGGCATTTTGGATCCAGACGACATTTATGTGTCATGTAAAGTCGCCTTATAGAGTTGTATATCTGATAAAAATTAGAAATGAATTCGGCCCCAAATAAAGGAGGAGATTTCACAAGAAGTGAAACACGCTGTATAAACAGTGAACAAATATCATACAATTAAGAACACGTTCCTAAAAACCTTGTTGATGTGCAGCATGAAGTGGTGATCCCTCGATGTCCTTGTATTCCTCCAGCTTGCGAAGACTCAGCCTGGGTTTGAACGTTGTCAGCAAATGTGACAATAGTCTATTTGAATATTCTTTTTATTTATAATTATAATTTCAAACGTTTATTTAAATTTTATGATTGGAAAATGATTATTAGTAGCTTTAATTTGGGCTCTTCTTTCACCGCCGTATTTGACAAATGTGTCAAATAGAATCAAAAAATCATTTTAGGTTATATTTTACAAATGAAAGTTGCTATAGCAGCGCGTCAGTAACCTTTTCCGCTCTTTAGTGCCAATCTGACAACTCTTTTATACCTTTTTGTCCGTTACCATGGTTACATAATTTTGGATTAATTGTGAAAACTGGTCAAATCCCATTTATGTTTTTTAATTATGGCCATCTGCTTTTTTCCTCTGTAGTCTTGCTCCCTGCTTCTTCCTCATTCTTTTATGCCACTATTTTATCTCTACGTTGTCTATTAACAAAGTTACATCTCCCCTTACATGTACCCCTCATGACTACTCTACTACATAAACTTGACCTGTTTATACAAAGTTCCAAACTTGTTCAATTTTGGTGCCCCTTTTCTACTACTAGGTACTCCCCTTCATGTTTTATTGCTGAAATTTTTTCTATACAAGCTATTCTATTTATCTATTATGTTTTTACCCATGTTTTTTTGTTTATAATTATTTTTGCTACTGAATTTTGAAATGTCTATCGCTATGTTTTAAAATTGCTAATTTTCATGAATTTTGAGTGTCATAATTAATGTATATGAAGTATTGTGCTGCATTTACGTTTGATATGTTTAAGTATTATAAATTATATAAGTTTTGATTATAATTTTGCTTAAAATTTACTTATTCACAAGTACAAATCTTAATATTTTGTAGTTATCATCCAAAGGTTTTATAATATTCTGTACAGTTTTAAAATGGTACATATTCCAGATATATTCTTTCATGTCAATATATATATTTTAAACTTTATACCATACATATTTTTTTATGATTTTATAAAGTACCTATGGTCATTCCTATGCTGCGTAAACAGTCTTACTGGAAAATAAATATTGTTATTTTATTTATTTATTAAAGTAGGTACTCTTGCTTGTTATTGCTATGATGTACCATTCTCGAGAAAAATCGATTTGGACTTTTCGTGTTCCCTTGCATAAGTTTCCTAATCATTACTAACAATGAAATGTTGGCTTTGAAAAATCAATAAAGTACCTTAATGTTAGAAAAAACTAGTTTTTAAATCTGTCCAAAAAATTTTTTTTTAAATATCCAAAATATCCGTTTCTGGATACCCTGTATATATTTATAATATATCGTAAAAAATATGTTAAAAAAATAAAACAATTCACAATATGTGAATATCTAATTAGGAAAAAAATAGTTTCTCATGCTCAAGGTTACTGGCCGCTTATACGTGTCCACTGTCCATATACGTACACAAAATCTGTGGAGTTTGTGCCTGAAATTGTACCAGCCATCTTCGATCACCTGCTAAAATAAGCTCGCTTTAAATTCCTTTCCTCAAAATCGATTATAACGCTCAATGAACTAAATAAATAGAAAAAAACTTATCAGCAGGATACAAAGTTTGATCTACCTTTATGTATGTACCTGGAATAGGGTCGCAAAATACAAATGAAATGTTTTCGAAAAGAGCAGTGTTCATCAAAACTCACCCCCTTGTTCTGGCATAGTAATTATTTGCATTTTATACCATTTAGATATGGAGTATAAATAGGGAAGAGAGGGGCAACAGCTTTGTGACATTAATTTAAAGAGTGACAACATAATATAACTAGAAACGCTAAGTTTTAAAAAGCATTTAGTAAATAGAATTTAGAATTGTTGGGAAAATATCCATTATAAAATAGAACTTCATACTTTATGAAATGATACGACTTTCATCTAAGCATAACATCATGTTCAGCTGGATGTTCAAGCAGAGTTCACGCGAAATGTATATTTCGTCTGAAATTAAGTCATTTGTAGATTATTAATTCACTTCGACCTAAAAGATCTTTTGTAATTTACCCTACATCTAGTTGTTGCCTAGGTGTCCAGAACTTTTTACAAAGTTTGTGATTTTCCTGGGGGCTAATTTCCCTACGTCTGTCTTCAGCCTTTAATTCCGCCTGCTCTAGGAGCTTTAGCCTAGTGCGGATTAATACCTTGCATTCACAAAGTATATGTTCCGCAATTTCAGTTGCAGTATCACAATATCTGTATTTGTCGTCTACTGCCATGCTCTTATTCTTGAGATGTCTCAAGAAGCTGTGGCCAGTTAGAAGGCCTGTTTTCAGCCTTGTGGCATTCTTTGCCGAATAAGTTATAAACTTTTTCGCTTGTCTTTGGCCTGGAGTATTCTTCCAGTAGAACTTTTTCTGATCCTTTTCCCATTTCTGGATCCCCTCCGTTATGTGTTCCTTGGCCAGGCCACAAAACAGTTCAGGTCCAATGAATTGTGCTTCAGCTCCTTTTTTCGCAAGGGTGTCAGCAAGTTCATTACCTTGTACTCCCTCATACCCTGCCACCCACATAAAGGTAATCTTGTTGTTGTTGGCTAGTTGCTTCAGGGATTGTCTACATTCCCAGGCTCGAAGGCTTTTAATGCTGTCTGGTTGATCCGAGTATATAAATATTTACCTTTCGAATGCCTTTATTTAGACATTCCTGGACATACAGATTATAGCATGAATTTCTGTCTGGAAGATGGTTGGAATATTACCGAGGGCTCTGGATAGCCCATATTTAGGCCCTGCTACGCCCACTCCTACCCCTTCAGCCATCTTAGATCCACCTGTATACCAGATGAGTGATCCTTGTTCCATCTTGCTCGTCTGACGGCTTTCGATGACGATCGATGTTTAAATTGACATTGAGTCAGTGGGTTTGGTCATGGTCTACAAATGGACTATCTCCAAAATCCAACCAGATCGCCTGGTTAAATTTATGTGCCTGATGCAGTCGTAAGGCACTGTTTTTGGCCACTATACACATGATGCGTAGGTCACTATAGGTCTGACAAACCTCACTTACTGCAACATCCATAAAGACTGTTTTGCTCCGATTGACATTAAACCCCTCTGACGAGCACCATTTGGATATCATGATTAAGGCAATTTGCATGAGGTTTGAAATCATAACCTCGTTTCTGCCTCTCACAGTCAAGACCAGCTCATCTGCATAACCCTGGACGTTAAAGTCCGAATTACTCATTTTATGGAGGAGATAATTGACCACCATTGACCACAGCAAGGGCGATAGGGCTCCACCTTGTGGACAATCCCTGACTGCAGTCACCGTAGCCGGCTCATCCCCCACACTTGTAGTAATTATTCTGCTTCTGAGCATGGGTTGTATCCATTTAATTGTAAGTGATGTATTCTTCTTTTTCGGTGGATTTTTGTATGGATTCATAGGAGGTGTTGTCAAAAGCACCCTCTATGTCTACGAAAGAACACATAGCCACTTCTTTAGCCATGAATGTGTTTTCAATGCCCTGGACCAGGCAATGTAGAGCATTTATTGTTGATTTGCCAAGTTAGTAAGCGCATTGTTTAGAATGAAGCGGTAAGGATTTCGCTTCTGATATGCTGATCTAATAGTTTCTGTTGTTTGTTTTTAGGAGAAATGAGGTTAAGCTAATGGGGCGATATGATTTAGGCTCATCTGGTGGACGTCTGCCTATTTTTGGAATAAACGCCACCTTAACTTCCCTCCAATCTTGGGTTATATACCCAAGACTTAAGTCATTTACTGCGTGAAGATGTCGTGGGGTAATTTTCTAGGATAACAATTCTCTTATGGTGTTTCTATAATAATATGAAAAATTGCAGTCCTTTTGGTACTTTGAAAAACCTGGCACCCACGCTTTCGTTTTCATAATTCCTCACCAACTGTAAAAACTGATCCAAGGTCCTAAGGTTGTGTCATGCCATATTTAATAGTACTAACTTCAAGCTCAAGAGTCCTCGTCCGCATCATTGACACATACGATCGAGGATGATTGTTTTGGAAGAAATTTATTGTTGTTTACTTTTTAATTCATTACATGTAATGGTGCAAATATGCCAATATTATAGATAGTATTAACATAAATGATAAATATTTGTTCAAAGGTGCTTTTAGAGGGCGGAATATTAAAACATAATATTTTTAGTCGCAAACTCCTCTATAAAATCCTTATTTTACTAAAAGGAACGTAACCAGACTGAAACCAACAGCTACTCTCCGGACTATGTGCCCCGCCGAGCGCTGAATTACAAGTTACAAGCTTGGCGCGTTAAGTGTAGTAATTGCATATTACCATCAAAACGCTAATGCTTCGATTGCAACAAACACCAGCCGAAAGACTGATTCTACTTAAAAGAGCTCTCGTGCCAATCCTCACACACCACTTGCAGACTACAGTTTCGAGCTGTTGGCTCTCGTCAGTGCATGCCTACCTTTCCTACCATGAGCGGAACCATTTGTATCAAAAACAAAAAACAAAAATGCAGATATTGTGATAAGGAATAAATAAATAACACCACAGGTAATGACGACCCCCTTTATCCCGGAAGGCTCTAGAAGAGCCTTGTGTGGGAGGGGGCTACACAATTAGAGACAAGGGACATACACCCAATATCCGTGTATAGTGGAAAAATCCCTCTCACAGTATTTTCCACTGCCACGACCGGGGATCGAACCCAGAACTTTTGGGTGAGAGGCAAGTGCGCTCACCTCTCAATCATCGGTCATAAATGTTCACAAACAAGAATTATAATTAAATTTTGTGTTCAAAATGTCCTCCCCCAGCTTCAGTGCATTTTCTGGTGCGATTCATGAGATGACCCATTGATTTTCTTATCATAATTTATTTTTTAAATTTCGTTGCAGCATCCAACAATCCTCTGAATTAATTGAGCCCTGTCATTAATGTCCTTATTGTAGACCTCGCTCTTTAAGTAACCCCATAAAAAATAGTTAATAGGGTTCAATTCCGGGGACCGTGCCGGTCACAAGTTCTGCTATTATTCAATTACAAAATAAACAAGTTTTGGCTTATCTCTCTTCCATTCTTGCTTATTCGGTATTCTTTTTCTGCTTTTTTCGCAAGAACTTGGCTCAGTAATAATATTGCTATCCATGTTAATACTAATGTGTTTACCATATTATTCTCTCACAAACACTGCACATATTAGAATTTGTTACATTAATGAACATACACGAATAGTATTTATTTCACCACGTGAAATATTCAAACTTTGTGGTCAACGGAGATTTATGTTCCATGAGAAGTGTTTGACTTTATATTGTAAATATGTATAATCACAAATTTAGATTAAAGTCTCCTAAATTGAAGATATAATCATAAGAAATTAAATATTCAGCTAATAAACCTTCCAAAATTTGAATAGATTTCCAATTAGCATTTTAGCATACAACATACATTAAAAATAAATACAAATTTTAATTTCCTGGTTGTTTTCCATTATGTCACGTTATTTTGTAAAACAGATAAACTCAGGTATCAGGTACTGATTTCTGATCTGAAAACAATTCGGAAACATAAAGTAGCTTATAATACGAATATAATGCTATATTATCTATCATCTTGCAGATAGTATCATAGTTAGTATTGTCCCTCGCCCCGTTCAACCCCAATCTCAATTTCGTTCAGAACGAGCAAATAGTGTATTGAAGGGTCCTAGTAGAGATGCTGGGTCGTGATAACGCTCTTCTAAAAACCATATAGAAGTATATGGTCTATTTATAGGCATTGTCAATGTTCGACGCTGTTCATTTTAATGTGTTTGTTTTTCTGCCATGAGAGTGAAGCGAGTGTGGAATAGCAGTCGTAGTGAGAGAGAGCGCGATGGGCAATACCTCTTAAAAGTATCAGGTTTCCTTCAGCAGACAGCTGTTTTTAGTACACGGAACGGAGGATGGATGCTTTGTTGCTGTAAAAGACAATATGAAAATATAACTGAAATTTTATTTAAAAAGGTTCTGAAATTTTATGTCGCTGTGATGTTTGATAAAGCAATAAACATTCTTATGTAAATTCTCTATCAGATCGTGGCTGGGTGGTGTGTCGCACACGCGAGATTCCAGATAGAGGACATGTTGTGTCACCTGTGAAGGAAGTGATAAGACGCACCGGGCAGTAAGCGGAATGCTGAACTCTTTTTATCAGAAAGTTAAATATACATCTTCTGCTTCAAATGTATTTATTTATTTGCTACACTGTCCAACAAGTATTTGACCTAATTGGAGGACAGGGAGGTGCAGTAAACTAATACAGATATGTAATTAAACAATAACATAAAAATGTATAAAACAAAGACTAATCAAAGACATATAAAAAAAAAGAAAACAGAAAGCATGATTTTCTACATTTCATATTATGAGAAATCATAGGAAAGAAAAAAATTAAATCACTGTTTGTATGATGTTCACGGAACATTTTAAGATATTAGCATGAGGCGTAGCTAGATAAAACGCTAAACTATGACGAGACGGGATATTGTTCTCGGTGTATTTAAAGACTGTTTTGATAGTAATAGTGGTGCTTCAATAATGTTGTTAATGATTTTTGAAAAGAAATATTTGAGACATACATTCTCGCCACGATGCAAACTAATTAACGAGTACATACCCAGCAGGTCTTCTTGCGGAAAACCGATTGCTGGATAAGTACCTTCTGATTTAAAATACATAAATTTCAGAATGTTATGTTGTACCGATTCTATATTGTTAACGTGCACGTTATAGTGTGGGGTCCAAACAAGTGACGCATATTCAAGTTTAGATCTAACGTAGCAACAATAGAGCATCTTCAGCGTATCAGTTTTTGTAGAGTCACAAGAATTTCTAACTATAAACCCATATATCTTGCTGGCTTCCAAGACTATGCATGGTGTTAAAGTGTTTACCAGAATTGAAACCGTATAAAAACTAAAAGCCGCTGAAACGCCCAGTAGATAGGGCATTTACAAATTTAAATTTTTCCTATTTATATTTCCAAATTCAAGTAATTATTGCAGTTTAATTCATGTTATTTCATCTTGTCATTTATTTAGTCATTAAATATTAAACACAGTAAAGTTACCAGAAATGCAATTTTAAAATTATGTTCTTTTAAAGCAAAGTTAAACGCTACAATTTTGAGACAGAATTTACATAAAATCTAGTCGAGTCGCAGGGTTTGTTTATCGTACATTCAGATAAACGTCAAGTACTTCGTGTATTCCCATAGTATGCAATCGCCTGCACGTTTCTAGCTTAACCATAGAAAAAGATAGAAAGTTGAGCGTCACTCTAAAGTGACGTTGTGTCGAATATTATAATAGCGTTAAAATAAACATATTCCCACAAGAAACAAGCGGAGATGCATAATCCGGGTAGAAGGGCAACATCAGGAACCATATAAAAGAAGACCAGCTTGTTTATCGGGGGATGCCACTTCTATCACTCCCGAGTTACATCGCCGAATGCTATCATTCGCTGTGCTCCTGAGTAATTGCACTTCAATATACCTAAGTCACATCGCTGACCCTCCGGGCTCGCTGTTCTTATGGTATTATTGTGTGGATATTTTACCTAAGTCACATCGCTGACCCTCTGGGCTAGCTGTTCTTATGGTAGTATTGAGGTTAATTATCTAATTTCCAAGTCAGACGATCCAAGAAAATCCACATTTAATTTTGCTATGCTTCTCATAGACAACCATTCTTTGGCATACTCTTTATGAAGTGCAATTTTAACCTCTCTGTTATTCTCAACGAGTACGTTAAACATGAAGAAGCTGGGGAAGAGCATTCACGGGCGATATAACGCTATACAGGGCGCACGGAAATTCTGCAGGCACAAATTTTTAAAAGGTGATTACTTTCTTATTTCGAGACTCTACTTTATTATTTGCAATTGCATTTATATTCTGGTTTCGTTAGGGTATAATGGGGAAAATTGACGCATTTGTGGTACCAAAAGAATATTAGATTAATATTTTAAATGAAATATTAGCTTTGACTTTTAACAAGAAAATATAATATTATATTACCAGTTATTCAGTTATGATTTCATTCATGAATTTAATTCACAGAATTTCTCTTTCTAAATATCTTACTAGGGAAGTTTGCGTTTGCAAAGTAACAAGTTTATATTCAAGAAATATATATTTAGAGCTATGCAATAACAAGGTACTTTATCACAGACTAGCCAAACTTCATGTCTATCATTATTCTGCAGTTTTTATAAAACAAATAGTGGACTTTCGTTTCCACCACATCTCATGTAAGGTTTTTTCAAGAATGCTTTATATTTAAAGTACACTAGGAATATTTTCCTACTGTAACCACAAGGTTTTCTGATTGTTGGACATTTACCTACAATAAAATATTATAGTTATATTAATTCGGCGTACTTTGCATTAACAAAGGTTTTGAAACATTGACTACGGCCAATTGGCTGGTTCTATTCTCCAATTGGGATGTCAATATTTCAGGCAGTTGTCTGGTCACTTGTTTCGATTGAAGGGTGATGCAACCGCACTTTCTTAACTTCGCGGATTCGCGGCTTCGTATGTTTGACAATCATAGGCAATCTTCTGGTTGCTTTTCTATTCAATTACTATAGGGAGATTTCCCCAGCATTCTAAAGGATTTTATGTGAGTGTAAATTCTCACCTCTGCAAGATTAATATGATTATCTGAACGATTGTTCCTACTCTAATTTCAATCACTAAACTGTGTATAATTAAAAGATATTTTCTCAACACTATGATATGTTACACGAATATTTAATGCTCGTTTTCAAGTTAATTTTGACAATGTATAAACATGACATGATTCTTGTCCTTTGTTTTGCATTCGATTCATTATTTGGCTATCGCTAACAACTTTAATTATAAATCATTATTATCTAGCGATTGCTAACAGCTTTATTTAATTACAAACCATTACTACCTGGCGATTGCTAACAGCTCTATTATAGATTATCATTATCAGGCCATTGCCACTACTCTAATTACTATTAAAATAACACAGCATACTTTTGTATAAGTTCTTGTTATTGCATCAAAACACTCAGCATATCTATAGTATGGTCATTACTGTAGCAGCGCAAAATTTCCTATTATAGTATTTAGACAATTGTCTCAAATATTTGGATTACTTTTGATTTCATGTTCAACTATTGTTGCATCAATTTATATAAAATAAAATTGTTTTTTTTACTATTTCATCAATTATTGTCTTATTATTTCACCTTTCCCTTCTTTGTTATATAAGTAATAAACTAAATAAATGGTTTTAATTTCAAAAGCAAAATAGAAAACAAACTTCAACTATAAATGTACAGTGCAATCTTGAGTAATAAGATACTATATAAATAACATATATAATTAACAAGGTCTCTCAATTAATAGACAGTGTGTTCAAGTTTACCAGATATTTCAATTAACAGAGTGATTAATTTTCTAAAGTAGATCGTATCAGACAGAAACAAGTAATATTAAACTTTATATAAAAGAACCTGGGGTAATTAGAAAGGGTCCTACACTAACAAAACTAGACGATCACGCAAATGGCCAATCTTATTTGTTTATCCTTCAGATAAATAAATAGTAATGAATTTACTGGTGACATAATTTACCAGGATTTCATTTGTAATTAATTGGGGTGGGCGTAAACCATTTCACCGGCAAAAACAGTCGGCATCTCTTTATTGTTTTTCTTATGACAAGCATTTCTGTTTACCTCCGCAAGAGATGCCGACTGTTTTTGCCGGCTTTTAGTTTTTATATGGTTTCAATTCTGGTCGTAGAATGTATATTAAAAGCTTGTCAAAGATAACGCCTAAGTCACGCAGTGTTTCAGGGTGGCGAAATATATTATTATTTATGGCATAATTGTAGGAAATAGGAGAAGACTTACGTATAAAGGACACAACATTGCATTTCTCCGAGTTTAATGGAAGGTTGTTTTTAGTGCACCAATTACTAATTCTGTTCAAGTTTTCCTGCGGTTGAAGGCAATCATTAACAGTATGAATTCTATAAAAAAGCTTTAAATCATCAGCATACATTAAATAGTTAACCTCGTGTGTTAAATCGCCCGCTATGTCCCGCTATAGATATGATGAACAACAGTGGCCCAAGAACTGGTACTCCAGAGGTAGCAACGTATTCGACAGACTTAAATCCATTGAAGGTAACATATTGGGTTCTGTTTGACAGATAACCTCTAAATAAAGTTTTTTTTTGTAATGGCTTTCGGTCGAAGACCATACTGCCAGTCACAAAATATCTAATCGATAGTGAGATTAACGTTAAATTAATTTATTAAATATACCTGATAATGGTAGCGAACAGTATGACAAAAAATTATATACCTAATTCTAACCTAAAAACGAAGAAAAAAAAAGAGAAAATAAATTGAAGATAACAAAAGGGGTACAACAGGGACACATGCTTCCCGTCCTGGGATCTGTCAGGACATTTAAAATTAGACAATACATGGAGGACCACGGTTGACAGGGGAAAAACAACAGAGGAACAAACATACGGTAGTCAAATATAACCTAAAGCTTTAATACCTGTCAAAAATATACGTATAAACTTTACGAGATCCTAAGGACAATAAGAAGAGCATATTAAATGGAGCCAATATATTGCAGTTTTGAGCAATATTAGTGATTAATGTGTTAGAGGCATTTTCTGAATAAAGTTATCAAATTCCAAAGGCCACAATCATTAAATTTTTTAAGCAGCATAGTATGGTCAAGTTTATCGAATGCCTTGGAAAAATCACGTCAGTTTGAGACTGATCATCAATTGATTTCGAAATAAATTGCGTAACACAAAGTAGCTGGTAGTTTTAGGTTGTAGAATGTCCTTTCATGAAACTGTGTTGATGAATAGTGATGTCATTACTAACTTTATCTTAAATAGCATCATGCAGAAAAAATTCAAATACTTTGGCAAAATTACATATTATTATTATTATTATTGATATGGGACGAAAGTTGGTAATGTCAGATTTGTCTCCTTTTTTAAAAATCGGACATACTTTAGAACGTTTCCACATATCTGGAAAATTGCCATCCTTTAATATTAAGTTAAATTGTTGCTAAAGGTGGAGCAAAAATACAAGCACAATCTCTTAACAAGAAAGCTGGTATACCGTCTGGGCCAATGGCCATTTTGTTTTTAATTCTTTTTAGTGGTTTTATCACATAATCTTCTTTAAACTCTGATACATGAACTAGAGGGTTGTTGTTAAAACTATGTTCACAACTTATATCTGACACACTGTCATTATGAGTTATGAGGAGCAAATGAATTACGTAATGCAAACTTTGCAAACGGATGTCAGATAAATTTGAAGTATTATTATTAGTACTTAGTACATATCATATATTATATGGTTACAGATCATTAACGTTAATGACAGGCAAATTATGCGCATGGCATGGTAACTTTTAATTCACGTTATTGCCCGGGATTTTTTTTTTTTTTTTACATTTATTTAACGTCGGCCTATTTCCGCTACTGAGGCCTAACACCGACGCCTGTAGACGAGCTACCCCCAACCAGGAATTTTGCCGAACCTCTTCCCTTAAGAAGAGTAGGGATCTTTTACTTGCCTAACATTTAATAGACAAGGGACCGACGGCTTTACATCCCCTCCGAAGGATGGTATATCTCCTATACAACCCTCGCCTAAGGTTGTATAGCTTCCGCGCATACACTGATATACAAGCCGCTGGAAGATGTGTGAGGCGAGAACGCGGTTTCCGTTGGAATGGTCACCAATCCAAGTACTAACCGCGCCTGTCGTTGCTTTACATCGCATACCGAAGTATGTACATAGTAAAGACGCACCTACGCTCGCCCCTTTGCCCGGGATTTCACATTACTAATACTACGTGTCATTTTGACAAAAGTATGGTTCACCGGGAACAAAATATTAATCAGGGTATTATTAGAGTCCTTTCAGCCCTATTTGCAGCATTCAACACATAAATTAATAAGCCTTATGATGTGTATTTCACTGCCTGCTGATATCTCTCATAATCTAAGTACCATATTACATCAGTCAGAAACATGGGCACAGACACCAGGAGTTCTTTCACCCATTTTGCAGGTATAATAGATACCAATAATATGATCAGACTGAGCCTCATCATTGATTAATTAGGGGTAGCAAATATTAAATAAAAATACTATGTTTTACTGCTCGAGAAAACCTGTTCAATATTTTTGCACTTAACAATCCAGGCTCGACCTCTTGTAGTTGAAAAATGAATTTGTTGTTTGCTACTCTTTCGTATCTTGTCGAATGCATGCCGGAGCTAGTTTTAAATGGTACTTGCCAAATGTTTTATAAATTACAGATTGTAAAGGTAAAAAAATAACGCCACATCAATATTGTCCATATTAAGGTATATTCAATTTTTTTCCTTTTTAAAATGTGGAGCAGCATTTCAAATATTTAAATGTAGTAGGTAGTAGACTTTTCTCCAAAAGCAATGGTTGTCTTGACAGTAAAGATAACTAAGTAGGTTATATCTACCAGTTAGTTTATTAAAAATAATTCATTTTCAGTGACCAATTACTATAGATGACGAGATTTGGTTTGGTAGATCGGGTGAAATGACAATTTTCGATTGTGCTTAAATTGCAACATTTTGGAAGGTGCGTTGAAACTGACAATAATTCATTGGCAATTTCTATGAAGGTACTTTTCTCAGGAGAGGCTGTTTTATTTGCAGTGACGATAATATTTCAATCCAAAGATTGTCCATTTTTTATGCTTGCGGGGGCTTTTACGTTAAAATTAATGTGGTATTGCCTTCAGCAGTAACATGCTATGCTGCCTAAATAATACGCAAGATCAGTCCATGTTTCTACAACCAATAGCTAGAAACGAAATTATACTAGTAATATCGAAACAAAAAAAGAAACACACAACAGGCCCCGATGGAATATCAAGTAGTTTAATTATAGACCAATTTCTTTAATTAACAACTTTTCAAAAATTTTTGAATTATGTTTAAAGAATAGATTGGTAAATTACTTAACAAAATATGGGGTGATATCAAATAAGCAGTGTGATATTGACACAGAAGACGCTATTTCAAACTTGGCAAAAAACGTGGTCAATAACTTAGATGAAAATAAAAAATGTCTTAGTGTCTCTCTAGACATAGCTAAGGCATTTGACATAGTATCTCACTACCTGTTGCCAAAGAAATTAGATAATGTAGGCGTACGTGACTCGGTTCAAAATTTAACTACCTTTCATACAGAAAACAAAGGATAAAAGTAGACAACTTCAGTAATTATTTAATAATTAACATGGGTGTACTCCAAGGTACCATACTTGGTCCAATCTTGTTCTTGGTTTACATAAATGATATAGCTTCTATACCAAATTTGAAAGCAAATATAATCAATCTCATATGCAGATGGCACGGAGATTGTTTTTACCGTTGAGTTATGGGATAGCTTCTAAGAACAAGCTAATAATAACCTAAAATTGAATGGTAATTAGTTAAATTCAAATTTGTTAAGTTTAAACGTAGACAAGACAAAAATGATAGCTTTTACAATTACAATTGATGATGAACCTCTGAAACAAAATATAACGTTGCTCGGTGAAATTCGCTCAGAAATACAAGATTGTCAATGCCCCATTATTAAAAATGTTGAAAGTATCAAACATCTCTGGGTGTCTTTATAGATCAACTCGTAAAATGGAGGGACCATGCTTGCTATGTAGCAAAGAGAATGAAACAAATAATGCAAAAATTCAACTAAGGGATATTTTAACCGAAAAACTTAATAATAGAATAAACTCGCTAGTGGAGTCGATTTTAAATTACTGTATTATAGTCTGGGGTGGATTATATAATAACGCACTACATATCCTGCAAGTTGCACAAAATTCAATAATTTAACAACTTCCCTTTCTCCTCTGTGGTCAAGTATGTTTTAGTATCTAGAATTGTATTAAATATTTGAAATAAGAGAATATCTAAGTTAATGATATAAAGAACATCAGTGGCCTACAAACTTTATAGAAGTTTAGGTGGACCATCTGTATGATATACAGGGTGTCCCGAAAATGGTGGACAATCTCTCGGATTTGGGTAGAACTAGAGAAAATACGGTCACAAGTTCGTATATTTTTCTTTCCCCCGAGGTACCCCTACGAAGATATTCGCTCTTGAAGTTGAAGGTTTAAAATCGATTTTTTGCGAGAGCTTTTTTATTGTTCAATCGATTTTAATCATTTTTGGATCAGTATCACATTATTTCAATTTAATTAGGTCACTGTATTAGAACCTTGGATAACATTCTTGGGGGTTCGGGGGCAGAGCACCCATTGCCTTAATAAGTTAAAAAAAAATTTCAACCTATTTTCTTTTATTTCTAAGGTTATTTTCAAATTTTTGGGCCATTTTTACGTAAAAAACGTATACTTCTTTGATGTCGGTAATATGAACCGTTTTCGAGATAAATGCACTTAACGATAAAATTGCGATTTTCAATCGCACAAATAATAGTAATTTTTAAAAATTAAACAAACACGAGGATTATGTACAAAACAACATTTATTTCTCTATGAGGTAGTAAGTACTTACCGAAACTTATAAAAACAAAAAAATCTTGAACACACAAACCACAAAATTTGAAATCTTACTGTAGAAAACTAATTAGGGACATGGAAAAATGAAGATTTATGAAATTTTATAACAAATGCTCAATATGGGCACCTGCTTCTCTAATGCATGTTTGTTCACGACAATCGCTAGACTCGCTACAACATTCCTTCGTTTTCTCTACTTGCATTTGAATGGTACATAATTCTCTCGTATAATTCTTCTCTTGTCTCTACTGGTATGGCATATACAAGACTCTTTAAATGCCCCCACAGGAAGAAATCAAGGGGATTTAAATCGGGTGATCGGAGAGGCCAAGGAACAGGCCCACCCCGACTTATCCACCGGTTTGGATATACTCTATTCAAATGACCCCTCACTGTAAGACTAAAATGCGGAGGCGCCCCATCATGCATAAACCACATGTTCTCTCGAGATGCAATGTCAAAGTCTTCTAAAAGGTGTGGTAACTGCTGTTGGAGAAATTCAAGATAAAGTAGCCCATTTCATCGATTTGGTAACACGAATGAGCCCAACAAGTACCGGCCAATAATTCCGGCCCAAACATTAATATGAAATTGCCTTTGATGGCGCGCTTAAATTGAGGCATGTGGGTTTTCCTCGCTTCAAACGTGCAAGTTGTGGGAGTAATGACTCCATTTCTTCCAAAGCTCGCTTCATCCGTATACAAAACCGATCGAATGAAGGCATGGTTTTATTCATATTATATCAGGAAAGTCATCTGGGCTAATGGCATGTACTTTCTGTATATGGTACGGATGAAGCAGTTGCTCTTTCAAAATTCTTCCAACGATCGATTTTGGGACATTCATTTGTAATGATAATGATCTGATACTGACAGATGAATTCGCAGCGACTGCATCCAATACGTTATCTTCTACTTCAACAGTACGTGTTGTCCGCAGAACACCCCTGTTTACGTCATTTGGCACAAATCGACCTAAGTAGAGATATAATTCTCAGATTTTTAATTTTCAAAAAAATTATCATATTTTTTACCAGTTTCTCTCAGCCGTTGATCAACACGTGCAAAAGTTTTGAGACCAGGAACCCTTCGATGGCGATACCGTCGTGCGTATAGTATTCGTGCTTTCGGGGCATTACAAGAAGCCATTCCATACATTAAATGCATATCTCCGTATTCTTTGTTAGTGTAAGCCATATTTCAACCAATTAATTACTTAATTAATGTCTGTTTAAGCTAATAGTGAAAAATTATGTCACTCCAATTATCTGATATTTTGATCCATGGCAACCATAAACTGTCATTATTACTCGTTTGGTTTGGACATAAACAGCTACATCGTCTTATCTACATAGATAAGACGATGTAGTTGTTTTTTTAAATATTTAAAAAAATTAATATCAACACGTTCAATGCTGATCCCTGAACTTGGGCTTCAGCATGTGCGGCACCATTTTTTTGTCGATTGAAAATCGCAATTTCATCATTTTCATCAAAATAGGCTGAAATATTTTTTTCAACTTATTAAGGCAATGGGTGCTCTGCCATCGAGCCCCCAAGAATGTTATCCAAGGTTCTAATACACTGACCTAATTAAATTGAAATAATGTGTTACTAATCCAAAATGATTAAAATCGATCGAACAATAAAAAAGTTCTCGCAAAAAATCGATTTTTAACCTTCAACTTCAACAAGAGCGAACATCTTCGTAGGGGTACCTCGGGCTAAAGAAAAATTTATGAACTTGTGACCTTATTTTCACTAGTTCTACCTAAATCCGAGAGATTGCCCACCATTTTTGGACATCCCGTATATAGTATTTATATGGGAAACTTGTTTTTCGATACCAATGTACTATCTATTAATAAATTACTTACTTACTTAATACATTTAACGGACGTTGGACTCATTATTTTACAGCATATGAAGAGTCACATTTCGATACAATTGAAAATTGTAATGAAATGTGACGAACTAAATCTGTGTTTCAGTACATTTTTGGAGTGTGTAATACACAATTCTCCCAATTTATATGAAAGCGAAGAAAATGTTAGCGAAAATTACTTTCAAAGATGTTAACTTTAACAAAATAACAGCTCAGAGAGCTTTTAAATTATTGTCAACCTGTGGAAGTATATTATAAACTTAGAACCTTAAGAAAAAATAATTAATCGCCTTTTTAATAAAACTAAGGGAGGGTGTATGAAGATAAATAAATAATATAAAATACTGACATTCATTAATATCAAACTTAATTTAATATAGTTTATGTATAAATAATAACAAATTAATAAATTAAAACCTTTTATTTACAAGTAAAAACCTATTGAAGAACTTTGAAGATGATCAGAACTAAAATACATAACTCAGTTCTAATTTAAGCAGAAGTCCTTGGGTTTTGGGTCCCACAATTGTTTTGGTATTCATTAAAACTTAAAAAATATATGAAAATTATAACTATGTATATTATGGTATACTATTTATTTATATTATGATGAAATTATTTAAAGTAACTATAAATAGATAATTTATTAACAATCTTACTGATAGACCAATATAATTAATGATCTAAGTGATTAAAGTAATTTTTCACAAAAGGCGTATTGTATTAATCATTATTAAAATAAATGTCTTTAATATTAATAAACTTCTTTTATATAAAAACATTAAAATATTGGATGATATAGTAGTAAAAAATAACCTTATATTAATAATTATTTTGATTATCGAAATACATTTATTATATTTCCAGAACAAAAAATTCTTTCATTTGTAAGAAAAAAAACATACTCAGTAAAGCGCAAAGCTTTGGGATCTGACTGACGAGCATTTCCTGTGGCGTGAGTGACATCTTGACAGCGGATATTTGCTGCAGACATTTTCCAGAAGCAATAATCACATGATTTAAAACTAACGTCTATTCAAGAAAAAATATGCGACATATTTATTGTACTTGATGGTGAAAATTTGGAGAATTTTATTTCAGACTTTCGGTACTCAGAAATTATGAGTTTCATTATAACTACTGAGTTTAACTACTAAAGTATGCTTTACCAGATTCTCATTCATTAATATGACATGTATGTATATACAGTGAAGTCCATAAGTAACTATCTACGCAATTAACAATTTATGAGTAAAATCTTAAAACACGTCAATTTTTAATTCAAAAATGAAATGTTTTGAGCATAATTTTATACTTCCCCTTCACCCCCTTTGGACTGACATCTACCCTTTTAAAATTTTTTAATGGAACGAGGGTGCGTGTGATAGTTCATTCGAAAGGGTTTTTAATTCTCTATCAAGTAAGATTTCTTGAATTTTGTGTATTCTTCATCAAGAAAATTAAATTTGAAAATTTTGAAATGTATTTGAAATGCATACAATCATTAAAAGTATAAAGTATTTTATGTACCAAATATCTGTCGAATCTGACTTTTATAATTAATTTTGTCATAACATTCAACTTGAATGTAAGTATCGTTTTTCCTGATACGCAGGTGACAATGTACCCAACAAAAAGAAGGAAGTGAAAAGAGTTGTTTCTTTTTACATACCAGAAAAAATTATAATTTCTTTATTTACTAAATCTGTGCAAACTTATGATTCTAGTTATTTATCGCTGATTGTCAAGTTGATCATTATTTTAACAATGGGCCTTTCGGTTGCCCAAATAATTGAAATTTTGAAGTAATTTATTCTATTAATGATAATAATAGTAATTATAATAGACATTTATTTCCAACAGGTGTAAAACCCAATTACAGGAAAAGCAATATAATAAATAAACAATAACAGTTAAAAAAAAACTAACACATAAAGCATTAATACATGCAGTACGTAAGTTAGCGTATTAATACATCGGCAAAAAATACTTAATTACTCCATAGATGGTACATTACATACAATTTGCATTCAATCAGTCACATTTCTATAGTATATATCAGTGATGAATTTTAAGCTGTTATAATTGATATTACATCGATCTGATATAGTATTAAAATTTCTGCACATATTAATAATTGGTGATTTATACATTACATTCGTTCGTGCAAAAGAACAATAGAATGCTTGAGAGTGACGTGACGTAGGTCTAGGAACTAAAAAGTTTACTCTGCTTAATAGTGCTGGACAATCAATGATATTATTTAATAAATTATAAAGAAATGAGATAGCAATAACTTTTCTTCGATCAAACAGGGAAGTCATATTAAAATTATCAAGTAAGATTTTATTGTCGATGCCTCTCGGGGGATAAAAGCCGTGACGCTTAAAAAAAATAAATTTCATACATTTTCTCTGAATCGATTCGATGGAGTGGATGGCATTATTATAAATTGGGAACCAAATTAGAGCTGCATATTCCAGTTTACTTCGAATAAATGAATAAAATAGCATTTTAATGCTTTCGATCTTAGAAAAGCAACTTCAATTTCTCGAAAAAAAATCCAAGTAGTTTAGACGCTGATTGAGTTACATGGTTGATGTGTTGTGAAAAACTTAATTGAGATAAAAAATAACTCCTAGATCCTTAAATTCCCTACAACGGTCAATAAGGTTGCCATTTATATTATAATTAAATTGAATAAAGTTTAATTTGCGAGTAAATGTTAAATACTTGCATTTAGATACATTCAATTTCAATAAATTGTTGGTGCACCATGCAACTACTCTGTCGAGCTCATTTTGAAGAATCACGCAATCTTCCATCCTTGTTATTTCTACTTAGATTTTGAGGTCGTCCGCAAACAGAAGACGATCACATTTAATTTCTGATGATAAGTCGTTAATAAAGATCAGAAACAACAGCGGGCCCAAATTAGACCCCTGCGGAACTCCCGATGTAGCAATATATCTTTGAGATAAGTGACCACCATAATAGACATATTGATTAAGCAACGATAAGTATGATGTAAATAGTTTAATTAAGCTATAAGAGAAGCCAATAATCTGTAATTTATTTAACAATAAATTGTGATCAATTGTATCAAAAGCTTTCTGAATATCTGTGTATATTACATCAACCTGGCCTTCATCGTCTAGGGAATTACAAATAAACTGTGTAATGATAGCCAAATTTGTTATGGTTGATTTTTTCGTCATAAAACCATGTTGTGATGGGGATATTAAACTTTTAGTTTCATTATAGATATTTTCATATAATATTATTTCGAGGACTTTCACAAAATTACTTAAGATTGCTATGGATTTATAGTTACTAAGACAAGAGGGATCCCCAGATTTCAAAATTGGGCAGATTTTTGTAACTTTCCAAATGTCTGGAAACCTGGACGTATCATGAACAAGATTGAATAAAGTATAAAGTGGTTTAACAAATACCAAGGCGCAATATTGTACAAGAAAACTCGGAACATTATCTATACCGGAAGTCATTTTATTTTTTAGTTTCTTTATCGCCTTTATAATGTCATCCTCTGTGATGTGAATAATATTTATACAATTACCGTGATCTGATACGAGGTTGCTTAACAGGGGATGGTTATGGTATATATACTGGAAAAAAAATCCGCGAAACCATTGACGATGTTTTATGGCGTGTCAAAAATTGCATCGTAATATTTAATATTCCTGGAATTCGAGATTTGTTTCTCTTACACTGGACAAATGACCAGAACTTAGATGGATCACCAGAAATTTCATTTTCAATGTTTGAGACATATTGTTTGTATGCACTATCAATTTGACGTTTGATTGTACTTCTAAGTGTTTGAATCCTGCGTAGATAGTGATCATTATTGTATTTCTTATAATTTTTTAGGGCTACTTCCTTGATGCGAATATTGTTTTTTATTTCATAGTTAAACCAAGGTGGAAAAGTTCTGTTAGTTTTTCTAAATTTTGGTACACATTCATCAAAAATTGAATGTAGAATTGCATAGAATTTGTCACAAGCATCATTGACGTTGCTGTATACTTCTAGACATGACCAATCGACCCGAAGAAGTTTATCGTAGAGAAATATGAAATCAGCTTTTTTAAAGTTATATATTTAATCATCATGCTGCATCGGAAAGTTGTTTATACATCTAGATTCTAATTTCAAATGAATTGGTAATGATGGGTGATGCCTGTCCTCACTAAGTAAAGGTACACTATCTCTAGAAACATTACATTCAAAGTTTGCTAAAATCAAGTCAAGCAGTCTATGATTAGTTATAAAGTTAAATTGCCTTAAATCTAAGTACTGTATTAAGTTATTAATTAATTTTACTCTAGAATCATTAGGATCAGAATTGAAACTAGGTATATTGAAGTCGCCGCAAACTAAAATTTTATGGTCATTTTCGAAAAACGGTAGCCTCTCAAAAGTATCAAAAAATGATTCGAATTCCCATATGGTAGATTGAGGGGGAATATAGATCACAAACACAAGAAGAGTAATATTATGAGTCGTTAACTTACATCCAACCACATCTATGCTGGGCACAACACTTACAGGTTCTAAATTGAGTTTGACCATTTTAAAATCGCCTTTAACTGCAAGTAGAGCGCCTCCTCCTCGTTGATGGCCAGTAATTTCAAACTTCCGATCACTTCTGAAGACTGAGTAAGGCACAGGAAACAACTCGTCGCTACTAATGTTAGAAGACAGACCTGATTCTGTCAAACATATGAGGTCATATTCGAGGGTTGAGACTGCGTTATAAAAGTCTTGAGTTTTTGTAAGAAGACCATTCACATTATGGTAATAACAATGCACATTTATGACGTTATCGTAATTGGGTGAGTTTATTAGTTTAAAGACTTGATAATTGGGGTGCCATTAACATACATTATCTTTAGGTTAGTTTCGCCGTTTTTTATTCTTTCATTTAAATTCCGTTTGACCTGTTGGTATTGATCCATTTGTCTGGGAGTTTTATCGTATGATACAGAAATACCTTTAAACTGATCATGGCTCTTCATATCCTTGCTCCTGCGAATGATTTGCCTAACTAGCTCTTCATTATCTAGCATTACCTTGATAGGGCGTGATTTATTTGGGGTGAATCTGCCTAAGCGTATGGCCTTTAAATTATTATTAGAGTGAGTAATGTTTGAGAACTTTAGAATTTCAGATACTTGGGCTTTATTTAGTTCCACTCTTTCCTCTTTCTGTAAGTCAGCGGTTTCAGCTACTCCAAAAATTATTATATTATTTTTTCTCTTTTGTCTCTCTGTGAACTCGATTAATATGTCATCAAAACTATTGCTTTGAAAAGACGGTTGCTTTTAAATTAGCAACGTCAGCTTGTAATAGTTCAATAGATGTATTTAACGAGTTCAAGTCGGCTTGAAGACCTTGAGTAATTTTTTCTTCTAGCTTGGAAAAACTACTCTTGAGATCATCTTGAATAGTACCCATTAATGCCTTCTTCCCCTAGACCTCCCATAAAACGATTACAGGAATTGCAAATGATTTTAATATTGCGCGATTTATTGCGCGTGACCCGTATATCATCGGTTGAGAGACCAACACAGGATAAGTGGACCTCGCTATTACACCCATCGCATGGTGTCGTTGGTGCGTTCGGCTTGATGATAGCATTACAATTCGGACAGGACCTCGACATTCTTCTCACTGATAAGAGCTCCAGTAAAAACTACACTTCACAAGAAACAAAAAAGTGTTAATCAAAGTTTATCACCTTATTGCACATTGACTAATTAACGACTATGAAGAGTTATAATAAATGAAAATGCATTAAAAACCACCAGAATATTCAGAAAAGCTAGGAGACGATGTACACACACTACTACTATGATGTATGTTATAATTGATTTTGAAAATTATATTTATCTGAAGTTCTTCTAATTAATATCTATTCTTATGTCTATTTTAGATGCTACCCATCATGAGGATAGTTCGAGAAAACCGCCAAAGAGGAGAAAGAAATATTCGATTAATAGCTTTCCGCAAAACTATTCGCAAACAAAATGATCCCTTCAGACTCCCTGAAGTAAGGTTCATTGAATTATTTAGAGTCAACAAAGAATTAGCGAGGTGCCTAGTAGCTCAACTGACATCACATCTAGAAGTCCCAAGATCAAGAAGAGAAATTACTCAGGAAAAAATTATGGTGCATTGCGCCTCTATGCAACGGGGTCATATCGTTGGTGAAGAATATAATTGTGGTTTCAGTCAAGACTTTTGTATACACTAGAGTACAAATGTGATTGTAAGATTTTCAGCACCACAATATATCAAATTTCCAAATACTATTGACCAGAGGAATAATATAAAAGTTGAGTTCATGAATAAGTTTGGGTTTCTAGGACTAGTAGGGGCAATAGATGTATCCATATAGCTATTTTAAAACCAATCCATAATGAACAATTCTTCATTAATAGAAAAGGTAAGACACATGTGTATTTCACAAATATTGTAGGTAGGAAAATTAATTACCATTAGCAATTCACAGGCACAATGTACTTACTATTTCTTTAATTTTAGGTTACCATTCTATAAACTGTCGAGCAGTTCATTCATTTGGAATCAATCACAATTGAAAACTTACCTAGAAAGAAGCCAGCAACAGGGAGAAGTGAGTTGGCTCATATGAGATTCAGGATATCCTCAAAGCCCTATATTAATGACACTCTTTATACACCCTATAGAAGATATACCATAAGCAAGGCATATTAACGCCCACATTCGAACACGTAATACAATAGAAAGATGGATCGTCGTGTTGAAAATAAGATTTCGATGCCTTCTTAAAGAGCGGATACCACGTTATATTCCTGAATTTGTATGTGGAGTAATTAAATGCTGTGCTGTTTTGCATAATATGTGTGTTGATAGGCATATATAAGACGAAGAAAATATTGAAAACGATGGTGATGCCCCACAACCACCTTTACACAGGAAAATCTCGCGACAAGCTTTTATATCATAAAAAAATTATATAATGTAACAAAATGATGGGTTTGATTTACTTCAAAGTTTATTCTCTACTTTCTAGAACATTTAAATAAAAACTTTTTTTAAAAATATATATATATATATATAATTATATATTTATATAATATATTTACATAATTTTATTTTTTACTTTTAGTCTTTTCATATGCTGTAATCCCCAGATATCGACTTTGAGACGAATCTGATCATAAATGGTAAAGTCAGCTTCCACTTTGAACTAAATTTTCGACTAGAAATTCGTAATTCGCGTCCCCGAAAACACCCAGTTATCGATTTTGATCGATTTGGACCCAAATGACAAAAACGATATTGGCGTCGCTATTTTGAATTTCTGAATTTTACTAGAAATTTATAATCCGCGACCTAGAAAACCCCCAGATAACGATTTTGAGTTGAATCAGATCTTAAACGGTAAAGTCTTCCGCCATCTTGAAGTCGCCATCCTGAACTAAATTTTTGACTAGAAATTCGTAATCGGCGAACCCGAAAACCTACAGATATCGATATTGATCGATTTGGACCATAAATGACAAAAGTCGTCCGCCATATTGGCGCCGCCATTTTGAATTTCTAAATTTTGACCAAGAATTCATAATTGGCGATCTCGAAAATCCTCAGATATCGATTTTGAATCGAATCGGATTATAAACGGTAAAGTCGTCCGCCATCTAGAAGACGCCATCTTGCTTTTTTCTTGTATGACAATGTTAAAGTGTATTGTCACCGGACTTATATACATGTGCAAAATTTCAAACCTCTAGCTTAATTAGAACTAATCGAAATTTTGATTGCAAGATTTGACCTACACAAACAAACTAACTAACTAACTAACTAACAAGCATTGCAAGTTTAATAAAAGCTTTTAAAAAATAGTTTAACTCTTTAAATAGCCCTTCGAATACCATTCGTAGTCAAAGTTTGCAGATCATTTTTGTGGCGGTATCACTCATGTTTCCTTGCGCGTCCTATTAATATTCCAGTGCAAGTAAACATTCGTGATACCACCACAAAAATAATCGGTAAACTTTGACTACCCGTGGTATATTACATATGAAAATATTCTACGTATATACTAAATTTTTGAGCATTACCTTTTAAATATGATAGTGCATATCCTGCAATAGGCACCTATCAAGTTGGTGTGCTGTATAGTTTTTATGTTAATGATTTATGTACTAAAAGTAAGCCTTTTTCTGCACGAAAAAAAATGTTGAATGAAACCCAAATTTAGATAATTTGGGTTACAAGCTCTCAAACAGTTTCTTAAACATCTATTTATTTAATTGGTATAAAAGTTTGTATCATATTTAAAATATGTAAATTGTTTTAATTCGAGGACAAAAATAGTTGTGACATTGCGTAGAAATTACGTTCTGCTTAATATTTATATAGAAGAGATGTGGATTTTAAGATTCGCAAAAGATTAATGAAGTGTCGTGCTTAAACTGTTCGCATCAAAAGTTTCAATGAAGATAAATTATACCGCGTCCACTTTAAATTTATTACACCATTAGTAATGATTTGTTCCTTACGCTTTATATTTACAAATCGGAAAAAAAACGAAAAATTAAATAGAATTATGTGACATTTTGTGACACAATTTAAAATTTTGGTGAATGTAATACCACTAAAAATAATAATTGGATCGCCGTTAGAAGGAGGTTAAGATTATTAATGTTTTAAATTAGAAAAATATTTAAGCCGGGATGCGAATTAGTGAATTATTTTCAGAAGACAGGAAATAGTTTAATAACGGGGTACTTTATAGTTACAATAAATGAGGCAGTAGATATATTTTTATCTTGTATTTGTTGTAGAGTTTAGACCTCCAAACCCTTGGGAAATTTGTGTTTGGCCGAAAAAAACACGAAATTTTGGCACTTTTTTCAGTTTGTGGCCTATAACTTGAAAACAATGGGTTAAATCGAAAAGTTATTTATTACAAAAATTAAAGAGCATTAAATTTCGCTTCGAACAAGTACCTCAAAGTTGAAATTTAATCAAGAGGTATGGTCGTAATTGGCAGTTGAATAACAACAATTTTTAAAAAGTAAACCATTTGATTTTGAGGCTTATACAAAAACTTAAGGAAGGAGGAATCCAAGCCCAACAGGCAGAAGAAGATACAGATTTATTAATTGTAGAAACAGCTATTTCCCAAGCAGCAAAATTCGACAGTGTGGCAATTGTTAGCGGGGACATTAACGTTCTCGTTCTCCTTTTTATTTTATTATTAGCCGTTACTCGAATCCGAGTATAAAAATGTTACAGTCGATAAATTGTGTACAATAAAAAACAAGTAAAACGTGTAGTGCATTGTAATTCCCATTCATCTACGGTGCACACGACTATGGCTATAGAGGCCAATTCGGGAGAGCACATGTCGACCGCAGTCAGGACAAACATAGACCTGGTTAGGTCTTGGATTCGGCCTTCTTGCAGCAACATTTCTTTGATAGCTGGCCACAACCCCTCGCCATTCGGTTCTGTCCGCTGCAAGTTGTTCCCATTGCTCGTCTGCAATACCGCAGGATTTTAGATTTTCATGGAGAGCGTCTTTGAACCTCTTTCGTTGACCGCCACGCCTTCTTCTACCGCTTAGCAATTCACCATAAAGTGTACATTTAGGAAGGCGGTTATCATGCATACGATGAACGTCACCTGCCCATCTTAGGCGTGCTCTTGAAATAAGCACCTCAATTGGAAGGCTGTTCGCTCTCCTGAGCACTTCCACGTTTGATATGTGATGGAACCAACGGATTTTCATCATACTTCTGAGGTTTCTTTGCTGAAAATGTTCTAATTCTTTCACATGACGACGGTAAGTGACCCAGCTTTCACATCCATATAGCAGTGTTGGAATGACAACTGCTCTGTAGACAGCCATTTTCGTTGACAAAGCAAGGTCGTGGTTGTCAAATACTCTCTCTCTAAGTCCCCAGAGTGCTCTAGATGCAGCGTTAATTCTATTGCGAATCTCGCTGTCCATGTTTGCTTTGTCATTAACAACGTTGCCTAAGTAATTGAACTGATCCACCACTTCAAGAGAATTTCCGTTAAGTGTAATGTCTATTTGGTTCACTTGATGAGGAGTTGACATAATCTTAGTCTTTCCAATGTTGATTTTAAGTCCCAAGGAATCATAGCTCTGGGCATACACATCTAAAAGTTCTTGAAGCTCTTCCGGTGTAGAGGCTAAAAGTGCACAGTCATCCGCATACTGGAGATCACAAATGAATCGTGTGCGTGTCTTCGTGAAAGCTCTAAAGCGCCCTATGTTAAAGAGACCGCCATCAAAACGGTATCTGAGACCTATTCCTCTGACTGTCAGTTTGTTGTCAACAATAATTGTTAGAGCAGTGGTAAACAAATTAAAGAGTAGGGGTGCCAGAACACATCCCTGTCTAACTCCAGTGAGGGTTTGGAAAGGTTCGGTTGCCTCATTATTATACATAACCTGGGCGTTGTTGTTTGTATGTAGACTGCGACATACTTCCACAAATTTTCTAGGGATACCTAAGCGGAACATAATTTTCCAGAGCACTTCCCTGTCCACCGAGTCAAACGCCTTGGTTAAATCAATGAAGGCCATGTGAATTTCTCCTTGATGTTCGAGTGCTTTTTCTTGAAGCTGTTTAAGTGTGAAGATTAAATCCGATGTGCCTCGGTTTGGTCTAAAGCCACTCTGTGTTTCAGGAAGTAACTTTTCCATAACAGGTGTTAGCCTATTTGCCATCGCTTTAGTGAGTATCTTCCCTCCAACAGCCAGGAGAGCTATACCCCTGTAATTTCCACAGTCCGCAGCGCTCCCTTTGTTTTTGAAGAGGTTGATTAAAAGTGTATCACGAAACTCCTGCGGAGCTTGACCACTTTCCCACACGACATCAAACAGTTTTTTGAGGTAGGGTATGAGCTCTGACGACACAGCTTTAAAGATCTCAGCTGGGAGTGAGTCGGCGCCGGGAGATTTGTTATTTTTTAGCTGCCCAATGGCGGTTAAGATCTCTTCCGTTGTTAGTGGTTTATCTAAGTCTTCGAAGGTGTCATATTGAGGGATAAGATTTATAATATCGTGATCGGCTTGACTTTGCTGGTTAAGAATGTTAGAGTAGTGTTCTTTCCATCGGGCTCTTATTTCCTGGTCTTCTTTGAGGAGATTTCCATTTAAATCTTTAATAGGGCACATATTTTTCCGACTGGGGCCGTACACTGCTTTTACTCCTTGAAAGAAATTCCTGTAGTCGTGTGAATCGGCGTACCTTTGAATTTCTCTGGCCTTGCTTGCCCACCACTCGTTCTTTATTCTTCTGATTTCGCGTTGCGTTTCATACTTAGATCGGGTAAAAGCTTCTGCTTTTGATGAGTCGTTGGGGTGGTTGATAGCGTTTTAGAAGGCAGTATGTTTGCGGTCAAGAAGTTCTTGTATAAAAGCTTCATTATCATTGAACCAGTCCTCCTGTTTTTTACTTGCTGCAGTGCCAATAATTTCTTCACTCGCACTTTTTAAACTGTCTTTAATTTGTGTCCAGGTAGCAGCGACATCTACAGAATTGGTTTCTTCTAGTGCACTCAAATTCTCTTGAACTTTTTGCTTTAGCTGTTCGACGGTTTGTTGGTCACGCAATTTACTAATACAGAGACGGAGTCTACGTTTTACTTGAGTTCTTCGGTGTTTGGGTCTCATAACAATTTTCATTTTAGAGACAACAGGACGATGATCGGTCCAACATTCGCTATCAATGCGCGCCTTCGTAATTTGGACGTCCTTGAGATGCTTCCTACGTACGATAACATAGTCCAATAGATGCCAGTGACCTGATCTGGGGTGACGCCAGGTGCCTTTAAATTTATCCTTTTGTCGGAAAATGGTATTTGTTATAACTAGATCATGTTCGGCGCATTTAGTTAGGAGTAGTTGACCGTTAGCGTTCATGTTGCCCAAACCGTTCTTGCCTATGATGCCTGGCCAGGTGTCTGCATCTCTCCCTACTCTAGCGTTAAAATCGCCAAGAATAACAAGTCGTTCCGTTTTAGGTATTCTACAGAGGGTCTCTTCCAGCTGTTGATAGAAGCTTTCCTTGGTTTCGTGACTTGCATCCAGAGGCTTATACAAAAACTTAAGGAAGGAGGAATCCAAGCCCAACAGGCAGAAGAAGATACAGATTTATTAATTGTAGAAACAGCTATTTCCCAAGCAGCAAAATTCGACAGTGTGGCAATTGTTAGCGGGGACATTAACGTTCTCGTTCTCCTAACGGGCATCGGAAACAACTACGAGAACTTGGGAAAAGAGCAGGTTTATGGTATTCAAATACTTCCTTCAACTTTGATCCCACTCCTCTTCATGCATGCATTTACTGGGTGTGACACTACGTCACACAATTTTTATTTGAACAACATCCATACCTGAGAGCACAAGCAGCTACATTTCTCGAGCCATCTGTTTCTCAAGACTTGAAAGAACAGGCAGGGGAACAGCTGATCTTGGCACTGTACGGACAGATGCGTAGTGGGTCTCTGGGCGACCTGAGTTACGAGCTTTTTATAAGAAAATGGTTTCGTTTACATGCAAAAAGGTTGCACTGTAGCATGCAGTTGTCGAAAATCAGGTCTGAACTGCTCTTTAACCTATAAACACTACTCTGTCCTCTTATGGAACGTTCCTGAGATTGAGTTGGCTGAAGGTGAAGACGACGACGAAGATTGCTTCGAGCTTGAGGAAGTTGATGGTGCTGCTGCAATGAATCAGGAAGATGCAGTGCGAGGACATTAGTCAGCCCCAATCCAAACGGATTCGATTACTATAACCACTACACGCAAATAATTTCTTTTTCTCAAAATTCATTTTTTCTTCATTTCAGTTTTTTCTTACATCTTGTATTGTTCATGCACTTTGAATTTTTTTAATTTTCTTTACACTTTGTTGTATTACTACTATTGGATACATTTTTATTTTTGGTTAATAAACTTTGGGCCTTTTTTTGCATTATGCTTTTATTTCGACAACCCATTTTCTCAAATTAATGTTCAAAATTTAAATAAAAAGGAATAAAAGAAAATGACTATTTTCAAATCTTCTGGGGCACTAAAGAAACGCACATGCAAAGTTTCATTCAAATCCGTTCAGTAGTTTCGGCGCTATCGTGCTAACACACATACACACACACACACACACACACAGACATTTTTCAAAAACCATTTTTTTGGGTTCCTAGGACCTCAAAACGTAAAGTTTTGATGTTATCTCAATTTTCGTTTTTGAACCAATTTTAGTAACCTCTCACAATTTTATTTTCTCAAAACTCATTTTTTCTTCATTTCAGTTTTTTCTTACACCTTGTGTTGTTCTTGCACTTTGAATTTGTTTAATTTTTTTTACACTTTGTTGAATTACTACTATTGAGTAAATTTTTATTTTTGGTTAATAAACTTTGGACCTTTCTTTGCATTATGCTTTTATTTCGACAACCCATTTTCTCAAATTAATGTTGAAAAATTAAATAAAAAGGAATAAAAGAAAATAATAAATATATTTTCCACGACTGGGAGTAGAAATCGATTTCTATGGCATCAAAATTGTGACAGAAGTAAAGCATTTACTCCCTAGGAACGAAATAAGACAATAATTTCCCTCGGGGAGTTTTTATTTCATTTTATTTCAATGTATTTGTGAACAAATATCTGTTGCCATGATACGTTGAATGGAAATATCCCAAAGGCTTCTAAATATTGTAATTTCGCTCCAATTTATTATAATTCTTTATTTATGAAATAAATGTTTCTACTTCCGATCGTGGAAAAAATAGTATATACACCTCGGGAGAGACCGCCATTTTCCCTCGATGTATTTGTTGCCCTCAGGCTTCGCCCTCGGGCCTCAAATTACACCTCAGGAAAAATAAGACGTTTCTCTCCCTTAGTGTATAATGTACTATTATATGTAGGATATTTTAGATTTTGAGTGTATCTTGCTTAATATTGATCTAAATTGGAAAACCAGGTAATTTATGATCTTGAAATTACATGCTCTATAACTTTAATTCTATGGATTTTTTCATTTAGATTAGCCGTTTCAGAGATGAAGACGTTTAAAAAGTTACCCAGTGTGAATTTTTTACGTTTTTTAAAAGTTTTTAAGACTGCCAATTACGCCCATACCTCTTAATGAAATTTCAACTTTGAGGTACTCATTCGAAGCAAAAGTTAACTCTTTTTAATTCCGGTAATAAATGACTTTTCGATTGGATGCATTGTTTTTAAGTTATAAGACACAAATTGAAAAAAGTGCCAACATTTCGTGGCTTTCTTCTGCCAAACAAAAATTTGCCAAGGGTTTGGAGGTCTAACACTTGGATTCTACATACCCTCTACAATATATACAAAATAAAAAAAATCTACTACCTCGTTTAAAGTAACTATCACTCCCTTATAATTTTTCTACAAAGCTCAGACAAAAGGAAATCTATATAAAAGAGTATCTATACATCTAGCCATTTTTTTTGTATGACAATTAATTAGTTTCAAGGTTTCAGAGTTTTGTCCGGTGATTTTTATTTTCGGCCCACTGTACTCTGCAACATAAGTAGTCGCTGCTGGAATAACCACTACAATGCAGTATCGCCTTAAATTAGTATAATAAGATTAAAACTAATCTGCCTACCTATCTCCGAGGTAATCAATGTTACGCTCTTCGTTTCCAGAATTAATTTAATTCACACGAATAGGAAATTATGTAAATATTACGCCCATCTCCATTTATCATATACATTATCTTGTATTTTGACAGAGGAACATTTATTAAACTGCTTAAACAAAGGTCATCGGCGGAAAGAACGGCGTTTCATTATGAAAAATGTGTTCTCCACTTCTCAGGTTGTTTTTAATGTGTGAATACATTGACACGGGAGTTGATTAATCGGCTTATGGCCATGTTTCAACACGCTGTATTCTATTATTATCAGCGGGTATATCCGATCAGGAGCGGCTCGCGTTGTGCTTATCTGGGTAGGCGATTGTCAATGGACCGGTTTTCAAGGTAGAAGAATATGTCTCTAAAGGCACTTACTTATTTTTGTTGTTTATTATTTACTGTTTAAGACTTATTATATTAAACGACTAGTTATTGGAGTATTTTATTTATCTCTACATATCAGTGTGGAAACCACTGATGGGGTGAAATTATTTTTGGCAGTAGTTTAGAGTGACTTCGCCTGAGGTTATTATTGAGTGGACTGAGCAGCTCAGCAACATCGCTGCTGGTCTGAAGCCCGGATAAAGGAGGAAGGTTAGGCGCTGGGCTAACGACCCTAGCCTGTAAAAATATTATTGTTGCGAAGAGATCGACGATTATAGCTGAGTTGTCTTCACGGAATCAGAACGTTGCCAGAAAAAAGGACAAGAATAAAGTTTTACGATTTGGAATATGGAACGTGCGTACCTTGCTGCATGCAGAAGCAATGAACAGCATAACGGAGGAACTCTGGAAGTACAACATGAACATTACCTTCATTCAAGGAATACGATGGAATCTAAAAGGAACGATAGGAAAGAAGATTATAGCATCTACTTCTCTGGATATATAGTCTTCAAGCAGATCTGTAAATCAATTATTATTGCCTCCCCTCTAGTAAATAAGAGAATTTGTATACTCAGACAGACAGGACAAACTTAACAGGTATAAGAATTCTTTAAAAAAGAGATCAAGTGAACATAATGCTGTTGAAGCGGCTTCTCTAGGTCAATCAGTTTTGTTTGAAGAGATATACCGAGTACGTCCATAAAGTCCTAAAATATGTCGTTAAATGATAGTAATTCTGAGTTGGAATTGAGTTTTGGTACATGCTTTCAAAAAATGTTATCACCAAACTGCAGCATTAAGAGGTGTAAAAAAAGGGTTGACGTAGCAGAAATTATGACAATAAAGAGTTACCTGACTACACTTGAAGTGAAAGAAGAATAAAAGTTGGCAAAACTTAAAGAGAATGGTGAAAAAAATGTGGCAAAGGAGAATAGCTTGCCTGCACAAAAACAAAGGAAAATGTTAAGACGGTTCCTAAGAAAAAATCGAAATCACGAGAAACTGAGAATACTGACAGTATTGATCAGTTGAGTCAGAAATATTAATAGTATCATCGGAAGATAGTCATTATGCACCAAAAATCCCCGAATGGTACGTACAAAGGTATTGTCCGCTAAAGATGAGGCTATAACATTCGTGTTAGTTTTATCGAGGGCAAAAGAAATTAAACAACTTTTTGTTGTTTGTATTGTCCAGTCGGAAGTTGATTCAAATAATGAATTAGAAGTCATGGGTTTAAAAAGTGTAGAACTCAATGAAACTGCCTTGTAACAGTTGAAAAATATAGGCCTTTTATTTCTACCAGTGAGATTGTTGGAATTTTAGAACCCCAAATTTTAATCCAAGGTGCACGAATAAGATATTTTTCCTCATCCTGTAGACGTATTTTAACCATGCCTTATTTTGTGTGCATTATTCTCTTTAAATTATATCTGAAGTTATTTTCATTTATTCTTTTGTAATGTTAAATATTTAAGTAATGTTCTAAAAATGTTTGTATTAAATAAGCAAAATTTGCTCTTTTTTTTATTGCAGTCCCCCATTGCAGTCAAATAATACTATTTCAAAAAATGCATAGCTCTCACACTAGCCGCATCACCCCTGTCATACGTTACCCCAACGTGGTACCAGCAGATGACAAACAAAATTATATGTAAAAAAATAATCATTTTAGAGATAATCCTGCATAAAATGCTTAAACAGAATATTCTTGTTTACACAATTCAAATTCCATGTTGATATTTATTTAATATATCTTTAATAAGTGGTTGATATCAAAATAGGTTTTCATTTGTATTGTAATATATCAAAATAGTTAGAGTTAAATTTTTTAGAAATAAAATTTATGTGAGTATTTCAAGAGAGATTACTATCTAGCCATGTGACTTGGTATTTAGTTCATTGTAGACATAAGATATATTTTCAGAAAACTGCTTAGGGTCTTCGGCTGAGGATGGCAGTGTCATCAACAAACATCGTGATTCTATCTCTGATGATAAACGTTGGCAAGTAGTTTATATATATTTTAAATAGCAGAGGTCCCAGCACCGAACCCTGAGGAACTTCCATATGCACGTCCCTCGTGCAAGACAGAGTGTCGGCATATTTAACTAGAAATTTTCTGTTAGTTATATATGATTTTATCCATTGAAGTATATTTCCTCGTATACCCATGTTATACAATTTATTGTTTATGCATATTAGAAATTCTACTAACATAATTATAAATAATTATCTCTCAGTTTTCAGAAGACATTCAATGGTGAAATTTAACGGTAATTTTTTCTGTCAGATTGATCTTACTAAAGTGGAGTGACACATGCTGTTTTTAAAATATCCGAGAATATTCCACGTTCTAATGACTTACTATTGTTTATTATAATAATAATAATTTATTTCTTGAAAAATCAAACACATAAAATAATAATGGAACAGTGAATATATCCCAAATATTACAATGCGTAAATTTAATAAGGGTTAAGGAAGAGATAGACTTTTTTAAACATATCTAGTTATAGTGAATGTAAACTAAAGTAAATAATTTAATGGGAACGGATTAGGTAAGGGAAATAAACAAAGGGTTAGGTCCCACAAAAGTAACATTGCGAGTTAGACACGAAAGCAGGAAAAAGAAAAGATTAAGAGGTTTAGAATTTAATAGAGATAAGGCGAAGAAAGAAAAGAAAATAGGGAAGAATGGGAAAAGGCGATAAAAATTACTACTAAGTAAAAACATACACATCAAATGTTCACATAAAAGAAATATAGCTAACCAGTACACTGAAAGCAGGAAGATGCATTCCTTTTGAGGACTTTTCAATGAAATAATATTTCATACTTGGTAAGTATTTTTTCTGTCGTATATTTGATGTATTTTTAATTGTGGTGTTATTATTAACCATTTTTTATTTCCTTTTTCAGCAGTCCAATTGAGTTTATTTGCTTAATGGTGTCAGGAATTTCAGGGAATATAATAGGACCCAGGTAAGTGAAACATCGTTGATTAATCGTTCTCTCAGCTTTAGGGACTACAACATTTACTTTTGTACCTTGTGTCGTGTTAGTGTCGAAATTTGCTTTATATTTAAATTATCGAATGACTAGATTGTTGAAATTGAAGAAATAGTGTTTCTTTGAAAAGTAAATCGGTTGGGTGTGTATAGTCTTTCCTCTAGATGATTTTTAAAATTCACTTTTGTGTACATTCGAGCTTGCTTAAATAATTGTTTGTTACTCCACCCCATACCGTTATCCCGTAGTATTGTTATGTACAGTTCTTGCAGGAAAATCTTAATTTATAATAAAGAGTTTTTTGCTCGTAGCTTTAAACAGCTGTAACTCGTGAACCATTCATCGTATGAAGGTGGTCACTTAAAGCTCGTTTTACAGATAATTTAATTCTCTTCAAAAAACCTTTAGTGTTGCCTATTGCGTGAAGCCAATCAAAAAACAATTATTTGTCAAAATGCACTTGACAATTACAATTTTTCATGTTTTTTTATCTACATTCACTCGTTATCAAAACTAGATTTTTTTGAACTTTCATTGAATACACTATAATGCATGCGATCTATCGTTTTCGAGTTTTTATCAATTTTACCATGAAACAAGCGTTCTGACAGCGCGCTATAAAGATATTTAAAAATTCATATCTCTACCAATATTGATCGAATGGAAATGAAAAATAAAAGGAAATTGTTCGTAAATGAATTCTTACAACTTTCTTTCGAAACATTTTGCTATCCGAAAGACCATTTTTGAGATTTTAGCGAATAACGTTTCGTCGCAAAACTGTCAAAATTAAAAAAAATCTAGCTCTAGTAGGTCGACGGTCGTGAGCAAAAAAAAAAAGGATAAGTCTTATAACGTTATTTTGCTAAAATTTAGTTGTGTCCACCTAACTTTAATTTTGGTGACATTGTCAGTTAGTTGTCATAATTTAATGCAAGTGTGCAAAAATTTAATATGCATCATATAAGCGATTTAGTTAAATCTGGAGTTATTGCTAAAGCAGAAGATGGATGGCCAATGAGACAAATTGCACTGTGTTATAATATTGACAAAAATTCGGTGTGTAACATTTTATAAACGGTACGATTAGTAGAAATCAGGGCGACGAAGTTTATCAACTCAACAACAAGATTTGCAATTGGTAAATGCTTTAGTAGAAAATCCATTTTATTCAGTTATTCAGGCTGCTGAAGAAACAAATTTTCCTGGATCGAGTAGTACTCGTCGTAGGCGAGTAAGAGAATCGGAGCTACGCTGTCATGCAGCAGCACAGAAATACATACTTAAAGCTGAACATAAAGAAGCTCGAGTAGGATTTGCGCTTGAATGTTTAACGCATGATGTAAATTTTTGGAACAATTTAATCTTTACAGATGAAAAAACTTTCCAGTCAACACACAGCAGTCATATTCGTATTTACTGCCCTCCGAATACTCGATGCGATGAGAAATATATATCTAACAATGATAAAAGTGGTAGATTTTCCGTCAATATGTGGGCTTGGATATCGGTACGTGGTCCTGGTGTTTTGTGGCATATTGAGGAATGATTTAATAGTGAAACGTATATTAGGATTTTAGACAATATTATGGTCCCTTCTGTGTCACAATTATTTCCTAATAATGAGTTCATATTTCAACAAGACAATTATTCCATTCATACTGCTCATACCGTAACTAACTGGTTTCAAGATAACAACATCATTGTTCTTAACTGGCCCAGTCATAGTCCAGATCTTAACCCTGTGGAAGAAGTATGGGGACTACTCGTAAGAAGTATCCAAAAACGAAATGTGAGACCACGGAATGCCGAAGAATTACTGGAAATAGTAAATAATGCATGAGAAAATATTACTAATAATGATTATTGTATAAGGTTATTTAATTTTATGCTAAACAGACTTATAGAAGTTATAAATAGAAATGGTACAATAACGAAATGTTAATAGTTAGTTTCTTGTTAAGTAGGATATTCTTTGTCCTTTGATCCAGGATTTCTACTAATCATACCGTTTATCCTCCACTTTCTTAAAATGTTACACACCAAATTTTTGTTAATGTTATAACGGAGTGCAATTTGTCTCATTAACAATCCATCATTTACTATAGCAATAACTGCAGCATTAAAATAAAAAATAAATTAAGTGATATCTGCTTTATTTCGGCGACTCATTACATATTCAAATAGAGACAGATTTACATTAGAGAAAAAAAGTTGTTCTATTTTTTTCTGCTCACGACAGTACAAAGTTTTTAAAAAAAACGAAATTGTGCGGATATTTATTACCTATAATTTCCATGTATACAGATTTTACAGTAAAATTGATATTTTCCGAGTTTTTTGAAAAAACCGATTTTTTTACTCTTTTTTCATCACCCCCTTCCTCTCCACCGGAATCTACGGGTGGGGACTTTTGACATGTTATAAAATAAGCCTGTTCCCAAAATTTCAGCCCGCTCTGAATTATTTCATCAAAATTTTCCCATTTTATTGAGTTACATTAGTTGTGGAGATTACTTATTAGTAATACCTTTTTAATTCTTTCCGTTCGTTCATCAAATCATCATTAAACCACGTATCTGCTTACGTAGTAAAATGTTTCTTTCTAATTAAAGACATCAAGAATTTAAACCAAATAACAAAGTTTTAATAAACTCACTAAAAGCATTATCCAAAATATACATGGATCACCAACCTGTATGATCAACTTGTTCCGTAAATAACTCGTTTCGGAAATATTTCTAAATTTAATATCCGAGTAGGTGCTCCAGCGGCTCAGCTTTGTGTTCACATCTTTGCAAAGCATGTGTATCCTTAAGAACAACAGATAATTTCCTTAGAGAATAATTGAAGTCCGGCGCTCATGTCGGCTCGCCACTATCCAAATTAGGGTTAGATGGCAGTATATCATGAAATATTGATAGTGTTTTAAATTACCTGGCTAATTGAATATCACGGATGCTATAACTTACACCGATAGTATTAACTAACTGTGGCAACCTGCCTGTTCATTTTCTAAAATGCCCTCTAATTGTATAATGCCGGAATAAAAGAGATAAATCAGATTAGCGTGATTAACTGCTTAAATTGTTGTTGAAATAAAACACATGTCTTTCATAAATGGCTGCTTTAATTAGGATGAATTAAAACGATTAAAATTTAAATTTCTTGAATAATTAGTCCCCTTATCTGTTACAATGTTATGCCCAACACTTTTCAATTAACGCTTGTTAGATTATCTATATCGTTAGCAGATTACAGTGTATGTATTTCTTCGTGTTTCCTGGTACTTCTCACAGCGTGCGCTTTAACACTTAATAGCTAATTTTGTTACTAATTCTAATTAACATTTAAAATACTAGACCTAAGTACTTTTATGTGTGGTTGTAATTTGTCTTTTTTATCGCCTTTCTACGTTGGTAAATTCTCATAATTCTCACAAACAGCCGAATGATGATAAAAGTACAATTTATTTTTATTTCTAAAAATCGATGAACAGACAAAGGTATAATTCGTGATAAATCCATGGATGACACTACGACAACAACATATTCTGGGAGCCAAAATTAAATAAACACGGAGAGAAGTAACCTGATAATAACATTGTTTTGCAATTTAACAATTCCTTCCTCTCCAAATTGAAATAGGATCCCAGTATTTGTTTGTTGAAATATGCAAACCAAATTACATGGTATCACGTTACCGTTATAAGTTAAAGTGATATTGTATATGCGCTGATAATGAAGTGGATTATAACAGTGGGGAATACTAAAACAGCAATAGGCGTGAATCCCGAGGGACTGCACAGTGCTTAATGCGTCCAATATTATCTCCGGGGAGTTTGAACATTCTACCAAAACCTCGAAGTAGTTGAAGATAAAATTGATTCGAATGGGTTGGGGTTCTTGAAATTAATTGTCGCCATATGTTCTGTCTTAATTTATTTGTTTAACGTCGGTCATTTTAAAAATAAAGAATGAGAATGATAATCTTGTAAGGTAGACAAGGAACTTTTTAATAAAATTATAAATTGATGTTTTTGAATTTGATACAAATCATACGTTATTAGCTTATTAGCCATACTGAAGTCAACTGTCACTTCGGGCTTTTCACTTTTTCAAGCAAATTTTTGTCTCGGTTTAATGCTGGATAGCACATATCTAGTGAACTACTGAAAATAAGGTCACGAGTTCGTATATTTTTCTTTCCCCCGAGGTACCTCTACGAAGATATTCGCTCTTGAAGTTGAAGATTAAAAATCTATTTTGCGCGATAACTTTTTTATTATTCAATCGATTTTAATCATTTTTCATATTATTTCAATCCAGTTAGATCAGTGTATTATAACCTTGGAAACATTCTTGGGGGCTCGGGGGCAGAGCGCCCATTGCATTAATAAGTTGAAAAAAAAATTTCAGCCTATTTTCTTTTATTTCTAAGGTTATTTTAAAATTTTTGAGCCATTTTTACGTAAAAAATGTATACTTGATTGATGTCGGTAATATGAACCGTTTTCGAGATAAATGCACTTAACGATAAAATTGTGATTTTCAATCGCACAAATAATAGTAATTTTTAAAAATTAAATAAGCACGAGGATTATGTACAAAACAACATTTATTTCTCTATGAGGTAGTAAGTACTTACCTAAACTTATAAAAACAAAAAATCTTGAACATACAAAACACAAAATTTGAAACCTTACTGTAGAAAACTAATTAACTAACTAACTTTCGAGGCATTACAAGAAGCCATTCCATACATTAAATGCATATCTGCATATTCATTGTTAGTGTAAGCCATATTTCAACCAATTAATTACTTAATTAATGTCGGATTAAGCTAATACTGAAAAATTATGTCACTCCAATTATCTGATATTTTGTTCCATGGCAACCATAAACTGTCATTACTACTCGTTTGGTTGTGTACATAACATACATACAGCAACATACAGCTACATCGTCTTATCTACATAAATAAGACGATGTAGCTGTTTTTTTTACATATTAAAACAAATTAATATTTACACGTTCAATGCTGACCCCAGAAATTGGGCTTCAGCATGTGTGGCACCATTTTTTGTCGTTTTTTTTAATCGACGGGAAGGTCATATATAATATGACAAAGTAATACTAAGTAGATAGTCTTTGTTTATTTATTTTTAAAAGTTACAGTTATTTGTGCGATTGAAGATCGCAATTTCATCGTTAGGTGCATTTATCTCGAAAACGGCTCATATTACCGACAGCAAACGAGTATACGTTTTTTATGTAAAAATGACTGAAAAATTTGAAAATAACCTTAGAAATAAAATAAAATAGGCTGAAAATTTCTTTTCAACTTATTAAGGCAATAGGTGCTCTGCTCCAGAGCCTCCAAGAATGTTATCCAAGGTTCTAATACACTAACCTAACTGGATTGAAATAATATGATACTGATCCAAAAATTTTAAAACAATAAAAAAGTTATCGCGAAAAATCGATTTTTAACCTTCAACTTCAAGAGCGAATATCTTCGTAGGGGCACCTCGAGGGAAAGAAAAATATACGAACTTGTGACCTTATTTTCACTAGTTCTACCCAAAACTGAGAGATTGCCCACCATTTTCGGGACACCTTCTATACATGTAAACAATGTCAACGTAAATATTATACGATATACTAGTTCCTCCTTTACCAAAGAATACATATTGCTATGTATTCGCATATTGGACGATTACGAAGAGTGCATGTTTGTGTTATTTGCTGAATCAAGGTTTGAATTTGTTTGTTTCCTTTAGATGGTTTTCAAAATTCATTTAAATTAGCTAAAGATCCGAAAGGTATGTGTTTTAGAATGTTAATACTTGTTTAGAGTTGTTTTAATAGTTGGTAAATTTTTATTTGATGTCAACAGTAACTTTGATACTGACATCTATGTTAGTAGTTATTAAGTTGTTGTTGAAATAATTTCTGACATTTAAGTCATTATGACATTTCTTTTAAGTAGGAAATTTTTTTTATAGTTGGTAAATGTTTTCCTGGAGAAAGACAAGGAGGTTTAAGTTAGGTTATGTTTGGAATGAAATTAATCAAAATTCATATGGTGTTTTGTTTTGTTTATTTTGGGTACTTTGATATTTAGTCATATAGAACAACAAACAACAGATAACAGAGAGGTTGTAAAATTGGAAAAACAAATTTAAGACAAAAAAGAACAAGTGAAAATGAGGGAGTGAAGAAGAAAAATAATAAACAAAATTAATAATTTGAAATTGAATTAAAAAGTAAGAAATTGTGGAGATCAGCGAAGAAGAGTAAAAATAGACTGTAAATAAGAAGGAAGAGGTGTTATTGTGGATAGGAATTGCAGAGGAGATAAGGACGAGATAAAGTGAAGAATTAATGAAAGGAGAATTGTTGGATTTGGAAATAGAAGAGTGTAGCTACGAAGAGGGAAGGTTTTTGTGTGTTTAATTTTGGACAAAGTTGTATATCAAAATTCAAATAGTGTATTAGACTTTCGAACCTGTTATAAAACTGCTAAATTATCTAAATATCAAGGAAAATAAATTACTTATATCAGATTAAAAATTTTACTTTAGTAAAATTTCATTTTAAAACAGGAACTGAATTTGAACCTGCTCCTTAAGGAAAAGATAAGCTAGCCGGCCCATTAAATAAATTTGACATACTTTCAGATCAAAAGGTAAGAGATTTTAATTTGATCTTTTGGTTTTAAAGTTTTTTTTTTTGGTTTATCTATTGGAAATAAACAAGTTAAAGTTTGATTAGTATTGCAAATTATTAAGTTCAATAAAAGTAGAACAGCACAATATACATACAAAAAAATTTACTCAAACTCAAAATGTATTCTTTGGTAAAGAAGGAACTAAGTATATCGTATATTATAGGTATAAAGAAATATTCCTTCACAATGGAACTGTTCGAGCTATAATCAAGTTGATTTGCAACTGGGTATTCTATAGATAAAATGCCTAAACCTGTCAGTCTCTGTTGCCCCATAGATGATCTCAAGTAGGTTTTTATTAGTTTTAATTTGCTTAAACTTCTTTTGCATGAAGCTACAGTTACAGGCAACGTAAGAAAAATTTTCAAAGCTATACCAACGTTTGGGCAAGGTTAAGGAATATTCACGGAGGAGGAGCAAATCGAGCGAAGCTGTTGATTTAGACTCTGGGAAAGGAACATATTGCTGATATTTTACAGTTTCCAATGCAATGGAATGAATTTTGAATTTGACCGCTCATTTGCATATTTGAATCAAGCGGCTTTTGCGCCCCCTGCTATTTTGCGCCCTGTGCGGGGGCACCGCTGGTACCACCCTAGTTACGGCGCTGATTAAAATGTAGACAATAAATATGCCCACAAGAGTACAATTTGACATGATTCGTAGGAGTCGCATATTCGGGAATATTCAGGAATAAAAATGCATTAAATGATATACAGTGTGACATATTTCAACTTAACACCCCCATAATAGTTGTATTTATTAATAGATTTTGACCGGTTTTTTTTTAAAGATACAACACCAAAACCTGCACTTTTGGACAAAACGTCATATTTTATTTTTAAAAATCATGGCCTACTGCGATTTTTCTAGGAGTAAAATTTAAGAAATCGTATTAGCGATTTATATATTTATTGAATATCAATCATTCATAACAAATGATTGCTGTTATTATTTATTTCAAAAAATTCCTACATACTTTTTTCCTTAAAACAAATTATTACATGTTTTTTATGATATATTTTTGGACCATTTCATAGTCTACAAATAAATACATACGTTCGGTATGTGTTAATTGTTTGAAGATACAAATGATGTCATGTACCCATTTCATCCTGATAGGATTTAATTAATTTAAAGATGGTAATTTGACGGGGCTAAGCAGAAACATTCAAGTTTATTGTGTAACATTGCGTGTGGGAAGTATAATGAAGAGGTTTTTAGAATATTCAGACGTTAACAAAAGGAGCGGAAAGTAAAAATAACAATATAATTTTTTGTTTATGTGAAACTTTATTTTATTTCATTATAAGTACCTAGTTGCGGATTATTATAAAGTAAATAGAAAAGTTAAAAACGCCATTACATCAGTTTTGGAAATGGCAACTGGTACTCGGCCAAAAATAATAAATGATTTCTAAAACCAAAAATATTAGTCCGGGAGGTAGCGTTGCAAATGAATAAATCATTTCATAAAATCAAATTCATAGTCCAAATGTGTCTTCTCACATAGTTGTTTAGAGATTTGAGCGTCAGCTGCATGGGTAGGACTGGAGGTGGCTGTGACAAAATTCGAAACATGTAAAAAAAGAAGAAAAATAAAGTCGTTTAGGGGCGAGCGTAGGTGCGTCTTTACTATGTACATATTTCGGTATGCGATGTAAAGCAACGACAGGCGCAGTTAGTACTTGTACGGGTGGCCATTCCAACTGTTGTAGTATATTCCCCATACTGTCAAAATGGCCGACCAAAAAATTATCAAAATTTGTAAAATAAATCATTTGTCCAGGCTAACCTGGCAAACCCCATAAAAAAGTCCTTAAGACACCCAGTGCACCGAAAAACTACAATTAATAACCAAAAAATCTAATAAATTTTAAATATTATCGATTATCTAAATTCTAACCCCAATTTAGCTAAAACACCCCATTCAGTCAAATTAACCATACATTTTTACAAAAGACACACTTTAAAAATACAGCCCCCTCAACATTTCAATTCATTAGCAATTTACTCCCCAATCTTCAATTTACCAAAATTTTATTCACTTCCCAAAACGTTCTACAAGCCCCCGTATCTTAATTTTCGCACCAATTTCCATTTCCCTAAATTATCTTTAAACCCCTTTAAATTATCTCCACGAACCACCCATGAATTAATCTTTTTAAAATCCAGACCAGTTTACGTGTTCCCATGAGTTGCTGGCCACTCGTTCCTAACTTCATTAATTAAGCTTCTTTTTCTTAATCACCAAAATCTATGTCCAATTTACTAAATCCCATTTCAATGCTGGCAACTCGTCGCCAATTTCACTCCGTTACCCTATATAATACAGTATCGCGCGTAACAGTTAAAAGTATCCTCAATATGGATTAAAGTTGAACCTTCAACGCTACCTTACGGGGCCATTTCCAGACCACGGTCATATCCACAGCTATTGCAAATATCTCCCAAAATAAAATTGATTCAGCCGACATTCTTATACCAAAACATTTCCTTTTTTACAGCCGATTCATCAATATAATTTTCATTTTAAATTTCTAAAATTTCAAAAACTATTGCACAACATTACGCAATATTTCGCAATCATAGCTCAAATGAATGTCCGGTTCCCGTTTTAATTCTCATCCAGCTCTCGGCAACGTCGTGCCCCATCAAGGGTATAAAAGGAGAAGCGTGCCGAGGCTCCGACAAGTTGTGTTTCCGGTATCTACGAATAAGTTCTTACTTCCCGCGTTGCCCTTTGGTCGCCACAGAGCCTAAATCCAAAGTAGTGTTTCCCGGCTTAAGTAACGAATCTGAAAGTGTACGCGTGCCGCTTCCTAGGACTCCCCTAGTAAAAAATCGGTGTTTAATTTTTGTTAAGCCAAAGTGCTAATTTTTTGTTTAACGCCCACGCGGCCCTAGTTTTAAGTGAAATAAAAATTCGTCCTCGCGACTTTAGTTTGTAGTGAATTATTGATCTGATTAAACCATAACGAACCCTGCAACGATTAAGGCAAAATTCTACGTGTCGATACGTTACCTGAAAGAAAATTTGTTAATTTTAAAACCTATAAATAATCAACTCTGTGTTTTACCTAAATAAAAATTATTATAATCTCGTGTTAAATAAAGTGTTATTACTGAACCAGAAGTATATACAAGGTGCTCAAGTAGGCCCTGCCCAAGATTCCAAGAAGTGAAATTAGCTATAAAAGCTTATACAGGGTGAAGCTTTGAGCCCGTGCAAATAAAGAAAAGCAGTTTTACGCTCTGCACTTATACAGAGTGTACCTATTGGCCGAATCCTTCCGTTTAAGGACATACCACCCCAACCTTAACTCTTCAGAAAAATTAAGTGCACAAGAGGCTCTGGGGGTCTCAGTCAAGCTAGCCAGCCAAAATTACGCCCAACTTGGAGCATTAGGATTAAATAAAGAATTGTTCGTGTTCATAGCGCCCATTTTGGCTCCAAATTATTAAACCCAGAGTCCTGTTCGTGTTCACAACGGAAACCGCGTTCTCGCCTCACACATTTTCCAGCGGCTTGTATATCAGTGTATGCGCGGAAGCTATACAACCGTATGCGAGGGTTGTATAGGAGATATACCATCCTTCGGAGGGGATGTAAAGCCGTCGGTCCCTTGTCTATTAAATGTTAGGCAAGTAAAAGATCCCTACTCTTCTTGAGGGAAGAGGTTCGGCAAAATTCCTGGTTGGGGGTAGCTCGTCTACAGGCGTCGGTGTTAGGCCTCAGTAGCGGAAATAGGCCGACGTTAAATAAATGTATAAAAAAAAATAAAGTCGTTTCGTCAAACTTGAAAATTTGCAGAGTTTATATTTAAGTAATAAAGATTAGAAAAATAACAGTGAGCTGTACTGAAAACGGGGATTACTCATCAGCTACCCTTATGAATCGGTAATAAAAAGTGATGGTGCAAATGTATTTCATCAAGCACCAAACTTATACTTATAACATTTTTTTAATGGTAAAAACAACAATCAGCTGTGCATCTGTGGAGGCAAGACCGTCAGCTATGGGGTTATAGGTGTCGAGCGGACATGGCCTTTAAGCCTTAAGTAGTTCACTGTTTAGCTGACCATCTTCCTTTTATCAGATCTTCAGCTGACTATTTGTTTAATGTACCTAATTATAAGCAATCACCAGAAAATTATTCTTACACTCCAAATCTTAAAGCTTTAGAATCCTTTATAGAATTGTATGAGTTAACACAGCACAACAACATTGTAAATATGAATAATCGTTTACTTGATCTTATTCTCAGCAATAATAATAATATAATAGTAGATAGATCACTGGATCCTTTGGTGAGGGAGGATGCTGAGCACCACCCTTCTTTACTTTTGGAATTTCACGTTGTAAACACTAAAGTAAATAACAAATTTCCTGTCAAATGTACAAAGGCAAAGCTGACTACCCAAAGCTGTACAACCAACTTAGTGCAGTTGATTGGAGTGTCTTGGACTCATTTCCTGATATTGATGATGCATGTGAAAAAATGTTATATACGAAATATTTGACAATTGTGTTCCGAAAATCGTGTCCCGGTTCAGAGAGTACCCCCCTTAGTTTACATGCTCCATTATAAAAGATATTAACTACACGAACAAACTGTGAAGGAAACTCAAATCAAATCTTGATAATAATATTTAATAGAATAATTATAAATATTCAAAAGAATAGTTATAATACGCACTTGGTTTATTGTTTCACAAGTTTTGTTCAGTTTTGTCTCTGACATATGTTTCGGTCTTGCGACCATTATCAAAGAGTCTTCTCTATTCTACTGAATATTTATAATTATTCTGTTGAATATGTTTCATCAAGAACCTACCGCAGATTCAATCCAATTAATAATAATATTTATGTAGAATTATCTAATCTAAGATCCAAAATAAAAAAGACATTAACACCTCTCATAAGAATTATTTAATCAATATACAAAATAATATCAAAAGCAACTGTAATTTGTTTTGGAGATACATCAATATTAAAAAACAGATCTCAGCAATACCGGATAACCTTAGGTATAATGATTTAGAGCTTAATAAACATGCTGTAGATAAATTTGCTACTTTTTTCGAAACTATTTTTTTAGTTTCTAAGAAATCGTCTACGTATACTAATAACACTCGTACCGGTAATGTACTTCACGCATTTTCATTCACAATTGATGACGTAGCCAAGGCGCTCAAAAACCTTAAACCTAAATTTACTAAGAGAACGGACGATATTCCAACCTTCATAGTAAGAGACTGTGCTTACGTTCTTGCAAAACCACTTACCTGTATCTTTAACTTATCTCTGAAACTTTGTATCTTTCCGAAGATCTGGAAGCTTTCTTGTATCTGTTTCGTGTACAAAAAAGCTGAAAGGAATAAAATTTAAAACTACCGTCCAATAACCATCATCTCTAGCTTTGCTAAAGTGTTTGAGATAGCCTTGCATGAACCACTTTATTCTCACGTACAAGAACGTCTTACACCAAGTCAACACGGATTTGTACATGGAAGATGAACAGTTGTTGCGGACCTCTAGCGTATGCGACCCACCATACGCTTTAGCGTTTTGTGGGCTGCATAATAACAACTGCTACGTCCGTAACAAATTTCGCTATTCTCCACGGGAGGGCGATACCCTTGTGGCACGTGATCAGCAGAGAGCAGAAAACGAAGGGAACCATTTTTGTAGGCTTGGTAATTAGTTGATAATTCTGTGAACCTCGGTTTTATCCAAGGCATCCTGGTGGATTTTCGAATTATCAACACAAGAAAATTTCCTCAATCTGTTGTTGTTCCGTTTAGCGGAATATTTTGTGGTTGTGAGTAAATTTTATCTGCGGAAGCAGGATATTTAATTACACAAGGCTCTCCTTTGGAAATACAGTGTCAACTTGAAAGGCGGACTCGAACCCATTCATCCGACTGTGGCTTTTGGTGGATTGTTCCCTCATCAGTGAGGGTTCTACGGATGGGGCTTCTACACATGTCAGTGAGAGTTCCACGGACGGGGCATCCACACACAGTGGAAGGTGCCAGGGCTGGTGAGGTTACAATCAACCCCATCCTTGGGTCCATTTCTTGTGTCCCGAAGACATCTCCGTAGGGCTACAGTTCTTCCACGTCCGGACTCGGTATCGTACCACCCTGAATAAGTGTGTTGTGTTTATTTTTTTTACTTACCCGGGACCACCTTCAGTGGTTCGGCTGGATATCAATTCATACTTTCGCATTTTAACTTGTACATATTTAAAGATTTTATGCATGTATATTTATTTAAGGAGGTTCTTTAATTCAGACCTTTGTGGCAGAATTTATAACAATTTATGAGGACATTGTAAACCAATGTGTAGCTACACGAGGCATTTTATGAATGTTATAACTTATTAATCGAGAAATTTGCCACACCTTGTGAACATCGCCAGGTTACATGCTAGAGAACCACTATCTGTAAATTGTATAATATAGTGCATTTCATTTTTTAAAGAAAATGTCATTATTTCGTCTGCAACCACTACATATGGAAACCTCAGTGATTTGTTAAGTAAGTAAACTAATAATTTATCATAGTTTATGTAAGCTTGGGCTTAACGCCCTGAGATAGTCCGAGCTAGAGAAATTTTATCGTAGGCACGTACATCACTTTCCGGATTAAGTTAGTGCCCTAAGATATCTGCTACGCTACAGTAGCCCAAGTGATTTCGTTACGTAATATCTTATAATCATTAATATCCAACGTATTTATTTGTTTATGTACGTGTAAATCCGTAGCACAGTGACCAACCTCTGCTGCATAACACAATATAGCTCTGAATATTTGGATGCTAAGTTAACGTAATATACACCAATTTCTCGAAGGCTTTTGACAAACTAGACCATGGAGTTCTCTTAGATAAGTTAAACAGCGTGAGACTGTCGTCCTCACTTCTAACATTTTTTAAATCCTATCTTTGTATGCGGAAACAATGTGTTGAATACTGTAGTCATAAGGCCTTCGAGATTTCGGCGACTTCTGGTGTGCCACAGAGCTCTGTCCTGGGCCTCTTATTGTTCGTTATCTTCATTAATAATATTGTAGACTTGACGGACATACCATGCTTGTTATATGCCGATGACCTAAAATTGTACTGGCGCATAGAGTCCTTGGAGGACTGTCAGAGAATACAAAATAATCTAAATAAGCTTCATGAGTGGTGTAACAGTAATACTCTGTCATTAAATGCTGTCAAATGCAAGGTCGTCGCATACCATAGGAAAAAGAATGCTTTTGAGCTCGCTTATCAACTGAATGAAACAATTTTTAAACGTCCTCAATACTTTTGTAATCTTGGAGTGACATTTGATCATAAGCTGTCATTTTCAAAGCACATTGAAAATATTGTATCAGCATCTTTAAAGAACTTTGGTTTTGTCATTAGAAATTCATATGGCTTTATAGACACTCAAGTACTCTGTATGCTGTTTAACGCGTTTGTAAAATCTAAGTTGGAATATGCGAGCTTAATTTGGTATCCAGGGTACTCGAAATATAGTGACTCTATTGAAAATGTTCAAAGGAGATTCTTAAAATTTCTATGTTATAAAATGGATGGCATATATCCTCCAATTGGAACGTCACAAATGTACTTCTCAGTAGATTTTCAGTTATCAGCTTGGGCGATCGCAGAAAGCTTCACTCCTTAATATTTCTGTTCGATATGGTACACAATAGATATGACTGTGCTGAAGTTTTGCCGAATCTGAGTTTTCGCATGCCAACAATCGGAACTAGATTTGAAGAAACCTATTACCTCTCGACTCCTCGCACAAACCTATTGAAATACTCTCCGTTGCATATTATGCGTAATAATTATCACGGCCTGCAGACTAGTCTAGATATATTTAACTGTTCAATAGTTGAGATTATGAATCTATTTTCATAATAATGTATTACGTAACTATTTTTAATTTTTTCTTGTCATTTGTTAATCTTAAATGATTTTATATATTTGATTGTTCTATACATATGTTATACATATATTTTCTTTGTTATTTAACTATTTGTAAATTTCCCATCCTTTAATTGGCGAAAGCCAGGATGCTGTATCCTAAATAAATAAATAGATTCTGTAAGAGTAAAACAAGAAAGGAAGTTTTGTAGGGGTACTTAATAAACAAAATCCGAGAGGCATCTGGATATGACAACAAGTGAATGATTTGATTATATACGAAGTCAGGTCTTTGCTTTAAGATAATACTCCTCCAGAAATCCTGAACTTTAAAAACTAACAAAAATATAATTTTTAGGCTCTGAATTACTCAGGCAGTTGTTCAGCCATCTGGATATAAATTCCAACAATTTATAGGCATCCCAAAGAATTAAAGCTGAATTAGTAATTGTTCATTTGAAGTATGTTGGACAAAGTAACGTTGAATTAGAGTTTGACGTAAGAAACATAGTACACATTTCAAATGCGATAAATTGTAATATCTAGTGTTCAAGTATTTTGGTGCGTGTTACTTCATCGTCAAAACCAAAGTAACAAATCGTTTCATTCGTTTCATTTTGAATCACTTTATCAGTGACATCGTGGTTTGTTTATATAACACCACACTGTATATATTTTCCAAGACAAAAGAGTTAGTGTGTGTGGCGGTTATTAATATTATTGCTTGATCAGGCATTAAATTAAGGTCTTTTATTTAACGACGCGTGTGCAGTAAAATTAAAATTCCAGGTAAAAATTCGACAAGAACGGCTGCAAGCACTAGTGGGCGGTCTTGGTTATATTTTTAATTTGATTATTGATGACAACCAGTCTTGCGTATCAGTAAATTTTTACCACTAATTCATCCCGTGTGTGTGTTTGGAATTTATATATAATAAAAATACAAAGTAAATAGGTTTATAGATTAAGTAGAGTAGACATACGTAACGAAAACATTTCTACTTACGCAATACAATATATTCTTGTAAGTCTTAGCAGTACTAGTTACATTCAAGGAACTTCTATTTTAATAATTAAGTAAGCTATGAGAAATTTGCTTGGAGGAACGGTTTTATATTTTCATATTTTAGGGTCGGAAGTGTTTAATTTAATTTCCTTCCTCAAGGAAGGAAGAAAGGACTTTTCTCCTGTTAATATTATTCCAACAATACGGCTAACAAATATATTTTTTAGGCAACTGATACAAAGAATGACTTTTAACGGATTTGACAGCATTCCTAAGGTGTCACCTCTTTGTATTCATTTGTCAATCTTATCTTTTGGCCGCTTTTACTTCACGGTCTTATGTACTAACGGATCATCATTAATATTTGAAATGGATTTAGGCTTAAAGAAAAACTAAAAGTAAGCAGTAAACACTTGCCAATTCATCCGTTCTTACTCATCCTAACAGTGGCAATAATATAACTTTGTGCCTTACAACGGATTGTTTAGGTGTTTCAATGGGTGCAGTGTTGGAACAAGTATACGATGGAGAATGTAAGCCTTTCACGGAAACTTAATAACGCTCAAAAATGATATACTATTTTTGATAAAGAACTTACCTCTTTATATTCAGCCATTAAACATTTCAGATACCTTTTGACAGTTTTGGAGGGAAGAAAGTTTATTTGTTTTACGGATCAGTAATCTTTGACAACAGATTCCATGGTGGAGGGACAAACACGTTATATAAAACTTATAGCGCAATTTACAAATAACGAACAACGCGTTAAAGGTAAAGATAATATCATTGCTACGCTTTCACGTATAGATAGTTTATCTTCACTGGAAAAATGTATTCCTAACAATACTCAAACTCAAACACTAGTGGAGTGCAGTAAATTCTCCAGATTCTAATTTAAAATCACTGAGCGATTGATGGAGGTGTGGAACTAGAAACATTAATAAAAAATAAATTATCCAAGAAAAATAGTATTAAATATGTGTTACGGAAAGTTGATATGTTAAAATTCCAAATTCGCAAGATGAGATTTGGAGTGATTTTTCCAAATTTCGGCATTATATACACGGCAAAATGAGACGCGCGAAATTTTTCGTAATTTAACAAATTCAGGAATTCGACCAACTAAAAAATTAATTAACAGTAAACACATATTAATTGTCAGACAGCTAAGTAAATAAACACAAAACTCCAATTGGTAAATTTGAAGTCCCTAGAGGACGTTTTGAACATATTCACATAGATATTGTAGGTCCATTACCTCCTTCCGGAGGTTGCTCTTATATTCTAACTGTAGTTGAAGGTTTTACTCGTTAGCCGGAGGCATATCCTTTATGTAACATTACACCGTTATTGAAACATAATTCCGAAATATATATGTTGTATTGGTGTCCCTTTTTACATAACTACAGAACAGGGCGCTCAATTTAAATCTAGGTTATTTTCACAATTTTCAAAATTTCTACGATTTCATAGAATTCATACTACTGCATATCATACTCAAAGTAATGGGTTAGTTGAAAGATTTCACAGAACACTAAAATCAACGTTGATTGTCAGATCTAATTCCAGGAGTTGGAAGAGGGAACTTCCAATCATTTTATTCAGTTTGTGAGCAACGCCAAAAGAAGATTTACAATGTTCTTCTGCGGAACTTGTTTTTGGTCAACCGTTACGTCTTCCTGGGGAATTTTTTATTAACTCTCATGATTATACAGATCTGTCGATTTTTATAGCAAAATTACGTGAACATTTTAATAATCTCAAAGTAACAGATTCACAACGTCATATTTTAGAAAAATCATTTATCAATCCTGATATACAAACATGTGATTATATTTTTATTAGGAAAGAGAAATTATAACCTTCTTTATCGCCGAAGTATGAAGGACCTTTTAAGGTGGTATCTCGTAGTGATAAAATTATTTGTATAAATAAGCATGGAGCAGAGTCTGCAATTTAAATGTTGTTAACCCAGATGTGGGTAATTCACTTTCTAAAAAAAGAGTTAGATTCGTCATTGATTGTTTGAATATTTGACTCCTACTTTATATGTAAAAAAAATGAAATAAAATGTCGTATTACTTACTTTACAATGTTCTAAATGAATACAAACTAGAAAGAAAATAAAATGTGTTTTTAAATTTCTTTTCCGAACTTTTCTTCCTTGCGTTTTCGTTTTATTAACTGTACACACCACCTAAAGCTAAACACTATCCTAGATCGCGATACCATTTCTTTATTTTAAAATTTCGACTTTTATCTCAGAATTCTGAGATAAAAATCGAAATTCCGAGGTAAAAGTCAGAATTCCGAGATAAAAGTCCGAATTCTGAGATAAAAGTCAGAATTCTGAGTTAGAAGTCAGAATTCTACCTATAAAAAACATTTTTGTTGTTGTGACCCTTCTACGCCTTTGTACTTTTTATTTGTACTTTACACTGATATGCAATTTGTTAGGTTTTGTAATAACTTTTTTAACCTCATATCCGAAATAAACTTGCATATTACTTATTAACTAACTATTATCTATTAATTTTTCCATTCAAATCCTTCTCTAAACACTTAATATTACATATAACAACTTTATTTTATATTTTCAGTTATTTCTGAATACCTATACATAATTTTTTAGATGATACCTCATGAATATCGGTACCCCCTGGATTTATCTAAGAGTTTACCTAACTTATTTTTAACACTGATTGTCCTTAATGGTCCATATTTTCACCATGGCATGAATTTACACCGGAAGCTTTTATGAAAGTTGTGTGGATAGAATGCCGGGTGTGACATATCCAGTACCTTCCCAAACAATTTTTGTTAATTTTATACCCTTGATCCTGTGATTAAATTAGATATAGGTCTATATCTTTATAAGTATTTACACTATTACATACTATTTTTACCATTACATTATCATTTTTATCTTTGTTTGTAATTTACTGTTCTTGGCTAACAATGGAAGTTATCAATTTTCACAAATTTCCCTATTTTGTTAATTATACAGTTTATGTTGCACTCAGATTGTTTTTTATATCACAACTAGTATCTTCTATCATTTTAAATTCATTTTCACATTATTCGGACTTATTAATTATTGATTTATGTACATTATTTGGTCCTGTTTTGGAATTATACCCCTATTGGACACCATCCAATAGGGGTATAATTCCTTCTGTTTATTTGAAATTTAATTCCATCCATCTCCAGTAGCTAACCACAATCAGCTGCTATTTTCAGCAGCTTTTTACTCGCGCTTTTGATAGTTCCTTGCAAGAATTACATTGGTTAATTTCCGACCAAATACTTATAGTATATAATTAATTTTAAATGATTGCATCAAACCCTCATAAACATTCATGGTCCGTTATTCTACATGGATATCGGGAATATCCAGCTGGGATATTTATGGTGAAACGAAGTGTATCAACGCGCTTTAGTTTATATCAAATTAATAACTTTTAATATTTAGCTAGGGCCATAACTTCATGTTATTTTATGAGTTACAGACACGATTACTTCTTGTAAATAATAATTACTGGTAGCCAGTTATTTTATTTAATTCTCGTGACAACGGAGCGTTTATTTAAAGACCGATTCTATTAAAAGTTAACTGCTGTGATGTTGCAGCTAAAACAGATTTTATTATCGTAAAATGTAATTAACTTGCCAAGAATATCAGAAGTAATAAGCATTAATTTAGTATTTTTGTCACTGCTCCATGAATTATTTATTGATAGTGTTAATTTATGTATATTTGGCACAATCAAACTTATTAATTTATTCAGAGGAATTCTTGCACGACGGCTGTGGGTACTTAACATTGCTAAATCAATTCAATATTGCTCCTAGAGGACCCAAAGTAACATGTCTTAGGATTTTGTGTAATCACAGACTTTATTAGATAAAACTAGATCCAGCACCTTTTTGTTTATATTAACCATATCATTACACTGTTGCAAATCACATAAATTGGAAAAAGATTTAACACTAATGATTAATCCGTAAAAATATTACACTGGTAGCAATCACGATACTCCGGAATATCTTATATTCACTTCTAGAAATGTTGTTTACGAAATGGCTTTTAGCTGTCAAAATATACGTACAAGTAAAAAATTATCCGGAATTTTTTTATAGTAGCGTTTTCTTGCATAAAAAGTTGGAAAAGGTTAATTAACTTTAGCAAAAAAACTCCATCATAGCAACATTGTTATACAGTGTCTGCCAAAAGTCTGCACCATATGGAAAACTTTTTATTCAAAGCGTTTGACAGCGCAAATCATGAAATACTGGTTCAAAAACTTTTGTGCTATGGTTTTAGGGATCAAGTTTTAAATTGGATTAAACCATTCCTGTCTCAGCGTATTCAAGTTGTAAAACCCTCGGCGACATATCGGATGTGGCAGATATTAACTGTGGTGTGCCGCAAACATCTGTACCGGGGCCATTTTATTTTTATTTTACATAAGCAACTTAGCCACTATTGATATTCAAGGAACTTTTACGCTTTTCAATATAAAAAAACGAATAAACTTACTTTCAAGTTTACCTGTGCTGGTCTTTTCTTGGATAACCGACCTATTGAGAATAAACCCCATAATAAATTTCTTGGGTTACATATTGATGCGAAGCTAAAATTTGATGTACATGTCTCTAATTTAAGTAAAAAGTTGACATCTGGTTGTTATCCAGTGAGAATAATTTGAAATTAACTGGGTTTCAGGGCTGTAAAAAACGGCTTACTTTTCCGTGATTGAGTCCCATATAAGATACAGAATCCCTTTCTGGGGAATGTTTAATCAACATTTTCTTAACAATGTGTTTGTGTTACAAAAGAGGGCGCTAGGATAGCTATGTAACGCAAAACCAAGGGATCATGGTAAACCTCTTTTTATCGCTCACAAAATATTAACGCATATCTTTATTCTAGAAACGATCATACCGATCCCCTGCCTGAGCATAATACAAGACAGGCGCTAAATTTAATCCTACCCATCTCCAGATCAACTTTAACGAAGCAATCAGTAATATAAGAAGGCAAAAAATATACACTCACGTACCCTTGTCTCTCAGAAATATGACTCAATTCTAGCCGATAGCCGCGTTGGTTAAGACGCGAGGTGGCAATCGGGATTAATCACACGGGTATCGCGCCAAACCTCTATTACCCCCCGTTTTCGAGGATGCTCAGCACGATTATGATGTCGACACCCCTCCTCAACCCCCGCCAACCCTCCAAACGGCCAAAAATCACCCCTGAAAGGGGTGAACCGCGTAGCCGCCGTCTCCTACCAGCTAAACCTGTATTACCCCCGTTCCTATTAAAATTTACTTCAATAACCTTAAAAGTGAATAATATATCAATCAATCAATCAATCAAAATATACTTTATTGTCCAGAAGAATAATCTTGTTGACAAAGCATAAAAAAAAATAAAATTATACATACATAACTTATATAAAATACAAATATATAAAACTATAAACATAAGATCATACAATAAAACAAGCTACAAATCACATTTTTTGGTCAAATATTAAAAACAAAATATATATCTACATCAGAATGTATCATCTAAATATTCCTTTATTTCATAATATGGTTTATCAATAAGTAGATTATTCACTGCGTTTTTGAAACCCTGATTGGAGACGATGTCCCTAATATGGCTCGGTAAGTGATTATACATTTTAGGACCATTGTAAACCACAGAATCCCGGACAAGTGTAGTTCTTGGGACTGGCAGTGTAATATTACCTACTTGTCGAGTGCTATATGTTGAGGTCGTATAAACATTATTTTTGTACTTATGAATTAAGACTACTGTATTTAATATGAAAATAGATATCACAGTTAGAATTCTGTTGGCTACAAATAGTTCTTTGCAAGAGTCGCGAGCCCTAGCCTTACAAAGATATCTAACGGCACGCTTTTGTAACACAAGTATTTGTTGCAAGAGAAATTTACTACATACGCCCCAAAACGCAATCCCATAACTCAGATGTGATTCGATTAATGAAAAATATACAGCTCTGGCAGCTGAATATCCTAATTCATTTGAAACCACCCTGACTGCGTAGCATCCAGATGCTAGTTTACTATTTAAACCAATAATATGTTCTCTAAACTTTAATTTGCAGTCAATATTTAATCCTAAAAATTTCAAGCACGTTTTGTTTTCAAGTACATGGTTCCCTAGGGATATATCTGGCAAATCACATTTGAAAGTTATTATGTTTGTTTTTTCTATATTGAACGACAGTAAGTTCGAATCACACCAATCTTTGATTTTCTTAATGTCGTTGCATATGCTTTCATGCAGAATATTTTTTTCCTTGCTATGCCATAATATTGTAGTATCGTCGGCGAATAGGGTAATCTTTCCTGTGATATTAATAGTAGTTATGTCGTTAATATACAGTAAAAATAGAATTGGACCAAGAACAGAGCCTTGAGGTACCCCACAGTTTATGTAAAGTTCGTCAGACCTATTTGGATTTTGAACAATTTGCTTACGGCCTGACAGATATGATTTAAACCATTCAAGAGTAATGCCTCTGAAACCATAGCGCTTCAATTTTTGCAACAATATTCCATGTTGAACGCAATCAAAGGCTTTTGACAGATCGCAAAATATGGCAGCGGCGACCTCCCCTTCATTTAGTTTCGTGTAAACAGTATTTAGAAAGGAGAACATTGCGTCGTTAGTGCTTTTCTGGCGTTGAAAGCCAAATTGATTGTCACTAAGCAGATTGACAGATAACAAAAACTCAGTAACTCTTTTTTTTATTAGTTTTTCTATAATTTTAGCTAGCGTGGAAATTAATGATATGGGCCGATAGTTGGATGGGTTTTCTACATCCCCGCCTTTATATAGTGGGATAACTAGAGAAGTTTTTAAAAAAGATGGGAAAACTCCTGACTGAAAAGAGCTATTTATAAGGCAAACCAGTACATCCAGAGCAGATTCTGGTAGATTTTCAAATATTTTTATAGACATTTCGTCAATACCGGAAGCATTTTTATTTTTTATGTCCTTAATAATTTCTGTCAATTCAACTATATTAGTATCGTACAAATGTAGTATTTGGTTATTATTTATTTCCATCATATAACTCAGAGGATCTTTTAAAGGGATTATTTTTTCAGTTAATTTATCTGCAATTGAACAATAATAGCTATTCAGGTCATTCGAATTTATAGTTGTTTTTATTGAACGGTGGTTTTTACCTCTAAGCTCGTTTATAATTGCCCAACTCTCTTTGGACTTATTACTTGTTTGTTCCATTCTACTAGTGTAATAGTTTTCTTTTGCCGCTTTAATAACTTTTTTGTAAATATTACGGTATTTCGCGTAATAGTTAAAGAAGAATGCCTCATTTGTGTACTTTCGTATGTAGTGTAAAATTCGTATATTTTTTGCAGAGGTTTTTATGCCTTTAGTTATCCAAGGTTTTTTATTTTAATCTTTTGAATGGGAAAAGCCCTACTGAAAGCGTGCATTAAACACTCATAAAACGCATTAAAAGGTTCATCTCTAATAAAGACCCTTCTCCAATCAGACTGTAGGCAGTATTGAAAAAACCTATTGTAATTTGTCCTACTGTACAATCGTCCAAATTTTTCTTTACATTTAGAAGTATTTGAGTCTATCTGTAGAGAACAGTAGACAGCTTCATGATCAGACAAGCCAGGTGAAATCACTGAGCAGGAAATATTTTGGTCCTCTAAATTACTACAGAGATAATCAATTGTACTATACGAGTGCTGAGAGACGCGAGTATAAGATTTAACATGCATATTGAGATTGAAACAAGTTAAGAGGTTTGTTAGAGTTATTGTGTCGGTTGACTCTTTGTCGCTAAAATTAATGTTAAAATCTCCAGCTAATACAATAGTTGATTTAGTTGGCAGATTGAATAAGAGTGTTTCAAGCTTATCTAAGAATAGATTAACATCTGTTAAGGGAGATCTATAAATGCATACTATATACATATTAATCATGCTACAATATATAATTGAAAACTCAAACAGTTTCTCTACTAAAGCATCGTCAAATTTATGTATGCTAACAAATGACAAGGAATTCCCCAAGGTATTATTTAACAATATTAGTGTACCCCCATGATTTGAATTAGTTCTGTTATATATTGACAGAACAGACGATGATTTCGACGATGTAATACCAAACCATATTTTCTTAAGCAGAGTACTTTTCTCTGGTGACACCACCTTCTGTTTAAATGGCCCTGTAAATTAGAAAAATTGTCGATATTGATGGCATAAAAGTCCATACTGGAAGATGAAGGCACTTACGCAGTCTACACAGAAAGTTATCGCATGGGCTGGAATTGTTGGGACCACAATTTTCGATTCATTCTTTATTGAAGCTTTATTACATGATGAAAAATATTTCAAGCTGCTCCAACGAGGCATAATTCCAGGACTTGCCATACTGTATCCAAATGGCGAAAACCCTAATGTATCGGAAAATTCCATATGGTTTCAACAGAATAGCGCACCACCGCATTATTCGATAACAGTGTGTAATTATTTAAACGAACTTTTCTCAAACAGATGAATTGGTAGAAGCGTATCAGTAGAATGGCCAGCTAAATCTCCAGATCTAACCAAATTGGAAGAGTTGGACCCGAAATAATTACTAATGTTTTACGAGAATTTTAGTTTCGGCTTGGATATTGTCAAGTAGCAAATGGCACGCAATTTGAACATTTAATTTAATATTATTATTTTTGCCGCGTTTATTAATTTCTGTGTATTTATTTTATTGCATTATTATAAGTAAAGACTTTTTTTCGATAACTACATCATGCATGCCATGGAATTTAAAGTACTTTATGCAGGAAAATGTGCTCTTTTGAATGACATTTTTAAAAATGGGGGTTGCCATTTGAACATGTTGCCGATGACTCCTTAAGTTTTTAAAGAATGTTTGGAGAAAAACTGTTTTTACATAAGAATGTAACGTTGAATTAGAATTCAATGATATATTTTTGTATGTAAGAATTTAAACTTAACAGCGAATAGGGCTACATTTTGTTTTTTGAATGATTGCAGTTAGGGTACCTCAGAGGAAAAAAATGTTTCAGGTACTCCTCTAATTTTGTTGATAGCATTAGGATAGAGTAGGTGATTATGTTTACATATTGATTGGTTAAATAAGAGTAATCTGGAAGCATTCTTGTTTAAGACAAATTTTATTCATACAGCAATATAATAGGTTTCATTTTATTGATGTGCCAGGGGTTGTTATAGCCTTGTTCTTCTTCTGGTGCAAGAGAGCCTCTCTGTGGTCTAACCTAAAACACATAAAATAGTAATTTTCACCGAGGAGTATATATTTATTGTAGGACTTACTTTTAATTTAACAAGCTATTTAGATTGTCTTTCTCCTTGCTAAACTCCTTGGAATTCGATTCCTGTAGAATATGTAAACATTTCTTGGAATCCAGATACGTGTAGGCCAATAAGCATTTCAGAGGGTGCTGTCTGGAAAGCAATTTAGTTAGTCATTCGAAAGATTGATTATACAAACAATATTTTCTTACTTGTACTTACGAAGGAAGATATTTTCAAATAAATAAGCTTTTTGAATCTTCTGTCCATTCTTTTTCGTCAGCTTTTGAGTAATTTCGGATGAAATGTCAAGCTGTGATTGGTGCTCGAGAACATGTGGTTAAGGAAGAAAACAACAAGCAGCTTCTTGGTTATTCAGCATCGCGTCGTTTCGCCGTTAATACAAGATTTCTCCTGTTCAATTCTTTTAGAGCAAACCCTTCTTAGTTTTGGGGATCATCCTGGAAATCTTAATTTAGAAGTGCCTCTTTGAATGGTGCGCTGTTTGAAGCCGATTATGTTTGGAATTTTCTAAAAGGCATAGAAACGGAGCTACTGGATCCTTGTTTTATTGTGTGCCCATGCTATTTTGTTGGGTAAGAATGTTTTGCAAATTTTCCTAGAAATACCAAATTCTAAAGCGTTATTCTTTTTATAGGCAAATTTTGTGTGGTTGTTAAGACTAGTCTTTTATTTTGTTTGGGTTTTCTACCACATGTATTATCCTCTTCAAAAACAAATCACGGAATCTACAAATAATAGAATTATTGGAAAAAAGTCTCTGCGCCTGTGACGTTTACTTCAAAGGAACAGTCAGAGGTTATTTTTTTGCAAATAATATAAATCGGAATAAACACAGAAATAATGTATTTTGCTGACGTTCCGGAAAGTAGTCAGTTTCCGTTTTCAAAGCTTTTTTAGAAGAACTCTTATTTGCTGTATATGTCAAATACACAGCTTTAAGATTCTGTTTATATTATTTCCATAGATACTTACTACTTACACAGAACTGATGATATTTTCTTTTAAATAATGTTGAGTTTGTTAAGTTGTCGAGTCCCAGTTTAATCTATGTCTTTGATTTCTGAATTTCATTCTTTCTAATGTAATTCTTATGCTCATCCAACCTCACACTGAAAGGTCTGGATGACTTACGCACATAACATTTATCATATTCGCATATTCATTTTTTAATTCTGCTCCCGGTTTATCGGTTATGTTTCTGTTAAAATAGATCTCAAAGTGTTTCCCGTTTGAAATACAGTCCTAACATCAAATTTGTCACCTATATGGTGTAGCTTCTCCGATAGTCCATATACATAAGTAATTGTTGCTGTATAATGACGTTCAGGTTTTTGTCGCACCTGATTGTCCCTATTTTCAACGTTTATGAAAACTCTATCAACAAATGCCTCAGGGTATTGATTTTGTACTAGAACCTCTGATAAATTTTTTCTCGTTATTTAATATTTCATTATTAGATTAAATTATTTTGGCCCTATCGTATAAACATTTTACAACACCACTTTTAACTGATTAACTGACTGACTGATTTGAGTTTTTTTTTTTATACATTTATTTAACGTCGGCCTATTTCCGCTACTGAGGCCTAACACCGACGCCTGTAGACGAGCTACCCCCAACCAGGAATTTTGCCGAACCTCTTCCCTTAAGAAGAGTAGGGATCTTTTACTTGCCTAACATTTAATAGACAAGGGACCGACGGCTTTACATCCCCTCCGAAGGATGGTATATCTCCTATACAACCCTCGCCTAAGGTTGTATAGCTTCCGCGCATACACTGATATACAAGCCGCTGGAAGATGTGTGAGGCGAGAACGCGGTTTCCGTTGGAATGGTCACCAATCCAAGTACTAACCGCGCCTGTCGTTGCTTTACATCGCATACCGAAGTATGTACATAGTAAAGACGCACCTACGCTCGCCCCCCTGATTTGAGTTAAAATTTAGATATCTATTAGAATGTGTTGGTTTTCTATAAACGCTTGTTTCAATTGTATTATTTACCTTTTTAATTAAAACATCTAAAAATGGTAGTTCATTCCTACTTTATACTTCTAATGTGAATTTAATAGACGGTTCCTTACTATTTATATTTTCTAAAAAAAAAAACTATCTAGTAAATCAACACCATGAGGCCAAATTGCAAAGATGCCGTCAACATATCTCCACCAGACAACAAGTTTGTTTATATAATTTTGAACATGTGTGTTCTCAAAGTTCACCATAAATATATTGCTTAAAATTGGTGATAATGGAGACCCCATTGCCATACCAAAATCCTGCTGATTGAACTCATTTTCCAATTGAAAATAGGTTGTTTTTATACACATTGTTAAGAGTTCCATTATGCTATTTACACTTAATTTAGTTCTAGTTTGCAAATGTTGTTAAGACTATACCCAAGTCTTACTGTAAATTGTAAATTCAGGTTCTGGGAGTTAAGATTTTGTTTTTCTGATGTTTCTTCTGTTGG